>CM069540.1:5488333-8232500 GCA_035773235.1 Eospalax fontanierii
ACTGAGTTTCTTGCACAACGCTTTTTATGAGGACTCCGAAAAAAGCCCAAAGCGTGAGTTACAGCCCTCCTATCCTTGCCAGTGTTTATCTTTTCCTTTGTGGGTAAAGTTGAATAATTCCTAATAAACCAAACAATCTGGAAACCTAGAGCAAACTGAGCCAAATGGTAAATAAAGACAAAAAAAAAAAAGTAAATCCAGAAGCCCTGTGGGAGCAGCACTGGGAACCTCAGCCTAGAGACGCCTTTGCGGCCTCTCTGGTGTTACCCACAAGGTGTCACTATGGCTCCTTGAATCCTGACTTGCTGGCTGGGGGCAGGGACAGACAAGGACAGGAAACTTACAGTTCTATGCGGAATGCAGCAGTATTTTTTTTCTCTTTTTCTTTTCTCCTGGCAGGCAGCCAGGCTAATAAAAAAAATTTTTTTTTTTAAACTAACACTGTGAATTGAAAAGGCTTTCAAGAAACATCTGCACAGAAACTGTTAACGCTAAAGAAGTCCAGCATCGTATTTCTACTGTATAAATTAAAATGGAAAATAAAAGCCTGTTTGTGCCAATGTCTGTAATTCTCCAGAGCAAGAGAGAAATGCTCATGGAGTCAATCCATTTCCCAAACGATGGCCTTAAACATGGAGGCTGGCAGATCCAAAAACAACTGAAATTCGGCAGTCCAGCTTCCAAGAAGAGCCGGTCCTCAAAATACTGCTCACCAAATTTCCCTCCACAGACTTAATTGAAAGAAAGAATTTATGTTTAAATGCCAGCCTTTCTTGTTGCTTGGGTGACGTGTCGGGGGCCATGTGCCTGCCTTGAACTATGCCCTAGTTTTGGGTTAGGCAGAAGACAATCTCATGCACAGAAGTGCTGTTGGAAGCAGGAGTTTTCATTAGGCAAAATGATTTACATCTGAGAAGTTTATTTTTCACCTAAGACTGAGGTCACATGAAGATCTTTGAGGGAAGCCAATCATGTCTTAAGTTATTTTGCCTGTGTTAGTATTGTTTTGCTCACCTTACAGTATAAATGGGGGGGGGGCTTAATAAAGGCAAGCTGCTTCAGTGTGACTGATAGTCCTCCTGAATCTGTCCTATTTTTTTCTTTCTCTCTCTCTATCTCTACATTTTCTCATCCTCACTCCCCGCTTTGGGTATGGTCTGATTTCTGCTGTCGGGCTCTGGCAGTGACGTGGCTTTCTGAGATGGGTGGTACACAGGATGAGCCACACCTGGCCACGGAAGATTCAGGGAGGGGAGCCACTGGCCCTATCACCATTGAGGAACTCAAAGCCTATACTTCACCCATGCGTGACTTTCTATTCATATTCACACAGAAGACAAGCAAGTGCTTTCAAGAGTCTTCCCTCAGATTGAGCACTGCCTGTTGGATAGGTGGCCTGGCTTCCTTGCTGGAGGGGAACACCCAAGGTGTATCCCAGTGTCTGGGAGTGCCTGGCATTCTGTAAACTCTGCCCCTGACCTCAGCAATCCCCCGGCCCAATTCCCTTCCTTGGGAATTTGGAATTGAGGCTGTCTCCAGAGGATGGGGTAT
Source organism: Eospalax fontanierii (assembly GCA_035773235.1). Classification (NCBI taxonomy): domain Eukaryota; kingdom Metazoa; phylum Chordata; class Mammalia; order Rodentia; family Spalacidae; genus Eospalax; species Eospalax fontanierii. The sequence continues at coordinate 5,489,885 of CM069540.1, forward strand.
GTAGATACCAGAACTATTGCTGGCCACCATATTTTCTATCTTGTGGACAGAGATATAGAAAAAAAAAAGTTTATAGGGAGAGATGAAGATAAAGGGGTAATGACTCATCAAAAGGGAGCCTGGATGGCAGCCACGTGTCTGGTCTCCACTTGTCCCTGGTGCCCGGAGTCATCCACTTGTGGACAGAAAGCCTTTTGTCCTCTTTGTAAATAACCACTTTATTTAGCCAAGCCACTTTGACAGCTGCTATTAATTGCAATTAACTCATGAAGGCATTTTTGGGGATAACCTGGAGCTCAGCTCAGGTCTGCACCTAAACCTCCTTCTCCCTTTACCCTATTGGAGGGTCTGCAAACCAGCCTTCTTCTCCCTTTTGGCTCCTGTCATTAATCCAGGTGCTATAGGATATTTTATTTATTTGTTTTTTGTTGTTTGTTTTTAGCCAGCTTTCCTGCTTGTGCAGAGGTCATAGGCTGTCTAGAGGAATCCTGAAAGAATGCTTTAAAAGGTAGCTTCAATAGCTGCCATGCTTTTGGCCAGTCTGGATTTTTATGGCAAGATTCTACCACAGCCATTTTCTTATTTAAAAATATTTTATTTATTATTTTTGTTTTATGCATGAGTGTATCACCTGTATGTATGTAAGTGTACCTGTGTTGTGCAGTGCCCATGGAGGTCAGAAAAGGGTGTCGGTTTCCCTGGAACTGGAGTTATGTACAGTTGTTAGCTGCCATGTGGTGCTGGGATTTGAACTTGGATCCTCTGCAAGAGCAGTCAGTACTCTTAACTACTGAGCCATCTCTCCAGCCCCATACCACAGCCATTTTCAAAATTAGTTCCTTAAAATAGTGATCTTCAAAGTGTTAAGAAAAAAAAAAAATCCATGGTAAAGCAAGTTTGAGAAAAAATGCAAAGTATAGTTTTCTCTGAGAGACACCCCAAGGCTGTGGTAAGTCCTGGAGCAACTAGAGCAATCTGGTTCTTAGAGTTTTCCAAACTTACATGGTAATAGACCGTTTTCTTTGGATGAATCCTTATTTGCCACATTTTAGAAGGTTACTTAAAATGTCGGTTTAACTTTCATACAAGAAAAATGAGTGACAGGTAGGCTCATGTTGGGAATTTTCATATTGAACACTGAGAATGTTTTAGCCTCTTCGCCTTCTCCCTTGTGTACTTTAATTGTTGAGACAGTTTGTCAGAAGACTGAGGAATGGCCAAGACATCTGGTGCTGTGGGAGAGACTACCTTGTGGCCCTTTTTGTCTCCTGTGTGTCTTGGTGTATGTTTTCACCCGATGCTATCAGAAGGTCCAGCGATCTCAGTGGACAAGTGGTGCTTCACAAACTGCCCCACACCACAGATCACCAGCTCTCAGACTCTCCAGTCCTCCCTCCTCCCCAGAGATGTCTGCTGTGGGACTCCAGGCCTTGATGGTGCTCTAGTGTGCTTCTCTGTCGCTGTGACGAAACACTGACCAATATCAACTGGGCAGGCCAGGTTTGGCTCACACATCCCAGTCACGGCCCACCATCAAGGGAAGCTGGAGGCCTGAGTGGAGCCAAGACCATGGAGGAACGCTGCTTACTGGCTTGCCTGCTTTCTTATACAATACAGAACAACCTGCCTAGGGGTGGCCCTGCCCACTGTGGGTTGGGCCCTCCCACATCACTTAACAATCAGGAAAATGTCTCACAGACATAGCCCCAGGCCAGTCTGATAGAGGAAATGCCCTAATTGAGGCTCCTTCCCTGATACGGAAAGGTGACAACCAAAGCTGTCTATCTCACAGGGGATGCACGCTGGAGGACTGGAACCAGCCTCTGATTTTTGTGTGTCCATGTGGGGACCAGAGTGAAATCAGAAGGAGAGGCAAGAGTATTCATCTGTAGCATGGACCACAAAGGCCCAGCTGTCTATCAGACTGTGCAGGATAGTAGACAACTCTGGGGTCAGGCAGTCTGGATCTGCAGCTGTGAGTGGACACTTGTCTGACCACAGGCGTTTGCTTAAGTTTTTTGTTTATTGTTGTTTTAAAAAAATTTAAAGTATGTTACATATTTATTTGTGTGTGTGAGTGTGAGTGCGTGTGCACTCATATGCCGTGACACCCACATGGAGGTCAGTGGATGACTTGTGAGAGTTGGTTCTCATCTTTCCACCTTTATGTGGGTCCCAGGGATTGAACCCAAGTCGCCAGGCTTGGCAGCAAGAGCCTTTACTCACTGAGCCCTCTCACCAGGTCTTTGTTCATTTGTTTGAGATAGAGTCTCATATAGTGCAGCTTGGCCTTGAACTTCTGACCCTCCTGGCTCAGTCGCCCACATGCTAGACTGACAGGCGTGTCCTCACCACACCAGGCTCTCAACTGCTCAGCCTTTATGCATCTCCATTTCCTGATTTGTAGAAAAGCATTCTTCAAAGTCCTTTATGAGAATGTTCAGGGGTTGACTGAGACACTGGCTGAAGCTGCTTGCTTGTAGTAAGTGCTAAACATGTTTATTTCCTAAAAATTGGTCATCCATTGGTGTCCTTTACCAGCCCACCTGCCTTCCCCTTAGTAATTCAGACAAGATGTCCAGAGACACGTTAGCTCACAGTGCCTACGTGATGGTTGACATCGTGAACCTGACAGGATCGCTTAGGAGACCAACCTCTGGACATACCTATGAGAGAGCTTCTAGACTGTATTAACTGCAGTGGGAAGGTCTAACCTAAACGTGGGCAGTCCCATCCCGAGGGGGGGATGGGACACAGAGGAGAAAAGCTAGCTCGGCACCTGTGTTGATTCCATTCTGCCTCCCGTCAGATGCGAGTATCCAGCTGCTCCAGCTCCTGCGGCCACGGCACACTGCACCTCACAAGGCGAACTTAAGTTGCTTTGGTCACAGCACTGAGAAAAGTAACTGTACAATCTGCTGTGGCCAAATTGGTGCCCGTAGACCTCTTGTGCCGTGACCTTCCTGTTTCAAGAATACAGGGTTCAGTGTATTCCAGGGTGATGGCCTGGAGTGGGGCCGGGAATCTGACTCTTCCTGCTCTCGTGGAAACTACTGCTCAAAAGGAAAGCCAAGCTGAATGGCAGATGAGCTGGTGCACTCAAGCCAGCTGTGTGTGAGACGCTGTGGATGGGGAGGTGGCAGCTTTTGGTGTTTCTCAGAGCTGTTTTGTCTAAGTAAAGAAAGCAAAAGCTTTTTGGGGGGAGCAACTCCTTCATGGAGGAATCTGAGGACATACCAATGCCCGTCAATATATTTCTCAAGTAGTTTTGAAATGGAAAAACCTAGAACTTGTTGAAAAACAAAACCATGAGAACTTTAAGAAACAGGCCCCCTTACCAGCCTAAGGAAATGGCTGTGTCTTGTCATACAAGGTCTTTAGTCATATAGGGTAGACAGCCTTGTGACCCTTATGCCTGTCCCAAAGTCACATAGTCAGAAATTCAAACCCACCAATATAGACTGGGTCTGGACTTTCATTGGCTTGTCTATAAACACAGAAAGAAACTGTGCCTTGGGGCTCAGGCTTGGGAGATTACTCCCCTGGCTCCAAACTGTTCCCATAACAGTTTAAAATCATCTGGGTTTAGGACAATTCATTATCCGACTGTATTGAGGGCTTGGATGAAACATAGACCTGAAATTACCTCACTTGTAAGGGTTTTCATTGTCAATCCCCGGACCTTTAACATTACCTTCAGGGAGCTTGAATTCTAGTGTGGAAGAGGGACGATGCACAGATCTGCAAGGCAAGGTCTAATGTCAGGAGGTGATGCCTTCTGCCTAGGCCGAGTCACACTGAACCCAGGAGCACGGGAAGGTAAAGAGATGCTGTGATGAGCTGGGGTGCCATCAAGGGCTCTGCGGGCTGTGCAGCACGAGGGGGTAGGAGCTGGGCATTTCACTCTAGTGTGGCTCTGGGCATTCTCAGGATGTCATGAGAAGACTAGACTGGGTAGACAGATGTTCCTGTTGAGCATAGCCTTTAAGTTGCTCTGTGGTCTTGTGAGGTTTCTCGATCCTCTCTAGCTTTTCATGCCCCCAACTCAGGTCACAGAAATGTGCAGTGATAGTAGTAATGGTAATAATGATATGTTTTATGCTCTGCTGTGCTTACACGTCTCAGCAGGGTGGTAGCCATGTAGCGCAGTGAGAGCCCCAAAAGGAGACTGAGGCCTTGGTACTAGGGACCCCTAGAAGAGGCTGGGGCTCTGGTGTTGGGGACTCCAAGAGGAGGCTGAGGCCACAGCTCTGAGACCCTCAAGAGAAGACTGAAGCCATGGCACCACGGTCGGTGAGAGGTAGCGGAGGCCAGAGCTGGGCAGCGTGAGGCGTGGCCAAGACACCGGCACTGTGGAGACACGAGGCCTGGAGCTGCATGTGAGGAACGAGACGAGGTTAGGAGGGACGGTTGAAGGGTACTGTAGCTCTCCTCCCTCCCCCCTCCGCCCGCCTCCCTCTCTTCTCTCTCCCCCTGCCCTCCCGAGGTCTGCTTCTAATTATCTAGGGGCACTTCTGCCAGCCATACCTAGTCTGAGCTAGTCTTAGAAGACGCTGGGGTCCCTTTCAGTCTCAGAGCAGTCGAGCCTGCAGAGACGTGCTTTGGCATGCTGAAGTGTCTGGCACTCATGCCCATCTCTCCTGGAGAGAGCCCTGCAGGACTTGGGTGCCTGTCTGTTTTCTTGTGAGTGGCCTGATAATTCCTCGTGGTTCTTTGGGCTCAGTATTAGAATCAGACATAAGATCCTCTTTATTCACAGTGGAAATAAAACAATTTGGAGATTGTGTAATGAAAGCCTCACTTTACAAAGGGAATACATTTTTGAGGAACATTAGCACCAATTGTTAATGCAAGATAACGTTATAATACTAATCATTATAAGAATTTTCTTTTTCTTCTACTTAATCCTTTTAATACCCTCTAATGCCTGAATCAGGAAGCTGCGGAAAAGCGGGTCTAGGAAAAGATCCACTCATTTGTCTATCTGCCTATCAGTTTTAAAGGTTTTTTATTAGTACCATGCTGCTGTTGCTGATGATGAGTTTTGCCTTCAGAGACTGAGTCTTACCATGTAGCCCAGGCTGACTTTGAACTCATGATCCCCTGGTGTTGGAATTACAGGTGTGTGCCACTATACCTGACTCTCCTTGAGGTAACTGCTGACTAACAGAAAAGTTCCTGCATATAATCCAAAGAAATAAATCCACTTTTCCCAAATCGCAAAGGTTAACCTTTGATTCTGACGCGTGTGTATTTCTCTGTTTTGTTGATGTTAAACTTGCCCACATTTATAGGGCACCCTGTCATAATCCAGAACCTGTACATCATGAATAATGGTGGTCAGGGAGATCAGCATCTCTCATCCATAAACATTTATCTTTGTGTGTGTTTGCTGAGACTTTGAACTTTTCTCTCCTGGTTCTGTGTAAAATACGAATATTAACCTTTCACCAGCTCAGTCACGTCCTCTTCTCACTCCTCTTCCTCTGTTCCCCTCTACCTGCCCCCCGTTGCTTCCTCCTCCTCCTTCTTCTTCCTTTTCCTTCCCCCCCCCCCTCTCTCTTGTTTTCTAAATCATCTGCGGGTAAGTTGCAGAAACAACACCAACTCCCGAACTTAAAGTATGAAGACCTTAGTGTCACCTTGGGTATCATACTTAGCTTCATTTGTCAAACTGACACACCTAGGAAGAGGGGAGGCAAGCCAGTACCACTGTTCCTCCATGGTCTCTGTCTCAGATCCCACATCTAGGTTCCTGCTTGAGCTGCAGCCCTAGCTTCCCTGGATGACCTGCAGCCTAGCCTGCAAGCTGAAATAGACCCTTTCCTATACCAAATTGCTTCTGGTCCCAGCAACGGAAAGCAAACTAGGATACTGGGTGTGGTGGTGCATGCCTACAACCCAGTGCAGCGGAGGCAGAGGTAGAAAGATTGCCCTGAGTCCGAGGCCAGCCCAGCCCAGAGAGTGAGATCCTGTCTCAGACATCAAGGAAGCAAATTCAAATGATGCCATTTTCCAGTCCACAGACTTCATTCACATTTTCTCAATCACACTGATTTTTTTTTTTTCATACTGAAATCAGCTCTGGATCAGCATGAAGCATTTACCTATTTCCTTCCAGTCTTCTTTACACTAAAGTCATTCTTTAGTTTTGTCCTTCCTTTACAGATTTCTAAAATTTTATTTCCGGGGTCTGGAGAGATGGCCCCCTGGTTAAGAGCACTGGTTGCTCTAGCAGAGGATCTGGGTTCAGTTCTCAGCACCCACACGGTCACTAACAAACGTCTAATAACTCCAGTTTCAGGGGATCCAATGCCCTCTTCTGGTCTCCGCAGGCATTGCACACATGTACACACACATGCCAATAAAACATTCATATATATAAAATAAAAAGTTAATTTTATTTTGTGCTTGTATATATATGCATCTGTGCATGTATGTTCATGTGTGTGATTTTACTATTTTTGTACTCAAATGCGTATGTCTGAATGTGGGTTTGGGCAGGTGACTGCAGTACACACAGAGGCCAGAAGAGGAAGACAGATTACCTAGAGCTGAAGTTACAGAATATTGTGAACTGGGAACTGAACTTGGGTCCTCTGGGAGAGCATCAAGTGCTCTTAACCACTGAGCAATCTCTCTTGCTCCCCTGCCTTACTTATGAGACAAGATGTCACACTAGGGCCTGGAGTTGCTGATTTGACTATGTTGGTTAGCCAGCAAGCCCAAAAAGTCTATCTCCACCTCCCCAGACGATGACCACACACGGGAGTCACTTAGCTGGCTTTTTCATGGGTCCCGGGGATCAAACTCAGGTGCTGGTGCATGTGAGGTCAGCACTTTACCACCTGAGCTGACCATCCCCTTGCTTTGTCTTTTGTGACATTCACATGTTTGAGAGGTAAAGCAAATTATTTGGTAGAATGTCCCTTCCCTTTAGGTTTGGTTGCCCCTCCACCCCCGCCCCCACCCTCCCATTCTCTCTCCCTCGATTCCTCCCTTCTTCCCTCCCTTCCTCCCTTGTTTGACAGTCTTGCTTGTATCCTAACCTAGAACTCACATTTTAGATTGGCTGGTCTCAAATTTGCAACTATCTTCCTGCCTCTGCCTCCAGAGTGCTGGGATGACAGGTGTGATGTTTTCCCATTCTAAGATTCAGGTTGTGCATGCAGTCTTGTTAGGCATATAATGAGACTAGCATGCCTCTGGGTGCCCACAGTGACATGTCACTGTTAAGGTGATGTGGGCATAGTATTAATTTTCATTATGTATTGGGAGATAGGCTACATTAGTGGTTCTTTATACTGTCAAAAAAATTATTAGCATTCTCAGAAAGCATTGGGAGGGTTTGGGGGTGTGACCCAGCTGAGGAAGCATGTCACTGGGCGTCTCTCTGCTCCCTGTGCAGCTTGAAGATGTGAGCACTTGGCTTTCTGCTCCAGCCACCTCTGCCAATTATGAACTCTGACCATCTGGAACTGTAAACCAAATTAACTCCATTGTCTATAAATTGCCTTAGTCAATGTTTTATCACAGCAACAGAAAAGTAACTAATACACTCCACTTCCTAAAGGTCCCATAACCACCCCAAGCAGTAAGCATTCAAACACATGAACCCCTAGGGGACATTCATCAGATGCCGCCACATTCGACTGTCCGCTCCCCCCACCCCAAGGCTTATGGCTGTCTAATGATGCACAGTGCATTTAGTCCAACTTCAAAAGTCCCCATGGTCTTTAACTGTCTCAACATTGCTTAAAAGTCCAAAATCAACTCCCTTTTGTGATTCAAGGTAATCTTTTAACTTTTAACCCCTTCCCTTATAAAATCAAAAGGCAAATGACATACTTCCAACACACAGTGACACAGAGTGTACATTGTCATTCCAAAGGAGGAATGCCGGCACAGTGAGGAAGTGCTGGACTGAAGGAAGACTGAAACCCAGCAGAGCAAACACCCAGCCCTGAACTCCATGTTGGAGGCTGGGAGTTTAATTTCAAAGGGCAGCTCAGCCCTTCCGGCTCTGCTGCCTGCAGCGGACGTGTCTCTCCTCGGTTACACTCCCTGTCTCAGCTCTGGAGTTGCCATCGTTTTGGGGTCTCCACTGCAACCCAGGCTTCACTTTCTCAGCTTCAGGCAACAGCCTCTCACAGTCTCACAAGGACTCTCTTCACACATTATCTGATCTCAGCAGCTCTCTGAAACCACGGAAGAAGAATCCATGACTCCTAACCCTTGTGTTTCTTGTGCCCTCAAAGCCAATACCAGGCAGATGACATTGCCAAGTTTGACTGCCAGCTTGGGATGGACTGTCTCCCTTGAATGTTTGCAATAGCTTTTGTGTATTTTGCATAAGGAAGATATGCCATAAATATACGATATAAGCCACATACCATGTCTGTCTTTGAGATAACATGAACTCAGTGTCTTCAGTGTCCAGTGTTAAATATCTACCACACTGGGACATAGGGAGGCTCCTACATTGAATAATCTGTGCAGTATTCTGTTTTGCCGATGTTATACAATTTATTTAACTAGTCTGTTGAGGGGACATTTTGCTTGTTTCCAGATTTTTGGCTATGACAATACTATGGATAAAAATATAATTCAAATACTTACAAAATGAACAAATTATAATATAAAGGATGTAATTAATAACTGGTACATGATCATTTCCTACTTGTATCATCCCATCTGCAGAAAAAAGTCCCAAAAGTGGAGCACTGAATCAAAGACCACATGCATTTCTAATTTTGGTAAGTTGTACCTGGCAAGCCACCCCCAAAGGAGGGTGAGGCATCCTTTACCTTTCCGCCAGCTGTGGTTTCGTCAGCTGTGGATCACTGTGCTTATTTTATCCTGGCAGTGCTCAGTGCACTGTCACAAGGCTCAGACCCTAACCCTTCTGTGCCATTCTGTCTCTTAGGGACAAATTAGCGGAAGCCAAGGAAACTGTTTTGTGTAAGAAAGGATGAGAAAGTTGACCATAGTGATATATGTAGCCAGAAGTCCTGAAAAAGAGAAATCCATCAAAGGATCAGAGGATCAGAGGCAAGGCACCTAGATTATAACGGAGATCCCATTCTGGAACATTGGATCTCCAACTTGTCTAGTTGAATTCCAGGAAAATACTACTGGATTCTGAACTCAGACAGGAAGCAGGTTGCAGTCAAGCTGACAGGGGGCGCCTTCTTCTGGTTCTGATCCTGGTGACCACGACCTGATGGGGTAGATTTTCTCGAACCTGATCTTAGAGAAGGAAACAGGACCAGCCTTTCCCATGTATGGTACACTCCTCAACTTGCAAGACCGTTTAGTAACAGAGGTGATGGAGACTTGAAGCAAAGGCAGGCCGATCTCTGTAGTTCAAGGCCAGCCTGGTCTATATATTGAGTCCCAGGCTAACCAGGAATACGTAGTGAGACCTTGTCTCAAAACAAACAAACAAGCAAACAAGCTTAACAATTCTTTCAAACAGACGTGTGTGAGATTTACCAGTTCCAGAAATTGTGATTTCTTGGGCCATAAGAAATAAGTTAGAGCTTGATAGTTAAGATGGAGCCTAAGGGAAGCGAAACTAAACTTCCTTCCCCCTTTGGTCTAGCCGAGAAACAGAAACCTGCTATGCTAATAAGGTGAAAGATTGTGTGCTTGCTTGCCTTTTGTAACCACCCACGTAACCACCCATGTAACGGCCCATTTATGCTACACAAGGCTTGGAAATAACACAATGTGATAGGGTGTTAAGAAATGAGGAAGTGTGCTTGATTGAAGAAAGAACTGTATACAAGAGCATGCTTGAGCACTGTAAAGCGATTTCCTTGCTGCGCCAAAGAAGAGCTGTAACACAATAAAGAGCTGCAACACCAGAAGAAGCCGGCTGCTGACTCTTCTTGGCTGGTCGGGGGGTCCCGAAACCGTGCACCTGATCTCTCCCGAGCTCCCTTCCCCATGAGTGGGGAACAGGGGTAATCACAAGGAGGAAGAGGAGCACCGACCCGTGTCTGCCGTGCCCATCATGACAGCCACCGGGGGACGCCACAGTGATTCCCAAGATTTCTTCAGCCTTGTCCCTCCTAGGAATACTGAAGACCAGAGTCCTCTCTCAGCGGAGCACACCTCACTTTTCAGCTGCTCTTCCTCCTATGCACCAGCCATCAGCTCCCCATGGGGTGTGCAGCCTAGCTGGGGTTCTGGTGTAGCAGGCAGGTGTGGGCATGATATGCGTAATGTCACAGGGTGTCGGGGGGAGGTGGCCACATGGACAGACTGAAAAACAAGTGACCTGGCACCTTGGACACACATCTGTGACCTCCCAGGCTGTCTGCGGTCAGTCCATCAGGTCTCCGCACCCTTCTACTGAGGTACTTGGCACATCCATGGTTATTGCCGTCCTGTTCATACTCATGAGGAAATGGAACCAGCCAGATGTCCATCATCAGATGAGTGGATGATGAAGACGTGTTGCAGTTGCATAATGGAATTTTATTCAGCTGTGAAGAAAAATGAACTCATGTAATGTGGAGGGAAGTGGGTAGATCTGGAAAGTGTGATATCGTGTGGACCGAGTCAAACTCAGGAAGTAAAAATGTCATGTGTGTGTGTATATACATACATGTGTATATATGTATGTATGTGTATAAAACTTTAACTACAAAGGAGACCAAGAAAGGGTCGAAGGAGGTGATGAGGAAGGATGGGGATTGGGCAAAGGACAGCTGGGACATGAGAGAGAAGAAGGGGGAGGTAGTGGGGACGGGGACGGGGTGGGCGGGATGGGGGGTCAGGGTGGGTGGGATGGGGGGACAGGGTGGGCGGGACAGGGCGGAGATGAGGAACAAGGCACTTTGTTCAAAAGAGCAGTGACGATCTTTAACACCTCCTGTGCTCATTTAAAAAGAGAGAATGAACTGACGAACCTCACTCTTGTGGGAGTTAAGAGCAGTTCAACCTGCAAGGCTGTTTAGTAACATGGACAAGGATCTGAACGATGCATTTTGTTCCTGGAGACATACCCTGAGGACATAACTTGATATGGAAAAATTGTTTACAGAAATAATTGCATGTTATTAAGGGTATAAATCTGAAAAATAAGATATAACTTAAGTATCCAATTATAGAAAAATGGCTATATAAATTAGGATGTACATAATGCAATAATGCACAACTATGGGGAAGTTTGAGTTACAGCTTTGAATGGAAAGCAAATACATTAAATGTAAATTTAATTGTAAAAATGTAAAATTGCCAGGCATGGTGGCACACGCCTTTAATCTGAACACTCAAGAGGCAGAGGAAGTTGTATCTCTGTGACATTTAAGCCAGGCTGGTCTATGGAATGAGCTCTAGGCCAGGTGGGTCTACACACAGATTCCCAACTCAAAAAAAAAAAAAAAAAATTAAAAAGAAAGAAAGAAAAGAGTAAAAATTATACAAAATAAAAAATATGTAGAAGAGAATGAGGAAAGATACTAAAGATGTAAGTATTTGGTATTTGGGATTGTGAGAAATTTAGCAGTTTTTCTATTTTCTGTAAGAATGAACTTTTAAAGCTTAAAGACATCTACTCACCTAAAACATTTAGTTGATGGGGATTCCGAATATGTGGGTGTACACTGTGTACATGATTAATATAACTGTGTGGACCATTCTTTACTAGTGAAAGGCTGGTTCAGGTTTAAATATGTAGACACGGAAGGCAGTGCTGAGGGCCGGTATGTGCTTCAGAGGTCTTTCGGGAAGTATCTTAGGTAACTGATGAGTCATTTGAATTAGCACAACTTCTGTACCAAAGCCCCAGTTTTTTTTCTTTGTATGTGAAACAAACCCCCACGAAGTCCACCTGTGTAAGTGTTTTTCTTGGCAAAATGCCCTCCTTAAAAAAAAACAAAAACTACAACTCTCAGGTCATTTGCAGACTGGACCACACTGATCAATGGTCAATACTAGATAAGCAAAATATCACATTGTATCGTTTACACACCTGTATTTTGGCTAAAATTACTAAATAATTTCCTTGAGTAGCAATAGACGATCCAATCCTGTCCTCTGATTTACACTCATTACTTTGGGTACTGTTTGTTAATGCCATTCTTCAGGTAAGACCTCACCTCAGTCTCCGGAGAGCCAGGATTTGAGAGACACTGGCTAAAGTGACACCAAGGGTCCTGCTACAGTTTGGTTGTAGAATGTCCCAGGCCCTATGTGTTCAGGGCTTGGTCTTCAGGATGTACTGCTGGAACTCACTGAATTTTAAGACGCAAAGACCTGTGGAGGTCTTGAGATCACTGGGGCCTGCCCGAGTTGGGACTCTGGTGTCCTTGCTCTCTCTTGATTCCTGGCTGTGAGGTGAGTGGCCTTGATCAGCTGTGTGCTCTTATCATCACAGACTCTTTCCCAGAAGTCCCAGCACTGTGGCTACAGAGCATAGACTTGAACTTCCAAAACTGTGAACCAAATAACCCCTTCCTCTTTGTAAGTTAATGATCTCAGGCATGTTGTTGTAGTGACAGAAAGTTGATACCCAGGACAGGGCTGGATTCTGGAGGCATATTCGCTGGGAAAATGAAGGAGAAAGTGGCCCCACGCATGTCCCCCGACACAGTTCATACATTGTGTGGAGAGGTACCAGTTTAAGTTTTGTTACTGTACCCATGATGCTAGGCAGGTGCAGCCTGGGACAGAGCACTGAAGAGGACACAGTCCTCACCCAGAGTCAGTGAGCAGCCCAGGTTCCACCGCTAACCTCTGTGGGTAGCGTGTTTGTAAAGTGAGCCGTGCATGAGACAGCAGGGAGAGCTGAGGGCTGAGGGGCTGAGGAGGGCATCTCAGATTGAAAGACTTCCACCAAATCTTCTCAGACAGGTCTGATCGTGAAGGCCAGCTAACAAGTGAATTGTACATAAAATCTTCTATAATCTTCTGGACTATTCTGTAGTTTCATCTTGTTTTACTTACTAGGTACATATCTTTAAAAACTTTGTTTATTCTTTTTATTTTATGTGTATGAGTGTGTTGCCTGCATGGATGTAAGGGTACCCGTGTCGTGGAATGCCCTCAGAGGTCAGAAGAGGGCATCAGATTCCCCTGAAACTGAAGTTAGCTGCCATGTGGATGCTGGGAATCGAATCTGGGTCCTCTGCAGGAGCAGCTGGTGCTCTTAACCACTGCGCCTCTGCATCCCTAGGTGAATATCTTAGAATGTAACCCTGGGGTGCTTTACTGCTTAGTGATGTTTATTGCTCTGTCATGTCTTTGCTACCCAGAGATGTTTAATTACTCTGTAGTATCTTGAAGCCCTGTGATGCTTTCCACTCACCATGTCTTAGCCCAGTTAACCAGCCTGGCTGTAGAACAAAAGGTGGCAGATAGATATCCTGACCCATGCCTGGGAAACCCACTTTGTAAACCACATTGTCCAAGTGAACTCAGGAAGGAATTTTCCTGGGATAACCTGGCACATTGATGATAACATAGGGCCCAGTGCCAACCATAAAGTGACATAAAAAGTCCCCTTAAACTTCATTTGTACTTTGCTCTTGGTCAAGAAAATCTTGAAGCCTTTGTTGCTAATTTTGGGGCCAGATGTGTGTGGGAAACAGGAGCCCTCTGACTCTCCTGGGTGGCGAACTTGACCTTTTAGCTGTTTGAAGAATCTGGCCATGACATGAACATTTCTCCTGTGAGCATGTGTTTCCACTTCTCTAGGCTATGTACTCGGGAGTGGGACTGCTGGGCTAGTGGCGAATAAGAGGTTTTGACCTGAAGAGGCAGAGAGAGTCAGAGTGAGGAGAAAGGATGAGTCAGAACCGAGGAGGCGGTTTGCGTGCTAGGCAGACCCATGGAGGCAGAAATGAGGCACAGCAGACGCAGAAGCTCAAAGCTTCTGTCTGGGCCAAGTGGTGAGAATTCAGGCCAAAGGGAAAAGTTCAGGCCATGGCAATCTGTCAGCTTGTTCTGAAGGTACCAGAAAGCGGTGGATGGTACCAGAAAGCCAAGTCTGTATTCCTCTGGAGGGAGATGGGTGGATCTGGTTCACAGCTGAGATCTTACCTGCCCAGCAACTCTGGTAAATATTTTGCTTCCTACAGGGAATTCTGTTCTTCATCACTATCCACACTAAATATTTAGACTGGCTTCTTGTAACTAAAACAATCTGGATCTGTGATAACAGAGTTAAGGGAGTTTTAAGACAAGCCATTTTGCTATCTTAAGAACATAGCAGAATTGGGCAAGGCTTGTTTATACTGGTGCTAAAACATGTTTAGATAAAAATTTTGAAAGTGAGTATACCAACCTGCTTAGATTCTCTTCCCTCTTTTCTTTTGTGCTGAGGATTGAACCCAAGGCCTCATGAAAGCCAGGCAAGTGCCCTAACACTGAGCTACAGCCTCAGCCCAGAAGCGCATTTGAACCAGTACAAGAATGCTTGTTTTGACTAGATAGAGATGACTCAAGACTTGAACTTGAGTCTTCTGCGGTTAGAATTCCATCTACACTGTGAACTCTTGCAACAGAACTTCCCAAGGGTACCCTTTGTTTATTCGGGCTGAAGAACAAGGACTGGAGCTGAGAGACTGTCTTCTGGAGTGAATAGTTGCATTTCTATGCAGTGGAACTTATTGGATGGAATTAAGAGCGCTGTCCTATATTGTTGAATATTTCCTCATTCTCTAAGCTGCAAATATCAGGCTATGATTCTGTTCTGCATGATATTAAGTATGTCTTTCAGTCCTTTTCAATCACGGACATCCAAAAATATCTCTCTGCACTGATTTCAGATTGACTTTGAGTATTAGAAGAGATTGTAAGAGGCCTTTGAATTTTCTTACTTGGTAAACAGCGGAAGTGGCACAGTATGAAAGGGTTTGGAAAGGTTGTATGACGTCTCCCAGTTTCCCCTCCCCAGCTGGTTCCTGAGTTGGATTCCTTCCTCCTGAAACAGCATGAAACTGGGGAAGTTTAAAGTGGTGTCATGTGCGTTTGACCACAGTCACACACTGAACGCACTGTGTCAGGCCTGTGGGAGGCTCAGGGACAAATGATCAAGATAAAGGCCTTTTGTGCCCTCCTAGAGTAACTGAGAGATGCGGAGATCCGTGTTAAGAGAGAACGGGACAGGTCTGGGAGAGCACAATGGCTGCACACAGGGATGTGCAGAGACAGATCCTTTGGGACAATTTTTATGGGTGACTTCATTGGGGATGTACAGAAAATAGGTCTGTGATTGACTATGTCAGGAAACTCTGATTTAAACAATTAAATGGCAAGGCATACTGTGGAGGAAGAGGCAGGTGGATCCTTGTGAGACTGAGGCCAACCTGTGTACATAGTGAGATCCAGGAGACCCTGTCTCTAAAATAAAAAATTAAGTGGGTAGTATAGCACAACAGCTAAGAGTGTTTAGCTTCGAATCTTCAATGTTCTGCCTATGCATGGTGGGGTTTGGAGGAATTCTCACTGTAGTTTTCTCATCAGAAACAGTGATCTGTTCCGTCGTTTGTGGAGCCCTGAAGAATGTAAGGCACGCAAAGCATTTGCACAGCCTGGGAAGGCAGGGCGCCTTAAGCTTTCTCCACTTGTGGTTCTTTTTTGCTCGAGAAGTTTTACAGGATCTTAGGTATATAAGTATATATGTGTGTGTGTATATATATATATATATATATATATATATATATATATATATGTATAGTTAAGTATATAGTATATAAGAATATATGAGTATATATAGGTATATAACAAGCATACTGAAGTCAAGCATTAATCACATTTATTTTAAAGCAGTTTTTTGTATATGTACAATTTTGACCACTAATGAGACAGCTGTGCTTGTTTGTCTAACACAGCACAAGCCAAAGATGTACTGATTTGATGTAGGCTACGAATAATGTCAGAAAGATGTCAAAGGGTTTGTTTTCCATAATTGGACCATTATGTTCTGTATCTATAGTCAAAACCCCGGACCTCCTAACACAGGAGGTCTGGAATTTGAGGGGAGGGGTTTCAGGTAGCGCCTGTTGTGTGGGTCGACGTGTTCAGAACCAAAGGTACGGTGAAGAGCAAGATGCAACACGGTGCGTGCTGCAGGAGAACTTACCGTGTTCAGTTTTGAGTTCATGAACCCTACATTCGGTTACCCAAGTCCTGTGAGGCCATGACCCTTGGTTACTTCTGTGTGGAGAAGGCTGTCAACCAGAGTATTTATTGACTGTAGCACGTCCCGAAAACTGAAGTGTTAATACACATTCTGAAGTCAAACCTGCCTGCTGTGTGTATACATGTATGCCTGTGTGTGTATGTGTGTGCTTGCACACGTGTGTGTATGTGCTTATGTTCGTGTGCATGAAAAACAGATTGGTGCATCTTCTACACTTTGACCGCAGAGGATTTTTAAAAGCTGAAGTATCTCAAAGGCTTGTGTTCTCAGTGGCCCAGGACAGTGTCAGTGGTAATGAATGAAGGTCCCAGTTAGGCTGGGCTTTGCAAAATGGATGAGAAACAAAACAAAACCAATATTTGTATTATAATTGACAGGAACAAAAAACACTTAAAGCATCTTATAGGAGATATATCTGTTCCAGGAGTAAAAGGGACATCGAGGTGAAAAGGTGGGAAAGGCCAGCTCTCAGGCACGGGGGCCACAGCCATTGTTCTGCCGGCAGAGCCCATGTTCCCATCCCAGGCAGTGTCAGGAACGGAGGTGACTGAGCCTGAAATGCTGCTCCAACTAGGTCCTTGCCAGGCCCCAGAGGGCGTTAGGGCTGCCACAGACCTTCATGCCACCATGAAGCAGAGAAGGAGGAACTGTGACTTCAGGTGAAGTTGGCTCTCAGCTAATCGCCCAGTATTTTCACTTAGAATTGTATGGCTGATTAGAATTCCATTGTGTGGGGGCTGGAGAGATGGCTCAGCGGTTCAAAGCATTGAGTGCTCTTGCAGAGGACCCAGGTTTGGTTCCCAGCACCCACACGGTGGCTAACAATTAACTGTTTGTAGCTTCAGTTCCAGGGGATCCAACATACTTTTCTGACCTCTGTGGACATGGTGCTACATGGATTTACTTACATACATGAAGGCAGTAAACTCATACACATAAAATAAAAAGGACAAACAGCATATTAGAAAAAGAATTCCATTGTGTCATGAACTGTATTTTTGTCATCCATCCAGGCATTGATGGACACCTAGACTGGTTTCTTGTTCTAGCTATGTTGACTAGAGCAACAATGATCATGGATGTGCGAGTGTCTCTGTAGCAGGATGTAGCGTCTGGGGGATACATTCCCGGCATGGTATAGCTGGTCATGTCTAGTTTTGTTTCTAGATTCTTGAGACACCTCCAGATTGACTGCACCAGCTGACCTGCAGGGTTGCAGCCATCTTTTTGAATGATTACGAAGATGAGTTGGCACCAGTTGTGGTGGCGAATGCCTGTAGCTATGCTGAAGAAGGTGAGTTGGGGATATCTTGCCAGGGGATGAAACTACATGGGTCGTAGTCACGTCTATAGCGATTCAGTTTCTCTAGCATCCTAACATAATCTCCAACTCCCAGAAACACTCCCACAGCCCTGTGACCACTACTCAGATGTTATGACAAGAGGACACAACCAGAAAACCGGTTCAGTAATGTCATCATTTCAGAGAGGGTTTAAGACTAGGCAGCTGATCACTGCTGGGTGAGGGAGAGCTGATCTTCTTTAAGGGAGGAACTCAAGACAGGCTGACTGGACCCCAGTGGATGAACTCACACTGAAGGACGTCAGGGGACACCAACTTGACCTGATAGATCTTAACATAAATGACAGAATGCATGAATCCAGTGGGGTACTATGGGAGGCTGCCAAGCGGGGGAGCGGGTAAAGAAGACGATGTTGTGGGTGAAATACACAGAAATTCAGTAAAAAAGACTAGTCCTTGAATAACAATACTGAATTTTTTAAACTTTAAAAATAATGATAAAACTGGGAATTTGGCTCCGTGGTAGTGCTCTTGCCTAGTATGGGCAAGGCTCTGGTTCCATCCCCAGGGCCGGAAAAAAAATCAAGGCATCGTTATAAGACAAAGCAACAGAAGAGTAGTTTTTAAAGCTTCCTTTTGTCTGTATATTTTGTTATTTTTGTTTGTTTCTTTGAAATGCTTTCTTTCAGTATTGATTGTAGTATTTGGAGTCTTCTAGTCGTTTTTCTATTTTTAAAGGGGTGTCATATCTGGTTCGTGCCCCTTCACCCCATAAAAGGGCTTCTCAAACTTAAACGTGTAAAAACACATAAAACTGGGTCTGCCTCTGGGATGACCCTTCTCTGGGCACTCCTGAGGCTCTGGAAAGGCGGGTCTGTTCCTGGCACACCAGGAGCACCAGTCAGTGGTGGGGGAAGACTCTGACAGTGTGGGCACCAGAGTCGGAAGACTTGGATATCAGACTGGGGCCTGACGCTGGTGGGCTGGAGGTAAGCCACCCCCAAACTTAACTCCTCCCTGACACTACCCCCTACAGCCCCTTCCACACACCCCTCCCACAGCCCCTCTTAAACAGCTGCAGAATCTTCATGGAGGCTTGTATGGAGGCCGGAAAGTGGTAGAGATGTAGATCAAGAAACCAACCTGAAAACTGAAATGCAGTCTATCCTTCTGGGACAAACACGCCTTCCTAAAAAACAAACTCATCTAAGTATATATTTAAGGCTACTTAAAAAAATATGACTGAGTCGGGCATGATAGCAAACACCCTGTCTAATCCCAGCCAGCCTGGTCTACACAGCTGGGCCTACAGGGAGACCCTGTCTCAAGCCCCACTCCCCCCAAAAGACTGAAAATTGTCAAATATGAGGCTGAGGATGTAGCTTAGGGGTAGTGTGTCTGCACAAGACTATAAATTAGCTATTTATGAACATGATTGGGCATAATGTTAGTAAGCTGGCGACTGAGTGACAGTAAACAAAGGTACCTTCGAAATTCCTATTGTGTGGATTCGACAAAATGCATTTTCATCAAACGTTACCATATTCATTGTAAAGGTTTCAAATAACTTGTGTACTATGAATAGTAATAACAGATTCAAAGTAAATGTGCACATATTGTCATTAAGGCTTAGAACTAGTCATTTTGCATCTAAATTTAATTTTTTTCCCTTCTGTCTTTTTTCTTTCTTTTGCAATGCTGGGGATTGAACTCAGTGCCTTGTGCAGGCCAAGCGAGGGCTCCGTCACTGAGTCACATCTCCAGCCCACTTCTAGTGTTTGAAGTATTAAAATACAATGTAAAATACATATGATAGTGAATATAAAACATTTAAATATATTCATTTTTTCTTTTGTGTATGTGCACATATCCACACACGTGGGATGCTGACCACTGGGAATGAATATTCATTTGCAAGATTCTATATATTATTACATCTATATGAACTGAAAGAAAGGGTTTGACACACAGATTAGCTAGACTTTTCTCTCAAATCCTCTCCCTACTTCTGTGCAGCATTCACCTCTTACATTGTTAGAGAAGCAACTTACAAAATTTCCTGGAGTTCAGATCTAGTTTGGGGCCCAGGATGAGAGATGGAGGAGGAATGCTTCCATGGAACCCAAAGGTGGTTATTTACGAGAGCGAAAGTTTAGGATACTCTTTAATGAAAACCAATATTTTATTATCAATATTCTATAACAAATTGTATATTATACCATATGCATTATACATATCACACATGTATGTTCCCAAAGGAGGTGTTTCAGGCATTCAGAAGACTGTTTGTAGAACAAGCATGTAAAAAGCTTTAGCTAGGAGAGAAAGAACCCTCTACAGGACCACCATTCTGTGGCTACCTAGAACTCCTGGGGTTGGTCACCTGGTGACTTCTCTCCAAGGCTGAGGGTCTGGGGACAAGGGGAGGATGAGGAGGTGACGGCTACTCTCACTTTCAGTGTTTGCAGAGCGATTTCCTCTTTCTAATGCTAATCTATTTTGAGAGCTAAGGGTTTAAGTCTTTGACTTCTGCCTTCAGATTTCGGATCCAGGCAGGTGGTAAGAGTCAGGTAATTGGCTATTTACTTAAAATAGGAAGAGAAAAGAACCAGGAAAAACAAACAGATGGCTACTTCCTCCAATTATTGTCACAGTGGTTTGGTGACTGGTTTTCCAAGTGGCGGTGGGAAGATAAATTTTAGCTGTTGCCGTGGGGGCTCTGAATCATAGTGGGTCATTGTGGAAACCGGGTAGAGAAGTGGAAATGGACGTGGCGGGTAAGAAGACAATACCAGGTCCGGGGAGGTGACTGAATCAGTAAGCGCATGCTTTGCAAACATGAGGACCCCAGTTCAATCCTCAAAATGAATTTTAAAAAGCTGAGCGTGTATATGCCGCCCCCCCCCCCCACAAAGTCTCATCTGAGAGGAATACATCTTCCTTAAGGGTCAGCAGGCAAGGGTAGGGCTGTGTTGCCAGAGCCTCTCCAGAGTCATTCAATGACGGGTGCCTCGGTGAGCAGGCGTTGTTAAAATAGAACAGAGACCAAATGACCCAGGTTGGGTTTCGGAGACAATCTCATGAAAAGAGTGAATGCTTTGCATGGGACTGAGCAGGCATGCTTACAATATGGGTGAGAAGAGTGGTTAAAAAAATTAGGCCCAGAGGAAAAAAATATCAAAAGTAAATTGTAATTTTATGATGTAAACGAATTGAAAGCTTAAAATGGCAATTGAAATTCTTTGTGAGCCCCAGGGAGAGGAGGCAGCCCTCTCCAGGATGTTCAAACTTAATTACCAGGTGTGCCACGAACAGAATGGATTTTCTAAAATTACTTAAAATAAACATGTTGGGCACCAGAAAATGGTTGTATTTATAGAAGGGCCTTAGCACATTTTTCAAGTTGAAAGATAATTTATATCATTGAAAAAGTAGAATTTTGATACAGCTGCACATGAGCAGGAGTAATGTTTAAAGATATGTTCTTTATGCTGCCAGGAATGTGAGTGTCAAAGCATGTTTGGTCATTTCTTTAGTGCTATGTCGGTAGAGTGGCAGCAAATAACTTTTGTGTTCTTAAAAATATTTTTAAAATCTAAAAGTAATATAGAATCATGATAAAGCTTTAGAAAATGGAAAAAGCGTCATGTATGATTTCATCAGGCAGCACAGTACGAACGCCTCATCACCCTCCGTGAGTGCAATTTTCACGATGATATGCAGCCTTGTGCCCTGTTCTTTCTTTCTTTTCTATGCAGAACCTATTTTCTGTGTTGTCACCATATTAATTTGAAATTGCAATGATGGTTGCATGGTATTCCATTTTCAAAATATTTATTTTTATTTGTGTGTGTGTGTGTGTGTGTGTGTTCACATGTGTGCAGGGACCTGTGGAGGCCAGAAGAGGGCATCAGATCCTCTGGAGCTAGAGTTATGGGCACTTGTGAACCATCTGACATGGGTGGTGGGAACTGAACTCAGGTCCTCTGGAGGAACAGTAAGCACTCTTTAACCACTGAGCCATCTCTCTAGCCTCCAAATGGTATTCCTTTTTAGGAAATGTACCAGAATTTGCTGATTGGCAATCTCCAAAATGAGAGTTTTGCCAATGAAAATAAAAATGTGGCGAGTGTATTCATATGTAAAGTATTCTTCATCTCCTGGTTCCAGGGTTGGCTTATTATTTTATTTTATTAATATTTTGATTTTATGTGTATGTGTATATTGCCTGCATGTATGTAAGTGCACCTGTGTCATGCAATACCCATGAAGGTCTGAAGAGGGTGTCAGACTCCTCTGGGGCTGGAGTTACAAGTGGTTGTTAGCCGCCATGTGGGTGCTTGAAATTGAACCTGAGTCCTCTTGAAGAGTAGCCAGTGCTTTTAACTGCTGAGCATCTCTCCAGCCCTGAGCTTTGAATTATTTCTAAGCAGTTTGATTAATGAGTATAAAGGGCTGGGGCAGTTTCTTGGCTATGGACATATATTATTAAATTTCTTTACAAAAAAAGTGTTTGCTGAAACTACAGTGTATCAGACTGGTGTGTTCATGGCACCCCCCCTTCCTCCATCCTCCCCCATTCCTTTCCTTCCTCCCCCTCTCTCTTTCCTTTTCTCCCCAGTCTCTGTAAATGAAGAGTAGGTGTTGATTTCAGTTGCGATCATGCTGTAGTCTCGAATCAGAGCTGTTTGGCAGCACCTGAAGTTTGCAACATGGCTGATCAGGGCCGAAGCCCCTGTTCCTTTGTATTATCATTCCTGACCCTTGTAAGGTGGGATACACAAAGCGTTCTTAGTATCTCAGGAGAATTGAGACACTGTGCTGATATTGAGAAATAGCCAGGAGTGGTGACACACACCTGTAACCCCTTTAAGCCATGAGCTTGAAGTCATCCTGGGCTATATAGTGAGTTCCAGGCCAGCCAAAGTTACGTAGTGAGACACTCTGACAAAAAAACAAGAAGTAAGCTGGACCTGGTGGCTCACACCTGTAATCCTAACACTTACAAGGCTGAGGCAGGATGATTGCTATGAGTTCCAGGCTAACTAGAGCTATAGTGTGAGACTATTTCAAACCAACCCCAAATCCAAAACCCAAACTAACAAATGCAAAATGAAGGAAAAATTGATCTGTAGGAAATTTCAGTAAACACACCGCCATCACAAACTCAGCGGTGGTGTGAGGCCGTCACACATGTGGCTGTTTTTATGTAAGGGGGCTGTAGTTACTCCTGGGAACTTGGGTTCCAGCACTCTGGGAACTTGGTTCTTCTGTCTTGTGCTATACACCTTCTTTACATGTCTTCCCTCTTCAGAAGACTGGGAGGCCCCCAAAGCCCGGTATTTATACCCTCACTTCCTGGTACAGTGTCTGGCATTTACTAGATGCTCCATAATAAATGGTTGCTAAATAAATGAAGATTTACGTTCTTCGCCTTTGTTAATCGCATAATAAATATAGCAAAAAATCAAGAATAGCAGAACAATTGAGAGAAAGGAATTTTTCAATATGGAGGGTTGTCTAAGTAAATTATGATAGGGCTGTAAGTGAGTTTCATAACATAAACAGTAAGGGTTATTATTATTATTATGAGTGTATTGCCTGCATATAGTTATGTGCACCCATGTCGTGCAGTGTCCATGGAGTCAGAAGAGGGCGTTGGATTCCCGGGAACTGCAGTTATGGACAGTTGTTAGCCACCATGTGGGTGCTGGGAACCAAACCTGGGTCCTCTGCAAGAGCAGCCAGTGCTCTTATCCACTGACTTTCCAGCCTCAACAGTAAGGTTCTGACAATTCTAAGATAGAACTCATGGATTAATAACACAATATGTAAAACTGTGATGTAATCCCATTTTATCAAGGACGCTGTGTACTTTGGTGCACACACACTCCAGTGTATAAAATGTAATTGTACATTTGCATTTGAGACACAGAACGGAGATGAGATGGAAAGCAGACCTAAAGGACAGTGATGGCGTCTGCCTGGTGAGCTGGTTTTTGCTCTCTCTGATAGAATAGGCTCTATTTTACTAATTTTCTGTTTGCATTTTTCTGTTCTGAATGAAATCAATGGGAGAGACTAGAAATGCAAAACAGGCCCAGAAAGCCCGGAGAAGCATTTCCAAGTCTGATCTCCGGGAAGGTGCCGAGGCATCAGTAGATTACCCCCAGGTTAAAGTGGTCAGTTATCCTCAGGAACCTAGGGCCTGAACTGTGCCTTCTTTTAGCTCATCTCTAGAATCAGTTCCTTAGAAAACAGCCTCACCTGCCCTTGGAAGACCTGGGCTAGGTGGCTCTTGCCTCATGAGGGGTATTAGCTTTGGCTGTTTGTCTGTGTCTAGAATTTTCCTGTTATTATCAAGTGTGCTACAAAAGCAAGACCTCTTCACAGAGACGACAGGAGGCAGACTCCTGCTGTCAGAGTAAGGGCCATGTGCAGGGTCCAATCAAAGCTCAAGACAAGTATGCACTTTCGTACAGCTGCATGTCTGGTTATGGCTGAAAAGCCAGTCAAGCAACTGATCTGATTTCTCTTTGAGAAAGACTTCATTTGTTTCACCTGAGGGCAATTGCTATACCCGGGGGCAGCTTTTGGTTTTGCATGTGTATGTATGGAGGTGTGTATGCATATGTATGGGATGTGTGCATGTGTATGTATGGGATGTGTGTATGTTTATGTATGAGAGGTGTGCACACATGTATGCGTGTGCACTTACGTGTGAACTCACCCATGCAGGCCTGAAGTTGATGTTAGATGTTTTCCTTGTTCTTTATTTATTGAGACAGTCTTTAGGTAGAACTCAGAACACCTGGATTTAGCTAGTCTTAGCCAGCTTGCTCCAGGGACACCCTGTATCTACCTCCAGAATTGGGCTGGGGTTATAGGTGGCCATGCCTGCCCAGTTTTTAAGTGGGTCCAGGGAACTCTGGTCTACACTTGCATGACAAGAGTCATCATTTACCCACTGAGTCATCTCCCCAGCACTGTGGTGATACTTTAAAGGTGAGGGTCGGGTTACAGAGTTGCCTCTGGCAGGAGATGAGGACTATGGAAGCCTCTGAAAGCTCAGGTCACCAGGGAGAGCCAGGGAGGAGCCTTTATTTATTTATATTCACCATCCAGGTCATGCTGACCCGTTTGGAAAAGGCAAGTGAAATGTGAACTGGATGAGAACCATGAGACAAATCCATAAATAAAATGACTTAGGCTAGTGCTTCTCTGACCCCCAAACACACAAATGGCCAGAGATCTTATCCGATGCTTCTTCAGACTCAGCAAAGTCAGCATGCGTCCTGACAGGAAGGCAAGCTCCCTAGTCCCTGAGAACACTCGGGGAAGTGAGGGCAGGAAATAAGCTCTGAACATGCAAGGCTGGCTGCAAAGGGACTTCCTGGTGGCAGAAGGGGTCCTTTGATCCAAGGCTGGCCCATTGTTCACAGCTGGCAGCATTTGGAAGGCTCTGTGGTGTGGTGGAAAAGAGTCCCAGATATTGAGTGGCGTCTATCAGCATAGTGTGGGTCCCGGGGAGCCTGATGTTGATCTCGTAGAGGACCTGTGGGGGGTTAAATCTCTCACTGAAGCCTGGACACCTCATTATTTCAAGCCGTAAACCTGTCAGCCTTCTCTCCTGTGTCTAAGTTGACTTATGCAAACTTAGAGGAGGGGGACCACTAAAACTCTTAAAGCCGAGAACCTCCCTGGGTAGGGTGTTGGGTTCTCAGTTTCTGGGTCTCTGCACTTGTGGAAAGCTTTATCTTTCTGTACAAGTATGTGGTATGTGTATGTATCTGTGATTTTTTTTTTTTAATGTACGGACATGATTCTTTATCTTTCAACAAGTTTGTTTATACCCATTGCTTTCTGCTGGTCTGAGATTTTCCCCGCCTTTTAATTCTTTAATTGGCTGAGAAAATGATCCTGACCTTCCCCTTAGACTGATAATTCTAAGATGGATGGATGGAAGGGTTTAGCTTCTCCTAGTGAGCCCTCCCCTCAGCCTGGGTTCTCCTTTGTGCATAAGATATGGGCAGACTGATTCTGGAAATGGCTCCTTGCTGTCCTCCTGCTCAGGCTGAGGGAGGCCTTGCTCAGAAAGGCTTGCAGGGCCAGACCTCTAGCTCCAGTCAGGCTTGACTCTGGACCTTCAGGGTATTTATTGCTTGACCCTTGCTCATGGAGAGGTTGCCTTTCTAGTGTGACATCCTTGGTATTCAAAGTGGGAGTCACAGGCCTTCAGTACCTGTATTTGGCTGGAAATGTGATCCATGATACTATTTCAGGCCTTCTAGAACAAATCTGGATTTTAACAGATGCCAAAGTGAAGTGTGTGTTCATGAAAGCGTGTGAGGTACCGCCTTCCACCAGTGTGGTTTAGACCTGCGAAAGGACTCAATACACACAACAAATGCTTACAGCAATGTTCAGAGTTCATTTCAAATATTAACTCTTCCCATAAAACACCAGACACAAGTTGCACACTTCTCTTGCCTCATCTGTGTCAGAGACACTCTGCAGGGGGATTATAGGTGCCCTGTCATGTACAGCCTCTACCCTGTCTGGTCATCTGGAAGGTGACTAGACCCTCCTTCTGTGGCTCAGTATATACACAGGCATGTTCAACCTTTGGACATTGCAACCAACCATTGTCATCAACAAAGTTCACACTCAAGAGTCACACAATTAAATTATAAAAAAAAGTTGAAAATTCTCAGTATTCTAAGTTTATAATTTTATATTGGGTACATTCATTTGTGGGGATTGAACTTGGGTATCTTGTTGCAGAGCCCATCTTCTTCCCAGAACATCCTGTACTGTCCAGAGGATGTGCACATTGTGGAGGCCTAATGGCCTCAGTAGAATTCATTTTTACAGATGTCGCTTGAACATCTCTACAGCTGGAAGCTCACCAGAGCAGACTTGAGCCGTTGGAGTCTCTCACTCAGGCGAGGGTAGGCCCATGGAGCTCTGGGTATGTGTAGAGGGCTGTCTGTTTACTATGGATTCCTGCTGGACCTCAGAATCCTGCTTTCCAAGGAAACGTGGCCCAGAAACCCAACTTCCTATACTCCCTGGCCCAGTGTGAGGAACAGTCCAGGGCAGACTTCTGGATAAGGCAAAGAGAGGCTCTCATGGCATGCAAACCATTCTATGAGGTCAGCTCCTCACCTCTGGCAGCAAAGTCAGAGGCATTAAGAAAATCGGAAGAGCCACGAGAGTGATGGAGATCACAGTAAAGGCAGGGGAGGGAGAAACATGCTGGGGAAAGGCAGGTTGGTTACCCCAGCCCTCCCAAGAAGAACATTCAGGAAAACAAACAAGCCTGGTAAAGGCTTTCCCTGCTGGGACTCCCAAGAAGGCCGACATCTGGAGGGGACTGTGACAGTGCTGCTCTCGAACCAGCAGAGGGCAGTGTTCACCCCACAGACACCATGGACTATCAGAGTCTGGCTTCTCACTGAAGAAGGATCTCAGGACAAGTGGTCTCACCAGGATGGAAAACCAAACCGCTGTGGGTGGGAAAGCGCTTGTCACAACCAGGGCTGCTCAGACTTGGAGTTACCCCAAAGCAGTGAGCTCTCCATTCAGAATTACTTAAGGAGTAATTGAACTTGAACTTTGTGTGTGTGTGTGTGTGTGTGTGTGTGTGTGTGTGTGTGTGTGTGTGTAAAATCCATGGAGATCCCAGGCTCCTAGGAGCAGCTTTGAGCAGGGCTTTGTTCAGGTCACGGTTCCACTAGCATGCCTGTGTGCAAGGTGCCATGTTTAGGATCTTGTAGAGGTGCTGTTTCTTTCTTACAGAGGTCAATGCTTTCCCGAAGACAACTCAGGCCTGCTGTGAGGTTTGGTCAAAGACTTGGCCTCTCTCTGGGCTTCAGGGAACCTTGGATCACCTAGAAGTCTGGAGTTGTAGATCGATCCTCGTGGTCTTTCTCAGACCTGTAGTAGGATTTCCATATTAGTGAACCTTTCTAGAACTTTCACTTAATTGCTGTTGGAACTCAGATTTCAACCATTCCAACAGGCTAGAGATGTTGTACGCTGGCTCCCCAAGGCTGTGCTACTCACAGTGACACAAAAAGCAAAGAGGCGCACACATCCTTAGCATCAGGGCACTGGAACCTCAGCTAAAAATATGAAACACGGAGATGATCAGTCAGCCTGCTTTGCTAGTTCAACACACACAGGCCCCACGACTCAGTACCTTTATGTGCTAATAATTCTAAAAAAGCTATTGAGATGTCTGTACGACAGTCTTGGAGGCAAAACTAGAGGCATTTTATAGCTAAACAATTTTATTGGCTTTTTGTGAAATAAAAAACATGAAACAAACCACCATGGTTAAAGGCCATAATCAGCATCGACCAAATGAACCAGCCACTTGGTTCCAGCAGCTGATATAACACGAGTGGATATTATTGCTTATGCCCCACGCTCATGAGTGTGTCTGTTACGTTTTGGCAAGAGTACAATCAAACGGAGCTTTGGTTGTGTAAACTCAGCTAGGACTACTCACTGAAGACGCAGCCTCTAGGATTTTATGTGAGATACATGCCAGTTCTCCCTGAGTCTTGACATACGTCCTTTCATTCTCCCTCCGGCCTCCTTCTGTTAGAGATTTCCAGTCCTATCTACAGTGAAGGGCAAGGGCTTATCAGCGTCCCTCCTTAACCCTCCCGTGAGAGCGCACTGTGTTTCTGTGTCTCTCCAAGCTCTTGTATCTGGTACATTTCCACACCAGAAATAAGTGCCCCCACCCCTAGTGATCTACACAGATTTTCAGATGCATGTGGCATTTGGAGTTTAGACTCAACTGTCTATTTTCCATCTTCAGTAAAACTAGAAAACAAAAACAAAGAAAAAAAAAATCAGTAGCCCTTAGCATAAGGTGACCTCGCAAAAGGATGAGCCCAGGTGCCTAGCACACAACATCGGGTGGCAGGTATGGAGCTGTGTTCTTCCAAAGCTGTGTATCTGTGTGTGTGTATATGTGTGCGTGTGCATGTCTGTGTACTGTAACATTTTAATCTGCAGACAAACCGTGATGTCACTGCCCCTTCCGACCTCCCTTGTTCTCTACATTCTGTCTAACACTGATGATGCCGAAGGACACTGGGTCAGGGCCAATTCACAATAGCACCGTTTTTCCTAGACGCTAGGAATCTGACTCCTTTTGCTGTAGAAGGCAGGGACTGGGCCTCGGCTTTGAGCTTTCATAGGCCCCTTGGGGCTGCTACAGGAGCAGGAAGGTCTGCCTTGGCCTACTTCATTGGTGACCTGAAGTTTTCCCTGGGAAGAGTTAGAAAATATGTCTTATAAAGTGAAGTTGGCCACAGGTGAGAGGTGACAGACTTGCAGATGATGGAAGGTTTGCCTGCAGAAGCTGGGCGACATCATAGAACACTGTGGGCCACCAGCCCTGACACAGCCACCGGACGTGGGACTCAAACACTGTCTTCGGTGCCTGATGGGCCGGTGAGTCTTGCCCTGGATAGTGTTGGGATTGAATAAGTCCTTTGAATGATTATAAGGAGTCTTCTCTTGGATCTAGAATCTTAAACTACAGAATATTTGCTCTCACTATATTTTACATGGCACTGATAACCATATAATTACTAGCACTTACACAGCAAATATTGTAAATACACATTCCTGGAGCTGAGTTGTTAATTATACCAATGTTCAGCAGGACAAAGATTAAGCACTTTCAACTCACACTTGGGGGGATTTCGGCCCAACCCCTTACTTCACAACTAACGCATAACCCTCTAATTATATAATAACACTCTGCGGTCATGTGGGCAACTTTCATGGTCAATGTTCATTTCAACAAAATACAAGAGACCATATAAAAATATTTTCCAATTTGGAATCTGAAATTTGGAGGTTTTTTCCTTTTCCTTTTTATAAAAAGAAAGGAAATAACCGACTAAAGTGTATTAAGCTTCCTAACCAAAAACAATTACACAGGGATGGGATGAAGGAATGCGGCGAGTCAGTCAGCGTTCCCTTTATGTCCAGGCTCACCAGGGGTGAGCTTGTGCTTGATCCTGACAGAGATAAACCCACACAAGTGGAAAGGCCAGTGCCCGGACCGGACTGCGTGTCGCCATGGAGACTGATCTTACAGTGGTGCTGTGGACGGTGCTGTATTGGGTGGCGGCCTCCGCTCTTCCTCCTCAGGCGACTGCTGGAGACGGGTGCCAGAAACACCACCTCCTCCTCGAGTGATGCCTGCTCAGCGCCGCGTCCTCCTTTTCCCGCTCCCGCTTCACCCGCTGGTAGTGATCTTCCTCCTTCAAGTACCACACCGGGGGCCAGCGGTGCCGCTCAAAGTACTCCTGGTTGTCTGGGGAGGGAACATGCCGGCGGTGACTGCTGCCCCCCAAGACTACTCCTCCCTCACCCTCCTCAAGAAGCCCCTCGACAACCCGAGGCAACAGGAGGTTTAAGATGGGCCGCCTGTAGACCGTGACACCGGAGCCGGAGAGGTGGGGGCTCTCGCTAGGGTCATTCAGCTGGGCACAGGGACCCCGAACCACTCAACTGTTCAGAGTCAAAGCTTGCCTCCCTAGACCTCCAGCTATCCCAGCATGGAGGACACCCTACATTACAGCCCCCTCCCCGCCACTCTCTAAGCAAGACATTCTGCAAAGATAACCTCTCCACCTTAAACTTCCTTGGGTCATGCCACTTGAAAATGTGGTTGCCACACAGTCATAAGGATCTATCTGATCATGAGGTGCCTACTGAGCCTGCTCCCTTTCTGGGGTGCTGAAGGACACTTTGGTCACAGGGTGAAGGAGTGAATGAATGGGGGCCTTGTGTTTATACTCTTACCTGCTGATTTTGATTTGATTTCCTTGCGGAACTTGGAACAAACACTGTTGTAATTGGTGCAGATGTGATGTAAACACCAGGCGGCCAGTTGGTTGGCATTGTGAAACTGCAGGGGAGTGGCGAGAAGGGGGTCAGACTGGTGTTTTCTAAAGCAAGGTTATGAACTGGTGAGGTGGACCGGGGTAAAGGTGCCCGCTGCCAAGCCTGATGACCCGAGTTTGATGCCAAGGACCCCCAGGGGAGAAGGAGAGACCTCTTGCCTCCTCATGCATGCTGGGGCCTTGCAAATACCCACACACATACACAATACACGTGCACACAAAATAAAGAAATGTAATAAAAATAATGGAGGACTATAGTGAAATGGCAACTATTTGGGGGGTGAAGAGAAACAAAGGGCCCATAAAAACAACAAGGAAAGCTCTTGCTTTGACCTCAGGGCTTTGCCCTTGACTATGGCTCTGATGCCAGCAAAAGCAGTGTTTGTGTGCCTCTTTCTCCGGCTTACTGGCATAGATGGGCCCAAAATAATCGCCGTGCCTCCCTGGGAGTGGAAGGCATGCCTGGCTCTCTTGCTGTCTCCACCACCTGGCCTCCTGGTGACAGGGGACATGCCCTCTATAAGGCACCAGCTGGCAGCAGACAGCATCCATGTCATCTCTGGAAGGAGCCTCAGCAATGGAATACTTCGTGTCAGATGTCAGAGCTCACCTTGCCAGAGCCAGGCAAGAGGAGGCAGAGGCACGCGTGGCTTGTGTACCTGGCCTCTGGTTACACAAGAGCAGGTGTGGGGGTGGGGTAGGAGGGTCCAAATGCTCCACTCGGCTTTTCTGAGACGACTTGGGACCACGGCAGCTGAGGTTGTGGTGACTGCCTGAAGTCCCCAGACCAGATGGCCATGCCCCCGAGCCTCTCAGATCTGGCAGGAAACACCCACACGTCCTCAAGCCCTTCTTAAACATGTGTTTCTTTGGCTAAGGGAGAACCTGAGTCCCACGGTGGGGTTCCCCTTGAGGTTTGTATCTTCATCTCTGAAAAGCCCAAGTCCTCCAAACCCACTCTAGGACCACCAAACCCTCCACCCTAACCACGGAGGCAGATGCTTCCTTCCAGCATGTCTTCAAGTTCAGTTTGCTTCGGCCGGGTGAGTTCATACCGGCTCAGGGACGAGTGCACCTACTTTTCCCACTTTTAGTTTGGTGACTTGGTCTTTGCAGTGTGAAAACTGGCCACTGTGAGAGAATTCACAGACTATGGGAAAGGGCAGCAGACCTGGGTCCCACCAATGGTGAGACTCTCTGGGTTAAAGGCAGATGCAGGAGCTGAGACACAGACATCCTGCTGACCTCCCCGCCAGAGCTTGTCAGGGCTTCTCGTAGTCACACCACAGCCTGCAGGGTGTGTGCAGGGGCTGGGTAGACAGCAAACAGACAAATCATTACCTCCAGTGATTTGCCAGTGGGCATTCTGAATCACTCCAGTTCCCTCTAAGCAGGGTATCTATGGACAGAGTCCAGTCATAAACTGCTCCACAAAGTGGGGGGAGGGGGCATCTCAAACATCCTAAATTTCTAGTTGTGAACCACCACTTCTGATGGGGCCTTGGCCAAGCTGACTGCAGTGAGAGTCTGTCTTCAGCTTCCTGCAGTCTCCATAGGATGGCGGACTATCCTTTGGGTAATCTGAGCTGGTCCCCACCTCCACCCCCTAACCCCACTTGCCTGGGGCTGCCCCAAAAGCAGAGAATCTGCTGCTTGGGTATACTTGAAGGTGGTGCCTGGGACTTGGGAGAAAACAAATATTTGTCCAGTGTTAAGTCGGAGGGAATTGGCTGCGTTAAGTCCAATTCCACCTTCTTCGCTTTGAACCTGAGCCATCTCCTGCCCCGCAGCTGGCTGGCCTGAGCAACACCTGTTGTATCACCAGCACTCTCTCCCAGGCCACCTCCACTCCCTGGACTGGGAAATCTCCCTTTAAACTGCTTGACCTCAGACTTAGTGAGCACAGCCTCAACCCAGAGAACAAAGGAGGCCAAACTCAGCAGAAGGAAAACAAACAAACACAAAGGTCCAGAGCTTACTGGTTCTTCTCCCCTCAGAGTGTAAAGTCTGGCAGGGCAGTCTATGCCAGGACTATATCATCCTGCCTATGTGCTGTGCGGTGTGAGGGCTTTCAACGTTCAGGGCCTTTCTAGAACATGCTTTCTCTCTTGATTTGCTATCTGCAGTGTTGGAAGGTCCTGAATTACCACGCTCTGTTCTAATCGACCAGGAGACCAAAGCAGTTTAGCTTTGTGTCTAGAGGAAGATATGCTGACACTGGATCTTGGACCTTCTCTGGAAGGGGTGAGAGAGAGAGAGAGAGAGAGAGAGAGAGAGAGAGAGAGAGAGAGAGAGAGAGAGAGAATGTGTGTGTGTATGTGTGTGTGTATGGATAATGCATATTGGTATTAACCAATACTCCAGGGAAGCTATGTGAATTATTCATTAGTAGGGGCCCTCAAAACACTTCGTGGAATTCTAGAAACTGTCTGTTCCTGGTTCAATACTTGTCCAAGAACTGAAAGGAGGAAGAGAGGCGGAATTTCCTCCTTGCTGGTAGTTTTCCCACGTAGGAAGCCACTGCCTCGGGGAACATGGGACTGGGATCGGGGTGGAGTCCTAGTTCTTTCAAAGGGAGCCCAGTGGATGGGTTCAACAGTGCAGCCTGAAATGCAAAACTCTCAGATGGGGCATCCAGGGGAGCTTCTGTAACTCTGGTAATATCTTTATTTGGACAGAAGCGGCAGGAGATTATTTTATCAGGGTTAAATGCACAGGTAGAACATGTAAGGGATGGAAAGCAAATGTTCACAAACCTGTGCTAATTCCAAATAGGAGAGCACTTCACCGTCGATGCCCACTCCGCTCATGGAGGCCTTGGTCAGCTCCTGGACTGCATGCTGCTCTGGGGGAGATAGGGAAAGGCAGGATTAAGCCTCCATCTCAAGCCAGACACCTGGCCCGGAGGAGCAGGGCTTGGACCACAGAAGAAGAGAGGAAATATTGGACAAACCTCCGGCAGATACCAGAAATGAATCCAGGGTTGATTTTGATGGGCGGCCCTCTAGTCTCTGACCACAGCACCACATCTTAGGGGCTTCTGGTCTGGGCTGGAATACTCAAGACCTACCCAGCCCTGCCTGGGATCCTAACCACTGGCCATATATGACTCTTCAAACCTAGATGATTGAGGTTAGATAATACTCAGCTCCAAAGACAAACAAGTGCTCTGTAGCAACATGTGCCCACTGCATCGGGCAGCATGTGGAGACCGGGCACATACATCCCCGGCAGACAGTTTTCCTGGGCAGTGTGTGTCCATCCAGCCTCCTGTGTTCCAAGCATCCCCTAGACTCCAGACGCAGTCCTGCGTGAGAGTACCGTTGGTCCTCAGTAGCCTCTGACAGCAAAGCCAGAATGACTAGAGGACTAAGCCTGCTTGAGGAATTAAGCATTGAGGACGCAGGGGTTGGGGAGATGGCTCAGTGCTGAAAACACTTGCTGCAAAAGCACAAGGCCCAGAGTTGAGATCCACAGAACTGACCTAAGTCCTGGGTGAGCCTGGCACCTGCCTGGAACTCCAACCTCGGAAGGAGGAGACAGGGGATCCCCAGAGTAAGCTGACTGTGGAGACTAGCCAGATCCTCTAGCTCTGGGTTTGACTGAGAGACTCTGCCTCAAAGACTAGGATGGAAAAGCCACAGAAGATTCTCAGCATCAGCCTTGGCCTCCACATACCCAAGTGCACCCCCCCCCCCATGTAAAACTGTGCATATATGTACACATACAAAAAAACTGAAAAAGAAAAAAATAAGTAAATTGAGGACATAGTGGAGTTGGTAGAGTGCTTTCCTAGTGCATACAAAGCCCTGGGTTTGAGCCCCAGCACTTTACAAACTTTTTGTGGTGGGCCACATCTATAATTCTATCACTTGGGAGGTGGAGGCTGGAGGATCAGAGGTTGGAGGTCATCCTCAGCAACACAGTGAGTTTGAGGCCAACCTGGGCTATGGAAGACACCGCCTTGCTCAAAAAACAAAATGTGAATGCATATGTCACCCTCAACAGTTCCACAAAGTGATCCACAGTTCAACAACCTGGGTTATAAAGCTAGCGAGGGAGGAACTTCATTCACATGTAACAGAACTCCAGTTGAGGAGAGTTGTTCCTGCTTGGGAGCCTGCATCCAAATCCTGCAGTTGGAGTTTAAGCGGTGACTTGAAGGCAGGGTGACCATTTATTTCATGCCTCTACTCCGACAGTCTCCTACGTGAGTTAACACGGGCATGTGAAGCTCTAGGCCACGTTTCGAGCTCTTAGATGATGGATTTCAGGTGAGCACAGGTAGGCCTCGTTTCACTGTGCTTCTTTTAGTGGAATTTGCAATAAAAAAAATGAATTAAAGATCTGTGTCCACCCTGCTAAGCCAACTCATCAGGCTGTCTGATCGTCACTGAACCCATGTGAGACGGAGAACTTCATAGATAAACACTGTGTGCAGCCTGATTGCCCCACCAGCAGAGTTTCAGTTTCCCTGTCCTCAGACCCTCCTGTCTCCCAAGACACAATAATATTCAAAGTTGGCTGTTAACAAGCTTCAAAGGACAGGCTAGCTCCCACTGGGGGTTGAGGCAGCTGGTGACTAAGTTGAAGGAGATACTCACTGCTCAGAATCCTGGGCCGGGGAGCTACGACCAGTCTGCTCTGCCTGTGCTCGCTGAGCGGAACACTGATCACAACAAGCTGTACTGAGCATGGAACGCCTACCGTCTTTGTTTCTGCTGCTGTGATAAATACTTGACCAAAAGCACTCAGGGAAGAAGGGGCTCACATGTCCAAGTTCAGTCCATTATTGGGGAGAAGTCAAGGCAGGAACCCAAGTAACTAGTTAATTCACATCCACGTCAAGAGCAGACCTCCTGTGCCCACACCACCACAGCGCCCGCCTGCTCGCCATCTGGCCTTCTTCTCGGCCCCCAGCTCAGGCCCAGCTGAGGGAAGGGAGCTGGCCACAGTGGGCTGCGAGTTCCTATGTCCATTAGCAATCAAGACACTCTCTACACACACGCCCACAGGCCAGGCTGGTCGGAACAGGTCCTCATGAAGACTCTTCCCAGGTGCTTCTAGGCTTATGTCAGGTTGGCCGTTAAAACCAGTGTGTCCACTGTTGGGAAAAAGATTCCTTTCCATACATCCCTGCTGATCGGCAGTGCATCTGCCCCCTTTAGCTCTGACAGAGATGCCAGCAGCGTTCATGCCCAAGAAAGCATTCACTCTGCAGCCCAGGGCTGGGACGTAAATCTGATTTTCAAGTCCTGTTACTTAAGGAGACTATTTTGTGAGGCCATAGTGGACATAATGCTCCTTCTGATGGAGTTGGGCAGAAGAAACTGAAAGCGCCTGGAAAGAGTTAATTGGACTGCTGGCATTCATTCTCGATGCCATTAAGAATCTCTGTGCAGGATACGATGAAGCCAAAGTATCGCAGGAGTTTGGAAGAAGTTCGTTCCCTCATGGATGACTCTGTGTGTGTGTGTGTGTGTGTGTGTAGATTTCAGTGACGCAGCAGGTGGCAGAAAGAGCCAGAGCCAGAGGTGAGAGGACCGAGAGGGGAGCACAGAGGCTGACCGAGTTACTGCCTGCTGCGTTGCCACTATGCACCAGTGGATGGAGCTGTAGCCCATAGACGAACAAAGGAAGTGTTTTCCTCAGACAGAAGCTAATCCCCATGAAGACGCTGCTTACGCTGCTGCAGTGACCAGGGTGGAGAATGGAGAATATCATTAAAATGCTCCTAGAAAGAGGCGGTGGGGAGGTGGCCCAGTGGCTAAAGCGTTTGCCCTGTAAACACAGAACTGGGACCACCTAACAGTCACACAGGCTTGGCTGCTCCCTGTAATTCCGGTCTGTGAGGCAGAGACAGGGGATCCCTGGAACAAGCTACCTACATACACAAGCCGAAACTGAGGAGTTCCAGGTACATCAAGAGAGCCCACCTTAGTAAGCGAAGAGGAGAGGAAATGAGGAAGACACCTGATATCAAAGTCCGGCCTCCAAATGCATGAGCCCACACGTGTGTACACTCACGTTCAGGTGTGAACATGCATGCATAGAAGCACACATACCATACACACAAACCAAAACTAAGGTGGCAGGGTTTGAACTGATTCCATTTTGAAATTCTACCGTGAGCCAATTACTGTCAAACAGTGCGGCTTCCATGGAGGGAACTTTCGTGAAAGGAGGGCATGAGCGAAATGTTACTGTCATCTAACAGAAGAAACCCTCACAGCTATTGCAGCCTTCGCCCCCAGCACCTTGATCGGCCGCAATCATCGTCAGGCACGAACAGTACAACTTAGCTGGAGCACAGAGAAGTTCTGAGGAGCATTTTGAAAAGAAGCGGCCTTCGTGTTCCAGTCAAGGTTTGTACATTCCTGGGCACAATGCTATTTCGCCCTTGACAGATGGTGGCACAGTGTCGACATAATTTTACTATTCTCTGGGACACCCCAAAGTTCACTGAAACTCGCTTCGCTGTGATATGTGCTTTGGTGCTGTGGACCGGGATGAGACTGCATGGACTCTGAGGCAGGCCTGCACTGTTTGGTCACGCCTGTCTCCTGCCTGCCTGTGCTCTTGTGAGCCCACATTGCTTGTAACTGCAACCTGTTCCTCTACACAGCCCTCCTCATCAGGACAGAGCTACTCAGAACGACATTTCCCAGAGAAGCCATCTGGGCTTAAAGGAACTACAACTGTAATGGGCAACCTTGATTCTCGACCCGGCAGGCTCCAGAACTGTCATGGAGACACACCTCGGAGCGTGTCTAGGAGGGTGTTTCCAGGAAGCGTTGCGTGAGGTAGGAAGACTGACCTATCTGTAAAGGTGGTATACCATTCTATGGGCTGGAGTCTTGGGCTTGGTGAACAGGACGAAGCAAGCTGGGCACCAGTGCCATCTCTCTCCCCGACTGCGGATGCAACGTGACCAACTGCCTCTCACTCCACTCTAGCTGCTCTGCCTCCCCTGCCCTGAGGGAATGGACTCTCAGACTCGGAGTCAGCACAGACCCTTGCTTCCTTACGTGACTTTTGTCAGGAGTTTTGTCATAGTGACGTGAAAGTAACTAACGCAGCATCAAGTTTGATATTTACTTGACACTGGTTTGTGAAGCATTTTCAGTCTAAAAAGAGTCTTAAACATACTTCAAAGATGCTGTATATACTCTGCGCCAGACACCACATACCAAACACTTCAGTGACTTGAGGACCCACGTTGGGAAGCTGTGTAGATCAGACAACCATAAGAGTAACATCATCTCATAACAGAGCTAAAGCCTAGAGCCCACTTAAAAAAGTGGGCCACTTAAAAAAAATCTGTCACTCAGAAAGCGGTCCCATGTTATGGGTACCAGACTGAATACTTTAGCAAAAACTGCACTAAGCTGAGACTGAGCATGAACTTTGACAGATTTGGCTTCGAGTTACTTTTGGCTATTTTTTAAATCAAATGTATCCTCAAAGGACAAGGACAAATACTTCCATAAGCTGGGGATAGTTACATAGCTTGGAACTCATGTTTCTGAAAAAGGGACTTCTCAGTGCAGCCTCTTGGAGTTAATGTTTGAACAGTGGCATTCCTGGGGCTGGAGAGATGGCTCAGTAGTTAAGAGCACTCATTGCTCTTCCAGAGGACCTGGGTTTGATTCCTAGCACCTATATGGCGGCTAACAATTCTCTATAACTCCAGTTCCAGGGGATTTGATGCCCTCTTCTGACCTCCTTGGGCATTGTGTGACACTTTACATACATGCATTCAAAACACTAATATATGTACAATAAAAATAATACAATTTTAAAAAGTGGCATACTCATTCATTTAGATCTACAACTTCAGGTATATTGGGAAAAAGTTAACTTTTAAAATCTAATAGTGATACTTCGATTCTTTCTCTTTAAGCGGGGAGGGGGCAGGGAGAAAAGAGGACTTTGACTTCCAGTTGATTTGTGTGGAGGAGGGCAGAGCCATTAATCTTTTATCTACAGCCATTGCTCAAAAGTGTAGTGTGCAGGTTTGTTCTTTGCTTGTTTTATTCACTCAACAACTCAGTGAAGATTTACTGAAGCCTGACACGGGAGACGCTTCTCTCCACGCCGAGGCAAGGCCAGCGAGGAAGGAGGCATGACTCTGCTGGGAACCGGGAGCCGAGGAAGTACAGCAGTAAACACCCAGGTTGCTAACTGACACCCCTGGCAGAAGAAGCAGAAGCTTAACAGTTTTAAAGAAGGTATTTAATGCCTGTGTTCCATGTAGACCTGCTGTAGTTTACCAACTGGGCAGATCTAGAATTTACAGATAAGACTTCTGAAGTTGAGCTAAACCTCTCCCCCGACTCCAAAAATGGAGCTGCTGACAGTGTCATAACATTTCCTAAAATAGCTTTCAGAGTAAAAAGCCCATCTCCATAATGCTTACCATGTGTCCACCACTGTTCTAAGGCCCACATATATATTAACTGCAGTTAATCATCACAGAGCAATGGTAGCCAATATTATTCCCATTTTAAAGAGAGAGGCATGGGGGAGTGTTGAGGAACAGAGCTCAAGTCACCCCAAGGACAAAGTCACCCAGCCAGGAAGCAAAGGGGCCAGGACGACGGGAACCTGGGAGAGGGGACCCTGCCCTTTCTGTCTCCGTCGCTTTTCCCTCAAACACTGGGTCTGTGCACAGCACCACATGCATTATGGGAATAATGCTGACACACTAGTTTGATTTCAAATTTGG
The DNA here is from genome assembly GCA_035773235.1 of Eospalax fontanierii. Taxonomy (NCBI): domain Eukaryota; kingdom Metazoa; phylum Chordata; class Mammalia; order Rodentia; family Spalacidae; genus Eospalax; species Eospalax fontanierii. The sequence continues at coordinate 5,529,013 of CM069540.1, forward strand.
TGTTGCACAGGTGACTCGGCGTGCACGAGGTGTGCATCTCCAGGGCTGGGTGTACTCTATTCACCTGTCTATTTGCATTGTCTTATGGGGTCTATCATAGAGCTACAGCCTAGAAATTACCTACTGAACAGAACTGGGCTGACTGATAGATTCGATCAGCTTCTACCACCCCATAGAAGACTGGTAGAAGTCAGGGTCCGATCCTTGAAAATCTTGGTTTTGTTGAAATATGATTTTGATCAATGGGGCGATCAGACACTGTCTGGCCCAAAGTCATGAGGCTTACCTGCAAGTGCAACCAAGTGTGGCAGGCAAAATCTGTTTGCCAAGGCAATTAATTCCAGGGGGTCCAGGTCCAAATTAGGTGACAACTGCTTGGTGTAGAGATAGTCCAATACAGCTTGCATTGACATCTTGTTTATGCTTGGGAGTCGCACCTGAAACAGTGTATGAAAGACTCAGTTTTCTGCATACCTTCGGGAACATCCCAACCGTGTGAAATGACAATGCCGAGTCCTGGACATTGCGCCGAGGCCACTCAGGGAGTTGGCTCCATAGTTTTGGCTATAAACATCACAGTTTGACTTGGGGGTGACAATAGAGAGCTGCTCTCTGACAGAGCCTGAGGTGAGAGTTTTAAATGGCTACGTGGTCACAGACATCAGACAAATGGGTTGTAAATGCATGGTGACATCGTGGGACTTCCCTGTCAAGGACCTGAGGATAATCCACTGTGGAGAGAAATCTCCCAGTAGCCTGGCAGGTGCTGAGGGAGCTGCATGCCGCATGGCCACCAGCTGCATGCCGCATGGCCACCAGCTGCATGCCGCATGGCCACCGACAGGGCAGCCCTGCTCTCAGGGGCCAAACGGAGGAGGGATGGCCACTGGCTGGTCTGGTGCTCCACAGGACCTGCCAACATCACGCCGTCACTTTATTATTTTCTCCCACAACCACGTGGACTCAGGACCCCAGGAATATTGTTAGGTCTCTGTAGACCCAGCATATCCAAAGGACTCCTGGCCTGGGACATCTAGAGATATGGTTTTGGTTGGGTCTGGGACAAGGATCCTTGTAGGATCCCCACAGTTCTTGTCCTGTGTGCCTGGAGCTTGTGTTCACAGAAATGCATGCTAGATTTTCTAGGGAGCCAGAGATGGTTCTAGATTGGGGGTGGGTACAGATCAATGGGGATACACACTGTATTTCATATCTCTATTAACCTCACAAAGTGTTCCCGGGCATAGTGTAGAGTTCTTGGAACCTCTTGTTTTTCTGAGGGACATGTTAATACTCATAAAAGCTTTGATAGGCTTTTATGAAGACCTCTTATGCACTAGGCTCTGGCAAAGCTTTCCCCATGCTCTGTCTAATTTGAGCCCTCCATCTTCCCAGGAAGAAGAGACTATTATTTTTGTCATTTTACAGACAAGGACTTTGGTCCAAGGTCACAGAGCTAGTCAGCAGGGAGTACAGTTGTGAAGTCTGTGTGCTGAGATACTCTGAAGGATGACATTCTCTCCACAGCAATGCTTTGGGTTTCACAATAATAAGGAATTATATTCACTAACAGTTTTTTCTTTTTTTTTTTTTATGTGTGTATGAGTGTCTTGCCTGTGTATATGTAAGTGTACTTGTGTCATGCAATGCCAGCAGAGGTCAGAAGAGGGCATCAGATCCCCTGGAACTGGAGTTGGGGGACAGTTGTTAGCTATCATGTGGGTGCTGGGAATTGAACCCAGGGTCCTCTGCAAGAGCAGTCAGTGCTCTTAACTGCTGAGCCATCTCTCCAGTTCCTTACTAACAGTTTTTAATAAATTACAGATCTAATTCAAAAGGATGAACAGTTTCTGGCACTTAACAAAACCGAATATACATGTAAAGACATAAATCTACAAAAGGTGTATATACCTGCATAATTTTCATGATTCCAATCCCTGTATACATGACTATATTTATGTTTTATGATTATTCAGCCCACATACACAGAAAGAAAGGCTGCCAAAGATGCTTGTAAGCACACATATATGTCTTTGTCTCCTTTACATTCTATACAGGCCCACAGGCAAGGCTTCCAGAACGAATCTATCGCTGTCTTCCGCATTATTCTCCTGGGCGGTCACTAGCCACCACAGACGGTAGACTTGCTCTTTAACAGGTCAGGAGGAAAGATCGGAAAAAAAAAAAAAATCCGAGGAATATTAAGCACTCATCCCTTGGCTTTCAGACAGAGTCCGAGAAAACGATGATGAGTCCATAAAGAAGCTGCCTAGGTCTTCAGCACCAACAATCATTTCAAGTCTTCAGGATGACCTTTGTACTGACAGACTGTGATATGTCAAAGCTGATGTTATAAATTTAAAACAGTACCAAACTAAGCCTGGCATTCACTGCTGGTGCCACACTGCCCCTGACCCTGTGTTTCCAGGACAGACGAGAATAACTCATACTGGATCTTCTGTGATGTACAGCTGTTGGAATGTGGTGCCTTCTGCCCTCCAGCCAGCTGTGGTCAAGTGTGGATAAATAATTTCTAACACTGTGCCTATAACACTGGGCACACTTGTGTGTTTGCTTACGTACACACGCACACACACATGTTTAAAGATATACATTTATACTGTACAGATAGCACATTGATAGATGCTCACACAGACCTATTACTGTGTGGATGAAAACAGGGCAAGATTTCATTTCTGCAGAATGGTATTTGAATCAGTAGGATTTTCTAGATAATTGAATGTTATGGTGTGAAACTTTCAGACTTAACCCATTTTGTAGTGAAAGCATCCATATAACTAAGAGTGATACTTGTGACCAGCTGAGGTGTGTCTGCTCTCTCAGAGATGGAGGCATGGGGTTTTTTGAGGGGGCGGGGTGGGGTATGGGGGCAGTCCTAGACGTGCATGAAGACGCAGCTCAGGGGTATGCCAGGAAGTGCTGTGTACCACTGACAAGTCGCCCACACTCTGCGCCCCTCAGATTCCTCCTCTGTTACACAGGAGTTATTTAGAATATATGCTAAAGTTCTTCACTGAGACTGGGCTTTGGAACTACTCCGAGTTCCTTAGCTTTGTTTTCTGAGTTGCTCTTGGAAGCATTCATCAAAGACAGAACGGCCATTCGAAATACACATGTGAGGAGGGGCTTCCTAAGGAGGAAGGAGTTATTTCTGGCAACAGGAGATGACAGAGTCCAGCAAGCACCATCCTGGGACCTGGTGTCCTCAGTGTGCTTGGATGTAAGTAATCACCCACAACCTGCTGTTTCCTTTTCGCTTAATGTGACACTAACATCTTTTGATAATCTTAGGGACCCTTAAGAAGTAACCATCAAGTGAGAGTAGGTGCAAAACCCTTTCACAACGTGTATTGTCTTTTTCTCATTGCTGATGGTATTTTGAAAACAAAGCCTGTTTCTATGATTTCCACATTTATAATGAACTATTCAACAATGGAGAGACCTATTTATAGCACTTGAAAAATAACATTAGTACAGTTGCATAAGAGACGGAACACAGGGGCTTGAGTCCCACCCGCTGAATGCAGTTTCAGGAAACACTGGAGAGACCAAAGAGAGAGAATGTCACTCCAGTCGGCCACCCCACAATTGTGACTGTGAAGATTAGCTCAGACCATTGGGCTCATAATTAGAGGTAGTTTCACAGAGGAGAAAGTGTTCTAGAACTACCACACCGCACCGTACCTGGGCATGCATTTTTAATGCACCACTTGCTGGGTGCCCCAGGGGAGAAAATGATGCTTACTGCTACATTAAAAGTAATGAGAAAAAAATATAAGTAAAACCTAAGTGTCTTCTTGAATATTCAATGACAAAAATGTTAAAGCAACCTTCATAGGCTCATTGTTCTTTCTAGATGCACATGTGAATTTTTATTAAGGTCTCTCCTGTCCCCTAACCAAAAAAAAAAAAAAAAAGCTGAATGTCAGGGGGCAAGCCAGAGTTCCTCACCACAAAGCAGACTTAAAAGATAGCCTAGAAAGGTCAAGGATAAGGACGGAGAGGAGACCCTCAGGGGCCATTTCCCTTTACCTATGACCCCTGCTGCCTTAATTTCCCAGTTCAGAAGAGGGACCCGGTTTCTTAGGGCTTTTACATGTCAAGCACCCTCCCCTCCGTTGGAGAAAAGTTAATGGTGGCAACAATATCTGATGAATATTGCATATGCTCTAGGCTTTGTCTGCCTCCTGGGAGAACATTTTCCTGTCAGTCCCATTTCATAGATGAGCAAACAAAGTTTAGAGAAGGTTGGCCACTAGCCCAAGGTCAGGCTGAGATGAAAGCTCATAACTATGTTCTCACAGTTTATCCTGGAAATAAAAAGCAATGAGAAAGTTAAGAGTAGATGGCCTTCTTAGGACACTGGCTCATGGAATTCTGGTACAGACTTTGGTGACTTGGTTTATAGTTTTTGTTTTCTGAGTGGCTGGAATCTCTGCCTATATTAGGCTCAGCTTTAGTTCTAGGAGAGGAGGACCTAGTTTTTCCAGAATCATGAGAACAAGTGGCCACCTCCGGGTGGGTAACAGCCACGCTCGACGTGTGTGCTCACATGTGCTGCTGAGCTTTGTTTTGGTCACCTCCGCTGTGCATGTTAATCTAGAGAGATTATGGTCCCTTCTGTGAGGGGATAAAGGGGATTAGCATCCCTCAGGTCAGCACTGGCATTGTTCCTTTGTGCCTGGGGGAGCATGTGAGCCGGGCAGATGAGGCACTGACCTCTGAGCTCAGCCTCTCTGAGATAACGGAAGTAAGGAAAACGCCAGTCACCTGAGATCTTACTGCGGGGTACGCACCCTAATTTTTCTTGTAATAAAGAGGTCAAGACTCCCGTCAGTATCAACACCATCAAACCAAGACTATGAAGGCAAGGACGACCAAATGCTCAGGAATTCCTTTCTAAGCCCTGACTCATACCTCACAACAACATCTGGGTCATTCCTGAGTGTTGTACATGGGGAAACTCAGAACACAGAAGTCATGAGTTCTAGGCCAGCCAGCTTGAGAGTGAAGGAGTTAAGATTTGAGTCATGGGGCGATTCACTGTGTAGCTTCCAGGGCAACTTAGAGACCCAGGTTAAGCCTCCCTCATCTTGGACCATATGGGAGAGAGACTTGGTAGATCCAAGTGAGGCCCTCCTGATTTATGAAGGCTGTCTCAGGCCAGAAGAGGATGCTGGGATAATTCTGAAGTTTTTACCCCCAAACAGCAGGCAACTCTGTGCTGGGGGCTGGTTTAGGAGCAGCTGTGGTTTATTCTGGAAGCAGAAGGATGACCCAGTGACCTCAGCCATTCTTGGCTTGTGATTCTAGGACTCTGTTTCCCTCCTTGGGATGTAAATGCACGTTCCCAGCACACCATGGGAGTGCCCCGTGTTCCCCCGGGAGCACCCACCCCTTTTGAAAAGTTAGCCTTTGTTTTCCGTCTTTGGAGAGTTGGGAGAGAAGCTGAGATAGGCAGCTCTAAGGACAATAAACTTGACGGGGTGTCCCCGTGTTATTTTTTTAGAAAAAAGATGTTAAAAAATAGTTGCAAAACTCAACAAAAGTGCTTGTTCCTCCTTACTAAAGTTAGAAGGGCTTGAATGGAATTTTATTTTTTCTCCCAGCAGAGTCTGTGCAAAGATGAAGACAGAGAGTCTTTGAGATACTGTTTGCTATATTCTAAGAAGGTCTTATTTTTGGAGCGCTAGGACTCAGCAGGTCTACCAGAGCCGTGACCACTCCTGTTTCCCTTCATGAAACAAACCCTCGTAGCTCCTTGGCAGGAAGAGAAGCTGAGGCTGAGCCTACAGTTCTGTGGCTCACAGCTGGACCACTGGGCACATCCTCCAACTTACAGATAATGCACTTGAGACACAAAGTTGAGCTGCGGAAGGCCTCCTGTCTGCTGAAGGACAGAGCCAGTCCTTGTGGGGCTGAAGAACTCTTTTCATGCCCCAAACTTCTGGAAGGCAGGCTCTGTCCCTCTGGCACTTGGTCCTGGCAGTAACCAGAGGATTACTGTTTGTCAGAAGGTGTGGCCTATCACAACTTCCTGGAGGAGGAAAGGTGTGGGAATGCTCACTAAACACACCTGTGCTTCCTCATCAGTGATCAACAACTGCTCCCCGCAACTGCCGATACAGAACTCAAACACAGCCCCAGGGTCATCTGGCTCCACAAGCACTACCAGACTTTCAGGAAGGCACATACCTCACTGTTGGCGCTTTCCACAAAGGACCCCCCGAACATGGCTGCCATCCACTCACAGCTACAGATCAGCAGTGGCTTGTGGGCACTGATGGCTCCGTCATCCAAGGTGAATGTCACATCTGTCAAGGATGGAAGGTACACAACCATGAGTCAGCTTTGCCAGGGGTCTCACCAAAGCTTCCTTTATGCACATCCATCAGCCCAAACTCTCTCTCTCTCTCTCTCTTCCAAGTCTACCGATCCTATATCAACCTATACTGATGACAGTTCCCACATTAAGGAGCATACATTGACAAAATCACATATAGGACCACAACACAAATCTCAGAATCTGAAAGGGAGCACTCGGGGGAGGGTCATCTTTCCTCTTTCTTATGAAAAATTTCAAAATTTCAAACAGAAGAAGCATGAGCACTGGACAGGCCGGGGATCTCCTGCCAGAACTGTTGGAATCACAAGTGTTTTGGATTTAGGGTTTGTTCAGTCCATGAAACAGACAGAATGTAATGACTGTCTTGGTGACAGAACCCAAGTTTAAATGTGAAATTCACTTATGTTGTGTATATGTCTTGTACATCTAGCCTGTAGCTCATTTCAGCCAACTTCGGGGATGGTCCACTCTTCAACTTACTGAACCTCTGCAAGATGTTCTTTTTATTAACAGTTAAGATTGCTTCTGTACTACGATGGCCAGTGTTTGAAGTAAAGAGTTTTCACTTTCATTTTGTACCCTGAGGACAGGTGTAGTCTTTTCTCCCTGTTGACCCTCAGAAAGTTGAATATTTAAGCATTTGGGGTCTCGAATTTTTCAAGCCAGGGATGGCTATTTAACATGTAGAGAGATGATCTATGCGTCTCGATCATCTGGCCGCCTCTCCTCTATGTATCACTATATGTGTGTGCAAACGTTCCCAATTACTTCATCATTGGTTTTCTAAAGACAAGACCACCTTCCTAAAGAATTGTACTATTATTATAGATAAGAAAATCCCCTAATGGCACCCGTCACTTAGAGCCTATTTAAATGCCTCCACTCACCCCTTAATAGCACTCCATGACTTTTATAAATGGAGTCTTAGGCCCCATTCATGTTTGGTTTGTTTCATCTCTGCAGCAACAGAGGGATATAATTAGCTTTAGGGAATGTCTACTGCTTAATTTACTGTAAATTTATGATTGTGATATGTTCTTTTTATTAATGTTCAAGACTGCTTCCATACCGTGATGGCCAGCATTTGGAGTAAATATTGCTCACAGCTTTAAAATGAATGGAGTGACTCAGTAAGTAGTTCCTTACGAAATGTTTAGCACCATGGTAGGGATTATGAAGGATAAAGACAAAAATAGAGGTACCTAAGTAAACAGATCTCAGGAAGTCAGCTCTTTGCAGTGAAGAGCTTCCACCCACTCCCACGCTACCAAGAGGACAATTTTAGAACAAAAACATACAAGTGTGTAAGACAGAGCAAAGCAGGGTCAGTAAGGCAGACAGGATACAGTCTCCAGAGAGCTCGAGCAATCGTGGCAGGCTCTAGGGGCAGCACACCGCACAGTTGCCAAAGGCAAGAGGAACAGGGCCCAGGAGTGAGAGGGCAAAGAACAGATCAGGCACCCTGGGGTGGGAAGGAACGTGTCACTGGGACTTCAGGGGCCTCATGTCCAGAGTCACTGAGGCCAGGACAAAGGACAGGAGAATTTACCTTGGAACAGATCCACAGAGGGAGAGTGGGGATCGAGAGGCCCAGGGTCAGCAGAGCTAATTCTGTGAACAGATTTCTGCAGCGGCAAGGCTTAGGTTCAGAACCTCACAGAACCACTTACAGACTCAGTGACCATTGCCGGTTATCTCCTCCGTCTGTACCTCAGTCTTCATCACTGTAAAGTACAAGACTAACCCCTGGGTCTGATAAGAACTAAGAAAGCCAATCGCGCAGCTTAGGGAGCACACAGACGCTCCTGGTGTCGCAGTTATTCTTTGCTGAGCTCGGCTTGAGTGTTGGATTAACCTCCAAAGGCCCCGAAGTCTCCCTGACCGGGCTCACCTGAGAAGGTGCCTTTGCCGAGACACTCCTTGATGCGGTTGGCTTTCCTGACGTGGAAGGCTTTGGTGATCTCCTGGTTCATGAAGGCCTCCTTGTTCATGATGTTCTCCACCATCATCCTCAGATCGAACATCTCCAGGACCTCAGCGATCTGAGCCAGCCCCAGCAGGTCCTTCTCGTTCTCGTCCAGCTGCCCGGTGTACAGGAACCGCAGCAGCGTCCGGAAAGGGCCCGGCTGCACCGAGGCGTCCAGCCTGACCACGGTCAGCGGGCCCACCCGCTTGGAGATGGGGTTGACTCGCGCTTCCCTGTGCATGCTGATGAAGCCCTTGCTCCAGCCGGACAGGGCCTGGGCGTCAGGGGCCTCGGCCCCGGCCTCCAGCATCAAGCTCTCCGGCCGGTCGGGGCCCGAAGAGGCGGCGGGGTCGGCCCGCGGGGCCCTCGGGGGCCCTTCCTCCCCTTCCTCGGCCGGGCCGGGGCGCTGCGTCCGCTCCGGCCCTTCTCCGCCTCGCCCCTCCTCGCCAGCTGCTGCGGCCCAGCCGGGGGCCTCTCCGCACTCCATTAAGAACAGGTCGTAGAACTTGGAAGACGAGGTGGCGAGGTAGATGCGGTGCGCGAAGATGCGCTCCGGGCCCGGCAGGACGAAGAGCACGTCGGCGCACAGCGGGCTGTCCAGCAGGCAGGCGGCGTCGCTGGCCCCGGCCGACGGGCACTCGGGCACCTGGATGACCGGCGGGGGCGCCCTGGGAGGCAGGAAGGGCGCCTGCAGCAGCGGCTTCTGCACCTTCTTCAGGTGGGACTTCCAGAACTGCAGGTGCCTGCGGGAGATGAGCGCGGCGCGGATGGCGTTGTCGAACACGTCCTTGATCCCGAACTGGTCGAACACGCTGGTCTCGTAGTAAGGGATGCCGAGTTCCTTCGCGACCTCTCGGCCTTTTTCCGGGGGCAAAATATCACCTCTCTTTATGGGCCTGAAATAGGTTATTTTCAAAAATTAAAATTGGCCCTATTTTATGGGAAAAAGAAGAGACCCCGTGCCCACGTTCCTAAATGAATGATAACATTAAAAATCCTAACTAGGTCTTAAGATTTTACATTTGAAATCCTACAGGACATTCGAAAATTCACAACCACAAGTCTTTCAGATATAAAGGATTAATGGCTGCAGAAGTGCTCTGAGTAGAAACTGTGGGAACGAAAGCATTGGCTTTTAGTAGCGGTTTCATCTTGGGCAGGTTCTCTAACCTCTTTAAGCCTTGTTTTCAGATTTATAAAACTGCTACAAGAGCCAGATGTGGTGTCCCACACCCTTAATCCCAGCACTTGGGAGGCAGAGGCAGGCAGATCTCTATGAGTTCAAGGCCAGCCTGGTCTGTATAGCAAATTCCAGGTCAGCTGGGGCTACAGGGAGACCCTGTCTCAAAAAAACAAAAAATCAAATCAAAACAAACAAACAAAAGCTACAGTAATACAAATGAGTATATATACCTATAGAATCAATGAAAGGTTTAAATGAGATAAGACACTTACCACTGTACTTGGCCCACAGTAAATGCTCAGTAAGTTATCAATTCCATCACCGTCTTCATCATCATCTTATATTTACACTTTATTTTTGTTACTTTAAAATGCAGCCACTGACACTTTTGTTTGAGCCTCACACTGGCCATAGAGGCATTGTTGGCATTAGGTGTTGTGAGAAAACTGAAGCAAGAAGTTTACATGGTTCCCCCTTCTTGTTTTCTCTGCTCCATCAGGCCCTCACCATCTCCTAACTGGCATCTCTTCAGAATCTGCAGCTTAAGCCCAGTGTCCCCATCACTGCAGGAAGAGCACTTAAATACCAAGTATGGCTTGGCCTGTGATTCTGGACTGATTTCCTCTAATTCCACAAAGCCTGTGGGTGGAATAAAGTCCCCAGTCACTAGTCTGGCACATAAAGCCCATTTATAATCTAAGCAAGCTCAGGAGGGCCAATGCAAGCAGCACAGTGCTGGGCTGGTGACACGACCAGGGAAAGAGCCCAGGTCACCAGTGAGATGTGACTGGTTACAACTCTTCAAGAAACACACGCTTATTAAGTGATCTTAAATATTTTGCCTCTGACACTGAAAGTCATGTGCTTCCCAGGCAGTGGTCCAGGAGAAAACAAATACTGGATGGAATTTGGATTTGAAGGCCGGGATGGAGGGAGGAGACGGCTCAGGGTGCTGACGAAGATCGAAAAGGGAGTCCCGGAGCAGAGGGTTCAGCCTCAGGACTTCCTCCCGACCTTGTGTGACTCGCAGATTAATCTGAAGCGTAGTGCAAATGCTCTCCTTCATGACATGTCCAAAGTGCTCTATAGAAGGACTGTCCTGTCCGCAGCCTCCCCAGGGCCGCTACCCTGGTGCGGTCATCACAGGCCCACGTGGCTCTTAACATTCCATCCCTAGCCTGTACACTCAGGAACAGAGGGACTGTGGGGAGGGAACATGAAACGCTCTCAGGAATTTTATTCAAATGTATCTGAAGCATCAGAAATTGCCTCAAATTGTCGCATGTGCCGTCCCTGTAAAGGCGTAATAAGTGGAGTCCAGAGGAAGTTCTGCGACAAGCCAATCAGGCAAGCATCAAAGCCAGGAGTTGCTACCAAAATTTTGTGGGAAAGTGTGCCCTCCAGAAAAAAATGTAAACGTGAAAAAGATAAAACTGTTTTGTACAAAAGTCATTTGAGCCTGGTGTGGTGGTACATGCCTTTAATCCCAGGCACTGGGAGATCTCTGTGAACGTGAGCCAGCCTGGTCTACTTAGGAGTTCCAGGTCAGCTGGGGCTACAGGAGACCCTGTCTCAAAAAGACCATAAAAAAAAAAAGTAATTTGAGAGAGCATAGTTTTGTTGTTTTTGTTTTGAGACAGGGTCTTCCTACAGTCCCAGCTGGCCTGGAACTCTGCCACACAGACCAGGCTGGCCTCCATCTCAGATCTGCCTGCTTCTGCCTTCTGAGTGCTGAGATTAAAGGTAAACCCCACCATGCCTGACCCAAGAGTGTAAGTTTTAAAAAATCTTATTTTCTCTGTAATTTGTATCCATACTGCACATATGGCAAGAGAAATTCTCCTTCAAGTGTTTTTTCAAAGAATATTCCGACACTTCAGAATTTTAAGGATTAGATACATTTAAAAAGTTGCGTTAGCTTTTTTGCAAGTATAGCCCAATTTTACAGGGCTATGATCCTAGCTATTCAGGAGATGGAGGCAGGAAGATGGCAAGTTCAAATCCTGTCTAGGCTGCAGAGTGAGTTCCAGGCCAGCCTGGGAAGGGATATGAGACAAGTATGTGGCACATGGTGCAGTGTTTGTCTAGCATGCACGAGGCCTTCCGTTCCATCACCAGCACTGCTAAAACCATAAATTGAAACCCCCAAACCCTAACAACAACAACAACAAAACAATAACCCCACAATCTGGACACTGCCCTCTTGGGAATGAAAGTTCATCTTCGAACAGACCCACCCTGGGACCAAGACTTGGGACTGATCACTCTGAGCATCAAGGAAAGTCATTTCAAACAGGCATAATTTCAAGAACGATACCATGTGGGATGGCTCATATTCTGCATAGTATTTAATACACTACACAGCATTTCCACACACCCTGTTTCACATGTAATAGAATTTGCTCCAAACACCGACAGCCATTTTACAGCCTGGATTCTGATGTTAGGAACAACGAAAGCCCGGGAAGACATCCGGGTACCAGCTTCCTGATGAGCGGTGGCTTTGTAAAGCCCCAGGCTGATGGATGTGGGGGCCCAGGCCACTGAAAACCCCTCCAGCCGCACACGTGGTCCTCGATTTACCTTGCCAAGGGGCGCCTGGCACGGTTAACAGCCTCCAGGTCGGCATAGCGGAGATCCAGCTGGCAGCCCACCAGGACCACAGGTGTGCGAGGGCAAAAGTGCTTGATTTCTTGATACCACATGGTTTTCACATGATTGAGGGAATTGGGATTAGCGATTGAAAAGCAGAGTACCACGACATCAGACCTGAAAGGGAACCAGAGAAGAGGCTCACACTGTCTTCCCCAGCATTGCTCGACCTTGGCGGTCCCTCTCCTGCCTCCCGCTCACCCGCGCCATCCCCTGTCACGGCTGAGATGAAGTCAAAGGCCAACATGGAACCCATCTGTGAGTCATGCAGACAGCCTACTAGCCAACGCCCCCCCCCCCCCCGTCCCCGCATGGCATACCGGCCCGACACTGCCCCTGGGCTCAGCTCCCTGGCACCCTGGAGTGTCTAGCAGTGGGATTTCCCCAGAGAGGGCCACCCAAACCTAGCTCAGTCCTGTAACTCCAACATGCCGAACTATTTCTGCTCCTGAGAAATAGTTGCAAGATAAAAGGAAACGCGCCAAACTACCATTTACCAGTTTAAAACACAAAGGTGAAGATGATCCAACCCAATGGGAGAAAGCACAGACTTTAAACGAGGCTGAAGAGGCTTGCAGGTATTTGCTGCGCGCGGTCAGCAAATCCGGGAAGGATTTCAGCCCTTCTCGCCCACGCACACAGGTACAGAGCACAGCCAGTTATCTGTTTCCAAACAGAAGAGCTCCGAATGGGCAGGAATTTGAACTTTTTACTAGGTACAAGGCTAGACGGTAGTATTCAATAAAACCAGACAAGAATCAGATGGGGGTGCTAATAGCATCAGAAAATATTGGAAGCAGATCTCTCACATGTGATGGTGGGGAAAATAAAAAATGGTTTGCAGTCAAATTTGACATCAGGGTCCTCTATGTTTATATAGTAACTTACCATTCTGGAAGTCAAAAGAACTGCTCTATGAAGCAGTTGTTCAAATATGGTGCTTGATGGACAGCTGGTAAGTAGGAATTACAACCATCTTTTAGGTTAAAATATGCTGAATGATGACTTGCAAAACAGTGAGGCAGGAGGCGATGAGTGGGGGTTACGCACGGGATTCGAGACTTTCTTGCAGATAAGTTCAGAAATAAACTCATATTTTATGAGATGTTAATTCACTGCTTTTATTGTTTATGTAATGAGGAGAATCAAATCTATGAATCAAAATAGCTTTTTTAAATCATTAATGAGGTTTTCTTCCTACATATCAATGAAGACAAACAAATATAAGTAGGCAGCCATAAAACTTCTAAAAATAATCATTTGCAATGCAGAAGGCCGCAGGGTGCTTACATTAAATGCAAGTCCAAGTTGAGTCTTTAAATTTATTTGCAAGAGAAACTGCACCAGAACACATTAAATAGGGGAGACAGCCCTGCGGTTAAAATCTTCTTAAATTACAAAAGAGAACCTAGGACTCAGAGTCAATGAACGCACTGCTCTGCGTGGCTAGAATATTCTCCATGTCAAGATACCATCAGAGGTTCTTGCATGCTGGAATAATGTGTGTAAAAATATGCATAAATATACAAATGAAAAGGAGGCATGTCTTGTTTTTGAGATTCTGATTTAGTTAGTAGAATATTCTGTGCTCAGTTTTATTTCCAATCATCATAAATAACAGTATCCTGCAAAGCCAAGAATGCTTTAAATATTACATTTTTTACAGGCTGGGTTTTCTATTATTCATAATCCTATTTATTCTGGGTGTCTGATGAAGCCCTGAAAGAAGCTTCATCCTGATCGTAACATAAAGCCACTACAGAATTTTGGCATGGTGAGTAATATGTGAGGTGCGATGGAGAATTAAGCAGATACATCCATCCCAGTTGAGCACTACTGTGGGTATGTAAACATTGTTCTAATTGGTGCCTTCTGTTTCCATATTAAGACACACAACTGCAGGGAAAATCCTGCCTAGGATCTCATTTATATGACAGACATGTATGTAGCTAAAGGTCAATTCTGCTATCTAATTTTATGATATAGCAATGTGAGGTTTTGAAATCAGAGCTGGCTTGGTTGCCAAGGTTACCATGATAACACTCAGGCCACAGGACAGAGAGAACTGCTATCCAGACGACCTGTAAGCAAGCCCGGACAGGACCTGGGGAGGGGTTGCGGGGGGGAGGGGGGAGAGGGCACAGAATCTCGTGGGAGCAGCACAACAGTCAGACAGTACAGTCCAGAGAGGCCGGCATCCCACCCTGTTGCATCCATATCTAAATGCTTGAAATTCATGAGGAAGCTCAGAGAAGAGTCAGTATTCTGCAAATATTTTGCCTCAAAATGATGAGTGCTAAATTTTTATAAAAGGTTGTACAGAGAGCAACCCTATCACAGACACGGATATAACATGTTGAGTCCAAATTTTACAGCTATCCTGGGATAAAGTGCTTCTTTCACTTCCCATCTAGTTTTCATGAGAATCAATTCCTATTATTGCACGGTGCAGTCAGTTCAAAAATTAGATCATATTTTGACAACCAACCTATGTTTGTTTAACTTGTGTGGCCTTAAAGACAAATCTAGGAGAAGCTGATGCAGGTTCTGAGCAGAATGCTGTGTGAAGGTCTGCCACCCGACAGATGAGTGCCGCCAGAGGCTGAGAGGTCAGGGAGAAGGCAGTCCGAAGGTACTGCTCTGACACCTCCTCTCAGACAGCCTCTCCCAACTGGCATCGTGCCAGCATCCACTGTGCAAACACCTGGAAAATCAAGTGACTGTTTGACAGTGCCATTTACTCCTTTTAGGTTTCCAGCCCTTTCTCCACCTGGTCCAAAATGGCAGAAGCCCTGGAGCTAAGAATATCTCCAGGTTTCGGCAGAATTCCAAGGAGTTGGGAGATATTAAATAACTTTTAATCAAAACATTCATTCCTGTGTGGAGACTGCTCAGTGTCTGACATGAACCTGTGTTTAAAAACGCCTCCCCGACAGGAGTGAATAGGAGAGAGTGAGTTTTAGCTCCTCTGTTTCCATGGTTCTGTTACTGTTTTGTTTTCTTTTCATTTTGAAGAGTGAATTTAAATTGAGGAGGCTGTGAGGAGGACGCTCGTGTTTGCACAGACTGGGCAGTGAGGGTTTGTATAAATGGCCTCGGGGTCCTGTTTTAGCTGTGAGAAGCATGATGGAATCCGACAACTATTTGAAGTAGAAAGCCCAAGAATCTGAAGATTCAGAGACCAAGTCCAGAGGTGGACAGGGCTCTAACCCCAGGGCTTGAAGTGGTAGGAGAAGACTCAGTGTATGTGTTTTATTGATTTTATTTGAAATTTTGGCTAGGATAAATGGATTGATCACACAGAAGCACAACAGAATTAAGAATGCGTGGTCTCCTCCGCTTGCCCATTGAATGTATATTTTTTGAAGGAAAAAAATCATGATTTCTTGATCCTACGGGGTAAATATCATATAATAGTTCCACTTGGGCACTAGCACAGCAAATAATATCCATAAGATAATATTTTGATTGGTTAAGTAAAGAGCTATCCAAGATAAATCGATGTGGTAGAGCACTCGGGGATCTCCAGTTTCACAGGGGAGACCCACTCAGGGGGCTGCAGGGGCTAGACCCAACTGTGGCTGATCCGTTTTTCTTTAGATATTAAATAAACCTCAAGGCATATTTTTTCAGTTATCTTTTCAGGGGAACACTGGCCAAAAATAGCATGTGAAGGATTGGCAGAGGCATTTGGGTAACAGGAGGACTGCATGCAAGGTTGAGGCTAATCTTTGTTGGAAACTTAAATTTGAGGAAGCACATCTTAGCACGTACCTTGTCGGGAGCCAGACTTCCAACAGCAGATAGCATGGATCTCAAAGGCTGGCTTTAAAAATACTGAAAAATGGCAGGGAAAGACCAGAAGCTTCTCCAGTCTCAAACACCAGAGTCAGACTTTGAACAAGTGGTTGATGAAGGTGAATAGTACTGCATATTTATTGTTAGGAAAATGATTTCTAAGTTCTTTCCTATCACAAAGGGCCCCTGTCTCTGCTGGGCTCATCAGACTTGTGAGGGCTGGGGAGGTAGGGTCCCGCTGAGGGGCTGCAGGCCTGGGTTTCCTTATCCAGTTAAGTGAAAGAATAATCCTGATGCTATCTTTTACTGAGAAACTTCACATCGGACTAGTTTGTCAAGCAGCTCGAGGGAAGGCAGATTCCATCTGGTCCTCGGGGTGCAGGGAATGGGGCACCTCTGTCCTCCAGCATGCTCAGCTACGGGTGCCTTCCGACAAGACTAACATTTGAACCCAAGAGTAAGCTCAGCATGATGTTTACCTGAGTTCTGAATGGAACCACCTACTTTTAGTGCCTATTTGTATGCTTAAGACTGTGTATGGTTGGACCCTACCTCTGTATAAACTACCACTACCTAGAGCTGTTTAAGAGGAGAGACCCCGATGTCTTTTACATCACTAGGGCTCATGTTCATATCCGAACAGGCTTCTTTGCCAGCATACATAAATCCTCCTCTGGCAAACATTCATGCCGGGAGCTCCTGATCTCTGTCTACCTCTGCGCCTCTCAGTTCTTTCTCCCCGAGGATAACAAAGGTGGGTTCTTTCCAGAACGATTTTTGAACCCATTCCCACCGACCACACAGCTCTCATGCAGATGCTCTGACGGTGCAAACACAGCAAGACAGCACAGAACAGCTGGGAGAATGGTGGAGAAAAGGAAAACGTGGCTCTGGGAAGTTTTAGTAGGGGAGCAGCCTGGTGTGCATGAGATGCAGAGGTAGTTATCAGAGATGATGCCCATGACCCCGGAGATGGATGGCTGGGGATGCTCACACTCATGGAGGATGGACAGGCCTGTGGGGGAGCTCTGGGGAGAGCGGGCAGAACCATGCAGGGCCCTGGATGTGAGCAGAGAAATCAAGCCAATACTTTACCAAGAGCAGTGAGGCTTCTTAATACAGATGTTATGTGGGGAAAACTGTCAAAACACCCTGAAATATAGCCAGATTTGGGAGTGATTAGCACGTGTAACCACTTCTTCCAAGATTGTAAGCTTCAGTTTTAGTAGGAAGCAACATGTTAAACCCGTTGCCCTCCACCCACCCGAAAGGCAGCCGGAGCAAGGCATGCTCCTAAGTGTAGCCAAGTAGCAGAGACGCCCCACAGGGTCACCAGTGGCTGCGAGAAAACGCTGGAGTTTTAAAAACGATTGGCCCCTCTGTCAAAGTCCACACGCCATAGGGATTAACGTCCCTGCCAACCAAAGTTGTGAGTTCACTATAATGGTGAATATTGACCAAGGATGAGGAATCAGATCCACTCAGGAGGCACACCCGTGGATGCGTCTGTGAAGACGGGTTCCCGAGAAGTTTAACGGAGGAGGACCCACCCTGCGTATGAGAGGTCCCATCCCCCAGGCTGGGCTCCCAAACCAAATAAAAGGGAGAAAGCCAGCACCACACCAGTATTCCTCCCTGTCTCCTGACTGCGGACGCTCCTGCCGTCCCAGAGTCACAACCTGCCCTTGCCGCCACGGTGGACTGTGTGCCCAGACCGTGAGCAAAATGAACCTGTCAGGGATTTTGTCACAGCAATAAGAAAGGCAGCGAATGCCATTCTCATTGAATGGGCACAGGCCCATCTTCCACCTGATACCCCATGTTTAGACCCAGCCCACCCTGTGTTCATTGATGAAGTCTAACACCTCACCTAGTTAACATCAGGAAAAGCAGAAAGCCTCTGAAACTGGATGAAGCCCCATCCATTTATTAAAAGAAATGGTTTAAACATCCCCCTTCAAGTCCTGCCTAACAGACCTCGGAAAGTCTTGACTGACAGCCGGAGGGGACACTTGGTGACAACAGCTCTTCCACGGCCACCATCTTTTGTTCTCATTCCTCTGGTTTTCTCCAAAGTTAAATGGCTGAGGAGCATCCTTCCTCAGCCATCCTGAGAAAGAGCAGAGCAGATCCAGGAAACCCCTTGAGTCTCTGGCAGTTGCCAGGAGGTGCGGTTGGGGGTAGGAGGGATTGTGTGGAATTAATGCCCTGGAGGCTGAAAAGGTCAGGCTGTCAACAAGCAACCTCATTTGACCACAATGAGAAAGGGATTTTTTCCCAGACCCCTTAGCCATCCCCTTGAATGTAAGGCACCAGATCATGCCTGGTCCCTCATCTAGTCTCAGTAAGCACCCTTTCACACACAGCTGTGGCACAATGGGCCACCTTGGAGACACTAGGGACCAATGCCTTCACCATGCCTAAGATCTCCCTGCCTGCTAGAGCATTCTAGTTGAGGACAGAGACTGCAAACAAGGAAAACGCACAGAATAGGCAGCATACTAGGTAAAGCACCAACCAGAACACAGGGCGGAGAAAGGCAACATCAGTACCGGAGAGAGAGCTGCTATTGAAACTGAGACTGTCCTCAGGGAGGCCCCACTGAGGTGATGTTTCAGAAAGAACCAGAGGAAGAAAGGAAGGAAGGAAGGGAGAGAGGGATGGAGGGAGGGGCGGAGGGAGGAAAGGAAGGAACGAGGGAGGGAGGGAGGGGTCATGCAGCTATCTGGAGGAAGAAAGCTCTAGAACCACAGCCAGTGCAAAAGCCCTGAGACAGAAGCATGACTAGGATGCCTCCCTGAGGGCAGAGTGGAGGAGGGAGGCTGAGAGGAAGACATACTCATGGGTGTGTGGCTCTGGCTTTGGGTGAGCTGGTAGGTTCCTCAAAGTTTCCCAGAAGAATGACATGGTATAATTTCTAGTTTAGTAAGATGACCCCAGTGTTTGAGTAGAGCTGATGAATTTGCAAGGGGAATGGCCAAGAGGCAGGGATCAGGGTTCAGGGAGGGAAAGGCAGAAATAGGGGACCCATGAAGAGGCCACACTCAAGACTGATGGTGGTGACTTTGCTGATAGGCCTGGGTGGGGGCTGGGTACGTGCAGGCAGCAGGCAGCTGTAGATGGTGATGCCAACAGGGCTTGAGGGACCAGATCCAGGACGGGACCAAGTGGGGCAGGAAGGCTCTAAGCAGACTTCTCACTTCCTGGTTCTGGGATCTGACACCTGGAGCGCAGCGTGTTTAACACTGACCATCATGGTTGACAGGGCTGACTGCCCACTGTGCTGTGAGTTTATTTTCAGCAATTTCTTTTCATGGTCTTATGGTCCCTCTCCCACTGTCACAACACAAAGTTTATAGCGAAAGAGGCCCTAGGTAGATGGTATCTTATGAAAGACCTGTGGGGTTATCGGAGTGGGGATCAAAAGAGCTACAGATACACATATGTTTGCAGTCTTTAGAAGAAAAGAAACTAGGCTGTGAAGGCAGGCAGGACATCGGCTGCGATTTTAACAGGGAGTGGAAGCAGAGTGTGCGCCATGATAGTTCTTACACTGCCGCTGTTGGAAGCCCGCCATGTGCTGTCTCGGACGTGAACAGAGGTTAGCCAGTTAATACGCTCTCACTGAAAAGATCTGAATTTGTCTAAAAAAATCAGTTGGTCCCATCTACACCAGCCGCTTTCATAACTCTAGAAGAGCCATATCTTCCCAATTTGTCCCCAGGAATGAGGTTAGATCCAGAAGCATGTAAAGAAATGGGGCAGATTGCTTTTAGGATTAATTCTAGGAGATTACACCTGGATTAAAGCTTAAGGAAGACTTCTATTGCACAGACCATCTTGCTTTTTAACACATGTACATGCATGCACCCATACCCCCCTCCCCCAACAATGAGAGTCACTGAAGGACAGCCAGTGGGCTATGTTTAAGAGAGACCTCCCTGCAGCCCAGAACCTTGTCCTCCTTACAGTTCTCTGGGCCGGGTGTTCCAGGGAAGAGCGACGTTCTGAACGCACTTTGGGAATGCAGTCGGTGATAGTATTAACAGCTGCAGGTTGTTATTAAGACTTGCTAAGAGAAGCGTTGGTGAAGGTATTCCAGTTACCGCACAGTATCCATTGCTGACAGACAGATATGATAATTGCTTCAAAATCCACCTAGAAAACACCTCGTAGGTTGCAGTCAGTAAGAAGGAGAGGACGCTTCCTCTGACTCACAGCTCTCCTCTGTGATCTAGGCTTTTTAAAAGAAGGTTCTAGAATGACTGATTGAGAAATTGCTAAACAGTCTCCTGCTTTTAACCACCTGATTTGAAAGGAAAAACACTGCGGTCTGGAATCTGTTTCTTCATCTGAAAATTCCAGTACAGAAATATTCCAAACTAGTGCATTTTTTTTCTCACTTCATAATAAAGCCAATTTGATCCAATTTGTAAAGCTTCAAGTTGTTAAGCAGTAATAGAAAAAATCACGAAGGAGGAAATCAGTGTGCTCTCTACCCCTCTGGGTGCCCTCACTGACACTCTTGGGTGCAGTGGTGCTTTACTGGTCCAGACACAGAGACACATCATTCCCACACACGTGTCCAGCATCAGAGTTCATCTTGACCTTTGCCACAGTGAGCCCTGGCCATGGTCCATGCCTCACCTGGTCTTTCTGTTCTTTGAGGACAGTATCATCCTGGGCACAGGGCTTGGCCAGGCACAGGCGTGTGTCACTGTCACCTTCTGGTGACATCTCAGAGCAGGAAGGACAGCCTGGAGCAGCCGCTGAAGGAGGCACGGAGCACGGGACAGGAAGTCTGCCAGACAGTCCAGCTCCGTAGCAGCCTCACGCCACAGTCTCCAGCTCAGAATCCAAGTGTAGTCACAAATCCCACTTTGGAATGGTTTACAAGCATTTGGCTTGACTAATTTTTGCTTATTTTGGGCGCACGTATGATGGTAATAATCCATCTTTGATTGTTCTGAGGATGTGGCTGAGTCTGTCCATCCCTTCTGTCATCTGACCTCAAACCTCCTCAATCCAATTGCTAATTCATTAAAGATAAGCCAAGCATCAGAATGTCCTCTCTTCACCACCTTCCAGAAGGGGTACCCTTTATTAGCCTTACTACGAAAGGGCACAGAGAAATTTCAGTCTACTCAAGTAGCTTGGAGTATTTTATAAGAATATTAACTTGAGGGGCTGTCCAGAGGGCTCTTGCCACCAAGCCTGATGACCTGAGTTTAATCCATCATGGTGTGCACTCCTGCACATCTGCACACACAATACATAAATAAATGTAATTTTAAAAGAATATTTCCTCGAAACTACCTCAGAACGTCTTGGTATGCCTGAGAGATTAATCTCCAGATTCATCTTTCAGTCTCCAATCCTTCAACTATCATTCGTTAAACTCTTAATCTGTGCTGGATCCAAGTACCCGGGGTGTGGATTGGGAAGACTAAATCCTGGCCTGATGAGCAGACAAGGGAGAGGGAGGGCATGAAGGGCAGATCCGATGACATGGCGGGATTTGCCCGAGAGAATGCAATGCAGACACTTCACCTGGATTCTGTAGGCCTCAGGGAGGGGTAGAGCGAGTAGAGAATTGCCAGGACAATAGGACCCTTGTCCCAGTGCTTAGACTGTTAGGGATGTTTGGCCAGTTTAGGAACAGGTGGGGCAAGGAATAGTTTTTGGTTGACATAATGCACATTCCACTTCAGAGGATGCCCAGGGTTTGCTGTCCTGCAGCACGAACAAGCTTGAAGTAAAGGATGAAAACCGAGCCAGAGACACAAGCAAGAATCGGGCCCTACACTCGCGTGCACATCCATCCTCGGTCTGCACTGCAGTTCCTGGCCAAGGAGGCTGGGCACACAACTGTGCTTCAGAGGTTTCTACCGACTTCTTCCTGAGCGCACACATGGGGAGCTCAACACTGCCAGGGTTTGATAAAGAGAAATGGAACAAGTGGAAACCTCTCACAGAGCCTAGTGGCCATGCCTGACTGTCACAGGCTACCTTGAGAGAGAAGACCCAGACGTGATGACAGACATAGGCACCCCTTCGATCAGGCAGTGGGCCTCGGGCGGGGGGCTCTAACTCTGGGAGAAGAGTGTCAGCACAGTTTCACGTGACAGTAGTTGGTGTCTCGTCATTAGCTTGGAGAGTCTGTAAATATTCCATTTACCATATTCAGCTTCTAAGGATCTGGTTTCATCCACCCCCACAAGATCACATGAATGATGTTCCCTACAAGAATTAACCTAAAGTTCTATGAGTAACTCAAACTTATATAGTCTGGCATGCAAACATTTTCTCGAATATAGATTACACTGTCTATAAAGGCTTTAAAATTTGAGGAAAAATTGAAATGCATTGAAACCTGTATATTTATAAAGTATTTAATGTCTATGTAAATTGATCAGTTTTGACGTCTATATTCTTAAACCGTGATCACAATTGAGAACAAGCACTTCTATCACCCCTGAATTTTCTTCTGTGGTCTGGCAATCCTTCTTCCCTGTGGAGGATCAACTGTGAAGTGTTCCTCAAAGGCTCATGCATCTGGACACTTGTTCCCCAGCAGGGGGCACTGCTTTGGAAGGAGGTAGGTCACTGGAGTCTTGTAGCTGGGCCCTACTTCCTGTCTGCCATCTGCTCCCTGACTGTGGATACAGTGTGACCTACCACCTCAGCCTCCTGCAATCATTTCCCCCTCCCCCATGGCCTATATCCTTTCTTAAACCATCGGCCTAAATGAACCCTAACTTTCTCAAGATGCTTTGTCTCAGCAATGACAACAGTCATGGGTCCATCTTCTCTGGGTACCAGACTATGCCGTCTAGAATCGTATGTAGTTGGTGCAGTGGTTGTCCTCTGTGTGCTGTGCCCATTCCTCAGGAGCACTTCTTCAAAGTTGTGAGGACGCTTCCCTTGTTGAGGTTTGGTTAGGAACATCCCAGTTCCCAAAGGGTGGTCAACCACATGTTGGCTGAGGACCTTTGTGACTGGCCAACCAACCAACTAACCCTAACCCTAGAATGCTTACACCAGAATGCGCTCAAGTGTGGGAACTGACAGTCTCGCACACCTTCCCAGAAGCCAGGAGTCCTGCATCGGGCACCCCCTCCTGTGCTTTGTTCTGTGGTCTGGGTAACTTTCAGTTTTCTGTGCTACGGAAGCCCATAGCCCAAAGGGTCCTTAGGACACAAGTGGTAACAATTTCCCCAGGCCCTCTGACACTAATACACTGAAAAGCGTGCTTCAGGTGGCTTTCCAGAAGATTCAAGCACCTGCCCTCCAGACTGGGGGAAGAAAGAGAACGAAGCCCTCGCCTCAAGGGCAGACTGCAGGGAGGGGACAAAACACTCAGTAACCCAGATTAGTCATTAAAAAAAAAAAATCCATGATTTTTAAAATCCCAGCACTTGGGAGGCAGGGGTAGATGGATCTCTAGATTGAGGCCAGCCTAATCTCCATAGTGAGTTCCAGGCCAGCTGGAGCTACAGAGAGACCCTGTCTTAAAAAGCAAGCAAACAAACAAAAACCAACGCCCACCAGTCCAACATGACCCAGGGAACATCAACATTTTAAATAAAGCCAAGCTGTAGAGCAGGGCCTCGCTGAGCTAGAGGCAGAGGAGAGAGACAAGACAACATGCTAATAATGAGCCTGCTTAAAAGCTATTTAAATTTTTTGGTCCAAGGGGATAGACTCACTCTTCTGGCCTTGTCCTGGTTGTGGCCCTTCTTCTCTCCTCCCCTCCCCCACAGGACACATTAGGAGTATAACAGGTTGTTCACCATCCTGAAATCATTTAGGATCTTCTACAGACAGTGCAGTCTGGCACAAAGCACGCCAGCAAGCGCAGCCATTGCTTCCTGTTTGTCTCTGGTCATTAACCATAAGCTCAGGCAAACCCACACTGGTCAAACAGTCTTGCATAGCTTAAAGGAGTCTTCGTGGAGCACTGGGAATGAGGGTAGTCACTCCGTATCTGATAACACAGACCTTTAACATGACCCCAAACCATCTTGTCTAAACAGACATGCAGAAACCAGAGCTCCAATTAACACGATCATTTAAAACACACACCGCACTTCTCATCAGAGCTGACGGCACCTGAGAAAAATCTCTAAGAGTAAACTGTGTCCTAAGTGCAGGCCAGTCACACTGAAAATATGTACAGAAACTACTGGCAGGAGCGCAGGTACAGTGGTTCTGAACTGCCCAGTGAAGTGTTTTGCGGGAAACGTGACCTCCAAATTACCCAAGATTCCCATTCATTCTCAAAAAGTTTTCCAGAGTGAGGGGGAGATGGCTCAGTGGTTAAAGAACTTGTCACACACCCACAAAGACAAAATATGGACCCCCAGAGCCCACGTAAATGTCACATGGGTGTGGTGGAGGACCTGTAATTCCTGCATGGAAAATGTAGAGACAGGGAGGCCTGGACCTGACTAGTCAAACTAGCAGTGTTGGCAAGCTCTGGGCTCAGCTGAGAGACCCTCCTTCAAAGAGCAAGGTGGAGAGTGATCAAGAAGAGTCTCAACATCAACCTCAGCCGCCCCCCCGCCTACACACACCCCAAAAACTTTGTTCATTCTTGATTGCTTTAAGGATACATGCAAGGAGTTAGGTTACTCGCTGAGGGTTAAGGACATTACAAGCACTAGAATGTCTGTGTGGGAGACATAAACAGGACCAGGAGGACGTTTCAGGTGTGTGTACTGGTCAGCCTCACTGTGAGCCACACACTTGATGGCATGGTAGGATGTGGGCTTCCAAGTTCACCAGACAGGAAGGAAAACACAGCTTAGCTCTGGCCTGGCTGCCTAACCTTGGCCCTCCTTGTGGCTGCTTCCTCAGCGGTGAAATGAGCCTGTTTCTCAGGTGGGTTGGCTGTTGGGGACACTGAACAGCATCTTAGACCTGGCTCAGGGGCTGTTTGGCTTAAGCTGTTACCAACGTCTCCAGCACTCCTGGCCTTTTTGGGCAAAGGGAGGTTATCTGACCCCCAGACAGAGGAAATGGTGACACCAGTAATTCTTTACATCAAAGTGTGATCCTTTCATTCTTTTGCCTTCCCAGGAAGAACTCCCAAGTTGGGTGATACTTCTTTAAGAAAAGGTGCTTCCTTTGCCAAAGAAGAGCAGCTGATCACAGTTACGGTTACTGTGGACAGTTTTGTTCTTGACATTTGAAAAGATCCAGAGAGGAGCTTTGAAAGTTCATCCAAAAGCGGATGGAGATCAGGAGGCAGGAGGGGCCCTGCTCTCTGGCCATGCTTTTTCTTAGTCAGATGGGTGGCTGGCCTTCCTGACGGCCAAGGGCACAAAGGAGCTGTGCAGAACCTTGCAGTCTTAAGCCTTTGCACATGCAGGGTACTTTTTGGCTGCGTCTCATCTCAAAAGGGGTGGAGGAATCTTGGCAAAGGGGAGAGAGCCGGAGCCGGGTGCCCTGGAGAGCTGCACGTGAACCTGCCCCAAGAGTCTGGGTGGAGCGAGTCACTCGAGTCACAGCAGTCAAAGGACTTGGCTTGTTTCTTGCCTTGTAGCACAGGGACCATCTGCCTCCGTGGGTCCTGAAGGGATGAATTACACTAATGCTGGCTGAGGGAGCTCCTGACAAGTTTGAGGTCTCCTGAGACCTCTGATACACTGGAGCTATTTTTCTAGTTGGATAAAACAACTGGGAGGTGGGTGGGGTTGATAAGCCCTGCTGGTAAGCCCTGAAGAGAGCAATGGCGTTCAGGTTATAGTTAAACCATGCTAGAAAGTTTTCAAATTCAGGTTGGCCGACTGCCTACCACTGATTCCTACTGGACCTGCTGACCTGCCCCGAGCCTTTCCATGCAAGGAATGCTGCAGGGGCAACACATGCACGAGTCTCCTTCGTGCTGTGCTGGCAGCAGAGGAAGCTGATGTTGAGGTCTGAGGCATCTTGACACTAGCCTGGTTCCTCTCTCTGCCGCCATGAGTATCCAATAAATGTTTTTAACAAGGTTCTAAATACTTCGGAATATATTCTGCATGCCTCAAAGTGCATAGCTGATTGATTTGTAGTTCATACCGAGCATATCAAAAAGAATGTTTTAGTTAAAAAAAGAAAAAGACCAGTTATACACCAAAGTGATCAGGGTAATTGTGATTATTCTCCTTCATAAATGACAAAAAGGAAGTCATTAAGAAATTAAACAGCTGTCTCCCAGCAATGATGGGAGCTGGCCGGAGCCCTCTAATGAATAAAAGAAATTCCCACTGCTACCACATTTCCCCCTAACTGTAGCCTTTTGGGTGCTGAATCCACATGGCGCCACATATTAAGCATTTCCAGAAAGATGCTGGAGGTGGAGATGGAGTCGCCCCTGGCTTTGTTTTCTCCTAGCCGTGGGGTCTGTGGCCGAAGAGGCCCTGAGGCTGAGGAGGTGAGGAGGCACAGAGGAGATACAAGGTAAAAACAACAGGAGGCCCCTTCCAGCACAAGAGGCCCAAAACATGGGAGTGCTTCCTGAAGCCAGTGCGTTGCTAGGAGAAGGCTGGCTGGAGGAGCACTTCCTGTCTCCATCTCAGGGGGAACACTTCCTGTCTCCATCTCATGGGAAACGGTACCGGTAATAGGATCTGACCTTATGACAGGGGAGTAGAGCAGTGCACACGAGCCCTCAGAGTCACAGGAAGGCAGCCTGCTGTTGGGAAGGGAGCAGACAGATGACTCCAGCTCTGCCAGGGGTGGGACAAGGCCCGCTGTAGACTTGTGCTGTTCAGTCCTAGAAGGAGACTCATGACAATGATGCAGCCCTCTGTGAACACCTTGCAGCTTCTATGTGGTGGGCCATGTTAAAATGTGTTGTCTCAAATGTACACGTTTCAGGTGGCCACAGACCACAGAGCTGCTAAAGCAGTCCACCCTGTCTAATCCCCCAATACCTCAGTGAGCTCATCTCTAGCCTCTCTTTGGATGAGAGCCTTTCTGAAGGAGGGTTACAAAAAGCCTTTTCACACTGACAGCATCCATCCTTATTTTGCTCCAAGATATCATTCCAAATTCATGCTTTTTAAAAATCACAGATACTTTAAACCTGAATGCATGGTAAGTGCAAGTAGGTTTATTTATGAAGTTTTATATATAGAACAAACAAAACAAAACAAAACAAAACCCTCAGCACATTCAAAGGAAGGCGCCTATAAGGTCAGCTGTTAGGTTGCCAGTCCAGTTTCAGAGGGGACAGTGAAATAATGCTTTACAGTGGTGAGTGCAGAGACTCAGGACTGCTCCAGATGTGGAGAGTAAATACTGATTGGCTGCTCAGCCTAAACACTGACACACCCCAAAAGGCTCAGGGTGGGCATCTCTAAAGGGGACACAGAAACAATGTGAGAGAAGGCTGGGCCAAGCCATTGGTTCAGTGAACCATCTCTAGGACCACAGGTTCCATCCCCAGCACCACAGGGTGGAAGGCGAGAACTGACTCCTGCTAAGCATCCTCTGACTTCCACATGCATGCCACAGCACACATGGACTTTTCCAAGCAGGTCTGTGTACACACAAACACACATGCACACACCACACACATGCACACACCACACACACATACCCCACACATGCATGTGGAGTAGTAACAATAATAAAAAAGAATGAAGAGCCCAAAGATAAGAGAGACGGGCTTTGAAATACCATCTCTGGGCATGACACAGTCGTGAACTCACAGCTGTGGCCAACTGCTCTGGGTCTGCACGAGAATGGGCACACCAATGGTCAGGCACAGATGGGGAGGTGCTTGGGAGGTTCCACCTCTCAATGAACTACTGGATGCTGATAGTTTCTGGGAGAGGGATTCACTGCCTTCAGCTGTGTAGAACCCTCTAGGCTCTACAGATAGTTCCAGACTGATGGTCACACAGATGGCCCCGCTTAGACTCAGTGGGTCACAAAATAATCAGACATGCACCTGAGAAAGAGAGTTGCAGGGAGGAGGGGGTGCTAGGGATGAGAAGGAGATAGGAGAGGGTGCGGTGTGTATGTGCGTTTGGTGGGGGCGGTAACCAGAACTTATTGTATACACATATGAAACTGTCAGAGGACCAGCAATAAAAATTATGTTTTGCTCCCACGTGCTTCTTTAGGAGTCTCCTTGAACAAGCTCAAGTAAATCACAGATCCACCCCCCCCCCCACCTCCGCCCTTGTTAGCCATTTGCCAGGAGCAGGGCAGATACTTCTGTCAATGTATTAATGATAGCAGGCCTGTCATCCCAGTACCCAGGAGGCTGAGGCAGGGAGATGGGGCTCTCAAGGCCAACATGGGCTGTAGATGACAAAAAAGGAAATTAAAGAATTGCAGACTCCCTAGACCGCTGCTGCAGTGTGCTGATCTGGCCGAAAAGGAAGAGGAGGGAGGCTGTGCTGCCATTCCGAACAAACCCACCTGCTCAGCACTAAGAGACCAGACGCAGATGGTGTGCGAAGTGCAGGCCTGGGGGTGCGGCTCCTTAGGGAGCTATGGGCTTTGGGAATAGAAGAAACTTCCAAAAGTCTTTATCTTCATTCCTTCATTCCAGAAGGAGCACTTAGGGTGCTTAGAGTGCCTAATCCAGCCTTGTGAGGCTGCACGGTGTGGGATGTCAGGAAGGAACACTTAAGACTTATGCGAGTCTAGACACAGCTAAGGAGTGAGAGGAACCACCTCCTATAGGTTAGGACAGCCGTAAGAGAGACAGCCTTAAGAGTTCGGGTGACAAGGAGATGTTGCTGTATGTAGCCCTTTGTCTCTGTTCCTACCCATGGACGGGTCCTCTAGACTAATCTTCCCTTCATAAGATGTTTTTCCTTCCTTTTCCCTTTTCTTTTAAAAATGAAAAATAGACATGAATGTTTCTGTTCATTTTGGAAACAAATCCTGGGAAGGACTTTAGAGATATTTTTCTTTCTTTTGAAAACAACCTTCTAATAAAAATAAGAAGCTATGAAGACAGCACAAAGCCCAAACCAAGCAAGATACATCAGACTCAGTAGTTATCCAAGTCTTAACGTGGTCATGGAGAGAGCAAGACACCTTCTGAATCCGGGTAGCCAAGTGCTAAACTAACTTGGAACGTTCTAGAAGTCAGCCAATGCCACGAAGGAAAGCAGCACTCAAAGCGACCCCACAACCAGAAGGCGAGAAGAATGTGTGCCTAGCAAACTTCCCTGCCCAGCTAACTCTTAGTTTTAAACAGGGGCTTCTCAAGCCACGAGAATAGTAGTCCTTGGTGCCAGGGAATAGAACTGTTCTCTTTACTCTTAGACGCAGAGCAGAACCCATCACATTGCAAGGCCATATGAGGTGGGTTTTGTTGACTTCTAAACCACCTGCTGTTTGGGAAAGGAAACAGATTCAACCAGACAGCCCTGGCCCTGTTTACCTGCCATATGCAAAGCGTCTGTCTTTATGGTGGTCTCCAAAAGTGTCCCAAAGCCTGAGAGAAACACTCACTTCATCAACGACGTCCCTGGAGCGCTCCAGGACCTGCAGGGGAAATGGGGAGAGAGAGAGAGCCATGCTGGCGTGCTGGAAATGCACAGACCTGAGCCACGGTGCCTGGCAAATTGTCACTTAAGTCAGCTTTCTGTTTGTTCTTATGACAGGGTCTTGCGTAGCTCAGGCTAACCTTGCACCAGCTATGTGGGCTAGAATAACTCTAAATGCCTGATTATCCGGCCTCCACCTCCCAAGCGCTGGAGTGACAGGTCTGTGCCACGCCACCACACCTGGCTTGGATGGCCCTTACCTCCTGGCAGACGCGGTACTGGTCAATGGCCCACACGGTGGGCACGTGGGTGGCCAGCAACTGGTACTGCGTTAGTGTGGTGTTGCATGCTCGGGCGCAGATCAGGCGTGTCTTCCCCACTGCATTGTCGCCCACAACCACGCACTTGATGGTTTCAACGTTGGGCCTCTCGTAATCCATGTCAGTGTCCATTTATAAAATTCTGCAAGAAGAGGGGGGGTCCGCCACGTGAGAGGAGCCATCCACAATGGGGATCCCCAACAGTTCGCCTTTGTCCAGCCACGTCCTTGGAGGTGCCCGAGCATGGGCCAGACATTTGGAAGCGAAACTCAAGCTTTCTTTTTATATCTCACATGAGAACAAAAACACCACATTGTTATTTTGACCCCAAACGGTTTATTCCGGTGAACATGTTATTTTCTCCTTGGTTTTCTCTAAACATAACCAGCCTGCTGCAGATCTGTCCAGGCACAGCTGGCACAGCCGGGAAACTCCTATAACTCCCCCACAGCTCGTGCTGACCAGCCAGTGAGACTGGGCACCTGTAGGCTTGAGTTTGACACCTGGCTGCCTGAGAAATACTAGTGTCCACCCCACTGTGACCTTCCGGTCACCCAGCATTGGCTGCTGAGATGTCGTCTGCAAGCTCAGAACTGCTTTAAGGGCTTAGAAGGGAATCTAAAGCACAGGCTAAAAAGCTACTTGGCTCCAAAGAATGGGGGGAGGGGGGACTACAGGTCTGAATTATGATGCACAATTAACTCACTTTCATTCAGTTATTTATGTCAATCAAGATTTTACCCCCTCCCCTGCCAGTGTTCTCAGGAAAGCTCACTGTAGAGCAATTCATGGACGTGCCCCCTGCCCCCATGTTTTGTCAGGAAATCTGGAGTACCCGGGAAGGGGAAGGAGAGGGCTTTAACAGGAAGCTGAGACACATGGAGTCTTTCTGAAATACCAGAGAAGGTAGAAAGATGGTTGCAGAGCTGGCTGTAGAGGCTTAGGCGCCTAATCCTAGCACTTTTGAGGCCAAGGCAGGAGGATCTTAAATTCAAGGCTACCATGGACTACAAAGCCTGACTCAACAAACCATGCCATGCCAAACAAGCAAACAAATGAATAAACAAAGAAAGTAGGATCTTGAGGCAGAGGCAGAGGCAGAGGCATTGCTGTTTCAGCTGCCCTTTAGGGGAAGCCCTTCACAACAGCCTTTCTGCTGGTAGGAGCTGGGCAGGAGACTGTAAGATTTTAAGTGGGTTGTAATTGCCCTTTTGAGGAAGTCTCTCATTAAAACCTGAGCAGATCAGTTACATGGTCATTTTCAAAGACCTGGCCATGGTTTTCACTGGCCAAGGTATGGAGAATGTTCAGAGAACTGGACTCAATAGGGCTTAATTCAGCTGACCAGAGAAAGCAATCCTAGGGGTGATGAGGACAGAGAAGGAGAGTGATGAGGAGGGACAGTGGGAACGCCTCGTCATCGTCAGGGTTGTCTGAACAGGGAAGCGTTCCTGTAAGTTGAAGGTGTTTTCATCCACCTGAGGATGCGGCCGTTCAAGGAACAGACATGCGCTTAGGTCAGGATCTGATCTGTGGATCCTGCAGCACAAAGAGGCTGAGAACAGACAGGCACCAGTGCCTTGCCTGGAGATACTTTTCATGAATATCACTCAAAACAAAAAGAAAGACCAAAACAAAAATAAACAAAACAGAGGAAAACAAAAAAGCCCAAACTCCTGATGTTCACCCAGGTGGGGAGGCCCCTCAAGTTGACCTCTCGAACATTTCCTTAAAGTTTCATGGGGCATATTTATTTCCTTGCCAGACGGAGTCTGGCGTTGGAGGTTTCTTAAACACTGCCTGGGGAGCATGGACGGTGTCCGGAGACATCTCTCGTCGTTGAAAGCAAAGGTAGTGTTCGACCAAGAGTTAGACTAAACAGTACTGGCTTCTGGCAGGGAGCGACCAAAGATGAAATTGCTCACTGTACCCAACACCCAGGACAGCAACTCACCACCAGAAATTCTGTGACCCAAAGCGCCATGGTCCAGAGAATGAGAAACTGCTCAGGTGGAGTGTGTGAATCTTTGCTACTCTACTTTCAGTTGCTTTGTGTGGGGTCTCGTTTACTTCCTGGGCCTCACCATCTCCCTCTGTTCAGCGGGCGCTAGGATCTCATCCATCTCCTAAGTTACTGTGTGCATTCAGTAGACCGATGTCTTAAGTCTCTAACTTCCTGATGCCGAAGGTGGGTACTTTCAGAGCATAGAAAACCGGAGCAGGGTGGGAAGCCAGGTTTAGATGTGAACTCACAGACTTAATAACGTGACAGAGTTCTTAAAGGGACGGGTTTTAGAAGAGCTAACTCAAAGATGGACAAAAGAGGAGAGGAGCCCAACTTGAAGCCAGGAAGTCAGAAAACGGATTGTGGGGAAGGAAAAAGGTCCTAGCGAGGAAGAGCGTAAATGAGGTGACAACATGCTTGAGAACATTCTTACGGTGTGCACCTGGGTTCCAGAATTACAATGCTGACTCTCCTCAACCCTCTGAGAACATTCTGGTGATGTTGCCACGGTTGGGGGAACAAATCAGTGAACTGGCTTCATTTAGAGTCCCTCAAGTTTGAAACCCGAGGTAAAGTGCTTTGAATGTCATAAATGGTAGATAATCTCCGTCTTTGGGGAGTGGATTTGATTTTTATTTTAAATGTTTGGATTTAGAGAAAAGTGTGTTAGGAAACTGAAAACACAGAATTGGTTTTCTCATTGGTGGGCAAAGTGGCTCCGACAGTGGACTAGAAGAGGAATCCAAAGCGAAGTGAATCATTCACTCCTTGGTGAGGCAGCCTCGCAGCTTTGACAGAATGCACTTTGAGAGGCCAGACACCTTCGGTTCAGAATCAGGCTCTGATTCCGAAAGTCGTCCTTATTTTTTCCTTCTTTTTGGACACATTTCCTGTAGTCTTCAGAGGAAAGAAAGTGGGTGTCAAAAGTGAGGCCGTCATCGTGGGTCTTCTAATCCCAACCTCTGCTGAGGACCAGTGCGCGCTGCCAAGCTGATCTGCCTGTACGGGGGACAGTGGATGAGGAAGAGCAAACAGCAGGGCAGGGTTCACTGTCACAGCCTCCAATCCTCGCTTCAGAGGGAATTTCCGGAAGCACTGCTAAAATCACCATCACTCAGGATCTTTCTTTTCCTGGCAATCCAGAAAGATCGGTAAGAATGCAAAGTCACAGGAAGGGGCTCAAAGCCATGTCACCCCAGCCTTGGGGTGAATCAGCTCTCCTGTCACATAGAAACAAACACCCAGTCGTGGAAGCAGCTGCACAGAGAGAGTTGATCCTTCTCCACGTGTTCTGGGTTCAAGTGCATTCGCTCCTGTCTTATGGTTGACGGAGTTCTTAGGCCCATCTGGGTAAATTTTTACTTAAAATGGGAATGATAAATATTATCCGCTCATCAGACTTAAAAACACTTCACCGTCATAAACCCTGCTAAGCCGTGTGCACGCTCTTGTGCCTCTGGAAGCACATCTGAGGAGGGTAAGGCAGAAAAGGTAACATACAAACTCTTGAGACAGTCCCGGCTGACTTCCGGCGTTTCCTACCTGCACAAATACTGAGGACACGGATGGACAGGTTGGAGCACACCCTGAAGCCTCGACCCGGATGTCAGAAAGGGTTGAGTTTGTGCGAAGATCAGCAAGGGAACAAGTCTGTGCGGCACTTGAGGAAGGAGGGGCTGGGTGAAGAGGCTCTGGGTGCCCAGTGTTCATAAGAGGGACCTACATGTGTGTGATGGCAGTCTTCACACGCTCCAGCATCATGTCACAGGTGAGACCATCGCAGACCTTCCTCACTGTCATCATCGTCATCCGGACTGCAAGCGATTCCTTTCCACTTGCCGACCCTGCTCGGCATCCACAAAGCTGGGAACCACACGTGGTTTTCCGCCGTGTTTGCTTTGGTTGGCCATGCCAGACCTTGCCCACTGTACTGTCGTGGTCTGGACCTCGGGCCTCCCTTCTCCGTTTGCCATCATTTTGCTCTGTAGCCACAGGACGAAATGCTTTCCCCACTGTGTTTCCCCCTTGTAGTTTCTTCTTTTCAGTACCCATGGTCCTCACCACACTCGAACCATTCACCCCTCTGGGTATTCCTTTCACCCAACCAGGAGCACCTCACCTCTCAAATCTCAAAACTCAGACAGTGAGACTCCTCTCTTTATAGCCAGTGCTCACGAGATGAGGTGGTCCAACAGCCACCATCATCACATGTGACCATTTCCCATCCTCTCCAACGTGGGCTAGCCTTATTGAAGGCTTGGCCCAGAAGAATTGCGATCTCTGGTTCCAGAAGTCCATAGTTCATTCTCAAGCTACTGGAACACTGGCCTAAGGCGACCAGGCAAGGTGTCTGGCCTGGCCGGACAGAGCCTGGGAACTCTCTAAGCAGCAATGGTCACCCCCAAGACCATGCTGATCTTCCAGCCTTAAAGACCCTCTAGCTGGAATTAGCTTTATGGATGAGTCAGATGAGGCCAACGGGTTCCTGAGCAATAATAAGTCGTTGTTGTTCCAAGACACCAAGCTTTAGGGCGGGTTGTTATGTATCAGTAGCTAACAGAAACATTCCCATTACAGCTTAGGAAAATCTCCAGAACTCTGTGGCCTCCATTCAAACCAAATTTATTAAATTATTGGATGACAGGCCATGTTAGTTAGCATGTCTCGTTGCTGTGCTAAGATGCACAACAGAAGCCAGTCAAGGGAGGAAGGGTTTATCTTGATTCAGGGGTCGAGAGTACAGCGCATCCTGAGGGCAGGAACTCCAGGCTACCCATCACATCCCCGGCGGTCAGCAGGCAGGGACTAAGGAGCTCTTTCTCTTTTTTATTCCAGCTGAGACACCAGCCTAGAGAATGGAGCTGTCCACATTCAGGATGGGTCTTCCCACCTCGATTAATGCGGTCTAGAAACAGCCAGGCCTGCAGAATCTAGATCCTGTCAAGTGGATAATTAACATCAGCTTTTCTTAGATGATCTTTTCCACCCAGCCTTGGTGGGTTATGACAACTTCCTTCCACACCATCACCCTCAGTGCCTACGTCCACGGTAGGCAGAGTAACAGCCTCTGATGGCCATGTCCTAGTCCTGGGAACCTATGAATATATTTTATTCCACTGCATGGGGGGAGTTGGGGCTCAGCCACTAGGGCCCCATGCAATCATGAGGGTGCTTTAAACATGGAAAAAGTAGGCAGGCTGTCCGAGTTTGAGGGAGAGCTCTGAAGATGCTTTTCTGCTGGTTGAAAGAGAGAAGAAGAGCCACAGACTAAGGAATGCAGCTGAGCCCTGGAAGCCAGGAAAGGTATTGGAACATCCTCCCCACCAGCCTCTAGAAGAGCAAAGCTTGCCCATGCTTTAAGCTGAAAGATACCCCCTTCAGTTCTTTGATTTCTAGAGCTATGAGCTAATAAACCTGTGCTGTTTCTGGTCACTGAGGGGTTGATAATTTGTTATAGTGCCAACAGCGGGTCAGCACCCCATGCTTTAGCCTCCCGTGGCTTTGCTGAGTTCCAAGCAATGCTGTGCACCTGGGAGGCACTTTGACATCCTCATCCCTTGCTCTCCTCCTCCTCCCCCTCCTGTTTGTCTGGCACGTTCGATTCATTTTAAAACCTCACTCAGATCTTGCCTCTGCTTTCCCAACTCCCCTTCTCTGCAGACCACATGCTTTCTTCTCTGACTAATGAATGGTAGAGTAGAAGCCTATAAATTTTTATTCCTACTTATTTTTTAAAGGTATACCTCCCAAGTACCCATTCTGTAGACGCCATAACATCACATGTTTAGAGTTCAGCTGTGTCTTCGAGCACCAACTCCACAAGCCTTCCCTGACTATTCCCTCTGCTCTACAGTTCCCCCTTTTAGCTGTGACTCTCTCTGAAGGCCAACCATGGGTAGAACAGTGACCCAGCTGAATGTGACCTCAGCTGTTCTGGCCCCCTCGTCAGTCCTTGAGATGAAGGCTTCTATGATATTTGGTTTCTTTCCTATGAAACAGGCTTCCAAGAAAGTACAATTTAATGACCTTTGCAGTCTAGGCCCATAATTCAATATTCAGGGAAACCAAGGTAGGCTGCTTGTTCCCATAGGGGCACTTCAGTGTACAGTCCCATATCGAGTTCACATGAGGCTGCAGGACTCCTCCACCACTAAAAGATTCGGAGAGTAGGGAGTGTGGGCTGGGGACTATGATTCATGGAACACACCTCACTAGGGCTCTCCTAATTGCTCAGAACCAACCACTACTGGGATGTACCACTTCTTTCTGTCACTTCCTCTGTCTGTTTTGCTATATTTGCTGCCATCATCAAGGGACAGGGAGCAGCTTGCCTAAAAAGCAGAAGTTTAAGCTCTTAGCTCCAACCAGCTGCCACAGACAGCCTCTATCACACAGGTGCTAAGTTACCTGATCTGTCAAGAAGCAAATCTCTACTTTAGGAAATAATTTAGGTTGGTGATTAACAAAAATACGAATGGAACAAACGTTCAAGTCTCCAAAGAGTTTGTTCTGAAAGAGAAACCAAGAATTTTCTATTACTGACAGAAATAATAGGTAATGTTGAGAATTTTCTAAGAGTGACAGCCAACAGTGTTTCCACAGACCATGCCAGACTGCGCTCTTAATCACCAGTTGTAGGCAGTCAGGGACTGATTTATGCATAAAAACAAACATCTCCACTGCAGTGGAGAATGGGTTCAGAGCTGGGAAAGCGATAGTCAGGGCCAGACCTCCAGGTCAAAACTTCACCAAATTAGATCTCCAAGATAAAAGGGCCTCCCCGACTCCAGACAGCAGAACTCATCATTTCAAGCAACATATTTTTTGTTCAGTTAAGTTTTCTGCTTGAAAAGAAAGAAAGATAAGAACACTGCACAGAGGCAGGGACACAGTGAACCCAGAGGGGTCTCTTGGAAACACAGGTACGCTTTTTCCAATCTGCTCACAGCTCTGTCCAGAGCCCTGGGATAATAGGATGTGCACCAAGTCCTGCTCTCAAACTGTTAAAAACTCAAGGTCAGTGAGAGAGGGGAGCCAGCAACAGAACATTCCATCTTCTGCCTCTAGCATCCCTAATGCTGCTACACCTGAACGAAAAGTAGAGCTGAAAAACTTAAAAGATGGGGTCAGATAGATGGCTCCGTGGGTTAAGGCATCTTTCCCCAAGCCTGATGACCTCAGTTTGAGCTCTGGGTCACACATAATGGAAGGAGAGAACTGACTCCTATAAGTTGGCCTAACTTCTACACATGTGCCAAGGTATGTACATTTGTGCACATACAACAGATAAATAAATAAATGTAATAAAGACAGAAAAAAAAATCCCAAACCTTAAAAGATGCATGACAAAGCTGGGATTGATAGTGCACGCCTATAAATTCACCCTCTCTGGAGGCTGAAACCAGAGGGTATTAAATTTGAGGCCTGCCTCGACTACACAGGGAGACCCTGCCACACCCCTGAGCATAAAATCCCAGAGTAGACTACAAAACCACCACAAGCAAGCTGGATGTCACATTCTGGACACACTGGTCTACTTCCTTCTTTAAAGAGGATATATAACTTCTCCTTGACGACTTTGACTCTGTTTACGGTCTGTGGCCCATCCTCACCCTCCTCCTGAAATTGTTTTCTATCTCTGGGCCTCAGGAAAACCAACTAAAGAAATCGGTGCCGAGTGCAGACCTGTCACTGTATATAGTGTATGCAGTGTACAAAGTGGTGCATGAGCGAAGGACAAGGCTTGCTCCCCTGGCCTCAGAGTCAAGTGGGGACAAGCAGATGGGTAGACAGATATGTCACGGAGTTCCTTCCAGAAAAGCAGAATGAGGCTGAGAGATGGCTCCGTGGTGAAGAGCTCCTGCAGAGGACCAGGGTTCAGTTCCCAGCACCCACATGAACCATCCATAACTCCAGTTCTAGGGGAATCTGATGCCTTTTTCTGGCCTCTATGGGCATTGAACAACACAATTCTTACATACATGTAGGCAATACAATCGTACAACATAAAAATAAAAAAGTAAATTAATTAAAAAAAGCAAAAGGATGCACTAGGGAGAGACTCAGCTGGAGGTCCAAGAACTGCCAGAGGGGCCTCTGTGAGGAACCCCACCGCCCTTCTCTAGAAGGAAAGTCACTCTGTGCAGTTCACGGTACGAGTTCCGAAGACCTGCGGGGCCGAGATGTGACAGTTCTCCAGGACATAAAGAAGGGAGCGGAAGTGAGGGTGTGGGCGTGCACGCGTAATCCCAGCACTTGGGAGGTAGAGGCAGGGGGATCATGGGCTTTGAGTCAGCCTGGGCTACACAATGAGAAAGAAAACCAAACTTGAGCCTATAAAGTTCTTTTGAATCAGGCAACACAGGTCATAAGGATAAAAATCCTAAAGTACAAATTCTATGAACCAAATACACTGGCCACAAGAGATTAACGAGACATCAAAAGAGAAAATTTTATGACGACAACAACAAAATTCTGAAGTCGTAGAAATAAAAGAACTATCGTCTCATATGTCTGTCTAGGAAAATGCCCTTCTACAAATGTTCAATAGTTTTTATTAAGAATCAGGAAAGGCTGAGGAGATGACTCAGTCTGTAAAATGGGCACTGTACCCACATGGGGACCTGAGTTTGATTCTCAGCACGCACAAAAATGTGGGGCATGGCACTGTGAGCTCTGAGTTCAGTGACAGACTCCGAGTCAAAAAAATAAGAGCAACTAAGGAAGGGGCACACCTGTGTATCCACAGCTCATGACCCCCGCACAGGGATAAGGAGGGACTAAAGCAACCCACACCATGACACGTGGGGGGAGAGCTAGAAAGGTGCTCGATGGGACCTCAGGCATATCTCTTTTCTTTGTTTTGACAGGGTCTCCCTAGTCCCAGCCTGCCTGGAAGTCACTATGTGGACCAGGTTGACCTCGATCTCACAGAGATCCACCTGCCTCTGCCTCCCAAATGCTGGAATCAAAGGCACACTGGGGCATATTTCTTAGGCCAAGTCTTTACTTCTCCCTCTTTGCACTGGGGATAACTCCTTCAATGGGTTGTTGGTAGGCTGAGTTAGATACTGCTTGGAAAGAGAACACTCAGGAAGTCTGATCTCAGAGGCTGTCCGCAAAGGTGTGTTTCTGCATTGCAGAGGAATGCTAATACATGAGAGAACAAAGCAGAGTCATCAGAAACACAGCTGACAAACTATGCAGAATAAATGAGGTGCGTGGCCTAGATGCGACTGGGCCGCCCTCCCTCCCTTGGAGCGCCGTCTTATCGCAATGGCATGGCTAACGGAAAGACATGCAGGAGTGCTCTCTGAATCCATGACAAAATGCCTAGCAGGCTCCCTGAAGTGCTTGTCCCTGGGACCCCTCCCTCCAGGTCCCACCCCAGGCCTTCTCTGCCTGCTAGGCCCTCCATCATTCCCTGAGAGCTTCTTCCTCCCCCTCCACTACAGGACTGGCTACAGCAGCCCCACTTCCTGCCCTTCCCCTTCACTACATAAGGCCAGCCACCCCCAAACGGACTTCCTCCAGCTCCAGTCTTGTTAGAGGGTGGGGATCCTGATGTATGACTACTTAAGATGAAGTAATGCAAACTGAGTCCCTGCCGTCTTGGAAAACATCATCCTCTACAACAGTGTAGAGAATGAACTGGAGACACAGCAAGTGGACAGCCGGAGCTGTGGCTGGACGAAGCAACGAGAGCTCCTTCCCATCATGTGTTTGGCCTCTGCATGTGTATGTTGTGTGTGTGCATAAGTGTATGTACGTGCGGGTATGTGTATAGTGGTCAGAGGTTGACGTCAGATGTCTTTCCTGATCGTTCTCTATTTGTCGAAGCACGGTCTCTCCCTGAGCCTGGAGCTCACCAGCTGGTCCAGCTAGTCCGCTTGTCCTGGGGACGCCCCGTTTCTGCCACGCCCCACCCAGTGCTAGGCTCACAGGTGGGCTGCCAGGCCTGCCTGGCCTTTTACGTGGGTTCTGGGGGATTCAAACTCTGGTGTTTTCTTTTCTACACCTAGCTATCTCCCAGCCCTTGTTCCTGCCAGTTTTCAAACTTCTCTTCAGTTCTACATTTTCTACAATGTACCTATACAATGTACCGATATGACCTTTTAAAACAGAAATTGAGACAAATTCATGTTATGCATGAATATGCATAATTTAGTATTTTTTCTTATATTCTCAAAGTTGGGCAAAGGCACTCACGATGTCATTACAGAACATTTCCATCAGCCCCAAGAGGAATCTTGACCTGCTGTCAGTCAGTCCCAACTCCCACTGCCTCTGGCTCTGGCCACCACTTATCTTTCAGGTGGTGGATTTGCCTATTCTTGACGTTTCTTATGAATGAAACCCTGGAGTCTGCAGCCTTGTCGGCCTGTCTTCTGCCACTCAGCACAATGTTTCCAAGTCAATTTCTCTTGTAGCATGTGTCAGTATTTAATTCTCCATGGAAGAATAATATTCTTACATGTAATACTTTTATGATGGGAAAACATTTTAGGTTTTGAGAAATGTCAGGGCTCTGTAAGTACAACTGTGGACTGCTAATTCTACTGATTGTATGGTCATGCACACAAATCATAAGATTATTATTACGTCTGTGTGTGTGTGTGTGCATGTGTGTGTGCTCATGTGCCTCTGAGTGTGTGTGTATAGACCAGAGGAGGATTCCAGGCATTCTGTTTTGTCACTTTTTGACCAATTTCCTTGAGATAGGATCTTTTCCTGAGCCCAGAGCTGGGCTAGTGGCCAGGATGCCCCAGGGATGGTCCTTTCTCCACACTACCACAGCACGGGGACTATAGGCACAGATACCCTTGCTCAGCTTTCTAGGGGGTCCCAGAATCTGAACTCAGGTCCTCATGAATGCACAGATAGTGTTCTTACCCATTGAGCTATCTCTCTAATCACTAAAAAGTATTTTTGAAGATGTATAACTTCCCCGAGGAGCCTGTTGTCCTCTGACACTAGCTCTCCGATAAAAAACACAAGAATCTAGGTGATATTTTTCTAAGTACTGACACAGAAACTGAACTAAAGAAAAAGATGGCTCAGGCCACTCAGGACAGACATAGACAATTCTATTTCCAGCAGAGGAGGAATAACTCTTGGCTTGGGATTTTGAGCGTCCAAAGAAAATATTTATGGTAACTGAAATGAGCAAATTAAAGGAATTAGAAGCCAAACATATCTGTGTAAATCAACTGTAGTTCTGATATTTTAAGCAGGGGCCAGTGATGCAGTGTGAGCCACTTGGCCTTCCATCACTCGAAGGCAGTTCTTCCTGACTGGCGTGTGTCATGTGTATGTGTGCACACACAAATGCTGATGCACACTCATACACAGATTCATATCATAGTCTTTACTCGGAAGGACTGATTCTGCAGGCTTTCAGACACGAGGGTGGTAGAATACCTGAGGCTGACGGTAGTTAGCATGGTAAAGGGCGGTTCTGGAGAGTCTGGTTTGGAAAATGAAGGTCTATTCTTATTATTTATTCAGTGTCCATATGTGGTACTGGGAATTAACTCAGGGCCTTGCACACACTTGGCAAGTGCTCAACCACTGAGCAACACCTCAGCCCTCCACTTGTATTCTGAGGCAGGGTCTCTCATTGAACTTGGAGCCTACACATTGGCTAGGCTTGCTGGCCTTTGAGCTCCAGGGATCTGCTGGGCTACACGTGTGCACACCTGTAGCCTGCCTTTCATGTGAATGCTGAAGATCCAAACTCAGGTCCTAATGCCTGCCTGGTGAGCCTTTTACCAATGGAGCCATCTTCCCAGCTCTCCTTAGCTTTTCCTTTTTTTTGGAAAAAAAGGTCTCATATCCTAGGCTGGCCTCTATCTGATGTAGTTGAGGATGACCTTAAACTCTTGAATCTCCTGCCTCTACTGATTGAATGGTTGGATTAAATTACAGGTGTGAACCATCGTGCCTGGCTGGTGTCCTGGTTGTTAATCTAGCTGCTAGTTATGTGGCTGTGCTGTTTTCAAGACTACATCAGGCTGTAAGCTTGTGACCTACAGCCACTCCTCTGTGGACGCTAAGTAGATATTGTACTGCACTCCTTTTGTAAAGAAAGGCAGAAGCAACAGGCACTGACAGGGCAAACCACTGCAAAGGCAGGGTGGGTACCTGTTGTCGGGAGGTCGAGAGTGGGAATATGGGCCCAGCTTTTAAAGAGATGTCGCAGCTGTAAGTGCTCATCTGAGAGAACAAACTTCAACTATGGTGACTGGCTGCCGAAGCTCCTGTCCTCCAGGCGAAAGGAGCCAATAGTGCTCTGCATTCAGCTAGTTGTCATTTGAAAACATTCCCTAGAGGAGTCAGTGGGTCACTCTCTACAGCCCAGACCCATCACTTCCTGGAAAATCTTCAGCTACAACAACTGAGCAACTGTAGTTAAGCACTGATGAGACAGCAAACACCGCGTCAGGTGGAAAGGCCACACTCGGACCCGAGAGCCTCTCTCCTCTCTCCTTCCAGTCCTGCCTCCTTCCTCCCCCATCTGTCTATGTCAGTATCTTCCTGTCTCCTCCTCCGTCCTTTGCCTTCCCTAATATTTCCTCCAAATGACACCAGAGAGGCAGGAGTCACCTTCTAGGTATGATGGCAAATGTTCTTTCCACCCCAGCCAGGAAGCATTGAGAGGCAGTCTTCCTGTCCATGCAGAGTTCTTGGGAGACTTCCGGTCATGGGAGTTCATTGTTGTTCTCTGATACACACACAGGGAAACTGTTTCCCTGAACTGGAGCCTCTCTAGGAGTCTTACTGGTTAGCTGCCAAACTTAGCCTTTGGTTCTATGGCCTCAGTGCCTATCGCCGTGCTCTCTGCTTACTGAAGCCAGATACCATAGCCCTTTAGA
Organism: Eospalax fontanierii; assembly: GCA_035773235.1. Classification (NCBI taxonomy): domain Eukaryota; kingdom Metazoa; phylum Chordata; class Mammalia; order Rodentia; family Spalacidae; genus Eospalax; species Eospalax fontanierii. Next base: position 5,571,677 of record CM069540.1, read on the forward strand.
TAGATGCAGATGCCTGGATGAGACAGACAACTGGGGAGCCTTCATGGAGAGTCACGAGAGCAATCTATGATTGACAGAAGCCATGGCATTATGACCTAGGGAAGTAAAGGCACATTTACACAAAGGAATCAGTGGCCTTGCGTCTTGTGCTATGAGGAGACAGGAAGACTGCTGGACAGAAGGGAGTCGGAGACTCGCTGCTCAGGAGAGTCACTGGGGGATTGTTTTGTTTGGAAGAGTGCTTCCATCTACACCAGAATGTCCTTGGCAGACCTGTCCATAGTAACCAGCGACTGGAAATGACCCATCAGGTATAGAATGAATGAATCAATAATAAATTGAGATCTAGTCACACATGGAGGACTCTACATTTCTAAAGATGGATGAAATACTGCTACATTTGTTCATGATGGATGAATCTCACAGACACAACATCAAGGAAAAGAGGGTGGATGCAAAATAAAGTACACAGAGTCTGGCTGGGAAGACGACTCAGGCAGTGTCTGCTACGCAAGCAGGAGAATCCAAGTTCAGTCCCTAGCACTCAATGAAAGTTGGACCTGAAGCTAGGTGTGGCAAGCCTTTATTCCTTGGACTTAGGAGGCAGAGGCATGTGGATCTCTGGAAGACTGAGGCCAGCCTTCTACATAGTGAGTTCCAGGCCAGCTGCGGCTATAGGGAGACTGTCTCAAAAGACCAAATAAAACATCAGTTAGACGTGTCAGTGCATCTGTCATCACAGCACTCGGGCAGTGTGGAAAGGAGACAGGCAGGTCCCTGGAGCTCTGAGATCAACCAGAACAGCCTATTTAATGGGTTCCAGTTTCAGTGAGTGACAGTGTCCCCCAAATAAGGTGGAGAACAATAAAGGAAGACATCTAACACTGACCCCAGGCCCTCTACATGGATGTGCACACGTGCACATACACACCTGCATACATGTGTACACACACCTACACAAACATATACACATACCACACACACACACACACACACACACACACACACACACACACCGCACACAGTGTTTTTTATGGAGTGTATAGAGGACAGGGATAAACACTGTCAAAGGACCCCAAACACATGTAGGAAGGTGACAACGAACCCTACCACTGTGTAAAATCAATACACAATGCATAATACAAAACTGATGCCAAGATAGCGGCCCGTGTAGTTGGCAAGTGACCAGAGGAGGCACAGAAGGGCACGGGGAGAGGGAGGGCTCCGTCTCTGAGCCGGATGCCTGGGGGAACTTAGCTTATAAGCATTCTGTGCTACACTTTTAGTGTTTGTGTATTTTCCTTTATATAAGATCCAGTCCAATACAAATATTTTCCATTCAGATTCCTGAGACCCAGTGTAGACCTTAAACTAGCATCGTAGACAGAGACAGGAAGTCCCTCAGGGTATCCCAGTCAAGGTATGGCCAAGTTGAGGTTCACTGAACTCTCAACATTCTGAGGCCAGCCCTGAGTAGTCCACAAGAGCGAAATGCACAATTTGGAAAGCCCATTAAAATAGTGGCCCTGTTACAAATTAAACTGTAGGATCTCACAATTATATAACTGATATTAAAATCAAGTGTAAATCCTCAAAGGCCATTGTTTCTAATGTTTACATTTTATTAGCATCTGTGTCTTGAGGGAGTCATGCCAATGGAAATACTGCAGAAGGGCGTGCCACGGCACTATCAGAGTTCAACCACCTCAGGAACTTCAAACTGGCCCTGGACGGGGTATTTACACCACAGAAAATGGCCACCACTATAAACTGGGGCTTGCTTAACTGTTCTGCAGAATAACTTGAGAAAGGTGTACAGGGTCTTTAGTCACTACATTATGAATACTGCACTGAGGGGCTATCTTTACAGAGTTTAAAAACTGTTACCCATTTCAGCAAAGACTCATTCACATCATCGATGATGAGGTGTGGTGGTGACGTGCATGATCTGCTGTTTCATTGACATGAAAACCAGCATCAGTCAATACTGACATGGGAACTGCAGTCTCTGTGAGGTTTATCATATGTCGGCTATGGACAGAGGAGTGTGGGAAAACCACCGAGCCGCTCCATGAGAACTGATTGTTTACATGGGATTTATAATAAGGGTGCTGTGCATTTTATTGTTAACTGTACTAACAGTCATGTTAGTAATGTTTATGTTAGTAGTACTTATGTAGGCATGCATGTGTGTATGTGCTAGGGATTGAACCCAGGACCTTGCACATGCTAAGTGTGCACTCTACCCCAAGTTACACCCCCAACTCCTAGGAGAATTTATAGTCAATGTGTTTATGCACATATATGAATTTATTATTGTGATGGTTAATTTTCCTTGTCAATTTGACTGAATTTAGAACCACCATGGGGACACACATTTTGCTGTGCCCGTGAGGATGTTTGCAGAAAAGTTTAACTGAGGAAGGAAGGTGTGCTCTGAACGTGGATGGCACCCTCCCACGGGCTGAATCCCAGGCTGACTGAAAAGGAGAACGCTAGCTGAGCACCAGCCTTCGTCTCTCTCTGCTCCCCGACCGCAGCTGCAACCCGAGCAGCTGCCTCACACTCACCATCGCGCCTTCCCCACCGTGAAGGGCTGGGACCAGAATGAACCCTTCTTTCCTGGCGCTGCTTTTCATGGGTATTTTGTCACAGCAATGGGAAAAGGAATGGGGTCCCCAAGAGTTGATCTGTCAGCACCAAGACCTCCCATGTTTAAGATGCCGAGACATCAAACAAACTTGGGCAAGGGTCCAGTCATGGCCTGTCCAGCACCAGTTTATAAGTTTATAAGATGCAGTAAGGTGCCTGCCCTGAAATCTTCCTGAACCACTGGGCCGTTCAGGCACTAGTAGCTGTGTAGTCAGTCAGGAGCTCGAAAGGAATGCTTAGTGTCAAGCCACACCTCAGAGCTCCTCAGCCAAAGCCCGACAGTTTCTTTTTTACAAGATGCCCATTCCTGTTTATGCACATTAATAAAATCTGAGCACTGCTGTAAGCGTATAAATTCCTTGTTAAGAACGGTAACTTGTGTGCAACCCATTTGAGATTAGGGTTGGGGACAGGGTAGCAATCGCTGAACACCCGGCCGGTTTAGCCACTTTGCAGCCCTGACAAAGCACAAATGGCTACACATACCTCACAGTTCACATGTGCCAAGAACTGAGACAGCACCCGTGCCTCCAGGAAAACGAAGTCCACGTGAGGCCACTCGATTATTAGTTACAAAAGGAAAAAACACTAAGTACACACGAAAACAGAAAGCCCTGCAGCTTCCTTCCACGAGTGGTGGAGAGGATGCGTTGCCAGGACTTGCTTTCAAAAGTCCAGGGCAGGGCAGCAAGTGCCACATGACAGGGTGGCAGGGCGGGAGAGGCGTGTGCTGAAACACTTCCCGGAGGTGTCATTTAGGCCGGGGTGCTTATCAAGTGTCCAACGGGAAGGGCGAGACTGCAATGCTTCTGCTTCCCTATCAAGACACCCGCCAGCAACCCACAGCACAGAAAAGGGCCGGCCATAATGCTTGGTGCGCAGTTAATTGAAACGAAGGCAGGCAACTCTCACACACATCGAAATTAAAAGCAAAAGTTTTCTTTTGGCAGTAACATTCTCTAGAAACGTGTCTGGGTTACTTGGACAGAAACGTTGCAGCTGCTGTGGGCTGGGAGGGTCTGTGGGAAAATAGATTCTGAAACAGTGTCTGGAAGAGAGTGAGAGGTACGGCTCACCCAGGGTAGGTAGGGATTAGATGAGAGAAGAGGCTGAAGCAATAAAGAATTCACACGGATCCCCGTAACCCTAGAGGAGAAGAGAAGCAATTGTGGATGTTCCCCTGGCACTAAGAAAGGGAGAGGGGAGGGAGAAAAAGAAGAGAAAGAGGGAGAAGGTGAAGGAGATGGAGAGAGAGAGAGACAGAGAGAGAGGCAGGGGGAGAGGAAAAGGGAAAGGAAGAGAGAGAAGAGAGGGAGAAGGAAAGGGAGAGGGAGAACAAGCCTGTCTTTCTCAAGAGACAAGAGAAATGGTTACAGTAACTATTCTTACAACATCAGTATTCAGCGATGTCCGTACACTTAGGGGCTACCCAAATATGTTATAATGTTTCCAGCTGAGATACTCCCAGAAGGCTACAAAGAGAACTAACCTTACTGAGCACCTACTAAGCGCTCTACATGCGATTTCATGACGTCCTCATAATCACCAGAAGAAGCGATACTGTTCCCATCTGCAGGTGAGAAGAGTGAAGTCCAGAGTATTTCAACCCCAAAAGCACAGCTAATAAACAGCCAGAGCCCAGACAAAATCACAAAGCTCCCGACGGGTGGCTCAGCTGAGATGGTCTGGATGGGATCAGAGATTGGAGAGCTATGTTCTGATGAAGAGAAAAGGAACGTTCTGTGTTGACATCACTGAAGATAAGAAAGGTTTCTCCTGGTACCCGCCATATCTGTATCTTGCTGGCATCCCCTTATCATCCATTTCTGGACGTGACTTAGGTTGCCTGTGTATTTTGGACTTGCTTGTTGGAACTGTGGCAAAGTTGGAGAGTACAGAAGGCTTGGCAGTTTCCAAGTGGTGTTATGTAACGGAACTGAGCCAGGGCTAGGGTTGGGAGACCTGGGCTGAGTTCAGGAGGAGTCACTTATTAACTATGAGAGCGGTCAAGTTACATCACTCTCCTGGTACCCACGGCTTTATCATCAGTGTGAGGCTGAACCAAGTGCCCTTTTAAGGACTTTCCTGACTCCTTGATGTGACTCTCATGAATTCACTTATTTAAATCTGGAATTTCCATCAAAATAAGTTAGAAACAACCCACAGAGAGAGCAGATTTGTCTAGACAAGACTTTCTGTCCAAGTTACACAGTTATCTCTTAGATATATAACACATACAGGCATGTTTTACTTGACTCCTGTATGTCTCCATCTGTAAGAGTGACCTGGGTGAAATGGTTTAAAGTACTCCTATCCCGTAGGTCACCTGGAACAATTACATATTCAAGCTCTCGGTCGGACCTAAGCCAATCAATCCAAACTCTTCGTCCTATTAGCTCGTTGGTTGAATGTCTCTCAGTTCCGTTTTTTTCTTCTATAAATTTGGAATTAATAATGAATCTCAGTACAGTCAAGTGCTCAGCATCTGGGAGGACCATAAGGAGGGCTGGCTGTTATTACACAGGAGGTCATTAGGTTTGGCTTATGTTGGCTAAGAATTCAAAGGAAATTTCTCCAGGGAGGGTTGAAGCCTGACATCATAACCCATCAGCACTGAGAACTTGCCGCTGCACAAGAACTAAACTCAGGAGCAGGGTGGGGAATTGTAATTGCTCTTGTCTAGACCTCTTGGCAATCCATCTTTTCATCGGTAGAAACGATGAAACATGTTGATGTGTTTGAGGCATAGTTGGGGGAATTTCTGAAGACAGGCATGCCCCAGACATCTGGGAAGAGCGTGGCCACACCCACCCTTCATTTCCCAGGTCCTGACCTGCTTCTCCCAACTCTTGCCCTAAGTGCCCGTGTAGAAGATGAGCTGGCAGGAGAAGCAGCTGGCCTTTATGTTATTACAAACTAAAATAAACTCCAGACAACGCATCCGCAGGCAGCAGAGCGCTGCGGCTACTGCCCCAGCCTTTCTGTCCCCACCCCCTTTCCCACCTTCGGCATTTTTTCTCCTTTTAGCTGCCTATAACTCAACTCCCTCCTCCGAGTTTTGTTTTGGCGTTGTAAGGTTGAGGGAGAACCCTGGGTGGAGAAGAGAAAATGAAAGCCAGGACCAGCTTCAAATCACCTCTGCTCTTCAAGGGGAAGGGGAAGGCAAAGGGAGGCCTTCATTCGGTGAGGAGGAAATACCTGTTTCTATTACTGCAATACCAACAGAGAGGTGAGAAGCTTTGTCTGTGTTCTTGTGTGTGTATGTGTGCATGTAGGTATGTGTGTGCACACACATACACGCATGGAGGCCATAGGACAATCTCCGGCCCCTGTTCCTCAGGCACTGTCAGTCTTGTTTTTGTGCACACAGCATCTCTTTCACTGGCATGATACTAGCCAGTTCTGCTGGGCCAACCAACAAGCCCCAGGGATCCATCTGTCTCTGCCTCCTGAGCGATGGGATGACAAGCATGCTCAGCCTTTTTAGATGGCTTCTGGGGAGCCAATTCAGGCCGTCATGTTTGCTTGGCAAGCAGGCACTTTACTGACTGAGCTAGCTTCTCTGGCCCAAGTTTGTCTGTTTTCTTTGAATAAATTTACCAAGCAAAGCCAGCAAAATGTCAAAGGCTTCTAGTCATTTTATAAGCAGTAAGTCATGCATAGTACCAAAGCACAATAGACTGAGTGCTAATTAAGTAATTATTACCAGAGATAGCATGCTATTTCTACGATTCTTCCTGACTTTAACATTCTATAATTTACAATGAAGTTTTAGTACTTTAAATAAATTATAGGTTTATGATTGCTATATTGATTATTTTTATGACATATCATCACAGCTAGCCACCTATCAGTTGATGGCAAGGCTATGGCCTGTAATATGATCTTCCCAATAAAAAAATTTGAACTATGGAATATGATCTACCTTGTAATGATCTAGGATATAACATCTTTTTATTTATTATTTTTATTTTATGTGTATGAGAGTACAGCCTGTAAGTATGTAAGAGAACCCGTGTCATGCAATGCCCGTGGAGGTCAGAAGAGGGTGTCAGATCTCCTGGAACTGGAGTTACAGATGGTTGTTAGCCACCATGTGAGTGTTGGGAACTGAGCCCAGGTCCTCTGCAAGAGTAGCCAGTGTGCTTAACCACTGAGCCATTTTTCCAGGCCCAAGATATAACATTTTTTATGGGACCCAGATCATATAGCACAGCATATAACTATCCTTTAAAATGATTAGAAATACTCCTTAACCTATTATGCTTCTAGGAATATTAGGTGAGCTGGGGTATGAAAAAGCACTGTATCATTGTTTATTGTAGGTCACGTAAAACTCCTCAAGAATGACGAGCAACTATTACAGGTTATCATACAAAAAAAGAACAAAGGGGAAAGAGAAGCTGTCAATTCAGGTACAAACCAAACATCTCCACAGCTTTAGATATTAGCCATTCGCAGAACTCTGGTTAGGATTTATTTATTACGCACCCCAGTCTATCTACTGCAAGGAGCAGCTTTCAGACACAGTGAAGTTTCCAAGGAATCCTGTACTTTCCAGCACCAGGAGCTACTGTGATGTCTTCTCAAAGACGCTCTGCAGAGCAGCCGCCCTTGATGTTAGGCGGCTGTAGAGGCAGAGGCATCCCTGAGTCTGGGAGCCTGTAACGCAGCCATTCTGAGTACCGTCAAGTTCCTCCCTGTTGCTTTGAAATTCTATATCCTATCTTTCCCCCAAACTCTCATTTATCATCAGTGTAGACAAAAAAAAAAGTGCTTAGAATTTTTTTTCCAGGACACATGGAATTGCAAAGTGGTCCAACAAAATGGAAAATGTTGAACTTCTCATAAAAGCACTGCTGACAACCCCAATTTATCCTTTGGACATGAATGATGGTGATTTATTCTCCACATTTTCATATGTGAATTAAAAGAAAAAATCTTGCCTTTTAAATCTGCTGGAAAAATGTTAGAGCCACAGTCCCCCAATTAAAAAAAAAACAATCTTTGACAGATAAGTCTGCATGTTTTACTTAAAATAGTGGGGTTTACTGTTTAGCTTCAGCTGCACCACTGAGCACTATTGGATCACCCGCCATTACCATGTTACCTTAGACAAGTCATTTACACTTTCATGGTCTCGGTTTCCCTGTTGAAGATGAAGAAGTTTTCAAATACAAGTTCATGTTAAATTAGATAAAGCTTTAAACATTATTTGTGCCATTTACTAGAAACAGTAAGTGGACAGATTATTTGATCTCTGGGAACTTTCAATTCTTCATCTACAGTCTGGGAATCAAGAATGGTAGTATACACTGCAGGTGTGTGTGTGTATATATATGATGTAAATATGGGATTATATATTACAGCTGCACACACATATATAATCAGAGTAAAAACATATATGTACAGAATGCCAAACATTACTCAAATCTGGATCCTTGCTCAATAAATGTCAACTATCAATAAATGTCAAGTTTCTTCCAGCTCCAGAAGGGCTGAGACAGGAACAGAAGTCGAACTTTAATTACTGGGCACCAGATCCCTAGAATCCTCGACTCTCTGGCACGCCATTTTGATTCCCGGATTATATATATAACATATATATATATATATATATATATATATATATATGACAAACTGATACAAGGTTCATTTAATCATCACTTTGCTCACAGAGAAAATAGGATGATTTAACGAGTAAATGAACTTGTGATTTTCACAATAAAGCATAAAAAAAAGGCAAAACCCAATTCTTTACAGACACATGACTAAGAAACCGCTTCTGAAAAGGTCAGAGAAGCCCACACATGTGTGGCCATGGGTTTACATAAAGGCACTGACCTGGCCGGCTGGAGATGAACAAAGGAGCACCCTGCGCACAGCTGGACTTACCTAGAGGAGAGAGAAAACACTGTCCAAGTTCTGTCGCCTGTCAGAAGCACACCAAGACTCCCATAATTTTTGGCTGTGTTTCTCACTCCCCCCACCCTGAGAAGGAACAGCCTCTGCCTGACTTTGGCTAATGCCACATTTAAACTGGCATTTCTTTGGGTCAACTGTGCCCTGAAATAGCTAGGTTAACATTTTATAGCATTTGCAAAAGTACATTTTTGAGCATTTGGGAGTGATGCAAGAAAAGTTCTTGGCCACAAACTGATGGAGGGCACAGTGAAAACTTACAGGCTTTTTGCAACCCAGACGTTCTTTCAAAATGGCATTTTTTAAGATAATATAATCATAACCTCAAACCAAACAATTCGGGCTTCTTTTATAACACTTTTAGAATTAATAAACTGTATTTCTGAGTCAGTACCATCAACCTGCTTATGTGTTCTCACACAGGTGTATCCTACCTTCAAGGTCTTGGAAAATAAGACTAGACAAGTTTACTGGCCATGATTTTTTTTCCTAATCATTTTTCAAAGCCTTCTAACCTGGGATGGACTGGCTGAACTTCTATCCCACCAACATCCAAATATAATCTAGCAATCTCCAGAGAAGGTCTGTTTGATACAATTATTGACTGTCCATTTGGAGCAGTATGCAGATGTTACAGTCTACAGCACTTGTGTTTATCTTCTAGCAAACACTGGCCCTCAGACATCTAAAAGAAGACTGAGGATGAAATATAACACCCGGTCTTAAAGCAGTGTTTGTAAACACACTCAGCCTGTTGACTTCTTACTGTCTTCTGATAGCAAAATTTAAAGCAGATGGCAGCTTGAGATTGTTTTGCAGTGTAGAGCAAGTTTCCTGTAGAAGGCCAACACGTCCCCCTGCTTCAGGTGGGAGGACCCCGGGAACCAATGAAACCTCGAGCTGAGTGTCCAGGTAGGGCTCATCTGCGGACTCCCTCAACAGGGAGAGGAGGCTCAACGTCAGGGCGGCCGCCCTGGGCTCCACTTCTTAAAGAGTTTCTGAGTTCCGTGTGCCCATGAGTGTATATCAACCTTAATGCATACCCTCCTGCCACCCCTCCGGAAAATGTGCAGTCAGCTCCAAAGACACAGCTTGTGTGCTGACGTATAAAGCCAAGTCCAAACCTTGAGCTCGGTGCTCCCTCCTAACTTTCTGGCTTGTCCAAGTCTAAATATTGACATTGCTCCTCGGTTGAGATGTTTGACACGGCCGCGGATGGAAACCACGCGGCCAACGGTAGGATCGAATGATATATTCTGACACAATCCTGCCTTCCTTCGGCTTGTTTCTTGGGGGTGGAGGTGCTGGTGGATCTTTTCTGCACATCTCCCCCCACCCTTGGCTGTGTTCCCAGAAGGCTTGAGCCCACACGCAAGTTCAGGTGTGTGCAAGCCCCTAGCAGGCAGCCGCTACCCGTTGTCACAGCAACTCAAAACAGACTCCCTGGACACCCGGCTTGGGGGGAAGGGCGAGGGGCGTCGCTGGGCGCTGGCAGGCGACGCTCAGGGGGCTGCGAGCGCCCGGAGGAGCCGCGCAACCCGCCTCTCGGGGCCCTGGGCTCCCCACTGCGGTCCTTCGAGGAAAGGAGCCTTCCAGGGGGCGCGGCGGCACCCGCCCCGGCACAGACAGTTGCCCAGGTGCCTGTCGGACGTGCTCTGCCCGCGCCAAGACCGGGGAGCGGCAGGGGCCGGTGCTGCCGCACGTGTCTCGGGGCGCACGGGCCGGGGTCCCCCACCTGCCACCCGCGGGGCGATCGGGGGCGGGTGGGGCCCCCACGGCGGCGAGCCCGGCGCCGCACAGCCACCTACCCTGCAGCCGAGCGGGACTCGGGCTCCCTCCGCCGCCGCTCAGCAGCGGCCCCCGCCACGCGCGCTCGCGGGGACGTGGGGACCCTGCGCGCCGCGCGCCGCCCGCCGGGGCACAAAGGCAGCATGGCACGGGCGCGCCCCGCCCCGCCCCGCCCCGCCGCGCCGCGCCGCTCGTCCCCGGCCCGGCCCGGCCGGGGGGCTGGTCCCCGGGTCGCTGCGGCCGCCAGCCCGGCCCTCCTCCCGCCCCCGGCGTCCGGGCTCCGGCCGGAACCCGGCGCCCCGGCCCCGAGCTGCGACGCGGCGGCGGCGGCCGATCGCTCGTCCGCGCGGTGACGTGAGCAGCCTGGGCGGCTATTTATATCCACGCGGTTGGATTTCATTCATGAAAGCCGGGCCTGGCGTGTCGGAGCCGTGGGACGCGCGGCGGCGAAGGTGCCTCTGCCGCGCGCACCCCCGCGGGGCCCGGGATCCCCGTGCGCCCAGCCCCGTGGGGACCCCGCGGCCGGGGGCCGCCGGGACCGGGCGGGGCGTGGGCGAGCTGTCGGCGCGCCCCTGCCCCAGCGCCCCCGTTCCCCAGCGTCGGCTGGCCCTCTGTCCCGGGCTCTGGAAAAGTAAGTTGGGCCACTAACCGGCTGGGCAGCATAGCTTTCCTCCCCCCAGGAACTGGCCGGCCGCGGACTCCGAGGGAGGACATTGCCTTTTGTTTCAAAACCGAGCCCAGCTGCTGACTAAGCGCGGCGCTGGCCCAGCCTCCGCCCCCGGGCGCTGCACGGGCGGGCCGGCTGCCCCCTCCCGGCCACCTTCCCCGCGCCTGGCTCGCGGGGTCTCCGTAGGGGCGCGGGACGCCCTGCTGCCAGCCCAGCGCCCAGGGGAGTGGCAGCTGCTCCAGCCCCGCGCCGGGGAGGGCTGAGATGGGCTCTGGCGGGCCCGGGTCGGGAGGAGTTCTTGGAACCCGAGGACAGCCCTTCTCCGCGCCCTTTCAGGCTGACTGTGCGCCCCGAGGGCAGAACCTGGAGGCTCTTTCAGGCCTGCCATTGGAAAGGCTCACCGAGGGCCTGGGAGCCCACGGGGATCGGGTACCCTGCGAGCTCTCCGGGAGTGACAGTGCACGACGCAGCTAAGCGGACTCCTGCCCTGCCCGCAGGGGCCCTGGCGTCGCCGCCTCCCGCATTCCCGCCCGCAGACAACTGGGGGATCGGCGGGCTGATGCCTCCAGCACCCAGGGGCGCACCCCGACGGCCACCCTGAGTCCTGGCCTCACTGAGAGGAGAGGCTGGGGAAAAGCAGCCATGTTTTAAATGTAGGTCCGATTTCTTTGTCTTGTCCCCGCAACAGGCACCATCCCCCAAGACCTCAGAACATGTGAAAAAAAGTTTAGAAACAAACAAACCTCTCCCCCCTCCCCCTTTTTTTTTCTCCCCAGGAAACCACCTTGGGTTTTCCTCAATGGATTTTTCCGGCCCTAGAATTCCCGGATACATCTCTGTCTGCTCTCTTCCCATTTGCCTAGTTTTGTACTTCTGGAGACAATGGCTTGTATAGTCGCTTTCTGGATTCCCCAGGAGACCCCAGGACAAAGAAAAAGCTGATTTTAGAAATTAATCTGGGGGCTGAGAGATGGCTCAGCGGAGGCTACTCTTGCAGAGGACTCAGGTTCGGTTCCCAGCACCCACATGGTGTCTAACAACTGTCTGTAACTCCAGTTCCACGGGATCTGACGCCCTCTTCTGACTTCCACAGGCATTGCACCACATGGGTGTGCTTACACATAAGCAGTCAATAAACTCATACACATAAAATAAAAATAATAAAACATTAAAAAAATCAATCAATTTGGTCTCATGTAGTCCAGGCTAATCTCAATATGCTCTGTCTGTAGCCAAGGCTACCTTGAACTCCCGCTTCTCCTGCCCCCACCCTCCAAGTGCTGGAACTGCAGTTGTGTACTAACACTATGCTTGGCAAACCCAATACACATTCTTTCCAGGAATACATTTCAGGAAGAGTTAATTAACCCCTGTCATTCTAAGGAAGCAGCTCTTCTTGATGCAAAGTCTCTTCTTAAGAAACCGGACAGTCACTGGAAAGGGAAGCACCCCATTACAACACAAAGCTGACCGAGGAGGTGGGTGCTGTCACCATAGCCACTTTACAGATGGAGTCACTGAGGTGCTTGCTCTGGGGTCATCTAGCATCCGTCTTATCACTAGGCTGCCTTGTAACATCCTGCCTTCCCCAGTGTCTCCCTCTTCTTCAGTTATAAAGATGAGCCTGGAGAGAGAGCTCAGTAAAGTACCCACCATACAAGCACGAGGACTGAGTTCGATTCCCAGCACCCATGTAAGAAGCCAGGCTTTAATACACCGGGGCGGTGGAGACAGGAGGATTCCCTGGGGTTCACTGGCTAGTAAGTAGGCCCCAGGTCCTAGTAAGAGATGCTGTCTCAGAACCTGAGGAACAACCCCACGTTCGACCCTCTGGACTCCACATGCATGTGCACCCCTACACACATGAATATGTACACACATACACATACAAAAATTTTCAAAAACATAGCTGTGATTTGCTGTGCTGAAGTATCAGGCAAATGCTCAGAGTAGGAAGACCAATGTGGTTGTTGGCTCTTGAGGTCCTGCCTCAAGATGAGGTTGGCACCATGACTCACAGGCTTCCAAAAGACCACTGTTGTAATGTGGGTAAAGATTAGCTATTCATTTTGTATGAACTGGCTCTCACTGACTGCCTAAACCTGAGGAGAAATGGTTAGAAGAACTTTCAGGAAAACAAATTGTTGTTAACCGTAATTCTAATGTGGCAGAGGAAAAATTGTTCTGGACAGGGATCTGAGGAGAACATCGCTAACCACACTCCATACCGCGCAGCTCCAAATGTGCCACATATGACGTCCAATGCTGGGAGAGGCAGGCAACAGTGCACAGTGCACACGTGGTATTACTGACAGGAGAGGAAAAGAAAGCGGGAACGCAGAGTGCTTCCAGGATCCTGCACACGCCCATCTGTGCACTGCTCCAGGATCATGCACCACCTATCTGTGCTCTGCTTCAGGATCATTTACACGCCCATCTGTGCTCTGCTCCGGGATTACACATACACCCATCTGTGCTCTGCTCCAGGATCTTGCAAGCCCCCATCTGTGCTCTGCTCTCAGGAGGGAATCCTCCTTTGTGCCCCACACTGCTGCTTGCTAATAAGATCAGTACTGTTCACTTTAAATCAGTAGGAACTGGAGCCTCAGCAGAAGTAAAGCAACATTCCTGTTCAAATACTTCCATTTTTTACTGCAGAAAAGTGATGTTAGATTTATGGTATTTTATCAATGACAACCAACCAAAACAAATGTAACAAAACCAAAAAACCAAAAACATCCCAGGTTATCAAGATGGCTCAGTGGATAAAGACACATGTCACACAAACTTGACCCCCACAGAGTGGTCCTCTGATCTCTACCCCTGCACCCTGGCACCTGCTCCTACACACATCCATGTAATAATTTAAAAATTGAAAATTGAGGCTGGAGAGATGCCTCAGTGGCTAAGAAGAGCACTGGCCGCTTTTGCGGAGAATCCAGGTTCAGTTCCCAGCACTGACGTGGCAGCTAACAACCATGTGTAACTCCAGTTCCAGGGGATCTGGCGCCCTCTTCTGGACACCATAGGCATTACATTCATGGACGCACATACTTTCAGGCAAAGCATTCATACACACAAGATACAAATAGAAGAAAGTATTAAGTTCTAATAATTTGCATACAGAAGTATTAGCTAATGACCAAAGAACCATCTCATACCAACAGCCCTCTGTATTTGTTTTCCCAGCAACTATTAATATTTTCTAGAGATTTGCCACATGAGACTTACAGTTTGGGGAATATTAGTATGAAAGTTTTTCAGATTGATTTTTTCATCACAGCTGATGAGGTTCGTCTAGGCTGTCATGGGCATCTATAGTTCATTCCTTCCATTGCTGCCTAAATGTCTATTGTGTGGACACACCAGCATGTATTTATTCACCTGGAACAGCATTCAAGCTCTTTCAGTGTTTTGCTATTATGAAAACACTTCTGTAAAGACTTTACACAGTTTTGGTGTGAACATTTTTTTTCCCATTGGGAGCAATGCTTTAAAATGTCCAAATCTTGAATCTCCTGCTACATAAAGTGTTAAGCTGTTTATTTTCAGCGTGACTGCATTTTACATTCCCACCAGCAATATTTGGTATTGGCATTATTTTGTTATTCACAAAATTTCTGTTTAACTGGAGTGGAGATAATGGACTGTGGCTTTGATTTCCATTCTCCCAATGGACAGCAATGCTTAGTAACTCTTCCTAGGCTAACTGACTGCCTGGCTGCAGAAAGCATGTTTGTGTCTTTAGTACATTTTATGGTTGGATTGTCTTTTTATTGTCAGGTATTTTTAATTTTAATGTTTCATTCGTTGAAGATTTAATTATATGTACCTCTGTGTGTCCATGTGGGGGTATGTGCTCATGAGTGCAGGTGAGAGAGAAGAAGTATCAGTCTTCTGGAGTAGAAGTTACAGGCGGTGTTGAGCTGCCCAGTGTAGATGCTGGAAACCAAACTGGGGCCCTGTGAAGAGCAGTCAGCCTTCTTGACCACTGGGGTCCTCTGAAGAGCAGCCAGCCTTCTTGACCACTGAGTCAATTCTCCAGCCTTTTATTGCTGAATTTTAAAATATTTTATTATTTTCCTTTTAAAAGTTTTATTTTTATTTTCTGTATGAGTGTTATGTATGTAAGTGCACTGGGGTCATCCCCATAGAGGACAGAAAAGGGCGTCGGATCCTTTGGAACTGGAGTCATAGACAGTGGTTAGTCACCATGTGGGTGCGGGATTCGAACCTGGGTCCCTTGCAAGAGCAACCAGTGCTCCCATCTGTGGAACCATCTATCTCTCCAACCCCATATTTTATTATCATTATTTTATGTGTATGAGTGTCTTGCCTGCATGTACGTAAATGCACCTATGTCGTGCACCGCCTATGGAGGTCAGGAAAAGGCAATGGATCCCCTGGAACTGGAGTTACAGACAGTTTTTAGTCACCATGTAGGTGCTGGGAATCGAACTGGTCCTCTGCAGGAGCAGTCAGTGCTCTTAACAGCCAGCCATCTCTCCAGCCCCTTATTGCTTGATTTTCATAATATATTCTGGGGCCACAAATTTTAGATTGCAAATTCAACCTTGCACTATTGATGATAACATAGCCTTCGTCTGCCTGCAGCAGCCTTATCTAGACTATCCGTGGATGGGAAGTACTTACATAAAACTCCCATAGAGAGGGTTTCTCAGGCTTATTGTGTTAGGTCCCCATTTCAGCGGTCTGTAACCGACAGTGAGATTTCGTGCACGTGGCGCCAACGCCCTACCCTCCTGCGCAGGCGCAAATGTCTGCTCCTGTGACCAATGCAACAGTTGTGGGTCAGTGGCTTGTGTGAATGGGGCCAGCCTTAAGAGCACAGACCATTCCTGAGTCTGGTATGCCAAATTTAATATTCCCATTGGCCATCTGCAGGACACTGTCTTGGACAATGAGTGGCAGGTGTTAGAAATTTCAAAGTATGCGCAAGGAGGTTGAAGACATGAAGAAAATAAACTGGCCTGTGAGTCTAAAAAACAGAATGTGTTTGGTTAAAAGGCCTATTAAAAACAGCTGTTGGGGCGGGTTTCTGGGGTGACACAGCAGTTGTTGCAGTAGCCAAGGACTTTGTGGTACCTAAAAGCAGAAGTGGCTGGTGCAGGGTTGACAGGCAACTCAGCTGCCTAATGGGCTGGCTCTCGAGCCCTCATGGACTGCGAACTGCGTCTGGGCTCCAGAGCGGATAAGGCTGGGCGCTGGATAAGCAGCGGGTTCAAGAAAACTTTCTATAAACCGCCCCAGTGCCAGCTTTGCAGAGCCACCGCCCAGCTCCTCCTCCAACAGTGGGGTTGGTCTGAACCTCTCCACCCGCAGGGCTGGTCTCTGGTGCGTGACAAGGGACGGAGAAGTGTCACTCCGTTCTGTGGCTCTTTAATAAATATTGCTGTGTGTTGATGGCCCCAAAGAAAGGAAACTCTTGGGACCCCGTTTCTGCAGAAAACTTTCGTGTCTAATACTCTAGTATCAGAATCAACGTGTTTACCAGCAGGGCAGCTGTTGCCCGGTTTCCGAGCTGGGGCCACTTACCTGACTTGCAGTCGGATTAACCTCTCCGCTCCAAGCATCATCCGCAGGTTTTGTGTAAAGCCGGGTTCACTTGGCTAAGAACATAACCCCTTGAGTACCCGGCTGTGTGCTGGGCGGCAGCTGGGTTATCAAACCAGCTCTGCGGAGGTCCCAAGCTCCGGTCTTCGTGCTGCGTGGGACGCCAGCTAATGTGGTTTGTGGGAATCACCTGAAGCTACAAGTGGAAATTCTCTCCTAAAATCTAATGAAGTCTCATAGTCCTGTTTGTATCACTGTTGGTCCTCAGGTAATTTGTAGGAGTAACTTGTTTGCAAAAGTATAATTTTAGAAAAAACAATTATCGATGAACACTCAAGCTGACTTATTGGTCACAATCTTGAGATTTCTGTGATTGCCCATTTCAGGGAAATGTATTAGAGTGTCTGTACTTTAAAAAATTTAAATTAATTTTATTTTTTATGTGTATGTTTGCCTGCCTGCGTGTATGTATGTATACCATGTATGCAATGCCCATGGAAGCCAGAGAGGTTGTTGGATCCCGCGGAACTGGAGTTAGGGTGGTTGGAAACCACCATGTGGGAGCTGGAACCAAACCTGGGTTCTCACAAGCACAGCCAGTGTTCTCAGCTGCTGAGGCCACTCTCCAGCCCCCATAATCTGCACTCTTTTCATTGTTGTATGAAGGCAAAATTCACACTACAATTTCTGTTTCAGCGGGCATCAGCAAATGAGAGTGTGTGCTGAAAGCAGACCGGAAGTCGCCTCTGTCGGGTGTGTAGGTTGGCTACTAGTCTTCCTGTGCGCATCCATTGTTACAGGTTTTCTATTGGTGTCGGGAGATCTGGTAAAAGAAGTGATCTTTCGAGCCCAGCAGTCCTGACCACATTCTTCCTCCTGTCAAAGGCCTCTTCTACAGAAATGCGGTTCTGCTGACTTAGCCTGCGGGAGAGGAGGGAGCCACTTGCCTCTCTGGTCAGCTGTCTGGCTTTGTTTCAGTATGGTGTTATAGCCTCGAATGATACATGCCACAACTGTACAAAGAGGACAAAAACGCTACAGTTTAATGTCCAGTGAGTATTTTTGGCTTTTTAAAGGTAATGATATAATTCTGTCCTGGAAAAATATATTCTGCATTTGAAAGGGACATTTATTTCAGAGACAAGCTGATAGAAGTAGTCACTGTTAATATTACAAAATGTGTTAATGCTAGCCTTCAGCCTTACTTAATTAAAAATAAATTACATTGCTGTGTCAAAGCATGTTTAAAACTGTCTTGTCTGTTTTACATAATGCCTGTTTATCTTCAGCAAGTGAAAACACCCAAAACCTAAACACATATTAAAGGGAACAGAAGACAGGAGGAAAAGAAAGAAAACAATTGTACTTTGGCTGGCCATGAACTAGCCTTGTGATTTTGTCCTAGGTGCTTACACTGCCGTGCCTGGTTAAGAAAAAAACAAACCAAAAAACAAACCTCATAGAGGAAGGAGTTACTGAGGGATGAATGGAGGAATGTTTGTGTAAAAGGTAAAGCTGTGCACATGTTGGCATGAAAACGGCCTTATCATGAGGTCACTGGAAAATGCTGTGTATGGGGCTGGAGAGATGACTCAGGGGTTAAGGGTGCTTGCTGCTAGAGGACCTGAGTTCAGTTCCCAGCACCTATATTAGGTAGCTTATAACTACCTGTAACTATAGCTCCAAGGAATCAGGTGTCATCTTCTGGCCTATGTGGGCACCTGCACACACATGCACAGATATACACACACAAATAAAATAAAATCTTTAAGAAATTATTGTGTATACAGAGGACTTTCTGGCTTGGGAATACAGGAATATATCTTCATACTTCAGCCATCCAAATGCCAACTGAAAGCACCCTAAACGTTAGCTTCTGATAATGTCTCTCTGGAAGGTAACCAGCAAACCACTGTACTTAGGAAATGTTGCTCTGTTACTGACCACTGCCATGCGTCTCCCCATCTACAGATGTGCGCTGTGCTCCACAAGGAAACCGGAGAAATAAGTGCACCACAAATCCATGTGCACACACCCCTCACTTTGAAAAAGAATCCCGCTGACAGCCTGCATTCATATCCCATGTGCCTGCTAGCCCAGCATCTCTAATGTGGTGTCATTTAATCTTCAGGTCAACCTTGAGAAATACTATCCCCAACATGAGCAGCTGTCAAGTGAAGTTTCCCAGACGTTAAGCAATGACTCCCTCTGTTAGCATAGGGGAGCCACAACACCAACCCTAAATTCCAGGCTTGCTCTTTAGGTCACATGCAAGCAAATATTTTTAAATATTTTTAACTTGTGTGCGGATAATACCTTAAAAGGAATTCATATAGAAACACTGGTGTCCTAGAAACCCAGTCAGCCAAAAAGTAATGCAAAACCATGAGGCTGGGTTTTAATTGTGCCTTTCAAAATTGCTACTAATCTAAAAGTGCCGGCACCTGACTTCCTACATGGGACTCAAGGACATTGGTCTGTGCAGACAATGTCAGTGTCTGTCTTCAGCTCTGTAAAGGTGTGTGTGTGTGTGTGTGTGTGTGTGTGTGTGTGTGTGTGTATTTCACATAGCTACTTAACACTTGGTAAATTCCCCTTCATATGCATGTCATGAACTGCATCCCCATGAATGACATAATCAGTTAAGCATTTCAGGACTGACTCTGTGTCTCTTCCCTTGTACACATAAGCCTCAGAGGCCCCTGGGGTCAGGGCCCAGTTTGATCTCTGCATCAGTTTCAGAGGAGCCTGACATCTAGGGGAGAGGTATGGAAGTTCCCTTCATCTCTGCCCACAGTGATCTGAACAGCACTGTGTTTGTGTGTGCCTGTGTGCCGGCATAGGTGTACATGCCTATGGAAGCCAGAGATAATCCTCGGGGCTGTTCCTCAGGAGCTGTCTACCTTGTTTGTTCGAGTCCAGATCTCTCACTGGGGCCCAAGGCTCACTGATTGAGCCAGCGAGCCCCGGGATCTGTCTGTCTCTGCTTCCCAGTGCTGGATGACAGGCTCACGCCCCTACACTTGCTTCTTTACATGGCTGTTGAGGACTGAACTCAGGTCCCTATGCTTTTGTGGCAAACACTTTACCAAATAAGCTATCTACCCAGCTCCCATAGTGTATAGTTTTTAATATATATCTATATTATATCTGTATTATAGTATCTCAAATCTGAAAGTTCTAAGTACTCCAAGTTCTGAAAACTTTTGAGTTGCTGGCATGATGTCACAATGGAAAATTCAACACTGGGGAGATCTTGTTTCAAGAATACAAATCCATAAAAATCTATAATTGCCTTCCAGCTATGTATATAAGGCATATGAAACACAGATGAATTGCCTGTTTAGACTTGGTCCTAGCCCCAAGATACCTCATTATGTATATGCAAATATTCCAAACGACAACAAAATCCAAAATCCAAAAGACTTCTGAGTGTCAACCAATCATGGTAAATGACAATTCTTCTACAGGATTCCTTAGTTATAATTTTCTTTAATCACATACACACACACACACACACACACACACACACACACACGCACACGTGCACATGCCATCTATTTAACAAAGCTGAAATTGTAAAGGAAGACTTGTCTGTTTGCTGTGATCACTGCCAACATTTATTACCCATGAAAAGCACTTTGAGATCTAAAAAAAATATTTCACATAGATTATGAATTATAAGCAGGTAATGTTCCTAGTACACATTGACTTTGTAATCTGTAGCTATACCAGATAATGCTTAGTAATCACCTGCTATGAGTTGGGTGTAGTGCCCAACTTTCACAGTCATAAACTCCTTACAAAGACTTTATGCGGGAGGTGCTATCTGCATCCCTATTGATAGGTGCATAAGCTTAGGGTCAAAAAGGTGAATTCACTTGCTAGAGACCCAACACCTCTCCTATTTTATATTGAAAAAGTTCTCACGAAGGTAAAAGATTGGGCAGAGAAGAGCACTGATATTTATAAGGTGGGACCCCGAGGGTCTCCATGGTCTTTGACAAGTGGCCATCGGGTGTCTGTGAATGATTTTGCCTTCCTGGCCCTGATTCAAAGAAAACATTATTTGTGGGAAATGGGTAGCACAGCATTTAGTCCATTCCTTGCTATTTCCTGAGGACATTAAATAATTGTTCAAGGTTCCAGTGAAACAACGGATTCTGAAATGATTTCCGCTCATGCCAGCAAGAGCAGTTTGATGTCAGGGGAACGGCGTGATGCTGAAACATTCCTGCTTTGCTGGATGGGGCTGCTATGAGATGCAGTTTATGTCTCTACATGGGCAGTGTGGCTCAGGTGGGACACAGGCTCCTAGAGACTAGATGAGTTACCCTTAGTTATCCAAATAAGGAATATTTCTTGATGTTTAAATGGCCCTATCTATCCGGTGGAGGAGTGAGCTGTACATACATGACCCATGGTTTGAAAGTGATCTTTCTTCTTCTTACTCTGGGCTAACACAATGTCCACTCAAGGATGTTTGTGTAACCTGGAAACAAAAAGATCTGCTCAGGAAACCAAAGTCAGTGTTCAAATGACCCTTTTTTTTATTGGTACCAGTTTTCAATACTCAAATCCAAATAACCTTTCCTGTTACTAGTAAAGAGAATACATGTGTGCCATGATATAAAGGTCCTGCTTTTGCTCGAAGGAACCTGTCATATGGCTGTTTTTATAAGTGTTGCTGTTTATTCTGTGTGGCTACTTCCAGGCTGTGTAGTTTCATAAGATAGCTGAGGTGGCCATTATCCTGAGTAAGAGCTTATACACAGAGAGGCACCAGTGGATGAAAAAATGCTCTTGAGTTCTCCCTAAATACCTACTCTTAAACATTCTGCAGGTTAAGGAGAGACTGAGGTACTAAGGAGTGAAAGGGCTCTGTTAAAAGAGACATTGCTATAGCTAGTATGATTCATACTTAATTTAAATACAGTCTATCATATTGTGATTGAATCAATCGAAATGGTAAGCTTGCCCAAATATACCCACTACCTGTTGGTTGTTGTTTTGAAATGTTCATTTCTTAGGCCTACTGAATCCAGTGAGAAGCAGAGGCCAGATGTGGTGAGTCTGACTGCTGGCTTGTAGCCGATGACACTTAAGAATGATGCCCTGGGCTCCTTGTGGGAGAATTTCCTCTGGAGCACCATGCTACTTTTCCTAAGACATAGTTAACTCACCCACCGGTTAAATGAAAAGGCTCAGGCTGCAGTGACAACTTTGTGGCTGAGTAGAGTGGTTGGAGCCACATCACCTTCCTTTTAAAACAATGATAGAAATCTAGAACATAGAGTAGACTCAAAAGAACTTCACACTTTTATCATGAAGATCGTACAAAGTGTCCAAGAAGCAGTGAGTGGCCTCTCCCATGTGCTCACTATTAATGAAGATGATACTTTCATTAATGACTCATCAGTGGCTTGTTTGACTGGAGTTTAAGGTTGCCATAGAATAGGAGATTCTCAATAATATTCAAATATCCTATGTACATGCAGCAAAACTTCTTCACTGTTATGTAAAAACCTAAATGTCACTGTCCTTTATTTTTACTTGTAAATCTAACAGCTTTTGAATGAATGGAAAGAAAGCAGCTAAAAATCATTTTTTGAATTATCAAAATAAGAATTTTGTAACGAACAGCAAGAGGTGAGGGTATTTGGTCAGGTGGCGATTCCCAAAGCCTATTTTGCTAGACAAATCCAGAAGGATAATCTGCTAACGATGGGGAATAAATACCCTGTAGGTTTTAAGCAGTCAGGTCAGAAAATACTTATTTTATCTTCTTAAAGCTGTATTTCTGAATGCCAGACTTCTCAAGGAATTTGTATTTGAAAGTATAAATCATGCATTTATCAGATGGAAATAGTCTGTGTTGACAAAGGGATCCCTGCATGTAGTCTTAAAATATCATTAATTCAGAGTGTTCAACAGACCACACTCTGAACATCTGGAGTAAATGTTACAAGAAACCTTCATAACATGAGCTGATCACGAGACACACTCCTTCTGATTGAGCATATATATAGGTGACTGGTCAATTATTCAAGCAGTAGCTGTCCTGGGTTACTTCACAGCAAAGACAATTGTCAGCTCTTGTTACATAGCACAAATGCTTCTACGTGTGGATACATGCCTGTTCAGGCCAGGCATCGACAAGCAGGTATCTTCCTCAGTCTTCTCTATCCTGTTTTTTTTTTTTTTTTTTTTTTTTGAGACAGGTCTTTTGGTGAACTTAGAACTCACTGATTAGGTTAGACTGGCTGGCCTGTAAGCTCAAGGATTTTCCCGTCTTTGCCCTGTGTCCACACTGGCGCAACACAGGGCCTGGCTCTTCATGGTGTTGAGGATCTGAATCCATGTCCTCATCGGTGCACAGCAAGCACTTTACTGACTAAGCCATCTCCCCCAATTCCATCTGGATGATTTATTTCTAAAACTTAAGTTCTGTAGCATAATTTATGCACCTGAAATTCAATGACTTTTTATATTTGTAACTACCTTGGTGTCTACAGCCTAGACAAAGATTAACATTCAAGTCATTCCTGACCATGTCTGACCACAGTATCATAAACACAGCCTCCTCACCCCACCCAAATCCTAATCATGATGTTAGCAAACACAATGTACAATTTGTTTATTTTAAAAATATTTTATTATTTTTAATTATTTATTTTCTATGTGTATGAGTGTGTTTCCTGCATGTATGTAATGCACCCATGCCTTGCAATGCCCAAGGAGGTCAGAAGAGGGTGTTGGATCTCCTGAAATTGGAGTTATGGATGGTCATTAGCCACAGTGTGGGTGCTGGGAATCAAACCTAGGTTCTCTGCAAAAACAGTGAGTGTTCTTAACTGCTGAGTCATCTCTACATCCCTCAAAATGCACAATTTGTACAAGTGTTAGTACTTGCATAAGGGTGATTTAACATGAAAACTTCCAATAATGTAGGCTGGCAAGATGATAAAGTGCAAGCTTGAGAGCTGAGTTTGATTCCAGAAGGTTGTCCTCTGACCATTACATGCTTACTGTGGCATTCACATGCACACCCATCGATGCACGCACACACGCACCCCACCCCCAATAATAATAACTGCAATTTAAAAAACCCAATAATGTGTGTGCTTTCTTTGGTAGCACATTTGCTGAAGTTGAAAGGAGACTGCAACTGTCAGGGCTCCTGCTCAAACCCAACACTGTCAATCACTGCCTTAGCAGACTAGAAAACCCCACGACTCCCCCACTAGGTCTTGAGCAACATTTGTCGAAGCTCATCACCCATTCTTGATTCACATGAACATTAAAGCCTGGGGAAGGGACCCTTGATCAGTGCTGATCAGAGTGGAAGGTTCCCCACAAAGTGGTCACAGTTGGATATTTTTGTTAATGTAAAACATATAATTAACTCATTGAAATTTTATAAAGAACAATCATAAATCAATCAATTGGGAACTATTGATTATATATATATATATATATATATATATATTTAATCAGATTGTATATGTTACATGAGATCCATGCAATCTCAAGCAAGCAAAAACCCAGTATAGAATCGTGGAAATGGGTAGCAGGCCCAGAACTAGAGAACTGGAACCAAAGGACTGTTGGCAGCTGATTAGTGCTGGGTGAGGAAGAGCTGATCTTGTTGTTTGTTGAGGCAGGACCTATTGTATCCAAAGCTGTCCTCAAATTCTATATGTAGCTGAGGATGGCCTCGAGCACTTGACCCTCCTGCCTCCACCTCTGCAGTGCTGGACAGTTTGGTATTTGCTGGATAAAATTTCCAGAGATGTGGGAGAAAGCAAAATCCACAGGATTGCTCACTCTGCTATTTGAGGGGCAGTTCTAGACGCTGAGTGCCAAGTGAGCCACACATTTGCTCTAGATCACTTGAGACCCAAGCAGATGAGTAAGGACCCAGCCACAGGGCCCATTAAAAAATGACTGCTGAACACCTCGAAGGCAGTTTTGATGAGGGGCAATGCTTACACATCTCCCCGTCTATCTTCTAGCTGCTGAGACAAAATGGACACAAAGAAATAAAATGCTGAACGTTCAGGCCTCACATGCTGTCCTAACAGAGGGCTGTACAGACCCAAGTGCTGGCATTGTCCCTGCAACTTTGCAGTCAATGTACTTTGGAATGTACTCTGCTGGGTTATTCAGATATCTATCAAATAAGTGAATTAAGCCAGATATTATTATATATTTAAATTCAGCCATCCATCTATTCATCCACCCACAATCCATCTATCCATCCAGTCACCATTCATCTATCCATCCAGTCACCATCCATCTATCCATCCACCCACCAACCATCTATCCATCCAGTCACCATCTATCCATCTATCCACCATCCATCTATCCATCCAGTCACCATCCATCTATCCATCCAGTCACCATCCATCTATCCATCCACCCACCATCCATCTATCCATCCAGTCACCCATCCCCTATCACTGTCACCCATCCACCATCCATTCATCCATCTATCCAACCACCCACCATCCATCCATCCATCCATCCACGACTCATTCATCTGCCATCCATTTATCCATTCATTCATCTATCATCTATCATGGTCATCCATCGATTTTTCCATTAACCATCCACCCACCCACCCATCTACCATCTTCATCAGTTCATCTATAGTCCAACCATCCATTCATTAAAAAAAATGGTAACTTTATCATGTTAAAATCTTCCTCTTTCTCCAACTTTGTATCCAAGGCTGGTCTCAAGCTCTCTATGTAGCTGAGGATGGCCTTGAACTCCTGATCCTCCTGCCTCTGGTGACTGGGATTGTATGAGTATAGGATTTAATCCTGGCTCCATGCTTTGCTATCAATGTGGCCTGTGCCTCAGTTTCCATAGTTATGTCATGGGAAGAAACTTCAGAGTATTCCTTGGAAGAATAAATAGGAGTCTATAAATAGAATATTCAACATACTCATTGCACATATTGAACATTCATTATAGTTAGATGTGTTAATGATCTCAAGAATTAGCTATTAGGCTTTAAAATGCCATGACGATAAACAGAAATGTGGAAGGCTTAGAAATTCTGTGTCTCACAGAATCCTCACAGGTGGTATCTAGTCGGATGAGTTTAGCAGGAAGGAAGACAGAGGGCAGATATTCCTGTGTGATTTGATCTTGGCAATGTGCCCATGATTTCATTATCATGAGCAAAAGGTTATGATGGCATTTCTTAGACTCTGATAAGTACAAAGTGAAAAACCAAATTAAATGATGCTTTTGCAGACTTTCCACAGAACACATTTAATGGGATAACCAGACCCTATTGATTACACTGAGACTTTAATCAAAGTGTATTTGTGTGTGTGTGTGTGTGTGTGTGTGTGTGTGTGTGTGTACAAGTAATACCACAGAGTCTGACGTCTGGAGTCAGACATGGCTTCTGCCAGTTGTAAATAAGTTACTCACATGAACAAAATATCAAATTGGAAATTTAATCATCTTCATACATATTGTAAATATTGTAGCAAATAAATGAGTGGGTTTTCCTCCTCAAAAGTTGTGTTCATAGCTTCCATTTGGCAATTTGAACTATTTGGTTGGCCTGAATACTAATTCTAGAAATATCTGGAGAGGCGTTTGAATTATATTTCTTTTGGACCGTGTTCCCACCATCTGTATGATACTTTCTTATTTATGTGCAATTACAGTCCAAGTCGTAACTCATGTTACAGTTGCCTGGCATGTTCCGGAGCGCTTTGCTTGGTCATGCCCTCTGATACTAGGGGGTGTTATCTTTGGTGTCACTGGTTATTCCCTTGAACATCTGTCATCACCCCAGGAAGGGGCTCTGTGCCATCCTGCCAGGAAAGGTGCTGGTCATTCATAAACTCTTCCTGTCCGCAGTGCATCCTTACCTCTGTGATGATCTGGGCTAGGAAGGTGGGTAGGGGCGTCATCAATAGCTCTCCAGTACTCAGAATCACCTGTTCTTTACCCAGTCTTTCTTTGGCCCCAACCTTCCACCCACCAAACAACACTGGTATGGGGCTGTCATTCGCTGCAAGAATGTATTGATAAATGATGGCTCGTCTTGCTTAGAATTTATATCATGCAGAAGCATGCTCACTAATGGCATCGCGTTTGAACTGCACAGCCATCCTGGGCGGGTGTCATGAAATTCAGCTCTGAGAATCCAAGAGCTTTGGCATGTTTTCTAGGACCACAGAATCTACAAATTGCTAAGTCATTTGCAGGCAAGTTTTCTCACTCTGGACCCAGCTCTGGATGATACTCCTGTGAAGCTGTGTTTATTACATCTCTGAATTAACTTTTTACACAATGCAGCCTAATATATAGGTTACACGGTAATGTAAACTGTTCACGATGATGCAGCATCATGAAATTCAATATACATGCACGATGCTTTGACAGGAACTGGCTTTTCTGGTAGACTGTTACAAGAGGAAATGATAAAATGAGTCACAAATTAGAAAATAAATGTAGATTATAAAGCTGGAGGGCAGTCAGGAATCTGGAGTTCTTTGTTGGAACCAGAATTAAAGTGATTTGATTATCTGCTAATGTTCAACATAATCCTTTCCAAACAAAAGAAGAGACACTATCCTAGAATGGTCAACATATTGAAATCATATTGAAATGTTCAGTGATGTTACTGAGGCTGAGGAGAGAGGGGTGGTGGCTCAGTGGTGGTCCCTTCACACTGCAGGCACAAGAGGCTGCTGATTTACTGATGAAGATCCACATGGGTTTGTCTGCTTTGGTTATAGTCGTTATATAAAATGCTCTCCCCCTTGTCTTAGAGTAAATTTCCACACCTCAGGAAGAAGCAAATTGTACAGTATTTTTCCATATATAAAAGTAAATGTGATGGGGGATGGAGAGATGTCTCCAAGATGAAGAGCACTGGCTGCTCTTCCAGAGGACTTGGGTTTGGTTCCTAGCATCCATATAAAGTAGCTCATGACCGCCAGTAACTTCATCTCCAGGGGATCTGATGATCTCTTCTGGCCTCCATGGGCATTCCCAAGCATGCATACACACGCGCGCACGCAGATACACATAAGTAAATAATAAAATAAATCTTTAAAAATATGAATGTCTGGGCCTTTTTCCTATCATAATTTTCCATCTTCCTCTAAAGAAGTTTTCCACTCCAGGAGTATTTAAAAAATTCTTAAGTCTTTCAAAGTCTTAAGATAATGTATCATAACCCTTGAAATAACAGCTGATCTTGTCAGTCTGGGCACATATAATTCTTTTTCAAATACTGTGATTGCTGTGTGTGGGTCTAGCTCTTTGGACACTGCCATGAATTCAAGTCCATTCTGGGCTGCAGAGTGATACTTTGTTTTCAAGGTAAAACAAAACAAAATGACCACAAAAACAAAATAAAATAAAACAAATCATGGTTCCTGGTACAGTTGTAACCGTTTTACGTCCTTCCCAAGTCAGCCTGGTAATGTAAACATCATCTATCTCTGTTTTATGAGTCTATTCCTTTAACTATTCAGAGCCAGAGCCACTTAAAATAACCACTAGTATCAATGTCCCTAAATATGTCATTCCTAATCTAGAATTAGACCATCATAAACAATTATCAGTCAGGTTTCCCAGCACCTCCATAAAGTTCTGATTGCTGTACAGATGGTAGTTACAAGTGTGATGGCTTAATGCTCCCAAGAAGTTCTGCACACATACAAAATCTCCAGTCACGGGCTGGGTATGGTGGCACGCACCTTTAATTCCAGCACTCAAGAGAAAGAGGCAGGTAATCTCTGTGAGATCGAGGCCAACCTGGTCTACATGTTAAGTTCCAGGCCTGTTGGGGTTACAGGGAGACCCTGTCTCAAAAAGAGAGAAAAAATTCCAGCCTCAACAAACTTCATAGACAAGCAAGAATGTCCTCAAAACTCTATAGGCTGTTTGGGCCTATGGTTTGTCCTGTGCAGCAGTATACAGAAACCCACAGGGCTCAGCCATGACTGACCAAATCACAGTCCTGACCCAGTCAGTCCTTTCCTTTGCACACCTGTGGCTTCCATCTTGTTCTTTAATTTCATAAGATGAACGTGAAGAAATGAGTTTAATCATCAAATAATCCAAATACAATAAGAGAGATCCAGGAAGATAAACTCGCAAGATTAGAGGAGGCTTTGGGGTAACCTTGCAAAAAGGCTGTGTTTTTCAAAAGTTGCATTCTTTGCACTAAAATGTCTCTGGACAGAATGAAATATTTAAAGAGCAACATTAACTAAGAAACAACACCTCAGCATTCAAGAGTGCACACTCAGGCTTTCCCTTTGTGTATGTGGGAAGCTTCCAGGGCTGGTTCAACATTATCTCTCAAGCTCAAAAGCCCTGAGTTCCACTGGAAGAAGAAAAAGAACTGCAATTCTCCAAAATAAATCCCAAACATTTATAAAAGGAACAGTTTTGTGAATACTGCTGCTGCAGTTCTCAAACTAAACCCTCCTCCCTAGTAGATAGTTCTGTACTTGTTCTAGATGATAAGCCCTCTAAAGTAGCTTTTCTGTTTTCCCCTTAATAAATGTAACATCTATCTTGATCTTACACACTTGACACCTGTGAGTGAGTCATGTATGGATGCTTGGTGAATATGTAGGAATTGTTTTGATTGCCCAGTAAAGGAAAAAAAATTGATTTGTTGCCTTAACACATCTTGCCACCCTTTGCAACCATCTCACAATATTTCCTACTCTCTAGATGCATGAAAACCAACAAGAACAGAATCAACTAGCCTCCTTGTGTGCTGGTCATCCGTAGAAACAAAGCAGAAACTTCCTAGACTTGCTTTTCAAACTTTGTAGAAATTAACTGTGTGGTTTTCTAAAGTTTAATGCTTTTTCTAGCAAGGTATGTAGGAATAGACACATCGCTGCCAATTTGCTTGGAGAAGATGGATTTGGGAGACAATGGGTGACGAGCAGGTTTTCAATGGAGAACTTAGGTCCTGTGGTGTTTGGTCCTGTGTTTTGGGCCACTGCTGCCCTCTAGTGTACGTGTGGGACAATGAGCCCAGCTTCTAGAAATTTGACTCCTTGGAAAACCATTTCATCTGTTCAGCTTTTAGGAAGGAAGATAATTAAAAATTAATTAAAATATGCCCATGTATATCTCCTCAACACTGAGGTAAAAGACCCCCAGGGCCACGTGCTTTTCGTGGGCATTCTAGCTTAGAGTCACTTTTGCAGATACAGTGTTCTTTATTTTGTGAAGCCTAATTTTCAGGCAGCATTTTAAACATGTTATTTCTTGTCCTGTTAGGAAACAGCTGCTTACTATGACTAATGTGTTAGTCACTGTTTACACTTCAGCATTTAGCTTCCAAGGCCTCAGAAACCAGAAACCCCAGCTCCTTCCTTACGAAGTCACTTTGTACAGAGGAAAATATGCAAACACTCTGAGTTGCCAAATTGTGACTTATTTATGGGCAAGAAATTCTTCCCTAATTTCATGAGTAGAGAAAACATCAACTTGCGATTTTTTGCACAATGTGTGTGCAATCTCAGCCTTCTTTCTAAAATGTTTGAAACACTAGGGACAGTATCTGTTCATTCCCTCCTAAAATCTTAGGGGAGAATTTAAGTGGTGGATGCTGAAGCAAAGCTTCCATGTTTGGGGGAGAACTTCATGGCTGCAAGTGAGCTACTTACCAGACATCTAATTATGTACCCACCTGGGCTGGACGTGTCACTGCTCAGCAGACACTGGGGTAAGGGTTACAGGGGTGCAGAGAAATCTGACCACACAGTTCAGACAAGGCACCATGAAGGACGTCTTGATGTCTGGATGACTTGAAAGGGAAGTCATGCTTTTTGAAATTAGAATTTTCATTTGAGAATTTCATATGTGATACTGTATTTACATGACTTCTTTCTCTCCCTCTAACTCTGGCCGTGTCCCCAGTTCACTCTCAAATTCTCAAATTTATGACCATTTTTCTATAGTTGTTATATTACTATATAATATGTATTTATATACATTATATATATATATATAATAATATCCATGCCTGGGTGTATAACTGAGTCCATTTAGTGTTGTTTCTATGTACATATATTTGGGGCTGACCACATAGGATTGTATAATCCATCAGGGAGTTTGTCCCTGGAGAAAAATGTCTCTGTCTCCTCCAGCAGCCATTTCTTGCCTGTGGCTGTCTAGAGCTGGGATGTTGTGAAATCTCCCCCGTCCATGTTGGAGTATCTATCGATGATGTCATTATGCAGGTCTTTTTAAGGCAACCATACTGCTGAGATCTCAAGGGTATAGCTTCCCTGTCATGTCTAGAAGATACCATCTTGCAGGAGGCGTCCTGGTTCTTTGGCTCATACAATCTTTCCACCCCTCTTCCACGATGTCTGAGCCTTAGATGTGGGGGTTACGTTGTAGATGTACCAATTAGAGATATCCCACTGTTTGAATCTTGATCTTTTCCTGGGCTAGCAACATGTGGCGTGACATTCTTTCATGACAACAACCATTGCTAGTGAAGGGCCCAATCAGTCATTTGATTGTGGAGGTGAGGCACTACACTTCACAGTGTACCGAGCTACGGAGCTGTGAGGTTCCATTGGTTAGTTGTATATTAAATGGCCATGTTTGTGTGTGTTCACATGTGTGCACATGCACATGTGTGTGCCTGTGCACGTGGAGGCTGGAGGTTGACACGAGTGTCTTCCTTGATTGCTTTCCCCTTTATTTTTTGAGACAAGCTCTCTCACTGAACCCAGAATTTAACTGATTCAGCTACACTGGTTGGTTGTAAAACTCTAGGGATCTACGGGTCTCCATTTCTCCAGCATGGGGCTTGGAGTAACATGCTGCCCTACCTGGCTTTTATGTGGGTGCTAAGAATCAAACTCAGGTCCTCAGGACTGGATGGAAAACGTTTTTAATGGCTGGCCATCTCCCCAGTCTGAAATGTAGTTTTGACCTATGATATTTTCAATTACTGTTGCATTACATTTAGTGGGAGTCAATAAGCATTGTTGAAGCAATTTGCTTTATGAATACCATCTACTACCCTTCAAATATAAACAGGGAACACATCTGCTCATTTTTGTATCAGCAGAACCTTTGATGATTTAATTTTCCCTATGTAAGAATAATTCTTTAAGTGGGTGCTCTTAACCTGAGTTTATGGATGAAGACCATGTCTGGGCATTTAATAGGCTAGCGTGTGGTGGACTTGAATTCAAGAGCATCTGTATCGTTGCCATTTTGTTCCTCCAGCACTGATGCCTAGCACATAGTAGGTGCTCAACAAATATGTGCTCTTCCCTTCTATTTTGACATCTCAGCTGCCTCAGGGTTTGGCACAAAATAGATTTTCTTCTCTTAAAGATGTATTTCTTATGTATGTCAGTGAGCTTACGTGAATTTAAGAGCCTGCAGAGGCCAGAAGAGGGCATTGGATCTCCCCCTGAGAAGTGGAGTTACAGATGGCTGTGAGTCACCATGAGGGTGTTGGGAACTGAATGTAGGTCCTCTGCAGGAGCTGCTGGGAGTGGAACCCAGAGCCTCACACACGGTGTGCCCTGTGCCAGCAAGCTACATCCCGAGCGCCAAAGTTCTCATGTTCCATTGCAGTGGTCAATTCACAAGACAAGTATCTTAGGAAGAAGGCCTCTCACCATCTGCCCTAGAATGCATTTTGGCTAAACTCAGAACAACCAAAGCTCAGCAATGTGTCTTACAGGCAGTTTCCTCATTTCCAAATGTGAGGGAATTCAAGGAGGAACTGATACTTAAGAAAACCAAATTCTTAAGGGAGAAGTGGCTGACCACAGAGAAGGAACAAGGATCTCACAGAGCAACACAGTGCTCTGAAGCAGATCTCAGGAAAACCAGACAATTGCGGTGCATTTATGAGAACAGGTTTTTAAAAGTTGAGAGAACAGATTAGTAGCAATCTGCAGTGCAGAACTTGAAGGAGAAAATGCCTGGAAAGGATAGAGAAGGTATGCAAAAACCCCTGAACACCCTCAGGAAGAAAAGAAAAGGCCTGTCAGTACTATTTTCCCTGGCATTAGCATTGTGAACAATTTTTCCTCCACAATGTGGGTCTCAGAGATCCATCTCAGGTCACCAGGTTTAGGGGCCATCCTCCATACCTGCTGAGTCATCTCACAGGCCCCATCAAGGGATTTTTCAGATAATTAAGACAATTCTGATTATAACAGAATAGAAACAAAGGACATCTTCAGCTAGGTTCTCCCATGGCGTTGCCCAGGATTCTTGGGAGAAAGATGGTGAGAACATGAATCGAAGTGGCCACCTTCATGGCTTTGTGGTCTTCTTCCCAGGTCTTCGGCATTTCTGCCATAAATAATTAATTTTACTTCACAGATAAAACGTGCTGACCGAGAAACTTCAAGTGTAAGTTCACATTCTGGGGAGATATACAGTAAATAAAGTGGGTAATAATGCTGCTCTCTAGAGAAAGAAGGAGGTCCTGGCCAATGAAGAGACCCTGTGTGACTGTTTCAGATGTGACAGCCAGATGAGGCCCCCTGAGGACACATGGAGTCTGGACTTGTGTGGTCTGAAGGGGCTCTGTGAAAATTCAGGTGCGTGTCATGGCCCGGCTAGGGAGTAAATAGAGAACAATCTAAAAACCAGAATCTCAGCACACACACACATTTTTGTTTGCTTGCTTTCTGTCTTCTTAAGGTCAAAGAACACAACCTTCTGCACTGCAGAGATAATTGTGCAGATGAGACAGCACACAGGATTGTAGGATGCCAAGTTCCTTTGTCTACTTGAAGACAGAAGGACGTTTGACTTGGAAACAATAGGCTCCCATCACCGAGAGGACCAAGAACACAGAAGAGAGTGTGGTGGGATGCCTTGGTGCTGCATGCCGGTGATCTGGGTGCTGAGAGCTGGGCCCTGGGTATTCAGTTCATTCCTTAGAAGTGCTTCCCATTTGAGAGCAAACAGTCATTCTGATGAATCTCCGTAAATCACCAGGATTTTATTAAATGTGTGTCTCCAGAGGTTCCTCTGAAATTCTGCTATTCTCTGACCTTAGCTTCCCTAAGATGGCTCATGAAGCCAGAGACACAGGTCATGCTGGGCTCATGAGAGGGAGTCAGGTTCTATGAGAATTTGGCCCTGCAGAGGAATTCCAGTCTTTGGAGAGTAGAGAGTGAGACCTCAAAGACCTGAGTGGAATCTTTTCGCTCTCTTCCTTCAGATATCTGCTCAGTTTTCTTTGTTACACACCCATGCTTAACTCTCCTTCCTCTCCAACAACCAGTTCAAACATAACTCCATCTGATCTACCACAGGGAAACAGATCCTCCAAGTTTTCCCAGAGAGCTGCAGAGGATCACTGCAGAAGTCCAGAGAATGCCATGCAGGGTTGCAGGAAGACAGTGTGGAAAGGTGCCACGCAGGTGCCACAAGGGGTCCGGCTCAATTCAAGGTTGCAGTGGAGTACACGGAAGAAGTTTGTTTCTAGACATAGAACTCCTAAGTCTTAAAATGGGAGTACCCAAGCTATTAAGTTTTGAGTGTAAAACTAGGATACCTCTTATAGCCAGACACGGTGCTTGGGGCAAAGAATAGGCTGAAATCCCAAGTGAGAGTGAAACTTACTGGTCCATTATTTCTAGCTGTCTTTGAGAAATTTCAGAAAGTGCTAGAGCCGGGAAAGGTAGAGCAACTGACCTGTTTTTCTTCAAACCTACCTCAGTGAATGAACTAATACTTATGGAAACAAATACAAAGCCGTCTACAGAGGTCCTAATCTAAAGGCAAAATCCAACCTTGCAGGTACAGACTGGTCACTCGATACACTGAGTAACTTCACCTTCAGTGCTAAAAAAAGATTGTGGGGCTGGAGAGGTGGCTCAGCGGTTAGGAGCTTGGGGTTAAGAGGACTGGAGTTCAGTTCTTTGTACCCAAATTGGGTGGCTCACAAAAACTTGTAACTCCAGCTTCAGGGGATCTGATGCCCTCTTCTGGCCTCTGTGGGCACTGCGCTCACACACACACACACACACACACACACACACACACTGCACACATATACACATAAATCTTTTTTTGAAAAGAGAAAGATTGTGTGAGAATGAAGCTGTTGTTAACTGTGCTTTATGGTGTGCTTGTCAGACAATACTCTGAGTTTTCCAACATTAAAAATAATCAGAGTATATTCCAGAGACAGTGATTAAGATGTTGAAAGAAAAAACAATGAAAGGAGTGAATGGCCACTGGGAAAGAAGCCACGGAGAGTGTCAAGAGTTCATCAGTCCCAAAGTCTGAGTCTAGGACTGGTAAGTGGCATTTCCAGAGATAGGTTATGACTGCATGATGAATTTACCAGAACAGCTGAATCTCCAGTCCTGTCCTTGATGAAGGTTTGGCCTCACTACAGATGTCAGGAGCACGTAGGACTCATGGCCTTTGGAGTCCCTTTGAACCTTGAGTCATCAGTTGTAGAGGTGTTTACTAACCTTTCATTTCACAGTGACATGATTCATTTGGGCGAGAGGTTGTTTTTATGCAGAGCTTTTAGAAGCTGGGCAAATAGCACAATAGAATCGTCTTGCCTCCAACCCCAAGAAAACAGTGGGGGCGGGGCACGGGAA
Organism: Eospalax fontanierii; assembly: GCA_035773235.1. NCBI lineage: Eukaryota > Metazoa > Chordata > Mammalia > Rodentia > Spalacidae > Eospalax > Eospalax fontanierii. The sequence goes on from CM069540.1 coordinate 5,606,906, forward strand.
GTCAACTCACATCATCCCACCCTCCCTCCTTTTGATTGATATGGAGCCCAAGCTGACTTCTGACTCTCCATTCTTTTGTTTCTGCCTCCCAACTGCTGTGATTAGAGCATGGAGCACCATGCTGGGCTAAGCCATCTCACTTTTGATGTTGGCAAAGAAAGAACAAATTAGGCCACTGTTTGATTGGTATATACAAGCTCAACTGTGAAAAACCAGGATGGAGGTGTGATTTCCGATATCTTCTCCAGCTGTATCTGACTGAGGATCAACCCACCAGATACTGTGCTGATGCCACTGAGCAAAATACCACAAAGTGACGTTTGTCTGTCTGTGTGCATGTTGATCTCAGGGGTATAAAAAGTGTGTGTGTGTGTGTGTGTGTGTGTGTGTGTGTGTGTGTGTATGAGACAGACAGACAGAGAGACAAAGAGACAGAGAAAGTTTGCTGATGGTGACAGTTGTGCTTGCTGAATTTGAAATGCCTCCTAGCTTTGAAAACATATTTTAAAAGACATATTTCATTTAAAAATTATGCATATATATGTGTGTGTGTGTGTGTGTGTGTGTGTGTGTGTGTGTGTGTATTCTGCTTGAGTGCAGGTGGCTTCAGAGGCTAAAGGCATCAGAACCCCTGGGGCTGGAATGACAGACCGTCATGAGCCACCTGACTTGGGTAAGGTTCTCTGCAAGAGCGGTAAGTGCATTTAACCAGTGAGCCCTTTCACGGGCTCACCTCCTAGTTTTGAGTAGCAGGTAATGGGAAGGGTGGTAGAAGTTTGTCTTCTGTGCAAACAAATCCGGATACTCACAGGTCCACTCACAGCCGTGAATTTATTTGAGAGGAAGAAAAGGGGTGTTATCTCCCTATTTAGTGTAAAACATTTTCAGATCAATTCAGTTTTTATCTGTGCTTAATATTATTAGATATTTCATCACTTTAGTTGTATTAAGTTCAAGGCTGTGCATTTAACTAGGGAAAGAATCCATTTTTGTTAAGAAATAGTTCACTCTGAAACTTCAGAATCAGTTTTGGCTTGAGTGAAATTCTTCATGACCTTACAGGATGCACAATAAGATATCACCAAATAACATAAGAGTTACATATTTTTCAACAATACTAAGCTCAGAAAAGAGCTTACATAGCATTTTTTTTCTGCTTGCTTTACAGTTGTGACACAATACAAATGGGGCTTTTACAGTCCTAGATTAATGCCGTGACTTACTGTGTTCATTCCCTATCATCCAAACTGCAGTTGGACCAGACAACAAAAAATAATGAACTGAATGCTGAACAACTCATTGTGAAAATATTCATGAGCAGACAGTCAGAATCGGGGGAAACATGTCCTGGAATATATGCACAATTCACCATTTTACTGCAGTGACGTTTCAGAGAAGAACAGTGATAACTCAGTAAAAATGAGCCATGTAAAGCTCAAAGCTCAGGATGAGTAGTTGTGTGGGTTCATGTGTGTCCAAGTGTGTGGTGCATGTGCCCATATGTGCACGTGGAGGCCAGAGGCTGATGCTGGTGTTTCCTTCAGGGGTTTCCACCATTTTCTTTGTAGAGACAGAGTCTCTTCCCAAACCCGTTCTTGCAGATTTGGCTCGAACGACTGGCCAGTGAGCCTCTGAGAGCCTCCTGCCTCCACCCCTTTCCCAGTGCTGGGGTGGAGGGCATGTGCTAACACACCCAACTTTTTATGTGCATCCTAGGGATGCAAACAGCAAGTGCTTTATCAAACTGAGCCTTTCCCCAGCCCTAGGGTAGGTAGTTTTTATGGAACACTGTAATCTCACTAATAGTAACAGTCTAATAATAAATAAATAATACTATTTGTTCCTGAATCTAGGGTCAAGCCACCCATCAGTCTGATACACGTCTTCTATTATTCACTCTATATTCAATCAAAGATGACTCAGGGGTTAGGAGCATTTACTGATCTTGCAGGGGACCCAAGTTTGGTTCCCAACACCCATGTCAGACAGCTCCCAACCGGTTACCTGTGTAACTCCAGTCCCAGAAGCTCTGATGCCCCTTTCTGGCCTCTGGAGATACTACACTCATGTGCACATATTCACACACAGGCATACACACATATACATTATTAAACATAAAAATAAATCTTTACAGAAAAAACACCTGACTCAACATACTGAAAATGAATAACCTGACTAAAAAAATAACCTGTTCTAAAATCTGTCATGGGTTTACCACACAAAACCAGTGCAGGTGAATGAAGTGGTGGACTTCAGCCCTGCTTAATGGAGCCACTGCTGATTGTTACCCAGGCAGCCTAGTCAGATACTGCTTGCTCTATGGCAACCCTGCTCAGAAGGTAGCTTCATTTGGAAGTAAAATAGCCCCTGATGTTAACAAAGCTCTCTTGTTTAAATAGAAAGAATCAGAGTGTAGAAAGCCTGAACTATCCTAGGTTTGAAAAAAAATACAGTTTGTGAATCTTCAATCATGCTTATAGGAGCATTTCTAAAACAGCAATGAAGGCAAACACCGGAGAATGACTGGTGCTTTTTCCTATATGATTTTCTCTGGATTTAATGATTCAATAGGGGCTGTCTTCAAAATAAATGTAAGCATCTGCTAAGGAAATTTTTTTCTGAGCAAACATGCGATATCTTCTATTAAGAGGTTTTCATTGGTTAAACACTCTTGTGTCTTGAGATTAGATTTTAGCCTTTGGTGGAAATGTGATGATGGAGGCTGGTGTGACCAGAAGATCACACAGCTTCCCAGTCATCATGAGGGCATCTAGTTCATCTTCCTGTCTCCATTCAGAGCAGTGCCCAAGAGAAAAACTACCCACCCTCTGCTTTGGGGTTCCAGGCTCCTGGCACCTCCCTCTTTCTGTAGGAAAATATTGAAAAGGTTTGGGAATTATAGCATTGAAAGCATGAGTCCAAATGAAGCAGGTAATACAGGATGTGTGTGTGTGTGTGTGTGTGTGTGTGTGTGTGTGTGTGTGTATGTTGTATGTTCATCGGCTGCTGGAGATTGAAACAGCTTTCTGCATGCCAGGCAAGCACTCTACCACTGAGCTATATTCCCAGACCTGACTGTTTGGCTTTTATATGCAAATGAAATGGCATCAAGAACTGGGATGATGCTGCCAGCAATGTGGAGGGTACACTAAAACATACACGTGACCAGCAGAAACCTGGAGTCAGGGAGAATGGGAACAGACCAGAGACTAGAGCCACACGTGAAAAGGATGAGAGATTAGGAAGAAGCTCGTGCATTGCTTGCGTTAGAGGAGCCTTGAGGCATCTGGGAATCAGCCTGCTCTGTGTGTGAGTAAGCCGTCTTTGAGGTGAGGACAGTGATCCCAAGAAAAGCGGCCGAGGAAGGCTGTACAAATCCAGTCTCTCACGAAAATATCTGTTTTACATTTTCTGATTGATTTACTTTTATTTTGACTGCTTCATCTGCATGTAGGTGCACCCATGCTGTGCAATGCCTGTAGAGGCCAGAAGAGGGTGTTGTGTCCTCTGTAACTCCAGTTACAGAGGTTGTTATCTGCCGTGTGGGTGCTGGGAACTGAACCTGGGTCCTCTGCAAGAGCAGCAGGTGCTCTTAACTGCTGAGCCATCTCTTGAGCCCCTAGACAAGGTTTCTCTACATGTCTAAAGGTGAAACAGGATCACTCACAGAACACCCATTTTTCTGGGCATACCAGTTGAAGTTTTAATTTTAATTTACTTAGAGGCAGTCACCAGACCCAGTTGTTTGCTCTCTAACAACCAAGGAACTCATTCACAATGCCGGGAGAGCCTGTGTTGTGGATAGATTCCAAGTAAAGACAAGTTTAGTTGAAAGGACCCAAGCATTCCACTGGGAGTTAAACTCACCAAGTTACTGCTGAGAAATTAGTAACCGAATGAGAAAGGCCTCTCTGGTCGCACTTTCTAGAGCTAGGATTTCCTCCCCTGTATGCCAGAGTCTGCAAGTTGTGTTGTTGGAAGATGATCCCACTGATCAATCCACATTAAGATGCATCTCTACGGCAGAATGTGAGTACTTAGAGTGAAGCTGATCATTCCAAGGACCCATTGTTGCATTCTTCCATGCAGTGATGATGGGTTAACATCCTATGAGAAGGAGAATTCTAATCCAGGAATTGGCTCCAGGGGAGCAAACATGGATGGAGACACGGCCAGTGTTTCAAAGTCAGGGGAGGCCCGTGCAGTTCCTTCTCCCCAGGGACACGTTTACTGCAAGTCCTGAAAGGGATCTGGTACTAGACTGGGATCTTCTTTCTGTCAACTGCTAGAACGGGCCTGCTCATTTTTAGTGCTCATTTTTAAATCGGACACCATTATGACATGTTTGGATAAAGCCTGTTTTGCGGGAGGAATGGAGGAATGGCTCCTGTGGGTGTGGCGTTCCGCTCTGGCTAGTTGTGAGAGCAGCACCTGGAAAGAACCCGCCTACCTCGGGACAAACTTACTATTGACTGTATTTGGGACCCCACCCCATAAGGTCATTGGCTATCCAGACCTATAAGAGCTTGTGCACCTATTCAATAAACGAGTTGGCAGTGCCACGGGCTTGGCCTGCTTCCCGTCCAACTCCCGGAGTCTGCGGCTTGACTCTGCGTCTACTCACCCCCAACCCCTCAGGCAGGCCCCCAGTGGTGAGACACGACAGACAGAAATGAACACGACTATAGCCCCTCCCCCCTCTCTTCTTCTATGTCCCCTGTGTCCTTCTACTCACTCTCCATCCTTCCTTGTCACCTAATATGATCCTCTCTTGATCTCCTTTCTAGATTAAGACTATTCCTATATACTCTTTTGAATCTCCCTCTTCTGGACAGCCATTATTGAATAAGTCAACTTCTGAGGAGTAGAAATATTTGCTCATAAGAATGTTTAAGTTACATGTAGATTAGATTAAACCCTGGAATGTTAAGCTGGAAGGGAAGCACTAGGTAATAATTATGTAAATGTCACACTATCTGGAAGTAAAATTGAGGGTCAGTAATATTCTCCAAGTGCTATTCCAAAAAATCATGACCTGATTGGATATTAACTCTATATTCAAAGAGAATACAGGGCTTTCACTCAGAATCAACACACGTTCTCAGCTTTTCCATGAAAGAATGACTGAGGTAATCATATGTCGCAGTTTTCTCTCATTTGTGATTCCAGGTTTCTAGATTTTGTTTTGTTTTGTTCTGTTTTCTTGGGGACAGGGTCTTCCTGTAGTGCCAGCTGGCCTGGAACTCCTGATGTAGACCAGGCTAACCTCAATCTCACAGAGACTGGCTGCCTCTGCTTCTGCCTCCCGAGTGCTGGGATTAAAGGCATGTGCCCCCACAACTGGCTGGTTCCTACATCTTATATAAACACATAAAATCATGTATGCATATGGGGCTATAATGCTGTTGAAAAGGTCTCAGTCTGTGGCACACAAGGATGGCGAAGAAGGCTATTTTATCAGCTGAAGGGAGTTTTGAAGACAGAATTTGTGCACTTCACATATTCAATTGAAATATTATTTTCCTTGCATGCATGCCTTTTTCTTTTTTTTAACAGTCAGTAAAATGGCTGAAATACACACACTCTCTCTCTCTCTTCCTCCCTCCCTCCCTCCCTCTATAAATGTATACACATATGTGTTCACTATATGTAAGTAATCCAGCTAGCTCAGTCAAGGGTTAAGTGCAGTCATCTTAAGTCAAGACCCGTCTGTTGCTGTCATTTTTGACCCTTAAGCAAAAGTACTTCAGTGACATTCCTGTCCTGTCTTAAAATTCATTTTATAAGTGTTCTGTACTGTGATTGAATGGGTCCCATAACAGATCACATGAGCTTTAAAAAGCAGTGTCATCTAACTGGTAGATCTAAGTGATGAGTTTTATATTTATATATGTACAGAACTTTTTATAATAAAGCTGTTTTTCTTAAATCTCTATCAGAATACTTCTTAGACAGTAAGCATTTCTGGTTTCAAAATTACATTTTAAAGTTGAAACAGAATTCCTGGATCTTGGAAGAGTTTGAGTATTCAGCACACACAATGTGCTTTACATCGTGTGCCTTTGACAGATCACAAGACAATATTTAGACTTTTTGAGGAACTTTTATGTGTAATATTAGGACAAGGCTTCTTCACAATGGACTTAAAAACAAATCTTAGTTTTATTGGCTCAATTGAAGGGTTTTGAGATCTGTAGATGAAGGTGAATCACACATTACACATCATCGTGCAAGGATTGATGAAAAGAAATTGACAGAATGAAACGATTAACCCTTCTGGTACTTCTCCATTCTGAATCATAGGACTGAAATGGGAGCCTGAATGGGGGATGCTCGGTAGAAGCGTCTGGATAGGAGCCTCGGGATAGAGGCTTTAAGAGCAGCACGGTAGGAGACCCATCAGCCGAGTCGGTGCCTAGGGAGCATTTGGGGCCTGAGTGAAGCACCTCCTCGAGACAGCGCAGAAGAGTGATGCAGACAGAACAGGCAGGACTGCGGCTCTCTTATGGAACCTCAGCACGCGACTTCCCATGGCTACCTACCCGTCACAACGCGAGCAGTGCGTACGGTTGACTGTCAACTAGGCTGAGTCCAGACTCTCCTGGGAGATGGCCTCTGGGCTGCCTATGGGGATTATCTTGATTATTTTAACTGATGTTGTGGGTGGGACGGTTCCTAGCTGTGGAAATGGAGCTGAGCAGCAGGAAGCCTCCATCCCTCTCTGCCCCTGCTGTGGATGTGAGGCAACCAGCTAGCTGCCTTGATGTCCTCACCATGACGCACCATACCCTGAACTGTGCATTAAACAATTCCTTTCTCCCGGAGTATTTTATTACAGCAACAGGAAAAGAAACTAAACCAGTGAAACAGGGATATGAAATTGATGAAGAGCAGTAAAGGAGGAACCAGGGAGAGAAGATCAAGCCCCACAGCGAAAGCCCGGGGGCCGGATGTGAGTGGACAGACGTGTTTATTCTTGTATCTTGATCTAATGCAATGATCAATCTTTCCGTTCTTTACTTCCACTTAATGTGCTGAACTCTGAAAATCTCAATACATCTTTCCTTTATAATTGCCCAGGTGCCACATAGTCATTTTCTAGAAGAACCATTTCTCTATCCACATGAATCAGAGAGGAGAGAAAGGGGGAATGGTTGATTTAAATACTTTAACTTGGAATTTACTATGGATTTAAAATCTGACTCAATGTTACATTAACTATTGGAGGTTGCTTTACTGCCTTTAAAACATGCATATATAATTGGATACTGTAATGCTTTGCAGGCAAAATAAATACCAACTCACACTAAAATAAATACTCTGTGTGATGAAGTTCATGTAGACATAAATTAATCATTTACCAGTTAGCCAATATGCACAGGAAAGAAATAGATCACTTATTAAAGTTCGCTTCATCCATCAAGTGGAAAAAATAAAGTGTATTTTACAGTGGAACTGCAAGGAAAATGTATAAAGTTATGGCCAACCAGTTTATAAACCATAAAATGCAGTATGAGCGTTAAATTAATAATATTTGTACTAATTCAGATTCAACACCCTCTGCATTAAATATATCTTTTTGCCTATTGAAGCATACACAACATCAAGCTCAGGCTTTTTATTTAATTTTTAATGGTGTCTTCAGAATTCTTCAAAGCTTCACAGGAGTTATTGGCTATGTTAAAACATTTTCCTGGCTCACTCCCACCATTTCTAAGACAAAGTTCTTAGCTGTTTACATCCCCAAGGCCATATCTGAAAGTCCTCTTCCAAAGAGCTCATGGGCTCTCATTTGTAGCAACAAAAGGAATACGAGTTGGTGTTGTATAATCAGATTAAAGCTATAGATTAACATGCTCTGGATTTTTGCTTTATTGCAAGTTATAAATTGAGGTGGGAGGCTGATGTTAAATTGGGGGTAGGTGGGTGTGTTGGATTCCTGCAGATTTTGTACTTTGTCAAAAAGATCTGCAGTGCAAACTTCTGGGGCTAAGACCAGCAAGGTGGTTGTCAGTCTGCAGAGCCTCACAGAGCTGCATAAAATGTTCTGGGCTTTAGAGATAACTCATGCTTCTTCTTCTCAGCCCCTATCTAGAAACAGCATTCAAAGGTATTGGTGAACTAAGCAAACAGAATAGAATTCCTTTCTTTTCCTTGTTTTGAGCAGAGGCTTATTATTTAGAAGTTCTGTTTTAGCAAACCTGTAATCCACTCAACACATCTTTAACACTGACAGGGTCCCTTTGACTCTCAGGGATAAATACTTCAGATGGTTCTCCCCTCACTTTCTTTGATGGAGTAGATTACTATAGAAATTTTTCCTTTCCTTTTACTGTGAACTGATAAACGCCCGGCCAGAGGAGTCTGAAACACTGCCAAGTCTCCCTAGAGATCGTGTGTTGCCAACGATTATGAAGAGTGAGTGATCTTTGGTCCTAACCTGTATTTGTGACATTCTTGTCATGAGGAAGTAGCTACTTTCTTGAATTAGGTCTAAAAGTCTAATTTTTATGCTGGAAACGTGTGTGCTAGAAAAAAATGTGCTTAGGTTCAAAGGAAACTCATATTCTCAAGTTTTCTTCCATTTATCGATTTGTGGACTTCAGTGTTTCTATCCCCAATCAGGATTTCAACTAGGAGTTCTGATCAGGAGTCTAATTTGTTCTAGTCAATTCACCATTTTTGTGATAACCACATCTTTGTCTATCAGGAAGAAATATGCATAAAAGACAGACTTATCCCAGCTAAAATTATTAGGGGTCTAAAAAAAGCACAGGAAAACATCTCCTACTCTTCCTTAAATCCAAAGGAAGCAAAGTTCTTCTAGTAGAACCACCTGTCCGTTTTTGTGCCAATGCTGTGCCATCTTTGTCACTATGGCTCTGTATTATAATTTGAGGTAAGGGATTATAATACCTCTAGCATTGTTCTTTCTGCTTGGGACTGATTTGGCGATTTGGGGTACTTTAATCCCTAACATCTGCCCAACAAAGGCAGAATACCAGGTTATACAGCTTGTAGGCAAAACAAAGCTCTGAGGGGCAGAGAAATAAGGTTAAAAATGGCATAGCTCAATATAACTAATATCTGTCAATCAGTACAGAGCTTGGCATATACCAATCAAAACCAACAAAAATTGTTATTCTCTCATAGCTGATATGTTAAGGAAGGAGACAGTAAATAGGAGTCAATTACACAATTTGACAGAGGATAGTCAATGCCCCAGAGAGGAATAAATCAGTAAGGGAAGGCAGTGTGGAGAGGAAGTTCTTTTGATGGAAGTGGTAAATAAGGAGCAGAGCATATTGAGAAGGTGACATTTGAACTTAGACTAGATGAAGGTAAGAGAGAAAGTCCTGTGGATTACTGGGGGAACAGTGTCCTAGATACAGGAAAGGGAAAAATGCAGAGGTCGTGAAGCAGGCAGAACTCAGAAGCTCTGGAGTGGCTGGAGTGGAGGAGCCAGAAGGAAATGAGGTCAGGGTGATCAGCTGGTCCCTGCATGACACAGGGAAGCACTGGAGAATTTGAATCGGAGTGAAACGGTCTGACACACTTTATTAAAAACAGGCTGTAGTGACAGAGGTAGGACCAAATATATCAATTAAGTTACTTAACATGAATGACAAAATGTAGACTTTGAATGAATCTGATCCAGAAATTAATGATAGTCAAGAATCCACAATTAGATGTAAACATACTGAACTACTGTAATGATACGAAAGTGTAGAACTCATAAGAAATGAAAGTTCAATAAAATATCAATGCCTTTCCAAAGAATCAGAAATGAAGATCAAATACATTTTTTCAAATATTTATTTTTTATTTTTATTTTACATGTATGAATGGGTTGCTTGCATGTGTGTAAGTGCACCAGTGTCATGCAAGGTCAGAGAGGGCATCAGACCACCTGGAACTGGAGTTACTGATGGCTGTTAGCCGCCATGTGTGTGCTGGGAATTGAACCCTGGTCCTCTGAAGGAGCAGCCAGTCCTTATAACTGTTGAGCCATCTCTCCAGCCTCTCTAATACATTTTAAACTAGGGTTAAAGGTGATTAAAAAAACCACTACTAGGATGGTGATGTAGTTCAGTTGGCAGAGTACTTGCTAGCAGGCAGAAAGCCCTGGGTTCATTCCATAGTACTGGCTAAAGCCAGGCAAGTTTGCACACTTGGGAGGTAGAGACAGGAATTACTGGTGTGAAACTGAACCAGTAACAGGTGAATTTAATGGGATACATAGCCCTTGCAACGTCTAGGTTATAAATGGCTCTCTTCTCTGCTCTCCTGAGCACTTTAGGTTCAGAGAAAACTGAGTTGAAAAAGTGTCACAGTTTGCAGTGGGAGTGGCCACTGGGTGCCCCTTCCCTCCATGAAATAGATTATCACTTTCATCTAGGGAAATTTCTGTTGAATTATAATTAGGTGGCTAATTAAGAAGGGGATTAGCAGCTACATTAAAATATACCAGAAAGAGAGACACATCATTTATTCTTTAATTTTGGAAAATCTACCCTTTCTTTAGAAAAATTTCTCATTGGGAAATTACATATTTAATATGTATGTTCCTCTCTTCTTCACATTAAAAAAAATTAGACAGTATCTCCTTGAGTTGCTCAGGCTGGCCTCAAACTCATTATTCTCCTGTTCCAGCCTCCCAAGTACCGGAACCACTGACGTGCACCGTACCACTATGCCGGGTACTTTCCCTTTTCAATGAACTTGTGAAGTGAGTGGAGGGTTTATTTATTGAGATCGGAGACGTTGTTTGAGCTTAGCTTGTTAAAGAAGTATCTCTTGACATCACAGCCATTCCAACAAGGTCATGGTAGCAACCCAGGTCAACACAAGATCCCTAGAACTATGTCTGGGTCAAGAAGGAGTGATGAAGGACATGGCTAGTCTCATCTACTCAGTGCTTAATATCTGCGCAATGCTTTGTGTCTCATTTAATTCTCCCAACAACCATAGGAGGAGACAGTTTGCCAGTTAAAGAGATGAAGAAGCAGAGTCCAGAGAAGTTATGCAAATTATTCAAAGTTATTCAGCTTCAAGGTTAAAAACTGAAATGCGAGCAGGTCTTCTGATCCCCCCGAATTCTTATTAAGTAAGAATCTTTGCTCCTTAAAATAGTTTAACATTAAGTCAAACTTTTGTTTGGGTTGTTGCTGTATTCAACTTCATTTGAAATTAGTAATAGTCATGTGTCTTGAAGGTAGTTAATCAGGATCTCAGGCTAACTGGAAGATAATATTTCTGAAGTCCATTTGTCCAAACTTACCAGTTTGTTTTATAAAACAAAAGCATGATTGTCAGGAGTCTCCTGATACATCATTAACAGCACAAGTTAAAAAGTCTCAGTCATCCACTCTGTCTTTTTCTACTTTGTTCTAATTTCTGAGAAAACAGACATCACATGGTAGACGGAATGCTAGGACCAACTATCCTTAGGCTTTTGAGACCAGTTAAGCATTAAGTAGGTCAGCCTATGCCTAAAATACCTAAAAACTGGGCACCCCAAGCAGGTGACTTGGCAAGCCACCGTGACTACTGTGAGGGCTTACTGACTTGTTGACAGAGCTGAGTGTAGGCCATGTGGGTGATCTGGAGTTCCTTCTCAAATTCATTATAATGGCAATAAACAACACAATTTCTCCAGTAATACTGGAGGGTTAAGTGTGCATTAGACAAGGTATTCATGTCCAACATCACGTGACTCCAGGGTCTCTTAGCCTTGATACCTCAACCTTTTGGACCGATGAGGTTTTGTTGGAGGGGCCTGTTATGTAACTCTAAGGGTACTCAGCAGCCTATGAAGCCTATAGTGCTAGCTACCAATTGTGGATCCATCTCCTGTAATGGCAACAGCCCAAACTCTAGTGCTTACCAAGTATCTCAGGGACCAACATCACTCACCTATCAAGAATTAGTTTGCTTCCTCAACAGTTTTAGTAGATTGGCACTCTGTATAATATTACTGATGAGGAAATGTGGCTTTAGGAATTTTAAGATCCCTAAGGTCTCACGAGCAATTCAATGTATGTAGGTCCCCTAATGCATGTGGAACATCCCAGTGCATGCAGACTGCCTCCATGCAGTAGACTGACTCAGTTCAGTAGACTGATTCAATGCATGTAGACTATCTCAATGCATGTGGACTGCCTCAGTACCGTAGACCACCTCAATGCAGTAGACTGACTCAAGGCATGTAGATTGCCTCCATGCAGTAGAATGATTCAGTGCAATAGACGAGCTCAGTGAATGCATGTGGACTTGCTTGCTCTCAAAGCTTCTTCCACAGGGGATGAAATTCATGTATGGATTACCCTGCCCCGTTTCTCCCTTTCTACCTCATTCTACTCCTGCATTTCTTGGGCAGATGGAGAAGTGTGAAGGAAGAGCATACACATGGCATGCTGAACAGAAATTTTATTGTTTCATGATCTTTTATTCAACAGATTAATTCTATTTTAATTGGAATTCTGGAAACTAATGAAAAAAAATTACAAGAGTTAGCTGGTATATTCCCAGGGTTTGTGAATCTGTCTGATTTAATTCTAACCAATTAGTGTGCCATTATGAGAGAATATTTTGCTCAGAATCAATATTAAGCTAAACACTAATATTTTATTCAGTATTAAAAATTTATACAAATGGTAATACAAGTGCTTCAGCCTTCTCTAAATGAGAGGAACTGCTTCCTCAGGGCAATTCCAGCAAGAAAGAAAATTGTATCTTCTTAGGAAATCATTGGTATTAAGCTTTACATAGATCATTGCTTAAATGAACGAGAATAAATTGAATGAAATTTGTTTATTTTCTTTTAAGATGCATGAGTTTTTCAGGATATCAGAATTGTCTCCTTCTCACACCTTCAGCGTGATCCTGTGTTAAGATGATAAAGATGCTAACTGTCCACAGTGCAGGCTGGAGCAGAGCTACCAGAGAACTCCTGATTTTAGGGTTTCATTTCTGTCCTCCTTTTTTCTCTTCTTTATTTGGATCACTGGGATGGCTGTCATTGCTAGAATCCCCTGGGAGATGGGCCACCTTGCCCCTGGGGGATTATCTGGATTACATTAACCATTTCTTGACTGTGGCTGCTATGCAGTCAGCTGCTTCAAGCCCCTGCTGCCTTTACAGTCCCACCATGTTGGGCTGTACCTCGAACAGATAAATAAACCCTCACTTTCTTCAGAGGCTTGTGTCAGGGTCTTAGTTACAGAAAAGTAACTAAAGTAAAATGCTCCACATCCCCTTTTGGTACTGACAGGCTCTTAGTCTTGACTGACATGCAAACATATTCAGATTCTGCTTTATGTCTGCCTTGCAAAGAGGAACACACCCAGGTACACTGTAAGATACTTAGATAAACAGGGAACTCAACAGACACCCAGTGATTACTTAGAGATGGTTTAAGAGGCATGATCTATAACTGGATTTCAAATCTGCTCTCCCTACGGATCCCCTCTGTGTATTTCCTAGTGCTGCACTCTGCCCTGTCTGCTCAGCCCGGGGCTCCCTGAACATCCTGCCTCTGTTGACTTGCTACTCCTCCCCTGCTATTTTTATTCTATTCTCAGCCTTTCAGCATGTTTCTCAAGCTTCCAAGAAATGGTGGGCAGAAAAATTCCCTAGTTTGATTATGTAACTTAATTTCCAGTTTCTCAGTCCAATATTTGACAACCCTCTGGAAACTTTACCCCTTAAAGTATTGCTTGCTTTGTGAATTATTGTACTTAATTCTTCAGCATTAGATCTAGAAGAATTTTGCTTCATATTTTTGTCATCTCCCAGTTAGATAGATTAGATCAATCATTAAAATGCATGTACCTTATTGGGACCATTGAGGAAGAGGGAGTAGAATGACTGTAAGAGCCAGAGGATGGGGAGGACCAGAGTGAAACAGTGCCTTCTGGACGTGACGGAACCATTGCACTCATGAGCACACAGTAGCTGTGGTTACCTGCTCAAGACCCGCACCAGGTCAAGTCAGGCAACATGCCAGCTTGGAGGGGGAGGGGATCCTGTGCACCCACGCCCAGCTAAGTCTATTGGCCTGAGAAGTCGATGACTTCTAGGGGAAGTGGAGTCAGTTTTGTAGTTTTGTTTAAGGGTGTGGCCATGCTCCAGTGGACAGTGTCACATCCATAAGACACAGGCAGCACAAACTGGACTCAGTGGGTTATGTTTTTTGAAAGGATACAAAGCTGGGAGAGGGTAGAAAGGTGAGGGAAGGTCTGGGAAGAGTTAGGGGGACAAGTGGGGTGGATATGTTCAAAATACATTGTATGCACACATCAAATTCTCAAAGAATTAATAAAGATTTATTTAAAGTATGGGCCTTAAAATTTTTCTTGAAATCCTAAAGGCATACTAGAAGTTAAAAATGATTTGTTGAGTCAAAGCTGAAAAAAGTCTCTGCTGAATAAATGAATCTTTCTAAAACATTAGAAATTCAGCATAATCATTGCCATTACAAAGAGAAAATTTAAAACAATAATGTTTAAAAGGAAGACGTCTAAAATACTGATAGGATTTCATTTAGGAGTGTTTATGTACGTAGTTACTCAGTTCTTTGAAAATGAAAGACCAGTGCGCTAATAAGAGGATGGAAATATTTGAATTTGGCTTATGAAAAACAGAACTGGAGAATTTGAAGTGTGTGTACAATGCAAATGGATTTAATTAACTGAAATCCTAAGACAGAACTTCAAATAAGCAATTACTCTAGGGACTAATAGTACAAACAGGGTCCTGACTCATTAGCACAAGCTCCTAAGTCAGAAAAGCCAGAGCCAACTGCATTCTTTAAGTTATTTATGTGCATATGATAATGTATTATTAATTTGGAACTCCAATAAATTTAAAATATTTTGATACTTTGTTCATGAGATGGGCTTATGTTCTTCTTTGCTTTGCAAATACTGTATTTATGGGTAAATAATATATGGTGTTTTAAACATTTAATTTCATTCTTATGTACACTTTTTAGACATAGAATAAACCATTTTCAGTAAACCCCAGGCACTTTCCAAGCTCCTACATACATCCAATCTATATGCTAATAACAAAATGTTCATATGATTTATTACAATGGTCTCCTTAAGGACTTCTACTTTGTAATGTTTTTGTTGAAGCTACTATATGCAGTTAAAGCTAATAAAAGCCACATTTGTTTAAGAGTAATCTGTAATTCAGCCTTCCCACAAATTCAGATGTGTGTTCACCTCCATAAGTCACTGGAATAAATGAAAGTTTTAGAATATTCATAGTTACATATATAGAGTTTTTCTTTTAAATATGTACCAGCACATATAAATATAGAAAGAGGAGGAGCACACACTCCAGTGTGAAATTAACAAATGATTCTGCGTAGGACAAAACAGATTCAACTGTCCATTTCAAATCATTTTAAGTGCTTCAGGGACAGCATCCTGGGTTTGAGAAACCTCACCAATGTGGCCATTCCTTCAAAAGCTACTTTCTTTTGCTTGGAGTGAATCTTGTTCTAGTCGCTTTTAGAGTGATAATACATTTTTCCAATTAAAGATAGTTGGTGCTGAGACCAAGAGGGATGGATGGATACCCCAAGCTAGGGCATCTGGGCCCGATGGCAAAGCCACCCAGCAGCCATCTGGCCAATTCTAAATCTTGCTTTATGTGGTCATCGTTTTTCACAGACCGCATGTCAATTTCCCATACAAAAACTTATTTGTGTATAAAATGTGCAGAAAAGACTCATGTTATTTTCATGATCAAAACCCATATGTAGGTCAGAATGAGTCAAATTCTAGATCAGAGGGAACATGTTGAAATAGACTTTGTAAAACTCACAGCTGAATCTTGAAAAAATGGAACGTTCTCATGTTCTTTTTTTATGCTAACACCCTGAAGACCAACCTGGGTGGCATTCAGGAGGCATGCTGTCTTTACACACAAGCAACTCTTCATTTCTTTGTTAACTATTGTAGCATGCACAATCAAGTCTGCTACTCAGATCACAACTTACCATACAGAAGGGTAGAACAGGCTTCAATTCCATTCTCATAACCTAGTCAGGCTGCCTGGCAAAGGGCACGCTCTTAGATGCTTCTTGGTAGTTGTAAAATCTATGGAAAAGATAGAAGGATGGGCCATTTGTCATCAGGAGAAAAATGACTCAAACAACACTAGTTCCTTCCATCAGTGATTACTTCTCATCAGAACAAGGACCACCCCAGCAAGGCCGTTTAGAAGTCTCCCAGCCGCCTGTAAAGGCTAAGGCAAGAGGCTTGGCACCACAGTGACCATTATGCCTTTGAATTCAGACAACAGAATTGAATCCCACTCAACCTCCAGAGTGGAGTGTTAGGATTACAGGCACACATTGCCATGCTTGACTTTAAACAGTGCTGGGACTGGAACCCTGGGCATTGTGGCTGCTGGGCCAGGGCCGTGCCCACTGAACCACACCCCTGGTCCCTGTAGGACTTGTCTCAGAGAGAATGCTCCTCTGGCTCTTTTACGTTTCAGGTGGAAGTGCTGTCAGTTACTCGGTACAGTTGTTCTGATGACCTAAACAATTTTCACTATGGAATCAGAGTTATGGTCTCTGGTTTTATTTTGGATGGCTGTAGAGCAGCCCTGCCTTTGCTCTTACTAAGTTCAGTCTAACACGGGAAACCCTGCTGATTTTCACTCCTAACTTCCACGGGGGTCACAGACTGCTAGTGTATAGTGAGTGCTTAACAAATAACAGGTAATTAAATGATTTCAAAAGCCAGATACCACCATGAAAGGCTCTGATGTGGCCTAGACACTATTTTAGAAAATGTTTTCTGAATCAAGTGATACTAAGCTTCTCCAACCTGGCCAAACAAAATGAACAGAGAGAGGATTTAAAAAACCAAAACAGACAGAGGCCACTCGATCTTATTTCTCTTTCTTTGTTAACACACATTTGTTTGAAAAATTAAGTTCAAAGTGTACAGATGAGGAAAAGTACGGCACTTAAGGAATCAGATTCCAAACACATTTGAGACGGCCACACAAATATATTTTAAGGCCTGATACTTGTGATAGACCTCCATGAGGGGCCGAAAATGACTTCCCGGTCTGTCTTCAAGGCAAGCAGAAGACAGCGCATGCTGACTGAACCCACGCAGGTCCGCAGCCCGAGTCCTCCCAGCTGCTGCCCCCATCTCTCGCATTCGTCAAAGCCAAACTCAGGACCAATCACCAGTGCTGTTTCCGACCTCCCAGCGCATCTCGCATCAGCCTCAGTCTGACTTTCCGTTCCACTAAGCCTCACTCTGGCGGGAGGGGAACTGGCTGCTGCTCACAGCAGGGAGCTCTCCGAGCATGCCCGTCCCACCTGTCAGCCTTGGGTTCCCTCCACCACGCAGCAAGGCCAGCCAGGGAGAGGGTCATCGGCGTCGACAGTGCTTCCTGAACAGTGTTTGCTATTTACCCTGGCCCCAAACAGGCCGCTGACAGGAGGCAGGCGGGGCTGTGCCCAGAGTTCCGGGCTCCAGACTCAGTCTCTTTCCAGTTCGAACCCCACGCACTCCCGTGCGCTGTGCTCACAGCCACCTCCCTCCTCTCCATTGCTCATGACCACCAACATGTGAGCGCTTTCTGCCATGTTTCCCTGAGAGTGTTCCCGAGACACCTGCAGAACCGAACGTGGGAGATACTCTAGGACAGACAGGGCCACGGTCAGAAGAACGGCAGCTGTGTTTGAGACATTTTACTTAGCATTCTTTAATTTCAAAAGCAACCATCTCCTCATCAATATTCTCCACCCTTCATCGGGAGAGAAAAACAAGACAAAACAAAAAAGCCCACCCGCAACTTTCACAGGTATACAAAGTCCTGCATGGTCTCCCCTCTCCTCCCTTCTCCGCCTCCTCCTCTCCTCTTCCTCCTTCTTCTTCCCCCTCCTTCTCTTCCTCCCCCCCTCCTTCTTCCTCTTCCTCTCCTTCTCCTTTTCTCCTCCTCCTCCGTTTTTTTTAGATTTGGCCCTGATTTTGTAATCGTCTTGGTTCTTCCTCCCAAGTGTTGGTTTCACAGGTGTGCGTCACTCTATCCAGCTAACCATCTGTCTTCTTCATTTGACTCAACTGACCTCTCTCACCTTCCTGCAACCCTTGGTCCACCCCATCATCTCTTGCATCACCTTTTGCTGACCCCTCTCTCTGCCTTCATAGGTGATGCTTGACTGCAGGGCCCTCAGGGTTTGATTTCCTGAAGACTTTTGTCCTAGTGGCCTTGTCTACTCACTTTAAAATGTCTCTAACCATATCAGTCTCTAGAGTCATGAATATGAAGGTGACTCATAAGTTTGTATCTAGACTCTCATCCTCTTTGTCAAACTCCACACCCACAATACAAGCCAGCATCTGCTCCAGATAACCTGTAACGTTAACATGACCCCAAACCCCATCCTCTTTGACAAACTCCACACCCATGATATAATCCAGTGTTCTCTGGTGATAACCTATGACATCATTACATGCCCAGCCCTGAACTCATACCTGCCTTTGTGAATACCTTCATTTTTTAGTGTCTCTCATGCTTACTGTCTCCAGGTAAATGCTGCAGAAGATGGGCTGTCAGTGTTCCCTTAAAAATCCCTTGAACCTATTAGTTTCTGGAAATCATCCAGCTCATATCCTCCCATGGGCCCAGTTATCATTACTTTTCCCCTGAAAATATTCAACTGTTTGTATAGCATTTTGCCTCTTGTTAACCTATGTTCCATTTTGTAGCCACAGACACCTTTTCAAAATACAAAACTGATGTAACTAACTGCCATGCCCCCTACCAAACAGGAGCAAGCACCCAAAGCCCCAGCCTTTTTCACCAGTCAGAGCAAGATGACAGATTCCGGGGTGGGGCTGGAAAGGTTTCCATGGCGGTGGCCCCTGACTCTATCTCTGGAGTCAGGCAGCTCAGCTCTGTTCTCACCACCGGGGACCCAAGCCCCACCCCACCCCAGCCTCTCTAGCTGATTGTGTTCTCTCCTAGAGCCTTTCCTATAGGCCACAGCACACCACACCCTCCGCCCGTCCCCATGTTCTGCTCTGGGTGTAGAGATGCGTGGACAGCACTGAGGTCACATTTTCCAGAACTTCCCATCTCTCTCATGTAGTACTTAAGTTATTTTCTCTTCTTTTTTGCCAAGGCAAGGTCTCAAGTAGCTCAGGTTGGCCTCAAACTCACTATGTCACTGAGGACGATCCTGAACTTCTGATTCTGGTGGATTTAGCTCTCCAGTGTTAGGACTACAAGTGTGCATCACCCGACCTGGTTTGTGCAGTGCTGGGGAACTGAATCCAGGACCTTCTCCCTGCTAGGAAAGTGCTCTACCAATTGAGCCACTTCTCTCTCACCCCCTACAAGGTATAACATTTAGAACAATTTCAATTTGTACTTGTTGGTGCCATTCTTTTTATGTCCCCACCAGACTGCAGACTGAGCAAAGGCAGGGAACATTCCAGGCCAACTTATCACCTCCCAACAGTGTCTGGTACACAGCAGGTAAACTACAAAGATGATTTTACTGAAAACGCAGAAAATAAACACAGGTACACAAGTTCAGTGAGAAAAATGTACCTATGGCTTCAAGCTTAAAAGCCCAAAGATGGTGGGCTGTTGAGAGCATTCAGGAGGCCAGCTGGAGCTTTGGCTGGAGCTGAGAAATCAAAGTAGGAGGCTTTCTTGCACTGTCCAGATTCAGTAACAGGTAGGTAGGAATGACAGGGCTTTAAAAATATTGTATTTATTATTTTTATTTTTTATGTGTATGAACACATTGCCTGCATGTATGTAAGTGCACTCATGTTGTGTAATGCCTATGGCGGCCAGAAGAGGGTGTCGGATCCCCTGGAACTGGAGCTATGGATGGTTGTTAGCTGCCATGTGGGTGCTGGAGTCAAACTTGGGTCTTTTGCAAGAGTGGCTCTTAACTGCTGAGCCACTTCTCTGGTCCATGATAGGTTTTTTTTTTTTTAAACAAAAATTTCCCTTGGGATACTTTATTACATAAGAGATGTGCCAATGCACGGACACAGTGTTTTCCCACCTGTCCCTACAATCTCTGTCAGTGCTTTCAATGAACTAAAGATACTGTAAGGTGGCAAGGGAGGACTCAGATCAGAGACCTGCTCAGGAGGTGGAGGAGAAAAGAGATTTTACAAATGCTTGAGTCAGGGTCCAAAACGCTCAGCCGGGATGCCTTTTTATAGCCCAGCTTCGACAGTGCATGCCATCCAATGTAATATAATTGTCTTTGCCTCCATATGGTGACAGGATTCTAGCAACTGATCATGCTATCAATAATTAGGCAAAACTAAAACGTTGTATAAGTTGTTCCTCCTTAGTTGCATTCCAAGTACAGACCTTCTAAGCCCCCAATCATGAAACACACATTTTGCAAATGAGAATGGTATCAGTTATGAATGCACTTTGAGATTCTGGGAATAAAAACATTCCACATGGAAATAAAAAATGCCATCAGATTTGGATTTCTCACTAAGGAGCAGGGGAGAAACACATTCCATTCAAGCTGTCAATGTGATCCACTTATAGCCTCCCCGAGAACGACACCAATCCCCAGGATGCTCTGAGCAGCTAGTGATTGTATCTCTGCTCTCAAAGCTTGAGAGGTGCCTGATGCAGTGCTGTCTGCTGAACCTGAGGTGAACTGAACACCTGGTGGCAGGAAGTCCACGTTCCAGATGTGTGTCCCTTTAAGAGGAGAATGAGTTTTCTTGGCCTTTCATTAAGTAGTGTGTGTGACACTGTATGATAAAGTGGAACTGAAGCTCTGTGTGATGAGTTAAAAAGTGGGGCTGTGGGCCGATGGGACGGTGGTCCAGTGGCTGGTAGACGGTGGAGGGGCTTCCCATCAAGCCTGACAACCCAGCTTTGGTCCCTGGATCCCACAAGGTGGCAGGGGAGAACCAACTCCAGTGAGTTGTCCTGTCACCTAAGCACACACACATACACATACACACACATATACACATGCATACACACACATACACATATACATACACACAGATACACACATACATATGCATACACACATACACATACACAAAATCAATCAATCAACCAATCATCAATCAATTAATCAATCAAAAAGTGGGGCTGTACAAAAATGGTGACATCCAAGAGTTTCAGGAGCAACTCAGCCTTGACTCTTCACAGTTTGAAATTTAAATTATAAACATGCAGAACCCTGGTCACTTATAGTGGTTTTTATGGCTTATTTGAAGCCCAGGTTCAGAGCCTTTGCCAAAATTCTAAGTTTGGAAATACAATCTCTCTACCTCTTCCAGTGATACCCTGGCTGCTTTGTTTAAGCAGTTTCCTATGAAATCACACACACATATATTCACGTGCAAGCATATATAGAATAGGACCCTCTGTAAGGCACAGATGATTTTTTTTCTCCTCTACATTGGCAGTTAAAAAAACCGAGAATAAAATCTGTTGCTGTCTTCCAGCCGGGCGTTGAAATTCACGGCATAAATTCTGAGTATGAATCTCTCTTTGGCCTTGTCTTCTGTTCTTAGTCTTATTTTCCCTTGGGCTCACTTTTTTCCTACCTATTTGGAATATATTCTATATTGCAGTGCAATAGGTATTTTTATTAGCCTTTCCTCTGTAAGTCTTAAATCCTTTCCAATATATAAATAATATATATAACATTTATAGATAGTCCTTTTCTCCCTTATGGAGGGTTGCAAAAATTTTCAAAAGCAACATATACTTGATTACCACGAACATATAAACATTAAAATACTGGTATTTATTGCAATTGAGTTTTTATATTTCATTCCATAGTACAATTAGGAGTTATTAATATTTACATATACAAGGTTAGTTCTGAGATTCTTTAAAATTTTTTCAATTTATTTTCATTTTATGAGTACAAGTATTTTGCCTGCATGCATGTACGGGCACCATGTGCATGCAGTGCCCACAGAGGTCACAAGAGGGTACAGATCCCCTGGAACTAGAGTTACAGAGAGTTGTTACTTGCCATTTGGATGGTCCAAACTGCAGTTCTCTGCAAGACTCGCAGTACTCTTAACCACTGAGCCATCTTTCCAGCCCCTAGATCTGAGATTCTTAGCCTAAGTTCCATGGATTCTTTCAAATCATATGTCCAAATTTATGCACATTAATTTTTATTAAGGAAAGGTTTCAAAATTTCAACCTAATTCTAAAGGCAAATTTGAATCCCAAAAGTAAAAAATAAATTATCACTTTATAGGAGAATAGCCTTAAATGACCTTGTGATTGATTGTGGTCCTTTAAAAAGAGGTTTATTTTAATTTTCATTTATGTGTCTGTGTGTGTGCCTGTGAAGGCCAGAAGAAGGTGTCAGATCCCCCAGAGAAGCTTGGGCGACAGACCCTTGTGAGGGGTTTAACATGGGAGCTGGGAACTGAACCCAGGTCCCGTGGAAGGACTGCGCATGTTCTTAACCACTGGACCACCTCTCCAGCCTCTGCTGGTGGTCATCATTTCTTCAGTTAAGGACTAAAACATTTGTTGAGTGTATTCAAGGTGCCTGGCACTGAATGGATGCCCTGAGCTTGCCATCTTTAAGGGACTCTGGAAGACACCCTCAAGTAGCTTATCAGGCACCCAATAAAGCTCAAGAGCCATATACACAAACCACAACATACCTAATCAACTTTTAGTCTTTTTTATATTATTGGTTTCTGAGCTAAGTTAGTTCCAGGGTCTAGATGCTTCAATGCACAGTTGGAAACTCTCAACTCCTTAGAGAAGCATGAGTCCCCCTTTACCCCATTAAAGTTGGAGGGAGAAATACACCCTGAAAACTGGAGCTGAAGAAATTTCTTTGAAATAGGAACCATACCATACTCTTGAGTAACTTTGAAAGCTCTCTGAACAGCCCAAGCTGTATAAAGAAACACATTTGGATGTGACTGAAGGTCGTAAGTAGCCCCACCTTATTAGACGTTTTCCCGAGATAATTCTCTATGAGGGTATCAAGGAACTCAAACAGCTGTGAAGTTGAGGCCACAGAATTTTAAGCAGGACTTACTTCACCCCTTGCTGAGGATGGCTCACAGCCATAGATTCATATAATTTCTATTTTCCAGAGGGAAAACAGAGGCTTGGAGAAGCAGAATATACTGGTTAGTTTTTATTGTCAGCTGGACACAGCCTGGAATCAGTAGGGACGAGGGACTCTCAATTAAACAGTTGCCTCCATTAGACTGGTCTGTGGCTAAGTGTGTGGGTCATAGTCTTGATTAATGGATCACTAATGTGGGAGGGCCCAGAGAGCCGAGCCCACTCTGGGTGGCACTATCCCTATGCAGGTGGGCCTGGGCTGTATAAAAAAGCTAACTGAGCGTGAACCACAGAGCAAGGAAACCAGGAAGCAGCATTCTGCCACCTTTTCAGCTCGAGTTACTGGCATGACATCACCTTTTTCCATGATGGACGGTGGCCTGAAGGTGTAGCAGAAATAAACCTTTCTTCCTCAAAGTTGCTTTAGTCGTGGTGTTTATCACAGCAACAGAAAGCAAATGCACAATGATGGGACTGAATCTAAAAGCTTGCTGGAGGCCCCCAGGGATGGAGCTTATGCAGGTTGACCCCTAACACACCATCTCCAACAGAGTCGGCACACTACAGAAGCCTGGTTGCTTTGAGAATAAACTCATCTTCTCCGGATGGTTAAAAAGCTTTGGGGAATAACAGTCCCATGCTAATTAATTCAGATACCAGGTGAAGCCAAACATATAAGGGGGTCACCCTGTTATTAAAAGTAATACATCATTCTTTCAAAAATGGTTGACTTCAGATCAGAGAAAATGATCAGACCATCTATACTATTCTCTGTGGAAGAAAGAGAATATACTTATTTTTAACTTCTCAGATGTACAAATAATATTTTGCTAACTTGTTTCTGCCACCATTCTTTTCTGATTAAAATACAGTTTTGTGTTCTGGTCTTTTGGGTCTCATGTAGCCCAGGCAGACCTTGAATTTTCCCTGTAGCCAAGGCTGGCTTCGGCCTCCTGATCCTCCTGCCCTTACATCCTGAGTGTTGGGATGGCAGGTGCCCCCACTCTCAGCTTCCAGTAACTTTTATCCTCACTCTTCCAAAACTGTTCATGAAGGCTGCTAGGAGAGACCCCCTCGGAATCATCATAGGGAGGTGTTAGCATTTCATGGTATTAGGTATTACTCATCAAATGTTTCTGCAGTATCATGCAATGCCAAGCACCGTACTTCACACAAGCATGTATACACACACATACACACATACATACCATACACACATGTATATGTGTAGAGTCACAATACAGCCACTGGGTTTAATATAGACCCAAATGAGCAGTGTTCTGCAAGGTGTGAGTTGAACACAGAAAAAAATCATGGACTAATGGTGAGAGCTGGGTGGCTGCCCTTTCAGTAGCTGTGTTACTTCTGGTCCACTACTTAGGACGTGGTGGTCACAGGTCAGGGCTTCCTCACCTTGCAAATGGAGGAGCCTGGGTTAGGCCTTGTGACAGAAGCTGGGGCTCCCCACAGCTCCCCTGGCTATCCCCTGCTCTCTTCTCTAACTGACACTTCCAGGAGGGCATGTTGTTTCCCAACATGGACTCCAAATTCTCCAGGCCTTTTTTTGTTTTGCTTAGTTGTTTAATCTGTTCACAATAATTTCTGCAGGCAATACTCCCCTGAAGGCCCAGAGGCACTTGCTCCCCCTCCAAAGCTTCTGATGTCCCACTATCCACGACCCAGCTCAATTCTGTTCTGAAAGGCACATTCCAAATCTGACTTTTCTAAGTCACCGTCCAGACCTCCCATCCAGAGTAAGCAAGCTTTAGCCCATCCACTCCTGTGGATGGCCCCACTCTCTCAAGCGTTTCAGTGGTCTGTGGCCCACAGAGGACATCTGAGGAGTGTGTTTTCCCAAGAGCACAGGCAGAGCTTTTTGGATTTCTCAGAGCTTAGCAACACCCTCTTGGTTCTGGAAATGAGAGTCTTTCAATGTTAAGACTCCCTGAGCACGGTTGCCAGAATTAGCAACAAAAACTGCTACCGGAGACATATTTATGCTGCAGCCATCATCTGAACTAAACTTTTGACTGGGAATTCTTTACTGGATCTTCATACTTGATCTTGAATCAATGCAAAGCGTCCTTCTTAGACGCTTACTTCATGTTTAAATGCTCCAGAAGCGTCTGGAGGGCAAGAGAACTCAGCCTCCCCAGTAAACTTAACGCTCAACTCTGCTTGCTAACTGGTGATCTGTTTTTGTTGCAGAGAGAATCACTGTAGAACATTGTCCATTTACACCGAGCCTGTTAACTGTGCCCTAATGGTACACAGATGGTACCCTCCTATGCTGTGATGGTATACAGATGCCTACTGTCCTAGCTTCAGTTCTCTTGCTGTGATGAAGTATTCTAACAAAACACCACAGGGGAAAGGGGGTTTATTCAGCTCACACTTCCAAGCTACAGACCATCATTTCAGGAAAGTCGAGGTAGAAACTCAAGCAGTTAGCCACATCATGGCCACAGTCAGGAACCGAGGAGAACAATTTCATCCTGGCTTGTCCTCAGCTCTTTTTTTCCCTCTCATACAATTCAAGGCCTGGCCCGTGGGACAGGGCCTTACACCACGGGCTGGTCTTCCTATATCAATGAACAACTCCACAGACACGCCACAGGCCAGCCTGATCCAGATAATTCCTCATTAAGACTCAATTCCCAGGGGACTAGATTGTATCAAGTTGACAATTAAAACTAAACAACATAACACACATACAAACATGTAAAGACATATGTGTGTTTCATGAAATGCTAAATATACACACCCACACACACATATAACTTGCCTCTAGGAAACAAATACTCATATCTAATAAATCAATTTGAACATCTCTGCCAATTTGCAGGTTCAAACACATTGAACTCCTCTTCATGTATCTTCTTTTCTTCATAAAAAATAATCCTCATAGGAGGAATCTGGGGAAATTAAATCATATCAAATTTATCAGAAGATTCCAAAGTGAGATCTTCAGACCATTTGCTGGAGGGATCATTCAAGGTGTTTGTTAAAGAGCCGGTGTCTGGGTATAGTCTCAGACCTATTAATTCAGAACAGTGGAGAATGGCTCCAAGCAATCTTGGATTTTAAAAAGCCTTCCAGCTGATTATTAAGCTCTCTACAGTTTAAGAGCCGTTTATTTATGGAGATAATACTCTAGAAAGAATTGATTTCTAAGAGGAGGAAAAACTATCCTTTTAGTAGTTAAAGATAAACCACCAATATTTTTGGAGTTCAAAATAACAGTCATCTTTGAAATACATCATGAATCTATTATGTTAGTGTTTATAAAAGTGTTTAACACTGTGTTTTCTATTTAGAGATTCTGAACATTTAAGAATTGGTAAACTGATGACAGGTATTAAACTGCTGCTCGATGGATTATCAAAATAGTGAGTAAAGGGGTGGAGATGTTGCTCAGTTGGGATGCCTTCCTAGCACTGAAAGAAAGCCGCGCTGCTACCCCTTGCAAGATGTAAGACTGCTCATGTATGCACACACCTGTAATCGCAGTACAGGGGCCACAGGGACAGAAGGGTCAGAAGTACAAGGTTGCCCTTAGCTACACAATGAGTTAGAGGCCAGCCTGGGCAACATGAGACTCTGTTTCAAACAATCAAAATAAAAAAAGAAAGTAAGGGGCTGTCGAGATGGCTTAGTGGTTAAGAGCACTGATTGCTCTTGCAGAGAACTTGAGTTCGATTCTCAGCAGCTACATGGCAGCTAACAACCATCCATAACTCCAGTTCCAGAGAATCCAATACCTTCTTTTGACCTTCGTGGGCATCGCACAACACAGGTGCATTTATATACATGCACGCAATATACTTATACACATAAAGATAAAAATAAATAAAATATTTTTTAAAAAGAAAATAAAAGTGTGACTGAAGTTTATGGAGAACAGGAGATTCTAAATGGACTATCATAGCAGAGTGTTCTGATGCTGTGACCAGGGACTGGTCTGAAAGAGAGCATCATGGATTTGGAGCTCCCTCGGTGACTGGGAGGCCCCAGCCTTTCTCGTATCTTAGTAGAAAGAGAAGTGATCCAGAAGTCAGAAGGCTTGAGTTGTAATTTTTTAACTTTAGTTTCCTCATCAATAAACCAATGGCTTATATCATTAACTGATCTTCAAAACAAATATTTTCTAGACCCAAGCTTCTACCTCATTCTGAGTATTGCTTTCTGTGTATCCAAGGACAGCTTTGTGGTCTCTATCCCTACACTTGGAATTCCATTCATAATTCAAGCTTACTCTCTAGCAGTGTAAGATCAATGAGACTTCATTCACGCTATTTCAAGGAAGAACAATATACTGGCCATTAATACAAGTCTTTTCTAAGAGATAATTATTCATCCAAACACATTTCAGTCGGCATCTGTGTGTCACCTGTCACTGTGATGGGTCACAGAAATACAACAGTGAGGACAATCAGGGAAAATGGGACCTGGTCTAATGCAGCTTTCACTCAGTGAGGGACAGTGACAGGGAAGAGGATGAAGCCAGCCATGTGCAAACTGAGCTATACAGAAAACAGCTGCCCTTTTATAGTCAGTGCCTTGAGGGGTTAAGAAGGGTGGGGCAGCAGAAGTGCTCAAGAAAAGCTTCCCGGAGGAGGAGAGGTTTGCTTAGACCTACAGGAAGAAAAGGAGCTGAGAAAGAAACCCAGGCAGAAAAGAAGGGGTGGGGAGGGAGGGAAAGGAAGGGAAGGGCAGGGAGAGCATGTCCCAGAGTCCTGCAGGAGGACTAGCTTATGTGCTTGGCATTCTGGAGCAGTGTCTTCCATCTCTGAGAGACGGCTTGTTCTGAAAACAGAAGGAAGGCAGGAGCCTAGAGAACCTCAAGGGCTCATGAAAGATGTGATGTGAATGGAGAAGGCGGACACACTTCAGTCCAGGATGGGATCACTTCTCACTCGGAGATTTCGATACAGAAAGGAGCAAGAAGCACTGGATAGATTGCCTTGGTTCTGTTCCGAGCCCGAGTGTTATCTGAGTCTTGATGACTCAAACAGACAACTTCCACCGCATCAGACTGCCAGAGAAGTTTTGAGATAATGTGGCTCAGAGCCATCCAACAAACACAGGATCTTTTGTTCTTACCGTGGCCTGTTCACCATGCCACGCTGCAAGAAAAGTCCCGACAGAGCACAGAAGAGCTTATGTCACTTGGGTAAAGGAGGAGGGTGGCCAGAGAGGAAGCCTGGGGTCCTGGGCTAGGACTTAGCAGCTGTCAATCCCAGGGACCCACACTGAGGAAATGAAAGGCAAGGTTCAGATAGTCAGGACAATGTCAAGGAAAAGCATCCTCAGCATCCCGAATCTGCTAGACATGAATCAAGAGCTGTTCAATAAACAGAAAAGATGAGTCACGCTAATATTTATCTTCTAGATGGGCACACAGGAAGCAAGCTTTGCTCTAGGGTTCCAGTAAACAGACACAGTTTATTATTAAAAACAAACTACGAGGAAAACATTACAATAACTTGTCACTCAGCCCACTGGGAAAAAGGCAATTATTTTCAGGATATTAAAATAATTGCTGGTGTTAAGGATACTTAAAAACCAAGCCCATGCTACAGGAACAATGAATAATTTATCCAAGTAATGATGAAGATTTTCTTCTGTGCCTTTAAGCAAAACCACAGATTGAACTTCAGCCTTAAAACACTGAGGGAGCATATTTTGGGGATTAAACGGGGTACTACTAGGCTGTCTCACATTCTGCATGCCTCCCCTGTGCACTTACCCCGATTATGAGAGAACATCTAGGGTTCAGGCTCACACAGATCAGGCCTGAATATTTTTGCTTCCCAAGTTGCCAGGTCCCTTTCCTCCCAGCCATAAGGCAAATGTCATGCTATACAGCTTTGTGAAGTGTGGCTTACTTTACAGCCCTCTACCTGCACTGCCTTATGTGAGGGATTTTATTTCAAAGTTTCATAAGATGTGAATAGAATTCATTATTTTACTCCAAACTCATTGTTTAATTGACAGGAAGCATGCATCTAAATCACCTCATGTGCACCATGTGCACAGCAAAAGAGGCAACATAAATTTAACAATGGGTGGATTATTACTAGTTAGCATATTTATGGAATTTTAGAGTTGGGGAGCATTTTAAAGACCTTTTATTGGTTAATCTTCCACACTTCTCATGGGGTCTGACAGGTGGTAAACAATTCCTTGAATTTTAAATTGCCAATACTTGAACATTTTACTGGGGAAAGCTACCCCACTTTACTGTGATCTCAAAAGTGCCAGCCTGTCTGTTGTCTGGAGGAGACTAAGGTGGAAGCCTGGGAAGGGGTCAAGATCACTTAGGCCCTAAGACAGGAATATACTGGGTCTGTCCCAGGCTGGCTGGACACACCTCACCACCAGCAAGCTGATTTGACAGGCTTTCTGACACCAATGACACAACCCATGAAAACTCATGTGATGAAACACTCCTAAATTTGTCAATGACATCTCCTGCATCCTTTTATGAAATCAGCTATTACCAGTTCTCTTCAAATGCGTACATGTATATGCATGTAATTCAGACTAAGAGTATAGTTTTCTAGATTTGAAAATTTATGTTTGGGGCTAAGAGATGGCTCATTGGGTAAACACCTTGCAGTGCAGGGGTAAAGACCTGAGTTTGAATCCTCAGAATGCACATAAAGTGGGATGTTGTGGTGTGAACCTGTAATCCTACCACCTCATTGAGGAGATGGGAGTCAGAGACAGCCTGGCCTACACAGATGGAAACAATACAACCCCCATCTCAAACAAGGTGGAAGGCAAGGACTGACACCTGAGATATTCCTCTAACCTCCACACACAGCAGCAAGCCTGCACACACGCGCACGCACACACACACGAGATTAAAAACACCCGTAAGTTTAAAAAAGTAAATTCCCAGGGCTGGAGAGGTGGTTCAGTGGTTCAGAGCACTGTCGGCTCTTGCAGAAGACACTCAGTTCCCAGCACACACATGGTGGCTAACAACGGTCTGTAAATTCCAGTTCCAGAGGATCTGACACCCTCTTCTGACCTCTGAAAGCACTGCACAAAACCGGTGCACCTACACATATGCAGGCAATACACACATATACATAAAAGCAATAAATAAAATATATTTTAAAATAAGTTCCCCTAAGTACCACTTCAGATTTACTTAGTCGTCCTTTTTTTGACAGGGTCTCATGTACCCCAGACTGGCTTCAATCTCAATATGCTGATGAATTTGCACTTCTGGACCCTCCTTGCCCGCATCGCGGGAGTGAGGGAGTGATGGGACTGCAGGTGTGGGCCAGCACACCTGGTTTGTGCAGTGCTGGGACCTACCGCAGGTCTGCCTGCATGCTAGGTCCACACTCCACCCACTGGGACACGTCCCCAGTTCCATTTCAAACTTGTTCTGAGTCCTGTCACCCTCCCCTGGCCTGACACCAGCGGGTGCTGCCCAGCAGGGCCAAACAAACCTCGGGAAACCAAAATCCACCCCTTGACCCAAACCTTTTTGGAGCCTGGGTCTAGCAAACCAAGGGCAGAGTGGGGGTCACAGTGGGGTCCACCCCAGTCACCTGAGGGCCAGAGGTGCGGAGCCACAGACGGTGCGCCTAGAGTCAGAAGGCCCAGATCTAACTCCTTCC
This sequence comes from Eospalax fontanierii, assembly GCA_035773235.1. NCBI lineage: Eukaryota > Metazoa > Chordata > Mammalia > Rodentia > Spalacidae > Eospalax > Eospalax fontanierii. The sequence goes on from CM069540.1 coordinate 5,637,652, forward strand.
CAGGGACAGTGACTTTATCCCTCTAATCCCGGGGCTCCCGCCTGTGTCCGTGCAGTGCGTCCTGTGCTGGGCTGGCGAGAGCAGGACCGAGGGTTCAGAGCCCGAGCTCAGGCTCCCAGCTGGGACCTGCGAGCCTCCACCTGGAGGGCAAAGGGATGCTGGGAGAGCCCAGGGTCCTGGCGATGGGGGCGGGGCCGAACCCGTGGCCACGCCCACCGTCCCTCCCCTCCCCGTGGCCCGCACTGCCTGGTGACTCCGAGGATGTACCCCGTGGCTCCGGGTCTTACACGAGGAGTTGGCGCCAAGGCTCGGTAAAACTGCGGGAACAGCCACCTCCCTCCCCGACCTCGCCATCCCGGCTCCCCTCCACCCACCCAGGGCCGCATGCTCCCCAGCGCCCTGGCCCTCCCCACCTTACCCAGAGTCACGCGGAGGGGGCGGGCCGGGAAGCCTGCCGGAGCCCAGGGCCTCGTCCTCCACCCACCTGTCACCCCCTCCCAGCTGCCCGCCCCGCCCCCTCTGAGTCTCTCGGCCTGGGCCACAAATCCAGGGCCCGCGCGCCTGCGGCCCCACGCTACCCTGCGGGCCCAGGCCCCACGCACCCGGGTTAGCAGCCCCACGCCGCGCACCTCTGGGGCGCAGCTGCAGGCTCTGCACACGTGGAACACAAACTTGGGAAAAGTTTCTGGCCGAGTTAAAGATGGGCTTTCTCTTGGTGGGTGTGTGGGGCGCGTTTTTGGAGCCAAGAAGGGTCTAGTGATTACACCGCAGGCTCTGCCGAGCTCACAAAGCGCTCATCGCCGGGGTCCTCCTGTGTGGACCATCTCAGGACTGTCCGTTGTTCCTGCAACTGCCTGCAATTTCCTTGTGGAACTCCAGCCTGGTGACCTTCCAATGAGAGGCCAAGGAACCCAATTTTTAAATGAAAAAACAGTGCACCAAGCGCCGAGTCTGTATTCTCTCCAGAGGACGATACTATGCACCTCCTCATTTCTACAACCTTTCCTTCGTGATGCGAAGGACAGATGAAAACAGAAGGAAGTCAATTTGAGCTTTTAACAGCCGGTGTAAAAGTTTATGAGCAAGCAGGGCCGCCCTCACTGATGACTCCAGCATCATCTAGACCTCCGTGCCTCAGTTTTACAGTAGACCAGCTGTGTCTACTGATGGACAAGCAACAGTAACTTTACAAGAATTTTTGCCAGAGTGATTGTGCATGTCTGAATTGTAGTCTTTGGTAGTCTGAGGCAGGAGGATTTCCATGAGTTTGAGGTCAACGTGGGCTACACAGCAAGACCCCAACTCAAGAAATTTTGTTAAGTAAAGGAGTGAAAAATCTAATACACATTTACCCAGTTAGATCTGGGTAAAAATCCTAAGAGGAAAGTGCTGGAGCTGGAGAGATGGCTCATTGATTAGGAGCACTGGTTGCTCTTGCAGAAGACCTGGGTACGAAACTCAGCACCCACATGGCGATTCACAATCATTTGCAGCTTCAGTTCCAGGTGACCTGACTCTCTGCTCATGCCTCGATGGGCACTGCATGATACAGGTGCATTTACATACATGCAGGCAAAACACTCAAACACATCATAAATAAATAAATGAAGAAAGAAAGTTGATAAAAAGAAGAAAGTGATAACTAGAAATACTAAAGGAGACCAACAGTTCTTGTTATGATGATGAGGGGAACCAGAGCACTCCAGATCCCATCTTCCCATCTTCTAGCAACTCACATTCCAACGTGATGACTGCTTAATTTTACGTCACAAGTAAAGATAGCTAATGACACTCATGATAAGCTGTATGCAGAAGTTAGTGTCCTAGGAGGCCACACTCAAAGGCTTTGGTTTTTCTGTTATTTGAACCCTAGAATTATTTCCAGGCTGCATATATATGCATATATAACTATATATAAGTATATATGGATAGATAGATAGATAGATAGATAGATAGATAGATAGATAGACAGATAAATATGCTATAACCTTTCTTTTGCATCTTTATAACAACGCAGTAGGACATCCTGGTAACTCCATCTTCAGGAGTGCCAAACTGCAGCTCCACCAGGCCGGCTGTCTTTTCAGTCTTGTGTGGAAAAGCCCTCATGTTCTGCCTTTGGTGATGCCCTGATGGTCTGCTATTCATAGGAGACAGGTGTGTTCCACCTTTTGCCATGGCAGCCCGACATGGTAGTTCTCTGCTTGAGAACTGCACGATGAAGATGACACATTTCTAATACTGCTTCCAGGAAGTCTCTGACTCTGAGCTGGGCTGCACACTCTGGCTGCAGGATACATTCTAACTCGTGCTAGCCCTCTCTCTGCCCTGCGGCACCTGCAACGGCTTCCCATTGCTCTCCAGTGCGATACACTTGACCTTGACCTCAGCAACCTTGCTACTTCTTACACACCCTCTTCTTCCATCACTGCCCTCTCCCAGGACCTGCCAACCTCTCTGACTTCTGTGTGGCCTCTTCGAGCCCCATGCCCCTGTTTTTTGGCCTGTGGACTCTGGGCCCATCCATTCCTAGTTCTATCAGAAAGGTGGTTCCTTACTCCATTCTGAAAGAGCCCACGCTCCTGTGTCCCCCTAACTCACATTAACCCCTGATTTTGTGTGTATGTGTGTGCGTGTGTGTTAGCACATGTGAGGCAAGCACTCTAGTCCTGAGCTATGTCTCTAGTCTTATTTTCATTTTGAAATAGATGCTGGCCAGTAATGTTGGCCACTAAGATCTTGTATCCAAGCAGTCTGTGATCACTCACACAAAACCCTCAGGAGACTGGGCCTTGTTCACGCCCTCTCACAGAGTAGGAAAGATAGCTTAGGAGTCTCTCAAGGTCTACCTGTTCCCTTCTCCTCCCCCAAATTATGTAAACAGTCAACTGTTGCTGTACATAAGACTCTCTGGTAGTTCAGCTACCAGATGTTATGCCATGACCTGGAGAGAATTGTTGTGATTTCGTATTTTGATTACTGCCCTCCCCCCACCCCATCCCAAACTTGGCAGCTGTGATTGGGTGGATGACTGTCAAGAGGAATTTGGAAATTTATTTATAGTTCCTATAAATGCAGCTTGTAAATTCTGTAGTCAAGCTCCCAGGTACTGTGCAAAAGAGTCACTTTGGTTTCATATTAACAAAGTCCTAGAATTTGCAAAGTTTGTGTTTTTATAGTAGGGTGACTTCTAGATTTTATTACAAAAGGAAGCAACAAGTAAGTCATCTGCGCAGTCTCCCTAGATGGCCTTTGCGCGTGTGGACACCATCTCTTTTCTTCCCATAAAAGAAGACAAGTCTTTGATTGTTAAGAGTTTCTCTATTTTGCTTTCTCAGTACATGGTGCCTTCTGCATTATTTTAAAGTGGTAACATTTAAACTTTCCGTCTATCATATGCTTTGTACTTAGCAACTGTGACGTCTGTGATTTACTGCGGGGTGGGGGGTGACCTGAAATTCTGGACACAATGTGAAAATGTCAGTATGAGAGGGATATTTGACCTTGGAAGCTATCTCGAGCCTGAACAGATGGGCCTATAAATATCACTAAGTACCAGCAAGTTAAAATCCGACCCTTCCTTCCCCGGCACTCTGGTGTTTCCTGGATGGAATAGTTGCCGAGAGAGGTGGAAAAATCTCAGTGCTTTTATGTCTTTTTTTTTTTTTTTTTGGGACTTTGGCCTTCTTTCCCCCTGATATCCTTCTGTCCCCCATCCATCTTCACCATGAAAGGGGTGCATTGTTTGCACTTGAAAAACCTCAGGCTGCAGTCATACACTGTCCTCTGGAAACGTGGCTCCAGTTGTGCTGGCGATTTGGCTCTCTTGGTGCAGCCAGCAGGCGAGACTGCTGTGCCTCCCTTTGGGTCATTTCCGCAAGTCTCCCCCTTGGCTGATCTCAGTCTCAGAGACGGATCTTCCTTCTTGACCCTGCTCCTGTGAACTTGCCATTTTCTCAGTCTGGAACATTCAGAGCCTGGACTTTCCAATGTTTGTTCCTTCGTCCCCATCTCCTGCGGTTCCAGTTTCATCCTGTTACTGTGATAAGCCACTTAGACAGAAAGTAACTTGGGGGAGGAAAGCATTCATTTCAGCTTGCAGGTCTCAGGTTATCACCAAGAGAAGTCAGGACAGGAAACCTGAATCCTGGAGGAGCACCACTTTCTGACTGGCTGGCAGGCTTATGCCCAACTAGCTTTCTTAAATGGTTCAGGCCCACCTGCCCAAGAGGTGGCACCACCCACAGTGGTGTGGGCCTCCTTCGTCCGTGAGCAAGACATCCCCCACAGACATGCCCCCAGGCCAGTCTGATCTGGGCAACCCCTCAGATTAGTTGGGAGTCCTTTCTCAGGTGACTGGAGGCTGTTGTCAAGTTGACAGTTAAAGCTAGCTGAGGCACATGTGGTCATCGATCCCTCTCTCCCGTCCTCCTTCATCATTTTCATCTTCTTTCCATTAGGATGCACTTGACATGAAGCTACAGAGCTGGTCTGTATTGCACTCATCTGGGCACCATGACTTAGCCCAGGATCAGCATGGAGGAGGTGATGCATCTCTCAGTGAAGCTGGATGGAGTGGTGGTATGTGCAATCGCTGAAAGTGCACTCTTGGATCTGCAAGTGCATGCAGGGATCTGGCCATTAACGTCTCTCAAGTTCCTTGACTGCCTCACAGAAGTCAGGCTTGCCATGGACTCAGCTGAAGTGACATGAGGTAAATACCCGGTACATTCCTAGCTGTAGCATTTGCTGACTAAATGGTAGCCGTCATAGTTCATACTCAACACAGGCTCCGTCCATTTGGAATCTGAGGGCAGGACAGAGTTAGAGAGCCCAGACACAAACTGTACTTTGCATTAGGTTCAAAAAGGACAGCATCCTTTCGGTAGAGCAGGTAAGATCAGGAAGCAGGAAGATGCAGATGTGGATGGAGGAGAAGGCTCCTGGCAGAGCACCTTTGGCTGGTGTGACTGCCCTGATCCAGTTTCCAGTGGTGGCATGCACCTGGGCCTCTGGCCTCAACTCTCTGGTCAGCAGTTGTGTTTGTGTCCAGCTCATGTTACAGCTATGTTACAATCTGCACGTCTTCTTCTAAGTGATCAGCAGAGCCCCGATGTCTATTCTGTGATAAAACCTTCCTCTTGTTCGCGGGGTCCCTCTCAATTGCATTCTGAAGCTCGAAGATTAGATAAACCTGTGGTGACCCTGAGATGGCTGCTGGTTCCAGACTAATACTGGGAAGGACTTAGGGGACCAACAAATAATGGAGCAAACAAACCTATTTTTAAATTTATTGCTTTATTATTATTTTTGAGACAGGAGTCTCTCTGTAGCCACAGTTGGTCTGACACTCACTATGTAGACCAGGCTGGACCGGATCTCACAAAGATCTGCCTGCCTCTGCCTCCCAAGTGCTGGGATTAAGGGTGTGCACCACCACTCCCAATAAAATAAATCTCTTTTGAAAGCAATTTCATCTGTGATAAATAAAAAAAAAAATAAGAAAGAAAACAGAACAGTGCATTCATGGTGGAAAAAAAATCTTAGAATTGCTTACACATATTTATGATTTTGCTTAACTATGTTGAATTATATAAGGTAGAGAATCTCTAGTGTTGAAGCCTCCATGTCCTATCCTATCTAGAAGTTTTAGAAAACAGGACTGAGAATTTGGGATTTCATATTTCTCTAGGAGAGATGGCTCAGCAGGTAAGAGCACTGGCTGTTCTTGTAGAGGACTGGGTTCCAAGTGTCCATATTGGGTCTGACAACTGTCCTTGACCACCATTCCAGGGCAACCTGATGGCCTCTTCTTGCCTCCGTGGGAACCAGGCACACATGTGGTATACGTATATACATACGTGCAGACAAAGCGCTCATACACATAAAATAAAAATACTTAAAATATTTTTAAAAATCTCCGATTCTGGTACACATTTTCATTCTCAATCACAAAATAACATTTCTTTAAAACCAAAGGAAATAAATCAAACCCAAACCAAAAACGTACAGTATCAGATCTTTCCTGGAAGGGACGCAGGGGTGGGTGTTTGAATTTCTGTTTTTGTTTTCTGAAAAATCCTTAAATAGGGAAAGTTTGGAGAACTGACAAAAACATATTCTAATTCCTGATGCCAGTTGGACTATTTTGATTCAGTTTTTCTCTGTGTAGTTAGAAAAGTAATAGATTTTTATTTACGTGTGTGAGTGTATGTCTCTGTGTGTGTGACACATTTGTGCTGGTGCCTGTGGAGGCCGGAAGAGGCCCTAGATTTCCTGGAGCTGGAGTTACAGGTGGTTCTGGGAACTTGTCCTTTGGAAGAGCAACAAGTGCCTGTAACCTCTAAGCCATCTCTGTAGCCCCTCTGGTATAGTTTTAAAGTAGCCTAACAGTATAGCTTCACGATAAGCAGAGTCTCTCAGGAAATATCGCGTTGTTCTCCCTGTGTTTTGGTAGGAGCGACCAGGTTCTGATGAAGCAATGAATTGTTAATACCTTAGCACAATGCAAATCCACCTCTTTCTTATGGGGAGACCCAGTGAGTTGAGAGACTCCTGTAGCAGTGAGTGGCCATGAGGTGACTAGACAGTCTGGGATCTTCCGTCTTGGGTCCTGCAATTTCAGTCCAGCCTCCTTGCTTGTTGCAGTATTTTCAGTTCCTCTTCCCTGAGAGGAGGCTCATCCTGCTCGCATTTCATTGGCCAGCACTAGTCACACAAGCGCCTTAGAACGTGGGATCGTTCTTGTAAATATCCCGGAAGGAGAGCAGACCCTGAAATGAGTGTAGGCTTCTTAATGTTTATCATTCTTGAAACCGATTCTTTTTGAACAAAGGATTTATGTTAGAGCTCAAGATTATTCCAAAGAGAAGTTTCACACTTATGTAAATTTATACCAGTGAAATTGGATTACAGGCTGCTGGGTGATAATTGGCTTCTCCAGGATTACTCAAGAATGCCTCTAAGTAATGTACATACTTAGAGTAGATGTGTCATAACCACACATATTTTCATAATGTCATCTTACTTATGTTATTTGGCTTTCTTCAGAAAATTGGTTTCCAGCTATTTTTGTCTAATCTCTCCTTTTAGGTAATAGCCTCCAAAAGTGTAGCAGATTTCAATCGTTCCAGAGTTTGCTGTAGTAGCATTGAAATGTGCCCTGAGTACCAACTACATCCCCCAATCCAGCTGACTATGAGGACAAATCCTGAGAAAGTATTGCTATCTGACAATTTATATTAACTTACAAAAAGAACAATTTTATGCAGTGTATTCTTAAGGTGAACAGGTATAAAAGCATAGTACTGACATTTCCTTTTTTTTTAAATCTCTTTGCTTTAGTAACACCCTAATTAGATCTGCTAATGGGAATGTTGAGCTCATTTTAACTAAAGAATTTGGTATATTAGAATTTTGTGTTGTAAGCATCATTATTTTTTAAATCTCTTCAACCATGACCAAGTGGTTCATGACATGACCAGTGGTTCATTTTAAGAAATTGTTTAAGAAGTTAATTATCTGTAGTCTCACCAGAACATATGGTTCTTTTTAAGGTCACTGGTTCCTTACACATTTCTTAATGGGGATGAAAAACACCTGTACTTTATTCTTTAATATTTTTACGGCAGGGTCTCACACCTGATACTCCTCTGACCTTATTGTTGTTCCCCCATTTTTATAAGAGTAAAGTTGACAAATATCATTTTCAAGTGTGCAGTAGCTTGATATGTACACACACTTGAAATGATCACTACTATCCAACTAGTTAGCCGCCCATCTCCTCACAAAGTTGGTTTTTTTTCTGAATTAACGTTCCTAGCAATTTTCAGGTGTAAAATAGAATATTACTAATTAAAGCTATTATGCTGAGTATAAGATTCTTCATCATTTTCCATCTTATGATTGGAAGATGTGACTGACACCTCCATTTCCTCCGTCCAAACTCCCTTGCTACAACTCTTCTATCCTCTGCTTCTGTGAATTTGACTTTTTATGACATTTTAAACATTGACCCCTTATATCTGGACCTCTGCTGCAAGGTGCCGCCCATTCTTGGGGATGACCTTCCCCCTCCATTAACTGTCCCAAGAAATGCCTTCACAGACCTGTCCTGAGCCTTCTTCCTCTTTTGCCTCAAGATCCAGTTGAGGCAATAACCAAGATTAAACATCACACTCTACTGTCTACCATGGCCTATAATGTCATATGAATCTATCAATCCATTGATGAGTTTAGAGCCCTTAGTAGCTAATCACTTGCCAAAAGCCCAAGAGCTAGTTACCAATTCCCCAGTAAATGAGCCCATGGGGGACCTCTAATATTAAAGTTATAGTGACATCTATGTGAGACAGACTATTTTCTGGTCTGCAGCTCACTTATGTCATGGAGTACAAAGTCTTCTAGTGTCATCTACATTGCGCAAATGAAAGGATTTCCTTCTCATTGTGGATACTTTCTGTTTCATCATGCGCCCTACTATGTCTATGATGGATGAATCACTTTGCTGAGCCATTCCGCTGTTGACAGGTGCTTAGCTCACTGCCTGGCCGTTGTGATTAATGCTATATGAGCAGAAGAGTGTAGACATCTTCCTGCAGCACTGATCTCATTTGCTTTGGACAAGTATCCAGAAGTGGTATTGCTGGAGCAGATGGCAGTTCTATTTCTAACCTTTTCAGGAATCTCCATACTGTTTTCCATAGTGATTACACCAGTTCACACTCCCACCAGCAGTACCCAAGTCTCCATAGCTCACCTCATCAGACACCTGCCATTGTTTACCCTTCTGATACACAGCCATCTTAACATACACGAGGCACTGTCTCACTGTGGTTTGATTTGCCTTTTCCTGACTATAGGACGAAGCCAAATTTACCCTCATTCCAAAACAAGATAAAAACATTTCTTGAACAGAAAATTATAGGTCAATTGCCTTGATGAGCTGGCGTGCCAACATTCCCAATAAAATTCTAGCAAATTGAATTGAGCAGAACTGTAGCAAGGTGTAGTGATTGCTTTTCTTGCCTCTGTAACAAAATGCCTTACAGAAGCATCTTAAGGGAGGGAGGATTTATTTGGCTCATGGTTTTGGAGAATACAGTGCGTCACGGTGGAGAAGGTCTGGTGGCTCGAGCAGCTCAGTCTGCTGGTGTGGGACCAGCAGCCGCAGCTGCTCACATTCAGGCTGATCAGGAAGCAGGGAGCTCCAGTGAATTTAGATGGGATTATCCTCTAAGGCCTGCACATAGTGGCTTATTTCTGCCAGCTATGCCTCAGGCCTGAGAGGTTCTGTGACCTTTTGATGCAAAGTTACCTGATGAAGACAAAGCTTTCAAACACGTGAGCCCACGGCAGTATTTAACATGCAAAGGATAGCAGGATTACACATTACAGCCAAGTTGGGCTTAACCATGAGATGCCAGGGTGGTTCAGCACATGCAAAAATATAAATATGATATCCTCTGTTAGCACAATGAAGAAGACATGAAAATCACAAGAGACTTAGAAAAACATTTGGCAGAATTAAGTGTCTTTTATTGAAAACTGTTAACAAATTAGATACTGAAGGAACTTGCCTTAAAACAACAAAGGTTGTGCATGAGACACAAGTAAAAAACCCTCTCAATTTAAAAGAAATTTAAAAAAACCTTAAATAACATTTTTTTTTCTAAGGAAGACACACAAAATAGCCAATAAGCATTATGAGACTGGTGAAGGGGGAATGCACTCAGCGCCATGTGCCCCAGGAAGTCTGGAAATACAGAGTTCTGACTAAAAGTCCAAGTTATAGCCAGTTGGGTTTTTTTATATAATAAAAGTAGGTTAAGAAATATTTAAGCATTCTTCAAGCTTGGCTTCATGAAATAGGTAAGTTTTATTATTTTTGTTTTGCTTTGTGTGTGTTTATGTGTGTACATGTTCATGTGTGTGCATATGTATATGTGTGCATGTGTTAGGCTACAATACACGAAAACAAAATAATGAATATCATATTTTGCATATTTTTCTTTTTACTAAAGTTAATTCATGATTGGATGAGATATAATATTGTGCTTTTAAGACCTTTGTGGTTGAATTCATTTTTAATCATTTTTGGAGACTGTTATCTGTTGGTAGCTAGAAAAATCTTCGATTAATCTATGTGAACAGAAATTAAACTTTGAACCTTGTAATCCTAGAGAAGAAAGTCTGCTAAGGTGTGCAGTGACTAAGCTTATTAACCCTAAGATTAATCAGTCAACATTAGCAAATTCAGGGTTAGAAAGCTATGCTGATAATTATATAACACTTCCATTATGCACTGACTTCGATTGACTCTATTTGCTGATTTCTTAGTCATAATGCTTGTTATAGTTTTCACAGCCTATAATTCCTTGTGAAGTTATTTTAATTTGTATTTTGCATGTATTCTTAGTTTGAAGACAGAGTGTTAAGATGATATGCCCATTTGAGTTTGGAGAAATAACTGCCCAGATTCAGGAAGCGTGGTATCTGAAATCAAGCAGATTCAGCCTCACTCTCAGGATGCTGCAGCATGGAATGAAGTTCTCTCTCTCTCTCTCTCTCTCCCTCTCCCTCTTCTTCCTTGTAAAGACTTATATAATTTTATCAGTTGAAGCCTTGGTTTGCTTTTTTAAGGTCCATTTTTTCATGTTAATTTACATGCGTGTGTGTGTGTGTGTATGTGTGAGTATAGGTCATTTATGTGCAGGAGCCTGTGGACGTCAGAAAGAAGCATCGAACCCTTGGAGTCGGAGTTACAGGTTGTTGTGACCTGCCTGACCTGGGTGCTTGGAACTGAACTAGGGTCCTCTACAAGAGTAGCAAACTCTCTGAATTGCTGAGCTGTCCCTTCAGCTTCAGAAACCTTAGTTTTTTTATATGTAAAATGGGGATAGGTGAGGCTTTTATCTCATAGGCTCCTTATAAATAAACATCAATGAAGTAATGTACCTCTAGGCGTTTAGTATTAGTGCAGTAATTGGCACTTGGCAAATGCACAATAAACCTTAATTATTATTTTTTATGAACACAAGAGTGTTTTAGGAATAAGGGATTATTTGGATGCTTTGACAGTTATATAGACATAAAGATGACCATGCTGTGTCTGTGGGCCTAGATGAAGCAAATGATGGAGACATTAAGGATGGTTCTCACAATTATGGTTTATTGCTAGAATATATAACACATATAAAATACTGCTTATAATAACAAAGATCCCCATGAGCAAATCATATCTGCAATAATGAGCATAATTACAATGGATTAATAGCATAATTAGAATTCTGATGACTATTTAAAAAGCAAGTTAGAAAATATTAACATTATGTATGTATTAATCTAGATTGTTTATGCCAATACGGAGTTGTGAATGTGGGAAAGTTATTAGATAGCAATCAAGAAACTTTTATTGCTTGGAAAGAACCCTGTGTGGAGGGAAGCCAAAGAAATGGGCTTGTCTGAGAACAAACAGATATCTCTGGGAAGAAAACAGAAGAGGGCAGGACATCCCACTGAGAGCCAACACTCTGATAGCCTTCCATACCATGCAGAGTAGCTGACATTAACAACTGACAAAGAATCTATTAAAACGACACAGAGCTAATTTGCATGCAGGCAGGGGGACTACCGATGACACACATTCTAGGTAAACTGAAAACAAGAAAGTACAGTATCTGCAATGTTTTGGGGACTGAAACTGAAATCTATACTTCTCTGAACTGATAGGAGATGAAGGAAAACGAAGCTGTTTAGAATGAGTGACTCTTTTAGAGACGAAAACTCGAGATGAACAAGAAGAAAAATGATATGAATTCAGAAATTAATTTTTACAGATTTTGTTCAGATCTTTTTCCATGAAAATCTACTTTGTTACAAAATACATTCCTTCATTTGGCCGCTGTTTACATTCACTTAGAATGGATGGAAGACTGCATAGGTGAAAGGAAGAGGCTGGGCTGGCGGGGGAGCTGGGTAACTGACCTCGTCCTCAAAGATCTTGTAATGGAGAAGGGGTTGGGGAATGGAGGGCTTGGGAGGAAGATTCTGGCTACAAAGATGTGCTTTGAAGCTTAGTACACTGTACACAGGCAAATTACAAATAATGGTACCTGTCCAGGTGAGGCTGAGGGTGATGATCCCTGGCTGTTTTCAAAGATAATGTGACTCTCATCCACTTACCCTTTTACCACTGCGCAGTGGCGGGCATCCATCTATCCATCCATACACCAAACATTTATAGATTGTCAATCCTGCCGGTCTCCAAGTCTACGAGCACGAGTTAACCTTTCATCAAGTTCACAGTGTATTGAGTGAGGCATCAATTTTTATCGTACTGTCTTTTCTCACCGCAGTGCCAGATCTGAAACGTGTAGCAACAGTATAGGGGATCATGGGCGGGCTCAGGGTGGAAGTGTAATCATTGCTAAGGCTGGCTCCATAGGGATGGGTTTGGAAACACTGAATTCTAGATCTCTGTGGTCATGGAACTGACCTTCCTTTCCTACGGAAGAAGTGGTCTGAGGAGGTAAACGATTGACTCAAGGTCCCATGGCTTATGGCGATTGAACTGAGAGTTGGATCTACTCTGGGTGTTTCAGCTCCAATTTGTTCCTGTTCTGATCAAGCCCACTGCCTGAGGAGGGTTAATGGTTGACAGTTGACATAAATGTTTTATGTGGGGTTGGAGCCAAAGAAAACATGCCTAGCTTGCCATTTAGAAGGGAAATGAATTAATGATATGAACAGCTTAATGGAAAGTATGAGATTAGAAGTAGATTAGCTCTTCAAAGATCAACAAAGGAATGAATTTGGCTTCATGAAGCTATTGGCTTACAGATCAGGGAGTCGATATTCCCATGACTGATGTCAACACTGAGAGACAGGGGCAGATGCTCAGAGCCAGGAGGAAAACATTCATGGCCATTTAGGGGTAACAGTTGGTGGCATTTTATCCCCTGCTGTAAGGCTGACCTGAAACTCCTGACTATTCCCTCACCATTTTTTTTCTGTCAGACAAGAATATATGAGCCTCAGTGTTCAATAGCTATTATTAAAATAATATTAAGACTGTGAAAGGGCCTTCTGTGATAGAACTTTCTGGAAGCCAGACATCTAGCATGTCAGATTAGCTGTTCAGTTAGGGTAAAATGCTGAACCCCAACGAGCCTCAGTTTCCTCGTCTGGTGTGAGAAATGTGTAATAATGAGGACCGTTTGGGGTTCCTCACAGCTGTACAGCTCTATCTTGGCACTTGATGATATCTGCCTGTTTGAAAAACATCACTCTAGTGGTTGGCTGAACTGTGTGATCGACGTGACAGGCGCTGATAGACAAAGTTCCCAGTAAGCAGGAATAGAGAGAAAAATGATAGCCCACTCATTTTAATGAGAACCCTGGCAGCCACACAATGGTTTATTATTAAACCATTCTACTAGTGGAGAAATTGGAAATATCACAATAAAAAATTTCAATTTTCCATTTCACTAACTTTATTGAATTGCCAAGCCATATCACAAGCAGCCAAAGTTGATACATTAAATGTGGATGTTTAAGAACAAAGTTAATATGTGATATTATTGTTCCTCATTTTTAGTTCTTTTCTGCTAACCCACTCCAACATTAGATAAATCTCCTGTACTTATTACCAAAAGGCACGTATTTCCAATAGACTATGCTCTCAGTTAATTCTTCGCTCTTTGGTAGAGGCAGTAAATCACTGTGAATTTCTGGTTCTTCAATGCCAAGTGTAACACCATGTCATACAATGTCATACAATGTCATACCATGTCATACAATGTCAGTGTTCCCTGCGTTTCTAGCATCTGTCTTCTGGTTTCTATTTTCAGTTTACGATCTTTGTGTTGATATTTGGTAAAAGTCTGTTTATGTTTTTCAGGTCTGATGTAAGGCAATTTTATAGCAAAATGTTTCTGAATTGAACCTAAAGCAAACAGAATTATTGTAATTCTAGATGTATGCTTCCCAAGAAAGCAAATTTAGAATGTTTTTTCAAAGGAGAGACTTACTATTTGGTTTCACACATTGTTATATTTTGTGCATTTACAGTGTGTTTGATAACCTCTCCCCTTGTTTTTGAGCTGACGCTTTTACAAAGGGCTGCTGTGTCCGGTTCCTTTCTGGGCCTTGTTGCCTGGATAGATAGAATATCTTTTCCTGAGCTCCAGGCCCTGTTTTCTGGATCAGCTTGACCTCGCCCTGGCCATGAGGAGTCTTGGGCTTTGATCATATTCCACCTCAAAATATAGTCCTCTTATAACCTCTTATAATATATATATAAAGTATATATTTTTTACTTAAAAAATTCTGAGTCGGGGCGAGGGTTCGTAAAGTACTTGCCCTGCAAGTGTGAGCCCATGACTTCCATCATGGGAGCCCAAGTTAAAAAAAACCCAAAAACTGGACATAGTAGAGTGTGTTGTGGACCTATAGAAAAGAAAAGCCTATAACCCAATGCACAACAAAACAGAATTACCCTGGTGAGGATGAAAGCCAGGATACGGACAGACCAACACCTCCCTTATTGGATAAGGTTTATCTTAAGAAACATTTATTTATTTACTTTTTATTTGTGTGTGTAAATGTGTGGGCGTGCTCATGAACAGTGTGCATATGGAGATCAGAGGACAACTTGCAGGAGTTGATCCTTTTCTTCCATCTTGTGGGATCTGGGATCAGGTTCAAATCATCAAATTCTAGGATCAAATTGAAAAGATTTGTGCAACAAGCCTTGTACCCACTGAGCCATCTTGCAGACCCAGATAATTGTCTTCTACAGCATCTTTGAGAACCTCTTCACCCTCAGTTCTGTCACTCGAGGCTATGGAACACAGTTTGTGTTTCTGGTCTCGGTATCATTTAATTTAGCAATTACTCCCTTTGAATTTCAGCCATGTTATATTATATATATAATCAAATATATATATAAAACATCATATATATAATTTTTTCTTACCTTCTTGAGATAAGAACAATTTGAATCTCTGAGCAACGCCAAATCAAAATCCACACAGACAGACAAGCTAGTCTGAGCTCATCAGTTTAGCCCTCTGGATAGAATTCTGGATGGATGGATGCTGATTCTCTTTGGCCTTTAGCCCAGGAGAGGAAACCATTTGGAAACTTGGACACAACTAGTTAATGAGTCTAAGTAGTGCAAACAGGTGGTAAGCTGGACTCTTGGTCTGTGAGGTCTGTGTACTGACACCATGCTGTGATAATCTCCCAGCCCAGCACCATTGCTCATAGTGACTCAGAAAACTGTGTGTGCTAGCCACTGGCAGCAGTGTGTACTGGACATGCTTGAACTGATAGACTTCTAAAGACTCAAACATGGCTCCACCTTCCCAGCTATGACTGTCACTTGAGCAAAGTTTCAAACCACAAGTGCAACTGAAATCACATCCGGTTCTGCACTCTATAAAACCCCATTCAGTGCTCGAGCAATCAGAAGTGGTTGGAAACAGGATCTCTTATCGAATCTAGCTCTGTGAGTAATTATTTGAGAATGATGGGCAATATTCTGAGCCACGCCTTAAGGGTCATCTGAGCATGACGTTTGCACTTTCCTCCTTGCGGCTACTACTGATTAACAGCCAGTATGACTCAAAAAGTGTTTGTGTATCCACAATTGTTGGCTGACTCAAATGACTGAAGGTTATTTACCCAACATTCTCCATCTGATGATGGCTGTGTTCTTCAATAGACCTTATCATCAGGAACCACTTGTTTCTCTCAATGTGGACCAAATGTTCTACAAAGGAACAATAAGTTTCTATACCATGCACTGTGCAAAGGAATTTCTTCATTTAATATCTATTTTAAAACCCTGACATGAGCTAAGTAATATTAAAACTAGCTTGAATAAGGTTCAAATATTTAGTATTATCCAAAGATTTCCTGCTGTCATTAAGAAAAATACACAGCGCCAAAGCCTTGGTACTAAGAAGGATTTGTATTACGACAGATTTGTATCTGGACTTTTGATGAATATTTGTAGGTAGAATTGGTTATGTATATACCTGTTCATGCATATTTGCACATGTGTATGGGGATACATGTGCATGTGTGTACACATATGTAGAGGTTAGAGGTTAATATTGGGTACTTTTCTCAAATACTCCCCACCTTAAATTTTGAGACAGTCTCTCACTAAACCTGGAGCTCACCAGACTCAGCTATATTGGCTGTCCAGAATGTCCCAGGGATCCTGATGTCTCCATCTCTCCTGCACCTGCATTCCACGTGCACGTTGAGGCTCCCAGCTCTTTCCATGGGTCCTGGGGATTCACAATCAGGACCTCATATTGTGTGGCAAGCACTTTGCCTACTGAGTCATCTTCCTAGCCCCTGGACAGAATTTTAATCCAATTATTGTTAATATAAAGTAGACACATGTCCTCATCTTTTGAAGAGCACCCCCATGCAAACACCTTACTTCTCACAAGGCCTCCTGGGGGGTGGCTGTGACACTCTCGCAGCTGGGCAGCTAAGGAGCAAAGAAGCAGATACTCTGCTAATTGCACACACAGTGTGTTGCAACGAAGATCTTTGGAATATGAGCCCAGGGCTCTGCTCTCCAGCTGTGAACTCTCAATCACTTTCTTCCCAGCACATCGTCTGATAACTGAGACAGTCAGTCATGGGCACCACAGATCACAGCACGTGGGGTTTCCATGGTATGTGGTAAAGATAAGATTTCTAAAAGGGAGGCTCATGATTTGGGTGGGACGAGTGAGTGTCTTATAAAGTACTCCAAGAAGTCCCTTCTTTTGAGAATCACGGTTTTATTAGTGTATTTGCTGCATTTTCCCTAAAGCTTTCCTTCAGCACCTGTGGCATCTTTCCCAGGAATCTGTCTTTGGCTTTGGGAGCTAAGTGTCTATGTTATATGCTAAACTAGCTGTCTGCCTCCCATCCTATGTAGGAACATGGGATTATAGGCATGCGTTACTGTGCATCTTCACATAGATTCCAGGTATTCAGACTTCCTAAGTTTCATAGCAAGTGCTTTGCCCATTGAGCCATCTGTCCACCCTGATCCCTAACTTTTTGACAGATTAAATATTCCTAAAATGACAATGTTAGATAAAATGAAAATCAACAAAAACTTTCCCCAAATCTTAAAAGTACGATTGAATTTCTTCAAGAACTAACTGCTGTTGACATGCATATAGTTAAAGGAAAAAATTTTCAATCATTTGATAAGTATACTGCATCAACTTTTTAACTCATTTTCAGCAAAATGACTTTTTAAAGACTAGCCAGGTTCCCCAAGACCACCTTCCCCCCAGTGGCTGTCAGAAACACATGGCCTGTCACCTCAGAGAGGCAAGGAATGCAGCAATGGCCAGGGGCCACTAAGCCCAGGACAGCCTTTCATGGCTTTCCTTAGCTCTGTGGAAAGTCCCTCTCTGCGTGTTCTGTTCAGGAAGGGCAGTCTGTGTACTAGTTCAGCATGCTCCTGCCCTCCAACGCCCCTTTTCCGCCCCAGACTTCCTATCTCTGGTCCCCATCTTGCTTATTGAAATCTGAATTAATCCTTATATTTTTAAGGTTATAACCAGTTTTTCTTTTTACTTACTTGGTTTTGTTTTATGTGTGTAAAATGCAGTGTTTTGCCTGCATTTATGTAAATGTGTCATATGTGGGCAATGCCAGTGGAGACCAGAAAAGGGAGTCAGGTCTCCTAGAACTGAAGGTACAAATGGCTGTTAGCCACCATGTGGATGCTGGGAACTGGTCCTAGGTCCTTTGCAAGAGCAGCCAGTGTTCTTAATTTCTGAGCCATCTCTCCAACCTCTGTTACTGGTTTCTTAATTTGCAACGTGTCTTCTGGTTTATTTATACATGGACTCACCATGTAGCCCAGGCTGTTCTCGAACTTACTATGTAGCTTGAAATAGCCTCTGACTTGTGATCCTCCTGGATCAGTCTGCTGAGAGCTGGGATTATAGGTCCGTGTCACCATGCCTAGCCAGTCAGACAGGTGTCTATCTAGCTTTCAAATCTCATTCTTCAGAGTTTTCTCACTTTCTGCCAATTGCTACTTTCAGTATCTGTTGTTGAATTTGCTTCTGAAATTCTCCTATTGAAAGACTAGAGGGCTCTGACCTGTGTCCTTTTACAAAGTAACTAGGATGCACCTTCAATAGGAGAGAGCAAACCTGCTGACAGCAAGCTTCTAACAGTGGTGAGAAGCTAAATTCCTGTTGTGTCAGGTGCTTGGTCTGAACTGTTTGGGTGTTTGGATGAAGTACAAAGTCCATTTGGTACCTCAAAGTTTAGATGTTCATTGGTAAAGACATTGCACCCTGACAGATGTCCCATGTGAGGTAAGTGACATCTTTTCCTGTGAAAAGTCACCCCAGGCAAAAGACTTGAATTTGATGCTCATTCTCCTCAGTAGGCCTCGCTTCTTGAGCAGGAGTGATCACTTGTATGCAGAGCCTTCCCACAAAGAGAACTGTGCGTGATGCCAACCTTGTAAATACCCAAACTGGTCTCAGCAAAGAGCTGAAGAGCAAATCAAAAGGACAAGAAGTGGGCTAGAGAGATGGGCAGAGGTTAAGAGTGCTTACTGCTGTATTATGGAGGACCCAAGTTCCCAGCACCCATGCTGGAGGTTACCTGTAACTCCAGCTGCAGAGGATCTGATGCCCTCTTCTGGACTCTGTGGGCACATGCAGCCAAATGGTAGACACAAACACACACACGTACACCCAAATAAAAACCAAATCAAATAAACAATTCCAAACAAAAACCTCAGTGTTTAAAGAGTCTATGTTTCTTAGTCCAGAATAAAACATTTTTGCAATTCAGACACATTTCCTCCATTGGGATTTGTGCTGGCCTCAACAGAAGACGAACTACAGCAGAATGGGACTGTAAATTGGTTTCATGACACAGGCTATAAATTATATTAGTTGACTCAAATTATTCATGAGAGAGGAGATCTTGATTTATGCACTAGTTTTGTGTAAATTTCAATTTTTGTGAAGTAAATCTTGTTTCCTTTTGACTCACATTACAATTTGAGATGCTCTTTATCTTTCTGTCTGAGTAATCTCCGATTGACATGGGCTTTTTGTTCTTCCCTGCAAACATTTAATGACCTCGAAGTCAATCTTTAAATGAAGCAAAGCTATTTACAGAAACTGCAAGGGGAGCATATGTCCCTTGAACAAAACAACACTGGACTACAATTCCTTGCAGGGACAGTATATTCACAGATGTGGAACCTGTCCCTTCAACATGCTTACTACTTTTGATAGAGAAGTTCTTTAGGGAAGCAAAGAACTAGCTCCCATTGCAATTGACTTTTTTATATGGGATGCTCTTAAGAGTTGAGTTACATAACCATCAGTGATAAATGAAGCCAGGTATTCTTTAATATAGCGGCTACAGATTTTTATCAGAAAATATGGTTGCAAACTGAGCCATACTCATCCATTGCACAGATGTGACAAGGAATATTTCTTAAAACAATGGAAAACAAGCAAAGAAACAAACAGGGAGCAGGGTGAGGGAGGAGGGGCTCAGTAAAGGGATGGTCCGGTGAAACGAGAAAGCTGAAAACCTGTGACAACCAGGAGAGGAGTTCCCTCATGAACAACCCATCCGGGCTTGTTAACTGAACTTTTGGTTTCAATCCACCCCTACAGAGACTGGGAAACAGAAGCCTGTCTTTAGGTTTGGATAAAACGTGGTTCCTTGGACAGCCTAAGGGTTCTCAGGCAACTTTAGTAGGGCTGAGGTGATCCTTGGCTATGGCCTGGAGCTGCTGGGGAGCTGTGTTGACATTTATTCAAGTGTTTGGGGCCAAAATTGAGAACTAGCTCAGAGGAGAGCCAGAGAAGCAAGAGTTTGGTCAAGGAGAGACTTTCTGGCAAACACTGAGAAATTTGCCTCTGTAAGATGTGATCTAGTCTAAATCACTGAAGTTGACACAGATGTGTGGCCGATATTTCCTCGTCCTTTTGTTATTCTGGAAGGGAGAGGGTTCTTCAACTGGAATCCCCAAAGTTTTTACCTCTAGAATGCTGGGATTACTGATGCAAGACAACATGCTATCAGATGCTGTCCTCTGGATATAACATGGATAGTTGCAGTCACTGACACACAGTTGCTATGACCATAATCAGACGACTCAAAGAGACATGGAATCAGGAGGGAGTCTGGGAGGAAGGGAAAGGAAGCCACCAGGATGGGGTAAAGGGCCAAATAAAAGGTAATGGTGGGGGTAGAACCATGATAATACACTGTCTATACATAGGAAACTGTTGAAATTAAAGAAAACCAAAATAAGGAAAAGAAGCTTTACCAACTATTATTGATATAATATCAAATGTGGATGTGTACACATGATTGCTCCCCACCCCCTCCGTGAATGATAATATTTCTTTTGTCAGTTTTGTAAAAGGATCTGTTATCATGAAAATAATTAAGTGAATCAGTTTGTTGTCTTGGCCCACTTTCTGTGGACAACATTTCTATATTCACATCTGCTATACTCAGTATGGGCTAAGCGGATCCTTAGATACACCCACATCACAATTATATTCACATTTTGAGAACACAAAATACAGCTATCCAAGAGAGTTCCTTTTCACATGAGGCATTGGCTGAGCTCCTGTTGCTGGCTGCATTGTGTTGGGCCCAGTCAGATATGTAAGCCAAGCTGGGACAGAGCAAACGAGTCTTTCAGTCAAGAAACAATTACTATCAGTCTTGTGCAAGGACGGACAAGGCCACCCGAGGGAGGCGACATCTGGGTGGACAGTTGCCATGGACAGCGACCAGTTCTATTAGGGACCATGTGTTATTTGTGCAGAAAATCTCATTAAACCTCAGTGGCTTGTTACAGAAGAGACTATTTTGGATACCATGCCAGTGTGTAATTTGTAAGCACGTGAGTGACTTGAGATGTTTGATTTGATGGAAAGCATTACTAACATCAAATGAGCAGTTTCCGTTTTATTTTCATGTTTTTACCCCATTATTGCTCTGGGGCTAATCTTGTTTGGATACAGTGAATACATTCATGGCACCCACCCTCAAATACTCCTTAGAAAAACACAAAGTATCATTAGCAGTTTTCTACCTGATGAAAGGGAGTTGGAATCCACAACCCTCAGAACTGTGTTGTGACCTTCCCACTGTTAGAAGGGAGCAGGCAGACATTTTTTTAAGCAACAGAGACATGATGTGGATTAGAGGCAAACGAGCACTTTCCTGCAGCTGAATGGACATGCTCATTTTTAACACTTTCCTTAATCCCTCTGAGGAGACCTCACAATGAAGACTATCTCTGTGTACTGAAGTCAGTGACTGTCTCAAACATGGCAACACAAAGCAGGACGCCATCTGTTAGAAAACGCTGGAACCTCTAATTTTACAGTTGTTGGGAGCCCATCATTACTGTTCTGTTTATTTAAAATCTGTTTTAAAAATCCTAATGCTCCTTGCATTATCAGTAGGCTTTGGTGATCTATTCCAAAGAAACATGTCATAGACTCTTCTCTGCACTTGTCAGGCAATGTCTTTCTACAAAGGAACAAAGGAAATCCTTAATACGAATTCCAAGGCATTCAAAAATTGAGAAAAAAAGACTGACAAAAAAATCTGCCTACTTTATTGATTAAGAATTTTGGTAGACAGACTCAATGTTTGGATTTTATATTTGGGAGGGGTGGGTTTTGGATCTCACCAGGCTTGGATGAAGCAGGATCTTAGGTTGTGTGAACACTTCCCTCCTGTATTGTCTGGGTGACCTATGGCACCCAGAGTGTGGTAGACAACAAGTATTCATTTTTTAAAGAAGATTTATGTATTTTACTACTACTACTACTACTACTACTACTACTACTTCTATTACTATTATTTTTGTCTTTTTGAGACAGGGTCTCCCTGTATCCCCTGCTAGCCTAGAACTTGCCATGAAGACCAGGCTGACCTTGAACTCACAATGACCCACCTACTCTGCCTCCCAAGTGTTGGTATTAAAGGTGTGTGCCACTACACCATTGTTGCCGTCTCTCTGCTCGTGGCTGAACGTATCACACAGGATCTCTGCCAAGAGGGGATGAGAGGCATGGAGTCAGAACACAGACACAAGGAACTGGGTGGAAGCAGGCAGATGGCGAGCTGCTGCAAAACTTGTTTATTCAAGGAAGTACAAAGGGTTTTATGGGTTTGGTAAGCCAATTGCCCTATGGGGTGGTTCCCAACTGCAGCCACTAGTAATCTCTCTCCGGCAGATCATCTTGGTGTGGGGCAGAAGCTGGTATATCACCTGCCAGAGCAGAACAGAACACTACACCCTCAGAAGCCATTTCTTTGTTCCTCGTGGCAGGCAGCCTGGCTAAGGCCCATCCTGCATTACACTATACATATCCTCCTTTTTGTTTTTATGAGTTGAGTGACCCTGGGAGGCATGGTTCTTTGCCAAGCCATTGTTGACCCCAGGCCCCTAGGGATCACCTCAGTCTGCAGTGCCTGTCTTAGGTTGCCCCATTGGTCGGGGCCTTAACCGTCATTGACTACCCGCCATCCTGGTGAAAGAACCCAAGGGATAATGCCTGTCACTTAGAAGGGTAATTAGGATGGCATGGGAGGTTCATTCAAGAAGGCTCCTGTGCTGTGCATGAGGGTCCTTGTCAAGGAGTGCTTTTGTGACCTGTAGAAGGCTTAGGAATAAGAGAGGTGAGTCAAGTATCATGAAGAAGGTGGTGTTATTAAGTGTCCAGTTAAACAGGATTGTCCTGTATTGCTGATATCCAGGTTTGGAAGGACTATTTGGTTTTTGTGGGGAGGTCCAAGCCCTGGATGGAGGCCTGGAGATTTTGAAGCATCAATGTCTGAGAAGTTCTGCTTTGATTCAGTGCTTTCCAAAAGCAATGAAAGATCAGTAGTGTGATCAAGAAGGCCACAGTCAAAATACCCCAGCTTGCCAGGCTGAGGGGTGAAAAAAAAAGGCTGAAATCCTGTTAAGCAGTTGTTGCCCAAAGGTCCTAGAAGTTATTGGGCTGATTGGGGTGGAAGCAATGTGCTCAATCTGGTAATTAAGGGACTGGGAATGATTAAGAAAAGGCTGTGACCAGGTGGTTCATAGGGCATGCCCAGGGCGAGGCACTCAGAGTGGTTGAAGCTCCATCCAAGGGTACGTTGGGGGAGGGGTGAGTGCTGTTTTATCATTGGCAGTTGGAGGTTCCTTTTCCTTATTGGGAGAGGGGTCCAACAAAGGCGAGACCTGCAGGGTCAATTTTGGTTCCTCTTTTACAACTTTCATTATGGGTGTTAATAACTTCCTCAACTGAGGAGCCTTTAAGGCTGGCAATTATGGCCAAAAGGATAAGGAAAAATGGGGCGGGGTGTGTGTCCCTCATGGACCTCACCTTTCTTCACAAGAAAGAGAACATGGGACCAAATGGAGGTATCCCAAACATTCTTGGGCCTAATCCATGGGGCTAGGATGAGGGTTTTGTCCCCCAAACTGTCAGGATCTTTTTGTTCCTCTTTCAAGCCATGCTGCAGGAGAAGAGCCTTAAGAGCCTGCAATTGTAGCACTTTCTGATTGGTGGGGAGATTGCCCGTTATGGCAGAGTGATGTTTGATGGGGAGGGTTGATTAAGGTCCCTCTGAGAGTAGCCAATGAAATGGAAACTCAAAGTAGCAATAATCACTACACAAACCAAGAGGCCTAATCTCGGGGCCAACTGAGACATACAGACAAAATGTTTAGGACCCAAATGTCTTGTGCTTAGTGGAGGACTTCTGTTGGTTGTTACGCCACAGTTGTATGCACACATGGTGTCTCCAAAAAGGCTTGGCCGATAGCCTCACCTTGGTTCCAAATTCAGGGGGAGGGGTATCAGGACCTCATGTGATTTTGCCGGGATGAACCAAGAGTGGAGGGGCCAGCATGGGCTTTGGGACCATGTGGTGAGGTGTGCCTTCCTATGTGGGGGGGAGACAAACACAGAAAAGGGGAGAGGGAGGGGGTCACCCGCTCACCCTCGGGCGACTGTCAGCACACAGCACACAGAACAAAGAGGGGCCTACTCACGGACAACCAGGGTGGGGGTGTCTCACCAATGCTGGGGGGGGGGGGCAGAGGGTCCCTGTTTGGGCGCCAGATGTTGTTGTCCCTCTGCTTGAGGTCAGCCCGATGGGGGCGCAGGGTCTCTGACGAAAGGGGGCGAGAGGCATGGAGTCAGAACACAGACACTGGGAGCTGGGTGGAAGCAGGCAGATGGCGAGCTGCTGCAAAACTTGTTTATTCAAGGAAGTGCAAGGGGCTTTATGGGTTTGGTTAGCCAATTGCCCTATGGGGTGGTTCCCAACTGTGGCCACTAGTAATCTGTCTCTGGGCAGATCATCTCGGTGCAGGTTCTCTTCAGACGTGGGGTGGGCCTGGTCAGAGCAGAGCAGATCGCCTCACCCTCAGAAGCCATTTCTTTGTTCCTCATGGTAGGCGGCCTGGCTAAGGCCCATCCTGCATTATACCACACACACCAGGCAGATTTACATATTTTAATTTTATGAGTGTTTGTCTACTTGTAATTATGCACACCATGTGCATGTCTGATGCGTTCGGAGGCCAGAAGAAGGTGTCAGATCTCATGAACCGGGAGTTATACATGGCTGTGCACCTCCATGAGGGTTCTGGTAACTGAACCTGGGTTCTCTGCAAGAGCAGCCAGTGCTCTTCACCGCGGAGCCATCTCTCCAGCACCATACACACAGGGACTCAGTTATCTCAAGTTTGGAAATGGAAAATTGTGAGGGAGATCCCCAGAAACCTCAGGTCCTGCCAGGCTTTGCTCCAGTCTGACAGACACCACACTGGTTTGTCTGCCGTCTGGAGAGAACTTTTCTCAAGTTCAGTTCTGCCTGACTGTCGGTTTAAAGGCATTTCAGCTATGAACCAAAGATGGAATCAGCCACAGATGTGGAGAGGGAAGCCCATTTCTTGGCCCCCAACCTTAGAGGCAGAAGGTACATCCTCTATTTGGTCAAGGTCAGCCAGACCTTGAGAGGACCCTGGGATTAGAATCTAGGCCCACTTGACTTCTGGGCCATTGTTTTTGTCCTTTTGTGTTGTTGCGCCTGTGTTCATGAGGTCCCATTCCACTGCTTCCCTTCTGAATGGGCACCGGTCACTGAAGAACATCTTGCAGTTTTCCAAAGCACTCAAGGCATGAGGCCTCTGCAGCTCTGATTTGGGCTGTAGCCACAGGCTTGATCATGTTAGGCTCTGGCTCTTTTCTTTTTCTAAATTTACCTCATAACTCTTGCTCCATTTTTAATGTGTGTATGTTTGAGCTCGTGTGTATGTGCTGCTGTGTGTAAATACATGTATGTGTGCAAACATGTTGAGGCCAGATGACAACCTCGAGTGGTGTTCACCTCCCTGATGCAGGGTCTCTCCTCAGGCCTGGAGCTCACCCAGTAGGCTAGTCTGACTAACCAGTCAGCACAGGGGATCTTCCTGCTTCAGCCTCCCCAGCACTGAGGACATAAGGATGTGCCACCACGCTTGGCTTTTCTTGTGGGTTCTGGGGATAGAACTCAGGTCCTTGTGCTCATGATAGCTTACCAAATAAGCTATCTTCCTGGCCCTCGTTTCTTTCCCTGTTTTTCCTTCCCAAGGTGGTCAGCAAAGCGGGAAGGTGGGAGGGAAGAGAAGCTGTGTATCCTTCTGAATTCCTCTGTTCTCACATTCTAGCAAGGAAGGTGTCACAGGAAGTAAGGAAACCCAACAGATGGCCTTTCTTAGTCAATGTTGATTTCCCATAGCGCACTGCCTCAGCTTGCTCCTTGCCTCTTTCTGTTGTGGTTTCTTTTCCAAGATGGTTGTTACCATCCAAGTCAGCAGAATCTGCAGAGAGTTTAAGTCACCGCTGTCAGCATCTCTTCTCTTCTTGGCTGGGTGTCATTGTGCCTTTGTATTTCAGGGGTGAGTTACAGCTTAAGGAAAGCAGCATCACCCAGCACCACTTGAAACAAATCTGCTTCTTTTAAATGCATCTTCTTGCACTCTGAGGTCTCTTCTCACCCACGCTGTTATCTTTCACAGCCTAGAAGCGTGCACAGTTGAATCTCTAAATGTGACAACTGGGTGTTCCAATCTACAGATGTCCTGGGAGTCAGCATGTAGACAGAACAAGGAGCCAAATCCAGGGGGATGTGCAGGGATTAGCAGCAGATGCTATGTTCAGGTGCTGGGTGTTATGTGCTGGGTGTTATGTGCTGGCCACCTGTCCTGGCTCAGCTGCATCCAAATCCTGAATATTGTCAGTAATTGTGAACCGTAGACTGTGGGGGGAGGGTGCCAATCAAAAACAGCACAGAAGCAATGCGATTCTTATTTTTCTAATGCTCCTTGCTTCCTGCTGGGTGTGCATCTCCTCCTACAGGCAGCCACGTGGGTTCCCCTCCCTCTCCTGGCACCACGGGCTTCATAGATACAACACTTTATCTTAACGGCCCTCCTCTTTCAGTTTTCCACATGTATTTGAGTGACAGCTGGCTTTCCTTAACAAGCTGCAAGTTCCTTCCTGGTCTGTTAAAGACCACTGCTTCTTTACTTCTTGTTCTATAGACTAATCAATATTTCAAATCTTGTGATCACCAAGTTGCCTCAGAATAGCATCTGCAGTTAAATTAACAGGGATCAAATTGCAAGATCTATCAATCTTCATGCCTTGCCACGTAAGGAGGTCATTAGCTGAGGTCAGGGGGAACATTCTCCTGACAGGGAGCTTCTTCAGAATCTGTGCAGTCTGGGAACATTTATAAATTAGCCTCATTATATTTAAGAGCAGCTGGTATGAACCTCCTGTCACAGTCGTGATCCTGGGAAGGCAATTAGTAGGGTCTTTTGAAATTGCAGTAACCTCCAGCCTCATTTAAAAAGAGAAATTTAGATTTATTTCAGCTATTTTACCCCCAAATTTTGCCTTCCCTGCACCCATTGTAGTTAATTCAAGACTCTATCTTAAAGAGAGGACTGGCTGTAATTGTCTGTGTAACTGGTTAATAATGACTAATAGTCACATAGATCCTATGTATACCTGCACATTAGTGGTCATATAATCATGATAAGCTGGGGTTGGAGGGAACCATAAAGGTTATCTCCCCAGAAACTTCCAGTGTCTATTCTATGAACGATCCCCCTCTGTGGAATGCTATCCTATGCAAAGATTTGCAATCTCATAAGTTGGTGAAGTTCATGTATACATTTCTTTACCACCTGAGTTTTCAGAAACTGTAGAAGACCAATGCACAGGGGCAGGCTGTGCAGGGTGTTCAAACACAGAACCTTGTTCGTTCTCATACTTTGTAATTGATATTTTGGCAATATTGGTCCAATGGCAGGTTCTCATTCCACAGACAAATACTCTCAGGACTGGAGGAGGCAAGGCTCGAAGTGGCCTAACAATATGTGGCTGCAGCAGCACCTTGCAGTCTTGTCCCTTGACACTTGACTCAGAGTTGAATGCAAGTGAAGAGTAAGTCTACTGGAGCCTCTTTTAAAGATGCGGTAACCCATTCTTACACTTCTGCTTCCACAGCTTGGCTTCTAGGTTCCATGGGAGGAAGCTCCTAAAGGCTGCCACTAACACTGACAGCCCAATTAGGAGGAATAGGTTGAGCAATGCTTAGGGATTCGTTTAAAGAATTACAGCAACCAAACATCATAGAAAGTCTGCTGGATTCTGATATGAATGAACAAGAGGAACTAGGGTTTATGAGAACCAGATTCCAGAGGAGTTCAGTGTGGGCAGTGAGTGGTTGCACGTAAGTGGCCACCTGACATGTACCATCTAACATATACCGTCTGACATGCACCATCTGACATGCACCATCTAACACACACCATCTGACATACACTATGTGACATGCACCATCTGACCTGGACCATCTGACATGGACTATCTGACATATACCATCTGATATGGACTATGTGACATGCACCATCTGACATACACCATCTGACATACACTATGTGACATGCACCATCTGACACACATTATCTGACATGCATCACCTGACACGCACCCTCTGACATGCACCATCTGACACATACCATCTGACATGCACCATCTGACACATACCATCTGACATGCAGCTGTGGCTATCTTGCCTTCAAATCGCCCAGGGGGACAGCCCCACATGTTTCCTTCCACAACTGGCAAGATAGCTTCTTGTTGATCAGTGTCACTCTGAGCATGTATTGGCCTTTGCCTGGGCCACCTGGTGGAATGACTTTCGAGGGTGCTGTAAGAGCAGATTCTGTGCTTAGAAAACTTTGGGAAAAGACAGCTGTGGCCTCGGCAAAGGCCCCAGCACTAATAATTAGTCAAGTCTGTGCATGGGTACTCTCCACTGAAAGTTCAGATAAGATAGTTATGTGGTAATGCTTTGAAGATTAAGACTTCCTAGTCTTACCATCATTCGGAAGTTGACAAAAATAATCGGAGATCCAATTGCCTGAACAGTTCCAAACTTTTAGATAGACATTATGTAAAAGTTAGAATCATGGCGTGGGAACCAGCACAGGAGAACAGAGGTTGTAATCCCAGGGCCCCTCCAGCCAAGTATACTGAGGTCTAGATTTGAATTTTCTCTTTGCATGATGACCTCTTCAGGCCAACAGACCATGAACAAAGTTGCCAAGGCTCACAAGATGGTTGCTCTCCTGTTGTGTAAAACACTGACCAAAAGCAACATGAGGGAGTAAAAGGGTTATCTGGCTTCCAGGGTGCAGTCTGTTGGGAGAGACTGGGGCAGGTGCATGGTCTCTTCCTTATGGTCTTTTAAATTCATCAAATGTTTACATTGGCAGACAGGGCCTCTATGACTCTTTGCCCACACTGCAGCCAAAACTGCTCTCTGGTATGTAAAGAGCATTTCTTACAGGTTTGAAGGCATAGAAGGTACTATTGATCATCTTAGTAAGTGGATCATGCCTTTCATTTTGCTTTATACTTCATCAGAATATGAAAGTACGTTTAGTTCCATGTGGACATAATTGTGTGTGATCTGAAAGGATTATGGAGGGACTAGAGAAACACTGCCAAGAGCCTAGGTTTGGTTTCCAGAACCTACACAGTGGCTAGCAACAACTAGGACTCCAGTTCCAGGGGATCTTTTGGCCTCCATGGGCACTCCACACGCATGGTGCATGTATCATGCAAGGATACACACACTTACATACACACACTTAAAGATAAGTAAGTCTTAAAAAAAAATAAAAGGGTGGCTGGAGAGATGACTCAGTTGTTAAGAGCCCTGGCTACTCTTGCAGAGGACTCAGTTCGATTCCCAGCACCCACATGGTGGCTCACTCTGCAGCTCCAGTTCCAGGGGATCCAACACCCTCTTCCCACGCCTGTGGGCTCTGCATGACATGGGTGAACCTACCTACATGCTGGCAATATACTCCTACACATAAAATAAAACTAATAAATGAAAATAACAGTAAGAGGATCATGGAATGAATGAGGCTACAGAAAAAAACTTAATGTTTCTTACAGAAAATACGGCAATAAAATTCATCACAAGGTTTTAAAATAGAATGCCACTGGCTTGTGTATTTTATTTTCTAATTCTAATTTTTCCTATATTTTGAAGGAAAAACCCCCATCATTTTCATATATATATATATATATATATATATATATATATATATATATATTGAGGGACACAGAAAGATAGAGAAAATGTCCTCAGGCCATATGCTCAAAAATCTGTTCTGGAGAGTGGAGGATCCAGAATCAATATGTTGGTGACAACTACACATGTGGTTGGACCCTGTGGTCTTCAGGCCTCTCATTCTCTGGCATGTTTTCTGTGCTCCGTTCTAGAGAAGCTCTTCTTTCCCATCACATCACCCCGTAGAGTGTCTCAGCTGTATATTCAGGCAGGCTGCTTGCTCTTAATTCAGAACCCCAGCCGAGCGGTTCAGAGTACTGAGCACGGCAATCCTTCTCTTGGCCAAGAGCTCTTGCACTCGGGTCATCTATGGAGGGCAGAATAAAGGCAGTCCAAACATGCCCAGCCTCTTCTGCATTCCGCTGGAGCACATTTAGCAATAGATTGAGATATACTCTACTCCACGTTGCCAGGAAGCAGTGGGTGTGGTTCTCTGTACCTTTTAGAAGATTTGGGGAGCTGCAGGGTGAAATAGCAACTTGGGTACTGAGCTCAGACAAGCTTCTAACCTCTGTACCAGATGGCTGTGATGCTGCAAGCCTTCCATTGGCTGACAACAGGATGACTATAAATAGCATCCTTGGTGCTTCTAATCTTCTTGTCCTGCCTCTTCTCTGTCTACTGTACTTTGCTGATGTTTTTCTGTTCTATCAGTGTTCTATGAAGTGGGAAGAAAATGAAAGGCCACCAGAGGCAGAAAAATGTATTTGGAAGCCTTGAGTCATGTTTATCGTACCCTCCGAACTCAGAGATGTGGGATAAGGTTTACAGCTGGGTTGGGACTAATTCTAAACTTAAAACATTTTTATCTTCCTGAAATGAATATAATGTCTGAGTGATTCAAACTGTACATTTTAGGAAAAGACTGTATTTTAGAGTGACCAGTTCAATTGTAGCTGGCTTGGGTTAAATGTTCTCAGGGAAATGAGTGCCACAACCCAAACAAGTGGCACTCATTGGTCAGCCTGGTAATTCTGATTCCACATAGAAGGTGTTTTCTCTTCTCTCTATTCA
The DNA here is from genome assembly GCA_035773235.1 of Eospalax fontanierii. Classification (NCBI taxonomy): domain Eukaryota; kingdom Metazoa; phylum Chordata; class Mammalia; order Rodentia; family Spalacidae; genus Eospalax; species Eospalax fontanierii. The sequence continues at coordinate 5,668,408 of CM069540.1, forward strand.
TTGTCCTCCCTTCCCAGAGCCGTTGTCTGCTTCAGTACCACATCTTTGAGATGGAATAAAGAAGGGGTCTCAGCAGTTCCCAGTAGTCTACACGTCTCTTTCCATCAGGTACATTTCAGTTTGGTGGAATATGAGACTCAGCATGCTTCATGCTGCACAGTAGCATCTCCCTCTTTCTAGCTTTCCCTTTCAAAATATGAAGAGGAAATAAAGGCATGTCTGAAGTTAGCTGCAACTGACGAACACGAGACAAGAGGCTGCTAGTCTCTATCTGGGATGCCGCAGTGCATTTGAACACAGCTCTCCCCATGCCAAGGACAGCGGCCTTTCAGTTCACAGTGCCTAGTCTCCATTTTCCCCTGACATAGGTAACTGGGGACTAGACTTAGGATAAGAGTCTGAGCTATTCCTGGGCTGGGTAAATTGGACTGTGGAAAAGGGCATTAGCCTGGAAGGCATGCAATTTGAGATTTACATTTAAGCTCTGCCTTATGACCACTGTGTCACTGGATGCATTGTCCTCTGGCTTTCTTCCTTTCACAGGAAAATGAAGAGGTTGGACCAACTGAGCTCTAAGGTTCTTCCAAGTTCTAAATCATACCCATGATCGTAGTCATTACTCCTGCCCTCTTGTGGATCTCTGAAAACTTAAAGGATATTTCTGCTTGTATACAAAGATGTGAAATAATAAGAAATCCATAGCTGTCTGGAAGCCAGAGGGGCAGGATTGATGGTCTCAGCCAGGTGACTGAGTACCTCCCATATGTCCTGGATTAGCCTTTCCCATTGGACTAAATCTGATTGGAGATTTTAGCTAAGAGACTTAGTAAATATGTCAGCTGGCTCTGGGCCAATCACGTTAAGAGGAGAAAGGGAAATGAAGAAGATGAACATAAAAAGAACAACTATTTTCTAAAGAAATGGGAGGCCCAAGTCCCCCAATACCAAGAGTTAGGCTAGCAGTTCTACTAGAAGAAGTAAAAATCCTCAGTGGACTGCTGTTTGTTCTTGGAAAGTAGATGAGTTTTTAGACTGCAATCCCTGTGATCTGTTCCTCTATCAGAAAAGGTTATACTAGGAAATATTGTTATTAACAAGAAACAGTACCAGAGATTTTAGTGTAAGTAGAAGATTCTATGCAGGAGCCGAGTTAAAACCTCGGCTGTTTCCAAAGGAGAGCTCGCTGAACTCTCAAGAAGCAGAAACAACTGTCCCCTCACCTCCATTAGGGAGCGTCAGCAAGAGAGAAACCCCAGTAGGAAAATCCAGGCTCCCTTGAGTCTGATACAGAATGGATCCAGTTCAACTCCCCCGATGACACGGAGGTTAGGATGTGGGGCAAAGTGTGGTCCTGTCTCTAAGTATCTTACATGACTGCTCTTGCTGTTTGTTTTTAAGGATTTCTCAAAGTCCAGCCCCTTTTCAATCTGTTGAGAATGTATAAAAGGATCTTATTCCATCCCATATTGCCAGTGCTTGCAGAAAAGTTTGGAAACGTTGCAGAAAATCACTTGTGGTTGACAGGTGGATTGTGATTTAGAATAAGAGAAATAATTTTGGCAGATGAACCGAATGTGTCAGACGTTTTGAATGAAGTGTTTTGGAGTCTGTATAAGTTCACACACCTCCTCAAAACAGGAGAATGTGCTCATTGGGACAAGTCACCCAATCAGATGAGAAGAACCCATTCAGATTTTTTTCTATTTTTTTCTGGCTATTATGGCAGCCTATCAAAGTGCTCAACAGTAGTCAGCACTAATGTAGAAATTACTTGTGCGCACACAGTGTAAGATGTTGGAGGCTGGGTCTCTGCGAGCTTTCCTGCTCACCCCTTTTCCCCGTTATTTCCTGTGTCTCAGATGTCTCCTCCAACTGACAAGGGTGGCATCCTTGTGGAGCAGCTGGACATTTCTGAGAAGCCAATTTTAGTAGTTTCATCACAGCCCAAAGAGGACATCCCCTGAGACCCGAAGTTGTGCACTCCACGTGTAGAGAAAGCTGCATCCAGAGGCTCAAAATACACTGGGAGGTGTTAGGATATTCCCATTGGACTTTGTAGCAAACCAATAATTCTGATTTTTAGAAAGATTTATTCTGTATTTTTATTTATGTGTATGTGTGTGTTTGTGTCTGTGTCTGCACACATGTGTGCAGGTGTCTGTGGAGACCTTCTTAGAAGAGGGTATTGGCTCCCCTGGGGCTGAAGTTAAAGGGGGTGCTGGGCTGCCCTACATGGGTGCTAGGAACTGAACTCTGCTCCTGTGTAAGAGTAAGAAGCTCTCTTAAGTGCTGAGTCATTTCTCCAGCTCATGGTTCTGCTTTATGGAGTGGCTTCAGTTCACGACAGCAGTTGGAGATTTTCCTCACAAATGGAGTCTTTCTTTGTAATAGGAGATATTTCCATGCACTCTCCTTCTTCAGTTTTCCATTACTTTGGTGATATGTGTTGGAAAACAGATTTGGTTGGGCCCTCAGGTAAGGAGATTCTAATGTGCAGAAGCGTACCAGTTACAAAGCAGACCGGGAAACCGTCCCTTTCATTTAATCCACGGATGCCTAGGGGCCGTAGCAGGCTACAAGTGTCATGCTTCAGCTTTTTTCTAGGACCAGAGCATTGGGAAGCCACTGGTGAGTGTGGTTATACTTACGGTTGTATAGTTTTCAGGGGCTGAGGAGCTACCCTGTGCTACCAGGCTGAGTACTTAGCACACATCCTGTAATTTAACTCTTATGTTAGTTAGTCCCTAGGCAGGTCTTCCAATGCCTTTTTCCCGCAAAACACAGTCAAGCCCTTAGCAAGTGTCCAAGTTTTATAGTTCAAGATCATGCAACCAGTGAGTGGTGGCGCTCAGACACTCAGACTTGTCTCTTTGCCTCCCAGGCCTGCACTGCTCAGCCATCTCCCTGAGGTCGTATGAGCTGCAGACAAAAAAGCTTACTATCTAAACACTGTAATGAACAGAATTAATCATCAATATTTAAGAGGAAGAATGCAAGAAAGAGGATTAATCACTTCTTTCCTCCTTGCTGAAAATGAAGAATGCTGTGTTGTAACTGTGCTGCTTGAGGGACAACATGTATCCCGAATTTGAGAAACTGATGATCCTGATTGCCTTTGTTGACGTACTCTTCCTTTAGCGAGTCAGGGAGCTACGAAGAGTGCAACCATCGTGTTGCCACTTGTTGCCCGTCACCCCAAAACAGTGACTGAAGTGTGAGTTGTTGGGGCAAGGGAAATACTTTGTTTGGAAATCTTAAACCAGAGAATAGAGCTATTGCTCGCAAAGATCGCCTTGCCTTTGGGTTCTAGGTACAAGGGTTACACAGAGAGTTGCCGGGAAGGCAGACAGGTGCTGGGCGAGGCTCAGCTCCCCAGTGCTCTGCTTTTCCAACACTCTCCCTGAAGAGCAGGGGAAGACAGCTAACAGACAGACCCCCTTTCTCCAGAGTTGCAGGGAGAGCTATAGAAAAGTCGCTTTCCTTTTGAGGACAGGGGAAAAAACTGGCTGGAGAATGGAAGTTTGTATGCTGGTGGGTAGCGTTGTGGAAGACTGGCACGGCTGTTGTCCTCTTGCATACTCATGGTTGTGGTGACCTGCACCAGATTGGGCTGGCTCGTCGTCCGTCATGGCAGAGGCTGTGGCCCACTAGGCCTCAGCCCTTCCCAAGGATATATAAACAAGTACCGACTGCTGAGGGGACTTCTTTACAGTGGTATGGCCGTCTGTTCATTGCCTACCTTCCTCCAAGTAACCATGAGTAGGACTCCTTGTTTCTCTAAGCTAGCTGTGAGTGGAGTCATTTCTCTGGACTGTCACTGGTGCCCTATCTGGGGTGAATAGACCTTTGTTCGTGGTCCCTTTATACCATAGGTGGCTTCAGTCTAAAGTGCTTCAGTCTAAAGCCACTGGCTCAGGTGTACAAACTCCAAAATGAACGACTTTTATAATCAGCTGAAAGCAAGCAGAGTTTGAGGGGCTATCCAGGGGTTCCCTCGGAAGTAAGAAGAGCTCTGGAGAGGGGCGGAGACATCGCACATCTGCTGAGGAGAAGATAGGGAGGGAGCGGCAGAGCTGTGCTGTGGGGAGGCGCCTTCTGTTTTCGTTGTCCTACATTCTGGGTGTCCGTGGCCAGGGCCTCAAACTGAGCTTTGGTTTCCTCATTGCACAATGGACACCATGCCACAGTTTGACGTACAGAGAGTTGTGCAGGTTAAATGACATAATGACATGGGACAGTGTCTGACATGTTCTTTGTGGCCCATCAGTCCCTTATGGAGTCTGGCAAATGTCTTATAGACATGCATGTTTCAAGGGTGAGTGAAAAAAGCCATCCAAGGACTGACGCCCACCTCTGGCTGCTCAGGCGTCCTCTTCCTGCCTCCTCCTCCAGAGCTCTGTGCAGTGACCATGATATATTCCAGTCTCAGCTTTAATCTCACCTTGGTTTAAAGAACTTTTCTGACCAGCCTCTCTAAAGAAAAAATTCTAGCATTATTTCCCATTAAAAAATCTTCATACATTTAAAAATTAATTGTTGATCTTTCCTGCTTCCATTTGAATGAAACTTCTTAGGGACTGAGGACTTTTCTGTTTTGCTTGTTGCTAAGCAACTAGGACCTTAGTGCTACCCAGTAGCAAGGGGATACAAACCACATACGTAACAGAAATTTTCTAGTAGCGCCTCAGCAACGACGGGAAGAACAGGGAAAATTAATTTTGATGCTGTGTCTTATTTAATGTACTGCTTCATACATGTACTGCATCCATATGCAATCATATGCAGATGAGATGGTTTACACTCTGTTTTTCTTACCAAATCATAACCATCTAGGGTGTTTTTGATACAGGACATCTTAAATGCTCCGTGATCACACAGGCAGCACAGGCTTACTGACCTAGCATGCCCAGGCTGTCTGAATTTGTGGAAGAAATTTTTGGGGGACCTAGGTTTCTTAACTTTGTAGGAATTCTTCCTAACTCTTTGTTACCAATCAAAGAACTTTAGAACTAGCATTTTAGAGATGGTTCCCTTTCCTGTACAGTTGAGGAAACTTTGGCCCAGAGTGGGACTGTATTAATTTCTGCATTGTCTGATTCAAGGTCACGTTGAAGTGGATAGATCCAGGCCAGAAATTCATGTTCTCGTCTTCTTTTTTCATATTCTATTCAAACACTTTTTAAATAATAAATTTTAAATACTAAATACTAAATTTTTAAATACTAAAGCACAGGATATCGGGATTCTGAATTCCCTGTTTTCTTTCACTTTGTAAAGGCAGGGGTGGAACTCCAGCTTCACACATGCTAGGGAAATTCTCTACCCCTGAACTAAATCCCTAAACCCTTGTCAGTTTTGAGACAATGTCTTATTAAGTTGCTCAGGCTAGCCTTGAACTTATTCTGTAACTTAAATAGGTCTTGAACTTGCAATCTGCTTCATCTTCCTGGGTAGCTGAGATTAGAGGCTTTTGCCACCAGGACTGACATCATTTGGATTGCTGAACACATCGAAGGATTATATACAACCCTCCTACACGTAAAGGGAATGATTTTCAGAGTTTGGCATTAAACAAGGGATTGAAACTTCAGATAACATCATTGTGAGAAATTTTCATTGGTGCCTTGTTTAATTAAATCAGTTCATTTAGATTAATGACAATTTCTTAACTTTAGCTAAAGTCCAAACTGTTAATTTTCCATCTAAGATTTTATATTCCAAATTGTTGGAAGCTCTAATATTACCAGTACACCTGCAGACCACGTGTGCAAGCCCCTCGCTCCTTCCTGTCTCCAATCTCAGGGAAGAGGGTAGGCAGCTGCTCTTCGTATGCATGATACTGATTAACGATGTCTCCAGGAAATCAGCTCAAGACAATTAATTTTTACAGCATGAGTCCTGTACTTGCTCGCATTATGCTAAACTCATGTTTTGTTAATTGATACTTCTGGGAAATAGAAATAAAGGCCTGTTAGTGAAGAAGAAAAAGAAGGAGGAAGAGGAGGAGGAGGAGGGAAGACAACTCCATTATGTATTCATCTTGACTTTCTACCTCATAACCCAGTGGAGAGGGGGTAATCAGAGCTTTGACCTAGAAAACTTATTATAGATGAAAAATTATTGCCTTGTCTTTTTATTCTTTAAGGCACGGACATCAAGGATTGTGTTCTGAGATGTTGTCATTGCAGTGTCAACCAAAACACTATCACACTGTCAGGCTTCTCCTTTTGAACCTCAAGGGGCAAATAATAAAGGGTTCTTGGGATCTATCTGTATCTCTGGAGCACCAGAGAGCACGGGATCACTGGTATCTTCTCTGCAGGGTCAGCGGAACAAGAGGATGGTGATGTCCATAGCTGCTGCCCATAGCTCCAAGCACAAACCTCACTATGCTACAGAGTGGAACAGGTTGAAGACAGATCTTAAAAGCAAGGATTTCTTTGGTAGAAAGAAAACCATTATTTACTGCTTTACCTCACATATCTAAGGAGTTAGTTATGCTTTCAGGTTTCTATCCATGGGCTTCTTGCTTCATTCTTTTTTGAAAAAGACTCTGTCTCTGTGAGATACCCAGCCCTAAGTGACACGCCTGCAATGGAATCTCTACACCTAAGGCTCAGGGAGCATAGAGAAACATAGCGTAGAGAGGATACTAATGCATCTCTCACATCTCACCAGTGATGTTTCCTCATGTAACAAACAAATGGTGATTAACCCAGAAGGCCACACTGGCCAAAACAAATAGAATAAGAGACTTCAGAGTGTGTGTCCCTGGGTAGGACTCATATTAAACTTCACCTACCCAGGGCTCAGGGACAGTTGTGGAAGAGGGGGAGGAAGCACTCTAAGAGCCAGGGGTGGTGGATGACCACAAGGAAGCATTTTCCGGGTGACTGGGAACTTGTGTCATGAACTTACAGCAGTGGTGACAGCGTGCACAAGACACATGCCAACTCAAGCCAGACAAAAGCCCAGCATTGAATTGGGGTAACAGGTGAGAAGCTCCAACCTTAGTCAAGGAACTGTTGGCAGCTGATCACTGCGGACTGAGGGAGCATTGGTCTTCTTTAAGGGAGTGATGCTAGATAGGCTGACCATGCTCCAGTCAATGAACTCACACCAAGGGACATCTGGGGTCACAAACTTGACATGATAGGCCTTAACATATATGACAGAATGCATGAAATCTGCTGGAGGGCTTTGAGGGAGGTACACATTGGGGGGTTGCCTAAATATGAATAAGATATATTGTATGAAATGCATAAAATTCAATAAAAATATATTGAAAAAAGATTCCCTGTCATTGATGCAAGCTCATGATCTCTGTGACCACAGAGCTTGTAATGAGAAAAGATAAGCAGACATTTGTAATATCAAACAACAGTGATAGCAACAGCAAAATGATTCAAGTCCTTGAAGATCCCCTGCAGTAGCTCTAGCAAGGGAGGAAAAAAGTTGTCTTAACAGCAGAGGGCGTGGGCTGAAGTTCGGCTTCACTGTTTTAAGTCCTAAGATTTGCTTACAGATTTTAAACATTGTCCATGATTCTTTGAATACTTGTTTGGAAAGAGTCTCCTGGTCTCCATGGGATTGGAACTGGGAGCTGACAATGGATGAGGAATTTAGATAGAGAAGAACCGGCTTTGGGTGCCCACCAATGTGGAACGTATGCCTTAGGGCAGAGTTAGGGCTTGGGGTCTCGGGAGCCTGTGGGCAGGGTCTTGCCCTTTCTGAGCTGTGTGGTCGTGGGTGGAAGACTTACTCTTCTAATCTAGGGTCTTCATCTGTGAAGTCAGGTTATTTTATATGTCATTTGGAAGCATTGCAGAGAGAGTAATAAGAGAAAATAAATGTAAAACTTCTGCTATGTTGACAATGCCCAACAAACATTAATGTCCATCAGTATTGCAATTTTCTTTGAGTAGATCTGTCTGTATCATAGAAGAGAGTGATCGATGTCTGCACACTAAAATAAACCTTTGTTTCTTGTACATTGCCATGCACAAGTCATTTTTTATTTTAATTGGATTTGTTTTTCATACTAAGTCTGAATTTTGGGTGTTCACCGATATTTTAAAGTAATAAAGCCTACTCTTTACACTTATATATTATATGTGTCATGTGCATGTATGTTCCTTTCAGCGTGGGTTCACTCCCTGGAGCCTGGTCAGCCTACTAAGAGCCTCACCCTTAAATGAGACTGAATCTTCCCTTCCCAGCAGTCCTCAGGGGTCGGGTTTTTTACCCACTTCCTGAAGTCTGTGTTGAGATTTTGTCTGACTGATATGGGGTTTGTCCATGCTGTCAGCATTGCTGTGAGTTCATATGAGTAGCTGACCAGCTGTCTGGAAACCTGTGTGTCCATGTGGTCATCCACCTCTTCTGGCTCTTGCAATCTTTCTGCCTCCGTCTTACTCAATGATCCCACAGCCTTTGGAGGCAGAAGTTTGATATAGATCTCCTATTCAGAAATATGCAGTCTGCAGCCTCTTATTCTCTGCACATTGGCCAGTTGTGGTTCTCTGCACTAATCATCATCTGCTGCATAAGGAAGCTTCTGTGCTGAGAGTTGAGAGATACGTTAATCTATGGGTATAATAAGGCGTCTCTAGACATCAGTTTCATACGCTATCTATTTAGCAGGATAGTTACATTAGGTTTTCTGCCATGACCCATGGGCTGTCTAGCTTCAGGTTCCTAGGCCTGATATCAATGTCAGGTGTGGGCTCTGTCCTATGAAGCAGACCTTAAATCCAATCAGAAAGCGGTTGGTTCCTCCCTTAATATTCATGTCATCAGTGCACCAGGGCGTCTATCTTCCAGACTGGGTGTTGTCTGTCGATCACAGGATTCATAGCTGGATGAGGTTAATGCTAAATTTTCTCTTCAGGAAGCTTGCATAGCACCTTCCAGCACTACGAAAGTTCAGCAGTGGAGACGAAGCTTTGAAGTCACTACCAACTTCATTTCTCCCAGTTTGTTCTACAGCTCATGTGTGTAGTGTCTTCATAACATTCTATTTGTCCTTAGCAGATCAGAAATAAGGAGTGTGAACCAGTTGTGGTAGCATAGGCCTATAATCTATTACTCCAGAGGCTAAAGGCAGGAGGATCACAGGTTCAAGGCCTGTCTGGGCTGTGGGTTTAAAGTCAGCTTTGTCAACTTAGAGAGTCTCTCGAAATGAAAACTACAGTGTGAAAAAGAGCTGGAACGAAGGTCCATGTGGAGCATGTGTGTGAGGCCTTGGCTTCCATCTGCAGTACTGAACAACGAACCAAAAAAACCCGCAATCCCTAAAGCCGAGGAGTGAGAACAGGAGGGCTGGGGGTTCTGAGAAAATTCTGGAAGCATCAGCATGAAGTGATGTGGAGCAGCTGAAAATGGAAATCAAAAAGTACAAACACCAGAGCAGAAGCTTGTGACGGGAGAATGCCCAGGGCTGCGGCTTCTGTGTGGAGTGTGGGAAGGTGTTACATACAGCTGTGTGTGACACAAATAACTACATATCTATATAGATATATATCTGCAGACACTGCTATTACAGATGAATTATGTATAAAACTTATAAATATTTGTGTTACATGATTCATAGTCTTTATGTCTGATTTGTTTTAGAGAGTGAGTGCTCACAGGGGCAAATTTCAGTTATTTGGACAATCTGTTCTCTTGTAATTTACTCTTCTCTGACTGTGTCTGCTAAATGAGACATTATGGCACTGTAAGAGTCGGTCCTGCCGCTTTCTGTTATTTCATGCGTGAAGGAGTAAGCCTGGGGTATAGACAATGGTGTACATATTTTTAAAATGTTTTTTTTTGCCAATTTTCTAGAAAATAAGTAAACCAGGAGTAGGCTAACTCAATAAGTTATCATTACAGCTATTTTTACTATATAAAATAGCACATTTAATGAAATATACACGTTTATATATATATGTATGTGTGTGTGTATACATTTAATCTTTATAGTTTACTTGGTATTATGGAAGATATCAGTAAGAAACAAGATAGTCTACCAGAGCCTGGAGAGATGACTCAGCAGTTAAGAGCACTGGCTGCTCTTGCAGAGGACCTGGGTTCAATTCCCAGCACTCACATGGTGGCTAACAACCATCTGTAACTCCAGGGGATCTGATGCCCTTTTCTGGCCTCTGTGGACATTGTATGACCTGGTTGCTCTTACATACATGCAGACAAAACACTCATAGAAATAAAATAATAAATAGATTAAAAAAATAATAACCAGTCTTCAAGTAATTTGAATCTAGCAGGGGTACGGACAGGGACAACAGTTAGCTATGGGGATCTAGCTATGGGATGAAAAAGAATCAGGGAGGAGCGGAGCAGGGACCAGAGTCTACATAAAATAAAATAAATTGAACGTTTCATCATAAATGTCTTTTCCTGAAGATGGAAACTTCTTTTTTAGTGGAGTGAGGCTGAGGTGCTGAGGTTGGGACGTCAGTGGACTTGTGAGCTGAGCCCAGAGCCTATCCTGCCAGTTCTTACCAGGCAGACTGGCAGGAATCAGAGAGCTGCCTTCCTCAAGGTTCCTGAGCGTTTTTTTTTTTTTGTTTTTTTTTTTTCCATATCTGTTGGAGCCTCTGATTTCTAGACTTTTCTAAAAATGAAGCAAATACCCAGTGACAAGCCTGAGGTTGTTCAAATAGGACCAAGTTGAACGTTCCACAAATCTCAGTCATTGGTGGTAGTAGCAGACACTGCATACTACATTCAGGGAGGATAGACACCGCATTCAGTGCAGGATACTACAGCAGCTGTGGACCACCTGCCAATCTGAAGAATGAACAGGTCCAAGTCCCCCCAGCGCTTGCTCAGTGGCCTTCAGACGAACAGTTAATTATAGTCTCAGCTCAGGTGTGATCACATCTGATATTCCTGTTGAAGGTGTTCACTGCCGAATTGGCTCACCCATCTTTTCTTGTGTCCACTGAAGACTCAGATAATTGTCATTATTACTGTTATTGTTATGAAAAATTGAGAATATCTTCCTCCTCAAAGGATGGGCAATGTGGATTTCAGTCAAAAGAAAACTCTGACCTTGGAGTGTTTGCTCACGGGTATTTCTGCAGGGGCGAGTGTCAGCCTCGAGGACAGTTATTGGTATGGGGGTGTCTTTTCCTTCTGGCTCATGCAGGCCTGGTTTACGGAGCGGAGAAGACAAGGCATTTTTGTTATCCTGAAACAAGTTTGATTGCAGATTTGATTCCCTACCCTCAAGTGGTAAGCAGGAAAAATTCATTCAGATCTCAAGAGCGAAGCCCTTCTCCCCGAGAGGGGCTCGTTTGCTAGAGATTAGGCACCTAGAAAAGATGTAAATGGTTTCTAAAGCTTTCCAAAATTAAAGGAGAAAGAAAATTGCCTGTTTCTTTACAAAGTCTTAGAAAGCATCGACTCTTGTTGAAAGAATTTCCCCTCTGGTTTAGCGAATGTCAAGACCTCAGATTTTAAACTTTGAAATCTCTTCCACAGGCCTGTTCATTTACCCTAACCCCAGTGTATTCAAAACTGCACGGCCAAGTGAAGCGGGTTCCAGAGGCGCTCAGAGCAGGGACTCATCACTCCGTTGGTGATGAGGGAAACATCCTGACACTCTGGTTTCTCAAAACAGATTCTCAGGGCCAATGAAAAGTAAAATGATGGTGTTCTAATCCCAAAGGTGCTAGCAGATAAGTCCCCGGGCCTCCACCACCTTTGCTTGCTTTCTGTAGGACCTAATGACCTTTCTGTAATTCTGAACAGGCATTTATCCCTGGAAGACTTTCAAAGTCTGTACCCTAAACTTTGGAAATACTTCCTAGGTAGACCATCGTTGAGCCCACCTTTCTGTGAGGCCCAAGCTGGTTCCCACTGAGAGCTGCTAACCCTTCTGGGTCCAGCACAGACCTTGGCCTCCCTTAGAATGTACCTGTCTAGGCAACTTCCTCATCCAGCTATGTGCCTTTCTTATACCTGTTCAGTCTCTTTTAATGGTTTCCCTCATCAGAAGAAGTCCTGACCTCCTAGCCCAACAGGTCTGCTCTATACTTCCTGTCCTTGGGCTATGCATGCCTCCAAGAATCTTGTTTGTGCTTCCCTTCTAAGAGACTGGCAGCCATGCCCATGGCATCTCCTGCATTCCCCTGGAGCACCACACACGTGTGTGTGAACATGCATGCACGTGTATGAACATGTATGCTCGAATGTGTGTGTGCAGGTACTTGTGTGTGCATGTGGAGATCAGTGGGTGTTGAGAGAGCCCTTCCCTATCTCTATACTCAGTAAAGAGTAAGCCTGAGACATAGTTCCTTTCAGGAATCTGGATTATATATTGGTTAATTTTTTTTTTTTCTGTGATAAAATACGTTGACAAAAGAAACTTAAGAGAGAAGGTCTTGTTCGGGCTAAGTTTGAGGGTGCAATCCGTATGGCGGGAGGTCAAGGAAGCAGGAGCCTGGGGCTGGTCACGGGGTCCACGGTCGGGAAGCAGAGATGAATGCCAGGGTCCAGCGGGCTTCATCCTCCCTGTTCAACTTCTGGGCTCCACGGAGTGGTGCTGGCCATTTAATTAAAGCCTTTTGGCTTCAGTTAATCTAGATAATCCCTCACAAGTGTGCTCACAAAATTGTATTTTGGTGATTCTAGCTCTCTCAAGATGACAATCAGGAGTAACTTGCACACTATATAAACGAAATGCACACCATATAAATGAAATTCAAAATGTCTGCATTCTTTGTCCTACAAGGGCATGACAGGAACCAAGCTGCATTCTTCTTTTTTTGATAATTGAGAAATTTCATATCCTCATTCTTAAATGGTTTTATCCCTCAGAGCCTTTTTTCATGTATTGACAGTAATCTGTTTGCATTATGTAAAATTAAGACAATGCTGAGTTAGGAAAATGCCCAACCCCGCCCCTTTCTGAATCTCAGCAAGCCAGAGGGCGTTGAAAAGAGTCTCACCAGGCCTGCTTTGGGACTTAGTCTTCCCATTAGGTTGGAAAGGGAGCGAGGTGTGTATGTGTGTTTCTTCTCCCTAAGGGTAAAGAACAGCAAGACAGAAACACCGACAGCAGCTGAAGGTCTGTCTACATTCTGAGCATTCTGTGACGCTGGATTCTAAATTCTTGGGAGCTCATCCCACTTGTGATAAGACAAAGTTTAAGAGCTAAAGTGCTTCCTGGGAATGGGGGTCTTCCCTCCTTTCTCTCTATACCTTTGTCTTTAAGTTGGGGACAGGGTGTTACCAAACAGGCATAAAGACAGACAGCCTCTGAAGAGATTCGGAATGGCTAAAAACCAGCCACTAGGATGCTGAAATGCCTCTCTTCTAACCTTGATAAATAACAACTTTCCTCTTCATTGGCAAGCTTGAAATACATACACTGTAAAAACATAGTCCATTCTTTATTTACAAGTTGATTCTAACAACTGAAAATAAAGAGAATTTATATTATTCAGAGAGGGTGGATGGGGCATCAAAGGGAAGGAATCACGGCATGAGAGAATGATTATTAAGATTCCTAAGCATCAAAATGATAAGGGGCTTGTTCAGGGGTGTGAATTCCCATACAGACTACGCTACTTCTTCCTAGACAATTTATTTAACAGATCCACAAGAGTTCCTCTCCCCGCTGGAAGATGCTTCCATTAAGAACCTGAACCATTCCATCTGTAGATTGGTATTTGAGCTTTCTCTCTCTCTCTCTCTCTCTCTCTCTATATATATATATATATATATATACATATATATATATATATATAATTTTATTTATTTATTTATTTTTGAGACAGGGTCTCCCCACAGCCCCAGCTGGTTTGACACTTGTTATGTAAACCTGGCTGGCCTCCATCTCACAGAGATCCACATACTAGGATTACAGACTTGCCACCACTATAACAGCTAAAACAACTAAACCAGCTCTTTTAAAGCCTGTTCTTTCAGTCAGTCCTCTACCACATTCAGGGTTTCCATCAGCGTTTCTGGAGGCGGAGCAGATCTGGGTTCTGAGATCGCAGTCTCCTCTAGGAAGTCTAGGGGAGTTCTCTGCATATTGCTGACAATGGTTTTCAGATTCATCTATTTTTTTTGTCCCCAGAAAATCCCTGCAATCTCCTGCTCACAGAGGAGCCCACTTGCATTCTCTGCTGCTGTGGGCTTTTGTCTGTCTCTTTCTTCAGCACCCATGTGAGGTCTCCATGAAAAGGGAAAAACACAGATGTCACTGCTAGGCTGAATGTAGGCTGCCTAGCACCACAGCGTTATCTAAGCTGTGCGCTCTACAGTAAGACGGACTGGGGCCTACCCAAACCCTAGAAGATGATTAAGATAAGGATTAATACAGTCTTTCTTTGAATTAGAGCCTGGAAGAGGAGAGAATAGATAATTTAATGTCGAGGTGAGGAGAGAGAGAGAGAGAATGAATATGTGTCAGTGCATGGGATTGTGACTTGGAAATGCATCCTCTGAAGTTGGGCTCCACTGGCACTTTTCAGAAAAGTGACAGCCGATGACTGGGATGCTTGCTGCGTTCTCAGAGACAAATGTTTTTAATAACAGATCCAGGCCTTTCTAGTAGGAAGAGAGACCAAGAGAATATGGAGCAGACATTGACAGAGTCTTTGAAACTAAGAAAAAACTGAGTTAAAAAAGAATTAGGGACTTAGAAAGCTTACACAATTGACGTAGTAGATTATTTGATTGAATTTTAAAGCTTAGCGTACACAGTAGTGGGTTTCTTTATGGCCTTTGCGAACATGCCCTGGGGTTGTCCTCGGGGCTGTCCTGCTCTCCTGACCCAGTCACTCCTGGCCCCGTCCTCTGCTGCTCTGCCTTCCCGAGTAGGCCTCCATCGGCTTTTAAGTCATATGCACTCTGTTACTCTCTTCCACTTTCCTTCTCTCCTTCAAGATCGCCTTTCCTGGGGCTGGAGAGATGGCTCAGTAGTTAAAAGCACTGGCTGCTGGGTTTGAATCCCAGCCCCCCCGTGCTGGCTAAAAACTGTCCATCACTCCTGCTCTAGTGTAGGGCTCCCTCTTCTGACCTCTGTGGGCACTGCATGACATGAGTGTACTTCTGTACACATACAGGCAACACACTCACACAACACACACGTACACACACATACACATCACTTTTCCTCTACTCACGGTCCCCTTTATCTTCTTTAAAATTTTTAAAATAATTAAAAAAAAGATTTATTATCAATTATGTGTGTGTTCGTGCATGTGTGTGTGTGTGTGTGTGTGTGTGTGTGTTTGTGTGTGTGTCAGCAGAGGTCAGAAGAGGGTGCTGGATCCCCTTGAGCTGGAGTTACAGGCGGTTGTGAGCAACCTGACATTAGTGCTGGAATTTGAACTCAGGTCCTCTGGAAGAGGAGCCATCTCTCCAGTCCCATCTCTGTTTCTTCTTGTTTTGACCTACATCTCCCTACCCTACATCTGTGTGTCTACGATCTGCATGTGAGAGAATATATGTGCTACTTGTCTTTTTGGCTGCTTTTGCATAATGTGACTTTCAGTTCTATCCTTTTTCCTGAAAATATTGTGTTTACATTTTTCTTTACTGGTGAATGGCGTTCCATTGTGGACCACCTTTTCTGTACCCATTCACCTGCTGGCAGAAGTCAAGGCTGGTTCTCTTTCTTAGCTACTGTGAATAGTGTATGTGTAAGTAACAGTTAAAGGCCCTCATGCTGGAATAGAGAGACTTCTTCCAGAATGCAAGATGTGCCTGTTTATAAGAGGCCATGCACTTCCAAGTGGGCACATCAGCAGTCCCTTCAGCTTAACTCTTACCATACAGGAAAGTCACTGATGCCAATTATCATTCTCCGAGGCTCTGCGTTCGCCAGCACAGTGGTGTGTATTTTCCCATATCATCAGGAATCTAGTAGAGCATCTACCTCTCCAGCATATCTTAATAATGTTAATACTGTCCTGCCGTTATGTATTTATTTATTCATAGAATTCATTTACATCCAATGAACAATCTCATTCTTACAGATGCATCAGTTAATAAATGAAATGATCAAAATCTAGAGAGCAAAATTTAATTGCATAAGATGGTTTATAAAGTACAAGCAGAACTTGTTCAATGTCTGTTTCTGTGAGACCTCATTTATTCATAGATTTTTTTTTTTTTGCACAGATTTTATGCACCGTATCACTTCCAAACCAGGGGTGAATATTTTACCAGTACAAAGTGCAGGATAATATGGTTCAATTCAAAGATTAAATACGTAAATGCTCAGGGAAACAATCAACCCTTTAACGAGCCACAGCTCTTCTCAGACATCAGAATTGACAGGCCTGGTTTTCCTGTGGTGCTCACTCATTTCCAGGCCTGGTCATGTGACTTCCAGCCAACTTTTCTGGGAACAGTGAAAACCACATCTAGATTTATTTATGTTTTGATTCTCCACAAACCTACAAAATGGGTCTTACTTGTTTGTAAACGACACAGGGTTTGTCAGAGGCACTGCACTCATTTAGTGAAGTCAGGGCTCGTCTCTTCTAGATCTGGAGCTACAGAGTCAAGTACAGAATCAAGCTTCCTCT
This sequence comes from Eospalax fontanierii, assembly GCA_035773235.1. Classification (NCBI taxonomy): domain Eukaryota; kingdom Metazoa; phylum Chordata; class Mammalia; order Rodentia; family Spalacidae; genus Eospalax; species Eospalax fontanierii. The sequence continues at coordinate 5,684,964 of CM069540.1, forward strand.
CCTCTTACCTGGACTCCAGTCAAGAAGCAATCCAAAACCACTGACACCTCTCATTTTACATAAAGAAAACAGTAAGGGTCTGAAAGTCTTATTTCTATAATTGACCCTCCAAAAGTATTGTTCCTAAGTGTACCCAGGAGACCCAAAATCTCACTTTAACATTAGCTCGGGCTTGATCAGAAGCCACACCACAGAACAAAGACAGACCAGTGAAGTGCTTGTGCTATTCAGGAGAGGTCTTCAGCAACGTCCTGTCTGCATAACGTGTTAATAGCCCTTTGCTTTCAGCAGAAATAGGGCCGGGCTGTAATCACTGGCCATCAGCTCAAAAGGAAAGGTGACCATATTCTTTTCAAGTCTGAGTCTGAAACCAAAGTCCGCTGCCAGGGCCCATTGCCCCCCAGGTGCTCCTCCATTTCCTCCTCTGGGCATCACCCAGGCTCTCTCACCTCATCTTTGCCTTTCTTTCTTCTCACATGTTCTTGATAGTGTGAAGGGTTCTGTGTATAAAGGGCAGAACTGCCCAGGCCATCTCAGGAAGGCTCAGGTCTCCTGTAAACACTATTAAGACCCTTATAGTCTGTCACCACAATGCCCACACAATCCTGAGTCTCTTTGGGTAAAGTAGAACTGTACCCAAAGTTCTGTGGGAGAGCTGAGACCATCTTCTCACTAACTCCCACCAGCCTCTGTCTACCGCAGCTTTACCCTGCATCCTAACGTAGAGCTCATCTTCAGATGCTTTATTTCAACAGTGTTTTCTTTGGCTGTTCAACTTCAGCTTCAAGTCTTAAGAGAAAATTTCCTTCATATGTGTTACATAAATGAGTGTAACCCCCTGGTTGAATTTGCCTCAGTTCCTTTCCTGGGTTTGATGTAGGTTGTATGAGCATCTCTCCCATGCCATCTGTGTGGTCTGATGAAGAAGAGAAGTGTTGGAGTGTGTGTGTGTGTGTGTGTGTGTGTGTGTATGCCCATGCACACACATACATGAGGTATATTTACACATATATGTGCATGTGGAGGTCAGAGATGGAACTTGCATGTGAAGGTCAGAGATGGAACTTTCTAGTACTCTCTATCTTAGTTTTTTGAGACAGAGTCTCTTGCTGAATCTGGAACTTGCAGTTTCAGCTTGGCCAGGGAGCCCCCAGGATTCGCCCATCTCTGCCACCCATCACCGTGGTTGCAAGTTTGCATAGCCACTCCTGGCTTTTACTTGGGCCCTAAGATCTGAAGACCTCAGACTTGTGAAGTTATCACTTTGCCCACTGAGCTATATTCCCAACACAAAGAAGGCATCATTTTGAGAAGGAGATGTTTGAGCAATGGCTGGCCACCTCGGGTCTCTCCAGACAGAGAGAAATAACATGAGAAGATGCTTGTACCTAAGGAAAGTGAGTGAGTGTTAAGCCAAATTTTTATGTCAGCCAAGGTGCTAGATGTGCTACAAATCTTTTTTTTTTTTTTTCAAATCATTCAAACCTCACACAGCCTTGTAAAGAGTGTAGTTGTTATCTTCAATGTATAGTTAGAGCAGGGAGATAACTAAGTTATGACACCTTGACTTTATATGGAAAACCAGGGCTTAAAATCACATCTTCTACTTTTTCTTTCTGTTCTACTTTATCCTATCATGTTGATCCCATTCAAATGGGAAATCTGGACTTTTCTGTTCTCTGTGGCACTATTTCAAAATTCCACACAGTCTCCATAAGTAAGTACAGACTATTTTGAATGATAAAACCTTGTTCACAGAGCTGTGGACACGGTTCAACTGGCAAAGATGCTTACTTCTAAGTTTGACAACCTGAGTTCCTGGAAGCCTCATGGTGAAAGAGCCCCCTCTTGCATATTATCCTCTGAACTCCACAACAGTACCTTGGTATACCTCATCCCATAAAAAAAAAATGTAATAAAAATCTACATGGTTCTCTGGGAACTCTTGAAAGTTTTAGCCTTGAACTTCTACTCTGGGACTCTCAGCCTCTGAAACTGAAACTATTGAGGAAAAATATCACTGAAACCAAAGAAACTCAGGGGGTTCAGAAAGAATGGGGAAGGATTTAAAATACAAAGCAATTATCCCAAAGAACCTGATACTTCCCCGCATAGGTTGTTAGCTGAGTAATTCTTGAGAGTCCCACTGGTTCTCATGATTACATAATTTAGGAAATGATAATGATTCGAATACTGTAAGGCCTTACTTATGAGACTCAAAATTCAGAGGAAAAAAATCCCCCAAAACCCTTGGATTCTGCCCTGAGGACATTGTGAATGGGTTCCAGGCACTCCACACTGCTCTTTACTGATTGGTATTCTGTTTGCTTAAATACTGCTGTTTTGCGGTTCCAGCCCTGTCCTATAACTTTGCACAAATTCTACGGGTGGGCAAGATCAGTGTCTGCTGCCCTCCCCCATCCTCCATTACCTTAAAGAATGATGTCTGAGCACCATGAGGAAATTATGAGGTACTAAATGTGTCCATCAATCAAAGTTTTTCCCAATTTTTACAGAGATATTAGGGTACTTTCAATGAGATTTAAGATGAAGAAGAAGCTAGTAGAAATGATACGACATTCACACCTATGTTAGACAGCCTCTGAATCTCTGAAGGATGCTAAATTCTTGGCTATTTCAAAGGGTATTTTCTAAAGCAAAATCATCATTTTGATTTGAGTTTCTTTCTTGTATGCACACTCAAAATTATGGCCTGTGATTTCTGTTAAGGAAACATGGAATAACCAGGAAGATCTGCTGGTTTCTAAGTGCCCTGATTAGGGGGTGCCCTTGAAATGTAGGCCTGGTTATTATAAACCGCCCTATAGATTTTCACATGGCAGCCTCCAGAGAGACACCCACTTTTCAGTCAGATTTTCAATTGGCCTCATTTTCCCGAATCTCTACATGTTATTTTTCCTTCACATGCCTTTCACGTCCATCTCTCTCTTTTCTTTTTTTTGCCTGGATGTCAGATGAAAAAAGGTCCTGGTGGAAGGCTTGGGATTGGCTACCACAGCAGGCGGGTCTGTGTGGCCATGTCTTCCTCGGTTTTGGTAAGACGTGTGTGATGCCCTCAGTGGGTGTGATGAAGGCTTGATTTTGATGTATCATGGTCATCTGTCATCATGTCATCTGTCATCACGGTCACCTTGCCAGTTCCTCTGAGCATCAGAATCACCCCCTGGTAAGCTGCAGAACTAATTTCTGAATGTTAATGTTGTGTGGATCCTGCCACAGACTAAGAACTAATTGCTTTAGTTTTTCATTTCTAATATTCCTCCAACTCTCCTTCACAGAGATATAATTAAGCACAAAAGGTAATTCAGGAAAAAGATTCCAATATTCACATGAAATATTTGAAAGTTGCAGTTGGTTTTCTTTTCTTTTTCCCAAGAGCTCCCAAACCCTTTGGCCTCTCAAACAGAAGGTCAAAAATCCTATCCATTTTCCTTTCTCTAGTTTTATAACTAAAACTGATTCTAACATTTGCCAAGTGCAATTCAGACTTTCTGGTTACAGGCCAAGTTTTCCCACTAAGCATTATGAATTTGCAATGAATTCATAACATTTAGTATTCATGGTAATAACACTGATCATTATGAAAAGATTTAATATTCATGAGGGTTATACTGCTATTTTCTCAGGTGCCATGATAATTTTTAATAATAAGTCAGCATTTCTTAATGGACAGTTGGCATAATGGGGCACAATCCGAGAGTTTTGGTTAAGGAATATTAGAGAAAAGAAGGCAGGACATTAATACAAATTTTCAAACTTGATCTTCCATGGAAATGTTTGAGCAGAATTACTCTGTATTATTAAAGCAGGCTGCTTCCACTCAATGGTTCTGAAATGTCAAACCAATCTGTCCATTGTGTGGGCAAGCTGACAGCTGGGGCAGTTCCCAGTTCAAAGGGGGAGAGAAAACAAAATATCCCTAAGTCTATTTTTCTGGAGGAAAAAGTCTGTTTAGCGTTTGTGTCCGGCTTGGCCTTTGGAGCCTCACATTTGCTTTTAACCAGTGAGTACACTTTGGAGTATTCCTCCCCCGTCCCCGCCCCGCCCCAGTGCACCATCTGTTTCTTTGCAACTGGGGATGGTTGAATAATTTCCTGAGGAATTGCTGACAAGATGTGGCCCAGGAACAGTTATCCAACAGGACCAGGCTTCTTGTTAAAATCGCTAAGCTCAGCAGTATTACAGCAAGCTCTTGATTTAAGGTGATCACCCCAGGCCAGGAAGGTCAGTGGCCAGGAGCTGCCCAGTTAGAAAACAGGGCAGTGAAATCTGTGTCTACGTGCTGCAAATGATTCCACGGCAGGACAGCTCCGCTGGTGAAGTTCCACTTGTCCCAAGTGGTGGTTTTGGGGTGTTCTTTATAGGTTTGATCCTTGTTTACTGGCACTAGAGCCTTCTCCGCACCCCTCCTCCCGTGGTGACTGACGTGGAGGTGGGCGGCAGCCGGCACATCATACCATTTTAGGATAGACTCTGACTCTTTATTCCCAGTCCATGGATGGAGTGGAGTGCTTGTTTTCTTCCTTGGTGTTTTCTAAGCTCCTTTAGCACAGCCTGACCTTATGCTCTAACCATTCTTGTAGTACTTCCTAACGGAGCAGGAGGCATCCCAAGCATGTGACTTTGACATGGACTGTGTGTATATTGTCTCATTCAGTGTCCTCAACCACTCTCTAGCTTATGAATAATTATATCTACGATTGCTTAGGCTCATTTTAACTGGCAAGTAAACCGAGCCTCAGAAAATTTAATAACTTGCCTCCAAACACAGGGCTGGTAATTTACTGACTGTGTCCTATTGCTAACATGGGTCCCATATTAAAAAATATATATTTGCTTCATTTTAAATTATGTGTATGTATGTGTGTCTGTGTGTGCATATGTGCACAGGAGTGCGATGCCTTGGAGGCCAGAAGAGAGCATGCTATCTCCTGGAGCTGGACTTACAAGGACATTGTGAGCTGCCCAATATAGGTACAGGAACTGAACTCTGGTCCTCTGCAAAATCAGCATGTGCTCTTAACTGCTGAGCCAAGTCTCCAGCCCTTCATAAATTAAAAAATATTTTAAAAAATTATATGTATGAATGCTTTGCCTGCATGTTTGTAAGTGTACCATATGTATGCAGTGCTCACAGAGATATCGGAATAGGGCATCAGGTACCTTGGAACTGGAGTTATGCATGAATGTTGGCCTCCATGTGGGTGCTGGGAACAGAACTCAGGTCCTCTGCACACCAGCCAATGCTCTTAACTGCTGGTCATCTCTCCAGCCCTACTTCATAATTTTTATGTCTGAAGTGACATCTCCCAAAATGTAGTCAACTGTCAGCAGGATGAGATGGAACAGGGATGAGTGTAGGAGATGAAATTCCTGCTCTGCATTTCAGACGAGTGCCGGGCTGGTGGGCACTGGGAGTTTCCAACAAGCTCCCCGGTACTGCCGACGTACAGTAAAACACCAGAACCACGGTCCTACAGCATAATACATGTTATTTAATTAATTGCTTCATTAAATATTGAACAGTTAAAGTCATTATAAACCTAAGAGTTGAGTTGGATGAAATGAAAACTAAAAATGTAATGTTATGGGAGAAGTGGGGATGGAGCTGAGGTTTAGAATAAAGAGACGGAGGCCAAAGTCTTCTGTGGAATAAATTCCAGCAAAGATTGGCAGCAATGTAGGATGGTAGCAATGGTGGCTTAGATCGAGGCCACTCTGTCCAACTTCCTTCTTTGCAGTTAACCGAGCGGAAGTGTCTTCAACACCCTCCTAGCCCATTTGCCTCGGTCTCTTACCTCTCTAGACAAACCAGACCTGCATTTTTCGTATTGCTAAGTACTGCACAGAGTAGGTGCACAAGGACATACTTGTCTCAATGAAATATTCAGCGGGCCACATCTCTGCTTAGAATTTGTCTGTTTGGATGACAACTCTCAGAATACATCAGACATTGGTCTACATAGCCAGTTTGAGGTAAAGAAGAGATGTTTAAGTTGTATACTATCTATTGAGATTGATTAGGCTTTCGAAGTAGAACCAATAGGGGACTCCTCTTAGGGACAGGTCTGAACTGGCCTTAAGAAGACAGGGATGCTGATAGATCCAAGGATGCCACCAGAAACATGAGTGCCATTCCCGGAATGTCTTCCTGTCTCCAAGATTTGCTCTGTTACTCTGAACTTCTGTTTCTTAGACTGGAAGAAGGATGTGTTTGAAAGAAGAGCTCAGACCGTTTCTTAGTTTCTCCCTTCACAATTTCATTGTTAAATGATCTAATTGGCCTAGGCTGGGGTAGGTCTCATTGTTATGCCATGCAGGATGTTGGGGAGAACCGAACATCTGTCAGCAGAGGAAAAGATTCCTACTACTCCAGGAAAGAGGACTGGGAAGGTGGTTCAAATGCTTATTGTTCAAGAAACGGACAAAATTCATGTTGCAAATGCTTCAAAGCTTGTTTCCGCCTGGCTAGAAGAGAGCCGAGGGTTAGCAGTGAGGAAGGGTTCAGAAGACATAGCGCTGCCTAGAGAGACCAGAATTTAATGGAACTTACAGAATTCGGCAGTAGTTCTCTTTCTTCCTTGTGTTGTATCCTGCCAAGATTATTAGTAAACAATCCTGGAGAAAGAAATCAAACAAGCCCATGAAACCAAAAATCATGTGAGCTGGGAAAGGGGCAGATTTACCTATAATGAAGCTGGGCATTAGTTCTGAATGAACCAGGATTATGTGCATAGCTTTTGTGTATGACTTAATGTCATTATTTTAAAGCCATATTCATCACAACAATGCAAAAATAATAATAATGCTTCCAGCTTGACATTGAATCAGGTGGGGAGAGTCTGTGCTTAGTCTTTCTGTAAGAACACATCAGACAGGGCGCCTTAGGAAGTGCTTGAGAAGCAGAGATGTGCTGATACTTGCGGGTAGATTCTTACAGTTTCTGTGCTTGTCCGTGGAGCAGCCATAGTCACAGCATGTTGGTAATCCTAGCCGCTGGTCTGAAAATATCATAACAGGGGGCGGGGCGGCGAGAGTCAGTATATTCTGAGAAAGGTTTGATGCTTTCACTTAATAAGTGTTTACTCTTTATGTCACAGGTTAAAGTCTGGTGACCTGTGGGCAGAACTTGTCTTGCAAATGTGTGTATGTTTACATGTGTGGGTGGGGGACATGTAGCTAAGAGACTATATTTAAATCTATTTAGAAAGTGTTTTCCTAGAGTAACAGACCAGCTGGGGGTTACAAGGAGATCCTGTCTTAAAAAAATAAATAAATAAAAGGAAACTGAGTAGAAAGTGTTTTCCTCAAGAACTCTATTTTAGTATTTTGAGTAATACTAATCCAGTGCTCTATAAAACACAGTTTAAAATGCATGCCCATTAATGATATCTTTTATGTGAAGCAGAGCTGGAGTTCATTATGAAACAACTTGTTTTTTTGCATGTGTATGTGGTGTTTCTATGTGTATGTATGTGGTATGTATATAAATGTATAGGGTATATGTGTGTATGTGTATTTGGGTATGTGTGTATGTATCTATGTGTATGTAGTATGTATGTATATGGTATGTATATATATGTGCAGTGTATATGTGTGCATGTGTGTATGTGTGTATATATGTATAAGTACTGTGTGTGGTTGCATGAGCATTCTCATGTGTGTATGTGTGGGCTATGTGTGGGGGCATGTGTGGGGGGGTACCCATTCTCAGGTGTGTGTACATATGGAGGCCCCAGGTTTTGATGGCAGGTGTCTTCCTCAATTGTTCTCCACTTTATTTACTGTGACAGAGTCTCTCCCTGAACCCAGAGCAGTCCCAGTGGGCTAGTCTAGGCATCCAACATGCCCTGTGACTCCCCTGGGTCCCCCTCCTGAACGAGGGCTGGGATTGCAGCCTGACTTTTTATGTGGATGCTAGGATCTGAGCTCCAGTCCCTGCCCCTTTGTGGCAAGCGCTTGATTCACTGCGCCAACGTTCCAGCCCCAGGAGACGATTTTAGTGCAGATTTAGTCCAGGGAGAGAGGGAGGCGAAGCCTTTGGAAATGCCTCCTTCATTGGGTCAAAACAAGTCACATGACCAAACAGAGAGCTCTGTTGGATATTTTGCCTATTATCTATGGTGTTATTCCAAAACTACATGGCAAAGGTGTAGACATGTAATAATTTGATAGGGAATGAGTAAAAGCTAAAATAACATATACCGTATGTTATTTTTGGACCTCAGACTTCGTAGAGAAAATAAGAAATTATCAAGTATCTTTCTACGTTTTCTGTCCTCTAGATGAAGGGTCAAGAAGCTAACGAAGTTTAGTACTTGCTGCATCATGCCAAGACTTCTCAGAGCCCCTTGAACGCAGAGGGACCTTGACTTCTCAAGAATAGGATAAAAGGTAAGTTAAGCACAATGGAGATTTCAGTTTTCAAGTCTTTCAGAGTTAAATCTTAATTTCACATCTTAACTGTCATTCAGGGACAACTGCTAATTTGCTTATTGGAATACAGAAATTACTCCTTATCCGGAAAAGTGAATATGAGTTTCATGTTAAGAGAGAGTTCTCTTGGATAAATAGATTTTCTTCCCATTCATCACAGTGAGTCAGCAAACTTTTCTGGTAGGGTAAGAATCTCTTACTGCTTTTTAAAATTTTTTTTTCTTAATGGAAGACTTTTTTTTTCCCCAAGCACAGAGACCCATCAGGTTTATGCCATAACACAGTCAGTATCAGTGACAGAAACAATAGGTTATCTTACAGGAATGAGCTTCATTTAAAGACTGTCCCAAATTGACTGCCCAGGACTGGCTGTGACTAGCCTCACCTTAGCAAGGAGAGAGAGAGTAGAACCTTCTGGTCTGTCACAGAGGACAACAAAATCCAGAAGTTGGATTTAAAGTGGAGAAGGAGAAGATGCTAAGGAAGCCAAGGCGGGGATATGTCCTGATGTCCACTTTAGGTGGACACAATACGGTTGCAGGATCAGTGTTCCATACCATCCTCTGGATTCTTCATTTATCACAATCATTCAGGGACAGCGTATTAGCTTTGTGTCTTGATGCTATGACAAAATACTTGACAAAAGCAATTTAAGGAAAGAAGGGTTTATTTGGCTCAGAGTTTGGGGGTGCAGTTCATCGTGGAGGAGAAATCGCAGCTCAGAGTTTGGGGGTGCAGTTCATTCCTGAGGAGAAATCACAGCTCAGAACTTGGGGGTGCAGTCCATCATGGAGGAGAAATCACAGCAGCCAGGGCTTGAAGCAGCTGGTCACATGGTGTCATGGTCAGGACCCAGGGAGATGCGTTCTGGTACGCAGTTCACTTCCTCTCTTTTTTTCAGTCCGGGACTCAAGCCAACCCGCTTTTAGGGTGGGTCCCCTACCTCCATTAACCTAATCAAGATGATCCCCATGGGCATGACTAGAAGCTTGTTGCTTAAGTGATTCTAGATCTCCTCGGTCAAGGTGACTATCTTAGATACCGACAGAATGGCCTTCTCCACGGTGTGTGGTGTGTGTTTTTCAGGGTCTTGTGTCTTAACATGTTGGGATGGTGATGTCTGGACTCTACCCTGTGGACTCCAGGGTGAGATATGGGGCCAGGAGGAAAAGGAGGCAGAAGCTCAGAAGCTTGCGTTTAGTGTAATCCAGGGGGATGGACAGATGGCTCAGCCATTAAGAGTGCTGGCTGCCCTTGCAGAGAACCCACATTTGAGTCCCAGCACCCACGTAGTGGCTAACAACCAGCTGTAACTCCAGTTCCAGGGTCTTTTGACCTCTGAAAGTGCTGCATGACGTAGGTACACTTACACATGGACAGGTAATACACTCATACACATAAAATGTTAAACATCAAATAGTCCAGGTGAAGTCTTTGCTTGGTCAATCTGCATCAAGGATTGGGTGTTTTCCAAGGATAGGGTTCCCCTCAAAGTTTTCACAGCTAGACTTAATCTTTGGTGCCAGATCATTCCAACTCTTCAATGCATCTCCTCTGGGAGACTTCTCCAGTCCTTAGTGTCTTCAGCATCTTCTGTTGCCTAAATATCTGGGGACTCTTTACTATTGTTAGTTAAAAGCTTGATAACTGTGCTCAGTTAGGATATAATTAAATATTTGATGAATTGCTTCAGCTTGATTCCACAGAGTATGCAGTTTTCATGAATCAAAGGGTTTGTCTCAGCTCAGTGTCAGGAAATACAGATTTAAGGCTCACCCAAGCATCAGCTTAGAATGAATGCAGGTGACCAGACTCTGGACTCTGCTGAGTGGCTAATTGAAGAACTGTTCTACAAGGGAAAGTGGGGTTGCTGCCACCAAGTATGAATGATAACAAAGCGTGCGAAATAGAAAAGAATACAAGCTTATGTTTTTATATCTAAATGCACCCTCTAGGTCTCTGCTTCTGGTCTTTCTTATGAATGAGAAAATGAACTTTAATTTGAAGGGAGACATCAAGCAAGATGTTGGGTAAATTCAGATGTGTAGGGAGCTTGCCTGCTGAGCTCTGGGTTTACGAGCCTGTACCGTAATGCCTGACTTTGTGGGTGGAGAGGACTGCACTCGGATTCACATGCTCATATGACAAGAACTCCAGAGCCTGCTGTGTTTCTTACTCTGTGACCAATGCAGAGATGACTTCTGAGTCCATGTTTTCTTCTGCAGGTGGTTTGGCTTCTGAGAAGCTGCTACCCAGTGCACGCTCATGTTGGCTCATTGTGGTTAGCCAACACTACAGGATCAATTCTGGTCATTCAGGGAGGCCAGATCTCAGGGAGCTTCATATGCTCCCATCTCTTGCTGTGTTGGTGGTGAAGCTGGTCATGTCCTAAATGCATCTCTGAGAGAGGAATGGTTTGCATAAACTCCACAGCAGCCAAACCAAAGCTAGTAAGCTTTCGTTCCTTGGAGCCATTGAATTTTGCAGCTATAGTTTGCGGCAGTGAGCTCACCATATACAGTATGAACACAAAACTGTCTATTCTACTTGTCACACAGTTATTAAGAGATGCAGACCTGGCAGATGTGAAAAGCATTAAGATTTGAAATGCTAGACATTTGGGACTATGAGCCAAATCCAGAACTTGTCTATTGGAAATTAGTAAGAAATGTAGCAGATTCTGTTGAGATGGTTGCTGTGGAGAGTTGTATACTGCTAGAGGAACACTGTTCAGTTTCAGTGGAAGGTCTTTTGCTCTCGGTTATATCCGATGCTATAAAGTAATGTAATGATAGGAAACCTTGGAATAGAAATTTGAGTTTCATTATTATGACATATGATCTATGTATTTCATTTGCTTTTTAACAAGATGTGATGGTTTGTTTCAAGGTAGATACAACTTGAGTTGGGAAGTAATTAAGAGCTAGAGAACATAGGAGGATTTATAGAGAAAAAGAAGTGAATTATGCAAAAGTCTTTTGTTTTTCTTTCTTTTGTTTTGCTTGAGACAGGGTCTCATGGAGCTCAGGGTGGCCTTGAACTTGCTTTGTAGCTGAGATTACCTTTAACTCTTGGTCCTCTTGCCTCCACGTCCCAAAGGTTGGGATTCAAGGTGGGTGTGCCATGCTTGGCTATATGACAAAATTTGGACTTGAAGCAACTTGAACCAGAGGTGTTCTTTCCCAAGAGGAAACCGTTCCAAGGACAGCAGGGGGCAGCTGGTCTCCATCAGAAACTAGACAATGCCAGCAGACCGCCCTTCAGATGTCCACATGTCTCTGCAGTTGCTTCCTGCTTCTCTGGACACTGCTCTTCCTCTGTGGTTCCCGGCGTGTCCTTGATTGCCTGTCTTAACCCTGAAGCCAGCTTTTAATCAGACAGGTTTTAAAAGTGTTTTTTTCTTTAATATTGTATATTTTAAATTTTGTTTTATGTGTATATTGCCTGCAAATATAGCCGTGTGCAATGCCCCAGAGGTCAGAAGAGGGTGTCAGATCTTGAACTGAAGTTACAGATGGTTATTAGCTGCCATGAGAGTGCTGGGAACAGAACCCACATCTTGTGGGAGAGCAAACAGTGCTCTTAAGTCCTGAGTCACCTCTCCAGCCCCCGAATGTTTATTTTTAAATGTCATGAATGTAAAAGGCTGATTTTTGCTTACGGTTTAAATGTAATGTTTTAAAAAGCCTTCTGTTTACTTCATGTATATGAGTGTATTGCTTGCATGTGTGTGAATGCATTAAGTCATGCTCTTAAGACTGAGCCATCTCTCTAGCCACTGCTTACTCTGTTTAAATGTATGTGATTTCTCTTATTTTGAGAAGTAGATTTGGGCAACACACAGGCTTATGGCTCATATGCTGTGGAGATCCCACTGAGAGGTTAGTGAATGGTCTGTTTGACAGAATTTAGAATCATCTGGGAGATGTGCCTCTGGGCATGCCTGTGGAGGATTATCTTGAGTTTATTAATTGATGTGGGAAGACCTATCTTAATTGTAGGCAAGACCATTCTATGGACAGGGGAATCCTGTGCTTTAAGAAGAAAGAAGGTTAGCTGAACACAAGAATGCGCTTACCCGCCTCTTTCTGTTTCTGTGAATGGGATGTGACCAGGGCTTCAACCTTCTGCTCTCTTGACTTTCCCATAATGGACTACACCCTTAACTGAGTCAGAATGAACACTTTCCCCCTTAAGTTGCCTTTGTCAGGTTATTTGATCCTGGCAAGAGGAAAAGTAACTAGACTTTCCCATCTCCAACAGCAAGATTATAAAAAGAATTTCCACATATGTATGAATATATATATATATATATGTATATATTTAAATATTACTTTAAAAATATTTTTTTGAAAAATAACTCTACTGTTGAGGTAAAGATTGGGAGTTGGTATCCTGGCAACAGAAACTGATTATGAGATAATGATGTTTGACTTGGATCGTACACACCAGAATGTTGATACAGATTTAACTGGTTCATCTAAAATGTGATGTTATCACTAATATTTGCACAGTCAGAATCTCAGCAAAATTGCCTCTATTTTCTGAGGCATCTGATTAAGAAATCTTTCATCCTGTCCTTTGTTGTTCTCTCGACACCATTCATTTTTATTTTTCACAGAATGTGATACCACTTAGACTTGAGGTGGGATGGATCGGGGACAGTGATGAGGGCATCTTGGTTACCATGGGCGCACATGGAATCCATATGCTGGAAGCTTGGGCAGCTGGGATGCTCTGCAGCCCCTTGTAAGGGTTCCTGGTCTCAAGTGGCTGGATTTCAGGGTGAGCTCGTCATCAGCCCAGGTCCCTGTTGCTTTTCTTCATCAAAGTTGTCTCTAGAAAAAGAAAGGCCAGCTGCAAGGGGAGAGCAGAGGGGACGCAGCAGTGTCCTCTCTGGACTTCTCACAGCACTTGTGGGATGTGACTGGAGAGTCATCCATCCTCCTGCCTTCAGTACATCCCTGCCTGGATGCTCCCAATCCTTGGCCGGCCCAGTGCCTCAAGATGGCTCTGCTGTCCATCTGGGATTCTTTCTAAGCCTGAAAGGCTGATGAAGTTCAGAAATCTGGACAGCTATAAACTGAGAAAAGGACACCAAACATGCAGTTCACGATACCGTGATGTTTCATGAGATGTGACGTGTGTTCTATAAACACTTCTTCCACAAACTACCCCAGACAGTGACACTTTGTCTACTTGATTATATATTGTTATTACAGAACATTGTGACTAACGTATCTATTGCATATTTTACTATCTAATGATTCTTATATTATTGAAAATTTAGGGATATTTCTAAATTTTGTTCATATAAAAAGGACATTACAAATGTTACAGCGATATCTTAATTTTTTGATTGTTGAATGAGCATGCTTTCTTAGAAATGTAGCTCCTAGAGCAAAAATAGTTCTTCAAAAACTGTATTTTTCCTGTGTGTTGTCCAACTGCCCCCCAGAAAGAGTGAACAAGCTCAGATTCCCATCAGCAGTGGGAGGGGACTAATATCAACACTTTCAGATTTTAATCACAAATGCTGGCCATTCTAGAGCTGAAACATTTTGTAAGATTTTTCTGCTTAATTTGTAATTTTACTATTATCGAGGGTTTCAAACTTTTAAGGTTATTAAACTCCTACTTTTGGTCCATGTGTGAATTATATATATGTCCTGTGCATATTTTAATTTAGTGTACTCACTTTTCATCTATAACAACTGTTCATCTATTAAAGATAATACTTTCTAATATTTGTAGGATTTGTTTTTGTGTGGAAATTTATAAATTTATATCTTTTTAATGTCATCAGACCTAATTTTCTCTTCTTGCTAAGTGATTTCCCACTTTGGTATTAAGCTAAGTCAGATTTCAGACTGTCAGATTACATACACACAGGCAGAGATGGCTTTTCTCTACTGCTTTGTAGCTGCAGCATCATTTTAAAGTTGTCTTCTGTTTTTCATTATTATTGTTGAGAAATTAACTGTAAACCTTACTAGGGCTTTGTAAATGGTAATGTGAACTTTCTGAATCTTTTGAAGCTGTTTTACTATTTTTCTGGTCCCAACAGTTTTACTACTGTTTTCCTCCTCCTCCTCCTCCTCCTCCTCCTCCTCCTCCTCCTCCTCCTCCTCCTCTTCCTCCTCCTCCTCCTCCTCCTCCTCCTCCTCCTCTTCCTCCTCCTCTTCTTCTTCTTCTTCTTCTTCTTTTCTCTCTCTCTCTCTCTCTCTCTCTCTCTCTCTTTCTCTCCATATATCTATACTTATCTTCCCATATATCTGTTGATATCTTTGACATTGAGACCCTTGGTGAAAATAATTGTGATTGAATTATTATCTAGCCAAACTTTTTCTATGTGAAATAATAATGGAGATAATCCTTTTAGTCTGTTGACTACAGTGGGAGAAGGGGTTGATGGACTTTTAAAAATGGAGTGTGATTAACTGGCTTGTGATTCTGTGCTTATGAATGAGTTCTGGACTATGTAAATGTCCAGTGTCTATGCTGGGAATATGAACATTATGAGAGAAAAGGAGCATACAGATGTCTGTTGTACTGACTGAATGATGTTTTTCTTTGAGAATTTCGGTTATCCAAGTCCCACATGGGCTACTGAACAGAATGCTGTGGCGCCTAAGACTTAAAATTCCATTATGAATTTAGTTTCAAATTCCATTGTGTACTACTAAATTGTATCTTCAGGCCCTGGTTCTCTTTCAAATTCAACTCTTCTTGCTCCCATTTGAGTTTATTCTTAAGTTTGTTTTATGTTGCAAATATTGACTCTACCAACCCTAACCCATATCTTTGTAGATTCAAGTCTTATGAGAAAGAATACCTTCTTGGTTTCAGAATTACAGCAAACTTGTCTTGTTTGCTCTGCTCTGGCCTTGTGGACACCCTTTTCTGTAAAGTTATGCATTCTCTATGTATTCTGATGACATTATGATGATCAGACACTGGCTAACCGGTAGGAAGGTAGGAACTCAAGAGTGGAACCTCAAGGCAGAGACCATGGAGGAACCCTGCTTACTGACTTGTTCCCCAGGTTGTTCTGCGAGCTTTCTTATACAGCCCTGGTTCACCTGTCTAGGGATGGCACACAGCAGACTTTGTAATTCTTCATTCAAATAACCTGAATCACTCCATAACTAGAGGTTGTCTCAGTGGCTCTGACCCTTGAACACACCTTAGAAGTCCTTGGAGAGCATTCAGGATGTGATGATAGGCTTTCCTTGATAACACTGATTTTGTTTATCTGCAATGAGACCAGGGCTTGGATGACTTCAATACAGAACCTAGAAGAGGTGTGGTGGTTTGAACGAGAAAGTCTCCCATAGGCTCTAAGTATTTGGACAATTTGTCCCTAGTTGGTGGCACCATTTTGGGAGGTCTTTGAAGATGTGACCACGCTGGAGGAAGCAGGTCACTGGGGAGGAGGGGGTGTTAGAGAGTTCTGAGGCCTTGAAGGATCTCCAGGCTCTCTGCTTCCTGTGCCTGCTTGAAGATGTGAGCCCTTAGCTGCTGCGTCTGCTCCAGCCACCTCTGCCACCATGCCTCCCCGCCGTGATGGACTCTTGCTCCCTTGGACTGTAAGGTAAATAAACGCTTCCTTTTTATACGTTCCCTTGGTCAGTGTTTTTATTAAAGCAACAGAAACGTAATATAAGAGGGACCTTATAGCCCTCAGGCCTACTTGGGGATTTATGCACAGTCCAGATCTGCATGCCCCCTGAGCCTGAATCTATCAGCCAACCTGCTCAGCTGCTGGTCACCCAACCCTCCTTTGCAGCTCTAGCTCCCAGCACATTTAGGAGATAGTCTTGAAACTTCAGACTCAAAAACTGCGCCTATCCCTAAGGCGAACTACAACTACTTCTTACATTCCAGTTTTACTTCAACAGAAAGGACCCCAAGAAGGAAGGCCAGCACCTGACAGTGTGGGAAAACAGCAAAAAAAGATACAACACCCACTCAACAAAGATGAGACCACCTATTCATTCTGAGAAACAGCCCCAGGGACATGTCCAGATGTCTAGGAGTCATCAATAAAGACAAACATCAGGAAGAGCAAAGGCAATACGTCTCCTCCGGGAATTAGCACCTCTACTATCATGCTTTGCAAACCATAGCTTGGGAAAATCCTGGAGTGGACCAGCCAGCCTTTTTCTTGGAGGGAGACTTCAGACCCCAGAATTTTTGACAGTTTGTTTGCTGTTGTGTTTTGACACCTGTTATTTCAGCATTATTTGATCTGGAGTTAAACTTCATCATTGCACACAGGCTGTGCTAGCCAAGGGAATGTTGGGAGGCAGGTGGAAAGAAGATAAGAGAAAGGTAGGATGCCGTGCTTTAATTATGTGTCTGGAAGCCGCCAGAAAAATGGGCTAGCCTGAAAATGAGCTCGGATCCCGGAAGCATTCATTTTCTGGCATCCGTGTCGAAGGCCACATATAGTTCTTTACCATGATCTAGCTAGGGGACTAAAATGAAAACATCGCACCCGGGTGGATGTACAGTTGCTCCGTGCTGTGCTGTGGACATCAGCTTTGACTGGGATTCCTTTCAAATCCTATTTCAGTTCTCTACAAGCAGCTAAGAAGTGCTGTGTTTCCATTTCAGCAGTTCCAAAAAAGACTCAGAAAAACAGTGGCCTTGCTAGTGCCTGGCCGGTGCGGCCTTCTTTGCCACACAAGGCACTCAGAGGCAGGCACGGAAGGCTGTAAATGTCTCTGAAGGTTCTCACACTATTTTCAAACAATAATGGATAAGAATGTTAGAATTCGGAGACTGAGTTCTGCGCTCCTTTTCCTCCTCCTTTGGTTGACAGCAGTGATAGTCATGGGGCTGCGTGTTTCTACGAGCACCAGACTGCAGCATCAAGAAGGCTATGGCTGGCTTCGAGAGCCTTTTCCATGAGACCCACTTCCTACCTTTTATTTCTGATATAGCTTGCACTGAGCTCCCTGTTTGGGGATCCAGGTGGTAACAGGGACTGGCTGGTCGCAGCTCTGCAGCTGCACTGCCCTCTCTGGGCAGCTCCGTTTCCCATCCTGGTCTATCATCCTGCTAAGGAGTCTCTCTGCGCCCACCGCAGCCTGGTGGCCAGTCACAATGCAGTCTCTTCATCACAGCCTTCTGCCTGTGTTCCAGTCCCACCACGTCAAGAGCTGCCTTGTTCTCTTTTTCTCTCTGGCCCTTGTGGGTGCATTCCTTCGAACCCATACACTTTTGGGGTGTGATTTGGGGTCCAGAGGGAGGATAAATCTCGGCTCTGCCAGCTTGTACCTGGGACTCAGTTGCTTTTCTTTTTGAAACTGTGTCTAACATTCGGTTTGATAGCTCACCATTCTGCTTAATGAAATGTATTATAATAGTTCATTTTGGAAATAAATTTACTTGAATATGTTAGCTTTACAGACAAGAATGTAGATGAATAAACCTTTGTTCTTGTGGGAGAATGAAGAACTGACGACTTCACATTGCTTCTATTGCCAAGGTTTACTCTGAGACATTGGAAAATAGTTCAAAACTCAAATAAATGAGATTTTCACAATCTCCTGGATAACCTTTTATTGCAAAGATAAATGTCCACAGAATGAAAGGAATGGTGTCTTTGGTCAGACTAAGAATAAATGACTTCGGAACTTCTGTGGCTTTCTCGCTATTTGCTATCAGGTTTTGCCTGAGCATGATGCCAAGCATTTTCAGAAGCATAAATTATTACCCAGAGCAGATGCCATTTTTTACCTTTAATTTACCTTTACCTGTTTAATTAAATTTATCTCTTGTCTCTATCAAGATAAATAAAAACCAATTTCTAGGTCTTGCTTTTTTTAGTTTATCTATTTGGTAATTTTAAAAAGTAACTCCAGCACCATATACTGTGCACCAAAATGGCTGTAAATCACCACAGAATTAAACACTGAAATTTACTACAACATATGGTTTCTCATTAAGGTTTGATGTGGTTTCTCTAATCTGAAAATGGTCGAGAGTTTGATTTCTCGTAATTTCAAGCTGTTTTCTGAGTCTTCTTTCTGGCCCACCTACCTTGATATATAATTAACTTCAGCTGTCAAAGGCTTCTGGTAGATTTGGGCTATATCTTTAGGAAAATATGAGGTTATACTTTGAAATGCATGTGTGCTGTATAATAACTGTTGAATAATGACTCCAAAGTACCTTCAGTGTCTGCTTCCCACTCTGATAGAAACCACATGTTCTGGATATTCACTGGCAATTCTATGTCATGTACCTACATCCAGGGTTTGAAAAATATAGCCAATACTATTAAGTAACACTTACTAAGCAGGGAGCCTAGACCAGGTTTCTGTTGTTAGTGAGATAAACATTTCTGTAAGATGATCTTCAAACTAACCCTGATTATATGAGTCATTATTTTAGACGCATGCTCTGAATTCTCTTCTTTAAACAGTATTGTACTCAGGGTCTTAAACACCTGTATGTCGTTTTATTTAAGTGTCCATCAACAGATGGATGGATAAATAAAATGTGGTATACATGTACAATAGAGTTTAGTCTGCCATAAAGAAGAGTAGAATTATGTTGTTTGTTGGAAAATGGAGAAAGCTAGAGATAGCCTATTAAGTAAAGTAAACTTGACAACAGAAAGATAAATATTGAATGTTTTTTCTTATTTGTTGGTCCTAAATTTTATACACACAAATAAAATCATATATACACACAAATAAAGTTATATACACACAGAATCATACGTGTGTGTGTATATATATGTGTGTGTGTGTGTGTGTGTGTGTGTATGTATAGTGACAGTGTGCTGGAGACTGATAGCAACTCAAAATAGATGCTTTCACCTTTTCCCTAAAGCAGAAGCTCCTGCAGTTAGAGAAGAGGATATGTTGGGGTTGAATTCTAGAGAACAGACATATGTGGGCTTGCTATGTATCATATATGTGACTTGGTAAAGAACAGTAATGTCTTCTCATTTGTAACTTGGAGAACCTGATGCCAACCCTTCAAGGAAGGGTTTAAATGAGGGATGATGGGGGAATGTTCATCACAATTTCCAGAGAAAGGCAAATCATTCCACAAGTGTTGGTAACTGAGTCACTATTATTCAGTTTAGTATCTGCCAAAGTCAGTGATGGATGATGACATCATCAGTGTTTCATTCAGACGGGGTGGGAAGTATTTGCTCTCCTTGCTTCAGCATTACATCAGGACAGGAGCAAAGCTGAGGTCTGGCAGGAACAGTGAACAACTGAATAACTGTGTCCCTGCCCCCTCATCGTCGCCATCACTAGTTCCCAGCAATGTGTTCCTCAGGATTTGTCTCTATCCCCCTTCTTTGTGCTGAGATGCACATGAGCTCATCAATGACCAAGCAGAGCACAGAGCTGAGCATTCCAGCCACCACTTGCAGTGTGCTGCCTTGTATTCTGCTTACTCTGTCTCCCACAGGAATAAAGAGAACTTCCTGGTTTGGAAATCTGCTGAAGGATAACTGCATGTTCAAGTCTTTCATGATTTGAGAAAGAGCCTCTTTTTCAAAAAGACTTTCACTTATTATTTTTATTTTATGGGTACGAGTCTGTTGTCTGCATGTGTGTAAGTGCAGCCATGTTCTGCAATGCCTGCAGAGTCAGAAGTTATGGACTGTTGGTAGCTGCCTTGTGGAAGCTAGGAATTGAACCCAGGTCCTCTGCAAGAGCAGTCAGTGCTCTGAACTGCTGAGCCACCTCTCCAGCCCCAAGAATGAGCCTCTTCACGCACCTCTTTCCTCACTTCAACCTGCCCCTGCCCACCAAAAATTCAGGGCAATTCCGTGCTTTGGATTAAAAAATACAAATATGGGTTGATTGATCAATTACATTGCTGTATTGGATAACTTCAGTGTCGACAAACCTGGGTCGAGGGAGCCTCAACTGGGGAATTGCTTTTGTTAGACTGGCCTGTGGCCGTGTCTGTGGGGTATTTTCTTGACCGTTGAGTGATGTGGGAGGGCCCAGTCCACTGTGGGTGGTGCCACCCCTGGGCAGGTTGTTCTGCATTGTATAAGAAAGCAGGCTGAACCTGGGTCAGGGGACCAAGCTAGTAAGCAGCGTTCCTCCGTGGCCTGTGCTTCAGCTCCTGCCTCCAGGTTCCTGCCCTGGGTTCCTACCTTGGCTCCCTCAGTGATGAACTGTGACCTGGGAGACGGAAGCTGAATAAATCCTTTCCTCTCTAAGTTGGTATTTGTCAGAGTGTTTTGTCACAGAGATTGAAGGCAGACTAGGACAGTTGCCTACTGTGCATTCACTCTGGCCATAAATGGGGAAATTTGAATGAGATGAACGTCTTTAGTTAGCTTCTAGGATTCCAGTTCCCAGTTTCTAGGCCCAGGATAATATCTGTTTCCCTCAGAAGTGAGAAGAACAGAATGTGTAACATGAGGGGAAGCACACCCACTGAGGACTCTGAGTCTATCAGGGAGATATCCTGGTGACCCTGACCTATTCAGAGAACTCTAAGGGAAGTTGAAACCTTTTCTTCCAACCCAAACAATTTGTTATTGAAATTCTTGAAAACAAACAAAAAAAACCTCCTAAGTACAAATTCCATGTTTTTATTAGCACAAATGAGATCTAGTTACCAAGTTACAAAGACAGGAAATCAAAAGGTTCAATAATTAACACATTGAGATTAAAAATGAGGGCAAAGGGATTCACTTGGCAAGTGTGCACAATCCATTACAAAAGAGTAATTCATTGTCAAGTAGACTGACTTTGTCTCATGAAAAGAAGTTATACAATGTCTAGCAAGTATCTTCCTGATTTTGTTAAGAATTGTTTTCTACCAATTCAAAACTTCCTTTTAGAATTTCAGCTTGACTCTTTTCTAAACATCTTCCAGACTTTATGGTGTAAGTTACAAACATTTTCCGGGTCATCCTGGAACTGATTTCACTTCAGATGCTGCCATGCATGTCTGTCTATTGGGTCTGGTTTGGGCTGAGGTTCAGGATGAGTACAACACTTCATTTATTTATATTTAGTGTGTGTACATATATGTGCACACATGTGTGTAGGATGTATGTTTGCCTGTGTGCATGCACGTGTATAATCCTTCAACTTTGGGTGTTTTCCTCTGTCATTGCACTCTCTACCTGACGTACTGAGACAAGATATCTCACAGACCCTGGAGCTCACCAGTTAGGCTAGACGGGCTGGCCCGCAAGCCAGCAGAAAGCTGTCTTGAGCACTGGGCTTACAGAGGCACTGTGTTTGGTTTCTGCATGGGTTCTGGAGAACTGAATTCAAGCATTATACCAACTGAGCCATCTTCTCAGCCCCAAATGCTAGCATTTGACTGATTCTTAGTGCCTGTGTGTCTGGGCTCTAGGTGTCTCAGCTTGTCCTCTGTTTAATGGATGACAACATGCCAAGAGCTTCGTTTTGTCATAATTGTTTAGGGGTCTCAGTCCATCGTGGTGCCTGGCACTTTGAGTTCACAGTGTTTCAAAGTAGGTGCTAAATGCGGTTCTTCGTTCTAGGACATTCAGCTTCAAACTTCTTTGAAAGATGAGAAAATGTAAGGCTTGGGTGTCCATGAAGAATGCCTGTGTTCACATTCCTCCTTTTTTTGAACTACTTTGAATGAGAAGATGCAGGAAGAACAGGAGGGAGAGAAGAGGAGGAGGAGGAGGAGGAGGAGGAGGAAGAGGAAGAGGAGGAGGAAGAAGAGAATGATAAAGGAAGAGAGGAAGAAGAAGGAAGAGGAAGGGGAAGAGGCAGAAGAGGTAAATAAATGTTTATATTTTATATATATATATATATATATATATATATATATATAGAGAGAGAGAGAGAGAGAGAGAGAGAGAGAGAGAGAGAGAGACTAACACAACCTCAAGAATCCAAACAGTCTAGAGAGCTACAGAAAGAAATTTGGGGGTCCCTAAAACCTGAGACCTTTGGTGAATAAAATGACAATAACAGCTGTGCCTCAGATTCCGGGAGTACCCAGAAGCCTGTTAACAGCTTTAGAGATTCACTTTTTTCTAAGGAGTGTTTTGTGGTTTGAAGTGATACGTCACCCATGTTTGAATACTTGCCTAGGTCATGGACCCTTTAGGAGATGGAGGTGCTGGAAGTGGGTCACTGGGAATGGCATGTGCCTTGACAGCCCAGCTTCACTTCCTGTTCTCTCTGCTTCCTGAATGCAGCTGCAATGTGCGCAAGCAGTCCCCTGCCCTTGTCACCACACCTGCTGCCGTGTCTGCCCTCTTGTGGGGGACTGTGTCCGTGTCTGTCCCATCCTGGGGACTGTGTCCTTGTGGCACTGTCAGCAGGAATAAACACTCTCTCTCTCAAGTTGCTTTTGTCAGGACATCTGATGACAGAACTAGGACATGTAACTAGGATTCAAGGGTTTTACACCACACCCTTGTGAAGATATGCGCCCTCCCACCATCTCCTCTCTGCTCACCTCATGGTGGTCAGGAAGCAGGGAGAGGGAGGGGGAGGGAGGAGACAGAGGCTCAGTATTCCCTTCAAGGGCAGAGCCCTGATGGCCCAATTTCCTTTTTTGACCTCCTAAAGCATTCACTCCCTTCCAGTAGAGCTACCGAGTGACAATCACAGGCCTTGGGGGACTGGGGTCAGTGATAATCCAAGCGTTAGATGGTTGTTCATATGAGCCATACACTGAGGGACTCATAGCAGTGGGATGTGTATTTTCAGTGTGTCTCCAGCCTCAGAAAAGCGATGAGAGTACCTCCTGGGGCCACTCTTGCTTATGAAATCATCTTTCTTTGTCCTGGCTCTGAGAAAATGGCACGGAAAGGTTTTCACCGCAGCTCCTGTTCTGGTCAACTTAGTCCACTCGAGACGCGGTGTGGAGTCAACCGAAAAGGGAGTGTCAATTGATGGGTGCCTCGATCTGACTGGTCTGTGGGACACTATCTTGAGTTAGCTGAGGCAGGAGGACCCAGTCCGCCGTGGGTGACACCATCCCTAGGCAGGTTGTCTTGGGCTATGAAGGAAAACTAAGCACTGGCCTGTGAGTGGGTCTGGGAGCAAGTGAGCAGGACTGTGCCGTGGTTTCTGCATGAAGTTCTGGTTTGAGTACTGTTAGACTTCCCTCAGTGCTGGACTGCATCCCGTGAGGGGGTTAGCCCTTCCTCCCTCCTAGGAGGAGGATTAGTCCTCCCTCCCTCCTGTGAGGAGGTTAGCCCTTCCTCCCTCCAGTGAGGGGGTTAGTCCTCCCTCCCTCCTAGGAGGAGGGTTAGTCCTCCCTCCTGTGAGGGGGTTAGCTCTTCCTCCCTCATGTGAGGGGGATTAGTCCTTAAGTCCTTGATGAGCCCCCCTACCTCCCCACCCTCCTCTCCCCACCCCCTCTACCCTTCCCCCACACAAGGCCCACAGCCCAGGCAGCACTTTATGCCTCTTTCCTATTATGCCTTGTAACTCTGTGCATAAGAAAGACTGTCCTGCTTGTATAGAGGAGGGACAGCAGGATCTCCATATTTGGTGTTTCCCCTTACACTGGCTCTGGTGCAGGTGATCCCTGTACTTGGTATTTATTCAGAAGTCACTGGGAGCTGCTGCCTTGAGCCTTGCTTAATGGCAATCCTGTCCTTCTGCATTCACACTTGGATACAGCAGCTTGACTAGCAGTTGGGTATGCGACATTGTGAGTAATAGAAAAGAGAGTGAATGAGTCAGGACCAGTGCAAACAACGGAGAAAATCCATTTATTTCCTTCTTATATAAACAATTTTTGGAGGTGAATGGTCCGGGCTGCTGGGTGACTGTACATGCAGCAGGATTTTTCTCCTGTTATCAATGTAGGACTTCCCCTGATTGGCCAAATCCATCTTCTAGCAAACAGAGCAAGGAAGTGAAGACTGGCATGCCTGCTCCTCTTTGAGGACACTGCTGAGAGATGAAGCACATCTTCTGCATATGTCCTGTTTACAAGCTGTGGTCATGTGTGTGACTACATCCAGCTGCAAAGGAGTCTGGCACAGTCTTGATCTGGGAAAGACCCATGGTGACCTAAAGCTGGAGGTTCACTATGCAAAGTTGTTGAGAGGATGGTTTCTCTTCTGCTTTCAGGAATTCCGGCCAGGGAGAGGAAGGGCAGGCAGGCCTGAAAGCTTCCTAGAGGAGGTAACCCTTAAGCTAGGTGTCAGAGGAAGAGCAGGAGTGGCTTGAGTGGAGAATCAGTGGAGTAGTACATAATGCTCCTGAAAACTGCTGGCCTGAGTAAGAAAGGCTATAGATGTGTTTTAGAAGGAACACTGATCGCTGTTCAGTGTCTGAGTCTCTGTGTCTAATCTAGCTGTTAAAGAGCAGATTATCACATCAAGTCCACAGTGGTGAGACATAATTACATCTAATGAAACACTGTCCAGGTACATTCCAGAAGTTAATCACTTGTTGAATGAGGAAAGATATTCACAAGTTAATCAATCTTAGATTGTGATGATGACACGTAAGTGGAAACCATCATCCCTAAGAACCCTCACTCATGTGCTTGCTCACATGCTCGCTCACTAACAGGCACCACAATAGCATCTTATGTTGCTTAAAACAAAGAAACAATTGGTTCAAAGCTGATGCGTGCTCAGACCAGGATGGAGGGGCAGAGCATAGTGAGCTGCACTCAGTTACTGCAGATCCACCATATGCCAAATGGTATCTGAGAACGAAGCACACAGGAGCTTAATCTTTATAATCATACCAGGGCCGTTTCTCTATGGTTTTTAGGCGAGAGACCGAGGCACAGAAGTTAAATAACTTGCTTCAAGTTTTTTATTTTTGTGTGACCAATATACAAGGCATCCAAATACGAAGTCCAGGTATTCATCAAAGGGAGAACGGGAGCAGACACAGCCCAGCTCCATGAATAACCAGAGACCACTGCAGAAGTCATTTCCTCTCTCTTCTCAGTTTTCACCGTTGCTAGGTCCCAATGATGTGCTGTATGTAAGAGGCAGCCCGGGGCTGGCACGGGGTAAGTGCTCAGTAGTTAAAAGGTTTAACGAGACCGAATCATTCGTTGTCAATACTACTCAGTACTTGGTAACTTAACCATACCCATCAAAAGGCAGATCAAAAGCCACTTTTGATGTGGCCCATTTTCTTTCCAAAGATTAAAAAACCAACCTCTCTCATTCTTCCACCATTTGCCCCAATCCCCTGAGGTCCGCCTCTGTGACCGTCAAGGCTGAGTTGATTTTTATGGCCATCTGCTACTGTGTAGCAACAAACAACATCCTCCTGAAAATATTTACAAATGCTTCTTACATTAGTGCGGTATATTTTTTCATTAAGCCATGGCATCTCTGTTGAAAAATTATTTTAATCATTGCCAACTGGATTACACAAGGAGAGAGCACAGAGAGATAGCACTTAAAAGGCTGAATGTACATTAATTGCCTCATCTAATGAAAGAAACATGACTTAGCCAACACACACAACATGAATCTTAAGACGCACGGACAATTGAGTACGGTAATAAAACAAGTATTAGTGTGTTAAATCTGAAATCCTCATTATGCCTCATGCAGCAAAAACGACAGTATACCTGCTGTTCAGAAAGCATCTCCTCCTCTCGACACTGAGAGCTAATTATAGACCCAGGCATCTAGTGAACTCACATGACATTCTATCAGGGACTTTTAAAAACCTTGCAAAGTCATGTTGGATAACTGTTTTTTTTTTTTTTAAGCTGATAAAAGTGTGTTGGTCAAAATGATTTTTAGATTATCTTGATGTTCCACAGGCAATTTTAATTAAAGTATGAATTATTTATAAACACACACACCCTATTTCACTTACACTGTGATCTTGCTTTATCTCCCTTGACTCTGTAAACTGGTAAATTATTAACTCAAAGACAATTTATGTCACAGGGTTCAAGATATTGCCCATTGATTTTCATTTCATGAGCCCTGAAGTATAGTCGAAGCATTTGAGAGATGAGAGTTCTTGTTTTTACTGCTTATCTAGCATCACAGAACATGAAGATTGCAGGAGTTCTGAAGAGGCTGTGCTGGCTGCAGCCTCCACTCAGAAGGTGAAGGCAGACCTGGGAGGAGCCAGCCCGAGGAACATGTGGTACAGTAGACGCCCTCAGCCCTCTGCAGAAGGCTGGAGACTCTGTCCATAAAGGCACAGCTCCCAGCTATCTGCAGCAGCTGACTTATTCCAAAGCAACTGCTTTTCTAGATGAAAATCTTCCTTTTGTGGGAGAATTAGAGAAGTGCTAATTGCGTGCGCACTCTCTCTCTCTCTCCTCTCCCTCTCTCTCTCCTCTCTCACTCATGTACATGTTCAAGCCGGAGGACATCCTTGGCTGTCATCCATCAGGAGTCTCCATCTTCTTTTCTATACAGATCTCTCACTAATCTAGGGCTAACTCGTTAGACCGCCTGGCCGCCTGGCCAGCAAGCCCTGGGCATCCGCCTGTCTGAACAGCCCAGACCTGGGTTCACAGTATGTACTATCCACTACACTAGGCTTCTTTTCATCTTAGGTTCTAGGGGATCAAACTCACATCCTCATGCTCTCAAGTGAAGCAGTTTACTCTGAGAACCATCACCGTCTCCCAACTGCTGTCTCTTCTTGTGTTTTATCCTAATTTGTGTTAACTATTTCCCCAGTGAAACCTTGATTATGTTCAAATTCAAGTGCATTTATTTTGTTTTCATCTTAAATATATAAATCAGAATTTTTGGCAAAAATAACCTAAAAGATCAGATGGATATAAGAGGCTTCCAGAATTCTTTATAAAAAAGTTGGTAAAAATGCTCTTTCTGTGGCTCGAGCAATTACTTAGGGGTTAAGAGTGCTTGCTACAGTTCCCGAGGATTGGAGTTTGGCTTCCAGCACTCATTTTGGGAGGCTCATAACCACCTGTAACTCTTAATTCCAGGGAATCCAACACCCCATTCTGTTCTTTGTGGCCACCTGCACACATGTGCACATACACAAATAAAATTAAGAAAATCTTTTAAAAAGATGCTTTAACTGGCAATATCTGAAAAACCCATAAAGAGCTGTCTCTAGGTGAATTAAAAATGTATCCACCTTTAAATGAAAGTATTTCCCTTCTTACTTCAGCAAGCATATGTATAGTATTTTGCTGACTTTTCTAGTTTCTTTGTCAGATTTATTGGTTTTACTTGGAAGCTGTTAGCAAAGATTGTTCTTCAACCGATGCTATGAACGGGAATGCAAGAGCCTCAGGGAGGGACATTTTGGGGCGCTTTACTTAGGGGTCGGTGATGGGGAAGGTAGCAAGGAGCAGAGTGGGGGTGTCAAAGGCATATCTTCCTCCTAAGCAGTATCCTGGCTCATCACAACCCGGCTCCTGTCCGAAGAGCTTCTTATGTATTGATCTTCAGAACAGATTCCGAAGGTCCCTGGCATTGCAGGAGGTTCCTCGGCAACTTCACCTCTGACTCCCACTGTTGAGATTTTGAGACAGATGACCTGAAAATAGCATAGAAACTGTCAGGAGGTGTGATGTCCTCAATAGTTAGCTGTTCAGCTTAGTTATTCAGACTTGTCCCAAATCTCAGTCTTTGAGGAGCTCGGAGCTCGGTCACAGAGACAGACCAGAAGAGAGTCAAGGTGAGTTCAGCAAGAAACATGTGAGTACAGGGTAAGAATGGGGTGTCAGCCACAAGGATCTGGGTGTCGTCAAGGACGAGAGGAGAGGAAGAGAGGGTTCTGAGTAGAAACCAGGGCATAAAGAGTGAGCAGAGGGCAGGAAGAGCTACCAGTGTGTGTGTGCCTATGTCTGTGTGTGTGTACTTGTGCATATGTATGTACTTGTGCATGTGTGTGAAAATGTGTGTATGTGCTTGTGTGTGCACGTGTGTGTATGTGTGTGGTGAGGGGACGAGCAACCATGGGGCTGGGGTAAGAGAAGTTCTCCTAAACTTGAGCAAGGGGTGAGAATGTTAAAGAACATGACCCATTTTCAGGCCTCTAGGAGCATAGAATATTCGGTAGTTAAAAGACAAAAGAGACTTGACTTCTTGGGAAAAAATTTTTAAAAGTGTGAAAAATCTATTCTTTCACACTTGCATGTGTATGAGACACTGATTGAATTTCCCTGCAGTTCCGTTTCTAACCACCTTCCTCTCACCAAAACACTTCTTCTCTGGGGAAGACTATTGATGAATTACCAAGCAGACCATGCAGACTCACTACCCCGTCTCTCCCTGGAGAGAATAGCTCCTCCATTTTAGCAATAAACTCCCATGATGGATCCTTTTGCAGTGGGAAGGGAAGGCTTCATGAAAGAGGTAGGGGTTCCATCAGGCTCTGAACAATTTATTTTTAATTTATTAATTTTTTTTGAGACAGGGTCTCCCTGTAGCCTTGACTAGTCTTGAACTCACTATGTAGACCAGGCTGGCCTCCATTTCACAGAGATCTGCCTGCGTTTGCCTCCTGCGAGTGGATTAAGGTGTATGTCACCACGCCTGGCTGGCTTCTGAGTTCTTACTTTCCATCTGGATGACTGTGAAGAAGGATGCTTGGCCCCCTCCCTCCACTCTTTCATTTAATTAAATCAGTGAAGGTTCATGCTTTGCGTTAGAGGATCCACTACTGTCATCATTTATTTTGAGGCTCAGTCTGTTGCTCTCAGGTGAACCCTTGTCCTAGATCAAATATTCTTTGACTTTCTGGAGAGATAGGAACATGTTTGCACTTCTAGCCCCAGAGTCTGCTTTGTGTCTCGAAGCCCTGATCCACAGCGCACAAGCCTACATGTGCTGGTTTACTATTGGGGTACCATCTGTCCTAGTCTCTTCCATGGACAGGCCAGGATAAATATATGCATTTACCATTTTACTCTCTGTATTTCAAAAAACAGGAGAAGATGGAACTGTTAGTCGTGGACTCTATCATTTTTTCCTGCTTTCTTGTCTGTAAATGCTAATCTTCAGAAGCCTAGCCTGGAATCTCTGCAAATGTAGAAGCAGAGTGAAATAAGCTGAAATTTTGTTGGGGGGTGTACTTGAAGAAGAATCTGTGATGTCCAGGAAGAGACAGGTCTGAATCAAAGTCATTTCTTCAAAAGGAAAAGCTGCTGTTTATTATAAAATTATTACATATTATGTAACAATATGTAATATTTATATAATTATTTTAAAATTGCAGTTTATTGAATGTTATAAAGGATGAGAATGTTGTAGGATCTGTGTAGGGTTGGAGTTTTATTAGAATTTATTATAATCTTTGTGTGTGACCATGTCTACATTACAATGTGCAGGTTTTCATCTGCTCCAGTACAGACAAGTGGGCACACACCCCTGGAGACCAGAGGTCAATTCTTGGGTCATTCCTTGGGAGACTTCCACCCCTGGGACTTGGCATTCACTAATTTAGCTAAGTTGGCTGTCCACCAAGCTCCAGGCATCCTCCCATCTGCCTTGTCAGTACTGGAATTACAAGGGCATGCCACAGTGCCTGCCTTTTAATGTGGGTTCTGGGAATCAAACTCTGGCCCTTATGCTAGTGTGGCAAGTACTTTGTCGACTGAATATGTCTCCAGCCAGAATTATGGACTTTTATTAACATGTGTGCCTTCCATTTCCTTTGTGGAGCCACCCTTAGCTCTGCCTTCCTCTGTGGAAGGTTAGGAACCTGCTCAGACAAGATGGCTTTCTGCTTTCAACTTGGAGATGTTCAAGATTAAACTCTTATTTAGTTATTTGTGCTATTATTTTCTGTACCAGCGGCCATAGGCATGACAACAAATCCTGTGAAAAGAAAGTCTCCTAAGAAGCCATTTTCAATATACGTCGATGAAGAGTTCTATCTGTCAGGATAGATGGTAACGCATCTTCAAAACACAGTTGCCGAGGTTTGCTCAGGGATCAAGAGGGTTCTGTTGGCGACATACCTTCTCTCATGTCTTTTGTAATCTTCCAATCACAGATGGGCATGAAAAGATTGGCATAGTTGAGCAAGATGCCTTTTCTTTCTTGTGATCAGTGAAAGAGGACTTGTACAAGCCAAGGTGGACAGGGGAAGGTCACAGGGTGCCACGTCTAGATGAAGAGCTATGACTCCCGAGAGAGGGAGATCGGCCTTCTCCTGAGAGTTTACCTGATCCCAAAGGACAGCCGTAAGCACATGCACGTGGGAGAAACACTGAATGGGCTCAGGGCAGTACATGTATTTATATGTATATTCATGAGTGTATGCTTGTATATGTAACAACAGTAATCAAAAAAGAGGAGAAGAAATTGAGAGAGAGAAAGAGTTGGGCAGACACGGGAGGGCTTGAGGGGAGCATGAAGGATGGGTGCGATGCAAATACAGGTCTCATAGATGACATTCTCAAAGAAAAGAAAAGATGACTGTGACTGGAAAACAAGGAGGCGGGTACCCGGCAACGGAGATTCATGTCCAGCATGTGGTAAGAGAAAAACCATTCGAAATCTTTTTGCTAAGGCAAGTGTGGGGCACAAGACATTTCTATGTTGGGCCAATGGCTATGTGCTTCTTATTATTGAAGAAGATACACAAGAGGATTGGATAAACGAATTCTCTCTGCTCTGGGGCATAATAGGTCAATCGCAAAGAAAATTTTCCCTCTTTGAAGAGACTAGTAATCGCAGAAAATAATGCTTTATTTGAAATTTCGGCCCCAAGACATAGGCTGTTCTAAGAAAAACCTCACAGAACGTGCAGGCCTTAACTTCGCCTAACAAAAGGTGTCAAGATAAAGGAAGGCCCGAGAAAGAGCCCTAAATTGACAGAGTCAAACCCAGGTCTGAACCGAAGAATTTTCCTTCTATCTGGAATGACACGGGGTGAGCTTTCGAGACAACGGTTTTTGTGAAACAGATCTGGGGTAATTTTTGCTTATCTGCAAAGTTAATGCTTTTGAGTCAGGGCCGAATCATGTCAGTCAGATGTTCCTTGTTCCCCATTTCCTGTGAGCTCCTTGCCCACACTTCAGTCTCCATTATCCGAGTGCCCCTCTCTTTCTGTGATAAAAACCTAAAATAATGCAGCTGGCACACCTGACACGGCGTGCGGCGCACGGGAAAGACGAGTGGCTCGGAGGTCCTCGGTGTTGTTTTGGAGTCATGAATGTAGCTTCACTGAACTGAATTTTACAAACATCATATTATTTCCTTTAGACAAAATCAAATTCAGATCCAAGTCTGCTTCCTGTTACGGTTTGACAGGATGCTGACTTCCAAGCCTAGATGATCTGCACCCCAGTTTGGGGCCTTACTAGAAAAGAGTAACTGTCTAAACATACAAAGGCACTGTGCTAGCTGAGCCCGGCCTCTCTGCCTTGCTTGGCCCTGGGACCGGCTGCAGAGCCAGAGTCTCTCAGTACTGAAGTCCTCCCTCTCCCTGGTGAGCTGAGGGGTGCTCTGGGCGTGTCCTGGTATTGGGGTTCCACTTTTCTTTCCTCATTTTTATTCCTTAAAAATATTTATTGTATTTTTAATTATGCATGTGTGTGAGAGGGTTGTGCACACGAGTGATTTTGAAGTCCAGAAGAGTGTGTCAGACCCCCTGGAGATGGAGTTACAGGCAGTTGTGAGCACCCAACATGGGCACTGGGATCTGAACTCAGGTCCTCTGCAAGAGCAGTGCATGCTCTTAACCACTGAGTCACCTCTCCAGCCCCTCTCCCTATATTCTAAGACCACATTTGCAAAGTCTGTCTTCCTTTACTCTGTGGAATACCATATTTAGGGAAAGGGGGGGGGGCTAAGCTGCTGAGCAGTTCTATTTAAATTTCTGACTAACTCTCATTGTTTACTATGACTATATCCTGTGCAATGACTACATGGTTACACAGAAAAATGTTTAAGTTTAAAAAAATACTTATTTTTATTTTATGTATATGTTGCCTGAATGTAAGTGCGCTATGTTGTACAAGCCTACGGAGGGCAGAAGAGGGCATCAGATCCCCTGGAACTGGAGTTAGAGATGAATGTTAGCTACCATGTGTGTGCTGAGAATCAACTCAGATCTTCTGTAAGAGCAGCCAGTGTTCTAACTGTGGGTGGGTCTCCATCTGCAGCATGGCTGTTGTGCTCCAGCCATCCCAGAGAATGGAGGATGATCAAACAGGTCTTCAGAGGGCTCAAAGTGCGACAGGAATAAACTCCCCTGGAGACTACGTCAGTGGGCAGTTCATCTATTAAAACCAAAGCAGGGGTTTATATAGGGAGGCCTTTCTGGCCGTTACAGAAAGCGGGAAAGTTAAAAGTGGGGTCTTTATGTAAAGGCAGGAAGGTTGTAGGGCTGACATGGAGATTAGGAATGAGGAAATGAAACCCCCAAACCTGTTTCTGGTCTGGGGTGATCTTTGTGGGTGGAAGGATTAAGCAACTGCTGAGGATGTCATATCTGTAGTGGCTTCAGGCAGAGCAGGCCAGTCACACAGCCTGCCCAGTTTTTACTGCGACAGCACCAGGTCCTACATTCTAACTGCTGAGCCATCTCTCCAGACCCTAAAAGTTTTTCTTTGTAATAAGGAAGACTGAACCAGAGACCTCATTGTGGGTGTCTGGGTATCGAGCAAGGCAAGCAACTCCAGATACCCTGAAGGGACGGCAGGTGTCTGGCCTGCTCTGCCTGACGTGATAATCTGGCCCCGGGACATCACTGTAGATATGAATCTTCTTTTCCCCCACCCCAAACCAGAACCAGGTTTTTGGGTTTTGTTTCCTCGTTCCTAATTTCCACGTCAGCCCCTACAACCTTCCCTAAAGACCCCACCTTTAACTTTCCTGCCTCTGTAACTGTCAGAAAGGCCTCCCTACATAAACCCCTGCCTTGGTTTTGATAACTGAACTACCCACCGACTTAGTATCCTGGGAGCTCCTCCTCCCGCCGCACTCTGAGCCACCTGAGACCTCCATTCTCCGGCATGGCTAGAGCACAACAGCCATGTTGGAGATGGAGACTCACCCACACTCATGAGTACTAGGTAACTGTTCTACCACAGTTACATCCCCAGTCTTCGTGGTACCTTTTGTTCTCATTTGCCTCACCCAAACCTGAACTTGTTATCTTCTTGCCTTAGCCTCTGCAGTTGTGGAGTGTAAGGACTCTGCACCCATCGAGGAGTTGAGAAGGATGAAGACTGTGCACCAGACCCAGATAAAATGGTGTTTATGTAAAACTGATACTTACCTAGGCATTCTGTATTTTATCTGGCAACCTTACCTCAACATATTCTGGTTTTAAAAGACCAAGGAATGGAGGTTGTTAGGAGGTTCAGGGCTGTCTGGGAAAGGATTGGTGAAGCAAAATAAATGTGAATAGATCTAGAAAGGTCTAGGAGAAGACCAGTAATTCTGTCTCCTGCAGTGCTCATCAACACTCAAGTGAAGGTTGCCAGGGGCTCAGGCCACCAGGAAGGCACTATTAAGGATGCTTCCCTGACCCCCAGTTGAAGGAGAGAAGCTGGAGGAGGCACGGAAGTCTGTATGCTGGGTCTGCAGAAAGGAAGTGGTGAAAGAAGGAGCAGAAATACTGGAGGATTGCAACGCACGGTCTCAGAGCTGGTGTCCTGGACACCCACACTTAGGCATGTACACACATGCACACACCCACATTTAACATAGCACACACACACATGCACACACATATGCACACTCACACATGAAAACACATGTACACACATGCCATGCTGCACATGTCTACATATTTGTGTTTAGAGAGTGATATATGTTTAAAATATTATATGTATTATTGGCACTTGAAATATAAATTTTTGACACTGTCCCAACAGAACTTAGATTCTGAATTAAGTTTGGGTCTTCAGCCGACTGTGTGTTAGGCACCTAATAAAAGTGGCAAGGTTTGAAAAGAATCTACTTCAGAAGACACAATTTTCTGTTCATTTTCTTTGAGGGCTGTAGGTTCACTGTGGGTGTTGATTGTGTGTGCACGTGTACCACACTTCTTTGGGTTTATAGCCATCTTGCCTTATGCCTCAGCCACATAGCCCAGGAAATGACCTGGCTTTGATAAATACACTGAAACCCTGGGTCATCTCCAGAGCTGGTTGGTGTGCATGAGGACAGTCCCGGGGATTTGCTGTGTGCACACTATGTGCCAAAGATCTTCTTCACAACAATCCTGGTGATTTGTGGTTTTCTTCACTTTATAGATGAGAATTAAAGTTGAGTGGATTTCTCAGTCACATTCGACCTCCAAGTGACCAAGCTGGAACTCAATTCTAGATGCCAAACTTGAAAGTCCCCAGACTTTCTGGGTAGTGTGGTAGTGTGGAATGTAAGTGATTAGAAATCTGCACACTGGAACCAAGTTAAATTTGTGTCTGGATTCTGTTGCTGTCCAGCTGTTCACATACCATGCACATGTCTGTCAATGCAATATCACAATGTGTTTCCCGTAGAATCTATGTGTGATTGTATACTATTTACAAAGGACTCATCCCATCCACTGTAGGACTCCACTCTGTGACGTCACTGCCTTGACCATCAAGGCACATAGAGAGGCGAGTTTACCACCAGCATGTCCTCGGGCTTCGGGATCAACGTTAGCAGCAATTGCTCCCAGCTTTCTTGGCTCGTTCCTAGATGGGACGGAAGGTACATTAAGGCATGCAAGCATTTCAAACTCAGCCTCTGTTTTCCCCAAATGCTTTTCGGTTCCAGAGACCTGGCCAACTTGTGTTTACTTTCTAGATTATTTAGGAAAACCTGTAAACCTCGTGATAGTTAAGATGGCTTTTCACTTAAAATGACCTCATTCAAAATTATACATTTTTTTTCCCTCTGAGAAATAGAACCTACGTGAGTCTAGTGTGCAAATACACCTCTGGCTGCCTCCAGAGTGAGGGGTTTCCCACTTCTGAATGAGGTCATAAAGATGCAATTATTCTTCTCCACAGAGTCGACTCTACCAGGCTCATTTACAAAGTCACTCGGCTGTGACTTGACCACTTAAATAACTCTATTGCCTAAAGATATCACTCGCTGCAGCCATTTACCCCCAAGAACCATGTTCATGTTACAGAGAAATACAAATCCAGGCGTGTTCTGCACCAGCAGGGTTACAGGGCTATTTTGTTGCTTGTAAATTATATCTGGACTTGGAGGAGGGGAGAGAGACTGGACAATCTATATTCTATGAAAGAATTTCATTGAAAGGTTAGAGTCTCCTAATTTGGAAGTCTCCAGTGCTAGCTTCATTTTCTTCGGGCAGACTTCAGAGGCCAATTCTCTGGATGCCTAGGAGTAATGCCCAGATTTCTGATTTTACATTTTAAACTATGTATTTAGATATAATTCAAGCATTCCAGGGTGTTAACGGTGTTTACAAAGGAAACTGCCTGAGGCAGATTCAGGCAGTCCCTTAAATTAATAATGCTTTTTCCCCCTGCAGTCCAGTTTTTTTCTTGCAGGTCTGCTGGAGTTCCCCTTCTCCATTTTATCCAGGGAATAATGACAGTCACCGTTTACACATTGCATTTCATCTGGCAGGCTCTGGCACACATGGAGCCGCTGTCTGCTACCTTCTGCATGGCAACAGACAGTGCAAATGACAGGGATTGGTCAGTGAGGAGAAGAACCTCAAAGCAACTGCAGGCTCAAATTAAGCCGGAAGCTGCAGCGGTAAGCTCTTCCTATTTCTGCCTTTGTAGAAAAGATGAGTGACCTGACCCAGGAAGCACTATGTCCTTCTAGCAACTCCTCTGGTATCTGAGTATGAAACAGTCGTACAGTGAAAGCAGTGTCTGGATCTGGACAGCCCCATAGTGGAGTCCTGGACCTATCCATTCCTAATCAAGTTCTCTAGGCAAATCACCCCATTTGTGCTGGACAGTTTTGGTTGTCAACTTGACACACCTGGGTAGAGGGAGCCTCAGTTGAGGAATTTCCTCCATTGGACTGGCTTGTGGCCATGTCTGTGGTGTATTTTGCTTGTTGAGTGATGTGGGAGGGTCCAGCCCACTGTGGTTGTTGTGTATTGTATGAGAAAGCAGGCTGAGCACAGGTCAGGTCAGGGGAGCAAGCCAGTAATCAGTGTTCCTCCATGCCTGCGCTCCAGCTCCTGCCTCCAGGTTCCTGCCCTGAGTTCTTGGACTCCATGATGAACTGTGACTTGGGAGATGTGAGCTGAATAAACTCTCTCCTCCTCAAGTGGGTACTGGTCGGTGTGTTTTATCACAGCGATTGAAGGGAGACTACAGGACCTTCCTTTTGAGACTTGGCTTTTGATTCTGTTAAAGAGAAATAATTCCTACTTCTTGTATATGCTGGGTATTTATAAATTATAAGGTTTTAGGAAAAAGTCTCCAGTGTCTGCTATTTCTATTGCTCTGACCTACAGATTTGGATCTGAAAGCTGTCCTAGCCTTTCAAGGGACCTCTGTTTCTCCTTCACCTGTCTAGTGTTCAGTCCCATCAAAGGAGACCATCAGATGGTCTACCTACTGCAGGAAAGACACTATCACCCAGTGGGCCAAATTATAACGTCCTGCATGAGACAGACAGAAGTCCTTTTAACGTGACCCTAACACAAATACTATAGATGGTCACCCTCAAACTTCAGGGTGTGGAAAGGCAATCTGGGGGGCTTGGAAAATACATACTGCAGGACCCTGCTCTAGCATATCAGACAGGGCAGGTCACTGAGTCTGAGAATTTGTATTTCTAGAAGGTTCCAGGGGAATCACATTGTGATAGACATCATGTACAGGGCAGCTATGGAAGCCAAACAAGCTTCACTTCCAGGGAGTCCCCAGAAGAGAGCTTGGCATGGAAGCTGAAGTTAGGGGTTCTGCTACTCATCTGCAGAGTGAAGAAGAACAGGAAGCCAGAGGCCAAGAGTTACAGATGGTTGTTTGCCACCATGTGGATGCTGGGAATTGAACAAGTCTTCTCCAAAAGTAGCCAGTGTTCTTAACTACTGAACCATTTCTCCAGCTCTGAAATTTAATCTTATCCTTTATCTAATTTGAGTACAGACTTTCTTTTCTTAAAAATTAATTTGAGTTCTACAATTTTCAAATTTGTGACTCCAGATATGATCTTATAAAGCTAAGTTTAAAATTAAGACAGAATTATGAATCATTTTTCCATGTAAAGGAATCAAGTGTTTTTCAGAACTTTAGAGGTCTCTGTTTTAAAAACGAAATAAATTGTAGTTAAAGGCCATGGCACTACATCAAAGACTGTGCTTGTTACAAACCTCGTAAATATTTCTTCAAGGATCCAGCTGACCTCACTCACGTCTAGGCAGGAGATCCAAAGCTGGCGAAAGCACACAAAACAATGGTTTCTTCCTGTGGGTTTTGCCCCTGCGACGTGCCTCTCTCTCTCCATCCTGCTCCACGGTTTTGGCTGCAGAGCTACAGTCACAATTGCAATACTACATTTTGACATTAGGTGGCACTGTCTAACACATGATTTATTTAAAAATTTTTTTTTTTTTTTTTTTTTTTAAGAGGTTCTGTAATCTAATGAATTCCAGACTGTACTGGGAAGAAGCGGAGGAACACTTAGCAGCCAGTCTCCATAGAGGAGGGCTCCGAGGCTGGCGGGGGAGGGAAGGCGGCCAGTCACTTACAGAGCCCTTATCTCCGTCAGGGAAATCTCACTAACTGCTTGCATGATGGCTTTATTCAGCCAAGCCCGTCCAATGCTCAGGGGCAGTCTGGATTCAAATCTCATTCCAATTGCTTGCTATAGGTTCTGGTTCAAAACTGCAGGTGTTCCTCCAACTCCAAGTTTTCATTTGTTGTCAAGTACAGGCGATGAGGCTTGACACGTGTTCCCTGATGGATGGTTAGCCTCGAACCCTTGGCAAAGTGGGTTATATTTAGCTGTTAGAAAAAGAGAAGGGAACTCGTTTCTGGTTAACTTCTCTCGAAATAGGTTTTCTTCTTGGTGATACCAGAGAAGCGTCTTTTCCCGGTGCCTCCAACGAGCTTGCGTCAGCAACCTTTACAAACGAAGGGTTTTGTTTTAAGCACAAAGTTAAAGAGAGCAGATCACAAACCTGCCCACTCATGACGTTCCACTCTTAATCAGCACAGGTTCTAGAACGCCCTTCCTCCACACAGTTTCTGTGTGTTTAGGGCTGCCCTGCTCGGCCATTCTGAAGTGGGTTTAGATACGCTGTCACATCACACCACTTATATTCTATTGTGTTTTCCCAAGATGTCTTTTTTAACCTTTGTTACATTAAGAAACGGACATTTTTTTTCCTAGTGTCATCTGATGTGTGTAACTTCCTCTTCCTGTTCCATAAATATCCTGTTCCAACCGGCTTATTTTAAGAAGGCTTCCTTCTGGGTTTGGTTGCCAGGTTTCACCAAACTCCTAATTTGTAACAGAGTCCCCCTATCTTTTCTTTCTTTCTTTTATTCTTTTAGAATAAAATAAACCGAGTTTATAAGTATTTATAAACAACTGCATCACACAGAAATGTTCAAAGAATGAAAAACATAATTTAAATATCAGATGCCTAGTAAGATTCCCCACGTGGCATCACATGTGGACACTGCCCATGTAAGAATTTAGTGTGCACTGAAAACATGTTCTGTCTTTATATGAAAAGTTTCAAAGAACTTATATGAACTATACTACACACATACACATATGTATATATGTGTGTGTGTATATATATATATATATATATATATATATATATATATATATGAACTCATTAGTTTGCCCTTAAAAACTTACCTTTTCTAGTTCTAAATGTTACAGTCTACCCACACATACATGTATTTACATGTATGGTCCACACATGAGGGGGAACAAGTGGTTTTCTTTAAAATCTAAGACTGGGTGATGCCTGCTTAATATTTACACTTTCTAGGTTCATCCATTTTCCTGTAAACTTTGCTATTTCACTTTTCTTTCAAAGTGAATAATATTCCATTTTATATATGTATCAGACTTTCCTCATCAACTCAGCAGCTGATGGAGAGCTAGGCTGGCTCCATTTCCTTGCTATGGTGACTGGAGCGGGGCTAATCATGGGGTGTGTGCCTTTTAAACATAGCTCTTCGGTTGAGGAACCGAATCTAGGAAAGAATCTCTCCTATGGTGACCTGTGAATTCCCTCGGCCTCTTTGTGTGCCTTTTATGTGTTTCCTGTACTCTGCCTAAAATATCTGGATGCTTGATCATGTTCAAGATCATTTTATAAAGGTTTTTAAATTATTTATTTGTGTGTGTGTGTACACATGTATGTGCATGTGCATGTGGGTGGCCGAGGAAGCCTGAGAGAACACTGGATCTCCTGGAGCTGCAGTTACAGGGAGCTGTGAGCCACACTAGTGTGTGCTGGGAACTTGGGTCTTTTAAAAACATTTTTTATTATTTTTGTTTTATGTATATGTATTGCCTGCACGTATGTAAGTACACCTGTGTCATGTAATGCCTGCAGAGGTCAGAAGAGGGCCTCAGAGCCCTGGGTTATAGATGATTGTTAGCTGCCATGTGGATGCTGGGGAATGAACCCCGGTCCTCTACAAGAGCACCTGCTCTTAACTGCTGAGCTGTCTGTCCAGCCCCAAACTTGGGTCTTCTGCAGGAGCAGCAAGTGTGCTTGACCTCTGAGCCATCAAGATTACTTTTTAGGGGCTGGAGAAGCAGCTCAGGGGATAAGGGCAGTTGCTGTTCTTCTAGAGGACCCAGGTTTGACTCTGTCGCCCTCTTCTGGCCTTCATGGGCACTACACACATAGCAGTAAACATATCATACTGACAATCAGAACACTTGTATAAATAAAATTGTTTTTAAATTACCTGAGTCCTCTGTGAAAGCAGCCAGTGCTCTTAACCACTGAATCATCTCTCCAGTCTCTGGAAAATTCTTTGTTTAAAAGTTTGTATGTGTATGTAGTTGTGCGTGTGTGAATGTGAGTGCATGTCTGTATGTTTTGGGGTAAGTATGTGTATGTGTGTGTGTATATATGTATGTGCATAGGTATTTGTGTATGTGTAAGTTTGTAGGTATTTGTATGTGTACATGTGTGTGTATGTGCATATGTGTGTGTGTATATGTGTTTGTGTATGTATGTATGTGTGTGCATGTGCATGCACATGCATGTGTGGGTGAGCATGTGTGCACATGTGTATATATATGTGTGTACCTATGTATGTGTGCTGTGAGGAGGTCAGAATTGTGTTCTCTTCCAGCATATAGCTTCTGGAGACAGAACTCCAGTCTTCAGCATTGGTGGCAAGCACCCTCACCCACGGAAGCAACTTCCCAGCCTGGAAAACTCTTGAAGCCATCAGGTATGTTTATTTAATTGGGAGTGGAGGAATGAATTTTTATCAACACCTAGTCAAAAGAAGTGTTCTGCTGTCAGGATGATATTCCATAATGTAGTGAATACAAATCAAAATGTAGCATATGCTTTAAAAATTTATGGTAATTATGTAAAATTGACTTTATCAAAATTCTTACATTTTTAAGGCACAGATTTAAAAAACTGTAAACCACCACATATTTTTGTGAATTTGAATATTTTATGTCTCTCAGCCATTAATAATAAAAAATTCTGATTTGTCATTCTAGAAAACACTATATTGTCTTTCTATTCTCTCTATAGGAACTGATAATAGAAAATTGTTATTACACAAAAAGTAATGAGAACCATAGTAAAAACTGGGAAAGATTCTTTGGAGAGGGCCTCCGACGGCCTCACCCACAGTGAGGAGATATTGGCAGCTGAAGGCTGCTGGGGGAAGAGGAAGAGTCAGTTCAGGAGTATGGCCCCTGATAGGCTCCCCATGTCCCAGGGGATGACCAAGGCGTGAAGTTGGGGAGGAAGCGCGTTGGGGAGGGGGCTAATGGGGGAGAGGAACGTGGAGGAGGGGGCGCATGGGGGAGGGGGAGCGTGGGAGAGGGGGCGTGTGGGGGAGGGTTCTGAGAGGAGTTGGGGTTAGGTGAGGGAAGGTATGATCACTATTCACTGCATATCTTCACTGAATTTTCAAAGAATAGAGAAAAGTAAATATTAAAATACTGGGGTAGGTTATGAAATTATCGTAGGCAGCTAATTGACATGTAATTTAGTAACTGAACATATGTCAGCTACTTACAGTTCTTGTGATTTCTTTAAAATAGTAGACAAATGAACTCTATGCCTCATTTGCCATCATCATCATCATCATCATCATCATCATCATCATCATCATCCGGGTGGAACCTAGGGCCCTTGCAGAGCCGAGGCAAGTGGTACACTTTGGAGTCACAGTCTCAGCCCCGTGTTATCATTATTTAAATTGCGTCCCTCGTGGTGTTGGAGGCTCTGATCTCACTGAATGCATCTGAGCTGGGAGTACTCTTCCACTATCTCCTCCCATTTTTAGGCATTCTCCGAGAGCTGGGGCGTTTTTAGCCCTGGGAGTGCAGCAGGCTGTCCTTCCTCCCGCTCTGGCTTCAAGAAGAAAGAAGAGCAAGGGGATCCTGTTTCCTTCTTGCATAACACCGTGGGGCTCAATGAGTGATGGACTGGTCCATGACCAGAACCTGGTGAATGGCCCTAGCCCAGGTTTCTGCTTTTCTGGGGCCTCAGTCCCAGGGTGTCCCTTCTCTTCAGTCTCAGGCATCCTCAGCTTGCAGGTGTCTTTGATCTTGTTCTGCACCAGACACCGTGATGTTCTCGGAGTTAAGCATTTCGGTGTGGGTTGTTCGTCTTCCCCTGACCTACATGGTGTATATGGGTAGCCGTAGAGATGGGTGGGATGGGGAATCATCCAGAGCCTCTTGGTTCACTTTGATCTTCCGGCCCCTCGGTCTCCGTGTCCTTTGCTCTATCTTGGACTGGTCAGGGCATGGGGATCTTCTGTAAAGGGGAGGCTTCCTGTGCTTAGGTTTTAGAATTCACATATATCCTTCCCATCGCTCTTGTGGGTCTGCCTTCTTCAGGGACTGTCACCACTGGGCAATGTATGAGTCTTTGGTACCCAGGACATCGGTATCTATCCAGATCTGTGGTACCCGGGACATCGGTATCCAGATCTTTGATACATGAGACATTGGTATCCAGGCTCCAGGTCTCTGGTACCCGGGACATGGGTATCCAGGCTCCTTCACTGCTTGCTCTTTGTCTACGTGCAAGTGTGTGAAGTGAATCTAGGACATCTGAAGAAGCCAGGTCTACATCGGAGGTCCTGTAGTCTGTGTGACCTAGGCTAACTAAGAAAGGTGAGTGTGGAGGATGGAATGTTCCAGATCAAGAACTGAAATGATCTTGGGTGATCTTTAGACCTTTAGAGTAGCCATTTTCCAACAACCTCCGACTCTGACCTTCCATCCTTGTGGCGGCTGGATGGAACTCTTTGAATGCATCACCAAGCTTAGCAGACGTCTAAACCTCTACCAACCATAAAGCTAAGAGTGCTGAAAGACTGGGAAACGGTTGGCATCTCCCTGCCATGCTGTAGCTGGCTGAGCCATTCCTATTCATCTCAAAGTCAGCTATGTTTTACTTTGGAGCTGTGCTGGGTGTTGGCTTTCACTCTGCTTCTTCCTGGAGTATCTTGTGTATGATATGTGCAACTAGTTTGGGCATTTGCTTTCTAAGAAGAGCTTCTGATTTCAAGTAACATGATTTCTGTCTTGAAAAAAAAAAAAAAGAAAAGAAAAGAAACTCCTTAAGGCAAAATGCTGAAGGCCTGAAAAACATGGGAGAAAGGGAACACACAGAGAATGAGACGAGCAAAACTGTCCTCCAACGCTCGGAGACCATCTGAAATTGTTCCGGGTGTTTATTGTTGGCATGGCGTGAGCTCTCCTGAGGCCCACGTAGGGCAGACCTTGGCCTGCTTCTTTTTAGTTTGCTACTCTTTCTCTGCCTGGTCTGTGTTATAAGAAACCATGTTTGCCAGGCCCCTGGTCCTCTAGCAGCTACGTAGGTTTCTCTAA
The DNA here is from genome assembly GCA_035773235.1 of Eospalax fontanierii. Lineage (NCBI taxonomy): Eukaryota > Metazoa > Chordata > Mammalia > Rodentia > Spalacidae > Eospalax > Eospalax fontanierii. The sequence continues at coordinate 5,728,318 of CM069540.1, forward strand.
TGGACTGCACCAACACATACAGCTCAGGAAGACCGAGCGCTGGGCTTCTTCTTTGGGTCTGGAGTCTGTAGGGCTGCACAGGAAAGGCCCCTAGGGCTCCAGCTCTAGTTGGTGATTATAACTCCTGGGTTTGGGACCCAGTCTCCTGATGGCGTCCCTCCAGTTGTAAGGTGACAGTAGTACTTTGTGTCCCTCTCTGGGCCGCCTTATCAACTGTTTGACTCCTTGTTCTTTCATCATCCATATGCTTGAGTCCCTAGATTAAATTCTAGCTACTAGAAACAGCTAAAATAATTCCCGTGTTCTGAGGGAAACTTAAAATCCATCATGTGGAGCTAGAGAGATGGCTCATGGTGAAGAATGCTTGCTGCTCTTGCAGAAGACCCAGGTTCAGTTCCCAGCACCTGTAAGACCCCTGGAACTTCTTTTCAACCCAATAACTTCTCTCTTCACTTCTGTAAAAATGCTTGGCTATAGGACATCAGAAAATGGATTAATATAACTCCATCTTATTCTTTGTTCCTTCTAAGCAGTCACAAGGTCACAAGATTAAATAAGGCTAAAACAAAAACTAGCAAAAGGTTTGAATAATAACACATTCCTTTGCCCTGAAGGCAGCACCCACCAATAAGAAACCTCCAAACCTCTATTAACCAATTTTGGCATATAGTTCATTACAACCAATTAATTTAAAATATGCTTGGCATATGAGCTCCTATAACCACCTTCCTTTATCTCAAACTTATAAAAGGCTCCTAACCTCTCTGTTCGGGGCTCCCAGAACAGATCCACTGTGTTGGTGAGGTCTGGGGGACCAAGCTTAAGCTTGAATAAAGGCTCTTTGTTTTTTTGCATACACTCCGGACTTCGTGGTGGTTCTTGAGGAGCTGTTTTCTGGGCATAACAGCACCCACATCAGGTGAGTCACAACCACGTGTAAGTCCAAGCCCACGGATCCAACACCCTCTTCTGACCTCTGTGGGCACACACATGCAGGAAGTACACATAAATCCATGCAGGCACACACATGTACACATAAATAAATATTTACAAAATACATCATGTTTTCTGCTCAATGAGAGAATCTGTCTTTAGTCAAGGCCCCATTTTTGTCAGAGATGGCTGTTTATATGTAAAAAGCAGAAGCAACCTAATAAATTCAGTTAAAGTAAGAAGAAATCAACCGAAAATACACAAATCTTGGGAAATCTAAGATTTACTCAAGATACACAGAATATTAAATTTGTGCTACTCTTTGCTCTGGGCAGGCAGAACCCTCACATAAAGTATATAGCTACATTCATCAACTAAGAGTCAGTTGACTATTTCACTGCAACCCTCTATGTGAGGTTAAAATCCACAAAGCTTCTGAGGAAAGCTCTCAACACCTTCCTGTCTATGGTTAGTTTCAAGCAGAACTCTTGACAAAGGATGAGGGTGTGACAGCCTGATTTATTGTCCTCTTACACTTGCCCAGAGGTAGTGGGAGAAATGTTAGTCCAAAGAACCCAGGAGACTCTCAAATGCATACAACTCCCAAATTTCTGGTGCTTCGCTGGATGAATTTTACTCTGTGCATCTAACCCTTCTTTTCTTCAAACTTCTTTTTAATCTTTACATTTTTATATTCTTTGTAGAATATCTTTAGCATAGGGGAAAGGTCTCTGTGTCCAGGACAAAAAGAACTGAGTCGTAGGAACATTTAGTGAGCTCCATCTGTAACCATGGAGTCTCATTTCATTTCACGCAATGCTCCTAGCTTCCCCATGATTGCCATTGTGACTCAAAAATGTTGCTCTGGGGGCTTGGTGGTGGCTAAGAACACCGGCTGCTCCCGCAGAGGGCCTGGATTTGATTCTAAGAATCTACTTGGAGGTTCACATCTGTAACTTCAGTTCCAGGGGTTCTGACTCCCTCTTCTGGCCTCCATGGGCATTGCATGCATATGGTGCACTTACATACACACAGGCAAGACATTCATACCCATAAAATTTAGAAAAAATTCTTTTAAAATATTGTTCCAACTTCACAGACCATCTTATTTTCAACTCTGCCTTCTTCTGAAGCAAGATTCCTCCTCTGGTCTGTAGTTTGAGGATACACCTGGAACCAGGCCGTCCTTGGGAACCTGGGCACTAAGATTCTCTGGTTTTCTTTCCAGTGTCTTGCCATTGTTATGTCTCAGGCTCTGTCTGTCCAGTTCTGTCTCTTAGTTCAGTCTATCCCACCAAGGGGTGCTTTAGTTACCTCACTCACAGCTGTGATAAAATCCCTGGCAAGAGCAGCTGAAGGAGGAAGGGGCTTCTTTCTACTCAGGCTTTGAGAGGATGCAGTTCTTCACAGTAGGGAAGGCGTGGTGGGGGAACTCGGGGCAGCCGGCCACACAGCCTCCAGCCAGGAAACAGAGAGATGATGGCACTCAGTTCACGTCCTCCTTTTTACTTCTATATTTATCCAGAACCTCAGCCCAGGGAACAGGGATGGTGTCACCCACATTTCAGGTGGATCGTCCCTCTCAGTTAACCTAATCTAGATAATGTCTCAGACATGTGCACAGGCTTTTCTTTACAGCGGTTCTAAATTGTTTTGTGTTGCCAATGAATGTTAATGTATTAACCATCACACGGGGTGGACAGCCTGGCTCAAAGGTTTGGAGAAGGGGACCATGGTGCCACATTGTGTTGATGTCGCTTAATTTGTTTCTAGTTTTTTTAAAAGACGTGATCATGATCTTAGAATTTTGCCTATATCTTCCACTCTAAATCACAAGAATTAAATTTCCTCCCTGTTTTAGAAATAAAAAAATTAGCAATACCAACCCGAATTGTTTTGACAAGAAGAGTAGAATCACTTTAGAGAAACTAGGTTACTGCAGCAAGGTGCTGGACACTCCGGAGACTGTTTAACCATCGCACGTGGAGGGTTTGGCTGGTTGTCACAGTCTTGCTAAATGCCCTTCTTCTTGGTTTTTCTGTATGGGTATCGTTCTATATACATCCTCTAAGATACTGCCAAGAACCCTGCTGAGAAGGGGTGGTTTCTGGCAAGGCTCACCTAGGGACTCATAGTCTCTGAACTCATAATGATCACAATTTTTTGGATATCTTTTGAGGTTATAAAGCAATAAAGAGCTGATAATCGAAATTCTTGCTGGTCATTTATCCCTTGGGGAGGCCACGTGACCAGCCCCTATCTAGTGTCCAAGGTGTGGGTGCTGATGTCTACTAATAAGTAGGCATAAAAAAAGCAGGAATAGTGTGTAAATGTCTACATTTTTAATTTTACTTACAGTTAAGTTTGTATAGAAGTCAAACTTGAACCAGGGACACAGGCATGGGGCATTACTGACGGAAGAGAAATCATGATGGCACCTTTTGCTGAGGTACACCTTTCCTAAGTCTTTAGATGGATAGCCAAGGCTATGTTTAGGCTAAATAGATAGATACATATGTAGATAACAGAACTATATCTCAAGGCAAATAGTCTAAAATGGTCTCGTTCAGTATAATATCCGTATAATATCCGATTCAAACTTGCTTGTGTGGTAAACACAAGCAATGACTCTTAAGACTTAATTATGTAGTATAACTGAGGCATGTGGGTGTATGTATGTTTGAATTCAGATTCTCTGAAAAGTGAATAGACTATCAGGAAGAATAGACTCGCTTCCTACCCTAACCTATACACAGGTTACCCTTCCCTCCCACAGCTACCATTCCTTCCCTTAACGCTGGGACTGGACTGCATGCTGGCTGTGGGGGACTCTGTCCAGATGACCAGTTAGAGGCCAGTTTACGTGCATTATAGAAGAAATGGGTTATGAGCCACAGGACCTTATGTGTGGAGAGAAAGGATAGATTTCTAAATAATAAACAGTGCCTTGGGCATATTGCTGCAAGTTGCTCTGTCCCAGAGAAAGACCTCTTGAAAATCAGCTGATGGGCTACCTATTATTACAATCCTGCAGCTAGAGCAACTTCAAATAAGACCCGAGAATTGTTTTAAAAGAATAATCAGGAACCTAGGGTATGAGAAATTGGAAATCTGAAGTCAATGAAACACTTCATGGATGCAGGAAAAAGAGGGACTGAAGAATATTGAAGCAAAAAACATCTAAATTAGGTTTGGGCAAAGATATTTCATCTACCCCATGACTGAAGGTTTTCATCAGCTTATTATCAAGCTGAATTTAGACATTAATATCAGACACATAATGCATAATATTTATAGTTTCTGGGAGATGGTGTATAAATTTACCATTTTTAAAGAATTCTTCCCTATGTAGATTTAATCATTTACTGTCTACTAATTTCACTGCCTTCATGAAATTCTGACGGAAGAAATCCATCAGGACAGAGGAGATGGCCTACTGGATAAGACATTTGCCAGAGTCTGACAATGTAAGTTCAATTCCTGTATCTACAGTGTAGAAGGAGAGACCAACCCTGTGAGTTATTATCTGACCTTTACATACAAGCATGGCACATGCATCTCCCACATCACACATGCGCGCACACACACACACACACACAAACACATATGAAATCTATTCAAGTATTGTTGAAGATGGAAATCAGCATTAAGAGGTTCTCAGGAGATTCAGTGAAGAGTCGAATTCTGAGTCCCTCACAGAGCATCACGCTGACGGGTGGCTTGTTTCAGGTTAGATAAGCCATAAATCAAGAGCAAGAGGAGAAAAAAATGGATTTACACTGAATCAAGAGTGACCAGAAGTAGCTGTGGCCTGCAGAAGAACTGGACATTGGCTGCTCTCAGGTTGGAAGGACTCACCTTGTGTGACCTACACCTAGACATTTATCCATTCTGTGACTCTGTCTCCTCCTTTCTAAGTTGGGATGGATACACACACTTCATGGCTTTTGTGAGGCTCTGACAATTCATACATGAAAAACATCTAGAAAAGCCATTCAATAAGGATTAGTTCATATGATTAATTATTAATACTGGTAATTAATGATATGTACAGTTAATTGATTTTACTAAAAAAGTTGACATAAAGTATAATATTATATATTACTATAATAATATGGATATAATTAACTATGGGTTTGGAAGCCTGGTTTTTGATCATGTGCCTGATGGCCAAAGGGAGTTATAGGATTCTGCCTCAAGGAAGTTATTTTTCAACCATTTCCTCAGTTTCCTCTTTTATGTAAGGATCTTGAGATGAGTGGACTCTGCAGTGGGCCACAGAGTTGGGAGCTGTACTCACTCACTGCTCTCTTTTAAATGTGGCTTAATTCCTTCACATGGAAACCAAGGTGTTGAATCACACTAACCTTGCCCCAGCTTCAATTAAAATGTAGGTGATTTTACAGCTCAGACCGTCCATTGATCCAACAGTTATGTCTGAAAACATAAGAACAAGTGTTTATTCTAGAACATAATTCTGTTCCTAGACGAATAGTGAACATATGCCAAAGGAGAACTACTGCGTCAAAGAGCTCGATCTGTGTTAGCTCCGAACTGGAAAGTTGGATAATTAATTGGTACATCTCCCAATGAAACGCTGTGTAGGAAGGAGAATGATGGAACCACAGCCATGCAAGACTCCCACCGACTCTATAAAAAGAAGCATATTTTAAAAACTTCATAGTATGTGGGTCCATTCATATAGATCCCCAAATAAACTACAGTAAATTCACTGTTAGGAAGAGTGGCTACTGTTGTGGGGGTGTTTTGTCTTCTGTAAAATGTGTGTATGTGTGCATTTGTGTGTGTTTATGTTGACATGCAAGGGCCCTAATGTGTGTGCAGAGCTCAGAGGAAGAATATGTGGGTTCTTATTTTTTTGTCTTGTTTGAGATTGTCTCCTTGCTTTTGCAGCCATATAGGTCAGGCTAGCTGGGACATGAGCCTCTGGGGAGTCTCCTGTTTCTGCGTGGGAGAGCTGGGATTTTTGGATACATGCACACACAGGTTTGGGGAATCCAGACTCAGGTTTTCTTTCTTTCCTGGCGAGGACTTTACCTACTGAGCAACCTTTCCAGCTCTCTGTTTTATTTCTTAGTCTGGTTCTAGGTGTATGGAGACATGATCAGTTTGTGGAAAGTTTTACACCTAGAAAATACATGTACATCTCCATTTGTAGATCATATTTCAATAAAAGGTACAACAACCAAGTAAAACCGAAAGGTGAGTGCCAGCGCTGTCTGTCTGCCTGAGTCCAGTGCTGAAGAGAAAAATAAAGGGAAGAACTGAACCGACAGGACGCTGGTCCTTGTGGGCTCTGTGTTTAGTGATGAACAGAGGAAACACACAAACGATGAGGAAAGTATTTCAGACATCCAGTCGGCGAGTGTGCCACTCACCTCTCTGTCACTACAACAAACGGTGCAGTCCATCACTATATGCAGAAAGAGTTCATCATGGCTCATGCCATTGGAACTTTCAGCCCATGCTCACTCACTCATTCTAGTGTCCATGGAAAGACAGAGCATCATGAAGAGTTCATAGGTGTGTGTGTGGGGGGGGGGAGGCAGCTGTACACCTCACCCCAGGGAAGAGAAAGAGAAAGGAAGAGGAGGGGCTGCATTCCCAAAGTGCCCATCAGGGCCACACCTCCAGTTGCTGAGCTGCCAACGGAGTCACAGGCTGGGGCCCAGGGGTTCCGCACACAGCCCTGTGGAGGGCGCTCCAGGTCCAATTACTGCAGTCAGCAGTGTCCACACTGGTCGTACTGCGTCTTATCCTTACCACTTTTCTGTTAAATTCATGGGTCTGATGCAGTGAGGCATTTCGTGCTTTCCTTTTTTCATTTTGTCTCCATGATCTTATGGTATTCTTTCCATTAAAATTTTTTATTTTATTTATTTATTTAGACAGAATCGTACGTATCCTGGGCTGGCTTGGAACTCACTACATAGCCTATGCTGAATGTTGAATGTTGCCTTCTGCCTCCACATCCTGAGTTACAGGGTTATAGGGATGCACCACCATGCCTGGTTTTCAAGGTTTCAGGGATCACCCCCAGGGCATTGCATATGCCAGGGGAGCACTCTGTCTGCTGAGCCACATGTCTCCAGGCCGTTTCTTTCAAAGATGATTATCTCTAATGTCCTCTCTTGTCCTGACAGTATGTTGATTTCCAAGTAGTTTTAGGGTCTTGTGCTAATTACCACAAAGCATTCATTTTTCATAAAGAACTAAACAGCAATGCTAGAACAATTTGCTACAACATCCAGTGGTATAGGAGACCTATTACAATCATTTAAGTGACCCCAGCAGTGATCATTTACAAAAGAAAGACCTCTTGCTTTCTATGATCTGTTTCCTAGTCAGTAACCTCAGCAGTGCACGCAACATTATTCGCTACTATTGTTACATGTTTTCAAAGTTGTACTATAATTGCCTTTCAGACAGAAAGGATACTTTAATTATTATGCTTAATTGCGCAGCCAGAACAATTGCAAACGCGGACACGCATCAGTGTTACAGCGTGGTTTCATGCAGTAAATGAAGTCCAAGAATCAAAAGAAAAAGGCTGACAACACAGAAGAGGAACTCACTGGGAATATGCAGAGACTTTCATTGGGACCACATGCAAGGGTTTGGGGGGAAGCCAAGGAAGATGTTGACGAGAGGGAGAGCAGTGTGCTTCCTTTGAATGCTTTGTGGAATGACCCCACGGAGGTGCAGAGGTGTATGAAGCCCTGGCTTGGGTTTATAATGAGGTTAATTGTATTACTTAATATTCTATGAGTGCACTATTATTCTGTGAATGGAACTCACAGCTGCATCCTATTCCAGGGGTTGGTGCAATCCTTTGTTTTCTGATGCTTTTTCCTTCTGCACACTTCAGGTAATGTGAGAATGTGATCTGGGCTGGATGGGTATCTGGCACAGTGTGGCCCGACCACAGATTTTATATAGCCAGGCCATTTCTTGTCTGGTCTCTGTTTCCTGACTGTAGACAATGTGTTCTGCTACCCTGCCTTCCCTGGCCTGATGGACTGTGTCATGTCTTCTCAAACTGTAAGCCAAAGCAAACCTTTCCTTCCTTCCTGTCAGAAAAGCCAGGAAATTAACTAATTCAGGGTCTTAGAGATGTCTGTGCCTGTACTTAGTGTCTGTGAAGCTGTTGCTGTGGCCATTTTCTCTAGCCATGCATCACATTCTGCAAGAGAAATGAGGGACATGCACACATGTGTAGTGGGGTGCGTGTGTAGTGGGGAGCACCTTTGGTGTGGACAGTTTTAAGATCAGTTTTGTCTTTGGTTTCACCACCCACAAAGCCAAGCAGCACTCCTGATCTTGATTCAAGAGAGAACATTATCTGTTCTGAAATGGTAGACTGAATTTCTTTCTTTCTTTTAAAATTATTTTTATTTTATGTGTATGAGTGTATTGCCTGTATGTATGTATGTATGTATGTATGTATGCAATGCCGTGGAGGTCAGAAGAGGGTTTCTGATCTCCTGGAACTGGAGTTACAGCAGTTGTTAGCTGCCATGTGGGTGCTGGGAATCAAACTGGATCCTCTGCAAGAGCAGCCAGTGCTTTTAACCACTGAGCCAGCTCTCTAGTCCCCACAGAATTTCTATACTTGAAAGCAATAGCTGTTTAAGACAGTTCACAGAGATTCTTCCAGACAGTGACATGGGCAACCACCAAACAGGCACCAAGCACGTCACCCTACTGGAATGACATAATCTTAAATAAATAAAGGGGTGAGTAAATATTTTAGAATTCAAAGAAAGAGTTTGTCCTTCAAGTGACATTGGATTTACATTCCATTTAATGGAGTTTGCAGACATTACTTCACTTTAAATCTGAAGGGCCTCACTGATCTTCTTTATTTTCCTGCCTGGGAAAACTGGGACGTAGGGAGTTTGTCAGTACCTGGTTCCGCTGTTCATCAGTCCGAGCAGGAATTCCCAGCAGGGTGAAGCTTCTGTGCAGAGCTACTGCCTAATTCAAACCTAGGGCAGAGGGCTAAATTCCAGCACATGAAAGGCAGGCCGATGGGGCATGTGGAAGCATGCCTTTAGAATGCACGGGGAGTGGAGGTGCGGATTCAAGGTCCCCAGACACTGAATTCCACTGTGTGTCCTCTTGTTACTGGCCATGATACTCTGTTCCAGTAAATACTTGAGAAATCTGCCAAGTTTACAACCATTCTCTCCTATTTCCATCTTCCAGACTCAGAACTCAGCTCCCCTAACACCACTCACCTCTGCATGTCCTCAGCTGGACTTCCAGGGCATGCCTGGTTGAACAGCTATCCTGGAAGACATCCGTGTTGCCAGCTACTGGAAGAAGGCATGAGGCCCGTGGTTGAATCATGTTGAGCTTCTGGAGACCATGCTAACAAAAGGGAAATAAATTCTGCATGAGGAGCTCATCTCGTCAGAGGTAACAGAGGGCAGACCAGGAATTTGTACGGTTTCTAGGTGTCAGAGGATGCATCTTTGAATTTCAAACTCATTTCTTGGGTAGATGAGTTACTTAACCTCCCTAAGGCTCACTCAAGTCATCTTTTCAAGTGTGTGCGGAGTTAGCTTGCACACACACACACACACACACACACACACACACACACACACAGAGACAGAGAGAGTTACATGGGCTAAATGAAAAGCCACACAGAGAGAATTTGGCAGGACAAGTACAGCTTCCATGCTAGTTATTAATACTGGAAAGAATTTTTTCAAAAGACAAAATCATGACTTTTGTAGAGATACAAAATGAACATGAGTCAAAGATTTTATTTAACTTATTAAATGAGTATAAGCAGCTCAAAGGAGAATTCAAAGAACAAATTAATTTATAGACCTGGACTACTGAAGTTAACTGCTCTAAACAGTGCAGATTTTTCTTGGGAGGCACTGGGCAATCTTTTTTGCTTGTTCAAATTTCCTGACATCACTATAATTATTACTAATTCTTTAGAGCTGAATTCCCCCATTCATGCTCACCTATCATAAAGGACTGCACCTCTGACATATCATAAATTTCATTCATGTGCCTGAAACCCACACTTATAATATAAATACCTCTGCCCACTCCAGCTAGATTCTGCAATAGAGTTCCACACCACCACAATTCTTTATTATTGAGCCTTTAATTCTTGGCCATAACTTATCATCTTGGATTTAAGTCAAAGGGTGAAAAGTATGTTGAAGTTTAAAACAAGAAAGAAAAATGAAGCGGTCATGCTGGTAATTTAGCCATCTTAGAAAATGTCTGGAGCTGTGAAAACCAAACCCAGTTGGCAGTGTATACTCAAGTCAGAAGGTCTGTTTGATGCAGGAGGCAGCACTCAGCCTTTAATTTTTGGCAATTGAATCAAATCTCTCATGCTCTCTCAAATGTTTATCTAGTCTCCCATAATTTATGGTAACCATGGCACTTGGTACAACCCAGGTGTTAACTCTAATACAAAAATGGTAAAAAAAAAAGAATAGTAAAGATGTATCAAGTAATGCCCAAAGGAACTTTATTAACTGTATTTCATTTAAATAATCCAATTCTACAGACTGAAGCAGAATTTTTTAAAACAAAATCTCACAGTGTTTCTGTGAGATTCCTAGACCATTAATTTTAAGGACTTTTCTTGTACACTTCTCAGAGGGGCTGCCTGGTAGGCATCCTGTGGGTTATCCTTTCTTTTGTTCTGTGATGTGATTAGATGGATGGATGTTCGGGGTCATGCTTGGAAGATGCACATAGAGCCAGTCATTTGCAGGAGGATATGATCAGGGTTGTAGACACAAGGTTTGTCTTTATATGTCTTCTATGAAATCTGAGACTTGTTCTGTGTGGAAACATATGGGCTTATAAGTTTGTCCAAGTACCCTGGAAGCACTCCCTCTCCCACAACTCTGATCTTTCATCCTTAGCTCTTCTTTGCATATCCTACCCTGCACCAACAGGCACCAAGTCCATCTGCTGGCTCAGCTTATGAACGTATACAGTGATTGTCACTCCAGCATATACAAAAACTGTTTTAGAAAAGGAGCCAGTATTCCATGTTACTAAGAATTGGGGAAATAGGCATCAAAATCACAACATCACCTCACACCTACCTGTGCATTGTGGTAAATGTTCTTATCGTGATAAAGTAAAATTTAAATAGAGAAAAGAGCTGAAAGACTGTAAGAGTCAGAGGCACCTGCTGCCATGTCTTCTAGACATCACAGGGACACTTCAACCATGAAATCTCAACAATCTGGGTACCTAAAGGAGATCCACATGAATGACACACCAGCTGACATGTCACCATGCAATGGGGGACATTTTACAAGGTCTCAGACCTAGACAAAGAACTACAGGCACCCAATGGCTGCTGAGAGGGGGAGAATTCACTTCCAGCAGGGACGAGTTCGCTGATAGGGTTATTAGATGAGTTGCTTCTATCTTGCTGTCATAAACACCATGCCCAAGGCCACTTATAGAAGGAAGAGTTTATTCGGCTAACAGTTCCAGAAGGAGAGTTCATATGCGGGGGACGGCATGATGGCAGCAGGTGGCTGGAGGAGAAAGCTGATCAAATACTCTTCAAACAGGCACAGGAAGCAGAGACAGAGACAGACAGGAAGTGGACATGGCTGTGAACTCCCATAGCGCACCGCCCCACCCCCCCCGTCCCCCCCGCCTCCTCCCCCCATGATCTACGTCCTCTACCAAGGCTACCCTTCCTAAAGCTTCCCTACCCTTCCCCAAACTGGGGGCTAAGTGTCAAAATACTAGGAGTCTATGAGGGTCATTTATCCAATCCCAAGGGGTCGATCCTAAACATATGTACATACTAGTAACACTAAATGAACTCAGTAGGTGATATGTCTGAGCATGTGTGTGTGTGTATGTTGGAAAAGATATAAATACAGTATTCGTGTATGAAAATTTCAAAGTAATAAAACATTTAAATCTAACAAAAGACAGAATAATAGGTTAGAACTGCACACAGGTCAGGGGGCTACCTGTTAGGGGTGGGCCAGAGCTGAAGGCTAACCAAACAAGTTGACAGATCCCAAAGTGCACAGGATAGGAAACTGGATTCTAGCTAGGTCTGACTCTACCCCTCCAAATGGCTTATTGGCCTTGGGATCATAGTGAAAACTGTCTGAGCTCCTGTACCTGCTTACCAGCATTTGAACTAGTGCAGTGGGAGAAAATGGTCCCTGTTGACTTCATAGTGCTAATGAGCATCAGAGGATGAAGAAGGCGTGGACGTTGAGCCTGGGCTCTGTCCCTCACTTGTTACTATTTAGTAAATCCTAAACATGACTTAACATCAGTTTCTGTTGTTATCAAATGGAAGGACAGCATCTTACAGGGCCTATGCAAGAAGACTCTGTAGTGCATCTGACTCACCTGGAACTGCCTGGTCATGCAGTTGGTGCTGTTAGCTGGTATTTTTACTCATTGTTATCTTTACTTATCATTTCACGATCATATCTTTTATGAGTAAAGCGATCTTATTGTTTTTCTGAGTTTATATCTAAATATTACAAAAAGAAGACCATGCAAAGTCAGACACAGCTTTTACTTTTAAACTGTATAAACTAGGAAAATTAATCAATGTGGCCACACTGAGACGAGCAGATAAAGAGGTCAGTGACCTCATCCCATCTTGGGTCTACTGGCATGAGCTTTACCTGGTTTGGTTTGGTTTTGGAACTTTATTTTCTTTTCAAGAAATTTTAAAAACTTTCATGTGTATGAGTGTTTTGCCTGCATACATGCAAATGCACTACACGTGTGCAATGCCTGTGGAGGCCAGAAGAGGGCATCAGATCCCCTGGAACTGGCATATAGATATCATGTGGGTGGTGGGAACTAAAACCATGTCCTTATCAAGAACAGCTCTTAACCGCAGGCCATCCGTTTAGCCCCCTTATTTTGGGGTTTTTGTCGCTTCGTTTTGTTTTTGAGATAGGATCTCATTGTGGTTCAGTTGCCTTGAAACTCACGATGTCACCAATCCTCCTGCCTCAACTTCCCGAGTACTGAGACTTTAGGCATGAGCCACCTGGTTGAGCTTTGGTCAAGATGTGATCTGGAGTAACATTTATCCCTACACTGGATACATCAAGTTGTTGGGGATCCCCGGGGGAAATTTTCTTGCCTGTGTTTCTTTCTTTGTTTTGTATGAGTCAGAGTCTCCCTTTGCGGCCTAAGCCAGCCTCCACCTTTTAATCCTCCTGCCTAACTTCCCAAGTGCTGGGGTTACAGGAGTGTACTTTGCCAGTTCTTTCTTGTCTTTTTCTGGTCTTTCATGACATATCTTCAAATTAGGTGAAGTTTCCTTTCTCAGGTGGTGTTACCTCATCGTATGCAAAATAATCTCATTTGCCTCTTCCACCAATAAAGTGGAGCCATTTACTCAAATCCAACAGTCCCAAGAACTATTACAAAGGAATGAAAGCAGCAAAATGTACCAGAAAGAAGGGCGGATGAGATTCCAGTTCACCTTCACAACGAAGGTGCGTATGGTCTGGAGTCGTGTCTGATCCTCTCGGGGCTCTGTCTCATCTGTGCTTGACTTTTTAAGCACATCTGCAATAGTAGATGTATGCAAATGGAACTGGTCTGTGCCAGTTAGAAACCAGCTCCCCGAACAGAGGTGGGAAATTAAGGGGACCTGTGTTTGGGATTCTGAGATTCCCTTTCATTAGCATAGAAACCAAGGATGCTTCTGATCAACTCTGAGCATTAGCATTTGAGTGACAATTTGTGGTGTATCGATTGCTTTTCTAGTAAATGGATACATTTGGACCTCATGGCAGTGTACGGGGTAAGACAGTTGGCCTTCTGGGGCTGCAGCCTCTGCAGTTTTAGATTCAACCGACTATGGGCAGAAAGTGTTCTTTGTGTCATTTTTATTCTTTTTGGTGTGTGCGGAGGCCAGTGCTGAGAATCTTCCTCCATTGCTTTCTGTCCGAGTTCATTTTCTATTACTGTGACAAAGCACACTGATGAAAAATAACTTGGGGAGGAAAGGGTTTGTTGCTTCTTACACTTCCAAGGGACAGTCATCTTTCTAGGAAGTCAGTAAGGAGCTCCGGGCAGGAGCCTGCAGGAGCTGAAGCACAGGCCCTGGAGGAACCCTGCTCTTGGACTTGCTCCCCTGGCCCTTGCTCAGCCTACTTTCTTATACAGCACAGGACCACCAGCCCAGGGGTGGCACCACCCACAGTAGTCTGGGGCCTCCTACTGCACTCAGCAAACAAGAACATGCCCATGGGCCAATCAGATAGAGGAACTCCCCCAGTGGAGACTTCCTCTTCTCAGGTGTGTCAAGTTGACAAACAAAGCTGACCTTGACACTTTGCATCTCGGTTGTTTAATATGTCTCTCATTGAATCTGGAGTTCACTGGTTAGATTGACCAGACAGGATATCCCTGTAGTTACAGCTGACCTGGAACTCATAGAGATCTACCAGTCTCTGCCTCCCGAGTGCTGGGATTAAAGGCATGTGTCGCCATGACCCACTTTGATTTTAGTAATCTGACCACATGCCCAGCCACCCCTGCCTTGTTATGTGGGTGCGGGGACTGAAGTCAGGTTCTCATGCTGTGCATCAAGCACTTTATAAGCTCTCTTTCCAGCTCCTAGAAGATATCTTTAAAAATATTTATATTGAAAAAAATCTGTATTGGGCATGTACAGGCTTTCCTCTGGTATTAGTCTAAAGAATACAGCATGACAAGTACTCACACACCATTGACATGGTATGGGATGTTCTGGGTAATCTAGAGGTGATTAAAGTATATGTGGTGATATATGTATTAGGGGACATGAGAATACTAACTATACTGTTTTGTATAAGGAACTTGGACATCTGCAGATTTTGCACAGAGGTTCCTGGAACTAACTCTCCCCCTGTCCTGTATATCAGGGGATGACTGTATGACTCTGTCCAGTGGACAGGTGTGTGTGTGTATGTGTGTGTATGAGAGAGAGAGAGAGAGAGAGAGAGAATATGAAACCTTTTACAACTCAATCACCGTCTTGTTCATATTAATTCAGTCTCGCTATTCCAGCCAGCATACATCTGCTTCCGTTTAGCCCAATCCCATTAACAGAGTAATAATGTTGGGAACTCTGCCTCCAAAAAAGCCTACGACTGTGCCTTAGGATAATTCCAATAATTAGCTATTAATTAATATTCCAAAGGATGACTGACTTTTAACACATAGAAACAGATCTTGCAACTCAGCCAGACTTTTTATTGGTCCCAAAGATGGCTTTGTCTGGGTAAGGCACAAAGAAGATAATTACTTTCCTTAAGCTTTGAGAATATGTGAGAGAACACAGTCAGATCAATTTTTACCATTTTTTACAATAAAAGTTTGAAAATTAGAGTCATTACAAATCCATGTGTGTCTAATGCAGAAAATTAGAAAACCCAGAAAGCAATTCCCATTCCACTAACCACTGAGTGCTTTGGCTGGTGTTTAACTTTATTTTTAAATTTTATTTTATGTGTATGAATGTTTTACCTTCATGTACCTATAGGCACCATCTGCATTCAGTGCCCAAGGAGGCCAGAAAAGGGTATCAGATCCCTTGGAACTGGAGTTACAGATGGCTGTGAGCCACACAATAAGGGCGCTGGGACCTGAACTTGGGTCCTCTGCAAGAGCAGCCAGTGCTCTTAACTGTTGAGTCATTTTTTTCAGGCCTTTCTGTTGATATTTAGTATGTACCAAGGCTGGCAATTATGTCAGTCTTTGAGCTTCAGGCTTGGCCTCCTGGGATAATGACAAGTCTCATCTTTCCCGCACCTTTATTTTTCTCTGAACCTGAATCTGTCCCTGGATGCTCCCCAGCATCACGCTTGTGTGACCCATGATAGTTGGTAAGAGTTGGCCCGTGGGTTTCATCCTGTTTTTTTAAAATTCTGTGTGCCCTTCTAAAGCCTTTCCTGTAGTCCCACACATTAACATATATAGAAGCATGGGCATAGGTTCTAATAAAACATACTGATGTGACTGCCTTAGAGCATCCAATGGCCTTATTAAAATGATACCACCCATCCTGATTTCAGTAAGAGACACAACTCTTGAACATCAATCAAAAGATTTCCCCTGCAGCTTCAGGGGATGGTGGTTAAGGCTAGGAAGTTAAAAGGACGTATTCAGACAACCAGAGAAATCAGCTCCAAAACCCAGCTTTAATTTGAACAGTTTCAGAACAAAATTTTTGAAAGGAGACTTTTGTGGTGAAAATACTTAATACTCAACATTTCATGTTAAGTCTGTATGCTTTCCAAATAAGGTGTCTTCCGTCCCTCTAAATTATGGAGTATAAAAGCTGTAATGTTCTATGTTCCCAAGGGGCAGAGAGTAATTCAGACATGAAGTCATTTTAATGGGAATCGTTCCTCTTTTCTTGGCGAGGGAAGAGTTTCAGTAGGAATTTTTCAAAATTACGAAATATCCTTCCCTGGAGGATCTGTGCTGCCACTTAGTAGACTTCTCATTTCATTTAACACAAATATTTTGATCCTCAAGGGGAAATCTACCCAGTTCCAGTTTCTGCCTTAGCGTCTCCCAAAGATAAACGAGGTGCTTGTCTCCAAAATGGACACAGGAGACCCAAGGTGTGAAGAAAATGATAGAAATCCCAGGAAGAAATTTCTAAAAACAAATTACTTACCAGAGCCCTCCAAGATGGAAACAATCTTCCATCTCGATTTCATTTTCTTCTCAGAATGTTTTCAAACAGGAGGGATGCTATTTACCCCTAAAATGTCTGCTGGAAGGATAAAGAGAAAGAGGTGATCTTGACACAACTGGTTTCCCCTCCCTCCACAGCCCAAATGATTGCAGATTTCCTGGTTGGCTGGGTGCAGCAGGATTGTGAGGCTGTGCCTGGACTTAACTGGAAAAGGGCTGTTGGGTCGAGGAGCTCTGTCTGCTCCAGAGTCATCTGGGAGGATGCTCTCCACAGGCTACTTTGAACTGGACCTGGCTCTAGCAGTCCTTCTGAGGAGATACAGTTAGTTATCAGGGTCTATTCCTAAGTGTCCTCAGTCTTCAGCATTTTCTGAAATGGAGTAGCTAGATCTCCCTGCGTACCAGAATTTAAGATTCAGATCATCCCAGTGAAAATCCCATTGGAGTTTCATTCTTTGCCAAACAAAAATCTCTTATATCATATGGTGAGGTGTAAATGGGTTGCATCATGTTGGCTTGCAAGCCTGTGGAAAACCCTGAACGTGAGGGAGTTAACTCAATGGTGGTAAATTTCAGGTACCATGAATTACCAGGGAACTTTTGGAAGCAGGTAGGTATTTCTATGTTCATCAAAGTGGGTATGTCTCTGTCCTGTAGCTCTGAAAGGTTGACATTGACAACTTTAGCTCTGCGTGTGTGTGTGTGTGTGTGTGTGTGTGTGTGTGTGTTGCCAAAAGGTAAAGGTAATAAGGCTCTCTTTCAGTGAAGGAGACACTAAACCAGCTTTCAATTAGACCCCATCTTCAAATACATTTGGGTTCAAAGCCTCTTCCACAGTCCCGCAACATTCTAACCTTGCGCATCGGGTCTTGGGCCTCTGTATTTGAATTAAAAATTCTAGACTCTAAAAACATGAAGCCCAAGACCATGAGTATCCTTTCATCATTTATCCTGTGATGATCATAGCGGCTGGGTTTACAGTGATCAATAAATGTTTTGGTCCTAGCAGTCTAGAAGGTTAGCAATGCCAGAGAGATGGCTTAACTGGGCTCCTCAGCTCTGCTGCCATCACGAAATGCACCCTCCATGGACTGTTACAAAAATTCAGGGTCAGTTAAATCCTAGCATACATGCAGGCAGCTGTCATGGTGATCTTTATTTCCTAATGGCATATTAGAACTCTTGTTGCCTGAGGAATCGACATTCATATACAGGGTAACCAACAGATGTTTTTACAAGGAACTTTGGTCCCTTCAGAGCATAGGGACAGCAACCTTCTGACACTACCAGCAACTGTTTAAAAATGTAATCATTCTGAAGTGAGTTTTATGGCAGTCAAGTTCTAGGAATTTTTAAAGTTATATGAGAAAATACTGGATCACCACTACTTGGAATTAGAATTCAATGAGGCTCTTTGCAACAAAACTAAATTCATTATATCAGCAAGTGCTTCCCTTCCTGACCATTTGCTTTAACTATCAAAGGTTCAAAAGAAGCCTCATTCTAATGGGGTCAGAGTGGGTGTTATATTTCTTGTGGCCAATTTCAGGCTATTCAAGGGCTTACCTATACAGGTCATTTTTTTATATGTGTGCCATATAATGTATCCCAAGAGGTGTGGTAAGAGAATATTGTTAAATGAATCCATCTCTACTAATGTTAATTAATAGCATTAGTTATCAATATTAATAACTAAGAGAAAATGTATTTGGAATGTCTTGTGTGAATCAAACTCTGTGCTAAGCACTTCATACATAATTCTCATAACAATGAGATTCACCTACTAAGCTAAGACGTTAAACATGAATTCTAGGTTTCTCTTGGTTTTGCTACTGGTTGCTGTAATAAATCAATAATAAAGTAATAAAGCAATCTTATTTGTAAGTGAGGCTCACAGAGGTTAGGTTCCAAGATCATACTGGTAGTAAGTGACATTTATTGAGTCTGGAGTTGAGTTTATTTAAATCTAAGCTCCTGGTCACTTCAAGCAATACTTTTGTATTGTGATATATGATGGACAACAGACAGTTTCACTTATCCTGGCTCCCTGTGTATGAAGAATGGCTCTTTAGGGATGTACCCTTTGACACTGGATCGAGAATGGGGACAGGTGTGTGTGTGTATGTGTGTGTGTATGTGTGTATGTGTGTGTGTGTATGTGTGTGTGTGTATATGTGTGTGTGTCTAAAAAACAGGTCATTAAGGTCCAGGCAACTTGGAAAAATCATATCTGGGTCCAGAGCTCACATGCTCTGGACTCTGTATTTCTGTGTTGTTACTTACTCTTACACTAAAAGCCCCCAAGCCTTTGGAAACTGCAAGCGTTTATATCTAGCCAGCAGTGGACTTCTTATGAAAGTATACCTTGCACAGAGAAGCAAAAGACTGAATCCATCCTAGAGTGTATCTGATGTATGTCCTGTCCTAGACATACAGCCCAGACCTGTCCTCTGGACTGCATACCTTCCCAGCATTTACATGACTGCAGCACCTAAGCATACTTAGCAAACAAGGTCTTAGAAACGAGTAGGCAATTCATATGTCAATACAATTCATGAATGAATAAACATATTCATAATTTAAAAACAGCATCAAGAGATTAAGCCTAGCCTTGTAAAGGTTAATGTCACAGTATAGACTCATCTGGAAGAGGAATGTCAATGAGGGGATTGTCTGGATTAGGTTGTCTGGTGGGTGTGCCTGGGGGACTTATCTTGATTATATTAACTGAGGTGCGCATCCCCATTTAACCGTGGGTGGCACCATTCCCCAGGGCTGGGGATTCTGGACTGTGTAAGTGGAGGAAGTGAGCTGAGCATTAGCTTGCACTTACAGATGGTGTGACCAGCCTCAGGCTCCTGCACTGGGACTTCCCTGTGCTGATGGGCTGCAGCCTGGACCTGTGAGCTAACATTGATTCCTTCTCCTCTAAGTTGCTTTTGGACAGGGATTTATCACAGCAACCAGTAGCAAAACCAAGAGATACCTAAAATTCATGTCTAACATCTTAGCTTAGTAGGTGAATCTCATTTTAATTCTTGTCAGTTCTAAGGTAGGTAAATTCTTATTTACACTTCATAAAAGAGAAAGAACTGGAAGACTGGACTATGGGTTAGTTATAAGAGAGCTGAAAGATATTGAATTGGTGAGAGAAAGAATATTGATTCATATATCTTGACCTTTTACTAAAATGCGTTGTCCCAGGACAGTTAATATGCTTTATTTTTTAACATTTTGCCTCGACACTTCCATTGCCTAAAGGTATTTATAAACAGCTCTATTATCCAAGGGTTATGGTGGGGCCTCAGTGCAGCTCTTAATCATGAGAGTGGGAGTAAGGCACTTGTACTTTTTCCAAGCCTTAGACTCTGCTGTGTTCTTAGAATGGATGACTTGGCAAACCACTAGTTTAAGCCAATTTTCCATCATGGCTACATGTTGAAAGAACTGGTTAATCCAGCCATACATACATGTGTGTGTAAAAAATTTACTGAGTCACTTAGTATTGATCATATGTGTGTATGCATGCTTGCACATGCATGGGCACACATGTTTGTGCATGTGCAGGTGGAGGCCGGAGGTGGATGTCAGGAATCATCCTCCATGGCTTTTCTGCCTTGTTCAATGAGGCAGGGTCTTTCAATTGAACCCAGAGCTCCACCTTTCAAGGATGGAATTACAAGCTGACCAACCGGCATCTGCCATGGCTTTTGGAAATCCAGACTTTCTGGTCCCCATGCTCGAACCACGGAGCCATCTTCCCAACCCTTGACAATGGTTTTTGAAAAGTGGATTGTCCCTCTTATTATGTTGGCCTTTCTTATGTGCTGCTCAATCTTTTCTCTAGTTGCCTATATGTGGGGATAATGTGCTGTGTTGTGAGTTTTCCACTGTGGCTTCAAGGAAAAGAAATCAATTTTACCTTGCTAAGCCCACTGGCGGAGGGTGCCTCAGAGCACTTACAGAGCTAGACTCCAGGCTTCAGGGGTGGCCAGGACTTGACACTCCACCTCCAGCTCCCTCATTTCTCAGATCCAGATTCTGAATCTGAAAGGCCCTGTCTGGAATAGGTGTATAATAACAATGGTCATTAGTGGGCACAGCTGCTGAGATTCCACCTTGGTATCGTGGGAACCAATCCAGGAAAAGCAGAAGCTGAGGGACTTGGTCACAAAAATGGGTGTTCACGCAGTCAGCGATAAATTTGGGCTTAATCCAGGCCAAGACCTTGTGTCAGTGAGTGAAAGGCTGAGGAACACAGAGATCACAGCTGCAGAGATCTACTAGAAGATCACGCCCATGAGCTGTGTGGGCTCTGACCCTTAAACAAACACAACCGAGAAGGTGATTGTACAGAATTGACCTTCTGAGGACCACATCACCACCTAGCTGTGAGGGAAGGTCCAGCTGGTTGCTGGCAGGTCAGAATGGAGAGGATCAGGAACAAAGACAGGGTTTCCAGCTCCAGCGCTGCCAGTATTCTGGATGTATAACTGTTGTTTGTGTGTGATACATATGTGTGTATGTACATACTTATGTGTGCATGTATGTATGCAATGTATATGTATGTGTGTGGTGTATATGTATATTTATGTGCATGTGGGTTTGTGTATATGTATGTGAGTTTGTGTACATTTGTGTAATGTGTATGTATGTGCATGTGTGCTTTCTGTATCTGTATATGTGTGATGTGTGCATATGTGTGTATGCATATATGCGCATGTGCATGGTGTGTAAATATGTGTGTGTATGAATGTATATGTGCTTGTGTATATACATGTGTATGATGTGTATGTGTTTGTATGTATCTGTATCTTGCACATTCTAGGATGAGTTGTAGGATCCTTGGCTTATATTTCATCGCTGTCAGTCATGGCAACAAAAATGTCTTCAGACATTGTGAGATGTCTGCTGAAGAGCAAAATTCTCTGTGGTTCTTAGTCACTGAGCAAGAAGGTGACTACTGGAGCTACAGGTGATTACTCAGCTCCTACTGTGTACATTGTGTGGTTGCTAGACTTCCAGAGGCTCAGGGTTGGAACCATTCAATGCAGGTCTGACTATTTTTCAGCAACAGGATAGAAGAGGCCAGTTTGTGATAGCATCTCCTACAGGCAGGAGTCCTCAAGGTGCTGTGAAGAAAACGCAGATATGCCAAGAAAGAAGCTGGAGTTCTCCAAACACCTGACTGATGCTTAACAGAACCAACAAGAGAAAAGGGCAGGTCGTCATCACCACAGGTGCATCGATCGATGTAAGCCAGAGCTGGTGACGACAACAGACCACGCAGAGGCTGATCTGGTGACGTGTGGGGCCCCTGGTCTGAGGGGCTTTGACATCCTCTAATTATAAGCACTCTCCAAGCCTGGGCCGGCTTGAGCGGGAAGCAGGTGGTCTGCATGACAGAAGGGTGGGCAGGTCCACCCTCGACCCAGTCCCGCGAATGTGCAGTGCTTGCTGCATGTGCTTGCTGGTCTCACCCAGGACTCCAGCTTTCTACAGGAAAAGGGTCTCTCCCTGCGTCCTCTCAACAGCACCAGATGGAACCCTCCGTTCCACAGGTAATTGCTGCAAACATGCGACACAATCTCATTCATTACTTATTAGGATCAAGTGTTGAAAGCACATTTCACAAGATAATGAAGTTGTTTCCCAGGACTAAAATAACTGGTTTTCTGACTCTTCGGTTCATCCCACATTAGATGCATGACACACACAACTGTCAAAATAAATAACTTACTTGGGATGTGTCAGAGCGTACCACAAACTGATGAGAAATGTAGAGGATTGTAGGAAGCAAATCAGAACGACAAATCAGAGGGACCGAGTGAGGAGAAAATAATGGTCCGTGTCAGCAAAGGGACAGCCCAGCGTGAGAGACGAAAGCCTGGTGAGATTTTAAAGTGTCCACATCTCCATTCCTGCGGCCCTCACTGAACAAATAGGACCACATGTGGTCACACCAAAAATGTCATTTTGAAATGAATTCCTGGCTGCACTGGTGTCTCAGGAAGCTGGCTCTGTAAATTACAGGCAAAGCCATAAAGGTAAAGTGGGGGTTTTCAATCAGGTGGCGTGAGACCAATAAGGAGGGTGCATACAAGACTGAGGAAAACGCATTTCTTTCAGGTAACAGGTGACATTTTAAAAATTACTGTCTGCTCCAAACAGGAGTTGTAGAAATGGATTTGCAATCTTACAAATCTTTTCAAGGAAGTTTTAAAGGAACATTCAGGCTGTGTTCCAGTGCAAATAGTGAGTTTAGGGAGATATGGGAAAATGGCAGTGATGATGATGATGATAGTGACGAAGGAGGAGAAGGAAGTGGAAGAGGAGGAGGAGGAGGAAATGGAAGAGGAGGAGGAGGAGAAGGAAGTGGAAGAGGAGGGAAATGAAGAGGGAGGAGGAGGAGGAGGAGAAAGGACAGAGAGGAGAAGGAGGAGGAGGAGAGGAATTACTCTAACTTTTCTGGGTAAATAAAGAACCAGTGCCATGTGAGTTATACAAAGCACATAAAGAAGTGCATCTCAATTAGCAAATAGGTCTGGTTGGAGAGATGGTCTCCAGTAAATTTTCTGGGCCTGATAGTGTTGTTTCAACGGCACAGCCATCTGTCTCATGTGTCATCCTAATGGAACAACACCATGTAATATACCAGAGTGGTGCCGGGCGGTTTGCACCCATCACCAGGTTGTATTCAAAGAGCTCTGATTTGACGGGATCACTCACTCTGTCTCAGCGACCTTGACACAGTTTGAGAACCAACAGCAGAAGCAGCTGTTTGAGGCTCTGGGTCTCCCTCCAGAATCCTGAAGCTTCTTATTTGGCAATAAGAACAATCACAGTTTAGGCAATTTTGTGACCCTCCCACCCCATAGGAATCTCTGCCTTACCCAAACAGAGGAAGAATGGGTTGAGGCGATGGAAGAGTAAATGGCAGCAAGAGCTGTGCGCCCATCCCAGAGTTTCCTATAACTGCCAGCAACGTACTTCTGAGCGTTCCTATCACATAACACTAACAAATGAATAAAATCACAGTGATGGGAAAGGAGCCACAGGTTCTGGGCACAGAAAAACATGGATGAAATCCTTGGCTGTTCAGAATAATTCGCTTCTGCTTTCTAGGCCTTTTCATGCCGAATGAAGAACATGTATGTTTTGCAAAATAAGGATTAAATAAATGATACTTGCTTTAACTGAGGGCTCTCTACATGTCAGGGCTGGCATGAACATGTCCACACTATTACAGTTAGAGCAGGCCATGGTGAGATGGAATGGATCGCTTCTCCCCATTTACCCAAGAGAGAGGATAAGAGAGGACAAAGGGCTTGTGTGGGCTACAGAGGAGAATGTGGCTGAGCCTGACTGTACCAGGTCTGTTTGGCTCCAGCATTTGTGCACACAAACTCTACAGCACAGTGCTCAGCCTACCCCATCTTGATAAGCACTTGGTACATGATAGCACCTATGATTTTCGCAGCCAGCTTACATATACTCTGGAATAAGGAGGCATGTATGTAAAAGAGCTATTTTTGCTGCTGGTGTCTTTAATCCTGGGAAGTGTGGATGACCTGGGAGCTTACGCAGATATATTTTGCCTGAAAAATTGTGAACATTTTTACCTTATAGGCAAATGAATCAATTGAACTCAATAAATCTTTTGTTCGCCCTAAATCCAAAGAAGCTGGGGGGAACCTATCACTAACCCATGAGGTTCCTGAGAAACCCATGTTTCTTCAGGCTGTAGAGGAGAGCTGATTAGATTTTTAACAGAATCAACAATGTTCATTGTGAAAGTTCAAACAATACCAAATCTGATCCCAAATTAAAAGCTTTTATTTATTGGAAAACCTGGAGTGAACCAAGTTTATGAGAGAGCTTTGGTTACTGCTATGGTCCAAACTTCCCCGAGAATGAGAATGAATTTACTTAGAGATTTTGTTTCCTTTCGCAATTATACTTTTTGCATAAAGTACCACAAACTTGTTTAAAAGAGATCTAGTTCCTATGAAAGAATCGTCTACTTGATTTCTTAATTAGGTGAATAAGAATTACTGAGGTTAGACAAGAGAATAATAGAAAAGCATGGTAAGAAAAGAGGCCAGGTGATTAACAACCTGTTTTTAGAACTTGACAGGCCAGTGTTTTGTCCCAAGAAGAAAAAGCGCTTAATCTATTTGTAGAACTTGATCAGAGCCCATCATTTGTCACTGAAGATTAAATCCTCTGGGTTAATTTACAACCTCAAGCAGTCCTTCTTGATACCTCTGGGTAATTTTTCTTTTTTTCTTTTTTGTCTCATTACCAGATGGCACCAGATATCTTTGGGGGGAGAAGAAGAGAAGTGAGTGGAATGTTTAGTTTCTGTTTTTTAATCAGGGAGAAATAAACTCACTTAAAATACTTATGTTAAGAAAATGGAAAGTCCATGCAATTAAGCCAATCCCCCCCCAACCGCGCAGATCAGTTTCTTATTTTCTAAAAGACTGAACCTGGCAAACTCCAGAAGGAGGCCTCTTTCTATTCTGCTCTTCTCTCCCTGTGCCCCTGACAAGTCTGGGGAAGCAAGACCTAGAAACTATAGCATCAGGCTAAGCTTTCTGGTCTTGGCAGGGAAGTGTTACACTCAAAAGGGACACAATGTCACTGACTGTTAAATAAAGGCCTCACGAAAGGGGATGGGAACGGCATGCTCTGTGTTTTCTCCTCAAGTGGCATAAGGCTGCTGCATTATGAGTCTTCGACCATCATGCCACAGTCAAGGTTGAGTGCATCTGTAATTACTGGCCAGGTTTGCTCCCAGGGACTCAGGCAAACCACAGCCTTTCCTCAGGACAGAACCATTCCCATTATAACCCCAAAGTTAGGAATTAGATTGAATGGCATTTGCCTTTAATTCCAACCTTGAAGACACTGTGAGGGAGGGGATGCATTGGGACTTGACAAAGTCTTTTCTGTAAAGAATCAAAAAATAGTTCAGACTCTGTAGGCCTGATTCTCTGTTATAACAACTCAGCTCTATATTGGAGCAGAGAGAAGCAATATTAATATACTATAGTAATATAATAACATAGTAATATAATTTAATATATGAAATGAACGAGAAGGGATGTCCTACAGTAAGGGGCTCCTCATGAGCCTGAGCCTCAGGCCAGGACTGGCCAGAGTCGGCTCACCTGGTGTACACCATGCAGCAGAACTCTCTTCTGAGATATTGACTTATATTTTTCTTTCTGCAGAGTCTCAGGACTTCTTTCCCTATACACTGGCTTTCTGTGCTCTTTCTTCTTAAGGGTTACTACAAGGCAGAAATCTGAAGTGGCCTAAAACAGATCTCTTCTTCCTATCTATTGTACAATGCAGGGCAAGCCAGGCATGGTGGTACAAGCCTTTGACCCCAGCTTTTGGGAGGCAGAAGCAGGCAGATTTCCGTGAGATTAAGGCCAGCCTGGCTCACACAGTGACTAGGGAGGCCTTGTCCAACAAAAACGACAACCAAGCAAAAACGTAGAACAGGAGCTGCAAGCTGGCCTCGGAAGACAATACAGTGAATGACACATTTTTCTTGGTCTCAGAATTGTTTTACAGACGGTGGCACATGTCTGCAGTCTTAATTCCTGGGAGGCTGAGGAAGAAGGACTTCAAGGTCCAGGCCAGCCTGAGTCAGGTAGTAAAACTTTACCTCATAAAAACAGACGCTCAAATCAACCCACAAATGAAAACATTCAAACTAGTAACCAATATTTGTCAATCATAATTTTTCATATAAAACTGGAGATTTCTGACTTTTCTAGGGAAATCAGCAAATCTGGATACTCTGCCCTTGAGGTGTCTCTCATGGCAACAGAAGGCTTGATGGGCACAGAAGTTACTGCCTTTGAACTATTTATTTCAGTCTCCACTGCTCACTTTGGTCCTCTGAGATGAAATTGTAGGTTAGTTGTTATTTATATTCTCCTTGACTTTTTTATAGCAAAGGGTTCTGTCTTTGTCCCACTGTCTGTATGGTCCATTCTCAGCAGAGCTTTACTGCACATGTGTCTTTAATTCCCTATCTTTGGCTGAGGACATTGTAGGAACAAGACCAGTTATTGAAGGGGACGCTGCTGGTGTAAGAAAAGATGTGTTGTGAACTGGCCGGGGTTGGGATGCTTGGGGACTCTCAATGCTGCTCATCCTTCTCTGGGACTTGGTTTCTAAGCCTCAAGGAAAGAAAGGTGATGGAGGTAGCACTATACGAGTGATCTAGGGACCAGAAACCTTGGCATTTGTTCTGTTTCTCTAGGGACTTTCCTTGGGAAGTCGTTACCAACCATTGAAGAAGTCTAGCTACTGCAGGTGGCCACACTGAAGATTAGAGAGAGAAACCACAGAGGAAAATGCTCAAGGGGCTCAGCCCAACCTTCTTGAACATTCTAAGAGCAGAGCCCAGGTTCTTAAGTAGGAGGCCTCAGAATACCAAGCTCAATCATTCTGCTGGAGCTTCAAGAGAGATGCTGTGCTGGACTCCCATCAGGGAGCCCAGTCACTGCTCAGAGCAAGACTGATTACTACCTTGCTTTATAGGGTACTGGAGCACACAGCAACAGGTAACTAGGACAGTGGACATACTTTCAGGGGATGGGTGAATTCCAGAGGCATGCAGAACTAAGACCTTTTACCTTAGGAAAGAATGTTATGCCAGAAAGCTGCTGATTTTAAAAAAGTATCCCAGGTTTGACCACAGGCTACACATGGCCACAGTGGAAAAGGGAACTGGTGTTTTTATTCTCCCAACATTACAAAATTCTGGAGCAACTTTGAGAGGAAGGGCCAGAAAGGAAAAACGAGAGAGAAAATTGAACTAATTTCTTGTCAGTGTAGGAGGTCTGTCCAACCTTTTAGCAAGTTTCTGCTCAAGAATTGCACAATCAAGTTGTGAATTAAAAAAAATCACAAAACATCTCCTACTGTTTGAAGTTTACACTTTGGTGTTGGACCATATTGATAATTATTCTGGGGTACATGTGGATTTTGGACTACAGGTTTGATAGATAGTAGCATCTTGGAGTTCACTTTAAGTAAATTTAAAGGCAAGCTACTTAGTGTTTTAACTTGAAGACTGAAGTTCAAATTAGTGTGAACAGGCCCTGAATTTGTAAAGTAGGTTAATTAATACTTCTTGCTCCTCCTCTGAGATTTACTTGTTTGGCAACAAGATACTGTTTAGCCCAAAGTTTGACATTAGTGGGCATATGACATCTATGGGCTCTTATAGGGCAGAGAATTAAAGATGTGGACTATAGACAAATCTTGCTGTGGTGAGAGGACCTGGAGAGGGCTGAGGGAGCTCAGGGAAGAACTGACTCCGGATGCTGCCCTGTTTGCTGCTCATGTTTCTCAGGGGATTAAATCTGAACTTGACTGCAGGGCCCACAGCATGGCGACCTACTCCAGACGACGTCCCCCTCCTTCCCAAACTGATTCAACCGTTCTTTTTATTTGCTGACTTACCATTCATTGTTGTTGTGCATGTGATGTATAATGGGGTGGGGCCAAAGCACTGTGCAGGTCAAGGGGCAACTTTGTGGAGTCAGTGTTCTCTCTCTTCGTTTACACAGGTTCCTGTGAACAAACTCAGGCCACCAGGCTGGCTCAGCAAGTGCCTTTACCTGGTGAGTCATCTCACCAGCCTGGGTTTGGCAGCTGTGACTAACATGGACGTTTTCACTGATCTGATGGTTTGGGGAGGGATGTTCTAGATGCTGCTTTTTAGCCATTCATGTTGTCTGGGTTCATGCTCACATGTGAGGTAAGGGCTCTGCCACTGGACCTCATTCCCAGCTAAACAAGTTACAGTTTAAACACATCGTGGGCGAAGCAGAGTGTTCCTCTAAGGTGTCTTCCAGCCCAGTGTTGAACCTTCTGAATGTAACTTCTTGAAATCACAACACTTTGGATATGGACATGGGTTGAAGGAAGAAGGGTGACTCCAGAATTTCTAAGGCTGTTGAGCACAGAGCCTACAGGGAGACTTGAAAGTGAGCAGAGGGCCTTGATGAGGCCCTAGAAAGCTTGTTTTCTGAAAATAAGGAACATTGCACAGCAAATGACTTAAAGCACGTAGAAGACCGGGAACTGTTGTTGCTGAGGGTAAATGATATGAGGATTTCTAGGTTGTAGCACAGAGAAAGCTGCCCTCTCCAAACTTCTCTGAGAGTAAGAGGGACAGCCTGAGCACACGCTTGCCTTGTGTCAACCACATATTCCAATGACAGAGACTATACAGAAGGACGGAACTAGATCTACAAGCAAATTGGAAGCAGGATGATTTCACCTCTGAAAAAGGCATTGACTTCTGGCATGTGGTCATGAGATCTGGGCCCTCCCACCTGGCTTACCTCCTGACTTTCCTTGAATGCTTCCAGTTACAGGGGATGGCCAAGACTCTGTCTGAGGTCAGAAGAAAGATGAAGGTGTTCGACTCCCTCATCTGTCTATGGCAAAAGAAAAGAACTCTTCATCCTCACTAGAGAAAGTGACTTCAGAGACCTGCCCTGAGTCTTGATTCTGGGAGGCAGACATGGGTTCTTTCTCCATTTGTTCGGCTCTCTTCAGATGATAAAATGGGTGTAATTAGCAGAGTGAGTGGTACATTTAATACAGGGGGAAGTCAGGCTTCTCTCTTTGGTTCAGTCAACTGCATACATTGGAGAATGGAATTATTAAAATTGGAAACTCACACACACACACCAAGAAAGAGCAGGAAAGGCAAAAGGAAGGAGAAACTTGAAAATTAAATTAGACTCTGGAAAAAACAGCAACTCAAAGGACTCATCGAGCGTAACAAAGATAATATCAGAAGTGTCATTTTCATGGCCCTCAATTAAAATAGCTGTATTTACAATTACCATATGGCACAGTGACCTGATTTTCATGAATAACATGAATGCTGCTTTTAAAGGTAACACTTTGAGAAGGAGATTAATTCTTCTGAATGAGTCAGTCAAGATTCCCTTTACCATTTCTATAGCAACTGTAAGCAAGTTCCAAGCCTGGGTGACAGGAGATCCAAAGAAAGAAAAGAAACAAGTATAGGTTGTTTATCAAGTTCATGAAAGTAATAAAAACTGTGAATCTCATTGGGTTTCCTAATTGAGACATTTTAGAGACCTTCATGATTTTATCAACATCATCTAAAGAGTGAATTCCCAACCGGTGCCCTTGAACAGCTCAGAATACTCAAAGTTAATCAGCCAGAAGGTCTCCAGGTGATTTGCAGTATTTCAAACAGATTAATGCAATTAGTATGTTTATCTGGGTGGCCATTATGCGTTCTGAACCTACATAATCTAACATCTATGTGGAGCCACCTTCAAACAAAGCAAAGCCTATGTGATATCGAGAAAAGAGCTTCACGTTGTATCCAAGGCACTTGAGAGCAAGACCTCTGCTTAGGTGAGAGCCCTATGACCACTTCCCGCCTCCTTCCTCTCTTTCTTTGCTTCCACCTCGTACCACTACAGAGCGTTTCACTCACGACGACCTGACATTCTCCGCCACTGGCCGACAGAGAGCTCTTACTCCTTCATTTCCACCGCGTTATCCTTCTTGAGTGCGTTTTTCTCTTTTTGTCCCTCTCCCGTGTTTCCTGGTCCTTCATTTCTCTGGATCTGTCTCATTCAAGTGACTGAAGGGTGGACCTGAGGGCAAACCACAGAAGCAGCTGGTATTGCCTTCATTTCCACTGGTGAATATACATCAACCTGTTAACCACTGGAATGCTATATGATCCCATTGAGTCATTGAGTGATGCTTTATTTGACAGGGACAGGAATTCCTCTTGGCTGCCCCCTCATCCTTTCGTCCTTTACAGTACCCTGTTACCATCAGGACCTCTCTAAGGCACCATCACACATAGTATTTCAAAACACTGGATAGTGATTATTTTCTTAGCAACTGGCTTGGTAATGCCCCATCAAGTATTTCCTTAGGTATCTGTCATGTTCCCTCAACCAGATATACATAAGCTCTTTGGAGTCAGGAGACACAAGTTCACTGTGCCTATTCTGAATTACAATATGCAAGGCCACCAGTCTTCATCTTTTGAATACTATATGGTAAATGATACTAAAAATCATGGGTTTAATTGTTAGAAGTAAATTCATTTTTCCTAGCAGAAAATTTCCCATAGTATATGCCAAGAGGCAGAAGTTCTACAAAATGTTCTACCATAAAAGCGTGCTGTGCAGATCATAATGAAGCCTGGCGCTATACAGGCCTCCTGAAGATTTAAGATACTTTTTATCTGTTGTTTAATCCAGCATTTCTAGAGAGTATCAGATAATAGTCACTGGTCTGAGAAAAGACCAAAACTGAAGATCCAAACTATCACGATCAGTTCTAGTAAACACATGCCAATGTGAAGTTAAAAACCACAAGTTGAACCCTTTGAAGCCCGGGACTGGCTATAGAATAGGTGTAGGTTCCCATGTCGTCCACCCCTCTTCAAAACATCCCTCAGCATCTCATCGAACTGCAGTTCTCCTCTCGTGAACTCCAGCTTAGGGTTATACAACAAGGCAGGAGACGCGTGTGCAACACACCCTTTTCTTGTGGGTTTCTTGTTTTCCACTGTATCTTTTATTCTTAATCAAAAAGTTAGTGTTGTAATCAGGTGTGAAGAGAAACTTCGGACACGGGGCGGAGGGGCAAACACACACAGTTCTAGATTTTCCTCTGTTTGCCATCTGCTGCGCCTTTCCCTCTGTTTGGTCCATTTCCCCCCATTCAGGTCAATCTTGAAGTGATACATGTTTCTTGTTTTCTCTGGACACTAATCAGAAAAAGTCTCTTTTAACATCTGGTATGGCTTTAACAACTAAATAAAAAAAAAAAGAGAGAAAGGAAAAAATAATCACTTCATGAAAAAGCTATTAGTAGGCAGGAAAATAAGAGTTGGTATTCTCACATAGGAAGAAATACCTATGGAAAAACTTTCCCAAAAACAAATGAACTATTTGGGCGCAGCTGATACTTCTTTCTCTTGGCAGTTTACTGTCTGTCCTATCTATAAAATGACATGAACAGAACACCAAGCCTTCCTTGCATAAAGCAGCAGCTCTCAAACATTCAGGCACACAGGACAGCCCAGGGGGAACAGAAGAATACACTGAATTATGTTAAATGGGTCATGTCCAGACACCAGGGGAGCATTTCTTATGAAGGCAAATGATCACGTATTTTAGAGTGACCCCTCAAGAAGAGAGAAGGGGGAGGAAGACACACTTAACTAGGACCACAGGCAAGTGTCCTGCTCCAATAGATGTCTCATTCCTGCAGCAGCCTGCTGGAACACTCCTGAGCATGCTCTAGGGGAGCCCACAGATCTCACTGATGCCCTGAAAGTCTAGCAATGAAATTCAAAAAGAGTAGCAAAAACACAGAAATCAGGAATCCATCGAGGAAACACCACTTAGACTGTATTGGTTATTTCCTTCATCCCTGTCATCAGACACCCCAGACACCCGGCAAAAGCAACTTGGGGTGGGGGTGGGGGTGGGGGTGGAGCAGGGGATTTGTTTTGGCTCAGGGTTTAAGAGATGCAGACCATCCTGGCAGAGCAGTCTTGGTGATGGACTGTGAGGCAGCTGGTTGCATTGTATCTACATCAGGAAACAGAGATGAATGCTGGTGCCCAGCTCACTTCATCTTTTCTCTTCGGTCTGGAATCCCGGCCAGTGGAATGGTGCCATTCACATCCGCAATGGGTGTGCCCTCCTCTCTTATCCTCTGTGAAAAAGTCCTCAGAGACACGTGCAGAGGTTTGTCTTCTAAGTGATTCTAAACCTAGTCAGGGGGACAAAGATTGAACTTCAAAAGCATATTTTGAGGAGCAAACAGAAAATTTGCAAACAGCATGGTCTTTACCCTCTAGAAGTTTCCGTCTTAGGTGGGAATAAAGCCAGCTGCACCGTGTGCTGGTCACCTTTCTGTTGCTATGATAAAATACCAGGCAGAAGCAGCTTGGGGAAGGGAGAGTTCATGTCATCTTAAAGCTCACAGTTCATTGTCCAGGAGAGTCAGGAAGAACTCAAGGCAGGAACCTGGAGCAGAAACCACGGAGGAACAGGGCCTACTGGTCAGCCCATTCTCAGCTAGTCTTCTGATACAGCCCAGGTCCATCTGCCTCGGGATGGTATTGCTTAAGGTGGGCGGGGCCCTCCTAGATCCATTGGCGATCAAGGAAGCCTCTCACAGTCACAGCAATTGACTGAGGAGGTAATTCCTCCATTGAGGTTCCTTTTCCCAATTGCTGCTAGTTTGTGTCCAGTTGACGAAAACAAACCAGCATAGACAGACAGCTCCGACACCAGGCAGGATGAGGGTAAAGCTGCTCTGTCCATGCAGAGGACTCCATTCTTTTCCTAATGCATTTCTGAGGCTTTGTGCATGTGGCATTATTTGTACAAAGGTTCACTAACGACCCTTGCCCTCTATTTCCATGTTCTTTCTAAGTGTCAGGCAGTTCCATTGACACTCAGTCGTCAGCCTTTCAAGACAGAGCTTTAAAAATTATGGGCTGTGGAGTGTATCTGGCCTGTTGTGTCTTTTTAACCTAAGCTTTCATTGGAGCACATGCTTATGAACGGTCTGTGTCTGCTTTTGAGTCTCAGTGGTGGAGATGAGGAGCTGCAGTGGAGGTGATAGGGTAGTCAGAAAATCCTGAACTATATGACATTGGCCCTTTATGAAGTTTACTAAGCTCTGTGCAAAAAGACAATATATGCTGTTCACACGACAGGATTCTGTATTCTGTGCTATTCATGAGGGAAAGAACTCTCTGACACTGTAAGGTCACTCTTAGTTCAGTAGGAATCAGCACACTACATGTTCTGGAAGCTTCTAAGGAGATCAGGATTTCCTTATGCCTTGGGTAAGGCAGACATTACTCTCCAAGTGCCATGTTTATCTTTCCTTCACCAATGTGTCTGTAGTGCTGGGAATCAAGCAGACATTTCTGAGATTAACCCAAGGAGATTTCAGTTGCCTTCTCTCTCTGTGAAGAAGTCAGTTTTGGCCCCAGTGTCGTCCATCCGTTATGATGCTCCAGATCCACACATGGATTCTACTTCATATCTCTTTAGCATTAGTTAACATCTTCCCAGTTCCCTCGTTAATAATGTTTAATTCATTTTACACATTTTCATCTTATATGTGTATGATAATCAAGATTTAAGCTTTTTATTTTTTCTTGATACAGGATCTCACTATTTAACTTAGGCTGGCTTCAAATTTCAGATCCTGACTGACTTTTCCAGTGCTGGGATTATAGCTCAGTACCAACATTCTTGGCACATGGTATTTCCTCATTGTTTGCTGAACTCTACTATGAGTTAAGCCTTGTATGAAGATCTGGGCACTTGTCAGAGAGCCAAACGATAGCCTCGGTCCCTGACCTCAAGGCTTTTATGCTGAGTGAAGGAGACAGGTATGCTTGATACTCATAAAGTCAAGGACTGTAATGGAAGATGACTGAAAAACTGATTTAGAATGTCTGTGGGTAATGAAGTTGTTGTGGACCCATTCCCCTGCTCAGATATCATCAGGACTGAGACCTGGAGCAATAGTAAGAATTTCAGAGGAACATGAAGGAGTTCAAATCACTGGAGATACAGAAGCAAAGTTTCTGGAGTGTGATAAGAATAGACTGCCATGACAGAGTGACAGAGAGATGGCTAAGGAGGACTCAGAATACTATCTGAGGAGCTGGGGAGATGGCTCGGTAGGCAAAATACTAGCTGCACCAGAATAAGGGGTAGAGTTCAGAGCCCCAGAACCCACCTGAAAGTGGGGTGGGAGTGGCTGTCCTCTCATCATCTCAGTGTGTTGGAGGTGGAGACAGGGAATCTCTGGGGCAAGCTCACCAAGTAGACTATCCAAAATGGAAAGCTCCAGGTTCAGCAAGAAACTTGCCTCAATATATAAGACAGAGACACCTGACATCAGCCTTGAACTGCCACAGGCATGCACACACACGCACCCGTACCTGCACACACGAGCATCACCTACATGCAGCACACAAGTAGACATGCCTGCATGCCCCAGATATATTCAAAAGGAGATACCACGCTAGGCAAGGTTTGTTGTTGGTTTAGAAGTTCAACAGGAAAGTTTTTTAAACTCTCTTCAGCTTCCTCAAAACATGGAGTCCAGTAACAGCTGGAATGGGCAGAGGACCCCCGTAAAAAGACTTACAGAATGTTTCCTAAGCACTCGTTGGAATCTGTGTGCAAGATAATGGTAAGCATTAAGACTAAACTAAATTGTAAACAATGGTCATGTGTTTATATGTTTCTTATATACACAAAGACACAAAGTAAATGCTCATAGAATTGAGTACTAATCAGCACTTTAATAACAATAGCTAATTTTGATTGAGTCTTTCCTGTAATTCACTCTGCCAAGGTGTTTATATGAATTTTATCATTTAAAACTCATATGAGGAGAGCTTGATTGTTATTTTTATTTACAGATGAGGGTGTTGTGTTTGAATGTGACATGTCCCTTACAGGCTCCTGGGTCTGAACACAGCTGATGGTGCTGTTTGGGGAGCCTGTGGAACCTTTTGGAGGTGGAGCCTTGCTGGAGGACCGGTGTGACTTGGGATAAACATTGAGTTTTTTTACCCAGCCCCACTTGCTGTTCTCGCTCAGCTTTCTGACTGTGAAGGCAATGTGACCATCGGCCTCCCATGCCTGCCGCCTTCCCTGCTGTCATGGAATATACCCCCCGGAACTGTCAGCCAAAACAAACCCCTTCCCCTTGTAACTTGCTTTTGTCACAGCAAACGAGAAAGGTAGTATAGAGAGTCAAAATAGGTTACAAGAGGTCATGGCATCAGGAAGGGGCTGGGGGCAGTTCTGCCCAAATCTGGACGTTGAGCTTTTAATCAGGAACTGAATTATTTGCCATTCAAACACTGGACTAAAAACTTCACCAAGACAGACCCCAGCTCTCTCTATCCATTGTTATTTTTAACCCTTCAGAAGCTTTACAGTTTGTCACAACTTTCTCCAGAGTATGTTCAAGTTCTAAGTCAACACTCTGAGATCACAGCCTCCTCCAGACTTCATCAGTTAAACTTTCTCTTATCCTTTCAGAGACTTGCTATTCAAATTCAGCACAATCTGTCATGCATTAGTGATTTATGTCTCCAAAATAATGTTATGCCTAACAACATCACCTACATTGTGAGACAGCAGGAGTCGGGATACAGGAAAAATGGACCCATTGATTGCAATGCCAGTTGAAACACAGATAAAAGAATAAATATTTGTCAAGTATAAAGGAGACCAATGCCGTAGGGAAAGGGCTATTGTGCTTTCAGTCTTGCGGGAATATCAAACAATGCAAGAAGGGAAGAAAAAAAGAAAACCTAATTGAGTATTTGGCTTCATTACATTAATACGTCTTCGCTGTATTCATTTAATCAGACAATTACAAGTGACAAGATATAATGGCACCAAATTCCCTCCACAGGAGTAAAAAGCAATTTTGGATTATCTTGCTGTATTGACTTTTCATCACACAGAGTTCAGTTTCTTTCTCTCGTGTTTAGCTGGGGAAAATTGTAATCACTTTAACTGGTTTTGATTGACCAACTGCTTTCGGAAGACCATAAATATAGATGTCAGTACTGCGAACATTAAATGTTTATTTCTATGATCCTTCTCTGAGTATCGACAATCTGACCCATGAACCCACCAGCAGGTAATCTCATAGATCATTTTCTCTACAGGAGATTCTTGTGGCTGGGCAGGTTTGTCAATATCTCTCATGGAAGGTTTTGATCAAGGACTGCTTTGTAATTGTCTGGAAGATACATTAAACACCTCTCTTTCCCTGGTGCTCTAAAGACAGAACCGTCACTTCAAGTGTAAATTGCTCACACCAAGATTTTTCTATCTGGCTATTTTAAAAAGCATGTCTCCAGCCCCGGCTGCCTAGAAAATTCACAGTTGTATAAAGACGATTCTCTTGTACGCCTCTCTGAAGCTCTTCCCTTGCCCATCACATCAGTATTTTAAAAAGTCTCTAGCTGACAAGTCTTTTTAAATGTAAAGAATTCAACCGCTTCTTGAGCTAGCCAAGTGACTCCTGCTTCGGAAACGTCTCTAGGATCTCCTAGGCCTGTGTTTATCCTGCCGTGTCTGTGGCTTCACATTAATGAGGCTCCTCTGAGCATGCAAACAAGATAATTGACAAAATCATTCAGATAATTCACACGTGTCAGTTCATTTTCTGTTGCTACAACTGAATGCTATAGACTAACTGATGAAGAAAAGAAACTTATTGAAGAGGGTGGTGGCTCATGCCTGCAACCCTAGTAACCCTAGCACTTGGGAGACTGAGGCAGGAGGGCTGTGAGTTTTGAGGTTTGATGATCACCTGAGCTATGCTAATGTGTTCCAGACGAACCTTGGCTACATAATGAGACCACAAGACCACAACTCAGAGAGAAGGAGAGAGAGAGAGAGTCTTGTGGCTGTCAAGTGAAATTCTCTGGGCAAGATCATGGGTGCCAAATGATGAGATGCATCAAGTACCATAACCTTGGAACTCTCTTATAAAGCTCCAGTCCCATCACATAGTCCCTACTTGAGTGATTTTATCTAATTACTGACCTCCCAAAGACCACACCTCCAGCCATCATATATGAACTTACAATTAAATTGCAAAAATGGGAAATTTGGCTGGTCCAGAAACATTTAATTCTGTCTTTTCCTTTTGCACGTTGTGTGTGTGTTTGAACATCTCCTAGCTGGCCAGAGTTTGGTGTTCAGTGCCTTTTCAGTCACTTCCCACTTTATTTTAGTGAGGCAGAGACTCTTGTTGAGCCCAAAGACTGCAATTCAGCAGGTCCAGTGAGTCTGCTTGCCCCTGGGATCCACTATCTCCGTCTGCCTCCTACCTGCTGGCATTGCAGGCGGGCTCCCCTGTCTGCCTCCCATCTGCTGGGAATCCAAACTCTAGTAATATTTTCTTTGAGGTTTGTTTTATTTTCTCTTGATTTATGTATATGCATACATCTGTGTGAATGTATGCCACATTTGTGTGGATGCCTGTGGAGGCCAAAGAGGAGTCAGATGCCCTGGAACTAGAATCACAAACCAAGTGAGCTGCCTGATGGGTCATGGGAACCAAAAATCAACTCCGTAGCAAGTGCTCTTAGTGGCCAAGTCATCTCTCCAGCCCCAGATTCTGCTCCTCAGCAAGGGCTTCATCCTCAGCCACTTCCCTGGCTCACCTTTCTCTCTTAAAATATCAGCAAAAGGTGGGAATTTTAAAAACTTGTTGAATGTTTTGACTTTCCTACACTATCGTTGATCATGCTTACACCCCCTCTCCTTCCCACTCTTCCCCTGGTTCCCCACCCAATTTAAGGTACTCCATTATATATACTATATGCCATACAGAATCCGATTTGTGTCCCCACATGTCCCTTGGTGTGGGTCCATCCACTGGAGCCTGGTATTAAAAGTCCCACCCCTGTAAGAGATTGTCTCTCCCCGTCCCAGCAGCCATCAGTTGCCAAAAGTTCCTTGGGTTGGGCTGGGATTTCTCATCCGCTTCCATGTCTATGCCTAATTTGAATTTGGTAACATTTGTGCCTGCTGTCACCATTGCTGCGAGCTCATACGAGTAACTGACTGGCTGTCTGGAAGATTGTTTCCTTGTGGTCACCCACCACCTCTGGCTCTTCCAAGCGTTATGCCTTCTCTTCCATAACGATCCCTGAGCCTTACAGGGCAGAAGTTCGAAACAGGTGTCCTATTCAAGGATGAACACTCTGAAGCCTCTTGTTCTCCCACAACATTGGCTAGTTGTAGGGTTTCTGTGTGAATCACCATCTGATATGTTGCTTAGGGCTAAGCATCTCACAGACACTTATTCTCTGTGATTGACCAGTTATGGATCGCTGTATTCATCTCCATAGCTGCATAAAGAAGCTGCATGGATGAATGGTGAGAGGTGTACTTGTCATAAAGATGAGGATGCAAATTTAGAACAAAGTAAGGAGTTATATTTATCTGGGGATGTGGCCAAAGTAGGTGTTTATCTAGGATCTGTGACCTCTCCGGCCGTGTGTAATTGGCTGTGTTTACAGTACCACACGAGTTACCTCCCGTTGGGCAACCTTAATTCCAATTAGACAGCTGTTGATTATGCCTGAGCTTAAAGGGCCACTACTGCACCAGTAGAAGGTGGGGGTTGGGGTGGTTTATGTGTGTGGAACCTCAAATGACAGGACGAGTGACTGAACGAACTGGAAGGCTAGGAAATGAATGGGACGCTGGGAGTGCAGAGAGACTCCTGACACTGATGAAGAGGAAGGCCGAAAGCATCGAGCTTCACCTCCGTGGGCGATGCCCCCCCTGCCCCCCCACATCAGTGCTGACTGCAT
Organism: Eospalax fontanierii; assembly: GCA_035773235.1. Lineage (NCBI taxonomy): Eukaryota > Metazoa > Chordata > Mammalia > Rodentia > Spalacidae > Eospalax > Eospalax fontanierii. The sequence goes on from CM069540.1 coordinate 5,767,412, forward strand.
GGAGCGGCAGGGCCTAGGCAGGGCCTGACCACAGTGTTCATGCAGCTCCTTCTGTTCCCAAGAATTTCTTCCCACTGTTCTTTTTTGATGTCATTGTTGCCAAAATTATTTTTCTGTCAGGCAGGTAGGGAGGAAAATGAACCAGAGAGCATCTGTTCTGATTCATTTTTCTTGGAGTATGAGTTTGCAGTGGGCATAGTAACAAGTTGTGAAGATCTGAGCACAATTGTAGAGTTCTTTGCTTGGGGGAGCTGGGTGAATGTCATATCACCTGTGTGAGAAATAGCGGATGCCTTGCTCTCCTGGCCTGAGTCCCTAGCAAGCTGGGCTCATCTTCTCTAGGTCATAAGGAAGAAACTGGAATAACACATGAAGAGCAGAGCAGAGGGGGCTTGAATATCAGTGTCAACATGGACATCACCACCTTGTTGCCCTGAGCTCTTAGAACAGACCTGCGAATCCACCCTTCCCGCTTTCTCCCTCACTAAGCTTTTGTGTTGTATACCAGAAGGTCATGAAGAATCATGCAGCAGCATTAAGCGAGAGGACATTCCGATCAACGTGAAATCAAATAAAATCAGGTTTAGAATTTATTGGCCAAGAAGCTACCAGGTTAAGTAAAGGGGAGCCTCATTCTAAGAAAGCCCATTCTATAATGATTCAGTTAAAGCCAGAACAGCGGGAAGCACAGATGACCAAGAAGAAGACTAGAGGTTTAGCAGGAGGGGCGGGGAGGTAGACCTTGATCACCATTTGTAACTGACTGACTGACATTTAAAAATTGCAAATTAGAGAAAAAGACACCCAGTCAGTTCCTTCATCTATTTTATCCTCTCGCTCTAGGAACTGATAAAACAGCGCCTCAACACACAGGTGTAAGTGTGAATCCGAGAGCTAATGAATACTGGAAATGTTCCCCCAAATTCACAGTTTGAGAACAAGTTGTCAGGAATTAATTTTATCTGCATGCCCTGTTCAAACGGATTGTAAAACAGACTAAAATTTAAAGCTTCCCAAAGACATTTTATTCCTCATCTTTGGGGCTGTAGTCTGGAATAGGGGTTGCAGTATTTGCCAGACTTAAGGGTAGACATTTCAGCTCATATGAAAAAATATCTACATATCATCCCTTCTGGGGCCCAACTGGCTCTGTGTGAATATTAATGAGAACCATGAAGGATCTTTAGTTGCAGCTGCATCACGACCACAGCTGTGGCCCACACTTCCAGTATCGCTTACATCAAAACCGAGGGCTAAGGAAATGGCTCAGTGGGTAAAGTGACTGCTTGCGAACTTGAAGATTGGCATTCCAGTCTCAGGACCCTGTATGAGCCAGGAGTAGTAGCATGAGTCTGTAACCTCTGCACTGGGCATCAGAGACAGGAGGATCCCTGGGGCTCGCTGGCTATTCAGTCTCTTGGAAATGGCTCACTTCAAATTTAGTGAGAAACCCTGTGTCAAAAAATAAGTTGAAGATTAACAGAGGAAAGCAAGTATGACCTAACAAGTGCCGTCTACCTCTGGCCTCCACATGCATAGGTGCGCCCCTGGCCCTCCCACATGCTGCAAAGAAAAGGTAAGTTCAAAGTACATTACATACATGTATGAAAAAAATCACGAGGAAACAAATTATACTGTGTAATGTGCATTAATAAAAGATTTTTAAAGAAGATTGTTAATGGTTCTGAAAATTGGGATGCCAGTACCCTGTGGAGTCGTGAGATACACCAATGTAGCAGAAGCGTTCTCGGTGTCTGGCACCCTACAGTACCGTGGAAGGAAGCTGCTGGCATGCCACATGTTCACCCACTATCTGGTCATCCTGAGTAATTTGCTGCATTCTTGTTCCTTTTCCGCTAACTGACAGCCTGGCCCCATTAAGCCCCTTAGTGCATGTCTCCAGAACACGACCATCATACACAGGCTCTGGTTTTCCCAAAGCTCTTACATGTAGTGCCCTCTTTGGCCTTTGCAATTCGCTTGTGAATGCAGCTAGTGTTCTGATGCTCCTTCTTGTGCATCAGAGGGAAAGGGTTTGACTTCCCATTTGCTCGGTGGTAGACTGAGGTTACCCAGGTCTTTCTAACTCCCATCTACAATAAGCAACAGCAGTCTAATAATATATCCACCTATGTGACAGCCTTCTGCTGACACAAGTGTTCTAGTCAAATATCTTTATTTTTCTCAGGTTCGTGTCAGTCTTACCCTGGACTCAGCTGACCTCCAGAGCTTGTAGACCAGCCCTTTATCTGCTCCTTGTGTGTATCCCAGAACACACGCCTTCATTTTTCTCAGAAGCTACCTGAAAAATCACCTTTGATTTGTCTGATATAAATCACTTGATGAACTGAATTAATAAAAGATAGATGGTCATACACACGTGCCTTCACCTGTTTGTGGAACTAGTATTAGGAAATGGCCATCAAGGGATTGGTATCCCCTTTAACAGACTCACAATGTATTAGTTACTTTTCTGTTGCTGTGGTAAAACACCAAGGCCAAAAGAAACTAATGGAGGAAAGAGGTTTTGGACTTATGGTTCCAGGAGGAGAGTCCACAACTGAAGAGGAGGAATGGCAGCAGGTGGTCAGAGGAGGAATATAAGGACCATACCTTTAATGCAAACAAGGAGTAGAGCACAGTAGGATGTGAAGAGTCTCAAAGCCAGGACATACTTTCTCCAGCAAGACAGCATCCCCCAAACCTCCCAAAACAGAACCCAGAACTGGGAATGAAGTTTTCAAAAACCCAAGCCGATGCAGGACATTTCTCAAACCACCACAACCAACCCTAACCCTAACCCTAACCCTAACCCTACAGACAATCCTATGAACTCCTGTATACTTAACATAACAGTATGAGGACATGGAAGTCCTGCATTCTTAATGTATCAGTGTGAGGACATGGGACTCTGTGTATTTAATGTATCAGTGTGAGGACATGGGACTTGTGTATATTTAATATATCGGTGTGGGGACATGAAACTCCTGTGTACTTAATGTACCAGTGTGGGTACATTGTCCTGTGAGTTCATTCTGTCCATCCTTGAGTTCTGGTGAAGAAATAATGAGCCGGGCTCAGCATCTCTTCTCTAACATTTGAACAGGCAAACACTCCGTGGGCCAATATAGATATGATAAAAAGTCGAAGCACTGAAATACTGCAAAGTTTGGGGTCCCACGAGTGAGTCCCATTCACAGTACCCATTTCCAGTTTGGGGAGTTCCAATATTCCCTTATGTTTGGCAATGCACAGAAGAGATCACAAAGTCACTGTGATGTGTTATGAATATAATTATGTTTTATTACAGAAAAAATTAACATGGAGGTGGCCGAGAAAGCGGTTCACGGGATGGAGCACTCCAAACCACTTGCTTCACTCTCAGTGGAACTGTGGTGACAAAAGTTTCTCACAGCAGCCACATGTGATATGTCTCCAAAACCAGTGCTCTGAGAATAGCTTCCTCAGCTTTGATGTCCAGAGGTTTTATTCAGGTTCAGTCATGTATGGCTGTCCCCTTGTGTGGCTAACCTTTCTAGCCCCTCTGCATGTCAGGTTGATATCCCATGGCCCAATGCCTTCCTCTTTTATTGCCAATTTACACATTCATGTGTGGATCAAGTAAACAAAAGCACTCTTAGTGTGAAGGATTTTCCAAGGCATTAGAGATGGCCATAGTCAAAGACAAAGATCATAGTCTGGGAAGGTTAATTCTTTGTTAAGGAACAAAGTTTGTTCAGAGAAAACTTCATGGAGGGAACATTGTGTAAGCGGAGGTCTGCAGTACCAGAAAGACGAGTCTGGGTTTTGCAATCAAAGAGAACAGTGTAGGAAATGATCTAAAGCTAGAACGTTTTAGATTATTTGTGAGACTTCAGGATGATTGGAGAAGAAGGTGTGAGTGAGCTAGTGGCCGGAGACAAGCCTGGTGAAAAGAGCTGGCCACCAATCTTGTGACACTTCAGAAGACATGGGATGTTGGAGCCAGCTTGAAAGGGGTCTGCAAGACGCAACTTGTAAATGTTCAGGCAGTTTTTAATACCACTACTCAATATAGATATTATTGAGAACTAGATTATATAAGCTTTAAACTAAAGTTATTAAAATAATACTCAAACGTCAGGTCCTAGTTACGGTTTTGCTCTTACCCATGTTCTTGAGGTGTCTGTATCTGTGTGGTGGAGTCTTTCTATTGCACCTTTGGTGATATCGCTTTGGTTGCTTGAATCTAGCAATGGTAGGGCTATTTACACCACAGTCATTGGCAAGAGCTGTCAATCAAAGTGCTGCTTCCTTCTAAGAACTGATTGTCAAATATCTACCAGCACAAGACTTCTCAGAAATAATACCACCCAGAGCACAAAAAGTCCCACCTGAAGATGTTCAGCTGGGAATGATACAATTAATTTTGTCCATTGCAGAGGTAATTTTGGCTTCCGGGTAGAGCATGGGTTTACTAAGACTGGTTGCAGAGATTCATCTTGGAAGGTTGTGACATTATTCCCTCACAAAAACTCATGGGCAAAATTCACCTGAAGGCTCAATGCCAGGAACAGCTGTGTCTCACCATAGTATTTGGCTTTTCATCTTTTGCAAACTATAAACTTCACAACCAGTCATTTTCCCCACTCTCTGCTTGGAGGCCTGAAACAAAATTTATGGTCCATTTCTTGCAATTTATATTATAAACTTTTATGCTCCTGCTCCATCTTCCTGGGTTTTCCAACCCTGTTTTCCTTTCATACATTTTTTTCATTTAAAAAACACATCGGACTGCATTTTTTACATTTGTATCCCATGACAGGTAACAATTTAATAGATTTAAAAGGCAACATATGTCCTTGTAGACTCAGTTTTACGAGAAAAACTGGGGACACACAGCCTTTTCTGTTACCGTTGAGTGGTGTGCACTGGTTTCAGGTTGGTTCTGGGCTGTCTGTGCATCACTGGGGGAAGGGAGGACACTTATCTTCTCACTTCATCTTATGTGGCTTCATGGAAAACGAGAACCAGCCGGGGGTCGTGAAGGAAGACAGAGAAGGAGTGGGATAGTGTTTGGGACATTCACCTGACCCGGAGTCGGCCCCACGAATGCTAAATTTCTCTCGCATAGGTCACAAGGGACAGCTCTAGCTCATCACAGACGTCCTGTGTCCTGGAAGGTGCTGGCCAGTCTTCAAAGGCTCAGTCAGAGGCGCTTCCCTGAGTGCAGTGCAGTGTCATCTTGGAAGGAAGCACGTGGCTTATCCCCTCCTGTCCTGTCATTCTAGACGTCTTCTTCCATTCACTCCAGCAGTCACTCCTGTCCTGTAGGCAAACGTCTTCATCCTGCTATAGAGAGGAAGAAGGATCAGGAGCCGCTGAAGGATGCGTCCAGGTGGCGGGTGAGTGTCCACGTCGCCAGCTTCCAGTCCAGCTTCGCTTTCTTCCTCAATGAATTACTCCTCATGTAGGTACAGAGGGCGAAATGGTAGGGAAAGAAATCTGCTACTGCACTGAGGGATGTCTGGGGACACGAGCTTGACACGATGGGCCGTGACACAGATGACAGAACATGTGAATTCCAATGGGGGGCTGTGGGAGGGTGCCAGTGGCGGATGGGGATATAGAGATGACTGGGATGTTCTGTGTGAAATACATAAAAATTCAATAAAAATGTAAAAGAAGAGTTAATAAATATACGGGCATAATTAGAGAATGTTCTAGTCTCCCTTCAACTGCTGTGACAAAGCACTCTGACCAATACCAACTTGAGGAGGAAATGGCTTATTTTATTTCACATTCCCCTGGTCACAGTTCATCGCCAAGGGAGCCCATGGTGGAAACTCAGTGCAGGAACCTGGAGGCCATGGAGGAACACTGCTTACTGGTTTGCTCCCCTGGCCCATGCTTAGCCTTCTTTATTATACAATAAAGAACAACCAGCCCAGGAATGGCACCACCCACAGTGGGCTGGGCCCTCCCACATCATTCAACAATCAAGAAAATGCCCCACAGACACGGCCACAGGCCAGTCCAATGGAGGCAGTTCCCCCAGGGGTGTCAAGTTGACAACTAAAGTTATCCAACACAGAAACCACTGCACACAAGGCATGACGTTATACGTGATGAATGAACCATTTCAAACTTAACTAGTAGCAAAATCATAATTACTATAAACTCTCAGAAGGGTGAGAATATTTAAAAGGATCAGAATTCCTTTTTTGATGGTGAGAATATAAATTAATATGATCATTTCAGAAAGGAAATTTGCTTATTCTGAACAGCTGAAGGCTAACGGCATGACTTATCAATGTCACAGCTAGCTATCTACTGCAGACAGTTTCAAACATATTTGGAACTAAAATGCCATTATAAATAACTTGCTTTATTAAAAATACTCAACACACACACACAGACAGAGACAGAGAGATCAGCTACTATCTATACATCTAACAGAATCGGACATTTCAAAGGAGCACATATGAGATGCCAGCTCATTGGGTGAGAAGATCTGTGTTTATCAGCTTTCATTACTGTGACAAAGTGCCAGAGGGAAGCAACTTGAAATAGGATTTGCTTTGCTCACTCTTTCAGAGATTCCAGCCCACGGCTACCTTGGCTTGGGATGAGACAGAGCATCATGACAGGGGCATGTGATGGAACAAAACTGCTGACTTTATGGAGGTCAGGAAGCACAAGAAAGGAAGGAGAGGAGTTCCCAATATACCCTTCAAGGGAACACCTCTGATGATATAATCTCCAGCTAAGCTCCACCCCCTAAAGTTTCCATCACTATCCATCCGGTAGTGCCATCAGCTGGGGAATATATCCTAAACACATGAAACATGGGAGTTTGTTAAGACCCAAACCACTACAGGACCAAGCTCACAGAATTGTATGAGGAAAGCTTAGGGGCTTTTGTTTGTTTGCTTATTTATTTTCCTTTTCCATGTTTGTGCGTGTGTGTGTGTGTGTATGTGTCTGTGTATTGTCTGCATGTGTGTGTGCTTGCGTGTGTGCGGACACCTGGTGTAGGTACAGCCACACATGCTGGCAGGTGCATGCAGGCCCGAGGTTGATGGTGGGGTCATGTCCTATGTCTCCTCCACCTCACTCATTGAGGTAGCGTGTCTCAGTCAAACCCACAACTCACCAATATGGTTAGTTTTGCTCTGGGGATCCCAGTCTCTGTTGTCAGAGGCTAGAACTGCAGGTAGGCCACTGTGCCCACTGTCCAGGTTCCTTTTCTCTGACTCTGATAAACGCTATGACCAAGCTTATAGAAGGAAGAGCTTATGTGAGCTTTCGGTTCCAAAGGAATCAGAGTCTGTCAGGACAGGAGGGCATGGTGGCGTGAGGTGTCCAGAGCAGAAAGCGGATCCTCACACCTTCATCATCAGCCACAGAGATGAAAACAGAGAGTGACTGGAAATCCAGCAAGGCTTAAGAACTTTTAAAAATTTATTTTATTATTTTTATTTTGTGAGTATGACTGTATTGCCTTCATGTATGTAAGTGTGCCCATGTCGTGCAATGCTCATGGAGGTCAGAAGAGGGCATCAGATCCCCTTGAACTATAGTTATGGATGGTTGTTGGCCACTGGGTAGGTGCTGGGAACTGAATCTGGGTCTTCTGCAAGAGTAGCCAATGCTCTTAACTGCTAAGCCATCTCTCCAACTCCAGCTTAGGAACTCTTGAAGCTGCCCCCAGTGACCTGCTTCCTCTAGTAAAGCCATACTTCCTAAAGCCACTCAAAACAATACTATCAACTGGAGTCAAAATATTCAAGTACTTGGAGCCTGTGGGGGACATTCTTATTCACGCCACCCCACACAACCAGCAGCTTATGAGGGTTCTGGGTAACTGAACTCTGGGTCTTGTTCTTTAACTACTGACCAGTCTCTCTAGTCCCTAAGAGTTTTGATTATTATTTTAGTTTAGTTTAAAAAAATATTTTATTTATTATTTTTATTTTATTTGCATGAGTGTATTGTCTGCATGTATGTAGGTGCACCTGTGTCATGCATTACCAGCAGAAGTCAGAAGACAGTGTCAGATGTCCATGGAACTGGAGTTATAAATGGCTGTTAGCCACTGTGTGGGTGCTGGGATTTGAACCTGGGTCCTTTGCCAGAGCAGCCCAGCCTGTGATCTTAACTGCTGAACCCCTTATTTTATTTCTTAACAGCCTAAATAATTATATTAATGGTTGTGACAATAATAAAAAATGATTGTGTACTACATGCCAGGCGCTGCAGCAAATTGCTGATGAACCTTTATCCAAACCAACTATGATATAGACACTCTGATCCCCATTTAGAGTTGAAGAAACTGACATCTGGAGAACAGGTGGGATAACATGTCCATGGGTACAGAATTTGTAGGTCCCAAAGCCAAGCTGGAGGGGTCACACCAAGATGTCATGTCCAGATGCCACATCCCAGATGTCAGGCCCCAGGAGATGTCTCACTCTGGAGATGCTATGCCCCTGCAGATGCCAACCACTCTAGGAGACCCCAAGGATGTCACAGTCCCAGCAGATGCCATACCTCAGGACTTTTCACACCCCCAGGAATGACACACTCCCAAAAGATGTTACATTCTGGGAAATGTTACACCCCCAGATTTGTCTTGCAAAATCTATTACGGCAAGACACTAGAATGACCAGTGGACCTCAGAGTCACAGAATGCAAATAGTGTCCTGTCCATGATTCTTTTCTGGGGATTATTCCCCAGAAATCTGTGCATAGTATCTGCCCTCTGCAGGACATTCACATGGAACACAAATCATTCTATCTCATCTTTCCCAGGAAAATAATCCCAGACTGAGTTTGGGATTTCAGTGTACAGGCTGGGACCTTTCCCAGCTTGAACTCCTAGTCCAATGCTCCCTGCTGAAAATAGTTTAATGTTATCTGAAAACCAGTTTGTGTCTTTGTGAGGCAGTGGATGTGCAGGGAGGAACACTGGAGAAAAGCCAAGAGACACGAGAGGAGGTGGCCACTAAGTGAGCCACACGCTTATGGCCTTAGGGGCCAAATTCCTGTCTTAAGGAAGAAAAAACTGCCTTCCACTGAAAATACTGTCCTTGATTTTCTTTTCAGCTACGACTCTTTGGCCAGGTGTCACTCAAGACTCCTTTATGAACTTCCAAGCTGTGGAGTACTTTTCTGAAATACAAAGTTGTGGGCTGAGGGTATAGCCCAGTCTGTAATGTGCTTCCCTTGCAGGAATGAGGACCTGACTGTGGTCCCCCAGAAGCTAGGTAGGTGAAACGTTGGGTTGGAGGCGCGTGGTGTGGTGCCAGTGCTTGGGGCAGAGGCAAGCGGATCACTGGGGCTCACCGGCCAGCCAGCCTCTCCATGAGAGACCCTGCCCTCAAAACAAAGATGGAAAGTACCTGAGAAGCAACAGCTGAGGTTGTCTTCTGTCCTCCACGGGAGGGGGGGGGAAGGAGAAAGAGAGAGAGAGAGAGAGAGAGAGAGAGAGAGAGAGAGAGAGAGAGAGAATCCGGTGATCTGTGGTGACTGTAACCGCGGGTGTCCATTCTGCCAGGGCCCCCATATGTCCGATCACAGGACATATGTTCCCACCGACAGACCTCTGGCCTGGGTCCATCCTCCCCATTCAGGGTACCTCTCTGACTTGCCCACACAGGTTAGGGATTCCAACCAAATGCTGTAATTTTTAAATATCCGATGTGTATTATCAAAATTAATGGATGGGCGCCTGTTCCTTCCACTTCTCCTTTCTGAGCTTGTTCTTCAGCTGTGTTATCTCCTGCCCCTTGCACCTCTGACATCCCCTTTGATTCTTCAAGACTCAGCTCCTGCACCTGTCAGTCAAAGCCATCACTCCTGCACCCATCAATCAAGGAAATCAGATCTAGAACTTTCTAAAAGGTGAAACCACGCCTTTTACATCCTGACCACACGATAACCTGCACATCACCCAGTGTGTAGTTGGACTAAGTGGAATGATCTTGCTCAAAGAAACTCTCAATTGTGATTGATTAAAAACTACTTTCAAGAGACTTATTAAAATCTTTACAAGCCAAATTGCTGTCTTCCTGGGTCAGACTCTGACTTGTTGAAGATAAACCTCCTTCTTCATGTTTATATTACTAAATTGAGGATTACTGTATGTACATATTATGACAAATGTTCACCAAGAACCATACACAACTCTTATGGAAATTTTTCAAAGTAGATATAGTGTCATCTTCATTTTATAGTGTGGAAACTAAAGCTCAGAGAGGTTGAATAAAATACACAAAAACCTGCAGCTAACCACTGGCCAAGGTGAGACTTAGCTCTCAAGAATTTGATCTTATCCTTCATTACATAATAAATAAGGCCAGAGATCTGTTCTGGCCTGTTTGTGTTTTCTTCCTAATTTACACTGACGTGTTTATCCTGGGGATCTTAATTTAGCCTCTTGCAAATGCATTTCTATTTTTAACAGTACTGCCTCTGTGTTCAGGAGTTGAGTCTGTCTTAATCTCCTTGGAAATAAAAATGAAAATTAAACTTAAATTATGATCTATTCAATTAACCAATAAGAAGAAAAAATTACCAAGGGGAAAGAATTGCAATGGAAAAAGTGGGATAAATACAGACTAGTAAGACTTAGCCACATAGATAATTACATTAAGCATAAATGTTAAAGATAGGGATGCTCATGAAACTTAGAAGGAACTGTTGACACGAGATGTTTCTAAGCACCAAGATGCTGAGTGTTTTAAGTATGGAGGATGGAAAAGTAAAGCTATGAAAATCCTGTGTGGCTGCTTACAGCAGGTGTAAGGACTATCAGAGATAAAGCAAGACATTGGTAGTTAATGCACTGATTAACTCCGTAGTAGGACTCAACCTTCAGTGTTAGACACCTCGCAGTATGAACACATAAGAAAAACAGTCACATCTGAAGCGAGAAGATGATCAGAGACTTCAAAGCCCCTCCATCCATAGATATAAAACAAGAAGCAGTCAAGGACGAGGACACTTTGCACACACATTCAACAGCTGCAACTGAAGCACACTTCCTTCTTCCTAAGTCTGTATGGATTTCGAATAAGGTTGACCATATGTCAGATGAGAACTAATCAGAATAAATCAGAAAATTGAAATAATACAAATGGTTCTCTCTGCTAAGAGAGAACTTGGTCTAGAAATAATGATAACATAAAAGTCCCAAATATTTGTACACTAAACCATATATTTCCAAATTACCCACATGTCAAGGAAGAAATCCTTGGAGGATGAAGATAGAATATGGTTTTCCCTTTTTGGAAGCTTCAGATGGAACCTAAAATATACAAGAACACAAAAATGGTCAGAGCTTACACAAAAAGAAGATGCCATATCTGTGTGCCGCTGTGCCTAAAGAAATCAATTCATTAAAATAAACTAAAAAATGTGCATCAGGTCATGGTTAAATTCTACAGAATATTTCAGGGAGGGGATTATTATTTCTATAGAGTATTTGGATAAAAAGAAGAAAAGCAACATTGCTGTGTTTATTTTTAAAGGAAAGCATAAACCGGGCAGAAAAATATGACCAAGATAAATATTAGAGATGAAAATGAAAGAAAAGTGAGCCATAAAAAACAGAAATGGGGCCAAGGAAACCTCTCAGGAGCTAAGAGCACTGGCTGTTCTCGCGGAGCACCCGGGTTCAGCTCCTGGCACCCTCACAGCAGCTAACAACCAACTAACTCCAGTTCCAGGGATTCAGCACCCTTTTCTGGCCTCTACTGGCACTGAATGCATGGCTGCATTTATGTACATGCAGATAAAATGCCATACACATAAAATAAAAATACATTTTAAAAATTTAAAAATAGAAATGAAAATCCTTGACAAAATATCAGCAGATGAAATATGAAAAAGTATCTTCAATGATCGAGTGAACTACAACTCCAGAAAAATCAGTGTAATTCACGACATCCAGGGGACAGCAGCAAGGGCACGGGGTGATTTACTACAGATGCAGAAAAAGTGTCAAAAGTCAATGTGTATGAAAAATTCCTCAATGATGAACACAGAGATTTTAAAGGACTTCAACAAAGTAAAAAAAAAAAATACGATAGCATATTTAACATTAAAAATTGAAGACTTCCAGGAAATTGACAAGGGCTCATTTGTTCTCTTTAGCAGTTTCTGCAAGAGCCTCAGCCTCAGTGAGGTCACGGCAATTGAGGGAGATGTAGAGACAGATGGTCCTTACTGGTACAAGATGACACACAGACTATACTAAGGATTAAACATACCTAACCAGAGCTACGAGTGCAGTAAACCTCCAGAGTCCAAGGAAAATCTATGAGCAAACGAATGTCTATTGTATAACAACAGATAACTGTAAAGAAAATGAAGAAGAATCCACTTATAATGTCATTAGAACATAACATTTTTAGGTCAAATTACAACAGATGCCTCCAAGTGCCTCTACTGAGAAATGGGAACACTACTGAGAGAGACAGACCGAAATACATGAAGAATCAAGTTTCTTCAATAATACTCTGCATGTTGGTGAGATGGTGATTTTCTCCAAAGTGATCTGCAGATACGAAGGAATCCACTCCAAACCCTAAAATACTGTTTTCAGCATTGCTAAGCTGATTTAAAATAAATGGAGAGGAGGCAGGCCTGCCTGATGGCTCATGCCTACAATCCTAGCACCTGGGAGGCTGAGGCAGAAGGATGACTATGAGTAAGGCCACTGTAGAGTGAGGCCTTGTTGAGAGAGAGAAAGAGAGCACCATGAACGCTCTCAAGACAGCACCAGTTTGATTTCTCCTTATTTGTTCTACAGCTCGTGTTTGGGTGTCTTCAGGAATAGGGTCTTACCATAAGATGATGCTCTGGGGCGGGGGATGCTAACCAAGAACAGGGGCACTTACCTGAACATTTGATGGGCTATGGGAACAGTGGTGTCGACAGCTTCGAGAGAGAGAGTAAGTTCCTAGCCCTGGAGTTTTATTTTGTTAAACTGTTGTGTCTAGTAGGGGCACTGTCCCCTGTTATAAGGTAACTCCTATTAATCGACTTTGTAATGTATACTTTAAGAAGCTTCTATTGTGATGAGTTCCCATGCGTTTTTTTCTGAGTCTTCAGTGGTGATCGACCCCCACAGCCTCTTCTCCTCCCTGCCCTCCCACGCTCCACCCCATTTAATCCTTATTACTCTCCTTTCCACGTTTATATCACCATGTCTTATCTCCATTCCCACGAAGACTCCCACTCCGTGTCCACTTATAGTTTACTGACTTCTCTGGATTTTCAAATTGAAACATGCATATTCTGAGCAATGGCCAAACTGATCTCCATAGTGGATGCACTAGTTTGCCCTGTTACCAGCAGTAAGTGCTCCCCACCAGAGGTGGGTAGGTGTCCCCTTTTCTGCCCCCCTCCCCAACTTTTGCTGCTGCCAGTTTTCTTGGATCTTAGTCATTCTGAGTGGGGTAAGAGGAAACCTCAAAGTGCTTTTAATTCGCATTTCCCTGATGAATATCACAAAGTTGTTTTAATTTGCTTTTCCTTGATGACTAATGATGTTGGACATTTTAAAAGTGTTTCCCAGCCATTTGTGTTTCATCTGTAGAGAACTCCCTGTTCAGCTCCTTGCTCCACTTTTTAATTGGGTTGTTTATTTCTTGATGTTTAGTTTTTTGAGTTCTTTGCATGTTCTAGATAGTGCATCTCTGTCAGAGGAATAGCTGGGAAAGATTTTTCTTTCCATTCTGTAGGTTGCCTCTTGATGTGAATCATGGTGTCTTTTGATGTGCATGGTGAGAGATCAGTTTTCTACATGCCACTATCCAGTTTCACCAGTCAGGAAGATATTTCCATTTTCTTAAATTTATGGAAACTTGCTTTGTATCCTAATATGTGGTCAGTTTTGGAGGAAGTTCTAGTGGCTGTGGAGAAGAAGGCACAGTCTTCATGCCTGAGTGAAGTGTTCTGTAGACGTCTGCTGGTTCATTTGGTTTTGGTGTAATTTACCTCCAGGGATTTTGTATTTCGTTTTGTCTGGTTGATTTATTAGTGACAGCAGGTTCTGAAGTCAACAACTACCATTATGTTGGAACCAGTGTGAGATTTCAGAGCCAATAAAGTTTCTTTTATGAAATTCGATGCCCCTATGTGAGGCTCACATATGTTTAGGACTGCAGTATCTTCTTTCCCTTGAGGAGTACGAAGTGACCTCCCTGTCTCTCCTGACTGGTTTTAGTTTGAAGTCATTTTGTCAGATATTAGAATAGCTTCTTTCTTAGCCAACCTTTTACCTTGAGATGGTATCAATAATTGTTGGTGAAGTGTATTTCCTAGAGGCAGCAAATAGAAGGATCCTGTTTTCTTATTTTTTTTTTTAAATGGGGAGTTGAGACCAGTAATATTGAGGGTTATTGTTGACAATGTTTATTAATCCTTGTTAATTGGTTTTGTAGTAGTGTTTTCTTAGACCTCTTTTGGCCTATTGTTCTGGGATAATTTATTTATTCATTGTGACCTCTTGAGAGTGCTGTTTAATCTTCTTATCTGACCAAAGTAGTCAATCAAGTATTCTCTGTAGAACTGATTCTGTAGACATAAATTCCTCAAATCTATTTTTATGGTGGGAAGTTTTTCTTTCTCCTTCAATCACAACTCAGAGTCTGGCTGGGTATAACAGTTTCAGCTGGGATCTGCACTCTTGCATGGCATGCATGACCGTCTGATTTTCATAGTCTCCATTGAAAGGTCAGCTGTTATTCTAACGGGCCTGACCTTATCTGTAACTTGATTTTCTCCCTCACATCTTTCAATGTCATTTTATGTTCTGTATGTTGATATTGTTATGTGGTGAGTTTCTTTTCTGGTCTTGTCTACTTGGTCTTCTGTATGCCTCTTGTACCTTGATAGGTATGTGTTTCCCTAGATTTAGGAAAATTTCTTCTATGATTTCTTTGTAAAAGTAGTTTCTGCACCTCTGAGCTGTGTTTCTTCTCTTCCTATGGCCATGAGTCATCGGTTTTGTCTTGTCACAGCCCTAGGGGTCTTGTACATTCCATTCCTGGGTCATTTTGTATCTGACATTTTCTTTGCTTGAACAATCTTTCCCCGGCGTGTCACTGCGAGCTGATTTTTCTTTTCCATTTCCTCTGCTTACTTCTTGCTTCTTTCCTCTAAGCTTTTTATCTGAGTTCCTGAGTATTTTGTTTCGATTTTTATTTCAGTTTGGTTTTTCTCCAGAAATTCTATCTCTTTATTGAATTCTAATTTCATGTTCTAAATTATTTTATTTTTTTCCTTTAACTGTGTTTTCACAGTCTTCATTCAGTTTTTAATTCATATCCTATTTGGGTTCCTCAAACTTACTTATAACTGCTGTTTTGAAACTACTGCCTTGTGCACCCACTAGGTCGGCGTTCTCGGGAAGCGTTACGATGGGATTGATTCCTGTAGTAGACATACTTTCTTGGTTATTTGTTGATGGGGTTAATATCTGTAGTAGACATGTTATCTTGGTTAGTGGTCGGTGGGGTTAATTTCTGTATAGACATATTTTCTTGGTTATTTGTTGTTCTGTAGTAGACATATTATCTTGGTTATTCGTGTTGTTTGTGTCTTTTTATGAGACCTAGGCACTGGAGTTGTGTGGTGGTGTTTCTCGGTATGGTTAAGTGATCTCGTCTTTGTTGGTATCTTTATTTGCTGTCTCCCCAACTTGTCATGTTCTGGTCCAGCTGAGTGGTGCTTTGGGACCACTTTATGTGGTTGTGCATGTGGGATGAAAGAAGTGTTCTCACTTCAGGTAGGTATGTGCAACCTTTGAGTTGAGATTCAAGTATTGACTCCACAGGGTCCTGGATCGGCACAGTGGGATGGGGAATCTATGTGAACAGGTTGGCCGATAGGTTAGGCCGAGAGCTCCTAGGTCTGGGGTGAATAGAGTGCAGATAGCAATGTGCAGGGAAGTCTCAGGAATGGGAGCTCAGATCTACAAATCTGGGGCAGGCAAAGATTCTGGAGAGCAAGCTGGCTGGCTTGAACACTGAGATGATAGAGGGCATTCTCACTGCCAGTACTGGAGGGGCATCCAACTTCATGACACTGAAAAGTGACTTTTCATCTACAAAGTTCTCACCTGGAAACCTGGAATTGAGTTCTTAACAACAACAACAAAAACTTATAATGTTTTAAGTTAGTGTACAGTGTTGTGCTGGGTGCATGCTCAGCTCTCCCAGGGTGCACAGGACCCATGGGCCACAAGTGGGACATGCCTGCAGCGGGAGTATGCTATAGATTAATAGATATGGGATGATAGGTAAAGCATATATGTGGTATATAAATGTGATCTATATACTTCTATATAATCTATATATCTCAGTAACTCTGCTCCCTGTGGAATAAATTTAAGGCTCCCATTATTATAAAGATGAAACTAACATTCAAAGACATTAAAATATATCTACTTATGAGTGAATCAAGTTGAATAGAGAACACTTCATGGAGCTTGGAGAAGGGAGAATGTGTTCACCAAGAGTACAAAGTTTCAGTTATAAGGACTGAACCTTACAGGTCTATGGTACAACATGGTGAGATGAGTAGAAAATGTATAGCAAATCCCAATATTTCTAAAATATAAGTTGTAAATAAAAATGGGAAATGGGGCTGGAGAGATGGCTTGGTGGTTAAAAGCATGTGCTGCTCTTGCAGAGACCCAAGTTCAGTTCCCAGCACCCACACTGGGTGTCTCAAAACCTCCTGTAACTCCAACTCCAGGTGATCTGACACCCTCTTCTGACCTCATAGGGAAATTGCATTCATGTGTACAAACCAACACATACACACACACACAGTTTTTTTTTTTTTAAGCGATAACTAACATTAAAGGACTTTAGAAAATTCCTAGTCTATACATATTCAATAGAAAAAGAGTTACTTTACAACAATGCCCCTCCCAGACACCACAGACCATTAAAGAAAAAGCCAGGAATGAACTCCCTCTTTTGAAATTGATGACCCTGGGTCCCTAGACCCTCAGAGAATCTGGTCATTGTCCCTGTTCTTGGGTACACATTAGCACTTCATGTTAAGACGCTATTGCTGAAGGTACTATATACATGAGTTGTAGAATAAACAAGGAGAAATCAAACTAGGAGGGACTGACTTCAGAGCTTCATCTTTACTGGCTAGCTTTCATAGTGCTAGAATGTGACACGTTTACCACTAGAAGAGAAAGAAACCACCAACCTTACTCATCTGTGAATCCTGTGAACTACAACAGCTGGCCTGGCAAAATATGTTCACTGACTCAATAGTGGTCCAACTGTTATGGGAGTAAACAACCACTTTCTAATTGGATTTAAGGTCTACTTCACAAGATAGAGCCCATACCTGACACTGATATCAGGCGTGGGAACCTGTGGCTAGACAGGCCACAGGCCACAGGGGAGAGCCTACTAATATTATTCTGCTTAATAGACACAATATAAAGCTGACTCTTAATGTCCTATTATTATAGATTAATGCATCTCTCAACTCTCGTCAGAGAAGTTTCCTCATGAGTCATAGTGATTAACACAGAGACCCACACCAACCAGTGCGCAGAGAACAAGAGGCTGTGGAGTAGTTATCACTGAATAGGACACCTATGTCAACTTAAGCCTCCCAAGGCTCAGGGATCATTGTGGAAGGAGAGGAGGGAAAATTATAAGAGTCAGAGGTGGTGAATGACCACAAGGAAACAGAGGTTTCCAGGTAGCTGGGAAGCTACTCACATGAACTCACAACAATGGTGACAGCAGGCACCAGGCCCATGAAAACTCAAACCAGACAGAATCCCAGCAGAGAAGTGAGGAAGTGGGTAAGATAGCCGCATGGCAGTCGAGGGAATACTGGCAACCAACAGTTTCAGGGCAGGAGAAAGTCTCTCTTCTTTAAAGGTGTGATGCTGAGTAGGTTAACTAGTCTTCAGCAGATAGATCTGCACCGAAGGGCGTTTAGAAACACAAATTTGACTCAGTAGGCCTCTCTTTCTCTCTGTCCCTCTATCGTTCTTTCCATATATATATATTCATATATTCTATGTATAATATAGTAGAATACACAGAATTGACCAGGATTTAATAGGGTATGTACATAGGGGTGGGGTCTAAATATGATAAAAATTTATTGAGTGAAATTCACACAAAAAATATCAATTAAATAAAGTTAAGATGGGTATAGTGACACATGCCTTAACCCAAGCACTCAGGAGGCAGAGACAGGACAGGCATCTCTCTTTGAGATCAAGTCTTGTCTGGTCTACATAGTGAGTTCCAGGCCAGCCTGGGCTACAGAGAGACCCTGTCTCAAAACAGAGAAACAAGAAACAAAACAAATAACTAAAATGGCCATACTACCAAAAGCGACTGATAGACTCAACCAAATTCATCAAAATTCCAGAAATTGAAAAAAATATTTGAATTATATATATATGGAAATATAGAAATCCTAGGACAGCCCAAACAATCCTAACAATAAAAGAACATTCGGAGGCATCACCACACCTGATATCAAATCATACCACAGAGCTTTAGTAAAAGTAACAGCATGAGACTCATGGATCAACAGAATACACTTGAGGACCCAGATGTAAGTCCACAGAATTACAGCCACCTGAATTTTGCCAAATGGGCCCAAACCAAACCAAACTAAAACAAAACAAAATGAAAAATTACATTAGAGAAAACAGTGTCTTCAACAAATGGTGCAGGTCGAGCTGGGTAACTACATGTAGGTAAATGAAGCTAGCTCCCGATCTCTCACCCTGCATAAAACTAAACTCCAAACAGATCGAAGACCTCCATGTAAGACCTACCTTGAACTCGATAGAGGAGATAGAGGAGAATACTCCAGAACTTAGGGGTACAAAAGGGCTTTCTCAAGCTGACCTTCATAGCACAAGCATTAAGACCAACAACTGACCTCAACAATGGGGTCAATTTGCTATACAATGAGGTCAATGTACTTGCTATACTTTTTGTATAGCAAAGGACACCATCATTTGGGTGAATAGGCAACCTACAGAATGGGAAAAAATCCTTACCTGCTATTCATTAGACAGAGGGCTGGTATTAAGAATATGCAAAGACCTAAGACAACTAAACATAAGAAAATAGTGGACCCCATTAAAAACTGGGCACAGGGCTTCCACTGAAGCCTGAGCGGGTCCACTCTCCCCACACTCGGTCCCCTTCTAGCCTTGGACACAGGCCTGCTCCTCCTCTTTCTAACCTGGATCTCCTGACTTCTCTTTCAGTCCTGCTCATCGTGTCCTGATCCTCTGCACTCAAATCTGCTCAATTCTCTAACTTAGTTTGCTGTATACTTTCCACAGTCTGTCCTCACACCCACCTTGCCCCTAGCTTCCTGATCTGCCTGGCACAGACATGTCTGCTACTCTGACAGTTCGGATCCCACCCACTGTTTTTGTTTACCCTGCAGCCTGAGCAGGTCCACTCGGTCCCTGTTCTCTGTGCCACTTCGAGCTCTGGGCCCTGGCCCACTCTTTCCTTCTGTCTCAGATCTCTGGACTAGCTTCCTAATCCAGACCAGCTCAGTTCTCCACCTGATAGACCTACTACAGGTTGTCCCCATTCCTACCTTGCCCCTGGCCTCTGATCTGCCTGCCACTGACGTGCCAACTCCCCTGGTATGTGGGATCCTTCCCACTGCTTCTTGATTTCCTTGAAGCCCGAGCAGCTTCGCTCTCACCCTCCCCTCGGCTCTCCTTCTAGCCTTGGGCCCAGGCCTGCTCCTCCTTTCTCTACCCCACATTTCTGTATTACCCTTAGTTCTGGTGCACCCACTGCTTCCCGATCCTAGGTCAGTTCTCCATCTTCCTTTGTTATACTCTCCACAGACTGTCCCTCCCTCATCTTGCCCTTGATGCCCCTCCTGATCTGCCCACCACAGACCTGACTACTACGCTTACCAGCCTACTACCCTGCAAGAACCTGAAGCACACACCAACTAACTTGTCATACCTAAGCAAGCAACCAAGCTTCATCAACAATATAAACAGAACCAAACTTCAAATAAACAAAGGAAGAATAGTAGTTCCTATTGGACACACAACCAACAAAGAACATCCATATGCCCAAAAAGCAATGCGAGAACACAAATAATATGAAAAAAAAAAAACCCAAGAGAATATGTCCCCAACAAACCCACCAGTCCTACAGAAGTGTACTAGAATGAGAATCTCCCTGAGGGATCCCATGGTGAAGAATTCGAAAGAACAATCATAACCATGATCAAAGAACTTAAAGATCACACAGATAAACAACTCAAAAAACTCAAAGAGGACAGGCATAAACTTGTGGCAGAAGCTTAAGAAAATACAAACATGTGGCTGAACAGAAAAACAAAACCAACTCAGGACTTGAAAAGTGAATTCACAAAATAGAAATATTGAAGAAAATCCAGGCTGAAAATGAAGATGGAACTGAAAAAACCCAGTAAGTCCATTTGAAAAGACTGGAGAAAAGCTCACAAGCAGAACGAATGAAATGAAAAACAGAATATTAAGACTAGAATACAAGGTTGAAGAACTGGGCTCCTCAAGCAGACTATTAAACACTTTAAAAACACACAGAAGTGGAACACACAGGAAATGTGGAACACCCTGGAAGAAACAAATCTATGAATCATTTCAGAGAGGCAGAGAGGAAGGAGAGGAATCTCAGGGTAGTGGCACTAACCAGATCTGTTATTATCCCATCAGGATAATAGAAGAAAAGAAAGCTCCCTACATTTACAAAGACATACTACACAAATACGAGAGCACAAAGAACACCAATTAGACAGAACCAGAACACAAATTCCCCACAGTGTATCACAGTAAAATCACTAAATGTACAAAACAGAGAGAGTGCTGAAAGCTGCTAGAGAAAAACAAGAAGTTACATGTAAGGGAAAACCTATCAGAATTACAGCTACCTTTTCAATACAAACTGTGAAAGCCAGGAGAGCCTGGACCAAAGTATTCCCAGTTCTCGATGACCATGGATGTCAACCCTTGAATACTTTACCCAGAAAAACCGTCATAGAGAAAGGGGAATGGAAAACTTTCCATGACATGAACAGGCTGAGAGCCTACCAAAGCAGCCCTACAGAGAATACTCAAAATAATACAAAAGACCAAAGACAGGAATGACTATACCCAAGAGGTTATGGAAAGAAATCAAAGGAACACATGATTATGGAAACACAGAATAGGACTAAGAACAGAAAGAAATTAAAACGACAGTAAACAATACATATATTTAAACAATAACTATCAATGGCCTCAACCTCTCAGTCAAAATATAGGCTAGTGGAATAAATTAAGAAACAAAATCCATCTTTTTGTATCTTTAAGAAACTCATCTCACCTTCAAGAATAAGTAATACCTTAGAATGAACAGATGGAAAAAAATATTCTAAGCAAATGGCACTGAGAAGCAACCAGACATTGCAATTCTAGTAACTGAAAAAATAGACCCCAAGCTAAAACTAATCAGAAGAAATAAATAGGTTCATTTCATTCTAATCAAAGGAACAACTGACCAAGATATTATAACCATGAATGTATATGCGCCGAATGCTGGTGCATCCAACTTCATAAAAACATTACGACAGGATTACAAAATACGGATTAACCCCAACTCAGTAATAGTAGGAGACTTCAACACATCACTGTCTCCAACAGACAGGTCAACTGGACAAAGCATATACAGAGAGACATCTGAATTAAATGACACTTTACATCAAATGGACTTAATGGACAACTACAGAATATTCCACCCAAGCACCAAAGAATAAACTCTCCACTCAGCAGCCCATACAAGGTTTTCTAAAATTGACTAAGTACTGAGGCACAAAACAAACCTCAAAAATACAAAAAATTGAAATAATTCCATGTATTCTATCAGACCACAATGCAATAATGCTTATAAGGAACAGCAAATGAAGATCTAGTTAACTACACGAACTCATGGAGGTTTAACAACACACTCCTGAATGATGAATGAATCAAAGAAATTAAGAAAGAAATAAAAGTATTCCTGGAACTAAATGGAAATGGTAATACAACATAACAAAACCTCTGGGACACTTTAAAAGCCGTCCTGAGAGAGAAGTTTATAGTTCTAAGTGCCTACATTAGAAAAATCAGAAAGAGTGAATATAAATGACTTAACAGACTCTGGAAAGGCAAGAACAAACGAAACCTAAACCCAGCAGACAAGAAGAAACACAGAAATCAGAGCAGAAATTAATGAAATAGAATCAAAGAAAACAATTCAAGGAATCAATGAATCTAAGGTTTGGTTCTTTGAAAAATTAGACAAGATAGACCCTTACTTCAGTAAACCAAAAGAAAGAGCAAATTCACATTTAAAAATGTATAGATGAAAGCAGAAACATCACAGGAGACAGCAAAAAACCCAGGCCATTATAAGGGAATACCTTAAGGAACTATACTATATTAAATTTGAAAACATAAAAGAAATGGATGAAGTCATGGAAACCACAAAATGTAAACCAAGAAGAGATCATCAGCTTAAACAGACCCATAATAAAACTGAAACAGCAATACAAATTCTCCCAACTAAAAGAGCCCAGGCTCAGAAAGATTCACAGTAGAATTCTACCAGACATTCAAAGAACATCTACAACCAGTACTTCTTAAACTATTCAAAAAGATAGAAATAGAGGGAGAAATCCCAAACTCATTCTATAAAGCCAGTACACACTAATACCTAAACCAGGGAAAGACCCAACAAAAAAGAAAACAAAACTATAATCCAGATCTTTAATGAACATAGAAGCAAAGATTCTCAACAAAATACAAACCACACACAGAGGCACATCAAAAAGATCATCTATCATGATCAAGCCGACTCTATTCCAGAGACACAGGGATGGTTCAATATGTGTAAGTCAATACATGTAATAAATCATATAAATGGACTTAAAGTAAGAAATTCCATGGTCACCTCAATAGATGCAAAAAAGACCTTTGACAAAATTCAACATGCATTCATGTTAAAAGTCCTAGAGGGAATTGGACTGGAGGAAACATACCTCAACATATTAAAGCTACATACAACAAACACAGTCAACATTATTCTAAATGGAGAAAACCCGGAAATATTTCTGTTCAAATCAGAAACCAGACAAGGCTGTCTACAATCTCCACTTCTTTTTAATATAGTGCTTGAAGTTCTTGCTACAGCAATAAGTCAAGAGAAGAAAGTTAACACAGTACTAACCAGAAAAGAAGAGGTCACATTACTGCTATTTGTAGATGATATGGTATTATACATCAGAGATCAAAAAATTCCACCAGAAAACTGCTAGAAATGATCAATACTTTCAGCAAAGTATCAAGTTATGAAAATGAGTAGCCTTTCTATACACCAATAACAAGCAATCAGAGATAAAGTACATGGAAACCTCCCATTCACAATGGCCTCAAAAAATAAAATGTCTAGGAATAAACCCAATTAAAGACACTAAAATCTCGACAGAAATTTAAAATGGTAAAGAAAGAGACAGAGGAAGACACCAGCACCTGCCATGCTCATGGACTGGTAGAGTTAATACTGTGAAAATGACCATCCTATCAAAAACAATACGCAGATTCAACGCAATTCCAAGAAAAATCCCCATGAAATTCTTCACAGAGCTAGGAAAAAAGAACCCTAAAATTCAAATGGAATCACAAAAGATCTCGGATATCCAGGGCAATCTTAGTCAAAAAGCAATGCTGGGGGGATCATCTCACCCTACCTCAAACTATACTACAAAGCTATATTCATTAAACAGCATGAAACAGATACATAGATCAATGGAACACAGCAGAAGGCTCAAGCATGCTTGCATGAAATTCCAGTCACCTGATATTTGACAAAGGAGCCAAGAACAGACAATGGAGGAAAGACAGCATTGCCAACAAATGGTGCTGTCAAAACTGGATCTCCACCTGTAGAAGAATGAAATTATACCATTATCTTTCCACTGTGGATAAGAGCCAACTCCAAGTGGATCCAAGACCTCAATATAAAACCCAAAACTCTGAAACTGCTAGAAGAAAACATAGGCAATACCTCCAAGATATAAGTGTAGGAAAGGACTTTCTAAATGAGGCACCAGTTGCTCAGAAATTAGGGTCAAGAATCAAAAAGTGGGGCCTTATTAAACTGAAAACCGTCTGTAAAACAAAAACCACAGAATTGAAGAGGACAACCACCAAGAGGAAGAAAATCTTCACCAGTGACACATTGGCAGAGGATAAATATCCAGAGTGACACATAGGCAGAGGTTAAATATTCAGAGTACACAAAGAACTCAAAAAAGCAAAGAAACGAGAAAATACGCCAGTAAAAACCAGGGTAAGGAACTGAGCAAAGAGTTCACAGTGAAGGAACAAAAATGATTGTGAAACAGCTTCAATAGTGATTAACATCCTTAGTAATTAGAGAAATGCAGATCAAAACCACTTAAAGATTTGCTCTTATCCCAGTCAGGCTGGCTAAGGTCAAGGAAACTGAAGAACAAATGCTGGCGAGGATGTGGGAAGGCTCATTCACTGCCGGTGGGAACGCAAACCCATGAAATCATTATGCAAAACAGCGTGGAAACACTTAAAAAACTAAAAATGAATCTAGCATATGATCCAGCTAAACCCCTCTTTGGCATATGGAATCAGCCTACCGTGGAGACCCCTGTACATCCAGGTTTATTGCTGCTTTCTTCACAATAGCTAAGAAATGGAAACAACCTAAATGTGCCTCAGCGGACAAATGGACAATGAAAGCACTGTACATTGACACAGCGGAGCTCTACTCAGCGTTTAGGAAACACAAAATTATGAAATTTGCAGGTAAAGGGAAGAAGAGAGTAACTGTTACACAAAGAGAAGCAGCACAGACTCAGAAAAGCATGCGACACGTGCTCTCCCTCATTTGTAGACCTCAGTACCATGTGAGTGTATATACTACTGTAAAGTAGGATCCAGGAAAACAGAGCGGAAGCGGAGAGGAGACGGAGAAGGGTCCATGGGAGAAAGAAAAGAAGGCACTCAGAAGAGCGCGAATGACGGAGACTGGATCACCAAGGGGAAAATGGAGCACTAACCTGGGGAGGGAGGAGGGAAATGAGAGAGAGAGAAGTAATGAAAGCTTAGGCGGTGTAAACAGCCAGAGGGAAATGTATTAGCTCACCCTCCCCCCGAAAAATACTCATACAATGTCTGGTCGTGAGTGCCCGTGTATACCCAACATAAAACAAAGAACACAGTGCGAGACAGGAGAAACCTGCCTTTCAGTTGTTGGTCAAGGTAGTTTAATAGACTTCCAAAATAACACGGGCTATTGCCACAGCCCTTGATTGTCTCCCAGAACCGGAAGGTAGGACCCTGTTACTGAAGACAGGACAACCTTGGGACACATGACTTGGAGCAATGGAGCTGAAACAGACCTGGAAGCCTTCTCCTGGAAGTTCTCATAGTTCTAGTGGCTACTATACAAACTGCTAAGGGAGAAAATCAGTCAGTGGCCCAACCCAGCTCCAAAGCCCAATAACCACAGTTTTGGCACAGCAAACTATCTCTATTGGTGCAGTAGTGGGACTTTTATCTGGGGGGTGATCAACAGCTGTCTAAATGGACTTAAAGCCCTCCCAGCGAGCAGGAAGAACCTCATGGAGGCACTGTAAACACAGCCAAACACACATGGCTGGAGAGGTCTTAGATCCTAGAGAAAACGTCTCTGTCATATCTCTAGATAATGTAATTCTTGATGTGGACTAAATGTGGACCCTTGTATTTACAGACAACTATACAATTTACCACTCATGAGAGAGGCTTCTTTTTGCAACAGATGGAGGCTATTACAGAGTTCCACAACTGGTCACACACAGAGAATGTACGTTTGAGAGATGCCCAGCCCTAAGTGACACATCTACAGTGGTGCCTCTGCCTAAGGCTCATGGAACATGGGGTGGAGAGAACAATAATGCATCCCTCAACTCTCACCAGTGAAGCTTCCTCATATAAAAAGTGGAATGCACACAGAGGGCCACAACTGGCTCAGTTTCAGAGAACAAGAGACTTCAGAATGTATAGTCATGGACAGGACTCCTATATCAAGCCTCACCCACCTGTGGCTCAGGGACCACTGCAGAAAAGGAGTGGAAAGATTGTAAGAGCCAGGGTTGGTGCATGAACATAAGGAAACGGACGCTTTCAGGCTTCTGTGAATTTGCTCATATGAACTTGCAACAATAGTGACAGCATGCACAAACCCAAGCTGAATCAATCAAACAAAACCCCAAAATAGACAGCGGGAAATGGACAGCGGACCCGGACGCCGGCCGATCACTGCTGGGTGAGCGAGAGCAGCCCTTCTTTAAGGGAGCGGCTCTAGACAGGCCGACTAGACTCCAGTGGGTGAACTTGCACCGAGGGATACCTAGGTACAAATGCTCGACCAGGCAGGACTTAACACATGTGACTAAATATGTGAACTCCAGGGGGAGGTTCTATGGGAGGATGGATAGGGAAGGGGTATAAATCAAATTAAGATCTATTATATGAAATACACAAAAACTGAATAGAAATATTCTGAAAAAAAAATGAGGCAAGGAACCAAACAGAGATCTCAAAAGATGAGATGAAAACTGCTGAGAGGTATTTTTTAAATGTTCAACATTTCAGTTACCAGGAAATGCAAATCTGAATTATCTCGAGTTTTCATCTTATCCTCAGTCAGAATGGCTAATATCAAAAACAAAGGATGACAAATGTGGAGGATAACACAATACGTAATCATTATTGGTGGGAGAGAAAACTGGTGTACTCACAGTGGAATCAGGGTGCAGGTTCCTCAAAAAGCTCCGAACACACCTACCATGTGACCCACCCAGATGACTCTTGGTCATATACCCAGAGGACTCCATATCCTATGACAGAGATACCTGCTCATCTATTTCATTCTGATCTGATCTATTCACAAAAGCCAGAAAATTGAAACAAGCTAGATGTCCACCGACCAATGAATGGGTAATGAACATATGGTTCATTCACACAATGGAAATGTATTCAGCAGTTAAAAAAAACTAAATGATGACATTCACAGGTATGGATGGAGCCATAAACCACCATCCTGATGAGGTAAATCAGACCCAGAAAGACAAATATCACATATTTTCATCTCATAGGTGGGTGCTAGCTGTGACATGTGTGTTTCAATGAGAAAATCCACAGAGGTCAGAAACTAGTCAGAAGCCATGGTAAGAGGGATTCCTAGGAGGCGAGTGAGATGCACTGACAGAGAGGGAGAGGGGGTCATGGGTTAGGAAGGGTTAAACCAGTGAAGATGGGAGGGCGGGGCCAGGGCGGAGTGTGGGGAAGTAAATAACACAAAAAGCCTTTCATAAAAGTTCTATGGGAATGTAAAACTGGGAGTTTCTTGATCACACACACACACACACACACACACTATAACAGAGTGACAACGCCCCTACCAAACACTATAGGTTAGCAAATAAAAAGCCCTTACCAGGAAAGGACTCTCTCCTTTGGAGTGGTTGACCAGGGGATTCCCATCGATATTCAAATGGTCCTGGCTATGGCTGTTACTATTGGTTACCCACCAGAACCTGATGATCAGACCCTGATGTTGAAGACACCGCATATGTGTTTTTGTTATGGAAGAAACAGAGAAAGAAAGCAGGGTGGTAATGACAGATTGGTTGTGCATATGAACCCACAGCGCTTGTATCAACATGCACAAATCTGTGAAAGACTAAGAGAAAAACACCCAGGACAGAGTGGGGAGGTGGGCAAGAAGCCCCAGCCCTAGCTGAGGAACTACTGGTAATTCACAGCTGATGGAGAGAGATGATGAGGTTTCTTTAAGATTGTAATGCTGGGCATGCTGCTCATGCTCTGAGGGGTGGATCTGCACCCAAGAGCATTTTGGGGACTCAAATTAGACTTGATAGGCCTTAAGATAAGAGAAGACATGACGTAGCGGAGGTAAGCAGCGGGAGTAGGCTGTGCAGGGTATGAGACATCTGAACATCCACAATATACAGTGCATGAAATTCTCAGAGAATTAATAAAATATCGTAAAAATAAATACATAAGTAAAACCTTAAAAAGATTGGGAGGTGATAGATAAGTTAAATTAGGGCAACATAAAAATATTTATCAAAACATCACACTGTGTCCTATAACTATAAATAATAATTATATAGCAATTAAAAATAGATAACAAAGGTTAAAAAATTTGCCCCAACGAAATATCTAGTGAATGATTTTCATGAAGTTTGAATCTCAATGTATTTAGAACCAGTTTTAGTGGTTGAGTGTTTAGTCACTGCAATGATGTTTTCTGAATATTTGAATCTACCAAACCCTCCACCCCTAAACACAGCTCTTGAGACAACTAAGGAGAACCAGTTGAGGCACAAGTTCCTGGAGTCTGATAGAAACATTTGTTTACCTGTTGTGCGTTTGCTTGATTGGTTGGTTTTGTTGCTGTTTTGTTTTCTTCATTTTTGACAGGCTCTGTCTGTATAGTTCAGACTTGCCTCGAACTTGTATCCTCCTGCCTCAGCCTCCTGAGTGGCGGCCATGCTGATGGTACTGAAAAAAAAATAGTTTAAACGGGCAATGACTAGCAAGGATTTAACAGCCAGCCTCATGACCTGTGTGGGACACCAGGCACACAGCACAGCTGGACGTATTTTCTGGGGCGATAGAGCGCTCACGTATGCATGCCTGGCTGAGAAGCTGGGCCTCCACAGGATTCACTCTACTCCAGCTAGTTAGCCCAGGAAGGTAAGAAGGGTTGCAGCTTGCCTCGGTTCTCAGACCAATCTGGTAATTCTAAGCACCCAAATGTGTGTTATTTTTCTCCTTTTCTTTCTAATACACGTCAGTGGTTTCAATAATGCCTCCTGATAAAGAAATCAAGGTCTTTGAAAATTAATGTTCGCATGGCCTCCAGAAACCGCGTTTTCATTTTAATTGAGAACAGAGGTTCTTTTCTGTCCTCCTCTTCTCTGGGAGAGTTTCCCATTTGCAAGCAGTCAAGTGTGTGTCATTATACTGCTGGCAGATTCTGAGTGATTTTGGAAAAGATCAAAGTCCTTTGTTAATTGCTAAATATAAGATATTTAATCATTTCAGCCTGATTTATTGGCTGAAAATGGAATATGACAGTGTTCTCCAAAATTAATATAATGGTAATAAATGGGTGAGATCACAAAATATAATAAGATTTCCAAATGCTAAATTAACAGAGATTGTTGAGGAAGTAGTTGAATTCCCTAAATTTTTTTCTTTTCATTTTTGGGTGTGAAAACTGTTCAGTTGGTCCTAGGAAGAAAAGTTGTGCAAATACATACCTGGTTGTAGACTAAACTGCCCCGCGCTAGAAGAGGCAGCTTTCTGCCCTTCAAAGAACCAGGCACGGCTTGTTGAACAGCAGAAGCGGCTGGCCAGACATTTGCTCGGTCATCACCCGCCGGAGAACAGCGGCTGGAAGGTCTGCGCGTCCGGTCCGGGCGCTCTGGTTGTGTAAAGCCTAGACACTTCAATCTGCGCACGCACCGCGGAGGGAGACGTCCCACGTGGATCCGACTTTCCTCACCCGAGGCTGCCCGTGAAGGCTTGGCACCTGGGCTCTAGGACGGCTGTTGATTCGCCCTGCGTGTCTTCTCTCAAGCTAACGGCTGAAGTAGGGCACCTGGAAGGACGTTTCTAGCTCACCCCACTCGGTTCTCAGCAGGTCTCCCAGTGGGGTGACCTTGGAGAGCTGACCATGCGCAGATCTAGACATCCATCCGTGCGCGAACTGACCACTGACTCCTGTAGCCTCAGCTGAGAGCTCGAACCCTCAGCTTGGACCTCATGCTTCTGTGATCACAACAGTGTTTTCTTCCTAGGGTGGCTTTGGTGGTTAAATAAGATAGTTTCTAAGGCACTTTGCTCAGTATCTGAAACTTATTAATAAAACACTCAGTAAAGGTTAGGAATTGTCATTAGTAATATTTTGAATAATGTTTTTTTTGTATCACACCATTATTGCAATTTACTGGATATTTTCACATTAAGATACTTCAAATTGAAGAAAAAATTGTTCTCTGCTGGGATCATGTAATTGGTTCAGACTCAAATATAGAAAAATGTGTTTAATACTGCAAAGAATTAATGAATAGAAATCCAGAAATCAAGGGAGTTCCATTCCGTGGAATTCTCTGCTCTCAACTTATAGGAGAAATAAATTATTGGGGAAAATTATGCTCACATGAGTCACTTGTTTTTACAAAATAACCTTTAGAGACAAAGTAGGAATGTGTTAGATGGAATTAATACTGTTTTAATTCACCTTTTAATTCAAACCACTAGCATGAATCATTGTTCACAAAAAATGCTGGAAAATTAACCTCTTGGTCTTTAATTTATCCAATCACTTCTGAATGCATACAATCTCCCATGTCAGAGATCCTAAATGATTAAATATACAGTCGTGTTCATTTCATTTAACTTCTATTAAGTAGGATATCAGAGCAATGTGTCCCTTAAAATACTTCAAAACTGAAGACAAAGTATTTTCAAGAAAGTCTCATTTAAAGAGAACATTATAAAGACATTATAAAAATTCTGTTTCTGAAATATGAAGTTTTATTATCATTAGAGCATATAATAGCTTTTCTAGAAATATGGTATAGATTTTTCTAGGATTGTCTTGCTTTGGAAGCAAGCCTTTTGAATAACTGCAGAGACATTTAGATGAAGCCACGGTTAGAAGAGGTAGTGAAATGCTGCTTGTTTGCCTGCAGAACTGGGGACCGAACCCAGCTTCTCAGTCATGCTAGATATGGGCTCCAGTTATTGATGAGCCCTGTGCCCAGGCTGCAGGGTGCGCTTTAAACAAACATTGGGACAGAGAAATTGTAATTTCTCCAAACCTGTGACAGAGAAATTCGTACAACTAGATTTTATATTCTACTTCATGTTACTTTTATGCAACTATATTATAATTAGCTTTTAAATAGCCTTACTGATATTTAAGTGCCATTCTTTTCAAAGTACTCATCTTGGAACACTAATTTAATTCCACTCATAGGAGTTCATTTTAAATAGTTTTTGAAAATGTTCCCAAGAATTGAGCATTGTACAGAAGACATTCTCATTGGCCACTTTAAAACATTTTTGAACTCAAATAATCTGTAATTAAAATTGTAATAAAGAAGCACTGTGTGCGGGGCTGAAGAGGTCAAGAGCGTAGCACTTGCTGCTTCTGCAGAGGAGTTGGTATCACCTGTATGTTGGCTAATACCATCCTTAACCCTAAGAACACCAGACATACACATACTTGTATCTCTGCAGTCAGAATGCTCATACACATAAAGATAAATACAATCTTAAAAAAAGAATTACCCAGACCAATGAAAATTAAGAAGAACTAGCGTGCACCTGCAGTACTTGAGGGTCCCAAACCAGGGAGAGATATTTTGTATCCATTTCTATATTTTGTGTTTTAAACTTCTTTTAATTTCATGTTTAATTTCCTTGAGTTGGAGTTTGAATGAAAAATTCCCTGTTAGGCTCATGTAATGGAACACTTGGTCTCCGGTTGTTGGTGCCATTTGGGGATGTTCTGGAACTTTTAGGCGCTGGAGCCTTGCTGGAGGTACATCCGGGCACAGGCTTTGAGAGTTGATAACCTTCCTGTGTGATGAAATATGACCGCTCAGGTTTCTGCTCCTGATGCCCGGCCCTCCCCGCACCCCATTTTAGACTCTCCCTCTGGAACCATGAGTCCAAAGAAACTCTTCCTTCTACATGGTGCTGTTAAAGGTCCTGGCATTTTACTACAGCAGAAAATTAACTAATACAGCTTATGACATATCTTTAAGAAGCCGACATCAAGTTCCTTCTACTTGAATTGCTACTTTCTTTCCCTGTGCTTAAACTGCTAGTGGTTTTAACAAATATCAGAGACAAACTTACATAGAGAAACATTTACTTTGGCTCACAGTTTTTGAGATTAAAGCCCTTGAGCCGTTGGAACTATTGCTTTTGACTTGGAGTGTGGTGGCAGCCCTCCTTCTAAGCTGATCTACATTTAGGGCTTTTTCTCAATTATTTAGAAATTGTTGACATTCTTAATACTAAACATACATTTTTTTTTAATTGTGCTGGTACTGAACCCAGGGTTCTGTGCCTGCTAGGCAAGCATTCTACCGCTGAACTTTGTCCTCAGGTCAGGTGTGAAATCAGAATACATCTCAGAGTCAGGAACTCTTTTTATAATCTTTTGGATTGATTGATTTTATGTCTATGAGTGTTCTGTCTGCAAGTATGTAAGTACACCGCATGTGTACAGTGAGTCGCGGGAGGCCAGAAGAAGGTGATAAATCCCCAAGGAACTGAAAGATTATTAGGGGCCATGAAGATGTTGGGAACTGAACCTCATGCTTTGCAAGAGCAGTCAGTGTGCTTAAGCACTGAGCCACCCCTCCAGCCCAGAGAGAGTCAAAAACTCTTGAAATGTGGGTGGTGATCATGTCACAGCTGTGTGATAGTTATGTGCTACTGCGGTGGTTCAAGAGCACTTGGTTTACAATTTTAACATGGACTGATTTTTTCTCCTTTCTTTTCTATTTTCATTTTTTTTTCCCATTCACAATTAGTAAAGGTCATTTTAATTTCTCAGTTAATTAAATCTGTGGCTCCAAGTTCTCTCTACTACTAAGAAAATGCTTGCATACCTTCTGTCCTCATACGGATGTGGGTTCCCTCAGGACAGCAATCATGGGTCATAATCTCTGTTTTCCAAGTTTCATAATTTTCATCTCCTGTCATTTTCTGCCGACAGGGGATTCTAGGGCCAATCATATTTTCCCCTCATTCCTTCTCTCTCATTCTTCATAAATTTTTCTTGTGTGTGACAAATGTTCGGTGAACGTGTATTTTAGTTAGTTTTTAGCAAACCTGATCAGGGTCGCATGGCTCCCACGCTCTCCCCATCCTCTGCTGGGGCGGGGCCTTTCTGTCTTCCCTTCTGCATCATTCAGCCGTTTATTCTGACATCACTAGCTATGTGGCATCTCCTGATGGTCAATTTGTTCCTCTCTTATTTTTCTCATTTTCTAAGTATATGTACATTTCCAGAACCAATAAAAGCAATTATCTTCTTCCATCTCATGCAGCAACTTGCGTTCTGGGATGTCTTTGGATTGTTGGGTTGCTTGTTTGAGATAGGGTCAGGCTGCTCTTGAACTCACTTTATAGCTAAGGATGAGTTGAATTCATCATCCTCACAGTCTTATCTCCCAAGGGCTAGGATGATAGGCATGTGTCACCATGACCAGCTCAACTGGTGTACTTTTAATGACTGCAAAGTCAGGCAACTATTGCTCGAGAATAATATTCATTAGTATCATTCTCTTTTCATTTTTCAGAACTTCTTTGACACCATTGAGCTATTTATGTTTTTCCTGTTTCTTGAAGTCTCTTTAGAGATAATTTGCATGATTATATATTTCATGAATATTCATATTTTATTATATATGTATGTCTTTGGCTACATATCTTTCTGGATAGTTTAAAAAAATTATTCATTTTTACTTTATGTGTATGAGTGCTTTGTCAGAATGGACTTAAGTACCTTACATATGTGGTGTGTACTGACCACAGAGACCAGAAGAGGGCATTGGATCCCCTAGAACTGAAATTACAGGTGGTTCTAGCTGCCATGTGGGTGCTGGAACTCAAACCTGGGTCCTCTGCAAGAGAAACAAGTGCTGTCAGTCCCTGCCTCTCAGAAAGGAGTTTCACTGACACAAACAGAGTATTTATAAGCACAATATTTTTGCAATGGCAACATAGACTCTTAATATATGAAGAATGGTGTTTGTTTTAATAAATCTGTAGAGAGTTTGTGGAAAAGGCGTCTCATCAACTCTTGGTCACATTGCTCGTGCCTTACAGCAACTATCACCCATATTTTCTACTATTAAATCAAGTTACTGTCTATTATTAAGATCCATAAACTTCCTACTGATTCTTTTTTTTTTAAACCATTTAAGCCAGAATCTGTAGAGAGGTAAACAACAAGACTTTTTGATATGGTTCCTGGTAGTTCTCAAATGTCATGCAAATTTTTCTGTAGCTTAAACTTGAATGTCAGTAAATACAGATTCCATTCAGACTATAATGTTTCCTATATGAAAATTATTTTTGTATTTTGTTATTATAAAACTATTGTTTTGTGTTTTGACTGGTACATCAAGTAAATAAAAATAAGGTCTACTGAGAGGCTATTTTGTATGATTTTATTTAACTAATTTATAAAGAAATAATTTTTTTAAGCAAAACAACATTATTAGAAATCATGATAACAAATGCTTTGTTTATTTTAATGTGATTTTTCAAATTTCATTTTTCATCTTCTTAAACAATCTTCTAGGTGATACATTGTTATTTGGGTAATAATAGTATTTTGAGCAAAATTTCACGTACTTTCCCACTTATTCCTTCACTCAGCATAGATATATTTAGTGCTTATATGCAACACACATGGCCTGAGTAGATTCGTTTTCAGAAAGCTGCTTAGATGTTAGATATGAACACCTCAGTCTGATTCTTCATGACATGGGGCAGTAGGTCAGAAACCCTGGAGACTCTTTTCTGTACATCTTCAGAAAGTGTGCATTTAATAAAAGTTACTTTAGACAAAGTACAATGACAGTCTCTGAGAAGGTTCTTCCTCTTTCAAGGAAGGACGCCCAGTACCCTAAAAGAGAAGTATTTGTTGAGAAAGCAATAGATGATGTCGTTTCAAAGACATATTTCAGGATATGATACTTTCTTTGGAGATTGCCCAGAAATTGGAAGACTTCACCATGCATTGTTCCCAGTTCAGTGGAGAGTGGCAGAAATATGCAGCAGACTGACAGCTGGCTTTGATCCCAAATTACTAGGTTCACTGTTGCCTACTGAGCTCGTGGACAAACATGTTCTCTGAAGTAACTTGGCTCCACCCAGAGCTCTGAGGCAGGGACTGAAACATATTCCTGTTGGGTCCAGTGTGAACATCTCTCCAATGGCTACTTTCTAGAAAAGACTGTCTTTCCTGTCTTGCTCTCTGTGTCCTGTCAGTCATCTACTTACAAACTATTAGCTTCTTGGACTATCCACCAAACAAGTTTCCTTGTTAAACTTTCATTTTTTATTTCTGAGTTTTCAGTTTTGATTTTTATTCTTGAGAATTTCATGCATTCACACAATGAAATATGGTCAAACCAGCGCATCCATCCCACTTCACGGCTTCCTTGTCCATTTTCTTTGAATTTTTGTGAATTTTGTAGTATATTTTGACCATATTAGGTCACCTTCCCAATCCAC
Organism: Eospalax fontanierii; assembly: GCA_035773235.1. NCBI lineage: Eukaryota > Metazoa > Chordata > Mammalia > Rodentia > Spalacidae > Eospalax > Eospalax fontanierii. The sequence goes on from CM069540.1 coordinate 5,802,835, forward strand.
ACTTCTTTAATACCCCCTGCCCAGTGTAACAGGCCTGTCTATAGTCAAGCTTGTGTTCCTAAATGCCCCTCAGTGTGGCCCCACGCCCAGGAGCCCGGCTAACCCACTCAGAACCAGACCCTTAAAGAAAACCAACTCTCCCTCTCCCAGCAGTTAGATTTTGAATAATTCCCCAGTTAGAGTTTCTTTTTTTTTTTTTTAAATAGCCCACTAATTCCAATCAGTGCTGTCCATGTGTGTACAGGTGTGGGCACATCTACTGGAGTGTAGGAAACCTACTGGTGGCCACATTCTCCAAAAAGAACGATTCTCCCTCTTACAGAAATTACCAAGTGCCAATAGCTTCCCAGTAAGGGGCGGGGCTTGGAGATGCCCTGTCCCATCTATGCTGGGATTTGGCTGTCTTGCTCTTGTGCAGGTAACCATGGCTACAGTGGTTTCATGAAAGCTTATGAGTTCCATGTCATGTGAAGAAGACAGTACTTCACAGCGCTCCTCCCCATGCCCAGGTTCTTCCAAGGTGTTCCTTGAGACTTGGGTGGGTTTGGGTGGGGTTTGGGGATAGGCTTAGTTGTCAACTCAACACACCTGGGAAGAGGTGTTGGTTCTCACTCTCAGCCCAGGGGACTCAAACCCCTTTAGGCTGCCTGAGAGCCAACCTCGGGGGGCCTCACCCCACTCCCACTCTCAGCCTAGGGGACTCGAACCCCTTCAGGCTGCCTGAGTGTCAGTCCCAAGAATCCAGACCGTCAGATGCAAACAGCAAGAGGTTTATTACACTTGCGCAAGTGGGCGACTTGGTCTCGGAATGCCAAGCCCCCCCCCCGCCCCGGCCCTGCTCAGACCAAGCTCTTATAGCAAAAAAACACAAAATTATCATATATTGACATATAGGGTATAGATTGGCACAAACCAGGGTTACATAAAGACAACTTTTACATAGTCCAACCTTTTTCTCAGTAATGCCACAAGCACATTACAAATTGTTGACTTGACAAATGTCTTGACCAGGAGTCTATTTTTATTAGAAAAAGGGCTTTTTCTGTTATTATCCCAGACATTATCTCACCTACCACGAGTTGTTGACATGGTTCTTGTGACAGAAGATGCTGACATAGCCTTTATAACTATTGGGACTTTCCAATTAGGGAGGGGTGAGCTGACAAGGAGGTTTTAATGGCTTTTTATTTTATTTGAATGAGGGTCCTACAGAGGGACGCTTAGCTGTGGGATTTCCTCTACTGCACTGGCGTGAAGGCAAGTCTGTGAATCATTTTCTTGATTGCTGAGTCGGGGAGGGGCCCAGTCACTGTGGGCGGTGCCAGCCTGGGTAGGTTTGTTCTGTGTTGCCTAAGAAAGGAGACTGAGCAATTGCAGGAGGTGCGAGGCAGTGAACAGAGTTCCTCCTCAGTGGTCTGTGGTTCACTTCCGCTTCCAGGTTCCTGCCCGGCTTAAGTTCCTTCCTGGTTGGCTCCCTCAGTGATGGACTGATGTCACTTGGAAAAGTGAGTGAAACCATTCCTTCCCCAGCTTGCTTTTGGTCACAGTAGTGAAAACCAGACCAGGTGTTGGGTCAGGGCTAAGCCCCGTCTCTTAGTCTCCGCATCTCCGCACAGATTGCTGCCCACTGCAGAAGAAGCGTCTCTGCCCCAGGTTGAGAGCCGCCCAGGCACATGTATAAACATAAGCTTGAGAAAGCAATTTGACAGCATGACAATTTAACAAAATGACAATAGCAGGTTCTGCCTTGGGGCCTGTGATCTTCCCAGCCATGGGCTTTTGACCAAGATTACAGTATCAGGTATGAAACTCCCTCCTGTGCAGCCTAAGACTTTCCCAGTACTTAGCTCTTTCCCATGTCAGTCAGTTTGTAATGCCCCACAATATTTCTTCTCTGTGCACATGAACTATTTATATTAATGCCTATTTATACGAATGGGCAATTCTTTCATAAGCACCTCATCTTTTAACAGTCTAATAATAGTTATATAATTGTACCTCCTATATGAAGAGGTGGTGGCTTTATATGACATATGCTCAAATTAATGTAGGACATCCTTGCAAGTCATCTGTCACCCGAAGTTCCATTTATATAACATCTCTTTTAACCTTCTAGGTGAATAAAATGTTCTTGGCATATGTACTGAGGCATTTGTGAAGAAAGTTGAAAGGAGAGTTCTGTACACTGAGCCAATGAATGGACAGGCTCACATCCTTATCGCCTGATCATGGGATTTTAACAAAGGATCCTGCCTTAACTGACCCCAAAGCATCCTTTGACAAAGGTAAGGAGCCTTAAATGAGACTGAGGCTTTCTTATTTATTTTCTCTCCCCCCGCCTTTTTTTCTCTCATCCAATTACTTTGAAGTACACAGAGAAGCATGCTGGTGTTCATTAACCCAGATTTTCAACTCCAAGGTGAACGATAAGGTCTTAGATCTATGGGAAGCTTGACGATTTGCAGGACAGACCTAACCTTGGTTCTGTGTCCATCCTTCCAGACATAAAAGTTTGGGGAGAAAAGAACACAGCAGAGAGAAATTTTGATTATAGAGAAAAGAGAGAAGGGAGCAGAGTTATGCCTACCACTCCGTTCATGGAAGGGTCATGTAACTATGAAGCTGATGCATGTCCAGGATTGGTTTTTACCTCTTAGTAATCATGCTCTCAGCAGTTTGTTTGATTTCCTTTATATTTCAGTTTTCTGTTGGCAAAGGAAAATAATATCTACTATAAGGTGCAGAGGACTGAGAACATATCCAATTAACATTAGCTACTATTTTTATGAATATTATTAACCCAGTCCTTTGATGGTATACCAAAAGTAATAAGCCCATTGTTTGTCAATGAATGGTGTGCTTTTGTTGAACAGAGGAGATTGGAAAGGATGTTGTGAGGTAAAGAAATGAATCCTTTGTGATGGCTCTTCTGTCTTTTGTGTCATTCGAGAGCTGTGATTCAAATATTTCCACTTGAGCTGGGCATGGTGACTTACATCTGTCACCCGAAGTTCCATTTATATAACATCTTATGTTATATAAATGTATATAACACCAATGCTTGGTGGGTTGAGAAAGGAGTATGACCAGGAGGCAGAGACCAGCTGGGGTTATGCTGTGAGTTCTGGGTCAGCGTGGGCTGCAGAGTGAGATCCTGTCTCCAAAATCCCCTAAACCAAACCAAATCAACACACACACACACACACACACACACAAACAAACAAACACACATTTTAAGATATCCTAAAGGAAGAATGGGACTCTCCAGATCCTAGAAATTGTGGTTGATCCACTTGCATTCTAGAGCAACTGAATTTCAAGCACCTCCTTTTAGAATTTAAGGAAGAAAAGTATTACTGAAAATACATGACCTAATTGTTGTTATTAGTCAATATTTAACTTAATGAAGTGCTGTTCCATAAGAGATCTTTGAAAGAAGCCATTCCCAAGCCAGAATTCAGAGTTGTACTCTAAACACGGATTCCTTCGCTGTTGGCACAGCTGTTGTGTTCTGCCAAGGACTACCTGGTGAGCACATTTTCTCAGGGAGACTAATTTATCTTCTTTGTAACTCTGCTTTAAAGTTAGTATGGGGAATTCTAGCTGACATTCAAAGCTGATATGTAAATAGAAAATTAGGGAAAAAATTCTATTGGGATAAAGGTTGAGATAAAATGTCTCTACACAGGTTAATGAAAAATAAGATTATTTCTATTGATGTGTCCTTTTCTAAATATTCCCTTCTTTACGTCCCTCCAAAACTTCCTCTGTCTGAATTTGCTTGAACATCCATGACGGATGTATACCAAGTGCCCAGCCAGGAATGGTTCATTGTTTCATACCAAGCTTGCTTTGTTTATTCCTTGAAGGGATTTAAAAATAAACATGTAGGGGTTGAAGAGATGCTCAGTGGTTAAGAGTATAAAGTGCTCTCAAAGACAACCCAAGTTCAGTTCCCAGCCTCCTGTCACGAGTGCCAGCAACTGCAGCTCCAGGAAATCCAGCGCCGCCTTCTGGCGTCCTCTGACACTGCACTGACCTGCACATAACATCCCCCCCACCCCCCCGCCCCACTACAGAAATAAGCCTAAAATCATAAATATAAAAACACAAGTCTGGCATGTGATTGGAGCCTTCAGCAAGGAAGGAACACCATTTGGTGTTTTGTGTCTTAGCTATTGTTGATGTGAATTCATGTCTTCTTATGTAAATATGCAGTGCTCTAAAACATGTGCTGGGGATCATGCTTCCATTTGCTAATTTATCACCAATGCACATTTTTGGTGAGGTGTATCTTCAGGCTGTTTTGCCCATTTTCATTTAGGTCGCTATTTTCTTACTGTTGAGATTTGAGTCTGTGTGTTTGGGGTTACAGGAGTTTTATAATCGTGTTTTCCAAAGGCTTTCTGTCTGTCTCTCACTTGTCAATTCATTTTCTTTAGAGCATGTTTTCAGGCAGAAGTTTTTAATAAGCAACTTCATCTTATCAATTATTTATTTCATGGGTTGTGTCTTTAGGGTTGTATTAATATCTAAAAAGTCATTGCCAGCCTAGTTACCTGGATTCACTGTAGTCTCATCTTCCAATTCATGTAGTTTTACAATCTGCATTCACTTCCATGATCAGTTCTGGGTTTGTTTGTCTGTCCTTTGGCAGTGCTGGGGATGAACATAGAACCTTGCACATTCTATGTGAGAGCTCTGCCGCTGAGCCATGCCCCCAATCCTTTTTAAGAAGAGTAAGAGCTGAATTAGTTTTGTGTGTGCAGTATATGCATGTATGTGTGTGTGTGTGTAAATGCACATGTGTTTGCCTGAAGAGCAGCTTTCAGTAAAATGCCACACCAGTGAGATGTCTCATCATTAGCTCCCCCTGGCCAGGAAGGAAGATGTGAAGGCAGCAGATAACAAGCATGTGTACATGTGCCGGTGAGAGGCTGACACTGGGTCTCTCCCCCTCTACCTTTTCTGTTAGAGACAATGTCTCTCAGTGAACCTGGAGCTCATTGGTTCTTTTAGTCTGACAAGACAGCAAGCTCCTGGGATCTGCCTGTCTCCACCCCCTGGACATTGAGATTACAGAAGTGCCACCAGGCCTGGAGTTTACACGACGGCCAGGGACCCTAACTAGCACTCGTGGAAGCACTGGATTCACGGAGCCGTCTTCTCCATCCTGAATGGCTGTTTGTATGTGCATGTCCAGTTCCTTTGCATCATGTGCTGAGGTGACCTCTTCTTTGTGGAACTGTCTTCCTCTTTGCGACTGATCAGACACAGCATTTCTGTGACTAGACGAGCCTGTTTCTGATTTCTCTATTCTGTTGCACTAGTCTGTGTCTCTGCTCCTCGATATCACACTGCCATCATCACCATACTTTTGTGGTAAATCTTAAAGGCAGGGTAATGCCGTCTTCTGACTTTCTTCACTGTTATTTTGGCTACTCTGAATCCTTTATCTTTCATATAAACTTTAAAATCAGGAGTCTAGTCGTCATCAAAATAGCTTGTGGAGATTTTGATTGGGATTGAGTTAATTTACAAAATTAGGAAGACTAACTTCTGAGCAATATTGAATCATTCTTTCCGAGAACATGGACTATTCTTCTCCTTTACATAAACACACAGATAGGAACAGACATGTACACATATATGCTACATGTACGCACACACAAATAGCCACAGAGAAATGTGTGCATACAAGTGCACATGCCTGTGCATATATGCACACACATACACACAAAACACACATATTCATATATACACATGTGCACACCCACATACATGCACAAACACACATGTGTACAGGTACACACATGTGCCTATACTCACACACAAATCTTATTTCTTCCTGAGCTGTGTGTAGTTTTTATATTTTTATGCACACACACCACACAGAAAATATGAACACTAGACAGATCCTAAAATAAATATTGAACTACATACTATTGAAAAGGAGCCAATCAAATCTGCTTTTACAAATGGAGAAACCGCAGTCCGGAAGTGCAGGAATGCGCTGGTACTCCCATCCCACCTGCTCGTGGCAAGGCAGGCGAGCATTCAGGTTTTCTGACCCACAGAGCCACGGACTCATGGACTTTCTATGTTTCATTTCTTTGTTTGCTTTTATGGGGATTTCTCTGCTATTACCTGCCACTTAAAAGATTATTTTACACATTTAACACAAACATCTATCATCTCAATTTCAAACATGGCTTGTTGAGGTGCCTCTGGCCAAGCTCTCTTACCAAGAGGAAGTGAGTTGCAATGTGATATGAAACACTGGGGCAGGGATCTACATCTAAGTGAGGTCATGAGTCTTTGTGCGCCTTGGGTCCACTGCACAGTGTTGTCACCAAAGGACAATCAGCTTTCTGTAGTGTCAGTGATAGAAGAAAGGGAACGGGGGGGGGGAGAAGGAGAGAGAGAGAAGGGGGAGGGAGAGGGAGAGGGAGAGAGGGAGGGAGAGAAGGAGGTAGGGAGAGAGAGAGAGAGAGAGAGAGACTTGTGTTCTTGAAGTTGGATCTTGTTTCTTCTGCCATCGTCTGTCACTAGAGTGGCCACTAAACCAAACCCACACCCAAGGGAGGAAAAATGCTGAGAATTCAACTTTCAGGCTTCAACCACAATCCCGCACTGTGGTTTTAGCCTTTTAGAGACAAAAACAATCAGGATACAGGAGGGATTGGGAGTGGACTAATTCCCCTTGTTTTTTTAGAAGAGGGAAACTATTAATCAAGGAAGGGGTGGAGATGGCTGTATCATAACCCTGTCTGATATTCCATAAAGTCACCACACAGCTCTGATTTTAGAGTCAGCACAGCACCATTAAGTCTGTTCTCAGCACAAGATGCCTGGTAAAATCTATTACCACTAGATGGTGTTTTCAAGGAAAGAGTATATGGTTGACTTTAACAATCAAACACCTTTCATGTGGGATGGCTTTCCAACAGTTTTTTACATGGTCATTAGAACACACATGTGCAGAGAATATGTGAATATTAAATTCAATAAAGTTAGATTAGGAAGTCATTAAAAGCAAAAAGACACATATTTATCTATTCTTGTTTTTTTTTTTTTTTTTAAAATTGTATCTTTAAAGAAAGCCCTGCGAGTCACGTAATACTATGAATCCGGACAGGAGAAAGAGAGAGAGAGAGATCTGAGAATTTGCTCAATTCATATACAATTGACTCAAGGTCTTGATTATAGGGCAGAACACCAAATATGGGTCATCTTACATGCCTGTAAACCAAATAAGATGAAACAGGAAGAAGATGAAAGGATGTGGAAGTGTTTCCGTGAGCCCGTCTCCTACGTGGACACCTCTCCAGCTACTTAATTTAAGAAGATTCCTTTGTGTAGACAGTATTGTAGGAGGGGGACTGTCATTAACCCCGGGCTCAGAAGACGGCCTGAGAATCTCAACAAAGTAAAACCACAGTGTCAAAGATCTGTGAAACTACTAAGTATGCCAAAGGCAGAAAATGAATAATGCTAATAATAGTTAACCAGGAATGTCCTCCTCATTGACTGACAGGTAAAGTAGTTGGAAGCAGTCACTTGGTCCTTATAGCATGAAAACAATGGGAAAAAGTAACATGTCAAAAACCTTCTTAAATGCATAGAGAAACTGAGTCCACAGGCCAAACCACTGGTCCCAAATAGGAAGATAGAACCACACACTAAAAACCTGCTTGGAGCCAGTAAAAACTTACAGAAACTTAAATTGGAGGTGCTGTTTGGATAAATTTGGGAGTTGAAAATTTATTGTGTGTGTGTGTGTGTGTGTGTGTGTGTGTGTGTGTGTGTGTATAAGGGACTATCTCTCATTTCAAATTTCTTTTGAAATGAATTTACTGCTTAAAACCAAAGCCAGCAATGTCCTGTGTGATGTGTATGGAAGTGCATTGTCTGAGAACGGTAACAGAGGATGTGCTGGGCACTGAGTGCACCGTGTCACCGTGGGTCGTGTGTTTAATTTTACATAGCTGGGCTGTGGTATTTGAAGACAAACTGTGATATGTTAAAGATGCATTTATAGACCCTAGAACAAGCCTAACATAGAAAAGTGCAATTTAGAGCCAGTAAGCCAGGAGAAGGCCAAACCACGAGCCACACTCAAGCTGCAAAGAGGCATGAAAAGAGGCGAGACACAGACTAAGAAACAGCGATGAAGTGGGTGGCACGCGGAAGGTCTGAATGAGACATTGAAAATTTTGGTGGATTGTCAAACTGAGAGGCAGAGACCATCAGACGGGATATACAGGAGACCCCATTGCATCTACATGCAATCTAGTAGAAACTCATCGCATCTAGATGGAAACCGAAGGTAAAAGTGAAGGACGCGGGAGACAGCTAGGAAGCTCGAAACCACATTCTTTGATATTGTGCAGGGAGAGTTTGCAAGGCAACTGCGATTCTGGGCCATAAACTAAACCTCAAGGTTAAAAGAGTTGAAATTTGACCATAATGAGATTAAAGTAAAAATCAACAAGAAAACTGCATCTAGAAAATCCTTCAGTGTTCGAAAATTAAACCTCACGTTGTTAACTCTAAGAACTTACAGATAAAAGAAGAAATCACGAGGGAAATTAGGAAATATATTTAACTGAATGAAAACATAACTAATCAAAATTTGTGTGATACAGCTAATATTTTGTTTATAAGGGAGATTTATAGCTTTAAACATATATTAGGAAAAATGTCTAAAATCAATGATGTAATCCACTCCAAGTTTAGAAAATAAAATAAAACCAAACCAAATCTAGTGATGATTTAGTGGTCAAAAGTGCGGACTGCGTGTGCAGACGACCCGAGTTTGTTTCCCAGAACCTGTATCAGGTGGCTCATAGTAGATCAGGAGATCCAGTGCCCTCTCCTGGCCTCTGCGGGCACTGCATGCATCCGTACATACCTACATAGACACACATACATGTAATTAAAAAATAACAGTAAATCTCGAAAATAGTAAGTAGAAAGGAGGAATTAGGAAAAGGAGAAGCAGAGTGCAGTAAAGATCTTGATGGAATCCTCCGGTAAGAACTTCTGCAGCCTGTGGCTCACCGCCCTGCCGCCCACTGGCTCACTGGTGCAGTCACTCACCATCCTGTCGCTCACCATTCTTTCTGTTGGCATTCTTGTCTGTCCTGGTTCGCAGTGTGGGTCTCCAAAGTCATAGGAAGTAGAAACATTTCAACACAGCAAGAGCAGATCTGCAGAGAAACACAAGTGGGGCTGGATGTCTGACTGCCAAAGCCCAGTTAGGGAGGATGTGAGGAAGCATCTCCCCAGAGACCGCAGAAATGCGAGGACTGAATGAGCATCGTAGAACTTTGTCCTGTGAGGAAACATTTGGGATGAATCACTGAGGATGAATCGGGGGTTCATTTAGGAAGAGAGCTGACTGGGTAGACATCAGAGGAAGTCACCGGGTAAAAGTGAGCGTAAGCACTGATGCTGGAGACCAGGATTTCCCAACCAGATACTATATACAGAAAACTGCCTTTGTAGCATCATCTGGGTCAGACAGGATGAGATTGCACAAGAACCCAGGGTCTTTGAGCTTTTCATGTAGAGTCCTTCTCATGTCCTGGCAAATTTTCTTGTTCATTTTCAGATGAATATTGACCATTAAACTAAATTATTGGGAAGTCATTTATTAACCGATATTTATTGAATGCATTAAAAAATTTTGATACAAGGTTTTGATAAGTTGTCCACAGTGGGAAGTTCCCTCACTGTTTGCCTATGTCGGGCCTTGAACTCACAATCCTTTTGCCTCAGACTGAGTGCTGGGATTGTAAGTACAAAGGACCTCATCCACATTTATTGAGTACTTTCCATGAGCGATGCATTACTGGAAGTGTGTGGCCTAGGAATGACTCAGGAAGGCACAGGCATGGCTCTTAGGAAGTGTGTCTTCCAGTGCAGTGATGGTGGGGATGAAGGCAGAACCATGAGGGAGTGAGCACGGAGGAGCACACCAGTGACATCGGGAGGATCCAGTGGGGAAACAGACGCAGCCAGAGGTGTGGTCAGGAAATCATTTCTGTGTAAGTGTCCTCAGAAGGGAGAAGACCCCCACCACACGAAGATGAGAAAAGTGCAGGCCTCCAGGCTCGATCGCTTGCCTGAGGCTGAGTGTCATGAGGACAGGGCCCTGAGAAGTGACTCTGTGGACATGCCTTCTTCCCACCAGCCTTTGCCCTGATCATCACTTCTCTCCTTTGTTAAAGGGCACGGTCAGTCTATTACCTACTTGCAACACATAACAGATGGTAGGATTGAGCAAAATCACCTATGTGAATGCCAGCTGAAGCCTGAAAAGCATTCTCCAGCTGGAGAGGACCCAGGCTACAAACCCTACTGGGAGCCAGTAAGCTTCCTGTGCCCCACTGAGGCAAAGAACATTTGTGAACACATCCTTCATTCTGGCTTACTTGCTCACATGTTCTTGGAAAGGGATGGAAAGACAGACTTGGCCTCTACCCCAGGATTAGGGCTAGTTAAGGAAATAGGCTGCTAGGCCCCTGACAAACTGCTAGAACAGTCTAGAATGCATCCCAATATTTTGTAATTCCTTGAAACAACAAGAACTAAGGGATACTCTCATTTGGCAATCTAGTTCGGCCCCAAACTGTACTGTGTTAGATTGTGCCCAAGCCTAGAACAGCTTTGCAAAACTGTTCTCTTCCTAAGGAGAAAGAGAAACAACCATATTTAGGTTTATGACCCCAGTTCATGGGAAAACTTTTAAAGAGCAGTTCCAGTCTGTAAATTTATGATGATAGCCCAGGAGTGTGTGTATAGGCACTTTTGTATGTACACACACACATACACACATGATGACATGTATAGGCATGTACACACAATAACATGTATAGACACTTTTGCACACACACACACACACACGCACACACACAATGACAGCTGGAAGATGCCAGTCTATTATTCACCCAAGATGATTCCAGCTAAATTAACAGAACAGGAAGGAAAGAGTTTCCAGAATACAGAGGTATACTCAGCGGAATCGACTGCTTTGGGAATCTGCAGAAAGGTTAGTAAAATCACACAGACGGTCTTCAACACTCCTCATGAATAACCCATGAGAACACTAAAAATAGGCCAGCCCTCCCTAATGCTGAGTATTTATGAGACCATAGAACACATACCTAAATGGCTTACTGGGGACCTCTCAGGCTCTCTAGATGGCTACCTCATTAAGAGAAGTACTCAGTGTCTGTACATACATAGATGGGGACGTAGCACTCATCAAGTGATATGATTTATGTTTGGCACTTAATGTCATGCAGCATCTGGAGCTGAAAGTTTTTAGAAGGACATCAGTAATTCTATCACATCACCATCTGTGCCATGACCAGCGATCGCAGTGGCCACTTAGCTGGATGAGAGCCAGGACTGAGGAGTGACTCAACCCTGTCTGTCAAACGCTCGTTCACTTTGTCTGCTCAGAGGTCTTACACCTGGCTAGGAAGAACAGGCCTATCTATGTTCCAGCCTGTGATGAGAATTTAGAATCCTATATACCCCAAGTTTAAATAAACATCATTTGAAAACATTTAAAAACTTGCCTTCAATTAAATGTCCACCGAGAATGAAGATGGTCTGGCAACCTAAGGCGTATATTCCTGCATGGGGTATCAATTACTTTTTTTGTAGCTATGACAGAACATGTGATGAAAACAATCTAAAAGAGCAGTGATTTGTTTGGGCTCATAGGGCTAAGGAATACAGTCCAGCCTAGCCGGGAAGATGTGGTGGTAGGTGACTTCGTAGATGTGGCTGTGATTCGTCACCTCAAATGTCCTCAGAGTAGGAAGCAGAGAAAGGATGGGAACCAGGCAGGCTGTGAACCTCCAAGCCTGTCTGCAGTGGCCCACTCCCTCCAGCTAGTTACATCTGCTCCAGGTTCCCAACTTCCCCAGACCACGCCACCAGCTGGGGACCACGTGTTCAAACATGAGCCTGTGGGAACATGATACATCCAAACTGTAGCATGTGGTTGAAAGTGGTTGGATTTAGGCAGTCACTCTCACTTTAAATTGGATGTATGATTTCTGTTTTCCAAGATCTTCTTTTCTTTAAACACTTCCCATTTGAGTTAGAAACCCTTGATTTATTTATGTTATCACTGTTCCTCCACTCCCGTTGCTTTAGGCGGGAAGCGTGGAAAGATAGTTTCCTTATGGGCATACCTCCACCAGGTTCTGTTCTACATCAAACTGTGACTCAGTGGTATGGATCTAAACATACTCAGACACAGGAAACACATACCGACTGCATGTACACTTCATTATAGCAAGCTTAGGACAAAGGACACGTGGGTGCAAGGGTGCCTGGCACAAGAGGCATCCTTCTTACTTCAACATTGCAGAAGAAGAGGAAGAAAGAATGTGAGGGCCTCAGGGTGGGCAGAAGGGCTGGAAAATGCCGTCTTCTAGGCAGAGCAAGGACGTAGGAGCGAGCTCACAGAATCTGTGTGTACTGACACCTGCTCCATGAAAGAAGTTGTATCCTCCTAACAATCAGTATGGAGGAGGAGGTGACTCACAGGGCCTTACCACATTCTCCTGATCTGGAGAGGGGGAAGCATAGTGTCAAGCTGTATATCCACTGAGCTCACCAGCCTCTGACGATCAGTTCCAAACTCACCCTTTTCCAACTTCAATTCTCTTCTCTCGATACCTCATCTTCAGAGTAACAGTCCGTATGAACTGCCTGGTTCCTGCTGCTACACCTACTGGCTTTATGAATTGCTGGAGAATTCAAAATAAAGACTCCAAGTATTCAAGACGTTCCAATATATCAACCAAAGTATTTCCACCACAGGGCACAATATCTCGATCTGTCCTGATCAGGGTCTTGTTGTTTGGTAACAGATTTCCGGTGTTGACAGTCCAGCCTTCTTTACTTTCTCTGCTCTCCGGCAGGAAGAAGCGAGGGGCTCTCCCTGCCGTGTGCCCATATTTCTGTACTTCATCTTATGCTCCATCCCAGTTCTCCTTGCATGGAGTTTAAACAATTGCTTAATACCCACAATAGGGTACCAGTGACACGTTTTTCACTTCCAAGTGTCAGTGCCATGTCTCCTAAATCCTATTTTAGAGATGTCTTCTAAGACTTGATTTAGGTAGGGACCATTCCAGTTTGGCTTCCTGGGAGATAGATTCTAAGATGTTGATATTTGCATGTAGGCAGTTTATTGAGGATGGCTTTGGGTAATGTTTGTGGTGGATCACAGGCGCTGGATTGAGTGGAAGGAAAGGTAAACAGTGATACAGCTGCAGAAGAGGCCTTGGCTGGTCCTCTGATAAGGCCAGAGGAGTGCTGTCTTTTTACTCACCCTCACTGAGCCAAGAGATTTAGTGTCTCAGCACCACCTGTTACTGAATGCAGGTGTCTCCCAAGAATGGTCGTCACTGGTAAGTCTACTTTCTTAGCCAGATCAGTTCTTAAAGAAAAGCTCTGTTGTGAACTGTCAACAGTCTATATTCCAGACCCACCCTCTGTATATACATGAGTGCAGGTGCCTGTGGGAGCCAGACGTGGGCATGGATATGATGCAGTTGGAGTTTCAGACCTGAGTTGTCCAAGGTGGATGCTGGGAACTGAATGCTGGTTCTCTGTAAAAAAAGCAAGTGCTCTTAACTATTGTGCCATCTCTGAAGCTTGGAGTGCCTTAGTCTTAAAGGAGTGTTTGAGCAGTGGGCAAGATATTCTAGCAGCCTCCAATAGAGAGCCCCTCAATGAAAAGTCAGACAGTCCTTTGGGGGTTATTTAGATTGATAGATTTCCTTTTCTGCTTTCACTGATCCCTACACAGTGGTTAGTGTGGCACTTTCCATAGAATTGTTGCTTGATCATTGTGAACTAAATGAATGAATGAAAGAATGACTTTTAGACATTTATTCACTGGCCATATGAAGCCCCACTCAGTACACGGGAGCTCTCAAAGTCAACCCTGCCATGCGGCAATTTTCCCAACACTGCCGCTTGCACAAGGATGTGGGTTTACTTGTATGTAGCGATAACTGTAACAGGCCACTTTCAGATGTGGAGATGTGTGGGGCACTAGTGAAAGCCAATGCAATTCTCTGCTTCTTCACCATGGCGTGGGACCTGTTGGTGCTTGGCTGATAGCAGTTGACTGGCATACACTTCCATGGGCGGGGCTGAGTCTTTATTGCTGGAGAAATGCCTAACAGTTTCATTAGGGTTACTTAAGAGAATACCAGAAATTCTTAGAAATTTGTTCTGGGAAACAGATTGTTGGGAACCATTTTATTTCCTCTCTAAGTACATGGTTTACCACTGCATGCATTAATTCTTCATTAAACAATGTCAACATTCTACTTGGGAGAAGTAATTGTACCCTTTTCTTAGGTGTAATTATCCTGATGGAAGTAATTAGTCTTCACAGCTACTTAAGAAGGCACTCTACACTTGGAAGGGTTCGGCTTCCAAGTATCATGTGGTTGGGACTGTGCTTGGCTCTGGAATCAACTTGGCAGTGTGCACCATCTGACATCGAGCTTTTGTTCCTCTCCTATCCCCTGTAAAGTAGTGTGTAGGGGACTTCTAGAGTAAAAAAACTGAATTTAGTAAGACCTACATAAATCATATCTTTTATGCTGAAAAAATTATGTGTCTACTTTTAAGTAGTACACATAGGAAATTAGGATTATAATTTTGCGTAATTCCTTCCAGTACATCATCTTACTGGACCTGCGGATAATGTGTGCACATAAATCCCTCCTCTACCATCAACTGTGTATTTGGAATTTGGATTTTACTGAAATTGATACAAGGAAGCTTGAAGTCTGAGGCAGTTTAGAAGCCACTACATTTATCCTAGACCATCATCTTTCTGGGTAAAGAGGTAAAGAAACTCATTAAAATTCACTCTGATTCTACCAGCAAATTTTCTGGGTGGCAATGATATCCTACATCTTGATGGATTTTTAGGTCACATAAATGTCTGCATGTCAAAGATCAGTGACTGATCACTTTTCCATCAAAGAAAAAGAGTTGACACAAATGTTGAACACTGACCTTATGGTTACTGAAGTGTTTGGGTAAAAGACACTGATGTCTGCCATTTAACTTAAACTCGTACTAAGTACGGTGGCTGACTGAGTGGAGGGATGGATTGATGGTGTGTTGTGTGATAGGGCAAGGAGAATGAAATACTTGTGACAGAATTTAGGTTGCAGTTATTGTTGTGTTTTGTGCAAAATTATTTAAACATTTCCTATACCTGAAATCTTATTATATTGAAAATAATTGCTACTGACACTCTTCTGTACTTCTGCTGAGGCAAACTCTGGTCAAATGAAGTGATACAACCAGTCACATGCAGAGAAAAAGTGTCTGCGGGGTGCCCGGCTGTGAGTGGCACATCTACACTGCAGCCTCTTCACCTAAGGCTCAGGCTCAGGAAACACGGTAGAATGGGGTAGAAAGAGCATTCACGCTTCTCTCGGCTCTCACCAGTGAAGCTTCCTCATGAAGCAGATGGTGATTAATGCAGAAATCCACAACTGGCCAAAGTACAGAGAATAAGAGATCACAGAGAACTTATCCCTGAATAGGACACCTCCATCAAACCTCTGCTGCCCAAGGCTCAGGGACCATTGCAGAAGAGGGTGTGGAAAGACTGTAGGAGCCAGAGGTGGTGGAAGACCACAAGGAAAACAGTTTTCCAGACATCTGGGAAGTTACTCACATGCACTCGCAGCAGGAGTGACAGCATGCACAAGTCCCAGGCAAGCTCAAACTAGACAATGTCTCACCATAGACATGGGGAATTGGAGGAAAAAGGTAGGAAGCCCAACCATAACTGAGGAGCTATTGGCAACTGATAACTGCTGCAAGAGGAAGAATCAGTTTTCTTTAAGAAGACTATACTAGATAGATTAACCAGGCTTCAGTGGTGGACCCATGCCAAAGGGTATGTTGGGCACAAATCTAACTAAATTGGCCTAAATATATATGAAATCCAATGGAAGGAGCTAAAAGAGGGGTGTGGGCAGGAGAGGGGTCTAAATATGATCAAAATATATTCTGTGAAATTCACAAAAAATTCAATTAAAAATTAAAGAAAAAATTAATTATATATTAAAGTATGTGTTGTATTAAGCCATATGCTATATTTTAAATCATATATTTGATATTTTCTATAAAATGAGATGATAATTCAATTTATCCATGTTTATTTGTGTACACCTAGTGAAGTTTGTTGCTAGGTATGAAATTTCAATAGATTCCATTCTTTGATATTTTCCCCTTCTCTTAAAATTGACCCAGCAGCCCAGTCTTACTCTGTCTTTCCTCTGAATTCAAGAGGAAGGCTAGAAGCAAGTAAATCTCATCACTTTAGGATTCATTGACTAATTTGTTCATCCATCCACCCACCCATCCATCCATCCACCCATCATCCATCCATCTATCATCCATCCATTGAATCATTTATCTGTCCATCCATCCAACCATCCATCCAGTCATCCATCTATCCACCATCCATCATCCAACCATCCATCTATCCATCATCCATCCATCCATCATCCATCCATCCATCCATCATCCATGCTTCCTCTGCCTATTTCTGTGTTTGGTGTGTGGGATTTAAATTTTAATATTTATTTTTAATTATGTGTATGTGTCGGTGTGTACATGTGCGGTCAGTGCCCATGGAGGCTAGAAGAGGGCATCAGATACCCTAGAGCTGGAGTTGCAGATAGCTGTGAGCTATTTGATGTAGGTCCTGGGAACTGACCTCAGGTCTCTGGCAGAGCTGCATGTGCGTGTAAGCACAGAGCAATCTCTCCAGCTCAGATGCATGGGATTTAAAGGTTATCAAGATGGAGTTCTGTAATCAAGAACCTGACAGCATCAAAAGGATCTTAGCATAATCAAGCCATGATTTCTGCAAGTTCCACTCTGCCTATTCATGCTATCAGACTGAATCACTGCAAAGCCAGGGATGGGATGAAAGATACCTGAAAATATACTTGTATGTACTGGGAACATTTCAAAAGTAACACTTTTGATTTTCATGGTCATAGTTAAAGCCATAAAATATTTTTATGCCAGACAAGAATAGTTAAGTCTTTCCTTTGAAAAATGTTAGAGGAAACCTAAAAAATAAACCCCCCAAAACAACAAAAAACCCCACACCTTTCCCCAATAGAACTATTGTATACCTAAAAGCACTTTAATAGCATATAAAACTAAACCAAGTTCCCTGAAAATCCTATGGCCAAATCTTCTCACCCCAGTCCTGTCAAGGGAGTTTCTGCTTTCTTTCTCTGTCTTTCTCTGTCTCACTCTCTCTCTGTCTCTCTGTCTTGCTCTGTCTCACTCTGTCTCTATCTCCCATTCTATCTCTCTCTGTCTCACTCTTGCTCTCTACTAGGTTTTAATTAACCTTCAAAGAATAATTGAGCTTGCCATATTTGAATTGCAATTGCTTTTGCACACACAGATGAGAAGATCTTTTCTTTTCTGAAGTTGTGCTTTGGGGCTAAAATAACCATATGGTGATACAGCAAGAACTGAACTGAAACTCTAGACAATAAGAAGGTCAGTACAGTGGGAGGGAGAGAAGAAGGGTAAGAGGGCCAAGAAGAGCAAGTGGTCAGAGGATGTCCAAGGAAGGTGGGAAGAGGAAGTGGGGACAGAGGTGTGACTGGAAGATGGACGAAGGCAGGAAAATTAACAGGACGCAAATAAGCTGATACCCTTAAGTCCAAGTGCTCAAGGTGCTGTGAGACACTGAGCAGGAGCCTGCTTCTCTTCACTCCCTCCCTGTAGTCACTGGACTGTAAGCTGAAGTGTCCCTGTGCCCCTTGCTCATTGTTACAAGTAGGAACGCAGGGTGGCTCGCTGTCCTGACAATCCATGATTCAGATACTTGATTCTTATTCCTTTTGTATTTTCTACAATAGTAAAGGGAAGGCTTTCAACTGTTAATTAAAACTTTATTAATTGAATTGGTTCTTTGACAATTGTCTTCTGTATATAATGCATAGTGTCTGGTCTTCGTGCCCACTCTCCTCCTCTCCACATGCTCCCCCTCCTCCCTACAAGTCCCTTTTCCACATTTATGTCTTTCAGTATTTTGGGGGACTGAGTGATTTTTTAACCGCTGTGTGGCCATGGCTTGGAACTATCCCTTGGGCCCTGCGGGATCACCAGTGTGTACACAACTGGTGACAGCGAGGCTCTGTTTCCAGAGTCTCTCAGCAGGCTCTAGTGAGGCAGGGAGGGGCAAGGTCACCTGAGCCTCTCTCCGAGCTGTGCTGACTGCTGATGGGCCCATTCCTCTGCAGTGCAGACAGCCAGAGAAGCTGTGTGTTCACAGTTGCAATGGCTGCGTCACGTCCAGAAGACGGCACCTCTCAGCCCTCCTCCCCATCTTTTGGCTCTTACATTCCTTTCATTCCCTCTCTCAGGCTGTTTTGAGCTTTAGAGAAGGTGCTATGTTTTGGTTAAGGCTCAGTTCTCAACATTCATGTATGCTAAGCACCTTGAGCATCCATGAGTCTGTGTGTTTATCACAGTTCACTGCAAAGACAGGCTTCCCTGAACAAGGCTGACGGTAGCTTTTGTCTATGGTATACATGTAAATATTTAGAAGATAGTTTGACCCCATGTCAGTTTATCAAAACTATAGTAGTAAGGTCCCCACTGGGGCCTGTGACTTTCCTAGACATGTTTTTAAACCACATTTACACTGTCAGGTATGGGTTCTTGCCTATGGAGCAAGCCCCATATCCGATTAGAGAGCAGTTGGAGAACCCCATAACAGTTGTGCCACAGCTGCACAAGTGAACACATCTTGCCTGATAGCTGCTAGTGCGGCCCGTAGTGTTCACAACGGGCCGCACTATTTCAGCTACACTGGGATTCTCGGGTATTTTTTCATGCACCTACCTTTATCTCAGCTTAGGTATTTTAATTTTAAAATATAATAACTAACTAACTAAATACATACATGTTATGCCAAAGAGAGAGCTTGGGAATATGTTGGCAGGTCCTTTTATGCCACGTTATTGATCTTCCTCTGTTTATTTTCTGCCTTACAAATTAGATTGATCATGATTTGTTCTTAAGAGATTTGGTGAATTATTTACATGTGTTTTAGATAGCTTCACACAATTTTCATGTGAAGGGCAGTTTCAATTATAAGGTATATTCTGAGAGTTGGAGATAAAGGAGTCAGGTTTTATATTCCTGGCTGCAGACTCTGCGATGAAGATTCGCACAAAACCCTTTTCAAGGAGTATTTGCAGGACTAACATGCGAGGACGGAAACCAGACTGCTGAGGAAGTCTGGCTGCCTTGGTGTCTCAGCGTTGGTCTTCAGGTCTTGGTCTATCCCAGGGCTCTGGGCGGGATGAGGCTCCATGGCCACTCCTTTGTACTCCTGCGTTGACTATTCATAGGAAGTGGCTACTCTGTGGAGGAGGCATGCTGTTAGTGGGGCAGCTCTCTTCAGTAGGTCACTTCTGGAAAGGCTGACATTCAGGGACTGTCACCAACAGCATGCTAAGAAGCCATAGGAATGAACTCTGCTCCCTTGGAAATTCTGCAGTGTAGTGTGGCATTCACTGCAAGGATATTCCTTCCTTCTCTGTTGTCTAATGCTGATGAATGCGTATGCATGTAGGGTATGTGGTATATGTATGTGTATATGTTCACACATGTTTGTGTACTTGTGGAGGTTAAACTTTAGGTCTATATCAGGTGTCTTATTGATCGCTGTGCCACCTTATTTTTTAAAAATCATTTTATGCGTATTTTATGAGGGTTTTGCCTGCATCTATGTTAGTGTAGCACATGTGTGCAATGGCCTATGGAAGCCAGAGAAAGGGTGTCTGACTCCACTGGACCTGGAGCTATAGACAGTTCTCAGTCACCATGTGGGTGCTGGGAGCTGAATTTGGATCCTTTGCAAGAACAGCCAGTGCTCTTAGCCACCGAGCCGTTTCTCCAGGCTCCATCTTACTTCCTGAGGCAGACTCTCTCACTGAACGTGGAGCGCATCAGTTCCGTTAGACTGGCTGTTCAGAAAGCCTCAGGTTTGCGCCTGTCTCCACCTCCCCAGCGCAGGCGCTGTGGACACCTGCTTCTGCACCTGGCCTTTATGTAGGTGCTGGGGTTCTGAACTCAGGTCCTCATGTCTGTGTGTCAAAAACCCTATTGATGAAGCCATCTCCCACCCCTTACCTCAGGCTTATGGCCCTCGTCTACAGTCTGGTGAAGTTCTGTGAGTTCCGCTCTGGACGTAGCCCCAGAACAGCCATGACTGTCTCAGCTCCTTTCGTGTGGTTCTCTGTCTGGGCACCTGTAGTTTCTGCTTCAATTTTCATAGCAGTTTCTTTTTCCTTTAATTTAAAATTGAGAAAGACCAATGTGTCTCAGCGGAGAAAGTCTACCAGCTCTGATTCTTAGACCAGGTCGGCACAAATGGTGAACTGTCAGTGAGCGCAGTACCGATTCGAGATTGGTTTCTGCTAATTTGTCTCATCTCTTTGCTAACCCAGAAATGGATGGGTGTTGCCTTTTCTGTCCCCTGCTTGTAAAGGATGTTAATATGAGGTTCAAGTCAATCTACCAGTGGATCTATATATTTTCCTTGGAGAGCTTAAGAAGGGCTCACTAAATAATATTCTTTTCCAGCCATCAATCTGTGTTGGGAAGATGTATGACTGGTATCTAAGGCACTGTCAGTGTGCTATTTTCTGTGTTCCTCTCACATGTCAAATATAAAAATACAGCTTGTCAGCGTGAGCGTGATATGGGGCATTGTTCACAGAGGCTGTGAGCAGCACGCCTGTACGCTCCATTCATCATTTCAACAGCCTAATCATTTCATAGCCCAGTCTAAACAAAGCAGTTAAGGGCATTCTGACTCATGGGTTACAGAATCAGGATTGGCTTGGAGAGGACCAAAATATCCCAAAGAGGAAAAAAAATCTGGATAAAGGAAGAGAAGCTTTGCTTTGTCCCCAGTTATACAGTTACTGATCTTTCTTAGAAGGTTGTTTATCAGCTAATTATTCTTCCCAGCACCAGGCGCTTTGACATTCACCCAAGTGGCCTGGAGGCCTCGTTAAGTCAGAACTTCCTCTTTCAGCTCACCTGTTACAGCTAAGTGCTCCTTCAAAAGCATTGACATTGATTAATATTTAATGATTGAAATATTCGCTCAGCACTTTTTCCTTCTTCTGTCTTTAAATTAAAGAAAAGCCTTTGGAACGGACAGTGCTTCATCCATATTCCACTCCAGATTCCAACGGTGGGTAAAAATATGTGAGCACCAAGAAAGACAAACATGACAACATGCATTCTCAGGATGTGGTTTCTGCACAACGCGATACACAAGAAATGCACCCCCCCCATTTCCTGAACATCTGCTGGGGCTAAACGCATAGCAAGAGCCTTCACAGTTGGTCTCCAATCATCGCAGCCCTGGCTGCAGGTAGATGAGGTAAATTTCATGTTACAAAAGCAGAAACTGACTCACAGAAGTGAAGAAAGCCTGCCTGAGCTCACAGCACTGAGGACAATCAGGATTTGAATCTTGAGGTGTTTGCATGCATAGTCCATGCTCCCTCTAAGCTGCAGGAACCCTGCAGCTGTCTCCTTTGATGTCAGCAGTTATTTTATGTCTTTGTGCCTCAGTTTTCCCATCTGCCAAATGAGTTATAAGCAAGGCATTTGATTCTAGTGTGGGATGTTTAGGGAGCAAGTTTCTGGGGTTTGGTCAGGTTGGCCATTAGTTCATAGGAGAATGCATCTACATGTAGCAAGCATGAGGAAGAGAACACCAGCCGATGTTTCCTGACATGAAGGTAGTGAGGTATGTAGACATGTCAGTGTGAACAATGTCCAGTGTTAGGAGTTCTCCCATGTAATGGCCACACAGGAGTAGCTTCAAGGGAGGGAGCATGCACTTCAGACCCAGACTGTCAGCTTCTGTGAGCTGCTGGTGCTGCAAACAAGGACACAGGCTACAACTGCCAACAAGTCTCGTGCCTCACTGAAATATGAACATTGTAATTCTTACTCTACAGAATCTTGTGAACAGAAAAGGGTGTGTATTTAAGGGGCCTAAGATGGAGTTTGGAAAAACATGGGTGCCTCTTAACTAACATATTGATTTTATCAATATTTAACAGGAAATACTTAATACTACCAATGTTTGTAAGTCTGCCAGGAACGCTAATTTTTTAAATCTTTTATTTATCATCTTTGTTTTATGTGTATGACTGCATTACCTGCATGTAGTTAAGTGCACCTATGTTGCACAATGCCCACAGAGGTCAGAAAAGGGTATCGGATCCCCTGGAACTGGAGTGCAGATGGTTGCTAGATATCATGTTGGGGCTGGGAACTGAACGAGGGTCTTCTGCAAGAGCCATCAGTGCTCTTAATCACTGAGCCATCTCTGTTGCCCCAGGCAAGCTAAATTGTATCATTTGTTGACTGCAATAAGAGTAGACTTCTCTGTCCCCAAAAAGCATTCACATGAAGACACAAAGAACTCATTTCAATGTCCTACCTGCAGTGATAGACCTCTGCACAGAAGACATGACGCCTGAGGAGTCTCACTCCACTCGAGGTTCAAAACGGTCTTCTGCAGGAGGGAGCTCTTCTGTGCTATAAGGCAGGACGGTTTGTCAGAGTTGAGGATTGCTTTCTGTACCAGGAAATCTCTTCCTTCTGCAAATGCAGCTTTGCTCATGGATGTCCAGTTTGAAGCCTCACTCAGTCTGTCACTGGTGCTCAGGGTGGTCAACTTGTAACTTGTATTCAGTCTGCATCTCCTGCTTAAAGAAACAAGTCGTTCATTCACCACTGGGTGACACATAAGGCACATGTGACAAAACTTTGAGTCCCAAACTTTAAATAGAAACAGCTTATTGTTCTAAAATATACTTCAGAAAAGTATCGATAAGATAATAGAGGAAAAGAGAGAATAAGTTGCATTTGAAGCTTGTTTTTCTTCTTTCCTGTGGGTTGGGCTGTAAATGTGGTAGTGACCCAGATTTTAAAAGGATTTACAGGGCTCCTTCAGAGGAGGTGACTGAGCAAGGGAATAACAGAAAGTTAGAGCACAACAGCATCTGGATGCAGGGCTGTCTTACGTTTGGATTGGTAGCTGAGTGAGGAGACCATTGCGGTTTGGAGTCTCTTTGTTACAGTGACACAGCATGTACCCACCTGCGCTGTGACCGGGCACAGTAACATACAGTAAGTTGGCCGGGATTTCTCAGAGGATGGTACCACTACCATCCTCATCTAAACTGTTCACCCAAACCCTGCAGGGCAGAAGCACATGGAATCTGCATTTCAAACATTCTCCTAGGTGATACCTCTGCAAACTAAAGGCACAGCTCTGTCAGATCATCTGATTTCTGATTTCTGAGGCCCTTTGGGAAATGTGTCAAGGTAGTAGATGGCATCACCTTTGATATTGACAAGTCAGGCTACCTAGGAGAAGTCCTTTGAGTAAAGGTAGAGGAACTTTTCTCTAGATAGAATCTGGATCAGAATCATTGTTATATCTTTTCTTTTGCTACTCAAACTTTGACATGTGGACAGGTTTTTCAGCATCCTTTGGGTCTTTTAAGAACCATGCTAATTGAAATTTCTGCCCATATCTGCTGAATCAAAAATCTGCCTTTTTAACAAGATCTACACTTGATTTGAGGGAATATTACCATTTGTGAAGCCTTGTAATTCTCCTTTGAAATAAGCTTTTGAGTCAGACCTGATTTTATACAAGAGGTGACTATGGTTAGGAATTCAGTGACATCCTCCAAAATAGGGACAATTCTTCTAGAAATCAATGCATTTAAAAGAAAATGATCATGGGCGGGAGAGATGACTCCGAGTTTAAGAGCATTGGCTGCTCTTGCAGAAGACAGGAACCTACATGGCAGCTGACAATTGTCCCTGACTCCAGTTCCAGGGAATCCAGTAATGTCTTCTGTCCTCTGCAGGCAGTTCACAACATGGGTGCACTTACACACATGCAGACAATACACTCATACACAGACCATAAAAATTAGTAAGTAATAAACCTATCACAGTAGACGTCTGCACTCTTAGCTGTGGCAGGGTGAGTGCACCTTTGCCATCATCCAGGACAGAGGGGTGGATGGGGGCTGGGATTCCTCTTCTGAATACCTGGGAACCGTGCAGACACACTGTCACTGAGGTTTGATATCTCTTACAGCTGAACACGCTACTGGGGACTCTCAGACTCACTGGCAAAGGCAAGGCTCTGCTTTCTCCTTCTCCATCAGACAACTCCGCATGTGTCTTCCTGGATGTTTGGAATCCATTCTGGTTTTATGTTGTTTGTAGTGGTACAATGACATGGCTTATCTGCGGAGATTCCAAGTTAATATGCCCAGGCAGAGTTATAGTCTAACCTAGAAATACATTATCAAATGGTCTATCAGCAGACCACTGTGCTGTATGCACATAACTGCTTTCCTTTGATTCAATTGTTTGGTTTCTCTAGTAAGACTGAGAGTTCCTTAAGGATAGACATCATCCCTTTAATAGACTGAGTTGGCTTGTCACCCGATTGGGGCAAAGTTTGGGGAAAGATCCATAGGACTGTCTCTCCCCTTTGCTTAAGGTGAATGACATCAGAAGAGAATAGAAATGGAAATGCTTCTTGGAGTAAAAGGTGGGGACAGCAGAAGACTACAATTTAGTCTACTTATCACACCAATAAAGGCTTCCACAGTGACAACCAGATTGTGTACACTCTCTCATTGAGCATTTTAAGAGCTTTGTGTATGTATTATCTCACTCAATTCTCTGAGAAGTCATGAGTCAATTAAGAAACAGGCTCAGAAAATTTAAATAATTTGTCCACGGTCACTTAGCCAATGGGGCAGATTTTGACTCCTGATTTATTCTATTTTCTTACACACTCAAATGTGATTTCTCAGAACAAGAGATCTACAGTGAGGAACACTAAGCTGATCACCAATTTCCAAGCACGATGGCTAATGAAAATAAGGCAAGCTGCCAGAAGTCTTGGATAAAATTTGAGGTTACAAGCTAGTGCCCACACATAGAGGACGTTCATAGGATACTGGTTTCTGCCTTCCTGGCAGCACCTCAGTTCCCACTGATATAAGTTTGCTCTTGGGATACTGTAGAGCAGTATGCTCATCAGGAACTTCGATGTCCCAGAGAAGACACGTGATCTAAAGCTAACTGGACACACTGTCTCTGGAATCCGAGCCATGGACAAATTAGCAAGCATACATGGCTGTGTCCATTGAAGGTTAGTTACCCTGGAAGTGGGCAGACCTTTCCTTCTGTGGCTTGTTCCTAAAGTTCCTGCAGTCCTTGATGCCAGGTTTCTGGGTGGCTAGTTTTTCCTGTTTCTTTTGAATGTGGTCTCCAGGTTGTTTATTAACTCTCTGAGTTCCCAAGGTTTTTCAGTCTGCCTCCTGGGTTTAATTAGTCTAAGTCAATTTCTGTTGGTTGTAACAGAAGAATCCTCACTCAAACACTAAGGGTTTCAGAGGTGAGTCAAGGATATTTAAAGAGACCTAGTGAAGACACGGACGGGAGATGATCGTGCCACCTCTGTGTTTTCCTCATGATTTTGAAAACAGCTGTTGCAGTCTTACTGTTTTATAAAGAATAAAAGACAGTGAATTTACTGGCATGAGCGTGCAACTATTTTGAAGGGAGGGTCTGAGATAAAGCCTGGGGTGGCACAGAGAATGCCAAATCTTATCTCTCTAATATTCAATGGCATATCTTTCATTTACTACACAAGCACTTAAATTTCCCTATTTGAAAAACATCACAAACAAGCATTTAAGATCATCCAGCCACTTCTAAGGATTCAATCATGAAAATACCCAAGATCCTCAGAGGACCTCTATAGACGAAAGTCTAGCAGACACTATGAGTCAGTGCTCAGAGCTGACGTGGAGTATGGGAAAAATCAACCAGAATGCTCAAAGGAAATGAGAGAAGGCAATTCACAAGCCTTGTTTATGGGTAAGGGTCATTAACAGTGCTTCCTTGTTGAAGGAAAAGTAAGTTGAAAAATAATGAAGGAATATTAAAAACATTGCCTCTCAAACTAAGAGATGATTAATCTAAAGGCTTACAGAATAACCTATTTCAGAAAATGATTTTTTTCTAGTCTACAGAAGCAAAGTTTAGAAAACTGAGTTATGAGTAGTGGAGCCATAATGGGAGTCACAGTGAAGATACTGAAAGCGATAAGATTTTTAGGTGAAGAAAAGAGTTTAAGGACACTGACAAGGAACATTATAAAAATGAAGAGTAGTTAGGAGCGAACTGCACATGGTCGAGAACCAAACAGTGTATTGAGCCAGTGCTAGAATGTTTACAAAACTCAAAGAAGAATGAAACGAAAATGATGGCGGGGCTGGGTGCATGGCTTAGCAGTTAGGAGCACTGACTGCTCTAGTAGAAGACCAGGATTCAAATCACAGCACCCACGCTGGTAGCCTCAGTTTCAAGGGAATCCTATGGCCTCTTCTGAGCTCTGAACTCCATGGGCACTGCATGGTACTTACATACATGCAGGCAGTACACTTATACACACAAAGTGAAAATAATAAATAAAATATTATTTAAAAAGAAAACAATGAAGGAAAAATGCTGCTGGAACAAGACACAGGATGGGGAGGAAAGTCAGTGAATTCACAGGTCAGGAGGAGGAAGCCAGCCAGGGCTGGTCCACGAACTAGGGGACAGGTGCTTTCAGGCCACTGGAAGTGGGCACTGGTGAATGTGAAGCAATGGTAGAGCACTGCGAGCAAGACCCACGTCAACTCTATCAGACCAGGACCCAGAGTGGAGCAGGGAAATGGGCGGCCTGTGGGCCCTGGCCTGGGAACTGCCGGAGACCAACTACTGCCGGGCAAGGGAGAGTAGGCCTTACTAACAATCTCTAGGTAGTCTGACTAGATGCCAGTGGATGAATGTGCACCGAAGGACATCTGGGTATAAATGCTAGACTGGATAGGACTTAACGTATGGCAGAATACACAGGAAGTGGGATTGCTGGGGCACAGATTGGGGAGGGTTCTAAATTTGATTAAGAACTGTTAGGAGAAATGTATAAAGGCTTGGTACAAAAGTTTTTAAAAAGAAAAAGTAAAAAGAGTAGGAAGCTGGAGCAACTGAAACAGACCGACAATCTGAGCCATGGGCTGAATGAGAAGCAGCCTCCTCTCCGAGTCACAGGAAGTCTTAACTGTCCTGAGCAGAAGGATTCATTGTACTCTAGGAAGAAAATGAGAGAAGAAAATCACACTGGAACATGACTGGTCAAACTGTTTGAATTAGAAGAATAAAACTAAACCCTGTGTTTACTCAGGCAGAAAGAACAATATTGCCTCTGAAGACCGACCTGAACCTTTTCATAACGGCAAATGCCAGAATTTAAGAAAAATCTTTATTTGAAGGGAGAAAAGTTTCTAACCCAAGATGTGAAAAGCACCTATTTATTCTTTCATGGGTGACGGCAACAGAAAGACCTTCCCTCTGTTCTAAGACTAAAAAACTACTCATAATGGGAGCTTTTTGTTGTTAAAATAGCATATAAAACATACTGGAAACTTCTAAGAAATAAGACATAGCAAACAAAAAGAGAATTTCTAGGCACTGTGCTGGTTAAGTCATATTTTGCTTCCTTAAATCCATAATAAATTGAATTTGTAATTCAGAGTCTGAAAAGGTTCCAAGCAGGCTGAACTCACAGCCTCCCCCAGTGAGGCCTTCTCTGTGCTTCAGAGCAGTGGCTGGCCCAGGAGAGGCCGGGAAAATGACTCAGCCGAGGGTTTGCTTTTCGCTACACGAAAGTAAAATTTACAAAGAACTCTATTTTGGCCATTATCAGTGCCAAAGAGCTGACTGTTCTGTGTGTTTCGAACATATATGGAATGACTCCAGTCCCTGGGATTTAATGTGTAAAGGATAATGAAAAACCCAGCAGAAAATTCTGTCACTGAGTCTCCTTTTACAGATTTTTCTCATTTTAGCTGTACTAAACAACGATGGTTTCTGAAACGTTATAAGGAAAATACAGTGAAGTGTTAATAATGTTAACCAGGAACTAGTAAGATTTGAGGTGAGTCTTTTCTTTATAATTTGATTTAATTTTCACACTTGAATAAATATTAATTATTTACTTAAAAGACATTGCATTTTAAAAAATCCCAATACTCAAGAGCCAGAAATAAATCCTAGAAGCAAAACTTGACTATCTGCTAAAAATATTAAAAACTTTCTCCTCAATTTCAAGGATATTTCAAATAAGACCACCATTGCGTACATTTCAGATCCATTAGTGGGGAGAATAAATTTTGCTCTGCCTGTCTGGTTTCAGATTGACACAGATCTTATTAATGGGGCTGTGAACAGACAATAACTTTGGAGATCAATACAGAGACATCTAACAGGACTGATGACACATGTATCTGTCACCTGGTAGTTATATCTTGCATAATGGAATCATTACTTATAATGACAAATAAATGAATTTGACATCTATCAACAAGAGAATTAAAAGATAAAAGTTGTCAACATATTCTGTACTATCATTATCCAAATGTGAGATGCAGGCAACATTGTGGGGAAAAAAAAAGAACTAAAAACCATACTGAAAGTAAAAATGGGAAGTTACAAAAGCATTGATAGCACGAGTCCTGTGGGTTCACACACTTGGTTCATTGTGGTTGGGGTTCAACTGTATTCAGTGAAACCGTGAAAGCATTCAGGGAGATGATAGATTCAGAATAGTAGCTATTTCTAGGGAAGGAAGGAAAGAACTTGAAGCTGGAGAGAGTCGCACAAGGTGCTGGCTGGCAGATCTGTGATTGTTTTCTTGGGGAAGCACTGAACATCTGGGGCATGCATGCAAAGACAGTGATGGCAAGTTGACAATATGTACATTATTTTCTTGAAACACATCATGGTAGAATTAAAGTGCATATTAGTAACATTTTATTCATGGTATACATTTCATAAATATAAAAATAAGGTTTGGAAGTCTCCTGGACCACCCAGGCCAACAAGTCAAAGGGAGGTTTCTCCTATCTGGCACTGTTACTTGCTATGTAGCCTTCAGCTATGCACAAGACTCATGGAGATATATTGTATGTGGAGTTTATCATTAGGTTGTTAGATTAATATGATTCCCTCTGGTGTTTTACCCTAGTTAGGCGTTATTTATCTTGTCCCCCACCCCTCTCTCCACGCCTTCCCCATCTAAAGTATCCGCATTTTCCCCATTTCTCCCTTGATAATACCCGTCTACCATGGCCCCGTCTACCATGGCCCCGTCTACCATGCCCCCTCTACCATGGCCCTGTCTACCATGCCTCCCTCTACCATGGCCCCGTCTACCATGCCCCCGTCTACCATGGTCCTGTCTACCATGCCTCCCTCTACCATGGCCCCGTCTACCATGGCCCCCTCTACCATGCCCCCGTCTACCATGCCCCCATCTACCATGGCCCCCTCTACCATGGCCCCGTCTACCACGCCCCCGTCTACCATGCCCCTGTCTACCATGGCCCCATCTACCATGCCCCTGTCTACCATGGCCCCCTCTACCATGCCCCGTCTACCATGCCCCCTCTTGAGCTCCTTCTTTCCTTTTCTCCCCGTAGTTCCCTGTGTAACCCTCCCTCCTCCCTCCCATTTAAACACCCCATTTTATCTGTCTCCCCTTTAGTAACACCTGTTTCTACTACTCTCTCAGGTTCCTTCTTTCTCTTTACTTCCCTGGCCCTTGACCGCCTCCCAGCACTTGAAAGTTAGACCCTATTGCTGAAGACAGGACATACTTCAGACACAGGAATTTGAGCAATGGAGCTGGAACTGCCCTGGAAGCCACTTCCCCTGAAGCCTACCTCTCATAGCTCTGGAGAACACTATGCAAACAGCTAAGGGAGAACATCATTCGATGGCCCAACACCAGCTTCATGACCAAATCACCACGTCAAAGACCCCCACAGCATTTGACACTGGTGCAGTAGTGGCACTTTTATCTTGGGGCCAATCAACGGCTACCTAATTGGTCTTAGAGCCCACTCAATGGGAGGAAACCCCCATGTGTGATACTGTAACCATAGCCAAATACACATGGCTGAAGAGCTCATAGGTCTTAGAGAAATTCCTAAGGCCGTCACATTCCTAGACTAATGTAACTTCTCACTAAGTGCAAAATATGTATCCTTATATTTACAGTCAAGAAGCTTGTTTTGTACCAGATGGAGACTACTACAGAGCACACAGCTGGTCACACACAGACACTGTCTGTGAACTGCCCATGCCTAAGTGGCACATCTACAATGCAGCTTCTACACCTAAGGTTCAAAGACATAGAACAAGGGGTAAAGAGGACATAAACAAATCTCTAAACTCCCAAAAATGAAGCTCCATCAAGCAACAGAGGTCTAGGAACACAAAAGATTACAAGTGGCCGAAGCATGGAGATTAGGAGCCTGCAGAGTGCGGGTCCCTGAACAGCACTCCTCTATTAAGTTTAACTCACCCAGGGATTGGGGACTGTTGCAGAAAATGGGGCAGAAAGCTTGTGAGAGCCAGTGAGGAGGGGTGTGACCATATGGAAATAGACTCCTATAGGCTCTGGGGACCTGCTCATATGAACCTACAGCCATGGTGTCAGCATGCACAAGACCCATGCAGACTCAGGCAGACAAAACCCATCATGGCACTGGAGAAACGGGCAGGAGATTCCAACGTTTTTAAAAGAAATACTGGCCACTGACTACTGTTGGGCGAGGATGAATTAGTCTTCTTAAAAGCAAGGAACTCTGGATAAGCTGACTAGACCTCAATTGATGCACCTGCATTGAGGAACATTTGGGGACACTGACTTGACACAATAGACCTTAAACAGATGGAAGAATGGATTCTAGTTGGGGCCAGTGGAGTTTAAAGATGATTAAGATTGATTGAGATGTTCTGTATGAGATACACAATGATTCAGTAAAAAAATGAAGTTTTTGTGTTTTAGTATTCCATATGACCACAATTAAATAAAATATTTTCAACATAAAGTCCACAAGTGAATAAAACAAAATCAAATATTGGTTATATCTGGAGGATGTATGCTATTTTTAAATTATCTTTCTGTATTTTCAAAAGATCCTATAATTTCTGCAATTGAAAAAAGGCTTCTGCGTTAGATAAGAGAAGAAGCTATATGTCTATTTAATCAGATAAAAATAGAATAACATAACAGTGGATCCTATTTCTCTAAAGAAAATGGAAATAAGCCTAGGTAGAAACGACTCTACAAAGAAGTGGCCGGTGGCCAGCATTCAGCACACCATGCTGCTCTCTGAGGGCTGGAGCCAACTAAAGCCTTGGGGGAGTTGTTCTCATGGGCTGTTTCAGCAGAGTCGGAGGGAGGGCTTAGACTACAGAAACACAGCCAGAGGGAAGACGAGGTTCGGGGTCTGACTGTGGTGTGGACGCTGGATTCAGAAGAGAGGTCGGGAGCACACACCGTGGAGGTTACAGCAGAAGTGTGGAGAGGCAGCCTGAAACCGAGACCAGGCGATGTTCGTCAGAGATGGCCCCTCTGTCTCTGACACGCGAGAAAGGGGAGTGTGGTGCGGAATGTCCCCACCACGTGGGCAGCAGGTGGGCCTTCCAACCCCTCAGGGCCCCGGTCACAGAAAAATCTGTTCCCGGAAAGAAAAACATCCCTAAACCAAGGGATGTAATTTGCAGGAGATGGGATCGAGGTGCCTAGACAGGAAGTGGACTTCCGTTACAGAGCCCCTTGGAATTTGGAAAGACCCATTGACTAACTTCTCTTGGTTTCCTGAGAGTAGAAGCCTCCACCCTACACCCCAGACTGCCGCAAAAGGCCATCCAAGGATGGAGGGGAACCTGACCGTACCAGAGAAGAAAAGACGAGTCATGACTACTTCTACTGCATTTGATTTTCTAATTTCTGCTTACAATTTAAAAACTTGTTTTCACTTCTGTACTTTATTTGGTGGTTGTGTTCTAACTTGTATTTCATCGGAAAGTTCGTTATGACGTCTTTGTTTGTGTGCATTGAACCTACGGTGTTTCCCTGCCACTTCTGACCGGACCCTGGAGCCCACACCCCTCCTCCTCCTCATCCCCCCACACTCCTCCTCCTCATCCCCCCCACTCCTCCTCCCCCTCATCCCCCCCACAATCCTCCTCCTCATCCCACCCACACTCCCCCTCCTACTCATCCCACCCACACTCCCCCTCCTCCTCATCCCACCCACACTCCTCCTCCTCCTCATCCAACCCATACTCCTCCTCCTCATCCCACCCACACTCCTCCTCCTCCTCATTCCCACCCCACACTCCCCCTCCTCCTCATTCCCACCCCACACTCCCCCTCATCCTCATCCCACCCACACTCCTCCTCCTCATCCCACCCACACTCCCCCACCTCCTCATTCCCACCCCACACTCCCCCTCCTCCTCATTCCCACCCCACACTCCTCCTCCTCATCCTCCCCACTCCTCCTCCTCATCCCACCCACACTCCTCCTCCTCCTCATCCCCCCCACGCTCCTCCTCCTCATCCCCCCACACTCCTCCTCCTCATCCCCACCCCACACTCCCCCTCCACCTCATCCCCCCCACACTCCTCCACCTCATCCCCCCCACACTCCTCCTCCTCATCCCACCCACACTCCCCCTCCTCCTCATCCCTCCCCACACTCCTCCTCCTCATCCCCCCCTCCTCCTCCTCATTCCCACCCACACTCCTCTTCATTCCCCTCTACTCCTCCTCCTCATTCCCCCCCACTCCTCCTCCTCATCCCCCACACACACTTCTCCTCCTCCTCACCCCCTCCACTCCCCCTCCTCCTCATTAACCCCCCACTTCTCCTCCTCCTCACCCCCTCACACCTTCTCCTCCTCCTCACCCCCCACACTCCCCCTCCTCCTCATCCCCCCCACACTCCCCCTCCTCCTCATTTCCCCCCACTTCTCCTCCTCCTCACCCCCCCACACCTTCTCCTCCTCCTCACCCCCCACACTCCCCCTCCTCCTCATTCCCCCCCACTTCTCCTCCTCCTCACCCCCCCACACCTTCTCCTCCTCCTCACCCCCCACACTCCCTCTCCTCCTCATTCCCCCCTATGCTCCTCCTCCTCATCCCCCACTCCTCCTCCTCCTCATTCCCCCCACACTCCTCCTCCTCACCCCCCACACCTTCTCCTCCTCCTCACCCCCCACACTCCCCCTCCTCCTCATTCCCCCCCACTTCTCCTCCTCCTCACCCCCCCACACCTTCTCCTCCTCCTCACCCCCCACACTCCCCCTCCTCCTCATCCCCCCCACGCTCCCCCTCCTCCTCATTTCCCCCCACTTCTCCTCCTCCTCACCCCCCCACACCTTCTCCTCCTCCTCACCCCCCACACTCCCCCTCCTCCTCATTCCCCCCCACTTCTCCTCCTCCTCACCCCCCCACACCTTCTCCTCCTCCTCACCCCCCACACTCCCTCTCCTCCTCATTCCCCCTATGCTCCTCCTCCTCCTCCCCCACTCCTCCTCCTCCTCATTCCCCCCACACTCCTCCTCCTCACCCCCCCACACCTTCTCCTCCTCCTCACCCCCCACACTCCCTCTCCTCCTCATTCCCCCCTATGCTCCTCCTCCTCATCCCCCACTCCTCCTCCTCCTCATTCCCCCCACACTCCTCCTCCTCACCCCCCCCACACCTTCTCCTCCTCCTCACCCCCCACACTCCCTCTCCTCCTCATTCCCCCCTATGCTCCTCCTCCTCATCCCCCACTCCTCCTCCTCCTCATTCCCCCCCCACACTCCTCCTCTTCATTCCCCCCACACTCCTCCTCCTCATTCCCCCCCACACTCCTCCTCCTCCTCATTCCCCCCACACTCCTCCTCCTCATTCCCCACACTCCCCCTCCTCCTCACCTCCCCACTCCTCCTCCTCATTCCCACCCCACACTCCCCCTCCTCCTCACCTCCCCACTCCTCCTCTTCATTCCCACCTTGCTCCCTTTGTCCCCCTTCACATTCCCCCCCCCATTTCTCTATGTAACAACACTATCCTTGATTTCATCAAAGCCGGTGATCTCCATGTTCCCCAGCTGATACCCTGGTACCGCTGTCTCGAACTGCATCGGGGACACAAGTGAAGCACACGTGTCTTCTGTTGCAAACTAATGCTAAGACTGCTGACAGGCTGTGTCTGTCATCGATGTTGTTTATCCATGAATAGGAGTGAGGGACAATCAGAGTGAAGAAAAGTCACCAGAAGCAGCGTCACATGAAATCAAATAAACGGAAATGTAGAAAGTGGGGAAGGATAAACACAGACGGCACGTCTGTCCTGCCAGATGTACAAAACACCACAAAGAAACAAATACATGGGATTAGAACATTCCCTGACACAGATATGTGGTCAGAACTCTTCAATACCAGAAACACGAGATAACAAAATATCTTATGAGCCAGAAAAAGATGTAAGAGCCTTGCTTTTAAGAGGGATCAATGCATCTGCTCAAGACTTAGGCAGCAAAATTATCCAAGTGGATGAAGTAGGATTTGGAGAGAAAGTCAAGTACATGGAAGAAAAAAAAATTCACAAGACTGAGAATGAAAAATAAATAATAAATTCTGGAATGAAAGTATCCATCAAAAATCCTTGGAAAACATGATCAATAGGCAGAATGGAGCAGAAGGATGAGTCGGGATGGAAAGCAAGGTCAAGACAAACATACATTCAGAGGCATACAAAGAAAAATAATAACAAATATGACCGAAACTGTAAGAACTCTGGAAGACCAAACCTAAGACTCTGTGGGGTAGAAGAAACTGAGCCAAAGGTAAAGGCATAGAAAATGCATCCCATTAAACTAAAACAGAAAATGACTTACACTTAAAGAAATGGATATCCAGACACAAAGTCATTCAGCGTCTCAAATAGATATGACCATAGGTGAACCTCTGCACTACATGTCAAGGTCAAGATATCAAAAATATAAGGCAAAGATCCAATATTAAGGCTGTAAGAGAAAAACATGGACTCAGATCCAAAGACAGATACATCAGAAGAGTGAGAGATCAGAAACCTGTTGTTGGAAACCCTACACACCAGAAACTCATGGATCAGTACCCTGCGAGTCCTGAAAGGGAACAACTGTCAACCAAGATTGCTCTACTCAACAGAGCTCTTCTGAAATTGATGGAAAACAGAACATGTCAAGAACAGCACAAATCAGTGCAGCTCTAGACAACTAAGGCTGTAGAACGTACTTAGAGGAATTCTGTAGAGAGAGGAAGAAGAAAGCCAGTCTCTTCGGTGAGAGTCAGGAAAGAAAACATTCATAGGAGATGATAGATGTACAGGAAGTCCAGAAGGGATCCATCCTGTTCAAAACAGTAACCCAGGAAGTCCCTAATACTGACGGGAGGAGGGGCTACCAACAATTCAATAGACTAAAACCGCAACAAATAAAATCACAGGAAGCAGCAAGCTCATGTCAATAACAACCTTAATGCAGACTGTATTAAAAAACAAAATCCAACTCTATTTTATCTCCAAGATGTGTCACACTGGTAACAACATCCATGAACTGAGAGCAAAAGACTGGAATCAACCTATCAAGCAAACGTAAGTCACACACAAGATGCTCTGAGAGCTGATAAAGTAGCTTCTAAAGCAAAACTAGTCATAATAAATAAAGAAGACAACTAAATATGAGTAGATGGTAAAATTCATCAAAAAGATTTAAAAACTGTATCTATGTATCTAATTTTGGAACTCCAATTTCATGAAAGAATCATGAAAAGACATTAAATATCTGATAGAATAACAATTGTGGGAGATTTCAATATCCCACTATCATCTTAAAATAGGTTATCCAAACTACATATCCCAACCCAAGCTAAGGAACTTCTGCAACTGATGACTTCTGGGAGGGAGAGAGGCTGTCTTACAGGGATAGGATTCTTGGTGGGCCAGTTGTTGGATCCATACTGAAGGACATTTGGGGCTTACAAATCAGACTGTATGAGCCACTATAAACACAGACACACACACACACACACACATATATATATATGTGTGTGTGTGTCTGTGTGTGTGCTGGATAGCTTTAGTTGTCAACCTGACACATCTGGGTAGAGGGAACCTCAGTTGTGGAATTACTTCCATTAGACTGGCCTATGGCCACGTCTGGAGACATTTTCTTGAGTGCTGAGTGATGTGGAAGGTCAGAGCTCACCGTGGGCAGTGGCACCCTTTGGCAGGTTTTCCTGTATTGTATGAGAAAGCAGGTTGTGGACAGACCAGGGCGCAGGCCAGTAAGCAGCGCTCCTCCAAGGCCTGGGCTTCATTCAGCTCCTGCCTCCAGCCTGGTTCCTGCCTTGGCTTCCCTTGATGGTAGACTGTGCTTGTAAGCTAAATGAACCCTTTCCTTCCCAAGGTGGTTTTGGATAGAGTGTTTTGTCAAAGCAATTGAAAGCAAACTAGAACAATATATAAGAGAGTAAATTAAACTGGGGAGGGCCAGTGGGGGTGTGGATAGAGGAAGGGATCTAAATACCTTCAAGGTATTTTGTATGAAAAATCACAAAAATTCACTAAAAAAGCCAGCAAAGAAATTTCAGAGCTTAATTATACCACAGATCAATTGACTTTAGAGTTATCTAGAGAATATTCCATCAAATAGGTGGGGATACGTATTTTTCTAAACTGTTTATCCAATCAACCACATTATAAGTCTGGAAGCAAATCTTTTTATGCATCTATTTATGTGTATAATATTATGCCTCCATGTAGGTAAGTGCACCGTGTCATGAAATACCTGTGAAGGCTGAAGAGGGAATCAGATTCCCTGGAACTGGAGTTATGGTTGGTTTTTCACCACAATGTGGGTGCTGGTATTCAAACCCAGGTTTTCTGCAAGAGCAACCAGTGCTTTTAACTGCTGAGCCATCTCTCCAACCTCTGGGAACAAATCTTAAATACCAAAAGTGAAATAATTACTTAGACCTTACTAGATCATACTGGAATAAAACTAGAGATCAACAGGAAGAAAAACCATTGAAACAGTACAAATACTGGGTGACACAACCATTTGCTTTTGATGAAAAATGTATCACAGAAGACACAAAAGAAGAAATACAAAAATTTCAATAATCAAATAAAAGCAATAGCACAGCCTTCCGGGATCTCAGGATGGGGCTGAAGGGGGACATGTAGCTAAGAGCTGGATGAAAAGTTTGTGGAATTAGTCAAAGAGCTCGTTTCTTGAGATGATAAATAAAATTGAAAAACCTCTAGCCAAATGAGAGAGAGAGAACAAACTATAAAATTAGAGATGAAAAAAAGTTATTACAAAAACTCCTAAAGAAATCTATAGGATCAATAGGGAGCACTTTAAAAACTAACATTTATAAATCTGAAAAATCTAGAAGAAATACACAAATTCCTGAAGATACATAACACAGAAATCAAACCAAGACGTTATAAAGAACTTAGACTCATAATAAGCAATGAGATTGAAGCAGGAATGAAAAGTTTCCCCACAAAGCCCAAGACTGAATAGATTCACTGCTGGTGTCTGCCAAACCTTCAAGGAAGACGTAAGATCTGATTATCTCAAATTGCTCCACAAGAGAGAAGGGGAAGGACAATTGCCAAACTCTTTCCCTGAGGCCACAATTGCTCTGAAAACAAAACTGGGTATGGACCCAAGAACAACAGAAGGAAAACTATAGACCAACTTTCCTGGTGAACACAAATGCAAAGATTGTCAACAATGGATTTAGGAACTCTGTCAAGAACACATTAAGAAGACCACCACCCCCAACCAAGTTGGCTTCATGCCAGGAATGCAAAGATGTCTCAACCTATGTAGTCAATAAATGTAATATAAATACATCAATAAATGTAGCATAATGGATCAAAGGACACAGAAAAGGCATTTAACAAAGTTCAGTGTGCCTTTATGAGAAAAGTCATAAAGAACTTAGGAATTCGAAGAACATATCTCAACACATAATGGCTATGTATGACAAACCTATTGCCAACATTCTATTAAGTGGAAAAACATGAGAACATTCTCACTTAAATCTAGAATGAGAAAATGGTTCCCCTTATCCCAATATAGTGCTTGAAGTCTTAGCTAGAGCGCTAAGATAAAGGAAAGAAACATCGTAGATGTAAGGAAGGAAGAAGTCAACTTATCCCTATTTGTAGATGATATGTTCTTTTTTTTTCTTATTCTTAAAACAGCCCCATGGACTCCACCAGAAAACTCCTAGATCTGATACTTTCAGTAAAGTTGCAGGATACAAAATCCACATACTACTCATAATAACTTTGTAAAAAATCTCTAGAAATTAAGACAAGTAGGTGGATGATGCGAGGACAGTTATGATGCGGAAATGCTGAGAAAGGAAAGTGGACACCACAGATGAGGAAAAGAGCTTCCACGCTTATGGGCCTTCAGAACTGAACTTGTGTCAAAGTGTCTAGATTAGTAAACAGGATCTGTGGCTTCAGTGCAATTCCCATCAATTTTCCAAGGATATTTTTCACAGAACTAGAAAAAACATTCCTAAAGTTCACACAAAAAACACCAGTGACCCCAAATATCCAAAATAATCGTAATCAGAAAGAAAATGCTGGAGATAGATCAAATACCTGGCCTCAGATTACACCACTGCCCTGCGCTGACGGAGAGCACGGGATTGGCACCAAAACAGGCGTGTAAGTGGAGGGAGTAGAAAAGAAATCAAGAAATAAACATACTGTTTCAGACACCTGATTTTTAAATAAAATGTCAAAAACATGCATTGGAGAAAAGACAGCTTCTTCCACACAAGGTACCGAGGAAACTGTACACCCCTCTGAGGAAAAAAATCATTTCAAGATGCAGGTAGAATCAAGGATGTTCTTAAAAGGACTCCAGTAGAACGAGAAATAACACAAAGAATTGAGTTCTGTGAAGTTAAGAAGCTTCTGTACAGCAGTGGAAATAACCAACAGACTGAAGAGACAGTCCAAAGAACAAGAGAAAAGTTTTCCAAGTATATTTCAGAAAGGGGATTAAGATAGAGAACATATGAAGAACTATACAAATTAGATACCCCAAACCCAAATCTTCAAACCAGTTAGTGGACTAATGATCTGAAGAGACAGGTCTCAAAGGAAGAAACAGAAATAACTAATAAATACTTTAAAACATTTTTCAACATCCTTAGCTACCAGGAACATACAAATTAAAACAATTTTGAATTCTATCTCACACTAGTCAGAATGAAAAACATAAGAAAGAAAGAAACAAACAATATCTAGTGCTTACAAATACACGTTAAGTTCGGTCTAGTCTAGTATTTGTACCTAGATGTACCTCGGTGCAAATCTATCCGCTGGAGTCTAGTCAGCCTATCTAGAGATTGTAAGTAGGGTCTGCTCGCCCTCACACAGTAGTAATCAGTTTCCAGCAGTTCCCAGGCTAGGGCAAACCCACCACCTGTCTCCCTCTCTCGACTCTGGGTGCTTGTCTCATTTGAGGTGGTGTGGGTCCCGTGCTCGCTGTCACCACTGTACAATTCACATGTGCAAGCTTCCAGTGGCCTGAAAGTCTCTGCTTGTCTATGTTCATGGAACAACCTCAGCTTTTGCAATCTTTTGGCCTCCTCTTCCCTGAACGATGGTTTGTTAACTGCGATACAAGCTATTGCCAGAGCTCTTGGTTATCTACAAGAACTGGAAGATAAGACCCTACTGCTGAACACAGGACACACTTTGGACACAGGACATGGTACAGTGGATCAGGAGCTGAACTGGAAGCCTTCTACCTGAAGTTTAGCTCTCTTAGTTCAAGGGATACTCTGCAAGCTGCTACGGGGGAAAATCAATCAGTGGTCCAGCCCAGCCCTAAAGCTGAATAACCGTAATGACCGGCGCAGCAAACTATGTCTATTGGCTCAGTAGCGGCACGGTTATCTGGGGAGTAATCAATGGAAATCTAATTGACTTAAAGGCCTCTCAGTGGGAGTTAACTCATGGGTGGTACTGTAAACACAGCTAAACACACATGGCTGGAGAGGTCACAGATCCTGGAGAAAGCCCTATCTCTGTCATATCTCTAGAGCAATGAAATTTCATACCATATGCTAAATATGGACACTTATATTTACAGACAAGCATGCTGTACACCACTCATCAAAGAAGCTTTTCTTTGAGACAGGTGGAGGCTACCACAGAATCCCTCAACTGATTTTTGGCTTTGCTCTCTCTGCTACTGTGGTGGTTTGAAGTATCTGGACATTTTGCACCCAGTTGGTGGCTCTGTTTTGGGAGGTCTTAGAAGGTGTGGCCATGCTGGAGGAAGCAGGTCACTGTCGGATGACTTACAGAGTTCTTAAGCCTTGCTGGATCTCCAGTCCCTCTCTGCTTCCTGTGCCTGCTTGAAGATGTGAGCACTTAGCTTCTGTGTCTCCTCCATCCACCTCTGCTGCCACGCCTCCCCGCCATGATGGACTCTTGCCCCTTTGGAACCGTGAGCTAAATAAGCTCTTCCTTTTATAAGTTCTCTTAGTCAGTGTTTCTGTCACAGCAACAGAAAGGTAACTAATAGTTAGCTACCAGTTCACAAATTCTATGCTATGGAACACTGGTAGCTCTTAGCCTTTGTGGTGCGAATTATGTTCTTTAGAAAGGATTCCAGGGTCAATACGTTCAAAATGATTGCTTCCATGTTTCTGTTTGAAGCATGATGGACACTTATTGCACTTTAAAGACTCTGAGAAATTTCATGGTAAACACCTCACATAAACATACCCCACAATAGACATTAATTGTTCACTTAATCATTGTTGTTTCCTAAACATATGCAATTGAAGATCTATTAGCAAAACATATTTATTATCATTTAGGAGATATTCTTTTTCAGGGACCCAGTTTTCAAAACCTAGTCTTAGTTACAGAGATCTCAAAAGTATGATTCAGCTAGGAGTGAGGTTTAAGGAGAGATTTTGAAACCTGAACGTGGCAGTGTTATAAAGAGTAAAGAGATGGATTCAGGAGAAAGTCAATATTGCCCAAAGAGCAATCTCATCTGTGACTGAGTCTCTGTCCACAAAATGAAGCAAGGCCATCTCTTTACTAGATGGTAGAATTCTGCCTAAGTTGAGTTCACCAGTGTGGGTTTTATTTCTGAAAGACATCAAGACCTTTATGGAAAATAGGTTAGGCAGGCAGGGGTCAA
The DNA here is from genome assembly GCA_035773235.1 of Eospalax fontanierii. Classification (NCBI taxonomy): domain Eukaryota; kingdom Metazoa; phylum Chordata; class Mammalia; order Rodentia; family Spalacidae; genus Eospalax; species Eospalax fontanierii. The sequence continues at coordinate 5,844,168 of CM069540.1, forward strand.
AGACTCCTAACTCTGCCTGAACCTCACCTGTTCTCTACACGTACTATCATATAAGGGAGAACAGGAAGTGCTGGAGGCTTCCTGAGAAGAAAATTACTATGGAACAAAACAGACTTTTAAGACCCGAGCCCACATCACTGTGCCTGGTAGTGATAATCAGATGGGCAGGAAGCTCCTGGCTCACATTTGACACAGCTTTTCTCTAATTGATATTTAGTATTCAGAAACATGACAATGTCTAAATTTCAGAGACTCATTTCCAATCCCCAAGGGGAAATACAGGAATGATCTTGAATACTTTGAAATAATGTGACTTGAAAACTGTAGGCGCAGACAACTTGTCATATTTTCAGATTATAAAGTGGTCTGATGTCTACTGTACTCTACATTTAATACTCATAAAAACCATATTACGTAGCCTTTTTCCCTTGCCAACTCTACATATTAACTGTGTCATTGTGAGCTATCGCCAATCCTTCCCACTCAGAGGCACATCGTGCTTTGCTTGCTCTAAAAATGACAATGAAATATATTTTGAGCTTCTATTTCCTGGCCAGGAAAGAACACAAGCCTTGTGACCAGTTGCACCGTGAAAGATACTAGAAAAAATGAATCCATGACTCAAAGGAGATAGAGAAGGAGCCGGCATGTGACCAAATTGTGAAAATGGGAAACTTTGTCCATGATACTTGGTTTCCATGAGTATGCCATCCCTTACCCTAGTGAGACAGCTCAGGGACCACTCTGCTCATAGGGGAGCTGACTCTGAAACCCAGGCCCATCATGCTGTGAAGACGGAGGCAGATTCCTGTTGGAATCTCAGGAGAAGACTGTGACAATCAGAGAACACTAGTAACAGTAGATGAGAGATGAGAAGCATTTTGGAGGGGCAACAGTCTCCGTGTGCATGACATCCTACCAGGAAGGTTCAGAGGTGGTCCATCTCAGAGATGAATGTGGGCCTGAAATGATTAGTGTCCTGCTTAGATTATAAAGAACACTTAACACTGAGTTCTGAAAGAAAGATGGGAGTCGGAACCGAGATATTCCAGATTTGTGATATAGCTCTTCCATGGCCTATGAGCTTATAGTTAAAAAGATTACACACATGTAAACAAAGTTAATCATGTACTAGAGATGTGAGTCTTTGTGAGATGGAACAGCAAACAATAATTAGTAGAATTCAGTTCATACCTGAAGCCCTTAGCAGAGTAGCTAATGATAATCTCTGTCACAGGGACGTGCTGCCTGCTATCTGTGGCTCTCTCTCCAACACCCAGTCCAAGATTAGTCATTACAAATAATGATGATGATGGTGTTGATGATGACAGCTATTGTTTACACAAATTATCTGAAGACCTGTTATGGTTAATTTATCAGCTTGACTAAGCTGTAGGATACTCTTATTGGATGGAACACCATTTTGAGGTGTGTCTGGGCTTTTTTTGAAAGAGCAACATTTGAATCAATAGAATTGAATGACTAAAGTCTCCCTTCCCAAGGTGAATGTGCATTCAGTTTTAGTTCATATAACAAAAATGGAGAAAGGATGGATTTGCTGTCTGTCTGAGCTGAGACGTCACTCTATACCTCTCTCCGGCTCTTCTGCATCAGGACTAATACAGTTGCCCTCGCTCTCCTAGAGCTCCCAGTCTGAGACATAAAGCCTTAGAGTCTCTGCTTCTTCAGCCTTTGCAGTTGGGCTAGAGTTGAGCTACAAGTTTTCATGTGCTTCTGGTTTGCAGACAGTGCAATGTGGAATTTCTCATCCTCCATAGTTATGTGAACCAATCTTTCATAACAGGCATATATAACTCTTACATTACTATGGATATCTTTTTAGCTCTATGTGTCTGGAAAGCCCTGAGTAAAATAATAATAATAATAATAATAATGATATAAAAAGAATCATAATGGTAGTAATAGTAATTGAATATTAATGGCTCCATTAACATAGATATTTTAACTTTATTTCATAGGTAGGACATCTCATCTTGGTCACTGATGAGAGGTGAATTGTGAACCATCACTTCACAGCTTTAGATCTCCGATAGAGTCACTCACCAACAGCACTCAGCATCTCCTCCAGGTAGGCCTTTTCTAGATGTGGGAAAAGCCTCTGCCACAGAGGACAGCCTCATGCTTGGTTCACAGTGAAATGGCAATATAATAGACTATGCATATATGTAACTTAAGCATTGTAAGCAAGTGTATTTAAAATGGTAACATATAAATCCAAACTATATTCTGTGAAAATCACAAAAAGCTAACATATTCAAAAGAGCATTTTAAAAGCATTGATGTATTTATTTTTATTTTATTTGTCTGAGTGCCTTTGTCTGCATTTATGTATGTGACCACATGTGTGTAGTGCCTGTGGAGGCCGGAAGAGGTAGTCATATCCCCTTGGCACTCGAGTTACTGACAGTTTTTAGCCACCATGTGGATGCTAGAAGCTGGACCTGGGTCCTCTCAAGAGCAGCCAGTGCTCTTGACCACTGAGCTCTCCTCCAGTCCCTGACCCCCAGCCCAAAGAGCATATCTTTCAGTTGGAGTGTTTTGGAAAATTGAAGTGACCAGAAAAAAAGGGAAGAGTTGTTCATAGCAAATGAGTTTGGGGTCGAAAGGTGACAGACTACGGATTGAAGGAGTGACCTAACCAAGAATTGATAAAAAGAATACATGTTTGTTAAGTGGTAGAGGTTCCCACATAATCATGTTATAGGTTGAGTGTGAGTGCAGAAGGAGAAAATACTGGAGAGATAAAACGGAAGCTGAGCAAAGAAAACTTTGATTTCCCAGGTAATGGGACAAAACATTATTGTCAAGGTATTGAGAAATCACAGGGTCTCTGTGAGCAGCTTAGTGTGTCGTTGTGCCCTGTCATCATGGGTGGGATGAGTCAGACCAAGCGGACTAGAATGGCTTCAGACAGACGGATTGGAGAGGCACCACAGCAGATCGGGTGAAGGAAAATGCGGAGCTAGACCAGAGTGGTGTGGCGGGGGCGGAGGCGAACAGGGATGAAGAGCTTGTGGGGTGCGGCGGACACTGCTGTGCTCCCAGGATGCTGCCGCCCGAGCCTCTCCATCTCAGCACAGATGAGGGCCGCAGGGCTTTGAGTCTGAGAGACATCACCATGATGTCTGGTGCCCACTGGTGCACCACGCCCCCTTCGGCTGCAAGACTCTGGACTTCTCCTAGACCTAGCCTGGTGTCCTCCAGGGACGAAACTGGGCACAGGCAAGACTACAGCCCTATTAAAAAGTAGTAGATGTAAAATTCACAAACCCATGGCAGTATCGATTCAATCAATACTCCCTCCTCTCCCCCTGTTAAGGTGTCTCCCCAAAACCTGAAATCCAAATAAGTTAGAGGAACAGTCCTGAGAGCTGAGGCAACTGCACCGTCAGTGTTCATCGGAGGACTCTAAGGGCTCTAAGGGCTGAGAGCGTCAAAGCTCTGATCTCTGGTGGAAAGGAGGCTGAGTGGGTGGGAGCTTGGCAGGAGCTGGAGCTGAGTCAGAACTGAGCACAGGCAGCAGTATTTAAAAGATCTGTTGACCCTGAGCCATGTGAGCCCTGAACCCCACTGATAATACAGGTCAAGAGTCCCTTCCAGGAGAAGAGGTGGAGAAAGAGTCTAAACTGGGCAGAGCAGGGATAAAAGGAGAACAATTCAGATGAGAACTGAGTTAGGCAGGAGAGGACGGAACCTCACAGGGGCTATGTGTCTGCAATTATTCTGAGAAGGGGTTCTAGGGCTGTGAGTCTAGAGAAGTTCTTCTGGACTTTGATCCCTTTGGAAAGTGCAGAAAACTCACCTCGTTGCATACGAGCAAGGAAAAGTGTGCAGTGTAATAAAGACAGCAAGGAGCAGCATGGACTCCCTGTGGCCTGGGGGGGCGGGGAGGAGGCCTCACAGTGGCGAGAGCCAAAATGGCATTTCAAAATGAGCTACAAGAAACCAAGCTACTGCCAGAAGTCTGAGAGGAAATCTCCAAAGAAAAGCTCAGAACAGGGTGAGTACAGATAATTTGAAAAGAAAGCAGTCATAAATTAAGAAAAAAACTGTAGATAAAACTATAAAATCACTTCTCAAGAAAGTAGAGTCCAAAAGCCCTACAAAAGTAAACAGGAAGGATGACGCAGTGACTGCAGGAAGGAGGGAAAAATTTAAATAATTTCAATATGAACAGAGCAATCTTTAAGAAACATTGGAGAAGCTAGGAGAATTAAGTAGTTCAACATGTCAATAACAGAGGTCTCCAGCCTAGGATGCATGGAATTCAGGCTTTAGGAATAAAATTCAAAAACCCAGTGAACTTGATTGTTATATTAATTAGCCCATCATCTATTGCTATGACACAGTGCCTGAGGCTGATAATTTAAAATAAAAACACTGCTTTGGAGACCTTAAGCCCAAGACTGGGGTAGGAAGTTGTCTGATTTCCTCAGAATCTGGTGAGCCCCACCCCACTCTCACTCAGTGAGTCACAACATAAAGCAAAGCCACGTACACGCATACACGCAAAAGGAACAAGGCATGCACCAGATGCTGAAACCAATGAGGTCCCGACACAGGAACTTGTTCACCAGGACAGTGGATGGGCTTCAGGGAGTAACAGATCAAGAGCAATCACTCTACATCAGAAAGAAAAAAAGAAAAAGATATTCTCTCCCATCGGAGAATCCCAGTGCACAGTGTATGCATGCACTTCGATAAGCAGCTGTAAGCACGCGCACAGCGCAGCCCGTAGAAAGCAGACGAGAAGGGGTGGCGTGAGCCGAGGAGGGCGGACTGCAGGTAAAGACACAAGGGACAGGACAACAACAGAGAGCTCCTGGGTTCTCTAGTTTCTCCTCCGGCATTGCTTTTTCTTCCTCGTGGTAGCTAAGTGCACACGCTGACATATACGTGCAGCTCTACGGCTTCGGAGGGGTTTCTCCGAGGGTCAGGAGCTACCTGGGCTATGTCGGGTCTGGGACGGGAAAGTCTGGGACTGGCTCCCTTAAGCTGTGTGCTTCTGTTTGAGTTCATTACAATAAAGTAGTTCAAAAAAGAACTTTCCCATTCAGAGGCACTCTTCTGTGACCAAAGCACCCCCCACTAGTTACTTTCCTAGTCCTCCCTATCAAATGCCCTCTCTCAACACTGACACATGAGGACCCAGCATCTGGCACAGGGCTCTGTAGGGACACACATCAACACATAGCAGTGGGGGAAAGATCTCGTCTTGTTGATCAGATGAAATCTATCATCTTCAAAATAATCAACACATGGATCCAACCACAATAGCATAGCGGTGTCTATAACTTTATCACAAATAGGGGATTGTGGAGGTCAGTCAGTGATGTTCTTGACAGGATCCGAGTGCAATTTCCAGAATACAGCACAAAATCTGGGCATACTGGCAGAGCTGTGTGGGTAGAGTCAGAGGGATCCCTGGGGCTTGGTGGCCAGTCTGACCTCACCACCAACATGGTGAGGTCCAGGACAGTGAGAGACCCTGCTTCAAAGTACAAGATAGATGAATGACATCTGAGGTTGACCACTGGCATTCATATGTAGACAAGCAGGTACACCTGCTCCCTCTCCTTAAACATACGGACTCGCCTGTATTCACACACACACGTACAAAAGTCAAAATATCAAACTATAGTTTTCAAAAATATACCAGATTATGATTCTATTTATCATTTTCAAATTTATACTTGACTATATTCAGATCTTATGATACAAAATCTGCATCACAGAATGAAGTAAAACAGAAGTACATATATAAAAAGTATATTGCTGTATCATAAATTTAAATTATTGCTGTAACTGTACCTGTGTGATTAGTTGTCTTTAAAACCCCATTCAGTTTTGTGCATCTAAAGCTATTTTGAGACAGAATCCAGTGGTTTGACCAGATGGTTGAAAGTTTCCATGGCACAGCACATTTTGTAATCTCTGTTACATAACAAAAATCCTCGAAAAGGAACGATCATTTGAAAATATTTCTGAAATAAAAGATAATTTGAAATTACCTAATTCAGAGGACTGGGAAATTAACGTATAATGGTCAAAGCCATTCTTTAAAGAGAAACAGCATTTGGACTGCCCACCAGAAAGGCCACCCGGGGAAACTGGATCGCCACCAGAACTTTCAGCAGCACATTTTGGAGCAAGAATGGTTAGAGTAACATTTTAAAGAAGCCATGGAAAGAAAGCGTGAGACAAAAATTTCACGCAGCCAAATTGACCTTTAAGCACAAAAAGCCTCCAGTCATCTGATGTAAACAAACCCAAAGACGGGTGGGCGAGATGGCCCAGTGGACAGGCGTGTTCTGTCCTTCTACAGGACTCCAGTTCCATTCTCAGCCCTGACGTCAGGCAGCTCACGACTGCCCATTGCTCCAGCTTCAGGAGATCCGACAACCCCTCCTGGCCTCCCTGGGCACCCACAGCACATGTGAACACGTAGACACAAGCACACACATGCGTCGTTTTTTGAACGGACACAGGGAATGCTGCTCTGGTTTGCCCTTTACATGAGCCACGGTGAGCGAGCAACTGGATAGCTGGTGGGCCTACCATGGCGTCTTCATCTTGCTATTGACAACCAAGCTCAGGAACCATTTCTCTCCTCATTAATTTTCATCATGTTTTATAAAAGTATTACTTAATAAAACATTGAAGAAAATCCCTGCATTTTTTGAAGTTATTTTCCAAAGAGCACATTGATCATAGGCATGGGTGAAGGGTGTTAAACATTAACTGACATATACAATTTCAGATAAAAAATAATTGCAAGGGTAATACTCTGACACTGAAGATAGCATGATTATTTAAATAATCAGACTAGGGCGATAGCATATTCAGTAAAGCACTTGCCTTGTACACGCAAGGACGGAGTTCAGTCCTCAAGTTCTCAGAACTCAAGAACTCAGTTTTCAAAAAGCTGGAAATGGTGGTGTTTGCTTGTGCTCCCCTCGCAGGGGAGGCAGAAACAGATGGGCCCTGCGGCTCAATGGCCAGTCAGCCTAGCTGAATCAGTGACCCTCAGGACCCTGAAAGAACCTGTCTCCAAAATGGTGGATGATACTTGAGAAACGACATCTGAGGTTGTCCTCCGGCCTTTACAGGCATATGTGCAGACACATGCATATCTACCCATGCATAAACACACACACACACACACACACATGCACATGCACCCCCACTCTCCCCACATATACATGAGAAATGGGGGAGCTATGTGAATGTTGGTGCTTTGGTTTGGATATAGTTTGAATGGTTCCTTTGAAGTTCATGTCCTAATGGAGTCTGCAGTGTGGCGGGTTAAGGCAGTGCGGGGGAGCGTGATTTAAAGAGATGGTCCTTACTCAATGAAGTTACCAGTTACACTGGTCAGTTTTAACTGTCAGCTTGTTGCAGCCTAGAGTCAAATCTGGGAAGAGTCTTACTGAGGAATCTGGGATGGGTCGGCCAGTGGGCATGTCTGTGGGAGACTGCCAGGTTGTTAATTGGCGTGGGAAGACTCCCCTTCTGGGTGCCACCGTGCCCTAGGCAGGGTTCCTGGACCACATACAAGAGGAGAAAGCTAATGGGGAACAAGCCAGCCAGCAGTCAGCAAGTGGCCTGTGTGCATGTTTTCCCTTTGCTCTTGACTGTGAGTGTGACGTGACTAACCGCTAGAGTTCCTGCCTTGACTTTTGCTCAGTGACAGATTGCTACCTATATTGCAAGCTGGAGAAAGCCTTTCTCTCTTCCGTTGCTTTTTGTCAGGATGCTTTCTCCCATAACAGAAATAAAACTAGAAATCCCACCCTCCAGCATTTTGTTACAGCAACAGAAAATGAATTAAGACTTCTATGAATTAAGTTGGTTTCTAGTTTTCTCAGGTCTAGAAAGGTTCAGACACAGTATCCAAGTTATCAGCAATAAGCATGTCCACCCTGCAGACTCTAGTCTTCAAATATGATTTCCTCCTCCTTGAATGTGGACAGTCCCTTCTCTGAAGAAGAAGCTTGCCGTGAGGAGAGCTGACATGAAACCCTTCAGTACAAACCTAAACCTGTGCTCAGAAATACTCTATTTGGAAGGATGATGGGAGGCTTACTCATTATTTTGTAAAGCAATTTGATTTATTGGTTGATTGGTTTTATTTCTGAGAATTTCATTCGTGAGTATATTTGCGATATTTTCATCCCTCCTTCTCCTCCAACTAACGCCACATCCCAAACCCATTCGCTTTCAATTTCTTCTCTTTGATTGCTGCTGTTACATATATATACATACACACATTTATACATGCATATATATACATACACATTTATACATGCATATATATATACATACACACATTTATACATGCATATATATATACATATGTAATATGCACTGAGTCCCTTTAGTTGTTCTTGTGTGTACATGTGAATAGGTCCATGCGCTGGGATTGCGTAAGAGACCTTGAAGACACCTTCCCACTCTAACAGGTGACTTCATCTCTGTAGACACTGGGGCCTCTTGCTGAGGATAAGTAAGACACTGGCGGCTTCTGAGATGACGGAGATGGAAAGAGACGCTGTGTGCTTCAGAGTGACTAGCCTGGGTGCAGACGAAGCTCCTGTGGGAGGGCACTTCTTAGAGAGCCACCACGGTCCCCTCCAAGTCCCCATCACCCCGCTTCCACAGCATGAATGATGACTTACACGGATTTCATTCCTGCAATCTCACACACTGAAAAGATTACTGGGTTTAGCTTTAAAATGGGTTAGTTAGTCTTGGGGTAAAGGTAACAGTTTTAAGAGCCTTGAAAGACAGATTCACATGCATTGAATCTTTCTCTTGAGGAAAGAAACACGACTCTCCTTTGATACTGTGAGGTTCACAATTATTCCTCTCTGAGAAGATATTAAGGGATCTCTAAATACACAATGTGTATTTTATGTTCCTAAGCTTTCTGTCTCAGGCATTACCGCTTTGAATTTTTAACTATTTTAAATGAAGATTAAAACAGCCTTTGGGATAGCTAGGAAACATTACTCTTAAGTAAAAGGACCTTGAAACAAAAATAATAATAACCACCATCTCCTATTTGCATAATGCTTTTAATTTTTTCAAAGTCTTTTAATATCTATTATTTCATTTGATCTTCACAGCAGCCCTGTGAAGCTGTTCACTTGAAAGCAGAGAACATTTAAAATGTTTCCCCCCAAATGTGGTAAAATCACAAAGAAATTCCCAGTGCATCTATATCACAGCTCTAACTTAAACTGTATTTACTGCAAATTGTATTGACTTGGAAGAGATGGCGCATAAATAGTTTCTCTGTCCTGAACCACATTCAGACCGCAGTTGTTATGAATACAAAAGAGCTTTCCGAGTACATAACCAGAGTTCTGCTGCATTAGAGTGAAAGGCTGGCGTGTACTGGAAGGCAGCCTGTAAGGGTATCGGTTCTGCATGGAAGCGTCTCAGCCAGCCAGCACCGGGGATGGGATGGATTTACATATATTGACTCAATCCAGCATATGAATAGCGATCAATTTCCTTGATCTATTCCATTCTGTCAATCTGTGCTTTTGCTAGCAAATGAGGAGACATCAGACATCGCTGTCAGCCAGAAATAGAATTTCCTGGGCTTATGTGTGCTTTTAAGATCTCTTTTCTACTTAATTAAAAGATACATACGGTGGTTGACAGACAGCAGCAGGCTAGCCAGAGGAACAAAATTTGCTACGTATAGATGGGTGTTCCTGGAAGAAAAATCATGAAAGATGGTGGAAGAGATGTAAAGGCAGACTTACATTTCTGAGTGGAGTATATTTTGATGTCAATTTTATTAATAGCAGAATAAAGCAAAGGAAGAATACAATTTGTCTGTCAGGAGTCACCCAGTAAAGTGTCCCTTTTCAGGAGCGGTGAATTACTCTTCCAGGTAACAATATATAACTGCCAGAGGAAACGAAGAGCAAACGCTTTCTCCTCCAACATATTAACATAATCTGTCATATTGATCCATTTGTTTTGGGCTCATACAATCTCTGCCCCTAAGCTAGAGTTGAAAGCCGGGTCAAATAATACATTCAGTGTAAGTGGGAATCAGTCTCACTGGGGTACCAGGAAAGACTTACCACCTGTGGAGCTCACTGGGTTCTGCTCCCTTTGTATGGGTTGGTGAAGGTGGGTCCATAATGCTCCTAGACCAAGAAAAAAATACCCCTCAATTTCCTTTGCCTGGCCACTCTGCCATGCTTCCAGCAGGGGGCGCAGTGATGCACTCGCTCTGTTCCTCCGGCTGGACACAGATGCTAAACTCGGACAAGCAGTGAGAGGATGGTTACAGTCATCTCTCGGTACCCGGGGGGCTGGCTCTGGGACACTTAGGTCTGAGAATGCTGCTGTGCTACATATTAATGATGTTATGTTTGCATATGGCATGCACACATTCTCACATAAAGATTTACTTTGTATTTTCATGTTATGTATGTGTGTGGTGTGTGAACATGTGTGCAAGTGCCTCCAGAGGCCAGAAGAGGGCATCGGATCACCCACAGCTGGAGTTGTAAGTGGCCATCAGTCGGCTGTCGTGGGTGCTGGGATGAAATGGGCGTGCCCCGCAGAAGCAGCTCTCTTAAACACGGAGCCATCTCTCCAGTCCCTTTATTCTGTACTTTAAATCCTCTTTAGTGGATTCATGTTATATAAGATGAATACTTTGTAAAATCTTGTGAAGCTTTATTATTTTGGGAACAAAGACAAGGGGAAAATCTGCTTATGCAGAGCAATTAAAAAGATATTTTCAATCCCAGGTTAGTTGAATCAGCAGATATGTATAGGCCCCAGGCTATGGCTAGGAAAGGAGATCTTTTTAAAATTTTTTTAATTGAAATTTTATGTATTTCATACAAAACATCTTAATCATCTTTACACCCTCATCCTCATCGGTACCTCTCACAGCGCCCCCTGCGGATTTCATGCATTCTGTCATTTATGTTAAGGCCTATTAAGTCAAGTTATGTACCCACATGACCCTCAGTGTGAGTTCATCCACTGGGGTCTAGTTGACCTATCTAGAGTTCCTCGCTTAAAGATCAACAATCCCTCACTCAGCAGTGATCAGCTGCCAATAGTTCTATGCCTAAGGTTGGGGCCTGCTGCCCACTTCCCCAGTTCTATGCTGGGTTTTTGTCTGCTTGTTTGCATGGGTCTTGGATGCTCACATCATTGCTGTAAGTTCATATGAGCAAGGTCCCAGGAACCTGCAGGGCTTTATTTCTGTATGGTCATGTACCACCTCCCCCGCCTCTTACAGTCTTTCCACCCCCTCTTTCTCAATGGTCCCTGAGCACTAGGTGGGTGAGGTTTAATATAGGAGTCCTGTCCAAGGACTGGCACTCTGAAGACTTATTTTTCACGCTTTGGCCATTTGAGGCCCTTGGTGTTCATTGCTCTGGTGGAAAGGAGCTCTTGCCTGGTTCTTTCTTCAGCAAATCCTGTGCTCATGGGAAATGACTGTTTTGACTTCAGTGTTGTCATCTGTATCAGGAAGCCCTTGATTTGTGATCCACAAACTGGACTAGAGTACGTTTCACAGCAACCACTGGCAGGGAACTGGTGGATTCTGAGAATCACTTTTGTGGCAATCTTAGTAACTCTCCAGCAGTTATCCATATATCACATATATCCATATATCCATATATCCGATAAGAATTTGCTTACAGCAAGGCTGAAAAGATTTTAAAGCATTGGCACCAGAGGATCTTGAATATTCTCTAACTCTCCAACCACACACAGGTCAAGCTGAGTGCAGTGGAACCTCTTGTCCTGTGGGCTTGTGACTAAGAATTACATTGCCCAAATCCCAGGGATGATTTTAGCTGAGTCATCTCAATTCCCCAGCAGTTTTTGTTTGTCTTGTTGGAGACAGTGATTTTGCATTTGGCTTGCTTACCGCCCATGTCCATGTCGGCCCCCAGGTGTGAGCTGCAGTAAATAGATATTGGATGGCAATCAGCTTCCAGTGTGCTTCATACCTCTAGAATTTAGTCAAAGAACGAATGAGAATTGCCCAGAAAAAGTGAAAGAGTGTCAAAAGGGCAAACATTTGGCCCAGGAGCAGCCTGGCACGGAGATAAAAATAAACTTATGGTGCCTGATCCCTGAGAATCAGGAAGTCGAAGTCGACACAAACTCCTCATTTATCCCCTAACCCATCTCATTTGGTTTGGAAATGGAAAGAAACATACGGTGCTCTTTGAGAAAGCTGCATCTCTGATTCAGTCTCCGCCTCCGCCTTGACATGCGGTATGAGATTCTGAAGGGGAGCATGTGCCCTCTGGAGACTGGGGCGATGAAAGAGTTCAATTCAACCAGCACCGCAAGGGACTGAGGAGTGCGGGCTGGGACAGCGTGGGGACACAAGTCTGGCTGTGAGGCATTTGCTCTGCCAGAGTCTCTGGTCATTGAGGGATGGAAGGAAACTTGGATGCTTGCTTAATTTAGCAAGGCTGTCCTTTCCTTGATGGTGTCAGGCTTCTAGGACCCACATTCATCACTGGGGAGGTTACCATCAACACACTAGGACTATTTGATCCTTTTCATCTGTCTCTACTTCTCTTAGAACTCAAGACTCCAAGACTTGGGATGAATATCGGACTTCCACAAGGACACTATTTAGGCTGTATAATCAGACAGTTGTGCTTGCCTGGATGAACTCTGCTCCTTGAAGAAGTGACTAGATTTCTCCTAGGTCACAGATATAGAATGAAAGGACCATGAGTCAGTCGGCATACATTTATTGAGCATCTACTGTGTGCCAGAGACAGGACCAGATGCACAAGTGAGCCATAACTTCTCATTTGATGAGTTTTACAACCTTGTTAACAGTCTCAATTAAAGTCTTCAGAATAAGGTAAACTGAGTCCAAAGCACCAAGAACATAGTGTACAGCAGATACAAAGTAGTGCTGAGTTGCTTTAGGGGAATCAGGAAAGTCTACTCAGAGGGGAACAATATGTGTGTGTGTGTGTGTGTGTGTGTGTGTGTGTGTGTGTATGAGAGAGAGAGAGAGAGAGAGAGGGAGAGAGAGAGGGAGAGAGAGAGAGGAGAGAGAGAGAGAGAACAGCTTTCTAGCTTTCTAAAACTTTCTGATAAAAATTATCTGGGTATTTGCTAATAATCATTAATATCCAGATTCTTTCTCTTGGAGATTTTGACTCAGTAGGTCAAGGATTGAGGTTCAGGAATAACTTCTAGTAAGTATCCAGAATGTTCTTGTTATCCAAGAAACCTGGGGAATCTTCAGAGATGATGAATCACACCAAGCTGAAGAATGATCTCCACTAAGGCGCCACATTGAGAGCAGAGAATCTGAGAAACCTCGTTGTCACTAGAGGTTAGAGTGTGTTATAGATTAATGTCAGAAAGAATTTGAGAAAAAGTTGGGGTAAGACCCAAACCCCTGCCCAGTAACGACACTCAAGCAGCAAGAGCTTAGGGGACTCCTGGCATGGCTGAAGGACAGGGAATCGATAACTATTTTCCAGAAGGAACGAATGTGCTAATTTTTCAGAGGTAGCTGCAGATGGCGTTTACTTTTACCTGTTTAAGATAGCATCTTCTCGAGCATCAAGCAGAAACATAGGAGGCTATGAAAGCAGCGCACACAGCCTTGGCCCACCGTGATCTACGCCGCTCTGCTGTTCTAAGCCAATCCCAATCAACCACGGAGCTGGATGCAGTCATTCTAAGCAGAACGGTGACTCTGGCCCTATGAGAGAGCGGAACGTCGCCTGTCATCAGGGGATAGACCGTCAGTCATTTCTCATTAGTAACAAGATGTGGCCTATCGTGTCCAGAAGGCTGAAGCGCAGTGTACCTGAATCACAGGCTCCCTGCTGGTTTGCTTCAGTACTTGTGGACACTCTGAGCCTGGCTTCTGTTCCTGTGATGTCTAGGGTGAACTTCGGTGAATTGGCTGCTGCAGGTGCTAGGCTCTTGATGTCAGATTCATGTGTTCTTTATGCACTTATTAAGCTCTTCCTGTTGTTACAGAGCATCATGTAGGCTATTAACCAAAATCTAGAATGATCCTTGATTCCCCTGTGCTGGGCATCCAATCTGAGACCTTGCACATGCCGGGCATTTGCTCTATCACTGAGCTCTACCGCCAGCCTCTAGATGCTTGAAAATAAAATCAGATTTTACCAATTGATTCCTGAAAAGTCACAGTGTCTTGTGTACCAAGATGAAGGACCTCACCTGCCTTCCCGTCACTCCTCAACCCTCCTGCCCTCCAACATGTCAACTTTTCTTGGCTGATTCCATCTAGGCCTTCTAGTTCCACTTCAAATATCACCTCTTCCAGGAAGGCTTCTGATTACCTTATCAAACACACTGTCTTTACTTACCGTGTACGTGTGTATCTATGTGTGTATGTATGTGGTTTACCTCTGATCGTGCAGATGGAGGCCCAAGGAGACCACCAGGTGTCCTTCTCTATCATTCTCCCCTTATTCCTTTGAGATAGGGCCCCTCACTGAACCTGGGCCTGGACTGGCAGCCTGCAAGCCCTAAGGCTTCTCCCTCTGCCTGCTTACAGCACCCCAAGTGAATGGAGCCATGCCTGGCTCTCCCCCTGAGAACTCAGGTTCTCTATGCCTGGCTCTCTCCCTAACTCAGGTCCTCATGCTTGGGCAGCCATGATTTTCCCACTGAGCCACCTCTCTAGCCTCTCAAATGCACTTCCTTTTTGTCCCTATCTGTCTATCAACTGTGGGTGACAGCTCATCGTGCACTGCCTCGTGGTGTGTATAACTTCTGTGCCTTGTTAGCTTATCACCAACTCCACTCAGGGTGCCCACTGTCTGTTAGTGTCCTTCTAAACCTGAGAACTCTGGAGGTCCCAACATATAGTTAGTGAATGACTTTCCAAGCTGGAGCTGGGATTTGAACAGACCCCGGGAATTAACAGTAGAATTGGTGCTTTGTTATAAGCATGTCACGTCTCCTTTTTCTTCCAGCTGGTAAATTATAATTATTATTTCATTTGTGGACATTTACATGTGTTGTGCATAAAAGAAGCTCTTTAAGGGATCTTATAAATTGCTTGTCAGGACAAGATCCACTAGTTTCAGGTTCAGAGCTGGCACTGAGCTCGTTGATTGACAAGAGTCTGCTGGAACTTGAAAAATAATATCACAGTGCCTCATACCACATCAGATAAACCAGCAACTGGTCTGAAATTTATGATAGCTTTACAGTTATTTTGCTAGGGATTATTCTGGAAATAAAGATGAAATTGGACTCCAGTGCCATCTAGTGGCACTCTAGAAATAAAATTCAGTCTTGTCTGATACCGACTTTTCACTGTGTTTGGGAGGTTTCTGTGATTTTGTGTCTGTTTACTGTCTCAGATACTACTGGAGTCTTATGCGCAAGGATGGATGTTTGAGACAGCCTAGCAAATCTGTGAGCCCTAACTTTTCATATGGCGTGCCCTATAGAAATGAGACTGTCTGCAAACCAATAATTGTGTTGGTGACTATTCGTGCAGCTATAGGGCACCTAGCTGTGTTAGTCACTTTTCTGTTGCTGTGATAAAACACCACGACGAAGGGAACTTACAATAAAAAAGAAGAATTTATCTGGGCTTACAGTTCCAGAGGGTAGAGTCCTTGATGGCGGGAGCCACAGTGGCAGAGGTGGCCAGGGTGGAAAGCTGAGTGCTCATGTCTTCAAGCAGGCACAGGAAGCAGAGAGTGGCTGGAGATCTAGCAAGGCTTAAGAACTCTCAAAACTCATGCCCAGTGACATACTTCCTCCAGCGACACCTCTTTAAAAACCCCAAACAGCACTACCAACTGGAGACAAAATGTGCAAATATTGGAGCCTATGGGAGTCACTCTCATTCAAACCACCACATTCCACTCCCATGGACTTATGACCATATAAAATGCAAGATGCAGTTAGTCCATCTTCAAAAGTCTCCATTGTCTTCCAGTCTCAATATTATTTATAAATCTGGAGTCTACACCAGAGTCCAAAGTTTCTTCTGAGACTCGGGATAATCTCATAACAGTAAGCCCCTATAAAATCAAAAGATAAATGACAAACTTCCAACATATGATGGAATCAAATACCCATTCTCATTCCCCAAGGGAGGAATGGCGGGCATATTGAGGAAATACTGGACCAAAACAAGACCAAAAGCCAGCAGGGCAAACACCAAATCCAGTAGCTCCGTGTTGGACTTCTTCAATTTCACTTCCAAAGGGTTTAGATGGCTCGGCCTCTCCAGCTTTGCTGCAAGCAACATACGTCTCTCTCTTGGGCTGGTGCCACTCCCTGTATGCAGCTGACCTTGGCAGATGGCTCATGACTCTTGGGTGTCCTCTGGCCAACCAGGCTTCCCCTTCACAGCCTTACGCAATGGCCTGTCAGGGCCTCTGTATGCAGGGACGCTCCTGATGCATACTGCCTGGCCTCAGCGGCTGTCTGAAACTGTGGACGAAGAACCGACGACCCCTTCACTCTTGCATCTTTCATGCCTCTAAAGCCAGTGCCACATGAAGGTCACTGCCAAGCTCAGCTGTCATCCCAGGGTGGACCTTGGCCGTCTTCATCTTCTTTAGCAGTTTTTCTACTCTGTGAGTTTCTAGCAGCATTTTCCTTTCACAAGTTGGAGGCTTAGCTGGGTGTGGTCTTGCCTTGAGGATGCTCCTTTCTTTGGTCCAGTTTATGATCTAGGCTTCTCTTTAATGTTTTTAATCTCTTTATTAAAGAGAGCTTCTCCAGCACTTGCCTTGGCTCCAACATTCATCTTTGTAGTGTTCTTTTTCAATCCAAAATGTACATTCTGCATTTCTTTCTGTGTCATTTGCTCTCTTTCACTGTAGATCTGCATAATGTTCACCAATAATAGCCACACTACCATTTCTACATTAGGTTGTCTTAAAATTTACTCCACCAAAAAAAAAAAGAAAGAAAAATTAGTACATTACTTGTCAACTTAGCCTCAGGCAAGCTCTCAGGCTGTGGTTAGACAGCAGCCAGAATGCTAATGCTTCGCCAAAACATTCCAGTTGCTGTTTAAGTCCTGATCTCCCTCTTGGAGCTACTTTTCTTCCAGAGTCATCATTAAACTGCTTTTCTAGTACAAATTTCCCAAGTCTTCCATATTCCTCCAAAACTCCACATGGTCAGCTTCTTTACAACAGCCCACTCTCTGATACAAACTTCTGTTTCAGTTACTTTTCTGTTGCTGTGATAAAACAGTGTGACCAAGGGAACTTATACAGACTCTCCTGTGATCACCTTCTGTGATCTGCTTCCTTCAGCAAAGCCAAGCCACACCTCCCTAAACCTCCCAAAACAGCACCACCAACTGGGGACAAAATATCCTAATCCGGGGAGCCCGCAGGGGCGTTCCCATTCAAACCACCACACTGAGAACCTTAACTCATCTAATAATACTCTATTTGTTGGTGGCATTGGTGGACACTCAGAGGTAAAAGGAACTTCTGATCCATGATCAACAGTGTCTTAGTTTGAACTGGAAACAGTCTCCCTGGTGGCTCACCTCTGAATGCTCTCTCACAGTTGGCGATGAACTTAGGGAACTACTGGTAACTTCAAGAGGCCAAATCTTGTTGAACAAAGTAGACCACTGGGGGTTTGAATTTGAAGGTCACCTCTTGCTTCCCGTTCTCTCCTTATTCTCTGCTTCTTGTCCACCATGAGGTAAAGAGCCACCACATATCCCTGTCACCATCAGCAGGATGTTCTGCCCACGTACATGGGGGAACCCTGTAAAACCAAGAACAAAACAAACCCTTCAGTCTTCAGGTAGTTTCTATCAGGTAATTTGTTCACAATGTAAAGTAATGGGAACATTGGAAGGGTTCGGGGTCTTAGGTGTAATATAGCTAGATAAATCGTCAGCTAACAGTAATTAGTTATAAACCATTCTTATTTCTCCACAAACAAGATCTTAGATCTGTTGTAAATGGTCCAAAGTTGATTTCCAGCTGCCTCGTCCTAGTACTGTTTCCCAGTCTGGGCCGTGACATCAAATGGGGCCCTTTCAGAGGACAGCCACCTCCTTAGCTGGAGAAGAGGGTCACTCTATAACATTACTGATCTGTGACTCCCCACACTAACCAGGAATGTTTATGATCTAGCTGAGACAGGCTCACCCAGTTCTGAAGTCTGATAAATCCAATCAAATTCTGAGGCCTGTACTTCCTAACTGTTACCCTTTTGAGCTTATCATTTCTAATTTGTGAGGTAGATGTTAGAACAATATTTGTCTAATAAGCCTTTCATAAGGATTACATGAGATAATGCATTTAAAATGTCCTGTCTAGGTCTGACACATGATAACTGAGCCATTAATCTCAATTAATATGCTCTAGGTGTACTTACGGCTTCATTTTTAAACTTTCTCAAGTGCTTATTATGGGTTATTTCTTGTTTTCTTTTACTCTCCTTAATACAGTTGTATTCATTTTAAATATTTTACATTAGAGATATATGAAAATTGAATGCCTTGCCAGTGGATATTGAAGGCAGGAGGTATGGAATGTTTTTACCACCACACAAATTTATTCTTATAAGGCCACAAGAATCACCTGGGAAATGAAACCAAGGTTTGTCATAGAGGAGACATAGTCAGATTTTGAATGTATAAAGCAACCATTCGTGAATTCACCAAAACACATCACATTCTACATTCTGCTGTTATGATATCTGAGGAAACCCACATTTGGGCTCGAGTTCCTCATTCTGAGAGTTTGGTTTCTCTGTTATGTTAATGAAAAACCAGCTCATGAGACATATTGTATCCCTTAATTTGCAAATGGCCTACTGAAAAGCTTGGGAGACGTTTTTGATGATAAATTCCAAATGATATTCTACCTATGCTGGTAATAAAACTGTGGAGAAGAGACATTGAACCACAAATACATTCCCATTTAACTCCCATTAATCCCCAAGTCCTTATCCCCTTCTCTCTCTTTTCCTCCTAGCAAATCCCAATTTCAGGCCAAATAATAATGAAGAAAAACATTGTGGACCATGTGTCATAATCACATCTGTCTTTGGAACAGAAGACTCTATTCCCAAGATATTAGACTTAGACTTGAATCATTTTTACTTGCGAAGCAGATCTATTCAGAAGAATGATCATTTTATTATGGAAGTCGCTTTTCTCCTTCTCTTTTTACAAAAACTCAACAGCTTTGCTGATATATAGCAAATCCATGCTGCCTAGCCCTTCCCCAGGAAACGACGAGAACTTTCCTCTCAGCTGTCTGTACTCTGTATTCACATGTGCATATGAATCCCCAACTTTTACCTATTTGAATTACAGCATGCTTGGAGGGGAGAAATGAGGGGAATCCGGACAGGGGGTTGCAAATGGAGAGCCAGTTAAAAGTGTTGGAGGGATTTATAAGTTGAATTTTTAAAAATACTTGAAAAGCTTATAAAAATAACACAGTTCTAAACATGGTTTGTGGAATATTACATAAGGTATTTAGTGCCACGCTGATGGTCAAAGTCAGTCTCAGGACAGAAATCTTTATGTATCTAAAAAACTTGGTTCCTCTGGTAAACCTCCAAAGGCAATAAGTCATTGACACCAGTGATGGCTGTGTCCAGTCTGACAGCTGAGCAAGACAATCATGTCACTGTTGTGACCTTTTGGGGGCTGACTTAATAGAACACTATGTTCTCCAGAGATGCTGAAGACTGGAGAGCTTGCAACCAAACCCCCATGCCAGCATAACACAAAGTTATAATTATCTGGGCTAAAATGGGGTTCATGTGTGTGCATGTACATGCACGTGGGCATGAACACATGCACGTGTCTATTATAGTGTCCATTTACATATTTATACATAACTGACAGTATTTAAAAGATGTCCTACATCAGGCCGTAGTGGATAGCTGCATACAGCCCTGGTCACAGATTTGATGAAGGTCTTGAACAAGTTAAGCTATACCTAGAGAAGAAATACAGGTTAAGAACAGATCTACAGGCAAAGAGGCAAAACAAATGGAGTGGGAAGTGGAGGGGGAAAGTCAGAACGATTGCCCCAAGGAAGTAGGGATGGAACAGAACAGTCCCTTTCAAACACTTGAGCAGGGGCACATGGTGGGAGAACACTGGCCAGCTGTCTCTCCAGGGGCAAAGCCTGAATACCTCTCAGGAGCACTAGACAGGAGGCAGGTTCTGAACACGTGATGGGCTTTCCAACACCTCGAGAACACAGCCCGGCAGTCAGATCAGTGGACTTTGCCATCCCGCCAGTATCCAGATTGGCTAGCTAGACCAGGCTGCCCACAGGGACTGATGTCAGGTGCTTTTCAGAATTCTCCATCACGCCATCTACCACGTGCTGCAGATCCAAAGGATATCAATAATAACGCTGCCAAACCCTTGTACAGTTTAGTGTTCTTCCTTTGTGTCAGGCCCCAGGAATGATTTTGCCTGTCAGAAGATAACAGCCCGAGAGGGACGCTCTAATTCTTTTTGTTGTGAGGCAGAAAATAGGAAAATAATTCCACCATGGGTGCGTACGTTTACGTGAGTGTGTGTTGAGGCCAGAGGCCAGCCCCGAAAGTTATTATCCAGGTTCCATTCCTTTAATTGATTTATTACTGAAGATGGTCTCGCTGGCCTGCATGTCTGCAAGTAGGCTGGGGTGGTTGGCCAGTGAGCCGATGTCTCCCCCTGTCTCCCGTCTCCGGTACTGGGATTACATACACACCGCCACATCCACTCATTCCCCCTTTAATGTCAGATTCTGGGGATTGAACTCAGGCCCTTGTGTTTGGAAAGCCAGCATATTACCATCTGAGCTACCACTCCAGTCCCCAAATCCCACTTTTTTGCTCAAGAAGAGCAATGTAATGGCAGAGAATTCAATCAAAGAAAACCATATGCTTCAGTTTCTTATTTTTAAATGATCTCTTCCTTTGAATATAATGTGAGATATGCTCATGGTGCGGTATTGTTAAGATGCAAAAGAAACTAAGCTCTGACACACTACAACATGGTAGAGTCATTAAGGCATGTTGCTAAGTGAGGAAGGGTAACTATCGCATGATTCCACTTATGTGAAATATCTAGTCTAGGTAGATTCTTAGAGCTAAAAATAGATTAAGGATGAGCAGGGGCAGGGAGTGGGCAGTGAATGCAGGAGGAGTAGAGTTCCTGGTGGGGTGAGGAAAGTGTGGTCCACAGGGATAGGAGTAGTCCAGGACTTTGTGAGTGCATGTGGTGGATGTATAGTGGAAAATGCTCCATTTCCTGTTATACCCATTTTACCAAATTAAAACCCACATCACAATTTAAAAGTGGGATTTTCCTTTTTCAAAATATTGTTCCTTCTTGTACACAGAGAAGAGCTTGGGTTAAATTTTGACATTGCTCAAGAGAGGAATGTGTGACTCAGATAGCAAGTCTTTGGCCCAGAACTCTGTGAAGGTCATTTTCAGAAAGGTTTAGCTGGGAGGAAATATCTGGGCTTCAGTGGAACAGTGGCTCCCAGGAGTGGCCCCACTCTTAGGTGTGGTCAAGGCACTCAGTATCCCTGGTAGTACCATTGCTTTAGATAGTGCCGCCCAACAGAGCTTTCTGACGTGAAGAGAAGGTTCTGCACCTGCTCGGCAGATATTAACTATTGAACAACTGAAACGTGATCCACAGGACTGAAGAACTGAAGTTCAAATTTTAATTAAGCTTAAATTAAATTACATGGTGGTTGTTGTGTTGGAGAATGCAGTTCCAGAGAGTTCTATACTGGGCTTCTCTGGCCTGGCCTTGTCCCCTGGCAGCGAGTGACAAGGAGTTAGGGGGCTTCAGTGGTCCTATACTTCTGTACTCTTCAAGAAGTAAATGCCAGCTCAGTCAGAGACAGGGAGGTGCCATGGAAAAACGTCCATCTGAGGGGCTTGAAGGAGGGCTCACTGGATACAGCTCATGTTGCACTAGCATGCAGAGCTGAGTTCAGTCCACAGAAACCATGTGGAAGCTGGTCAGGTCGGGCAGTGTGCATCTGTAACCGCAGTGCTGGGTGAATGGGACAGGTGATGGGCTCCTAGAGTCCACTGGCCAGCAAGCCCTGTTGAACTGATGAGTCACAGTCAGTAAGACACCCTGTCTCAAGAAATAATGTGAATGGCACATTCAAGGAAGATACCAGAAAGTGACCTCTGGCCTCTATGGGCACAAACACATATGCACACATACCTCTACACACACATGCCCCCAGCCACATGAACAGACACCACACATAGACATAGACGTGCATTCACACACAATATATACATTCATCAACACAAGACAATTTGGAATCGGAGTCACATAGGAATGAAGACAGGTACAAGGAAGCGACAAGTGTTGACCTCCATCCCAGCCCCTGTAGCAAGGACTTTAGGGTCCTGGGGGACAGGGCAAGGAAATGCAGAGTGGGTGAAGAGTGGGAGGCTGAGTGAAGCTCTGTGCTCACATACTCATCTTGGATATTTCTCCTTGAGGTGTTGGGAAGAGGGGAAATTCCTCTGGATCTTCTGGTATTGGGAGAAGGGCATTTACATTGTACTGGAGGACAGAATGTCTTCGTTTCAGGCTTTGGTGTACTTTTTAGGACCAGCCAATGATTACCCCATAGCTGGATCGTAAGTCTATAGATTAGAAGATGAAATGGCTATGTGTAAAGCAGGGCTGCCACAAAACTTCATTTCTAAGTTTCTACATCTTTGCTGTATAGTTTTGTTAAAGGCTCAGCCTTAAACTGAGTCTTCTTTCTACCCTGTCCCAAATCAGAGTCAAAATCTGAAAATCTAGTCTTGGCTGAATCAATGCCCTAGCGAATTTGGGGATGAAAGGGGTGAATTACCAGTCTTCTTGTGGCTGATTCTTTCCTATGAAAAAGATTTCAGTTTACTCTCTCTTGGCAATCACTCAACTGATTCAGTAAAATTATACCTTTAATTTCCCTTTGGAAATATTCACAACAATGGAGAGGAGAATTTGCTTTTCTAAATCCAGGCGGTTCCCTTGATGTGTGTGCAGAATGATTAGAGTGCCACAGAGAACCACTGTATGTGGGTACCGTGGGTACTGAGGGGACATGAGCAAAAACTGAGGTTCTTCCTTCCTCCTTGCTGAATCTGGACAGAAAAGGGAGTGGTTGCTTTAGGGCCATGACTAACCCAGCTTAACTGTGAGGCTCATGTGGGTATTATTAAAATACTGTAGAAAACAGAGACGCAAGACCCAACTTAGCTAAGCCTCCACCCGTGTGCCTAGAGAGACCAGGCTTTCCTGCTTCACCCTTGTTATGCTCTAAGCTAACTTTATCTGGCGCTGAACTAGCGACTTTTCTATTTCTGTGACATAGTACTCTGTCCAAAAGCAACAGAGAAGAGAAAGGCTTCATTTTGGCCTATGATTCCATAGGGATGGAGTCCATCATGGTGGGGAAGGCCTGGCAAGAAGAGCAGGAAGCTGGTTGGTTACATTTTCACTCACACAGAGGAAGCAGAGAAAGAACAGGAAGTGGGGCCATGCTATATACCCACAAAGCCATCCCTACCTGAGTGATGTACTTCCTCCAGCAAGGCTCCACCTCCTGAAGGTTCTATAACCTCCCCAAACACCACCACTAGCTGGGGAGCAAGTGTCAAATCATGAGCTTGTTGGAGACGTAGGATTGTCAAACTACCACACTAGCAAAGTGATGAGGGCTCAGGAACAGCAAAGAGTCACATGCTGATGTGAATTCAGTCCTCAGGTGCTAAACACCAACACCGTGAACAAGGTAATCCCATCCTTCCTTCTCTTCTCTCTGGTCCTCGGGCTATCAACAACCCCATCTCAGGCTTCTCCTACCGTAGCCTTCTTGGATCTGGACTTCACTGAATCCACAGGCTCCTGCACTCACGGGACTGGTCTCTTCTCCTTATTGAAACAGGACAGTCTGACCTCACTTCTTCTGTATTGTGTTAGTCTCACTTGTGTTGAATAATATGAAGGAATATCATTTTGGACAGCAATTCTGGGTATTGAAGAAGTTCATCTATATAGATAGTGGTACTGTGAGCCAAAGGAATGAGTCTCTAACATGGGAACGTTTAGGCACGCAGCCAGTCTGGTGAGAGGTGAGAGGTGAGACTGGCCCAGCTACATGATCCTGGGCCTGTGTCTGGAGGAAGGTTTGCTGTGGGGTCCTGACATCCCTCAGGCATTATTGCTTCCATTCCACTATCATTTATTATTCTACTAAGGACATTTGTTCCCTCATTCCTTCTCATGAGAAACTTTTATTTGTGTAAGCATGTAATGAATCTGTGATTTATGCATACAAGGATTCACTGATTTAGACCCCCTATTTTCTGCCTCACTTGGGCTGATGTTATTAAGGCAAGAATGCATGTGATAGTCAATGCTTTCCTATGTGACTGGAGAACGATTGTTAATAGTCCTTTCTGTGTTAAAAAAACCCAACTACACTGCCTCCTGTCTGTGATATTGGGAAGTTATTTCGCCTTGTATGCTTTAGTTTTCCTGTGTTTCAAGTAACCAATGCCTTCTCCTTTTCCAAATTGTTTTCACTGGGCATCAGACAGTTAAACACTTAGGGCAGATCTGGTGGCAAAGGTGGAATTAATATTATATCTGTCTCGGTAATGTGTATATTGAAGTGATACTGCCTGTACCCCACAGTGGGAGGGGACCTGGGTATCTGTAGATACTGGGGGTATCTACAGAGGGCTTCTTGGAATAAGTTCACTTTGTGTTACATAGTCAATATAGAAAAAGCACAAACTTTTAAAAAGGTAACTTTAAGTTTGCATATAATTTTCAAATAAAATAATTTCAAAAACTGTGACAGGAAGCTTGAACTTATTTGTCTTCCTGAACAGAAATCTTTTCACTAACTGATGGTGGTAGATGGTCCAGGAGATGTACATCAGAGCTTTCTGTGTCAAAATAGTGACTGTGAATTCAGGAAGTTTTTAGAAGCAATTGTGCAAATGATGCCTGGAGACTGCTTCAATCACCTTATCATCATCTCAGATGCTAGCTTGAAGAAGATGGAACATTCTGAGTATTATGGTCTATACCTCTCCTGTCTCATCTCCCATCTGTAACTTGCTGTTGGCTTGCAGAGGCTGGTGGACCACTTGCTGACAAGCTCCGCCACAGGCCAGTTCTGCTCCTGTTCAGGGTCAGGTCGGCCCAGAGTGGATGTTTCCTAACAGAAGTGTCTGTAGAAGCAGAAGACTAAATGGCCTTCTTTCAAAGAGGAGGGACCAAGCTGGACCTTTACAGAAGGAGCCATTTGGAATGGTTCTGAGCTGTCACAAGTGACACTCAGATGGGAGGGTCTGGGATGGCTTGAGCCGCCACACCTCAAAGCACAGAGGGAGGACGCTAGCTCAGGAGCAGGTCTCGAGGGATTCTGGCAGCCAGGGTCCGGTTGGATGAAAAGGTGGTTCAATTTGTCACTCAGATCTGTGGCCACGCTGGCTTCCTCCACCGGGGCCCAGACAGTCCCACTGAGCTCATTTACTGCATCCTTCGTTATAGGACAAAGGAAGAGCACTGGTAGGTTTTTAAAAATACCAATTAAATCTTCTCTCACTTCCATTTGAATAATTCTATGCTTTTTATGATTGTTTCCCAGCAGTGAACTCAGAGAACTGCACATTCTAGCCAAACCTAATGATTGTTTTATAAATATTTATAAATCTGATACTATGTTCTTTTCTTTCTCCTGTCTCCCTGCCTGTACCTAATCCAAAGGCTCCTTCTTCTTTTTCTACAGCAGCTTTGCTCTGCAGGGCTGGAAGGGTTCTCGGCATTATTTGACACTTTCTCTATTTTGCTCGCCCATGTGTTGAGAGTCTTTGTTAGGAAGCTTTATTCAGAAGCATTTAAAACTAGATTCCTGAGGCCGCCCATTCACCTGTGCTGGAACCAAACTTCAGCCTCTTTGTAGACCTAGATACTTTTTAGAAGAGAGAAACTATTTAGTAGATTCACTTATCAACTGAGGATATTTCACTCTGGTTGTAACAATAACTTTTGTTAATGTATTTAGGATAGGCATTAAGTTGATAAATAATAAAGATCAGAAATGATTTAACATTATGAACATATATAATATACATGTAATAAATGAAGAAAAAGGAGGAAAAAGCTGGAGAAGAAAAGTCAAGAACTAGACCCAGGAACCATTGTGTATATCAGGTCTTGGTCCAGGATAGAGTGCTATCCATTTTCTGGCCATGAATGACTTCTAACGATGATGGAAGTACACCCCAGTGGCCACGGCATTCAGAAAGCAATGCCAGTTAATTGGTTAATTCCTGTGCCACAAATATTCTGATAGTTTTATAGCATTTTTTGTTCTAAGCATGAATCATCATGGAAGCTAATCACTCAAAACTTACAGTTCCAGAGACTGGTACCTCAGCTTCGTGGGTTGTTATGAGACAATGTCACAGGAAGGCAGGGCACTTGAGACTGATGGGCCCTTCAGAGTGGCCATTCCCTTTAGAGGAACTTGCTTTTCCAGTTCCCAGGAGAGCCTGGATTATCAGCAAAGCTCATCTTGATGGGGACAGCATTGGCATGTCCAGACTGTTTGCTAGGAGAACTGCTTGTGTCCTGAGTCAGAGGTGTAGTCTTTGTAACAGGAATATCACCCCTGCAGCCAGCAGAAAGTGTGAACCATGACAGCTGAGTGTGTCGATCTGGAACTCATACCAGGTTACAAACCACACAAAGGACCTATCTCACCTTCTCTCATCCGTGCTGGGGAAACACTTAGCTCAGAGCAGACTAACCAGGGCAGCTTTATAGGATGTGGGATATTATACATGAGTCTGTGAAGGATGAGGGAACTGGAAAGTAGAGAGACCAGGTGATCTGTCCAAGGTCCGGGAGTGGCAAAGCTGGGGTGAACCTCTGATGACCCGAATCCACAGCTGGGGCTCTGAAACATGGTGGTGAGTGCCTCCCAGAATAAGGAGCTAGCCTTAGGGTGTAGAAGAACTAAGCATTGTCATCCATTCTCATGTGTGGTGAAGATGGACACTAGGAGGTGTTGTCTGACTTGGTCTGTGACCCCACAAAGTCCTGACTAGCTGGCATACTGTGCTCCACAGATTCCTCCAGTGGAGATGGGTGAGGATTAGTCCCTGGAATATTCTTGGGACATAAGCTTATCTACTGGAGTTATATGAGCAATCTCCAGGAATGGAGTCTTGGATTTTAAAGGGAGATGTGCCCATATGCTAAGCTGGGGACAGACTGACTTGCAGTTCCCAGATTGCTTAATGTAGAGGGAAAGAATCCTGGCATGATGTAGGGAGACCTGTGGAAATCCAGCAGGCAGCAAGCTGCCACCCTGCACCCTACAGACCCTCCCAACCAAGCGCAACACTGCCTGGCCTGTGTGGAGGCACAGGGAAAGGGGCCTGAGCGCCAAGTTCATCGATCACGAGATCTAGCTGCACTTAAACAGTGAAGGCCTTTACTAGGTCATCTGGCAGCTGCCTCAACTGGGCTTAACATCATGCTTACTGTAGAGCAGCGGTCCACACACCTTACAGTTTTAACTGGAGAACTCTTTTTCGACACAGACCCTTAGCTTGATTTCCAACTAATGCAGGAGATAAAATTGGAAACTCTCAGGATTTAGGGATAATGCCCATCTGATCGTGTTTATTTGTTCACAGAGTCACTGAGGCAACTCCAGACCCCTGGAGATTTATAAATTACCCTCTGCTATATTTTAGGGAGCTCAAGATTAACATTAAATTTGAACATATTTTAGAGAAAATTTCAAGCAAAGATATATTTCAGTTTAATCAGATTAATATATTGTCCTCATGACTGCAGAATTTAAATTGGTGAATTCCAAGTTAGTGAAGCTTGGTTGACTTTGTGCATTTCAAGTATCATAGAATTTAACAATACAGTTGTTTATAATAGGCCATTTCACAGGTCACAGAATCTCCAGACTGTCTAATAAACTTCTGTATATTAATCTCCAAGGGTCACTAATTATGAACCTTTTGCCAATATTTAATATGTCTGACTCCCTTTTACTTCCTTGAGTATTATAAAGAAAATACTGTTGTTACACCTATAAATACTTAAGTCTTCACGCTTAAGAAACAGGGCCTTTAAAAATGCTATCGTGATGCATAGCAAATCAACAGTAACTCTTAACTGTAGTCTTAGAATCTTGGAATTTTAACTCAATTCATGCTTTACCGAACATATTTTCAACACTACTAGTTTGGATGGATATTAATGCTTTTAGACTAAGGAATTTTACGGTCAAATTATTTGGGTGAACCTCTGATTTAAATAAAGTTAGTTGCCCCTACAAAATATCTTAATATTTTAATGTGCTGATTCCCATGTGAATGTCAAAGCAGAGAAGAGTAAGCACACAAGTTTTGAAATCTAGTTACCAGTGCTTTTTTGCCAATCCTGCAGTATGTGACAAACAAGACTCAAGATCCATGAAGGTAAGAGGCTGGTTGTGTTCCCGTGACTGAAGCTCCTCTGTGGGCCTTTGTGTTTGTGCTCAGTGGGAAGTGAAAACAGAAGTTGGCTGAGGGCTGGTTATCACAACACCAGACGGTGAGTGAAGATGCTGGGGATAGAAAAAGTCCTCAGTTCAACGAGGGAGAAAAGGACTTGAGAGCCACATGACGTCACACTCTGGAGTGTACTGGCTGTAAGAGCCAAGTCACATGGAATTTTCAGTGACATCAAGGTACTGTCTATACTTCACTACTTCTCGATGGCTCATGGGCTGGTGCAAATCCTCACACTGCTTCTAATCCGTAACAAAATGTGTGTTAGAATCATGGGAAAGCCACATGACACTGCGGGACACCCACACACAGAAGTAGTAATGAGTCTCTTATTTTACTGAGTGTTAGTTTGAAAGACACTGGAAAAACAATAATGTTTCACCACAGATGGTTTGAGAACTAGGATTTGGCTTACTCTTGACAATTCCCTTAGGAGTATCTTCTCCTACAGCCCGTTTTTGGTTCTGTGTTAAAACAAGTGACCATTTCTTTCTTGGGGAATCAGCTGGCTTTCACTGATTGGCTGTCTCGTAGAAGATCATGTACCCACCCCCCAGAAGCCATCCCCAGCACAGGGAGATGCCTGCACTTGGAGAATCACAGAGAACTGGGAGGGTTCCAAGGACAGTGTGAAGGAAGCATGATTAGACCTGGTCGTTGCTCCTTCACTGCACCGGCTCTCGTCTTTTCCCTCCTCCCGCCTCGTGTGTTCTGCCTGTGTGTGTGCATGCGTGTTTACATATGTGCATGTGTGGTACCTCTGTATATGGAGGCCAGGGTTTGAAGTCAAGTGTCTTGCTTCATTAGTGTCTACCTTATTTTATGAGACAGAGCCTCTCGTTAAACCTACAGCTCACAAATTTGACTGGCCAGCCTGGCCGGTGAGCTCCAGGAGCCCACCGCATCTGCTACCTGACACTGGGGTTCTGAGCACGCGCCACTGTGCCTGGCTTCTTGTGGGGGTGCTGGTGATCCACGTGCAGCTTCTCAGACCACTCAGCCATCTCTCCACTCTCTGCGCTCTTTGTCTCTACTGTCATACACCTATGCTATTTTACAACGCTACTTGTTACACTATTTAGATATTTTTATGATTTTTACATAATTTTACAATTTAAAAATTTTTGCATAATTTCACAATTACAAGAATTACAATGTTATTGTTCGGCATAGTGCAGCCTTCATCCATCAAATTTCACTTGAAATCTTTTCTTGAATACCTTCATCCTGATTGAAACAAATAGGCAGGAATCGGATCATCGTTCCACCTGACAGAAGGGGCCAAGGATGGGAAGGAAGCCCTGTGGACCCGTCTGTCTTCTTCACAAACTCCCATCTTCACAGGGCCCCTGAATCATCTTGACTTTGGACTAGTGTTGGAGGCAGCTTGGCAAGCTCAGAGATAACCTGATGTGCTTGTGAAGGGCCCATAAAGCAGCATGTGCGGAATACTAGCACAGAACCTTACCAGAGGTGTCCGCTCAACAAACATTCGTTCCTTTCCCTGAAGAAATGCTGAAGGGGGCCGTGGGGTGGAGCAATGGACCCTTTTGAGCAGGACAGAATTCAGAATTTCAGGGTGGGTACCGCACATAGTATTCAAAGCAACTGTCTCCATAGGGTTTTCCAACCCATGTTAATTAGGTTTCAGCCTCTGCCACTAGAGCCTGACCTCCTTCAATGGTTTAAATTCTCTAAATTCCAGAGTTTTTTAATTTAATGAAAAAGTGAATGTAATTTAAAAATTTTACATGTATAAAGTGTCATGCCTGCATATATGTAAGTGTACCCTTGTCATACAATGTCCTCAGAAGCCAGAAGAAGGTGTTGGATCCCCTGGAACTGGGGACAGTTATTAGCTGGGAATTGAATCTGGGTTTTCTGCAAGAGCAGTTGGTGTTCTTAACTGCTGAGCCATCTCTCCAGCACCCAAAGCTAATATAGCTTGCTCAGCAGAGCTGCTGTGAGCTTTACACCCACATGACGCCCACATGAAGGACCGTTGTTAGCTGTTGTTATGGTTTTGCGCCAACATAATTTTGCATTGACTTGATCTCTTATAGAGTAGACAGATCAATCAATCTCAACAGAGAAAAGGGGGAGTTTCCTGTGCAGAGGTGTTACACTACCCTAACTACCTGTTTTTACTTCAAAAGTCAGGCAATTAAGTCCGGTGTCAATAGAATATAGTCATGTGAACAAATACCAAATGTCTCTATGCCTTTGCTTAAAAAAATATGTGTCCTTCCTAAATTTCCTTTCTATGGCACAATACTCCAGGCCTGCAGGAATGATTTATTAGACTCTGGCAGCACAGCTCTGTCGGAGTCTGGTATTCTGGAGGAAGATTAAGGGGGAAGACAGACTCATCTGACAGTATAATTACACACACAACTTTTAATGGTATTGTGTATGTATCAAAGATACTGCATAAAAATTTAAAGAGATAAATATTTTAAATTCAGAAAATGAGAATGCTTTCTGTTGGTGGAAAAGAAAAACTAGAGGAGAATTTAATAATATGCCATTCAAACTTGCTTTAAGTAATTATGTTATTTCAGATGTACAGGATAAACAAGCCACGCCACAGAACAGGGCACAGGCTATAATTTAATAAACACATGTCCCACAAGAGTGATGAAGAATGTGGCCAAAGGCTGAAATTGGATGCATACATGATCTGGGGGTGTAACTTCATTTGTAAAGTGAATCACAGTCTAAACTTGGACTCTGTTGACTTATTGAAATCATACTTTTGCACGAAATGTTGTTTTTCCTATAGGGGCACTTTATCCAGCTCATTTTTAGCGTGTTCTTTTGAACAAAGCACTCCAGTGTTCACTGGGGGACAGCTAAGGACACATTTTAGGGCCTTTTTTCTCCATATTAACTTCTCTTTGATCTGCATCCAGCATTTCTCCAACTGCGCTAGTTCATTCCCTCCAAATGAACGATAGTTCTTGGAAGTTTTCAGAATTAACGCCCTGAGAGTTCCACTGTCAGTTTGAACTCCAAGCAAACAGCATGGTGGGCAGACACGGGAGCTAGGTAACAGGACGTAGACGTCTAGCTCCGGGGCTGACCTTCGTGATCAGAAGGCCGCGTGTGAGTCTGTTTGCTTTCTGATGTCAAGATTTTCATGTGTCATGGGATGGACTGTGGAGGTGTAAGCTAAGGAGCTCAGTTACATCATTCTGGAATGAGAAGCCTACCATCTAGTCAGCCATATCTACTGGTTGCTTTGTGTCACTCTCATGACTTGTAAATTGTGTGATCATTGGAGAACTGATTCATCCTTTGTGGCATCAGTTACACATCTGTAACATAAACAAAATCAAAGCTTTTCCTTAAGGGAGTTTGTATATTAGATAAGAGGATCTAAAGACGGGACTGAGTATTGTCCCTGTCCCTGCCACAGAGAAGGCTTTGAATCTGTGTTATTGTTATTTAGCTGCCCTGGCATGTAGTTTTGACTCATTTTGATAAGAAGGTAATAAATAGGTGCTGGGTCTTTCTCTGAGATTATTCCAGCAATCACTTTTCTCATATCAGCTTCCCTGTTTGGATCTCATCTGGCCATTTTTTTTTTTCCTTGAGGGAGGACAGAAAACTAACAATGTAGCCCATCAAAGAGCCACCATGCATTAGGGACACATCACTTTCCAGGGCCACAGTTCATGTTGTCCCAACTTAGAACTATCTATTTTCCTTTCTAAAATTTTCTCAACACCATATTCAAAGGATGAATATCTTGAGATACCTTAGATTAAATTCTGGGGTCAAGTTAAAATAAACTGATGAATGTCTTGGACAATTATTTTAACTACAGGCTCTGAGTTCAATTCTTGACTGTTGGTTCCTACTCCTGGGTATCATGGGGAATTTATCTCACTTCTCTCTTCCATCTTCTCACCATATTTAGAATAAAATTGGTAAAATGCATATCTCATACTGTGGAACAGGGAAGCAAATGATTATTACTTAGGACAACACTAACCTACAGTAAGTAATATATATTTTACAGACACTGCTTTCATCTCTTAAATTTCCACTGGACAGTGAAGACATGGGGCATTGAGTCCACTGACAGTCTATCATGAATGGATTCTGGTTAAAACGTGACAAATAGATATGTATTAGGGATGAAAAAGGCATATACTAATTCTGCATTAAACAGAAAGGAAGAAATATTGAGAGACAAAAGCACATATGACTGTTGCCCAGCCCCAGTCACAAATCTTTATCTTCTAAATGTTCACGTTATTTTTAGTTATGTATATGCATGTATGTCTGTATGTGAGTGCAGTACCCATGGAGACCAGAAGAGGGCATCGGATTCCCTGGAACTGGAGTTACAGGTTGCTGTGAGCCAACCAGCTTCCTTCCTAGGAACTGGACTTGCTTCTCTGGAAGAACAACAGTATACACTCCTCACATCTGAGCCACCAGTCCACCCACAAAAACCACCTCTTTTAACTCTCATGTCATCCTCCTCCCTGAGCTCTCCCTAGGCCCATTTTACTGAGTCACTGGAGGTCTAACAAGCTCAAGGAACTTGTCTAAGTCCATATATCTGGGAAGCGGCAGTGATGGGATTTGAACCTGTGTCTGACTCACTTTGGAACCTGTTTGATTAGAATGTCTTGTCATCATGTCTCAGATGTGGAATCTGAGTGGTGGAAGAGATGACTCTGGATCTGGCAAACCCATTCTCTCTCTTTCTCTCTTTTTCTCTCTCTCTCTCTTTCTCTCTCGCCCCCTCCCTTCATCCCTCCCTTCCTCCTTCCCTTCCTCTTTCAATTTGTCAATGTATTTTAAGATCTTATGTGGTTTTCCTCAGAAAACTTTAGGATGTGCAGACATCACCTCTCAAGGCCCTGTGCCAAAGAGAAAAATTGTCTTTTTACAGATAACTCCCCCCCCAACATGTATTAAGTAACTTCTCAATAAACAACTAGTAACTGAGCAGTTTTTTTTTCAAATGGTAGTTATTTTTCAGTTAATATTAACTCAAGGCAATCATAATCTAGTATGCCAAAATGACACACAGAAATTCTAGAATAGTAAAATAACACAGGATTAGTCACTTTTTTCCTCCAAAGGACTTTATTATTTATCTTCTTTTTAAAGGTGAAACCTTAGCAAAATTAACCTATTGTTGAAAGGTTGAAGAGGTTTTCTATTTTCTTTTTGCTGGAGTGATTATTCTGGACAGAAAATGAGTCTTTTAAGAATGAGGCTATAAAAATGGTGAAAAGGAAGGGAAAAAAGTTATCAGAAAATCTTATTGAAAACCCCTAAAAAGATCAGAGAGTAACTTGCTGGGCTGACTAGAGCAATGTTTTTATTATGAGTTTGACATCTGACCTTACTGTCCTCCTTAGCCAAAACTGCTCAGCTTTTTATTGTATTAATTTCAAATTTATATGTGCATAAAGAAATAACCTACTTTCTTGGGAACATGTTCCATTACAGATTATAAATAACACAGTGGATCAGTTATTTTGAGCATATTTCTGTCCTCTTGAGTCAGTTCATTTTGAGTATCAAGCCGAAAGATGATCCCTGGAAACAAGCAAGAACTTTTTATTTTTCTTTTAATAAAACCACTCTTCTTCTTTATCACACTTTCATTAAACATTTTATGAATATACTAAAAAATATTGAAGCCAACTTTAAAATGCTCTTCTCTTATGGCAGGCTTATGCTCTTCTTTTCACTCTGTGTGTCATGGAACACTCCAGCTAGACTATGAAATGTGGTCTTTATGGGCGCCTGAAGGTCTGCATGGCCTCCAGTGAGAACTATTCCAAAGAGGAACATGAAAATAAATGCCGGGTGAAACATCACAATAGATTTTTTTTCTATGAAATTGTCTTGACCATTTAAAGGAATATTTACATCACTAATATATTCACTTAATTCATCTGACAGAAACTTACTGAGGGCTTACTATGTGACAGTAATGTATCAATATGATGTAATCCACAGTGATCAAACAAAGGCAACATACCCACCCCCAAAACTGGCCACCTAGCGGGAAGAGACCATCAGTACCATGAACTCTTTATTTGAAGTTGGCACTTGCTACTGAGAAGAAACACGGAAGGAGGTCAGAGAATGGTGGTCATACCTTGGGTCCTGAGTTCAAGTAGGGTTTGCAAAGAAGGCCTGCCAGAGAAAGTGGTTTCAGAAGACTTAGAAGTGAGAGGCAAAGGACCTCCAGGGTCACAGATCTCTGGGTAGAACATTTAATGTTTTTGTTAGTTTCTTTTTTTCTTTACTAATAATTATAAATCCAGTTGACATGGATAGCTTCAGTTGTGAACTTCACACACCTGGGAAGAGGAAACCTCAGTTGAGGAACTGACTCTATTGGATTGGCCTGTGTACATGTCTGAGATAGTTCCTTGATTCTTGTGTGATGTGGGAGGGCCCAGCCCACTGTGGGTGGTCCCACCCATGGGCAGTTGGTCCTGGGTTGTGTAAGAAAGTAGGCCAAGCCCAGCCAGAGGAGCAAACCAGTAAACAGAGTTCCTTCATGGTCTCTGCTTCAGGTCTCACCTCCAGGTTCCTGCCTCCAGGTTCCCACCGTGAGCACTGGCCCCCACTGCCCTCCCTGATGGATTTATGACCTGGGAGTTGTAAGTTGAAATAAACCCTTTCCTCCTCAAGTGGATTTGATCATGGTGATTTCAGTGACTGAGTGACATCATCTGTTTATCTGAAGATCTTTTTTGGAGTTCACATAAGCCCAGCCACATCTTCCGGAAACAGGGAAAGCTTTCTCTCCGCCTCTCCCTCTCCGCAGCACACAGGATAGCTGGGCCCCCGAAGCAGTGTTGGTGGTGGTGATGGTGGGTTTCTTTTTTCAGTAACTTGATGGGAAATCTCTCAAGAGCTCATCACCAAAGACAGAGTCTGCAGCAAGGTGTTTTGAGATATTCCTAGCAGATGAAGTCCTTTCTGTTTCCAAGGTGCTGAGAATATGTGTCATCACTGGCTGTTGATTTTTTTTCAATACTCTGCACATATTAAGTTAATAATTTTTTTCTCTTTTATTCTGAGAAAATGGTGAATTACATTGGTTGATTTTCAAATATTGAATCGATATTGCATTCTGGGAAGAATTCCAGCCTGGTTTTAACTCAGTGGCTAATAAGTTTAGGGTGAAGCCATCTACATTCCTGGGAGAGTTATTTTCCTTTCTGCGCCTTCCTCTCATTCCGTGTTAAAGTGATGCCAGGCTCATAAAGTGGGCTTGTATTTTGTAGGTTTTGGAAGGCTTTGGGTACAATTTGTCTTCTTTCTGTTTTATGTAGTTGCAAGGTTTCACCAGGTGAATCTTCTGTGTGCATATTTCCACGCGGGAGGCCGGTGACTGCCGGAGAATCCTGGCAGATTCACTGCTGCAGCTTCTCTCTCTCTCTCTCTGTGATCAACGTTTGCAATTTCAGGTTTTCAAGGAACTTGTACATTTCATCTAAATTGCCAAATTTATCTTATCTTTCTAAATTCTGTAGAACTTAAAGTCAGAGCCTCCCTCTGGTTTCTGATACAGGTGATCGAGCTCCTCCATGACTGGTATTCTTTTTATTTAGGGCATTGTTTTAGTTTTGTAAAACCTGACTCCTGCTTTTGAAGGGCAGTACACGCCTCTTCTTTAGCTCTGCTTCCTCTCCATCTTCCTCTTTAGTTCCTTCCCTCTTCTCTGAATAGTCAGACCATCATTTGCATTCTCTCTCCCTCCCTCCCTCCCTCCCTCCCTCCCTCCCTCCCTCCCTCCTTATGATTTCTAGGCTACATTTTATTTAGCAATTGTAGCTGCATCCCATATGTTCATAACATGGTCATGGTACACTTGGTTCTAATAGTTTGTATTTCCTTGTAATTTGATTTAACCTATTATTTTTCCAATAATCTTACTGGTTAATCCCCATATTTGCAGATATTCCATTCTTTTCAATACTAACTTTAGAGTTATTCCACTATTGCTGTGGAATACCACTAATATCCATCTTTTCTTTTAAAAACAGTTTTCAGTTTATATTTAAGTTTACATTCACTAAGATCCAATCCCTGGTGTGCAGCTCTGTGGTTGTAATGGGAAAATATCTGAATTCAGAAAAGCATCACCTGGCTCAATTTGGATTCGGGAGGAGTGTTATCTTAGGGTTCTCCCAGTGGGAGGTCCAAGTATTTTTTTCAAATATTAATCTTTTGACATTTGTTAAAACTTGCTTTGGGTCTTACTAATTTTGTAAATGTTCTGTGTGCTTTGAAAACACAGTATAATCATTGATCCCAGCTCTGTATTGGTCAGGGTATTGACCATGCTGTTTCTGTGTATTATATTATTGTGTGTCTATTTTGTTTTGTTTCAGTTTACTTAAGGTATTAGTAACAGAGAGAATTGTCTTAACTATACATTAAAGATAGCTTGGTTTTCTCCATTTAATTTCCCCAGATTTGGCTTTTATTTGGGGTCAGTTTGCTTAGGTATACTCAATTTTCTTCTTCCTTCTATTTACAAAACATACAGTCTGAAAAGGCCTGTTTTATATCAGTTGATACCTTCTGTCTTTGGCTTGGTTCATTAGCATTATGTATGGTTTTGATCATTTTATGTTCAACTTTTCTGTTTCCTTATCTAGAACTTATCCACCTTTGACTTTTTGAGGCCAGGTCTCCTTGTAGCCCTAAGTAGCCTAGAACTTGCTATGTAGACCAGGCTGGCCTCAGTCTCACGGACTGCCTGCCCCTGCCTCTGAGTGCTGAGATTAAGGTGGTGGTTCCTGCACTCCTCTGTGTTGCTCTAGATATCACTGTAGGCATCTTTAAAATTTTTTTATACTTTAAGTATTTTATTCATTATTTTTATGTGTATGGTTGTATTGCCTGCATGTATGTAAATGCACCCATGTGTTCAGTGCCCACGGAAGTCAGAAGAGGGTGTCAGATCCCCTGGAACTGGAGTTATGGATGGTTGTTAGCTGTCATGTGGGTGCTGGGAATGAAACCCAGTCCTCTGCAAGAGCAGGCAGTGCTCTTAACTGCCAAGCATCTCTCCAGCCCTCTTTGTAGGCAGCTTTGACATGTCAAATTCCAGTTTAAGTTATTGTGTCACTATCTGAATAAAGTCAGGATCTTAGAAAAGATCTTTTTTTCCATTTTTGCGTATGTGACTGTTTTCATTATCGACATGAGACCGATCTGTAGATTTGTGCTACTGTCCGCAGTCAGTATTCATCTGTAATGGTCCATGGAATGCCTTTTCCTCTTCCTTCATCTTTTTTCCAGGATCCTGATACCTCCAGAGGATCATTTTCCTCCAACCCAAGGGTTTATAGTACTCCCTTTAGTGGAAGAATGTGAGTGATAACATCTCTACTTTGGTTTGAAGGCACCTTATTCTTTTTCTTTTCCTCCTTAAAGATTATGGGATAAAAAATTTTAGGTTGACATTTTCCATACTGATTGGACAATATCTTCCCAATGTCTTGTAGTTTCATATATTTTTATTGAGAATTTGGCGACTTTCTTTTTTTTCAAAGACTTATTTTTGTTATTGTCAATTGCGTACATGTGTGCGTGTGCATGTGTGTGTGTGCATGTGCGTGTGTGTGTGTGAACTGAGTGTCCCAGCAGCTGGAGTTAGAGATGGTTGTGAGCTGCCTGACATGGGTGCTGGGAACTGAACTTAGTCGGGAGCAGCAGGTCCTCGTAGCTGCTGTGCCTCCTCTCCAGTCTCAATTACTGATTTTCATGTGCTTCCTTTTCCTTTGAGAGTTTCCCGTGAGCAGACTCCACTGAGGTATAACTTACAAGTGAAAACTGCACCTATTTAAGGTGTATAGTATGTTTTAAGACATAGATACATTACAAAATAATAACCAGATTCAAGCATGTCTCTCACTTCACCTTGCAGTGCATGTGCGTGCGTGCGTGTGTGTGTGTGTGTGTGTGTGTGTAGGTAGGACATTGAACATCTACTCTCAGCAGATGTCAAGTGCACAGTGCCGTAGTAACCTGTGGTGTTCATGAGGCCTCCCGTGCTTACTCATCTTGGATGCTAAGATTTAATACCTTGGATTAGCATCTCTCCATTTAATCCACTCGCAGACCTAGAAACTACTGTTCTAGTCTCTGCTTCTAGACGCTCAACATGTTTAGATTCCAAGTTCATATAACATGCCACTCAGTATATTTCTCTGCCTGGCTCATTTCAGGATATATATATATATATATATATAAGTTATATAATATTCTGTGTCATCTGTGTTGTCTAAAATGACATATTTTCCTTCTATTTAAAGACCAAATTGTAAATGATTGAATATAGATATATCTTTATCCATTCAGTCATTGACAGACCGTTAAGTCTTCATATACCTTGGCTATTTTTAATAGCTCAATGAACATGGGATGGCAACTGCCTCCTCATGATGTGGATTCCAAAGTGACACTCACAGATGGGATTCCTGTATCATAGGTATTTGCAATTTAGCTTTAAGCAATATTCATAATGCTTTTGTAATGCCTACACTAATTCATAATCCTTCCAGTAGTGAAGGAGGTTGCTATTTTTCTACACACACTTTCCCAAAACAGTAATTTTCCCTTTTCTTTTTTGTAATATTTCATTGGTTGCTCTATATTTATACTTCTCTATTTTTTTCTTTTTCTTTTTAAAAAATATTGTATTTGCTTTTTTATTTTCTGTGTATGAGTGTATTGCCTGCGTGTGTGTAAGTGCACCCCTGTTGTATAGTGCCCATGGAGGCCAGAAAATGGCATTGGATTCCCCTGGAACTGAAATTACAGATGGTTGTTAGCCACAGTGTGGGTGCTGGGAATCATACCTGGGTCCTCTGCAAGAGCAACCAGTGCTTTTAATTGCCGAGCCATCTCTCCAGCCTCCAATTCATTTCTTTCTTTCTTTCTTTTTCAAAACAGTGTCTTCCTCATGAGTAGGCACACTGACATCAGATGAGTTTGAGTCCAGTC
This sequence comes from Eospalax fontanierii, assembly GCA_035773235.1. Taxonomy (NCBI): domain Eukaryota; kingdom Metazoa; phylum Chordata; class Mammalia; order Rodentia; family Spalacidae; genus Eospalax; species Eospalax fontanierii. The sequence goes on from CM069540.1 coordinate 5,883,798, forward strand.
TTGATTCCACAACGTTCCAGCTCCATCTCCTTAGCTAAGCTTCTTTTGTCTCATTTGTTCCATTCAAATATGGAAATTACAGCCGAACATGGTGGTGCATGCCTTTAATCCCAGCAGTCAGGAGGCAGAGGCAGGTGGCTCTCTGTAAGATCAAGTCCGTTCTGGTATACATAGTGAGTTCTAGACCAGTTGTGGCTACAAGAAGGACCCAGGTCAAAAAGGGTCAAAGAAAAAAAAAGTTAATTACATGAATAAGATTATCATGAATATTTAAGTCATGACTGTATAATGTCTCATATAAGTCTGATGTAAGATACACATTTAAAAAGCAACTGTCATTATTCCAAAGGGATGCTGCAGACAAGGTACAGAGGTAGATATGAGGAATTCAAAACGGTGATATTTATCCTTTAGGAGAATACCTCCCATTGTCTACTGGAGTTATTTCTGTAATGTGCCTCAATAAGTCCTAAACTAAAATGTCAAAATTGAAGTCTTTGCTTTCTTGACACAGAGTCCATTATTCCTGATCCTTTTTTTTGTGGAACCTCTGTATATTCATCTAAAATGACGAACGGAATGGTGTCCTAAATCCCCCCAGCCCTCTGTCATGTCTGACATCATCTCTAACCAATTATTTTCTTGTGAAGTTTCTGCTTCCCTCTTGATTTCCCCCTTTGACGTCTTTGTTCTAGTAGGAGATCTTCTCACTCCAGGCACACAGAGCCTCAACTTGCTGTTTTCGGTCATCCAGCCCTTTGGCCAGTCTCCCAGAGAATCTGTCCCGTGGGCATGAGCACATTCTTATAATTCCCACTTTATAAAACTTCTCTAATACCGATGATACCCAGCTCCTTCCAGGGATAATGGTGTTCTTCCGAGTCCTGTCTACTCGTCCCTGTACTCGGTGTGTGAAGAGCTGGTCTGTCGTTGGTGGCAGTGTTTTGGGAGATTGCAGAAACAGTAGGAGGGGAGCCTACTGGAGGAAGCAGGTCATGGATGTGGGTCTTGGGGTTTGTCGCCTGCCAGGCTTCTGGGCTGATCTCTCTCTGCTTCCTGCCCTCGTGAGTTGTGAGAATGCTTAGCATGGACAGGATCCCACTATGTGTGATACTATGCCTTCTCCAACACTGAACTATGAGCCAAATAAATCCTCCTCTCTTGTCACGTATTTTGCCACAGTAATATGAAAAATAACTACCACACATCCTGGCCCAGTCTTCCTGGCTGAGGGATGGTTGCTGTATGAATACTGTGTTTGGTCCTTGATGCTTTTTATTAAAGTGGGGGCAAGTTAATGCTTAGTTAAAACATGGCTGTCAAGACTCGGAGCCAGGAGTTACAAGGCTCAGCACAGTTCAAGGACTTGTTCACAGTACATCCTCAGCAGATGTTATGGGTTTTGATGTATGGCTTTATTGAATCTGTGTGCACTTCCGACAGTAAGTCTTCATGCTTAGACCCCCATCTCCTTCTGCACCCCCAAAGCCTCCCCACCAGATTTTATGGATTCTGCTATTGTGTTATGGCCTATGAGTCAAGCTTTGTACCCAGATGTCTCTCAGCGCGAGTTCATCCACGGGAGTCTAGTCAGCCCATCTAGCATCTCTCATTTAAAGAAGCTACTCCCCCGCACCCAGCTGTGATCAGTTTCTAATAGTTCCTTGGCTGAGGTTATGGCTTACTGCCCGTTTCCCCAGTTCGATGCCGGCATTTTCTCTGACGGAGGAGTCTGCATGGGCCGTGTGTATGCTGTCACCATCCCTGGAAGTTCCTGTGAACAGGTTCCCCAGGCCCGGAAGACTGCTTCTGAAGTTAGGGTTCCAGTGCAGACTCCACTGCGTTAGAAGCGCTCTGATTGGTGAGATCCCCTTCCCTCCGCTTCTTTCAGCATGTACCGATTCAGTTCCTACCGTTTCAATTTAAATTTGATATTTAATAAGCTTCTCTTAAGTTTAGATAATTCCTGCAATTAAATTATAAAGTCACTTGGTGCAGAAAGAATCTTCTCCTTTAGCACGCAGCCACTGCCTAATTCAGTATTCCATACACAACACATGATGAATGTCCACGGACTGACTGATTATAAACTTGGCAACAGTGTATTCTTTCGGCTTCCTAATGAGTTGGAGCTTTCATATACTGGTAATATTTAACACAGTGAAAAAGCCACAGCCTGCAATTTGGCAAAAATGTTCAAACACGGGGCTGGAGAGATAGATGGCTAGCAGTTAAGAGTGCCTACTGCTCTTGCAGAGAACTGGACTTTGGCTCCCAGCATCTACACTGGGTGTCTCACAACTGCCTGAAACCCTGCACCATGGGACCCGACACCCTCTCCTGGCCTTTGCAGGAACCTGAGCTCACATATACCCCAATACAGACATATACACATAATTAAAAGTACAAAATCTTTAAAAATTCAAACATGGCACTAATTTCTAGATTTTGAATATTTCCACGTTGCAGCAGTCACGTTGTGGGGAACATGTAAACACATATGTGTATAAAACACCATAACAATGATTATAAAGCACCATAATTATGCACCATCACGGGACGGTTAGGGACAGAAGTGATATTTCAGGACTTCTCAGAATTCACGGCCACATCTTCCTTCTCTGATCACTTATGAATGGCTAGTGGTAATAATTAAAAAACAAAATATGTTGGCTTCTTAGAAAGATGGCAGCTCCAATGTTTCGTTAGTGGGAGGAAGGTCTGTGCGTTTGATGTGGAAGCTGTGTGGCTGAATTTAACAATGATTACTCTTGGAATCTAGAGACACGGAGTGACAATGATGAGGGCATTAGGAATCCTAAGTGTGTAGATCAAGGACGAGTTTGGGCTTCGGGCTGTATGGAAGCCCACCCTGACCTGTAGCTCCCTTGATATGTGTCTAAAGATCTGGCTGTGGAAGTTTTCATTTCTTTACTCATCTTTGTTTCAGTCTTTATCTTTAAAATGGGTATACTCACAACACCCACCTACCCAGCGTTTTAGGAACATTAAGTGAATCACTGTGTAGAGTGATTTGTGTTCTGGAAGCTCTTCAGTGACTGTTGTTTTCCCAAGATGGTGGACAGTGAGATTTTTAAAGCCAGCCTGGGTTTCTTCATAGAGGAAAAGACTGAAGGACTCTGATGTGCACAGGGTGGCAAAGGAATTGCTTCTTGAAAATCACTAATGGAGGAGATGGTGAGCGGAATCCTTGGAGAAGACCCATTGCAGTTAGTTAATAGACAAACAAGTCTTTCCTGAAATAAACGGTCCCTCCTCCACAGACAGACCTGGACTCTGAAATGAACACATCTACTGTTCTTTCCCTTTTGACTAGTGTCATGACAATATGTTTCATGGAAATGTGTAAAGACAAGCATTGGTAGTCACAGAGTCACTGTTGCTTAATCAACATATGTTTTGGGACAGGAAGACTGGAAAACCTGGAAGAAACCCAAATGCCTATTGACAAAGAGATGGAGAAAGTATGGTATATCTATGCAATGGAACACAATACAGGCATCAAAAAGAATGAAATGTAGCTATAGCTGGTGGGAAAAAATGCACTAATTTTAGCCATTATTTTGTATAAAAATCCTTCCACTTTTTTTGTGGGTTCCAGGAATCGAGTTCAGACTGTCAGGCTCAAGCAGCAAGCACATTTTACTGGTTGAGCTGTCCCTCCTGTGCCTCCTGTGCCTGACCTTGCCTGGAAGGACAGTCAAGGGACACAAAAGAGGATATCACTGGACCTTAGAGCTTCTGCATGATTCTAAAGTGTGTTCAGGGCCCTGGGAGGAGAGATGTGAGGGTCTAAGGATCCCACAGGGAATCACACCGCCTGCTCTTATTACCTACAATCCTCCTACATTTCTAAATAATAGTCAGATTAACAGATGCCTGAGACTCAAGAGGTGAAAGGCCGGAAAACTCGGCTGTCAAAGGATACAGAGGAGATGTGGTGCTGGTGTCTGTGACAGGAGGCTGTGCGTGTCTTAATGCCCTGAATATCATAAGGACTAAGGAAAGTCAGCTTCTCTTCTCCAGCCCCAGTACGAAAATAACATCAAGCTCCTGGAGAAACAGATGCTATAACTGCATCTTTAGGGCATTAATCGTGCCACATTTCTGACAGTGTTCTCCACCCCATCACTGGTCTTCACAAAGAGCCTGTTGCTTCCTCCTTCAAGGAATGCGCTTCCTCACCTCTCAGTTTTACAGAAGAAGCAACTCTACCTCAAAAAATTTAAGTGTCATGACTCACACTGCAGAGGAGGGGAGGATTTGAACTCAGGTGTGCAGGGCCCTGAAGCCCGCATTCTTTCCACATTACCCATCTAAAGAGCTGACTGTGGAACTTGTCAGATAGAATTACAAATTTCTGCCTGGCTGTGAATGAAATAATTCATTCCAGCGGTCTCCGTGGTGGTAGGGATACAGTTGAGCCCATTAACGGGTCTCCTCTGAGCCAGGCCAGGGCTGAAAAGCAGCTGCCAACCAAGGAGCCTGGAAAGAAAACGCCATCTGAGTTTTTTTTTTTTTTTTTAAGAATTGCAGTTTGTTTAGAGAAAAAGAAGTTTGTGGAGATGCAACCACAGCAAATCTATCAGTTCCTTGCAGTGTCATCAGTCACAGAAGCACAAGGAAGAGAGAGAGAGAGAGAGAGAGAGAGAGAGAACACGTACCAATACCCATCCTGGTAAAATATTTTTCAAGAGATTCTGTAATACCAGGAAACAATTACAGTTTAATAAAGAGGACTGCAGAATTCACATGGAACCCATTTATATTTCTTTTGGTTCCTCTCACACAAAGGAAATGCAGTTAAAAAAAACCTCACAGAAATATACCAACACTGGACTAATATAGCAACGCCTGCCACTTACAGCTGAGGGATGCTGTCATTTCTCATTGTCAGCCTGACAGCCCTTCAAATAAAGAGGTGTCTCAGCAAATCGTGCCCTCGTATCATTTACCAAAACACAATGGTGCCATTTGAAATAATAAAGTAGCCACACCTGCCCAGAAGCTGGGCATGAGGAAAGCTGACCAGAGTTACCCTGTGGCTCATCTCATTATTTCAGTCCCCTATTTTTAACATATGTCTGGAATGTGTGAAATTAAACAGTGAAAGGTAATTTCTGTGTTATCTGACTCCGTGGGAAGGAATTGTTAACTGATCATTGCTTTGATATTAAATAACTTGGAGCTGTACAGTGACCTTTACATATGCAAATGATGGGGAGATTGCTGCAAAAAAAATGAGATTTGATGATTGTTGTAATGATGGGGAAAGCTGGAATGGACATAGAAGAGAGTCTCATGGAAGGTGGGTGTGATGAGGATGGAGAAAGTGTTTTAGATTTATGTGCAGGCTCAGAAGAATGATTGTCTAGAGCTGTTCAAATCTGTGGCTCTGCAGCTGTAATCAAACGCAGCGGGAGGGCTTCTGCCTTACATCCCTGGCAGAGAACTCATGGAATGCATAATGTGTATCCAGAAGACTTAAGACAATTTCAGTAGTTTCTTAGGTAACAATTTTCATACTCTGCTCTGAAGATGTTTGAAAAATGAAAGGCTGTAACCCCAAATCAAATAATAATTAAATATCTGTCTCTGTTTTCGGAGGGGCTTTGTAGAAATATCACACTCTCCATTCCGCACTCCCAGGCAGTGGTAGGTACAAATTTCTAAAAGCATGTTCTCAGTGGACACGTCCCCCTCCTTCCTCTGAAATTAGCCCTTCTAACCGTGAGCTTGGATGCTTGATGTCTGCGACTGCCTCCAGTAGAGAACATGCATCAAACAGGTTGGCAGGGACAGGCATCTCTGGGACCGAGGATGAAGACCCCTGTGTGGTCTCCTTCTTTGGAGGGTTGGTCTTGGTCTTCAGGCCAGTTGAGATGTACCATTACATAGAGCAGCAACCCATTTCTTATGCAGAGGGAGGCTTCTCTTGAAAGTCTCCAGAAGGTAGCTCTCCTTACATGGCCACAGATCATGGGCAGGGATTCATGTTCTGACTCTACAGCCTGGCTCCCCTGGACTAGGTGAGGCTGACTAGGCACTATTGTTTTATCTGCAGCAAATAACTTGTGCTCCTGATGAGGTTACTTTTCTGTGCCTCAGTTTCTTCATTTGTAATGAGTAGCTTGCCGTTATGATCTATCTCAAGATGTTTCTAGACTTTAGCTAATTGTTAATGCTCTGAAATAGATGTACAGGGGTCATCAAGGGGTAAATTGTGATTCTCAGGCCTATCTCTGAAAGATCGAAGTAGACAGAGCTGAGGTCATCTCCAAAAGACCTGGAAATGCAGTGACAGAGAGCATGATGAGAATCATATGTGTTACTCTGCTAGAACACAGAATTGGAACTCACACCATTTATGGGCTATATAGTCTGTTGCCTTGGATGAATCATTTTAATTAATTGTAACTAATTTTTATTTTTTATAGAATTACCTGATGTTCAGGGCCTCTTCTAGTCCCCAAAACCTATGATACTATATAAAGAATATATTTATTCTGGAAGGGAGAGGAGGAGAGAGGAAGAGGAATGGGAAGAGAGAGATGTCTTCATACAGCTATAATTGAACACACTGATATCTTTGTGGCTTATAAGGAATTCAAAGCACTTTGACGAATTTCAGGACATTCATTCTTGTACAATCTGTCTATAAATCGTCACTGTCATTTTATAGACGGGGTACTGCAGTGCAGAAAGTTTGTTCACTTACCAAGGTCACCTAGCTAAGTCAAAGCATCTGGCAATTTTACTGCTAATATTAAATAGTATTCTCTGGCTTATCCTGAAAAAGCAATATGTAAAACACTTCTGAAAACCTCTGCTTAATAATGCAAATAGAGATGTGTTTCATGTTATGCAGTCAAAGCGTGACTTGAAAGATATGAATCAAATGTCTTTAAATCAAATCCTATTTGTCACTGGTAACACTTGAATCTGTTTGATCTTCAATGGCTGATCCCTCTGTTCCAGTTTTTTTTTTTTCCTGCACTGTTTCTATACTTAGTCTACAGCCTTGATCCAGCCATTCTGTGCACAATGAAGTTTCAGATTTAAATGGACCCTGCAGCGAACCATTCACAATTCTTTGACTATCTGCTCATAATGAAACCCATTCATTCCAGCATACCTCTATAAACCAAAGTTTTGATATCTATCAACTGGGGAAAATGGCTTCCAATCTAACCTCCTGGACAAAGTTTTAAAAGTGAAATCCATGACAAAGATTGGATCAGAGTCACATTCACAAAGGTGCCATCTTTTTTGTAAATCTGAATGTTGCTTTAAAATTTTGCTTATTCAATTTCTCAAAGAAGAATTTTTGGTCAACTCATGTACCCTTTGATATATATATATATATATATATATATATATATATATATATATATATATTTACATATATATTTACGTATATACACACACACACATACATACACATATTCTTTCAAAATCTCAATAGTAAAATACAGAGAACTCAACCCTTCTTTTTATCCCTTAATTTACTCATTCCAGAAGAATCATCCTTTGTGAAATCTCGATGGCAAATGAATTTGCTTCTCAAATGGAATTTACATTTTTGCATTTCTGCTGGAGGGCTGCAGAAGTCCAAATGCCTGTTTGCTTCAGAGATTCTCATAAAATCTACCTTCCCTCAGCCATACATCTCTCTGATTACCGCTTAGCCATATACATTTTGACAAGGAGAAAAACAGGATCCATTGTGAATACCAAAAAGCTTGAAGAATTTCATTTCGGTGACAGCATATGGATATGTTTAAAGGCTGAAATTCTTTACAAGTTTTGTGCCTGGATTATAATTTCACTTGCTCAGTCATTAAGCATGCCTTTAGAAGAAAGTGTTCTTATTTGAAGAGAAAAATTCCTTAGGTGTATATCATATATATATATATCCTATTATATATACATACGTGTGTGTGTGTATGTGTATGTGTGTATGTTGAGCTCTAGAATGTTTACCAAAGGAACTGTCTCCCAATGACTCTGTTAAAGTAATCACATCTCACACATCTTAGCTCTGGTATGTGGGTCTCTAACCTCTGGAGAATATGGAATTGTGGTTTACTCATGATAACAAGATAGTGGGTAAGTTAACTGCTTGGCTGTGTATCCTGTTTCTGCAACAATCCAATATACATCAGACACTGATTCATTTTTGGTTTAGCACAAGTCCAAGAAGCAAATGTAGACATCTCTTTAGTTGCCTGACACTGGGTTTGAGCACGGGCTTGCTTTACATGACAGTTTGTCTTTCCTTGTCACTAATTTCAATGGGGAGCGTGTTGGGAGCTCCATTTGCAAAAAAAGTCACAATTTCTCAATTTTTGGGTCTGAAATTTTGATTGAAGGCCAAGTTTTTTGGCATTTCAGTTCACTTGCCTTTGGCAAAAAGAAATTCTGTTTTCAAGAAGAAACGAGTCATAAGAGGACTTTATTAAAAAAGGGCTCAAGCAGCTGCTTAAAAGGCTATTTTGATGATGTCAGTGCCCAGGAATAAAAAACACATGGGTTTCAATTCCTTTAAACCATACCAGCCTTTAAAAATTAAAGAAATTGTGCTGGGAAAATGTGTTGTGGGCTTATTAACTGAGGAATCAGTCTTCCACGGTTTCTAAAGAACCTTACACTGAGGGGACATCACAACTGTTAAACCTAAAGACAAGTGAGAACAGGGTTCAGGGGAAGCCAAGAGGCTTGTGTTTGTGAACCAAATTGCAAGTGGGTACATACCAGTCAGCAAAAAAGCTCATAAAATCACATTACCTCCCTCCCCAGTAATAAACCAGTACGGGGAAATGAGCGGTCACCTCGAATTCACAGCCACTCTCTATGTGATGTGGTATTTCCTACCGGAGTGTTTATTTTCTTGGGATGTAGACAGAGCTTGGATTTGGAGTGCTACTGGGTGTTTAGCGCGATTGAACGAGATCTGCTAAGTTGCGGACTTCTTATGTCTTCTGAAAATCTTGAGCTCCTTCTTCTAACACTGAAGGGGGTTTCAGCCTTCATAAACAGAGTGGGAAGACAGACAATAAACAACTCTGCTTCCCAGTTCTTAAGGCGACTTGACCCCTCTTTGCAGGCAAAGCTTTAGTGAAGTTTTGACAGATGAGTACATTCATATCTAGACGCTGTAACAAACCCATTTGGAAAGCATGGCTGGTGTTTCGAAACAGTCATTACTTGTTCTTAATTTTGTGAAAAATACTAGTATGTGTCCTCCCCTGTGAGCACCACGGTCTCCTGGCCACGTCTTTCATGGCATTGTCATGATGTGGGGATTCAGCCCTGACATAGCGGGCAGAAATAGCCAAATCGTGTCTGTCCCAGTATGTACCTAAACACAAGTTTTTAAAGGAATGACTCTAAAGCATTAGCCCATGTCCTTCTTAAAGAAGATATAGCAATCCAGTATTCTGAGGAAAATGACAAGATTTGTCCAGCCCTCTGCTCCTCAGGAGGCTGGTGTTTAAAGACGGAGAGTTGGCTATCACTACCACAGCTTCCTGTAAGTTCTGTGTGCTCTACTCCCATTGTGGGTGAAGACACACCAGCCCATGATGTGTTACCCACACATGCTTTAACAATGGCATTTTCATTTGCAACCACTCTCCAAGAAGGGAGCTGCTTCTACTGCCTTGTTGCGGTGGAGAGAATCAGAGAGAAAGCATGACCTGCTTGTGGCCACACACTCTGACAGTAATTGACACACAGGAATAAAAATCAAATTTGTCTGATTCTAAAGTCCATGTTTTCAAGTTAAGTATACCCATAGAAAGAGCTAAAATTGAAAAGACACACAATATGGAGGCACAGAGAGCTGGACTTTGCATTCACTACTGGTGGGAATGCAGTTCGGTACAACCACTTTGGAGAACCTTTATAAAGATCTCAACCTGGGTGGAAAATCTTCACATCTTAATGTTCCCACCATTCTACTTTAGGTGTAGAAATGTAAAGTACACATTATCGATAAGGCATATGTATGGATATTTAGAGAATACTCATTTATATTGCCTGAAGTGTTCATCTTTATCAGAGTCAGTACAAAAGCTGTTTTTTAATCATACAATCCATCACATTATGGCTTTAAAAATGAGGAGGCCATGCTAGCCAAGTGCCTGGATAGATGTCATAGACTCGGAGTTGACAGAAGCCAGGCATTAAGAGGTATTCTGTGGGAGTTCACCTATATAAAATTCAAAACCGCAAAAGGTAATTCTATTAGGCTGGAGCAGCAGAGATGTCTTGAAGGGAGCAGAGACATCTCCCTAGCCCAGAGGAAAGACATTTGGGGCAGTGAAACTATTCTGAATGATCCCACAGCAGTAGATAAATGCACTATACGTGGTAATGTCAAGATTCAACCCAATGGCAAACTGGGGGTGGAGCAAAGTGTGTTTACACAGGTTCCCCGTGCACCACTCTGCTGTGATGTGCGAGAGGAAGGGTCGTACCGGAGGAAAGATTGAGTGGGCTTTTCTGCGTGGATAATTACTTCACCCACGGACAATTTTATTTCTTCCGTGTTCAACAAGTGTACTTTTCTTGTCTCTTTGCATTAGCTAGAACTTCCAATATCTTGGTGCAAAAAGGTTTTGAGAGAGGATACTCATTCCTTGTTTCTGATCTTAGCAAGGAAGCCTCTGGATTCTCATTATTACATGTGACCCACACACTGAAGATGACAACGATCACTGGACAGCTTGCCTCACCACCCCAGCCTGTCTTGGTGGCATTTGGGAACAGCAATTAGTGTTCAGTGTTCCCTCCCCCAACCGCCTGAATTCCAATCCTCACAGAAACCTTCTTAGCAAGAAGATACAACTCTAGGTATATCCTAGATTTGCTGCTTGGCTTCTATTGTGGTTGGTTCTGAGCATGTGATCACAGCCTAATTTACATAATTTATGTGCACACTCTAGTTTAATTTGGAATCCCAAAGATGCTAGATAACCTGGGACCCCTGTCTGTAATATAGTACTCATTAGACTGATATGAAAGTTTAACTGGGCAAGGAATCGACAACTCATTATAAATATACAGCCACAATGTCAAATTCCACTTCTTGACAGTGAAGCATTCCCTGAGGACACAGTGGACTTTGACACCCTGGGTCATCTTTCCCACAATGCCCTATGCTTGTAGGTACGCACAGTAGGCGATTGCCAGCTGCATGCTATTTTAAGAAGTTTTGAAGTCCTCAGCAAATGCTTGTTCTATATCTAGAAAAATATTTTATCCGAATCATATGAAGTATATAGAGACAGACTAACAAAAGCAACGTCTAGACACATTCAGAGGTTGATTGTATCTTATGATTAAACTATAGGTTACAATTTGTAAGCAAGTCAGGACCTTGGAATCAAGGTAGATTGCCTTGTCTGGCACTTTTAGGAACTCAAAATTAATTAGACAATTTTGGATGAACTATGTCTTCTGACTTTCAGTATTTTTCAGAATAATATCTTTTCAGTTTTGTGTATACAGATCAGAGCCAAACACCTAATATGCTTTCTTCCAGACAGTAGTTTTTACACTTTGAAAACATTGCTTTACGGTGCATTGTAAACAAAGCTGTATCCCTGCAATGATCTTATAACTCTTTTTATTTAACCAAACCAACTCTATACTCAGCATGTGCTTGACCCTGAAAATAGGCCAGTATATAAGACAGGTAAGCTCTTTTGTGAAATATGTATTTTGAGGGGAGGCCTGTGTTTATAAGTTTCACAGTTAATTATTCATGGGCAAAAGGAGACAAATTTAAGAATTATGAGAGTGAATATTAGGAGGATTTCATAGAGATTTTAGGAGTTCTGGGAGATTCTGGTGTGTGCTGGGTGTATGATGTGCGCATGTGTAAACCAGAGGACCACCAATACCGTTTCACTGATATTTTTCCTCATTTTCTGTTTTAAAAATTGAGACAGGGACTCCCACTGGCCAGAAACTCACTGAAAAGCTGGGCTGGCTGCTTAGTGATCCCAAGTTCTGCCTGCCTCAGCCCCTTTGGAGCTGGAATTACAAGCACACATGACCATTTTTTAAATGTGGTTTCTGCAAGTCAAATCCATGTCCCATTGCTTGCAAGACAAGTAGTTTACCAACTTAGGTATCCCTTCAGCCCAGGAACTCTCAGAGAAGGGCTATTTATATCTGAGAGATGAGGCAAATGAATTAAGCACAGTCTCAAAAACTAAATATTCTCACCCAAGCTTTGGATTTCCAGTGTTCCTGCACGTACCTTGGCGTATTTCCTGATTCCCTTGGATTCTGCAGAACCTTCTTTTGATGCTGAAGATGTGCTATGTTAGTGCTGGATGCAACAGTTCCTTCTCACCACCCCCATGACTGCTTCCTTCTGACGGATTCCTGTCTTGAACTGCCCACTGGCAGAGGAAGTCTCCAGTCCTCGTCAGGGGCACTGTTCTGTGAATGTCTGGAAGAGGTAAGGAAATGTCATGTCCCCTGTGCAGCAATGGAGCCTGGGGCTGAGTGCTGGTCTGCTCTGCTCCTGCCTACCCTGGGATGGCTTCCTCGATCCATGGGGAAGAAGAGCCTCATGTCACCTGCTCTGCTTCACAGAAGGTATCCTCCAGTTCCACCAACTCCTATGAGCCTATTTCCAACTCAGGTCAGGCCAAGGAGATTTGATCAGATGTCTTCTTGAGGTGCCCTCTTCCAGGGATGGTCCTGAGAAATGATAATATCCTCTTCTGGTTTAAGATAGAACACTACATCCTGAAAGAAGAGGAGACACTCTTATTTGAAGCTAATTTTATTTTTCTGATGATAATATACCAAGGAGTGTGATGGTCAAGGCCTGGTGGGAACCAAAGTGTTCTGAGTAGTCAAGAAGTTGGCAGTTCCTGGAAGAGACCCAGGAAACCGGGTACTGTGAAGGACGAAGACAGAGAGGAAGGAATCCTCTAGGAATTCTTGCTCAGTTTGTGGCCCTTGTGGATTCTTTAACCTGTGAGCTCGTGTTTTTGCTTACTATTCTTTGAATTAATTTTGTGTGTGCGTATGTTCACATGTCATGGCGTTCATTTGCCATAGCATGCATATGAAGGTCAGAGGATAGCTTGAGGGAATCAGTTCTCTCTTTCTACTATGTGGGTCCCAGGGATCAAACTAGGATCATTAGGCTTGGCAGTAAACACCTCTGACACCTGCTGAGCCATCTCACCAGCCCTCATTTTTTTCCGTTTAGGTGAGTGCTTGCATCATATCTGGTATTGCTGACTGTTGGTGCACAAGTGTCTCTCATGATGTTGCCTTTAACTCACTGCCAGCAGCAGGAGTCTGCAGTATATTCAATTTTTGAGCAAAAGACATTCATTTGACTGTATATACAAATTATATTTAGTAACAATATATTCCCCTTCCTCCATCCAAAATGTAATTTCTAGGATAACTGTTAGAGTTGTAAATCCCAGCAGCGTAGTAACACTGTCACCTTTGTGGAAGGTGAACGAAACAAATTTCTAAAGAAAAGAGGAGGGGCTGTCACTTCCTGAGCCAGATGGTTGCTAGACCAATAATCTTCAGGTTGAGACAAGAGCTGAGATCGAGATCGTGAACTGCCATGTTCTGGCCTCTACTCTTCAGGAGACATGGAAGAGTAAGATGAGGCGTTCCTGGTGAAACACGAGCCAAGCAACCAGCTAGCCTGGTTCTCAGTCTTTTTTGCTTATCTTGGAGAAAACCATCATCAGTCTGGAAATTTGCCTCACTAAGTTAATGATTTTCAAGCAGAAAGAAGTCTGGAGAAGGTTGTGAAAGGGATTTTCAGTTGCTTACTGTGAGGAATCAGACACCCTTGTCCACTTCTGACCATCCTCCAAACAACACAGAGATGTCTTTAGAGTTCACGAATACTGTTGTGTAAATGAAAAAGATGTGGGGCTATACGCCTCATGCTGTGCCAGGCACAAAAGTGGATGTGTCAGTCAGAGGGGTAAAGGAAAACCAGTCTTTCATTTACCTTCAGATGGGACAGTGTGCAGCCACCCTGGCTAGCAGCATCAGATAGAGACATCCCTTGACTTTTTGTTTGACTGACAAGGAATCATAACACAGATGCCACCAGCTGATGTCAGACATCCGGCGCGTATTCCCACTAAGGGTCAGGTGGTGAATCTTGGGTTTGGAGGTCAGAAAGTCTCTGTTGGAAAAAGTCAATTCTCCCACTGCAGTCAGAACCAGCCATGACTGTGGCTGTCCTCCAATAAAACTTTATTCATAGAAACAAGAGGTGGACTGGATGACAGCAGTAGGCTTTTACTTTGCCAAACCCTGGTCTGTGAAAAAGGCAGCCCTTCAGTGGAGAAAACTCTGCCTACAGCAGTCCCAAGCTTTCCAGATTACTGCTTCTTTACAAAGCAATTATTGTCATTTTTCTAGTGGTTTGAAAGGCTTGAGTGATATTATACATACACGCATGAATAATGTGTATGTATATATTTCATGCCTTTAGCAAACAAGAGCCTCAGAATCGCTTTTTAAAGCACTTCAGTCTTTTTTAAATTTCCTTTTGACAGTTGTGCTGATGTTACTGTTTTTAAAATAATCAATACTTTTCCCAAGAGGAAAACTATACATCTGATTGCCATATGCTATTAGAAAGGAAATCAAATGCTCTGTGACTACAGAGTTGTTCTCTGTAACAAATCTAATTACAGGACTGCACACCATTCTGAAGGATCACATGGGCATTCACTAACCCTTATCCCAAGGAGTCCAAAAATACGTCCGTAAAGACTCAGATATTCATGTGATGCTTTCCATTATAAACTGGATTTCTATTTAGTGATGCCTCACTTTGCATCCCCAAAGCAAGTGATATCAGAGGAATCTTTGATGGCTTCTTGGATCCAGAGGGGCTCAGAGACCAGCGGGCAGGTCGCCGTACACTGCTGCCGCTGGTGATCTCCCATGCCACACCCTGGCCGATCCCTGATTTATGCCTTTCATTTCTCTGAACCACCATTCAAGCAGTTATTCCTACATGGATGTAAAATTTGACTTCCTTCAGATCTGAGACAACAGAATTTTATTTATCTAATCAGTGCCTCAGGAACAGCTCTTCAGATAACTGAGGATGGCATCAGATTTATGTATCTCCAGGGGTCAGATGCCCCATTCTTTCCAAGCTTCTTGTAATAGAAGAGAAGCACCTCTTATTCAGACATGCATGGGGCTGCCAGTGTCAACAGTATAAGCACGTTGCATAGGACGGGCATGAACTGGAGCAGGAGCTGCACAGAGGAGAGGCAGATGTTCCAGAATCTACCAGGCATCCCGTGACAAAATGCAGGTCGTAACTGATAAGGAGTTTTGAAGAATCTGAAGACCTAGATTTCTAATTTAAATATTCCAAATTTCAAATGTTGGCCAGTAATCCAAAAAATGCTTGAACACTTTCTAAGCCTAATGAAACACAGCTGTGAGACAGATTCAGCTTATGGGAGGCCAATTCCTGACCTTAACTTTAGAGTCTCTTACCATCCTGGTTGATGTATTCTGTACACATCCCAATTTAATCAGTTGTAACTTGAGAAACACTAGCCATGGGAAAAAGAGACTATTTTCCTTAACTGAGAGGAAAATAGAGTAACTTCACAGGACAGGGACTCCAGCAATCAACTTTTCTGTGTAATCAAAACTTAGGCCACAAGAAATATGAGGTTAAGTTTTAACTTTTTAACCATGTGAGCTCTGAGAGCAGAGACATGTGTTAATGGTTGGTGTGATAGGTTGACAAGGAAACATATTGCTCTTGTCTAGAAGAGGTCTCCTAAAACTGGGAATAAAGCAGGAAGGGAATATAATATAAAACCATTACCAGACCATATGTTCGCGATATAACGTAAAGCAATTTCTTGCCAACATATCACATAACCATGGCAAACTGCCACCAACATCCCCCCTCTGCCATAAAAGAGGGAGGGATTCAACAGGCATTCTTGCGATAAAATATATTAATGTTTTATTATAAGTAATGTATAAAATATATTTCTGGCAATGCCACTCACTCGAGTAAATAATTATATCATTGGACCAAGAGGATATTGTTTTGTCTTTCATAAGTCTGCCCTTCCTGTGACACGACCCTGTCTATCGATGTTAAGAAGACATCTCTGGAATACATTTCTGTGATTTCACCTCTCATGCTGTATTGCACTCTCTGGCTTCTAAGTCGTTTTGCCTTCTCCCCTTTATTTCTTCCAAAAATCTGTTAGGAGTTTAACTGAAAGAATAGACAGAATGAGCAGTAGACACACCCAAGCAGCACCTCTTGTGAAGGCTGAACCTTCCCCTTATGCAACTGGCCACCTCCCCCCAGTGAAGGGCGGCCTGGATGGTCCAGAGGTGCTGACACCAGGAAAGTTTCCTTGTCCAAAGTGTGCATGGGTGAGTGTGTTCGTGTGTGTTCGTGTGTGTGTGTGTGTGTGTGTCGAGTAGGGGGAGCAGCAAAGTTTTGTGGAGTATTCTATACACTATACTCCACTAGTTTCAGAATTGCTTCGTATTTAAAACTCAAGTAGTATCTTCAAAATGTTTCCAGGAAACAGAGCTCTGAATACTTGAGACTTCTTATTAAATTAAAATTTCGGACCTGTATTCTAGATTCATATCATAAAACCATTTCTAATAAATGTTGAAGTTGTAGTATAAGGACAAGCAAAATTTCGAATTTAGACTTTTGTTATTGCTGTCTTTTTTTCCCTTGTGGTTGGACTATTTCTTGTCAGCTAGAAGAGGTTAAAAATTAGATATGTAAGGAATTCACTTACCTGCTTCTCCACTGAGATAGAAACCAAAGCGATGCCATTTATAACCACAATATGTAGAACTATCAGGTGAAATCTAGATTAAATAACAGAATCTGACATGTAGAAAATGCTCATATTTTTGCTTTATGTTAGGCTCCTCAAGTTATTCAAATCAATTATGAAAAATAAACAGGATCGACGGATTAAAAGCCCAGAAAACGGCCTTCTGTATTTTCACTTCCTGCTACAATAAGCCTAGGTACAGTGTAGCACTATCCTTTCTAAGATATTAAGTACACACTGTAAAATGAGATCTCCCAAGGTTTTGCTTTTCATTTCCAACAGATGCATTTTGATCCATCAGCTGTGAAACGGGTGCAGGTATTTGGCAGCTGTGCTATACCTGAGGAACTGTGTTGTATCTTAGTCTGCAACTTCTAACCCTTGCCTCTACCACCGTCCAATAGTCCTGGTCCTGTCATCCCGCTTATGAGGCTGTTCTCCTGAACGGAATGCTTTACAAATCTTACGAGGTACTAGCCATCTGAATGGCATTTTACCTGACTGAGCGCCCCCCACCCCATCCCGCCTGCGTCTTTTCTGTAAGTGTTGTGAGTGTCATTCCTCATGGGCCTGAGAGAAGAAGCCATGGTGTTTTCTACCTCACGTGGAATTGCCAAGACCCAAATGGCAAATGGTAGCAGAATTTCTGATCTTGATGAGAGTGTCATTCCATTCTACAGTTTATAGAAGCATGTGCTATATGTAATGTATGTTTAAACACTGTATGTATACATATAACACACAAATTATATGTATTCTTAAAGATTTATTTTTATCTTTTAATTATGTGCATGTGTGAGTGCATGTGTGCGGGTGCCTGTGGAGGTGAGAAGAGGACATCCAGTCCCCTGGAACTGGAGTTACAGGTGTTTCTGAGTCACCATGTGGATGCTGGGAACTGGATTTGGGTCCTCTGCAAGAGTAACAACTCTCCCTGCTGAGCCACCTCAACCATGTGTATTTATAAAGAACTTTAAATTTTACCCAGGGAAAGAGCTTGTCAAGAGGATAAGCTACAGGACAGGAGAGACATCCGTAAATCACTTCTGTGACAAAGGACTCGTGTCTACAATTTGTAAATCACTCTCAAGCCTCAATGGTGGAACATTTAAACAACTCAATTAGAAAATGAACAAAAGATACAAATGATGATCTCACCAAAACATGAAGAAAATTATGTAGACGGCATGGCAGCCAAGCCCAGGTGCTCAACACACATGCGACTGGGAACACAGAAGTGAAGGTGGTAATCAGATGGCATTCCTATCCCTTCGAAGAGGTCTAATGAAAATATCGTATAGTAAATGCTGACAGCGAGTTTGGAAAGCAGCATCCCCACACACTGATGTTGGAAACGTCAGACAGTGTGGAGCCCCTCTGAGAAAGAGTTTGGTAGTTTCTTACAATGAAAATTCCTTCCATGAAATCCAGGGATTAATCTTCTGGACTCTCATGTTGGAATAAACTTCATATCCACCACAAACTGCATGTTATGGCTACACCAGCACTACTTGCCATAGTCCCGAGCAGGAGGTGCCTGAAGCGTCCTTGAGTAGGTGAGTGATTAACTAAGCTGTGTAACATTCCTCACCTGGAATATTACTTAGTGAGGAAAACAAAGTGAACTCAGTACAAGTGACAGCTTGTTTGAATCTCAAGGTCATTAAGCTCACTGAAAAGTATACATCCTGCTTTGTGTTTCTGTTTCTCTAACAGATTAGCAGTTGCTAGAGATGAGAGATTCTGAGAAGGACATGTGGGTCTGACTGTTAAGGAAGAGTGGCCCAAAGGAACCTTTGTGATGGCAGTTCAGAGTCTTGACTGTATGCTTATCATAGGATCTACGTGTGTGCTGAAGTACACACCTCCACAGTTCCCATAGCAGTACCCCGAGAGGTCTTGCACACCATCCCCTCACACCTGTTCCCCTCACAGTCTCCTGACTTCTGCGCAATCTCAATTCTGATTACTTGTTTAATATCCGTCTCTCTCCACTAGAGCAGGACCCCTCCCATGTAGGAACTATATGGACCTTGCTTTTGAGTTTATTCCTGTCACACAACACAATGATTTGCATGCATTAGCAAATGGATCCCCCAGACAAACTGGGCCATAGATTTTTCTCTCACTGGTTATTTTTTTCCTTTTTCTTTTTTTGGTCTTTTTTGAGACAAGGTCTCCTTGTGGCCCCAGCTGGAACTCACTATGCAGACCACACTGGCCTCCATTTCACAGAGATCCATTTGCTTCTGCCTCCTAAGAGCTAACGGCATAGGGCACCTCATCCCAAGTCAATGGAAAGAGTATTTTCACATTAATTGTGAACTTGTTGTCTCTCAAGATGTCCCATTTTTCAGTCCGAGTCCCATCCCCCATCTACTTTCCCGCTCCTGTAAGATCTACCTTCCTCACGCCCACCAACGGTCCCTTTCTAATTTCTTGCATTCTACAGATACTCCATGTTAAACACACAAATCTAAAGATTCTACAGTAAGATCCACATTTGGGTGTGGGTGTGCGACTTTTGTCATTACGGTCTGGATTGCCTTGCTGACCTGCTACCTCCATTATTTGCAAATTTGATCATTTGACTTTTCTTTACAGCTGAATAAAATTCCATTGTCTATATATACCACATTTCCATTATCCATTCATCAATTGATGGACATCTAGGCTGCTTTTGTGAACAGAGCAGCTGAATATGGGTGAGCATGTGATGAATTTACAGCCAGAGACAGTCTTTTGGGAATATGCCCAGGAGTGTTAGAGTTGGATCCTATGGTGGATCTACTTCTAGTTTTCTGAGTAACCCCCCAGCTGGGAACCTAGTGACAATAATGACTTCCAGTAAGGCAAGACATGCCTATGGGTGTGATAGTGGCACAGCTGTTATGGAGTAACAAACTGCTTTATGCTAGTATTAAAGAGCTGTTCCACAGGAGGCAACACACCCGTGCCTGGTACTGTAAATATGGCCAGAATCTATGATTGAGAAGCTCACAGGCCGGCCTGGGGCTGAACTTACTACTGTTAGTATGCTAAGTGGACAGAGTGTCAGACTGCCTTCCATATTTGTATCTCTATGCCCATAGATCAGTATGGTTCTCAGATCTCAGTAGAGAAGTTTCTCTGTGAGTAAATGTTGGTTAATACAGATTGTATTGAGTGGATAACTCACAACTGATGAAAGTGCAGAGAATAAGTGTCAGTGGAGTGCTCAGCCACACAAGACATTGTTCACTCTCTCCAAGGCTCAGGGACCATCACAGAAGAGAGGATAGGAAAAGCATAAGAGCCGTGAGCCAGGGAGGACCAGAACAAAGTCGTGTCTTCTGGATATGATAGGACCACCGCACTCATCAACTCCAAGCAGCCCGATTGCTTGCACAAGATCAAGTGACTCAACATTCTAGCATGGACGGAGGTGGGGTTCATGCCCACTGGCCCTGAGCTGTGTAACTATGAACAGTTGACGGCTTTTGGAGGAGAGATTCAGTTTTCTTTAAGGTGTTGCTCCTGGTAGTTCAGCACAGTCTGGTGGATGTCCTCACTCCTGGAAGTCTATGGACAGCACAATTTGGGGTAAATGGGGCTGGAAAGTTGGCTCAGTGGTTAAGAGCACTGGCTGCTCCTGCAGAGGACCAGGATTTGATTCCCAGCACCCACATGATGGTTAACAACCATTTATAACTCCAGTCCCTGGAGACTCTGATGCTCTCTTCTGCCCTCTGTGGGCATTGCACAACACAGGTACACTTACATACATGCAGGTAAAACACACACATAAAATAATATTAATAAATAAAAATTTTTAAAACTTTGGAGTTAATAGGTTATTCAATTAAGAAAAAAAATAACATGATGTGGAGATAGGGAGGTATGGGTGGATCTCAGAGGGGTTGAAGGTCTGTATGGTCAAAATAGAGACTGCATGGGGTTCTCAAAATATTTATTTTAAAAATGTGTTCGGGGGCTGGAGAGATTGCTCAGTGGTTAAGAAAACTGGCTGTTCTTGCAGGGGACCTGAATTCAGTTCCTAGTACATAGTCCAGGAGTCTCAGAATCTCCAGTAACATCAGATTTGAGGGATCTTATGCCATCTTCTGTCCTCCACTAGTGTCTGCATGTGTGTGCACATACACACACAGACAGGCACAGATACACACAGACAGACACCAGTAAATAATAAAACAAAAATCTCTAGACAGCTCCTCTAAATTACAAAATTTCTGATTTTAGATAAAGACATTTCCTTTCCAGTGCACGTTGCTTTAAGAACCTCAGCCCCACCTGGCTTTCCAGTGTGGGAGGCACAGAGATGATGGGATCCTTGTATAAGGCATGGCATGTAAATGTACCACAAGACACCACAGCTTTAATAGCTCAGGCCTGTTATCCTGGTAAAGTTTCTTTTTACCATGGGAATATTTCATGTCTTCAAGGCTGAACTCAGCCTTTCCGTGTGCTCTGTCTTATAAAATGCAGAGCACAGAAGTGGTACTCAGCAAATCACAAACAACCACAATGATGATTGTAATGCATACCGTAATATTGTTACTAGAAATATAATTATGTGAACAGACAATTTACAGAAGAGAAGGGACCTTGGAGCCCCCGTGTTGTCAATCTGGCCTCTCTCTTAATCAAGGATAATAATAATAAAAGTACCCCCCCATCTGCAGTCGGCTTGTCAACATGGCAATATTTATAGAACGCTGTATATAACAATGCATCTCCAATGCAGATGGATTAAGATGGAGGAGCAGCTGCAGATGGCTGTTCATTAAGTGAAAGAAGAAAATGAGTCTGAACAAAGGCACTTATGGAACCCCTAATTTATTAGTGCTGCAACAGGGAAGAGGAGCTCCCTGGAATTGTAACCGAGCGAGATCGGTTACAAAGATAATTGCAGAAACAAGACACAGATTCAGTACCACAGGCAGGGACATTTTATGGCATGTATGTTCTGCAGAATTACAAGGTCAACAGATATCAGACTCAACATCTAATCCTTCATATTTATTAATTACATTTAACAAAACACTTGCCATCAATCTACTGACTGACACTACATTAACATTCTGTCAAGAAAGCCTGTGCATTCATATACAGAGATTAAGATATCTTTTACTACTCTGCTTTATTTAATACGACACACACACACGTTTTCTGATCTTGCCCTCTGGAGATCTAACTATATATTCCAAGATTAGATAAAATAGGTGGGTTAAATGCCCAATAAAATGTCTGGCAGGAAGAAGGTACTTCAGGCTTGTTCTGTTTTTTGTTTTGTTTTGTTGATTTGTTTGTTAAAATCCCTTCCACAATGGTACTGACATTTGACTGAGAGGCCTGGTGACTACATCAGGGCCCCGATTTCAACTTCTCCAAAGAGTTGATTTACCTTCAAGTGCGTCCTTCAAGATCTATGTTCCAGTAGTTTCCAAAGCATAAGATGGTTCATCAGTACTAACAGAACCAGCCAAAAAGATTTTGGAGAAGCAGATGTTTCCATACAACAAGGCAGAAAAGGCACCTGGTGGAGTGCCATATAGTCAGGCTTTAATGGCCAAATCATGATACCGAGTACAGGAAGACCGACCCAAAGACTACACGCTGACCCATATGTGGAATTATAGAAGAGCATGGCCCTCTTCCACGGTGATAGGAGGCAGCAATTGGGAGGGGTGGGAGTGGGGAAGGTCTCAGGGGCGGGGAGAGAGAGCTGCTCTGGCTCCTGTTCACAGCCCTGACTCACCTCATCGAGGACTCACTTATTTACTGCATCCAAATGATCCCTCAGTATGGTTGTCTTTAAAGCTTATTGCTTCAAATGCTCAAGAAATGGTGCATACTATAGTTTCTTCTCAAAAATATGCTGTGCAGGTAACTGCAGCTGCTGTCGGTCCACGAGGAGAACGCTGCGCATGTCCAGAGGAAGGTGCTTCGCGCACTCCAACCCATCCCCAGGCTCTTGCGTTTTTTCACCCCTCTTCTGCAGTGATGCTCGAGCCTCAGGGGTTCGGGGTGTGCTTCTGCAGCTTCAGCCTCAGCTGAGGAGCTAGCGGCAAGTGATAGTTACTAGGGGAGGCGGAGTCACTTTTCTTTGGGAGATGGCCGCTGGCAGGTTCCCCATGCCCCAGTGGATGGCCCCATAACCATGAAAAGACACACTGGGTGGTCTCTGGGGTGGATAGGAGATAAAGCTTAGAGGGAGGGAGATGTATTGGGGGTAATAATCAGGGAGGAGTTGGAGGGAGAAAGTGAAGGATGAATATGGTCTAGTTATATTGCTTGAGCAGGACAAGGTTGACACAGGCCTTTAATCTCAGCTCTCAGGAAGCAGAGGCAGGATGATCTCTGTGAGATTGAGGCCAGCATGGTCTACATGACAAATTCCAGGCCATCTGGGGCTACAGCTTAAAACAAAACAAAAGATACATTGCACATGTATGAAATTTTCATAGACTAAAAACTAATAATAAAATAAAGATATATGTTATCCATCGGTGAAGTTCCTAGTAGGTGGCTGAAACACGCTCCTCATGATCTTTAAAGGGGTCCCGAGGAGCAGGACCCTGATCAGCTGATTCTTTGCACCTTTCCTCCTGTGTATCGCCTCTGTTCTTCCCTGTGCAATGAAGTCTTTTTACTCTACTTAATTCATTAGCTCTGTGACCAGGAGTGGGTGACTTAAATTCTTTTTACTGGAATTTCCTCACCCAAAAAACGCTTGGGTAAAGGGTGTATTAGTTCCTCCCTATAATGTGCTGAAGATAACGTGAGCTAACGCTTGCGGGGTACTGACAGGAGAGCCTGGAAGGAACCAAGTACCAGTAGCTGCTAGCTGCTCACAGAACATGTTCTGGAAAACTGGGTCTTTCTTCAGTCATCCACTCAAGCCAAAGAATCAAGCCAAATATTAAAGTCTTACATATACCTGAGAATGAGAGGGAAGATGGGGCTGGACTTCCTGAAGAAGTTTCTGGATGTCATTTCAGGAAGTATGCATGATGATGCCGTCTGGAGAATTCACCCTGAGCTCATGCACAGGTCCACGGATCATCACTAGCTGTGTGACTTGGCATGTCAAGTCTTACCTCTAATTTTGTCCTTCCCTCATTTAGAAATACCAACGTTGATCAGAAACCAAAGTGTGCTGGTGGCTGGGAGGAAGGGAGTAGGGAGGGGCTGTGCAGTGAGCCTGGGGGTCAATGGAGGGGAAACTATTGAAGAATTAGCTAGGCAATGGTTGTGCCTGTGAATTCATTAAATACTACTGCAATGCATACTTCAGAGTGGGGAAAATGGTGAATTGTATCATAGTAACATAAAGTAATTGTTCTAGATGAAATTCAAGGTTCTGGGCTCATTAGTTTTTGTCAACCTGAGACAAACTAGAGTCACCTGGTAAAAAGATAAATTTCCTCCATTGGATTTGCCTGTGGTCATGTCTGTGAGGCATTTTCTTAATTGTTAATTGGTGTGGGAGGGCCCAGTCCATGGTGGGCTGCGTTATGTCTGCGTGGGTGCACCTGGGCTAGGTAGGAAAGCAGGCTGAGCAACCCGGGGGACAAACCAGTAAGCAGCGTTCCTCCATGGTCTCTGCTTCAGATCCTGCCTCCAAGTTCCTGCCCTGAGTTCCTACCCTGGCTCTCCTAGATGGACTGTAACCTGTAAGTCAGATAAACCCTTTCCTCTTCAAGCTGGTTTTAATTTTTTTTTAAACAAAGTAACTGAGAAGCAAATTATGACAAGCAGTTCTTTCTAGTTCAACCATTAAATCAGGAAGTTGCTATTGCATTTCTGATGTGTATCAGTCATGTACAGTAATGACCAGGAAACCATGTGGTGCTGGGAATTTGCTCCCCAGGGTAGTAGTGTTGAGGTGGGGCAATCTTTAAGAAGTGGGGCCTACTGAAAAGTGCTAAGGTCACTGGGGAGGGCGTAATGCATCAGACCCTGGCCGGTTCCTATGAATGAGTTTTCTGCAAAAGAGCAAGCTAGAGTTCCTGAACCCCTCCTGCTCTCTGCCCCACTGTATGACAGTCCTCTCAGTCTCTCTTAGGCTCTGCCACCAAGCTGCCATTCTCGTGTCGTTATGTAGATGAAAGACCCTCCCCAGAAGTCAAATTGATGGAGCCACCCAGTCGAGGATTTTCTGGGCCCAGAATCATGAAGTAATTAAATTTCTCTCTTGATAAGTTCCCAGCCCGGCAGGTTTTGGTATAATAACAGAAAATTGACTGATGAGTCTCCCCCCAACCTTAAAAAATCAAATTTTCTGAGTTTTGCATCCTCTTGGTGATATTATATTGGTGTTACATGGTATTTCTCCCCTTTAAGTCAATGATTAGCTTGGAAGATTGCTGTGTGTGTTAAAAATTTGGTGCTGTGTCAATAATTATTGTTGTTATTATAGACGGACAAAAATAAAGGGGACAAAATTTCCTTAAAGACAAATATCCATCACTAGGAATTTAAGGAAATGCTGTCGCCTTTATTTTTTATGTCTGTAGTAACAACCAATCTTAGCTCATTTAATCTTTCTCCTATCATGTAAGCATACATAACAGGCATATCATACAGATAAACTAAGATATAAGGTGGTTAGTAAATTTTAGATTGCAGATTTTAAAAACAGAGCACGGACTTGAGGTATAAACCAATGGATTTAGTATAACACGGACCGTGATTTTACAAACCTAACATCATTTGTATAATGTATAGACTGTATGTGACATTTACAATGTTTCCTACGAAGTGTAGCCTTGTGCCAACCAACCGACCTAACTAGGTTAGGAGAACCAATTAGAGGTCAAAGAGCCAACAATGCCTGCACAAATATATTTTGTAGGATTTCCATATTCGGGATTGTATTTCATATTCAAAGCCATTGTTTGGGGTATTTCTTTCTATCTGAAGGAAGATATTGTTACAAAATTCCTGTGCAAGTCCTGAAAGATTATTAGAATAAAATCTTGTCATTATAGCTTTAACCACTGAAATCTGAGGGTTTTTAATTTTTTTTTTTTTTTTTACAAAAGAAAAGATCCTTGTAGGGCTTACTCGTGCAGTCATTAGCAGGAAGAACACACACATCTGTGACAGCCGAGACTAACAGAGAAATTCAAGAAAAGTTAGGTGATAAAAGAACCTGGAAAACAAGCACAGGCCCCTTGCTTTGGTCTTTAATTCAGTGACACAAGACTATGGCTCCTTTTAAATTATATTCGCAATGAGAAACTTCCATGAATTGGTGTATTCACTTTAACCATCATTCAGATATAAATGCTCTATTAACTCTACACAACACAATCATTTGATGGAAAGAAAATTTTTTAAGCATGACCCTATCATTCTTTCATGTAGATTTTTTTTTATATTCTTTGCTACAACTGCCAAAATCATTGAAAGAAAAGTGCTGAGGCATATTGTCTCCGACCTTAGAGGGAATACTTAGTACATTATCAAATAGGGTGTATCGTTTGGGGGAGATAACCATTCAGAAGTTAAGAAAATGTCTCTTGGCCAAGTTTTTTCATAAGCGAGTGTTTTGGTCAATGTCCCTTCCTTTATCTGCTGACCTGAGCACACTGGCCTTTCTCTTTTTTTCTGTCCTTAGTGTGTGTGTCCATCAACAGTTCCTGAGATTGTCCCACCCTCACGCTCCCAGTGGGACACAGCTCTTCTCTGGCTGCAGCCTCAATGTCAGCTCCTGCTCATTCTCCCAACGATCACAGTCAGGAATCTGCTCCGAGCTCAGTGTCCTCCAGTTCTGTGAGTAGATTAATTTTCACACATCACTTATGACATTTCCTCCTCCTTGAATCGCTTTTCTCTTCCCTGCCAAACATCAACTTTGACAAATTACGGTTTTCTTCCTCAATCCTTGTTGTGGGGAGTTCATCCTGGTAATACCCAGACTCTGTCCCCTACAGTCACACATTTATTAACACACATATTACATCTAATAACCTTTAAATGTTTTATTTCATTTGAAATATAGTGTACATTCCATGGGCAAAGAGACTGTTCATTGTTCCCTCGTCTGGATTTGGAGTCACCTTGGGGCATGTCTGTGAGGGCATTTTTCAGGCAGGTTTTCCTGAGGAGGGTAGACCCATTTTGACTGTGGATCGTATCATTCCATGGTTAGGTTCCAGACTGTGAATGTAAAGGAAATGTGGAAACGACAGGAAAGAGCCAGCATCCATCCTTCTCTGTGGATAGGATGGGACCAGCCACTGTGGGTTCCGTCCACCATGATCCAGCCCATGATGGACTGTAGCCCTCAAACCCTAAGAAAAGTGAACTCTTCCTGCCTTCCTTGTTTTTGTCAAGTATTTATCACTGCACTGAGGAATATAATTCACTGAAATTTGTTATTCCCACACAGGGAAATCAATCTACACTGTGAAGAGGAGGATAGGAGGGAGGGCGAGAAGGGCGAAGAGGGGGTGGAGAGGAGGTCAGGGCTGCAGAATCAAGAGGCTGTCTCGATCCAGTGAGTTTAAATTTCTGAGATGACTGTAAATTGACCACACTCATATTTTTTGAATTAGCCACACGAGTCCATTCCAATTTACAGTTTCCATCTCGAAAGGCTTGAGAAGGAGTATTTCCTGATCCTGTGAACCGGAAGATGATGTAGCATAGGGAGAAAAGGGACTTCAGTGCAACATTTTCTTCCCACGAAAGAAAACAAAGTTATTGTTATTCATCTTTTAAAAAAATGTCTCCTTCCCGCTCCACAAAGACCTTCAGGGTATCAGTTCATGTTTAGCATCCTGGAAACCATCGTTTTGTAATATAATCTGGGAGTTTGTGATAAGCAGACTCTGGGACTCAAGGGTTCTGATGTAATGATGTCAGTAGATTTGAGATGTCACTGAATGTCTTAAGAAACAGCAGGTCAAGAAAGGGATGACAAGGAAGTAGAATGATTTCTAGGCTTCTAGAACGTTCCTTCTGAGAATGAACTCAAGGTTGCTGGAAACCAGTTCCTTGACGTGTGAGCCAAGCAGTCATAATTTGGTGCCGATGTATTTCCTTTACATCTTCTCTCCCCTTGTCCTCCTGCTCATCCCCTGGTGATGTTCTCATCTGTTCAGGCCTGTCCCTTGGCCTTCCTGCTTCCCATCCTGTCTATCATGTTCATACATTTGTTGATCTCTGTTCCTCCTTCCTGGCATATCAGCGTTTCCTCCTGTAAAGCCCTTGTTCCTTACTAAGGAAGAGTATCAGACATTCTTGATTCAACCAGTCTGTACCTCTGCCTCAGAGTTCTTTCGCTACACAGTACTTACATGTCTCATTGCTGTCACAATGAGACAAACTTAAGGGGCAAGGGTGCATTGTGATTTTCAGTTGAGAAGATGCAGTCCCGTATGGTCAGGAAGGCATAGTGTTAGCACAAAGAAGTTGGTCACGCTGAATCTGCAGTGAGGAAGTAGCAAGCAGACAGGAAGTGGGACAGACTTTAAGTCCACCTCCCCCCAGTGAAACACTTGCCCCTTTGAAGCTCCAACCCCTAAACTGTCCACAGCCATCCAAATCAGCTTGCCCAGCTGAGAACAAAGTGTTCACACATGTGAGTCCATTGGAGATGTTTCATACGCAAACTACAACACTTGGCGAGAAGAGCAGGTGTGAGGGTTGTGTGTGTTTGCCGTCTAGCTTCCTTCTGATTTCAGAGCCCGCCTCCTTGCATGGGTTTCTAAGGGCCAGGCTAATCTCCCTGTTTTCCTTGTCCAATCCTTTTGCTCCCAACCTCACCATCCACCTCACTGGCCAGTTAATGATGACTTTTTCCTACAAATTTCAGGCCTTGAACAACTCTAGTCTTTTCACTCAGTCTTGACTCCAAATTGTTTGATCATGTTGCACCCTAATTTCTTTCAAGAGTCAGGATGTCATAAATAGATGAGAACTAAGAAGTAGGTAGAGTCAAGTGAGCCCCGCTGGTCAGAGCTGAAATTCTTGGTGTGGACTCTGGTCTCCTGCTCACTGGGCTTCTTCTGCATCTGAGCTCCCTGCTCACTGGGCTTCTTCTGCATCTGAGCTCCCTGCTCATTGGGCTTTCTTCTGCATCCGGGCTCTGTTCTCACCTTGCCCTTTCCAAAGCATCCACACATATTTTCTGCTCAAAAGAAGCTTTGAAAAGGAATAATGTTTTATTTATTTTCATGTGTTTTGCTTGCATGTATGTAAGTGTGCCATGTATGTACAGTGCCACAGATGGCAGAACAAGGCATCAGATCCTCTCATCTGGAGTTATGGATGGTTGTTAGCTACCATGCAGTTAGAGGGACTCAAACCCAAGTCCTGTGCAAGAGCAGCCAGTGCTCGTAAATGCTGAGTCATCTCTCCTAACCCATCTTAGGAACCCCTCAATGTGGTTTTACCACTTGTTTCCTCTCAAGTCAAGACCCCAGGAAATTCAGCTGCAGACCATGGTGATATGCAAATTATCCTTGTCTCTTGTCCCCCACAAACCCTGAAACATGGAAATAATTTTTTGTTGCGTGGAGAAACAGAATAAATAGAGTGAGTCTTCCTGATTTAACACCCTTCAGCGTTATGGCAGATAGCAACAGCCCACTCGGCGGGCCAACCTGGAAGCAGTCCTTGACTGAACCAATGCTCCTGACGTGGGACTCATGGAGATTAAAAGCAGGGATCCAGGGCGTCTTTACCCAAGGAGTTTGGGAGAATTTTATGCTCATATTGTTTATGACTGAAAGTTTGATAATTTGATGTAATAATGATAATAGAATGCATAATACTTGTCTACTGCATTTAACTACACTCCATGCTATGCAGTGTATAACTGCCCTGTATGTACTAAAATAGATTCACAAATATTTGTGATCACAAATATGTATTTGTGATATAAATACTAGATACAAAAAGTAGACTCACTGAACAAACACAGTCGCACACGTAGAGGCATTCCTCAGTGTACGATGCCTTCTCTAGTGAACATCTGCAGTGTCCACATTTTACTTTATAAATG
This sequence comes from Eospalax fontanierii, assembly GCA_035773235.1. Classification (NCBI taxonomy): domain Eukaryota; kingdom Metazoa; phylum Chordata; class Mammalia; order Rodentia; family Spalacidae; genus Eospalax; species Eospalax fontanierii. The sequence continues at coordinate 5,913,705 of CM069540.1, forward strand.
AGTGTGGTAACCTTCTCTGCATTATCCCAATCCCTTTCCTGTCTAATTCCTTTTGATCTTTTGTTTTTGATATGTCAACTCTGTTTTTTATTAAAATGAAATGTCTATTTCTGCTAATAATCAGAATTAGCTGCAAGCAAGGTTAAGACAAGAATTCCTTTGGATACATGCCTTAGAGACCCCAAGAATGTCTGGTAGCACTTAAACCTTCACTAAATATCTCATTATCTATTTATCAAATAATACCTCTGTTTATATCAAACTGTATGATAACTTACTCTCACACATTAGCTGGACAAATAGCTTGCTGACTGACACTAGCATGATTGATGTCTCCTGAGAAATATAGCACTGTGACATTCATGCACTATAAAGAAATTATAGATGCTTTTTTTTTTCTGAATAAGAAATACATTTTGGATTGACAGCCTGGCTCAACGTGATGATTTAAAAATGAAGGCGAAAGCTTTTTCTAAGAACTTTGGTTAAAATAACAAACATCTAAAATGCTGATTCGCAAATATCCCTGGCTGTGTTTTCATTGTTGGAATTTAGTAGCCCCAGTGAGTTACTCTGAGGGTCTACGAGATAGCATTCTATTTGCATTTTTCCAAACTCCATCAAATGACAGACATTTGTAATAGACGCTTTCCTTCCTCTCCTGCGGAACTGATAAAGGTGATTATTTCTGAAACCAGGAAGAGGAAGTTCAAGCCATCAGTGATGGCAACAGTTGCTGGACAGACTTCAGACGTCTAAGAATAGGAGAGTATCTGTGCCCAGTGCAGGACTCTGATGTCTGTGGTGTCAGGAAACACAACCCAAGTGGAGTGCTACGCCCGTGGGGTTCCATAACTCACCAGACTCATTTTCAGCTGCTGCATGTAAATTGTATAAAACTCCCAACAATATAATCCTCGGGTTATGCGAATGATTGGCGGGATGCAAAGCTTTTTCTTTAGACTCAAACAGTTCTTTGATACAAACAATATTTTTCATTTCAAAGGCAATTGTTGGTAGCCAGTAGGCACTGATCGTCCCATGTGGGCAGCACAATAAGGACTCTGCCTTTCAGAAAACACTATTGCTTTTCATGTGATAGAGACCATTTGTGCAATTGCGAACCCATTCAGAAGGCTGACTGATAGACAGGCCCTTTAAAATTCCGAAACATAAATGTATTGAAGAGCACTATCAGACAGGCTTCCGCACAAAAGCCCCTTGGAAGATAATTTAATATATACACTCAAACATCATTGTATTTATTTTTCTGGCAATAAATCCTTTTCTCTTATTTTCCAATACACTTAGCAGAAAACCTCAGCTGTGTCTGAACTGAAACAAAGACAGGCCACAACTCAAAATTTCAGTTTTTATCATTGTCTCAGACACTGTTTCCCCTTGTCTCATTTTTGGCTTTTACCAGAGATTTGCAAATAGTATGCAGGACGCCAGAATGATAAATGAGTACCCTGTCACTGGGTAAAAAAATGTCCAGGAAAGCAGTTTTCTTCAAGTAAATGTTGCAAATCACCTCTTTTTATCTTCCAGGGTGAATTTATTTTACAGGAAATGGTGCTTTCTTTCCATTTATTTTCACTAGTATTTCACTAGGAGCTGGAAGGCCCGTGCAAGAGACCTTCGGACTGTGGAATATTCACATGTATTGACCACAGAGGAAAAAGGACATGTAATAATGGGGTGCGACAAAATGAACTATTACAAATCAGAAGGCCAAGAAGAAAGCAGTCTGCATGACCATTCATCAAGAGATTAGCTGTAATCCTATTAAGCAACCAAAGTGCAGTTCTAAGAGAATTTCACACTCAAAAGGGAGTGATAGCTGGCAGGAAGAAAATCAACCCTTTCCCTGCATCAAGAACAATGTCTATGGAATCCCTACACAACTGTCCACAGCTACACAATTAAAATAGTAAAAGTTCAGTGACCATCTCGAGTCATTATTCAATCAATTCAGTTAAAATGAAAAATGAAAAGTGTATTGAGCTAGGTCTAAGGTCACAATGAAAAACTAGTGTGGGAATCAAGTCCTTTCTCCTTCGTGGTGTGTCACTGTGCTACTTTCAAGAGGCTTTGTCACTGTTTAATTTCTACAAGATTACTAAAGCAGAAGTATCAGAAGAACCAAAAATAATCTTTTCCTAGAAAGATCTGCAGCTTTTTTTTTTTTTGGACAGGGTCTCTTTAGTCCCACCCTTCCCTGAGAAGTCACCATGTAAACCAGACTGGCCTAGATCTCAAGGAGATCCACCTTCCTATACCTTCCTAGGTCTGGGATTAGAGGCAGACACTACCACGCCTGGTTTTTCTGTAGCTTATGAGAAACATCTACTCATCCAATGGTATTAAAAAACACATTTCAAATTAAACTTTGTAAGTTATCAGGCTCCTGGATTTCTAATATGAAGGTAGAAATTTAAAATATTTTTTAATGAGTATCTTGAGACTCTTGGGGTTCTCTCAGGGTGGTTTGGCGCTAAGCTAGGACCTCAGTTGTAATTATCATGCCAAACTTATCTTGGTCACCAAACAGCCTTCTAGAAGCTTGGTCTAAAGCTCAGAAGGTTTGTGAATGGCCATGCTCCGTGCTCGGGTCGATCTGATTTGCATACTGTTCTTGTAGTTAGTTCTTGTTTGGTGCTGTTTTGAGAGTGGTAGTGCACCAGCCGTGACTGCAGTCCTCTGTGGATATAAAGTAGGTGAACTTGACCATCAGGACATTCATCAGGTAGATTTGCCACCTACCAAACCATGTGATTCAAGGGTGGAATAATGATTGCACAGAATACCGGCACATTCGGCTGCAGAGGAAGGGTGAATGAGGATGCCATGGTATGGTAGTCAAGAGTGTAAAATCCATGCATCCTTTGATTCATTTTATTAGTTCATTTATTGATACGTTTGGATTTCTTTTGGTTTACGTTTTAGTCTTTGAATATTCTAGATATCATACTTCTGTCCAATGTAGAGCTTCCAGAGATTTTCCTCCCTTCAGGCTGTCTCTACCCTCAGCTGTCTCCTTGGTTGTAGAGAAACATCTTGATTTCAGCAGTCCCATGTGTCTGTTGCTGTTAGCCTCATTTTCTAAATACTTACAGTCTTTGTTTACTTATTTGTTTCAGACAGGGTCTCACTATGTAGCACTGGCTGGCCTGGAACTCAGTCTAGACCAGACTGGACTCGAAATCACAGGGATCATCCTGATTTTGCCTGGAGTGTAGGACTAGAGGCATGTGCCACATGCCCCGTGCACTTGGCATCTTACTGAGAACGTGCTTGTCTAGGCCTATGTCTTGAAGTATTTGCCTTCTTTTTCTTTTCACAGTTACAGAGTAATAGATCTTACATTGTTATTTGATTGCTTTGGAATTGATTATTGTTGCAATAAGATACAGGTCAATAAACATTAAAAAATCATGTACTTTCACTAGCCATCAGAAACACATAATGTGAGTCCATCTTAAAACAAAAACAAAAGACCAAATAACAAAGTACTGGTGAGAATGTGGACCAAAGGGAACCCTTACAGAGGGAACTCTTGCCAAGAGGAAGTTAAACTAGTCTAGCCACTGTAGAAATCAGTCTGAAGGTTCCTCAAAACACCCAAAACAGGACCTTTTATGTTCAAGTTATACCACTCCTGGACTCCAAATGAACTTATCACATAGTCACATATCAACATTTTTATTGTTTTTACAGCACTATGACAGTAGCTAAATAATAGAAAGAATATAGGTATTCTACAGCAGAGGACTGAATAAGGAAAATGTGGTATGTGTGCACCATGGAATTCTTTCTAGCCATAGGAAGAATAAAGCGCCTGCCATCTGTAGCGAAGTGAAGGAGACAGGATAATCACGTCGAGGAAATTAAGTCAGTCCCAGAAAGACAGACAAAATATGTTTTCTTTCATTGTGCTTCTCAGATTTCATATAGATTTATATATTTATATGGATTTTATATAGATTTATATAGATTTTATATAGAAGCATAAAATTAGGGGCTGGAAAGATGGCTCAGCAGTTGGAAGCACTGGCTGCTCTTCAAGAGGACCTGAGTTTGTTCCTAGCACCCATGTGACAGATAACAGCCATCTGTAACTCCATCTTCAGGGGAGCCTACGCCCTCTTCTGGCTTCTGCAGACATTGTATGACAGGAGTGTGCTTATATACATGAAGGCAAAACACATACATTTTTTAAAGTAACATATGTTTATGTGTCAGGAAGAGAGAAGTAGAACTGTCAAGGGGAAATAAATGGGAGTTACCCGGTAGGGGACAGAAAAGGAGATGTCAGAGGACCTGGGGTACGTTCAACATAGAACATATACTGCTGTGAAATGTAGAACGTGGGGTGTGCACAACATAGAACATATATCGTGGTAGAAATTTAAAAAGTAAGTTTAAACAAAGAATCAAATTTGTGAGTGTTACTGGATGCTGGAGAGAGAGCCAGAGGGATGAGGACTGTCATGTCTTCACTGTTCAGATTCTGGTCACCTGAGAAACCCAGGTGTGGGAGCAAAAGCCTTCCAAAACTGTAAAGAAAAAGAATGAAATGTGTACAGAGATAGAAATGTCCTTGTTTGCATTCTTTTGTGGGGGGTAGGATGCAAGTGCATGTGTGTGCAAGTACCAGATGAGTGCAGGGGTCATCCATTCCTTAGGAGCAGCCTCCCTTGCGCTTTTTTGAGACAGGGTCTCTCATTGGCCTGGAGCTCACTGAGGTCTCTCATTGGCTCAGCTCACCAGGAAGCCCCCGGGACCCATCGCTTTTGCCCCCGCCCCCAGCATTTGGGTTATAAGTGCATACTACCATGCTCAACTCTTCTTATGTGGGTTCTGGGGACTGAACTCAGGTCCTCATGCTTAGGAGAAAGCACGTTACTGACTGTGATATCTGTCTAATCAGAAATATGCCATTTTTTTAAGAAATAGAAATTACTTAAGATGTTTTGAGAATGGTATAAGAGACTTTCTGGTTATTGAAACAGGTAGGCCCACTGCATGGGGACACAGATGTTTTAACCTTTTAGATGTTAAGAGCATTTGTTCAACATCTTGTCATAAAACACCAGATTAAGGTACAAAGCCAGAATGTTTGCTGACTGGGAGTCTCCAGTGACTAAACCAAAGTGAAACAAATAACAAAGTAGGAGATTTGTCACTGAATCAAATCTGAATTAGCCTTCTATCTTCAACTGGTCTTAGTTGACTTCGAGATCAGTCATTTTGGAGGGCACTCAGGTGATCAACACATTATTAGCATGCATTGGCTTTTCTACAGGCGACACATCTAATATGTACGATCACCTAAGATAGTTGGCAGAAGCTTGAAGATCACTTATGCTAAAACTTTACCTCGGTCTATAGATGAGGCGTGAGAACAGAAGACTCAGTGATCATCTTCGCAAACCTGTCCCTGGGCTGCCTCAGAACCTAGAGCCAGACACTGCCCAGCTCTGCGTGTGGACAGGTTGATCATTTGCAAAAGGTTTTGTTCACAACTATAGCACAGGGTTGACTTGGCCTCTTTCCCGTCAGGGTGGATGGATCTCTTTCTCACTCCTGTACTTTCTTGACAGTTCAAGCACAGCCAATCCGTTGGTCTCTTCATCAGGCCAGGACATTTATGCAGTATGGTAACTTCAGTCAGGGCTTAGCTGTTCATAGACTGACCGTCCATTAACTATGAAGTGCAAGGCCAGAATGCTTACCCACAGAAAGAGAAGCATCTTTTGAAATTGTGTCCGTGACTAATGGGCAATTACCAAACTTGAGCTCACCCCAAGAAGTCAAGTAAAAGCCTGCTGTTCCCTCTGTTGAGTAGGCCTTCAGCCAGCACCTCAAGTTGATCAGTGCTCACTCTCCTGTCCAAGTGAAAAAGACTTTCTTCTGTTGTAAAATATGGCTTAGTCTAATCTCTGTTCTTTCTATGTGCCAAGAGCCCATCGTTTGGTACCATCATTTGGGATCATCATGACAGAATAATTCTATTGCTCCAAGTCTCACATCATCAAGAAATTAAGCACAAAAACCATTGTCTCAAAGGAAAATAGAAGTTAAATGCACAAAAATTTCTCTCTCTTTAGCCCAATTCCCCTGTAAGAATTTCTCCGTAATCTTGGCTTTTAAGATTCTAAGTGTGGCATGCTACCTGAGCATCAGCAGGCCTTGGCATCAGACAGGCTTTTGTTCAGAGTGGCAGCTTCCATGAGCATTCTCCCCATTTGGTACATCCTGTCCACTTTTTTCATCAAGTATAAAGTACGGAGTCACTTGACCCAACAGAAGGGTTATAAACACCTGCCTTCAACACTGGTAGCTCCTGCTTTCAGTGGCACGAAATATACACACTACCATGGCTTGAACATGGGTTGTTCCCAGCAAAACTCATGTTTAAGTGGAGTCCCCACCGTGGGGTGCTAAGAGTAGGAAATTAATCTCCACGACACTGAGTTATTAGCAACAGAAGTGGTCCGGGTGCACACTTCACAGGCACGTGCTTCCTTTTGGCAATTAACAATAAAACTTCTATAAATATCTGAATGCAGGGTTTGCAGACATACATTTGATTCTTCTGGATAAATTTCAAGTTGTGTGATCTCTAGATTTTTGTAATAAGTCACCGTACTGTTCTCCAAATTGGTGATATCCTTTTCCTTTCCACCAGCAATGAATGGGCACCACTCTGGCTTCAGGACATCACCAGCTCATGGTTCTGTGAGTCTTCCGGATTTTAGCCCTCCTAATGGGTGGAGGTTATCTCACTGATGCCTTAATCTGCATTTCCCTAGTGATGTATGACATGTAGTCTGCTTTTCTGTTCTCACTGGCCATATCTTTATATCTTTTGGGGAGAGATAGGTATAGTCTTTAATCTATTTAAATTTTTTTTTTCTGGACTATTGAGTTTTGAGAGTTCTTTGTATATTTTGCTTATGTGTCCTTTATCAGATCTATCTTTTACAAATACCTTTCATAGTCCGTAACCTATTTTTTTCATTCTCAATATTGTCTTTCACCAAGTAGAAGTTTTGCCCTTTGATCTCAAAGCTGTACGTCAGATGAGTTTAACAGAAGTAAGATTTAGAATGAAATGAAAATTGTGAATTTAATATTTTAAATTTTAGGTTACATTCTGTTCATATCTGGCTGCAGACTGTGTAAAGCAAATAATAGTTTCTTAATTAGAGCAATTATAACTAGTATTACATAAGTAATGATTTTACATTTACTATAAGAACAGTTACATGCATTGTTTTAACATCTAGGAAAATAAAGTTCTCAGAGAAGGTGTCAGCCATGTCTGAGCCTTCTCTGTTCTCACTCCCCGACCCTCGCTTGCTTCATGGCCCCAGGCTTCATTCAGGAAATTCTTTCAGTGTGCTGCAGGTACTGCAACTATGCATGGATTACACTGAAACTTCAGATTCCCCCAAAGCTGTGTTTGACTCCTGCTGTGTGCAAAGCTTGCTTCTACAGCCTGTCCTACAGTCACTCTGTGACCTGGCCTGCATCTCCAAGCCCTTTGCAGCACCTTGTTTTGAATGTAGATGAGATACCACTCAGAGAGGTGCTGTTAGGGAAACAGAAAGGACCAAAACAAAACACTTTCAACAATATCAAAACTTCAAAAGAGCTGAAACAAAATGTTCAAGGACCCCCAGTGGGAGGCACTATAGCTGTGTGGCACAATGTGAATCAATGACAAATATGTGATACTTTCAGAGGTTTTCAGACCAACCTCTTCAACTTTGTGGAGATCACTATTGCTATAATTAATTTTGTAATAATAATTGGATGTTAGATTTTCCAAAAAATAATAGCTTCCATGAATGCAAAGACTTTCTTTTGTAAAAATGTCAGTACCTGATATCTTCAAAACTAAACACGATTCCTGGATGCTTAATATGTAACTGTGGAATGGAAACAAAGTAATGTAAAATTTAAAGGCACACTCTTGGAGGACAGGAGAATCAGCTCTGGGAATAAATGATTCCAGTCTCATTACCACCAGAGGAAGTGTGAGCAGCTAGAACATATCAAACCGCACTGCTCTTGCTCTCCCTTCTAATAAATTCAATGTGGTTTTTCATATCAGAAGGAAAGTTTAGTGTCTTTTTCTTTACAGTCATGTATTTGAACACCCTAGCCCATTTTTTCCCCAAAGCGTGGTTTGATAGAATGAAGATACTTGGTAACTTTCTATGCCTTAAAGTTTTTTTATCTTATTCGGTGATTTTGAGGCTCCTACACTTTCTGACTTTTGTCTCAAATTTATGTGTGTCTGAATTGGTTGTTGTGTTTCTCCCCCTGCCCTTTGTAGTTAAAACAATGGGAAAATGGGAATTGTTCATCAGTGACTCGCCCATAAAGAGATTTTCCCAAAAGTCAAGCTTATCCAGGAGCTTCATTACCATTTTAAAACTTCTAAACCAAATTTGTATTTATAGCTTACCAGAAATTGCTTGTCCTAAATAGCTTTGTTGAACTTCTGCCTATGTGTGAATGTGAATGTATGGGTTAAGAGGTAAGCCCACTTTTAAGTGTGAATTATTTTTAAAAAGTCTACACTTGCACAGTAACAAAATTCAGATTTACCATTTTATTTCAGAGAAAGGTAATTCATAATAGTGAATGACAGATACACAATCCCTTTGATTCTATCAAAGTCTTCTCCCCTGTAGCCTTTACTGTAGCATCAAATATTCAAAAGGACCATCTTGCAGAGTTTTCAGAGTAGAGCAAGTTCTGCAAGCAGCAAGGCCCATCGGTCCAGGCTCCATCCTTGACAAGATGAAATTAGGCTCTGGGAGGGTTCCACAGAAGATTCCAGCTCTTAGAAATCAGACAGGCAATTAGCAGAAAATGGTTTAAGGGCAAAGAAACCTTGAGACATTGTTGATTAATCAAGTGAGTTGAAGAGAATTAGTTGAAGTTATAGTTATGTCTTTAGTCCTCTACAGAGCTGGGAGGCTGCACATGAAAACCTGAGAAGGGAAAATACGGAAAGAGGATTTCGTGGGAAGGATGGTTGTTTTTCACTGTAGTGATGTAGGTCTTTATTCGCTTACGTTCCTGCTGGAGAGCATTATTTTCCATTTAAAAAGCATCCTGAGTTCCTGCCAATAGAAAGCACCTATATATTATAGTCCATTGACTCAGACTGATATATGATCAGTGATTTACAGAAAGCTGCTCTGAGGCCAGAGGGATGGTATCTTTTCATGCAAAAGGAACTCAAGAATAAAACCAACTCTCAGAAGTGTGCTTCCTCTACCATCAGCTCCTGTCACCCTGTCGTTAGTCCCCACAGTGCACAAGCTCAGAGGAGGCATGATGGTTTTGAGCTATGTCTCTAAGTCCAAGTAGTTAATTCTTTATGTGTTATATATGAAGAGGACACATTTGCAGCATTTAATTTTTCTCCTTGGGATTTTTGCCTACATTAATGATTAAAACTACAACTTGTGTTGACATAAAACTGCTGCTTGAGGGAGTCCTGCCCACCCCCTGACTTTTATCCATAAAAGTATTAATGGCTCTTCTATTTTTCTAAATTACAGTGATGGATGCATCTTGGTAAAGTGAAAATTGAATATAAAATGTTATGATGAATTATAAATACAGACATATTTCACTCTCATCTCAATACTTTGCATTAAATATGAGTGTTGTATTTCTTTCAAATGACTGAGTTAATTTTATCTGAGGAAATAATAAAGCGATCATTCATTTTCGAAGGGCTTCTTTTGGTAAAGTATACCATTGCTCTGTCCTGCTTTTACATACATATCTAAGCCACTCTTGAAGAGCCAAGAAAACATTTTACACATATCATGAACTCCATCAAGTAGAAAAGATTTAAAGCAAATATTGATACAGAGACATGTCTTGCTCTATTACTTAGTGGAGTGGAAATTTAAATTAGCTCCTTAAGGGACAGTGCAACCAAACCCAATGGTGAGCGACATCTGTGCTGGTCTTTGAGAAGCTTGAACTCTAGGATAGATGTTGGAAATGTGAAGAGACTGAAATGGAGAACAGGGTGAGATAACTCATAGATCATTCATAACTGCTCTGAGACCTGGGTGTGTCTGTGTGTGTGTTCAGATACAAACAAAAAGAAGGCAGAAAAAGTCCTATCAAAATCAATTGGACTAAGTAAGTGTAATAAAGTATAATAAAATTATGTTGAAATAATCATAATAAAATGTGCTTTAAGGACTGGCATGACCACTCAACAGGTAAAAGTGCTTGAAGCACAAGCCTGGTGACCTGACTTCGATCCCTGGAACCCAGGAATAAAGCCAGACACTGTAGTGTGCATCTGTAATCCCAAGAAGCTAAGATAGGAATCAATGGGAAACCTGTGGGCCAGCTACACTGGAGTAGACAACACAGCAGAAACAGGAAAGATCCAGTTCCAAGAAGATTCAAAAGGTCAGTATCCCATCCTGAAGAATGTTCTCTGACCTTCACACACATGTGCCTGCATACATGGCCAATACTAATGATGCAATAATAACTTAAATCTAATGAAACAGAAATCACAGAATCTATGTATCATACAAGATAAGGACTCAGAAAACGCATTTTTCTTTCTACATCATTCTGTGTACATTTCCAGCACCCACATGGCAGCTGATAAAGAGTTCATAAAGTTGACCAGTGGAAGGAATCACCTGTGGCTCACATCTCAGCTCTTACCAGGAGCAGAACAACACTCATGATGGAAGAGATCAGCCTAGGAATTCTTGCTCTCCAGTTCTTGTACCATGCCGGCCTCTTCTTTCACACACACAGACTTAGGACTAAACCCTCACCAGATGTCTATGAGCTTTTGTTGCTCTGCCAACTCGCTAAGACTGAGTAATCTAACTCTTCATTTTAGCCATTTTGATTATTATGTGACTGAGTGATTCTCGCTTCCATTTTCTTGTTGGTCTATGAGGCTGAACACTTGTCTTTTGTGTTCTTTGGCCTATTCAGATGAAGGCTCTATTCAATTGCTTTGATCAAATTTATATTCTCTTCCTGGTTTGCAGGGATTCCTTCTACGTTATGCACATGAAGAATCCCTTTTCAAATTATGAACATTGTGACTATATGGCAATGCTTTGCTTTTCTCTTTATTTCCATTTGACAAATGAAACTCCTTAAATTTCAGTGTGTATGATTTACACTTCCTTTTGTGAAAATTGCTTTTCTGCCTCATTTAAGAATGATTGCTACACGTCTAATCTACAAAGGTATTCTCTGATGTTTTATCTAGGAACTTTATTACCTTTCACCAAGATCTTCAGTCTAATTAGAGCTGATTTTTAAAAAAAACATTTTATTTATAGTCTGGTGTGGTGGCCCACACCTTTAATCCTAGCATTTGGGAGGCAGAGGTAGGTGGATCTCTGTGAGTTCCATGCCAGCTAGGGCTACAGGGACTCTGTCTCAAAAAGACACACACACACACACACACAATTTTAATTTTATGTGTATGGGTGTGTTGTCTGCATGTGTGTAAGTGCACCTGTGTCATGCAGTGCCCACAGAGTTCAGAAGAGGGCATCAGATCCCCCAGGAACTAGAGATACAGATGGTTGTTAGCTGCCATGTGGGTGCTGGAAATTAAACCCAGGTCCTTTGCAAGAACAGTCAGTGCTCTTAACTGCTGAGCCATCTCTCCAGCCCCAGAGCTGATTTTTATGTCTGCTGTGTACTAGAGATGGTTTGTGATTTTTTTTTTTTTGGTCTGCTATGCCTAATAAAATGTTGAAATTGTGTTTTTCCCACTTAAGAATATCCAACCAACTCAGTAACATTTATTTAAAAGGCTTTTTGCCTAGAACTCTGCAGTGCTGCTTGATCATAAATCATGGATGAGCGTATCTGTTGCCTTTATTTTGACCAGCTGCTCATCTTTGTACAAATACCACAGTACTAAAGGAGCTGGGAGAGCATTGCGGCAAACTTTGATCCTTCATGGAGCGGTTTCCCTCCTAGTCTAGAGAGACTGCCTCTCGCTCTGTCATTTAGCTCTGCCTTGCTCTTCTTTCTTCCACTTACTGCCTTTTCCACTCCTTTTAAAGCAGTTGTTGCTTTTAGCTAGAGGCTCACAGAGTCCACCCTGCCCTCAGGCTCAGCATTGGAGACCCTGTTCCCTGTGCTCCACCATGCCCAGCTCCACTATTTTGGCTAGCACTTGCATTTCCATGCATGTACTTTAGACTACCTAATCAAGTTATCTTCCTAACTGGATGATTATTTTTTAATTTCATTGTGTTAGCTAATAACCATATGTATAAATCATATTAGTTCATACAAAAGTGATTGCTCTAGTTCATGAATGTGTATATATTTCCAAATTATCAGGTTTCTATTTTTTTTTAATTTTGTAGGTAAAATCCTTACGGATTTAATTAAATTAATACATGTAATGATTATTTGCTTTTTGCCTCATTTGACAGCATTCACACACACACACACACACACACACACACACACACATAAGAGATAGAATTTGTATATAGCGCCTATCACTATATCTACTGTCCATCATCTATCATCTGTCATTTATCTATCTGTCTATCATCTATTGATCTATCTATTCATACCCATTATACATATGGTACATAATTAAGTTAATCGTTTTTAGGTGGAATTAAATTTAATCATTTGATTAGTGTGGTAGCCACCAAATTTTTTCCACTATAAAATGACCATTTATTCCTCGATGTTATTTATCTTTTTAATTAATGACTGACATATGGAGTCATACTTGAAGTCTAAACAAATGCTCTGTTCTCTTCAAACATTCAATCAATCGTTTAACAATCATCTATGGGCCTTGAATGACTTGATTACAGCAAGTTTTGTACTAAAGAAAAGCGCTTTCTTTTCTGTATTTATTTGCTATCTACTTAGGAATTCTTATCATACCCAATGATATTGACTGCTGCTTTTCATCCTGAGGCTGTTTGTCCCCTTTGTAGGGACAGTGAGGAGCCTCTTCACATTGTCTTTGCAACATCTTGACATACCCTCTTTTTTTCAAGCATATCTTTGCTTTTTAACATAATGAAATGTTCCAGACTCATCTCTGACTATAATGGCTGTGAAATTAGTCCAATCTTCAAAGAGCCCCATGTCATTTTGATTTGCTAAATTTATATCTCACTTCAATATTTGTTACAGATTCTTTTGGATTTTAATTCATAATCATGCCATCTGCAAATAATAGGACTTTTCTTTCTTTGTTTTCAAGCTTTGAGTTGTCTACTTTTCCCAAATTCTGGCATTTGGTAGGATTTCCAACATAATATTAAGTTCAAAAAGTAATAATGAGTCTCCTGATTTCACATCTGATTTCAGAGGAAAAGAATCCACATTTCAGCATCAAGATTCAGTTACTTTCATTTTGTTTCTAATTGGTAAGAGCTTACAAATGATGGAATATTAATGTTCTGGTGTTGCTCTCTGTGAAAAAATACCACTAAGCTGCTGTCTGAGGTGGTGTGGGTTTACCATCATAGAGTACCAGCGGTTGGAAGTCCAAATCAGACGGTTAACACCCGTTTGGCAGTTCCAGAGTATGCGTCCCTCCCTTTTCCCAGCGCTAGGGGATGCTAGCCCTGCTTGGGCCTACATCCCTAGATCCTTCTGAGCTCTGCCTTTGTTGTTATATCCCCTTCTCAGCTTTTGTTTTCCACTTCTCTGACACTGACCATTCTGTCTCCTTTTAATGTTTTAAATTTATTTGTTTTTATTCTATGTGTATAAGTGTCTTACCTGCATGTATGTAAATGCACCCATGCTGTGCAATGCCCACAGAGGTCAGAAGAAGGTGTTGGATTACCTGGAACTGGAGTTACAGATGGTTGATAGCTGCCATCTTTGTGCTTGGAACTGAGCTTAGGTCCTCTGCAAGAGCGGCCAGTGCTCTTAACTGCCGAGCCACCTCTTTAGGACCTTTTCCTTCTTATAAGGACCTTTGAGGTTATGTTAGTCCAACCAGTCCTTGTGTCAGCTGTATCTACCAGTGCCTTCTACTACATGATGAATCATATTCATAAGCTTTAGGGTACATATATACATCTTTCATGAGGGTGTTAATTAGTGTATTACAGAAAATAAATGCTATCTACACCCATTGAGAGGTTCAGAGATCATCTTTATCCTCTGCAGTGTTGGCTTCATTTTTAATATGTCATGTAAAACAACCTTGCATTCCTAGACAGTGTAACACCTTCATGATGGGATGACCATGGTAAATCCTGGTAGGCCCCAGAACTAAGCTTAACATGGGGTAATGTTCTGGAAAACCCATTACAGTCGAAAACATTGCAAGTTGAAATGCATTTAATCTTCTTAACTTGTGGAGCGTCATGGCTGAGCCCAGCCTACATTTAATGTACTCAGAACAATTACATTAGCCTATTGTTGGGCAAAACTATGTAACCAAAGCCTATTTATAACAGCATGGATAGTTCATAAAATTTATTAAATATCTGTATCCAAAATATGCAGGTAACATGATATTGGAAGGTTTTGCTAAGTGTCATGTGGCTGACTGAGCACCTTTGACTAACAAGAAGAGCTTAGAGCTTGCAAAGTGGGAGCTAAGGAAGAGATAAAATCCAAAGTCAAAATATGATTCATTCCCTCCTTCCCCCTCTTGTCCCTCCCCACTTCCTTCCTTCTTTCCTTCCTTCTTGAGACAGGCTCTTGCTTGTAGCCCAGACTGGTCTGGAAGTCACCGTGCAGGCCAGCCTTACTTGGAGCTCATCCTAGTCTCCCAGACTCTAATACCCAAATTCTGGGTTTACAGACATGAGGCACCTTGTCCAGATCTAAACTCATTGCCTGACGACTGCTTGTCACTTTTGTGCCTCATGAAGTCCAAGGCTGTAGGTTGAACCAGTGTAAGTCAGGGACTGTGGGTATTTTGCACAGTTTTGGGGGTCTGTCTTAAATTGGTCTTTCCTTTTCCTCCCTTTTTATGTCCTTGGCTAATGTGTTACAAAGCATTTTTCTTTTTTCGATCTCATCAAGTTCCCTCTCTCCATTCTTCCTTTTCCTTTCTGTGGGTTTAGTTTGCTATCTTATTTATTAACTTCTCCAGATGGTTATTTAGCTTATGGAGATGGAGTATCTTCTGATACACATGCTTAATGCAAAACATATCCTTCTGACATGACAAGTTTTGATATGCAGAGAGTTCATTCTTAGCATCATTGTATTCTATTATCCGTTGTTGTGATAAAACACCGTGACCAAGGCCACTTACAAAAGGAAGAGCTTGTTGGGTTTATGCTTCCACAGGGATAAGAACTCATGGTGGGGACAGCGGGAGCGGACAAAAGGAAGAGCTTGTTGGGTTTATGCTTCCACAGGGATAAGAACTCATGGTGGGGACAGCGGGAGCGGAAAGCTGGGCACTCACATCCTCCAGCAGGCGCAGGAAGCAGAGGGAGCAGACTGGAAGTGGGAACGAGGCTCGCAATTCTCCAAGTCCAGCCCAAGTCCCCAGTCTGTGCTCCCTAGTCCCCAGTCTGCGCTCACTCACCCAGGTTCCCGCCACAAACCTGTCCAAACAGCACCACCAGCTGATTAAACGTTCAAACACCAGGAGTCGATGCAGTACTCTCAAAGCACCACTGTCATCCACTCTAATATCTACTACATTTTATTTTTCCTTTTGATTTACTCTCTAACCTACAGCTCATTATTTTGACCTGAACACATACTTACATAAATCCATAATACTTGTCTAATAAATCCAAATGACTAGTCTATTATTGGCAATGATTCTCTCTTTAGCTATTCCTCGGCCGTGGCTACATGTGTGAGAATCTATGGACAGCATACCTTCTTTTGTGTTTTCAGTTTTGTGTGTATGATCTATTATATCATCTTGTTTTGCTTATCTTTAAGTTTTGAGTTTTATTAACATGGGGACACGCACGTGTCATTGAGTCACCTAAGCACCCGTGTGTGCCACTGTGTTACTGTAAAACGGTGAACTACAATGTACTTATTTTTTTAGGAGGTTTTTCACTTCATTTCCACTTTTATTGTTGTTAGAAGCTGTACCACAGTTAAACATGCTATCTATATGTGTGGTGCATTTCTTCAAGATTTATTTCTAGATAATATTCTATATAATACAAGAGTAATTGTGGCATTACTAAGTATACATTTCCTTCAATCATCTTGTATACTGCCCAAATGCTAAATAAAATGTAGCTGTGGCAATTTATAACTTTCCTGCCAAGGATGGAGATTCTAAGTTTTCTAAGTTTCTTCCTGTTTGGGTCAATATTTCATACGACCAGACTTCTTAAATGTTAACAGCCTAGTATGTGAATGATGTCCTTTATGTAAAAAGAATTTGTGTTTGTGTGTCTGTATGGGGGTACATGCATGTGAGAGCAGATGCTCCTGGAGGTGAAGAGAAGGGGAAGGTACTATAGGCAGTTATAAGTTACCCCAGGCTAGTGTGGAAAGTGACCTCCAGTCCTCTGCGAGAGCAGTATTTGCTCTTAGGTGCTGAGCCATCCCTCTAGCCTGCCTTCTTGATAACAATTATATGTTTCCCCTACTTACTAGTATAACAAATCTTCTCTTTTGTGACCTGCCTGCTCATGTTACCTCTAGGATTTTATTCAGGAACATTTGTCTGTACTCAGAACTTTTTAAATATCTGTTCTAGTCTGATTTTGATTCAAGATTATTTCTTGCCTCATAAAGTAAGTTGGCAGCTTTCTGTTTGGATAAATATTTTGAATTTATTGGCTTTTTGATGTTTGGACAAAATGAGCCTTGAGAACAGTTAGGTCCTGGGATTTGTTTTGTTGGAAGTAAGGAAAAAGGTCAATAATTTTATTATAAATTGCAATTCTCTAATAGACAATCATTTATTATAGTTTCTGATTTTAATTTGGAAAATTTGCATTTGCTTAAAATATTTGTATTTCATCTATGTTTTCGAGGGTTTTTTACTTTATAATGATCCTTATGATCTTAAAAATGGACATCTCTGTTTTTATGTCATAAGTGTTCACAATATCTTCAATTATTTGTTTTTTCTTAGTCATTTTGAGAATATGACACTTTCATTAGTCAACTAAAGAAGAATATTGAGTTTTATTTGTTTTGCTTCTTTGACTTATTTTGAATTAATATTAATCATCATTTTGAAATTTTCATCTTTCTAATGATACCTGTTTGTAGTTATTTTCTGGTTTGATTTGAAAGCTCAATTCATTATTTTTAGAAAGTCTTGGTTTTCTTTAAAGGCGCACAAAACTCTAAATTTATTCTAAATAAATCTTGAGTTAAGTATTTCATCTTTTCAATACTTATTACATTTGTAATTATTCAACTCTAAATATTTTTAGATTACGACAAGCAACATAGACATGCCTTCCTGAGTGTCAAATTTTTTAATACAAATAATTCATTTACTATTAGATTAATTCTTTAATTAAAATGATGAATGTATGAATGCAGGCCATGTCTCCTGTGTTCTTGAAATAAAAGTGAACTTTATATTCATTTGTTGTAAATCGGTTTCTTTTCTCTCTCCTTCATCTCTCTTCCCTTCCCTTCTCTCTCTCGCTCTCACTCTCATTCTCGCTCTCACCCCCTTTTTCTGGATTTTTGTTTCATCAAAATGTCTACATCTTTTTAAAATATTTTATTTACTATTTTTGTTATGTATGGGAGTGTATATCTGCATGTATGTAAGTACACCTGAGTGGTACCTTGGAGATCAGAAGACGGTGTAGGATCCCCTGGAACTGGAGTTATTAATGGTTGTTAGCTGCCATGTGGATACTGGGAATTGAAGCTGGGTGCTCTGTAAGAACATCCAGTGCTGTTAACTGCTGAGCCATCTCTCCATCCCTGAGAATGTCTATACCTTCACTTTTGTTTCTAGCTGTTTAACTTAGGAATTTCTGACATAGTTCAATTAACCATCCTATTGTGGATATTAGTTTGTGAAATTCTACCTTTCCATTCTACAGTGTCCTCTTCGTATAGACAAAAGCCACATACAGACCTAGGCAGCTTCCAGGGAGAATGCAGGAAAGACACAGAACCTCGACGCCTATCGTTGCCTTGTAGTTGCAATCTTTTCCTTATTTCTCGTTTTACTTGTCTTCACCTCACACTTTATGCTTTGTCTGATATTAAACCTTTCCCCAAATCTCAGAATTAAGAAATTTTTGGATGAAATTTTTATGAAATCATTCTAAATAGGCACACTTCCAATTCGCTAAGGCATTTCACTTGCATTTTGATTAATAAAAGTTACTAAATTACAGTTTTGTTGTAAGCTTCACCTATTGCCTGTATTGATCTATTTAGCTGATAGGGGAGGGTACAGAAGACACAGTCTGTTCTAGCTGACTTGGGATTCCTTGTGTAGAGCTGGTTGGCCACAAACTTGGGATTATCCTGCCTCAACCTCCAAACATTGGGAGTGAAACTTGTGCCACCAAGCTTGAGGACCTACTTAATTTTATTTCTGTCATCTTTTTTGGGTTTCCTGTTCATATCTTTTGCCTTCTTTTCCTATTAGGATGTCAGTTGACACTTTTATATTCCTGTATAGGCTTAGAAACTCTTAAACTAGTATTTTACAAGATATTCTGGATTAAACACAACATATGCCATCAGTTGTGTGGCCTAACATAATCAATCCAAGCTCATTTGATATTTCTATCTCTTGTACAACAGGGAAGTTAACAAACTGCTTCTTTTCTCTTTTCTTTTTGATCTTTTTGGGACAGGGTCTCCCTGGTGTTCCAGCTCACCTGGAACTCACTATGCAGACCAGGCTGTCCTTGAACTCACAGGTGTCTGCCTGCCTCTGCCTCCTGGGTGCTGGGATTAAAATCCTCCACCACCATGCCTGGTGACAACTACTTCTTTGCCTTAATCATCTTGACTCATCTCATTTTCAGATAGCATAATTTTACACTTTACAAATATGCAAAGAAAGTAGCGTGTTGCTTTGGCAGAAGATGAATTATTGTATTTAGTGGAATCCTGTCAATTTCTGATTTCATATCTCTTGATAAAATATTTATTCTTTAAGCTACTTATTTTACCCTTCTAAACATTTTTCTGATTTCTTTTTATTTTATGTGTATAAGTGTTTTGCCTGCATGTAAGTGCATCTGTGTTATGTAATGCTCACAGAGGACAGAAGAGGGTGTCATATTCCCTGGAGTTACAGATGGTTGTTAGCCATCATGTGAATGTTAGGAAGCGAACCCAGGTCTCTGAAAGAAGAGCAGCCATTGCTCGAAAGCACTGATCCTCTCTCCAGCCCTGTATAAACACTCAGCAGTTAGGTTGCTCAAATATCTCTTTTTAAAATTACTTTTAAGATTTAGTTGGATGGGTTGGAGAGTTGGCTCAGCAGTTAAGAACACAGATTGCTCTTGCAGAAGACCTAGGTTCAATTCCCAGCTTCCACGTGGCAGCTAACAACCATCTATAACTTATATTCCAGGGGATCCAACACCCTCTTCTGACCTCTGTGGGCATTGCATGACATGGGTGTACTTACATACATGCAGTCAGTACACACATACACAGACAATAATAATAAAAGCTTTAGCTGGACATAAGGTGCTGTTAAACTCAGCACCTTAAATACTTAACTGTGCTGTCTTCTGGGATTTCTCTTGCTGAAGAGAATTTTCTCATGGCTTCTGACATCTTTCTGTCATCAGAACTTCGTTGTAGGTTTGAGAATTATCCAGTTGTATTCAATCTGCTCTTGACTCAAGACAATTCACAGTTGTATTGAATACCACTCAGATGTCAGCATTTGTTGAGTGCTTGAGCCTTTCTTCACTTTGGCACAATCCAGTTGTATCCATTCAGGTGAGTTCTTTCCCTCTCTTCCTTCTCCCTGGAGCCTCTCAAATCTTTCCTCTGTCTTAGCTGCTCTGTGTGTCCTGTAGAAGCCTCTTCTGCTCTCTGTGGTATGCTCTGTGTATGTTTCTCCTTGTAGATGGACTTCATGGATTCGTTTCCTGTAACATTGCCTCGTCAAGAGATCTGTGTCTTCTAATCACCCTATGTTCTCATTTCCAAAGTGTTTGGTTTAGTGTGTCCCCTGTCTGTTGGGACTTGTATCAGTTACATGTACTAATGTTTAATGGTTCTTATAGTCTTTCTTTTGCTATGGACAGATTCATCATTTGTTTAAGGTTGCCACTACCCTCCAGTGTCCCATGCAGTAAGTTGTCAGTACTTTGCTTTGTTTTGATAAGAAGTACACCTTGGCTTCTGTGTTTGGTAATGATACTGTTTTGGGTCCTAATTTCACATGGAACTCTTCCAAATCATCAACAATGACAAAACTAACTCACTTTGGCCCAGTGGACTCAGCTCTACCCATCACGTTGCTTCTGGTTTCTCTTTCTGTACAAGAGTTTACCTTCTCCATCAGTGTCGGGAATCCTCAACATACTCTGCCTACTATTTCAATGACTTAGGAATTATTCATTTGGAAGAGTGTAAATTCTTCACTGTTTTGTCTGTCTTTGGTAATTTGCTTAGTGTTCCCTGAAAAATTATAAATATCCTCCTCCCAGACCCAGTAGGAAATATATTTTATCTCTACGTATAGTAGTTGCTAATATCTTAGGGCAACTAACTAAGAAATCTGTACTAACGACGAGATGAATTGGACTAGAAATTAGAAAACCTTATGCCATTTCCAGCTCTACAACTGGAGGAGGCCAGTCTTAGAATGATATCCAAGACCCTCAAATTGTCTGCCAAGGGGATTTTGTTATAAAACAAATTAAATATTTTTATCACAATGTATTCCAGAATCCTGATTTAATGTCTTTCAATCCTGAGTTTTTAAATAGTGGCCTTCCATGGCATATTAATATATTCTACAAGTAAAATACAAAAGCCTCTTCAATCATGTCAGTTGGATAATTTTGATTAAGTAAGGAGAAATGGTTTAGTTATAGCTGGAGGCTTCTACACATTTAATGTGCTAGTGGTTGAAAACCTTCCTAAGGGAGTCATTCCTGGATGTATAAATGTTGACTTTGTAGTGCAATCAACATGCAACAGGCCAAGGTTTACCTGAAACCTTTTCTCTTTGGGCTTTCAATGATTTTTTAAAAAATTTTGAGCATAAGGGTTAAATGAAACAAATGTTTAAAATTCAGCATTTTTAATGACAGTATGTCTTCCAGAAGGGAGTGTCCAACAGATCCTATGTCATCTTAATTTTGATGGAACCAACTATGGTAAACAGTAACCCAAAGTTCATCCATAGGAAGTGAAAGTCTGCTCAAGACATTAGCTCATTGTGTAATCTATTAGCAGCCTAGAGCAATCACGGACAGCATTGAAGGGGAAGAAGAGACTTGGATGGAATCTACCATTTATTATGAGTTAGGCTCCTCAGCTCAGATAGAGAGAAATCAGACAGCTCTGGAGGACAGCTTCACAGGGTGATGCTAATGGACCCTGAAGTGTAGGCCCCATTTTTATGGATGTCTACTCTAACTAGTTAATTAGGGTGGGTAAAGCCAGGAATCAGCTTCTTAACAGGGAGAATATGCCATCTATCTATTTTTATCCAAAATGATGATGAACCCGCACTTCAAAGAGTTTCTAAACAGTACTGGTCAGCAGACTCAATAATTACTGAACTGGAGGAATATTTTTTAAATTAAAATGTTCCAGACCCCCAACTATGTGAATGACTGGTTATACTTTTTAGTTACAGAATCAGACACACATCATAATAAGCACTAATGAGGTTTAGTTACAAGAATATATACTTATGACTGTATGTTCATACATCTGTTAGTAAGTTGTATTTCTTATACTTTTTAAATTAATGTTTTAAAGATGTGTCTTATGATCTTTTGTCTCTGGCTAATTTACTGAATTCTGCTCATATATTTCCTAGTAACTTGTGTTTTATTTTACTTAGATTTTTGGAGACAGGGTTTTATGTAGCCAGAGCTAGCCTAAAATTCTTTGTGCCTGAAGCTGATCTTGGACTCCTGATCCTCCTGCTTCCGTTTCCCAAGTGTTTGGATTACAGACACGCACCACCATACCCAGCTTGAAATTCAAAGTCACTTTTGAGTAAGCCTTGAGGAATATCCTCTTGGTTTGCTGTAAAGTAAGCCACAGAAACAGAGAAATGTTGTAACCTAGGCTGAGACGGAATTATTTTCCGAGATATTTCCCAGTGGGTAATTCTCTGGACACAGAACATAGCAAGTTCATAATTATAAAAATTGAAAACTGTAGCTATAGAGTACAAATGCCATTGACTTAATATTTATGCTTCTAGTTGTATTCTCTAGTAATCTATTTAAAAGATGTTTGCAGTGAGTATCATTAGTTCTGTTGACTTTTAACTATGGCAAGCCGTATTCTAATTAATTAATTTCCATATTAATTTGCTTGCCTTTTGGCATTTCTCTCAAGGCATCTGAAGAACATAAAAGAAGAAATTCCTGCAGTCCTATTAAAATCATTTATTTACTTCTTAGTAATCTAACATATTCTTTCTTCTCCCAGTCCGTCTAAATGACTTGAATTGTCTTAGGGAAGAAGGCTCCCCAGTAAGAGAACTGAGTTCAGACATTAGGGGTTCCCTCAACCCCTAGGACTTAACTCTTATTTGTCCCTCTAGTTATAACTCTGATGACTTCCTGTCTTGCGTTTATATTCCAGTAGCTCCATGGTCTATGCAACTGGTGGACTGGTGCTGTCTGGCTCTCTAAAGGAAACAGCCTTTCTTCCTACTCCTGCCTTCTGTCTCTTGCCCTGGTAAAGGCATCTTCTATATTTTTCATTTTATTTTTTTATAAGTTTTCTTGATTCTTGATAAACCTACCTACATTCTAAGATTTACCTGCAAGTCCTTGCTGACTCTCTTGGGTTGGTAGTATCTTTTGAGGGAGTCTTTGAAGCACCACACACAGAGATACCCCTTCGAAGCTTCCCTGCATCTGAGTCATCTGGTTTCTTTTTGCTTGAAGATAGGGCCATTTTGCCCTGTGTATAATACAGTACCTGGCAGATAAGACATTGAGGCCAGGCCCCTTAGTGCCATCTTCGATAATTATGCATCAAAATACTTCTGAGTTGCCATATAAACTCCAAAGAAGTAAAGATTAGTGGACAGAGACGTTGGGAAGCAACAAAGGTTCCATGGATTGGAGAGGGAAACGTTTGAATTGTTACCAGAGGGTTATTTCTGGATCTCCTGCCTCAGAGAGGCATTTGAGTGTTGACGGTCAATGCGCTGATCAACACAACATGGCTCCTGGATGGCCTGCTGAGTGGAATGAGGACAGTCGCTGCGCCTTGGTTTCTCTTCACCAAGCCTCATGTCCGTCGTGGTTCTCAGCTGCTGGAAGAGGATCTCTACCTTTGTATGTCTTCAAGGTCTGCCCTGACACAGTCTCTCTGGCTTATAGGTTGCTTTACAAAATGGATGGACTTTAGACCCTCAAATTAATAGTAAAAAGGACCAAAGATAGATTTTGCAAATTTACTGTTCCTTGTAAACCTTGGAAATATGCAGGATCTGGTCTCTCTACTGTAAACTTCTTGAAGGGAGGGTCTGTTTTTTGTTTAAATTTAATTTGGTTTAGTTATTTTTATATTTATTTATTCCTTTTTCTAATTTATTTGTCAGGGATTTATGTTTATTAACTTTATCCTTTATTAGACTTTGGGCTTAATAAGTGCCTTTCCATGATGCGCTTAACCAACAATTCATACATCAAAGATGAATTTGTTAATTTTTATTAGAGTAATTCCTACTTTTATTTTCTGACTCAAAATCCCAGGTGTTTCCTATGAATTTATTTATAGATACAGAAGTGGTTCTGATGACTGTATTTTCTTAAAGATAAAAGATGTGTTGACCCGGACTAATTACAGAAATCCAAGAAGGTCTGTAAGGCTGTCAATCATTCCCTTGCTTCTTTTCTGGATCTTGGATCTCAAAGTCCTGCACCACCTGTGAGTGCCTGAGTTCTTTTCTGGATCTTTGATCTAGAAGTCCTACACTACCTGTGAGCGCCTGAGTTCTTTTTTCTAGTTGTGTTTCTTACACTTATTTATTTATAGAGTTTGTATGTGTATGTGCGTGAACTCATGCCCACACAGGAAGTCCTGGGACAACTGGAACCTGTGAATCGGTTCTCTCCTTTCAGCCTGCAGGTTCCAGGGATGGAACTCAGGTCCTTGGGTTTGGTGGCAGTACACTTTACTTATTGAGCCATCTGCTGGCCCTAGTCTTTTTCATGACTAAGCCCAGGGACTTAGAAAAATGAGTTTTCTCAAAAGTCCCAGAGGGTGTTCTTCAGGAGATGCAGGGGTTCTGGCAGGTACAGGCAGAGGCATAAACCAGATCTCCAGTCTTTTGCTGTCTGACCCCAAGACTTCTCTAACCAAATTCCTCTTGGACTTTATTTCTACATATAGCAGTATTGGAAATTTACCGTGTCCCAAGTAAACACTCTTTTATTTCTTAAAATATTTTGTTATCTTATTTTAATTTTATGTGTATTGCTTGCTTGTATATAAGTGCACCTGCGTCATGCAGTGCCCATGGAGGTCAGAAGTGGGCATGTGGGTGCTTGGAACTGAACAGGGTCCTCTGCAAGAACAGTCAGTGCTTTTAACTGCTGAGCCATCTCCCCAGTCCCACTCTCTCTTAACTACCAAGCCATCCCTCCTGTCCCATTCTCCCTTTTCTTTTGGGCAGGGTCTCACATCATAGGTAGATTGACTTGGAACTCATTATGTAGCAGCCTCAGCCTCCCCAGATTGTAGGTGCACACCACCGTGCCTAACACTGCTCTCCAGGATTTCTACCCACCAAGTTGATTTCTTCAACAACAGGTTCATCTTTGTGTTTATCTTTGGTCAAAGCCGTTAATCTGTCTTGACTCCTGTCTTCATTCAAAGCCCTCTCTAAATCAACAGAAGCCATCCTCTGAGTTTCGGGAGAGTCTGTCCTTTGGTCCCCCGGAGCCACTGTGATTATTCAAACCACACCGCGCTTTGCCCACCCTTTACCTGTGCAGCCTGTTCTTAGTCAGACTCTCAAGCCTATATTTTTGTGGGTGCATGTGTGTTTGTGTTCATGTGTGTGAATGCACATGTGTATGCAGCTGCATGTGCATGTGGAGACCAGAGGACAACTTGTGCTGTTATTCCTTTTCATACACCTTGTTCTTGAAACAATCTCCATTGGCCTGGAGCGGGCCAAGAGGTCTAGGCCGGCGGCCGTGAGCCCAGGAATCCTGTCTGTCCCCACATCCTCAGTGTTGGGGTTACAAGAGCGGACCACCATGGCTGGATTTTTACCAGGACTTCTGGAACTGGAACACAGGATCTCCTGTGTGCACAGCAAGCACTTACTGACTGAGGTATCTTTCAGGCCCAGGGAGCATATATTTTTAACTAGTGATCAATCCATGTCACATCTCAGTTCAGAAGGCTCAGTAGTTATCCATGTTACCCAGAGTAAAAGTCAAAATTTCTACCTCAGAGGGCCAGCCACACATGTGCAGTCTCCTACCGCGTCACTGTGGTCTCTCTGCTCCCGTGTGAAGCAGCGCCCACTCAGGCCTCTGTGCTCCCAGTCATGCTCCCAGCCTCCGCCTGCGGTCCATCTCCATCTCCAAAGTTTGTGCACTGTTGAGATGCACTCTAAGCAATGTACCCGTAACTCGGCCTCTCCTCTCCTCCAGCCCACGTCATCTCTGCACTTCCTTTCTTGGTCTGAGCACCACACAAAATGCTGATCTGCTCTTGTTTTGCTGTCTCCCCTTCCTAGAGAATGAGTTCTATTTGCAATGATGTCTGTTCTCTATTCTCACATCTAGGTCCCTGTCAGGTACATGTCAGATGCCCAGTAAACATTTGTTGACCGTATGAATGAATGTGTAAGTGAGTAACAGCAAAGTACAACTTTACCATCATTGTAGTTTGTGTCTGCAGTGTCCCAAGGCTCATGGGTTGAAGGCTTTGTCCTGAGTTTATGTCGGTAAAAGGCTGTGGTAGAAGCCTTAGGCACTGGGGTCTGATGGGAGGTGGCAGCTATGGGGCACTGTACCTTTGTGTCTCTGGACTCTGCCTCCTGTCTGTCATGACATGAACCAAATTTCCCTCATTCCCCACACTGTGATGCTCTGCCTTTCCATGGGAGAGAACAGAGCCATATTAATCATGTTGTACAAACTGTGAAACAATGAGCAAAAGAACCCTCTCCCCCATAAGATCATTTTCTCAGGCATTTTTCCAGAATGACAAAAATCTATGCTAGTCATCAGTTACTTTCCCCAAAGCATAAGCTCGAGCTAGACATTGTCAGCCCTGGGAAGTCAGGGTTTTAAAGACTGTTGGAGAACTCTCATAGTTGAAACTGTTAAACCCCACCAAAATCTAAAAGAACAATACAACTCCAGTACCGAGAGGGCAGTCTCATGGCGCCTGAGAGCAGGTTTGCCACCAAGTCTCAGATGGCCTACTATGAGGCCTCAGGGAGGGGATCCACCAGTGTGATTTGTTCCTCTTCCCTCGGGATAGTCTGTGAACATATGAAGACTCACCTTCCATTTAAATGTTTTGTTACAATTACTGTTTATTTTCTGTGAATGTGTCTGGAGGACAATTGTTTGAGGCAGCTCTCTCCTTTCAGAACTGGGTCCCAGGGATCCACTCAGGTCTCAGGACTGGTAACAAATGCACCATCACCACGCCATCTTGCCAGCCCTCCAATTCTTGTATTTTCTTCATTTTTACCAAATTCTTTTTCCCTTCAGGGTAGCTTTTTCTGATCCTTTGCCCGTAGAGAAGAATGTCGCTTTTTATGACTTACCTTGTGTTAACCCAGTTGAGGGGGTAGAATCTGACGCCGAAGGTCCAATTAGCTATAGAGAGTATGCAAACAAGACAAGCATTGCTTCTTAAAGAAGGGAAATTATTTGACCTTGTCAGATACCTCATGGTTATCTGGTACAAAGAGGGGAAGACAGTTGTCCAAAGCTACACAGAAGGAACTAAGCAGGGGCAGTGTCAGTCCTTAACTTGGGAATTCTGTTCTACATAGAGGTAGGTCCTCTAGAATTTTACCCACACATAGTTTTCAGAGTGTTAGTTACTGAGAAGTCTGCTTGATCCTTTTAATGAGCATGAACTGGAACGATTAGGTTCAAAAACAGAAAAAAAAAAAAAGAAAGAAAGAAAAAAAGGAAAAGAAATATCAAAAGTCCAAAAGTTTAGGGGAAGGTAAAGTAAAACACATTGTAGGCATTGGAAGTCTAAAATGCCGTTGGCAGGAATTTGGTTCTGAAGGTCTATTCACAGCTCTGGTCCTGTAGGGAGGGGACACACAGAGAATGTGCTTTGGGGGGGGGGTCCACAGAGTGAACCCCAACAACTTCAAGGGCATCAGTCTTGCAAATCGCTGCCGTGAGTGAGCACAAGCTCAGTCCCTAAAATATTTATTTATCAAATTTATTTCAACTCCATTCCTTCCTGAAAAAAGAAACCGGCCTCTCAATGCTGTTATTGGTTTATAAAAAAGAAGTCATTTATTTTGCTTTCTACCTATGGTTAATTTAGCCCCATTGTGTCCTTGCCAACTTGATGGCAGTGCAACTTCACTGGAGAAGAGTCCATGTATAGGCTGTGCATTATGCTTTAGTGTCAGAGAGGTGGATGAGTTGACATCTTATAATAGGAAGAGTATTACCCTTTTACTAAGAGATGTAATAGCAGAAACAGTCTTGACTGTGGAAACTGCCATAATAACGGCTATGCTCATTTTTTATTGATGATGGATAAAAATTCTCATAATACGGTAGCACAGTAACTCGCTGGGATATAGCTTCAGGCTGCCCCTAGGGTAGACTTTATTTATACAACCTACTCTCGCTATTTGTAATGGTAACTGCAATAATAATAATATTGATAAATATCAGTGCTTTCTGAATTACAACAGGAACTCAAAATTTTAGCCATTTTCTCCTGGACCAACTCCGCCAAATCTTTTAAGGATGTAGTTTAAGAAAAGCCATTGTAATTTTCACTATTGTTCTGGTTGCTAATAGACCTATGCTAGCAATGTGGAGCAGAAAGTGAAATCTGCCCAGTGTGGGTTTTACTGGTTTTGCAAGCATTATTGTAGGATTTAAAAATTTTATTAATTTATAAAGTGCCCTGAGCCTTACAGTAACTGAGCAGGCAGAAGAAATGAAGACACACAAATTGCTGCCAAGCTAATAGCACAAACCTCAGGGACCCTACAGTGGTTCTTAGAGGAGATGTGGCAGTCAGTGTATAAATCAAGGAATTTTAAATGCCTAGAAAAGTAGAGTCAAAAATAAATAAATTTGTCAAATGATTTATAGAGTGTCAAATAGCTGCTCTAAAGGATTATCTAAAAAGTATAATGTAGAAAATTCTTAATCATCCCATGTTTTGGCAACTCTAGAAGCATCCAGGAGAGTTATAAATTACAATCAGTATTTTTAAAGGGCAATTACAACCTCCTCCATTTTGGCACAGCTCATCACCGGGTTTGTTGAGGATGCTGATTGATGCACAATGCACAGTGTGACTTTGTCTCACCCTGTGGGATGACTTCCTGTGGGACCTCAGTCAGGCCCAGCAGCACTGTTTTTTGACAGATGGTCCCTGGGAACTAGAACTGACCAGGTTTCCTTTTTCATACTGGCTGTGAAAGCACACAGGTCTAATTTACAGCCTCTCAAAGCAGAGCGTGGGTCCTATGGTGCGTGTTTTTCTCATCACTCTTGAATCCCCTTTATGTTTCAACACCAAGTTTTATTACATTTGGTCGGTTTTATACATCTGCTTAGCTGCCTTAAGTTATTACTGGAGAGAATGTGGAGTGGGACAGAGGGAGGAGAGAAATTGAAATTTGTAAGCTCAGATGTAAACAGAATTTTCTACAACAAATTATAAAATCTAATTCTTCCATGATTATTTTTAAAAAGGTAATTACATTCTGCTTAAGGGATTTAATTAGCCCTAATGAAAAACAGCACTGATAGATACATGCCAGTCTTGATTTATATCATGTTCATAGATGGATCCTTGTAAATTCACACAAATATTTCTCCCAATTTAGTATCATGGCATCTTGGTTGGATTCCTAATTTCTACCTGATCTTAGCCAGAAAGCTGTGGAGTTTCTTAATCTCTATTTAATTTATTCAACTCTAAGATGAACCAGTATTTATTTTGTGCCCTGTCTTTCCCCATGGGGACATTCGGTAGTGCAGGGGTCGCTTGTGGTGTTCACACCTGAGCAGGCTCCTCCTGCCAGTGTCCAGTCAGTAGAGGTCAGGGGGACCGGCCACTGTGCCCCTTACAAACACAGGGCAGCCCCAGCAGCGAGAAGGACCTGGTCCCAGATGTAGAGAGTACCAAGGCTGACGTCTTCACCTCCAGGGGAACAGCAGAAGAAGGGAGTGTGAATCTGTGCAAATTGGCCTGTTTCAACCAGGTGCTCATAAGAGAGCTTGATTCTCCAAAAGCGAAACATATGATGTAAGACAAACAAGGAACCGTGCCTGGTGTCCTTTAAAGACTCCCAGAGACACCCATTGTGCCCCTATGAATATTCAGACATAATTAAAGACAGATAATTATTCACAAATAATTCGATTTGCAAAATTCATTTGGGGAGAGATTGATAAACGGGAACATCATCACAGACAGGGAGGCAAAATAAGATCTGTTGTTCTATTTAAAAGAAGGGTGATTCAGTCAACAGTATCACGTTTCATAGTTCAGAATAGCTGGAAGACAGGGTCTTGAATGTTCTCATTGCAAAGAAATGATACATGTTTAAGATAAAGGGTGACCTAAGTATCCCAAGTTAATCATTATACAATGTGTAAATCCACTGAAACGTCATGCCATACTCCATAAAAAATCCACAAGTCATTATCAATAAAAGTCACTTGGAACCAAGATAAAAATCTCAAAACATTCTGTCAAAACCCACATGGAGTATGTATGTGCATGCTGAAGTAATCAATATGTAAATGCACAATGTCCTGAATATCAATATTATTGATAACTGTGAAAAGTTAGATGTAAACTGCAAACTAAATGCCCATAAAGTGTGGAATGGATGGTATGTGATTTAGCCAGGCCTGTGGTGCAGGTTGGAATCCCAGCTACTGAGGACACTGATGCAGAATTACAAGTTCAGGGCACTCCTGAGCTACAGGGTGAGTTCAATGTCAACCTGGGGAATTTGGTGACATCTTGCATCAAATAGTGAAAAGAGGACTGGTGATTCAGCTCAGTGGGAGAACACTTTCTAAGCATGTATCTACTGTCCAATCATCAGTACCACATACATGTGCACACACACACATAAACTATGTATAGATCACGGTAGACAGAGGTCAAACATAGTATTTAGTGGAAAAAAAAATTTGCAGAACAACCTGTTAGAATAATAGCATTTCTATAAATTTCTCAAAAACAAAAATAACGCATTACTAGTTAAGATCATTTGGCTCCATCCATGGTGATGGTCTAATTAAATAGGTGTTTATACTCTTGTTCCTCGAGAGTTCAACTGATGGTGGCCCAGATGAAGGTGGCTCATAAAGGCTACAAGTCATGCTCCATAAAACAAGGGAGGAGATGCTCAGATAATTAACCCTCTTTCAGGGCTCAAAGGCAAATAGAGCGGTGTGTGTGTGTGTGTGTGTGTGTGTGTGTGTGCGCTTAATTTGGCCATTTCTTTGTACAGACTCAAATGTGTACCCAGTGTCCTTTCCCTAGGATTTATGACTTATTCCATTTTCTCTGGTATCTTTTCATTCTCAAGATTACAAGATAATACCTCTTGCATTAAACAAGGCATCCTTGCTGATCCAAAGAAAGTAAAAGACACATATGAATCTGAACCTTCCTCCTCATGTCAGGAAAAAAAAAATGCTTTTTCTCGAAGCCCCAGAACCTACACTTTTGCTTAGAGTCCAGAACATAACCGGGCATCATTACTTTAGACTTTAACTGGGGGTCACAGGGTAGAGGAGAAGATGTAAGTAGAACTTGCTGGAATGTTACCAGGGCTCTGAGAGATGGTAAGTAGAGTAATGGCAGTTAGGCAGCTACAAGGAATTGTGGCTTCGACACCAGTTATTAAAGATGGAATATATATAAACATATGTATATATATATGTTTATATATATGTATATATATGTTTATATATATGTATATATGTTTATATATGTATATATATGTTTTTATATATATGTATATATGTATATATATGTTTATATATGTTTATATATATGTATATATATGTTTATATATATGTTTATATATATGTATATATATATGTTTATATATATATGTATATATACATGTTACATAGAAAGGTGGGCCGGAATAACATATACCAAATTTACGAGACTGTTTGTCTCTAGGGAGGGAGAAGAACAGAGCAGAGAAGGACAAAGATTCTATTTCATCTCTACCTACCTGTGGAAAGAAGGCTGGGGAGGGGGCGATGACTTGTTGCACTTGCAGCTCAAGCCTGATGATCTGAGTTTGATCCTTGGAACCTACATGAAGGAAAGAACTGACTCCATCAAGTTGTCCTCTGACTGCTACACTTGCTTTGTGTCACACACACACACACACACACACACACACACACACACACATCATAAGCACTCACAATAATAACTAATAATCATAATAATAAGATGAGGCTGGGGAGATCCTTGTCAGTTAAGAACATTCACTGCTCTTGCAGCGGACTTAAATTCAGTTCCCAGTACTCACATTGGACAGTTCACATCTACCTGTAACTCCAGTTCTATGGGATCTGATGCCTCGTCTGGCTTCTTCAGGCATCTTCACTCATGTGTGTGTACCCACATATAGCATACTTGTATGTCCATTTTTAAAAATATGAAAGTAAATCTTAAAAAAATAAAGTCTGAAGCAAAATGATAAAATATTAAAGTTTAAACTTGGATCTTTAAAAAAATTACATTTGTTTATTTAATGTGTGTGTACGTGAGAGAGAGGGAGGAAGGGAGAGAGAACACGGCACGTGTTCGGTCAGAGGATAATCCATGGGGTTTCTGGGTATCAAACTCACGTCATCAGGCTTAGTGACAAGTGCCTTTATCTGCTGTCCATCATGCTGGCTCCAGACACATCCATCTTTTACTTTAATAAAAATAATTTTCTTGTCATGTTTCAAAATTAAGGGGAAGAATTCTTTGCAGGCATTTTGTTTACCTTTGAATCTGGAGAGCAATGGAAAGTATTCTTTTACTATGAGAAGCAAGACCGGAAAGTCCCCGCCCAAAGAATGAGAGAAGGAGCGCCAGGGGCAAAACACTAGGGAGCTCCATTCCCAGCGGCCACTGCGCTGGGCAGTCCTGGAGGTCCCGTATCAGCAGTGCAGGCAGGCTCCCAGGTGCATAGTCAGAAACAATTAAAGTAGGATTTAAGCAGAACCATGGGGAAATAATTTTAAGTATTCATGATTCATCTTGTTCTCCCTGAAAGTCAGCATAAAAGCTTCACATACAGTGTTTCCAAATAGCTGACTGTCCTAACGTTGCCTTTCATAGGAGGTAGGTCATTCACGATGCCCACACAAGGGGTGCTTTTATGTGAGACATTTTATCCCCCTCCTCACCAAAAAAGTAATGAATTATTTTCCAAAGCTGACGGTTTGTTTCAGAGCACTCATTTTCATGAAAGCCAATGTCACCCCCACACAGTAATGAATTCCTTTTAGATTCCATTCCAACTTTCCAAGGTTACCAATTGAGGTTTTTCAGAAAGAATCACACCAGTTTGACAGAGATTCTGAGAAACTTAAGGGACAAAAGTGAAGGCAGCAAAAGACAGGATGAGCAGACGCCAGGATTAGCTATTTCATAACGACAGAAGAACTGGGCAAAGCCAGTTGCAAGTAACTTCTAATTCATGCAAATGAGGTCCAAGCTAGGAAGATGGGCTGCTTTTATTCACGCTCCCCTGCCTCAGACTCACAAGAAGTAAACTCCAAGAGCAGAAGAGAAAGGCTAAGGGGGAAGAAGATCACTTCCAAGTCGTGGAAATTCAAAAGATCTGTAACGTTCCACAGGCTTCCTGACAGCACGGCCTTCTGATGCGCTCTGGATCGTCTTATAAAATGTGGGAAGGGTTTCAGTGGGTGAAGAAGGAAAACAGCTTTATTTTGTTTCCAGCTCCATTAAATATAGAAAAAGGAGACAATCAAAAGAAAATGTTCTGACATAATTAATCCCAGTACCACGGAAACAATGGTTAGGCAATAGTTTTCTTTTAACAGATGCACACAATATAAACCGTTCTTTGCAAAGAAGAGGCAAAATTATCTTTCTCATTTTTAATGAGTTTTAGAATATTCTGGAGGGTAGAGGCTGGGAACAAACTAGTTCATGACCTAAGGAAAGAGAATGATGAGATAATCTCACTCTGCAGATGACAAATGTAGTTGTGTGGGCATGTGATGCATACATTTGTATGGATGTGTACACATGTGCATACAAGTGAATATACACATGTGTGACCATACATGTGGAGTCTGAAGGTCAACATCAGGTGTACTCTTCAATGTGTCTTTTTCTTGAGTCAAGGTCTCTCATTGGACCGAGATCTAATGCCCTCAGCAAGGCTGGCTAGCCAATAACCCCAGGGATCTAGAAGTCCTCCCCTCCCCCAGCTCTGGGGTTATGGATGCTCTCTGCTCTGCCTTGCTTTCTCTGAGAGCTGGGGATGCAAACTCGGGTCTTCAGGCTTCCTGGGCAGTACTTTGCCAACACAACCAATTCTTCAGTCCCTGTCTTGGCATTTTTATAGAGGTGAGTTTGAGCCCAAGTTCAAGGACAGCAAGATGACTTTTCTTGTCAAACCTAAGTCTGGAAAATTTCAGAGCAGTGGGGAAGGTAAATCTATTTTAATTTGCCCTTTACTCATTCCTGCTGACCAATGAAAAACAGTCACTTTATAAAGCTAAACATTTGGATTTGTACACAAGGGCATGACCTCCTGTAAGCCTCTTGATCTTTCTGTTTAGTTCTTCATATTTTAAAACTTGCCTCCAGAGTAATTGCAAGCATTTAGATAAAACTGTGAAATCATTGCCTAAACTTTCACATCATGGCAAATATGATGATTTCAAGGACAGCAATGTATCTGCAGAAAACTAAAAGTGCCTAATTTTTAGTTGTGTATTTTATAGTTCACCTTAGTATGGGGGCCATTTTGATCTTGATTCGCCACTCACTAGATTCTGACTGGGATAACCTTTATTTTTTTTAAGTTTTATTAGAAAATTTGTAGCAAAATATAAAGCAGTAACCAAGAGCAGTAATAGCATAGTCTCATTCACTACACCCATTGAATCACTGTCCAGTGCCCAGCCATGCCCCCCTCCCTCTGTACTGTGGGTCAGTGGAAACAAAAAGGAGCCCAACTTTCACAATCACTGCCCCAAAAGGACAACCCTTACTGGACTCTCCCTGCTTTAACTACCATTTCTCAGCTTTCAAAAAGATAAGGAAATCCAAAACTGTAGTTTAAATTCAACACTTCTGGGGCCCATGGTTCAAGATATGCTCAGAATTCAAAGTCCATGCTGAGTGCCATCCTTCCACAGGCAGCCTCTGACAAGAAATGAGAGTATGAACAGTCTTCCTTTGTGGCTAAAACAGAAATTATAGGCACTGATGTTCGCTTTGGCCCTTCTAAGAAGGTGGATACATGAAATCTGTATTCTTTGGAAGACTCTCATTGGAAGGAGAATTTTGATTACGTTTTAGAAGAGCCACAAGGCAAGAATGAAGTCTCTGATGACAGACTGCTCAAATGTTTTCTGAACATCATCCCTTTCCAGGACCCGGAGCTTTGATGAATGTGGCTGTCACCCAGGAGATGCCTCATGCAATATAATAGATGGATCAGCCCCTGGATATTCAGTCCTCTATGGAAGAGCATAGAATGCAAAGATTCCATTCCAGGTCATTTTGGTGCGTGCTGATTGTACATGTAGGCGTACCATTTTAAGAACCAATTTACTGTGAAGCTGTAGATCACAAGTGCTCAGGCTGTGAAGAGGCATGTGTTTGTGTACATCAAAGCCAGAGATGTCTGTGAGATCTATCAAGTTTGACTCAGTGGTTTTTCCGGAAGCAAGGTGGATCCAGAAACACAGGCCATTGCTCTTCTGATCTTTACTCCCAAGTCAAAATGAATAGGACACCATGATTTTCTTGACCATATTGTATTGGTTTGCTTTTCTATTTCTGTTATAAAAACACTGACTAAGGGAACTTATAAAATTAAGTGTTTATTTAGCTTACAGTTCCAAAGGAGAAGAGTCCATCATGGTGGGGAGGCATGGTGGCCCAGGTGGATGGAGTAGACAAAAAAAGCTAAGTGCTCACATCTTCAAGCAGGCACAGGAAGTAGAGTGTGACTGGAGATCCAGCAAGGCTTTAGAACCCTCTGAGCTCATCCCCAGTGATGTGCTTCTCCAGCATGGCCACACCTTCTAAGACCTCCCAAAACAGTGCCACCAACTGGGGACAAAATGTCCAAATACTTAGAGCCTGTGGTGGACGTTCTCATTCAAACCACCACACATATTCAATTCAACAGCTTGCAGCTGAATGGGCCACTGCCCAAAGGACTGCATTGCTGGACACTTGCTCTTACAAATACTGGCATGCTCCCCAAAGTAGTGTTTTCTTTAAGGCTTCTCTCCCACATGATTTCAGGCTCTATGAGAGGTGTTTGTAGAGGGTTAATGAAAGCAATTGTAATCTTCAAGTAAGATTGTTTTGCTACGAGTAAGGTTGCAGGACTGTGATGGCCTTGGTGGTCTTCCTTTCAATATTCTCCCTTCTGATCTGCAAAAATAAAAGTCACTGCTCTCTCACCTGTCACAAACCTGCACCTTTGCCCTGAAAATATATCAGGATCTCACTTTGGACTCAGTTAAAGATCTGATACTTTCAAGCTTTCATGGTGCTTTCACAGGAATGGTGCCTTTCCACCCTGAGCATGGAAATATGTCCAAGTTCACACAGAAGCATGTCCAGGAGAGCTGCATCCTTTCAAAAAAAAAACTTCAGACAACAGCCCAAATCATTACAGATGCTGGCTAAGATTCTGCAATATTTGGGGGTCCAGCGGTGGCCATCGCACCGATCTCAACAGCCATGAAGCCACAAAAAGTGTGTTCAAAAAGCAAACAACTTTCATGTCTTTCAAACCAGCTCCCTGATATCCTCTTTCCTTTCTACCTACCCTCACCCTCTCATGTTTCAAAGTGCATGATGAAGCAAAGCAAGTGACTTCAGATTCTATACAAAACCACAGAGGACAAAAAGGAACCCTTCCCAGGAGCAAGGCAAGGGGATGGGGACTGATGCTTGTGGGTTATAGTGACAATTTTTTAAGGGCAGTGACATGAATCCTCTAAAAAGCAAGGGTGAGATCTTGTTCATGTCTCTATCCCCATATAGCAAGCAGTGACTCCAATATGATCTGCCTTAAAAGATACTGAAAAAAGAAATTCAAATTATATAAACCAGCAAAACCCATTAGTCATTGGAATTAGTTGAAACCAAGACAGCTGATGAAATAATTATAGCTTTGGACCCAGCTGTTAGCTGTCACTCAGGTCATAAGGGAACCCCTGAATAATAGAAAGCAACAATTTTTGCCAGAAGGTAGGAGCAACCCCCAAGATACCAGAACCTCAACCATCTGAATTCTACAGCTTCGCAATTGGCAGAAGCTGCGCATTGGTATCCACAGAGAAAACATATTTTGTCTTGTAGATCCAATTTTCCTTGGCCAAAATTGTTCATTGGATACAAAGTCTATATGGTATTTGACATATGGTTGGCTTAGGAAATGCTGTTTTGCTCCATAACTTGATGAGATTTGCATATGACCCATTAGATCACACACTGCAACCCATTGTACATTTAGTAAATATTTGACAAAGTCAAAGTGGTTACACACTCAAATTAGACGGGCTGCGAATATGGACTTGGAAGTAAGTGTGTTCTTCAGAAGGTTTTGTTTTGTGTTGTTTCTCTTATGGCTCTGTTCAAGACTCAGTCTCTCCTCAGAAACTAAGTTTGGCCATGTAATTCAATGCTAAATTCTTGTATGGTTGGTTTTGGTGGCTCAATGAATGTCAGTATGACTTGTCACACTGCCAGTCTCAACATAATCTCCATGAAAGTCATCAAGCAAGACTTGGTGAATCTTCTCAGTCAGTTTGCTTTTTCTGGGCTGTTGTAGTCCTGCTTATGACTTCATTCCCCGTGTATCTGATATTTCATATGGCAAGCACAATTTGACATGGTCTATGCCTTCAATTATAATATTTCATAGGATCCTCCTTACCTTTGAGGCAAGGTTTCTTTCTTGGGTGGAAAAGGAACTCTTTTCAAAATTTGTTCACAGGCTATCAAAATTTGTATATAGGTAAGTGGGTTCATGTACAATAGGTAATGAGATTTATTTTTACTAATAATTGGTTTTTAAAATTTTAATTTAATTAGGAATTATATTAAACATTCATGTAATATTGCATTTTAAAGTTTTTATTTGTATGCATTATACATAATAATGAGCTTTGCTATGACATTTTATTTTTTAAATATTTTATTTTTTATGTATATGAGTGCACTGCCTCACTGTAAGTGCACCCATGTCATGAAGTGCCCACGGAGGTCAGTAGAGGTGTTGGATTCCCCTGGAACTGGAGTTATAGTTTGTTGTTAGCTGCAATGTAAGTGCTGAGAATCGAACCCAGGTCCTCTGCAAGAGCAGCCAGTGCTTCTAACCACTGAGCCATCTCTCCAGCCTCAACACCACCATATGGATTTTTTTTAAGCTTGAGGTCGATCTGTAGCTGTTGAGAGAACAATTGCTTGGGTATTCTGTTAGCTAAAGCCTGGGATAGAGAGCAAGTTAATATGTTCCTCTCTTGTGTTGTCTACAACTTCACAGGGGCTAATAAACACAAAACAATGCTTGTTTTTAAAGATTATGAACATATATTTCTTTGTTTCTGTGTTTGCTTTTTATAGTTTGGCTCTTTAAAATGATGAATTACTTTCATGATTTAAAAAACAATTGTAAATTTTAAATATATATGTATATAAAATGAAAATTAAATGGTGATTAGTTGGGAAGAGAAAGGAGATCTCCAGGAGTGGGAAGGAGATGGGGACGCGTAATAGAGAATGAATATGATCAAAGTACAGATAGTGAAACGTCATCATGGCAGCTAGGAACCATCTGTAACTCCATCTCTATGGAATCCGATGCTTTCCTCTGACCTCCGCGTGTTCTGCACGGCACAGGTACACTGACACACACGCACCCACTCATACAAAATAAAAATAATAAATAAAATATCTTTAAAAATAAAATCAATGTGGTCATGCGGCACAGCTAGTCCATTATTTAGCTGTGACCATGTGGACAGACTTGATGCTGCTACTTTAGAAAATATTGACTGGCTTCACTCATTTCTGCACACATGTCCATGCAGGATGGTTTCTTAGAAGTGAAGTTGCTTGTGACATATTTTTATCTCTGAGTAGCATTTCCACACTGTCTTCCAAAGAAGCTGTGCCAGCGTACACCCTTGCTGGCTGTGCACAGCGCAGACTGTTTTTTCTGGCTTCCCTCTACCACAGCACTTGGAAACAAGTCTGGGGTCTTTTTCTGCCCAGCAAGTGAAACAATGGTTATGGGTAGTTTGACAAATGCTATTTAGTTGCGACTTGATTTGCATTTCTTTAACTGTTCCTTCTTCAGTGAATCATATCATTATGTCTTTTTTCATTTTTTTCCAATGACATTTTACTTTATTCTTCCCATTTATAAGAACTGTTTGCACATTAGGAAAACCAAAGCTTAGGTCGGGTTGTTGGGAACATATTTCCCCAGTTTATTGTTCTGTTATTACATTTACTCAGTTCGTGGTTCAACTTGTTTATTTACTTATGGTGTTCTTGGGAGGCTGGAATTTTCTGTGATCAGATCTGTGACCCTTCACATATTTCTTGCTTCGTGTCATATTCAGAAAGCCCTCCCACCATTGTAATTATAAAAGCAAAGCTTTCTATTTTGGTCTTTGAAATCTTTAATCACTCGATCCATCTGGAAGTGTTTTGGACATCAGGATTGAAGTAAAGATCCAATTTAATATTTTGCAAAGCCTAAACCATTGATAATATTCTACTCCTGCCCTGTGATTTATCATGTATCAGATCCTTTATGTAGTTCAATGTATTTATTGACTTCATTCCATTCAATCTTTTGGCCTGCCTATCCATATGCCGGAACCAAACTCTCTTGACTATTGTAACTATTTAATGCAGTTAAAAGTATGGAACATTCTCCCTCATCTTTCTTCTTTCTTTTACTGTTTTCAGCTCCTTGTTCATGCTTCATTCATCATGAAGTTTTTGGAATCAGATGTAGTCACTGGAACTTAAAGTCCTGTTGTTAAAGCCAGTACTAATTACAAGAAATCAGAATCTTGGGACTGGGAGAGGGTCACAGGCTAAAACACTTGCCAGACAAGTGTGCGGACCTGAGTTTGGACTCGCAGCATTCACAAGAATGCCTAGTTTACTCAGCAGGCAAATGGTCAACCCAGAACCTGTAAGGCAGAAATGGGGCAGGCCAGCCAACCAGACTAACTGAATACGCTCTAGGTTCAAAAGACGCTGTCTCAGTGAGTAAAAGGAGAGTGACTGAGGAAGGCGCCCAACATCAACGTGTGGCCTTCGCACACATTTAAATTCACATGTGCATGCATCACACACACACACACAATCTTGCTGACAACACTATGGAGATGGTGATAAATCCATAGAAAATTTAGGGGAAATGGCTACTTCTTAAGGATCAGTGCTTCTTATTATATAAACATATTTATATGTTAAATACACATATAAACTAAATTTACTTGATAATTTATTCATATTTGACCTTCAACATCATTTTAAAAATCTCTTCCCATTTCTGAAGTGTGCACCTATGTATTTTGTGTTTTACATCACAGTGTAAGGGAAATTTGCTCTTCAAAAATTCGTTTCATGTTATTTATTCATGGAAAACTTATTGATTTTGTTTGCTTTCAGGATAACTATTAAGTTGTTACTTAGGTTTTAGTGTGCTTTCCTTAGCTGTTCAATCTTATATGAATAAATTATAGCTTTGACTCTTCCTTACCAATATTTATACTTCTTTAAATTGCTTGATTTACCAACATATTTCTCCAGGAAGGAAAATAGTGATATATTTGTGACACCTTTTGCTATTCAGAAAAGTTAAACATTTATGTAGAAAAAACTGCCAATCAATCATTTTGTAACTTGTGGGTCTCATGTCTTGCTTAAGAGGAATTTGCCCATCCCCCAGATGTGCAAGGTACATTCCACATTTCCATCTAATATTTATAGTTCTCTTTTACAATGAGATCTCTAATCCATCTGGAATTTATTTCTATAGATTGCATGAGATAAAAAATCTTTATTTTTTCCAGATGGATTACAACATTTCCCAACATCGTTTATAAAATTGGTCATTCTTCCTTGCTGGTTGGAAATGTCACTTTAATCATGTTCTAAATAGATCAGTTTCGTTTTTTAAGCCAGAACTTAAAAACCATAAAGGAAATGAACTATAGTAAAGAAGTATGAAAAATAGGCAAAAATAGACATTGAAAGAAAGTTGTACAAAGTATTTAATGTCCAGAATAAAACAAAGTCAGTCATGGCAAAATATACAAATACAGAAAATACACTCCAATGATATTTTAATAAGAAAGATCCAGACGATAGAGACCCATAAAATATAAAGCCTCAGCAGTTCACCCTTCAGTCATTGTTCAGCTGTCCTCATGATACTGAAAGTGATGAGGACCTTCACCTGGAAACACCCTTCAGCTGCCTGGTCTAACCCTAATCAGATTTTTTTGAGAACAAATCAAAATTTACCCTAAATGAAATGTGATGTCTGGAATTAGAAGTGAGCAAAGCAACTAGCCATCTCATTTTATCTCGCAATCCCAGACCGCTTGGTTTGCCAGGCTGTGCCATCTATTTTAACTAGTCTTGGGGTAGACTGAAGGTGGGTCTAGTCTTTGTAAATCTCTCTTTTAGCTGGAGAACTAGGTAAAGAGTTGATGATATTCAATGTCCAAGATTAGAGACCACATTGAACTTGGAAACCTGGTGGCGATTCTAAGATGTCCCTTCTCAGAGATTTTTATTGAAAAATGGGTCAACAAAACTACAATAGTGAATTCCTTTATTTCCTGACCATATTCCCATAGTTGCTGAAGGATGAGTAGAGTTTTAATAGAGCCAATGGGAAGACTTACCTAAGACTTCTCACT
This sequence comes from Eospalax fontanierii, assembly GCA_035773235.1. Taxonomy (NCBI): domain Eukaryota; kingdom Metazoa; phylum Chordata; class Mammalia; order Rodentia; family Spalacidae; genus Eospalax; species Eospalax fontanierii. Next base: position 5,955,245 of record CM069540.1, read on the forward strand.
GGAAGATTATAATATTATGGAGCAATTCAAGTTTCCATGTTCTTAAGCTATCATTTACAGCTGAAATACAAATTAGCAGAATAATCAGAGACAGAGCTGTGTACTCAACCACACTGCTGTGGCATCTATGACTTATGTAATATATACAAGACCCAAGAGGATCCTGAGGCGTATCCACACAGTATCATGAAAACCAGGACACCAGGCTTCCTCAGGAGTGGGATATGCTTGTAGGAAGGACGTTTGATTGAGCTTTCATCAAGCATGAACTAGCAGTAACAGCCACAGCTCTAACAATCACAATTAAAGACCCTTCCTCCCTGGTTAGGGGTTGGCATGTGCTTGCCTGCGGCCAGAGGGAGCAGTCTGCATACAGTATTCAGATGATGTAAGCTATCTCATTTCAAATAAAACCTAAACAAGTCTCAAGATGGCAACATAGGAAGATGACTGATGTTCCAGCCACTTTAGGGCAAGCACTTGGATGTTTAAAAACATTGCAGTGTTTATCAGTCTACCATTAAAAACATACAATTTACAAAGGCAAAATAATAACATACAACTAATTGAATACATTTTTAGCTTTTCATCAGAGATATAACCTAGACCTAAGACTCTTTTCAAATAAACTAAGCAGACACAAATTGTTTTCCCATGATCAAAGCAGTCGGTAGAAGGAAATGGAAATACTGGCATTTAGGGTAAATGTTGCCTTTAGCAGATTTTCCTGGAAAAACCTTGAAGCCTGCACGTCTATTTCTGACCACCATTAATTACCAATCTGGTGCCGGCTGATCTTTGACTTCCTGGTATTCTAAATTAAGCCAGATTTTGGACAGGCTCTTTTCTTTCCCAGGCCTTCGGAGGAGTGCTAATTACAAAATACTTTATTTAAACACTAGAAAGTCATTCATGAAACCAAGCCAAGCCTCAGATTTGAAAGCACTTTAAAATATCCTTGCAACAGCCGTACTATTATAGACTTTATTTTTAGAGGCACAGTGTTTGTTTTGCTGGGAAAAAATTAAAACATGAAAAGTATGCTGGGAACAAACCCACAGTAATGATCAGCACATACATGTTGCAGGGGGAAATAGCTTCAACATTCGGTAGCCAGCCCGGCAGCAGACTGCAGAGGTGGCTTGACAGAGAGCAACTATCATTATTATTTGTCTTTTTTGCCTTCCATTGCAGAGCATTTTATCTTTTAAACAAGATTTATCTTTATTATTTTTAATTGTGTGTGTGTGTGTTATGAATTCAGTGCTGATAGAGGCCAGATGAGGGCATCAGATTCCATGGAGGTTGAGCTATGGTTGTGAGCTGCCTAGGTGATTGGAACCGACCTTCTGTCCTCTGCTATCAACGCCCCTAACTGCTGAATCATCCCTTCAGTCTCCATTGTGAGCATGTAAAAGAACATACCTTTAAAAGCTGTCCAGTTTTTACTCATATAAATACAATTTCTTGACCCTCACTTGTATATAATTATTATGGAAGGTTATAAATGCAATCTGTTCCTCTCATGAACATGTTACAAACATGAATGGCACTGCTGGAATGAGAGACACAAGAGAAAAAGGTAGAATTTTCTAGAAAGCAGACAGGATTAAGTATAAAATAGAATTAGCCTACAAAACTTGTTATCAAGTGTCGTGGATCGATACCATGCCATACTGGATATTCATGGATAAAATTGTCCCATGTGGTTAGCTAATGCTCACATCCAGTTTAGGAATAGCCCTGAACAGATGTCTCTGAATCCCTGAGAGTATCAGCATGGGTCTACTGATTCCTGGAGCCTAACTGAGCTGTTGGCTAGACAACCGAGCACACATTCACATCGTGTATTTGAAGGCAGGACATCATTTCCACCAGGAATGTACAGAGAATCAGAAAGACAGAGAACTATTTCAGTCTTGGCACATGAAGTCACAGTGATTTCCAGAAGGGCATGGCACATGGTGATTCTCAACACTGACAGAGGCCAGTGCACGAGTCTGGCACTGCCCATGGCCTTGTCCCTGAGAACAAGCTGGCTCTGGCAATGACACTTTTGAGGTGCTGCCGCCGCTGGAAGACACCAGAAACCAGGGAAACACTCAGGGCTGCAAACACCTTCACTAATGCCTGGGAGCTTCCTGGCACCTGATCGTGGGAGATACTTAGACAACCCAGCAAAAGAAATAAGGCATCCAAAGGGATCAAACACCAGTGGCCCAGCCGGATCCACTGGGTGGGAATCACGCCCATGCTAGCATGTTACTGAAGTTCTTATCATGCAATGCATAACCACAATGGCTTGTTGTGTACTTTGTGTGGCCCAAGCCCAAAGCCATCACATTTCTGTGAGATCACATGCACCAGGACAGAACACTACTTTGGTCTAGAAGAATAACGCTCCGGGAAAGGCCTGTGGAGCTCCCACTGCTACTCTGCGCACTGTGGAAGCTGAGCAGAGCTTGTTCCTGGCTTCCAGCCCATGGTGAGGTAATTTACAGGAACTTTGCCCTCCTTACTTCTGCATTCACTCAGAGGACATCTTCTGATGCCAAAGGGACATTGCAGAAAAGTCAGATGAGACTGTGTGACAACCAGTCACAGTTAAAGCTTCTGTGTTTCCAAGTAACCCCCAGCAGAGTAGGCTAGCTCTTATTCTTTGGACTGCTGGCCATAACAAGAACCCATCGCCTAGTAGTTCTATAACTGGAACATCTGACTCCATCACAGGAAGGTGTTGCAAGAGTCAAGCATCAGTGTTCTTTCCCTTCCGATGAAAAAAGCAAAGATAATACGTGGCTTTGATGGGCTATCTTTCCCCGTTGTTTCTATGGAGACTGTTGGATGAGGATTGGGGAGAAAAACAAAAAGGGGGCTTGTCTGTCAGAAGAGCAGGAAAGTGAAAGCTCCCAGCTGTAGGACGGGATCAGCTAGGGTGTGGGAAGGGACTCCTCCGAGGTGACAGGTGAGACTTGCAAGGGAAGAGCCAGGCGTTCCCTGGACTCACCCTCCCATCCTCTGAGCTCACCCTTGAAGGGTTCGTTAGGGTCACCGGGCTGTGGTTTGGGGCTTTCTGGCTGACCTTGCAAGGAAGCACGGGTTGCCAAGATCAGCGCCACCAGACGGTACAGATGCAATGCCATCACCAGGGAGTTCTTTACAGCAAAGAACACCAGCATATGGTTGATGACTTTGAAATAGGTCATCAGTATGAGTCGCACGGTGAGGAAGGGACCGTCTTGGATGAAGATGCTGAGGCCAATGCTCCACAGATCTGCACTGTACTGGGACAGGAACAGCCTGAGGAAGCCCCTGGCTTTCACGGATGAGGGGCACAGCAGTTTCAGTTGAACTGAAAACACAAGACACACCAGTTAACATTCTGAAATGGAAGAGGGACTCTGACAGGTCACTGATAGGTGATCGGCTTGTAAAGGACAGAAAATGACTTTTGTAATTTAACCCTGGGAGAAACAGGTGACACTCTCCCCATTTCAGTCTGGCCCACCCTGGCCACTGTTTTTCCAGTCACATAAGACAGTTCAAGATGGTCCCTTCCTCATATTTATGACTTATTTTGGACCCTCTTCCAGTCTGCCTGCTGGGAAGGAACAATTACATTAGACGGTATAGAAGACACTGTGTGTTTTGGAGTGGGTCTGCAGAGTGGAGAGGAAGCAGAGACCTGCACTCAGGATCAAGTCAAGGAACCTGGTAGCCTCCCCTAGCTGCCTCACATTGTAGCAGTGAGATATTGGCCAAGTTGCAAAACCTTCCTGAGCTTCAGTTTCTTCCTTAGAAGCTGGGATAGCCTGTGCAGCAGGCTCATTGGATCAGTTAGTTTCCATTAAAATGGCAACCTCTCTGTCTCCCTCCCAGCTTTTCCACTTGCTTTTCCCTCCAGACAATGAGTCACTTGCTTGACGAGTGCTCATGTCCCACATCAGTTCAGACATTTACTCTAGAATTCCCCTATTTAGTAGCTGACTCCATTGCATGTGTAAATTGTGCTGTGAACATTCACGTTTATAATTCAAATTCAGATTTCACTCAGGCTAGCGGTATTTTTCTAATGGTGGTGGCTGTGGAGCGGCAGGGTGGGGGCAAATAGAAGCCATTGTAATTTTGTGTTGTCCTAACTGCTTTTGTTTCACCATTTAACAAGAAAGACTGGCTATAATTACAGATTTTTCCAGCTAAACAAAAGGAGACCCAATCAATGATGAACCTTTTTGTTTTAATTTCTAAAATGTAAATTTAATTCAAGGTCAAGGGCAGAAAATAATCCTTTTATAACAATAAGGCCTTCAAACAAAGAATGCCTTCATCTAGCAGGAGTCTGCAAATATTCTGAAGCACTTTGATATGAGTGAACCTAATGCACTGTTTTTTCGGGAAATACAATAGTGATTTAGTCAGAAGTGACATTTGGTCTTTATTCTTCAAACAGCTGCATAACATTAGCACCTCTGAAAATTTACAAAATTTCTTAAATAATTTTTCTTAGCAAGTCTGTAAAGCACAAGATAGGAAAAGGTGAATGCATGACAAGGAGAGACCAGTCTGAGACCAGCAGGCATCTCTCCTGAGAAGCCATGCTCAGGAGATCCCTCCCAGAGGTCTCGCCAAAGATTCTACTCAACATATAAGAGATGGAGTCCAGTATTCATCAGGGTAGCGGCTGACCAGCTTCTTCTTGCTGGGTAATGGCTATCATTTCTGTTCTTAGGCACACTTTAGCAAAATCTCTGTGTTATTTGTTATGTTATTTTTATGGTTATTAATCTGTAATTGGGATTTTGCTATGTTGAAAAAGACCAGGCCATGTTTTCTTTTTCCATTTATTCAAGAAAGTATGTACTGAGATCCAAAATATTTTCAAGAACTCTGAGTCTATGAAAGTAGACCCCCAAGACTCTGAAATGTGAACTGCATCTATTCTAAACGCTCACTCTCATCCTGAAGCCCAGGGAGAGTGCCACAAGAAATAAAATAGACCAAGAAAAATGCAACTATTAAATTCTAGGATTTCTCTAGAACAAAATGACAGGCTAGAGAATTTCCAGGTCAAAATTCTGCCATATCAAGTAGTTACGCTCTGGTTCGGGGTGACTCTGTCCAGTTCAGCTCTCTGTCTCGTATGTCTGTTATCTAATATGCTACCATCCATGGCAACAGAGGAGGTGAATGAGACAAGGCTAGTTTCACCAAGGATTTTCCCTTTTAGTTTCACTGAATTTAGTTCTGCACAGCTGCTTGTGGCTGGTGGGTGCCAACCATACTGGAAAATCCACCTGCAGAACATAAACATCCTGGGATACCTGGCAAATAGTTTACTTCTTGACAATCCTTATGGGCCTATGCCTTCATCAGCGTTACATCTCAGGTGATTCCAAGGGCCACCACTGAGGGAAATTTTAATTTGACATATGTGGCTTTGAAACCACTCCTATACCCCTAACACATGGTCCTGAACAATAGCAACAACAAAAAAGTGGTAATTGGTTGAAAATCTAAGGAGAGGACACATGCCAGTGCCCTGCCAGGCACGTTAGAAGCTGCATCTATTGAGTCACCCCACAAACTGCTATGTTTACCATCCCATTTCATGGAAGAAAAACAGGCATCGAGTGCTAACCAAGGGGAAATTATAGATAAGTAATGACTACAAAGCAATTGAATTATCCACTCAAGTGTTTTTTAAATTCTTTTGTGTTTTTTTGGAATTGGGTCTCATACAGATCAAGCTAGCCTCAAACTTGCTATGTAGCCAAGGATGGCTTTGAACTCCTGATGCTCTCACCATCACCATTAAAGGGCTGGGATCAAAAGTGAGCACCACCATACCTGACCACGTGCAAGGATCTTAAGCTTCTTGTATACCAGAGTGCATCCTACTTTGCTTAGTTAAGTACCAGTAGACCTTTTTCCTAAGCCAGACTATACCCAGTAAAACAATATTCCCCTTCATTGCCTCTTTATTTACTGCAGTTTATATTTAAGAGACATAATTTTCTATTTCTTTGCACAAATATTAAGACATTTACCTGCTAGATCAAGAGGAAACTGCAGCATACTCCAAGTCCATATAACAAGGATGCCAGAGACCAGTGCAGGGTTATTTCTAGAATATAAAGGCATTATAAAGTAACAATCACACATACAGCCATGTGCAGAAGAGGGAACCAACCCAGTCTACGGACTGCTTCTAAATAAAGCTCTTGTGAACTGGCAAAAGAGCTTGCAGTGGCATAAATCCATATAAATCCATGAAAAAACAGCCAAGCATGATTCTAATGGGACCCATGTAGAAGGTAAAACACCCAAAATGGGAGAACCAAAACCCTGTGTAAATATATTTTAAATTTACAATATTTAGAATGGAGAAAATGAGAAATTGTTTAAAAAGCATGTTTTTAAAATTGTGGATGTGTGGATTTAAGTATCTGGAGATTGAACTGCAAGAACCATTTCTGCATTCCATAAGAACCCACTATATGTCATCCCTTCAAGGTAGTGATTGCCAAAGTTGGGCTTTCTTTCTCATTCCATTAACCATTACTGCAATAGGACTTAGATATTAGTAGCCACGGGCCCACGTAGAAAAGGTGATTTTGCAAAAGTAAATTTGTGACCCGAAAATTCCCCCTTTTCTTCTATTAAAAACTATATCGAATAATTCTATTATAGTATTATCTGGTATGCAACTTTTATTGCTGGATATAAGGTAAAGTTTGGTTCAAGAAAACCCTACATAGGCATAAATGAGGACAGAGCTCTTAGCTTCAGCCTTCAACTTGACACAACTCAGAATCATCTGGGAAGAGGGGACCTTACCTGAGGAAGTTCCTCCATCAGATTGGCCTGTGGTCATGTGTGTGAGACTTCTTGATTGCTAATTGATACAGGAAGGCCCATCTCACTGTGAGATGTGCTGAACCTGGGCAAGTTGGCTTGGGCCATATAAGAAAGACAGCTGAGCTGGGCACTGTGGCACACCTTTAACCCCAGAACCTGAGAGGCAGAAGCAGGTGGATCTCTGTGAGGTTGAGACCAACCTGGTTTACAAAGTGAGCTCCAGGCCTGCTGGGGCTACATGAAGACCCTATCAGACAGACAGACAGACATGAAAGAAAGAGAGAAATAAAGAAAGAAGAAAGGAAGAGAGGAAAGAAAGTAAGGAAGAGAGGAAGAAAGAAAGAGAAAAAGAAGAAAGAATGAGAGAGAAAGAAAGAAAGCAGAAAGAAAAAGAAAGGTAGCCAGCAAGCCAGAGGAGCGAGCCGGTAATCACCATCCTCTATGGTCTCGGCTTCTGTTCCGCCAGGTTCCTACCCTGAGTTCCTGCTCTGGCTTCCCAGAATGATGGAACTATAAGCCAAATAAACTCTTCCCTCCCCAAGTTGCCTTTGGTCAGCGTTTTAACACAGAAAGGGAGAAGCAAACAGTAACAGTCTCACATTCCTCTCTTACTTGATAACATCTTAGAAACCTTATGTGAGAGAAATAAGGAGTGGAATAGTCAGACAGGGGCATAAATATTCAGAGGCCTCACTTCAATTTTCTCATGGAAAAGCTTAGGATACTTGCAAGATTCCAAGACTCTACATGAAAAGACATCCAAAAAGTGCAAGTAAGATGGTGTTCAGATATTCAGAGCTCAACATAATAAAAAGAAACTGTCCTTGGGTGAGAAAAAGTGGGGGGGAGATAATTTCAATAAATAAAGACTTGCACTCAGAGACTAGGCTAGAAGGCAAGGGTGTTTTATTCACCTCTGTACATTCAATGCCTAGAACAGACCCTGGTGAATGGTAGGCACTTGAGTGCTTGCTCTATCTTTCCATATAATATATATATATATATATATATATATTATATGGAAAAATATATGAAATATATATGGAAAAATAGAAAAAATATGGAATATATATATTCCATATATATGTGGAAAATACTGAATACACTGAATGTAGAAATGTATCTAAGAAGGAAACACACAAATGTCACAGATCTGGGAGAATATTCTGGAAAATGAAGTCAGAAAGAACAGAGGAGGCATAAAGGCACGGATGTCAAAGAATCAAAGTGACATTTATTTTCAGCAAAAACTACAGAAGGATTTATAAATGAAGGCTGTGGTATAACAACAGTTTTGTTTCTATCTTCTGCCAAATGGGATTTTTGATTGGAGAGGGCTAGAAAAGCATCAGAAAGAACCCTGGAAACCACACAAAATGAGGTGATTGCAGAGAGGATCAGGAACTGCCTCGAGTGCTGAGACCATGAGAAGTTAAATGACAAAACTGAGGGAATTTGTAAGTAAAATCTCTAAGCTATCACTACCTGTCCTGGAAGTTAATGGTGGAGACGGGGTTGGTGACAGAAAAAATATGAAGTCTCAACTTTCAGAAACAAGCAGAACTGTATCCCAAATATCCTAAAGTACAGAAAGCATATTAGCACTAATGCCTACTTAGATTATATAAGTGATTCTTCAAAAGATTTTTTGCGAGCTCTTACAGAAGAAGGCAGCAATTACTAAGAATCGACGTAAGTTCCCTGAGAATAATTGCTCTCAAATAAGCTTATTTCTTCTTTTTCGAAAATAGATTTGGGATTACCAGCAGGCAATGCTATAAATCGATAATAGACATTTGGATTTAGTTAAGCCTTCCAAAATATCTTGCTTAGTGTCCTTATTAACAACATTAGGAAACATTCTGTATGTGAGTACTGTTAGGGTTGGATTTCTAACGGCACAAATGACTCCCCAAAGGGACTTCTAATGGGTTGCTGCAGGCTCTGTTTCTGATTTTGTTCTACTCTGTATTTTATCAGTGACCTCATTGATGATGCTGAGGGAAATCCTCACATATGCACATAAGATATGGAAGCAGAAAACCAGACCTTAGAAGACAAAATCAGGATTCCAAAAGATGTGACTGAATCACTTAATTTAGGTCTGACGAGGTAGAAGAGATTCTGTTTCCCAGAAGCCCTTCCTGGACTGTCCCTTGATATCTAATTATGAGTTCACAGCATGACATGATTTATGGATTTCCAGAGTCAAATGCAATCATAGGTCAATTCACAAGAAACATGAAATAGAATCTTAAATGACAGTCCCTCGAGAAGGCAGACTATAAATATTTCTTCTTTACAATGTCTGTGTCAATACACATACACCGTCCATTTTAACTGATAGTACCTATAGTTTCTAATCTCAGAAGTACAGAACAGGGAGTTTTCTAAATGTCTAACTCCAAGATTATACATCATGCTCATAGAAACGTAACAGGAAGGCTCAGGTGGTAAAGAGGAAACTGATGTCCAAAGCAATTTGCTTGTAAGAATTAAAGCTAATAACTGATTTCAGCATCTGTCCTTTTTACAAAAGGCATTTTTAATTTATTTTCTCTCTCTTTCTCTCTCTCTCCAAGTGAGTGCAGGTGCCCATGGAGGACAGAGAAGGCACTGAATCACCTAGAACTGGAGTAATACCAGTTTATGAGTCCCCAACTTGGGTGCTGGGAACAAAACTCTTTCTAAGCAATCTCTACAGCCTGCATCTACCCTTTTAATTCGTTGTATTCATTACTTTTCTCCTGGCTGTTTCAAAACAGATGACTAAGGTAAATTAAGAGAGGAAAGGTTTATCTTGGTTCATGGTTTGAGGGATATGATCCAACATGGCGGGGCAGGCGTGTGGAGAGTGATGGCGTCTGCCATCATGAAGCAGAGGGAGATGCATGGTATTCTTCCGTTCCCTTTCTTTCTTTCTTTCTTTTGTCTTTGATTCACTCTTGTGTTCCAATCCACAAGATGGTGCCTCCCCCATTAAGAGTGGGTCTTCCCTTCTCAGTTAAACCTCTCTGGAAACACCCTCACAGATATGCCAAGAATTGCACCAGGTGATTCCAAACCCCATCCCGCCACTATATTATACCATTGCCAGGAATTAAATGCAAAATTTTAGCCTGTGGTTTTCCAGAATTTTTAATACACATCTGTAATATGCATTGTGCTTCATGTTTGAGGAGCGACATTTATATATTTCTTTGCATGAAAGAGCAGAGACTTTGATGGCCAGGACCCTTTAAGCTATGTTGGATTGGGCTATCCCAGGAAACTGCAAGTTTGAGATTTCCTAAAAACATTCCTTTCTATGTTCAAAGGGATATAGTGAAGGAAAGAAATTAAACTTCTATTTGTGACTTCAGAGAGACAACTCGGCCTCAAAGGATTTCAGTTGCATTTGTAAGACTCCAAATTTCACCACAACAGATGAGAAAGTAGCTTCTAATAATATTTCCTAAAGATGGAATAAGTCACTTGGAGAGAGCCTCTATTTGGACTTATCTCTCAGAGCTTGCAAGAAAATCGTTGCTGTTTGGAGGGATTTTTCAAATAGATGCAAATAGATTTCTCCTAAAATGGTCAATTTTGAAGTTTCTTGTGATCACAAAATTTAATAACTCGACCAAAAACCCATGAGGGATTTGTCTGCAAGGCAGTGGAGGGCAGTGCGCAGTCTCTGGTGCCAAGCGCCTGGAGTCCAAACGCCAGCTCCCACTGTCTCAGGAGAAGCAGAAGAAAGGCCTCTAATCCCGGGCTGATGGCTTACAGGCTACATCGAGAGAACATGCTGTTTAACATCGGCATGCCCCCATTTATTCACATACATTATGAGGATGACAGTTACAACAGATCCTGGATTTTACGTGATCACTTAAGTGTACTACTTAATGTGAAACATATCTTCATATAAGAGAGGTTATGAATGGGGGAATAATGTGTGCTAGCTTTTTAATTACACATCATCTGAGATTTTCTAATACTCTTGTTTATAAAATGATTCTGCAAGTATCTGCTTCAGTGTATGAATGTAAAGAATAATTAATCATTAAGCCAAGATCTTTAGAACAATTCTTAATCTACAGTAAATCATAAATAAGCATTAGCTTAGATGATTATTATAATAATAATCATATATTTAAATATATACAATAAAAATACATTGCATTATCTATAACAATAAAATATTGTTATTATTAGTATTATTATGATTTCAATGCCACCTTCTTTCTCAAGTTGTTCACGCCTCAATTTCATCCTTTCAGATATCGACTAACTCTTACATCTAACCATGCTAGCAGTAATTATGTAATTCCTATGTTAGTTATTTTTTCATTTCTGTGACAGGGCAGAAGGTCGGTTCGGCTCACGGTGTGAGGGTGTAGTTCACTATTGTGAAGAACGCAGAGGCTGGGGCGGGAGGTAGCAGGTTGTGTTGTATCCTGCCAGGAAGCAGAGCCAGTTCTCAGCTCACTCCTCTCTTCTCCTCTGTTTCCTTCTTTTCAGCTCGTAGTCCAGTCCACAGAATGGTTCAACCCACCTTCAGGATGTGTCTCCTGTCCTCAGCTACCCCCCTCTGGAAGTACCTTTACAGCCATGGCCAGAGATGTGTCATCACCACGGTGAGTTCAACTCCCATCAGGTTGACAGTCGTGATTAGTCATCACAAATAATGATTATATATGCATCTGTTATCTGTCCATACACAAAAATGGACACGTGGGGGAAAGACGGGAGCCAAATGATCAAATTCTAAAGCAGAAAAATATGCATTATTAGATCAGAGTGAACTTGGGATAGAGAATGTGGGAATGTAAATAAATCTCTGAGCTTAAGTGGCAGTCAAGAATTGCAGAGGCGGGCCTGGAGAGATGGCTCAGTGGTTAGGAGCACTGACTACTCTTTCAGAGGACATGGCTCGATTTCCAGCACCCACATGGCAGCTAACAATTGTCCATAACTCTAGTTCCAGGAGATCCAACAGGATCTTCTGACCTCTGCAGGCATTGCACGGACATGGGTGCACTTATATACGATACACTCATGCATATAAAATAAAAATAATTAAGACTTTTAAAAAGAATTGCAAAGGAATATGGGTGGCTTTATCCACCACTGTCCCATATTTAAGCAAACTTCAGAAATATCGACAATGGCAATCAGTGGGCTTCATTCATGAAGAGATAGGCAGTCCTGAGAAGTAAAATTACTGGGGTAATTATCCCTCTTCCCACCCCAGGAAGACGTCACTAGTATCTGCAGATCAGCACAGCCCACCTAGTAGGTGAAAATTAAAAATAAGAAGTCAAGCTTGGAGATTTTCTTAATTCTTCTTGAAGTATAAACATTCTTATAGAGAAGAGATGGTCAGTGAATAGGATTCATCTAAAGTAATGCAGGAGAGAAAGAGTGAGAGAATGGACAGGAAGCATGAACTTATTCTGGGAGAAATGTTTCACTGAGAAAACTGCAGAGATAGAGACCACACTATAAACTGGCGAAGTCCCCTGTGCCCCTCCCAACCCCATTGCCAACTACAACAAAGCATCAGTACTGTGCGGAGAAGAGACTTTTCTTTTTAATAGGTGGTCTGTGTTCAGAAAAAGATTGCACAGAGTGATTCCCCAAAGGTGATTAACAATTCCTCCCAACAATGTTGAAATTCAGACTTGTGAAAATCTTGGAAAAAGTCTAAAGCAAAATGAAAAGGTCAACAACCCCGCCTCTCGTAACTAATATGGGTAACATTAGACATAGTGTCAAAGATAACCACTCAGGGCTCTGGAAATTAGCCACAGACAAACAATAAATTCAATAACATTGACTCGTAAGTATCTCACAGAAGTTTGGGAAGGTGTGAGGAACTGCATCATTCCTACCCAGGGATATTCTGCCCAACGCCTGGTTGTGCTAAAGAAAATTTGCACTGGATGGATTTAACAGTTTCTACTTCTGCCCATTTACCTGCAGACTTCATGATTTTGCTTTTCTCTACCACAGAGTAGAGCTCCGATGTATAAATGTACCACATTTTCATTATCCATTTGTTAGTTGAGGGACATTTGGATGGTTTCCATTTCTTAGCTTTGTGAAAAGAGCAGCAACCAACATGGCTGTGCAAGTGTCTCTGCAGTAGGATGGGTCCTGAGTATATGCCAAGGAGCAGTGTAACCGGATGTGAGCATATGACCTGACATAACCACAGGAGTCAGGAAAATGCAAAGGCATCACGAGGGAGAGGAGAGGGAGCTCAGAGCGGGGAGAGGAGACACTTATGAAGGGCAGTGTCAGGGGAAGGGCGCCTTAACTGGGGAGGGGTGAGGGTTACACAGGGGAGTGAGAGTGAGCAATGCTGAGATGGCATGAAAAGCCAGAGGGAACGTGCTAGTTCAAAGTCCTACTGAAAATACACTGATATATGTGTACTCATATATATACACACACACAACATATGTACTCATATACACATATGTGGCTTATATATATACTCATGTGTACTTATATATGAATACATATGTATAGCTGAAGGCTACATAACAAAAAATACAATGTCAGGCTCAGGAATCATTGTGGAAGAAGAGGCAGAAAGATTGTAAGAGCTACAGGTGGTGGCTGACCAAAGAAAACAGTCTCCAGACGGCAGAGTTGACATCATGCACCAGTCTCATTCAAGCTCAAACCAGACAAAAAAACCTCAGTGTCAACATGGGGAAGTAAGAACTACAACCCAACCTTTGGCCACTGCTGGCTGCTGAGAGGGAAAGAGGCAGTCTCCTTTAGAGGTGGGACTCTTGGTAGGTTAACAGGCTGCTATGAATGAATGGACCTACATTGAAGGATATTTGGGGACACAACTCAGACTCTATAGGCATTCCATGGTCATCTCTATAGATGCATAAAAGTCCTTTGATAAAACTCAACATGCATTTATGTTAAAAGCCCTGAAGTGAATTGGGCTGGAGGAAACAAACTTCAACATAGTTAAAGCTATATACAAAAACCCACAGCCACCATCATTCTAAATGGAGAAATCTGGAAGCATACCCATTAAAATCAGGTACCACAAGCTGTCCACTCTCTCCACTCCATTTTATTATAGTGCTTGAAACTCTTGCTAGATCAATAAGACAAGAGAAGGAAATTAATAGAGTACTGATTGAAAAAGAAAGGGTCAAATATTCCTTTTTGCAGATGATATGATATTATACCTAAGAGATGCCAAAACTTCCACCAAAAAACTCCTAGAAATGATTAACACTTTTCGTAAAGTGGCAGATCATAAAATTAATCTACAAAAATCAGTAGTCTTTCTATATCAGTTACAAGCAATTGGAGAAAGAGTACATGGAAATGTTCCTGTTGACAATATCCTCAAAACAAAAAATCTCAGAATAAACCTGACCAAAGACATTAAAGATCTCTACAATGAAAATTTTAAATCTTTAAACAAAGGGATTGATAAGGACACCAGAAGATGGAAGACCTCCCATGCTCATGGATCAGAAGAATTAATATTATGAAAATGACCATCCTGCCAAAACAATACACGGATTCAATACAATCCCAATCAAAATGCACATGAAATTCTTCACAGAATTAACAAAAAATTCTAAAACTCATTTGGAAGCACAAAAGACTCTGGATAGCCAAAGCAACCCCGAGCACAAAGAGCAATGTGGGGGAGGAGGGATTACTATGCCATATTTAAACTATATTACAGACCTATAGTCATAAAAAAGCATGGTACTGGCACAAAAGTAGACCAGTAGATCAATGGAACATAACTGAAAACCCAAACATGAGTTCATGCAATTTCAGCAACCTGATATTTGACAAAGGGGCCAAGAACACTCACTGGAAGAAAGACAGCATCTTCAGCAAATGGTGCTGGCAAAACTGGATCTCAATCTGTAGAAGAATGAAACTAGACGCTTTGATCTTGTACAAAAGTCAAATTAATCAAAGACCTCAATGTGAAACCTGAAACTCTGAAATTGTTAGAAGAAAATGTTGGCAATAACCCACAAGATATAGGTGTAGGAAAGGACTTTCTAAAGTAGACATCAGATACTCAGAAATTAAGGTTAACCATCAACAAGTAGGACCTCATTAAAACTAAAAATCTGTACAACAAAAGAAAGAACCAAGAAAGGGAAGAGAAAACCCAACTGGTGGGAGAAAATCTTCACCAGAGACACATCTGACAGAGGTTTAACAAATAAAATTTATAAAGAACTCAAAGACAGGTTAAGGATCTGAGCAGAGAGTTCTCAGAAGAATTAAAAATGACTAAGAAACATCTTAAAAGGTGTTCAACACCACCAGTAATTAGGGAAATGCAAATTAAACCCACTTTAAGATTTCATCCTACCCCAGTCAGACTGGCTAAGACGAAGAGAACCAGTGATACCAAATGCTGGAGAGGATGTCGGGAAAGGGGAATGCTCATTCACTGCTGGGAATTGCTATGTGCAGCCCCTGTGGAAAGCAGTGTGGAGAACGTTTAAAAGAAACTAAAAATGAACCTACTATTTGACCTGGTTACACTACTCCTTGGCATGTGCCCAAAGGACTCATCCTATTGCAGAGATACTTGTAGAGGAAAAAAATGTCATCAAAGCAGCTATGATATATATGTTCAGAAATGAAAGAAAAGTGTGTTTCACACATTAAAGAAACATCTAATGGCAGTGCTTGACAAATAATCTAAATAAAGTTCAACTGTGAAAAAGGACGTTAGAGACTTCAGAGTCGATAGTACAGGAATTGAGATGAAAACCAAGTAAAAAGACTGCAGCTTGGGTCTACCTCTCTTTTGAGATGGTCAAAGAAGGAACGAGCAGCTTGAAGACATACCCATGGGAAGTGTCTAGTATGAAGTTCAGAGTGAAAGGGACTCAAGAACGAGAAAAGTGACTAAGAGCCCTCTGAAACATGCTCAAACATCTCCATTAAAAAAATTATTTCTGGTTGCATTTTGTGAATTTCATACTATTTTTCCCACAATACTTTGTAAGAGCAATCCCAGAAGCGGAAGGAGAAAAGACATCAGAGAACGTGTTTAGAGAGACATAGTTAGCATGACTCACAAAGCCAAGAATGAGAACATCCTAGAACGATTATAAGCAAAGACACAGCACAAAGTACTGGTGGACAGAGAGGAGGGGACCCTTTGAAAGCAGCCAGGGGAATGGGTTCCTCAGGTACAGGACAACAGTAAACAAGTAAGAACCAATGTTCGATAAGAAACCATGAAGTTCAGAAGACAATTCAATGATTGAATTATATGTAAGAGGGAGAGCACTCCCAGAGGTGCTCCCGCCCAGTACTCCACCCTGAGGGCCCCAGGCTGGGGCCAGTGCACCAGGCTCGAGGCCTGTCCCCACCAGGTCCTGCGGATGTGGACACAGACCACCTGCACCTGCTGCTTCCAGCTCTTCCTCTTAGTCCTTGACAAGTTGGGTTGGGTTTGTCTGTTTGACAAAAAACAGCTGTTTTGCAGTCATTGTTACCTGTACTCGGAAAACCAATGCAAGCAAGAAGCTTGAAGACTCAGGGGCCAAAAGTTTTCATGTCAGAGATGAAGAACTCTTGCATTTTTGATGGCCTCCCTTCTTCTCCAGATAGAAGATACCAAAAACGTGCAGTCAAAGATGCCTTCATCTTATTGATAAAGCCACTAATAAGCTAAAATATGTGTCAGTATCAACTGCAGTGTGTCAGACCAGTTCTATCTCTATAAGATGCCTGTTTGCTGGCCAAGGTTGAGGGCAAAGGAAACGGAACCAAGACCATTATACGCAACATGGTTGACGCAGCAAAGGCACTTAATCGGCCTCCAATAAATCCCACCAAGATTTTAGTTGTGAGCTGGGAGAACAGACCCAGTTTGCTTTGAGAATGTCTCTTACACTGCCAGTGGATCTCATGAGGCAGGTAAGCTGCAAGACACGCTGGACGGGTTCATTAAAAAAGTCTTTTCTGCCCCGTGTGTGAGAATCCTGAAGCAGATCTGCATGGCAATCAAAAGAAGCAAAGAACAGATGATTTTTGCAAAGCCTGTGGCTATGGAGGCAACCCTGGTGTACATCATAAGCTACATTCATTCTTAAAAACCCGCTGAAAATAGTGACAGTGGTCCAAGAAAGAAAGAAAGAAAGAAAGAGAGAGAGAGAGAGAGAGAGAGAAGACAGGATAAGGAAAATGGCTCTGTATTCAGCAGTGAGACACCATTGCCTCCACTGCAGAAAGAACTCAGTCCTCCTCCACATGCTGTGGAAGAGGAGGAGGAGGAGGATGACTGGGGCAAAGATACAACTGAGGAAGCTCAGAGGCACAGAGTGGATGAATCAGTGACCAGGCGAACCTTCTGACACTCTGATGATTTGGGAAGAACTTAGAGGGGTGTGTCAGCATCCTGTCTGATGTTAAGGAAAGAAGAGAGCATTGACTCATCTGACAAAGAAACTGCTGCGGAAGCAGAAAGGCTGGAGTAAAAGCCATGGACCTCTTGTTTCGACTGAAGTTCTCTGTAGTGAACACAGCGCCATTTCCTAAGATTTTGTCACGATGATGAAACGCTCAGTGGCACCTTCTTCGTGGTTTGGAGTGCGGGGTGGCAATGCACCCAGCTCGGCGTATCTCCAGGGTTCATCGTACCTTGAAGAAGTACGATGCAGGTCTTTTAGAAGAAGTCAGAAAAGTCCTCTTAGAAACATGCCTCAAAAGAACTTGCCAAAGAGATTGGTGTCAAAGCAGAACCACTTACAATGGTTAGAGGAGGTGGAGGAAGAATCGTCTGCTGGTGAGGAAGGTGAAGATGAAGATATTAAGTTGTGTATTGGAAGACTGCCAGCGTACAGAAGGTGGAAACTGTGAAGTCTGACCACACAGTTGAGGACACTGATGCCATTTGAAAGGAGGGACAAAGCCCAGTTTCACAGTGTAATGCCACAAATGTTCCTCCATTATCAGCCAGAAGTGCCACATGTATGTGCAAGAGCTAAAACAGCCTAACGTCATGCTACACTTGAAGCTACAAAGCTATTACTATGAGTGGTCTGTACTTAAGGGCAATGAGATGCCTAGGGCGTCCATACCTATCAGTGAGCAGGTGCACTCTGCTTATATAGCACATTTCTTTTGGAAAAGCCAAGGGTGGACACATTTGGATACATTTATACAACTATAAAAATAAAGATTTGATCTTGGCCATTCTTCAGATTTGGGGCTCTGGTGACTTATGCTGAAGTAATTGGCTGCTCTTTAGGGTGTTGCACCATCTGCTTAACTAGGATAAGGTCTTTGGAGCCTGACGGGTTGTTAGGTGCTGAAACCCTATAGTCCTTTCAGCAGAATGTGAAGACAAACAGTTGTAATGACCTTATTCAGCCACTAAGGAATATACTACCTTTGAAGTTTGATCTCCAGTCCCTTCAAAGTGGCAACTGGTGATTCTTGTCCTTTGGTAGACTGATGAATTCACAGCTCGGCATTGTCTTGAGAAGTAAACATGACGAGAGCATCCTATAATTTTAAGACCAAGGTTTGAAGCTCGGAGTAGTGGTTTTTCTGTTCATGTACACTTGCCCCAAACTGTAGTCTTTGGAGTCACAAGTGTTGCACGTTGGATGAGCCAGGGAAATTATTACATTAACAAACATATTTTATGTGTTTGTAACGGTTGCTTTGTACTGAGAGAAAGTCTTTGAGGTGTAACTAAATAGTAAACTATGATTTTATTTGGGAGAAAACAGGATAAGGTGCACTTAATGTGTAGCTAATACTGAGCATAGTTTTTCAGCTTTTATCCTTAAATTATAATTTCAAGATGTTTATACACACTGGATCTTGTGTTTGGTGTGTTACACCATTATGGTTTATTCTTTAGTGCCTTTACATCTGGACATAGAGCTTGTACTTTAGATTTTGGTTGCTGTCTTGCCAAAGTAAGTGTTACTATGTTCCAGGCTTGATTTCCTCTCTCCTCCAACCAGTTATCTTATTTAAAGAAAAAGTGAAATTCATACTTCAGAGTCAGATTCTGTATTTTGGTGTAAGATTTGTTATATTTTTTAGTCAACATTGAATATATCTGGGCACCTGAGAAATCCAGATGGCCCTGGGTGCAGGTAACTAGGGCCTGATCAGCCCATTCAGGGCCTGGGTTTCAGACATGCACATCTGAATTCCTTACCCACTAGCTGATGAAACTCAGTCTGGGTTCCTGACTATATTTGAAACTTGTCTTCAACGATAAACTTGGCATATTTTTTTTCCACAAAAGTGCATTCTGGAAATTGAGAGCCCATGTGGGGCACAGTAGCTCAGAAACAGTATTATTATCCATCTCATAGATTATAGGAAGACTTATAAATAATAAATGCATGTAAACTTTTTCACATTGAAATTATATAAACATTTAATAAGAGCCTGGTAAGTGTGGGGCAGGAGCTGGACCTGGAGGGAATGCGTTATGTTGTATCAGAAAGAGCTATTTATACAAACTCACACGTCACCTAGGTTTCAAATTCTTTGTTGCAAGGCCTGTTTGTCATCATTTTCTGGTATTGTCTAGTGGTCAGCATTGTGTCGAGCTGGTAAGATTTTTCCACAGTTGCTGTTGCTCTGAAGGGAGACAATCAAGGTTTCTGAATGTTGAGACAGGGCTTTGGCTTCGACCATTGTTCAAGCTGGTACTAAATCAGTGGAATTCAGTTACAAAATCTGGATTTTATTCAAGGAATTCAACTTAACAGAATAATCCTTCACCGTCCTATTGAATTGTCTCAAGATGTCCTGTTTTGAGTAGATACATTGACTAAAACAGTGAAGAACTATAGGGCAGCTAATCACTGCCGGGCAAGGGAGAGCTGATCTTCTTTAAGGGAGGGACTCTATTTAAGCTGACTGGACCCCAGTGGATGAACTTCTACGGGGGGATGTCATAGGGCATTAATTTGACTGGATAGGATTTAAAATAAATGACAGAATGCATGAACTCCAATGTTCGGATGCACCCATGGGAGATGCTGGCGGGGAGAGGACACACAGATGATTAAAAGGTTGTGTATGAAATACATAAAAGTTCAACAAAACACAATGGTAAAATTTAAATAATTATATATATATAATTTCATATGTGTATGTGTGTTTAAATAAAGAAAAACAAAACCCTGCCCACCAAGAATTCTGTGTACAAGAAAATCTCTCCTTCAAACAAAAGAAAAAATAAGGTATTTCAAGTTAAAGAAAGACTTGAGAAATTTCTTGCTGGCATGCTTGACTGAATGCCATCCTTTAGGATAGAGAGAACCACAGGACAGAGAAACTTCAGTCCACGAGGAAAGGAAAAACAAAATGGCATTTAAATACACAGTCATATCAACGCTTGCTTCTGCTTACCACTTCTTAACCAAAAGTTGTAACAGATGATATTTAGAAAATCATATTGTGTGGTTTATAACATACTAAGATGTGTGTGTCTATACGTTACCATATTAGCAAAGAGGGAACAACTAAAATGAACCTATGGTTCACACAGTAGGTTGGCCCAGAGTGATGATGAAACAGAGTGGTACCACTGTACTGTACATAATCACATAATATTAAGCTATGATGAAACAAGCAAGGACAGATTCTTCTTAGCATTGTCTAAAGTAAGCCATATGCTAGACAATGGAAAAGTCTCAGTGAATCAATAAGTATTGAATGTATTGAAACTGTATTCACAGATTACAAAAACATTAAAATTAAAAGAAAAAGAAGAAACTTGATAAATATTCATCTCTTAGAAATTAAGCATCACACAAATAATCATAAGCCAAGGAGAAATTATAGGAGCAACTATAAAATATCCTGAATTATAGGAAGTAAAAGGCTAACATATCAAAATTTATAGGACACTATTGCAAAGGTACTCAGAGGAAAATCTTCCTCTTTGGATGCTTATTTTAGAGGAGAAGAAAGATCTCAGATCAATATTCTAAGACTCCACACGAAGAAAGAAAAATGTAAATTAAATCCAAATCAATCACAAGGAAGAAGAAACTTAAAACATCATAGTAGAAATTAATGAAATGTAAAACAGAATAGCAGCTCAATAAAAGCCAAAGTTGTTTATTTAAAGATCAACAGATCAACAGAATCAGTAAGTCTGACCAAAGAAGTAAACTGGCCCTAGTCCCCAGGGACAAAGCACAGGGACCAACAAATGGCCAAACCTAGAAATGAAATGAAACTGGAGGCTTACACCAGATTCCACAGAAAACAGCACGTGAGTCATCAGTATGATGCCTTCATGCCAAAAGTAAGACGACTTAGATGAAACCGGAAAAAAATCCTACAGAAACTGAGAAAAATAGAAAATATCTGATTAGCCTTACAGGAAATAATGATGTTAAATCAGTAATTAGATCAAAGGAAGAAGAGGGGAGAGGAAGGGGAGGATGAAGAGGAGAAAGGGGAGGAGGAGGCAGCATCTCATAAAATAGACCTTTGGCCCACATACCTTCCTTGGAGAATTCTAAAAACTATATAAAGAAATAACAACACTTATGCACAGATTATTTTTAGAAAACAAACATATGAGGAACTTCCTAAGCTACAGTCTCCAGACAGTTTTTCCCTAATACAAATGCCAAAACAAGATGGCATGTAAAAGACTCCTGCTGACCGCTGTGCCTCACACATGAGAGATGGGATGATAAACACTAGCAAACCGAGTCCAGAAACATGTTAAAAAGTATCATAAAACATAACCAAGCCCAATTTATCCCGACATCAAAGGTGGCTTAGTATCTGAAAATGAATATAATAAACTGTCTTTATACTATGAAGGACAGCCAACAGGCAATCATCTCAGTAAAAGCAGAAGGTTTCATGAATTCATAACGTCATAAAACCCATGAAAACATTTTCCATAACAGAAATAGGAATTCCCTCAAGTTCATAATGAACATCTATGTAAAGCTTAATCTCAACATTATTCATCATAGAATAAAGAGAATGCTTATCTCCTTAAACTGAATGTTCAGTCTTATCCAATACTGAGAAAAGGGTGCTTATGAATACAATATGCCAAGAAAAAGACGGACTCACAGACTAGAAAGAATCAAAACTCTCTTCAAACATAGCATGATCATCAATGTAGAGAAAAGCAGAGATCAAACATGTAAGCAAGTTTCCCATCATTGTTGGTTATAAAATCATCACGGAGGTAAATTATGTTTCTATTAAAGCAATTAAAATGTGATCATGAAATTAAGAAAATATTTCCATTAGTAAGAGCAGCACAAAAGCAAAGGAAGGTTTCTACAGAAAACTGTGAATCATTCCTACAGTAAAGAACATCTAAGATGGAAATTTTCACTTTCACAGCTTAGAGGATTCCATAATCTCCAGATGTCATGTCTTCCCAACCTGACCCTTAAACTCAATTCCTTTCAAGACCACAAAGTTTTCCTAGGTTGGATAGAACTTGTGGGATAATCAGAGCAATCACATAGAAATTCAAAGGCCCTAGATTATCAGAGGGAAAGGTTTTAGAAAGCAGTGCTGAAGGGTTTACGGAACTCCACCTCAAAACTTACCGTAAGGCCACGGTGATGATGGTGTGACGTTAGTAAAGAGATGAACACACACCTCAGGGAACACGGATTTATTGTATCGACTCACATCCGTAACCAACTGATTTTTGATAAATATGCCAAAGAACTGAACACCGAGAAAAATATTTCCAACAAATATTTCTTGAGACAATTAGAACAAGTTGGTACAACAGATATCTGGGCCAATCCAAAAGTAATGAATTTTAAATCTTACTCTACAATATACGTAAATATTAAATCAAATGGATAATGGGAAAAATGTACAACTAAAAAGTTCCATAGGAAAATAACAGAAGATCCTTCTAATTTTAGATTTTCTTATATATTCTCCCAAGGAACATGATTCAAAAGAGCAAAAACTATATGTTTGGATTATATAAAATGTTTAAAACTATGTTATTCAAAAGACAGCACATAGAAAGACAATATTTACATTTATATAACTAACAACAGACCTGTATCTAGATACATAATGAACTCTTAGGACTCATTAATATGGTAACACAATATAAATGGGCAAGGTTTGAACAGATGCTTCACCCAAAATAGAATTTGATGCATTAGCCAGAATAGAAGGGATGCAGACATCACTGTGATAGAGACATCAGTACAGATTTTCCCTTAAGTATGTCAGCCCCAAACATAAAATACAAGAGAAAACAGCATGTCCTAACAGTAGGCAGTGGCAAGCAGGTCACATCGCAGCAATATCTTTTATGATATTTCTTTTACTTAAATATTAAATTGATTCACAATTTTCCTTCTCAGCTCAAAAGAAGAAAGCTATGTCTCTATGGGAAAGCTTGGGGTCTTTCTAAGATAAGCACGTGGGGTCTGGGGAGAAGGCTCAGGCATTAAAGGGTTCGCAAACATGAGAACCTGAGCTTAGCTCTCCAGCACTGGTGTGAAAGGCAAGTACAGTACGCCTCTGTGACCCCAGTGCTGGGGAGGCACTGGAGGAGCCCTGAAGCTTCCTGGCCAGCTGGGCTACTTGGATTGGTTAGTTTCGGCATCAGTGAGAGACTCTGTGGTAGAGAGTGACAAGGAGGCTCTCTGATGTCAGCCTGTGGACTGGACAACAGAGACACTGTGACACACATACAGGACAGACATTTGCAATATCTTTTCTTACAATACAGATAAGATCTAAGACATAAAATCGGGCTTTTGGGAGAGGGGAAGAACTCTGGATACTTTCTAGAACTTGACCTTGGGGTTGGAGATACTTGGGTGTAGACTAGAGATTAGAAAAGGCCACAGGCCTAATCCAGGAATATTAAAAAACAAAATTGACTTCAATTTGAGAAAACAAAACAGAAAAACAGTTTTTTAAAATGAATCTACAGGGGTTGGAGGGATGGCTCTGCGGTTAAGAGCACTGGCTGCTCTTCCAGAGGACCCAGGTTTGATTCTCAGCACCTGCATGGCAGCTAACAACCATTTATAACTCTAGTTTTGGAGGATCTGACACCCTCTTCTGGCCTCCATGGCATTGTACATGAATGTACTTACATACAAGCAAGTAAAACACTCATACACATAAGTGAAAAAAAAGAATCTGTAGTAAACATTTCATACTGTATTTGTGGGAGTAGTCCTAGGAACATTCTCTCCACAGATACCAAAGTCCATAGATACCCAAGTCCTTCTACAGCATGATACAGTTTCTGCCTATAAGCTACACACAGCCTCCAGTAGAGGATCACTGTCTAGAATACTTTCACTGTGAATGAGGACCTGACAGGTACAGTAAACTGCATCCTGTTTGTGCTGAACTGTGAGCTTCTTGGCTCATTACTTGCTTACAATTTGCTCCCCCAGCTCTGCCTAGCACAGTGCCTGGTACATGTTACATAACATTCAGTACTTAGCAAATTAAAAAATGCCGAGTGATTTCCACGGGTGCTTTTTTATGAGCTGAGCGGTTAAGTAAACTTACTTAATGATCAACATTTATTGGCAAACACAGAACTGTAAATTGCCTTTTGATGCCCCCTCTGGATGGGACTCATCGAGTCCATTAAGGTAACAGTTTGGCATTTCTCTCATCTTATAACTAACCCATAAAATACCCCCTCAGTACTCTTTTGAGCTCATGTGTTCCCTTCTCTGAAGATATTTATCATGCGTACATTTATTTCTGGATAGGAGGAATGAGTTGCCTTTATACTGTTAAGTCTCCATTACTCCATTATATGCTCTGTCATGATCTAGCCAGGTTTTCTTGTAATTACGTTGTATCATAATTATCTTTAAAGTATTTGAAAGCATTATACAAAGGAAAGCATTAACCAACTGTAAGACATTAAACTACACAGCTAAAATAAACACTGAATACAGTGGTCCAATTCACATTCAATTCTTTTAAAAATAATATGTCAGCTTAATAAGCAAAGAGACAAGTTAGTACATAGAAAACAGGGAGTGATCTCATAAAGACATCCCATGATTATAAGCAGAATTTGAACTATGATTGAGAAATTAAGTTTACTCAATAAGTTGCTGTGTTTTGTTCGGCTTTATGTCTTGTTGCTGGAGAAGCACAGCATAAAGAAAACTGTAGCATTAAAAGCCAGCCTCCTTCCAATTTATTTTTATAGCATAGTGCAAAACAACCCAAGCTTAAAGTACATTCAGGCACTGAGACTTAAATCCCTAATGGGAAGAAAGTAGTTCCATAAACAGATGTGATCATGGATTCTGAGTTTATTTGCTTGTGGCAAGAAAAAAAGTACCAACTCAATAAGTTTTAATTTATAGGCATCTACACCAGAAAGCCTTTGGGCGCTTTGAACAAAACTGACTAAAAGTAAAATTTAGTACAATAAAATTTCATCTAGCCCATTCTCTGTTCACATTAGGGAATGTAAATTCTTCAGCTGGAGAGGGGAACAATTTCTTCATGTCTCCTGAAGTCATAGCTATGTTGTCCTCTAGGAGAAACTTATAGTTGGCTGTGCTCTTGACAGCAGTGTGGAAGAGGCAGGAGTGGCCATCCCACACCGGGGTTCCCAGGGACACACAGTTACCGTGGTCGTGCCCTGGCCCCACCTGATCTGTGTGAAACACATGGCGGTCTTTGGCTGGCCCTGCCTAAGCTGGGTGTGCTGCATCTGTCTTCTCTGCAGAAGCCCCATCATGCATTTTCCTTTTCATGATAAAGGATAGTTTCTAGTATATGTAAATAACAGCAAATTATATGAACCTAACATTGCACATGAAGACAGTTTTAAAATTTTGTGCATGTGATATGTGGGAGTACATGCTCTTGTGCATGCATATGTGTGTGCACGTGGGTGCAAGTGTATCAGGAGGCCAGAAGTTAACCATGGGTGTCTTCATCTAACACTCTCTCTGAACCGGGAACTCAGTGACTGGCTTCTGGCCTCTGAATCCTAAGGCTCTCCTGTCTCCACGTCTCTATGGCCAGGCCACCACACTTGGCTTTAAAAATATTTATTTCTTCATTTTTATTTTATGTGTATTAGTGATTTGCCTACATGCATGTAATTGTACTACATGTATGTAATGCCCACAGAGGCCAGAAGAGCGAGTCAGACCCCTGTAGCTGCAATTATGGATGGGTGTGAACCAACATGTGGGTGCTAAGAAACACCCCAGGGTCCTCTGTGAGGGCAGCCAGTGCCTTTACTGCTGAGCCATCTCTCCAAACTCCCATGCCTGGCTTTTCCACGGATCCTGGAGATCCAAACTCAGGTCTTCCTGCTTCCATGGCAAATACCTTACCAGCTGAGCCTCCTCCCTAGCCCTGACATAAAGATATTTAAAAATCCATATTCACGCAAAATACAAATAAAGTTAAGCAATTGCTGTGTGGTCTGACCCTTACCTGACGTTATTCTCCGTCAGTGTCTCAGTGGTGAATTCCAGGATATCAGCAGCTGTCCCCACAAATGTCAGAAGAAGCTCTGAGAGTTGGTCTCTAGTAGTGGTGCCTCCAATAGGCAGAAGCCATCTTCCAATGATTAGTATCAACAGCAGTGTTTGATGGAGTCCTAGAGTCCAAACTGGCTCACATACCATGGATAAGTTATTTACAAAACCTCTGGCCTGTCAAGAGAAGCATCACACAGAAAGAAGGGTTACAGTCCACTGCTGTGCAGAGGGAACCTGCTTCATCCCACCTTTCAACCATGAATCTGCTTTTGTGGACATCATTCAAGAGCTATTCTTCATTTACTAAATAAAATAATACTGCCTTTAGCTGAACCTGCTAAATAATCTAATGGGGTCTTACTTAGCATTTGAGTAATTTAAACCTTACACTGTTAGTAAGAGTATACCACATGACATTTAAAGAACTATTTAATAATGCTTGAAATATCATTACTGATCTTATTACACTCTACAATAAAGTGTAACACATGTCAAAACTTGGTAAGTTCCATATTAAAACCACAAAATGCCATTTTCCTTTCACGGAATTTTAAATCTTAATTCACTAACAGTGGGACTTTCAGTATGATACGATCCCCTTTTGTTTAGTGCTGGCTTAAAATTAACCAGGAAAAATGGTTCAATACTTAATGGAAGAGAGTAATTGTGACACTTCCTATCTTTTCTGTGGCTATTTAGCTCGTTAGTCAATAATCCATAATCTAGCAAAAAATAATTTAGCCCGAATTTCTACTAATAGATCATGGACGAAATCTCTTTTCTACTTTCCTTCTAAGTAAATTTCAAGTTTTATTATTTTAGGTATAGACTAGGCTACGTCAAGACTACAAGGTCTGAGGTCACAATCAGATAAGACAATTCTGAGTCATCTACACAAGTGGCAAAACTGTGTCTGTGAAAACCTGATCCTTTCTTAATCCGTTGATGTGGGTATGTAAGCAGGGGAGGGGCGACCAGGGGAGGAAGAGGACCCCACGGAAGCCAGGCAAGGAGGTCTGGAGTGTTCTACTGCATTCATCTCTATGTTTCTTCTGCAAGTTTCACATAAAGGTCACTGAACTCACAGAGGAAGCAAATTATCAGGATAAACATTAATGTTTTAGCTGTCGGATGAAAAGCCTAGTGATGTGTCCACAGTGATCTAACTGAAGTGTAACTCGAACTTCAGTCACACAGGGATCACCTGTTGCGCCTCGGGAGCTCAGGAGTGTCTCTTATTGTGACGACGTCTTTCGGTGGTAAGGCTCTTTGTCTTTAGTCTCCCTTATGTAACGTTTAAAAATTGCTAAATATCATGTGTGTGAACAAAAGCGTCATTATATTTTGGATAATCCTATCCTTTTCTATTTTATTAGTAATTATCTATATTTTTTCCCTGGGCACTTTATAAAATCAGAAAGGGGAAACAAAAGCTTGCTTACTGGAAAGAAAGAAATAAAACTGTCTTTGTTTACAGAAAATGTAATTGTCCATGTAGATAATTGTAAAGAATTGATTTTTAGCAAAGACAACTGAAAGTCTGGCATGGTGATGCAGGCCTTTAACCTAGCCCTTGAGGGGCAGAGGATGAGGGATCTCTCTGAGCTTGGTTTACAGAAGAATCTCCAGGCCAAGTGGGTCCAGGTCCCATCTTAAAAACACCCCTAAAAAAAAGGAAAGGACACATTTCCTGGAACTAATTAGCGAATTATAGAATAAGAATTCAAGAGTCATTCTTTTTTACATTGGTAAAGAAATGGAATTTGAAATTAAAATACCAGTATCATTTACATTAGCACCCTGAAAAACTTGGTTATGAATCTAATAAAACATGCTATGTACATTACATATATGTGTCATATATGTTACATACATGTGCCATAGATAGATTTATGTGTGTATATGTGAAAAAATTTTAAGTGCTGCAGAATGAAATCACTCCCTTTAATGGGTGGTACGAGGACACAAACACAGGACCATGCATGTCTGAGGCACCTCCTCTAGCACTGCGCTGCGTGTACCATCCTTGAGAAAGATCACAAAATGAGCTAAATGGGGAGATATCCCATGTTCATTGACAGGAGGACTCAGGATGGTCCAGATGTTAGTCATCTCCAGCTTAGCACAGATTTGATGCCAGCTCCACTCAAATCTTTTTGAGCTCTTTTGTGGATGTTGGAAAACTGAGTCCACATTCATAGAGCTAGATACAATGCAAGGTAGAAAACTCAGAGAACATTAGAGAAAACCCGCACGACTTTGATGATTTTAGACACAAAGAAAAGGGAAGAGCTGAGAAAGGATGAACGAGCTGAACTTTAAAGTGAGAAATGTCCTGCTCTTTCAAAGGCAAGAGAACGAAGAGAAAACCAGTTGGGAGAAAATAGTTTCCAAAGACACATCTGCCAAAGAACTGCCATCCAAACCCGAAAACCTATAAAACTCAACCAGAAGACAACAGACAATGTGATTAAGTGTGGGCCTAGATTTGGAAGATGCTGTTCAGTGGACAGAGTGTGCTTAGCGAATGAAGGACCGTGGGCTGGATCTACAGCATCAGCTGTGTGTGTGTGTGTATGGGGGGGCGGGAGAGACAGCAGAATAGAGGGATAAAGACAGGGCAGGTGGGAGAGAATGAGAGAAGGAGGGAGAGGAATGGCCAAAGGGAAGAAGGAAGAAGAAAGAGAGGAAGACAGAGGGAGAGAAGGAAAGAGCCCAGAGCCCTTGTCAAAGGTGCTCGCTAGGGCTGAGGAAGAGTGGTCGTTGACAGGCAAGTACAGTATTTTAGGTCAGTGAAAATGCTCTCCATGTTATTAAATGATGGATGTATATCATCACACAGTTGTCCAACCCACAGAATACACAATAACAAAAACAAACTTTAAAGGATAGATATGTAATGACAATGATATATCCGGGTAGGTTCATCATGTTTGGTTAAAAATATAATGGGTCTGGTGATGTAATTCAGTTTGTAGAGTGCCTGCCTAATGTGACCAATCCTGGGTTTGATCCTAGCACCACGTAACTAGGTACAGCACCCCTGCAGCCTCAGTACTTGAGAGGCACAAGCAGGAGGACAGAGCACTCAAAGTCATCCTCATCCTCAGCCTCAGCCTGTCTCACATATATGCACACATACATATACACATACATATGTGTGCTGGGTTAATATATCACCATGATGCAAGGTGTGGGAGCGGGAGCCTGTAGATGTGTGAGATCTAGAGTTACATGGATAATCTCTCTTTCCTCTGAATTTTGCTGAGACCATAAAATTGATCTGAATAAAGAAAGATATATTTGTACTTCTAAAAAGATTTATTTTTATTTATTTGTAGGTTGTGAGTCTGGGGGAAGTGTAGGCTACATCTATGTGGGTACCTACAGAGGAAAGAAGAGAGAGCTAGATCCCTGAACTAGAGTTATCGGTGGTTGATAATCCCCAGAAATAAGTTGTGGGAACAAAACTCTGCTCTGTTGCTCTTAATTGCTAAGCCATCTCTCCAGCTATTATTGATACATTTTATATGTTCAAATACAAACACATAATTAGAGCACATAAATTCATGAGTAGCATATCTGGAATATGATGTTTCAATTTATGTGTCAACATATTGTCTGAGTTGTATTCCTGGTTCTATAGTTCCATATATTTATTAAGGTAATTAAATATAAATACATATTTATTATGCAAGTGATATGTGGTAAGTGATAAAGACATATGAAATATGACTACTGTGAAATCCTGACAAGGATTTCAAGCTTCTCTGAGAAAGAAAAAGCCTAGACGTGTAGAACACACTCCCTTCACAATGTCCACCCTGGCTAAACCCTTTCCCATATGATGGAGAATGCTCTCACCAGCTCAAGGATGTCCTCCACTCCATTGCTGTGCCCATGGGCCGTCAGGGTTTGGTTAATGTCTCTTCTGCTGCTGTTCAGGGGCATTCTCTCAGGTTGAGCACTGCAATACTAAGAATTGGGGTGAAGAACATACACGTACAACCACAGCCAAGCAGTGGCACAGCAGTACAAATCCCATGCAAGAGAGGTGAAGATCCATGAAGCTTGCACGAACTGCGTAAACGTGACCAAAGACCAGAACATGAGCTGGAAGGCCGCTTGTGAAGTCTGAGCGGAGCACTGACTGCCTGTCTTCTTTCCTATTCCATAGGCCCAGAAGGGTACACTCACTGAGCCGCGGTGCACAGCAGTAAAGCCTAGGGAGTGGTACCAAGACCCCTTTCTTGAACCTTCACCTGAGCAGCTATGCTGCAAACTATGAGAATATGTATGACCCACTCAAAGCACTTACTTTATGAATACACTTCTTATTCAGATGTCTTTCTATACACAATATTATTCCACTTAAATATATAAGGTGGTTACTTTCTACCTCTCCAGCAAGACATTGGAACAAATTAAAAACTTCACATGTTCAGTGTTGGTTCTCAAGCGGACTTATTTTTTCACCTGACCTAAAAGAAACAAATTTTCTTCTTTTTAGGGGTGAGTTTCTGCAAGTGAACTCTGTATGATCTGTACCTAGCCAGATGTTGAGAAACTGAGACAGAGTAAGAGATGGGGAAGTTTTGAGCAAAGGGAAAGACCACACTTGTCAGAGCAGCTGCCGCCGACACACCTTACAAACGGGGTTTTAAAAAGATTTACAAAGATCTGCAGTGCTAACACGTTTTTAAATACATGTACACGTAACACACATAACACCATCACCACTGTCACTGCCATCACCACCAACACCAGCACCACCACACTCCAGGATCTCATACTGATCTTTAGAAGGAAATGATTGAGAAAAAGTTAAAGCTATGAGAAGCACAATTTCTTTATCTTGATGCCTCGCCATTTACTCTGTAAGCCACAGAGACAATAAAGTCTCACAGTGACAATGAAGTTTGCCGAAAGCTAGTGTCATGAGTGAAACGAAAAGTCAGAAGCAAAAACGCAGCTGTAGACATACTATGCATCTATCTACGGGGTACATCTACTGCAGGTGTGCGTGTGTACTTTGGGTGTGTGATGTGTGCATGTATGTAGGTCTATGCGGTGCATGTATTTATGTGCATGTCGTCAAGATTCCAAGAAGGGACGAGGGAGATGAGGCATTGACTCTTCGAACACAGCAACAAAATTGTCATCACAGAGTAGTTTTGTGATGCTAAGAACTTCATGGTCACTAAAACCAAAATTTTGATCACATTTTTTTGCAAGCTCGAAAGCAAACTCTAAAAGTGGTAAGTTTGATAGCTGTGGGTATCTTTATCTGTAAAACGCCATAAACATTTTGTTATTCAGAAAAATTCTTCAGCATTTGCAGTCTCATTTGGAAGTGACTAATGTTCTGTGTTACGGTGTTGACACTTAGCTGAGCTCTGTTACAGACTAATGACACTTTCCTGTAACTCTGCTAACATTGTTGTGACCATGGGATTTGATCCTCTTTTTTCTCTGTCTTCTTCAAAGTCATCATTGTATAAGTGAGTTGTGAAAGTAATTTCAGTACCAGCATGTTATTATTCATGGGCTGTATGTTTAACACCCAAGGTATCCCTTTGGCTCAAACAAGACAGGAATACACCAGAAGCAGGCGATGTCCATTACCTTATCACGCCATGCCATAAGCAGTGTTCACCAATGGCAGGAAGTTTTGTTTGCATACATGAAGATCCTTGTAGCCTCAGGACTGAAGCTATCGAATTAGCCACTCAAAATAATTAGGATGTAGAATTAGAGGAGAGTATGAAGGGAAACTTAATTTAGTTCTTACTTTTATTTATGTGTATGTGTGTGTATGCCCACATGTGTGCAGGTTCCTGTGGACCCAGTAGGGGACGTCGGGTCCCCTGGAACTGGAGTTATAGGCAGTTGTGAGGCATCTGATGTGGATGCTGGGACTTGAACTTGGGTCCTGTGAAGGAGCATCAGGTACTCTTAACCACTAATCCATCTCTCCAGCTCCATGAAGAAAAATCAAATGCTTCTTTCCATCAGAAAACACTTAAAGATGATTTTAACCTAAGCTCCCTGAAACATTAGACGCAGTGCTGTCTAGCGGACTGGTGTTGCCTGCCGCCCTAACCTTCCCCACGTCTCAGATTTCTCTTTTATGGCATAGCAATGTGAGCACACCCGCCGAATTTACAGGGTCATTGAGTCTATAACTGAGAAAACATCCGAAAATTCCCTGAAACAGAGAGTACTATAAAAACGAAAGTGATTATCACAATGCTGAGAGTGTCAGGGGAATTTGTATACACCCCTCAATTCTGCCACTTGTTATTTCCTTAAACGTGTCTCTCCCTTTGTGTGCATCTCTGCTCACCCTGCCGGTTTCAGTCTCTGGGCATTCATTTTAATCTCAGTGTCAAACCCATCACTACTAAAGGTTCAATTCTTTTTGTAGAATGAAAATTAGGGGAGTATTGCCTGGGGCTCAAAAAAATTTTTTTATTAAAAAGAGAGCTTTTGGTTGCATGCTATTTATTGTAATGGGATTTGACCTGTATATCAATTAACTGTGCAATACATTTATAACATAAAAATCATTTAGGGAGATGAATTGTTACTGTAGATGATCACCATGTCCTAGAATGGGTTATGTAGGGAAAATTGGTTCAGATCACCAGAGCTTATTTTCATACTCCTGAAAGGAGACCGAAACGGCCCCCTCCTTACGGTCCCTCACTCCTTACGGTCCCTCACTCCTTACGGTTCCCTCACTCCTTACGGTCCCCTAACTCCTTACGGCCCCTAACTCTTTACGGCCCCTAACTCTTTACAGTCCCTAACTCCTTATGGCCCCCTAACTCCTTACGGCCCCCTAACTCCTTACGGTCCCTAACTCCTTACGGCCTTTCTATAAAAGCCCTGGCGACTCAAATGAGCCAAACTCTAGTTATGGAAATATTCCTGCTACAGATATAGAGGTCACCTATGACTTTAATGTTTCTTCTTAGCAGAGTTTGAGGAGAAAAAACATTTATTTTCATGGTTACATGATTGGTGGTTACTCAGGATTTCTTCAAGAGGAATCCATGAATCTAAGTTCTACTCTGTGTGTCTGAAATTTGGAAGGATTTTCAGATGAGTTTATATATAAATTGGAGACTCAACCTTGATATAAAAAAACAATTGTAGCCAAGAAATCTACATAGGGTCAATTTCTAATAGATCCTGCCTAAAATTTTTAATCAATGAAGGCACCAATATATCTAATAGTAATTCCAGTTCATCTGTAACGAAGTCTGTAACTCCGGCACTGTGAAGTCAGGCTGGAGTCTTACAGGCTTTCTCAGCTGGCCGCTCAGGAGCATTATCAAAACAAATGAAGGATTCAACTTTGAAGTCAAGAACTAGACTTGTCCACGGAGGAAGCCGCTCAGTCTTTAAAACTCTATAAAAGCAAGGGATGATGGGAATGTCTGTGAAGGCTGAGGCAAGAGGGTTGCCTCAAGTTCAAGGCCATCCTGGGCTACATAGCAAGTACCAGGCTAGGCAGGGCTATGTAGCAAGACCCTGACCACAGGATCGGAACTCCAGTCCTCTGTAAGAGCAGCAAGTGCTTTTAACCACTGAGCTATCCTTCAATCTTCTAGCTTCCCATTTTACCAATATGGGCCAGCATGCTCCTGAGGTGCCTCTCCTGGGATCTGCTTGGTCTGCATTTTTAATGGTCCTAGGAGTTTGAATAGATTCACATGATGGAATAAAGAAGAAGATGGTTTTTGTTTTTAGTTCTGTTTTCAGTTTTGTATTTCCTAAAAATGTCACTGTGAAGGGTGGTAGACTTTTAGGCCCATTGACTCTGAACACAGCTCATTGGCACACACTGAAGGTGCAAATTTCTAGGGCTGGGGAGATGACTCATTTAGAAAGAGTCCTTTGTGTGTAAGCATGAGGACATGAGTTCTGATCCACAGAACCCATACAAAAAGTTGCCTGTTCCCCAAAGCTGGTGGGGAGTCATGGGGGCTTGCTGCAGACAGCCTGCTCCAGGGTCAGTGAGAGAGCCCGACTTAGGAAAATAAGGCAACGAGGATTGGAAGAGCATCATTCTATGTAGTCCTTTGGCTTCTCATGAACAGCACATGCACACACACGTACACACACACACACACACATATATATATATATATATATACACAAGTGTGCATACACCACACACATGCACACACAGGCATACAATACTCCCACATATACATACACACAACAAAAGTAAATAAATAAATATGTAATTTCCACTTTACCAGGTGAACTCCAGCTACATGCTGTTGTGAAGAGAGGGACTCTCAGAAACAAAATCACTAACAAAATTGTTAATCTGTTATGCAATCCTAACACTTATGTGGATAAGATTTATTATTAATCATGGAGTAACTTTCTTTTGCGAATGGCCTTTCATTTCCTCAATTCTAGATCATTCCATCCCCTTAACATACTGCGTATCTGAAATAAATCTGACACGATTCACTGCTGGGTATCTCAGTCTATTGTTTTTCAGAATTAAGTACCTGGTTCCCATGATGCATTTCAAGGAGCCATAACGAAGGCATGATGTTGATCAGGTATAAAAATATGGCAGGAGAAAACCTGAAAAGGAGGAGAAAAAAAGTTTAGATTTTACTTTTTAGAATTTGTATAGAATCGAAAGGAAGAGGCAGGAGGAGAGGACTTGGTAGATAGAGTGTGCGGCAGAAGCTGAGGACCTGAGTTCAGATCCTGAGCATCTATGTAAATGCTAGCAGGCTGGGGAGCCCACCTGTGGTCCCAGCATGCAGGAGGTGGGGACAGAGAATCTTAGACTAGCAGAACTGGCTTCAAGTTCGAGTTTAAGCCCCTGCCTAAATACAGTAAGTGGAGAAGAGGTGAGGAAGACCTTAATGGCAACCTTTGGTATCCACACACACATGTACACCACACACACACACACACACACACACACACACACACACACGGAAAACATACAAATATGTTTCCCTTGACCACACACACAGTCCCCTTTCGTCATCACTGTGTGCTTCCTGCCTCATGGATTACAGACCCACACAGTGACTGTTAAGACTCCAGGAGATGGGGTCTCACTGAAGCCCTAATCCAATCAATAGAAGCCGATTTTCATAGGGCGTCATGGGACACTAACAATTACTTTTGGACACAGCATTGCTTATTTTTTGTTTAAAATGTTTTACAGAAAGTAAGAGGATGCATTGAAAACCCAGAATTTGTTTCAATCTGGTATTTTTAGGAAAACTGAGTGATTTTTTTTCAAACTTTGTGCATTCTCAGAGTTTAGATAATAAACCACAATAAGTCAGACAATGACAAGGAAGAACAGCCCACCAGTTTTGTGATGAGGTTCTGAGGATTTGAGAGAGGTTAGCTAAATATTTCCTAACTCAAAATTCAAAGTAGCATGTAAGATCAGGCTCTGGGAGTCACACTCAGATTCAAATGAGTTGTAGCTCAACTCTTGGTGTATTATCTAATCCACACCCTGGGAACCAGCCTGATAGCAGTCAACTAGCTCTGCTAAATGCTAATCTGCATAGGTTTCCGGGTGGGAGCTGACTTCTCAGTTCTGGAGGGGAAGCCCACAGGCCAGCAGGTGGAGTTTGGGGAGGGTGCTCTTTGCCTCCCAGGCAAGAACTTTTTATTCTGTCTCAGGGTATATGTAAGAGGCCTTTCTCTCTCTTCCACTTTAAAAAAAAAAAAATCTATGTGTGTGTGTGTGCGTGTGTACCATGTGTGTGCAGGTGTCCTTGAAGGCCAGCAGAGGGTTTCAGATTTCCTGGATCTGGAGTTCCATGCAGTTGTGTCACATGACATGGGTGCAAGGAGTAAAACTCTTGTCCTCTGGAAGAGCAGCAGACATTTCCCCAGCCCTCTCTTCCTCCTTTTTAATGCTGCCAGCTTCACTGGGCCAGAAGCACTTAAATGATTTCATTTACTCTCCAAATCCAGCCCCATTTCTAAGCCTGAATCTGAAAGGAACGCTTTAACCCCCTATGCCCAAAACAGCCACCTTGATCTCACAGGGATCACACACTTCCTGAGAAGAATGTGTCTGACAGATGAAGGAGTTGAATGGGAACTGGAGTCTTTATGTCAACTTGAAACAGCATAGCATCACCTGGGAGCAAAGTCTTAATGAGGAATTATCCAGCCATGGTGGTCTATGGACATGTCTGTGAGGAATTTTATTAACAGAGTTATCTCGGGTGGGAAGATCCATTCTGAATGCGCATGGCACACTTTCATGAACAGGAAACTGAATTATGTGAGAGAGGAAAACGAGTTGAACACAAACAGTGTGCTTGGAAGGTTGTATTTATTGTCTCTCTGCTCTTGATTGTGAATATGACGCTTTAAGTTCCTGCCTTGAATTCCCAGCAATAATGAACTGTAACCTAGAATTGTGAGCCAAATAAACCCTTTGTCTCTAAGTTGATTTGGGTGTTTTATCACAGAAATAGAAAAGAAACTAGGGCAGTGTGCAGTGAAAACCCATTCTCAAAAGTATCAAACAGTAAATCTCAGGACTCAGAGACTTGATGAAGGCAGAGAGTAAGCTTGAGGCGAACTTGAGAGTAAGATTCACTCTCTCCAACAACAATAATAGATATAAGATAAAAACAATGTTTTCCAAATGTATTTCTTCAAATAATTTGTTACTTTAAACTGGCCTCTTCCTTGACAGACTACTGTATGTTAATACATTTTATTAAAGTGCTTTCAGCACCTGTTTGTAGTTTTGAGATTAAATATTACCCAAACTATGTTAATATAAGCCAGAGAGAAAATTAAATAAAATAAAGGAAAAAAGAACATTTTGGATGGGGTTTTAAAAGGCTGTTAACCCTTTCATTATCTTCTTTCAACTTCTGAAAAGAGAGGGGGAGAAACGGAAAGAAAAAAGAGTTTTTTTTTTATAAAGAATCAATATTTAATATAGATACTCCCCTAGTTTTGATTTCTTGCCCAAGCCAATTTTGAAACAAAAGGTTACAGGTCAAGATATTATTAAAATCTGACTTGGAAGATGGCTGGGCTACAGGGAAATATCAAAACTCATGTTGAGCATGCTCTTTAAAGAAAGAAGCAGTTAACTCTTTGACCTTATCAAAGGAAACTCCTAGGGAGAGCATTTCCTGTGACATCTAGAAGAAAGTGAATTCTGGTCAGAGGGTGAGCTGGAGTATGTAAATTTTTGTTTGGACATACCAAATGTTGACTAGACCAAAATTTTGTTGACCTGAAATTAATTTTGAGAGTAACACCCTTATAATACAAACCATCATCATCATCGCCATTCATCATCATATCATCATCATAATATCATATCAACATCATCATATCTTCATCATCATCATTGCCATTATATCATCATCCTATCATCATATCTTCATCATCATCATCATTATCATCTGTGGGAGACCTGACTGAATGTACAATAGCTCTTAAAGTTAAACATAAAGCAATAACATTATCTTTGATACATAAGATTTATTTCTATAATTGGAAAAAAGTGTTATCACATTTCAGTGTGTTTCCTGTAATTACAAAATTGGCTATGCATACAAAATTTATGATTTTTGGTGTTGTCCAGTACAAAAATGTATAACTTCCTTCTTCTGATAGTCAAGGGTTCCATTATCTATCTTAATGTCGCTTCCTCTGCCTTACCTGTGCGGCAGCCCATCAAAGGGTCAACTCAATCCTTTCTCTACCTGCTGTATATTTATATCAAAGGAAAGCAAAACAAATGGTAATGTGGGCTGGGTTCACAGTCCAGTGGTACAATGCTTCGCAGGTACCCTGGATTTGTTCCAGTTCCAGCACTTAGAAATAGTTTTGGAGAGTTTTCCTTACGTAAATCCTTCATTAGGCTCATTTGACCTAAAGAAAGGAGGGGGAGAAAGGAATCACACTGGGGCCTGGGGGATTCATTGTGTTCAGCTCAAGCCACAGCCTTCTCTAATGAGCCATGTGTTTCCTTTCAGAACAACCTGTCCTGAGCTCTTCCAGCTTGCTAATCTGAGAGGAGAGGGCCTGAAATACCTCTAAGAGCATTCCCAATCAACGAAAGCCTCCTTTGGAATGCTCTTCTGTATATGTCTGTCCCACCACATTCAACTAGCTTTTCATGTCATGGTGGGAATGGCCTGAAACCTGCACTGCTCTTGAGACCCAAGGCACACTGTACTATGTTGTAATATGCGCATGTAAGATTAGCTTTCCAAATACAAGTTCCTTGATCCCATGTCTCCTGTACCCCTACATCTCCTCTCTCTAAATGAATCTTCATCTTCTCCTCTCTGGGGTATCACAGTCTCTTGATCATCAGTTAATGTCTGTTAAGCAAATGTTTGAATGCTTATGTTTATTAATAAAGAATGAATGAATTACTCAGTGGAACAACCCTAACAACCATATGCATCTTTGGTTTCAGGAAGTCCAGTATCAAGGAATGTTCTGTGAGCTGTAATGCCTGAAGCATTATTACTGATTATTTCTTTTTTAAAAAGATTTTTTTATTTTACTTATGTGTGTCTTCATGAGTATACACCACCTGTGTTCAGGGGCCCATGGAGACCAGAAGAGGGTGTCTGTGTCCCTGGAGTTGGAACTACAGGTGACTGTAACCTTCCTAATGTGAGTGCTGGGAACTTAGTCCCATTGGAAGAGCAGCAAGTGCTCTTAACTGCTGAGCAATCTCTCTAACTTTATTATTAATTATATATAATGAGGTATGATTCAATAGAAATTTCACAAATTTAGAAAAGCCACATTGGAATGCTGCCCCTTCCTGCCATTCATATTTGGAAGTTCCTTAACTTGTCTGAGAATAAGCATTCTCATTCATAAAATGGAGAGAAATATTACCAGCCTCACAGGTTGGTTTTGAGGGTTAGAGGAAAGAATGCAGAACATGTGACCAACATTGTAGCTGCTGTGTAATGTAGTCACAGCCTTCCCTGGGCTCAGCTCTGCAACTTTCCCCATGGATACATGTTCATTTGACAACTGCTTACGAGTATATCATTCCAGTTTAGAAGTGTTTGTTTAGTTCCCTTAATAGCGAGTCTGTTTTTAAAGCTTCCTGTGACTTAACCTACTTAATGCTGCTTGATCAGGGGATGTTGCCTTCACCTCTTCACTGTATTGCCTAGATTTGCATTTCACATTAAGATAATCACACTCTCAAGTCAAGATATGCTTGGGTCACTGGTGCATGGTCTCCAAGACACCGTGCAGTAGGGGCTCTACTCACCTCTGAACTGTGCTGGTTGCTTTTCCTTCCACGCCAGGTTTCTTCCAGAGACAAAGGAAAGGCTAACGGTCTCCTTGACTCAGGCCTTCACACTTGAATTTGCCTCTCTGGAACTATCTGTCTTCCCTCAGTACCTGATTATCTCCTTCTCATAGTGCACGTCTGTTACACGGGGACTCCCGGAAGATCTCCTTGGTCCTTGCGTCTCAGTTAGCTCTGTTTTGACACTTGTACTCCATATACCCTCAAATTTTATAATTACATGTGTGTGTCAGACATCATTTGATCCTTGCCCCTCCTGTGATTCTAAATACTACACACCCAAGAACTGTGACTTGCTCATAATTAATTGGTAAGTTCTGATGCTTAATGGTATCTAGCATGTATGGGCTTGACCCTAAAAATTAGCAATTTGACAAGGTCTTCACTGATTTCGATTCCTACTTTCTTGATATGCTGTCTTGGTTTGATTAGAGATGCCTTTGTGGGGATGGAGAGTTGGCTTAATAGTTAAGAGCACTGGCTGCTATTTCAGAGCACCTGGTTTGGGGTCCCAGCAGCCACATGGCAGCTAACAACCTCCTGTTCCAAGATCTCTAGTGCCCTCTTCTTTCTTGTCTCTGCTGGCATTGCATACATGTGGTACATATACATAGCTGTAGGCAAAATCTCCCTACACAAAATAGGAAGAAGTAATCATTTTTAAAGAAATACCTTTTTAAAACATATTTTATCATTATCATTTCATGTGTAGAAGTGTACTGCCTGCATGTATGTAAGTGCAGTGGTCAGAAGAGGGCATGAGATCAAGTCAACTTGGAAATAAGGTCTTTTAGGTTTCTGGACACTTGTTTACAAAGATTCAATACATTATCATTCTAGAAAGTGACAGGCATGTCATTACTGCATGAATAGGACATATCCAAGTGAGAATGTTTAGCAAAACGGACAATAGTCAATGAACTAACTGCTTGGAGAAAAGACTCAAATTTATCACAATCTTAACTACTGTTATCCTATCAGAACACCAAAGTTGCCTGGCGTTAATGCTTTGAATTTCAAATTATTTTCTCAGCTCTGTTTTCTAAACTAAAAGCATTGTCCCATGTCATGTTCACTGCTTTATTTCACAACTTGTCCTGCTGGTCACTTCACTCCAAAGGAATTCCGCAAAGTATTTTTCTACATTTACTTCTGTAATTATTTGCTATCAATATTCACATGTTTCATTATCGCATATGCACCTAGGTCCTGCTCAGCATGGTGCTGAGTGCTCCCACTCTTCCCATTTTATTTATTTATTTATTTTTGATACAGGGTTTTATTTAGCTCAGGCCAACCATGAACTTCCAGTTCTCCTTCCTCTCCTTCCTGTGTGGGGACCGCAGGCATGCGTCACCGCACCCAGCTCAACATCAAGTCCTGCAAAAGAACCTACTGTACCCTTCTCTTCTTTTCATACCAGAAGTAAAAGATTATACAAAGTAGTCGTTATTATGCTTTTTACAAAGTGATTATGTTGTGACACTTAGCAATTTTGAGCAACAATGCATTATTTACTTCAGCTCAACAATAGTCCATTTTGCTCCTTCTAAAAATGACAATTATTCTTTCCCTATTGAAAATGTAATACTCCTTCATTTTTAGATCCATATAACATGAGAAACACATATACAGAGGGAAAATTAACATAATATCACACGCTAGATTATGTTGTTTATCCTCTCTGGCTTCCACTCGTGTATTAATGTGAAATGGATGTTTAAATGAAGCAAAATTCAAAATTACGTCTATGTGAATACAAATTTTATTTGTATTCCACTTCTCAGTATTTTATATTCTATAGAACCGAGTGGCATTGTAAGGATCCTACATGCAAATTTCAAAGTGTGATGTTAAATTATCTTACATACATTCAGCAAAAATTTTGGAAATTTTGTTTCCATGGAAATGAGACCCTGAGCGCCAATTCAAGGATTATCTGTGGACTGTTTTACTGGAAAGATTTTAGCCTATGTGATTTCCGTCCTGGCTTTTCAGCCAGGGTTTTCTACAAGCATCAGGGGAAATGGCAGCCAACGGCACAGCCTCAGGCTCACCTGTCCTTCTGCAGCATCTCGGGATGAGCCCAGGGCTTCAGCAGAGCCCACAACCTCGAAATACCTGGGAAGTCACCGTCTTGACACTAGCCAGCACCCCCTTATCGTCCCACATGCGTACCCCATCTCCACCACCTCAGCTCTCAGAGCTCCGTATGTACGCCTTCAGCAGACAGGAGATGTGGTTACTAAGGGACCATAAGCTTGTAGAAATTGCCAAAGAATCAGAAAATTGAGACAGACCGGGCCTGTTCAAATGAATGTGAGGATCAGATGATAGATTATTCTCTGTTCTGAAAGCCAACTAGAGAGAAGGTCATAAAAGGGGCAGAGAAGAATTTCAGATGGGCATAGAATACTCATCGCAGTAAAACAGTGCATTGTACCTCGGATTCCTTAAGAAAGGCTCAAGAGAGATAGTTTGTCAAGAGAGAGAGTTCTGAAATTAAAGTTCTTAATTATAAATTTCATTGCTGTTGACAATTTTTAAAATAAAATATTACTCCTAAATTATGATATAAATGGAAAGTGAAATTCGTGCTCTACAAACCCAATCTAAAAATTTCCAAGAATATTGTTTGAAGCGAGGGCCGGCTTTAGTACAGTCAGACGGCTGATATTTGAACTTCAGAATCATGCCTCGAGACTAAGGCAGTGACAGGGACTGAGTACACATCAATTTGGGAATCTATGTACAATTTTTAATGTAAAAATATTTCTGATGCAGATGAAAAGAGGGAAGCTTCCTAAGTGGACTGGCTTCAAGACAGACCCTAGGTGTCACCGTTCTGACAGTTCATCAGCCTGGATGGCCTGTCCCTTCGTTCTTGTCCCCCAGCAGCTGCCTCAAAACGTGCTGGGAATCACTGAGTTCAGACTTTCTTCATTAGCAGTTGACTTTGCGGGGTCGATTTTGAATCTGCAGCCTTTCTGCAATCTGGACTCATTTGTAGAGAACCATTTGGTTCCCAGTATCATTTGTGCTCTAGAGTCACATCTATTTATAATGCTTCAAGAATATCACAGCATCCTGTATAATAAATGCCTGTTTACTGAGAATACATGTGTGTTTGTTGAACAAATGAAAAGAAATTGATCATGATTATAGGAATTTTAATACTCAATAGAAAATATGTTACAAATGTTATTTATATAATGACTTAATTTATTTCATTCTCCATAAGGATAGTCGTGCTTATATTTCTACTTTGCTATGGAGGAGGCTAGATCTTTCCTTGCAGACCCAAACTGAAGCTATCTAGATACTTTGTCTTCTCTTTCAGTTTTTTTATACTCCATCTGCTTATATACGAATGTCTGAGCTATGTGCTTAGCATGAACTTTTCCTTGCTATGCAAAGCCGTTCTATTTTGACTGTCAGGAGACAGTTTTTTCCTGTTGCTATGATACAGCACTCAGACAAGAGCAACTTAAGGGAGAAAGTGTTCACAGTTCAGGAGTGCTCTCCGTCCTGGCAGGGCGGTCAGGGGTGTTGGCCACGTCAAGGCTACAATCAGGAACAGAACATGACTAACAGGGCTTAGTTTTCTCTCTCCATCTCACGCAACCTGGGCAAAATGGCAGCCAATAGCACAGCTGTTGTCTTAGAAAACCCAGGACCTAAGATGCAAGCCAGGAGCCAAGACAGAAGTCTCACAGGCTAAAGCCTTTCCAGAGAAACCAGTCCACATATAATACTTAATAATCTCCATCTCAGACAGCCCAGCCTCGGGCACAGTCCCGCTCACAGTCAGGATGAGTTTTCCCACATCAGTTAAAATAAGTCAAGATAGAGGCTAGAGAGATGACTCAGCTGTTAAGAGCACTGGTTGCTTTTATGAAGGACCCGGGTTCAATTCCCAGCACTCACGTGGTAGCTAATAACAATCTGTAACTCAAGTTCCAGGGGATCCAATGACCTCCTCTTACATCTCCAGGTACTGCACAATACAGGTATACCTATCTACATGCAGGCAATACACTCATACACATAAAATTAAAATATCGAAGAATTAAAAAAATTAATTATAATAATCCCCTAAAAGCATGGGCAGAGCCTTGTCTCCTGAGTGATTCTAGATTTGGTCGAGTTGTCGATCACCACTAACCATTGCAGTAAGTCACCTGAGATTTATCTTAGAATAAATAAAACAAAGACCTAGAACTCTTTGTATGCTAGAGGAAAACCCTGACCCTAGAAGTAAGTGATTATACTGCCAAAGTCAAATTCAAATATTGGTGTCTGTCCCTGGATAGGACTCCTATATTAAACCTCAACAACCCATGGCTCAGGGAGCACTGTGGAAGGGACAGCAGAAATGTTCTAAGAGCCATGTGTGGTGGATGACCGCAAGGAAACAGAATCCGGGGACTTGCTCACATGAACTTACAGCAATGGTGGCAGAAGACCCGTGCAGACTCAGACAAAACCCAGCTCAGAACAAGGGAAGTGGGCGGGAGGCCCCACCTTAGCTGAGGAACTATGGGACAAACATGTATTGCCTGTATGTGTGTGAGTGCATCCATGTCATTCAGTGGCCATGGAGGACAGAAGAGGGTGTCAGATCCCCTGAAACTGGAGTTATAGACAGTTGTTAGTCTCCTTATGGGTGCTGGGAATCGTACTTGGGTCCCCTGCAAGAGCAGCCAGTGCTGTTAACCACCAAGCCATCTCTCCAGCTCCAAAGTTATGTTCTTGCTAGAAGTGCGTATTGAATGTTCCCTCAAATGGCTTTGTTCTGAGCCATGAAATCATGACTGAATCATGGTCTGCTCCCTATGTTGCTCTTAGAAGGGACTCAAGGAGAAGTCAATATTTTCTTTTATTTGACAATGGATTTGGGACCCATGAAATAATTGTGCTTGCATTTAGAATTGGATTTCCAAGAGCTCAACCATTGTCTGGTGACCGTACTTTGCCCATGAGTATTTTTACCCCTGACTTTTTGGAATTGAAAATCAAGGTGACT
The DNA here is from genome assembly GCA_035773235.1 of Eospalax fontanierii. Classification (NCBI taxonomy): domain Eukaryota; kingdom Metazoa; phylum Chordata; class Mammalia; order Rodentia; family Spalacidae; genus Eospalax; species Eospalax fontanierii. Next base: position 5,999,967 of record CM069540.1, read on the forward strand.
GATACTTGGCGGCTTTTTTTCTGCCTGTCTGAGAGAATAGTAAAAGGAAAAATTAAGGTGGGTGGCTCACATGCCTCAGTGCGGAACAGCCCCACTCTAAGTTCCGTGTATTTCTCCTCTTGCCAGTGACATTGTTTTGCGTCTAGTACCAGGACAAATGCGAATTCCTCCACGTCTTTTCTAGCAATAGGGAATTCATGTTTACATTAAGGTTGAGTTCCCTGTGTATAAACCCCACATTGTTCTGCAGATTCTTCTGAAGCATCAGTTTTAGGAACCTTAAACCCCAGGTGTATAAGCCATTTTATTACAGAAAACTAGTGTGCCCTTTCTTTAAAAGATTATAATATATGTACCATAGGATGTACTTGCTCAAAGGTCACATAGAAATGATATTAAGGACATGAGAAACTGTTAATATAAAATTCTGGAATGGCACTGACATGATTATGTTTCTCTGAATATAAACCAACTACCCATATGTGTTTACAGAAGGAGGTTATATATATATATTTGGTGTCTATTTGACCTTGAAGAGGTAGATAATGTACAAATGATTTAGCTTATGCATGTATTAGAATAAGGATTAGTGATTCTTGAGAGAATGAAACAGCTCTTCTGAGGTTAGTGCTTGAGCCTTGTTTGGGTTCTTTGTAATTCCTCTGCTTTCTGTTTTCTCATATTGAGCCTCCTGTCCCATGTGATGTTTTAGTTCACCTAGCATAGCTCCCATGTGCTTCTAGGGAATTCTGGTAAACAGTGATGAGAACGATGACGGTGGTGGAGATGGTGACAATGGAGGTCATAATGATGACCAGTAGTTGAACACCGCCCATCCACTAAGCTTGTTCCAGGTCTATTATCTCCTACAATCTTCAAATGACCTTACCAATTAGTTCTCCTTCTTAAATACCATTTTAGGCACCTACAGTGATACACAGCAAAGCTAAGTCACTTGTCTAGAGTCATAAAAGATTTCCTAGTGCCTGTGGGTGCTTGTGTTTATTAAGCTAAGATTTGATTTTCATCATCATCTCCTCTGTGGATGTCCGCAGGACCTTGGACTGCTGTTCCTACTCCCGTTGAAGACAGGGAGGCCAAAGGCTCAGCAGGTTGAAAAGGAACTTGACTTCTCAGGGCTGGACCTTAGTAACCCTGCCTGATGTCACTCCCCAGTTGTTTCAGCTCATTTGTTGGGCTCTGAATCTAATTACATTTTTTGCATATATATTTTATTGAATTTTTGTGCATTTCAAGCAATGCACCTTAATATTTGAAAATTCTCCCCTATCAACACCCCCAAAGCCTACTCACCAGATTTCTTGCACTCTGTCATATATGTCAAGGCCTATATTCAGTCAAGTTTGTCTCCCCAGTTGTCCCCCAGTATGAGTTCATCCCTTGGAACCAGGTCAGCGTATGTAACATCACTCACTTAAAGAAAGTCAACTCTCCCTCACTCCTAAAACATAATATATTTTAAAATAACATTAAAAAATAACAGAACCTTATGTCACCTTTCTGTACTAAGTTCAAGGCTCAGGACACAGAGTACAAACGTCTGTCTGCAAATACGCGGGAAGATAGGGCTGTAAGACTGGAGTCCCACTGACACACCGCAGACAGGAGTGGAAACCCTGATACAAACCGGAAGGACTTACTAGAAAATAAAACACCGAGAGAGATTTCATGGAATCTGGACAGCAAGAGCAAGCAAGACGAATACTGTCTGTCTTCCGAGGGAATGTTCACGGGCTGTGTTAGCTATGTGGAAGCCAGCTGGCCTCCTTAGAAACCCTTCCATTTCTTCCTGCCTATGGTCCAAAAAGGTCAGCAGATATTGGAAAAGGTCATCTGCTGATTCTTCAGCTTCTTTATGGTATTTTTACCAGTATTTTTGGTGGCAGGAAGTATTTAGTACCAAACTCTTTAGAATTACGTCATACAGACTCCACACCTATCAAAACCGATTCATCAAGATCAGACTCTACATAGCACAGATCTATCTTTAATATCACTGAAAATAATCAAAATATTTCATTTGTTTTATAAATTTGGTTTGAATTGGGGGTCAATTTAGTTGTAAACTAGGAAGTTTCCAGCATCCAGTTTTTTAAATGAGTTACCATAAAGTTCAAAAACTTAGGAAAGATTTTCTGGGTGGAGTCAGGGGACCCAAGGGATGACATAAAGGGGAAAAGGTGGTTGACAGCTCCGTCATTGGAGGATGTGTCCTTAGTGTCTCAAGGCACATAAAGGCTGTCCCCTTTTCCTAATTTTTCTCCTGTGGGAAGCTCTTCTGGGACATTGTCTCAGCTTGTTTATAATGCTGACTAGGTCTTGGCTCCTCTTGTAATCTAAATATAGAGCTTTAACCACTCAGAACCCTTCTTTGCTCTTGACCAAGAATTGTGTGTGTGTTTGTCTGTAATTCATTGGAAGCAATGGATTACCCATTTGTGTGTGATGATGGATTACCTATTTGTGTTGCAAAGGAAAGATGGGATTAGACTAATAACATCTATTTGTGACTGAGTGTGCTGTTCTAGGTCAGAAATGGCAAATTCCACGATAAGACACATTCCATCTGTCCTTCACTATTTCTTACTGGATGAACAGATTCGATTAAGATAGAGAAAGGCCTTTGTTCAAGAGCACAGTTCTGGGAGAAATGTGAAGGAACAGGTTCTCAGAACAGCTCAGGCCCCAGTCTTGCTTTTAACGGATGCTGGCGTCAGACTGTTTTTTTTTTATTCAGACATAGCTGTGATACGGCCTGGTACCTCTGGGTTCTCCCTGGATCACTGGTCTCTGATTAGACACTTCTCATTCCAAAGACCTCAGTTCAAATGTCACCTGCCCTGCCCAGCTCCTCGGACCACCCTGGAGGATCCTGCCCCTGCCTACCCTCACTTGGTAATCCCTGTCACTTAGGTATTCACTCATTGGGTAATTGTTATCTGTTAGCTCATTGATTTATTATTTCTTTGCTTTTTTTCTGACTTTCCTGATTTAAAATATGATGATTAAGGGCACATATTTACCACATTTAATAACTTCCCTGGTTTTCATATTTGAATGACATCTACTACATATAATGATCATCCAAATACACAGCTTGGGTGAAAACTGAGGCGCCTCCATGCTTTTCCCCAAAAGTCTGCCCCAGGTCCCACGCACTAGGCTGTTCAGGAAGTCCTTCATCTGTCCGGTTTGCACATCCATCATTTCTATCTGACCTTCTGTAGATCCCGTGTATTTCCTCTGCCTCAGCTCTTGTCCTGCAAAGTTCCCTCTCCTCCACCCCTGTGCTCGCTACGTCTCTCTTCCTCTAGGTGCAAGGACAAGAACCTCAGTCTTCATGACTCTCATCTTTGCACTTCTGTGAGCTGGGTTAAAAGACAGACGGTGATTGACACAGAGAACCACAACTGGCCAATATGCAGAGAACAAGTGTCTTCAGAGCGTTCATCCCTGAATAGGACACCTACATCAAACTTCTGCCTCCCAAAATCACTGTGGAAGAGGGGAGGAAAGACTGAAGAGACAAGGTGGGGGTGACCAGAAGGAAACAGATATCCAGACAGACGGTCAGTTACTCATATGAACTCAAAGCAATGCTGACAAAAAGCCCAAGTCTCCTGTATGCTCAACACAGTAAAATCCTAGCATAAAGGTGAGGAAGTGGGTAAGAAATCCCATGGCTGGCTGCGGAGACTGGGAGAGTCTGTTTTTCTTTTAAGGGTATGCCTCTCGGTTAGTTGACCAGGCTCTAGGAGATGAATCCCAACAGTGAAGGTCAAACTCTATAGGCCCTTCGTGTGTGTGTGTGTGTGTGTGTGTGTGTGTGTGTGTGTGTGTGTGAAATTGGTGGGGGCAAGTAAGGAGGCACAGATGGAAAAAAACTAAATAAGAACAAAATACATTGTGTGAAATTCTCAAAAATTCAATTTAAAAGAGTCAAGAAAAAAAGTTAGAGAAAGGACTGGACAGTCCCATGCCTCAGTTTCCCATATGAAAATGGAAAAACAAAACAGAAAAGAAAATAATTGCAGGGCTTGTCGGGATCAAATGGGATCATCTGTGTGAGATCTGGCAACTCCTGGAACCCAATATATGCTAAGTATTCATAATGACTCTAATTTTTTCCATTTGAGCAGTTAATCAAAATGCTTTCTTTTACTTTAATGTTGTAGGTGTTCTTGCTCCTGTTACTTCTGTCTGGCTACATGGTATCTAGGATAGGGTCATGGTTGCTAACAGATAGTTGTCATGCCTGGTTTGGTGGCACACATCTGTAATTGCAGCACTCAAGAAGAAGAAGCAGGATGGCACAGGTTTAAGGCCAGCGGGGACTGCAGAGCCTGTGTCTTGAAAACAAAAAATAGTTTTCTGCCTAATGGAACTTAAAGAAAAGGGGATGGGCAGCAATGGTTACCAAGTAGGTGAGCTATTTTCTACTAACTCAAAAAAATTACATTGCCTTTGTATTATTGAAGTTCTCTTTAAAAAAGTTCAGTGTTTAAATTCTGTGTTTTGCCCATAAATCTGTTTTGGAGTTCTACTCATTTCCAGACACCCCTCTTAGACACTGTTCTCAGCGAGCAGGTTTCAAACTTGTCACCATCTTTGCAGTTTTCCTAGCCCCAGGGGAATATTTTATCACCATTGGCTGGAATGCAATTGAAATATTGTCTTATATTTGATTGTATTTAAATGATAATTCACAGATCCATTGGGTTGTTGCCCAGGCACTGAAAACAAAAATCAAGAAAAAGTTCAGCTAAGTGATACTGATTTCTACCTTTGAGAAACAGAAGTGAATATTTCGGTGACATAAATACTGGATGAGTGAAAACCAAGCTCTACTGACATACACTACTGGAACTTAGCGAGTATTGTGTCGATTCTATAGGATTCCAGCACATTAAACCTCTCCAACTGGTAGCTTAATGGTCGCTGCAATGTTGCTTGTCCCTGGACAGCTGGACTCAGTAACTCCACATTTCATTTCCAAAAGAGAGCGAGGGGAGCATTCCTTGGAAACACGCACATGCTGACTACATTTCATGAAACTTGGGTCACATTTTCCTTTATACTACTGTGACTTGTTCCAAAGCTTATTTTTTTTCTTTTCAGGGCCTAGGCTGAAATACTAATAAAATGAATAATATTCAAATTAGCCCCAAATTGCCCAAAGGAAATCTGTAGATGTGGTGGTCAGCGTGGAGTCCCATCTGAATGTGCACGCGTTTATGTGCGCACTCGGGGCGGCCCTGCTCTGGTTTTCTCCTCTCCTCTCTCTCCTTCCCTCTGCTCATTTGATTGTGTTCTACAGTTTCTGCTTGGTTTTTCAGTTCAGGAGAGCTGCTGTGACAGAGGCTGGCTCCTCCTCCTCATTAGCACTATTGCTGGAAAGCAACCAAATCATTGCCTGTGTTCACTGACTTTACCTAAACGGTAATTCACAGATCCATTAGACTGCTTCCCAGACAACTGAAAACAAAATCAAGAAAAAGCTAAGCTTACTGATGCTATTTTCTCATCTCCTGTTCTTCTTCCTCGTCCTTCTCCTCCATCTGTCTCTTTTCTTCCTCTTCCTCCTGCTCTTTCCCCATTTTTCTGGACTGTTCTTACCCATCCTCTTCTTCTTTTGTTTTTTTTCCTCTTCTTTGACACATATAAGTAGTGTTTTCAATAGGATAAAGCACAATTCTCTTACATGTCCACCTTTTAAAAAAGTGAACCTAACACACAGCACTCTATAACTTTCATCTCCTTACAATAATCTGTCGATGACATAATTCACCATTTTCAATAGCAGCAGGATGGATAAATCATAATTTCACAGCTTGTCCTTAACAATAAGGTTGCTTTCAGCTTTATTTTCCATCAATATGATAGAAGTTAATATTTTTGTTCATTTCTTAATATATGCATGGTTTTGATTCTTTGGGCAGTTTCCAAAATATAAGAGTCATGGACCAAAAGTTATCTGCCTACTTATCTATTTAACTGTCTATATATAACTACATATAACTAACATGTCCCCGTACAAGTAATACATGCATTGATTTCCTATGTCTAGTTAGCACAGGAATTACTGTAGTGTCTGCTTTATGTCCATTGAGTCCATCAGCTGGTATTTTGGGTGGAAAACTATTCTTAACACTCTCAAGCAGCAAATGTTTGTGCCTTGCTTTATTTAGAGAAATGCAGCTTAGAATGAAACGGGCCCAAGTCAAAGCTTTCTCCCTGTCATCCTCTCGTCAGGGATAGTTTCATATACTTTTAGCAGATTATCAGTTTGCTTTTTTACCAGGCTAGTTGTGTCTTTATCAACTACACAAAGGGACATCTTTGCAGACTCTCTTGTGTTCTGTAACCTCAGAGTGTTGCCAGGGTGTTCAGTAGAACCAACATTTCTGTTTCTACCACTTACCAACACTCATTTGTACATACCAGTTTATAATAAGCAAAACGCATCAACTTTTTCCTCTGCTAACTCTCTAATGTTAGTTGGGGGTACTAGGCCAGCAAGGTTTTTCTTGAGCCTAGTGCTTTAATGCACAACATATGCTGCACAACATACAAAAAAAAAAAGACTTTTTTTTTCTATTCTTGAGCTCTGAACAAGTCAACGGTTTGCTGATAGTCTCTACATGAAAGTTACTTGGCTCAAATGGACATAAAATATGTCTTGCTGGTATAACAATATTTTAATATACAAGAAATGAAGAGAACTGAGGCTCTAAAGAAAACCTCATTCATTCATTGGCCCTCAACACATACAAGTTCACATAATTCTTCAACAACCTGTGACACATTTACAGACCAAGAACGGAAGCTCAAAGATACCACACAATTCCCCAGGGGTCCCACAGCAGGTAAGGAGGAATGACCACATTTCTCCCATTTTCTGCCCAATTTTGCAGCCCATGCTTGTTAACCTGACTCACAGACCAGCATGCATTTCGGCCTCAATGATCTTTCCCTTCTTGGTTGGAAGCTATGTGTCATCCTTAATCAGCAATCCTCCCTGACACACAGAATGGCAATGTTGTGCTGGCTGCAGCGTTTCCCCACAGCCTCTGCAGCAATGCTACTGCTGGAGAGAAGAGGGGTTACTGCAGGTCTTGCTGAGCTGGCTCCCCTTCTGGGGTTGACATTGGTCACAGAAACACTCATGGTTGGTAGCAGGTCTAGTTTACATGGAACAGTTTCAGCCTCAGACTCTATCCTGTTTTTCTGGAAGACATTTCTACTCCAGGGTATTGGAACTATACAGTAAAAAAAAAAAACCCTCAGCATTATCTCGGATGTGCTGGGGTCCTTACTCTGGGCTTGCCTTCTGTCTCTTGAACTATGAGGCTTCTTTGGGAGGCGAACACAGTTTTTCTTTGAGATTTCAAGAAGGCAGAGTGGAAAGTACCTTCAGTGTCTCATGCTTAATAAGCTGTAGGTGGGAATAACATACCCATCTTCTCTTTTGAATGACTTGGACATTGATAATTCTACACAATTTTCAACAGTGGAAAATATAAGCAATGTTCACATCATCTTTGAAAGCAATCCGTTTTCATCAGCGGCGGGCCATGAACACAACCTTTTGTGCCCTGTTATTTAAAATACCCCTGAATAGGATGGTTAACTTCAACACTAAACCTTACGTAATTATTAAGCCAACTAATGTTATTTTCTATTTTCTTTAAACACTATCTATTTTTTAAAGTACCTATATGAAAACACGGTCTCTGTTTTTAAAATTTAATACATAGAAAGCCTGACTTGCAAAGTTTGAAGTGTAAAGTCTGGAAGGGTGCGAGTGAGTACTGCAGAGTGCTCCCTGCAAGAGAATCTTTGCCTGGTTAATTCTCCACTGCCATTCAGTCAGGGGAGGAATAGGACGCGGGTTCTCACAGAGAGGTTAAGTTGGATGGACCCCGCTAACTGCGGGTCCTTCTCCAGCATCCCAAATACCGGTACCTGGCAAGCAAGCCGCCAAGCTCCAAACCCACCAAACCCAGACACCTGAAATGGGACGTTTGAGGTTGAAGGATGGGAAGTGGCTGAAACCACAGGCGCACGGAGGTCTGGCCAGAAGGAAGAGGCTGAAACCAAAGATGTGCTGTGCAGTGGGCTGCTCTCCCCAGAGTGCTCTGGGAGAGCTCAGCTCTTTGCAAAGATCGCAGACTCCCAGCTTTGCATTCCCAAACCTGCATGCTCGCCCAGTCACTGGAGGGTACACTTGCCCCAACTCAGAAAGCCAGGACACAGGGTCACTGCCTCCCCCAGCCATTCCCCCATCCTCTCCGGGGACGCTTTCTCCTAACAGCCAAGGGCTTCCCCTTCTTTCTCCTCACCTTTCAAGTTTCCAAACCTGGGGCTGAGTGACAGGGGCTGTGCTCCTGGCTCCAGCCTCCGGAGGGCTGCTCTGGGACCCAAGGTGCCACTGGCGTGCCCAAGAAATACATTGGCATCTCCTGTCAGACTCCAAGGCTCGGGACCCCAGGGCTGGAATCAGTATCAGTGAAGAAGCGAGGGGCTGCGGGGACAGGGACTCAAGTGCGGCGAGAACAATGCCCAGGGACCCCTGGCCCTTCCCCGAGGCGCTCTCACCATTTGTAGCCTCTCCCACGCCTGAACTTAAGGGTGAGCACCATCTCCAGGACCAGCAGCAGGTTGAGCAGGGCCAGCAGCCAGTAGCGAGGCTCTTTCTTTACCCAGGTCACTCTCCAGACCCCGACCAGCGAGTGCAGCACAAACAGCAGCCGGGTGACCAGCGCCTTGAGCAGGACCAGCCCTTCCATCGTGCCGTGTGCTCTGCCCTCTGCCAGGCGCCTGCGCCCTGCTGACCTGGAGCGCACGGGGTGTCTGCTGGAGCGCGACCGGAGCTCGACCACTCTGCTGCCTCAGTCCCTCCCGCACTCCGAGCCGGGAGGGTAGGGTAGGACAGGAGAGCGCCACTCGCTCCGCCTCCCCAACTTCCCGAGCACTCTTCAAAGACTCTGGAGTCCGAAGCCAGCTTCCCTGGCGTTAAGCTGCAGGCCTGCCTATCCCCCTGATGATCCCGGGCCCAGCCTCCAGCCCTGCCCTCTGTCCCCACCCCCAGGCCACCGGGGAGCCCACTGGAGTTTCTCCTCATCCCAGGACCTGGAAGGAGCTGAAGGTCTGGGCGCTGTGGGGTGGGAGGGAGGGGAGCACTCTCCACCCTCCCCACAAGTGTCACCCCACATCCAGAGGAACGCAGGTCCTTCTGGTGATTAGAAGCTGGGACTCCGGAGAACCAAAGAAACTCCTGGCCTAGCAGTTTTAGAAGCACAATCCTGCCTAGTTTGAAGAACTGAAACATTCCAGGACCAGAGAAAGGCAGACAGGCTGGTTCTTCCCAGAATTTTCAGCATCTTATTGGGTGCAGGGAAAGCCCTGGTGTTGTTCTTAACTAATCCCCCACTCTGGGAAGCTGAGGCGGGCTTATTACTGTAAGTTCCAGGCCAGACTGTACTACAGTGTGAGACATGGCTCAAAAAACTCAAAAGAAAGACTGGGCCTCAGTGGCAGAGAGCTTGGCTACCACAGGGTGGGGGGGGGGGCAGAGGGGCTGTTGAGATTGGGATTCCTTATTCTGCCACCCTCCTCCCACAAAGGGCTGGAGTGAGATGCCTCAGTGACCATTAGGAAGTGACAGTCTGAGGTCCAAAACGCTTGAGATGGATGGCCAGTAAGCTGAACGCTGGTTTTCCTGTCACTGAAGGCAAACACAAAACTGAACTGTTTCCCAGCGCCCTGCATGATTTCTGTTTGATGTCCTCTGAGCTGTATTACGATTTATTTAGCAGGCTTTTTTTTTTCCTTTAGATGGACTCAAGTTTTCACTGAAATATATTAATCAACTCTATATCATTAGTAAATGGAATGGAAAGGTGGAATAGTTGACTATAGATGGGAGGCAACTGCAAAGTAGTTAAATGAATGAAGTTACTGAAATCTCATTACATGTCAGCTAGTGTCTCTAAAGCTCTGTGCGTCAGATTCCTTCTTTGCTACACAGAGAGCTTCCAAAATGGCCATCGCATCACTGCTAGCCAGGATGATCCTTCCATGTCGGTACAAGGAACATGGAAGAAGCCTGTAGAGGGAATGCCATCAGAGACCACATGGCAACCACTCACATAAAGCACCCGCAGGTCATATTTGGCGATCGTGGTAGTTACTGGAGGAGAAAACCACAGCATTCCTGTTAAACCCTCAAACAGAGACACACTTGGTCCATCTGAAGTCAAATACACTGGGTTTGTTACGTGAAGACACACCACAGAAACTGGATCAGATCAGGAAGAGAGTGTTAGAAACGTTTTTAGATATCAGGAATGGCTTATCAGAAAGCCTTCAGGCCTGAGTTAGCCATTCTTAGGGCAGACTCAACAACCATGAGACTTTAAGTCAGGCTCCATCAAAAAGCAGAGCTAGCTTCATGGCTGGCTGTTTTACTATACCTGACTTAGGGCACAGTTTGGTCCCTTTTGTGGTTTGGAAAATACAAATTTTGAGTGTGTTCACACCCGAGCAAGGATTGGCCCTGTTCACAGCTTGGTCTACACAGACTCCGAGTTGGCTGTTCCTTTCCTGACAAATAGTTGTCATGTGCCAGAGGAGGATGTCAAAGTGTGGGTGAAGACAGGTCACTTGCCTGTGGCAAGGGTTTCTTTGTTTTGCTCTCTGTCTACCAGGAAGGACTCCCCAGAAAATAAAGGATGCCCATGTAAGGTCTTCTAAACATCCTTCTTATTCCCAATTTTGACAGTTTGAGTTCAGTGCCAGGCGGGGGAAGCCAGTCAACGAGTGGTATTCCTGTCTGGCTTGTGTTGAAAGCTCCTGCCTTGAAATGTTCCTGCCTTTGTTTCTCCGGGTGACAGAGAGACAATGTAAGCAGACAAGACCCCTTCATCCCCACCCGCCTTGCTTTTGCTCACAGTGTTTTATCACAGCAACAGGAAAACAAAATAGAACAAGGACATGAGATTGTATTCTGCTATTACTTTAACACATATATGTGCGTGCCAGGAAGTATAAAACTTTGGAAAAAAATCAATTACTATAGAAATGAACATATCCACCCCCCAGAGAAAAGATTCACAATTAATAGCATTCTTTGTTATATTTTCTGCTGGTTGCAACTACACTTTTAAAATACATTTTATATTACCTCACTTCCTGACTTACCAACAGTAGTCTTGTGTCTTTACTTAGTTGAGTCTAATCTGTTATTTGTTTGATCATTTATTTTCCGTTATTTCTCCTTTCTTTTTCTAGAATATCTTCTATTTTTCATTTTGTCTTTTCCATCTATATTCTGACTGTGTTTTTGAAATTTATCTTCTAGATGTCTAATTTTGTCTTTGAGCTATTATTAAGCTTCAGTAGTGAATTTTTATAAACTTATTTTGAAGCACGACTTAACTGTTCATTGATCTCATTTTTTCACAATGACTCATTCTTGTTTCATATACATTAATGTCTTAAAATATCCTGAAGAATATAACTTATGGCCTTTTAATCTTTCCATCATCTTGTATCATTCCTTTTAATTGATCACTTTATTCAGTTCCATCTTTCACTATCAGGGCTATGTAATTGATGGATAATCAGATAACTGAAGGTGCTTTATTTCTGTTCACATTTAAAAATCTGTGTCCACAATGTGAGCTGACCACAGGCTGAATTTAAAATAGGATGTGATAGCTAGTCTTCCTTCCTGACTATGACCTAGAAGATACACATCTGAGTGTGTCTGCGGGAGCATTTCCAGAGCAGTTTACTGAGAGAGAATAACCTTCCGCCCCTTGACTGTAGGCAGCACCACCCACTGATGAAGAAGGAGCCCACAAGCTTGCTGTGCAACAACACTCATCTGTCTCTGCTTCCAGCTCACATTCTGTTCCTTCTACCACACTTTCACCATCAGGAAGGAATGTGTCCCTCAGACTGTGAGCCTGAACAAACCTTCCTCCTTAAGCTGCCTTTGTCAGGTGTTTCATCACAGCAATAAGAAAAGTAATAGTGTCTAGGTACTCAAAGGTGCTGTGTAGGCATAGACTTGGCTGTGGTTCTGGTCTCAGGATAGGAAGCACTTATCAGGTTGGAATACAGTGAGGAGGATCAGACAAACATGACTATACGAGGCAGCTTCCTTGGACAGTGGGTGCTTGGTACATGTGATTCAGGCCTTGGCGGGATCTTCCCTCTGTGCCTCTCTCACCAGCTCTAGTGAGATGATCTGCATCTTCCCATAATGATGCTTCTAATCAGTCTACTTTAATGCTTAATAGAAAATATCACCTGTGCCTTTCTTTAGAGAACAGCTCTTAGATCATAGTTTGAGGGAAGAGATCATGGGGACACTCTCTGAGGAAGATGAACGCCACCATTCTCCACTCTCAATGCAGTTATTGAACACACCGAACATTGCTACTGCCTGTACTTTGGTCATGATGTCAGATCCTTGGGTATCCTCAGAGAAGCTGCCTGTACTTTGGTGGTGATGTCAGATCTTTGGGTATCCTCAGAGCAGCTGAGCCTCTGTGCTATCTCAGGCTGCTTTCTGCTTTCTCTATTGACCCAATTCCACCTGTCTTTTGTCTTCCTAGAATTTCTTAACTTCTTGCCCCACCCTCTGATGCTTCCAGAGCATTCTCTTGGATTTAGCAACATCTTTCTAGTATTTTAAATGAAGTCTTAGCTTCAGTTAGAATGGAATACTCACAGATTTATTCATGGCCCTAAACTGTGTGGCTTAAATAGATGTAGGAGCAATGCTCTAGTAGCTAGGTTAAGATGGAGGATGACAGCTCTAGGAAGCTGACAATAGGTGTGATGATTAATGTTCTTTAAAAAGAAGAGGAACAGCTGCAGGCAATCAATGGCTTCGGAGAGGAAGAGCTCCCAGATCGAGCTTCCAGATCGGTGATCCAATCCAAAACCGTCAGCCCTAAACACGTGCACATATGAGCAGCACTAAATGGGCACAGTGAGCTGTTTAGACACACCCCTACATATGTAATAATAATAATTAGAAGTCAGGGAATGGAGGGGCATGGAACCCGAAGAGAGAGGGGGAGATGGAGGGGTGACAATGATATAAATTCAGTCCTCCTTTATGAAATTCTTAAATGAATTTAATTTATAAAACAATAAGGGGCTAGAGAGCTGGCTCAGCGTTTAAGAGCACTGGCTGCTCTTGCAGAGGACCGGGGTTTGGTTCTCAGCACCCACATGTAGGTTAACAACCATAGGTAACTCCAGCTCTAGGGGATACACTGCCCTCTTCTGGCATTGCATACATGTGGTGCATTTTCAGATACTCTGAAAGCTAGTGAAGAAGAGAACTCTCAGGTCCAGGTAAGTATCTCTACATGTCTAGCTTCGATTTACCTCCTTTAATGTTGGCTCTACATCTTCAGTGATGGGACCGTTATCAGGCCACTTAATTTGAGTTGTGATTGTACTTCCTAATGTATGGGGAGTACTAAATTAGTTGATATTTGAAAGACACTTGGAGAAATGCCTGGAATGCAGGCACTCAGCAAATATTTGCTAAATAATCAAACAGATATTTTAAAAGAGCTGGCCGCATAAACAGCGCACAAAGCAGACCTGCCGTTGACAAGCTGGTACTGACACCAAGCTTCCGTCTAAGACTAGCTGCTGGTTCGTAGTGGCTTAGGGAAGAGCTAAGACATGTACACATTTTCTTCCTTCTCTCATGGGAAGGAAGACCACTGATCAGTAAAAATCCTACTTCATCTTTTATGATAAGTAAAAGTGAAAATGTTAGTGGTTTTGCTTCTTTGAATAGCAAGAAAACTCTCCTTCAGGACAAAAAGGTCATACGGCTGGGGCTGCAGGGATGCTCAGCAGTTAGGAGCTCTTGCAGAGGAGTGCAGTTTGATTCCCAGCGCCCCTGTCAGGCTGCTCACAACTGCCTATAACTCCAGCTCTGGAGGATCTGGCATCTTGTGGCCACAGGTATCTGTATTCCACATACCACACACACACACACACACACACACACACACACACACACAATTAAACATTAAAATCCTTTTTAAGTCATGTGACTGAATTTAAACCTAGACTTCATATAGGTGACTTGCTCTCCCTCTCTTTGCGCGTTTAAGCCCTAACCCCAGATCTCAGAATGTAACTGTGTTTGGATATAAGTATCCTTTTGCCTATGTCTGGCTTTCTTTTAGTTTATACTAACTGTATAATAGTTTTCACTGTGACTTTCATCCGTCATAGGACGCACTCTGAGCTCACACTGCTGTTAGTCTTCTCTTTCTTGAGAGCCCCCTTCGGCTTTCACATCGTAGTTTATTTTTCAACTTTCCTCATTGGAGTGGAAACAGGGTGCCTGTCTCTCTCTGGCTGGCTCATTTTGCTTAACATGAAGATCTCAAGTTCTACTTGTTTTCCTGAAAACGGTATGATTTTGCCCCTTGCGCACACAGCCTCCTTGTGCGTTCACCTGCTGCTGAGCAGCTGGTAGGTTCCGTTGCTGGCTGTGGGAAGCTTCTAACATGCTCATGCAGTTTTGATTCCCTCTGTAATCCCCAGAAGTGCTCCATGCACTCCATCAAACTGGGCAAGGATTTACATATCACCTATGAATATTTTCTCACATACTTTCCTGACTTCTCGAACTTCCTTATAATGCTTCCTACAAAGTAAATGCTAGATCCAGAGCTGTTAAACTGTACTGTTGCTAGGAAAAGGTCTGTACATCGGTCTATGTTCACTACTGGTCCAGGTACCATATGCAGGTCATGCTGCTTTCAAGATCTGTGAGGAAACCCGTACTGGTTTTCATGTGTCTGGACCGAAGAACCCTCCTGCAAACACTGCGTGAGGACCCACTCCCCGTGCCACCAGCATTTCTTACCTGTTTATTTATTTTTTCTTCCTGATGATAACCATTCTTACCTGGGGGTGAGATGGAATTATGGAATTATGAGGTAATTTTAATTTACATTTTCCCAATGGCTAGAGATACGGAACATGTTTCTCGTGTATTTATCAGCCATTTGTACCTCCTTTGAAATGTGTTTGTTTCACTCGCTGTCTTACTGCTTAGGTTACATGCTCTTTGGATATTCAATATTTTGAGTTCTTCATATATTCTGGTTGTTAATTATATGTTGGATGAGTGCCTGACAGATTCTCTCCCACTCCATGACCTGTCTTTTTGCTGTAAAATGTTTCTTGTGCTGTGAAAAGACCTTTTAATTTAACACAATCTGTTTGTCAATATTTCCTACATTAAACCTCCTAGTATTTTGTTCAAAAGATGGCTAAAGGTAGTTATCTATGTCTGTATGCACCTATGTCTATATACTGAGGTGTTTTCCTGTAGAGATTTCAAAGCTTCAGGTCTCACATAAGGTTTTTGAGTCATTTTGAGTCCAGTCTTATACAGGGTGAAAAGCACCCTCTGTGTACGATTTCCTTGGTGATATCTGATGTTTTGGAGAAAAGGTCTTTAGGAAGGTGATGAAGCTAGAAGAAGACCCTGTGTAAGTGTGTTTGGGTCTCAATTCAGGCCGCATCTTTCTGGATGCTGGGGAAGTTGGGAGCTTTGGTGGGGACACTGATCCAAAGAGTGAGCGATCGACTGTCTGGAGGACAGGACACAGGGTAATCGAATAGCAGACGGCAGGACAGAGGGAACAAGTCATTTTATAAGGCCACCTAACCCACTCCTGAGAGATGAGCTGGGGGTCTTTACATCCTAACCCCCTGGGAAGGTCCCACCTCTCAAACCACCACATAGGTAATTCCAGATTATGAACTGAATACATTCAAAATAGCAGACCCTCAAGTTAGGCCCTAATCCACTCTGACTACTGTCCTTAGGAGAAAGGGAAATTTCAAAAGGAAAAAGAACATGTGAGAAAAGCAAAGCCAGGAAAAGCATCTCCTAACCAACAAACCCATCACACAGTGGCCCCAGACCTTTAGCCTCTAGTGGGTGAGACATTGGGTTTCTGGAGGGTTAGCCCAGTCTATGCTTGCTGTCCCAGGCCTAGAACAGAAATGGAGCTCCAAGACAGGACTCATGGAACCTCGTTTAAATAGTGAGGGTCCTGGTGGAATTTCACCTACGGCCTTTTGAAGACAAAGTAGTATCATTCAGCACAAAGACAGGGTCCAAGTATGTTCATTGTTTTAATTGCTAAAACACTAATTTTATCATCACTATATAATTATCTGTATGAAATATATAATCACAACAATCACAGGAACAATTGCTTTCATTAAACTGTCAATGGAGGGAATTTATCTGCAGTTAAGAGCACCTCTTGAAGAGGACCCAGGTTCGATTCCCAGCACCCACATGCTGGCTAATAATTGTCCATAATTCCAGTTCCAGGATCATTCACCCTATTCTGACATTGCATGATACAGGCAGGCAATACACTCATACACATGAAACAAATAAATAAGATATATTTTTTTAATTGCCTATGGAAAGAATCAGCAAACCTCTTCTTTTCTGCTTGAAAAGTGAACTACATTAAACACAAAAACAGCTTTTTGTAGCAACAAACCTGATTTCTTGATGAGAAAGTTATAAAGTTATGATTTATTCTTAAAATGCTAATTAAGTGGATTACAAAGGGAGAGGTTTGTGAGGGAAAGGTGCTGTAGATGGTGTGGTAGGGATCTTGGGGAAAGATCTTCATGCAACTGCGTACATATGTGAATTATGCAAGCCAAGCACAGAATCAATTTCTAAAAAGTTAATTGGCATATGAATAAAATTCCTGTTTGTTAACTCCAAGGTATTGTTCTCAAGACCAAGATACCAAAAGGCACGGATGTTTGAATGCACTCCATCAAACTGGGCAAGGATTTACATATCACCTATGAATATTTTCTCACATACCTTTCTGACATCTCGAACTTCCTTATAATCTTCCTACAAAGTAAATGCTAGATCCAGAGCTGTTAAACTGTGCTGTTGCTAGGAAAACGTCTGTACATCAGTCTATGTTCACTACTGGTCCAGGCACCCTATGCAGGTCAGGTCAAACCACACCGCACTAGAAGAAGCTCAATGGCAGTGCCCTCGCCAGTGGCCTAAGGAAGCTGTGAGCTGTGACAGAGCACAGACGACAGCAAGCACTGGTACCCTAGGCATCCTTTCTGTGGGGCCAGAAGAGTCCTCTGAAACACAGAAATTCCAAGCTTTGCTTTGTGGAACTTTCTGAAATAGTTTCTTGAAATTTTAAAAATTACTTATTTACATATCATTTTATGTGTATGAGTGTTTTGCCCTCATGTGCATAAGTACACCTGTGCATGCAATGTCCAGAGGGGCAGGAAGAGGGCATCAGACACCCTGAAACTGGAGGTACAGGCAGTTGTTAGCCGCCCTTAGGTGCTGGGACTCAAACCCAGGCCCTCTGCAACACAACCTGTGTTCTTAGCTTCTGAGCCATCTCTCCATTCCCTTGAAAATTTTTGATTCATGGTTGGTCAACTGTATGGATGAGGAAACCCTGGGCATGAAGGGACTCTTACCTGCACACAGTTTTACATGGTTATTTCATGTTATTTGAAATTACCTTAAAACTAAATCCTTGGCCTTCGGAATGTCAAATAAAGGAAATACCATGTAGTACTTTTGACAATAATTTTAGACTAGCAGATTCAATTCTGTCTTCCATGCAAACAGTGTTTATTTCAGTATTATTTGCTATCCCTGACAAAATTGGGGTCACCATGTTCTGTGTTCACAGAGTATATCTAGTATCTCTTGACTTTATAAACTGAACTCTGAAACAAGGTTTTACTAGTGTCACAATTTATGTGTCTTGTGACAGCATTAGGAATTTGAAACAAAGTATCTTATTTAATACCACATAAAGTACTAGAAATATGAATATATGTGTATATATGTTTGTAAACCAGGACACATATTTGTTATGAAAGCCTGGGACATTTTCTGCTGTGACTCTGTTAGTCTTGTTTTTGTTCTTGTTTGTTTTCTGGGAAAGAACTGAGGGCCTTGTGGATACCCAGCAAGCTCTCTATTTGTGAACTGTATCCCCAGCTCTGCCTTTTCTGTTTTTGTTTTAGGTTCAGGCTTTTAAGAGGATACAGCCAGACTCAGGCAAGGATGAAAGTCTAATAACAAAAACGGATAAGTAAAACCATCTCACTTTATGACAGATCTCCATTAAGTGTTAGGGCTGTATGGGTCAACGGGGTCTGGTCTCTTACTCCAAAGACCTGGCAACAGGGTCCAGAAAGGCAACTTTATGACAAAATGTCACAGAGAGGGATAGTTATGTGCACTGGGAAAGCTCCAAGAGAGTCACCCAACCCAACAGTGGCATTGGCCCTTGGGAACTCTTCCCAAAAGATGAAGGAGGAGTTAGCATGGAGAGACGTGGGGGAGGGGACTCCAGCTGGAAGAAGAGACATTGCTGTCCTCCGAGACTGTAGGGAGGAAGGAAGGGTGTGGATTGAGATAGAGCAGAGACTGAGGGGAGACAGGAAGTTGGCTTGGGTCAGACCTGATGACCTCAGTCAACAGAGTGGAGTGTGGGGAGATGGGGAGGGCTGGGGTGAGGAAAGAAACTTGAGGAGCCTGGTTAAAATCTGAGCCTGACTCTGAGCCAAGGAAAGAAGAGCTAGGGAGGATTTCTCATGTTCTGAGCAGCCATCTATGAGTGCTCTAGATGTGGAGAAACGGTCCTCGAGAAAGGAGACTGGGTGGTAGCAATCACCCAGGATGAGCTGCTTCATCAGGAAGCAGAGTGGGCGGGGCTAAGGCAGCCAGCGAGGCTGGAAGTCCAGAAGGGGAACAGGAAGGGATCAGGTCAGCCAACTGAAAGACAATACAGACAGCAGGAAGCTCAGGTTGTCTCTGAACTAAAGAAAAGAGTTAAAAAAAAAAATCTCTTAAACTGAATTTCACAGAAATGGATCATAAATCTTGTGCAAGCTACTGCGGGAGAAAGAATGATATCGATATCGGGTGAAGGGCTGCAGAGGACATTAAGATTGGAGGCCAAGCTAGAGAAATGCCTCGGTGGTTATGAGTGCTCTTCCAGAGGATGAGTTCAGTTTCCAGCACCCAGTGCAGTGGTACACACAGTATACACTCTCAGTGACACATATATACATGAATAAAAATAAAATAAATTAAAAAAAATCAAAACAATAAATCTGATCCTACTGACTCCAAAGAAGGGTGACATTTCAAAGAGGGCTGGAGGCTTCTGAGTGTAAACAGCCGTGAGCAGATAGGTGGGTCGCATGGAGGTCTGTCTTCAGCTTTCTGAACAGTGTTCGTGCTGACTTCCGTAGTGGCTGGACTAGCTCACATTCGCACCTACTGTGTGTCGTTGTTCCCTTCTGCCACATCCTCACCAGGATCTATGTGTTTTCTTCCCAGCCACCATTCTGACTGGTTGAGAATGAACCTAGTGCTGTTTTCTTTGTGTTTCTTGGATGGATAGTGAGGTTAAGTATCTTTTTCAGCTCTTGGCATTTGGACATCATCCTTTGAGAACTATCTGTTTCATTAGCTCATTTATTGATTAGGTTGTTTGATATGTTTAGTTTTTAAAATAGTTTCACTTATTACTTTTATTTTCTATGCACGAGTGTATTGTCTACATGTGGGTAAGTGCACCAGTGTCCTGCAGTACCCACGGAGGTCGGAAGAGGGCATTGGATTCCCTGGAACTGGAGTTAAGGATGATTTTAGCCACCATGTGGGTACCAGGCATTGAACCTGGGTCCTCTGTAAGAGCAGTCAGAGCCCTTAACTACTGAGCCATCTCTCCAGTCCTATTGTTATTTAGTTCTTTGAGTTCTTGTGTAGCATAGACATTAATCCTCTGTCAAGGGCAGAGCTAGTCAAGGTGTCCCTCTCCTGCACTCTCTTTCTTTACTAGATTAACTGCCATCTCACAGAGGCACTTGTACATCAGTGTTTACTCTAGCACCTTTCACGGTAAGTAAGTGTCCAAGAACAGGGGAATGGACAAAGTGGTTTACAGACTCAGCCATGAAGAACAAATACATGTCATTTTCAGGCAAATGAATACAAGTGGACATCCTCATGTTCTGTGAATTAGGCTGAGGAGGACCCACATCTTGTGTTTTTTTCTCTCATTTCTGGGTCTTAGATCTTACATGGGGTTCATAAAGTCCTACATGTACAGATGAGACGGCAGAGGAAGTGGAGCTCTCTAGGAGCACAGAGGGTCTAACGCCAAGAGAGTGACACAGCAGAGGGCAGGAGAGGGCAAGAGGGACAAGCTCCAAGTTCAGTAAAGACATGCATGCAAAAGACCTCCTGAAGCCCAGTCTAGTAAGTGCTTGTTTATATTTATTTTATGCCTATGAGTGTTTTGTCTATGTGCATGTGAGGGAACCCATGCCTGCGGTGCCCACAAGGGCCAGAAGAGGGCGTCAGATCCTCTAGAACTTGAGTTATAGGCAGTTAGCTACCATGTGGGTGCTGGGAACTGAACTCGGGTCCCCTGCAAGGGCAGGTGGTGCTCTTAATCTTCAGCCCACCAATACAATACTTTTTAAAGAAGATGCTCAATCAGATACCGAGAGAACATATCCTGGCACTGGGAGTCTCAGCTGGTGTGGAATGCAAAGACAGAGGTATCAGACAGTACTAAGGACGCTGGAACAATGGCTCAGGGGGTACAGGTGCTCGCTGCCAAGCCTGGTGACCCGAGTTCAGTCCCTGCAACCCATGTAGTGAAGGAGAGAATGGAATCCCACAAGTTGTCCTCTGACTTCCACACATACCATGGCATAACACACCACACACCCAGACACACAGACTGAGACAGAGATACAGAGAGAAAGGGAGAACACAAATAAATGTTAAAAAAAACACACACACACACACAAGGAAAGGAAATTTGAAGCGTGTGGGGGGTGGGGGATACCTTTGGCTGTGCTGAAAAAGAGGAAAGTCACCAGACTGCCTGGCAAGGCAGGAGAAGGATCAACGGTGGGTGAGTGCCCAGGCTTTGGTTATGAGGCTGACAGGATGCTCTCATTATGAGGCTGACAGGGAATTGTACTCATGCTCCTAAGCCTCCCTTTCCAGAGATTTATATTCATTGTTTTTAATTATGTGTAAGGCTGCACATCTGTGTGTGGGGATGTAAGTGTGAAGGCAGGCTCTCTTGAGCTGCAGTTACAGGTGACCGTGAGCTGCCAGTCATGAGTGTTGACTCCTCTTCAGGAGCCTAGACACTATTCCTCTCTGACCCATATCTCCAGGTCTGCCCTTTTCTTATTTTTAAGAACACTGCCCTAACAGGTTGCTATGGCACTGAAAGAACAAAATACACCACAGAGTGGTGGTACCTGCATTCCAAGAGAGCTGGTGACTCTCTCTGAACTTTGTTGATGAGAATGCTAGGTCATGTTCACACAGTAGACAGAAGGCCACGTCATCCTTATGCCAAGTGGACAGGACATCAGTGTGTCAATGGTAGCCTAGTATAAGAGTTTTCCATCAAGTTTAAAATATTAGCAAACGTAAAGTTTAGATCTACTCCAAGAGCAAGAGAAATGGTGGCAGCCAGCATTACAGATCACTGAAGATACACATCCTAAAAACAATTGCTTTTTATTTTCTGTTGAGACAGGGTCTCCCTGTAGCCCAAGCTGGCCTGGACCTTACAGAGATGCCCTTCACCTACCTCTGGAGTGCAGCAAACAACTCCTTTTTTGACCGAATAACTGCCCAAAGAGCCAGTCACCCAGAGGGAAGAAGAAAGCATATATGTATGACAGCAAGGACAGTGGGAAGAAGTCAGGTGAGCAGGGAACGGGAGAGACGAGAAAAATATGTCTCGACAAAGGCCACACTGCAAAGTGAAGTCAGTCAAATTCCAGGGCCCAGAGCTTCGATGGAGCTCAGGAAGCAAGGGCCGTGTAAGGGCCGTGGTGCCCTTAGTTCGCATTGTGCCTAACATGCTGGTTATATTTATAAAACAGAATCAAAACTACATCTGGAACTTCTACATCAGAAATTAAGGCTGTCTTGCATGCCAGATTGATTTATATTCTCTGATAAGATGGCAAAGGAAGGATTTATTTTGCTTTGCGCTCTTATAACTTAGATTATTATTCATACTTTATTTTGCAAATTGGTGGTAACCCAACTTTAGTCAAACCAAGAGTTCACATGCCAAGTTTTGGTCTGAACAAGTTTTGCATCCAATATACACTTGGCCACAAAAATACAAAGATAGAATAGTAGAAAAGAAAGTGTTTCCTGCATTCTGAGGTCAAAACAGATGTGAGCAGGGTCCTTATGGACCTGGCTAGTTCACATCTGGTAATCCCTAGTGCATTTTACTGTCCGTTTGTGATTTGCTCCTCATGTTTAATATCAACAGCTATTCAGTAACAGAGCGAGTTGCACAGGAACAGAATTTATAGATATCAAAGACAAAGCCAGAAAATTACTCTGTTCTTGGCAAGCTTCCGTCCTGGGCAAGCACCACATATTTTCTTTCCGTTGCTGCTATGTTGAATAAAACGATGTGATTGGTTAGGTTTCAGTTGAGCCCAGTGGGTTTTGTTTTCTTTTTTTATGACTCAGTAACAAAAGGAAACCCAAAACCTTCTGTTTACTTTAATCAGAGACATTTTTTTCCTAAGTAATTTGAACAAGAAATTGATAAAATAATCTCGGAAGGAATAGGAGAGAGGCGGGAAAAGGTGGTGACAAAAGTCCATTAACTCCATGTATTTACTCTTGGCATACTATCTGATTTCTCTTTCCCTTTCAAACTTCTCTTTTCTTCAGTGTCCATGCCCACTATCTAGATTTGTTGGACATTTACAGACAGGAGAGAAGAAATGCCCATATTTCTGACCAACAAAGTTTAACATGCTGACAAACTGAAAGTGTCTTACAAAGCTGATGAAGAAATTATGATTCTCATTTTTAACAGCAACAACTTAGACTCTACATATGCTCAGACTCCATCCATACATCCACACTGAATTACACAAGTTAACAGTACTCAAACATTGCTTTGACAGAAGAAGATAGCCCATAAAATCCATCAGTGGCTACGTGGTTTAGAGATGGTAACAAGGTGACAATGTGTGTACCTACTCAGGTCCCCTGGTGGTGGCTTCAAGGAACTACTGACTTTGAAAGAATTCCAGAGCCCTTCACAGGAAAAGTGAATCCTTTGGTGGATTTCAGACTCTGGCCAGGGCTGTGAAACAGGAGAGAGGCTGCTCGGGCATTCTCAGTAACATCTGAGATTTAACCAATGAGTGTGTTTTCCAAAGATGCTTCTTAAGTTTAGATAATTCAAGATAGACCCATCCTAATAAAAGCACCTGTATATCCTGCAATAATGCTACCAAAAACTCAGTCACACAATAGCAGACAGCACTTTGTACCCCGAGGAACGTTCACATGTGCTGTCTCATGAGTTGCTGAAGAGCCTGTGAGATAATGAAAGGGATGTGCTTTAGTCCCATGTTACAAATGAGGAACTGGATGTCACAGCAGACTAATGATTCACCCCAGGTCATGTCGCTAGGAGGTCAGAGAATTTATGAAAGTTTCTTATAGTCATTTAAATATTTAAATCAAGCTTCTGACTCGCATGGGGAGTCATGAAACTAAAAGCTATGGCTGAGATTTTCTGGTTTATAAATTTTGCAATAAAATGTGACTAAATGGGAAGGAGTTGCACATGGTTAAGTGAGTAGGAGAGAAAGAATCTACAGGACTCTGTATCATTGAGCCTGAGGGGATTCTACAACCAGGAGGAACCTGTGATTCTAAGTTCAAAGCCCATCAGGCCAATAGAGCTTCTCACCTTATAAGACCATCAGGCAAGAGAAAGATCTTTTCAGGAAATTCTTGCTCTGTTTGGTCTTAGATTTATTCGGTGATGTGTGCATGCACTGTGGAGGGAAGAATGCTATATTCCTCTACCAAGGTAAATGTTAATCTCACCCAAAACATTCTTGCAAAAACGTCCAGAATAATGTTTGACTGAATACCTGGGTACTCTGAAGCCCAATCAAGTCGATGCACAGAACTAAACATCATTATTGCCCTCTTGTCAACTTAGACATCTCCATATGTAATACACACATAATCTTCAAACATAGATAATGAAAAGGTTGTCTTCCTGCCACATGACACAGACATCCTGTATATAATTAAAAATGTCTTCTTTTCCCAGATGATGATACAACTGATGTCTGTGTGATGTGTGAGTCGTTTGCCTTTTTCCTTCAGTGCCTCATAGTTTAAGTACTCCAAAGGCAGAATGCAATAACATGAATTGTGCCCATCACCTTAAGTTCGTATGTGGAAACCCTACCTCACAGGGTGATTGTATTTGGGGACAGGGCCTTTAAAGAGGTCATTATTGTCAAAGAGGCTCACAAGGGCGAAGCCTTGATACAATCTGATCAGGCTCCTCAGAGGAGGAGGCAGTAAGAGTCTACTACTGAGGGGCAGAATAAAGGCCCTGTGGGGACAGGTGAGAAGGTACACCTCGAAGCAAAGACGGCCTCCCTTCCCTCACCAACTAGCTTCTTGATCATGAATTTCTGGCCTCCAGGACTCAGAGTCTGTTGTTGAGGAAACTAAGTCTATAGTCTCTTTATATGGCCTGTTGAGCCAACACAATGGCTTGAGGTGCTTGTCATTACCCCAGAGGAGGAAGTTTATTTTCAAAATAGCAGTCCAAATATTGTTTGTCTGAGCACATTTTTCCTGTTAAATTTCAAGTCTGGGCATAGACCTCAAGTGAAGCTTAAAAAAAAAAAAAAAGGCTATCAGAAGACACATTCCTGATGTTTGGAGAGTTGGATCTTATATTCCTCCATGTCTCAGCAGTTTCAAAACAATGTGGTGATGTTGCCAGTGTCAGGAAATGGCTGGCAAAGAAAAACCGGTTTTTACTGAGCACTGCGATGATTGATCTCAACTGTGGACTTGATGAGATCTAGAAGCCTCTGGGCAGGTGTGTGGAAAGTACCTTGGGTAGGTTAATTAAAGTGGGGAGACCCACCCACTGTGGGTGGTGCCGTCCCTTGGACTGGGATCCTGAATGGCTTAAAGGACAAAGTAAGCTGCGCCCAGCTTGCGTTACTCTCTACTTCCGGACCTCCCACCACAGACTGTTAGCTATGAACTGTGAATGGTCTAACACAACCCCTCTCTCTTTTAAGTTGCCTTTGTCATGGAATTTTTTCAAGCAACAGAAAAAGAAACTAAGACAAGTACCTACAGTGTGCCAAGTCTTAAAGACATAGTGGGGAGAAAGCGCATGTGGTTGTGTTTTAGTGGCACAGAGGCTATGAGGTTAGGGTGAAGGGATGCCCCTTGGGAATCCTTAAGTTTGTTAACACAAGAGATTGATTTTTAAAGTGTACTTCATGATTGTAGCAGAAAACACAGCCTCACATATAACCGTGACCAGAAGACACTCCTTCCTGACTGACACGTTTGCTTTTATTTATCACCTTTGGTTACTAGTCAGGGTAGCAGATTAGCAGATGACACAACTGCCTTAGTCAGCTATCTTAGCCTTGTGTTATAGAAGGTTTGGTTTAGGTTTGAGGGGTTTGCAATTAAAGTCAGCCTAGAAGACCTGCCAGACTAACAAAGATTGTGTGTCTGTGTGAGTGCATGTGCATATGGGCACATATGTCCTAAATCATTCCATACAGGGACTAGAGAGTTGGAATCATGATTAAGAGCACTTGCTGTTCCTACAGAGGACAAGAGTTCAGATCTCTGCATTCAAGCTGGGTGGACCACAACCTCTTGTAAGTCCAGCCCCATGAGATACAAATCCCTCTTTTGGTTTCTACAAGTACTGCACTCAAGCATATACCCACACACAGACATACATATACACACACAATTAATTTTAAAAATAAAAGATCTTTTCATTTGTCTATACAATCAATTCTCAGAACCAGAATTTTTTGTAGGACCCTGTGTGTAGGTGATTTTTCTTCTTTGGCAAACACTGTTGTTGTTTTTTCCCCTGCAAAGCTAGAGACAGCTCCTGAAATATTTTCGTTGTTAAAATAACACCTTCATGCTGTAAGTCTCAAAGAACAAACAAAGGGAGGCTCGCACCTAGCAATACTAAGGTGTTTTGTTTTTTTTTTTTTTCACTGCACAGCATGTGCAGATTTTAGATGACCTATTGAGCTGCAAACAAAAATGATACAATTTTTCTGTGAAATAATTTCTAAACTCTCTGCAAGGTGCAACAGTAGATTCATTTAATAGATTGGTACAGATATTCCTGGGAGAAACTAAGGGTGTGTCCCATTCTTCTCTCTGAATCTAAGGTTGATAATGAAAAAACACTGCAGAAATATCATGGCCAGTGGCCCAACACCTCTTCTTTTCATTGAACAGCAGTTGTAGCTTGAAGAGTTACCTTTCCACAGAACATTGTGGTGGTTTCACAGCAATAGCTGAAGCTATTGACTTTCCAAGGTACCTAATGGAACAGGAAAGCTTTATGCTTTAAAAATGAACTATATGTTTTTTTTTAACTTCCATTGAAGCCTCATCCAGCCTCATACTCAATACTTTGTATTAAGTATGAAATTGACTATAGTTCTTACCTCTTACTTTTGAAGCCCCCCCATTGTAAGGGTAGAAATTTGATTTTTTTTTTCAAATAAGTTCCTAATAAAAAATTATAACATATCACCTTTGTTTTCCATTGAGCCCAACACATAAATCACATATCAATGTGGCTTCTGCTGTATTACCAATTTCCTTTTTTATGTGTGCATATGTGTACATGCTCATGTGTGTGGGTGCCCTCAGAGGTCAAAAAGGATGTGGGATCCCCTGGAGCAAGAGTTGTAGGTTGTTGTTAGCTGCCTGATGTGGGTACTGGGTATGGGAACTGCACTCCAGTCCTCTGCAAAAGCAGCTCTTAGCAGCTGAGGCGTCTCTCCGGCTCTCAGTATGTTACTGCTTTCTGCCAAGCTGGTGCTCTGATGTGTACACCTTCACCAAGGTCCCCCAATGGTGGGGATAAAACAAATGCAGCGTGAACCAAAACAGCAGCCAGTGGGTCAGCAGCATTTCTAACAATGCCCAGGAAGCTTCAAAACATCACCATTCTCTCTTACTTTCATTGCTGCAGTTTGGGCCGTAAGCAAGCACTGTACCCCCGAATCATCCCCAGATGATTCTCAGAATCCTTCCGTATGATGTGATTCAATTCAAATTGGAGACAGAGGCACTGTAGACAAAGTTTACAGTTTGCTTTTGAGCATTTACTCACAGATGAAAGTAGATCTGAGCGAGCTGCTGCGGTAGAAACCCTCAGCCCCAGTGCTGAGAGGCAGAAGTAGGCAGATCTTTGAGTTCGAAGACAGCCTGAGTTTACGCAAGTTCCAGACTCACCAGAGCTACATAGTATGAGTTACTTTCCTATGATAAGATACCACAACAAAGGCATTTATAACAGAGTGAGTATATTGGCTTATGGTTCTGGAGGATACGAGATCATTGTGGTGGGGAGACCTGGCAGCAGAGGAAGCTGGAGCAGAAAGCTGAGAGCTCACATCAAGGAGGCCCCGGAGCAGAGAGAAAAACTGGAAATGGTGGTGGCTGCAAACTCTCAAATCCCGCCCTCCAGTGACATGCTTCCCCCAGCTTCCTCCTAAGCTCTGCAAACAGTGCCAACCAATGGGGCCAAGGGTTCAAATACTTGGCGCCTACGGGGGACATTTTCATTCAAACCATGACATTCTGTTTCCAAAAAAAAAAAGTCAAATGGTATCAGCTTTACTTTTGTTATAATGAAAGTCTTGGTACAACTGACCACATAAAACTTAGCGTTGCACATTATAATCAGCTTAAAGTTGAGGCTTGGACACATTACATAGAAGGTAGATGGCCATTTCCTCCACACTTAAAGCTCTCCAGACTTACCTCACAATATTCCAACCCTACCTTTTATGGGGCTACTGAATTGTTTTCTGCCTTCAGGAGAGAGAGATCACATTTAAAACCAGGAGACCTGACCAGGCACCCCACGATTATGTGGGTTCCAATCACCTGAAAGTTTTGAATTCTGCTCATAGCAGGAAAGTAGCCCAGTGTGGGGATGAAGAGGGACGACAGGTGAGGGTGAAGGCACAAGGGGCCTGTGAGCTCCCGGGCAGAGCACTGAGTCTGCTCCAGGTATGTATGGAGACAGCATCAGGGATCCACAGTAACTGCACAGGCAGAGACAACCATCCCAGAACCAGCAACGTAGATACAACCAGAAATGATCATGAGTCCACCATCTAAGCACTTCCAGAGACCATCATCCAAAAACCGATGATGGTCCAGGAACTTCCTGTAGCTCGAGGTGGCCATGGCTACTAGAGGGAGACTCTCAGACAGGTCGGAGCCAGTTAAGTGTGGGACCAATGTCTGCCCTCAGGGACTTGAAAAAGATCCCTCTTAGTGACTTGGGAATATCTGAGGTGCTTTGGACTTTAACTCAACTAGATGATGGAGTGGATATATGGTTACAGAATAAACCACAGCCAGTGCTAAAATATCATTTATGTCCTGATGGCTAGCTGGATAAACAACATTCTTGTAAATTTTTGTTCGGTTTGCTTAATTTTTAACCAAGAAAAAGAAAAAATGAGCAAACTTAATTTTTAATTCCACATTTTTATAGCAAAAGAAGGACCTGTTTTTTTTAATTTTCCACTTCTCATTATATGCTGTCTCTATGAATTATTTCTTGTGCCCTGAGGTTAAAACCCACAGCTGTAGCTGAATTTTGGAAATAGAGCGCAAGACAAAAGAACAGAGGGCTGAGAATTAAGACTTTAGGTGACTCAGAGGGGGAGGCAAGTGGAGGAGCCTGGAGGAAGGGCCAGAGTTCATTAAGGTGGCTCCTACAAGACTCTACCAGCCCAGTTGCCAATAGGCTCTAGTCACAACATTGTTCTTGGTTTTACTTGGAATATAGAATAACGTTGATTAAATATGTGAACATACATTCACAAATGAATCTATAAATACAGGGATTTGAGTCTCTGTATCTCTCGATATTAATGTACACACAAAACACACTACACTCTGAAGTAATCTGTAGATTGTCCCTCTGGCCATTTTTTATCACATGTATATGTGCATGTCTGTGTGAGGGCATGTGCACATGAGTGCGTATTCCCATGGAGGCTGCCTGATGCGGGTGCTGGGAACTGAACTCTGGTCCTCTGCTACAGCAGGACACACTCTTAACTGCGCTCCATCCCTGCAATATATTAATGAATGACGAAAGTGCTTGAAAAGAAGTCTTTATACCGCTGCTCTGTTCACGTGAGAAGGAATTGCACACCTGAGTTCATTCTTTTCTCCCGGATCACACTTTGTGAGGATGGGCTACAGTTTATTTGAGCACTCTCTTTGTGATGGACACTTGAGTTTTTCTTAGTGTTTTCGTATTTCAAATGTAGTGTGTGATGAACTGCCTTGTGCGTATATTTTTCTAGTTTTTGCAAGTGAATCACTGATACAAATTTCTAAAATATGGTTGCCAGTCACAGAGTAAATGGATACATTATTTTGTTAACTGTTGTCAAGTTCATTTTTTGTTTGATTCCTCGTTTTTACTTATTTAGTTTTATGGACAGGATCTCACTATGTAATTCTGACTTGACTTGCCTAGAACTGCCTATATAGACCAGGCTAGCCTTGAATTCACAGAGATCTGCCTGCCTCTCCCTCCCAAGTGTTGGGATTAAAGACGTGTGCTACCAAACAGGACCCAAAATGATTTTCTTATAGTAGTGCTATCTTATTTTCTACAGGTAATGTATAGGAATTATTATTTTGGAAAGGCTGAAAAGTACTGCACACCTATAATTCCAGCACTTGTGAAGGAGCAACAGGAGGAGGAAGGGAGGAGGGAGGAATGGAGGGAGGGAGGAAGGGAGGGAGAGAGATAGGAAGAGAGAGAGGGAAAGGGAAAACAAGGAGGGGAGGAAGGCTCATACCTCCATCAGCGGGCATTAGCCTAGTCCACAGAGTATATAGCCATCTTTTCTCAATGTATTTGTTTGTCAACTTATTTGTAAAAAATGTTAGATCAGAGGCTGGAGAGACAGCTCACCACTTAGGAAAACTGGCTGGTCTTGCAGAGAACCCAGATTCAATTTCCAGCACCCACATGGAAGCTAACAACCATCTGTCACTCAGGGATAAATCTCAGCCTTGAGAGTTTAGGCCAGATGTCAGGACTGTTGGTGGCGATACAATGGTTAACCACCACAGGTTGAAGGCTTGATGGGGGAACAGGCACAGATCAGTTAGTAGGCTGCTTATAGTCTAGGCTTGGCATGGGTTGGTTTGGGCATTGTACGACATGGGTGCACTTATATACATGCAAGTACTACATGCACACACATAAAATAAAATCTTTTAAAAAAGAAATATTAGATCAAAATGTCATTTTAATTTCACTTATTATGATCCAAATTGAACAAATTTATAAGTTTAATTTCCACATTTAAAAATCTAATTTGACCCTTAAAATTCAACCTACTGATTATCAGCTTTACACAACCATCAAAACCCCTGGAGTAACTCATGGGTACTGTGTCTGGCCCGGGTGTAGCTAAACATGCAGAATTCTTTTGTAACGATGGTCTTTTATATCTTAGTATCTTGATCTTATGAAACATGGGGAATCAAGTTGCTCAAAGATTATATGTATTAAATACATTCTCTAAGACCTTGATTCCCCTTCCAGTTTATTACTCTTTCTTGCTCCAATAATGCCAAATTGAAGTTTTAAGGCCATACCCAAACAACATAGATCTTGTAAGTACTAATCAGAGTCAGTTTCTTCTTTTAATCTTTTTACATATTTTATTTATAATTTTTATTTTATGTGTATGACTGTATTGCCTGCATTTATGTAAGTGCATCTGTGTCTTGCAACATCCACGGAGGTCAGAAGAGGGTGTTGGAATCCAGGTCCTCTGCAAGAGCAGTCAGTGTTCCTAAGAGCTGAGCCTTCTCTCCAGCTCTGCTTCTTGGAATCTTGATACCACCAATAAAGTATATAATTTCTAGGACTCAAATAAGAAATTCCATGTGTTTTCTTTACAAGTAATTTTTATTTGATTGATATGAAGAAGAAATCTTCATCTTTAAGCAAATTTTGAGTTTAGAAAAAAACAAATGAGAGATATTTTCCTTCCTTTCCTTTCCTTCTTTTTATTTTCTTGTTTGTTTTTTGAAGCAGAGTTTTACTAAATAGCCCACGCTGGCTCTGGAGCTCAGTAAGTAGCCCAGGCTGCTTGAACTCATAATTTTTTCCTGACCTCCTAAGTACTGGGATTATAGGTATGTATCACTATTCATGGCTAGGGGTTTGAAATGGAAAAAAAAAGATTCTTCAGGGGGCAAATTTAGTTTTAGAGTATGTGACTTACTTAAAGCTCTAAGACAAAAAATGCTGGGCAGCAGGCAACTTTTTTAGCAACCACAGTTTACTAAATTTTACTGTGATCTTCACCAAAGTGTAATTTTATCATTCTCAGTGAGTCAGTGAGAAGAGACACATTAAAATACTTTAGATTACTAAGAAGCCAAATGTGATAAAGACTAAACCAGCAAATGTACGTACCCTGAATAAACAATGACGGATAACCCCTATGTGGCACATCAGACTAAGTCAGATGACTGAGAATTCACTAAGGGTTTAGGTTATAGCTTCCATAGCCTTTGCACTAACA
The DNA here is from genome assembly GCA_035773235.1 of Eospalax fontanierii. Classification (NCBI taxonomy): domain Eukaryota; kingdom Metazoa; phylum Chordata; class Mammalia; order Rodentia; family Spalacidae; genus Eospalax; species Eospalax fontanierii. Next base: position 6,031,803 of record CM069540.1, read on the forward strand.
ATTTCCACTTTCAAAATATATCCTGAATACCTATAATTTACAACATCCCATTGTGCCCAAACCAACTTGTGCCAAGCCTAGACTATAAGCAGCCTATTAACTGATGTGTGCCTGTTCCCTCATCAAGCCTTCAACCCGTGGTAGTTAGCCACTGTATAGCCATAGCTCTAATGCTCCTGCCGTCTGAGCTAAACTCTCAAGGCTGGCCATCAGAGTTGAACCGGCTGTAACTCTCATTGTCATCCAGAGGCACACACAATTATGACCTAGCAGCTTGATTCCTTCCCGGCCTGGTTTCCTTTCCCTTCCCCCTAGATCACTAGACCTGCCAGGGGCCCTCTCATACTTCCTCAAAAACTTCAAGTACCATCCTGCATCTGGGCCTCAGCATCCCCCACCTTCTGTTTGGAACTCTTGGCCCAAGTTTCTCTGTGGCTTCATTCAGAGTTCTGCTCAAACACCTCATTAGCACATTAGCAAGGTCCCTTCCTCTCCCTCCCACATACACCAGCAGCTCTTTCTCCTTCAATTGCTTGCACAGATTCACCTCTCTGCATAACGCAATTTCTAATTACTGGCATAATTCATATTTGGTTATTGTTTATCTCCTTCTCCATGAATGCACGACTCCACTAGAGTTGGGGCTTTGAACTATGATCAAACAGTTATTTCAGTCGCCCAGTCCCAGGGCTGGGTAGAGACCAAATGATGATGAGATGTCGCTTTCTGCACGTCTGCCACAGACTGTGTTCTGGGATTCCTTCTTCCCTAGCTTTCTTTTCATGGAAATACCTAACCAAAAATTTAATGGTGGGCAGGTTTACTTGGGCTCCATCATGGTGTGGTGGACAGGGCAGAGTGAACAGAGGGGTTGACACAGGTAGATGGGCAGCAGAGAGACCAAGTGCCCCCGACGACCTACTTCCACAGGCTAGGCTCTGCCTCCCAACATTTACACAGCATTCTGAAACAGCGCCACCAGCGAGGGACCACACCTTAAAACTGTAAGCCTATGGGGGGTATTTCATACTCAAACTGTAAGATTTCTTCAATCTGATGAAACTTGTTCCATGGCTCCATGATTTATTTATGTATTTATTTCAATTATTTGTGTGCGTGTATGTGTGTGTGTAAGTACGTGAGCCTGTGTGGTTGCAGAGACCAGAAGAGGCATCAGATCCCTCAGAACTGAACTGCAGACATCTACTAGATATTTGGTTTGTTACCTACATGCTAGGATGTGAACTCTGGCCCTCACATTTGAGCAGCAAATACTCTTAATCAATAAGTCATTTCTCCAGCTTCAACTCTACACTGTCTCTATGTTCATCACTTGTTCCTTCTGTCTTAAAAGGGAGAGTGGCTTCCTAGTGCTATTAATACCACAGTGCTTTCATGGGGAGCATAGCCTCCTTGGATTCTGCCCACCCCCAAGTAAACTTTCAGCCAAACCTTCTGCGTATGCCAGTGGTTTCAGGCTGAGACCCAGACTTTGAAGAGTCCGTGTTGATTTGCCTGAATGTCCACATAAAAATACACATAAGCAGAAATAATCAAGATTGAGAAAAAGATTAAGACTGTTCTTCATACGTAGAGAATGGGTAGTTATGGCTTCTTTCTTTACAAGAAGACTGTCATCTCCTCTGCTGCCCAAGCTGCTGTCTGAGCTGAGAACGCTGCTGAATGCCAGGCAGTTCTGGACTACCCCCTCTTCACACCTTGACACTGGCTTCTAGGACTGACGCTGGAACTGGGTGCCTTCTTCCTTTGATGATCTGTCAAGACTTGTCTCCTGAGACCTTGCTCTTCCACTTACCCTGGCTGTGAGCAGCACATACTGATAGTTACCAGCTGCCCGCTATGTTGGGTCCCGTGCTGAAGGCTTGACCCCCAGAGCAATGCTGAGATGTGAAACTGAGCTCTAGGGAAGTGATTGGATCATAAAAACATTGACTTTGTCAATGAATTAAGCCATAGATGGACTCATGCTGTAATGGTATTGTGGGGTCCTTTAGAAACTAGGAGCTGGAGGCTGGAGAAAAGAGGTTACTGGGGTTGCCTTTGGAGAATAGATGGTCTCAACCGCAGCCTGTTCTCCATTCTCTCTTTCCTAGCCTCATCACATGCCTAGAGATGGTGGAGCTGGCTAGCCATGGCCTTGAATCTCTGAAACTGTGAATCAAAATAAACCCTTCCTCCTTTATCAGTTTTGACAAACAACAGAAGTCAAATGTCCTTGCTGCCCTTTACATCCTCATGATAAGAATGGATATGTCTCTCCTTTTCAAACTTTCTACTTCCAGACCATTGCAGATTCTTAGCCATATATTTAGTCTATTCCTATAATAAACTATTCAAAGAACAATTAGCATTTGTAGAAGGGTATAAAATTAATTCACTCAAGCCATTTGTTCGTAATTATCAAAGCCACAATATACTTCATTATTGCACAAACTTCATGATAAACATTTGACAATGAAAAGAATGAACCAAATTATACCAATCAATTTTTTTAACTACTTGGGGTTTACATTAACATCCATGGCCATAAAGAGTTAATTAGATCTATAAATACTTCCAGTTAAGTTTCATTAGTTTCTGTGCAAAATCCCAGAACGCTGTAACTTTAGTGATAACTTGGGATTAAAATAAAAATTAAATACCACAGGTAGTTTTCTTTGTTTTGTTTTGTTTGTTGTTTATTGTAAGGGGCTGGAGAGATGGCTCAGCTGTTAGGATAACATACTGTGCTAGCAGAAGACTGAAATTTGGATTTCATGACCCATCTCAGACTGCTCAAAACCACATGTAGCTCCAGCTCCAGGGAACTGGATGCCCTCTTTGGCTTCTGTGAGTGCCTATACATGTGCTTACACAGACACAAAATATAGACACACACACACACACACACACACACACACACAATTTAAAATAAAATAAATCTTTTTAAAAAATGATTGGGGACTGGAGAGATGATTGGTTAAGAGCACTGGTTGCTCTTATAGAAGATCCAGGTTTGGTTCCCAGCACCCACATGGCAGCTAACAATCATCCATAACTCCAGTTCCAGAGAATCTGATACCCTCTTCTGGCCTTCATGAGTACTGCATACATGGGTTCACTTACATACAGGTAGACAAAACACTTATACACATAAAATAAAAAATAAGCCGATATAACTTTTAAAAGATTGAAATGCTGTGAAAGCAAAAGAGAAATCATAATATGAGAAAATTATTTTGCTAAAAAGCCAGTGTGACTTGTCCAACAATTAAATCTCTATAGGAAATTTATGGAGCAGTCTGGATTAGAACATGATACAGAATAACTTAATTGAAGTCATACAATTTCTGTGCCATTTGTAGTTGGGTTAACAGCATATGTTCCTGAAGGATTACAGCCAACGATTAAGGAAATTAGGTTTTGTTTGAAATTAATTTAGTTATATGAATCTGCTACTATAATTTACAGCATTGATATTTAATATTTAATAACCTAGATCATAGACGAACTCTAGATAAAACTATGTCATTATGTCTTGAAATAGTATTCCCATAAGTCATTTGTATTCAGTGGCTGATAGGGAAGGTTCATCAAGGCGATGGGCCCACATGAGTCCGGCGATAAAAAAGCAGTCGTTTTAGTTTGCTGAATCCCTTCTCTGTTCCCGTCCATCTCTCTCTCCGGTAACTTACTCAACCATGATTTATCTGGCTGGTCAGTTGTCATAATAAAAAATCATGACTGCCTCACCGTCACAGCTGACTCAACTCTGCCGGCTCTCACATGCGCTGTGGCCTTTAATCATTTAAAATCAGAGGAGCTTTTCTGTAAATATCACCCCTCAATGTTTTTCTTGTTTTCTTTTGTTGTCCCCACCATACATTTCCTTGACATTTTCCCCATCATTTTTCTGGGGCTCTCTAGTAATGGCTCCAAGTTCGATTTCTGAAATGTATCTAATGTATTTTTCTCTGACTTAAAAACTTAACCCTAAATTTCTGATCGTTTATGTTGGAGTTTTTTTGTTACTCTTTTTTTTTTTTTTTTTTACAGTCCTGGCACTGATCCCAGAGTCTTACACAGGCTGCTTTATGTCTGAATCACTTCCCAGCCCTTAGGTAGCTTTTTTTGATTAGTTTTGCTTTATGACAGGGGCTTGCTGTGTAGCCCAGGCTATCCTTGAATTCACACTCTCCCTGCCTCCATTCTTGAAACCTGGGATTATATGTTTGTCACCACCATGCCTGGTCTAGATCAGGTTTTATTTCCAAGTGTATCACTAATATAAGAATATTCACATTACTTAAAAATGTTTTCTTCTTTTTAGTGCTTCTGAGTTAAACTTCTCGGTTTCTTCATTGCTCTTGCTACTGGAGTCCTCCTGACTAGATTACTTCTTCTTCCTTGCCTTCACTTTGTAATTTGGGATTCCTTCACAGACAGATATCAGCCCTTAAAACATTTGGAAACTCCACCCTTTAGCCTCAAGGATTTTAGAGTCTTATCAAAGGATTTACTCAAGAATGCCTACTCTACCAATATTCCATTGAGACATATAAATATTTGTTATACATTTATGATTATATATACTTAAAATACTAAATGTTGGTCAGTATGTCAACATGAAAACCAGAGTACAAGTACTTTGAAGAGTGTAAACAAACACATTAATATGTGATCAGAAAGGGTTTCCTGTGTGTTTCTTGCTAGTGCTCTAAAAATTCCAGATATTTGATAATATGAATAATAGAAATAATTATAATATTTATTATTTATAAATCAGAATGATTTGCTGTATGTCTGAGTATCAATACTTAATTCAGTGCTCTCTGTGTGATGGAATTTACTAATTTCTCCAAAACTAACTTCTTAAGTCTACAAAATAGAAGTATCAATGACACTCTCTTAGCAAAGTTATTATGTTACTGCACACACACACACACATACACACACACACACACACACACATATATATATATATATATGTATGTATATAGATTAGCTTGGAATCATGCCTTATATATAGCTAAATCCTCAAGAACAGTGAAATATTATTATCTGATTCAGTCTATAAAAATCAAGCACCAATTAGAAGCAAATAACATGTTAAAAACAAAAATTACTGTCACAGTCCTAGTACCTTACATAAACTGTTCTCTGACATGCTTTTTACATAATTTTGGAGTTGAAATTCTTTGACATTCTTTGGAGTAGCTCCAGATAACACTTATTGGGGTCATTGGTCCAGTATCCACAAATAATCCTCCTAGATCAATAGTAGCCCATTTGGAGAGTTGAAGGATAACCCTTTATCAAGCATATTTGAGATGCAAAGTGCTTCTTTGTGGTGTCTGAATACCATGAGCTGTTTCCAAATATACAAACTTGAAGTCTGATTCTTAAAATTCCAAATTCAAAAGCTACAGAAATCAGTATTTTGTACCAAGTTAACAGACAGAACCTTAAAACATATCCAGACTAGATCTCAAGAGTTTGCATCTCAAATTAGAATTTGGTAGTCTTTTGAAGAAAATCCATGGAGTGCTTGTGATGCAGAAAAGAGGGATTTCCACCTGTCCTGTGAGGAAGCTAAGCACAGGAGAGAAGGTAAATTTGTGCTCATTAATTTTGTTTCTGTGATAAAGCACCATGACCCAAAGGGACTTACAGAAGAGTTTGTTTCAGCGCAGTGTTCCAGAGAAAGGCTCACAGTGGTGGGGGCAGCGTGGTGGCGGGGACAGGAAGCTGAGAGATCACATCTCAGAATGTACACAGGAAGCAAAGAGCTGGAGCTGGAAGTGGGTCAAGGCTACAACACTGAAAGCCCACCCCCAATGTTGTCCTTTTTCCAGCAAGGCTCTGAGTTGTAAGTATTCCACAGCTTCTCTAAACAGGGCCACCAATGGGGAACCAAGTTTTCAGAACAGTTCTCCTTCAAACCATTACAAGCTCTAATACCCATTCCAACCTTCAGTATCTAGTTGCAGGGGAAAGAAGGAGGTACTTATATGTTCCAGTGAACTACACCAGAACACATCATAAAAGAGAAAGAGAAAATTCAAGTTGACCCAAGAGAGAAACTAAATGTACTTAGAGTGCTATGTTTTAGTTTACTCACACAAAACCCCCAGAACTTTGAAATATGTACAGTGACTAAAACTAAATAAATCAACTTCTAATAAAAGGGAATATAGGCGTAGTCAGCAGTGTCTAGAAAGAGCAACAGCCGCAGAAGGGAGGATCGTTTGCTTGGTGGAGTGGCTGTCTGTGGTCCCAGCTACTTGGCTGACAGGGGCGCAAGCATTGCTTGATCTACGGAGTCATGGTCAAAACAGAAAATACTTATTAAAAAGAGGAGGAGGAGGGGGAAGAAGAAGATGATCAAGAAGAAGAGGAGGAGGAAGAAGAGGAAGAAGAGGAGGAGGAGAAAGAAGAGGAAGAGGAGGAGGAAGAGGAAGAGGAGGCAGGGGAAGCAGAGGAAATCTACATTATCACGGGGAAGGGTATAGCAGCTAATGTTGGTGATTCCTGGGAACAATATTTCTAGTAATGAAAAAGTGCACTGATATAACCATAATCAAACCCAGGTGTATTATGTTATGTTCAATTACATAATATATTTTAAATAGTCAAATAGTTATAAAGATTTAGGAATTACCAATATCTAAAGGTCAGAAAACTTGAAAGAGAATCACACTTATGCAATTTATTATCATCATGATCATGAATGATCGTTAACCTTAGTTATTCTCCCAGGGAAAAACAGTGTTAATAGCATCTACATCCTCTGCAGTATGCATTTGAAGAATGGGTCAACGAGATAATACTTTGAAACATAAAGCACTATTAAAATGTAAAGTGTTAATTGTTCTTTGCTTAATTTTCCATTCATGAATATATCGCTGCTTTCTCACATTATTTATGGGCAGCTCTATATGTTAAATGGAAGTTCTGTCCCAAGTATGAGAAAAAAATCTAGCTATCACATTAGTCCTCAGTATAGCCTAATAATCATAGAATTAAAATTAATCTGCTGTCCAATAGTATATTTCAAATATTTAATGATTGCTAACATAATAACTTTAAGTTTTCCATTCTGTATGTTACAGAAGAAAATTCAAGGGTGGGATAATTCAGCATTCAATAAAATAGAATTCTGAATTGTGTCTGAATCTGAAACCTACTCAAAATATGCAGTTTCTGGGCTCTAGAGATCCCAGTCACTTTCCTCCAGTTTGTTAATATCTTTCTTGATAACTGGTGCCTAAACCTGCCACAGTCTGTGGCTTGCCTCGCCCATGCACACCAGCATTTAGCTTGTTTTCTCTCTTTGCCAAAAGAAGCCTGCCCTGTTCATGTATTGTCGAGTACTCAAGAAAGGCAGAACCTCCAAGGCCCAAGAAGTGAATGTTATTTGTTTCATTTAAACAAATAATGACAATTCTAGCAAATACCAGGTAATTGGTAAAATCTTGGCCACTGACTCACAAAAATGGAACTCTCCTGGTGGGGTTCTAAAAAAACTTTTCACTTTTAATAAGAGCTCAAAGATCCCAGTTCACCAACCCCTTGTCTGTAGGGTGCTTGTTTCTGATCTAGTGGTTTAAGGGTCCTGGAGACAATCTGAGAGGATGCCAAAAGGAAAGTCAGGGTGGCAGCAGACACATCAACCCAAAGCTCCTTCAGCTTTAGGCCACTGAATAAATAAATACCAATTTTTCCTTCTTTCACATATTTTCATTTCAGGGGAAAAGTCAGCCCCCTTCAATGCACAGTGACTCTGTTGACCCAGGAACATGTGTTTATGTCAAACCTTTAGATCATCTGCTAAGAAATAACTAGTATTCAGCACTTTGACAATTTTCTACCTCAAGTATCTCTTCTCTTTCTCAAAGTGCAATATCGAGCTACAGGAAAATGAGATTCAGCCCCTCCTCCAACCACATCCCACAGCAAATAGAATTTGATGGATGGGAGACTAAGCCTTCCCACACCTAGTGGGACAGTTCTACAACCAGGACCTTGCTGTTGAATACAGAAATGTTAGCATTCAATTTATGAGCTCAGCCTTCTATTTTTCTACCTGATCTGCCTTCATCAACTCTTGGGCTACCTTTTTAGTAAATGATATAAGCTCAAGCTTCATCTTACAGACAAGTAATGTATTTTGTTACCTACAACTAAAAGCATTCTGGTTCAAACACTACCAGAGCAGCAATGTGAGAGAATTCTGGAAGGGTGCAAATGTTCATATCTGTGCTTGCCATCAGAGCAGCTGGCAGTCATTAGCAACATGTATCACGTGGATGGTGACACTATGGAGCTTAACGTTTCGTTTCAGTTCATCTTAGTTTATCTACATTTAGATAATCATGGGGTTTGTGTGATGGCTCATCAAGTCAAGGAGCCTGTTATCAAGTCTAATGACCTGAGCCCAGTCCCTGAAACACACGTGATGTAAGGAGAGAACAATCTGTCCTCTGTACCTCCACATGTATGCCACGACACACCATGTATACACACACATACACACATTACTAAATAAGGAATAAAGACATACAGGTAAAAAATATTTCAAAAGCCTTATGTTGCCAGTGGCAACCATAGTGGGGAACAGGGCTCTAGATACATTCCAAGGAGGATGGAGGATAGAATGAATCAAACAATTCTATGTTTGTCTTAACACCAGAATTATCCCCACACATACACTGTGCACAATAAGGAACTGTGCTAGGTCAGGCTTTGTGAAAGGTATGAGATGGGTTAGTTAAATAGAATCTGCATTCACAAACTCATTCTAATCAGAGAAGCACAAAAGAAACAAATCCATAAAAGCTGAATATATATTGCAAAAATGGCACAAGGAAAGCACGTGAGAAGTAAAAGAAACACAATTTCTGCTGTGGAACACCAAAAAGACTCCACTGTGCAAAGCTCTAAACTACCTCTTGAAGATCAATACACTGTCTTTGGGGAGAGACAGAGGGAAATTTCCTTTATAACAGAGCACAGGGTCACAGGGAAGCACAGAAAACAGGAAACATAGGCATGCATGAAAGTGGTCAGACCAAAACCCTGCGTGAATGCCGTGAGAATGCCAAGCACGACTTCCGGCTTAGCACTCGGACCTTATCATTCTGTACAGTGGGCATCAAAGAGTCTGTGTGGCTCTGGTGATGTGCTCTCCGTAGTGTAATCAGAGTAACTGGGAATGAATAAAGATGTAGAAATCAGACATGAATCCATAGCATTAGCATATGCACAGAGGACGGAGGAGGGCTGGGGGTGGAGTGCGGGGCCAGAGCACTTGCTGAGACACAAGGTTGATATGATCTTTACCAATAGCACCAAAGAAGAAAGCAAGAGACATTTCCCAGCTCAACTCACAGATGTGTCAGATCCTGGCCACACACTGAACTCTCTGAGAAGTTTCTAGATGTCTGGAAGAGAACTTAAGGAACAGGTTGGGAAAAAGATAAGTATTTGAGAGAAAAGAGAGTCTCAGAAAACAACGGGACAGAGGTGATCAGCTTTAGCAACTGATGCACAGTGCAAAGTAGGAGCTGGAGAGATGGCTCAGGAGTCAGGAGCTCTTGCTGCTCTTCCAGAGGACCAGAGTTTGATTCCCTGTGCCCCCATTGGATGGCTCATAAACACCTCTCACTTGGGCTCCAGGAAGTCCGAAGCAGCCCTCTTCTGATCCATACAGGCATTTATACTCATGTTCCACAGCCACACACAAAGCACTCATGATGGGAAATAAATCTTTTTTAAAAATGCAGAGGTTTTTTGCATGAATGATTGTTGCCAGGGATGGAACCCAGGACCCCTCACATGCTGGGTAAGTGCTCCGTCACAGAACTACCCAGAAACACCCAATGGGAAGAAGAAGAAGAGGAAGATCTTGAAGTTTACTGGTATCTCAGGGAGGATGACAGGATTCAGAAAACTGAGCTGACACAAAGGATAAGTTATTTTCTGAGAACTCTATTATATTTGCAGCTAATAAGGAGGAAAAGACTGTCATTTATTCTTGTTAGGCTCGCTGTTGAATTCAGCTTATCATTCTGCTCTACCAAGTTCACTCTTCCTCGTTCCTGACCACCAGTCACTGCAAGCACATGTTACTCATTTGTTTGTGGTTTCCTTTATTTTTTTTCCTTCATGTGTTCAGCCTGAGAAAATTACCGAGGACACAACATAATTGAATAAGAGGAAAAGTCGGTCATTTTCCTGCAATAGGAAGCAGAATTTTAAGACCGGGTCCTGGATGCTCTGGCCTTCAGAGACTGAGGTATTGACCACCTGCAGCTCATAGCTGAATCCCTTGCCGAGGACTGTCTCTTTACACCCCTCCCCAGCTGGAGGCAGTTCGGATCAACTACATGTCTGGCAGTTGGGTATCCCTCCTCTTTTTCAGTTCTGTTCGGTTTAGAAGAGCAGTGCCAACTCCACTGCCCTGTGGGATCAGCCAAAGCATCTCCTGCAGCCTTACCCAGGTTAAACTTCCTTCGGCCTTCCTCAGTCCCTCACTGGGGTCATTCCCATGAGCCTTGTCAAATGAACTCCCTGTATGCAAATATCTATCTCCGAGTCTGTTGGCCAGAAGACTCCAACCTAGAAGTGAGATGGAAATCAGAATCTCAGTGGGCATTTTTTTTTAGCTAACTATAGGAGTTTAGACATCATTGAAAACATCAGGATTCTTTTTTCCATTTGCAAAAGAAGATTAATGAGGTTGACTTTTTAAAAGTTCTATTAATGTAATCAGCCTGGTACTGGTGAATTAATAAAGAGACAAATGAATAGATGAAAACAGATGTCTCTGAAGAAGATCCTACTATACACAAGAATTTATTATATTATCAAGGCCATTATTATCACAAAATATGATAAAGATTAATGACATAACAAATCAAAGAGGAAGGGAGAGATTATTCAACAAATGGTGCTGGGACAAAGAATGGAAGAATCAATTTAATCTTTTTGTCATGTACTGACATAAGTCCTGGAGTAGAAGTGGTAGCTCAATTCCTCGAGCACTCCAGGAAGCAGTTTAGACAGCAGCTAGACGCTCTCTCACTTATCATGTCTCTGGAAAAGAACACCTTCCGGGATCGTTTTGGAAATGTCAGTCACGGAAACCTTTGAAGACCAATAATCCATTTACTAGGCAAACTTAGAATGTGTGTACATTTAGGTATTGGGAAAGTAATTTGTATGCATAATATAAGAGCAATGTATATACAGAGATGCTCAGTAAAAGATCGTCAGGCATTTACAAATACATATATTTGCATGTATGCACAATAATTTATAAATATATGACTATGTAACCATCATTCAAGATTTAAAACATTTTTGTGGTATTGACTTTTAAAATATGAACATTCTAGACAAAATGACTTTTACTTAACTTTACAACCCAAAAGTTTACCTTGTTTGTAATATAAAGAAACCTACTAAGTCTTGAGATCCTCTTGTAACCTAAATGTAGCTTTAATTCTTCATGACCCTGCCTTGCCATGTACCGACAATAAGGTATATAAGGGCGTGTGCATATATCAAGCACTGCAAGTAGCAATCAGGAAAGAAAGAAAGATATAAAGATTATCCTATCTGCATTGCAAACAACAGATGCAATTCACTTGATAGCATCTGTTCATGGTGGTAAGGTTTTGGTCCAGGGCCAGGGATCAGCAAGGGCAAAAACCTCTGATAAGGTTGAGACTTGTTTCCTCACTTCATGTTGGATATACCATGTCAATTAAACAAATGCAGGTCCATGTTCTAGAACATAGTTCCCAGAGAATTGTCAAGGAACAGGTTCTCAGCATTTTGGGTCCACTCTTAGCCTAAAAATGAATGCTGAGAGTCAGGCTATTTTCATGAGGGCATAGCTGTGATGTGGTGTGCAGAGTAAACACTACACATTTTTAACATTTTTGTGTTTCCTGGTGCCCCACCCTGGATAGTACTCCCCCAGTCCGTAAGTCTGACCATGTTGAAGGTCTTATGCAGTTAAATGGAGGGTGTAAATGTTAGCTAAGTACTTACACAAATGATGATTTGTTAAACAGTGATGCCTATATTAAAAAGTACACTGAAAGTATGAAAAAGAACATTGATAATTACAATGAAGAAACTGAGGAAGACAAATCTAAACAAGGAAATTTCATATGAACAATGAACCAGAGTTTGCTGGAGAGACAGGGAGATAGAGAGAGAGGATCGAAAGGATGGGAAGCAGTCTGTGACTATGCTGAGACAGTGTATTGAAGTCCAGAGACATAGAAGGTATAGGTTAGTGTTGAGAAAAAGTACATTAAGATCCAGGGAAATGAAAGGGTTGGTTAGCAGAAAGAAGGAAGGCAGAAGCTGCAGAATAGGCAGGAGCCTGGCCCTGAACTGCCTTATGCCGTGGCTTAACAGAGTATGCTTTAATGCAGTTGTAATGGGAAAACCGCTTGAGAATTTATAGGAGAGTGAATTTTTAAGGTATCAAAGACTGTGGTGAAGATGATGGACGGTAGAGAAGGAAGAATGGAAGTTGGGCGACCACCTCCTCGCTCACTGGAAGAGATGATGATAACAGAAGCTTTGAAGATGAACTCAACCCAGTCAGGGACTAATAGAAGAAGAAGGCTGAAGGCAGAGGGATTCTAAGTTTATACAGTAGGAAAGTTTGGAAGAGGTACACCAAGATGCTGGTAGTCAAATCTCCTGGCCCAGATTAAAACAGCAGTGAGAGTGGTGAAGAGTCTGGGCGTGGTGTGACAGAAGCAGCAGCTTGGAGTTATTAAACAACTTTGTGTTATCACCTGTAATTTATTGCATTGTTTTCTAGAAATAAAGGAAATCAGAAAGAAGCGGCCATTAATTTGCTTTCATAAGATAATTGTCTATAATGAAAGATAACAATTCAAACTACAAGGCAGAAAATAAGCTGGAAGCAATCTTACAATGACAATGAATAGAGATAATTTCTATAAAAAAGCTCATTATTAAGAGTTGCATGAACTTTTCCAGACTAATCAGTAGTTCACAAAGAAGCAGAAATATGTAACAGACATTGCTGTCAAGAAAATGGGAGCAGGGCCTCCTTCTCCCCTCTTTCATATTAAAATTAGCATCTCTCAAATAAAGGAGAGGGTGCGGGGTTGAGTGGGGTAGGAAGGGGTCAGATAGGAGAGGCATTAGAGCTGCAGATCTGTTGTGCGTCTGGCAGTCAGGCAACACTATACACAAGTTACTACAGAATTCACTTCCTTTGACTTGAACTTTGCCCCCGGGACACTATCCCACAGAAGTGAACAGAAAGAAACAGAGATCTTTCTGCCTATAGGATTCTCCCTGCAGCTGTTACCTTAACACAAGAGGAGAGAAGATAAAAATACACCAGTGAATGGTTAGACCAATTACATCTCATCTCTAACCATCATATAGTCATTTAAATTTGTGCCAAGAAACTCTTAAACTATGAATTTAAGTGAAGCCATGTTTTCAATGTCAGCCTGACCCAGTTGTTCTTCAGCCCCCACCTTGTCAATCACACACACCCTTAGCCTAGCCTATATCAGAAACCAGGTTTCACTGCAATCTTGGCCTCTGTTGCAAACATCAGCGCTCTTTGACAGGCTCATATTCATAGTTCTCTTCCACATTGGCCTCTCACTCTGCTCTTCAACCATGGCATTGGAAATGGGTGTCATTCACTATCTCCAGGAAGCCTACATTAGAACGCAACGACAGCAAATTGCTGAAATCACTGACATCGTACATATGATAAGAAACATAGCCTGGAAGAAATGAAGTACAGCCTTGAACCTGAGGTAGGCTGTAGGTCTATTAAAAATCAAAAGATTGATGCTGAAGTGGTCATTGCTGTGAGGACAGTGGCCTGCACGAAGGTGAGCAAAACGAGGTCACATTTCTCAGTCTGCCTGTCCCTTGCCCTGCATGCAATGGGCATGCAGAATAAATTTGGTGAAGACCATGTTTCAGTTAGCTCATCTTTCCACGGGAAGAGGGAATACCTGAAGGCGGGTCTTCTAACTTGCCTGCATAGAAACCTACACGCTGCGGAACAGAGTCCCATCCAAAATGTATACATTTTATTCCTCAAACATCTGAACTAGCATAGGATTGGCTGAACAAGCAGATTGCCCTGGAGAATGGGTTGGGTTGATAAGGGAGAATGATCTCTTAAAATTGACTTGAATACTTCATTTTTATTTCATATTCCCATTATTTGTAAAGAATCGATATGCATTAATTTTATTAAAAGCAAATTCATAAAAGCAACACCATGCTTTATGTAATATTTCATAATTTTTAGCTATGCAGCATGTGAGAATGTATATATTTACATGTTCACACATGTATTTATCTGTGTGTGGTTTATAGATCACTCAGTTGCTAAAGTGTTTGCTGCACAAGTGTGAGAACCGGAGTCCACATCCCCGGAATTCAAGCAAAGCCAGACACAGTAGCAACCATGTGTGGTCCTGGTGCTCCTATGGCAAAATGAGAGGTGGAGGCGGATACTCCATCCCTGGGGCTCATTGACAAACTAGCTTGGCATCTGTATGGTTAACCACAAAGAGACATGGTCTCAAGTAAGGGGAAGGTAACAACCAATAGCAAGGTCTTCCTCTGCCCTCTGCATGTGACATGTGAGTCAAGGTGTAAGAGCACCTGTGAAAACACACACACACACACACACACACACACACACACGGGCGGGGGGGCTCAGACAGAGACAGAGACGAGACAGAGAGATAGATAACAGAACAAAGCCCAAGACAGAAACGGGAGTGTTGGTGCTAGCTCTGGCGGTGACCAACAGAGAATCATGGCAAGCGTAGCTGGTGACAATGGTGTCTGATGGTGTTTGTTCAGGCTCTGTGGGTTATTTTGTGACTTTTTCATTGATCTTGTCCTTTTCCTTTGTCCTATGATGTCATCCTCAGATGCCATTGTGAAATAGCTTCCGCTTTGCCAAAGGGAGCATGAGACTTGAGGTATGTGCTTTGGGAACGCTAGAGCCGGTTCAAACTTCTGGCATGTATGGCAGCTTCAGCCTCACCACTTTTCCAGGCACATTTAACCATGTGAAGGCATTACGTCCAGCCAGTGAGCACAGCAAACATATGTAGCACGAGTCAGTCATTTCAAGGATGTAGCTCTCAGTGTGAAAAAGATAACCCACGGAAAAGTAAGGCTGGTGGTGATGCTGATGACTGTAGGACCTTGTGGCTTCCAAAAATATTTTGTTTATTATTTTTATTTTATGCATATGAGCCTATTGCCTGCATGCATGTAAGTGCACCCATGTTGTACAATGCCGGAGGAGGACAGAAGAGGGCACCGATGCCCATCTGGAACTGGAGTTACAGATGGCCGTTAGCCACTAGGTGGGTTCTGGGAATCTATTCCGAGTCCTCCACAAGAGCAATCAGTGCTCTTAACCAGCTGAGCTCTTAACCATCTCTCCAGTCCTGGACCTTGTGGTTTCTACTTCTCTTTGTCAGTGACACTCCCCTTTCCCAGCCCTGAATGGTAAAACCAAAATGCAGGGTGTCCTCGGGATGCATAATAATGTTAAAGTAGTTCTGAATACGGAATGTTTTACTCTGGCATCTAGAATAGAAAATGCTTTGCAGAGTCAACTAGGCTTTGAAAACAACCATGATAAGCCCTAAGCTTAATGCAAACTCTGTGAGACTTACTACCTCATAGTAATTTGTGCAACAGACACCACCCCTAAAATCTATAGTTAGATGATAATTAATAGATCTTAACAAAGTCTGATTCCTGAGCACTTAATTCATTTCCTGCCTCAAAAACTGTGAATCTGAACTTGAACCTAGGATTTCTACAGACATCCATGTGTATGCCTGCCGTTTGTAATCTTCAGTTTTCACACCCAGAAAGGCTGCTGGGCTATTATTTTTATGTTGCTGAAAATCACATCTTAACACTTCTTTCCTCATAGTTTTCCCGTTATTCCCAAGGCTTTGTGGCAGCCCGATAGTGAGTGGAACCTTCAAAACTCTGTTGCTGATTCCACAGCTGCTCTCTGGGAGAGGTTCTCTGAGCTCCACCGTCATCTCCGGCCCAGATGACTTACTGACCTGGTACTTTCTCCAATTCACACTCAAAGGAAGACCTGACTTTGTTCTCATGAAGAATGCAGCCTGCCTTCACTTAAATCTCAAATATTACAGTTTTTTCTAAAGTGTTTCAATAGCAATTACACATCTTTGGCATCTGTGGGTAATATTTCCCATTCAGATTCTTATTTCATGAAGATAATGGAAAATGAATTTGACACTAGGTGCTAGTCTGAACATTGCAGAATGGAAAAACAGGCTGTGGATTTTATTTGAGCAGAAAGTCATAAAGAATACAATAAGAGGCTCTTTAGACTCCAGAAATATTTTCTAGCATAAGCCTTTTAGAAAGGAAAGCATAGGATAAGAAAAAATACATTCTTTCCTTTAACTTACTTACACAGAATGTCCTATGTTTGAGTTCTGTTTTCTTGCTGGTCTGGCATTTTGAAGGGGATTCCTAATATACCAAGAGCTATTTCAATAATTTCACTCATATATCACAACTTTGAAGAGAAATATTATCATCTTTACTTTCTAGATCAAAAGCAACAACTTAGAGAACTTAAATAACAATGCATGTCAGATCTCTAATACAAAGCAAGAGCTGAAACTTAGACACGTCTTTCTCTACATGGAATTCAAACTTCTTGTCCAATTTGGAAAAAGAGTTATATGAGATTCAATAAATCTGAATTCCAGATTGGCTACATTTAATCAGTTACTCCACTGATTAAACATATTTTAAGCACCTATTGTATACTAAGCATTATGCAGTTATCTCTTCTAGAATATGAACATGAGAAAAATCTAAGCAGAACCCTAAAAGAACCCTATTTGAAGGAGGATTTATAAGGCATTCAAAGTCACATGTGATAGGAGAGGATGGACTATGTACAGATATAGAGGACATAACTTGGAACTTGGGGTAGATCACAAGCTACAAAACAGCCAGACATGTAAAGTTGTTTGAAAATAACACAAAGACATAGCATATAGGGACAGCAAATGAAGTTGCCTTTGTATTTAGTGTTGGCTAAATTTTTATGAGAGCAAGTTGTTCTAGAGGACCACATTACAGGAAAGATATGGGAAACACGCAGGAAGTCCAAGGTCCGCAGTGAAAATAATTAAAAAGTAAGAAGAGAAGAAATCCTTGAGGAAATATGTTTCCTGTGGAAAGCTGTGGGCAAGGAGCACCTTAACAATGACTTCAACATGTCTTAGGCCTTGAAAGTAGCAGAAACAATAACCAGAGACCAAAACTTGTTCCTTTCAAGCCTTCCTGGAACAACTGCCATCAAATGATATCCGTTTGCTAAACAAAGGCATGTACCTGTACAACCCAGTTGATCTGCCCTGTCCGGAAGACTGTACAGCTTAGAGTTCTGTGACACTATATTTTTAAAACTGAATTCTTTAACAAAACAAAAATGCTTAGTATAGATAACGATTCATTTCTTCGATCTGATTTTTAAAAATTCAGTATATGGCAATGTGGCCTCATTCCTCATGGACTAAAGATATGAGTTGCCCTCACATTAGATAGCTCATGTCTCCTCCAGTGCACTGCATATACAGTGTTCCTCCAGCCATGCATACCTGACCTAATTTCACTCATTCTGTGTACTTTTGACTGAACACTGTTGGCATGCCTTCAAAATAAACCAATGGGAAAAGGACCGCTTGGTGTCTACTTTGGCAGTTAGTTAGCTTGCCCTTGGAACTTCTTTACTTGTTTTTATTATTGGTCTTATTTATTATTAATTTATTACTTGTTTCTTTATCACTTATTTCTTCTTTATTTCAAGTGTATAACCAGATTCCCATTATGATAGTGTCCTTGAGCAACAGTGTACAGAGAGACAAAGGGACTAGTACTCCATGCTCTTCCCAAAGCCTTCTGTGGAGCTATGCTTCTCTAGCTAAGATTGGAACAGGGTGCCAGGAGTCATTTCAAGACCCACAATTATGGCAACTGTGTCTTCTTGAAGGATCATTTTTATTCAAAGATGAGTCATTTGAGATCTAATTTTGATAAGATGTAGAATGACAGCAGAAATGTGCGAACATATGTCACAGAAAGAAACTGCAGAGACATTTGCCATTCAGAGTGGGAGCCCAGGTTCACACACTTTGTACCCCTGCTCAGCACTTTGTCTTCAAAGTCCGGGGAATGCATCCCCAGACTTCTGCTAACTCCAAATCATTGCAGTTTCTGTCCTTGGTGGCCTCAACCTCTCCTGAATTTCTTCCCGGAAATCTTAGGGATACAAGGCCATGTGTCCTACAAGCATGTAGACACTAAGATACCCCATCAAAATGAAGCAATTCTTCCCTGATTTTTAAATACTGTTCCACTGAGGCCCAAACTCATCAAAGTATTTTGATAGAAGATTAATCTCAAGTTCCGTTGTGTAGATTCCAACACCAAGTAGAATGTGAACTTGAATGAATAAATCAAACTTACAGTCCCCAATTTCTTCACAAGTCCTTTGTAGGATTATTGAGAGATTAAAAGATGCCAACATTTGTAAGGCATCTAAGATAATCCTTGTGATGTTGTAAGTGGTACGAACCTTGCTTAGGGAACACTAAAATTCTGTTTTTTTAAAGGTTATCTTCAGGTGGAAAGAATCTGATTATTCATTTAGGAAGCCTCCTAACCTCATCTCGAGACAATAACCTCAGATGATATAACTATCCACCTACCCTCCAGTGACCCAGTCTTTGGTTTTACATTATCAGTGGAAGCAAAGTACTCCAAAATGAGAACTTCTGATTCTGAATCACTGCTTGTGACTTGACACCTCAAAAAGCAATAGAGAAACTAGGCCAAGGGGAAGCCTTGCCAGACAGTGTTTATTTAAAAAATGTGAGAGGCTCCATTTCTAAGATTTATTTGCAGATCACAATTTAAATAACAGAACAGATATTTCATACCCTATTGTACACAGTGATATTTTCTTTGGGACATTGTTCCATGTAACCCAAACTGGTCTCAAACTCACTATGTAGCCAAGGGTGACTTTAAACTTCTTATTCTCCTGTGTCTATCTTTTGAGTGCTGGGATCACAGGCCTGGACCACCACGCCTGGTTTACATAGCACAAGTCACAGCTTTGCGTGTGCTGGACAAACAGTGATTCCCAAGTACATGCCTAGCCCAGCATTTAAATAAAATCATTTGCATATAATTACTTATGGGCATCTTTTAATTTTGTCTGAAAGATTCTACAATCCAAATACCTCAACCAACTACATGACAGGAATCCACTCTAAGAATAAGGCTCAGGTTATCACTCTAGTAGGAAATTTTATAACTAGTAAGCAATAAGAAATCTAGCCATTTGACAGTGAGGGGATTAGCATTGCCTAGATGTTTAGAAATGTTTCAAAGTTTATAGGTCTTTATTATTTTATGATTTTTAGAGAGGGTTATTACTTCATTCCATAAAATAGAAAACAAGTTCCTTTAAACATTTTGGTCTCGGGGCTACTTGACAATCTTTTAAAAGATTCATAACACCCAAGAGTTTTTGTTCATGTAGACTGTGTGAATATTTACATAAAGATTTGAAACTGAGAAATTTTAAAACTATTTCTGTTTTGATTTTATTAAAGTAAAATTCAAACAAATGCATGTTGAAATAAATTAAATGGTTTCCTGAGAAATAACTATGTTTCCAAAAGTTTAATACTTAGTGAGAGTGACCTTGTCCGGAGTCTTGTAAACCCTACAGCGGACAGAGCTCAAGTGAGCTCTCCACCGCCCTCTACGCTCAGACCTCAGCATTCCTTCCTTCTGTTTTTCTTATCGAGGCAAGGTCTCATGTAATCTCGGCTGACTTCTACCTCTTTATACAGCTGAGGATGACCTTCCATAACTGGTCCTCCTGTCTCCACCTCCCAAGTTCTGGTATTACCAGTGTATGTGGTGCTGAGGGTCAAACCCAGGGCTCCTGCATGCTATGCAGGCACTCTGCAAAGTGAGCTGTATCCCTAGCCCTCAAGAAGCTTTTCATACAAGGCTCGGTATCCTTCTTTGGTACAACAGTCAAACCTGAGAAGTGACAGTTTCTCTAAATTTAGTTGCATGTGCAAGTCAGATCAGGGAAGAATCTTTTCCAGGTCCCCTGGCATCTATTCTGTCTCCACTTAGTGGATTTTCATCAATTAACAATTTTGGAAGATCATGCATTGGCCATTTTGATAGCCTGGTTCATGAAATTACATAAATCACCTGAATGACACAGATATCAAGGATTACATTTATTAATATTCTATCAGTTTTTATTAGAAAAATCTTCAAGCTGGCAATGATGGCATATGCCTGTTGTCCCAGCACTTGACAGACTGTGGAAGGGGAATGTTGGGTTCTAGGCCAGTGTGGACGACAAAATAAGACCCTATCTCAGAAACAAACACTCACAACCAAATCAGAAAAGCCTTTAGGAACTGAGGTGTTATCAAGCTCATGGTAACATATCTCAAAGTTCTCGTTTTTGCTTGAAGCCCAAAGGCCATCATCAACAACAAAAACTGTCATTTGCTTCCCCTGAAGTGGGAGGTTCAGTTGCTCATTTTAAAGAACATGTTTAAATATACAGGTCAGAACAGCACAGTCTACCTGCCATTCTTTGAAGCAAGAAATATTTACCATGGACCAAGGCTACCTGGAATTGTCCTCCCACTGCCACACGATGCCGTTTCTCGGGATAGGAACTGTAACAGGATGGCCAACACATCACTCCCATTCAGAACTCTATACAAGGCTCAACAAAATACAGAGTTAAGGTTTCCTGCAGTGTTGACTGTATGAGCTACAATTGTGCTTTGTTTGGGTTTGGGGGATCTTATTCTATGGCTGGACTTACCAGGAACTCACGGCCCTCCTGCCTCAGCCTCCCGGGTTTTTGGACTACAGGGCCAAACAACATGCTGTACTCCGGGGTGTTTTTAAAGAACAATTTTCTTTTCTCCCTTTTCTCCTCTCCCCTTCCTTTCCGTTTCATTCCTCCCTATTCAATTCCATTTCTTTGTTTGCTTTTCTATGCGGAAAGGTACGCTAGTGAGGGGTGCTTTGGCCAGCGTGTAATTTTCTGGCCTTTCATTGATTCATGACAAGGTATCAAAACCATTGCATTGGCACTATCTTTATGGGTCCACGCAAGAAGAAAGCCCGGTAGTGCCTTAGAGTTGTGAAAACTGTTTTGACTTCCTGTTCCTCTGGAAAACGTTTCAGATCAAACTGAAAACCATGATCTGAGAATTTGTAGATTTGCTTTCCAAGAAACTTTCCTCTTCTTTATCACCTTAACAGTCTGTCTGACATCCCTTCTTTCTGCGTCCTTGACCACCGCCCTCAAACATAATTTTCATTTCCTTTTTTACTATCATCCATCCCCACGTTTGAACTGGCCCCTCCAATAAATCGTATAACAGCTTGCTAATCAAAATGTGGCTGCTGGGCTAACAGCATCAGCGTCACCCAAGAGCTTCTTAAACATACAAGGCTCCAGGCCACTGCAGAGGCTCGGTATGTAAAAGCTCCTGCTACACAAGGCTGATGAGCTGAGGTTGATTCCTGGAATCCCACGTGCAGGTGAAAGAAGAGAATTGACTCTAGAAAGCTGTCCTCTGATCTCCACACACATGCTGTGGCATGCACCTGATTCTATAGACATCACACACACACACAGTAAGTGAATAAACAAAAAAATTAAAAGAGACTCAAGATCTAATGTTCCACTCTAGTCTTATTGCATCCCATGGTACATTTAACAAGACCCTCAGATGGTTTGGTTTCCAGTGTACTGGAGACCTGATATATTTGCTATTATGCTTTCTCAGAAAATCTGTTAGTTCATCATTTTAGAAGATACCCCAAGTTCAATATGTAAAATAGGACATGGAGAGAGACGGAGCCTGAATCCATGCTGTGAGCTCCTGCCTTTAGTTACTCCTGCCTGAACCTATGCAGTCTCATGATTTTCTTATATGAATCAGTTACATTCTGATTCTTTTTTACATAAGTTCAAATTGGCTGTGGGGCTTTGAATGAGCATGTCTCCCATAGGCTTTAAGTATTTGGATATTTTGTCCCCAGTTGGTGTCCTGTTTTGGGAGGTCTTAGAAGGTGTGGCCATGCTGGTGGAAGTACGTCATGGGGGCAGTGGGGCTTAGAGAGTCCTTAAGCCTTGCCTGATCTCCAATCCCTCTCTGCTTCCTGTGCCTGCTTAAAGATGTGAACGCTTAGCTTCTGTGTCTACTCCAGCCACCTCTCCTGCCATGATGGACTCTGACCCGTAAGCTAAATAAACTCTTCCTAAGTTCCCTTGGTCAGTGTTTCTATCACAGCAACAGAAAAGTGACTAATAACATTGGCTTTTTGCTCCATACAACACAAAGAGTTTTGCCATAAGATGAAATAAACTTAAGAGGTAAATGTATAATTTGTATTTTTTAAGATTTCTTTCTAAGTATGCATATATGTGTGTATGTTCACATGAATCTGGTGCCTGTGGAGGCCTGATTCCCTAATGCTCAAGTTACAAGTGGTTGTGAGCTGTCAAACAAGGGTGCTGGGAACAAAACTGAAAGGGCCTTGCTTGCTCTTAGCCACTGAGTCATCTCTCCAGGCCCTGATCTGCATTTTTATACTCTCACAGTGTCTACTATGTGTCTTCAATATGATGGTCACTGTGGTTTCCCAACTCAGCTCTAATTTTTAAAAATATGTATTTTTTAAAATAATATGAGCATGTTGTCTACATGAATATGTGTGCACCACATGTATCAGCACTCACAGAGGAGGCCCGAAGAGGGTGTTAGAGTCCCTGGAACTGGTTACAGAGTTGTGAGCCACATGTGGGTGCTGGGGACTAAACCTGGGTTCTCTGCAAAAACCACCAGAGCTCTTAACTGCGGGGCTGTCTCTCTAGCACCTCGGCTCTGCTTTCTTGAGTCGTCTCATCTCTGTAGAATACAGGCTGGGAACGTTGCCCATTCTGGCTTAGGCATTTAGACATTCCTTCTCAAATGTTGACAGTGGGGACAGAGCCTTCATAGTTTCCTAACCAATGGCCTTCTGCCACTTCCCAGCCTATTTATCTCCACTGCTTTTATGTCATTACTGTGTCTCAGTGTGACTTTAGCTTCTCACAACACCAAAATATAGATGCAGTTCCCACTGTATCTCAGAAACTTGATGAAATAAAAATAAATTTTAAAAAAGATTTCATGTGGATGACTATATTGCCTGCATGTATGTAAGTGCACCCATGTCATGCAATGCCTGCAGAGGATAGAAGAGGGTGTTGGCTCCCAAGAACTGGATGGGGTTACAGGTGGTTGTTAGCTGCCATGTGGGTGTTGGGATTTGAAACTGGGTCCTCTGTAAGGGCAGCCAGTGCCTCTAACTGCTGGGCCATCTCTCCAGCCCCACTTGATGAACTCTCAATCCATCTTGAAGAGCCTTTGCCAAGACTCAGAGAAGTCTTTCCTCATGGCCCGCTCATTTCCTCTCTGAGATTATAGCCATACTCTCCATCAAACCTTGCAAATGAGATTAACGTTAATCACATAGCTGTCAGTTTAGCCCGTGTGTAACTTGTCTTGTTGCTCTGACAAAATACCTGACAACGGCAGCTCAGGGAGACGAGAGTTTATCCCAGCTCACGGTTTGAAGGGATGCAGACCCTGTGGAGGGAGGTCATGGCTGCTGGAGCATAAAGCAGGGGTCACACGCTCTGCAGGAAGGGGCAGAGAAATGAGTACTGTCACCTGGCTTGCTTTCTCCTTGGTATTCCGTCTCCAACCTCGGCTGGTAGAATGGTGTGACTCACATCTAGGTGCTCTTGAGTTTGACCTCTCTGGCG
Source organism: Eospalax fontanierii (assembly GCA_035773235.1). Classification (NCBI taxonomy): domain Eukaryota; kingdom Metazoa; phylum Chordata; class Mammalia; order Rodentia; family Spalacidae; genus Eospalax; species Eospalax fontanierii. The sequence goes on from CM069540.1 coordinate 6,055,801, forward strand.
ACCTCACAGACATACCCAGAGGTGTGCCTTTTAGATGGTTCTGAAACCAGCTAAGCTGACACCGAAAACGAACCATCACAAAAAATCCTGCAAGACAACGAATCTCTTGAATTCAGAAATATCTGTCATGGCCAAAATTCCGGACTCATACAGAACCTGACTTTCACTCTTTAAATTAAATGTTTATTCAAGCTGAGAATAATTGGAGTTAAGAATTTTGGCCCTTACCCTCAGCCCTGCCATTTATTTGCCTGTGACCTGGGTTAAACCACTTATGCTATTTCTATTTCTTTATCTATAAAATGTACTAATACAACAACTCCAGAGACTAATAAACAAATTCCCCCTCCTCTGTACAGAGATGTGTATGTCTGACTCACTGAAGCTGTGAATGTGCTTCATCTCAGAGAAAAAGGAACTTGCAGGTATAATGCAGTTTTCAGATATCAATATGGTGGGCTTGTTCTTGGTTATTGGGGTAAGCCTAGTCAGGTGGGCCACTGAAGGGAGAGACGAGGCTAAAGGGGAGCTGGAAAGGTTCAGCATTCGAAAAGGACTTGATCTTCCGTTGTTGACTTTGTTGATGGAGGAGGGACTAGAGAGGGAGATGGAGTAGTGAAGAAATGCAGGCAGCCTGCCCTGGTTGAGAACAGGCTCCTGATAGTACCCAGAAGAGAAGCAGAACCATACAGTCCCATAACCATGTGAAATGGAACTCTGACAACATATGAACGGGCTTAGAACTGAATAGCCAAAGCCTCCTGAAAGCAGCCGCCCTCTGCAAAGCCTTGATTTCAGCTTCAGAAACGGAGTTGGAGAGCCAGCTGATCCAAGCTGAGCCTGCACTATTGACCCACAGAACTGTAACACAGAAAATAGCTATGGTTTTAAACCACTGAGTTTATGGTAATTAGTTATGACAGTCTAGGAAAATGAATACATATGTAATGTAGCATTTTATAAACTAAAAATGTCAGGTAAATATGTGCTCTCATCATTCCAGGCAGTGATCTAATGGAGACTTTGGGTTAAAGAATGTACTCAGGCAACGTCACATCTATTACAGGAAGGGTAAGGGTGGCAGGGGAAAGGATGTGATGCTTAACTCATGAATTTAGTTTGCTTCTCAGATGTTTAACTTTCAGGCTGTCTCTTTCCAGATCCCTGGGGATTCGGCCTCTCTGAATACAGAAAGGTTTTATTAAAGCTCAAGTCCTTTTAAAAGCTTTTAATAGCTTTCTTTAAAAAAAAAAAATCCTAACTCTGTCTTCCATGCTATTTCCCCTAAATGCAAGAAAGCACCAAGGTACCAAAGAAACACAGGAGACAAAATTAAATCAGAGGCCATCCCAGCTCCTCCATTATTCAAAGCACTTAGTGGATTATAAATGATTTAAGAGTGATATAGCCAGACTTCGCAAAGTAAATAGTTTTCATTTTCCTGATTGGTAAGCAGGAGAGAGAAGAGTCCATGTTCCCATTAGCAAAGACTTTGCCAAAAATAAGAGCATCTTTCTTCCTGTCTACTTTTTCAAACATGGAGGCAAATCAAGAGAAAAGAAAGGAGATTACAACTTCACTACTGCTCTTATTGGTGGACAGTTATCACCTGCCAGCAGGCTACCAGGGACTCCACACAATACAGGAACAGGAGCCCATGCACATGAACTATAATGTAGATGAAGCCAGTCAGCGATCAGTACCACAAGGTTCAGGCTGAAGCCAATTTTTTTTCTTTTCTTTTTTTTTTTTTTTTGGCACTTAGGGCTTGGAGTATTCAAGACCAGCAACATGTTCCATAAACATTAATTAATTATGCTAGGCTGAAATTTAATTCCTCCAGTGAATAGAACATGTATACAGAAGATGAAAGAGCCAGCTGTAACCCAGTGTTCACTCTAGCTCAGGACTGTGAGATGAGGTAATAATGATCACAATAATAGCCGGACTAGTAATCTGCAAAACACCCTGGAAGTATTTGCTAATCAACCATTTGTCTACACTGAGGGAAAGATAAATATTCTCCTTAACAACCTAAGGCATTGTGGCTTCAAGTGCAATGGACTTGCCCAGAAGTCTCTCATAAAATTTCAATTGGAGAGCGGAGAGTTAAGACTGAGCATAGACTATGAACCCTCCCAATACACTATTATAAGAACATGTTTGAAGAAACTAAAACAAAAGGAATACAGGATGTTGGGAGGGAGACATCACAGCTGGAAGATTGGCAGAAGTTGGAGGGGACAGAATGGGGTTAGATTTGATCAAAACACATTACAAAGGTATATGAGATTCTCAAAGACTAGATAAAAATAGTTTGTAAAGCTTAGAGGGCTTTTATTTCTAGAGTACAATTCCTAGGAACACCCAGAAAAGAGGGAGGAGGCTAAGGAATTGGAAAGGGAAGTTGATGCATCCTAAGTAAACTTCCCCGGTCAGGGAGTTTCTATTAACTACCATATTTCCCTAATTTCACAGGATCCTTCACTGCTCAGACAGCCACCAAACATGTTTTCAGTGGGACTAAAGATGGGATAGAGTCTACAGATGGATCTGTGTGGTCCATGTAGTACTTGAGTTTGCAGTGGATGTATGTAAAGCACAGGCACTCTGGTCCACTCTTCATTGGGTAAGAGGCAAAGCAGGAGATACTCTGGCTGTTCAGACACGTAGCGTACCACTGAGAGGTCTGCTCATGGAACTGCGCGTCTTGACACCACCCTGGGAAAGGACAGTGGGGCTGTGATAATGTCCCGGCTTGCTGCATGATTAGGGCAGCTCTCCGCTTTCCCGGCGCCCTCTATCCTGCTCCCTCGGCTGCTCTTCTGTCATGTCCCACCTTCTCATTCCTGGCTCCCAAGAGTACCCAGGCTGTGCTTCCTTCTGAGAATATATTCTTAGTCTTATGTCATAAATGTTTTGAACTACAGAAATATATAGGACTCTAGTGTTTCAAAGATCTATCTAGTGAAATAGTCTAACCTCCCCCAGCACCTTCATCTGTTTTATGCTTCTTCATAACAATTATTAATCGTGAAATTATATTCTGTTTTTGTTTCATTTTTAATTGAATCTTGCTGGAATGTGAGAGACAAGTCTAAATTATCTTCACTGCTAAAGTGTCTAATTCAGAGCTAAATCATAAAAGACAAACAATAGTCAGCATATTAATGAATTAATAAGTTGTGAATATATTTCCAAGTATTGTCTGTATCTATTACTACATTAATAATTGTAGAATATTACATCAAGCACCAAATGTATCGACAACACAACTGTTGTCTAGGGAATCAGGGGTCCCACATTTTTCTTTTAACCTAACCTAACTTTAGGGTGCTGCTGGGGAAAGATGAACAGCAGGAGGAAGGATTCAGTTTTTTAAAAAGCACTGTTTTCCACAGGCAGCTGCGAGTTTGCTCCAGACGCTGGAGCTGGTTTCTGGCGGCATCTCTTCACCTGGGTGCCTGCAGCCGCCCTCCCCAGCTCTCCTGTCACGAACTGGTTTCCCAGTTCAGTGACCTCGGCTTCACAAATCCTACTTAGAGATGATGGGATTCAGAACTAAGGGCCCGGAAGCCTGTTCTCTCTAAACGTTAAGCCCTTCCCACCTCAACTGATTGAAAAAGAAAGGCACCAGGTTTGTGTTTCCTTTACCCTTTGGTTTTAATCTGTGTTATCCCTTTGGGAAACTAATCATGGATCCAGTAATCAAATTACACTAATTTTGGACAACCTATGTATGCATTGATTTTTGAATGACCAACTACATCTGCTAAATTTAAAGCCCTTAGGAGAGATTACCCAGTGCTGTGATTTAAAAAACAGCTTCTGAGGAACTGGAGGAGAAGTTCTGAGGGGAAGTGAAGGTGTTATGACTATTCTTAAATGTGTGGTGCTGGGTGAACCAGGCCATCCGGGGTCCTGTTCTCCCTCCACCTCCTTATTCACAAGATGAAGACTCAGCCATGAGAACATTTTGAGCCTTCCTGAATTCTCTCTTCAGTTTCCTGATAGCAACTCAGCACGGAAGCAGCTGATGGAAGGTTCGTGATCGGACTGTGTGCAGACTTGGCTAAGAATAGATTTTGATCTTCCATAGCTACAAGATCTCCCCATTCCACACTGCATACTGAAACGGAACTGTGTTTTTCTTATAATTATAAAGTGCATGATTGTTAGGTCTATTTCCTGGAGGCAAACTGTATTAATCTGCATACCTGAATGCTCTTCCAATAAGCATCTTCGTGAAAGCATCTGGAAGTTTTGTCATCATCACACTGTGTTTAAGAAAACTAAATTAATTACGTGCACTTTAATACTGAAAGTACAGAGTAACAAACCTTCCCTAGAATGCATATTTTATCCACCATGCGCAGAGGAAAGACAGATGAAAGAAAAGTGTGTGCTTGAGCAACTGCTTAATAGTGTGGAAGGCGAGGGGCAAAGCTGCAGGATGAAAAATGAATGCTACAGTCAGATATGTCTGAAATAAACGAGACAGAAGTACCATGGCTAAAATACAAGGGAAATCTCAGCCCCGGCTGCAACACAGATCATCACTAATAATATATTTCTGGAGGCTGACAAAAATATAATCAATTTTTCAGTTCATAAAATTTTAAAAAATCGAATTTACATTTGCTAAACCAATTAACAAATTCTAATTTACGCAGCGTTGATGCTTCTAATTGGCAGCCGTGCATTTTTATGAGTCTTCTTGTTAATCTCTTATGGTAATCAAACTCACAAATTTAAAATTCATTGGTGTTCTTGATACATGGAACTAGTTAAAATTCTTAATTAAATTAGGGTGACTAAAAGAAAAGTCATTTTAAAAGTAAAATCATAAAGTGTTGTGACTAATGCTGTACAAATTAGCATAAAGTAGTTTTGGGGAGAATCATTTGGAAGACTTTGCAATTCGGAGCACCTGCTATTAGTGCACTTGTTAAACTTTTATCAATTAATCATTACTCTCTCAAATAGCAAGAAAAATTGGATGTTGTGAATATGAAGCAAGTGATTAATTGAAAAGGCGAACTGCTGACTGGTTCCATTATTACCTGTGCTTTAAGAATTTTGAGAAATAAATGTCTATTATCCATTTTATGAATACATAAATTATCCTAATGCGTCCCATATTGGATGGTTTTCTCTCTTCCTTATCCTATGGTAATTGTTTTCTCAAAGTTGTAGAAATGACTTGAAGAACACAGAGAACACAGATTTTGTAATGGGATATGATTATGGCTTCATCAAAAACATTTACTGACTGCATTATTTAACCCTGCTCTCTCAATACACAATACCCATATTCTATACTTTAAAACAGTGTTGGAAGAGGGAGCAGTTGTTTTGCTTTGGTGAGGAAATCAATCCCTATTTGAAGTACAATTTAGGATTAAGCAGTACAGCACCATGGCTTCAAAATGTTAATTAATTCTCAATTTGCCCTGCTGTTTTCAACCCTGAGCATTTAGACTGCAAAGGGCACTTTGGCTAAGACCCATTTTATTACAAGTTGAAATTGCAAAAAAAAAAAAAAAAAAAAAAAGAAGATCGATTTAGAATTGTGTTTCTAAATCAACGCAGCGGAAGCAGAGTACCCAACGTCTTTGCTAGAATGAACTTTTCACTACTCCAAGACTCACACAGGCATCTCTAATGGTCTCTGAACATCCAGAGATTATCAAGAAACGTGGCTTTAAGCACCATGAAATTACACTAGCTATTTATCTTAGCTAGTCATAGATCAAGTCAGGTAACCGTTAGATGGAAAGTTTCAAATGTAGGAGCAACTTCAGCGATATTTTCCCATTAGCACAAGAGGATGTGGGTCTAAATTAAAAAGAAGTGTGGAGCATTGATGTGGAGAGATGATCTGTACCCCAAAGCTTTACAAACTCCACTTCTACTAAAAACAGTTGGAAAGAGGACGCCACTCTCTTACCTTCTAGAAAACTATGCCTAATGCAACATATCTTCCAGGGAAGCTGTGGGATTACCTTGGTGGCCGCCGAGGGTCTGCTCTTGCATTGGGGTCTGTAGTAGTTCCCCCTCTCATTGTGACAAAAGATCTGACAAGGAATAAGTTCATGAGATAATGGTTTGTTTTGTCCTACTGTTGGAAGGGATTCTGCCCATCATAGTAGAGAAGTTATGGTTGAAGGGATGCAAGGTAGCTGGTCACAGTGCATCCTCAGTCAGAAAACAGAAAGGGAGGGAATCTGGAATTTTACTCTGGTTCTCATCTCCTTTTCTGGTCTAGACGCCAGGCCACGGAATGGGGCTGGTCACATAAAGAATGGGGTCCTTCTACTTTAACTAAACCTTTCTAGAAATTCCTTCACAGACGCACCCAGAAGTGTGATTTTTTCTGTGATGATTCCAAATTCAGTCAAGTTGACAAAGATTAACCAAAGAATGCTCTTAGATTATGTATGTTCATGACTATCAGACCACAAGAAGGTTCTGATTTACAATTGAACTGCCCTGGCATTTATAAAGAGAGGTTCAGCATCTATGACTTTTTTTTTGGCCAGGCCATTCTGTCTGTGATGAGGGCTCTTTATATTAGAGGCTCTTAAGCTGCACCCTGAACCCTGTCCACTTGAATTAATAGAATTCACATAGGTATGACAGCTGCAAGTGTCTGTAGACACCGACAGACTACAGGAGCTAAAAACACGCTTCATCTGTAAAATGATAGAACCAAGTCTACAAGATTGTGGGAATTAATAAAAGAATGATTATCAACAAATTACATGATGCCTGGCCTATCATTGGTCTTCTAGTAAAAGTAATTTTGGTTTTATATTATTATTTTGGCTTGATGTTGGGCCAATATCATTTCACTAAGTGAAATTAAGGGCCTTGATACATTTTGAAATTACAAAAAAGACTCAAACAGAAATGATAATTTACAGGTGCTGTGGAGCATCTAAGCCATATTGCAGAGATTACTTCCTATTTCTGTATCAAGTAATAAGTATTTTCCTGGAAACCCCAGGTCCAGTAGCTCATAGAACATTGTGAAATTCAAAGAAATCAAAGTCCGATTTGAAATTTCAAAGAACTTAGAAGCTATTCAGAAATGGTCCTCTACACATAAAATCATGAAAGGAAAACAAATCACCCTGTTTCGCCCATATTTTCTAGATCACAAACTCATTGAGAATGGCAGCCTTTTCCTCAATGCTGCTTCAATCCCCCCAACACTGGTACTTTAGAAGGAGTGGAAACTCCATAAATACTGTTCAGATGGAGCAACGTCAGAGTGAAAAATGCACTTTCTTTCAAATTACTCCTGACTTATTATGTAGGCTGGTTAAAGTCAGTTCCATACATGGGTCTCTGGATAAACGGAGGAGCTACTAATGATACCTAATGCCTGGCATGCATATATACTCCCAAACAGTTTGCAGAGTATTTTCATTTACATTATCCTATCTCATGATAATATATCATCAGCCTTCTTGTCCTCTGAGACCTCAGAAATTTAATTGCTACAGTTGTATTATGGGTCCTAGCCCTGGAGTGTTCCCAGCCTGGAATGTAACTATGTCATAAATGAACTTGACCAAACAAAAATATGGTTAAAAACAGCAAATCATTCTATTATACGTAAGATTAAGTAATAAATATAAAACCTTCTAGGCTTCATCTTATGGTACAGAAACACAAAACTAGATGGAACCTCAAGATCTATTTCATCGTAGTCTTCATCAATGAAGGGATGAGGCTGAATGGGGAAAGTTACCTGGCTCTCATTTGGTGAGTCATTTACCATGTCAGAATCCAAAGTTGATGACTGAATATCTCACTGTATCTCAGAGACAGATGATTTAAATCTAACTTAGACTGGTTAAATTTCCTTTAGCTCTATGAAAATAATTGCAAATTCTAAGAGCATGTACATTTTTAAAACCCCCATTAATTAACCCAGTAGACTAATGAGTACATATTTTAGTTAACCAATATGACAGGGAGTGAGGTGATTCCACTGACAGCCCTGAACTGTCCATTTGCTTATGAACTCCATATGGAACTTTTTCTTTTCAATTTCTCCATTAGCATGTAATATACACTGGGGTACTCATCTAATTGCAGAGAATTTTTGCAACTGTCATTAAATGAAAATGCATTAACTATTTAAAGCAATATATGCACTCATCATGAATTGTCAATTCTGTTTTATACTTGAGATATTTGGAAATGCTTGATATTCCATGAACAGGATGAATGATGTGCCTCATCACAGGTGTGGACAATAGGCCTCATACTCTTCTTTACATATAGACATAGAAGCTATTGATATATATGGAGAATGCTGGTGGCTTCTGGCTAAGACATTAAAGAGCACCATCTGCAATTCATGCATTGGGTCCAATGAGCCGTGTTCATCTAAGCAGAGTGCTTGCAGAGTACAGAAAGTATAGAAAAACTGCAATAATAGGTGTGGAGCAGAGTAAGCCAACCAGTAGTAATTACACTCAAGGACAGAATTAAGGACCCTGTCCGTTACCAGTTATTTGTTGGGTTGAACCACGAAGTAGAAGTTAAACTTTCTTTGAACACTCTCCGCAACTAGAGACACTTTTCAGAGTCAAGTTTGGATGGAAATATAAAGACTGTAGTCATTTATCAGTGTCAAAGGACAGAGGTCATGTTTTATCCATTTTCGTGCACATTAACAGATCCAACAAATAATTTGTTAAGCTGAACCAACATTTTCTCCAGAATATTCCCCAAAGGTCCACATCATATGATAAGCCCTGCTAGGCAGGCCCTCAGATCTAGGGAGGTCAAACGTCCAAGGTCTCCTCTCTGTCCTGCCTGAGTAACCAGGTTTGGATACTTGGTTACTTAAATGTGAGTGCTAACTGGCTGCTAAATTTGCTTGTGAAGTTTCTAAGAGCCACTCGAACTAATTTTTATCACCATTAATTCTCCCTATCATTTTTCTTAGACCAAGAAAAAAAACGGGCTTATATTTAACCAGAAAAACTCCAAATTTTAAGTCAATGTTTGTGGGCAGACTCAATAAGAGAGTTTTATAAATGAAATCACCTGCACAGCCCTCTGTCTCTGTCAGTACTCCCATCAGACCACTGGGAAACAAAGACAGTCAGTATATAACCAGGGGAGCATGTGGCAGGACAGCCAACAGACTCCCTTCTCTTAGAAAATGATTTGGCTGTGGTGAGTCTCCTGTCCACATGCCTGAGTGACTAAAGGCCAACAGAAATTGCATGCTTAAAAAATGACCAAAACTTTGATGCTTCTGCCCTAAATAACAACACTCATTTGGTCCAGACCGTTCCATCCCATCTCATGTCAAGAATGTGCTCATCCAGAGCCTGTTTTCTCCTATTCTATTAGCCCTTTCCAGATTAAGGGGATGGACATTTCTGATGTCATCCCTGCCCATGTGACACCACTCTGTCAGAACAAAGCCCTTTATCAATGCAGATAACTCACCACTATGTGTCGATGCAGCCTAAAAGGCCTAGAGCTTCAAAAATTAAACATGAAAATGTCCACTTAGAAATACTCCCTGTGGAAATGAGATTATTTGTACGGGGTCTGAAGTGCATGTTCCCTTGGAAACTGCTAATGATCTCAGTTCTGCAAGGGCCCAATAGTTTGACACTTTACCTTCAGTCCGCTCACTGGTAGATGCTTCTTGAAAGGTGAGGTTCTAAGCTATGTATCTCCCAATTAAGGAACCTCAGGCATTGAAATATTTTTTTTTTTTGAAGCAGGGTCTTCCTGCAGCTGGCCAGGAGCTCACTAATATAGACCGGGCTGGCCTTGATTTCACAGAGATCCACTTGCTTCTGCCTCTGCCTCCTTCGTGCTGGGATTAAAGTCCTGTAGCTTAATGCCTGGTTAAATTTTATAATTATTAATTCAATTTAACACCTGCATCTTAGAGCATCTGGTTTTTCCACACTCATGGTACTTGATTAGTTGTTTGTTGGGAAAGATATTTCTAGAACATCATGCCTCTTTTCTTCTGGTTTGAAAGGATTTTATTGTGTCAAAAGGAGTGACTAGCAAGTTGGGAACAGCAGCGTGAAAGCTGGGCATCGCGTCTGAGCTATTTGTCTCCTTTGAGCAGAGCATCTGCTCTTCCATCCTGAGTTTTTATCTCGTGTGGAAATGCTGTTATGTAGATGTCACATGAATTTCCTTGTCATAGAAAACACATCCACCTGTGTGAGCTCCTTCCCATCTTAACCACGCGTTACAAGTGTGTTGACGCCCATGCTCACCCTGCTGCAGTGATTCCTGAGCGAATGAGCTGCGTCAACGCAGAGCTCTTAGTATTGTCCCGCCCCCCTAATTCCAACATGATTCTTAGCTGAGCCCAGAATCCCAAGTCTATGTTGAGATTTATCACCTCTCTGGTGATCTTTTGAATTTACTTAGCTTTATAATGTTCTACAAAGATAATCTTCCCTGGAGAACTGAAAGTTGATACTGATGACCAGCCCAGAATTTCCCTACCTGAAGCCCCCAGAGAATGAATTGGCCATCACTTCCCACCAGGCTGCTGCTTTAGGTATAGAAACATTAACCTAAAAGGGACATTTATCATTGAATGTGTTCCCAAAGCAAACGGGGTGCTAAATGGTAGGTAGAAATCCAGAGGAGATATTATGCTTGTCTTTGGATCAAATATTCTCACATGCCATTTATCATCCAGAAACATATTTAAGAATTCTGCCATAGTGACCCAGGGAAAAGGCTACTCACTGTCTCTGCCTCTCTTCCTAGACTGCTGATGACGTAGCCAGGGCCTACCTCTGACCTTCAGGTTCCGATTTGACAGTGTCCTAATCACATTCTAGTACTATGATAAAACACTGACCAAAACCAACTTGGAGAGGAAAGGACGGAGTTTACCTTACATCCTCTGGGTCAGTCACAGTTCATCACTGAGGGAAGTCAGGCAGGAACCTGGAGGCAGGAGCTGAAGCACAGGCCATGGCGGAATGCTGCTTACTGGCTTGCTCCCCTGCCCGTGCTCAGCCTGCTTTCTTATACAACCTAGAACCACCTGCCCAGGGGTGGCTCCACCCACAGTGGGCTCCGCCCTCCCATATCACTCAACAATCAAGAAAAGGCCCCACAGACACCGCCACAGGCCAGTCCAATGGAGGAAATTCCCCAATTGAGGTTCCCTCACCCCAGGTGTGTCAAGTGTACCACTGAAGCAAGCCAGCACAACAAGGAAAGTTGGGCAGCTAAATAAATCCCTGCCCAGCTTCCTATGCAACATGTGAAATAAAAAAACAAAGGTGGATCTCGGTCTTTACACACTTTACACCTTTCTAAAACACAGACTTCTGGTTCTGTTGAAATGGAGCAGCCCAATCCCCCGGGTCTTCTTCCTCATCACAATAAAAAATATCCGAACACCACAGAACAAGCAAGCATGGGAATTATAGAAAGGAGGCATAAAGAATGCTGTGTACAGGAGCTGGAGAGATGGCTCAGTGGTTCTTGCAAAAGGCCCAGGTTCGAGTCCCAGCACCCACATGGTGGCTAACCATTGTCTATAACTCCAGTTCCAGGTGATCCAGTGCCCTTTTCTGTCTTCTGCAATCCCTGCATGACACAGGTGCACTTACACACATGCAGGTAGTACACACATACACAAAAAGAAAGCTGTGTTCAGTGGGCTTCATGACCTGAGGGTCAGCATGGGAGGGAATCCCCTGTCACTCCCTTCCTGCTTCTACATGTCTAAGACAGGTCAATGAAGGAGCCTTCAACCCAGAATTCCAACAGGCAGAGACCAAAAATAGTCCAGGAGCAGAATGTCATCCAAGCCAGGGGACAAAGGATGTGTCACTTAATATTAGAAACCTTCTTTAGACAGGGCAAGAAGAGAAAGAGACTCGTGCTACGTCCATGACTTTGTCATAAAGGAGTGAGGTGTCTTCTACTTCACCCCTGCAGTGCTCTGATTCCGAGTGTGCTTGAAGCTCTGGGGATGGGTGAGGAGATGATTTCCTCCCTGTTAGAATGGGGGATCGCTCCGACTCTCACCAGGATACTCCCTGTGTGTCCTCCCCCACCACCACCCAGCACCAGGGGACTGGCGTTCATTCCAGCTACCTTCACCTCAGGTGGCAGTGTCAGCAAGACACAGTGCGGCTCTGAGCCTCCACCCAGCATGGGCAGGGGGAGCTGGTGACTTCATTTTGGACCCTGGAGTCATCCTGGGCCTCCCGGGAGCTGGGCCTTCAATGTCTACCTGGTACTGAGGAGGTAGGGATGGTTGGAACTCTAGTCCTCTTCATTTGGAATGCAAGGAACTCGACTGGAACTATGCTACCATCTATATAACCTGAAGCAGCAAATCAAGTCTGTGCCTGTTTTTATCTTTATTCATTGCACATAGCAGTGGGTTCCATCTTTACGGGCTCCATTCTCCAACAAGTGCATGGTGCACTTCAACCGTACCTCCACCGCCCTGTGAGCCCACGCGTCTCTCTCCACTCCTATTGGCCCCTTTGTTTCCCTAGACAATTTCACTTCTGCTCTTATATCCTATGAATATGTATGGATCTGAGGTGCTTGTATCCAGGTTCCACCGATGACAGTATGCCATACTTGTCTCTCTGAGTCTGACTTGATGTGCTCAATATAATCAACTCTAAGTGTATCCACTTTCCTCTAAATGACGTGATTTCATTCTCCTTTGTAATGGGATAACATTCCACTGTGCACATGGACCTCATTTTCTTTACTCGTTCCTCAGTTGTTAGATATCTTGACTAATTCTATCACGTGGCTCTTGTGAATACTGCTGCGATAACCAGCTATACACAAGTATCTCTGTGGTATGCTGACTTACCGAGTCTTGGCAAATGCCTGTGATCAGAACAGAAGGATCATCTGGTAGCGAGTGGCCAGAGGTAGATGATGAATGGGTAGACCTACCTATACCTTGGCTTGAAACTTGGTCATAAAATAAAGGTGATTAACTAGGAGCCAGAGTCCCATAATGTCCAAGTACATTTAGGAAACCCCTGATTTGTCATCATATTAACAAACAAGAACGTCACAGCTTGAAAGAGAAGGATCCATTGATGCCAGCTTCAAGTGACAGCATGTGTGTGTGTGTGTGTGTGTGTGCACGCGCGTGCGCACCTGGGTGGGCATCTGTGTGGGTGCACATGGGTACAGAGGCCAGAACAACCTTGGGTGTCATCTCCCTTGATTTTAGACAGGGTCACTCATTGGGGCCTAGGGCTCACAAGTAGGCTATGTTAGCTAGCCAGGGGGCCTCAGGGGTGCATCTGTCCCTGCCTCAGTATTACAAGCATAGTTTACCACCTGAGTTTTTACATATGTACTGGGAATTGAACTCAGGTACTCACAGTTGCACAAGCTAGCTCCTCCCTCCCTCCTTCCCTCCCTTACAAATTTTCTTGAAAAAGGAAGTAGAAAATTGTAGCAAAGAAATAGGACACTTTGTTTATGCTTTTTTTTTTTTTTTTTTTTTTTTTTGACAGGATCTCCCTAGTCCCAGTCCACCTGGAAGTCACTATGTAGACCAGGCTGGTTGTGATCTCACAGAGATCAGCCCGCCTCTGCCTCCTGGGGACTGGGATCAAAGGCATGCACCACCATGCCCTGGCAAAATAGGAAGTTTTTGTTCCTGACTCAAATGAAATTATAGAAGGGAAAAATACAATAACCAAAATGTAAAAACTCACTCAATGTGTTCAGTCGTAGAAAGGAGTGACTGGAAACAGAGCCAGTTAAAGGCAAGACCAATAAATAGAACTTACCTGATCTTAACAATAGTAAAAAAAAAATGGAATAAAATATCAAATAAGCCTGGTTTTAGAGACCCATGGTTCACCAAGACAGCAGATGCTGGTCTTTTTGGAATTGTAGAAAGAGAGAGGAACGGATAAGGGAAATCACGTGAAGCAATAACGTCTGGGGCTCCAGAGATGGCTTCTCAGCTGGGAGTATGTGCTGTTCTTGCAGAGGACCCATATTCCGTTCCCCACACCTACATCTGGCATCTTATAACTGCCTGTAACTCCAGCTCCAGGTGTTTAGATACCTCTGACCTCCTTGGACATACACACTCATGGACAGACACAAACATACACACAACTTAAACAAAAGAAAGCTTAAAAAAACTAACATCTAACAACTCCCCAATTTGGTGCAAAGATATAGACCTACAAATTCATAAAGATAAGCAAACTTCAAAGGGAATAGACCTAAAGAAATCCATGCCAAAATGCATTAAAATTAATTCTGAAAATGAAGGACAAAGAAAAAAAATCTTCAAAGCAGCCAGAAAGAAATAACATATTACTGATTAAAAAAAAACCAATTTCACATCTAAAACCACAGAGACCAGGAAAGAAGTGACACATTTTTCAAGTGTTGGAAGAAAAGGGCTTAACTGCAATTTCTGTGTGAGGTGAAAAACCGTCTTCAAAAATGAAGGGAGAACCAGGACACCCTCAGAAGAAAACAATGAATTTATGATCACAAATGTCCTGTTGGAGAAAGGCTATGGAAAACTCTCTAAACAGAAAACAAGGCGACCTGGAACTTCAGAGGGATGCCCCAGTGAGCACAGCAAAACGGGTAAAGGTTGCAGATACTCCCGCAGCTCCTGAGCTTCCCATAGCACATTGGGTAATAAAACAAAAATCAACACCATCTAATATCACATCTAATATACAATGTAAGGAGGAAAGACTTAACATACATTTTTAAATGAGAGACCTAGGGCATTGAGGGATGGCTCAGCAGTTAAGAGAACTGGCTGCTCTTGCAGAGGACCTGGATTCAATTCCCAGCACACACATCAGGCAGCTCACAAGTAAGTGCCTGTAACTCCAGCTTTATGGGATGTGATGTCACTTTTGGCTTCCTTACACATCTGCCTTTACACACACACACACACACACACACACACGCAAGTAAATCTTTAAAATAAAGAAGAGGAATCTAAATGTACACATTTAAAATTTGACTTAAAGTGACTAGACTTAAAACTGATATAAATGAAGTACGCCTTATTTTTATTGATTCAATTCTACTAAACCCTGAAAAGAATGTTCACGGATCCTAAATGTAGAAAAGGAAAAACAAGAAATTGTGGAAACAAACTGAAAACAAAGCTTTTGTTTTGTACTTCGTGCTGCCTTAAAAAACATAGTTCAGGTTCCCGTATGAATTCAATGTGAAAAACATAATCATTCAGAGGAATCTCAGACATTAGTGCCTGGGGTTCAAGTACAGTGAGGCTACAAATTACTGTTTTGAACCTGACGTTAGAGCAAGCTTTCCAGAAGGTTTTCCTTTGTTCTGGCTACAGAATGGCAACGCTCATTTTAGTCCATCTTGATTGTTCAGATAGCTAACACTGGGGTGCGCGATCCTTCTGCAAAGCTCAACAGCAACGAGTGGTCTAGTTTGAACCGGCTGTGTTTTGCTCTTCCAGTATTATGTAATTACTAGTTATCAGAGTTACTTATGTGAAAGCATTTTATAATCTTCTCAATACTAAAGAAATCTAAATGTATCAAATCCAAAGCTTTCTCAGCTGACTCTACTGGAGAAGAGATACTTAAGGTGCATTTATTTTATTTTTAAATTTTTTATTGTGTACTAATGTGCACACATTGTGCATAATAATGAGTTTCATTTTGACATTTTCATACATATATAAGGATCTTAATCATATTCATTTCCCTCCATTAGCTTGTTGGATTCCTACTTCTGCTAATCCTCCTCCCAGCGAGCCTGCCTCTACCTGTGTCTTTTCATGTGGTTGTGTGTATATGTGTGTGAGAGACAGACAGACAGACACACAGAGATAGGGACAGATAGATCATGCAGAGAGAGACAGATAGATAGAGAGACAGAGAAAGGAGACAGACAACAACACAGAGAGAGAGGGAGAGAGAGAGAGAACATACAGAGAGACAGACACAGAGAGACAGAAAGGAGACAGGCAGCAGAGAGATACAGAGATACAGAGAGACACAGAGACTAATGATTTCTTTAGGGTTGTTCACAAGAACATGGGCTCCCCACCACTGTTATATCACTGAGGAAAATGTCTCTCATCAACCATTAACTAGATAGAAATCCTCAGGGAGGGTGGGACCCAGTCAAAAAATTAAGTGCTAGATAATGCCATGAGAAAATTCTAATCTGTACACTCACATACACACATGCACACCCCAACAAATACACACATGAAGATGAAGAAACAACCTCAAAGAGGACAGAAGAATATAACACTGAGGCCAGAAATTTGATATCTCAAATAATTAAAAGTATGGATGATATCATTTTTCAATATCAGTGTAAAAACATTAAATAAAACATTAGCAAACAAATCAAACATGTATCATGGCCAAATATTTATTGTAACAATGAAAGAATGGTTCAATATTTTTCAAAAATCCATTAACATAATTCAGACCTTAATAGATTTAATAAAACAAAATCATACATCTTTCTAGATGTTTAAGAGGCATTAGAAAATTCAACATCAATTTCTCATTTAAAAAGAAAACTTTGTGAAACAAATTACAATGATTTCATCCTTAAAGAGAAAATATTTCATGAGGAAGCTTCAGTGATGACAGTTGAGGGATACATTGGTGTTCTCTCTACCC
This sequence comes from Eospalax fontanierii, assembly GCA_035773235.1. Taxonomy (NCBI): domain Eukaryota; kingdom Metazoa; phylum Chordata; class Mammalia; order Rodentia; family Spalacidae; genus Eospalax; species Eospalax fontanierii. The sequence goes on from CM069540.1 coordinate 6,072,483, forward strand.
TCTGTTCCACTGTCCTGAGCACTGGGTATAGAGGTTCCACTGGAGATGTGTCACTTAGGGTTGGGCATTTTTTCAGACACTTCTCTGTGTGTGACCAGTTGTGGAACTCTGCAATAGTCTCACCCACACCTACCTCAGGGAAGAGGGGGTGGAGGGACTGTAACTGCCAGGGTTGGTGCATGATCATAAGGAACAGAGTCTTCTAGACCTCTGAGAACTTGCTCATATGAACTTGCAACAGTGATATCAGCAGGCACACGACTCATGCAAAATCAGTCCGACAAAACCCAGCATAGAGCTGGGGAAACGGGCAGCAGGCCCCAGCCTTAGCTGAGGAACTATTGGCAGCTGATCCCTGATGGGTGAGGGAGAGTAGGTCTTCTTTAAGGGAGAAACTCTAGATAGGCTGACTGGACTCCAGTGGATGGACTTGCATTGAGGGATGCCTGGGTACACAAACTTTAAGACATAGATAGGCCTTAACATATAAGACGATAGAATGCATGAAATCCAGTGTATGCGGTGGGAGTGAGGGTGGGTGGAGTATGCGGATGGGAGAGGAGGTTCAAATATGATTAAGAGGTCTTGTATGAAATGCAGAAAAATTCAATAAGATATATATATCATTCTTTGAGAAATAAAGAAAGAAAATAAAAAATAGCAATAAAAAATCAAAAAAATGTGTGTACATATCTGTAAACACATCCTCACTGTGTAACTTCTCAATAATATAAGAATTTGTAATGATAAATATACAATAATTAGAAAAGAAAAATGTATCTGTGGCTGGAGAGATGGTTCAGTACTTAAGAGCATTTGCTGTCCTCGCAGAGGACTCAGGTTTGGCTCCCAGCACTCACACGCAACTTACAGCTGTCTGTAACTCCAGTGAGTGTGTGTCTGTAACTTTCAGGTGATAAAACGCCCTCTTCTAGTCTATACAGAGACTGCATGTACATGGTGCACACACAGACATGTAGACAGAAAGCAATAATTTTAAAAAGTATCTGTATGCATGAATTTTGAGTTCACTTGAAAACTGATTGAAAATTCTTATAAATTATAATATGAAAACATAAAATAAAAATACAAGTTATTCTATATGTATGTATTCATATATGAAAAATATTTTTCTGAGCATCTACTAATGAGATACTGAGCAAGAATATAGAGCTAGAACATGTATGCAAGTGGCGCTCTCTACTCAGAAGATGTGACTTGGACCTAAGTCATCTCACCTTGTATCAAGATATTAAATCAGGGGCTGGAGAGATGTCTCCTCGGTTAAGAGCACTGACTGCCCTTTCAGAGGACCCAGGTTCAGTTTCCAGTAGTCACGTGATGGCTAACAACCTTCTGTAACTCCAGTTTCAGGAGATCCAACACCATCTTCTGACCTTCATGGGCAATGAACAACACAGGTGCACTTACATACATGCAGGCAATATACTCATAGGTATAAAACAAAAGGAATAAATAAAATATTTTTAAAGACATTAAATCATCTTAGATTGAAGTTTTAAATAAATGATAGTCTATATTCTGTAATATTTTAATGTTTATGCTCTTAAAACCAAGTTAATACATGATTATATGCCATCTCAAGTCCATAATAAGCACCAGAACATGACTTGACATTATGATCTCTGGAAAGAAAGATGAACGGCAAGGGCAAGACTGGACATAGAAGACCAGCTTGGCTGAGACAGGAAACATAGTAATGCTGGCCACTACAGTGTAATTCTGTAAGTATAGATGGAAATGTGTCCTCACATTTGTGGTGCTTTTAATTAGAAATGTCCCCTGTAGATTATATGCTTGAACAGTTGGTCCTCAGTTAGTGGTGCTGTCTGTAGAAGTTATAGAACTGTTAGAATGCAGAGCCTTGATGCAGCGATTACATTACTAGGGGTGGACTTTGATGGTTTATGGCCTCACCCCACTTCCGGTTTGCTTTGCTTCCCATGTGGGATGGGATGTGATCTTTCAACCTTCGGTCCCTGCCACCATGCTTACCCTCCTGTTATGAACATCTAGTCCCCTGAAACCATAAGCAAAAGTAAACTCTTCCTTGAACTGACTTTGACCATGTTATTTTACTGCAGGAACTAAACGTTAGGATTGCAGCATATAACCCCGATATTCTGTGCAGCAGAAAGCATTTGGACGGGGATGACAGGGATACCAGCTAAGCTGGTAACTATTGGACTCTTCGGAGTTTGGCTTTTCTTCACCATTCAAAGTGGCATTTTGTTTTGTTAAAATCTTAGCCAAACACTTTTCATTTCTTCTTATGAGCTATGGAATGGTGTCAGACATGAAAAACTCATTCTTATTTCCTTTTTCAAATTAGATGTCTTCTACACATCTACTTCCTACAAGCTAATACTTTCTTTTATAACCAGAAAGCTAGATAGACCAAATGGTATCCAAATCGTTTTCAAAATCCAGCATATGCTCTGTGTTTTTTGAATGGAAGTAATAACAAAAATTTTAAAAACTATGTTAGTATCAAAAATAATAGGAATATGTTTTTCTTGTCCACATTTGATGAAATACATATAACCTTATAAGACTATGTTCATGTTTTGAAGCAAGATTCCCTGAGTCTTCAGGCAAGGTTTCATTGTCCTTGCGCTCCCCTCCCTTTACAAATTTTCTGATAGGTTCTTTAAAACTACCCTTCAAATGATATTAAAAGTAAGTTATTCAGACTGGAGAGATGTGCCAGTGGACTTAAGTTCAGTTCCCAGCACCCAAGTCAGATAGCTTATAACAGCCTGTAATTCTAGTTCCAAGGATCCAGTAACTCATTCTGGCCTCCACAGGCATTGCACTCATGTGCACAAAGCTCCACTCACATACATAGCTACACATAATTGAAAATAAAAAATGAAATATGTATGTAAATGAATTATTATAGACAAATATATTTCCCGCTATTAACATTAAGCAAGTGTCCTTATGTGCGTAAACACACATTAATTTTGATTTCAAAAGCTGGATTACTTAAAGAAAAAAATACACATGAATAATCTGTGTAAAATTTTTTTAAACACCATATTAACCACAATTACAGAGTACTGAAGAACTGAAAGGTACTAGAAAAAAAAACAAAAAGAAGACGAAATAAGGTAAGTAATAAATGAGAATGAAACATGAATTAGAAAGACATATGCTTGGATTGGAGAGATCAACTCACAGAGCATCAGCATTATTCAATTCGCATAAAAGTTACATATAAAAATATGTAGTCTCAATAAAACTACAAACAGTTAAAACATAATTCTTAAAATACACAAGCATATTTATAAGAAAGTGCTGGTGGGGCTAGAAAGGTGGCTCAATAGTTTAGAGAATTTGCTCTAAACTCAGGAGAGAACCTGAGTTTAATTCCAGCACTCAGCCGGTAACTCACAATCACTTGTAGATCCAGCTCGAGGGGATCTGATGTCCTCTTCTTGCCTCTGTGTGTACCTCATGTGACACACATTTATAAAGACACATAAGCAGATGGGTAAATAAAAATAAAATTAATATTGAAAAGAAAGACTTGGAAAATATCTATGAGAAGTATCTCTAACTGTAACAATTAAACACTGGGCAAGCATTGGCACAGGGGCAAGTAGACAGAACGGTGAAAGAGAAATGCTGACACGCATCTCATTACTGTGGAAAAGACAGCTAGTAAGTAAATGATCATAGAACAAAAGGACAACTATTTATAAAAAGACACCAATAAAATTACCCCAGCAAAAATTCCCATCCAAATGAAAAATCCAATATGAAATGAAGATATCAACATATACTAGCTATATATATATATATATATATATATACATATATAAATTTTGTCATTTATGTAATATTTTGTGTCCTATTCTAGTATCCTCTACCTGACTCAAAATGACAATTTTTTTCATATCCTGCTTCTGGAAACTTAGGGGTTTAATTACTTTGTTGGGGTGTATGATTGAGTTTTAACTGAATTTTGCTCACAGTAAAAGCACATTAAGGTTTCTTCACACAGATGCCAGTTATTGTGATATCATCTGATAAAAAGACAATTATTTCTCACTAAAATTATCTTGGTAATTGGTAAAAGCATTGACCTTATAATCATATATACAGATATATACATAGATGTGGGCATCTGAACTCTATCCACCAGTCTTGTATATTTATGCCAACATCATGCAATTGACTGTCATCAGGTAACATCAATCTTTCAAATCCATTTTCCTTTTAAAAATATACTTCATATTTTATTTGCATGAACTTTGACTCACATTAATTGTTTTCTAAAATGTCTATGGGTTTTAATTAAATGAAGTTAAGCATACAAATTAATATGGAGACAATCTGTTCCCTAACAATATTCAGTCTTCCAATTACTGGGCCCGGTGCCTCCCAGATTATTTATATCTTCATTCTCAACTCTTCACAGTGTCCCATGCATAGGTACTGTACGTTCTATTGACATTATCTCTAGACACTTTACTGCTCTCAAAGTCACTCTAATTCTTCCTGGCAAATATCTACAAGCACAGGAGATTTTTATCTGGTATACAGTTATCTCAGATTATTCTCACTTACTAGTTAGAGTTCCTTTATGGAGAGTCCTGAGGAGTGTCTGTGTGTGGGCTGCCAACATCCAGTCTACTACAGTCCATAAAAGAAAAACAGAGCTTTGTTTTCTTTTTCATATATATGTATACACATATCAATGTGTTTTATTTCATATTTTATTGCACCTTTTGGGACTTCAAATTCAACATGGAAAACAGTAAGTGGGAATAAATATTCTTGATTTTTCCTCAGTTTTTCCAGGAAATTATCCCATCTATCATTATCTGAAGGTTTGCATCTCTTACGTAATAGCTGCATTTTATTGAAAGGTTTTAAAGTGAATGAATAACATTTGCAAAATAGTTATACTGTGTCAGCTGAAATGACTTTGTTCTTCTCTGTTATTTTCTACTCAAGGATCTATATTCATTGAGGTGAAGATTGAAAACCGAATTACAGTCTTGGCTAACTGTCTTAGATCTTTTTTATATTGCTTGATTTAGTTTTTCAGTACTCAGTTTGGAATTTGCATCCAGTTTCATGGGGGATAACCGCCCTTAGCTTTGTGTCCTTATACCGTCTTTACTTTTGCCATATGGAATCTGATTTATGGACTCGTAAAATACTTTAAGGAATTTGCTTCTTCCTCTGTCTTCTGAAATGGTTTGTGCAGTGTTGTTATTTTTCTTGTCATATTCAATAGAATTTCAATGAAGCCCTCCAGGCCTGGGATTTACTTTGGGAAGAGCTCTTACTTCGTGAGCGGTTCCTTTCAGGGATACAGAATTGCTCTAGCTGTCTGTTTCTCTATGAGCCAGTTTCGAAATTTGAGTTTTTCAAGTTTCCCAACTCTTGGGTTTGTTGGAATACAGTCACTCACAGCACTGCTTACAGTCAAAAACGCCCTGCCTGATTTCTTCATGATAATGGCGATTTGGTCTCTTCTGTCCTCTGTCATTCCTTGATCGTTTTCAACCTTCTCAAAGTGCAAATGTTTTAACTCCAGGTCACTGCCTGTGTATCTAACCCACTCAGGTTTTATTAGCTCTGCTGTCTGGCTTCTTGGGTGGAAGGGAAGTTCCTTAATTGTAATTTTTCTGTTTTCTAATTAAAAGATGATTCTAATTAAAAAAATGAATTAAAAGGTAGTACATTTCTCTGTATACAACACTTATCCTCACATTTTATTTTTTAATATTTTATTTAATTTTATTTTACGTGTATGAATGTGCTGTCTGCATGGATGTAAGTATATCTGTGTCATGCAATGCTCATGGAGGTCAGAAGAGGGCACTGGATCTCCTGGAACTGCTGTTACCGTGGCTGTTAGTTGCCATATGGGACTGGGAATCGAACCTGGGTCTTCTGCTCTTAACCACTGGCCGTCTCTCCCCTTTCTATCCTCACATTTTAAAGTGTAGTTTTCTTCACATTGAGCTCCAAATATTTTCTATTTTCCTTTGTGATTTCTGTGGTGGGTGTGGAATGTAGAAGTGTGCTGAGAGACTGGAGGCTAGGTTAAAGGTTAAGAGTCCTGGCTTCTCTTGAAGAGGACTTACCCATTCAGTTCCTAGCACTCTAATGGCAGGTCACAACCATTGCAACTCCAGTTCCAAGAAATCCAACACTGTCTTCTCACCTCCTCTGGCATTGCATACATGTGGTACACTTACATACATACAGGCAGAACATCTATACAGATAAAGTAAAAATAATTAAATAAATAAAAATTAGAAATGTGTCAACTGACGTCCACAAATTCAAGTTTTTCTTTTACTGGGTGATTTTCTTTATTCTTATACAATCATAAAAAATGATTTCAGTGTTTTGAGGTTTATTGCTCGGTATGCGTACTGACAGGCAGGAATTGACTCCACAGTGGCTGTGTCAGAGTCCTCAGAACCTTTTCCTAGGCAAAAGAATTTTTCAGTTGTCATTGAATCATTCATTTTGAAATGGGGAATTCTGGGTTATTTGTAAAAGCAAAGTGCAGGTTCTATTTACTGGCTAGTGGCTACCCTGGATAGCCGCATTTCTCACTGTTTCCGGTCAGGACCATTATGTCTCCTCCCATGGCCCTGTGAAAGTGTAAGCTGCCCAATCTGAACCTCAGTCCTGGGATTAGTCAAATTTAATAACTTACCACATTTAAAAATCCCACTTAACTTACGGTATTTGAAATAGGTCTATTTTCATACGTTCAAATCATTGACATTTTCTGTGAACTCTTCTATCTTTACACAATTCCATTGTTTTTAATAATCCTAGTTTTACTAGCTTTTAAATATTTAGAGTATTAACTTTCTGCCTGTGATTAAAAGCTATAAGCATTTTCATTAGTTATCATTTGTCTCTTTATTTAGTCAGGGATGGTTCTGTTTGTTGTTACTTTTTGGCCAGGAAAATGTTTAGAGGACTTTTAACTCAATATTGCAATTGCATTTCTCCAGTAAGCAACTCTAGAAGGGAAAACATAATGAAAATGTTAGATCTTACTTGAAGCTGATAATCCTGCTCAATTTTTAAAAATATTTTACATATTATTTTTATTTTATGTGTATAAGTATATTGCCTGCACGTGTGTAAGTGCACCTGTGTTGTGCAATGCCTGCAGAGGCCAGAAGAGGGCATTGGATCCCCTGGAACTGGAGTTACGGATGGTTGTTAGCCGCCCTATGGATGCAGGGAATCAAACCTGGGCTCTCAGCAGAAGCCCTCTTAACTGCTGTGCCATCTCTCCAGCCCTATCATGCTGAATTTTTCAATTTTAAATTTAGGGAACATTTTTTACATATCTTAATGTAAAGTGAAAATGTCAATTAATTGATAAGATATGGAGTATAAAACATGCAACATAAATGCAGAATCAGTGAAAGCAGGAAAACACTGTGAAGTGAAAATCAAAGTGGAAATATACATCGTCCCATGGAAATGTCAATGTAAACTGAAACATACGTCATATTACATAATTACATTATTCTGCCTTCCCAACTCACATATCCGGAAACCATAACACCCAGCACAACTGGTGCTTCTCACTCCTAGATCTTGTTTTGTACCTAACCACTGAAAGAAATCAGAGGGGCTGAGGAAGTGGTCAAACAAATCTGGAACACAGGAAATTTAACATAAAGCTGTAATATTTCTATGTTCCTAAATGAAGGCTCTAATCAAAGACCATTGAAGTTATTATAAAAGTACATCAAGGCATGATAAGGGACTTTCAATGTCTGATTTTGAGATTCTGGGTCTTAAATATTAAAATTTAAGTATTAAAAAGGAAAACTGCTTTGTTTTAAAAAAAAAAAAGCTGAATACAAATGGACAAAAAATATAACATACGGAGTAATAAGCGTAGGGGTCTGCAGTGCTTCTCAAAATAAAGGAGAGGAGGGAGAGAAGAAGGGAGGCAGGGGAGGGGGGAGGAAGAAAGAGACGCTAATGTGTCTATTTTGTAATATATTGCCAATCTGATAATTTTTACAGTGGATGAGGGCTCAAAAAACTAATTCTGGAAAAAGAGTCCTTCCTGGGATTGGTGAGCCAGACATTCCTCCTGCTACTACTGCAATTCTTTTGTTAAAAAAATAAGTTTTTATTATTTTTATTTTATGTGTATGTGTGTATGTAAGTACATCCCTGTTGTGCAGTGCCTGCGGAGGTTAGAAGAGGGTGTTGGACCCTCTAGAACTGGAGTTACAGATAGTTGCTAATTGGCATGTGGGTGATGGGTCCTAAACCCAGGTCCTCTGTGAAAGCAGCCAGTGCTCTTAACAACTGAGCCATCTCTCCAGCCCCTATGATTCCAGTTCTTTACTCTGGCACCCAGAAGTTAAAGAGAAGGAGACCAGGGAAATGCAGAGGAAATGAACTCTGCCCCCAAATAGCCTCAGCTAATTAAACTTTGAAAATGACATTCAAATAGTAATAGCATAAAAACTCATAATTTTCTTACAACTCTACACCTGAAGGAAATGATTTGGACAAAGAGCAATTGTAGGTTAAACAATGAGGTAAAATGTCACTGGAGTGTTGGGTACAGAGAAGCCTGCTAGTCATCGAATCCACAGTCATCAAACAGGATCACTAGTGTTGGGAGAGCATATCAGGCATACTTCTTGATGTGATAAAGACAGAGTACCGAACATTAATAAACACTGTTCTCCAAAATGATGACTAGACACATCTTCAGACCAGCCCTCCTGCTCTCTAAAAAGAGAAGAAGAAAGGGTGGAGAATCTGCAACTCTGTCCATTAAGGATTTGGGTCGATGCTTTTCTCTCCTTTCTCTCTTTCTCTTTTTTTTTTTTTTTTTTTGTTTTATCTTTATCTGGTTTGAGTATTAGAGTGGCACTGGCTTCATGGAAGGAGTTTGGGAGCTCTCCCTCTGTTTCTATCTTTTAAATAATTTCAGCAGTATTGGCTGTGGGTCTTCTTTATATGTCTGGTAGAATTCTTCTGTGAATCCATCTTGGCCTAGCCTTCACGAGGTGTTGTATTGCTGTTTCAGTTTCCTTATTGGTTATGGATCTGTTTGAGCTGTTGATTGTTTCTTGGTTTAACTTTGGTGGTGTCCATGACTTTAGAAATTCACCCATTTCTTTTAGATTTTCAGATTTAATGATAAAATTTTAAGCATTCCCTTACAATGTTCTGGATATTTTGGTGTCTGTTGTTACGTTTTCCCCTTTCACCTCTGATTTTGTTAATTTGGATTTTCTCTTTCTTTCTTTTGGTTAATGTTTAAAAGAACCAGCTCTTAGATTCATTAATCTTTTGTGTTGTTTTCTTTGTTTCTATTTCATTAATTTCTGCTCTGATAGTTGCTATTTTTTTTTCATTTACTAGGTTTGGGGTTGGTTTGTTCTTGCTTTTCCAGGGTTGTGAGTTGTAACGTTAAGTCATTTACATGTGCTCTTCCTGATTTTTTTAATGTAGGCACTACGAGCTTTAAACAAAATACTGGCAAACTGCATATAGACACAAATCAAAAAGATCATCTACCATGATCAAGTCAGCTTGATCAAGTCCTCAGAGATTTGGGAATGGTTCAATCTACGAAAATCAATAAATGTAATAAAACATATGAATGGACCGAAAGACAAAAATCACATGGTCATTGCAATAGATGCAGAAAAGACCTTTGGCAAAATGGAACATGCACCCAACCTAAGGTACTAGCAACATGCATTCAACAACATGAATTCAACAAAAGGTGCTGGCACAGGTGGATCTCCACCTGTAGAAGAATGAAGTTGGAGCCTTATCTTTCACCCTGCACAAAAGTCAACTCCAAAATGGATCACAGACATCAAAATAAAACCTGAAACTCTGAAACTTCTAGAAGACAAGGCAGCCAGTACCCTCCAAGATGCTAAATATGAATCCTTATATTTACAGACAAGTATACAGTACACCACTCATCAAAGAAGCTTTTTTTGTAGCAGATAGAGCCCACAGAAGAATTCTACAACTGATCAGACACAGAGAATATATGTCTGAGGGATTTCAAGTCCTAGGTAACATATCTAGGGTTGAACCTCTACACCTAAGACTCATGGAACCTGACAGAAAAAGGGGAAGAGAGAAAAGGAATGTGTCCCTCATCTCTCCCCAGTGAAGCTTCCTTATACAACAGAGTGCTGTGCACACAGAAGGTCACAACTAGTCAAGCTTTAAAGAATAAGAAACTGCAGACTATGTGTCCCTGGTAGGACTCCATATTAAACCTCACCCACCCCCAGGCCTCAGAGACCATCGCAGAAGAGGGGACAGAAAGACTGTAAGAGCCATTGCTGGTTCATGAACATAGGGAAGCAGAAGCTTTCAGGCCACTGGAAGCTTGCACATGAACCTGTGGCAATGGTAGCTTTGAGTGTGGGACCCATGCCAACTCAATGAGACAAGGGCCCAGAGAGAAATTCCCAGACTGACCTTAGACTGGGAACTACTGGAAACTGGTTACCACTAGGTGAAGGGAAGTAGACCTTATTTATGATCTCTGGGTAGACTGACTAATTTACAGTGGGTGGATGAATTTGCACTGGGGGATATCTTAGTACAAACACTTGACTGGCTAGGGCTTGACATGTATGGCAGAATGCCCGAGGTCTGGTGGGTGGTGGGGAGGCACGAACAGGGGAGGGGGTCTAAATTTGACTAGGAACTATTGTACAAGATGTACAAAAGCTCGATAAAAATGTTTTAAAAAGAAAAAGGTGAATATCAGTACTCAGCAACAGATACATTTAGGATGGAGAACGATCAATGAGAACAGTGACTTGATCTTTTCTTGAAAGTCAGTATGCAAGACTGGAAAGCAGATGAGTTCCCCATGGGAAGGAGGAGGCGGAGACAAGGAGATGGGTGAAGCTGCCTCAGGCCAATCCAAGAAGAGGATTCTTGTGTTTTGACGCTATCAACGTCAGTTTTCTAATTATAATACTGCACCATTAGAGGGTGCTGGGCCAAGGGCATGTGGGATCTCACAGTAATACACATTTTAAAATTACATACAAATGTAGAATTTTTGTCAAAAATAACAGTTTTAATGTAGAATTAAACTGAATATAATGAAACACATCAATAAAAAGCTACGGATAGGCTGGAGAGATGGCACAGCCTTTAAGAGCATGAGCTCAAGTTCAGTGTCCGGAACCCACATAGGCAGCTCACAATTGTCTGTGACTCCAGCTTTAGGGGATCTGACCTCTCTGGTTTCCACAGGCACCTTCACACACATGCACATACCCACACCCAGACACAACAGATACATAATGTGATTAAAAATAAAATAAACCTTTAAAAGTGCTGTGAAGCTCATTCTTTCTAGATTTAATCTGGAGATAAAACAATTAAATACCATTCCTATGGACAGGTATTTATGATGGGAATCATTTATGTCCATTTATGTTGCATACTTGAAATTCTTCATAATTAAAACAGTGTTTGATTTGTCATTTTTATTACATTTATTTATTGATGTTTTATGTGTATGTATGCACATTTGGAGTGAGAGGAAAGCCACGTCACCTGCTGAGTCATCCAGCAGGCCCTTGATTAGACGTTTCTGAAAATTTGTTTTGACTAGCAATTGATCCGATTGGTGAAGACAGCCGGAAAGATGACAGGACAGCTCCCCTATTGCAGTCTGTCCCCTCTGATAGGCGATCAGTTGATGAGAATGCTGCTTCCACTGACTGCCTTTGTAGTCATAGACACGCACGAGGCGTGGTGGTATCCAGAAGAGTGAAATGGTCATTCAGTCCACAGAAGCTTCTGTGCCATTTATTATGCAGAGGTGATAGCCTGGTTTTGATTCTGAGCAACATCAAAAAGAATAGGAAGCTGTATAAGGTTCTCAGTCTCTTATTTAGTTTTAATTGTGTGTGTCGTGCACAGTTTAAGCCAGCTGGTATGTTGAACTAAGAACTAAAAAACAAAAAAGTGATCACAGTAGGCACAGCTCTGCTTGCAGCTAATGTTTCATCTCTTTAATCAAGCTTGTCTTGTGCTCATTGGGAAGAGAAGCTGAAATGTACTCTCTCCCTCTTCTCTCTGAAACTCACAAGGATGTCTTTTAATGCAATTTTTTACATAACTTTCTAGTAAGCAAGTTCCTTTGTGGTTTTGGGTTTTGTTTGTTGAGACAAGGTCTTGCTAGGCAGACCAGGCTGGTCTTGAGTCCAGTTTCCCCTGTCTATGTCTATGTATTGGGATTACAGGTGCCTGCCACCATGTCTAGAATATAATTCTTATTATTAAAAGTTTTATTACTTTTAATTCCAATAAAAATTTTCGACATTTTAAATATTCATTTTGGTTATACAACAATTTGAATATCTCTGAGCATTATTCATTTTAGAATGTGAACTCAACACCATAAATCTGAAATGAAGGGCAATCATGTCATGGTTTGGAAAAGACAGTAAAATAGAAATGGTAACCCTAAATTTTATATGGCTGGTCATAGTTTAAAAACAGGGCCAATTATATTCTAGACACAGGCTTGAGTAGATAATCTAAAGGAAGAGGTGATACTTACACAGTGAAGTTGGTGAAGGGGAAGCTCTCCCAAGTTCATCCTTGTGAGCATCTTACTCATCCTGAGGATAACTTTGGACATGCGGCTAAGGATGAACGAGGTAGAAATTATCAGGGTAAGACGTCTGTTTTACCCTGTGAGATGGGAAGGGTCATCAGAAAACAGCCTCTACAGGAAGCTTTTCTGCCACTGTCATAAGTCAATTATGACAGAATAAGAATCACAGCTTTAAAAGATGGCATTTATGGTCTATGATTCCAAAGTTAGTGAGCTTGGAGGAAGAATGTCTTTATGAGTCTTAGTCACTTGTTCTACAAAAACCTAAGTTCTCTAGCAATGCTTTGATGCTGTCAGCTAAAAACCACATGAAGGTAGGAACTTTGATTTCTGCTGTATTCGGGGGGTTATAATATTCCCCTGCACCTGCTTAGCAAGTACATGCTGAATGAATGATTGAAAAAATAAATCTCTTTAAGCCATGGTGTTCTCGTGGAACAACTCAAAATGTTAGATTTTTGCAGGCATGTGGTCATGGAAGGAGGCATACCTCTGGAGCCCAGTCAGAGCTCACGAGTAGCAGGAAATCATCAAGATGAGACTACTAGTTTGTCTTCATCATCCTCCAAGTGTGTGCATTAGTGTCCATGTTTATGTGAGTGTAAATGCGTATGTATCCTAGACTCAAAGCCACATCCAAGCTTGACTCTTCCTAAACCTCGGATTCCAGAGATACCATGTTCCTCTAATTAACAGCACGTTGAATATCAAATGTGGAGAGAGCTCACTACGTAAGTACCTGTCAGCTCTGGACCTCCGCATATGTATTTCCCATGTCGGTCACTGTTCCAACAAGAACGATAATATCTTGCATGGTTTCTTCTGTAGTTTGATGACAGCTTCTTATCAAAAAGTGTTCAGATATAAATGAGAAGAAAAACTGTGTTTTTGAAATATATAACAAATTGTCTTTCTTTTATAAAATGGAGATTATATTCTTTCTTTATGTCTTTCATACATATATCCATATATACAATGGCAGAATGAATTGCTGTAAATTCTTATTTTCCTATTTAACAATAAATATTACATCTTCTTATCGTAACAAAGTACCTATAGAATTTGTGTGTGTCAACCCAGAGGTTAAACAAATCTGTTTCTAGGTTTCAGCTTACTCAAAGACTTTTCTAATTTAAACAAAGCTACAATAAACTATTATGCTAAGTGTTTCTGTGCCAGTTTTTATGGTTCTTTTTGAAGCAGAGTCTCTCTTTGGCCCCAACTGATCTGAAACTAGCTATGTAGACCAGTCTGAAATGGATCTCACAGACATCCACCTGCCTACCAAGTGCTGGAATTAAAGGCATGAGGCACCGTACCTGGCTGTTTGGTTATTTTTAAGAGCATATTGATAGAGGAGAAATAAGTTCTATGTTAAAGGTTTTGAAAATGGGTCTTGCATGTGAGAGGTCCTGTTGTTCGCCCCTCCCACCAGTGTGGACATGGAATTGCTAATGCCACATGCCTGCCTGATCAAGCACTGGGTTTATGCCATGTCGACAGGTGAGAAAGGGTTATTTCATCCAGACTAGCTGTAAATTCTTTATTTTCTTTATTTAATGACTAGCAAACATATACCAACTTCTGCGTGTAGATTGGTGGCTGGCATTGATCTGGACATCATTTGTTCCTTAGTCAAAATTTCTCTTAGGAAGTTCTTTTTCTCATCTATTCATAAGTTCCTTCACTGTATGAACATATTAACATTAACCCTTAGCTACATGTAGTTTGCACATTTACTGAGAGAATGTAATGACTGAGAATGACTCAGGTCATTAACTGAGAGAAATGAAACTTTGCTGATCTTTTGGTTAACTTTTAAAGGAAGTCTTACCTCAATATGTTATTGCAGTAGTTTGAATATCCTCATCAAAACTTGTGTCCAGACTTAATCCCTGTGGAGCTCTATCAATAGAGCATCTGACTTTGGTATTTGGAGTTGGACTTCAAAGAAGTCACTAGGATTGACAGAGAACACATGAGCAGAGTCCTGATCCAGTGAGTGCTGTGACTCTACACAGAAGGAGAAGAGGTCTGAGCTAGGAGGCCCTTTCTCCGAGATTCTTTCCTGCTCATGCTCCGGGGGCACTACAAAGTCCCCACCTGAAGGAAAGCTCTTGAGGGATTTGGCTGTCTGAGCTCTGACTCTCACGATTTCATAACCATGAGCCCAATAAACCTCTTTCCTGTTGTTCATCCTATGGTATGCAGTTACAGCGATAGATAATGGTCTAAGATGATTATATAAACATTTATCAATAATTCATACTCATTTTATGGTTTCACTATTACTATTTAAATGTGAAATCAATACAGAATTAATTTTGATAAGTATGAAATAAGGATACAGTTTATGAAGATACATTTATCTTTCCCAAATGGTCAGTCAGTTAGAAGAACATACCAAAGAGAATCAATACTTTGTTCATGATTTCCCAACTTTGTTATACGGAAAAATAAAGTCCTAGTCAGTGAGATGACGAAGGACAAAATAAAGGGGATGATACGGTAACACTGTTGAATATTGTAGAGATCCTCAAGTATGACATATAGGGGCTTTCCTTGAACTTGGAGTGTTAAGCAATCCATATATAATTACTAGAACCCTAGATTAAAAATGAAATGAAACCATAAAACAGCTTCACAAAGTTATTTCTCATCTCTGAGCTCCAGTTTCTAGTTTTCAGTTTACTTGAAATGGCTTTTATGAAGCAGAGGAAATTGATTGGGGAGAAAATTTGCCAGCGTTCAGCTTGGGCAGGTAATTGGGTTTCTGACTAAATCATATCTTATTAACTTCCTTGAAATATTAATCAAGAAAACAATCTTCTCCAATAAAGGAATTCTCATTGTTGGTATTAGTTATTACACAAATTTGAATTAATGGAAACATTTTAGTTTTTTAGTACAGAAAATTCTTACTGTAAGTAGAAGTACAAAGAATAGCATAGTATACCCACCACCCAACCTCAACACACAACATAAATAAAACATAAATATAAAATATGAGGCCTCAAGTTTTCTCTCATAACCAAGCCTAGTTGAGGACCTGGACAGAGATGGCGCAGCAGCTAAGAAAACTGGCTACTCTTGCAGAGGATCCAGGCTTGGTTTCCCAAACCTGTATGGAGGCCTACAACTGCCTATAATGCCAGTCGCAGGGACTCTGACATCCTCTTCTGACCTCTGTAGCACCAGACATGCACGTGGTTCACATGTGTACATACAAGAAAACATTCACACATTTTAAATAAATTTTAAAGTGCCTGTTTGATTTTTTTTATTCAAAACAAATGCACACAGTGTGGCTTCCTGATGTTCTGTCTCTGTGGATTGCTCTGCTGTTTGCTGAGGTCTCTTTACAGACAGCTCTTTCACCATGGAGAACCCCCACAGAACTCTGCTGTCTCTGTGAGTTATTTCTGAGTAACAACACGGAGGCTATTTGTGCGGCAGGCTGTGTGTCTGAGATGGCTTTGTGTATTTCCAAAAAGAGATGAATGCACCCACTATCTCTAGTGGATAATGACCATTATTAAAAACTATTCCAATGCTGGCAATTTCTAATTCTAGTATTTCTTTCCTATTCATGAGCTAAAATACACCTATAAGAAAGAAAGAAAAAAAAAAGGACCTTTGTCGATTACTTGGATTTGTGACTTGCAAGAGAATCCAGGAGAAATACTAGAATCTGTTACATTACTCACTTTTGAGATAGCAAGACATTCTCCAAAAATCACCACCAATCCTCATTTCTGAGTATTTGGTGCTTTAAATGCAACACATTCAACCGCTTCATTGTCTCCATTGGGAAATTAAGGTAACCGCCAAGTCCTTTGTACCAGAGCCTTTCAATCAGGGACAACACATGTCAGGTTCATCCTGCGCATGTCTTTCAACTGAATGCAGAATTCAGTTGCTTCTCTAACACTTTGGCTTCCATTAGTGAAAAGTGGCATTAGGAAGGGCTGGTGAGACGGCCTAGCGGGCAGAGGCTCTGGGGACCTGACAAGGCCTGGCCACCTGTGTTTAATCCCAGGAACCTGTATAAAGGTGAAAGGAGAGAAACAACTCCACTCAGTTGTCCTCTAATTCCACACTTGAGCCATGTGTACCCATGTGCACAAATCACACACACACACACACATACACACAAACACACACACACAAGAACAATAAGTAAAATTATACTTTAAAATATTTTTAAAGAAAAATCACATTTGTATTTTAGAATATTTGTGTCGACTCTGAGAATTTAATGCAGTGCCTTTTGATCATATTCAGACTCCCAATGCCACTTCCTCACTATCTCCAGGCAATTAATTTCACATTATCTATAATTATTTTTAAAGACCTATCAAATCTAATTTGTGTCCCAAAATGACCTTTGGTTGGGTCCATCCCTAGAGCCTAAACAGCCTACTCAGCATCACACCCTTAAAGAAAACTAACTCTTACTTTCCCAACAGCTATCAGTTGCCCCTAGCCCCTCAGCTAGGGTTGGGGATTCTCGTCCACCTTCCCAACTCCATGTTGGAAATTTGTCTGGCTTGAGCTTGCACAGGTCTCATGCATGCTGTCACAATTGCTGAGAGTTCCCATGAGAACTGCTTCTTGTAAAGCAATGTCTCCTTGTGGTCATCCACCACGTCTGGCTCTTACAATCTTTCCACCCCCTGCTTCCACAATGATCCCTGAACCACCTTGGGAAGTGAGTGTGATATAGTTGTGCCATTCGTGGCTAATCATTTCATAGTCTCCTATTTTCTTGACATTGACCAGTATGAGTCTCTGCATTAATCATCATCTGCTGCAAGAAGAAGTTTCTCTGGTAAGAGCTGAGAGGTGCATTAATCCATGGGTATAAAAACAAGCCATTAGGAGTTGATTTAATACTATGTCCTTTAGCAGGAAAGCTATTCCCTATGGCCTGTGACCTCGACAGCTACAGATTCCTAGGCCTGATGTCAGTGCCAAATATGGGCTCCAGCTTGCAAAACCAACCTAAATCTAATCTGAAAGTGGTTGGTTGTTCACACAGCATTTGTACCATATCTTGCCAGGCCAGTTGTTATTGTAGCTCCAAGGGTTCACAGCTGGGCAAGGTTGGTGATTGCTTTTCTCTTCCGGTAGCATGCACAACACCTTCCAGAACTGTGAAAGCTAGCCAGCAGAGATGAAGCTTTGAGGTTAGCATCCCTTGATTGTTTATAATTTTCCATTATTTTTATTGAGAACTTCACAGGTCCATAGAATATATTTTGATCAAACGCACCCTCATTTCTCCCACCAGTTCTTCCCCTAACCCCATACCACTTTCCTTCCCAACTTCATGCTCTCTCTCTCTCTCTCTCCACTGAGACCACTTAGTCCTGCTTGTCTGTGTGTCGGCATAGAACCACCATGAAAAGACAGCCTACAGAACGGAAACAAACCTTCGCACCAAGTATACAACTGACAGAGGGTTAGTATCTAAAATATACAAAGAACTGATACATTTAAATACCAAGAAATCAAATGACACAATTAAAAATTGGGGCATGAATCTAGATAGAGAATTCTCAAAAGAAGACATACAAATGGCTGAGAAATATTTTTCAATATTTAAAATCTTTAGCCATCAGGGAAATGCAAATTAAAACTTCAGATAACCCCAGTCAGAATGGCTATTTTTTTTTAATGGCAACTGGGCTGGAGAGATGGCTCATCAGTTTCTGCCCTTGCAGAGGGCCTGGATCTGGTTCCCAGCACACACATGGGGCTAAAGGACATCCATAACTCCAGTTCTAGGGAATGTGAAACCCTCTTCTGGCCTCTGTGGGCATTAAATACATGTAGTGCACTTACATACATACAGGCAAAATATTCATACACATAAAAAGAAGCAAAAATGAAAAATTTAAGCCAGCAACAAATGCTTATGTGATGTGGGGAAAGCGGACACTTGCTCACTGCTCTTGGGGGTGCGAACTGACAGAGCCAGTGTGGAAACCAGTGTGGAGAGTCCTCAGACAGCTAGAAACAGACCCACCACGAGTTCCGGCCACACCACTCCTGCGTCATACCAAGGTACTCCGTACCTACCACAGAGACGCCTGCGCGTCCCTGTCCCTGCTGCTCTGCCTGCAACAGCCGGGACGTGAAAGCAGCATTCGGGGCCTCAGTGTGGGTGCAGCTCAGTCAGGTTGACAATTGTTTATTGACTCCTTCAGATAAAAAATTAAAGATATACCTATTTTATACTTTTTGTTAATTTTTACTTTAGGTGTATGAGTGTATTGCTACATGTATGCAAGTGTACCTGTGTTGTGCAGCGCC
This sequence comes from Eospalax fontanierii, assembly GCA_035773235.1. Taxonomy (NCBI): domain Eukaryota; kingdom Metazoa; phylum Chordata; class Mammalia; order Rodentia; family Spalacidae; genus Eospalax; species Eospalax fontanierii. The sequence goes on from CM069540.1 coordinate 6,091,471, forward strand.
TGCAGAAGACAGAGGACGGCGTCTGAGGCCCTGGAACTGGGTCTTCTGCAAGAGCATGAAGTACTCTTAACCTCTGAGCCATCCCTTGAGTCCAGAAATACCTATTTTATTAACCATTCTTTACTGGGTCTTATTGATGCCCCATTTCAAAGTCAGACTAAGTTTACATCTGTGTCTCCTTTCTCTCACATCCAAAGCTTTGCTTTGTGTGACACTAATATAAGTACATTTGCTATTTGCTGTAAAACACATAGAGCACTCTCCAGTCATATATGCTCTAGTTAGAGCAACATTGCCACCACCCCCATGATGATGGCAAACAGGTTTGGAATTGTTGCAGCTTGTCTCTGAGATCTAGCCTACTCATAGCGTGAAATCAAATAACTGAGTTTTAAAGTGTCTTGGAATGTTTTTTTTTGGGGGGGGGGCTTACTTTTTTAATTTTTGTAACTTAATTTTTTAAGAATATTGTATTTATGCCATTTTCACTCCTCTGTCTCCTTTTTCTAACCCTTCTTCTCCTCTTCTCTCTCTTTTTCTCTCTCTCTGTCATAAATTCAGGACCTTCTTTAGTTATTATTGTTATACACACAGCACTCACTGAGTCCATTTAATGTCAGTCATGTGTTCACATGGTTAGGACACAGCACTTGGACTAGCTCTTGATGGGAGATCCGGTTCAGAGGCTATGAAGTCTACTTCATTTGCTCTATTGTAAGGTTTGTCTTTTTACTTAATTTCTTGTATAATAATGTAAAACAAACCTCTGTGATCTCAAAAGCTAAATCTTCAGAACAAGGTAAATCTGAAAGATGGAACACTTTCCTCTACTCCAAACCTCCTTCCCACCCTCCATGGGTACTGTTTGCATTTCTTGTTTCCTTCCATTGTGTGGTTACTAAATATTCTTGTCCCCACTTCCTCTGACGTTAGTGTGAGCTCAACCCCCAGTCTTCCCTTGGCAGTTTATCTAGGAGATCATTCTAGAGACGTACATAAAGGTATTTCTCATTCTATCCTCCAGCACGGCTCATGTGGATGTACGATGGTCGGACACACTTCCTCCATCTCTCCCATCACTTACTGTTAGCGACGTAGATGGCCCCTCATTTTTTCTATTACTTTTGATGCTGAAATAGTCTTGTTTCTTTTCAAATATTAGTCAGTTTATGCAGAGTAGATTCCCATAAGTGGTAATTCCTGGATCAAAGGATAAATACTTATGTAATTTTGCTAAATATTGGGAAATCTCTTTCCATAGAAACTGCGCTATTTAATTCTCACCATCAGGCTATGAAAGTGTCTATTTACCATAGCCCTTGAAGCCAAGTATGCTGTCAGACTGGATTCTTGCCCATCTGATGGAGAAAACGCTTCTTACAGTACATTTAATTTGCATTTATCCTGCTACAAATGAGGTTAGGCATGTTTTCAGATGCTTAAGAACCATTTTAATTTCTATTTCTGTGAACTGTTCATATTACTAGCATATTTTTCCATAGTTTTTTTTTCTGCTTTCAAAAGCTTCTTTATATTTTGGGCATTATTAGTCTCTGCACGTTGTAAAACATAAATATTTCCCCAGTTTTTAACTTGTCCTTTAATGTGTCTAACTAGCCACGCAAACTTCTTCAATTTTGTAGAATTAAATTTATTGTTTTTATTTTTTGTCCAGGCATTTGGACAAATTTAGAACCATTTTTCTACATTTCCTGTGAGAGATTTGCCTATGCTTTCCTCTAATACAATCGTGTTTAAGAATCTTTGGTTTCCATATTTATCCATGAGTTTCTCTGAACTGTAGGCAAATTGCTGTGGTTTGCAGATGGATTTCTGGAATAAAAATCTGTGGGGAAAGTGTGAAAGTGGAAATATTTTAGTTCCCAATTCATAAATTTACTCCAGATTTGCTTTGGTTATGTGCTCGTGAGTGAAGGTGCCTAGGATGGAAGAGGCCAGCAGATGCCCAGGAGCTGGAGTTGGGAGCCAACACATGTGGGTTCTGAGAGCCAAACAGGTCCTCGGAAAGGGCAGCGAGCTCTCTTGACCACTGGGCCATTTCCCCAGCTCCAAACTAATAATTTTAAAAAATATGATTGTTTTCTACATTTCTGTACTATCATTTTTTTCATATAAGGTCAAAAATAATAGCTCTTTTGTAAAATAATACCCTGATTTGTGTGCCGTCTTTAATTTTTTATAAATTTAACAACTGAACCTAGAAGTGATGAGTTTTCACATTGCTTTTCAAATATAATATCACCCTATCATAAATATTAGCATTTCTGTTTTTCCCCTTTCATTATATAACAGCCCAATGACATTTTTTTTAAAATTCCAACCACCAAAATTTCCTGAAGTGAGTCTGATGAGTGCATTCTGAACACTGATCTAAGTTGCTGATTAACACCTCTCTCTCTCTCTATCTCTCTCTCTGTCCCAAAATTTGATTTAGATGGAGAAGCCTAGAGACATCAGTATATAGACACAGAAAGATGATCTTCCTGCATGCTAAAACTGGCTTTACAAATCATGAAAAATTCACGTCTATTTTCAGACTACCCATTATGGCCATTATGCAGGTGCCACACTACTTTAATTATAGCATCTTTATATGTGCATTAATGTCTGGCAGAGGTCCATCAAATGGACCAGAGTCGGGACTTTCTCTCTTCAGATGCACCTCATTAGTGGATATCCTTGTGTAGTCGAATCAGGACCATCACCAATATCTGAGGTGTTTAAAGCTTACTATGTTGATATCTATTTGTATATTGTAATTTCTGAGACTGGTGACTGTGTGTGCTGGCACAATATAATGTCTTCCCTCTCCAATTGTCCTCTGACCCCCCCCAGAATCTGTGAATCTGTCATATTATATGACAAAGCGGAATTAAAGCTCCTGATGTGATTGTAGTTGTTATAATCGTTAATCAACTTATTTCAGATAGTGACATGATCTTGCATTACTCAGGTGGCCCCATGTCAGCACAAGGATCCTCACCAGTAAAAGATGGAGGCAGGAGAGTCCATGTTATAGAGGCTTTGAGAGCAGAAAGGGACCCTGAGCCACGGATTGTGGGAAACTCCTAAAATGGGGGAAAAGGATGTTCTTCAGAGCGTTCCGAAAGAATGCCAAATGCTGGCAGCCCAGCTGCACCCGATCTTCAGAACAGTAACCCAATAAAGGGGCCTGCTTAGCCAGTGCATTTGTGGTCTGTAACCATGGCAACCTAATACACCATGGAAGTCTCTATTATTTTTGAACATCCCACAAATAACATACTGGGAAACAATCGTATTAAATCAAGTTTTGAATTTGGATTGAGTCAAGTTATTGTGATTTTTTTTTTAAAAAAAGGAACTACTAAAACTCCAGTCAAAAAGCTTGATTGACTCAGACAAAATCAAGTTATGATTGTATATTTAACATATTTTTCCTATTCAATAATTTTTGATAAAGAGCCTGCAATACAAAGAACACATAGCCATCTACTCTGTGCAGTGTGTGAGGGTGCACACATGCACACAGAAATTAGTTATTTAAAAACATGTATTTACTCTTAATTATGTGTGTGCATGTGCCCTTGCTTGGCTATATGTGCACCACATGTGTGTAGTGCCTACAGAGGCCAGAAGAGGATGTTAGGGCCCCTGGAACGGGAGATTCAGGCAGCTGTAAGCCACCTGATGTGGGTGCTGGGAAATGAACCCAGGTCCTATGCCAGAGCAGGAAGAGCTCTTATGCTATGAACCATCTTTCCGGTCCCTAAAAGTTCTGAATACTGTTATAGATTTACAATATTCTCCTTTCATAAACTTTTGTGACATGAGCCTGACTTTAGCCACTTTATGACAGTGCATCTACCTTTCTACGTAATATACATACACAATGGACTTGCAAGGAAACAGTTGCAAGTGGAGATTATTGTATTAAGAGAATCAAGTCAGACTCAGGAAGTAAATACTGCATTTTCTCTCATCTGCAGGTCTTAGATTTTATATAAAATCATATATGTAAATATGACCTAGAAGTGGAAATGAAACTGCCCAGGAGAACAGGGGAGAGGCACAGGAGGAGAAAACACAGGGACTGGAGGAGGCCAGGCTCAAAGTACGTTATGCAGCTTATAGAATATGTCCCTAGGAAACCCGGGACTATGTATGATGACTACATGTTAATGACTTTCTATGAAAAGTAAGGTGCCTTTCATATATGCCATTCCTCAACGGTTATTGAAGCCTACCATGTTCCGGTAATACCTTCCTGACTCAGGAAATGCAGACATCTCCAGCTTCCCCCTTGACATAATATGACATCATAAGATCAGTCCTCTCCCCTGCTGTCATTAATGAATGTGTTTCCTGGGGATGTACTAGTAGGAGGAAACCATTGACAAATCACTTTAAGAGCAGTCGAGAGACAGAATTTCAGCAAAGCATCAATGTGGTCAAGACATTTAAGGTCATATAGAGAATATCCTAGAGGAAGACAAGTCTGAATGCATGGCAACAAGTCAGGAGGAAGTGGGGTATACCCATGTGAGCTGCCTAGGGGGAGGCAACAGGAATGAACAAAACTTAAAACGAATGGGAGCAGACTGTGAGTTCCTGAGCACTAAGAGAGACCTGGGGGGCCACTGCAGACAAGCTGGTAGCAGCAGGTGCAGACCTGGGGAGCACAGGAGGGAACCGCATCTTCTAGAAAGAAGATCAAGTCACGTGTGTCAGAGAACACCCAGTTAGCTAGAATGTACACGTGATCGTCACTCAACACTGTCATGCAATGTATGATTTAGAAATAAGTCTATGGTTGTTTTTGTTTTTGTTTCTTGAGTTGTTTGAGATATTTTTGAGACAAGGTCTCCCTGCAGCCCCAGAGGACCTGGATCTTGCTATGTAGATCAGACTGGCCTCAGTTTTGTAGAGATCTGCCTGCTATGGCCTCCTGAGTGCTGGGGTTAAAGGTGTGTGCCACCACACCCATCTCTGTGGTTGTTTTTGAGTGAACCAAAAAAGAACTGTGAATCCCTGAAACTTCAAAGCACGAGGCAGAATTTAAGGCTAACCTGAAAGATCAGAGTAGGAATGAATGTTTTTTGTTGTTTTTGTCATTTCTTTGTTTACATTTATTAATTATTTTTATTTTATGTATGTAAGTGTATATTTATTATGCAATGCTCCCAGAGGTCAGAAGAGGGTGTCAGATCTCCTGGAACTGGAGTTAAAATGGTTATTAGCCATCATGTGGGTGCTGGGAACCGAACTTGGGCCCTCTGCAAGAGCAGTCAGTGTTCTCAACCACTGAGCCATCTCTTCAGCTTCAGGGATGCATGCACTTTTGAGGGACCAGGTGACTTTTGGAGTTTTCTATATCATTCCGTAGAGTTGGAGGCCACTGCTCTGCTTGTGGGATCACTTCAGTGTACACTGATCCCAAATACGGACCACTGTGGAGCCCAGCAGAAACAGTGACCTGAATTATCTTAATGAGCTGAAAATAAGACAAATTCTGTAGAGAGCCGCGGATTGCTGCATCTTAAAGATGGCGCCTGCTCCCGCCCCCCACCATCCCGAGGTGGGCGCTCTCTGGAGCAAACAGCTCCATAATTGGCTGTGGCTGAGGTCTGGCCCTGCTTCCGCATGTGTGCGCCTATCTGCTTTCACCACGTGGTAGTTTGGGGTTGGCTGGCAGGAGGGGATTTAACTCTGTGGCGGTTTTCCCCGGGAGGAAAAGGAAAAGCAAGGAGAAGGAGAAGCAGTAAGAAAAGGGAAAAAAAAGTTAGAAAGTTAAGAAGCCAAAAGGTTGTTCAAGGTTCCTGAATAAACTGCTTTTGGAAGAGTCTGGGGTCGCGTCTTCCTTACTGGACGAGGCGGGTGCGACAAAATTCAAAGACTGTTTTCTCCCTCAGCTCTTTAGAGTGACTGTGTTCTCAGTATGTGGTGGTTTGAAGGAGAATGGTGCCAATAGGCTTCAAGTTCTTTGAAGACGTTGTCCCTAGTTGATGGCTCTGATTTGGGAGGTTTAGGAGGTATGGCCCTGCTGGAGGAAGCAACTCTCCGAAGGCTTTGAGAGTTCTTATGATTCACCCCATTTCGAGTTTTTCTCTCTGCTTCCTGTAGCTGCTTGAAATTGTGAGCATTGGGCTTTCTGCTCTGGCTGCATCTTGCCACGCCTCTTCGCCTTCATGGACTCTTCCCTCTGGAATCCTAAGTCAAACAAATCCTTCCTTCTATAATAGACCTGGGTCATAGTGTTTTATCACAACAACAGAGAAGTAACTAATACAGAGTGCATCTGGACTAAAGGTTATGTTTCCCTCTGGTTATGCAAACAATGTTAAAATCACCATCAAAGGCTAGCATGGGATTTACCCAAATTAATACTTCCTGTCTGGGTAACAGAATGAAACACAAAGGCAATCATAAAGAAAACCCCCATATAATCACACTGGTTTCTATTCTGAGCTATACTTGTCTCAGATGGATCACTGAAGCTGTACTTGTCCATAAAAAAAAAAAAAAAATTCTTTTTTTTAAATCAGTATGATGATTCCTCAAAAAACTAAAACTAAGTCTAAGTCTACCATTTGACTCAACTGTACCATTCCTCAGTATTTATGTGGAGGATTCCAAGTGAACCTATTACAGCAATACTCAATGGACAAATGACAGATGGATGGATGGATAGATATGTGTGTATGGATGTGTGTATGTATATATGTATATATACATACACAATGGGGGCATAGTTCAGGGGTAGAGCATTTGTTTGCATATACATAAAATGGAATTTCTTCAGTCACAAAGAAGTATTATTTGTAGGGAAATTGATGCAATTGGAGATAATCATGTTAAGCAAAATAAGCCAGTCTCAGAAAGACAAACGCCATATCTTGTCTCTTGTTTTTGGTTCCTAGATTTTTATAGATATACATAAAATCATTTATGAAAATGTGATGTGAAATTGACATGACACCATCTAGAGGGACAGAGGGAACTAGTGGGAGTCAGGGGGGTGAGAAAGTGAGGGGCAGGAGGTACAGTGAGGTGTGGGCAACATACAATACATGCCTATATGAAAACGTCCTGATATAACACAATATCATGTACAGTGCGTAGATGGAGTTAAAGTTATACCAAAATCAAGGTTCCTGCAAAGATCGAACAGAGGTCTTTTTAAAAACTTGTTTGGGAAGGAGAGTGCATGTCACAGCACTGAGTGAGGGGCAGAGAACTTTCAGGAGTACCTTCTTCCACCAAGTGGATCCCAGAACCAGAACTCAGGTCTGCATGCTTGGTGGCAAGCACCTTCACCTGCCGAGTCATCTTTCTGGCCCTCAGTGCAGGTTTATCACAAAGAATAATCTACTGGTTTTTCACCAAGCATCACCCTTCTGGACAAACTTAAAGATAAACAAAGCAATAGTTTTAGGAAATGGCATATGTGGGAGACAGCAGAGGTCAAAGGCTGCTGGATTGATCAGGGAGGGAAAAACCACCTATTGTGGACCAGCGCAGCATCAGGAAAGGGCAGACTAGAGCCGACAGCTAAGTTCAGTTCTTCTCTGACACCTTGTTTCCTGGGAATCATCATTTCTTGCCATTTAGCCCCAGAAATCAGCAGTAACTGCCCGAGACCACGAGTGAGGGTACCCTCCCAGTGACCTTTGCGGTGAAGAGCCGTCGCCAAGGTAAACCGAACCAATCACCCTGGAATATTCATTCACCCAACATTTCTCCACCAAATTATCAGGGTTATTAATGTAAAACTGAAACAGACCTCCTGGCATTCCATCTCACAGTGGTGCTCCTGGAGTTTAAAAGGGAATACCTACAGAGAATTGTTGCCTGGTGTAGTAGAGAAAATCAAGTTTATCTAAGTGGTTTGGGGATGCCTATGGCTCTAGGGTACAGCTCCTTTTTAATGAATTTTTGTGAATTTCATATTTAGACCCCCTCTCATACCTGCACCCCTCCTCTAGCGACCCCCCTGCCAGGTTTCATGTATTCTTTCATATATATTAAGGTTGACATATCAAACATGTGTCCCCTTACCATGTCCTGGGGTGTAGATCCATCTGGATCTTGAACCTATTCAGCATCACGCCCTTAAAGAAAACTCTCTCTCTCTCTCTCTCTCTCTCTCTCTCTCTCTCTCTCTCTCTCTCTCTCTCTCTCTTACCAGTTGCCAATAGTTCCTCAGCTAAGGCTGCAGCTTCGTTCGGAACCATTTCCACACTTCTCTGCTAGGATTTTGTCTGGCTTGAGCTTGCACGGGTCTTTGTAGGATACAATCCTTTATCTCTTCCTTCTCACTGTGCCCGATTTTCAGTCCTTCCGTTGTCTGGAGAGCCAAACAGGCTCCAAGATGTGTGGATTCATTGTAGAGGACTGGGCCACAGTAATGGCAATGACTGTAACAGAATCAGAAGGAAAAAGAAATAAATTCACAATTGTAAATACTGTTTTATACATATAAGAAGTATATGTTTTGCTTGTGTGGTGTCTCTGTGTATGCATGTTCACATGCATGTGGGTGTATATATGTGTGCATGCAGTTCATGTGGATGCCTGAAGTTGACATCAGGTGGCTTCTGCAATCAATTTCCACTTTATTTTTTTAAGATTTCTTTTACTTCTAATTGTGTGTGTGTGTGTGTGTGTGTGTGTGTGTGTGTTTGTGTGTGTGTGAGTGCAGGTGCCTATGGAGGCCAGATGCATCAAGGCAACAGGTGCTTCTTAGCCACCATACATGGCTGCTCGGAACCGAACTCTGATCCTCTCTGTAGGAGCAGCACGCACTGTTAACTGCTGAACCATCCCTCCCCCCGACTTTGATTGAGGCAGAATTTCCTACTTGAACCCAGAACTCACCCATTTAAACTTGCCATTGCAACCCCTTGTTTCTACCTCCAGACACTGGCGTCATGGGTGACCACCATACCTGTCTGGCTTTTCCCATGAGTTCTGGGGTACCGAACTCTGCCCTCAGGCTTGCACAGCATGTACTTCATTCCCTAGGCCATTTCTCCAGATTTAAAATATATCAAGTATATTTTGAAATACCATTTTGTAAATAAATAGTACAGTGACTCGATGTAAACTGAGGTCCCTCTGACTGCAGAATAAGGCCTCAAAGGTGTGAAGGCCTTTTCATAGTCATTCAAATATGGCCTCACTGTAGAATCCTTAAACAGTACATGAAGGATATTAGTGGCTTTAAGTACCAAACGGAAGGATCAAAAGAACCAGGTGGACTCAGATGCAGGTGGCAAGTCAGGAGCACCATTTCATAAAGCAAATTAGTGGGCTGTGATGTTAGACTGAAAACTTCTCCCAAAAGACATTAGAGAAAGATAATGTTGGGATGTATAAGTCGAACGAGACCTGTGGAGATCAGTTATCAAAGCAAAAACAAGCAAACGATGGGTGTGCCTGCTGGAGAGGTCTAAAGAACTAGACAGCCAAGCAAAGGAAGTGAGGTTTCCCAGCATCAATGAATCTGAAAAGAAGTCCACATAGTGCTCAGAATCGCAGAAGAGACCTTCCATCTAGTGGTCCTACAGCGAGATATAGTGAGAATATCCCCAAAGCCTCCAAAATAAGAGCACATTTACTAAAAGAAACCAGAATTACCTCCAAAGAGAAGAAGCCAGGAGACAATCGGGTGTTGCTTCTAAGCTGTCAAAAGAAACTTCATAGAATGGTAGAAGTTTTAAGTATTATTTAACTTGCTCTTCAAGTGAATAAAGTTGAATACTATTAAATATTGTTTAATTTTAACATTTTAGACTAAAACTGGTATCAAGAATGTCCTTAGACAGAAGATCTCACAGAGGTTGACAAAGCCTCACCTTCAGATTTGAATCTCCCTCTCTACCCAGTCATTCGTTTGTCTGCCTGGGCTCTTTCATAGGGAGACTCTGGAGGCTGCCCTGGAAATCTTAAAAGGAAACCCACCTTCTCATTTCTCTGCTATGGAACATTGTGGAGGAGTTACTGGTGCAAGATGCCAATGAGCATAGCTACTGTAGCGGGCTACTTTTATTTAAAAAAATAGGTGGATAATTTTCATAAGTAATTAACTAGAAAACAATAGAAGGATCTGGAAGAATGGAAAAGGCTCAGAGTCAGCCCGTGCGGACGTAAGTGGCCATTCACAAAGCAGCAGAGGTAGGCCAGATAGTCTTTCCAACCACGTGGGAAGAGCCAGAAGCCCATACATGAAGAATGAATTTGGACACAGTATAGACACCGTTCATGCAAACTGGACACAGACTCATAAAGCCCAATGCCTGGGCCCCTTTGTACTGACCTGACTGAGTTAAAAATGTGTATGCGCATAAAAGCTTGGGCATCGATGTTCATAACAGTTTTATTCATTGCTCCAAACAGAATCATCCATGATAGCCTTCACTAGGTTTATGGACAGACACATTGCATATATCCATAAAATGCAACATTATTCAGAGAAAAGTAAATCAATTCTAAGGCCATGTTTTTTAAAAAACAGAGAAAGCTAAAATATAATTTGCTGAATGAAAGAAGTCATAAGAATCTGGACAGTCTACAATCCCAACAATATGACAATCTGGAAGGAGCAAAGGTAAAGTGAGGGCTGTCTGGGTGGCTCAGAGGTTAGACCCAGGTTCAAATCCCACAACCCACATGGCTGCTGAAATCCATCTGTAAGTTCCCCAGGATCTGATGCCCTCTTCTGTCCTCTGCAGGCACTGCACGACACAGGTGCACTTACATATCCATGCAGGCATAACATCCATACACATAAAATTAAAATGAAATAACTATAAAACGAGCCAGGAAAAATCGGTAATTGCTAGGGCTTAGAGGGGAAACTGAGGACGGACACACAGGGGAAGCCTGGGGATCTTTGGGAGGTGGCTCTAGTCTGCGAGAATTTTACTATAGCATACTACTGTTGTAATGTTGGACATGTGTCATGCTCCAATTGTCAAAACGCACAGAATACAGAACACAAAGAATGGATCTTATTGAATGATATTCTAAAGTTAGAAACAGTGTCATCAACACTGGTTCCTTAATTTGTGTGTGTGTTATGTATATGCTGTGTGTGTGGTATATGTCCCAGTTAGTATGATGTCTGTTCATATGTGTACAGATGCATGTACATGTGAGCTGTGTGTATGTGTGTATGTGTGTGTGTATTTGTATGTGATGAATCACATGTACAAGATAACTTGTGGAGTCCATTTTTTCCTTCCACTTTTATATGGTTTCTGAGGGTTCTAGTCAGGTCACCAGGCTTGTCCAGTCAGCACCTTGACCCATTGAGATGTACTGAGCCATCTCACTGGCTCTTTGCCTCCAGCTTACTGATCCATCCAGACTGACCAGACAATGGCCTTCAGGAAGTCACATGTCTCCCTTCCCCAAGCACTGCAATTAATGGCATTAGCCACTGTGCCGTGCTTTTTACATGGTTTCTGTAGATCTGAACTCAGGTCTTCATGCTTGTACAGAAGCCACATTAGTGACTAAACCATCTTGCTGGCCCCTGGTTCATCAATTTTAATAAGTGTGACAACTTAATGCAAGATGCCAACAATAGAATATATTTCAGGGGAAGTAGGGAGTCAATATATGATACATGACTGTCTGCCAAATTAGTCTGTAAATCTAAGGCTATACTTACAAATAAAACTGGTTAATTTTCAGTAAAGTTAGATAAATAAAAGAATATAAGTACCAGCTAGTGGCATTAGCAAATGTAAGAGAAGGTACTCGGTGAGAGTTCAAAGCATCATTGGACTACGTCTTCCCACTGAAGAATGGTGAGGCCAAAGGGACTGAAGAATAATCACAGCTGTCTCAATGCTCAGGCTGCGTGTGACCACAGATGTCATTCTAATGCTTAGTTTTCTAATGTGATATACAACAAATGAAAAGTAATTTTATGAGGCTTAGTGGTTGCAATAAATAAATCCTAGGGTTATCATAGAAGGAGAAAGAACATAGAGCTATATGGTTTTTTAGAAAGTGATTTAGTTAAAAAAATAAACAACAAATAATCTCACCACAGTCCTGAATTCAAATACTAAGGATTAATTTCACATTTCTGACTCTATGTACAGAGAATACCTAGAAATAACAGTTAGTCTACTGGCTGATAATGTGCACCCGAAGCACCCAGATTATGGCCTGGATGTAATTGCATTTTTCTCTAAAAAGAATCAGGACTCCTTGGAGAAATGAGTGATTCAAATTTAGGGCAAGAAATGTACAGGATGAGCAGGAGATATTATATCAGAAGGAAAGAAGTTATCAAAATCTACTATAATTGTGTCAAAATGATTCAGGAGCCAAATTGAAGTGTCTATGGGTAGAAAAATGTGAGCACCAACAATGAAACTAATTTCAGGGGGGGAAATTCATCAAAATACATATAAACACAGGAGCAGAAATTCATGTGGATTTAGAAGAAGAAATGAGGGAAGAAAGAATAGAAACAAGAAGAGACTTACGTGTTGTTTGAGGTGTCAGGGAACTGCCCATTACCTTGAAAACGTCTAGATATGAAGAATCAAGCACGGATCTCACCTTCCCAGGTGAGCGGCATCAGGGTAAGCAACAGTAGATACTGAGATTGGTTTTATGGAAGAATGTCAGTTAGAATGAAAACAATCATTAGTAGAATTAAAATATAATAAATATTTGACCTAGGAACTAATCCTCTAAAAGGGACCAGGAAAAGAGAGCCAAGTAGTATGCATTACTTCCTAGGGAAATAACACACCACTTTTGAAGAACTCTTATAAGACCCTTGATCCATATAACACTTTATAGGGAATATACTGAGAAATACTTGTAAAAAGATCCAAGGGTAGAATTTGTAAATTGCAAGCCACATAAATATTCATAGAATAGTCTAATGGCTTAATCAACAAGAACGAATGAACTACAATAAAAAAAAATCAACATGGAAAAGGAACATCCAGGTTAAAAACATTTCATTTTTAAAGAAAAATTGACTGCAGGCTAACCTTAATTGCATTCTAGCTCAAAAAAAGGGAATTATATAAATGAAATCTGGCATCCCAGTTTATGCTCCACATTTGAGGCTGCAAAGTGAATTTTTGATGTGTGTGTTTGGAGATTTCTTATCTTTGAGAGGAAGTTCGAGGTCCTCATGAACAAACTACAAATAAAGATTCTCAGGAAGGAGCCAAGGGGGAGGGATTAAGTGGGGGGATGGAAGGGTGGGGTAGTGGAGCCAGTGGGAGGGGGCTGATTAACTCTCAGGATGTTTGAAAAGGTAATATGGAAACCTACTGTTTTATAGACTTCAAATATATATGTGTGTGCATGTGTGTGTGTATGCGTGTGTATAAGCGTGTGTAAATATATGTAGATATTCAGATAAAAGAGTTAAATTGCCATATCCTACACAGGGGATAATGTTCATTTCACAACTCATAGGTTCCCAAATTAAAAGGCCAGTGTCAGATGTGGGATGCCGCTCCTCTACGTGTTATTCATTGCTCTTGGCTGCCCACAGGAGCTTGATCAAGGTACATCTCTATTACTGAAGACACCATAGGCATTGGTCACAGGATATAGAGAAACCAAGTTGGTACTGACCAGGAAGCTCCTCACTACAGGCTGGCTTTCATCGTTCTGGAAAGTGTCATCAAGCAGGTGGGAGAAAAAAATGTCATCAACAGTCTTACCCAGCTGTGAATCCTGTGAGAAGCACCAATGAGAGGTGTGGGGAGATCTGCCCACGGGTATGATAGTGGCATGATCACCCACACGTGTAACCAACCACTTTGGGACTGGAGTCAAAGGTTGCTCCACATGAGGAAATGCAGGTCTGGTACTGGAATTCTGGCCAAGAGCTCCTGTTGGGGGTTTCACGGGCCCTAGAGGTGAACCTATTACTACTAGTCTGCTAAATCAATGTGGATAAAACTGCCCTTCAGATGATGTGTCTCTTCCTGCAGATCACCACAGCTCGCAGGCCTCATCATTGACTATGTCTGTGAAGTAGATGAAGGTTAATGCAGAAACTTACAGCTGGGCAAAAGCAGAGAGAGTCAGTATCAATGGAATGCTCAGCCATAAGTGGAATATCTACATCACACCCATCCCAACACTCAGGAACCATCTTGGAAAAAAAGGGCAGAAAGAACACAGAGCCGTAGGTCGGGGGGAACCAGAATCAAGCATTCTAACATGGAGTAGGAAGGAGTTCACAAGCCCCACCCCGCAACTGAGGAACCGTGGACATGCAATGGCTTCTGGGAGAAAGAGTCCGTTTTTCTTGAAGGATGTGGCTCCTGAAAGGTAGATCGTGCTTCCAGGGATATCCCCATACCAGTAATGTATGAGAAGGACAGACTGGAGTTGATGGGTCAAAGACACAGACATGAAGTTTGGGGGTGGTTGGGAAATAGGGTGGATCTTATTGCGTTAGGAGAAGTTGAGGGCTGATATGGTCGAGATACATGATATGAAATTCTCAAATAGTAATCACATTTTAAAATGCAAAAGAAAAAGTTAATGATTACAAATGCAAAACACGGGAGCCATTATTTGACCCTTATGGTTTGATGATGAGTTTTGAGGTGAGTCCTACATTTGTGTATGGGTGTTTAAAATGTTTCAAACATTTCATGGCCTTGGGTTTTTATTTACATTTCTAATGCATAATAAAGAATGAATTTTCTCTGAGCAATTCATTAAAATAAATCAATAACATTTGTCCAGTGATTTTAAAATGTATGTACTCATAAAGGGATTTGGGAAGAGACAGGAAGAGAAGCCAAACTTTTTTAATTTGCAGATTTAATGTTGGAACCATAAAATCATTTTACATAGTTATAAAATAAAATTCAATCAAAAAGCAATCATTAAAAATCTACAAGTGACTCACATGAAGCTAATTCAGTCTCCATTTGGCACATAATCAGAGAGAAGATATATTCCAAATGACTTTAAGACAGTGATTTAATTTTACACTCTCAGTGCTACAGAATCTAGAAAATAAATGTTTTCTATAATCAGATTTTTGGTAGTCCTTATGGTATTATCATGTTAAAGGTGGCTTATTCATAATCTGTGGTGGAATAGGTAAGAAAATTATTTGCATGTGTCACTGAGTCCCTGCCCCTTCCCCAGGAAGATCATATCTTGCAGTTGAGTCACACCATCACATGTCTGGCTCTCGCTCTTTTCACACAGTACTGAGGGTGATCAGCTTCCCTTTGATTCTTTCTTCATTCCACCTTCTCAGTTCAAGCTGACAGTGCCTCCGCTGGTGAAGGCCGCGCTACTACTGCCTCTCTGAAGTAGTGTGACTTTTCCCGAACCTCAGGGGAATTCACTGCGTTGTAAATGACAGTACCAATGAGCCCGCCAAGCCTCAGACTGTGGGCATGAAAACCATGTCACACCAATAGCACTGGGTTCCTTACAGAAGTGGGTGGTGGGTGGGACAGGGAGGGTATAAAGCTGACATATGGGAGACCATTAAGGAAAAGCAAACACTTGTAGAAGACTGCAAAATTGAAGCCAGAAGGGTTGAGAAGCCCATGTTGTCTAAGATGGAAAACTAGAGCATCAGTATGGACAGTGATAGCAATCTACTGATATGAAGAGCTTCAAGTTCATTAGTCATAAGAATGAATGAATATATGGATAAAAATATAATTTACTGTAAATCAAATAATATAAAAATAATTCCACTGGTCATTTGGGGAGGTTGCTAATAATTCATTGCAGTGTTTTGAAAAGTGAGAACATCAAGAATATTTGTCCCAGGTGTTCCATATCTCAGCATAAAAAGACCCAAGAACCCTCGCCAAAGCGGAAAGTCAGGTACTGTCCATGGCCCGGAGAAGGACACAATATCACTTACAAAATTCTTGGAAAACAAAATCTATGCCTGAGTCTAATCCAGACTATACATTGATCAAGAGGAAGAAAATGGAAAAGCGTGTAAAGGACTTCAGGGGAAGCAATCAGCAAAATAGGAACTAAAAAGTCTGGGGCAGAAGGCTGGAGAGATGGCTGAGGAGTTGAAAGCTCTCTGTTCTTCCAGAGGACCAGGGTCCAGGTCCCAGCACCCACGTTAGACAGCTCACAACAGTCTCTGATTCCAGTTCCAGGCAGCTGCGCTTATGAGCATTCTTGTAGTTAGAAACACATACATGCACACATGCGCGTGCACATACACACCCAAATAATAAATCTAAAAATCAAAGTCTTTAGTGGGAATGACACAGCTGTTGCTCAGTTTAAACACGATGGAGATAAGGAGGCAGAGGCGAGCGGGCCGAGCCCACGGCAGCACTCACGCACAACTGGAGTGATGACTGAACTGGTCTAAATCCAGTTACTCTAGATCTGCAATTAGAAGTAATTGAGAGGAACGCATCCAAAATAAAAATTTGCTCACCAGTCATCTGTGCTCAAACATGTGGATCTTGACTCCCAGCAGACATACTGTCAAAAAAAAAAAAAAATTGGTAGACAGGAAAATGGGAAGGCCAGCTCCTGGAATCCGTGGGATAAACAGTCGAGCTCTTGGCTTCCTAGCATGTCCTGGAGGTAGTGTGCAGCCCCTGTCTCTTCCGGACAGTCTCAATGTTTAGAAAATGATAAGAATTCCTACACTTGGTTCAGAACGACACTGAGGTGGTGAGAGGATACATATCAGAAGCCAGAAGTTAAACCTCACGTCTTGAGTTTCTTTTATCTGAAAAACTTGGAACGAGAATTGTTTCCGATTGTTTTTGCAAGATTTTCAGTGTTTGCATGTATATAATGAGCTGTCTCAGGGACAGAACTCAAATCTAAGCCTAAAATTCGCTTGTGTTGCACACACACCTGATCCACATAGCTTAAAGGGCATCTCGTACAATGTCTTTTACTGTGACCTGTCCTGCGACTGGAGTTACAGTTGCAATGTCCTGTTATTGCTCAGGTTTCGGATTTAGAGTGTTTTGTATTTCAGATCCTCAGGTTTGGGGTACTCAGTCTGCACTGGTAATCGGTTGCCACCAGCAGTTAGAGAAGGAATGTTAATGCGCAGGTTTTATGAAATTGTTCTCTACATTTTTAACTTGATAGAAAATTTACATAATAAAATCCTGTGCAAACATTACTAGAGGCAAAGAAACTGTTTAACCTGAGAGGTGCGCCCTTAGGTTAAACACACACATACATAATTAAACAGGCACAACACACACTCTAAAATCTAAACCAATATGAGGCAGTCAAGCTTAGCCATCGGAAAGTGGTCTGAGGGAAACACAGGGGAACAGAGTGGCAGTGGGGTGCGGCCACGTGACATGACAGGTGTGTGAAAATGTCATAAGGACATAATTCTGTACAATGAACATGCGCTGATGGAAGATTTGAAGGAGGGACAACAAAATCTAAGCTGTACAAGAAAAGGGCTGGAGAGAGTCAGAGACAGGACAGACGGAAATGACGAAACAATGCTGAATAGAATGGTCACCACAACAAAATCATAAATTTGAAATCACTCCTACAATTTGAGGGAAATGATAATGTATCTCCTATAGTATCCACATTTAAGACCAAAGGACTAAAAAATAAAACTTAAAGAACTGGAAAGCTACATGGAAGGCCTGAGCCAGTAACGGCAAGAATTATCACAATGCACAGTGGACTGCCATGGATATTCTTCCAAAACGTGATTTGAAGTCATGGATAGAAACTATCCATCAACATAGCTCTTCTAGAAATTAATAGATGAAACAAATAATGTTCAGCAAAATCACATCTTGTGATATTCCTTTGAGCTATTTAATTGAATAATATAGTTTACGTGCTTGAATTAATCATTATTCAGAAAAGGCTACAACTGTACACTTGAGAGAGAAATCTATTCTCTCTGAAAAAATATGAAACATTTACATTTCTTTCACAAAGTAAACCTAGTAGAGTCTTAAAAAGTCAATATTACACAGAATATGGTCAATGATCATAATAGAAAATATTGACAATGTTAAGGTATAATATTACAAAAAAAAATGAACTTTTAGAAAGCGACATATCGACTTCAACCTGTAGGAGGATTATAAAACAAAGAACACGGCAAAAATGCAGAATATCTGTGGAACAAAGCTGACAGAGTGGGGCAGTCTATGAATGTGAGCAGAAAAATGCCTAGAGAGAGACAGATCTGCATGTGTAACATATGGGAATATTTCTGACACGTGCACACGTTGGGAAGCAAGTGTCAGTGCTGAGGATGAACAGGCTGAGCATTCACTCTAGTAAGCGGAGAAAGCGGAGCGGCTCTTACCCACAAGCTTGGTGAAGTTGCAATAACAATGGAAAACATTTCTCAAATGAAAAACATTAGACGAGGTGAAGATAAAAAAGGAAAAAACAATACAAAGTGAGAAAAATAAAACTTTAGATTATTATTTTTTAAAACTATACTACGATCGAAAAATAAAGTTGATAAATATATGAATATCCTGAAATGGTGGGAAAAGACTGGACATGAAGATATAAGCATTAAAGAAAGAAAGCAATTGAACTTCTACTCAAAGATCTCCCTTCCCCCAAAACCCTGGACCCACAGCCACACAGGGAAATTCTACCAAGCAAGTCAGCATTCGCACCTCAGAATTGCCTATTCGGCTCCTTTGTGTGAGCTGCCCATCTCCACCAGAATTTTCAGAATAGGGGAATAAGTTTTCAGAACTTTTATGCAATTTGCACCATATACAAAGGGCAGAATTAGGATCCAACAGAGTCTGAAGTAAATCTCATACAGATCTTACACCTGCACTTTCTTGGTTCTGATGCACCTTATGGGATCCAGAACTTAGCCAAGAAAGAACTCAAGTACCAGTTATCTAGTAACTGGGTTCCAGAATATTCCAAAATACATCTTCAAGCCAAAGTTGCCCAAAAAGGTGAGCTCTACATCTTAAATCTACCCTGAAAATCTTGGGATAATTTTTTCTCAAGTATTTTGTTGGTTTCCTAGATTCTAAATGAACTTAAGGGGCTCTTTGGATTTTTTTTTTAATAAGGCATCTCAAAAAATATAGCAAAAAACAATACCAGATTAAGCCCGGTGTCTACTTAAAATCAATGCAGGTACCAACTTCAAACCATGTCTTAGTTACTATGACAAAATAACTGACAGAAACAAGCGAGGAAAGGTTTATCTTGGATCTCAGTGGCTCTCCACAGTTCTTGGAAACCAGAGGGTGTGGTAAACACTTCTTACATCTTGGAAGACCAAAAAAAGGTAGCCAGAGCTAGAAGCAAGGCTGCAACCATCAAAGGCTCAGCCCTAGTAACAACACACTTTCGCCACCCAGAGCCCACAGCCTCCGAAACTGTGAAACTGGCTGGCGAAGTGCCCAAAACACGAACATGTGGCGATATTTCTATTCTTCCCAGTGTAAGTCAACATGTTTAATTTTCCCCTCAGTCCCCCTCAACTCAGCACTTTCCTTTCTCCCAGCCACTCTGGGCTCTGTTTATTACTAGCCAATGAGAGACTCTGGGTAGACATGGCTAATATGTTAAGGCAGAGATTGAAAATGCTCCCAGATGTTCATAGTGTAGCTAAGGCATTCCCCAAGTTAATGAATAACCAGGCCATTCTGCATATTCCAGAATAATCCTCAGAAAAGATGATGGGGAGGTCCCTGCACAGGAAAGCTCCAGGGGTCAGCCCTCTAGAACTTTGCTACTATTTTGAAAGCATCTCCTTTGCATTGACCTCATTTTGTGCTGGGGTTCTAAATAATATTGAAGAAGGAAACAGACTTCTATCTCCGTAGGGGCATCTCTTCAGATACCTTGTTCGTGTTGGGTCAGCATCTCTGGGTTGTCCCAGAACGGGGTCATGAGAAGAAGCATTGTATCCATCACTGGTTTCAATAGTTTTACTTTAACAAAGACACTTTTCACAGTTATTACATGCCTATGCAACTGTTTGTGTACATACATACACATACAGGCACACACACGCTCAGATTTCCTCTCCTGTCAGAACTGATCATTAACATTGTTTCTCAGAAGCATTCAAGAACTGCAATCATGACACAAGATGCATTTTTCTTCCTTTTCATTTTAAAGCATCTCCTTTCCCTTACTTGTTACCGCCCCCTGCGGTGAACCAAGAAAACCTTGAAACACAGGTTGGAGGCCCTAAGCAAAGAACACCACAGGACGCTCTTATGTATAATGAGAACTCTGCAGATCCACAGTCTGAAAGGAATCCAGGTATCCGGATTACTGGTGCATTAAATTTACTCACATAATACAGTATAAATACAATAGCCTTTAACACAAACAACAGCAAGAGTCTAGCTGCTTTCACAGACTGTGTCTTCATAACCAAATTCCTTCTGTTTTCTTTTATATTGTTTCAACTTTATACACATTAATTAAGATTTAAAGCTCCTAGGTAATTTAATAAACATTTAATATGGAATGTTTGTCATTGGAAGAAATGTGTGTCATTATACAAAGGGCCCTTCCTGGATTAAGACAGAACACTAGCCAGAAATATTGTTTTAATTTCTTCAAAATGTTTAAACCAGAGCTGTCTATTGGCAAAGGCAGTTCTGAGTCTAGTTGAACTGAAAGACAGAACTAAAGGGAAGGAGGAAGGGAAGGAAAGAAGAGAAGGAGGGAGTTAGAGAGAGAGAGGAAACGAGGAGAGAGAGAAGAGAAGGGAAAAGAAGAAAAGAGAAGAGAAGAGATGAGAAGAGCAGAGAAGAATGTCCATGTTGGATTCCAGTTCAAAACCAGCACTTCAGCTTGCAATATTTTCAAGTTCTCCCATGAGGTTTCATCAAAGGGTAATCCTAGTATTTGAGTCACGATATCAATTTAAGGCACATTCATGATCTGTAAACTTGAAGCTATTGATTCCCAATTCCAGTGATTCTGCGTGTTCCTGATTTCAAATGAACACTTTTTCCACCATGAAGACTGCTGGTGACGTGGAGATGGTAGATGGTCTGGGGCAAGAGGCCAGCAGTGGTCACCAAACAGTACTGTACAGTCATGTTTAGGGGAGAGCTCACAGGAAATGGGGTTAAGAAGTCTCCTTCTCACCAAAATCAATGTTCTGTTTTGCTTAGGCAGTTCCTGAAGACGGGGCTGGAGCAATGCTCGGTGTGAAGAGCCCTGGCTGCTCTTGCAGAGGACCAGGGTTTGGTTCCCAGCTCCCTCTTGGTAGCTAATGTTCCAGGAGATCCAGCACCCTCTTCTGGCCCTCATGGGCACTGCATACATGTGGAGCACCTACAGGTGTAGAAGCATAACTCTCAAATGCATAAAATAAAATTAAATAATTAAAAAACCAAGCTACCAAAGATATTGCTCCCTTTAGTAAGAGATGCATGAAAAATAATGGCCATCTATTAAAGTCAGCGAGTAGAACTTCTCTTTGAAAGGTTTCATTGTGCGTCCTCATTGTACAGGGAACTAAACTCCATGAGAACATCTTCATACAAGTAGATACTGTGTAAGAAACAATTTTTAAACAATTGCATAACTATGTTTTAAACTTTTATTTATGCCCAGAGATTGTCTTGAGACTTGAAGATGCTTAAATCTAATTAATAAGTCATTAATAAATTAGATTTTCATAAAATCTTCTGTCTCTTGAATCTCTTCTTTTTCTTTTTATTAAGCAGTTGTGTGACCACAGATGGATACATAATTTAGTCTCTGGTAACACTGACTGTGTGTACTACATTGAAGATATGATTGGGAACCATAACAATTAAGTAGTGACAACAAATGTTTCATTGGTAGATGAACACAACTCACACTTGTGGAAGTAATGAAGCTGGGAACTTGCAATTCTACACTTTCTGTCTTCCAGTCATAGAACAGCTTGGACATCTGTGATTTCAGAGCCTGTGTTCAACATTTCATAGATAGTACAGATATGTCACACAGAAAGTCCAAAAGCAACATGCTTGAGAAAACTGCTGGCACAATGTGGAGATATGTATTCATTCTCACTGGATGAGCTCTAAGAAAGCGTCTCTCTGGCTGGAGAGATGACTCAGTGGTTAACAGTGTGCACTGCTCTTGCAGAGGACCCAAGTTCAATTACCATTGCCCATGTTGGAGTGCTCACAACTGCCTGTAACTCCAGTTCCAGGACATCTGACACCATCTTCTAGTGCCCCCGCTCCGAAACCGAGATCACATGCACAAACCACACACATGTATACATAATTAAGAAAGCAAAAGTAAAATCTTTAAAACACAGATATCCTTCTCACCTTGCCTCCCAGACCATTGTCTTCATATGGGGTGTTTTTTTGTTGCATTAAAATCACAGTTTTCTCACGAATGCACCAACATACAAAGAGTAAGTACTCAGACGCTTGACAGATTTCTTTAAATTGATTTACAATATTTTTCATATTTTACCCCAAATGATAATACCAATAAGAGCAAGATTTGCTTTGACAGGTCTCTTTTCTACCATAAACCAAAATGTCATCAGAATCTAAAGAGTTCATTGTTCAGTCTCCCTAAAGTGTGCCACCCACCCCTCCGCAGTGTGACTTAGTAAGTAAGGAGTAAGAGCCAACGGGAAAACCGCACTACGGCTGATTTTAAGTCACAAGCATACCACATCCAGTCTGTCAAGAACTTAGTGCCCTGGGGGAATCCAAAAAGGCAGAGATGTCAGATAGCACCCCAAAGTCCTAATGGCAGAACCATCTTGTCTGGATGAAATGATCTCTGACATTTCTGAAACATTTGAAGTGGGTAGTTAATAAACTGTGCCTTCTTTCTCGGTGACTCCAGTCACAACTCAGAGTCCGTTAATAATACAATTAGAAACATTTTCAAATAAGTTATTTCAAGACTTCTCAAGAAGGAACTCTTCCTGGTTACCCAACCCCATCAAACCCTCTAGTGGGGAAGTGGGAAACAGACCAATGTTGCATTCCCAGAATCGTGCTAGTGATCGTCGAGAGAGCACATGAAGAAAGAAGCTCTGGTGAGAGCAGCCCGCAGTTTAGCCAGAAAGACCAGAGCTAGCAGATGCCAAGGGAGAGACAGTAAGAGTTGGATCATGGTCTAACCCAAGGGCTTCCTCGAGGTTCCACTGCGACAGAAACTGAGGGGGGGCGGCACAGAGTCCTTGAGAAAGACTCGGTGGACCAGCCGGAACTCAGGCTGGCCTTGATGCTGACAAAGAGGAAGGCATGCCAGGAAAGGTCAACCACAAATGGGGGTACAGATGAAGCGAGCAGGTGTTTCTCTTCCCCTCCCACTGCAAGGCCTGTACTCATTTTTGCTAGACCTGGAAGTCCTGAGATGGTTACAGTTCTCATTGTCTACCAAAAACAAAAAAGATGAAACTTTCACAAATGAAAACCCCAGAAACCCCAATGCATCCCTATGATTTAAAAGAAGCATGGCGGATTTGACTTCGGAGATAACACTGCTTTTGGGACAGAAGAGGAAGACATTATGTAGCCCTAGGACCGAGTTCCCCAGCATTGCTAGGGGAACGCACTTCTCCCTTTTCTCTGCATTACCAGCACACCCACTCTCGTGTTGGTTTCCTTGGATGATGCCTGGTTCTCATCAGAATCCACTTTAACTTTCTGTTTCATATCCTTTCTCAGTTATTAAATTTGATGCCAAATAATCATGCCAAATTCAAGTCAGTGTTTGAAAGTTTGGAAACACTCACATGGATAGCACTAGAGTCCAGCCAACCACCTCTTTAGGCATCAGTGAAGAAATCATGGATGGTGCGGCCAGACAAGGCACTTCTCACTGCAGAGACTGTGGTGTGATAGCGGGATGCTGTTAGAACACTGCGTCTTGGTCCTTCAAGCTCTGCCACTGATGAGTGTGCCCGACACAGGACTTTAGTCACGTGGCTGGACCTGCAGCCCTGTCCACAGGGGCCAGGTGTCTGGACAGAAGAAGAAAGCAGCAGCTTCCAACTGAACTCTCCCAATGCATGTTTAGCTGTGTGTAGAGAAGACATCCCGGGTCTGGGAGTAGGATTTACCTGAGTGACTTGATAATCTTCAGGGATCCATATGAGCACTCTGAAGATAGTTTCTGGTGTCTATTATTTTGGTATTACCACAGCAATGAAAAATGGTGGTGTAGGCTTGAAGACTTACTAACACTAACCCAAAATCCGAACGTAAGAAAGTTTCTTGGAAACAAGTTACCTAACTTTCCTTCCTCTTACTGAGTGTTAGAACCATTCCAAACAGTTCCTCATCTAGGGAAAGGGCGGCGGGCTTCCTTCCATGCCCAAGCATGCACTTGGGAGCGCTATGTAAAGGCACTCAACTTTGATGTGCCTGGCAGAGACAGCTTGACATTCACCCCGGATATACATTCTTTTTGCACTAAAACAGACGCATTCCAACCTCTTTATTTTCAAAATAAACATTCAGAATGCCTCAATGTGTACAAGAGTGTGTACAAGTAGTTACCAAGATTTTGAACTAAATTGATAATAAGCTAATAGAGTCAAAGCTAATCGATTCATTGATCATGTTTACCATTTAGAAAATACAAAACCTGCTCTGCACCACAGTGCAACACAATGGCTAGGGAGTGACATTGCTTCGGTTTTGTGGTGTTCTCAGGAACGTCTGGCATGCCAATATCACTCCCAGTTACAGTCTGGGAGTCCGAGTCCCTCTTTAGGAAATCATAAATCCTGTTATTGTTTATCATGACCCAACAGGACCTCTGTCTCAAAGAATGGCAGGCCCATTCTGACTCTAATCTCTGACATCAGCCTGTACTGGCTGGTAATGTGTGTTTACGAAAAGCTGTCCAGAAGTTGTGACATGTGACAAGTGTCACAGCCCTGCCTTCCTTGGCTGTGTAATTGACTGCTGCTGCCTGATACAGTAGGGAAAATGGCCCCTCGCTAGGCAGGAGAAAGCAGAAGGGGAAAGGGCTGTATCCCAGGCAATGTCTGGAACCAAAGGCACACAACATGGCCAAATAGATTCCCAAAGCTTATCATAAAAAGAGATAAAATCACAAAGTATCATGGTTTCGATTCCAGAGGGTGTTTAAGAGATAAGCTAACGACAGAGGAGAATAGAACTAAGATGGACAGATTGAAAGAAAGAAAAGGAAATCATGCCATTCACAGGAAAATGGATGTGATGGGTGACTGTCCTATGAAGTAAAATAGCCTCTAACAAGCCTCAAAAAGGCAAGTAAGCCCTCCATTTTCTCTCCTTTGTGGATCCGAGATTTTATATAGATACATAAAATCATGTATGCATATATGCTATGACAGCAGAAGCTAAATTCACTGGCAGGAGGAAGGGGGCAAGCAAGAAGGAGAAAGAAGGAGAGAGAAGGAGAGAGAGGCAGGGCTGTAGCAAGCTATGTGCCAAGTGTGTAATACACCTGTTGAAACATCCCCACAAACCCAGTAAACGAACATATAACACTCAGAAAGAGGCGTCAACACTTCTTAAATAATAATAGATTTTAAAATAAAATTTCACCTGAACAGGGACTCGGTTGCAAAAGAAACCACCAGAAATCAGATCAGCAGGGGGTTCTCCCTGGATGAGATGCACCCAGGAAACAAGAAGAGAGATTGGGCTTGAAGGCGGAGGGGCAAACCTGCACAGGTCCCTGTGGCTGGGCCTGCCAATAGCACAGTAAAGAGTGGCTAGAAAATCAGTATGGAAAAGAGGAGAATTTCAAGAAGTCTTGAGAAAAATGAAAAACAGTCTCATTCAAACATTTGGAAGTGATTAGGGAAACCACCTTGAAATAATCAGAGTTAAACACGGCTTCAGAAAAATGGACTAAGATTTAGCTCAGTTAACCCTTCCAATCCCACAAGGATGCAGGCTTTCCCAGGCACAACTTTAGGCTAAACAAACCCACCGAACTGGTTTTAAATAGGAACCATTGATGCACAGGGGAAGTGACTGCAACAAAACTGAAAGAGATATGAATTAAAGGAACCATGCAAATTACTTCTGTTTTTTTTTTTTTTTTTCCTTTAAATCATAGAAACCAAAAAAGAACCCGTAACAACTCCATCATGATTTTACATAAAAGGAACAGCTTGAAATAAAATGTTTGTAATCAGCCGGGAAGGAACTGCATTACTGGATCAGGCTTTTTTGATTTATTTGTTAAATGACTCCAGAAAACAAGTCTTAAAGACGGGAGGCTGGAGAGAGCCCTTCCCAAGCATGTGGGCTCCTGGTCCTTCCTGTTTCTGGTCCTTCCTTCCTTTCCACTTGGGCCCTAACTAGGAACCGCTGCTGCCTCTCAGGCCGGACTTCAGCAAGCCCCCAGCGCCAGGAGTCCTGGGTCCTTATGGGTGTCCATTTTAACATGGCTGCTTTTGTGTGGCTGTTTGCTTTGTTTCTTCCTTTTGTGTTTGAGGGCAACAAGGCTTCGTTTCTTTGAGCAGCTTCTGTGTGTGCCTGCGTGCGGAGGCCTGAGGACAAGGTCAGGAATTATTCCTCCTTAGGAGCGGTCCACTTTACCGCGTGAAGCAGAGTCTCTCACTGGAACCAGATGATTAGGCTGGCTGGACAGTGAACCCAAGGATCCAACTGCCTGTCTCTCCCTCCCCAGGGCTGGGACTACAAACACACACTGCCACACCACACCCAGCTTTTTACATGGATGCTTGGAATCGAACTCAAATCCTCATGCCTGTCTCGCAAGCACTTTATCAATACAACTATCTCTCAGCCCCATAGCAGTTTCTTAAAAATAGTTTGTGCCTCTCGACCTCAGGGGAATGAACCTGCACTGAGGAACATTTGGGGACACTAATTTGACACAATAGACCTTAACACAGATGAAAGAACGTATGGATTCCAGTCGGGAGGGGGCGGCTATGGTGGAGATGCTGGTGGGGAAGGAGGTATAAAGATGATTAAGGTTGGTTGAGATGTCCTGTATGAAATGCACAATGACCCAAGTAAAAGGAATTTTTTAAAAGGTAGTTTGTACCTCAAAGGAAGTTTGTAGGTTCTGATTTGAATGAGTGACCATTTTCACAATATGATGGAGAAGACACCAGGATGGAACGATTTTACTCCCTGTCACTGAAGGCTAAACTGTAACTATTAGAATGTCATTCTTCTTACTTTATGACTGAGTCTCATTAACATGAAAATCCTAGGCATATGTAGACATATATATACATATATATGTGCATGCATATAGATGTGTGTGCATACATATTATGTATACATGCATATTCACATATGAACATATAAATACATATTTATGTAATAGATTGAGAGCATGCCTAGTGTCTAATCTTAGTTCATTTTTTACTATAAAAATAAACTGCAGTACTTTCACTTATTATTCAACAAAATAAGGATATTCATTTTGTAAGGTATGGGATTATATGAAACATTAGTAATTATGGTACTACAATAAACAAAATTTAGTGAGATTATTTTGTACTAAAAGTAACTGCAACTTTAATGCTTTATTTGTATATGTGTGCAAGATAAGAAATTTGAATGCATAATTTAATTTTATAATAAATATAATTAATTGCTGTAAGACTTATAGAAGTAATAAATATATCAACAACAATTAGTACAATTTAAGTACACAAATTATATTTTAACTCTGGGAATAAGTCTAAGAAGATACTGTAAACATTTTCAAATGGGAACAAACAGTCTTAGCAATGTAATTCTGAAGAGCTATAGACAGACTGAAGTGAGATCCTGAAATGCTGAATCCTGGTATCAGTACCATCCTTCCATAAAAGGAACCAAAATGCCTTGGAGAAATGTCAGTTTACATATTTGATCGTGATAAGCCCATGGTGTCCTGTAGCATTAGAAAATATATAACTGTCAAAATAATAAATAAAATGACAATGGGACGTTAGAGGGGTGTCAAGGGGACTCAGCTGCTACTGGGAAGAATTCACAAAAGCCAAGGCAGGAATGGGTGGAGCACAAAATAAAAGAGTGTGGGGTCCGATTTATAAAACAGACATGGGAGCGCTGACAGCAACACAAGCAGATGGCTGGCCAAAGAAATAAGGGGACTTCATGCCTCCCTCACAGACACATCCCAAATAATTACTGTAGATCCTCCACCCTCCGGAGAGGAGCATGCCGAATTGTGTAGAGAGGTCCTTCCAGAGTACAGCTGGGAAAGGAGAGCAGGGCAGCTTTGCAGGAGAGAAGCCTGCCGAACATGAGCCGTCATGTCCTGTAGATAAGACATACCCTTGCCACGACTCTGTGAAGGGTACCTCACCTCAGTGCACCTCCCACCCCAGACCCCTCACCCACCTCATGAGGAACACGTCAGAAATCTCAGTGGAGTGGCATCCTACAAAATATCCGACCAGAACTGCCAAGGTCATTAGAAAAAGGAATGTGTAAGACGGAGCCCAGGGAGATGTGACCACTAAGTACACTGAGGCAGGTCACAGCAGAGGCAAAGTCAGGGATAGAGGTTAGTTCGCTGGGAAGAAGCTGAGCTGGGAGGGTACACAGCAGCATCAAGATGCAAGCTGGGGAAGTCAGGGCTAGAGAGAAAGTCGGATGAGGCTCTATGGTCATCCAAAAGCTGAGTACGCGTGGCTATAGGAAAGCACTGCCCACTTTATCAGATCAGTGTGCCCACTGCTTCCTAAAGAGAGTGGGTGTGAAAGCTAGGGAACCCTCTTTGGAATGGAGACTGCCTGTTCGTAGCATCTGTATTTCCGCGTTAGCAAGAATTTGAATGATCCTGTTCTCTTGCAGGTAGATGTGGCCATATGACCACCTGGAATATTGATGGGGTGCAGATAGTTTTGAGATTTATGGGATACCTCACAATTCACGTTGACCCTGGGAAATGAAGGAATGCATGATGAAGTCAACAGAAGGGACCGGAGGAGAGAGACTGTCGTGTTTACACCATTAGGTATCTCATGTCTTGGTCACCTGCTACTTAACCCACTTCCAGTAATACTTCTAGACATCAAAAAAGGGAGGCCTTGGGCTCAAGGGAGGCCTTTCTCTAGTCTCATAGATGAGGCTCTGATATTGTAGGACAGGCTGGGTCTGAGATGTGTTTTTGGGACAGGAAGGCTCTCCTGTCCCGGACACAGTGCTTTGGGAAAATGGCCAAGCTTGCATCATGGAGTCATCCCTGGTAGAGTCGTGGGAGAAGCTGGCTCTAGTTCTGTCTGTTTCTAGGAACAAAGTAGCCTTTTCCTCCCCATACCTGCCAGTGTTCTGAGGAGCATGGGCGACACTCTGCTGGAATCCCACGGTCCTGAGCTGCCACGTGTTTCCATCCATGGCTCCATGTGGCAGCAACAGCAGCAACAGTCATGGAGTTCTTGGCTCCTGAGAAAGGCCTGTGATAACTTTTTCTCCATGAGGTCTAATGTGGTTTATATTGTACATATTCACAGTGTCTGTCATGGTAGAAAAGGTCAAGGAGAAAACAGAGATGTTCTCCTGACAGCAAAATGGAGCTGGAAAGCATTTAATTTGAATATCAAGAGAGAGATGTGTGTCCAGCTCCCTTACTTTGGGAAAAGGACAATATTGTGCAAGATGTATGAAAGAATAAAGATTACTAAGGGGTCACATGGCCAAAAGCAATCGACAGTGAGTGGTTCGCAGAATAATAGCTCCCCAAAGATGTTCACATCTTAATCCCAGGATGCTGGGAATGCCATCTTAGATGACAGAGGAACTTAACAGATGTGGTAAGTGAAGAATTTTAAAAAGAAAATATTATGCTATAGAAGGAAAGTAGGAATGTCTGAATCAGAGAGAAATATAGCAACATCACACTACTGGTTTTGAAGACGGAAAAAGGAGCTACTAGTCAGGGAATTCAACTGGTTTCTAGAAGCTAGAAGAGGAACTAAGTTCAGGTCTTCAGTACCCACAGAAAAGCCAGGCACATCTGTAACTCCAGTGCCAGGGTTGCTAAGGTGAGTGCCGGTCAAGTTCCTGCCTCTGAAAATAAAGAGGAGGGACTGGAGAGATGGCTCAGCAGTCAAAAGCCTGATTCTGGTTCCTATCACCAACATGGGGCTGGTCACAGACACCCATAACTCCAGCTCCAAGCTTGGGCTCAGATGCTTTACTCCTGTGCACACAAACACAAACACAATTAAAAATTTAATAATGTCTTAAAAATAAATAAAATGTAGAACAATAAAGGAGACACCTGACTTGGGCCTCCAGGTTCCACACATGTGTGCAAGCAATAACACATACATCCATATACACAAAGACATATACACACACCACAGACACATACGCATCCAAACTTGCTATGAGTTATCTATAGGAAAACAAGAATGCAATTATTCATTTAAAGGAATCAGCTTCCAACAAATGTATTTAAACCTTCTTAGAATTTAAAGACCAGAAATCCTCTAGATAGGAAAATGAAGTGGTTAAATACACAGGCTACAAATTGCAATTATTCTCTAGATCACTCATTTGTCACTTAATTAAATATGCCCTCCACCAGGCTCCCCTTCATCAGCCCTGCAGACTCCCCTGAGAGCCCAGGCAAAGTCTCTGAACTCTCAGTGACAGGAGATGCCCGCACGAGGATTGCTTGTTTAGGGCTCTGGAAAGTAGTTCCCAAAATTACTGTTTTAAGCACTGAACAAATATCATGTTGACATACATTAAGCCAAATAGCATCCAGAATTGTCTGAGGGACCAAGACCCAATGGGAAGCCATATAGATGAGGTTACTCTTCGCAGAGAGTGATTTTGCAATCAAGATTTTAAAAACTGCTATTAATTAGCCTATGTTCTTTTAGTCTTTCCACCCTTCAAAGATAACTGAGGTGTCTGTTTTAAAGTAACTTACTAGAACATGTAATGACCGTTATTGACAGGTGTAGAAAGAAGTCCAAGGGAAACAAAGGACTTCAAACCACCTTAAAATCTCCAACAGGCTGGCTTTCCTCATGTCTGCGGATCTTGGCAAAATGAGTGCTATGGACTGAGTATTCCACCTCTGTTAAAAGGTGGAATGACTTTCTGAGGAGAGCTGAGCAGTTGGTAACGGTAATGTACTTGCCTTGCAAGCATGAGGACCTGAGTTTGAGCCCCAAATCTCACGTTTGTAAGAAATGCCTGCGTAGAGGTACAGGTTCGCGTTCCCAGCTCCTTGGAAACTGAGACAGGCCGATTCCTGGGGCTCACTGGCCAGACTAGCCAAACCCAGTGAGAGTCTTTGAAAAAACAACAAAAAGCCAAGTTAGATGAAAGCTGAGAGTGACAGTCAGCCTCTGGCCGCCACGGGAAAAGGCACAGCTACAAACAACTGCACAGGTGTACACACACAGACACACACGCACACACACACAGATACACGCGCGCACACACACGCAGAGACACACACAGAGGCACACACACAGACACACATACGCAGAGACACACATAGAGACACACGCACACACACACACAGACACACATGCGCACACACACAGACGCACACATACACAGAGACACACACAGACACACACGGGCAGAGACACACATGCACACACACAGACACACACACACACGCACGCACACAGATGCACACACACACAGAGACACACACATGGGCGCACACGCACACACACACAGAGACACACACGTTTCCACTCTCTTTCCTTTTGTTTTGCACAGCTTGTCTGACACACGTGGTTCATCAGCCCATGAGAAATGTCTTAAGCATTCTGAGAGAGGCAAGTAGATCCGTCTGACTTTGGTAACTGCTGTCACCAGCCAGGAGGGATATGGCAGGAGTTCCGCGTCCTGATGCAGTCAGCTCTGCTTGCAGAAAGGCTTGAGGCTTTCAGGGATACCAGAATGGCAGGAAGGTCCTGAGGCCACTGTCTTCTTAGCACTTGTGTTTGGGAAAACTATGCCACCAGATGTGTGACAGGACCACCATTGATGGAAAGGACAGAAGCACGTGCTGTAAACTAATGCCAATGTCAGGCTCGAGAAAGCGACTCGGGAGTCAAGATAGCTGTGTGGTCACATCCTGTGCCAGCAAGCAGGCACCTTGGGATGAAAAGGAAACGATAGCCTTCTCTGGTTCAGCCAGGAGCTGTGTTCTGATTGCTGCCTCACGTCTTTGGCCTCCAGGTATTTGACATAAAACTGAACAGTGCAAGTGGCTGAAATGTATCTGCTTGGTCTGACTGCTTTAAAGTCTCGCAGTGCTAAGAATTCCCTTTCCTTGTCAGACAGCTCATTTTATTAACATTTCTTTCCTCATGGATAAACACATGAAAGGCTTATAACTAGTTACTTGCCTCTTAATGAGCTTTTTATATGTTTTCTTACCTTTCAAGAAGAGTGGTATCTGTTACTAAATCTTGCAGTTATGATTCCAAACACAAGCCCTGTAGTTGTCTGGCCCTATTTGGCCGGTTGGCCTAGTCCCTAAATTATAACAAATGCTTGGTTTTTACTCTGACCTGGTGTTTTATCTGACATACTTTTTCTCCTCCAGCATTTGGTTTGCACAACCAAGGGAGCAAAATAATGTGACCTCAAAGCCCCTCTAATCTGGGCGGCGCTGAGGGTTCTCAACAACATACCCCAAACATGGGATACTGGGTTCTGTTGAAATGCAAATAAGACCCTTCCTCAGGCCCACTAAAATTGCCAAGATGATACAGGCAACACAAAACCAAATATTTGAATTCTAAGTACCGAGGGATAAGAGAATCATTATTAAAGCAAAGGACTTTAAATCATCTCCTCCTCCTCTTCTTCTTTTTCCTCCTCCTCCTCCTCCTCCTCCTCCTCCTCCTCTTCTTCCTCCTCCTTCTTCTTCTTCTTCTTCTTCTTCTTCTTCTTCTTCTTCTTCTTCTTCTTCTTCTTCTTCTTCTTCTTCTTCTTGTCCTCTCTTAGTCCATCACTCTGTCTGTGACTCAAAACTTCCCTGATTGGGGTAAATTCAGCACATTCTCATTTAATTTTCTCCAGTTCAAACAACACGCACACAATAATAGGAGCAGCTAACAATTCAAAGGAGCAAACCATTAAATTAAAATTCCTAACTTGATTGTTTGAATCACACTGGGCTAAATTTACATCCTCCATCACACTGTGGGAAACCGCTCTGTGGGAGATTTTTCTAGCTACTTTTTTTTTTTTTAGCAAACCTTTTCTGTTTCCGTTCCTTTTTGTAAAGGGTGAATTGCCCGTCACTGTACCTTTAACAAGAAGAAGCAAGAAATAAAACTGGGCTCCAGGAGAAAACAATAAGGCAATAATTTTGAAATTAAAACACAGCACATGATATATCAATATAATTGTCCTGCGTATGTGAAGATAACTCTATTTTGATGGTGTTATTTCCCGAGTACGCAAAACCTAATAAAATCTGGAGGGTGAATTGATGAGAATTTCAGCGTTGGAGATTATGAAAAAACATACACTAAAATAGCCAAACAAAATTACTGAAAAACAATTTTAGTGGCAAATTATTTATCTAAATAATGCAGAGAGATTTATAGAGATCGCTCAACAAGAAAATGAATTACTTACTTAAAAAACTGAACTTCTTTCACTTGGCAAAATGTGTCCATAAAATTAGCTATTTGACCTTGAGGAAATCAGGTGTCATTTCTGTAACTTTGACTTCTATCATTGTTGTGTGAATGTGGTGTGTGTGTCTGTCTGCATGTCTGTGTGTGGGTGGGTGTGAATACGTGTGTATGCAGTTCAGGTGTGTGGAGAACAGAGGTCCACTTGAAGTATCTCACTCAGTCTCTTCATCTTATTTTTTGAGGCAGGGGCTCTCACTGAACCAGGAGCACTGATTCAATTAGGCCGGATGGTCAGGAAGCCCCTGGAATGCTCACAGCTCTGCCTTCCAAGTCTGGGATTATGAGTAACATCGCCTCCACACCACACCTGGTTTCTTATGTGGGTGACATGGTCAGAACTCAGCAATTCACATTTATTGGCGAAACTTTATTGACAGAGAGATCTCTCCAGACTTCAGAGTTTTTAATGTTTGATTACTCATCCATAAGGAAACTTCTTGGAGATGGGGGAACAGCTCTGGGAGGGAGAGCCCTTGCTGTTGTGGCAATCTGATGGCCTCTTCTGATCTCTGCAGGCATTTGCACATGAACTCATGCAGGAACACACACACACACACACATACACACAAAAATAAATAATTTAAAACTCTATTTCTTTGTTTATTTTATGTGTGTGAGTGTATTGTCTGCATGTATGTAAGTACACCTGTGTCACGCAGTCCCCACAGAGATCAGAAGAGGGTGTCGGATCCCCTAGAATTGGAGATAGGGACTGTTGTTAGCCACCATGTGGGTGTGGGGAACTGAACCCAAGTCCTCTGAAAGAGTAGTCGGTGCTCTTAACCACTGAGCCGTATTTCCAGCCTTAAATCCTTTTTTTTAAATAAGGAAGCCTCTTAAGGTTCTCTCATTTCTGTGTTAGTGATGACAAGGGTTTTTATCTTCCTTCTCTTTTATGTGTTTTATTTCTTTAAAATGAAATTATTAATTATAAATTGAAATCTTTGGTAGGGATCCATTCACAGTAGATCTCAAAGATGCAAGAGAGAGATTCCATCCAGGAATCTCCAAAACAAAGGGGAAATGAATCCCAAAGAAGCTGATCCCCAACCCCACATGCTGATAGCTGCTCCTTTGCTCCTTGTGACCTCTGAGTCTGTCTTCTTTTCCACAAAAATAAAATAGCAATAATAATAATATTAATAATAATAATAGACGTGATCTTGTTCTCTACAGAGGTGTTGGGAGACAATGAGCATTTATCTACTCACAAGGGATGCTTCTTATTCATTTCTCGCTGTAAGCAACATCATCATTATTACCACGAAGAAGCTCTCAGCTGTAATCATTATTTGAGATATCATGTGAATAACTGAACACTCCATTTTTAATATGAATATCACAATTTAGTGTTAGGTAGGAGAAATTTGGTAGGAGCAATTCTCTATTTCTTATGAATAATAAAATATCCACTCAAATAAACAAGAACTAATTGTCTTATAAGAAAGCAATGCATTTTGATTGCACAGTAATAAAAAGGGAATTTGCAGGCTACCAGTTTGTTGTAAAAAATAAAGGTGAAAGAAGAAAATAACTTTCTGTCTCCTGATATCTCTCCCTGGGTTTTGAATTATTTTTCTAGCTAATTAATCTCTTCTATTTGTAAGCCTGCAAATCATACCATAAAAACTCTACAGTTTTCAAATGTCTCAGATTTTTGATACCTGTGACTCCTCCTCCCTTTAACCTCTGTCCCTCATAGGGACTCATGGAAGTCACCAAGAAACAGATCTTCCTGCTGCAGCTGTCAGATGTTGACATATTATAGCCTAGAGTTTCTTTGGCCTCAGCCTGCACTGATAATTCCCAACCCAAAATTGTTTGAAGGGAGAGCAGATGTATTCATCTGACTTTATTAACAGAGAACATTCTTAAGCTAGATTGGGGTATTAAATAAAATCATGATTTTTTTAAACAGCTAGCTTGGGATAGGAAGGTGGTTAGAGTGGGTGGGGAGAGGTATCCTAACAAGGAAGGGAAGGAAGTGGTCAGGAGGGATGCTGAACATATCCTCAGTGATTCCAAATGCCGTGTGTGTGCACCAGAAATGTTCATCCTCAAGGAAGACACTGTATGCATCTTGCTATTTTACCTGCCCTGCTCAGTGTGTCTCCACAAGTGAGTTTTGTGCAAATCCCTGAGGAATTTCATTTTATGTCATTGGTCCTTTGAAGGCTCAGGGGTCACGGAGGATCCAGTATTTTAGGAGGCGACTCAGTCACAAGCAGCTGAGAGATTTTCAAGAGAAAAGTAAACTGATTCAACAGCAGTAAGCAGTTACAGCCAGAGAAACTGACATCTCTCTCAAGAATTTCTGGAGAAATTAAAAGGGATATTTGAGAGGGGGCCAGTTCTGCCTGAGCATCACAGAAGAGGATCCTCTAGTGGGCGGGTAGGTTATGTGGGCAAAGTGCTAAGTGTCTGGTAGATTCCAGCTGTATTACTGGAGATGTGTGTTATCATGGACTCTGGCTGTGACTTCCAGCTCACTGAGTCATCCTAGAATAAGGAAGTATTTGGCATATGAGAAGTATGTATTGAATGAAGAAGTTAATAAATATGTCCACAAACCCTAAGCGGTGGTGGTTGTACAAGGAAGTCTGCCATGGAACTCAACAATTTTTAAATTATATATATATATATATATATATATATATATATATATATACACATACTTGTTGCAGTGATGGGAATTGAACCCAGGGCCTTCCGCATGCTAGGCAAGAACTCCAACACTGAACTACATCCCCAGCTCATAAACTTTAACTAAACTGTAAATTTCAGAAGACAGTCATACCATGTAACTTTTCTGGAACTTGTCCAATACTAAAAGCCATGCTAAATACACAAGGGGTTTGTAAAAGTAACTTCTTGTGAAAGTTCATCGTGAGCACTAAATTTTGCAGATTAATATGTTAGTCTTTCTAACAGATGTTCCCATTTTACAGATTACAGGGACTGATGCTGAAATAGGACTGTGTGTTCTCAATGTCATATAGCAGGTTATGTGAGACTTGGGATTAGAATTCTTGTCCATTTTATGGATATAGATATTTCCTGACTGTTACTTTCCACTGAGCATTTTCCCTAACCAAGAGGCTCTCTGTTGTGACTAAGCACTTCTGTTCTTACACGCTCTCATGTAGATGACACTGTATGTATGAAAGCTAAAAAAAAAAATCCATATTCAACATTTAAATTTAAAAATTAAAGCTTTGAAATCATGCACTAGAAACAAAAAGGCATATTTTCTTTTATCACAGTGATAGCAAAAGAAATTAAAGATGAATTTTTCAGTAGAGGAAAAAAATGAAGAAATCAATCTGATATCACGTGGGGATGGAGAAACAAAAGGCACTGTGAAAGGAGGCCCAAAGACAAGCAGCCTTTATTGAGAATCATTTGTCTTGCCTTAAGTCTCTTAAATTCAAATCTGGAATCCGTCAAGGGTGCGCAAATGTGTTCAGCCAGTCAACTGCAATAAAGACAATGAATGGGCTCCAGAACTTTCTATCTGTTACTTAACTCATTGTGAAAAATCTTAGGGTTTTGTTTCTGTATTAGATTACTTGTCAGCTGAATCCAAAGTTCAAGACTAACAGTAAGGAATAAATCAGTTGAGAATGAATGCCTTTCTTCTCAAAGACTCCAATAATATAAAATTACTAGAGCTAGCTACGTTGGAATATACTGAATCAGAGAATATATTTATACATTACAGATGGTGTGGCACACTGCCAGTGATACCTTGGGAATAGCTTCAAGTCTGACTTTCTTAGAGCAGAGAGATAAAATAGCCAAAATAGAATCCCTTCAAACTTGAATCAAAGAGATGGAGTGAAAATGTAAACTCATTTAAAAACTTCGAGGACTTATCTACCCTAATAGAAACCAAAGACATAACTCAATACCTTTGAAAAAAAATATTGTTTCTTATCAAATCATCAGAGTAAAAGGTCTTTGGAAAAATAAATAGGCCTACAATGCCACCATACAGACTGAAAATCTGAGACTGTTAAAAGGTAGAGAGGAGTGGAGAAGAAATTTACCCATGCTTTTGTAAAACTCACAAAAGCTAGTCTCAGCTTTAAAGAAGCCAGAAGTCAGAAGCAAGTAGTCTGATGATGTTGATTTAACTCACAGAGAAATTTAGAAACTTTTAAAATTTATTTTTATTTTATATGTATGTGTGTATTGACTGCATGTATGTGAGTGTACCTGTGTCATGCAATGTCTACAGAGGTCAGAAGAGGGCTCCAGATCCCCTGGCACTGGAGTTACAAACAGCTGTTAGCCACCATACTGGGGCTGGGATTTGAACCCAGGTCTTCTGCAAAACAGTCAGTGCTCTTAACTGCTGAACCATTTCTCCAGTTCTGTGAATCTTATTTTTATTAGTACCAAAAGGACACTTTAAAGATCTAGTTCAACTAATTCGCTGTTAAGTTCAGAGACACCCAATAGAGAGAGACTGAGAGGCCTGTCCCTCCACTATAGAAATAGAACAAGCAGGCTGTTTCCAAGTCAACTGTTTTTCAAACACACTATATTTAATTTGATTTTTCTGTCTTATACTGTCTCTGGACAGCCATATTCATAATGGCACATACAATAGAAATAAAAATCAGAAGTTTGGGGAGCTGAATTTAGTGATAAAAGAAAATTAAAAATATAAAGTTCCTTAAAAGAATTGAAGGCGTATTTGATCATCATTCCATCAAGATATATGTTGGACATCTGTGACGTTTACAACAGAAACTATGCATTTTACCTTGACTTCATTGATGAGTAATTTCGAGCTAACTTTTATCTAATGTTAAACCCATGTGTGTCTAAATGATAACCAATTAATTTAGTAGGTCAAAAATGCCTAACACTTAGCAATTAGAATGTGTGTCATTAAATATGCAATATTTTACACATGTGTGCATTTCCTATGATGAGTCAATTGTTCTTCCTGTCCTTCCTACTTCTGTCCTTGTTATTACGGAGCTTCTTGGCATGTGTGGAATACTCAATACACCAGTATGATTTCACAATGCACATACTCCAGGAAGAAATATACTTTATTCTCCCCTCATTGCTATCAAATTTAAATATTCTTTTCATAAGTCTGACTCCTTGTCATCAGATAATATATTTTAAATGAAAATTTTCCTTCTCTTGGTTCCAAAATGCAGATGGAACCTGGAACCCAAAGTTTCAAGACTGTTTTTGTCAAATAAGAAGTAACTCTGTCTTGTTAGAAGTGGTGGCCTCTAAGAACCTCTAATCTTTTGTCTTCTGTCTAGATGCTGACTGGATAACCAAGGAAAGATGCTGGAGGTGGGGAGGTTGGGGGGTAGGCCTGTTGACTTTCACTTCCTGCTCTATTCCATGCTGTTTGGATTCTCTTGCACATCTTAGGAATCCTAAAATTGCAACAGCTGTATCTAGAAGATGACACCCTGGGCAAGATGATTCCTAAGAGGCGGAGACACCATGACTCCTATGTGTTTTCATTATGAAAAGTCCAGCTGTCCTGAGATGTTCAACGTTAATCCTCTGATATTATAGTCTACAGTTTCTAATGGCATCACTTTTGGGCAAGGTTACAAATTCCCTTCTTCCTAACAAGTGAAGAGACCAGAATGAATAAGATACGAGATTACATGGGCCTCAGGACTGAGCACCTCCAGAGTCTAACCCCGTATCCGATTTCTCCAAGTAACAGTCCACTAGGTAGCAAAGTACTTGGCCTTCCCAGGGCTCATCTCACTAAGGTTACTGGGTAGTGGATGGCTGAGTCTTGACTGTGTCCAGTAAACAAAACTCACTTTCTTCTCTAGTCACTCCTCAGACACCGATATAAAGCCCCTGAAGTATGCTCTTAAAGTTGATTTTGAAATTAACTCTTTAAGCACTTAGTCAATGATGTCTCCAAGACACCTGCGCTGTGGGGGCGTGTTGCATCTCATTTACGATGTGCAATCTTCTCTCTACATTTAAAGCCTCCTATATGCTAGGTACTCAGTGGGACCATTGAGGAGTGATTGCTATTTGAGTTGACCCAGCTTTCAAAACTGTGAGTAAAGTCGGAAGCCGCAAACGTTCTCGTCATTTCTCCAGCCATTGACCCATTCACTCATTCAACCTATTTTGATCTTTGGCCTTCAAAATTTTCCAATCAGATAGGACACAGGAAAATAACACCATCTTCAGAGAACTTCACAGGCTCCCCTTGCCAAGCCCTAAAACAGCTGGTTTATAATGCTTAGGAGAAGAAAATTCACAGACTTCACACAGTGAAATTGTTGACAGATATCAACTTTCAAAACAAAAACTAGCACCAAACATGCAGCCTAGACAAATACACAGATGTTTACATGCTCCTTCAAAGGTGGTGTGAAATGTTCCTTAAATTTACCCAGTGAAACATACATAAGAAACACTGCTCTGGATCAAACACGCTCACCTTTAATTAAGCAGTGATGGTTCTAGCCCAACCCCATGTCTCAGCATTCACTTAGTTCTGGGCTGGCCCATCCGTGTTACAGGCTGAGGGCATCACCCTTTCTGAAGTAGACCAATCCACAAACATTCAAATTCTTGGGCTCTTTACACAATATGTATCTTCCACATCTCAGAACTCTAGGTCTCCCAATCTCTCTGACCTCCGGGCTCTAGCACCTCTAAACTGAGGGTGTGCACTGGGGAACGTGAAAGTGACAGGCAGATTCTGCAAGGGAAAACCCTGCACATGGAAAATCTTCATGCCTAGCAATTCCAAAAAAGGCTAATTTTCCTCTGGTATAGCAGTGATTCCTGTGTATAAATCAAGTGTGAATTTTAATATCCACTAGGCAAGTCAAATCTACTATCTGAAGACAAACGTCTTGCAGTGAGCTGTATGTTTATATATTTGATGACATCGAGACATAATTATTTTGGTTTTTTAGATGTGATCAAACGATGGGATCTTTTTGAGGAGGAGGTTTGAGACAGGGTCTTCCTTTAGGTCTTGGCTGGAACTCCTAGGTCAACCAAGCTGGCCTTGATCTCACAGAGGTCTGCCTGCCTCCGCCTCCCAGGTGCTGGGAATAAAGGCATACACCACTGTGCCTAGAGCTAAGTGACATGATTTTAAAGTGTTAATATCATTTATAAATGCACATGAAATATTTATAGATAAAATAATACGATGTCTTTGATCTGCTTTAGATAATTTAGAGATCAAGAGAATGATGAAGTATAGATTATACCACAGGGCAGAAGAACATCATATGGAAACTCAGAGTCTGCTTGAGGGTTTATTGTAGTGTGTGTTTGGAATTTTTATAAGAGTTTCTTATAATAAATCAAGAAATCAGAGAAAATGGACACAATGTAGTTGCCCATCAAATGGTGAGTGGATAATTTGTGGTATGTCTACAAAATGA
Organism: Eospalax fontanierii; assembly: GCA_035773235.1. Taxonomy (NCBI): domain Eukaryota; kingdom Metazoa; phylum Chordata; class Mammalia; order Rodentia; family Spalacidae; genus Eospalax; species Eospalax fontanierii. The sequence goes on from CM069540.1 coordinate 6,132,511, forward strand.
AAAATTACTTGGTTATGAAAAGAAATGAAATACTAAAATGTGGAATAGGCGTGGATAGGTCTTGAAAACATTATGCCGAGTGAGAAGACAGACACGAAGGGGTGCAGATCACATATGGAAAACATATAAAATGTCCAAAACAGGTAAACCTCTGAAAGCAGAACATTGCTTATCTACGGCCTGAAGGTGGGGAGAATGTGGGGCTCTGGGAGTGATGGCTAAAGGCATTTGGGTTGTTTGCAGGGTAATGAGGACACTGTAAAACTGACTGAGTAGTAGTAGCTCAGAATATGCTCCAAACCATTGAGTTATGCACATAAACAGAAAGCCCGAGGGGAAAACATGCGTCCAGATAGTAGCTATGTGTTAGACACAATGAGAGAAACAAGGCTAGTTTTGCTGGAGGGGTGATGCTTTGGTAGACATGTGGGAACTTATTGTTTAACGTAGTGCACAGAGCGTGGCAGCTTGAACTGAAATTTCCCCCATAGGGTCCAAATATTTGAATACGTGGCCCCTGTTGGTGGCTCTGTTTGTGGAGGTTTAGGAGGTGAGGCTTTGCTGGAGGAAGCTTGTCACTGGGAGTGGGCTTTCAGAGTTCATAGCCTTGCCCACTTCCTGTTTATCTCTCTGCTTCCTGTGCCTGCTTGGGGACATAACTGCTCAGCTTTCTGCTCCAGCTGCCTCCTGTCACGCCTTCTCTGCCATGATGGACTCTTGTCCCTCTGGAACTATAAGCCAGATAAACCCTTCCTTCTCTAAGTCACCTTGGTCATGGTGTTTTATCAGAGCAACAGAAAAGAAACCAACACACAGAGAGTATGAGGACAAAGCACAGTGTCTGAGACTGTTTTACACTCACCCAAAAACTAGGTAAAGGAACACGGAAAAACCTAAATAACTGCTTCCTCTGGGCAGTGTTTATGATCAGCATGCATTGATGCCAATGTATGCTTTCGTTTCTGGCAATAAGATTAAATAGCAAAGTCGTCATCAATGGAAAGTAGATGTTTGGTATCAAAATGATATTCTTACACGAACATCTCTGACTTCCACATGAACACAGGGGAAGATGATGCTGTGTCAAATAGCTCTGAGTTCAAAATGACTACAAGGTTTTCAGGATCTTCACTATCTGAAGCTAAAAGGAAACTCTCCAAGATGGAAGTCCTGTTGTATTATAATCATTTTTCCTTATACTCACTGTTCATTAAATAATATAAAGAGCAAGGAGGAGAGACCAGTCTGTAAAATACAACACATCATGTTTGATAACTGTGGTTTGTCTTCTGCACACAGTCTAACCCCATACTGGTACTAATCTTCCAATTTAGAGGCAAAAAACTAATAATACGCTAGTTCAATTTTTTCCCCAAATTTTCAGACTCCCATTTGCTTGAAAAGAAGCCTATGGCCCACCCAAAAATAATAGTCTAGACCAGTGTAATAAAGTCTCAGACACAGGAGATATTAGAAAGTTTAACTCTACCAAGTTCCCAAAGTTTTGCGTCATTATTTCAACAAGGGGCAGTTTGGGGATGCTGGAGAAGCACAAGGCTTGAGTTGAATAAACTGGAGATTCATGCTTCACAACCCATGTATTCTTCCAGCCATGGTGACACACTCCCTTGATCCCAGCACTCCAGAGGCAGAGGCAGGTAAGGACTGTGAGATGGAGGCCAGCCTGGTCTACATAAAAAGTTCTAGGCCAGCTGTCTCAAAAGCAAAACAAAGCAAAGAACATCTGTGTGCCAGCTCCCTCATAACCCTTCAGAGCACATTCATTTGGCTCAAGGTCAGTGTGTGCACAGCCCAGAAACGGAATCATTTCTTGCACTAGAAACCTTCCTGAAAATAATGGGGTAAAAGCCTGTGCTCACTCTCTCAGAACTGCACTTTTCCTTCAGTTTCCCAGTCTTGGGGTGACTCACTGCTCACACCATTAGACATACCTCTTATCACAGCACTGAGTCATGAACTGGCCGTCACAGTTCCAATGCTGCCTTTGGCGCAGGTGTAATGAGGTGTGGCTTAAGGATGCTTAGTTTTTGTCTTACTGAAGTTTTCTTCAAGGTCCTTCCAAGAATGGGTATAAATGTTACATGGGTATAATGAATATTCAACACTAACATGAAAATTTAGCATTCTGAGAAGGAATTACTGAGGCCCTCCAAAGGCACTGCTGTGTTACAGAGCAAAAGCACTAAGGCTGAAGTCAGATTGTATTTCAAGTTCCGCATCTTTTAATATCAGCTATAGGACCAGGAAGTTTTCTAATCCTCAATGGCCCATATGGAAAGTGGAATGTGATAATGTCTATTTGATAGAGAATTTTCAAGAACTAGTGAAATTATGTGCATGATGTGCATATATGATTTAATATGGGTGTTTTATGTGACATGTCTAAATAGTAGCCATTATTATTGCTACTTTTTCAAATTCCACATTCATTTTACTTTTCTCAAATAAAAGAGAAAGAAGTAGTGTCCTACTTAATACACTTGGGGATGATCCTGATTTAAATAGACCAACCTGTGGTCATAGGCAGGGGCACAATCTCCATTACAGAGTGGTGTCCCAGAAGATGTTTGCCGTGTTTATCATTATAGATGGATGCGTGATTAAATGAACATCTTCCAGAGCTATAGATGAAAGTCTCCTGGGAGCTGCTAGCATGAAGTCGCTCCCCACCCAGTTCTACATGATGCTGAAACAGAATGGGGACACATTTCTCCAGACAGAGCTCACCGTGTCTCTGAAAAGAGCATTCTGACCATTCTGTGTCACCCTGGCATCGGGATTCCTTTGAATCTGATTATTACCCTAAGCCACATTCCAATGAGCCCAAAGTGTCCTGTGGGGAAAAATAATTACTCAATTGCTAGTAGTTGGCAGATATCCCGATTTTAAAAAAGGACTTTAAGCCTCCCTTGGCAGTCTTCACTTCAATGTGAGCTAAGTCAGAAGTGAGCTGTGATTAAAATGAAGGCATTTTTATGTGCTGGCATTTACAGCCCACGTTTTCTACATTACATTCTTTTGGTCTTCTTTAATAAAAGGTTTAGTTCTTCTTGAATTTTCCTTTCCACATGAATTAGAATTTAAACTTCTCTAGTGAGGAAAACACTGAAGTTCTACGCATGCCATAAGCTTCTAGCTGACATCGGATCTGCTGATGACATCATTGCTATGTGATTTTTCAGACTTTCTGTTTGGAAACATCTTAAGTGGAGAAGTCTCATTGCCTCAAAACTGACCTTTTCATTTAGAATGCTCGAAACTATGGAAATTAAAGAAGTACAAATTACTTTCAAAGGCAGAGGCACAAAGAAGTAATTCAAATCAAAATTCAAAGTAATTCAAAATCTACATATTCCAAGAATAATCAGAGAAAACATTGCTAGTTATAATCCTTCTAAGGGATTTCTAAACATATTTCTGAATTGAATTTAGACTATAATAGACTAGAGCATTAATGTATTTATCTATTTATTTTTAAATGTTTTTATTATTTTATTTGATGTATATGAGTGTACTGTCTGCATGTATGTAAATACACCCATGTCGTACAATGCCCACAGAGACCAGAAGAGGGCATCAGATTCCCTGGAGCTGAGGTTATGGATGGTTGTAAGCCTCCATGTGGGCCTTCTGCAAGAACAGCCAGTGTTCTTCACCACAGAGCCATGTCTCCAGCTCCTATTTATTTATCTTTAATGTCTACATGTTTGGGAGGTGCTCATGTATGCATGTACATAGAGGCCAGGAGTTAATGTCAGGTGTCTCTCCTGCTCAATCACTCCATACATTTTTTTCTTTTTCTTTTTTGGGGACAAAGTCTCTCGTTGAACCTGGAGTTCACCTATTCAGATGCACTGTCTGGCTGGCAGGCTTTGGGGGCTCTCCTGCCTCTGCCTTCCCAGTACTGGGTGTCCAGACACAAACCACTGTGCCAAGCTTTTTTACTTGAGCTCTGAGGAACTGGACTCAAGTCCTCATGCTTTCATGACAAATACTTTACCAACTGAATCATCTCACCAACCTAGAATTTTTGCTTTTAGGTTTAAAAATGCCATAGGATCATCCATGTATCAATCAAACACAATGGTGGGTGTCCATTCTAATACTGGCTATATTAGGAACATTGATTGCCAAGTCAGAGGATTGGGATGAATGGCCAGCACAGCTTCTTACAGCCTCTGAGCCTCTGTGGGAAACAAGAGATGCAGGGGTAGAGGAACATCCAAATCCCACAAGCTGAACAGAACGAGAAGTAAGTTGTTGATGGTAAAAACATTCTGAAATACCCAGACTTCCTAAAATGGAATCAGACTATGATGCAAGCAACATCTGGATGTGATTGTTAGAAACCAAATGCAAAGAGAGAATCTAAGTCATTTTAGACACTATAGTGACGAACCTCTAAAACTTGGGAGAAGCAACAACTTAAAAAAAAAAAAAATCACATAAAAGACCAAAGTGGCCCATATGTAAGATGACTGCTACAAGGCCAGGTGTGTTTAACAAAGAGCACAGAAAGACAAGAAAACTGAGGGGGCCAGGTCTGCGAAGGATCCCACTGATACAGCTCTTCATGTTGGCTTAGTGGACTTAAAAACATTTTGTTGTAGCTATGTTACAAATGTGTATTTCCACAGGAGATTAACTAGGCATTACCCAGTCAGCAGCTCTTTTTAGAAAGTTCCAGCTAGATTAACAGCTGCCTTTGTCCAATCTGTTATACATTTTATCTCTCTTTTCCACTATAAATATTTGCTTTGGTTTGGGCCACTAAATGTTCCCAAGCTGGGGACACTTCATTGGTGGAGCCTAAATATTTGTTAAAATTTTCTTTTCTCTAATTTGGCAATATTGAAAACAGCCCTAGGGTTAGTTTTGCACAGAGATCACCTGGTTGCCCACAGCAGGATCTGTTCTAACTCAAAACCTCAGAACGACATGAAAACATAGGAAACAACAAACCTAAGAATAACGACCACTCCTATCATTAACTGAAAACATACTCCTATATGTAACCAGATGTTCTAGATGTGGGTTGCCTCTATATTGAAATTGAAAAAGTTAACTGGAAACTCAAAGATCAGTCACTTGACCAAAGTTATGGATCTGGGCTGGGCTATGAGTCAAACTCAGGTCCAGGATTCTCCAGAGTCTATGCTCATTTTGTCATGTGTTCCTGCCATGGCCAACACACGTTGGGTGCGAAATTTTCTATGCACACAAAGTATGTGTGTACACACACCCACCAGTTCATACCTCAGAGCGGAGAGTCCATTGCTTGAGTCAGACGCTCAGAAAAGTCCATGGCTTCCAAAGAATTAAGATCTCCAACCAGGAATCTAGTAGATCCAAGCTGAATATTTAACTTGAGGAAAACAAGAACTACGCACTCCCAGCTAGTGGCATCCTGCGCCCTCGCACCTGCGCGCGACATAGGTGCAAAGTGCAACTAAGTTCTTGGCTCCTGGACCACCCACAACACAAGCTGGCTGGAACTTCATTGCACAGGAGGGAAGATGGGCTCAGAGACTGCGACTCTGCCAAGGGAGGGCGCAACACTAGCCAAAGTTTGACTTGTTCCTGGCCCTTGCTTCCAGTCTGGAGTTCTAGCTCTCTGAGCCTGGAAGTCCTGGAGGGTAAATCTTCTGGAGCCTCAGGTTATTTGACAACGAAGAGAAAAACTTGAATTTCCATTGTGATAATTATGGGGTTTTGTTGCTCTTTCTCATTTTGTTTTTAATAAAAGTGAACTCAATTCCAATACTCTTGATTAGGAGCAGAGTGGTTCTAAAAACTGCAGATACCCACACCCTACTGCTTAGAATATTCTTTCCCTTTCCAGACTACCAAGGGGCTAACTATTCAAGAATAGCTGACTGCCAGAATTAAATTAGGCATTAGGAGATGCCTAAATTATGAGTCAGATTAGCCCTGCATTTCTCTAACCTTTCTAAAGTATTTGTTATGTATCTTTTGGAGCTAAGAAAATTAACAACATTAGTCTCATTTTTCATAATGCAAATGCAAATTGCAGGTTTTCACCCCACTTCTCTCAGAATTATTTTCTCTGATAAGGCCCTCTTCTTGCTAGCAAACACCCAGTCATCGCACTGGCACCTGCTGTGCAGGACAGATGATGTAAACATGCTGCAAAGGCCGCCCCAGTGTCTTCATCTCTGACTGACCCCTCCCTGGCTGAGTGGGAGGAGGTGAAATAGGAGGAGGGACGTGCGTAGATGCACACTGTGGGATTGTACAGCCTTGATAAATTTGGAATGGGGAGGGGAAGAGGGAGAGGGAGAAGAAAGACATTCCACTGAGCCTGCTGAAGGTCACAACCGGGGAGGGAGTCTGGCAGGTGGAAGAATCTATGTGAGAAGGCTCCTTGGAGTTTTCCTACTCCCTTGCCTGCCCCTCCCACACTATAGTGGGTGTGAGCCTGGAGCAAATGTGCAGGTTAGTGGTCCATCTGCCTACTTTTCTATGTGCTCTCCAGACAATTTGTGCAATTAAATCTCTACAGCCTCACAGTAGAGGATTTGGAAACCAGGGATCAAAGACATTGCCTCTTGTCCTATTATGCACATTCCAATTAATCAACCTCCTCTAAAGCTGCCATTCCAGATCCCCACGTTGGGAAGATGGAGAGATTGGCTCTTGAGCAAGAAGCCCATGGCAGGGGTTCCCCTCGTCTCAGGGTGCTAGAAGCATGATGTGCTGTATCTTCCTGGCACTTACCAAGCTCTTCCACATTTTTTCCAATGGGAGGATGTTTATCTCTTAGGCTCATGCCTTTTACAGATTCTTGGCTACGTCTTTAACCAGTGCTCTTTAAGTGAAAAGAGGCGACGCAAACTAATTTAAATCTTGAAGAAATCCTAATTATTATCTCAAAAGTAGCACTCTCCTAATAGATGGTACTCAGAATCTCCTTCATCCGTACCCCAGTATCAACATGGACTCCCCGACTAGATTAGGATTTGAATGTGTAAACTTCCTCTGTCCAGACTCAGGTGTCCGTCTGGGGAATGAAGGATGTCGCCCACTTTGTTCTTTTACCCAGGTGGCAAAGACAAGTGTAAGGATGGAAGTCACAGGTCCCATGGGTGAAGAAGAAAGGAAGAGCACATGATTGATGCCAATCAAAGAGTAGGTTGAAATGGGAAGACAAGAAAATAAAGAAATCTCTTTCAGGAGTCTTGTTCTTAAGGATGGCTGAAAATAAGCAAGGACTCTTCCCTGCTTAATAAGAGGCTTCTGTTGACACGTGGGAGGCGATGTATACATGGCTTCTCAGGAGCCACTTTGAATTAAATCAGTCCAAACCAGTGTTCATCACATGTGTCTATTCATAGGTCACTTTCTACACCTTCCTTCAGCATGCCTTAGTCCGGAGCTGGTGGTTTTCTTGTGTTTGCTTTGTGTTGGGGTGGGGGGGCTTTTTGTGCCTCCCAAGTCTTGCTCACCTATTTTCCCAGCTTATTCTAGGCTGACACAGCAGGACCTTAACATCTGCTGTCCGTCATAGAAAATATGTACACATGCACTGAACAGTTCTTTGGGACACATATTTACCAAATCTGCATACTATGGCTCCTTACGAATCCCTTTTATCAGTAAACTGACATAATGTATAAGCCAAGGGCTTCATGCCAAACCTCCAATGACATGTAGGCACTCTCCATCGGAAGCTGTCCTCAGAAATGCTAGCAACACCAGCTGGAGAGATGGCTCGGTGGTTAAGAGCAATGGCTGCTCTTGCAGAGGACCTGGGTTGGATCCCAGAGCTCACATGGCAGTTCACAACTGTTGTCATTAAGTCCAGTTCCATGGGATCCTAGGTCCTCTTCTGGCCTCTTCAGGCATTGCACAACAGGGATACACTTATATACATGCAGGCAAAACACATGCATAGAAGTAAATAAATAGACATCAGTGACATCACAGCTTCAGAATTATAAACTTATTATTGGGAAACTGGGTCTTGAATTCTCCTCTATCCTTTATCACACAGTGGCATGAACAAACCAGAAACCCTATAGATGTTTGCCCAGGAGATATTTGCCCAGGAGATGTATACAAAGTTGATGTATTCCCAGTAGATGTTTACCGGAGATGTATTTCCAGGATGTGTACCCAGTGGATGTGTACCCAGTAGATGATGTTTACCCAGTAGATGTGTACCCGGTAGACACAGCTGATGTATACTCAGTAGATGTTTACTCAGTAGAGGCAATTCCCTCCTTTTTAGATACTATTCTTTCTTGGGAGCCAAGTTTATTCTCTTTCTTTGTCATCTGGTATGAGTCACCTTTATTAAGGTTTACTGCTAGTATTATCCAGGATTGGTCCAACAGGAAAAGCCTGGATTGATAAAAGAAAAGGTAAGTCCCTATACTTATGAGTATGTGTAGATGAACTAGAATATATCGCATGTTATGTGATAGCATTAGTCATGTATTAGTCAGGATTCTCTAAAGGAACAGAACTGCTAGACTGATTGAATACACACATACACACACACACATGAGGAGGATGTTAGATTGGCTTACATACTGTGGTCCAGGCAGTCCAACAATGGCTGTCTCAAACCTGAGAGGCTGAGAAACTGTAGTGGCTCAGTCCAGGAGGCTGGACGTCTCAGCAGGCCCAGTCTGGGGCTGAAGGCCTGGAGGATTCCTGAAGACATGCTGGTCTTCAGTCTACATTGGAAACCCCCAAAAGTTGCACCTACCAAATGCGGCAGGGCAAGGGCAGGTGAACTTGCCAGCGAAGGCAAGCAGGCCGAGAGCAAAGTTCCCTTCCTCCCAGTCCTTTCACCTGGGCCACTCCAGAAGGCACTGCCCACATGTAGGGTGGGTCTTCCCACTTAATGCATCTGATCAAGAAAATCCCTCTCAGGAGAGCCCAGTGGCTTGCATTTTAGTTGATGCCAGAACTAGCCAAGTTGGCAATGGTTAGCCATTGCAAGATATATTAAATATACACATACAATATTGAGAAAATTAAAGAAAAATGAGCAGTGTGGAAGGTGCCCCACTGAAGTAGCACGGACTGAAAATGGACTAGTGGTGGGAGGAACCCACGCAGAACAGCATCCCATCCTGATAGGTCTCACGGAAGTACCTCCTTGATTGAGTCCTGATAAGGAGTATGTAAGGCGGTGTTTGTGGAGGTATGGGATGAGCTGGCAGAATGGCACAGGAGAGCTCTATACACGTCATCATTACTGTTGGAGTTGGGGTGACTCCTGTATTCCTTGGAGACGTAGATAGAACAGGCAGCTTAACCAGCAGTTATACAACAAAACAAACAAGAAGTCAAAAATCATGCAAATGAAATGATGTTAAATTCTGCCAGGTCATATGACAAAACCCTGAACAAGGACATCTAGGTGCTGGCTTCAACAGAGTGATTTGGAAGTTTGGGGGAAGGGACATTCCCAGTGGTTTTGATAGCTCCCCTGAGAAAAGTCTTCTGTGACCTCTCGAGATCCTTGTGCAAAGAAAACCTGTGTCTTCTCCCCTTCTTTAATTACGCCATCAAAATTACTCGTGACCTCCCTTCTCTTAATTATGCTGTATGGATGAGGCTCACTCCCAAGCCATCCTTGTTTTTCCTAAGGGATGGTCAAGTGCCCAGGGCACGTGACCTCAGACTGAAAACTTCACTTCCTAGATGTGTGTCTCTGTCTAAATCCTTGAACTACAAAAGTGCAGAGAGTAGAAATCATCTACTGTATAGGGATTTGGAGATAAACGGAATAACTTTCGTTCTTACTGCCATTACTGAGACGCTGGGTGCTCAGTAGAGAATATCATAATAGTGATAACTGAAGCTGTATTAGGTTGAGTATTGCGCAATGATGGGTGTTTGTGTGGGCTTTCCTAAACACACTTGCTTCAACTTCACCAATGTGAACTGTTTCCAAAAGGTAGAAAGAGAAGAAAATTGTGTGAGTAGTTCTCAAGCTTTAGTTAAGCATCATTTTAGACACCAGTGAGAGGCTGGAGGGAACCTCCAGCTTCCTTCCTGGATCTAAGCATCAGTCTCCTTTGAGTCAATCAGTTGTTTCCAGTGCTGGGAACATGATGACATTCATATACACCAAGGTTTACAAAAGGAAACCCTGCCATAAGTACAGGAAAGAGAACAGGCTCTCAAGCAGCCCCTTCCAGGACGGTTCTGTTAGATGCCCACTTTCACTTCCTAACCAAGAAAAAGGAAAGAAAAATCAAGCAACAGAAACAAGGAAAATAGAAACCATTTTCCATGAAAACAAAATCAAACAAGCAATCACTGGCAATTATGGCAGGGAGATATTTAAATACAAAACCAGTCCTCACTTTTCAACATCTCATCATAATATGCCTGAAGCCTTGAAGCCCCTTTCACAATGCATGCTGGTTTACCCTGAAACTGTTCCAGAGTATTCTACAATGACTAGAACAAATGAAATTTTGAAAAACAAAATGATTCATTTTTATTTTTTGCTATGCAGATGTGTGGGTATTGGCCGTGTGCTCCTATGTGCAGAAGTCCGTGGAGGCCAGAAGATGTCCTGGCATCCCGCGGAGCTAAAGTCACAGGCATCATAAGCTTCCCAACCCAGGTCCTGGGAACCAAACTCTGGTCTCTTATAAGAGCAGCTACTGCTCTTAATCGTTGAGCAATGGAACCTCGAGCCCCTGGAATGAAAAACTTTGATCTCAATGTTAGAATATTTACCAGGGTGTTTCTATGAGAGAATCCTACTTTATTGGTCTTAGCTTATCCTCAAATACTATAAATACTCTTCCCACTAATAAGAGTCAGTATTTGTCTATGGTTATCAAGGCTTAAAGGTATCTGTCTCCCCACTCAATCTCACCAGTTCTCTTCTATACAGCAGCTGCCATGGTCCCTACCAACAGATGAAGGAAAACAAAACTGAATTTAGAGAATTCCCAGATGCTACTATCAAGAGCTCAGCTGGCCATCTGAAAGACTTTGGCCTTTGAAATGAAAGACTTTCGTTTTGGTAAAACAAGAAGCAAACGTTTTCAAGTAATATTCAATTATAATTTAGACGGAGATAAAAAGGAGTTTAGCTCATAGGTGAAATCATCTGGGGGGAGAGGCTACATACTCCAAATACAAAATCCTCCACGCTAGAAAGTTCCATCCCTTGAGCTGATTGAGAAATCCATGCGGCTCATGACAGGAGCAGCAAGGTGAGGTGGTGTTACCACCTCGAAGCAAGCTCATTCCCCCCCCTCCCCTCCCCCTGTACGTGCCCCGAGGGCCTCTCACCAGGAAGAAGGGCAGATAGTTTTCAAATATACAAGTACAGAATATTAACTTTCTTCATTGAAGTTTTATGGGGAAAAGGAAGAAATGTGTAGTTCTTTTACATTACCCCAAGGGGTAAACATGTAAAAGCCAGTATGTTAAAAATCACTATATTTGGGTTGGAGAGATGGTTCAGCAGTTAAGCACACTGACTGCCCTTGCAGAGGACCTGGGTTTGAGTCCCACATCACCCACATGGTGGTGAACAATCATCCATAACTCCAATTCCAGGGGATCTAACATCCTCTTCTGGCCTCAGCATACACTGGATGACATAGGTGCACTTACATACTTGTAGGCAATACACCCATTCACATAAAAACATAAACACAATATTAAAATTACTACATTAAAATTAATACTTTAAAAAATACAATAAAAAAGTCTGTCAGCTTTTTTGTTAATAAAGTTTTGTTGGAACACGGCCCACTTCTTTGTGTATTGGTTTTCACACTTTCATACATATATAATTTGTAATCTCATATATGTATTATCTGGTCTTATACAAAAAAGGATTGCCATTCCTGCTGTATAATATGCTCTGAAACTTTGAGACAGATGAGCATCCTGGTTTAAAATATGGATTCTGAAGTAGGTACTCCTTAAATTCTGGTTCTGCTGCCCAAGAACAGAAAATAAAAATTCAACAAAGTACTGTTCCTCTTGGTTTCAATGTCCTCCTCTAAAACAGGGAGATTAGCAGCAGCTACCCTCAGAGAAGTGTTGTAGAGACTAATTGAGATGCCACATCTCGTTTTCAGAGTATTTCTCGGCATTAAACATCGTTACTATTGTCACGTTGGCAACTGACTGCCTGAACTGAACTTGACAAGCGTCATCTGAGCTTCCAATTGCACGTAAACATGTCGTAAGAACTGCCAAGATTCATCCCTGTGGGCGTCAGGGGGGATTCTCAGCCTATTTCCAGTGACACGTGATAGGCTGGCATCAATGGAAGCGTAGGAGCACAGCCAATTTCCAGTGTTCCCCTCATTCCCTCCCGGACCGGGGCTCTTGACTCCAGGAGAGTCTGGTTTCTGATTCCTTGTCCCCGCTCCATAGTCCCCTCAGATGGTCAGTCAGCCTTCCCGTTATTTGATCTTCAAACTTCCGTTCTTCTTGGTTTCCCCTCCAGTTCATCTCATCTCCATTCCTTTTGTATTCACTCCAGGGCTCTGCTTCCTATAGGTTTTACAGGACTCAGAAATCCTAGAGGCTAGAGAGTGCTGGAGAACCCTCACATGTCCACTTAAACCAGCGATATGCACATCTTAATGCACTGAGGTCCCCACTGATTAGATTTAAAATGCAGGTGCAGCCAACACAGAATCCGATTTCACAGGGCTGGGATGCACCCCGCAAACTGCAGGAGTGAGACGCAGAATGACTGACATAGGTCCTGCCAGGGTCTCCTTTGAAAGAGGTTCCTCTAGCATGTGCCAATCAAGAGGTCAGTACCAGCCTGCAAAATCCCTTCTCCATAAAAATCTGGATCTGGAGAGCCTGGGGAAGGGGTTAATATTTTTATGGGCTTACATTAGTCCCAAACGTATACCATAAATGGACTCAGAGAAAAGAAAACAGAATTTTATGCCTGTGTGTAGGAAAGGTATAGATTTTCTGAAATGCTTAATGATGCATCACATGTACCAGAGAGTAAAATTAAGCTCATAAGACTTCTCAGTCGTCTTTGATACTTCCAAACATAAGGGTCCCTCTAGATCCGTTTAAACCATCAGCTTGAACTATCTGTTTTAGTAATTACAGGAGGGTTTTTTTTTTTTTTCTGACTTGGTCAATTTCAATTTGTAACTCTTGAGTTTGAGGAAAACCACCTCAAGTTAAAGGCTGGTTTTGAAAATTGTTCTGTTTCCTACCCCCTTCCCAGCAATATAATGAATTAGCAGTAATATGCTGAGGGCATTCAACTCTGCCAAGATTTACTTCTCCTTTCTATGCGGGCTGTTTTAATATTATTTTCCAATGCTCTAAAATTGCATGTGAGGATTTATTTGAAAACATAATAATTTGGAAATGGATATCTTGCTAATTAGAGCATCTGTCTCTAGCTACAGCTCTTTTCTTCTCTGAACCGCCCTGATTTATACTGATCATCTCACCTTCGCAGGCACAGCACAGAGCTTAGGAACAGCACGGAGCCCCAGTCAGTCTCCTGAATCGCATAGTCACCGAGGGTCATGCTACTGATGTGCTGCCTCGGCGTGATCGCCAGGTTTGTTCCCCGTCAGTTTGGTTGTGTGCCAGCCTGTGAATTTATGTTGCCTCGCTTCTAGACTACATCGTAAAGAAAGAATCAGACACGCCTCCCTTAATCTTGTAAGCTTGTCGTCCTCCTGGTCCCGTCTCTGGAGTGGGACCTAGAGTCCACACCACAAAAGTAAAAACTCTGACCCAACCAGTAGTGGTTGTGAAGCTTATTGTGTTTCCAGAATTCAAAGCTCCTGCTCCGTGACAAAGCAAAACTTCTGCTACTGTGTGGATGATTGGAAGTTTGATCCAAACAGCTGTGTTCCACTGATTGTATACGGACACCATTTGTATTCCATGGGATACACAGACGCAATTTTATTCTTCTGGGAATGGGCCTGGTACATTGCTTGACGTGAAGGAAATACTGTGCTGAAAAGGAGGGCATTTCTCATGCCCCTTCTGACATTTCTTTTCGTGCAACAAGCCCTTATCCAGCAGCTCTCACTGGTGGCCACTCAGCTTCCCCATTGCAACGTCAAGGCTGGGGATGTAGTCCTTTAAACGCAACCAAAATACTGATTAACGTTTCCAATTAATTACTAACCCCTTTTCCTTTCCAACAGGACCCCAAATCTACTGTGTGACAATCTCCAGCCTGCAGTCTAATGTTTTCTAATACAGGTGCTAAACACTGACTGTGTATACAAGTCCCACTTTGAGTTCACACAGAGAACCCTCAGTCTAAAAGGATGGTGTTCAGAGTCCAGGCCAGCAAGAGATGATGGGATGATGGGGGATGGGGCCCTCAGCAGGAGATGGGTGCCTGTGGGGCGGAGACTGAGAAAGAGATCCCTCTCTCTTTCTCTACTTCTCCCATATAAAGATTGAACACGCAGGCATCTCTACTATAAGGTTCTTCACTGAGAACTCAAACATGGTGCTGTGGGATATTAGTTCTCCAACACCCATATCTGTGAGAAGTAAATTTTCCATTGAAGTCATCCAATCCATGCTATATTTTTCTTTTAATTTGTTCACTATTTTTATTGAATTTTTGTGAATTTCATACACTATACTTTGATCATATGTAGATTCCCTCCCCTATCTGAACTCCCCCTTACAACGCCACACCAAATTTCATGTATTCTGATATATATATAAAGGCCAACAGAATCAACTTTGTGTTCCTGATCCCATGTGGTATGGGTCCATCCACTGGAAACTCGTCAACCTACCAAGAGTCTCAGCCCTTAAATGAGACTGACTTTCCCCATCACAGAAGCCATGAGTTGCCAGTACTTCCTCAGGCAGGACTGGTGTTTCTGACCCAGGTCCCATGTCTGTGCTTGGGCTTTGTCTGGCTTGAGCTTATATGGGACTTGTGCATGAATTTCCTTGCGGTCATTCATCTCTGTCTCATGATCTCCTCACCCCCTCTTCAGCAATGATCCCAGAGTTTTGGAAAGCAGAAGGTTGATATAGGTACCCTGCTCAGGGATAAGCACTCTGCAATCTTTTATTCTCTGAGTTATGGTTCTCTGTGTTAATCATCTGCTGGATAAGAAGCCTCTCTGCTGAGAGCTGAGAGATGCATCAGTCTATGGGTTAACAATAAGTCATTAGAAGTCAGTTTAATACTGTATCTATTTAGCAGAAAACTAGTACTAGGCTCCCTATGACCTATGACCTGACCTGCCTAGCTTCAGGCTCCCAGGCCTGGTATCGATTTCGGGGACGGGCTCCATCCTAGGAAGTGGATCTTAATCCAATGAGAAAGCGGCTGCTCGCCCCACAGTGTCCGCACCACTGTTGCACTGGTGTGCACACAAGATGTAGTTGTTCACAGGATTCATAGCTGGGCAAGATTGATAATTTGCTCTTCAAGTAGCCTACTATGAACACTGGCCAGTAGAGATGATGTTCTGAAGTCAGCACCAGGCTGTTTTCTCCTTGTTTGTTCTACAGCTCATATAGGTAGTGTCTTCAGTAATTAGTGCTTTTATGTTATAGCAACCAGAAACAACCAAGACATCACTCATAACAAATCCCATGCAGCAACCTTTAATAGAAAGTAAGAGGATTAACAAGGCTTTTCTTTTTTTCTTTGAAGCAATTGAAACAACATTTATTTTCTTTTGGAGAAACAAGAAGTTGGGACAGGAAGAGAAAAGATTGCATAACTATAGCAACACTCAACACAGCCTTGCAGAGAGGTAACAGGGACACTTTGTGTTGGCCAAAGCACAGTGCTTACATAGCTAGAATGAAAGCATGTGTGGACAGAAACTGTGACTGCATGAATCAGGAGACAAACTTTTTAGAACCTACCTTTCTTTATTATACTCCCTTATTCTTGAGAACACACACACACATAATACATATATATGCAGTGAAGTATGATCATGTCCACCTTCATGAAGCCCCATGGCTAGACTAAACATGCCCAGTTCCTCATGGCTTTCCATAGCTGGTTTTCTGTTTTTTTGTTTTTTGTTTTTCCTACAGCTAACCAGCTGAGGCGTTGCTGTAGCTATTAACCAGCTTCTGACTTCCTTTACACTACATGTGTCCAGGCTGAAAGTTCCTGATAAGAAAATAAGTTCTGATCAATATACAGAAGGAACTCACTGTAGAAAATAGACTTACTAGGCAAAGAATATATACATAACTTCATAAGTAAAGAGGAAAATTGAAAGCATGTGTATGTTATGAATAATTTCTATATAAAGATCATATACATAAATGTAAATTTAATATAGTGCACAATAATTAATGACTACATTTCCTATTCCTTTCCTTAAGGATAGTCATTAATATTGTTATTTCAAATAAAGATTGAAAGGACAGAATCTGAGTGATGTTAATCATTATTTCAAGGAAAATATGAGAGGTACTTTATTTTTCTTATTCCAGATGTCTACTGTTTTCTATTTTGGGCATTGCTTGTACAGTTCTTTTCTGGGAAGTCAAGGAAAGACCTAGAACTGTTAAACTAATATGTCTGTTAATTATTATGGTACTGACAACTTTGAAATGCTTGGAACCAACCATTCCAAAAGCTTGGAAATAGAGCTGGAGAGATGGCTCAGCGGTTAAGAGCACTGGCTGCTCTCGCAAAGGATCAGGGTTCTGTTCCCAGAACCCACATGGCAGCTAACAACTGTCTGTAACTCCAGTTCCAGTGTTCTGATGCTGTCTTCTGACCTCCACAGGCATTGCATGCCATGGGCGCACTTACACACTAGCAGACAATATATTCATACACATAAAATTAAAATAATAAAATATTTAACTTGAAACTATTTTAGTATCTCTTAAAATAATTGTAGTCTTATGATTGTGGCAGAATCATGAAAACTTATCTTTGATCATCAAGTAAAGGAAAGAAATATGAACAAATTAATAATTCATCTGAAGCAAGGCCTCTGACATGCTATTGTGAAAGTATTAAAAATTTTTGCTATATTTTTATTCATTCATGTGTGTGTGCATGCATGCGTGTGTGTGTGTGTGTGTGTGTGTGTGTGTGTGTGTCGGTGCCAGGGCCAGCACATGGAGGTCAGCTCACAACTTGCAGGAGTCTATTCTCTCTTTCCACCACATGGAATGTGTCACAGGAATGGAACTCAGGTCCTCAGGTTTGATGGCAAGTACCTTTACTCACTGAGCCCTATCACTGGTCCTAAATCCACTTCTTTGGAAACATAAATGCAAAAGATACTCTCATGCAGTGATGTCAGCCCACAGAAACAGCACACAGCAGAAAATGCCATATTAAATTTGGAACACTTAGAAGTACCCTCAAACAAGGATGTCCAAAGTGCTGCTTGCTTGAGACATCTGGAAAGTGAAGGCACGATGTGTTGCCCTGCGGTAATTTGCTGTGATGCTGGTGATTTGCTATTCATTTTCTCCAGTACTTTTTCAAAAGACTATTGTATTTAAAAAGCAAATTGCTGGCACCATGCAATTTAAGAAAAAGAAATACATCAAGTACACAAATTACTGGAGGAAAATGCTGCCTGTAGTTTCCAACCAAGTTAGCACCTCAGTATCATGCCAAAATCCTGCAAGGCCATCCTTTATACATTTGTGGATGAAGGTATTACTTGGATGCTCAGCCTGTCTAGTTCCAACATGGAGCCAAAGCTTCCTATGGAACAGAAGCAAACACTGATTTCTGGTGGTTGACTCTCTAAGGACTCCAGTTGATTCTCTTGCTCTTACACAGCCTATCTTGTCACTCCACAGCAGGCAGGCAAGTTAATATTGTGTGTGTGTGTCTGTCTGTCTGTCTGTCTGCTGACACAATGCACAAGACTACCAGTTCTGACTACTTTCAGTAGAGTTAGGGCAGGGCAGAGCACAGACAGAGCGCAACCTCACCAAACAGTAAAAAGAATAGGATGATTGGATCTCCTTTTGTAACAGGTCAGCTGTGCCCCACTGGCATTTTAAGGTTGTGTTTGCAGTACTTTCAATTACTTGCTGAAAGCAGCCTGGTAGACTCATATGTGTCATTGTTTGTACAGAACAGAAACATGAATTAAATCTGTCCGTCTTTTGATCTGTGAGCCAAATCAACAGTGTAAGCTCTTATCAAAATCAGGTGGGAAAAATCCCCGTTCTGCCTTGAAGAAGAGAGGGAACACTGTGTGGCCTTTTCCAATTCTTTATCACCTTTCCCGCAATATTCTGATAAGAAGTCACATTTGTTTGTCAATGGAAAAAAGGTCTTGTTGGAAGCAGCTCTTAATTATAGATTTTTGAGGCCTGTGGAGTGTTGTCTTTCCACTTGCCATATGAGAGAGAGAGAGAGAGAGAAAGAGGGAGAGAGAGAGAGAGAGAGAGAGAGAAACAGTAACACTTGGAAAATGCCAGCTTGCACAGAACCTGATGCCATGTAAATTCTTTGTCTTAGAGCTTTTTAAAAATCCAGTGTTCTGGAAACAGGCACAACATGAAACAATCATTTAGGAAGTAAATAAAAGAGATATTAAACTGAAGCTCAGGATGAAAAAGCAGCTTCTACTGGAGAAATTAAGTGGGCACCTCGACAACCTCGATTCCGTTTAGTCACCAGAAATAAACATCTTTGGTTTTCTCTTCCCATTGTGATGTGTGTAGGGAACGCATTTACAGGTATGCATGTAGATACATGCACATGCACATGGAGACCCAAGGCTCTCCATCATTTTCCACAGTCATTATTCTCTGAGGCAGAGTCCCTCAATCAAACCCAGAGCTCCCTACCATGGTTAATCTTGCTGGCCAGCTTGCCCTGGAGTTACTGTTCCTGCCCTGCTGACCTGCCTTAGAAATAGACACCTTTAGTCTGTAAAATATCAAGCAAGAGGAAAAATCTCTCAAATCATGATTGGAAATAAGTCTTGAGACTAAAATCATTCTCTGACTTTTATTTAGTGGTGATTACGAAGAGAGAAAAAGTGCAGAAATTAGAGAAGACGGTTAGCACAGGTAGTTGAGCGATCCCTGAACTTCAGTTTATTAACTGTTCCTTAGGTATCTATAAATTGATGGATCTGATCAGCCACTTGATGTGAGAAAGGATGAAAAAGATTCAGAAGTTAGAAAATACAAAAGAAAGGCTCTGGGGCTGGAGAGGTGGCTCAGTGGTTAAGAGAACTGGCTGTTCTTGCAGAGGACCTGGATCCAGTGGCGGCTAGCAACCATTCTTAACTCCAGTTCCAGGGGAATACAATGCCCTCTTCTGACCTACACAAGCATTGTGCAACATAGGTGCACTTACGTACATGCAGGCAAAACACTAATACATATAAAACAAAAATAATGACTAAATAAAATGTTAAAAAATAAAGGATTGCAATAATTTATGATATTGAATAACAGAGTAGACCCATTAAGATAAAAGTCTTCTTGAGAGCTGCTAAGATGGCTCAGTAGGTAAAGGTACTTGCCACTAAGCCTCATGACCTGAGTTCGACCCGCAGGACCAGCATGGTAGGAGAGAACCAACTCCCTGAAGTTGTCCTCTGACGTCCTCTCTCACCATGACAGGCACACCCCTCCATATCTACACAAAATAAATAAACAAATGCAACAATTTTTTAAAATAATGTTGAACTAATAACTAATCTTTATGCCCACAAAACAAACTGAAGATAATCTATCAGAGTCTTAAAGAATTATGGGATTTATTTGTGGAGATCTGGGATGAACATATTTAATAAAAGCTACATGTATTCTATGTTGGGAGCATGAAAGAACTCCCCATATGATCAACAATGACTCTTAACCAGCACTGCGGTAAAAAACAAAAACAATCACTATGACCATTATTGGAAATTTATGTCCGAAAGCTCCTCTTTTAGACTGAGATGTGGCTGACTGTGTTGTCTTGAGTCTTTTCCTTTGACTGACCCATTGTAGATGAGAAACCAGTTACCAAAGAGCACAAACCCTGCTTCCTGTAGCCTGCATTGTGTGCACACCCTTGTCATGGCACTTTGTCGGCAGAGGCATTTTATTCCTGAGTTTTGACACAGAGAGGCAAGAAAATGTGCCAATTGGAAGCCAAAAAGCAGAGGATGGAGAAGGTGCACTGAATCCTCTGTGCGGCTGGCTGTCTTAGTGGTCTGCGAAGCAGACTTCCATTTATCATCTGTCAAATGAAGTGTAACAGACAGACCACCTCTAATTGTGCATCTTCTAAGAGGATGACTAAGTTTGGCCTCCAATTCTAGCAAGTACAGTTTGCAAGGAGCGATGGGACAGTGACAGATTTTGTTTGGAATGCTTCTAGTACTAGCTTCCAATTTAGATTTTGTAAAGTGACTAAATATTCCATTTTTCCAGTGTGGAGTAGAGATGCTGAGAGGCCGCGGGTTCAAGCCTATGTCTGGGATTTCCTACATTCAAGCAGCCAGAAACACCATTAAATAATGCACTCTCTCTCTCTGCTCTCTCCAATTCTCCTTCCTCCCCCTCCCTCTTTTCTCCTTCTTTCCCCTCCTCCTCCTCCTCCTCTTCTCTTTCCTACCTCTCTCTCCTTCTCCCCCTCCCTTTCTCCTTCTGGCTCACGTTATTTCCTTTTCAGACTCTTTCCAGAACCTACAGGAAGATGAACATTATCCTCTGTGCATTCTTGTTTCATCAGTGCCTCCTTTGGAGTTGACCACTGACATCACATGTCCAAACTTGCTCCCGTAGGAGGGTATGTAACCCATAGTCAGTCTGACTGACATTTTGGACACATAAAAATTTAAGGTACTAGTGGATTGTGCTAATAAGACAGGATTTTAGTGAATTAGTATCAATACATTAAAGGTACACTTTAAAAATACATAGTGATCAAGATAGTCAATCCAGATAAGACAGTTGGTGCCATTTTCCTTATCTTGATCCAATCTGAAAGACCATAAAGGGTCCACACAGGGACCAGATAATCTGACCCATAATGGGTGTGGTGGCTTTCCTTGCTGAATGTTCCTGAAGCTTCATGTTGGGCGTCACCGTAGTTGACTTAGCAGCCAACCAGGATCCTAGGGCCTCCTTTGCACCATCCGACACTCAGAGCTCTAAATGAACAGAGGCCCTGTCATGGACTCCTCAGAAATTTGCACTCTGGAGCTGGAAGACCTGAGCTGAGGGTCTTATTTTATCACTCACTGGCTTGTGGCCTTAGGCACGTTACCTCACTCTGCAAACCTCTGTACTCAGCCACTCGAGAAGAAAATAAAAGAGCTTTACGAGTTTGTACAAGAGAGCTTCTGAGTTTGCTGGAAGGATTAAGAGAGCATTCCTGTAAAGCCCTGGCAGGTACTACCAGCTCAACTGAGGGCCGTAACAGCTTATTATTATTGAATTAAAAGTTCTATCAGCTGACAATGGTCTCCTGGGGAATCTGCCCTATTGATTTATCCAAGAGTCATTACTGTTTCCCAGTGTGGGAAACTTCCAGTAGCTTCTAGTAGGGAGCATGCGCAAGGAGGCAGGCCACAGAGCCAGCAGGAAGGATCTAGGAACCGGATGATGTCATTGATCACACATCGAACCTCCCCACCAACCGACGAAAGGGAGCCCTGGCCACTGAACTCCGAGCTGAGAGGAATGGTGAGTCTCCTAGATGTGTCATCTCTCCCCGCTCCGTATGTGGGAAAGAACTCTGGCGTTCATGCTGCTGTCAGAACATAAGTAGAGCAGGAGCAAGAACTCCCGCCTGGAGATGGTCTTAGCTCCGTCAGAATCATGGGTAAGCTAGGGTGATTCCAGTGAGGTGAGCCAGGGGCCATTGCCGGGAGCAAATTCCAGGCTCCTGATCATTTTTTAAATATTCTATTTATTATTTTTTTTGTATGTGTATGAAGGTATTGCCCACGTGTATGTAAGTGCATCCATGTGTTGCAATGCCAGTGAAGGTCAGAAGAGGGCATTTGTTCTCCTGGAACTGGAGTTACAGACGGTTGTTAGTTGCTATATGGGTGCTGGGAATTGAACCCGGGTCTTCTGCAGAGCAGTCAGTGCTCTTAACCACTGTAGGCTGCAGATCTTTAATGTCACTCCTGGAAGAAAAGCTCCAGATGTCCTGAGCACACTGCATGCACACCCTTCCTTCCACACTTGTGTGCCCTCTGGCACACACACACATCCTTCTGACTCCAGATCTAATTTGGCTCTGTCTATTACTGACAGAGGGATTAAGACACGAAGCTAAGAGCTTACCCAAGGCTATACCAAGGTTGTGCTCAGCACTCCTCACAATAGTTGGAGATCATTCATACTATGCTTGACAGTTTACTAATTGTCATGCCTAGAAACCGCAACAATTTTATACCTAGTTCTTCAAGAAAAACAATAAATAAATCCTCACCAGCCCTTCAATACCCAAACCATTGCAACTCTTCTTACTCTCTTTCTACAGACCCCAATTCTGGCCTTACTTTACAGCCCCACATCCAAGCCACACTGTTTCAGACACCATCTCTCTAACCCTTTTAGAATTCAGGACTCTTCACAGTAGCCAAGGATCTTGTTTCCATAAAATCTCGTTATTTTTACTGCACGAGTGGATGTTCTCTTGCTGTGACAAAATACCCTAAGGAAAAGCAAATTAGGATATGAAGGGTTTGTTTTGGCTTATGGTTCCAGAGAGTCCATCATGGCTGGGATGGCTTGACAACAGGCAGGAAACCTACTGATCACATTTCATCTGCACACAAGAAGTTGAGAGAAAGCAGGAAGTGGGGCCAGGCTATAACCCCTCAAATCCTACCCCAGTGACTTACTTCCTCCAACAAGACTCCACCTCTAACAGTTCTAAAACCGCCCAGACAGCAGCACCTCCACCTGGGAATCACGTGTTCAGATACGTGAGTTAGTTGGGGGACATTCTCATTGAAAGCACAGCTCTGCCTTGTTTTCTGCAACCTCCCCCACAATGTAGGGTTAGCTGAGGAGCTTCTCTGCCTCACCGCTCCCTCTCTCTCTTTTCCTCTTTCTATGGAATCTTGCTCCCACACTGGATCTTAGCATATGCATTTGCCCTACTTGGAGCACTTGCCAGCAGATTTTCTTCTGTCTCCTGACTCTATCTGGGTCACATTCAAGGTGGCACTTTCTCACAGAGTTCTCTGATTCCTCCTGGGTCATATCGCATCACTGTTTGACTGACTCCATGACTGATCAACAACATTCTGGTGATTTCTTTTTCTCCCTGCTTACTGTCTGCCTCCCCTCTTCAAGAACAAGGCAGAGCTGCCCAAGAAGACTGGTAAATCTGTGAAGTAGATAGCAAAATGCCTTCTCTGATGATTGGAATAAAGAAAGCAAAGGGAATAATCATCAAAGTGACTTTCACATGTTGTGAATCCTCACTGTTGGTCGAGGGAACTCAAGACTTTTCCAAAGAATCTCAGAGTAACTCATGTCCATTTTTCATTGCCTGTGTTCCTGCCAACCTGGAAGAAGAAATGTGCCATCATTTATTGGTAAGCAGCATACCCCAGACATGGATGCGTTGAATGATTCCCCCGGATTATTAACATTACATTAGGACAGAATGACTATCGTTTCTTTAACACTGAGTTTGCTTATCTCATAAACTTTTCAGCTGGAGTGTGACAAGAATGAATTACTGATCAGCATACTCAAGGAAAATGACGAGAAAAACAAGACAGAAGGAAAAACAAGTGGAACAAAGATAACACTGGCTGGCAGAAGTTGTGAATATGGACCTTATGTTCTGCTGGAGCCCAAAATTACTCACACAAATAGGTGGGAATATGCGGCTGAAAGACAGACAGTGTTCCAGAAACATCCATTTAAGTGTATAGTAGTCAGAGAGTCATCAAGAAATGTGTCTTGGGGATCAGGGAAAATGAGCTGTTCTCATCATGACTCAGTAATTTCAAAATTGTTGGGTTGTGGCTGCAGAAAGTCATTGGAACATGAACAGAGAAGACAGATTTGCAAGGGAGGAAAAATCTACTTCTTTTTAGCTAGCTCTCTGCAAAAGAGTGACATGGTAGTAAGTGACGAAGCATGTTCTAAAATATGAATTTCTGTTTTAGGCTCAGAAAAATTGCTAATATTTCTGTGTTTTAAAAAAGCAATAGATCCCAGCACTGTTTAAAAAGCAATAGAGTATGATATTCTACAATTCTGAGCCATTTGCGAAGACAGAGTGGAGGGAAGGGTGCTGCTGACACACAGTGAGGAGCAGACGATGGGCCTCCTGAGTGTGCACCCACCGGCACTCACAGCTTCCTCTCCCTGCACCTGCTTGCTTGGTTCTCTAAGAGTCAGCAGAAGGAAGGCTGTGCCTTCATCTTCTTGATGGAAATACAAAACTTCACTTTTCAGAGAGATATTTTCTGAGTGTTTCTAAGGAGGGGTTTTTCCCAGAAGGATTTAATGAGCATGGTAGGTACTCCTGCATCAAGGGCAGTTTAAAAACAGTCCTGCCTAGAGGCTGAGTGATACGTCTTAGTGGGAGGGTACGTAAATTATGTTAGAATTCAGGACAGGCAATGACATACTAGAACACTCAATTTCAGAGTCTTTGTACCCCTATCTCTTAAGTAATTACAAGAGCCAGGCAGCGCTCCATGTCTGTACATCCTTGAATCAGGTGATCTATGAGCCTGTGTCTGTGGACATCTTAAACTAAAGAATGTGTTTACTCCTTATTAAGCGATATTCTAAGGATTCCTGAATTCAGTCTGAACAATTGGTTTAGAATGAAATATAACTAGACATGCAGTTAAACTGCAAAAAGTCAGTTTATCACAACTGTGTTTTTATAGACTCATAGATGCCCTCCTTCCTCACTGTATGAATGGGACACCCCACTGTATGAATGTGATACCCTTTACGCATGCTCAGCTTCCTCTATCCTGACTGTGATACCTGCCACCTTTGTCTCACCTACATGATATGGTGTCCCAACCAAGAACCACACACCAGAACTTCTCTAAGCTTTGGTTAAAATACTGAACTGAGCCTTTTCCCTGTCAAGGCACTGTGACTCCTGACTGAATATTCCCAGTTTGGCTTGCATATGTTCAGACGCGCTTTACTGATAATCATTCAAAACAAAGACTGTTAACATGGAAGTTGAAGTTTTGTGTTTATCCACAACTACAAGATCTGAAAATACTGGGTCTGCCATCTTGCAAGGCAGAAGTATGAAGGTGCAAGGACCCTTCCCCCTTTAGACATGGATCCAGTGTGCCAGATTCCCAGAGGAGGGACCACCACCTACTGTGCTTTGTAAAATAGGGTTCATGCTTAGAGGCTTTTGGTCACTTCCAGTTTGTACCCATAAAAATCGGGGTGGTTTTCCATTTAGAAACAGAGGGGTTTCAGGAACCTGTGGGTGGGATCTGTGCAAGGCAACCCGGTGGTTACAAGCTCTGCTGTGGGCAGTTGTCCACATAACAGGAAAACCAAGAGCACACAGATTTAGTATATTTTTTTTGTCTCTTTTGTTATAATCTGAAGGGGAAATAATTTCAAATAACAAAATGAGTCAAAGCCCAATCACTGTCGTTTCTCTTTCTTCAGGTTTTATTTTATTTCTGTTTGTGTGTATCTGTATGGGCGCATGAGTTTGGGTGCTTCCAAAGACCAGAAGAGGGGCGAGAGCCTCTGAAACTAGAGTTTCAGGCACTTGTAAGTGACCTGACATCAGGACTGGGAACCAAATCAGGTCCTCTGCAAGAGCAGCTCTTAACCACTGAACCGTCTCTCTAGTTTCAATGCTGTGCTGTAATTGTGCTACCATAAGACCTTGTGGATGGGATGGGATGGGAAGAGAGCACTTGGAGGCTGTCCCTGCTACCACTGGGAACCTGGCTGTGCAAGCATATGCGTTCCTTACACGTACCATCAAGAATCTGATGTTTTAACTCTTTTGTTTGTGACCCCCAGTACCCAATGTAATCATTTGAACATATGCCAACATTTCTAAATATAGACGGAGGAACATTTTCTTAGTAGAAAAGAGGGACACACTGTACACACTTTTCTTACAGCATAGCAACACAACGTATCTAATAGATAAGTAGAGTTTTGTATCATTTTAGGGGTTGGAGAGATGACTCAGTGGTTAAGAGCACTGGTTGCTCTTGCAGAGGACCCAGATTTGATTCCCAGCACCCACATGGGGACTAACAATCACCTGTAACTCCAGTTCCAGGGAATCCAACATCTCCTTCTGACCTCCCCGGGCATGGCACAACACAGATGCACTTACATACATGCAGGCAATACACTCATACACATAGAATAAAAATAATACATAAAATATTTTTAAATTTTTCAAAAAGTTTTGTACCACTTTAAAAAGACTTTGACAGAGTTTCACAGAAATTGAATATTTCACAATGTTTGATCTCCACTTCTACAGCTGATCATGGGTGAGTTAGATGCACTTTAGACATAGCTCACTGGGGAAAACATGTTATTAAAAATCTGGGCTTAGACACCAGTGTCTCAGCTTCTACTTGGCTTTGCCACCTATGTGGATGGTTCTACTTGATCCAGTGAGCCAACTAAGAACAGGAGCTATAGAACAAGGGCGACTGGGAATTCTGCATGTCTCCCCTCAAGGAACTCACTCAGGAGTTAGTATGGCGATGTCCTGCAAACAACTTAATGTTCTAATCCTAGCAAACTTGTGAATGTGTTACCTTGCCTGTTATTTTTGTTTTGAATTTTATACAGAAGGTGTTGTGATTTGACTATGACATATCCTCTAAGGTTCATGTGTGTGAACAGTTGAACTTGTGGAGCTGCTTGAGAAACAGCCATGCTAGAGGACGTGAGTCCCTGGAGAAGGCCTCGAGATTTTATCACCAGGCTCTGCTTCCTGTCCGCGGCTACTTCCTGACTGCAGGTGCCATTGATGAACTGTCTCACTGCTGTGCCCTCTCTGCCACGATGCACTGTCGTTCTTTGGGAACCAGAAGACGAGGTAAACACTTCCTCTCCTTTCAGGTATTTGATCTCGGCAACAAGAGAAGTAACTGGTGAGAAGTGTCGTGATCTGGGAGTTTAGTTGTGTTATCTAGAAATGAAACCTCAAATACACAGGCTCACAGAAGTGCTGCAGCAGACTAAAGGACAGGCATTCACCGCTGTCCTGGCAGGGGTGGTGTCTCACAGCTCCATATCCACAACTTTTCTCACCACAACCCCTAAGTGTAAGCTGCCAGAAGCACCTCTCGCAGAAGGCTGCCTTCACGTCTCCTTTCCTGCCCCTCGACACCTTGCTATTCTTACTCTTCCTTCCCTGACTAACATCTTTACATCCGTTGCAAGTTGGGAAACTCCTTGAAGGCAGGATCCTGTCTCTAGGGCTCTCCCTAGGATATCACTGAGTTAAAGACATCTAACTTCTACTCAGATGTGCGCACAAGGCCAAGGGCTTGGAACAAAAGAAAGAGAAGACCCCAGTCCGAGTCTCGCCCTCCTGGTGATGTCTACACCTGTCAGCTGTGCTCTGACGCCCTCTCCGCTCTGTCCTAATGCCTCTCTCCATCTTTCCTCCATGTGCTCAGACTATCATTTTCCAGCTCGTCGAGTATAAGCATCAAATGCTTCATTTTACATCTTTCTTCTAATGGCTCCAGAGTATATAGCTTGACTCTTAAGATGACAGGCACTACCTGAGCTGTAGCTGGAGCTTGTGCCCTTGACCCTCCAGACTGTCTACTATGTGCAAAAGCCAAGGACATTTTTCTCATCATTTGGGGTATGTTCTATTTTCATTTTCATTACTGTGATAAAATATCTTGTCAAAAAGCAACTTGGGGAGAAAGTTGGTTTATTGCAGATTATAATCCCAAACCATCATTGTGGGGAAGTCAAGGCAGGCTCTTCAAAGAGATAGTCACATCACATCCACAGTCAGGAACAGAGAGCAGGAATGAAGGCACTGTGCTCACTGGCTCCTTGCACTCAGCCTGGTTTCTCCACGCACACACAGTTCAGGACCCTTTGCCCAGGAATGATGCCACCTACAGTGGACCAGGTCATCTCACTTCGATTAACTTAGTTAAGACACTCCCCCCTGAGACACACCTACAAGCCTACTCACTGACAGTCTTTCTCCAAAGGTTCTCAGTTGTGTCAAGTTGATAATTAAAAGTGAACATCTCTGGGCACTGCCCCCTTTCACAGAAATGCAATCTGCATACTCTGCCTTATTTTCTATCTCTTGAGGAAGCCGGAATATATTATTTAGGCATATTTGTTTTGTAAATATTTTATCACTTTTATGTGTATGAGTGTATTGCTTGCAGGGTAAGGAATTGCACCCATGGCATGCAATGTCCACAGAGGCCAGAAGAGGGCGTCAGATCCCCTGAAACAGGAATTACAGACAGTTGTTAGCTACCACATGGGTGCTGGGAATTGAGCCTAGGTCCTCTGGAAGAACAGCCAGCCAGTTCTCTCCAGCTCCTCATTTATGTATTATTTAAAGTAAAAAAGCAGCCTTAAAAATTCCATCAAACACCTCTTTCAGCTTTCTAGTTGTTTCATATAAAATTAGGTGGATATGCAAACGATCAAAGGGATTTTAAAGGGAAAAATTCATTGATGTTATTTGTCTCCTAAATAATAACAACAGAAGACCTATAGCTTCTTTCATCTGAAATGTGGCTGTTCTCATTTTCTCCATGACACAGAGCACAAGACGGACATTACTGAATTACATTTGCAAACCTAAGATTCATTATCTTCTCCTAAATTCTCCACATATTCCACTAAAAGCCTAGGGACTGACGGAAGGATTTGTCAGAGAGAATAAAAGACAAAATAAACATTTTATGCTCTTTTAGACAAGGGAGAATTTCCCTTGTAGCATTTGTGATCTTACTCATTAATCCTCACAACCTATCCAAAGGATAGATTTCGTTAAGGGTTAGCATCGTATTCACTTGGTCAAGGGATCCTGAATATTCAGGTTGGCAGGCCTGTCCCCTGTACATCCTAGTGGAAAAAGACTTTAGTGGCACAGCATTTGGGTCAAGCTATGTCCCGTAATCACAAACTCGTGCTAGCAACATAGACAAAACCCGTGTTTCCTGGAATCCCATGCACCACTTTTCTGTACTTGTTCAAGAAGAAACAAGCCATGGACACAGAATCATCCCTAACACTCAGCACGAACTGCCAGCTTCCTGTCTCCAATCTATTTACCCTGCATTTGCTTCACATGCGCTTTGAGATCCTGTTTAACTTCTTTTCTAGTGTGCTTAATTGCTACCTCATAATCCCGGACCTTATTTGCAGTATCTCAGAAACGTGCAATTTCTAATAGCATGAAATCATAACTTAGAAAAACATTGCTGAGCTAATTACAAGGACTATCAAAATAAATCCGAATCTTTTCTGGGCCACAATCCATATCTGAATCATAATAAATGTGAGAATGTTTACAAATCTTCACAAAATTTCCACAGTTTTCTTCAGCGTTAAAACCAATCGTGTTCCCTCCATCGTTCGAGTTGATGTGTTGGATCCGTGCCAGTGAACACTGGTTTTAGAAACACTCAGTTTATTAGCAATTATACAAATCAAAAGGTGGAAGGGAAGTAGCCTTTAAAATGTGGAATATAAGGAACATTCTTCAGGAAACTATTTGAAATTTTGATAAACATAATATGTTATTTATTTTGAGGAAATCATTTCTTGACATTATAAAGACAAGAAACTGAAGAGAATTGGCTGAGAATTTGCATTGTTTTGCATATTCTAATGAATTTACATATTAAGCAAACTCTAGGCTGTGGCCTGAAAAATGATAGAGTAGTAAAATAATTTTGTTTTTGACAAAATAAAGAGAAATGAATCCTTTGCCTATTACTAATCTAATGTTAGGACAGAGCAACTGCCTCTGCACATCAGGTCCTTTGTGCCTACTACATGCACAGCACTGGAAGAACCTGCTATGCTCCAACATCTCGTTCATCCCAGTGGTCTAAGTCTTAAGTCTACAGAGCCACTAGCAATATATTTTGGGAAACAATGAAGTTGTCTCAAATCCCTAAAGCTATGCCTGCAACAAGCCAAGTGCTACATTTTAACATTCAAGGAAGAAGAGCTGAGGTTTGCAATCTGATAAGAATAGTTTGTACATGCTTAGATGAAGGCTTATATAAATAAACTTTATGAGTCCACAAACCCCTAGAACTGCACAGCAGTGGAGTAGAGAGGCCTTCTTCTGCTGTGAGCATTTCTGTCACCTAACTCTCAAAAAATCTGAAGCTAGCAGAGTGTCCCCAGTGTCACATTCTTCCAGGCAACTCAGTCAAGATCCTGGGGCTCCTTGTGCATTCAAAATCCACAGAGTCCAAACCAAGTCAAATTTCTTAACGCAAATGCCCTTCAAGATTCCAAAGCCGTGTCATTTCCTTGTGTTTGGGTCTCATCTGGTTCTGTGATTATTTCTCCTGTAATTGAAGTGTGTGTTCTCTAAACCAAAATTTGGAACCATTATTTTCAGGCTACCACAACATGAATGCCTTTGGATCCTCAGACACCCATCAGTATGATGCACACACATTTAGAGAATTCAGAACATCCAAGATGGAACAGGAAAGAATTCCTAAGCCAGCTAATATTTTGTTCATAATGTAGGATGAAATATGTTGACAATTCTATAATTTGCTAAATATAGAAATTATATCTTTGGCCAAAATTACTTAAATGAATTCTATCCAGTCTCCTTTCTGAATTCCTTAATAAGACGTTTTTCTTAAAGAAGAAAATTCAGTTATAAGCTAACACAATAAAGCCAGTAATTTGGTTCTTATCTTTTGGCTTAAAGCTTTAAGCTGCTACCTTAAGATTCAGAATTGTGAAGTGTTCTATACAGTGCTTAAAAACTCACCCGGACACTCTTACTCAACAATATAGTCTCTCCCATGAGTCGCTGCTTCAGGAAAAGATTGAGAAAAACAAGTAATTATTTAAATATATCATGGTGGATTGCTTATATTCATAATGAGGATTTCAGTCTGTGCAAAAGCAAAGTGTGTGTCAGTAAAGGTAAGATAAAGAGCTGTAGTCACGCCTATAATGGCCTCAAATCTGGGACATCCTGGCCTCCCCATTCTGCATCTTGGTTCCCACACTACAACTTCTTATCGGGGGTCCTCTCCTTCCTAACATATGCTCAGCTCAGGAGTGTGCTGACTCCATCCCAGCACCCAAAGCAGATCCTGATTAGCCCATCAACATACCCTTTCTCCTACAAAAGTACCAAAAAGCCCAGTGAGAGCCAACTACGTGTAGATCTTTGTAAAGAGTTTCCAAAGAAATTAGTTTCCATTTGATTCTCTGAGACCTCCAAGAAGAAACCTCTGTTTTATAGTTTAATATGAATTTAACTATTCATAGTTTAATATGAATTCAGTTCTTCTGGTTTGGGACTGCCAGGTATGAAACAGACACAATGGCCAGCAGAGAGGAGAGTCAAAAGAACTGGTCCTTTCAGAAACATGGTTTAGTATTGACCAATGAAGTACTTGGTGGGTTGAGTTCTTTTGTTTCGTGTGTACATTGCCCATCACAGGTAAGTCATGAATCCTCTAAATCCAGCAATATTGCCAACAAGGAATGGGCAGTAACAGATTGAATCTCCAGACTCCCTCACATCTCCAGCAACATGGAATGAGTAATACTTTTAAAGCTGGCAATGGAACCCCAGAATTTCTTGCCATATTCAGCTGACCAAGGAAGGGGCATTAAACAACGCCAGTAACCCTGTTCACTGACTGCTCTCTGTGCAGTAACGAACAGACGCTGTGTTCCTCACGAGGAAACCAAGATGTATGTTTAGTAACTTGTCAGTGTCAGGAGTATGTCAGGACCAGGTCATGAGCCGGTATCCACCACATAACAAAGCTTACACTCCAAGTCCATCCTATACCCAGGTTCAGTAGATAAGAAAGAATTCATCAGTACCTAAATACAGGCCTCACTCAGCATAACACACAGAGAGCCACAGGACACCAAACCACAGGGAAAAAAAAGGGAGCCATAGATTAGGAGACTGTTCAGAGCCCCACGTCCTCATGGGAGGAGGCAAGTGGGCCAGTGACAGGGTCTGCAGCAGCTTTCGTTTCTCCAGGCCTCACCTGGTAAAGTGAAGAACTGAATATTCTTTTATTTTACTGTTTTATATTAATGAAATTTGCTTTTTGTAACTCCATAAGTAAATAGAATAAGCATTACGATACTCTCACACTCACCTTCTCCTATCTCTCCACTTTCTTTAAATTTTTTATATTTTTAAAATTTTATGTGTATGAGTGTATTGTCCACATGTCTGTAAGTCCACAGTGTTGTGTAATGCCCCTAGAGGTCGGAAGAGGGTGTTGGATTCCCTGGAACTGGAGTTATGGAAGGTTGTTAGCCACCATGTGGGTGCTGGGATTGAACCTGGGTCCTCAGCAAAAACTGCCAGGGCTCTTAACTGCTGAGCCATCTCTCCAGACCCTTTTTTAAAAATGTGTATTTTATTTATTAGCCTTCTTTAAATCTGTTAAATGGAAAAAGTATATATTTGTGGTATATACAATGATCCTTCAATATATATGCATGTGTAACATAGATTAGGTAAGTAAACATATATTGCCTCACACCGTTTTTATTTCTAGTAAGAACATGTGAAATCTACTCTCTTGGAATTTTTCAAGTAGATAACACACGGTTCTAGACCATAGTGCTGTGCTGGAGAACAGAACACTTGAGTCAGTTCCTCCTAAGCGAAACCATGTGACCAACTCCCCAGTTCCAACTTGCTGCTATATGTACTCTTATGTACAATCAGCTTTTGGGATTCCACAGATGTTAAATCAACTACTGTTTGGCTTTCTATGTCTAGTTTCTTTCACTTAACATAATGTCCTCGGGATTCATCCACTGTTGCAATGACAAAACCTCCTTTTTTGAGCTCTTACTATGAGCATACACCATATTTTTCTTATCCAATCTCTCACTGATGGATACTAGAGTTAATTCCATATCTTGGCTGCAGTTGAGAAATGCTGAATTAAACATAGGTATTCAGGTATCTCCTTCACAGACTGTCCATACATCTGCTTTGTATGGACATCGAGTAGCGAGATCGTAAGATCCTATGACAGTTCTACTCTTAATTTCTGAGGAATTTCTAGACTGTATTTCATGATGTCTATACTAGTTTACATTCTAACCCATGGTATGCAACAGTCCTTCTTTTCCCACATCCTCAACATTTTTTTATCTTTCATGTCTCCTATAATAGCTATTCTAATAGGGAAAGAGCAGTATCTCATTGTGGTATAATTTGATTAAAACTCTGATGATTAGTGATGGGAAATATTTAAACCCAGCAATTCTTAACTTCCTCTTCCATCCCTCAAGAGTCCAACAAGATTTATCATGCAATGTGACACATTCAGTCTCTAAATATGCAACCAAAGGTATCTATTTTGAGTGATAATTAAATATTTCTTTTTAAATTTTATTTTAAAATGTTTTGAACTACAGTTAAGTAACTTAATTCCCAGAGAAGTTAGCTTATGAAATAATAAAAGAAGAAAAAATAAGACTCTATTAAAAGAAATGTAACTGATTTTCTTCCATGTAAGTAACACTGTTTGGTCTAGCTCTGATTTTCTGATCGATTCCTAGCTGATCCTGTTATATTGCAGTATGTAGATCTTTAAAATATGTTACTTCTAACACTGGGAGTTTCCTTGCCAATTACTTCATAAGTTTTATTTCCAACAGGAAAACCAGGAAAAAGATGATTATTCATTATTAAATCTTGTTTTAGTCTTAATTTGCTGTTATCAATTTGACATGGCAGTTACAAGTCAACTTTAAAGGGAAACTGTCCCTGATTGACTGCTTTCAAAGGATAAGAATTGAGTAAATATGTCACCATGGTCCTCTGTGGCAAATTTTCAGCTGAAAAGCTAATTTGAAGGCCTGATTCAATGTTTCCAATCACAATAGTACTTCATCTTTTTCAGATGTCTAGCTAATGGGACCAGAGATACCAAATACACCCTCTGTAACTTCTACCCCCAGAACTCCGACCAGAACCTCCTTCACCCCTGAAAAGTACAAATGGATGGTCACTCTACACGGATACTAATGGGTGGTCACTCCACATGGGTACGAGTGGATGGCCACTTTGTATGCATACAAATGGATGGTCACTCTACACCAGTACTAGCAGGTAGCCACTTCACAGGTACTAATGGATGGTCACTCCACACA
The DNA here is from genome assembly GCA_035773235.1 of Eospalax fontanierii. Lineage (NCBI taxonomy): Eukaryota > Metazoa > Chordata > Mammalia > Rodentia > Spalacidae > Eospalax > Eospalax fontanierii. The sequence continues at coordinate 6,166,837 of CM069540.1, forward strand.
AGTACGAATGGATGGCTATTCTACATGGGCACTAATGGGTGGTCACTCCACAGGTACTAATGGATGGTCACTCTACATGGGTACTAATAGACGGATGGTCATTCTACAAATGCTTTAAAGGAACATAGATGTTCAGAAGGATAAAGAAATCGGAACTATTTTACAGCATTACACAGAATGACACAATTTGACAAACTGAACAGAGATATCAATAAAACATTGCTGTGAAGCAGTAAATAAACACATTGCGTCTGTGGGTAACCAAACGTCACGTGAGGAACTATGAGTCTCTTGAGGCCTAAACAGAAAACATCTTTCTTTTGATGACTCTCTGGCCACGTAAAACATGCTTGTGGCTTTAAGGAGAGAACTACATGCTGAGAAAGCAGGGCTAATTGGACCCTATTAGCCCTATTCAGATTAATTTAATGAAATTTGGAATTTGAAAATGATTCAGGGCCTGCAAAATCTCTAGTAATGTGGGAGCACAGTATAATGTTGCCCGAAGTTTCCTCAGGAAATTTCATACAGCCCAGGGATTTGTTAAAATGCTTAATAGTAAAAAATGGACCAAGAAGAGCAACATCCAGATAGGAACGGAAATCACATCTGCATGTCAACAAGGGCCTGTGTAGCATGGAGAGTCATGTGCCCATCATTCATAAATCAGATGATAAGTACTGGGTAATTATTGATGAGCAAGGCACAGCTCCCCACAAACCCAGGGGAAATCCCTGTGACGATCTCATTCACACTGACACAACTCACAGCCTGAGAGCCTTGCTGCTTTCACACTTTGATGACAGAGCTAATCTCCTAATCTCCGTTCCTTTTTCAAGAACCCCATACTTGTTTCCTTATCTCCTCTCACTTTCCATAATCCATTGATCACACAAAGCTCCCACCTGGTGATAGCTTTGTGACTTTGTGTCTACCTGGACAGCTCTCCTTCAGAACTGTCTTTCTGAACCACACCGTTTCTGTCTACGATTTTACCATTGTCCGCTGTTCACCCCACACACTCACCTCACCTGCCGTGTCATCTTGCCACATCAGATCCAGCCTATAAACACAGCTCCAATCTTGCCAGCCAGCCTTCTCCCAGCCACAGTGCCCACCTTTCCGCCTCAGGAACTGTCCTCTCTGTGCTCCCAGGCAACCTGCATGAGTTCCAGTTTGTGTCCACATGCCCCATGGAGCCTGTTGTCTTTGACACCATAGCATGTCTTGCCTGGCCCTTTAGCAGGTCATCTGTCTCATCCTCAGATGCTTTTCTGTATATGGCATCTTCTCCACAAGACAACCATTGACGACCTGGAAATTCAAGCCATGCAGAGCTCCTTCGGAAACCCCACAGTATATAAGACAACCCCTCACACTTTTTTTGTGTCAGAATTGAGGTGTTGAGAGGTCACTTAGCGGGGCAGGATTGCCTCTTTTCTGGTTAACACCAAGTTTTAAAGTTGTCCTCCAAACACTAAGCATACCAGTCACACTTCATTCTAACATACTAGCCATCTTCCTCAACATATGTAGGGACTCGGGACGTCAATTAGATGGTCCCTTTAAGAAGATTGACTATGAAAATACCACAAACAGTTGCTTAGAGAGAAAGCTAGATCAAGGAGAAGTTTTCTGTCTTGTGGACAAGGCTTTAAGGGTGTGTGAGAGAGTTCAAGGGAGAGAGAAAACAGGGCGGTAGAGCTGGAGAGAACAGAGCGTGAGGAGAATCTTCCTAGTGGGAAGAATCTAGGGAATGGCAGAAGAAAGTAGAGTCTAGTGGAAGAGCTTCAAGTTGCATTTCTTTAAATTCACACTTTTGTACTTGGAAAAATGGGGATACAATCTACATTTTCAAGCAAAATAATGTTAGGGGAGTATCCATTTGAGATATATTCATGAACATGGTTGATAGCCAGTATACTGATGGGTATTTAAGCAGCTGTCAGGAGCTCACGACTTACCCACATACCACAGCATTCTCACACGCAAATGCTGGATCCTATTGCATCCTAGCAATTTACTAAGCATGTCTAATCATGTATGTTATTACATACAGTGTCATAGACTCCCACTGCCAACCCACATCAAAATTCATTGTTTTGTTATCTTTTGCTTTTTAACTGTTTTGTAACAGAATGTCCTCAGTACCATTTAAAGGAATCAAAGTGATGTGTTTGCACAGTGACTGAGTTCAGAATTGCTCTCTCCGAGGAAGCTCCCACAAGGCAGCTACAGTACTGTTCTGAAGTTGCAATAAAGCAAATGATTCAGTAAGTTCACTGTGTGACTCACAAAGACACAGACCATTACACAGACCAAAGTGCAGTATGCTCAGAGCACAGCCTGAGCGCACAGGGGGTGGAAGGGAAAGGCTGTCCAGAGGAAGAGAACGGTGGCCAGAGACTGGAGTAGCCAAACACATGAAGAGCCAGCAAACAGAAGAGCCTGGACTGAAGTCTGGACTTTTCCAGGAGGCAAAGACTTCTTAACGTGTTGAAACTTTATTTGGCAAAAATCACGTATGTCCATACCCAGAAGAGCCCTTTAGAAGTGGACATACTTCTGAGTATGCTCAGTTCGAAGTCAGAGTTCACACTTACCTCAAGGTCATGGAGCACACATTCCAAGGGTTAAAATGGAGGAGAGGAGCGCCAGAGAGCATGCTCTGGTTGCATCATAAAGATGGCGAGGAGAACACGTGGGCGTGCTGAGCTTTCATCTGAGCACGTTAGCTGAAAAAGGGAAAAGAGTGTTAATATAGGAATATAAAAAGTGTGTTAATATAGGAATTTTCCCCAAAGGTGCCTGCCCCACTTAACAGCCAGAAGTCTTCATCTTGTTGATTTATTTAGTATTTTCCCTCCATTGCAGCGGTAAACCAAGCTTCATTTGTGTTCTTTTTATTTGTTCTAAGTAAGATGCACATTTCTCTGGCACTCTTTTATACTCTCAAAGAATGTATTTGAGGAGGATGGAGAGATGACCCAGCCATTAAGAGCAATGGCAGAGGACCAGTGTTCAGATCCCAGCACCCATTTCTGGTGACTCACAATCACCTGGAACTCCAGTTCCAGGGGTATCTGACATGTTCTTCTGGACTCCAAGGGTGCACACGTACACACACCCACACACGGACATCACAGACATGCATACAAAAACAGGATCAAAAACAAAATGAATCTCTGAAAAGGAAGATATTTGAGGAATACTGTCCTCAGCTCTGTAAGAATTAGTTATATAATTTTCATTGACTAGATTCAGTGACTCTATGTATTTATATCCTAACATCATAAGTCAAAATGATTTCCTAGTCATTGGCCTGAGTTCACATAGAATAGAACAGATAAGATTTAGAAAGAAAACCTATGGAGCATGTCTGAGGAAAGAAGAAATTAATATGCAAAGGTACTTTAGTGCAAATAAACACCCTAGGTTTTCCCAGAACCTTAAAGAGCAAATCTTTAACCCAAGTGAACAATCTCACACCTCAGACTCCACTTCAGTAACCACGGGCTAGAGACCTGAGATAGAATCAAAGCATGGAGGACTGAACAAGGCAAAAGTCAGAAATACATCAACAGTACTGGTAAGCACGCCAAAATCCAGAGGACACAGAAGGACAAAGCAACAAGTGTTGTACAGGAACACCTGACAAACAAGTACCATCTTCAGGAGTTCGGCTGTGCTCACCTGCAAAAGTTCACCACAGCTGGACTTGTTGACCTTTGACCTCCCCACGTAGAAGGACAGGTGGGGAGGATGTAGGATCTCCACCTGAGCATCCAACCCGACCTGCTATGGGAAGTTCTGCCTTTAATTGCATGTGGCCTCAGGGAAAGACTAGACCCAGGAAGACCTGGCGAATAGAGGCAGGCTCCATTAATGCAGCTATGGCAAAGCCCATCAGCCAGGCTGGTAAAGATTTCCTGTTGCAGCCTTTGCAGGGAACACTCACATTCCTGCAAGTCAACCCTCACCCATTGTTCTGTAAGTAAGCCCAACAGATAAATTCACTCCTTCCCTAGAGTGAACGTTGGTGGAATTGTGCTTTGGTTTGTTGGTTTGTTGTTGAGACAAAGGGGAGGACAAGGAGGAAGGGGAGAGGTGGAAGTTATGTCCCCGCCCCCAAGGGAGGAGTTTTGACAGCAGGGATCTAGCAAAAAAGAATAGATATGTGCGTGTGTATATGTAGATTAGTATCTGTGTGTGCATGTGCATTTTTGCTTTAACTCATAGATTACAGTACAACCAGATCCTATTTTATGCAGACAACAGATTATTGGGGTTCTATATCTACCTCGTATCAATAAATAACAGTAAATGAAATAAGACAGATTCATAGCTGACATAAATTTTTTTCCATGTTACTGCTTTCTCTGGACATTGCTGCTTTAATGTTTGCTGTCCAACACCAACACACATACACACAGCAATCATAACCATAAACTAAACGAGTCTACCCTCGCAGTAGATGGAGTTAGAAGACACTCACACTAATTGATAAGGACATCATGCTGGTATTCACATCACTGCTCCCAGACTCATTTATGGCTCCTTTATTCAAAGTTTAGTACTTACTGCTTTTTTTTTTCATGCTTTAGAAGGTTCTTCTTAAGGCTGTGGGATTACTTTTTTACTGCTGATTTTACCCCTTGGAATTGGACCAAGAGCACCAATTTTTAACTGTATTTTAAAACACAGGCTCACCAGCACTGAAGCAGAATGGGAAGGATTATCGGCACCACATTACCGAAAGAAAACAAGTAAAGAGAAACGGATTAATAGAGTTATCCAGGCAGCCATTTGGTTTTATTACAAGTCAAATTATTCTTTGCATTAAACTACAGTATCACCATGTCCATGCGTTTGTTTGCGTGTGTATGAAGAGAAAGTATCCGAGGGAACCCCTCTCCTTGCTGTTAAGTTTTGGCAGGTGAATTCACATGCATCTCGAACACATCTGTAAGCTTAAGTGATTTCTCAGGGTCATTTGAAAGATCTGGGAATCAAATGCAGAAACTCTCAACTTCCCCTGAAATGTTTGGAAAACTCTACCAGAGTTAGCAAAACCTGGAAGGAAAGCAGGCTTGACACTCTGCCCAGCTTTTCCTTGGCTCGTATTTGTGATGACTCACAGCAAGACCACATGGTTTTCCTATGCCTCAACTCCTTCCTTTTCTAAGAACTGTGTTTCTAGAAACCTCCATTCTTCTCCTGGACACTGGGGAGTGCCGAGAAAAAAAAAAAAAATAGAAAAATGGAGATTTAATGATCTGAAGGAAATGTAGGAAATGCTTTTTTAAAATTTCCCTTTAGAAGTGGAGTTGGAGAAAGCTAATCCATCATATGGTCTAGTAGTAAATTCTGAAGCTCAAGAAGACTTATTTTTGCTGAGTTTAGCTCACTTCTAGAACATTTTATACAGACAGGAATTACACAGTCCAACCATAAATCGTACCTTGAAACCTACTGCCTGGACATTGGTCACAGTGAAGGATGGAAGAAACTCCATGTGTTTGTCTTCTCAGAACTGATTAAGTTTTTAAAAAAATAACAATATAAGGGCTTCCAAAGCGAGGAGAGACAAACTCTTTGTTACTGGAAATGAATCGTCGAGATGTCAGATTGAGATGTGGAGTGGCCGAGGCATCGGGGGGTCGTGGTGATGATCTCACTGAATGATATCACCAGTCATTTTTCAGTGCTGGAGTGACTTGGCAGAGGGGCGGCCATCTGACAGGAGCTCTGCACACGGCCTTCCAGCTAGCTTCCCTTGGAACTTCAAACACCACAAAAAGGAAAGCATTCTCTTTGTTTTGCAATTCACAATTCAGCCCAGGTGGGCCACTATCACATAAAGGCCCTACAGCTGTTAGTATCATTGCTTAAATTGCCCTTCCTGCTTCAAATTTACAGTATAATCTCCCCAACCAATAGATACTAATGTCCAAAAACCCAGCTCTTATTTACCATTTACTCTCTGGAAGGGTCCGAAATAACTAACAAATCATTCTCAAAGGAATTCCAATTATGCTGCTTGTTCCCTTAAAGAGTATAAAGAAGTAAAAATGTCAGCACTGTGCACAGGAAATGAAGCATTCGTGACACCTGCTAACAGTACACACAGTATAAAGCTCTTCGTCTGTAATGCGCGTCTGCAAATCATCTCAGAAATTTACAATCATAATTCTGGGCCACCATTGTAAAGCCTCCATCACATGCTCCAGATTCTATCTGACTAATCCCCACTCCTGTTAACATGGAAGTGCGAGGTTACAGGTGCATAGGTTATGTCAAACATGTAGATTTTTGTCCGAGTTAAAGCTCATAAAAATTAATAAGTTCTTCTGGAACGTTCTGATCCCAATGAAATCATTTATTTGTTTAAGGGATAATGTTTGTCTTCATCTGAGAGCTATGGAATGCATTGAAAGAACTTTGTTCAGAGTGACAGACCATAGGTAGAATGTGCGTTTACTCATTTCTTTTTGGGGCTTTGAAAGCATTTTTTTTTTTTTTTGTAATAGTGCAAGGCCTTTCATAGAAAACAATGTGCTACACAAATTAGTGGACTGAGAACAGAAGGGTTAGAGCCAGATGTAATCTACAATTTGTTAATAGAGAGTAGCTGAAATAATACAGTATTCTGTATATTTTACAGGTAATACTGAGTCACTACAAGATAAAGAAGTATATTATTTAATATACCCTCTTGTGTACATGTGTATGTGCATGTGTGTGTGTGCATGCGTACTTGTGTATGCCTGCATGCATGTAGAAGCCAGAGGTCAACGTCAGTTTTCTTCCTTTATTGCTCTTTACTCTTTAAGATGGGGCCTCTCACTGACTTTGAAGCTCAATAGTTAGACAAGCTAACTGCCCAGCAAGCTCCAAGGATTCTGCTGTCTCTGCCTCCCAACACTAGGATTATAGGCATATACCATGGTGCCCAGCTTTTCATATGAGTGCTGGAGATCAGAGTTCAAGTCTTCATACCTGCTTGGCAAGCACTTTACCTCCTGGCCTGTCTTGCCCATTCTCTTTTAAACCAATTCTTTTGGTAACCCTTGGAAGATTTTTCACTGGGGAAATATTTTTCTCACCAAATTTCTGCAATGTAATGTTTAAAATATAGCAGTGAACAGATTTGCTCATCCTCGTGCCCCTGTAAGCATCTTGCATCCTTGTCTACCCTGTCCACATGGACTTAAGCAGCAGTGACTGGTCCCTCAGATATGAGTATTTCTACCTGACTAATGAGCATCTGAGTACACCTGACCCAAGTTCCTGGCCGTCACCTCTGAGAGCAATTTCAGTTTCTTAGTATATGTTCTTAGATAGTTACCTTATCTTTCCCCATTGTTTTTAGATTCTTTAAGACAGCTTTTATTAATTATTTATCTGATTTATGTAAAATGCATTCTCTGCCCAAGTACTTGTAGGCTTGTGCATAAAATGTAAACTAAATCTGGCAGCTCTAATCCCTCTTAAACTATAATGAAATTGCCAAGTTAATGGAGCAGTGTAATCAAACCAGAGTTGATAAATATAATGTGGCCTAATAGATGCCAGAAGAAATGTGGATCTAGATATTGACACTCATTATGCTTACATTCATATTGTCATGGGTTTATTATTTTTATGTTCCAGTTATAGGGAATGCCTTGGAACCACACTTTCAGGCCTTATGGCTATAAAAGGTATAAACAATCTCCCTCCTTCCAAAAGTAAACTATCCCTGGTGTTAAGAAAAGAATAGCACACATTAAAGTCCACCAGAGGGGTCAGTACATCAAAGCGCATAGACACCTACCAACACACAGTGTGAAAATGGGCCTTTAAAGCCTGGCAGAAAGCACAGGAGTCCAGAAGAAAGGTCTCATTATGGAGATACTACGTGGTGTTCTCTGCATCTCTGTGTCTTATTCTTCAGAATGGGAATATGGAAACTCATGGATGCCTGGTTTTTGCATGTCAGCCCATAATCCTTTGGAGTACATATGGCTTTTAACGTCTTCTAGAAGCTTCTTATAAACATCCACTGCATAAAACATACTGTATGTCAAATTCTAGATTTGCTCCTCGAACAGATGGCAGAACCCATAAGACCCTTTTCTGTGAATGCGCCATGCCAAGTTTTCCTCTGAGCCCCAAACTAGAGGGAGAAAGGGAACTGAGGCCCCACACAATGGCCACACTGTCTTTGATGTTACTGTTCCTAAGATTCTTATTTATGCATTAAGAGACCCATGACAAACATAACAAAAGGTGGCTTTTGCTATGTTGAAAATATATTAAAAATCATATTACTAGTTTACTTTTATAAAAAACACTAAAATCTATTTAGCATTCCTCTGACTAGGTCAGAGCATGGAAATGGTATTTGGACTCCAGACACAAGATACTTTTTAAAGGAAAATATAAAAATTTATTATAAAGAATCACAATTAGTAAGTTCCAGGAGAATTGAACACAGTGGTTTCTGGTTAATTGAATTTCTTTTACTTCTTTCTCCTGAAAAACTACAGGCTAAAAATTGTTGACATGGAATGATAGACACAGGGAAGTTCAGTACACTTAATCTTTGGGCCTTTTGCAGCTTTGAAAGGACTATTACAAGTAAAAGGAACACTGCATGTTAATTATAGAAATGTGAAGTGCGAATAAGTAAAATTGAGAATGCACTGAAAGATAATGCTTTAATGAACATTGCTGTAGTTTGTATATTTTCATAGTACTAGCACTACACAGATAGGTGTATACATGTATGTATCTTACATCACACTGCTCTCTCTCAATTTTTTGCAAGGAATTTCTCAAACACATTCTTTTTAACCACATAAAATTTCATTTTGTGAATCTGCCATGGTTAGCTTCAGCAGTCAACTTCACACCCTCGGGAAAAAGGAACCTCACTTGAGGAATTACCTCCATCATACTGGCCTATTACCGTGTCTATGAGGCATTCTTTAAATGGCTAATTAATGTTGAAGGGCCCATCCCACTGTGGGAAGTGCCATCCCCAGGCCAGTGGGCCTGGGCTGGATAAGAAAGGCTGAGCCAGCCACAGGAGCCAGCCAGTCAGCAGCATCCTCTCTGCTTCAGTTCCTGCCTGCCCTCAATGGTGAGCTGTAACCTGGAAGCCAAATAAGCCTTTCCCTCCCCCACGTTACTTCTGGTCAGAGTGTTTTATCACCTCAACAGAAAGCAAACTAGTGTGTCAGGGGTAGAGGGACAAACAATTATGAAGAATCTATAGACATAAAAGTAGAAACTAGAGGACTGGAGAGATGGCTCAGTGGTCAAGAGCACTGACTTATTATGACACATATTTGGTTTTAACTATAAAAATTAACACGATAACATCCCAGCCATGCCAGCCTCAGCCTTAAACTAATTTCAATATTCTGACTTGACTTTCCACTATTAAAAACAAAAGCAGGAGCTGGAGAGATGGCTCATTGGTCATGAGCACTGGCTTGTCTTGCAGAGGGCCCATGTTTGGTTCCCAGCACCCACTTGGTAGCTAACAACTGTCTGGAACTCCAGCTTCAGGAGATCTGATGCCTTCTTCTGACCTCCACGCATTACATGTATATGATGCACTTACATATATGCAGGCAAAACAGTCATGCACATAAAATAAAAAATAAATTTTGAAAAATAAAAAAAGTAGAACCATGCAATCTTTGTAAGTAACTGAAAATGGTAGTTAAAAAATATTTCAGATAATTTTGGAATAACCTTCAATTAGGTCTTTCAGGCACTAAAATGAAATCAAGGCTAAGTCACTAATTATACCTTAGCTATTCTTAATATAAGTCAGGCAGACAGTACCTGAAACTAAGAGCCACGCTATGATGACCTTTAGCATGACCTCATACGAACACGGCATGAGTCTCTTTATTAATGAATGCGTTGTCATTGAGTCCATGACTTGAACTTGTATGGGCAGATAAACCCAGTTCTCCTCTGTGTCACCCTCAAGCTGCTTTTGTGAAAGCAGACATGCTAAGACCTGACTTCTCTGTGTGCAGGTACACGTGTGCACATGTCAGCTGGAGGACAGAAGCTGACCTTAGGTCTTCCCAGTTGCTCTCCACCTTGTGTTTTAAGACAACATCTCTCTCTGAACCTGGAGCTCATTGGTTCTGTTAGGCTGGCTGGCCAGTGAACTTCAGGGACCCCCAACACTGGCGTTCTAAGTGCACCTCACAGTGCTTGACTTCTCAGTGGGTACTGGAGATCTGAACTTAGATCCTTAGGCTTGCACAGCAAGCACAATATCATCATAGCCACCCCTCGGTCCCCTTGTATTTATTTATTTTGTTCATCCTACAAAACGGAAATACCTCTAAGCAATGAAACATTTATACATCTTTCAAAGGTACTGTGATTGGATAAAAGATTATATACATTTGAAATGTTCCCAATGCCCAGTTTAATAGGTAGAAGGCCCCCAGGATGTTGGCATGTGGATTGTAGTATACTTGAGTTCACACTTTTAAATACAAATTGAAGACATGACTAAACTAACCATAGGTGCTTTGAAAACTGAATCTCAAGCTAACTATTGGTGGGCCCTCTGGATACAGCTTGTAAACTCTTGAAGACAGAGTGTAGTGCAGTATAACTTGGGCTCTTAATTTGATAGTCTTCAGTTTAAATTCTATCGCCTCTACTAAATAGCTCTGTAATGCTGGCTAAATAATTAGCTTCTTTAAGCCTCACTGACCACATCTGTTGTAAGGTTTAAGGAAGCTAGCGTAGAAAAGCAGTTGGCCTAAATGCCAGTTATAATAAAAATGATAAGCCTTATTCAATTGACATTTTTTTTTCTCCCAGACCTACACTGACTATCTGACATGCCTGGATTCTCCCAGACCCACACGTCTGATCCTCTCAATATGTTCTATTTTTTTCTGCACAGTTTTCTAAAGAAAACTATATTGGTCATCAGTCAGCCCAATGTGATTTCCAGTTTTAAAACATCACATAGCTCTTTGAAGATCTTAACTTCACATGTATAAAGAAAATGCTTTCCAAAATAATAATTAGTGTTCTTTTCCATCTTAAAATAGGATCTAGGCTTAGGAACTAACAGAACAGGAATTTCTGGGACGATAAAGTTTTTGTCTCTGTTGCTGACCAAGTGTTTATAACAGTGTCACTTAACTTGTACATAAGAATTTGTTGGATGTTGTAGGCCTACTGAGGAGGATTGGGGAAAACTGCATGTTCAAAGACTGCCTAGATTACAGGGCAAGACCAAGGTCAGGGCTAGCCTAGGCTATTGAAGGAAATCTCTTGGTACATACTGACAGCAGTTTTAGAGTTTTAGATAGACTTAAAGTGTAGAGAAAGTTTTGTTCCTAACTCTCAGCAGAATAGCATAACTAAGGACTAGTCAGTGGACATCATGTGACAATAAGCCTTAACATAGAGTTTGTCTCTCCATGTATGGAAAGAACTCAGGCCGGTTGTGTCCCTTTGTCCTGACCTAGAGTTCCAGCAGCAGGGAAGAGAGCAGCTCCCTAGGCCCAGAGGGCAGGTAAAGCTTGTCTCCTGAGTCCATACAAAGCCCAACACACACAGCACAGAGAGGGGCAGGCAGAACTGTCCCCACACTTATGTGTCCACAGACAAAATGAACTTTGGTCATCTAGTAAAGGGGCAAGCATAAACTCTCCGATGGTTTTAGAGGACACACCAGCGATATGAAGCCAGCAGCATATCATGCTGATTTCTAAAACTATCCTTAACCTCCAGGCCTAAGACCATGGGGTACTCACAGGTATGGAGGTCTCTGAGGTCTGTTGCTCTTCTGCACACAGGCTGGAAGGTTGTCATCAGGAGTGGTCAGACACCAGGACTGGGCTGGCCAGGCAAGAGGTTCCCACAAGTCATGTCGACACTCTGCACTTTTTCTGCTGCCTTATCCAACCGCTGCTGCAGTCAGCTCTGTATCTATGACCATGAAACCAATTACTGTAAGAGTCTAATGACTGAGAGACCAAAGAAGGGTCTCCTAGCACAGTGACCAGAAGGTGAAGGTCACAAGAAGACACTGTCCTCTTCACCTTCCCACGGTAGTAATTTACTACGGTAATTTCGGAGCAAAGCAGAACCCCTAGAGCCTGGTGACATAACCTCAGATATCAAACTGTGACAGGAGAGCAGAAGTGTTGTCCAGGGTCATGATGGTTCCACATTGGCCTTTCAACTGGACTCTGTTTTCTCTCTCTGAAATCTGAGCTCTGTTCTCAAATCCATCTTTCTTCATTTCTCTTGCCCTCCAATCATCTACTTTTATTTTTCTTTGCAGTCTAAGTTGACATGCTTAATTTAGCAATATGAATTCTTTAAAGGATTTTCTAAGAATAACCATCTATATTATTTGAAAATGAAAATTTCTTTTCCTAAAGGTTATTTGGGTGGTCAAAAACTTGGCTTGATAAAGGTCTCTAGACTACATTGTATCCATGGCATGCCTGGATCCTGGTGCCATGAGATGGCGCCGTAAAAGGGCATGATATAGCTGTCGTAACAATAAGAAGCTGGAACCCAACCACTAATCACCACCAATGAGCTGTGATCTGTGGCTGGGAAAATGTCAGATATACCTCATGCTCTTTACAGACCTGGCTCTCAGCACAGAGGTAGAACTCCCCCAACCAAATGACCAATTAGAGGCTTCTGTTGTTATAAAATAAAAGAGAAAATGGCATTATAAGCCCTGTGATAGTTGAAATCTAATAAAAGCTGTGCAAGAACATCTTCAGTTTCTAAGTGCTGATGTATAGCCACCTTTAAGGCATTTAAAAGTGTATTTAGTTGGGCATGGTGGCACACATCTTTAATCCCAACACTCAGGAGGCACAAGCAGGTGGATCTCTATGAGATCAAAGTCAACCTGGTCTACATAGGGATTTCCATGCCAGCTGAGGCTACAAGGAGACACTGTCTTTAAAAAAACAACAAAAAAGTATTTAATCTGAAAAGGCATCACATATGGTTTTCCAGTGTTGTATAAAAATAATATTTAGGAGTCAGTTTAACACTATATTTATTTAGCAGAATAATAATGACTTATTGTTATGCCATAAATTAATGCATCTCTCAACTCTCAGCACAGAAACTGCCTTATGCAGAAGATAGTGATTAACAGATAATGATTACAACTGGTTAACATACAGAGGATAAGAGACTGCAGAATGCTTATCCCTGAATAGGACACCTATGCCAAACTTCTGCTTCCCAAGGCTCAAGAATTACTGCCGCAGAGGGGGCAGAAAGATTATAAGAGCCAGAGGTCTGGATGACCACAAAAAAACAGTCTCCAGACAGCTGGTCAGTTACTCAATATAAGCCCCAGCAATGGTGACAACATGTACAAGTCCCACCCAAGCTCAAGCCAGACAAAATCCCAGCATAAATGTGGATAACCTGAGGAAGTATTGGCAACCAATGGCTCCTGGGGAGGGGGGTCCGGGGCAGGCATAGAGTTAGTCTTGTTTAAGGGTCAGTGCAGGCTCCAGTGAATGAACTCACACTAAAGGGCATTTAGGAACACAAAATTTGACTCTAAAGGCTATATACATATACATATATATATATGCATAGATATATGTGTACATGAAATTGGGTTGGGGTGTAGATAGGGGAGGGAATCTGAATATAATCAAAATATATTGTATGAAATTTGCAAAAGATCACTAAAGAATAAATATAATATTTAAAGTTTGCTAACTAGTGTACTAGGTTTAGAAATAAACATAACTGCAAGAACATCTTCTGTCAATTAATTTTTCATCTCTACACTTTACCTATTTTTTTGTAGCATGTACTGTAGACAGTGAAAGACATCAGAGTGGCCTTAGACACCAGGATGTGGAATAAAGGAGTCTGCAAGGTGAGGTCTGAGAAGGAACCAGAAAAGTCTGTTTCCAAGGTGTAAACCCATAATTATGCAATCCTCCACTTGACCTTCAAATGAATTTTCTATCTTCAAAAGTACCCTAGTAAAACACAAAGTCCTGCCACAGGTATGACACATGATAGAATATATTTTTGTTACTACTTTGTGCTTGGGTTGATGATCTATCAAAACTAAGATGTTAAGTGAGTCAGCGATTGCTATAAAAGCACTAGGGGAAGCGGGAAGGGCAGAGGAGCTCGGCGTGAAGGGAAGACGGAAGACTCCAGGTAAAAACTCCATCTACCCTGGCACATGTGACTCCACAGCATTTATGACAGCATGCACAAGACCTGTGCAGGCCCAGGCCAGACGGGGGCCCAGCATTGGGGGGGGCGGGGGTAAGGGGCAGGAAGCCCAGCCCAGCTGAGGACCTACAAGTCACTGATAGCTTCTGGGAGAGAGAGAGTCAGTTTTCTTTACTGGTGTGAGGCCTGGTAGTTTGACCCGACCCAAGGGAGAGACCCAGAGTGCTTAGGAAGCACAGATGAGACGCCGTGGGCCTTTAAAACAGTAACAGAGGGCAGGAAGCTGGTGCAGCCATGAAGGTGGGTGCTTCGGGCAGGCGATTTGAATATGTTTAAAATATATGAAAATTTCAAATCAATAAAAATATTTTCTAATTTCCGTCTACCCAGTCAGGCTGTGTAGTGTTCCATGCAGCTGAGACAAGCCTAGACAATGAGAGGGCCAGGCAACCACAGGAGCTTATTTGCATAAGCATCTGCCTGCCCCTTCCTTGATCCTCAGAGCATCAGAATTGTCACCCCAAGCTACACCATCTACCTGCTGATGTGAGAAGATGGGGACGTGAACCCGCGCCAGTTACTTCATGTCCCTGGAATCATAAACAGGCATGCACATCAGAAATGTGAAACAACAGTAAGACTGTGTGTTTGCTGAAGGGATCCTCTCAGGCAATGAACGCTTTGGGAAATTACATTGTAATAGAATTTTCAGAGATAAAGCTTCCTTAGAGATTAGCTGGTTGTTTTTAAACTTCTTAAAGCTCAAAATCCTTTCTTCTTGCAAAATTTGCATGAGAGCTATTATGTAAAATAGATAAATCAAAATGTCCGTATAGAAAATGTGGTGTGTGGTGAGGGGCGGCTGAGAGAACGGGACCGCCTAAGTCAAGGCACTCCCAACATTCCTCAGGAAAGAAATGCTCAAAAATGCATTCAAAGAGCATTGGAGTCTCTTGCTGTTAATTAAGGGACATCTAGTAATTTCTAGATAGTTTTAGAAGGAAAAAAGCAATAAAACTAGAATTTATTTACTTATGAATGAGGCAGGGTCTCCCTGTAGCCCCAGTTGGCCTGGAACTCACTATGTAGACCAGGCTGGCCTTGATCTCACAGAGATCTGCTGCCCAAGTGCTAGTATTAAAGACAAGCATCACCTTGCCTAGGTAATTATCTTCATTTTTAATTATGTGTTTCTGTGCATTTGTGCATATGAGCACAGATCCCTGTGGAAGCCAGAAGAGGGCACTGAATCACATGGAACTGGAGCTGCAAGCAGTTGTGAGCCACCCTAGGTAAGTGCTGGGAACCGAAGTGCTGGGATCTCCTCTGGAGATCAGCAAACATGCTCAAGGGCTAAGCTACCTCGCAGTGGAGATGAAACTGTTTTGGCCAGGCATACCCTACAAATTTAATGATAAAGTGAAGTTTGAACTTTTTAGCTAATCCAAATAATGCATTGCATTTAAGATTCTTCTTTTGCACTGGGAATTTGGGTCAGTTTGCCTGTTGAACATTCTACAAAGAAAGCATTGGATTTTTTTTTTTTCTTCGCTGAAGCATCTTCACATTGTATGTACATCACTACTTAGGTTTGGTAACTCGTGTTCATACTAATTTACCAGTTTGTAAATACAGATGACTGAAAGATGGTTCGCTGAAACATAAGAGAAGTGATGTAATTCCTGTTCGCAGAGCAGCAATAAAATCAACTTGTAAATGGAATTTATAATTACAGGAGTTTCTTGGAAATATGGATTTTAAACCTAAGCATACTGTGAGAAGTCAGTCTATGAACAACATGGGTTCTACCCACAGCCACCCCTGCCAGGTGCAAGCTTCTGGATTTAGGAGTTCCACATCTCATAGCATGGGAGATGGCTTTATTAAAGAAGTCAAAGCTTCAAGGCCAGATCAGCAAGAAGGGGAATGAAGCACTGAGCTGCCTCCCTATCAGGAAGATGCATTCTGGGGTTCCAGCAATATGTGCTTTTGTCTTTTTATGTGGCAGGTTTTAAAAATGTCTTGTCAACCAGGGAACAAAATAGCCTCCTTGGTACTAGAAAACTCAGCCAGTTTCCCAGAACATGAATATCCAGGCTCATAGAAATTTCTGTCTGGATGTCTTGAAGGTACGTAAGCTTGCGGACACCCTCTCTAGCTGAGGAATGGGCTGGGCTGGGGTATAGCCCTGCCTCAGTGATTGTTTTGAAGTCCACAGGGCCACTTAAAGACCACTAACTGTGCAGTAATCGGTGGCTGTCATCAATGGGGTTGAACAAGTCCCAGACATAGTTGGATTAGTTCCTTTCCCATGTTCCATCTTAGAGGAAGAGTTTCTTTTGGTTCACACCAAGAGGGTGCAGCCCATCATGGTGGGGAAGGCAAGGGAGTGGAAGTGTGAGGTGGTTGGTCACATTGCCTCTGCAGTCAGCAAGCATGTTTAAGTGAGGCCAATCAAGCCTCAAGGCCTACACCCAGTGACCTACTCCACCAGGGAGACACCACTGCCTAACGTTCCTCAAGCTTCTAAACAGTATCACCGGGCAGACTGACCAAATCAATTGGGAACATCTCACATTTGATTCATAACATCTCCCTTTTCCTTGCTAAAACTTTAGAAGGTTGAGGTGTTAATTGTTTATTTTATTTTGTTTCGAGACAGGCTTTCACTGTTTAATCCTCTCTGGCTTGGAACTCGCTATGTAGACCAGGCTGGCCTCCAACTCACAGAGATGCACCTGCTTCTGCCTCCCAGGTGCTGGGATTGAAGGTGTGCACCATGACAGCTGGCTGAAAGTTTAGGAGTCATTGCCAGCTGATCTCAGTCAGGATCCCACCAAGAAACACAGCACACAACTGAGGTAGCTGAAGGAAGTGGAAGAGGAGCAGTCTGTAGCTACGAGAACAGTCACGCAGACCAGCATGGGATGGGACAGCAGTAGGGACAGCTGGCGCTTTAGGTCTAAAGAGGAAGGGGAGAAACGGTTACCAACGCTCAGAGAGAGCTGTAGCTGAGGAAGGACTGTGGGACACAATGCTGCCTTCAAGGCCTTTACTGTAAGAATGCAGATACTCCCATTTGTTACCCTCCAGAGAGGGCACTGGGAAAATACATACTCTGACCTCACTCTCTACCCTCCAGTACTCAACTCTTATTGGCCAAACCCAATATTAGGCAGGAAGGCAGGGGAAATGGCAGACGCACATGATGGAGGGCATCCCCCTATATACAAGACTGAGTGCAAAAATGAGAGTAGGTGTGAGAGGCAAGGGGAGAGTGTCCATGCCCCACGGAAGACAGGAAGGAGCCAGCGACAACCCAGGAGGGCACAGCTTCTGGAGAGCCAAGTAGATAAGGCATTGCAGGACTCCATGGTTAGGGAGAGATAATGAATGTCTTCTCGATTTTTCAATAAGCATATCAGGAAGAAATGGAACACATTATAAAATTACCCTTAAAAGATCACAGAAGTAAGAAGAGACTATAATTCCTAGTTTAGAATCAAAGACTGAACAGATTTGTCTGAAGGGCAGGAGGATTTTTCACAAAAGAGAATGAAAAGATACCAGAGACACTCCAAATGAGAAACTATAACATTTTAAAGAGAAGTTGCAGTATTCATGAATAATGTCACAGCAGTACCATTTGTTTATGGGAGTCATTTCCTACCGAAACCCAGTTATAAGTAGTCTCTCAGAACGAAAATGTGGCAGTAGGTTTACTCTGTATTAGTTCCCTTTACTGTGACTGTAACAAAATGCCTGAAGGAAAAGCACACTCAGCAGAAAGGTTAAATTCCTAGAGTGGCTTCAAAGGATTCTGTTCATCACGCTATGAAGAATACTGTGGAGCAGAACAGCCATAGCGCGGCAGACACGGAAGCAGTCAGAAGGGGAACTGGTGGGGATCAGCTGCTGTTCTCTTTCTCGGAACATCACCCCATGGATGGTGCCTCCCAGACTCAGTGGGGTTCCCTGCTCTCATTTGATCCCCTCTGGAAACGCTCCCATAGATGCACAGCTGTAAATGATATGGTGTATGTAAGAGACACCAATCTCCTAAGTGAGTCTAGATTCGAGGATTCTGTGGAAGTTCCAAAAACTTCAAATATATTTCATACTTAAGTAATAGACTTTCTTTGCTAAACATTAAATAGGTGATGAGTAAAGTTACAAATTAAATTGCTTTGCATAAAACTTCCTTATTAAAAACTGTTGCAGTATTTCAAGGCTAGATACAGTATCTATGTTCCATCTCCAGAATTCTGGATAGTACATGCTCTCACTATCATTTGAAGGATAAATTTGAATTTCTCTGGCCTGATCCTCTGAAGACTATTATGGGAGTCGCTTAATAGATTGACTTTAAGAATCATAGTGTTTGAACTCTTTAAGTTGCTATTAATCTTCTTTGTGACATTATTTCATTTATTGCTGAAGAAGCTGAGAGGTATTTAATGAGCTAGTGGCATAGGAACCTGGAAGGAAAAGGAACACTCAGCCATTCTAAAAAGAAAGCTGGGGTCTCACTGCCACTGTGATTGGTCATGTATAGCTGTACCAAGCCGATGTGCATCCCAAAATAGCTTCCTCTGTATACCCAGGTTTTTCTCTGGTATTTAACAGTACTCTTTACCTCAAACTCCTATGCAATACTTGAACTGGTAAAATTAAGAAAATGTTCATGCCCATGGGCTTGGAGATCTGAGTGCCTGCATTATAGTAGAAGTCTATCTGAAGGATTGAATAATCATATCAAATCATCCCACATTTTAAGAATGTGCTAAAAGTCAGAGCTCATAAAATATAAAATGAAAAATCACTGTACACTCCAAGATTCATATGTGTCCTTTTCTCTTCCAGTACTAAATCAGTAAAGTAAGAAGTGGCAATCTGCAGGCTTTGTTTAGGAGACTTTATGTTCAAAAGACACCTGCGCATGGCAGAAAGTGTCGCCCTTACTGACAGAAGGCTTCCTTTCTGGCTCTTCTCCACCAAAGAAAGGGGAGGCTAAAGTCAGCTTCCACTTGTGCAACTTGAAAGCAACCTTCAAGCTAATGGATTTTCAACACTATTTCTTTAATGAGGAAAAAAAAATCGTCACCATAAAATTAAATTACCTCCTCTAAACTCATTTCTCTACAAATGATAATATTAAATATATTAAAGTAAACTTGGAATTCCATGTTTCCCGAGGTAACCCTTCTGTCACCGATTCCATTTTTAATGGAATATTCCATCTAGTTCTGGAGTCCAAAACTAGAAAAGTGACAGAGAACACTGACAAAGCAAGAAAGGTCAGTAAAATAACTCTCATCTTTGAAGAAGGTGCAAACTACTCTTAGGAGACATAAATGTGTTTGCAGTTTAGCAAGCACTAAACTTAAAGAATCTGAAGCATCCTAACCTCATAGAGAGTGGCTAGTACCATTCAGTTTGTTTGGAATAAAGATCAAAAGGAAACAGTGAAAAAATTAACCACTTCAATGAGTTTGTAAGGTGGCGGCTCAAATTAACTCTGGCAATAGCCAGAAACTGACTGTATTTTTACTAATTGAGCACATTCTAGTATACTTTTTTTGCATAGGGTTGAAAGTTATAAACACATTGTTGAATTTATACTTTGTACTAAGAAATGAACTAGTACCCTAGAGAGAGAAAACACACAGGAAAGGCATTATTAGTACCACTTGAAGATGGGCCAGATGTACACTAAATTAGAGACAACTAAACACAGGCTCGCTGTGCCAGAATCCTGAATAATTTGAACTGTGAGTTCTCTTGAAAGAAAGATGTAGTTAGTTACGAAGTTATGTAATTAGTCCTAGCATGTTATTTTTGCTGAAAGGCAAGGGACCTTTATAGACAAGAGATGCGTGTTAACATGGGAAGCCGGAAGGTTTGTACAGAGTGGACTAAAATCAGAAGAAACAAAGACTAACGCTAAGACTATTTTGAGGTGCCAGGACCCACCCCCCTGGATATTTCTAGGTATATTAATCTGGTCCTTGATGTGTGATTTTAACAGAAAACATCTTACATAGCAAACTCTAAGCAGGGAAATTCCACTGCCAAAGCACCTATTGATCACCCAAAGAATCAAAATATGGAGGGATGGGAATGAGAATGGTTAATGTGCTTAGTAGCACTGACCAGGCCCTCGGTTCAGTCCCCAGGACTCCTTATGATGGCTTTCATTGACAGTCTTAGCACTTAGGAAGTGGAGGTAGGAGGACCAGGAGCTCAAGGTCATCCTCAGCATGGGCTACATGAGATCCTGTCTCTAAAAACATGTGTGTGGGGTATGAACTATGTCCTGTTTTCAATTGTTTTATTATGGAAAATTCCAAATTTTTCAGAGGAAAGCATACTGGCCCCCACCTCTGTGCCGAATTAACTTACATTTCCCATCAGCTTCCCCTCATTATTTTGGAGCAAATTGAAACTATAATCTCAATTATTTCTCAAAACAGGTCATTTTTTTCCTTCTAAACAAGATCACAATGCCATGTTGACTTTTAAAAGTTACAAAATTGCCCAAGATCAACTGTCAACAGCCGAAGTCCCAATAATTTACCATCTCGCTTATATTTAGCCTGAGGCGCCTTCGCTCGGGACTATTTCATGGGAATTGGTAACGAGATGGATTTTTCGCCCACTCCCATCCCAAGGAGCCTCTCCAGCCGGCTCCTGGGCGGGGCCAGAGGCTCCGGGACGGGAAGGCGACTCTGGCCCCACCCCGGTTGCCGGGGCAACGAGGCGCTTCTCTCCCACGACAGCATGGCGGGGACGTCGATGGGGGCGACTCCCGCGGCGATGACCCCCTCCGCAGTGACCACGGCTGGCAGCACGGCCGACTCGGAGGTACACACCCCTGTCCGTCCCAGGTCAAGGCCGAGGCCGCGGGGTGCGCGGTGCGGGCCGGGGGCGGGGGGCGGGCGGGGGGCGGGGGGGGGGGCGGGGGGGGGGCGGGGGGCGCGGTGCGGGCCGGGGGCTGCGGGCCGGAGGGGCGCGGTGCGCGCCGGGGGCGGGGGGCGGGCCGCGGGCGGGGCTGCGCGCCAGGGGGTGGGAGCGGGGGCGGGGGCGGGGCGGGCCGGGCGCGCGGTGCGGGCCCCCGCTGCCCCGGGAGCTGCCTGGACGCTGGCAGGCCCCGACAGCCCCACGAGCGCCTCTTTAAACTCAGAGTGATAGCAGGTGACCTCTCTCTCTCTCTATATATATATATATATGTAAAAGCTGCGGCTCTGCTGTGGCCGGCGCCGCGCAGACCCCAGGGGCTCTGCTCAGGACGTGCGGTTGGATGGTTGCGGCTCTGGAGCGGGTTCTCCCAGCCCACAAGGCCAGGCTGGTCTCTGTGTCCCGCGGCCCTGGCCTGGGCAGGACCGAGACCGTGGGCTGGCTCCTGGCTCCAGCTTCCTTGCGCCCCAGGAGCCGGCCTCTAATCCTCGGGGACCCCAGGGATCTCTGGAGTGACATCTGTCTCCTCGCAGAGGCTCTCACAGCACCAACTCAGTAGACGACCCTGAGGTCAGTTGGCTCATGAACTTAAAGGCTTCAGGTTTTCTCTTTTTAATTTTTATTACATTTTTATTTATTTGCGTGTACACGCCAGGACTTGTGTGTAGAGGTCATAGGTCAACTTGGGGTGTTGATTTTCTGCTTCCACCCTGTGGGTCCCCGAGACCAATTCAAGTCTTCAGGCTTGGAGGTAGGAGCATTTCCCGGCTGAGCCATGCGGCCTGCTGCTGAGAATTTTAGCCCACCACCTCTGTCATCTGTTTTTAAAAAAATGTTTAAATCTCCACTCTGAGTCTACCATATACGGTTTCTAAGGCGCTTTGTGCCTTCCTTTGTAAGAACTCTAGAGTCCGTAATGATGTGTTAATCAACATTGCTTCACCTGGCCCCTTTATTAATCTACAAGCGTTCTTCTTGTACAAGTATTCAGAAGTTGCATCAGAGATGAAACACAGAACCAATAATTGCCTGCCTTCCTCTCAAACAGGATAGCGGTTCTGCCATGATCCCTCCCAATGTTATACACGGACTGCTAAGCCCCAAGTCTCCTGTGAGCCTTTTGAAATTAAATTAGCATACATTAAATACACATTTTAACATGATAAACTGGTTTCCAAGCTTGTTACTCCCTTGTGATCGCTAATGTAAGTAACATAATTTCAAAGGCAGCATAGAAAACTTTCCAATTAAATTTTGTGTTGTTTAAACATATATAAAAACTTATGGGACTATATAGTGGCCCTAACCACATACACTAACTTATCTAAGGATATAATGCCCTTTCTAGGAAGAGTCTAGAAATTTGAAGTTTAGTGAATCTGTTCACACGCACACACACACATATAAATGTATGTATATACACACATAAATATATTAAAGATATGAAATGTTATGGGATAGGGAAAAAGTTCACTTTTAACAGTGAAGAGTCAGAGGAGTGAGCTGGTTGCAGACTCAAGGTGATGGTCATTTTTGTCAGCTTAGAGGGATCTATGTTCCCCATAACCTGTAATGCAAGACCCGCTCCAAGATACGCTCATGTGTATGAGTGCATTGCCTACATGTGTGTAAGTGCACCTGTGCCATGCAGAGCCCACAGAGGTCGGAAGAGAGTATCGGATCCCCTGGAACTGTAGTTATAGATGGTTGTTAGTTACACCCATGTGGGTGCTGAGAATCGAACCAGCGTCCTCTGCAAGATCAGTCAGTGCTCTTAACTGCTGAGCCACTTCTCCAGCCCCAATTATTATTATTATTATTATTATTATTATTATTATTGATGTGTCATGTGCACATGTGGAAGTCAGAAGACAACTTAAGGGAGTTTTCTCCTTCCACCGTGGGTCCCAGGGATAGAACTGAAATCATCGGGCTTGCTCTGCAAGCACATTCACCCACTGAGCCATCGTGCCCACCTGATAAATCCATTCTGTATGTTTTAACTAAGGCTCCCTCCTGCTGATTATACCAGTCAGAATGGTTGTCACATTACACACATAACAAATGGGGCAAGGATGGAGGAAGCAGCCATTGGCACAGAATTCAGAATCTGTATGTACATATAAATTATACATTTAAGGCACATTTGAGATCCCTATTCTTTCCCACGGGCTAATCTGTGTGTACATTTGTGTGTGTGTGGAGGTCAGAGTTCAACATTGGGTGTCTTCCTCAGTTACCCTCCCCGCTTAATTAATGAGTCAGGGTCTCTCACTGAGACCTGGAACTCACCAATTTGGCTAGACTATTTGGCCAGCAAGCTCCAGGGACCTGCCTCTCTCCTCCCCAGTGCTGAGATTATAAAGGCATGTCACCTTGCCTGGCTTTTTATATGGGTTCTGGGATCTGAACTTGAGTCCTCATGCTTACATACTAGGCACTTCACCCATGGAACCCTCTCCCTAGCCCTTAGTCTTTCCAGTCTTTATTAATATACTGTTTTGTATTCAGCTATTATATCTACTTTGGAAAGGTCCCTCTTACTATCGTTCTTTGTCCAAATGCATGTATCCTCCCATAAGAACTTAAAAGTCATCTTGGAATGTTCTAGAATAATTCCCCTGGGGTTCAGAATTGTCCTTGTGTTACTTTTATATCATGAGAGGAATTTCATTTCTTGATTTTAAAGAAGTTTCTCTTTTTGTTTGTTTATGTGTGTGTGTGTGTGTGCACCTGAGTGCATGCTCAGGGTAGTACATGCATGCAGTGCCTGCAGAGGCCAGAATTGGGCATAGGATCCCTGTACTGGACTTACTGACAGTTGTGGGTCACCCATTGTGGTTGCTGGGAACTGAATCCCAGTGCTCTGGAAAAGCAGCAAGAATTAACTGCTGAGCTATCTCTCCAGGCCCTGCAGGAGCTCCTAATAAGTTTCTTTTATCAATTCTTATCTTTGATGTTCTGACAAACTTAGAATTTCATTATAATTCTTATACCTTTCTGATTATATTCAGAGCAAAGTATAATTTAATCAAGAATTTTCTGTCATTTCTATTCCTAATAAGTTTCTCATATAGAGGAAAAAATCTGCCTTTTGTATATTTATGATATATATAATCATTTTGCTAAATTTCTTAGCTCAATGTTAACATGACGTCAGCTTTCTTAGGTATGCAATGAGGTAATCTTGCAATAAAGACTTTTTTATTTCCCTTATGTCTAATATTTAAGCCATATGCTTCATTTTCTTATTGTCCTGGGTGAGAGATCTATGGTGTTGAATTACAGTAAAGTTGTTGGTCAGAATCCCTCCCCAGTTCCCCGCTTTTATTAAAATAACCACTGTGCCACTGTTTGAAATGAGGCTGGCTGTTAATCTTGCTGGGGAGTCTCATGTTTAGCTCTTTTCCGATTTCTGTTTACTAAGAGTTTTGCTGATTTTACAAAGCTCCTGTGTGCCATTACGTACATACTCATAAAATCTGGATAATTTAATTCAACAAAAAATTATGTCATAGTCACTAATGATAATCTGTCCATTCTTTCAAAGCTGCCTCTTATTTGGTCTGGATGATGGTTTATTATAACTTAAGTTACTGTGGTATTCAATTTTCCAAGATACAGCATAATTATGACTGTTGCCTGAGTTCATTAGAAATTTTGGTTGATATTTTCTCTTTGTGCTATTTTAATGTCCTGTGTATCAGTTATGTTGATTTTTAAACTGAATGCTCTATATCCTAAAAGCATTAGACTAACTAACCTATCATTTATGTGGTTTATTATAAGGTAGAATTCAAGTTTGGCTCCATCTGGGCAGGCTGATTTTATAAAAACTGGACTTTGAGTTTTGATCCCATTTGGTCAAGTCAGTTTTCTCCTTTATAGCCGATAAGTTTTGATAATTTATATTTGCCTAGGAAATCATCCATTTCCGTACAATTTTCCAATGTTTCGCCACCTATGTGGCCTGTGTCTATTTTCTCTCTTCTGCAATCACACTTGCCAGAGAGTCCCCTGTTTTATCCACATTTTAAACAGCCAGCTCTTTATTTTACTTGTCCTTCTTTCCTGTATTTATTTTCTTTTTAAAAATAATTGGCTCTGAGCTTAGGAAGATCGCAGTGAGGCCATGTCCAGCTCAGACTTTAAGGGGTGCCAGAACCTTAGTAATCCAGACAGATGATATTTTAATGCACCATGGTCATAAAAGGAAAATTGATAAAGGGGACACTGTAATGCATGAGATTTTTAAGTAAAAACAGCATCAGTATTGCTGATTGTTCTTTTGCCTTGGGCTCCAATATGGTTTAACACAACACTGCTCTTTAGTTCATTTATTTTTAGGCTTGAAAAAAAAAAAAA
Source organism: Eospalax fontanierii (assembly GCA_035773235.1). Classification (NCBI taxonomy): domain Eukaryota; kingdom Metazoa; phylum Chordata; class Mammalia; order Rodentia; family Spalacidae; genus Eospalax; species Eospalax fontanierii. The sequence goes on from CM069540.1 coordinate 6,192,385, forward strand.
GCCTCTCAAAATCTGGCACTTGTAGACAATCCTGAGTTCACTGTGTCTAGGAAAGCCCTCTTTGCTAATCAGATGAAATCTGTTATCTTTCTACTAATGAAGCTTTTTACAGAATGTTCTATATGAGACAGTACTAGTGTTGGATGCAAACATGTTCCTCAAAGCCAGTATTCTGGAAAGCAAACATGTTTACAAATGTGGATTGCTTATGTGGCATTACAGGAGGGAGAAATCAGAGGAAAGATTATCTGGTAAATAATACGAGGCTTTTTATTGCTTTTAGAATGTTGCTGCAGTTGAGTGCAAGGAGAGGACGATGTAGTTTAGCTTGCAGTTCTTCCTAGCTGGAGACAAAATGCCACAAAGAAAGCTGGGGAGAGGCAACCGCAATTTGAGCCCATTTGTGAATTTCTGTTGCAGCTTTAGGTTTCAAAGATCAAAGGATTTTAGTAACTTGATATTCTTTTTAATGAAAAAAAAAGGGAAAAAAGGAAAAGGCATAGAGAAAGGGAATTGCATTTAAAATAGGTCCAGGAATATTTTTAATAATAGTAGTAATAATAATAATAACAATAATAATAGACAAACTCTTCTGAAAGAGTATCTTAAACCAGTAAATTTTAGGAAAACTGTGGCACTCATGCTAGACACCGTTGTCGGAGCTCTGATTGTCGGAAACGTTGGTTTTATTGCATTCTTGTTCGCACAGTTCTTGTGTGACCTACTTTTCTGATTCCCAGAGATTTTTTTTTTCAAATCAAGTAAATTGATCTGAATATCCATATCGTTTACCTTTCTGTGCCTCGTTTGTTCTAACCAATCATGGCAACCCTGTGTCTACCAAAATGTATAATGTGATTTTCTGAATCAAAACCCAAATTTAGGATAAAATGAGGTAGCTAAAGTCATAAAATTAGTCAGCAGTTTCGTCATGATCTTATCTGCAGTGCCTCTGAATTCTAAACTCTTCAACTACAGTGCAATGCATGGGGTGAAGAAGAATCCGGGTGTTCCCTTAGTAGCCCATGGTGACAGATGGATGGGGTCTGCAGTTTTCCAAACAGGGGGGAAGATGGAAGGACTGTCCTTGAGGCACTTATGATCTCTGTGAACTGACATAGGAACAAGTACATTTTAGTGCTAATAAAAAATGTGTGTAGCCAAAACACATTTAAATAAATATAGCACCATGAGTCTGCCTGAAATATTATCTTCTTTCCAAACATAATGATTTGGACTTAAAAGGATCTGAGTGCCTAGCAGGTGCAAAGAATATCATAAAAAGTATTGAAATACTTTTTTTTCATGAGTCTGTAGCACAGTTATGATCTAGTTTAATTTGTTCATTCTAAATTAATAATGTGGTATCAATGTAACACTCTGATATTAGGTTATAAACACTAAGTCAATAATGGCTGTGGATAAGTGTTAGCTTTGAAATTCTGCCATTGGAAAGCAGGGGGACTGGGGCTGCAGCTCAGCTGGTAGAGGGGCTTGCCTAGAATTCAGGAAACCCAGGGTTTGATCCCCAGAACCACATAAACTAGACATGGGGGTGCACACCTGTAATCCCTAATCCCAGCACCCCGCAGGTGGAGGCAGGAGGATCAAGATGTTTAGTCATCCTCTGCTTTATGGTGAGTTCCAGCTAGCCTGGGGTACATGAGGCTCTGGGGGATTGTGGTGGGAGAAGTAGACAAAAGAAAAATAATGATTTACAGTGTGGCCTGGCCATGTATAGCAGAACATTTCCTCCTTTTACTTATTGGCCCCAAACACATAGATAGTTCAATACCTTTGGAGAATTAAAGGCATGTTACCCTCGCATAGCAACCCTTGGCCACTGTCCCCCGACTCTTTCTCATCTTCTCTTCCTGCTCTGCATATGGACAATCTCACCCACTAACCAGCATCTTTAAACTTGACCTTTCTAACTCTGCCATGTCGAATGAACCTCCAAACTCTACCACTGAAATCCAACTTCTTATTTCTTAACACCAGCATTATGTTCCAACAAGGGTCCCTCATACAGTTTTGCAAGTAGAGCTCTGAATAAAGGCCTGTGATGAGCCATTCCTGTGAGCTCAGATTATCCTCCCACATGATTCACTGGAGTACAACTTGAAACATAAACTGAACTGCTTTCTCCATCCAGAGGGGTTGCCTCTGACCCCACACAGGAGGCATGTGCTGTTGTGGAGAGCCCTCAAGAGACTCCAGATCACCACACTTCCTCCCTCTTTGAATCTTCCCTGATGTAAAATGCTGAACTCACCCATTTTCGTGCACAGTGCAAGGAGGCCAGGGTAGTCTAGTGCTCCAGTCCCAAATTCTGCAGGACCTGTCTCCAGCCAATGCTCTCTCTGTGCCCTTTCTCCACTCCTGGTTTTCCTTCCACAGCCCAGTCTTATCTCCTCATTCCCTGCAGCCTGTGTTAGTAAGAAAGAAAGCCTCTTAGCTTGATATCCGTCAACCCCCACAAGGGGTCTAAAATATTCATGGCTCAGGGACTTGCACTGTGTAAGCCCTCAGTAAATATTTGTTGTCTCCTTAAATTTAGGATTTACCACAAGATATCCCAGGACTCACAGCCTACCTGACTCCACCTGACACACTGTGTCTAGCCGATGCATTGCTGGGAACTGCTTGATATTACAGGTCCTTTCTGCTGATTCATTCAGTGGGAGCTGTCCATGCCAATCCTGAAAGGTCATTCATGGACCGTCTCTTGATGGGGTTCCCTCATCTGTCTCTGACCTTGCCTCTGCTTTTAAACCAAATGCCCAATTATGGCTTTTATGTTCTTTTTTAAAAAAAATAATCTGTTTTGTTGATTGAGATTTCATACATGCATATAGTGTGTTTTGATCAGTGTAACCTCCATCCCTCCCTGTCATGTTCTGTCTTCTTTTGTCTTGTACAGAGGAACACCATGTATAGATGGTCAGATTAAGGGCCCTTTATTAACAGCTGCCGATCATAGGGGGCTGATGACCCAGGGAGCTCTCGACCCTGAGGAGAAGCAGGGCAGAGTTTATAAAGCTTAAAACCACAATCACATCATGCCAGGGGCGAAGCCACAGCCATACTAACCTCAGATCACCATAGTTACACCAGACCATAGGCAGGTCAGGTAACAAAACGTTTCAGTTAGGCTGGGTGATAGGACATGCTACCTGGACATTCCACCTGGCTATGCGTTAAGGTCCCCAGTATTGCAGAAAGAAGGCATTTCCTGGAAGTGCCTGCATGAGACGTTCTGCCTGGCTGGCTGCAGTGGAAACAGCCGGGCAAAAACACAGGGTGAAGCCAAAGTCGCTAGAGCAAGGCAGAGCAAGATGGAGCTGGGTTTGCCGTTTCAGGTGCGCCCTTCGTCTGCAGATACTGAACTTACTGAGATGAGCAAGTCTCTAACTAGAGCCTGTGGTTCAAGCAGGATTTTGGAGATATGTAATCAGTATTTGTTGATTATAAAGCATCCTTCAGTTTTCCATGTGCTCCCAAAGACAGACTGTCTAGTCATCTGACTTTTCAATGGAGAGGATTCACTACATGCAAAATATACAATTAAAATAATTCTGTCTTCTCTTTAAATAGAAAAACGCTGAATTCCAGGAGCGTGAAAAATTCCTTTCTCCAGATTTCCTTTCACTGGCCCAGATCACGGACCTGCTGGAGGAGGACGTAGATGGAATTCAAGAGTAAGCACCTCAAAATTGCAGTCAAGTAGGGATCAATTCTAGGCCTGCATTGATAGGTCACAGTGACGTATTATTACACATTTTGAGCTTTTCTTTCAAAATATTTGCTATTATAGTGTGCACTAAAATATATCCAGTCTTGGACACACACACACACACACACACACACACACACACACACACACAACTGCTGTTTGCATTGTTTGACAGTCTTTCTAGGTAAGAGACATCATTGCCAACTGCTCTGTGAACACTGACTGAAATCAGGGACCTGCAGTTGGAAAGCAGCCTCTGCTCGCCTATACCAGCTTCTGCCCTTCTCTTCATGAAGCCATCAGTATGCGCAAGAAGCTAAAGAGTTTGTGCTTTCTGTACCATTCATTATATTTATATAATGCAGTAAATATTTTAATAGTATTAATAGTCAATTAGGTTATAATTTTGGAAATCTTGAATATTAGGCATTTATTAAAAGTGATACTGCACTCTAGACTGTTAGAGCATATGTTGCTACAAAATGCAGATGTTACTGAATTTGCAGCAATAATTCAAACATATGCATATCACACTGTTCAGGGTATGTGTTACTATAGCATGCCATCTATTTAGAATATTAGCCAGAAATATTAATTAACAGAATTTCCTTAAGATGGTTTTAGGGGAATGAAGAGATGGCTTAGTGGTCAAGAACGTGTTCTGCTCTTGCTGAGGGCCCAAGTTTAGGTCCCCAACACTCATACAACACAACTTACAACTGCCTGTTACTCCAGGTTCATGGGATCTGACTCCCTCTTCTGGCCTCCACTCACATGCACACACCTACACATAGACACACACGTACACATAGTCAAAAAATAAAATCTTTTTTAAAAAGATGTTTTTAGTTATCACCCATTTCAAAACATGACCCTGCTTTCCACTGAAGGCTTCTTGGCCACAGTGTGTAAGAGTGGGGAGTGGGGCAGGGTGAGGACCGATGCTTGGACTCTGTTCTCTGCAGGGCAGCAGTCAGGACTCAGGCTGGTGTCATAGACCACAGGGACACAGAAACTGACTTTGCCAGTGGTTATCAGTGGTTATTACCAGCAACTTTTACACACCCTGTGGTGTGGTGCAGCAGATGTCCTGGATGAGTAGAAATAGGAGACAAAGAAGGTTTGCCCAAGAAGCAAACAGCACCGATAGTCTCTTCCTGAAGTGCCCTTCACTTCTAGGGTTCACAAATGCTTCTGGAAAGTAACGACTGGACCCTCATGTCTGCAGGCCCTAACCAAAGAATCAGCATTCCCATGGTTTTAAACACTATCTCATAACACTTTCACCATTTCTGGAGAAATAAATGTTTATTGGGAATTCTGATTATTAGTTCAAGAATAAATAAAAACAAAAAGAATGAAGTCAGAGAGCACAACAGGTAGAAACACTTGTCACTGAGGCTGGTAACCAGAGTCTGAACCCTGAAACCCACAGACTAGAAGGAGAGCACCAGCTCCAGCAAGCTGCCCTCTGACCTCCTTCACATGCCATGGGATGCACGTGCAGACACGCACACGCACACACACACACACACACACACACACGAAAATACATAAATAGATAAATTTTTAATTGATAAAAGATAATTCATAGAATTAACCCCGTAGGTTATGATGTTGTGTAAGACTTATTTTTCCATTTCCGGGTCACTCAAAGTTAGTCATCACTGCCATGCAAATTGATACTCAGTACTATGAGAGATTAAAATAATGCAAATGACAGATATTTAATCCTCTTTCTGATTTATTTGTATTGGATATTAACTGAAACATCAATGTTAAAAGCATTAAACGTTTATTAGTAATTAACATTGAATAGAAGATGTCGGCTTTCAGAATTCTGCATTCCCGCCACATCCTACATTGTGCTGTGTTGTGGTCATGAATTCTACCTTATGTAACACTGCTTCTTTTCAATTTCTGGCTGTCCTTTATTGTTAAATATCAAAACTCTAAAGGCATTTGTGATCTTTAGGAGGACACAGAGAGAACAAATAACAAATGTCACAGAAGGTGATGTTGATGTAGATGTTAGGACATTAGGAGATGCAGGTCTGGGTGTGGTGACACTTTCAGGGGACAGAAACAGGAGGTTTTCCAGGAGTGAGCTGGAGTTAGCGGGCACCCGGTTCATACACAGAGTTCCAGAATGGCCGGGCCTTCCTAGCCGTAAACTGTCTAAAAGAAACAAAACAAGCCAAGAAAACACAAAAATTGGCAATGCAGAAAATATATTCAAATAGCCGAGTTCAGAAGCAGTTTGACTTTCTAGCTGATTCCAATATAGAAACCGCATGAAGCAACGTCAAATTCTAGGATGTTCACTGTGGATAAACGGTATCAGTGTTATCTTAGGAACCATTGCTTTGTAATTTTATTGTGGTTTTTAATATGATTTCTGTGAAAATAATTTGCACAGATTTGCAATCATTTTCAATTTAAGTGGCATTATTGTGAATGGGGGTTATATATATTTTTCAAAAACACAGGAATATAATTTAATTATCCTATCCCAAGTGACCAGAACATGCCCAGATCATTCATTATAAAGAGTTATAAGCCTATTTAAATAAATTATAACAAATCAGCACATTTTCCTATATTTTTCAATTAAAAATTGTTCTCCATGATAACAGACAGTCTGTGAAACACGAAGGTATTATTCAATATTCTTTTGAGATGCATTTTAAATGTCTGGTGTTCCTATGACTTCTAACTGCTGTGAATAACACATTCTTTATATGAAATTGACATTATTTAAAAATCTACCCCCAAATTTCTTTAACAAAAAGATAGGAACAATGTTTAAAATATCGTCATAAACACAGAAACAACACTGAGCATTTGTTTTGCTTTGTTTTGGTTTCTGTAAACTGAGTCTCAATTAGTAGCCCAGACTGGCCTCAAACTCATGGCCGTAATCCTGCCCAAGCTTCTCAGTGTTGGAATCAGAGGTGGGCAGCACCACACCAGGTCTGCTGAGACCTCTATGTTAACCTTCTGCAGCTAGACTTCCGAGGATGCCATTTAGCAGTTGTAAAAGTGGATTTGGCCATATCATCATACTTCAGAAATGAATTACATTCCAGTTTCAGAAACATGTGGGAATGAAGGATAGCCGTCCTGAGATTCTTGATGAGACAAAGTAGTTACACTGCCTCTTGCCGTAGCATGACGTCCTAAGACGCAGGAGCCTCTGTGTCTCGGTGTGCAGTGTCCACACCACAGCTGTGGCTTTGTCTCCTCCTCTTCAGTCACCCGTATGACCAAAATGGCCCATAAAAGGCACAGAACTTGACTTTCTACCAGCAGCAGGGACCTGCTCCTAGTGACTCTCCCCACCATCTCCTTTGGGAGTAAAGGACTGAGGGAGGAAAGAATAGTAACGGTCAAGAGTTAGACCCTGATGGCACTAGGGAGAGCAATGGAGAGGTGCTGGGGAACACTCGGGTGGGGATCAGGAGAGCTCACCAAAGTAGTCTTCATTCAGACATGAATATTGAAAAAGAAAAACAGAAAGCCAAGAGCATGTGCCAGGATCCAGGTCAGGGATCCAGGTCAGACATTTACTTTTCAAAACACAGCATGCCGATGCCAAATGAGAGAAAGGAAAAACTTAACTGCTAGACATAGGAGAAAACTCCTTGACCTAAACTCATGATTAAATCTAGAATCAGTTCCACAGACCAAGAGATTGAAGAGCTATAAGGTATGTGCATTAAAAAAATCAACTCTTAGAGCTAAAGCAAAGAAAGAAATTAATGTCGAACTTACACTGCTGGAAATCAAATCAAGACAAATTTAAGGAAGCTCATCTCAGTGCAGACCAACGACAGTGGGTAGGGGATTTAGAATCCACACCTGCGTTAGGAATGAGAAAATAAGTCAACTTCACAAAATAAGTGCTTGGTTTACTCCGTGAGTAGGGTGCGACTTCAGGTATTATAGTCCTTAGTGTAAAGTGACTCGGAGGATAGCCCTCAGGCCCCGCTGTCCTTAGCAGTGCAGTGTGTAGCAGTCAGTGGAATGAACGAGCCCCCAAATCTGGAGAGTGGCAGAATACACCTTTAATCTAGCACTTGGGAGGCAGAGGCAGGTCAATTTCTGTGAGTTCAAGGTCAACCTGGTCTAAAGAGCCAGGTCTAGGCCAGGCCAGCCAGGGTTCCATAGTAAAATCCAGTCTCAAAACAATTTTTTTCTTTTTTCATTTTAGAATCAAATTCTAGTTGGGATTGTTCAGTTAGTTGCAGGACAGGACATTTCACTATAAACAACCTAGAAGATGCAATATCCATGCAGTCTGATTGAAAGGTTTCCCTATTAGCCCAGATGAAAGATTAATCAATTAGTTGCTGCATCAAAAATAACAATAACAAGAAAACTGCTAAAGAGAAATTGCGATTAAAAAAAAGTTCCTGGCAGTTAGTGCTAGACTCATTGAGAATTAAAATAAAAATCAAACTGGATAATAATAAACTAGAACAGCTATTCTAGAACATCTTGACAAAAATAAGTATGCACTTGAGAAAAAAAGTAACCTAATTTCTTCCTCTCACAAAAATAAAATGAAATTTTAGAATATTTTTTAAAAACTTGTATCCCAAATGTGAGGGGTCAGTAGTCCTCATTATACAGTAAGTTCTGAAAAGTTCATTTAGAAAGCAGGGAATAGGGGCTGGAGAGATGACTCAGTGCATCAGAGACTTCTCAGACCCCCAGAGGCCATGCAAAGGATAGACAGCCATGGTAAGCAGCCTGTAATTCCAGCACTGAAGAGGTAGAAACAAGGGACCCATGGGCAGACGAGCTGACTAAAGCAGTGGGAATGTGCACACTCAGGAGTGGTGAGAAACCTTGACCTTGATCTCCTGGACACATGTAGTAAAAGAAATGACTCCTGTAGGACATCTCCCAACCTGTACATAAGCCGCCCCTACCACTAAATAAAGTGTTTTAGAAGAGCCTTAACAACAACCTCTAGCCTATGCATATGTAAACACGCCTACACAGAGCGCGCACACACACACACACACACACACACACACACACCAAAAACAACCAATAGAAAACATCTAAGAGCAATGCAGTTGGGGTTGGAGAGATGATTCAGTGGTTAAGAGCACTGGCTATACTTGCAGAAGACCTGGGTTCAAATCCTAGCACCCACATGGTGACCAACAACCATCAGTAACTCTAGTTCCAGCAGATCTGATGTCCTCTTTGTCTGCCCTAGGCACTACACAACATGGGTGTACTCATACACAGAAAATAGAAATGAATAAATCAAAAATATTTTAGAAAAGGAATACAATCTAATATGTGGGAAATGTACACGGTTACTATCTAAACTGGAGCGTGAGAAGTGTGCTTCTGTGATCGGAAAGGAAGGAAGACCCAGCACTGCCTTTGTAGAAGGAAGTTAGCATTGCATCGACATTCCATCCCAGAAGATCAGTGGCGCTTGGGAAGGTCTCCACTCTTCGGCTCTCTGTAGTCTTCATACTTTCTGAACCAACAGGGACCTAGGAGTTCTCTCAGATTCCCACTGCATCCCACTTTGTTCAGAACTTTCCATGGAGAATATCTGAAGGCTTTTCTATTTCATTGCCTTCCAGAATTCTTTTTTTGTTGTTGTTGTACTTATCTTAAACTTCGTTCCCAGCCTACAGCTTCTCTCTCGATTTAGGTATACTGTCCTTGGGTCATGATGACAAGTGTTTCTCTTCTTTTGTCTATTGACTAGAGACCAATTTCTTGATTCTTTCCTGCAGAATCTGTGGGGTTCATGTTTAAGATATGCTAAATAATTTTTCTATTAGATCACTATAATATTTGCTACTAATATTTAAATCTTAACCCATCTGAGTTTGAAAGGTTATCATTCTATTTTTATTTCTTTTAAAAGATTTATTTATTTTTATTTTATGTGTATGGATGTTTTGAATGAATGTATGTATGTGTGCCACTTGTGTGCCTGGTGCTTGCAGAGGCCAGAAGAGGAAACTAGAGTTACAGATAGTTGTTAGCTGCCATGTGAGTGCTGGGAACCAAACCCAGGTCCTCTGTAATGGCAGCCAGTGGTCTTAATCACTGAGCCTTGTCAAGGGCCCATGTTTAAAAGAATTTTTTATCTGTGTGTGTGTGTGTGTGTGTGTGTGTGTGTGTGTGTGTGTTTGCCAAAAGAATGGAGTGCAAGAAAAGGCCAGAAGAATACCTCAGTTCCTCTGGAGCTAGAATTGTAGGTGATTGTGAGTCTCTAGACATGGGTGCTGGAAGCTAAACAGGTTTTCTGGACAAGCGGCAAGCACTCTTAACAACTGAGCCATCGCTGCAACCTTCATCTGCAGTGTCTTGTGCTCTGTGAATAGTCTCATTTCTGTGTACGGATAGGCAGTACTCCCAGAACCACGGAGTCTGTGCCTCGCTCTGACCTGAGATAATCCTCCTCCCATGGCCCCAGGTTCCCACGGATGTTGACTCTGTTTCTGGTCTCCTGCCTGTTCCTCCAGCATACTCTTAACCTGTAACAACAGTACAGCACAGTAGAAGGGTTGTTACTTTCTCTTAAGACTTAGGCTAAACACTGAAAGATAAATAATGTCCAATGTACATTATATATGCTTGGTAGGTAAAGTCTGTGCGCTTAGCAACAGAAAAGACACTAATGATGATTGAATGTGTTCAAAGGCATAGTCATAGGTACCATTGGAAAAATGATCAGGTTGTCTTAAAAAATCAAACTAAAAGAACTGGTGGAGTTCAGGTAAAGTATTTGCTATACAAGAGCAGGGAGCTGGGTTTGGCTGCCAGAACCCACATAATAAAGCCAGGCATGGTAACACACCTTTGTAATCCCAGCACAAGGGAACTGGAGAGAGGAAGAACTCTATGAATGGCAAGCCAGCTAGCCTGATGTACTTGGTAAGTGCTGGGCCAGTGGGAGACCCTGTGTCCCCCAAAGATGAAAGAGCAACACACAAGGTCTCCCTCCACCTTCCACAGATGCACACAGACACAGAAAATAAATCATGCATACATGTGTACATGTGTACATACTTCAATATGTATAGACATAGGCATATTTATTGTACATGCAAAGATGGTGACATTCCAATGCAGACCATTATGAAGTCAACCTCCCTAATTTCCTGTTACCTTAGATTTAACATAATGGCTATAAAATGCAATCAAAACCAGTAGCCATCAAAACTACTTTTTTATTCTTTTTCACTTTTATACAACAAAAGAAAAGGAACCTCGTCTTTGTGCATTAAAAAAATAATCTGGAAGAGCAACCCCTGTGGAAAAATCCTTCTTTAGACAAATTTGATGGGTTGGACAGCATTGTGGGAAGGCCTGAAGGGACAAGCTCTCAGGGCTTGGGTCCGTAATCGACTATAAAACGTAACACTAGAAGTCAGGCTGGTTCTTTCTTCAGACACAACCAGCCCCTCAAGAGGAGATGCAGAGGAGAGTCACATAACTGCAAGTCTTAGGAAGAACTGAAAGGTGCATTTACTATCCCCAAAGGTAAAATCCCTTACGTGCCATCCCGGGAGCTCCTGTGAGCCGCTCAGGCCAGGTGTGCATGGGCTAAGTGGACTTCTGCCTGCCCGTGCTTTCCTTCTTCCTCCTCACTAATTAAAAATAACGTTAGAATAATTCATGGAAAGTTACCTCACAAAGGAAATACCTCTTAATTTATATCATGACACAGGAAGTGACTACTCGTTTGTATCACGGCCAAGTTTCCACTCTCAGTACCTTTCCTCCAAGCAGCTATTCAAAGACATAAACTAACTCCATTCAAGATGGCTAATAAAAGAGGAATATGCATACAGAGACCACAAGAAAAAGCATGAGGACGGGTATGGGAGAAAATAATTGCAGGAAAAGACAGGGCACAAAAAAGATTCACCCACAAACACACAGAAAGCATGGGCAAACGTGTCATGAGTCTTTAATTTAGGAAGCAAGAAGAGCATAAAAGGAGATGCAAAGGCTCAGAGATGAGATCGTGAAGAAGAAAAGATTATAGAATGTGCAGAAAAAAGAAAGATGTGACAGGGTTCAAGGAGACATTGGCAGCAGCTCAAAGAAGACATGACGGATGAAAGCACTCGAGAAAGAAAAAGCAGGTAGGGCGAGATGAGGAGAAAGGACGTCTGCTAGGAGACGATACCACGGCCGACCTAAAGCCAGCGAAGCAGGACCACACTGGGTCTCTTGACGGTTGTGAGCAGAATGTCCAGCCACCTAGTCCCAAGACATTTTAGAAAGTCAACAACCTAGCTGTATCAGTTGAGTCTCGAGAGCTGCCGCTGGGTCTGTGGGCTTGCCTGGTTCCATGCCCAGGGACATAGTGGGTCCCCCTGGGGCCCCGCAGTGGCAAGTGGGATGTAGAGGCAGGCCAGGGAGAGGGGAGACAGAGACAGACAGACAGACGGAAAACTGTATATTGAAGACGTAAGAAGCAAGGAAAAGGAAAAGGGGAAATTCAAACAGCAAGGCAAGGCCCTTTGGGCTGCCCCATCCTCTGCCACCTCCTCGTCCCCTTCCTCCTCCCCCCCCCCTCCGCTACCTCCCTTCTTTTGAAAGTCCTGTTCAACTTATCCTTCTGATGACTGACACTTTAACATTAGAAGCATTATATAATTTTCACTTGAAAATGTTTTCCAAACTTACAGGGATTGTCCAGTAATCTCATTTAAATCTGTATTTTTCTTTTCGTTACAGAAAACTGCGGATATTTTTGAATTTCAAAAATCTTCAGACTTGCCTAAAAGATGCCATTCTGTTAGATTACTATGTGTCTGGATTTTTGTGGGGCAAAGAAATGGGCTTTTCTGTTGATCAGTATTCAAAATTCATGACTTTACTAAACATATTACTTCATAACCTTCGAAGTAAGTACATTCTGTTTATGCTTTTTAAGAGGAGGGATTTTAGTGTACTATCTAAGTTAATATTCTTCAGCAAAAGTCCTTGCTTTGCCATAATTCCTTTAATAAAAATCGAGTATTTTTTCCTGGATACAGAATGGTAAGTCCTCAAAGAAAACTGATTAAATCTAACATTCTCTCAGTTTGCCAAAGATAGGCTAATTAGTTTTCTCAGCACCAAACAGTCTCCAGATATCTGAGGATTCTCTGTGATATTTTTGCAACTTTTCTGTATATTTAAAATTATTCTAAAATCAAAATTTTATTAATAAGTATTTAATTTGCCCTTAAAATGGAATACTGTGTAGTTATCAAAAGGGAAAACCAGGACGCTTTCTGTGTACCAGATCGAAGACTACAGTGTAAAATAAAGTGAAGAACTGTGAGCTTTTGTTTATAGGAGAAAAAAAAATAAGAATTTGTGTTTTCTTTATATACACAGAAAGAATATAGAAAAAAATACAGCTTTAATACTTAGAATTACCTGTGGAGCCAGGCATGGTGGTACATGGGAATCCCAGCACTTGGGAGACCGAGGGAGGAGTGGAGGACTGAGAGAAACCTAACTCACATAGCAAGAGTCTCCCCTGAAAAAAGAGCTATGGGGTGGGGGTGGGGAGGACACAGACACGACACAGAAAGCTGAGCGGGTGGGCCGCCTGGGCGCCAGGGGGTCTTTCCATGGGGGATCTTTATATAGTAAAACTTGAATGGATCATACAAAAATTAAATTTTCCAGGAATATGTGATGTGGCATCCTAAGCTTTGTGACTTCCCAGCAAAGCAGACATTTTCATGAGCCTCACAGCCCAATTTTGAGAAAGCATTTCCATTTTAAACTTTTCTCATGCCTTCTAGCTGACCCAAGCTGATTTTTTAGGTAAAATTTCATAGGTTGGTGCCGTTAAAAACTGTATTTCTAACACCTGAACAACTTGTCTGGCAACTTCCAAGTCAGGAACCAGGACAGAAATCAAGGGAGCTCATTTTGACTTTGTGTAGGAAGACAACGTTCTCTGGAAGCATTCCTGAGACACGGTTGCAGATTCCATGAGCAGAGTGTACCTCTGGTTTTGTTTACACAGCAAGGAGGTGAAAGTGTGTTTACAGTTAGACTAAGCTACTGCAGACTCCTGAGTAGGAGGTTATCCGAACCCTTCCTCTCAGCCGTAGCTCCTCTCTGGGGAGCACAGCCCGGGCTGGTCCTCCCAGCTGACCCAGCCGGAAGGGAGCTGCATTTTAGATTAAGTTGAACTGAACGGATCCAGACCCTAAACTTGTTCTGCATGTCTACAAGACGTCCTACAGAAAACCTACCTCAGATCAAATTGGATCACCCTTGCATATCACATAACTCAATTTTAGGAGACTTATCTTGAGAGCTAGCCCTCCTGTATTGTACCCACTGAAGAGAAAATATTTGTGAAAAGCATCAGGTCTGTTCAAAGTGTACAGACTTTCTGTTCTTTTACCATGCCCGGAACAGTAGAGGACAGCAGCCACTTCCTGGTGTGTATTTTACATAAGCTACTACAAGCCATACGGAGACCACTCCACATACTGGCAGAATGTGCTCAGGTTTTGCACAGGGCCATGGAAACTTACAGAAACGAGCGTGTGCTGACCATCATGTCTTGGGGTATCTTGAAACATGTTCTGTGGATACTGAGGAAAGACGGTGTATCTCTTGGGTATCATTTTTCTTTAAAAAATTCTTTATTATTCTTATTTTATGTGTTTGAATATATTGCCTGCACGTATGTAAGTGCACCCACATCATGCAGTGCTAGAAGTCAGAAGAAGGGATCAGATTCCTCTAGAACTGGAGTTACAGACGCTTGTTAGCTGTCATGTGGTGCTGGGAATCCTCCTGCCCCCTGCTCCCCCAGTCCACTGCAAGAGCAGCCAGAGCTCTTAACCACTGATACAACTCTCCAGCCCCAGGTAGCATTTTTCTAGGGATATGTGGCTCTAAGAAGGTCTCCATGTGCCACATGAACATTTTTAAGAAACCAGGATTTTGTCTAACCTGTGCTACTTCTCTCCCCCAAATAAGACTAGTAGTAGCAGGTGACGTTTGTATAGGGTTAGCTGTGCTGGCTGGACACATCCTATTTAATTCATACACAAATAAGGCTCAGCGGGATTCAGTAATTTCTTAAGGTGACTTAGAGTCAACTTCCCAATACAAGAGCCTGTCCCCCTAGGCCCACATTACACATGCGTGGCCCTGGGCAGAAACCTAGAGAGGGTGGCAGAAATATAGTGCTCTAGGAACTGGCAAGCAGGCCATACACGAGAATGGGCAGTGCCGGGAACCAGTGCACGTTTCTAGATCAGAAGTGCACATGAGGAAGGACGCTAGTGATAGTCTAGAAGAGGATACACACTGAAAGCATCGTGCACTCCAGAAATGGTACACTGGTTGGAAAGAAGCTGTATATACCAGAAACAACACACGTAGTAAACTAGAAACTGGTGCCCACATTAGATCGCACACACCATAGCATGACCCCTCCATGGGTGCACACACACTTCTTATTTGCCCATCCTAACAGCACCATCATCTTGGATACAGGAATTCACTTTTAGAGAGATGAGACCCTGGTGGCCTTGCTAGCAGACATCCCTTTACTCGGCACCAATCTAGGTTACCTGTTAGTAAGGTCTAGAGTTAACATTCTTTACCTAGACTTTCAGGGATGCACATTGTTTCTAGCAGCCTTATTGTTCAAGTGGTTTAATCTTTCACAATTTAATCATATTACTGAATGTGATTTTTAAAAGGGCAAATATTTCAGTCAGATAAGTACAAGGATAACTTCCTTAATTTTAAAAGCAATTATCTACAGAAAGACATTAGGTATAGTAAACATTTCTAAAGAATCGGATATCATCCAACAGAAGGAAACAGTCTTCCAATGTATTTCTCTATTTGTTAAAGTTTCATCTGGAATTATACTCAATTATCTAAGAATTCCACTTTTCTGCATACCTAATTTATACTCCATTGATAAGTCTGATTTTTCTATTCATTTGTGAATTACTCTTACTCAACACATTTTTCCTTTCTAAATTTCCTTTAACTGTTTTTATTATATTTTATTCATTTTTTATTTTATATTTATGAATGTTTTGCCTGAATGTGTATAAGTGTGCCCATGTTATACAGTGCCCACAGAGTTCAGAAGAGGGCATTGAATGCCCTGGATCTGGAGTTACCAACAGTTGTCGGCCACCATGTGTGTGCTGGGACTAGAACCCGGGTCCTCTGGAAAAGCAGCCAGTGCTCTTAACTGCTGAGCCACCTCTCCAGTCCTGTTTTGTTAAGAGAGAAAAAAAAAAGTTTATTGTGGAAAGAGAAAAATGCTCAATTAAGGTGAATTCTGCTTGGAGTCACAGGAGAAAGCCCACTTTCCTTGTGACAGTTCAGTGTACCTCACGTCCTAAAAAGTGGCCTGTGCAAAAATGGGACCAAATAACCTGTGTGTGACATCCCTGTCGAACTGAAGATATGTATGTTCGATATACTCTGTCTGTACCACGCTTCCCAGGGCTCCACCCGGTGCCAAGCAGGTTGAGTGCAGGACTTAGGAGGGTTTAATCATTTTAGAGTTTCATGTTTCTAATTTTCATAAACAGAAGGCAATCTGACCTAAGTAAATTGTGAGCTAGTGTTTGTCTATGATGTCTTTCTAACAGCTGTATCAGTCATTTTGACATCTGGTTGTATGTTGAAAGTGTAGCCTGGGGTGGGGTGGGCACCGCCTACTCTGGACGTGGCTAAATAGTGACGAGCATGCTTTCTCACAGTTTATCACTGTCCCCACACTCCAACAATCCATGCTATTACAGGAAATGGAACATTTCCAGGCGGTTTCCTGAGAGAGCCCAAACATTGGGCTCAGCATTCATCTAGAGAAATAGAGTCCCCTCAGATCCCCAACCCAGGCCACACAGCTGATGTCAGCTGTTTCTAAACACCCAGAATAGACACTTTCTCCAATGCCTTTCAACTCTGCCTAAAGCCACGTAGGTTTTCTGTGTGTATGTATTCTCTACTGCCAGCAAAGACCCTCTGAATACTCCAGTTACCTTCATCCAGCCTTCAAGGGGGAGGGGAGGTGTGCGTGCACACTGGAGATGATATTTTGCCTGACAGGAAAACAAAAGCAAGCATAATGTGACCACCCAAGAAGAGACAACACACAATATTTTTACTCAAAACGCCTCAAAAGTTTAGTCTAAATCTATTAATATTTATCAACTTTGAACTGAACTGGTACCAAGGAAAAGACTTGGTGGTGTTTTATTATTGTTCTGTGTTGCGGGTGTGAGTGTGTTCTGTTGTTGTCTGTTTACTTGTAGCTATTAGAGAAATGTCCAGAACCACTGAACTGTTGGTGGCAGGTCATGGTGGAGAAGTTGTATGAATCTTTTTGTATTTCCTTCTGGGTCTGACAGTCTCAGCAATCCCTGCTTGACCAGCAGGTTGCATGACTTCTAAGTCTATAACTGGTGATGTTGTGTATGAAAATCCATACTTGGGCAGGGGGTGCTGGAGATAAGACTCAGCAGTTAAGGGAGCATTCTGCTCTTGCAGAGAGCCAGAGTTTGGGTCCCAGCACCTACACCAGGTAGCTCTTTACCTTCTGTAACTCCAGCTCCAGGGAGTAGAACTCTGTCTTCTGGACTCCTTGAGTACCTGCACACACATGTGCACAGAAACACCCCCCGCCAGCACACACTTTAAAAAAAAATACAAATCTTAATCCCAACACTCAAGAGGCAGAGGCAGAGAGATGGATCTCTGAGACAAGACCAGCCTGGTCTACGTAGGGAGACCCTGTCTCAAAACAAGCAAACAAAAACCCAAGCCTTTTATTAAAATCCATATTTTTGGCTTCTATAGAAACTGTTGAGAGCCAGTTTTCACATGTCAGTGCCAGATAGAGGCATGCAGGAGTCAGGAGCATGCCGTAGCACTCCCAGCCACGTGCAGTGCGCTGTCCACGGTGGTGGCACCCATCATCTGGTTCCCCTCCCCCACGTGTCAGCCAACTTTTCTCTGATTTTTTTATATATAATTTAATATATCCTTTTAAAAAAATCATTTCTAAAATTCTCCTTTCCATTTTAAAACAGCGTTTAGATAGACGTTTGCATTTTTGCATCCTGAGATGAAGACATGAATTCGTCAAACGATCTTGTAGTAGTGCCGTGTGCACAGTGACTGAGCACACAGTGGCTAATCATTTACCAGAAACGAATTCCTAATTTGCTTTGAGGAAACATGAGCTTTGTACTTCCTCCACACAAGCAGGGCAAGGTCAGTTTAGGTGTGTCTATGATGTCTTGGATGATTTCACTCCCACATTTATCAAAATAACACAGAGGTTTTCCCCGGCTCTGATTCCAGCACTGCATATGTCCTTAGAGGACAGCATAAAGTGGCTAGGAGAGGTGATGACTGAAATCGGACCAAACCACTCTCAGAGGAATGAGGACGGTCATGTCTTTGATATCAGACAAGCCAATGCCATCATCGATTACTTAAAAATCAGGTATGGACTTGTTTTGATCACATCTATCTTTCAAGTCTTTTAGAAAACATCTATTAAAAGTAATTCTGTTTCTAGCCAATTCAGACGGTCAGACTTTGTGCAGTGATTAACCAGTAAGTGGCTAGATAATACATGAACAGGCACAAAGGCTCAGCAAGTAAAGGTGCCAAGTGATGACCCGAGTTCAGTCCCTGGGACTCACGTGGTGGAAGGAGAGAGCAGACTCCTGCAGATTGTCCTTTGACCTTCGCGTAGACACACACACACACACTCCAATAAATAAATGAATAAATAGATTTGAAAATTAGTTAACACCCAACTTTTCCATCTAACAAATAAAAGTCAGGACTCGACCATTTCCACTCACAAGCATTCCTAAAGACGTGCAGAGTGACAGATGTGTTTCCATCTAGCACTGTAATGCATCACCTGGGAGTGTCTTTCTTCCCTGAGCCTGTGACATTTAACACAGTTTTATTAATTGAATGTAGTTATAATAGGTTCTATATTTTAGGTAGGTAGGCTTTCCAAAGACCCACATTTACATTTTAAAGACAAACATCTATTTCTACTTAGATGTTGATTTTACATGCTTTTTGTTTGAAATTGAAGAGATTTAAGCCCTGCTTAAATCTGGAATCCCAGCCGAGAGAGGCTGAGGTATCACAGAGTGAATTCAAGGTCAGCCTGGGCAACTTAGTGAGAACATGTCTCAAAGGTATTTGCAAAGAGGCCTAGGTGTGGTGTTTGCCTCATGTATATGGGGAGCTCAGCTCAGTCAGTACAGAAGGACAAATGAAGAGACGTGGATTGTATCAAGATTATTACATACTCCCAGGTATGTGTGTAATGGCCAATTTTAAGTCATTACTGAGTGTCTCTACTTAGAAAATAATGGTGGATGGAGGGGAAATTTTTTTTATTCCAGTGATTCTTCATTGGTGAACCAACAAACCTGCCTCTTGTTTGGGGAGGGAGGGTATGCATAGTGTGTGTGAATGTGTGAATGTGCACAAGCATGTCTGCTTGTGTGGGCATGTGATATTTCATGCCCATGTGTGACCCTTGCATGTGGAGGCTCAAGTACCTCCTTGATTGATCTGCATTTTATTTGTTGATTCATATTCTCCCACTTGAACCCAGATCCTGCTGATTGAACTTCCATTTGCCCAGCTTGGTCCTAAGAATCCTTCTCTGTGCCTCCTGAGCACTGGGCTGTGAGGTGGGCCACCCAGCCAGGGTCTGTATGGGGCTGGGGACCTGAACCACAGTCCTCCTCTTTCTGCAGCAAGCCCTTTAGCCACCAGGCCATCTCCCAGCCTGAAATCTTTTACAGAGTCTGTAGCAAAGTCTGAGTGAGAATCACACAGGTCTCTAAAGCATATTTTCAGACTTTACAAATATTCAAACAAGTGAATGAAAACCTTATTCCTCCCTAACTAAAGGTTTCCACACAGGATCTTTGCTCCTCTTCTGTATATGCCAGTGTTTCCCAATGCTAGAAATTAGCATTCCACAGTAGAGAGTGCCAACTGATGGCCTAGACAAGCTCATGATTTGCTTGGCAAGGATCCTAGTTATCTTCTGGAAGCTTTATAAATATTAGTCTGTTTAATGTGATAAGGTTGATATGATGATTTCTGGCATGGCTTAATAGTGGCATGTGATACAGTATTTTTATATAATGGCATTTAATATGATGTGATTTTAATAAAAAGCATATCTCCTAATGAGTGTGTCTCACTGAAAGCCACAGTGGTTTTCACATCACTTTGAGCAAGACAAATTCCTCCTGTGGGAGGAAGATGGGCCAGAATTAGAAAAGGTGAGAACATGTCCCTCAGGATAACGAGATGGCTTAATAGGTAAAGCACTTGCTTACCAAGACTGAAGACCTGAGTTCGGATCCCCTGAACCTACCTCAACTGAATTGTGCCTGCAACCCAGCACCTTTATGGGAAGATAGGAAGTAATGACTGGGAATCTCTGTAGCTCCTGGACCAGCATCCTGGGCCTGTGCAGCAGTGACCAAGAGAGACCCATATGCAAGGTCCTCTGACCTCTACCACACACTGTGGGTGGCATGCATGGACCTGTACTCACACGTGCAGATGTGCGCGCGCACACACACACACACACACACACACACACACACATACACACACACAAGCGCGCACGTCAGGGTACCCCTGCCCATCAGGTTTGCGCTTCCCTGTGCAGGTTGTGGCTGTTCTGCAGGTTTATAGCTGAGCTTTAAGCTCATGAACCCAGGTTCATGCCGCATGTGGAGACTCATGGTTTAACCATAGCACCAAAGCCTGCACCCAGGCCAAAGACCCTTCCTACCAGAGGACCGACTCCCTTCCCCAACTCAATTCACCTCTCCAGAGATACCCATCAGTTTATCTCTAAACATTTTCCTTCAGAACATGGTTAAGTTAGGAAAGTCAGTCTTTATCACGTGTAGATTCTATGTAGAATAATCTCACAGGTCAAAAATTTCTAATCTTACATTTCCTGAAAAAAAAAAAGAATATTTAAGAGATTGGTTGAAAACAGAAAATCCAAATTATTTTAATGCTAATTCTCCACATTGTAATTTTTAAAATTTATTTTTATTTTATGTGTATGAATGTTTCACCTGAATGTATGTAAGTGCACCCATGTTGTGCAAGCCCAGGGAGGTTCAAAGAGAGTGTCAGCTCCCTGGAACTGGAATTAAGGACAGTTGTTAGCTGCCATGTGGGCCCTGGGAATTGAACCCAGGTCCTCTGCAAGAGCGGCAAGTGCTCTTAACCACTGAACCAGCTCTCCAGTCCCCCTTTTTGAAAAATATTGTTTTGATTTACACACCGTGATTTTGGAGAAACTATGCATTTTAAATACCTTTATTATAGACAGGTAAAAATATCAATTAGTTATTAGGATACCTGGAATTGATACTAGAGTTGTGTGAAGGGATGTGAACTTTTGTGCATCTGTTCAGAATACCTCATAGGCTCACAAATGGAATTTCAGTAGCAATTAAATTAAACATTATATTAATTTCAATGACTAAAAATTATGAAGAGAACTAAATTATAAATATGATGATAACTAAATTATCAAAAGTGTGCATCTTCATTTAGCCTGACACTCATTTGATCTAAACCACTGATAGTCTTACTCGATTTCTGGAAGCCCTGGTTGGAGCGCAATTTTCCTGGAGAAACATGAATAAATGTCTCTTCACTCAGAAAGAGCACTGATGACAGACAAGAGGAAAGATCCCACCCAAGTCTAACTTGGTTAAAGAATGAGTTCATTGGAATTACCCACAGCAGCACGAGTGACGGAAGGCAGCTAAGCTACCGAAAGCCCAGCACTGGAGGTGACTACCGCCCTCTGCACCACGAGCCCTGTGTAACTTGCAGGCAGCAGCCCTACCTGAGCCCCTCTTCTCCACAGACAGTGACTGTGGCTTATTTGGGAAGGGGTCTTGGGTACCAGGAATCTTGTCCTTTTTTGAGTCTCTTGAGGCCCTGGCAAGTTTCAGGAACTTCCTAAACCTTGTAAGTTTCATTCCCCTCTCTCCTCCCTCTAGGACTGTGCATTACAATTAGGAGCAAGTATTTAAAAATTTAAAACTTGGGGCTGGAGAGATGCCTCAGCAGTTGAGAGTTCTGGCTGCTCTTGCGGAGGACCAGGATTCAATTCCCAGCATCCACATGGCAGCTAACAACTGTCCTTAACTCCAGTTCCAGGGGAATCTGATGCCCTCTTCTGCTCTCTGTGGGCTTTGCACAACATGGGTGCACTTACATACATGCAGGCAATATACTCATATACATAAAATAAAAAATAATAGACAAAATATAAAAAAGAATGTAAAACTTACTTTCATTAGATCCTCTTATTATAGTTAGCCCTGATCTGAAAAGCCTACTACCAAAGTTTCTTTTCTAACTGTAGGTATTATGTAATCTACTTCTGTTAACAAGTACATCTATTCTATAATGCATACAGGTATAAATGTAAATACTACTGAATATTTCTTTCATTTCCCAAAGCCCACTTTAAAACCCCTCTGTACAAAGCGATGCATAGTTCTTCCTGTCATGGAGCAGACAGCTTGCCCTGTTTTCATTCCATGTCACCTCCAGGACTATCTCTAGCTATTGGACAAACTCATCGAGAAGCCACGAGTCAGACAGAAGTCCAAAGGAAGAGCACAAACGCCTTCCTATAGGTGAAATGCCACTGTTGTTGGGCAAGGCTCCCCTTAGCTCCTGGGCAAAGTTGGAGGGTGAAGGGTGAAAAAGTCAGGAGGGGCCTTGGCCGTCCTCAGTGCCCCCTTAGGATCTTTCCCTTGGGTATGTACTGGGTCCTGGACCTGCCTCCTATCCTGCATCTTTAAGTATCATGTCCAAGTTAGGATTGCTGTTCTCGTTGTCTAATTTTCCTCATGATGGATATGAGGCAGCCTAATGCCTATGAGGACGTGAAGGCTGAACAATGATGACGCTGCAGGGAAGAGAGTTGACACGTGGCTCTGTGTCTCACGCCAGATGGGCAAGGGTGAAATCTTCCAGCTCACCTAAAGGATGACAAGCTATTTCCCAAATAGTCTATAATCCTTACACCCCAAATCAGTTATTGCCAGTGTAATACTTTTTATCTTACAGCTTTCTCTAGGTCATCACTACAAACAAGAGAGAATTTGAATCGATTTTGCCTCAATGAATGATCAAATGTCTCTAATCTTAATGCATTTTTCTAGCCAACAAATCAAAGCCATGTCAAAAGCAAAGTTAATTTTGTGAACGTTAATGAGTAATTCAAATATACAAGGTTTGGGAAAAAGGAAGGAAGCAGGACAGCCCACCCCCATCACTTTTTAATGGATTGTGCTGGTAGGGAGATCAACTGGTAATGTAACTCAGAGGGACCCAGCTGCCTGAGGATTTCTTCATTGATTTCAAATGAATTGAAACTTTGATCCATTACAGCATTCAGGAGAATCCATTATTATACATGGTCTGTAGCTACATTTTGCAAATGTTAATTTCTCAGTTACATTAAAATCAATTTTCTTAAATAGCAAAAGGCACCAGAGTGAAAAAGAAACCACTAAGACAATTTTTTGTTCTTGGGCGTTTTGCTGTATTATGAGTCTATTAATTTTCCCAACCAGCAGGAGGAGAATTAGAAAAATTCAAATATTATCACAAACAGGATATTAGAAGTCAGCCCCTTCAGTAAAAATTTTAACTCTCCCTGACACGTTGCCAAATTCCTTGACTCACTGGAAACATTTGTTTTCAGTAGCTCCTGTCCTTGAGCTCTTTATAGTTCATAGTCACTGACCACCTAGTTTTCAGGTGAGAAGAACAGAAACGATCTGCCTTAAATTGATTCCAATCTTTGATGTGTGATGGAATATTCCTTGGTAAAATCTGACATCTTATAAATGAATTTCAGATCCTACCATGTCATTTCTCTGGTATTACTGGAGATTAATTTAATCTTGAAACAGCTTGGCAATGTAAGGAGTAATTGATACAGAGATAGATTACAGAAGGAAAGAATGACAACACAACAGTCCCACCAGGCCCGATGCCACTGGTGGTGTTTTATTTGGCTCTAAGCTAGACGGTGTTAATGAAGATGCCGTCTAAATGCCTTCCTAGCCCAGACTGCTCCCTTCCCCACTGACTAATCTGCTGACGTTTTTCTAAGTACTGTGTTGTCTTGTGAATGTCTCAGAAAGCAAAACTTCCTAGACTGGAGAGATGACCCGGCAGTTAAGAACTCTTAATGCACTTGCAAAGAAACTGGAGTTCCCAGCACCCACACTGGACGGTTTACAGCCACCTATAATGCCAGTTCCTGGAGATCAGATACTCTCTTCTGGCCTCTGTGGTCAGGCTCACAGACACACACATAATGAAAAATAAAATACATCTATAAAAAGCAAAGCTTTAATCTCAGCCTCTCCAGACGGTTTATTTTAGAGTAAAGGCGATGGTCACTTCTGTACCTCTGTTGGCTGTCTCTGGCTTGCCGAGTTCAGCCCATACCTTCAGATCCATTCTCTTTTCTCTTGGAATAGATGTATGAGAGCTGCATGTTTATCTTCTCTTTCAGCTTATTCCAACACTACAGACTCTATGAGTTTCTGTTCTACGCCACCAGGGAAGAAATCGTGATAGGAACTGAGGTAAGTAACATGGCTGGGCTGAACCAGTTAAACTGAATCACTTACCATGTGCTGATCAGCATCTGGAACCTGAACCACTCAAAGCAGCTTCCTGTCACAATTATTTAAGTGTTAATATAACCAACTCACAGTTTGCCAAAAGAATAATTATGTCAAGTGAGCTTTGGATTAAGAAAATAAGCTGTCTCTGAGTGTGAGGAGCACCGTTAAGCACGCATACTTTAAGAATTTATGGATTATTTGACAAAGCTCCACTGAATTGGGAGTGTGGGGCTTCATGCAAATGAAATCAGGGGAAGCCAAGGAGGGGCGGTCCAGCCTCTTCTAACGCTACACTTTTTCTGCCTGCTAATTTGTTTAAGCGTAATTCAAACCTCACTTCTCTAAGTCAAACTTACCTTAATTGCATTGGGTTTCAGAGGATTTGGACGCACTCTCTAATAGCAAGCTGTGATTTTTTAAAATTTCAGTCTGTCTCGTCTTGCTGAATTCTGGCCCCCTTTCCTCGGCAACATTTGGTGCCCTGTAGTTTTTTCATTGTTTCCCATGGGTTGATAATAGTCCACAGAACTCACCAGAAATTTTCCCTGAGGCAAGGGTCATCTGCGGCTTTTCTCTGGCCTGTGGTGGCCTGCAGTGCCATCGGGAACACAGTCCTGAAATTCAAAAGAGATGACTGGGTTGCAGCCCATGGCACAGAGGCTCTGCCAGCAAGGATGGATCTAGAGACGCGGAAGCACTCTTACCTCAGTCACAGAGGGGTAGTTACTGGGAATCCATCCTGAGTTGGGAAGAGTGTGGGGAGATGAGGTTCTGGGAAGCACTCCCGAACTGTCTCTTCCTCCTGAAGAGATTTTAGTGTTCCCTAAAGAATGCCAGGTGGTGGGATGGTGTCGGAGACAGAGTGGAGAAGAGGAGGTCCCCCTCCCTTCCAGCTTTTCTCCTATTAAGCACCAGCTGGAATGTGACAGGGATTTTGTTCTCCTTCATTATCTGAACTCCAAAACTCATAAATGGCTGTTTTGAAAACACGGCAGTTGTCACCTCCACCCTGCACTTAAGAACCCACTCAAAGGCAGAATGCTGCACTAGGGGCTGAAGGAAAGTGAGTTGCTGTGCTTGTTGCTTTACTTAGCATCTCTTCCCCACACTGTCACCTAAAGTTGGTATCACTTGAGAAAGGTTTTCTGAAAATATTTCCAGTTCAGAATGACATCACATGTACTTACTTCCCTATGGCCAATGATCACTTTGGAACAGAACCTGTCTCACCTGTTTAGCGAAACTGTGGAGAACAATAGTACATGATGGTACTGGACATTTAGAGTCAGAAGAAATGTTCCAGTAGTCCTTTCCGGTGTTCTTCTGTTTAGGTGCCCTGTGTTCATGGAAAGGTCAAGAGGAAAGGACAGACATAGATGGGCTTCTTTAGTGGTCGTTGTATCTCCTCCAAGCTAGACAGAGAGATAGAAGCCCCCTGAGGGCAGAACTAGGCTGCTCCTAGAATCTCACAGGATTCACAAAGACAGGCACCATGTTGTGGTATTTTATGGCATCTTAAAGTGTCCGATAACTTTTGGTGCAAATATCTGGTCTTTAGTTACCAGTCTCTCATAAGGAGGTGGGGCTGCCACGCTGCTGTGTGAACTGTCATGCTGACCTCGGCGCTCTGGACTCAGAACTAGGTGATAGCTGCAACAGTGCTTCAGATCCAGCTCTGCAACCAGCCAGCCATACCCCTGATGACGAGCTTCTGAGTTGTAGGCAGAGGTCTGAACCAAAGCATAGATGCCTTCCATTCTGCCATTCCGTACCCACCTCATAAGGAGAATAGTCATCAGCATTAGAGGGTCAGTGGCTTCCTAATAAAATTACAGAAACCCATCCATAAACTGTTCCTGCCAGACCTGTGACCTGCTCGTGATTCTGGTGGCTCTTCTCCCACTGCCCTTTGCTGGGACTGTGGAAATAGGAGTACGGAGGGACCCTAGGAAGGCAACCAGCACATGGGGCTGTGTGAGACGGAATTGGCTTTAGGATGTGGAATCTTAGTAAATTAATTTGAAAGGAAATAAAAATATGTAAAATGTGAATCTATAACATACAAGTGACTTGATTCTAGCTGTCTGGGAGGCATTTGGACGCAGGCTGTGGTTTGGGTATGGTTTCTGTGCATCCGTCTCAGATACTTGGGATGGAAGCTTGACCCTCAAATCAACAATGTGAAACTGCATTATCATAATGGAGTACTGAGGGGGTTATGTCATTAGAGAACTCTCAGAAGAGATTGCCCCCCAGCATCCTTCCACTGTGAGGCCATCTGCCATCCCCATGAGGGTCTCACCAGGGCCAAGGCAAAGCCAGCAACTTGTTATGAAATCCCTAGCACCGAGATAAAGTATCTTCTTTAAAGGTCCACCTTCCTTAAGTATTTTGTAATAGGGATGAAAAACAGACCAATTTGCTCTACTTCAAACAACCAAGTAAAAAATCAAAACAGAAACACAGCATGGTTCAAATATGATTGAATATTTAAACATTGGCTGCATATTTGATAATACTGCATACTAATTCTTGGAATTAAAAAAAAAAACTGTTCTCTTCATGACAAAAGGTACTTTGCCGATTTGATTAAGTGGAGAGTTGAGAGAGGATAATTATAAGGGACTGTCCAGAAGAACTCATTGTGATCATTAGCTTCCTAGGGCGAGCAGGGGAGTAAGGGGGTGTACAGCCCATGGGTGTTCTTGAAGATGGAGGCCACAGCTTTATCCAGTGCCTCGACCTCTGTTATCCCAAGGCTCCACGGCTGTCCTGCTTCTGACCGTTAGGTTGACTGCTATTGTATATTCTTCTTGATTATGATAGTTAGAATTAAACATGTCTGTAGAAGCTTTTGGTATATGGCGTATATGGGTAGTTTGTAAAGAAGAATTTAATATCAATTGGCTATATTTTTAGCTAAAACAAGAACATTAGCCTTCTACTCTCCAAAAAATTGAAAAATGAGTTCAATTTAATAAAGAGCCCATTGCCCCAGTGCAGACATATCCCATAATGCAGACTGTAATTTGCCTTGCCTTAAAAACTCACTGGGAACAACAAAAAAAGTAGGACATGATGGTTTTTAAAATCTTAAATATTTGAGAGTTCAGCTAACACAGCTCAAAAAACATTATGAATCTGGGGCTGGGAGATGGCTCAGCAGTTAAGAGTGCTTACTGCTCTCTTAAAGGACCCGAATTTGGTTTCCAACACCCATAACGGCCTACGACTGCAGCTCCTGGGAATCCAGTGCAGTCTTCTGGCCTCCACGGGCACATGCATATACACTTAGGCACCATGATTAAAATAAAATATATCTTTAAAAACATTATGAATCTAATGAATGAACTTTTAAATATGTCATGTGTATGATTGTATTGTCTACATGTATGTAAGTGCAGGCATGTGATGCAGTGCCCACAGAGGTCTGAAGAGGGCATCGGATCCCCTGGAACTGGAGTTACAGACATTTGTGAGCTTCCATGGAGTTCTGAGAATGGAATGTGACTCCTCTGCAAGAGCAGCCAGTGCTCTTCCCCACCAAGCCATCTCTCCAGCCCAGTCAGGAGTAAGCTTAGCATCTGGCAATGCTTTCTACCCATAGGCATCTACCCACTTTTAAAAGGTAGCCAAGGGTTAGAGGGTTAGCAGTAGAACTGTGGGGATGCATGCAGCTAGGAGAACAAAAACTAGAACGGGAAGAGACTGCAGTTAATTCCCACAAGTTGTGATGAACTGCAAAGGGGCACATTTTAGGAAATCAGCTGTTGTACAGCCCGAATTCCCCACCTCCGGTTCCCTCGGCTCCTGGGGTATTTAAATTAGCCACACGTACTGCTAACCGCCTCTAAACACAAGCAAAACTGTACTATGCTCCAGAACATATCAACAGTTTTTCTATATATCTGACATGCATTAAAAATCACAGGACATAGAAATACAAACCAACCTCCAGAATTCTTTGCGATGGAGTAGTTCCATCCAGATAACTACTCCAAGAAAGAAGACACATGCCTGGGAAAAGTATAAGATACTGAAATCAGCAGAGAACTAAAAATTATTGAAGGTTATTCAGTACAACTTCTGCAACTGAGGAAATAATTAGGTTGAGAACCGAGTGGTGTTTTAACAACAAATTAGTTACGACTGGAGAGAAATTTGGTAAGCTTGAAAAGAGGCTCAAATAAGAACTCTAAAAGACGTGTGGTTAGGCCAAAGTACAGAAAATGTGCACTTCTGACTGCTGAGCCGGCTCTCCAGTCCCTCACGTCGATTTTAATCTGTGCACTGATCCGGATAGCTCTGGAGGATCCACCCTTCAAGTACCGCTCCTACCTTCTCTCTTCAGAACCTCCGCTGTGTCTGTGGCACTTTTTCCAGATTCTCTTACACATGTGTACTCTTCGCTTCCCAGAGCCCATGTCGGTGGCTCACAGCACCGGTAACTTCAGGTCCCCGGGGTTCCGACACCTCTGGCCTCTGTAGGCATCTGCACTCACATACATAGAAGTACACATGTGTAATTTCAAAAATAATAAAAATAAGTCTTTCAAAAATTGACTGTGAAACTTCAGTTCATGTAGCTCTGTACCTAAGCGTGTCATAGTGGAATTCCTTCTTAAAGGAAGATCTTTAAACAAGCCATAGAAGAAAAGACATCCCACTGGGAACAACAAAGTAACCTTAAATCGTGCTAAAACAAAACCAACAATGACCACAGAAACAGAAACAAGAACAAAAAACCCGCAAACTAGAATTCCATAGGGTATACAAATATTCTTCAAAAAGGAAAATTTTGGCATGGATGAAGGACTTGCTCCCAAGTGTGAAGACCTGAGTTCAATTCCCAGAACCCATATCAAAAGCTGGGATGGTGGTGCATGCTTCTAAGCCAGTGAAAAAGAGATACAGGGCTTGTGAGTTAGCCAGCTGGGCCAAATCAGCAAGGTACAGACCAGTGAGAGACCCTGCCTCGAAAGAGAGATGGATGAGTGCTGAGGAACAATGCCTGTGGTTGGCCTTTGGGACACACACACACACACACACACACACACGTAATGATGAGTGTGTGAAGACAGATATGCTTGGCTTTAAACATTTCACAATATATATTTGAATCAAAATATCATATCCACTACCATGCATATTGTTATGTATGTATGGGTCAGTGAAAAATTGTTTTTGTTGAGACTGTGTCATAATCAAGCCCAAGTTGGCCTAACATTCAGGATTCCTCTGCCTCAGCCTCCTGCATGCTAGGATCATAGAAGTATACTGCCATTCATGGCTCTTAAATTGAAAATGTAAGAAAAAAATACAAGAAGAAACATGTTTCAGGCAATAATTATAAGTGTTTTTCAGGATTAAAAAAAATAATTCCAAATGGAAAGTGATAGAAATAGAGAGAATGAAAAGCAAGGAAAACAAGACAGGCAGTGGAGAAATGACTGTCAGACCAATGATAGATGGATAGATGATAGATGGATAGATGGTAGGTAGATAGATGGACAGATCACTGAATGGATAGATTATAGATGATGATGATGATGATGACTGATAGATAGATAGATGATAGATAGATTGATAGATGATAGATAATAGATCATAGATAGATGATAGATGATACACAGGTAGATAGATAGATAGATAGATAGATGATAGATAGATGATAGATGACAGACAATGACAGATGATGGGCTGATCTAAATAATACATGAATTGCAGGGCATGTGAAATTTCAGATGCGTGAGACAGACCTCAAAATGCCGATGGAAGCAGCTGATTGAAAGTGCGCTCCAGTCTTGACATTGCTGGAGAACAGTGGAAGTCCTCGCACATAGATGCCCGGCAAGCCAAGGGTACCGATGTTAGTGTCCACGGAAAGCAGTGGATAAATGCTACATGCTAATGTAATGAGGGGGCAGACAGAAATGAAATCAGTTTAAAGTGCTAAATTTAAATTACAGAACTATTAAAATACAAGAAATGTTGAAGAAAGTGTACTTAACTTTAATGTACTTATTTTAATTAACCACCTGAAATTCTTTTTCTTTATTTATTTTTAAGTCAAGGTCTTACTGTGTAGCCTAGGCTGGCCTCTAATTGAGATTCTCCTTCGGATGTGCAAACGCTGTGGATACATATATGTACCACCACACCAACATTCAAATTATCTGAAAGATTTTGGCAGGTAGGGAAGTTGGTTTACTGAAACAGGATCTGTTTCACTCTATAGCTTGGAATTCAATTTGTAGCCCAGGCTGGCCTCACATTTACCACAGTTCTGCGGCTTCAGCCTCTCCATACTGTGTGGTTACAAGTGTGAATCACTGTGCCAGGCTTTTTGAAAGTTTGATGAAAGAAATTAACTTTTTTAAGGGGGAGAAGACAAAATACTTCCAAATTAATATGTGAAGATAAAATGCTTGCCATTAGAATAGTTTCTGTGATAAAATATATAAAAAGAAACCTAAACAAGAGAAACATGGGCAAGGAATTGCAGTTTATAGAAGCTAAAATATGCCAAGTTGGGGCTGGAGAGATGGCTCAGCACTTACAGAGTATTTACTGCTCATGAGAAGACACAAGCTTGGTTCCTAGCACCCAAGTCAGGTAACTAATAGCCACCTGTAAGTTCAGCTCCAGTCAACCCAACCCAACACACACACACACACACAATTAAAAATAAAAAACTTTTTAAAAACGTTGCTAAATCAAAGGGGAAATGTTTAAATAAAACGAAGTATACTCACACCATAGAAAAACTATGAAACCTGTAGAAGGATGTGGTAGATTCCTTGGTATGGGTATGTGAGGAACCCTCGAAGATCCCCTTAATACTGAAGACGTTCCAGTGGATGCTGAGTGGCGAGATGGAAGCAAGGCTGGCTGGGAAGCGGAAAGCACGTTTATTTTATCCTGTCTGTTTCAGATTTGTGTTCATCTGTAGCAATGTGAATGTCTTTGTGCATTCCTTATACAAGAACAAAATTCTTCCCCAGTTGGCTCCCAAGAAGATCAACCCACACTCTATAAATTAAGGGCAAGTTCCTAAACAAGCTCATGGCCAATGTACTGACAGATAGTTGGTCAGAGAGACATCAACTGGAGCTTTACAAGAAAAAAGCTAAACAGAGAAATAATTGGTGGATTCTCAGTCCATGAAATTAAATACTTTACAAGTGTTCTGCTGCCATATTTAATTTTTAACTACAAACTAGGTTTAGCTGGAGTCATTTATAGCGTGAAAATCTGGTGTTGTGTTGTAACGTCCCAAATTTTCCCCCACAAAAATAAAATTGACATCATGAATTATGTATCATGAATTATGGGCTGCATATCACATTTTAAAAATATTTATTCAGTTTAATTTCAGCAGAGTGACAACACATCAAATCTTGACACATGCATGCTCAAAGGTTATCTGATGTATCTGTGTGTTTAAACATGCACATACATACACATATGTGCATCTGGACATGAAAAACCACTTTCTGAACCGAGGTAGGAAGACAGCAGGCTGACTGTCAAAGGTGTTGCCCTCCACAGACACTTACCCAGGCCCTCTGATGCAATCCAAGGAAGCCATTCGCACCCTCACGTGTGTGATGATGGCCCTGGGCCCGGGCACCCTGGCAGGCACTGGCAGAAGCCCTGCATTTACCAATAGTGCTGTCCCTGAATCTGACCATTATCCACGTGATGGACCTACTGAGGTATTTAAAGAGAGTCATAAATACACCAAAGCGCTCACCTTGCCTGGAGTTATACTTTGGCAGCCTTTCAAAACCCCAAATAATACCACTTAAGGTCAGCAAACAGGAAATTCAGAGCTCTCCAAAACCAGCAAATGTCAACTGTATATAATTTCACATTCCAAATATTGACTCTTAACAACAAAACAAAATAAAACATTTCTTCTCCATTATTTTGAAACTCACACAGATTATGGGTGTTAATGGCTCTACAATTTGATGAGAAAATAGCCAGATAGAAACAAAAATTTTTCTATTTCTTTAAAATATAGAACTATAGTGTCCTGAAAAAACAAAACAGGAAATTTATGTAAACATTCACCACTGTAACATTGAAACAACATTGTGCGACTGAAGGGCTAGGTTTCTTCTTCAGTTTACCCTGGAAATGCAAGTATCCAAATGATCTAAACTTTGGCTGGGAAGAGATGGCGCCTCAGTGAAGGGCACCCCGTTCTTCCAGAGGACCACAGTACGGTTCCCAGCATCCAAGTTGGAGGACTCTCAACCACCTTAACTCCTGATCCAGGGGATCTGCGCCCCCTTCTGACTTCTGTAGGCACCTGCACTCATGTGCACATAACCATACACACAATTCAAAAATTTACATTGCAGGGTCTGGTGACACATACATGCCTTTAATCCCAGCACTTGGGAGGCAAAGGCAGGTGGACCTCTATGTGTTGACAGTCATTCTGGTTTGCATAGCAAGTGTCAGGACAGCCAGGGGTATATAGTGAAACCCTGTCTCAATAAATCAGTAAATCAATCTTTAAAATACCATATAGCTGGTTGTGGTGGCACATGCTTTTAATGCCTTCACTTGGGAGGCAGAAGCAGGTGGATCCCTGTGAGTTCAAGGCTAGCCTGGTCTACATAGTGAGTTCCAGGTCACCTAGGGAAATACAATGAGACTTTCTCAAAAGAAATGATCTAAACTTATCCAGATGATGTTTTTAATCTTGGGAAAGGTTTCTTGAAAGATCCCATTAGCAACCTTGGAAGGGACTATCACACAACACGACATTTGTAGGTGACCCACTGGAATGGGGTATGCAGGAGAAAATCAATCAGAAGTTGTTGTGTTGAAATAACTTTATCTTCTCTGCCTGGCATGCATGACAAAGTGGCCGGAGAATCTATCACTTAGAGAACGTGGTCTCTGCTCCAGTGCACAATTCATCAGACTTCGCTCTCGCCTTTCCCTTCCAGCTCAGAAAAATAATCATCTCCCTTAAATATCAATCTTTTGGGAGAAATTTGGGGAATCTGTCTCCAGCCAAACAACTGACAAATGGCAGGTGCATAATGTAAAGATGGTTCCATCTCAGCTCGCCTGGCACCTCAGCTCTCTGCCTGTCACTCGAGTATTCCCAGCCCATGGACCGCTGTGGCCTCCACCCGGGAGCCTCTGTGACCCAGGCTGACTGCACCAGGCTGGACTTTGTGTAATTGCAGTTTTCACCCTCTTTTCTGTCGGGAGGTAGAAGACTCTTCCTCAAGAGTTCTTCTACCTTTCTCTTTGTCCAATCCAAAACCAAGTGTGTCTTCACTGCTCACTTGGAGAGACAGTTCTTTGGAAGGAAGGGAGGGAAGAAGGAAGGCAGGAGCGACATTTCACCCACACTACGTTTCAGTTTGCTTCCTACCTTCAACATTAGATGCCTTTCTGAGAGCCTCATCATGGTGTTGTCTTACAACCTGACTTCCTCTCACCGACCTCTATCATGGAGCGAATAGCAGAGTCCCTGGAATATTAGATCTTTTGGTTTCTTGATATAGGAGCTATCTACATTCACTAGTGTGCCAAAGTTTTAATAAATTAACTGATGAAAGTTTCATCTCACTCTCTAGTTCCCAAACATTACATTTGTGAAATTTTATTTTTCTGTGTTGACTGATGAATACCCTAAGTCAGTCTTTTAAAATTTATATGATCATCCATTAAGTCATCTACTAGGAGTTCAAAAGTTGGTCTTAGAAGAAACTATGTTTTTATTACTCATCTTTCACTAAGAATTTCTTTTACATGTAACACCTTGTGAAATGTCTAAATATAGCTCATAACGTCAGGACATTCAGATACCAGGCATTTTTGCCTATGCAAAAAATTTCATTTCTGTTTGGGGGAGCAGGTTATTCTAGGCAAACTTAAAAGGAGAACTTCAAAAATAAAATCTTCAATATAATGACAGAAAGGGCAGAATACTCTTGATATTCTATGTAATTCTGTCCTACAAATGAATCCCATGGTTGCTGAGCTGAAGGAAACATTAAAAAGCACATTTAAAGGACTGGACAGATGGTCCAGTGTTTAAAGGTGTTAAGAGTGCTTGCTGCTCTTGTAGAGGATCTGAGTTCAGTTTCCAGTACAGGCAGCTCACAACCAGCTATAACTCCAGCTTCTGAGAATCTGATGTCCTCTTCCGAAACGAATCTGATGTCCTCTTCTGGAACTCTGCAGGCACCTACACACACACATGCACAAACCCTCTCTCTCTCTCACACACACACACATGCACACACATAATTAAAAATAAAATAATTTTTAAAAAGCTTATTTAGACTGGAAAATACATAAATGACCAATAAACTCATGCAAGGATTCACCTTGTGTAGTCCTCAATGAAATTCAAATTAAAAGTCTGCAACCCCAGCACCCCACAGACAGAGTAGGGGGATTCTCACAGTTTTGAGACAAACATGGTCTACATAGTGAGTTCAAGGTGAAACGGGGCTACAGAGATCTTATCTCAGTACTCCTCCCATAAAAGCAAGTGCCTTAAACCATTTAAACTGGCAGCACACCGTCTTATGAAAACATGGTGGTGGGGCACTCCCACTCATTGCTGGGAAGAATATGAACTGCTTTTCATTCCAGAGAGCAGCTGGGAGATTTTGAAACGTCTTTGCTTTATGAACCAAGTCTGTGCATCGCCAAGCTTATCTCAGCCAGTCATCAGACAGTGGGCTCATCAGTCCCTGTATTTCCTTGTAATAGTGAGAAAAATGTGAAGTATATAAATGTCTGTCATCAGAAGGACTTTGTCAAAGCATGTGTGTATGTGTGTCTTTGTGTGTGTCTGTGTGTCTGTGTATGTATGCATGTGTGTGCAGAGGCCTTCAGAGGCCAAGAGGGCGTCAGATCTTCTGGAGAGGCAGTTACAGGTAACTGTGAGTGCTCGGAATTAAACTCAGATCCTCCGAGGGCAGCAAGTGTTCTTACCCACTGAGCCATCTTTTCCTCTCCACAACTTAATTTTAACTTTAATTTATTATATGTGTATGAGTGTTTTGCTTGCATGTACATAAGTGTACCATATATGTGCAATGCCTGCAGAGGCCAGAAGAGGGCGTCAGATCCCCTGGAACTGGATATGTTTTTACTGAATTTTGTGGCGGGAGGATGTGAAGGTCAGAGGTCCACCTGCAGGAGTTGGTTCTCTCCTTCCAGCATGTGGGTCCTGGTGACCCGACCCAACTCAGAAGTCATTAGACTTAGCAGCATGCCCCTTTCCCAGTAAACTGTCTCACCAGCCCCCTTTTGGATTTTTGAAACAGGATCTCATGTAGTCCAGACTTTCCTTGAACTTGCTCTGTTATGAAGGAAGGCCTCAAACTCCTGACCTTCCTGCCTCCATCTCCCAAGAGCTGAGATAAGAAGGACAGTTAACATATGTGGTACCTGCATGGAATTCTGTCATAATTAAGAAGTATTCATGCACTGATAACTTTATAATAAAATACAGAATCTTATTCACATTGTATTGTATGTGACATGACCCTCCAGGAAACATGTCTGCTGTATCATAGTACTTGGTTGATGTCACACCTATGTTTATCTCCAGGAGGCACTGACCCCGAAGGACATGCATTAGGTTGCTGGTCCTGGTCACCTGACACTGACAGTGCACCAGATAAGCTTTGCTTTTCTTTGGTTCTTGTTTCCATGATAATGTTCTGTGGCCAACATGAGGCTGTTGTACTTTAGGAAAGAGTCTACGCTTCGCTATCAAAATTGTGCCTCATCCTCCTTCGTTTCCACTTTTCAGCCTTGTTTTCTTTCCTTGGTCACTTAACTCCATGGCGTGTCACATTATGAAGGCGTCTGTTTTACTTTGAAGAGCCACATCTCATGCTGATGTCACTAGCCAGCCTTGTTCTCCCTAAAGCAGAAGGCTCTACTGCAGACGGAGCTCTCTTAGTTATTTGAGGGGGTGAATCTTACTATTCATAAGTTGTAGACAGTATGCATGTACAGACATCCAGTGACATATCAGTAAGACCTAGAGAACTCTAGCCATGAGGATTTGCTGTTTACGGTATGATCTGACCAATAGATGGCGGGATGCAGAGGGCTGCACGTGGGTTTGAAAAAGTGAATGTGTCTCCATTCTGTGATTACACACACACGGAATCCATTAATAATTTAAACTTCAATTCAAGAAAAAGCAGTCTTTTATGTTGTCTGAGGTGTCCAGACATGCCCAAGGTAGACTGGTTCAGCAGCCTGCGTGTGAAAAAGCACATTTTCAAATGTTTAAAGGAAAACAACCTGGATTTTCCCTTAGCCAGGGGCCTCTGCAGAGGTCATACAATAACTGCCTTCAAATCAGAAGGACTGGCAAGACAAAAAAAACGAAGACAAAAAAACGGAGGGTCTGAAGAGCTCCCTGATGGCAGACCGACGACCAGCAGTGGCCTGGGTAGGATTCAGGCCATATAAGTGTAATCATTTTATAAATAATAAACGTATCCAGAAGAGGGGGAGGTAAGGCAGGAGAAGAGGAACCCAGGCTTCTTCACAGCTACGGCCCCACCACTTAGCCTAGCACAGGAGGCACAAGGACACACCCCACTGAATGTGTGGGCACATGATTGCTTATATCTCAGTGAGTGCATCTGAAGGCCAGCAGTGTTATTCTTACAGAATAATATTTAGTAAAATTGTTCAAGGCTTTGAATGGAAACTGAGTTAAATGACCTGGAAGTCACAACTATCTATTCCAGATTTTTCTAGGGTTGATTTCTTAGAGGATGCCGACTTAAGTGACTTTGTCCACTTCTCCAAAATCTGTGGTGAGCAGGTCCACCTGTGGCTAGCATAACTAATCATGTGAGCCACTGGGTTGGGGCTGCCAGAGATGGAGAAAGGAGACACATGGCTGTGTCTAATGAGAAAAATCTTTCTGTGAATTCATAGCTGGCTCTACCTTGTTAGGTACATATTAATAAATGCAGTAAGGTGGGGTGACACATTAGAAAGACCGTAGTCGCACTTCTCTACTGCAAGCTGCATACCAGCATTTACGCATTTGATTTCCCGGCCTTGCTCATGGCCTTGTGGGTGCTCCAGAGGAGGCTGAGAGTAGGCAAGAAAAGAGTGTATTGTATAAAGAGCCCGAGTGAAAAGCCAGGCCAGGGAGAAGAAACACGTAGAAAGACTCCATTGTCGGCATCCTGACAGGAGTCTGCACTTTGAGAGTGCCCAGCTCGGCTTCAACACCAGGACCACAGCACCGCGCTGGCAGCCGCTTCCTTGTTTCAAGATTTGCCTGTCTGGGACACTTGCTGTCATAAATCAGTCAGTCTGTTTGTCTGTCTGTCTCTCTCTCTCTCTGACCTTATGTATACATGGTAACTTAAAGAATTAAGACCTTTTACCAGAGGAGATCTAGGATCTTGATGGAAAGAATAGATACTTCAAGATTGAAAACTAGACTTGAATGGTTTGTTTCTAAATGAGACACAAAGTAACTTGAATAAATGTGGCAAACGGATGTGCCCAGTCCAGAGCAAATGCCTGGCATGTCTTCCCTGGGGTATTCCTCACCCTTGAGACTCATCTGAGACCACACACCCCTTCAGATCACTGTCGTGATGTGGCCAGGCCATCTTGTCTATCGGTGTTAGGTCCTGTAATCTGAGCAGGGCTGGTCTCCTTGAGGTCTATCTCTGATGTACAGCCCCCTACACACACACATACACACACACACAATTGCACAAAAACCCCACCACCATAAACATACATGCTTGTGCACATGTTTACATACACACATCCACACATACTGTACACACAGGCAGTGCACATACATACACAGCACACACCATACCATATCATATCCTGCTGTACCACACATACAGACACCACACCACACATACACACGCGTGAATACACATACAACACCATTCTACACACATCCGCACCTACACAAAGACCTCAAACCACACACATGTCACACCATTTCACAAACACAGACACTACACCACAAACAGAGACTCATGCAAACATACCACACAAATATACATAGCTCCTTCCTACTTCACACACACACCACACATTTGCACATAAACACCACACATACACACCACAGGCACACACATCATACATGCATACACAGAGTTCATTCCTGGGAGTCAGAGAGGAGCAGTGGCCCTTTCTTATGGACCTTTAGCCTTGCTGTTTAAGGAGCTCAGAAGCAGAGTCTCCCAGGAGGATGTGCGGGTGCCTTACCGTGGTCTCCTCTGCTGGGTTTAGAAATGCACGGTGTCCTTCAGGGCCCCTCCACTGGGGAGGTGGAACTCGAGTCCCTACACTTGAAAGAGTGCGGTATTCAGTGTCCTGCATCCAGTAAGCACAGTCGGGTAGGAGGAACGGGCTGCCTCTTCCAGAATCTGTTTATACAGGAACCGTGGCTGTCCTCCTAGGCACTCTCCCTCTGTGCCATGTATTAATTGTATGAAATTATGGGTTTCATTATAACATTTTCATGCATAAATAATGTACTTTCATTGTTTTTTAACTTGGCCTGTTCCTCCTCTCCCCAAATACTGGCCCTTCAACTTTCGTGTCTTCTTTTAAAACCTACATCCCACACAGGAAACCATATAACACTGTCTTTAACATGATGATGTCCTGTTTAAGCTCTTTTCTTAGAAACTGGTGATTTTGTTCTTCTTAATGGCTGAGTAGTACTCCACTGTGTATATGGCTATTCTCTTGATACAGGGCTCACACCATTTGCTCTGTGCCATAGGACACTCAGGAGCCTCTGATGAGGTCCTTGTGATGAGGCCTGAGGCCCCCAGTGCTGTAATGAGCTTAGAAGGAGTTCCTCCTAGCAGGGCCTCTGAAACCTGCAGGCTTGGTTAGTCACTTGATCACAACCTTAATAGGCCCTAGTTGGGGTTGCCTTCCGGTGTCATATCACAGGACCATTTGTCACTAACCATCAGTTTTTTAGGCTGCCAAGTTTGAGGTTGTTCATTGGATACCTCTCCCTTTCACAGTTTAGTGAAGTGCTTTAGCCCTGAATTCAGGCGCCAAACCCACCATGCTGTTTCACACTGCTTCCCTGTGTGGCTGTTCCTGTCCAACACTCAGAGAAACTGTTGGAGTCCTAGTCTGCATATCCAGTTCTCCACCCCAAGGGGCTCCTGCATACCTCAACACAGCACATAATAGTAGTGTCTTCATGCAGCAGACTACAGAACATGAGCAATGACTTCCATTCGGGAGCTGACGAGAACATGACCACAAAACAGGTACTGTGAAGAAAGGATACATGTGACTCCCGGGAGGTGGCTCAGAGAGTCCCTCTGACCTGGATCAGTGGATTAAGGGAGCTCCCTGGGCAAGCTGGGAACTAGGCAAAATGCATGGCAAAGGGAAGCTAAGTTAGCTAGGCAGCTCACTCTCAGTCTGGAACCTCCAAACACATCAACTACCAGCCCACGTGCTCTTCCCAACCACCAGAGGACCTAGGAAGCATTTTAAAGGCCTGAGCCCAGGAGGGTGGAGACATGGCTCAGCAGTTAAGAGCACTGACTGCTCGGTTCTCAGCACCCACCTGGTGGCTAACAACTGTCCATAACTCCAGTTCCAGGGGACCCAGTGCCCTCTTCTGACCTCCATGGGCACTGCATGACATGGATGCATTTACATACATGCAGGCAATGCACACATACATAAAATAAAAATAACAAATAAAATATTTTTTAAAAAGACTTGAAACCCAGGAATATGACGTGCGCTCAACCACCGCCCCGAATTCCCTCTGGAAAGATGGTGATTTAATCTCTGAATGAAGGATGCTGTCTCATCCACTTTTAAGTTAAGCACTGTGTAATGTATTGATTACCTTCAGAAGTTTCAACAGTTAAAACACAAAATAGGACACAGTTTAACTTTATTACCGTCCAAACATACACTCCTAAAAAAAATAAAGTATGGCATAATGTTGTAACAAAGTTATTTTAAATATTCATCACTTTTACAACCCTTTCAACTTCTTTATGCTTTCTACCCAAGAACCTTAGGATGTTCTCGTTTATATAATAAATAGTGCTAACGTATTATGTGTGTTTCCATTTATGCACAGTATATGAAAATGGACACCCTACATCTATTAAATTACAGCCAAAATTGGGCAGAGGAAGAAAAGTAGTTCATTATTCCTTGTTAAATAATGAATGTTTTTGAAATAATATGATCATTAAGTACAAATTAGCATAACTGCTATAAATGCAAATTTTTTTTTCAAAACTTGAAGCATTCCTTAAGATAAACTCTTTGGCTGAAGCTCTGAATATTTAATTGTTCTGTTTTCACAAAACAAAGGCAGTCTACCTATTCAACATAATGAATTATCTTGGTGAGAACGCCGATAACTGAACATAGCTGGTTTCTAGATGTATTTTAAACAACAAAAGTAACCTTACTTGAATATTTGGCCTATTGCCTTGGCATCTTCTGTTTATTCCTCCAGACTGGTATCCACCCCATCTACCCTGCTGGGTAAGGCACAGAGGGTCAGCAACATAGAAGGCGTCGTTAAATAGACTCCTTCTGGTATGGTCTCACTGACTTCTGGAGTCCTCTACAGAAGGCTAGAGTGCCTGTCCTGTCCCAGCAACTGTCCTTTCTACATAATGGAACCTGCTCCATCCCTTATCCTGATGGGCCCAGGAATAAGAAGAGATGGATCAGACCATTCCTGTTGCCTGAAACTGGCCTTTTGCAAATAGTCCCTGTGCTGAATCCTTCTCAAGTACTAGTTTTGACTGTGTTGCTTTCTATTAGAAATTTGACTGATACCAGGAGAGTCACCTAAAAATGGGCTCCTGGATTGAGTTCTGTATCTGGATAATAATTAGCTCTCCTTCCATCTCTGTCTCTGTGTCTCCCTCCCTACCTCCCTCCGTCTCTCCCTCCCTTCTTCTCTTCCTCTGTGTGTGTGGTAGGGGAGAGGGGCCCAGATAACACTGTGCAGGAGTGAAGAAGCTGTGGTGGAGTCTGGATGGATGATGGATGAGAATTAAGTAGAAGCTTGGGCAGGCTGGAAGTGTTGGTACGTTTATACTCCTGCAGAATCTGGGACCTGAGAATGTGGCTTCATCACCCAGAAGGGCAGTCAGTAGTCTGTTCAATTGACTGACTGACAGCTAAGTTCCATGTTGTTCCACAGACAATTAGATTGATGTGTCAGGATGTCAAGGAAGGATCCTGACAGCCCAAAGGGATGAAGTCATATATCAAGGGTCTATTGACCATCACTCCTGGAAGAACGTCTCAGGATACTGAGAATGGCTGGGGGAGGCTGCCCACCATCCCCAGCCCCCTCACCAGTGGCTGTTCTGTTTGTAGGCTGACTCCTGAGCAGGGCAGTGAGATGCTGAGAGCAGCAGTCCCTACTCAGCAGCCCATCAACATGTCTACATTGTCCTAATCACTGAATGGACTTTTGTATTTTTAGTGAGAAAGTATTGCAGTGGAATATTTTGGTGCATGCATATATGCATGAGTGAGCATGTCTGTGCACTTACAGGTGCACATGTGTACAGATGTATGTACATTTGTGTGTATGTGCATGTGCCGGGCATAGATCAGCCTCATGTCATCCCTCAGGCACTCTGCACCTCCCTTTTTTCCCCTTTCCTTTCTTAAAAATATTTTACTTATTATTTTTGTCATATGTGCATGAGTGTACTGCCTGAATGTATGTAAGAGCACCCATGTCATGCAATGCCCATGGAGGTCAGAAGAAGACGATTCCCCTGGAACTGGAGTTATAGACAGTTGTTCGCTGTCATGTGGATGCTGGGAATCGAACCCAAGTCTTCTACAGGAGCAGCCAGTGCTCTTGACTGCTGAGCATCTCTCCAGCTGCATACCTCATCTTTTTGAGGCAGCATCTCCCACTGGTCTGGAACTTGCCAGTTAGGCTAGACTGCCTGGCCAGCAGGCCCCAGAGATCCTCCAGGCCCAGCTTCTCATGTGGGTGTTGAGCATTAAACCCAGGTCCTCCTGCTTGCCTGGCCAGGACTTTTCCAGCCACAATGCATTGTTTTTTAAAAGATACTTCCAGTAAAGTCAACTCCCTGGGGCTCCCTTTGAGAAGGCATTAATTATGGGGAGGAGGCCCCGGGCCTCCAGAACCTGGTGCCCTGGGAAGGCCCCTCCTTGGCACCACACAATGGGATTAAGCTTCAGCATACATGTTTTTGGGAAACACATATTTAGACCATAGCAATGTCCTGTCCTCATAGGATTGTTATGAGAAATAAGTTCTATAGCAGATGAAGTGTGTAGGAATACAGAGGACGCCATCGGTCTTATTTCTCTTCCTTTTCTCTCCTTTGTATTTCAAATGCTGAGTATGTTCTAGGCCCTGGAATACATGTCTGTGATGTGCCATGGATGGAGTTCTGATTCTGAAAGCTCATACACTATTCATTCCTTTTCTAAAACTACTAAATATCAGCTTACTGCCCATGGGATTGCAAAATATCCCTATGCCTTTTATGGTTAAAATGCCCTAAGAATTTGGAAGAGATCCCACTTCTGAAAGTTATTGCAATAAATCCAAATGAATAGATGTGGAAAATATTTAACATCCAGCAGTTAAATTTTTGAATAGGAGAGATATACAGTTAATTTTACCCTCGTATTTCTTCAAATCATAAAAGACAGTTTAAATCGCTTACCCGAAAGAGGCTCACCTAATCATTTCTAATGGGATACATCAACTCAAGTGTCACCCAAGGATTATTCTTAACAAATGCACATATTGTCTGACTTTACTTGGAATAAACAAAAAGCTTAAAATTAGATTATTGCTTAGACACAGAGCCATTAAATTAAAATAAGGCCAGACATTTGGAATTAAGTCAGTTTAAAGATAGTCACCTTACATTAAATCATGGCTACAATATTTGGATTGTTTCTTAGCTTTATGCCCTGGCCATAAAACTCAGTAAAAATTTCTCAGTAAGTGCACTGTGCTTTTACACAGTCAGAAAATCAGCGCCTTCAAAGGCAGCTATTTTACATACAACAGTGGACTCCAGTATCCACTAAATCACAAACACAAAAACAGTGAGATTTTCCACAGGTCGTTTGAATCACCGTCGCCCTGACTTCACTTCTCCCTTTCAAATCAACAATTCAAAAAGGGTATATCTCAGAGCAGTCTGAAATGTAACAAATCAGAGCTGATTTGTGGGGGGGGGGGGGGGGGTATTTATAGCTTTATTTGTGTTCAGGAACTTTTCAAAAAGAACCCACATTTTTCACATTAAAGGAAATATTTGTGGTAACATAGCTCCACTTGCCATTCCAAAATTTTAAAATGAATTAAGAAGGTTCTGGAAGGGCCCACACTGAAGTTTGAGTGACTTCATAAGCATTCCTGGGATTTTGGAAATTTAAATTTCTGTTCCTCAGAACACAGGCAGAGTGATTTAAGAACATGATGCATTCATTTGCAAAACAAGAAGAAATTTGCCTAATTGCTGTTTTTCCATTGAGCTCTTTTGTGTGTATGATCAGTTGGAACCTGCACTCAAGACTGTAGTTTCCTAATTCCAGTGCAGTGCTATCATTAGAGAACGGAGATGCTGACTTGTGTGTGTGTGTGTGTGTGTGTGTGTGTGTGTGTGTGTGTGTACATGTGTGTTGCCTCTGCATGTCTCTTTGTATGCGTCTGTGTATCTTGTATCTGTTATATCTGAGTCTGC
The DNA here is from genome assembly GCA_035773235.1 of Eospalax fontanierii. Taxonomy (NCBI): domain Eukaryota; kingdom Metazoa; phylum Chordata; class Mammalia; order Rodentia; family Spalacidae; genus Eospalax; species Eospalax fontanierii. The sequence continues at coordinate 6,236,643 of CM069540.1, forward strand.
CTGTGTATATGTCTATACGTATATGTGTCTGGGTATGTATATATGTAAGTCCATGTCTGTTTATGTGTGTGTATGTATCTCTATGTGTATGAGTGCCCATGTCTTTGTCTATGTGTGTCTGTATGTCTGTGTTTTTGTGTCTGCATGTGTCTGTATGTGTGTTGATGTATGTCCATGTCTATGTGTGTCTGTGTATATCTCTGTGTTGATGTGTGTATGTATGTATGTCCATGTCTATATGTGTCTTGTGTGTGTGTGTGTGTTCATATCTGTCCATGTTTTTGAAGGCTCTAACAACGAGACAGGGACAGCAACCTTGAGACCACTTCTTTATGGGCCTCAGTGCTAACTGAAGAAACCCTGAGTTTCTCTGAGCCTCGTTTGGTTCTACTGCGGTTGTGACGCCATTTACACTCACTGAGGACACCGTCGATGCGAAGAGTCTCACTCCCCCAGCAGTAGGCTACATTAACAATAAAGCATAAAATTTACAAATAATTCCATATTTTTTAAGTATAAAAAATAGTTCACTCAAAAACGCATCAGTCTGGCCCCTCTCTTTCCCATTCTGGTGACGCAGCTTGTACCAGGCTGAGCCCTAACTGAGGAAAGATAGAGGAATGATAACTTTTAAAGCTTTGTGGGTCTTACAAGACTGTCAGGACTTCAGAGACCCAAATCCCACAGAGAAGCCTAGAGTTCTGAGTGAAACCTATGATTAAGTACTTCTTGAGCCCTTGGAAACTTCTAGAGTTTTAGGAATTACAAGTCAGAGCTAGAGATATGGGCATCCATAAAAAGTGGAGAAGTTACTAGAACTGCTGACGGTTTCCCAAGACCAGAAAGGAAGAGCTGGGCCAGCAGCACGGCCAGGGTCACTGTGACAAGGTGTGGAGAGTCGGGGTGTCAGAGGCAATCCTGTGCTGCAGAGCTCTGACCCGGTGCTGGCTGATCCAGACTCTGGCAGGCACACCACCCGCACCCTATAGTGCTATGTCAGGCTGGGTGGGGCAGAAGCCAGGCCCAAGACGGACGATCAGAAGCCAGGGAGAGAAGCAGCCTTGTCACCCTGACCCTGGAGTGTGTGGGGGGTTGTCAATGGTCAGTGTACCTGACACACCAAATTTGAAACACATCTCAGTCGATGTCTGGATGGAGCCGGCTGCCCCTGCCTCAATCTATCTGAGGACAGCAAGTCAATGATCAGTGGTGGAGAAAGGTGTGTGCCTGGACTCCTAGAAAGGGGAGAGGAAAAACATTTGAAGAGACAGTGACCAACTTGGATCCAAGTTCATGAGAACTTTTAACTCAGAAATCCAAGAAGCTCAACTGAGTCTGAACAGGAGATGCCTAAAGGAAAACAAAAAGCAAGCATCACAGTGTGCAGCTCTTACAATGATGTGGAAAGCAACAATGTGTCTAGAAGCCAAAGGTGAGACAATGGCAGTGCGCTAACCGAAACAGAGAAGGCATTGTGCTGGTGCAAGCTTCTGTGCCAGAACTGGTGTGGTATCTCTTACAGTAGACTCTGCAGCTGAGAGCGCACCCCGTCCTGCCTGAAACAATCTCCCAAACTTACAGCTACTGAGTGAGTAGAAGAGGACTTAGAATGAGACAGGAAGAGAGACACCGGCGCACGCAGCGGCATGGGAGATTTAAACACGACCTTATCTCATTACAAGGAAACATAAACCTAAACATGTCGGTTGTCACATTAAATGTACCAACTCATAAAACAGGCAAAAGTCATGACATTGCCAAGTAGGTGATCCAACTGTACTATGTTTTTAAGACACATACTTCAAATACAAGGACAGAAACACAGTGCACGGTGAAGTGACTTGACTTTTCTCCCTGCTGTTGTGATACGATACCCCCAACTGAGGCAACTTAAGGGAGTGAGGCTTATACCAGCTCACAGCTCAAGGCTGCAGTCTACCAGGAGCTTGAAGCTTCTGCCCCATGACATCTACAGTCAGGAAGAACAGTGCTGACTACTGCTCAGTCCCCTTCCTCCATTTACACCATCCACGATCCTGCCTAGGGAATGGTCCTACCCACAGTGGGCAGGTCTTCTCACCTCAGTCCAATCAAGAGACTCCCCCACAGAAGGGGCCTTGGGCTAACTTTAATCTGGGTAATCACCAGCACACCAGGAAGCCCAGGCCTATAAGAGAAAATAGGGGTCTGCAGGTCCTGAAGTGCTGGCTGGAGAAAGTTGCCAGCGACCACGGCCGAGTGGCTGTGTATGGGTTTTCTTCAGGGCAAACGATATAAGGGTTGGTACATGTGGGGAAGGCAAATATGTGAACACCACCATGAAGAGCACACGCAGTCTTTGGACATCACCAATGGGGAATACACAGATCATCCGAATGAATGGCAAAAGTACATTCTGGGATGTGGATGAAATCTGGGTGCCTCCTGGATGGCATCATTGGCTTCACTGCATGACTGATGACCCTTGGACAACAAAACCACCTAGTGCTTGTAAATTCATTTGGGAAAACATAAATTCAATGTGAGAAGCACTCCAGAACAGGATATACCTTGTTCCACTAGAAAGAAAATTCAAGAATGCATCCCACCTTCAATACCCTACAAGTAGACAGTGAAGACCAGTTTTAACATGTAAATACAGGACTTTCCATGGAACTGCTGACCATAAACTTCATTAAAATTGTTTCATCAAGTCAAAAACAATCTAGGCAGTCCTTCTCAGGAGTGCCCCAGAAGGCCACCTCTAGTTGATTCTAGACTCTGTCAAGTTAACAATTACAAGTTACAATACCGTGACACCAAGTTAACAGTAACCAAAAGAAAGGGTGATGAGTTTATAAATATGACCCACAGTTGATGTCGGGATAGGAGTATGACCAAAGAGAAAGGCCATTTCATGACCACAAACAGGGCAATTCAAGAAGAGACAGGATCATTCTACACATTCATGTACTCAATAACAAAGATCAAAATACACAAAACAAAAATCAACAGAATGGTGAGGAGAAATCAATAAATCCACAATTAGATTGGGAGATTGCAACACATTCTTTCAATAATTGATGAATTCAGAAGATGCAGCTAGATATAAACAATTTGACCAGCGCTACCAAACAACTCAGTGTGATTCACATTTATGAGACTACAACACAGCAAACGCCTCCATTTGAACCAAATGGTATTAATAAAGAAGCCCACATTCTGGTTGGTAAAACAGGTCCTGAACCAATTTCAAATAATTAACATCATAGAAAGTGTGTGTTTAATCACCATTGAATTAGGTGGAAAAGTCAGTAATAGAAAATCTTAAACATGTATAAACTAAATAACACAGATCTCAATAATCTGGAAGAGAAAGAAACAATAAAAGCTATTTAAAAGATATTTTGAAAAAAATTAAAATTTGTGTGATAAAGCTAAATCGGTATATGAATGAAAAACGTCAGTTTCTTTAGGAGTGCTCCACACCTAAGTGTGTTTGTGCAACACTGATTAGACTTAGTAGGTTTTAGAAAGGAGAGGAAGGGAGGGGTAGTGGAAAGGAGAGAAGGGGATGGAAGGAGAGAGAAGGAAGGAAGGAAGGAAGGAAGGAAGGAAGGAAGGAAGGAAGGAAGGAAGGAAGGAAGGAAGGAAGGAAGGAAGGGGGGAGGGGACAGGGATGGTGTGGGACCCAAGGACTAGGGACCAGTTGGAAGGGAATTAATAGGGGCAAAATACGTTGTATACATGCATGAGAAAAAATACAAAAATATTAACAGAATTTAGATCTATGGCCTCAGGTTTCAACCTCAGAAAATAGCAAATTAGAAGAGATTAAATACAACCAAGCAAAAGAAATAATAAAGAACAGAGACCAATTTTAAGACCTTTTTAAGAAAATCCACTAAACTTGGTATCTCTGCTACAGCTGAGGAGAAAACAGTGAGAGAAGGGACCTTCCAGCACGGACAAAGAGGGACCACGTCATTCACGTCACCGCACAGCCATGGGAAGGGAAGTGCTGAGGGAGCCCAGACAGGTCTGAGATGTGTCTGCCCATGACTCAGGTGCCACTGGCTCACAGATGCTGGTAGCGAACCCAAGACTCCTGAGACAGAGACAAAGTTCCAGAGTTAAAACTAAAAAAGTCACAGATTGAACTTGAAGAAAGGAAATAAAGGAGATGAGGAGAAATTAGTGAAATAGAAAGCATACAATAAACGGAAGTAAGGAGCTTGAGGGAATTCTTTACGTGAGAATCTAAAACTGGAAAGCTCTCAGTAAGTCTGAAAAATACAAAGACGGCAAAGATCACAATGTCAGCAGTGTGCACTGAGAGGCACCTGAGGATGACCGACACGCAGAAGGTAACTAGCACATCTGATTATCTTCATACTAGATAAAAACGATCAAATTTAGACATTATTTACAGCTCTATGTCAGAATAAACCAAATGCATTACTCGCTTTTCTGCTGCTCTGATAAAACACCTTGATCAGGAGCAGGTTATCAAGGAGTTTATCTTGATGTACAGTTCCAGAGGGATGAGATTCCCTCACGGTGGGAAGGCATGGCCACAAGGACAAGAAGCTGAGAGATCATGTCTCCAGCCACACGGAGGAAGCTGAGAGAGGGAAGTGGAAAGGGACCGGAGGTCAGGTCCAGATCTGTAGTTTCTTCACCTGCCCTGCTGGGGTTGGAGAGGTCAGCTGGCTAGTTAGGACTCCAGGGTAGCTGAAACAAACCCCACCTGTCAGTGGGAGAGCTCAGGAGAATCTGCAGCCTTCTCTAACCCAACACATCTTCCCACCTCCCTGAGTGTTTATGTCTGAGACTAGCTTCTGGCCCCAAGGTCTCTTTCCACCTCTCTCTATTACTGACCACCCAACCTGGAAGTCTCCGTTCCAGCCCAACACCCAGGAACCCTGACTCTTCTCTCTCAAGACACTACTGACTCTCCACCTTGAGCTTTCTGTGCACATCTCATCTTCTCTGTACTAAATAACGTTACCTTCAAGTTAGTGAAATAAGACGTTCATTATCAAATTAGTGCAATTAGTTCCTGCCTAATGAATGCAGGCACTGCACATGGCATGCTTGCAAATCACAGTGCAAAGCCTGGAATAAAATCCAGACTTTCTAGTAGCTCAAAACAAGTACTTTCAAGGTTATTTGGTTTGCTGCTGCTTTCTCCTTTGGACTCAAATAATATATATAGCTATAGATACACAAAATAATACTAGGTATTTTAATATTTTCTGGGCACATATTGGAGGAAAGGAGTTATAATTAACCCAGAAAAAGATGACAGCACAATGTAGCCATGTACTGAGCTCCTAGTTAGGCAGGGCATTCTACCCCTACGAGGCTCTGGAGGAAAAAATTAACCAAGGAATCAAAACCAAAGAAAACAAATGAGCTAAAAATGTTATCCTATAGGCTCCCGAACATCTCCAAGACAGGAAATTCTGACATGCCTGTGCTACCTGAGGGAGAAAGCGCAGGTCCAGGAACGCACAGGAGGGACTGGGGACAGGGAGCAGCTTCCCTCCGATTAGTGTCTGTTCATTCCTCACGTCCTGGAGTACTGGCGAGCTCATGGATTCTTATTTTTAACAATACATCAATTTTCTGCCTATCGGAACTTTGAAGGCTTAAATTACTTTCATTTTTAATATGCTAAAATCTTTAAAACCCATTCATGAAAAGAAAGTTTAATAATAACTAGATTTGAAAAACATGTGTTCTATTTAATGGCAATTGTACACTATTATTGCTAGAGAAAACTAATCAAATTGTGGATACTTTCACATAGCAACCAAACCTATTATGTACTCTACACTGCACGTGATGATTGTTGAAAAAGAAAAAAGTGGGGGGGGGGGGCGGATATTATATGGTACTTGACATCAGAGAACTTTGCAATGTGTTTGAAAATCAAGTATTTAGGGGATTAGTAACCAAACTTAAATTCATAAAACAAAGCTAAGAAGTCAGAAAAAGGTAAAACCACCTGGAACCTAACAGCAAAACTAAACTTTTATTAGAGGAGTTGGGAGTGGAAGTGGCCTTTCAAAGGTGGAATTTGGACAACAACCCATGAGCTTTCCAGATGCAGGTTTGTGAAGATGGAGGTGGGTGACAGCTTGGGGGAGCTTGAGGTCAGAAGGGCCATCAAGTTTCATCCCAACGATGGGGCGGAGACTGTGAACACTGAGCAGATCAGTGCTGGAGAATGCTGGAAATCCAGCCAGAGAGGAAGGCTAGCAGCCACAGGCCCTGAGGCCAGTCAGCTCAGCTCAGGCCTGGAGGAACGCACAGCCTGAAGCTGGTGTCATACCCAGCTAGGAGCGACCGAACCTGGGTTTTAAAACAGGAAAGTTCTTTCCAAGTCTGCTTGGAATGAAGTCTTCCTGCTGGTTTGCCATAGAATCAGCTTGGTTTTCCAGAAAGAGATGATCATTTTTTTTGACGTGAAGCAAAGGTTCGAGTCTGTGTGTGTGTTTGTACCCATAACAGGATGATGTGTGCAGATGTTTTAATTTCCAAGGTCAGGGTCAGAAGGCAGGTTAGGGCAACATACAACAGTTCCAGCAACCAGTAAACATACTCACTGCAGTCTAAAACCTAGTCGATTCACTGGAAAACATCTGCTCAACTACATTTAGACTAAAATAATTATGAATTATTTGTGAAAAGCAAACACAGTTCACTGAAGAAAAGTTGAAAAGTAAGCATGATTTTCCATAAAGATAATATTCTTTAACAAAAAACAAGGGCCAGGGCTGGAGAGATATCTCAGCTATTAAGAGTACACGTAATTCTTGCAGAGAACCAGAGTCTAATTCCCAGCACCCAGATTAGGCAGCACACAAATGCTTGTAACTCCAGCTCACGAGTATCTACAGGCAATTGCACTCAGACACATGCAGTCACATACATGCATATACATAATATAACAATAAATCTTTGTAAAAGTTGGGGTGTATATGTGTATGTGTATGTAAGTACATGTATGTGTGTTTTGAGTTACCAAGCAGAGGTTGGGCAGGTTATGACTATCATGTAAAGCCAACCCATCAAATTATCATTTCAGTCAACAATGTAGACCAGTCACTAGAAGAAAATTCAAGCAACTAATTTTAAAATCCTTTACCAATTCATTATGAAAAGTCATAATGTCACTAATCAAAGTACTAAGACACACTGCTTCACCACATCTAACCAGTGGTCACTCTGTCATACAAATGTTTGATTAAACTGATGAGTTGTGTTCCTCACAAATGTGTTCATTTCTACCTGGTGCCTATACCTTCTAGGTGCTTAGAAATTGATTGCAAATTCATACTAAAAAGTTCAACAAAACTGCTAAATGAAATGCTTCTAAATTACTTTTCATTTCATTAATATGCTTCAAAAACACTCTGGCAATTTTACAGAAAGTCATTAGGTTAAATAAATCACCTTTTGGACACACTAATGGAGAAAAACAATTCCAATATATAATTTACATCTAAATGCCTCAGTGTTTCAGGAAGTATTAATAAGCGCTGCCTTCTTGTATCGTAAACCAAACATTAAGTTTCATCATTGCTTTCCTAAGTCTTAGAAAAACAAATTATGAAAGTTTTAATGTTCTTCTTGGAAAGGCAATGACATGAAAGTGTGTTTACAAAGTGACTTTGTTGAGTTTTCAATTTAAACCGGGGAAAGTAGAGCCTGTGCTGTGAATTCCAAAGAGCGAGTAGTGAACACAAGGCTCCTAGGTGACGCTGAGAGAGGACACTGAGAGGCAAGCTTCAGCTCCACAGGCTACCCTACCTCGACTATATGGAGTCACATGGGACAGACAGACAAGCCCTGGGGTGGCCGCTCCTGAAGTAACTTTGAAAAGGTTTCTGCCCATCCAGCCCTCTACAGAGTGAATGCATGAGAAACAGCTTCTCCAAACAGAATCTGCAATTTGTACCCACATTCTAACCTAGAGCACTCCCACCAAAGAAGAATGCCAACTCTGAGGGCGCAGAGCGTTGTGCACTTTCCTCAGAACCCTTCAGCACTCCCAACCCTGGAGAGGCTGCTTTTCTCTTCGAGGGTTTGTTCCAAGCTGTGGAGTGGGCCTTAGTTTCTTCCTGTGGAATCTAGGTGGTAGCTGGTGAGCACCAATCAGGTCAGAGTCCCTTCATTAAAAATGGCTCAGCAGTTTAAGAGGACCTGCTGTTCTTGCAAAGGGCCCAGGTTACTTTCCCAGCACCCATGTACTACTGGCTTACATCTCTCGTTCCAGGGGATGCAAAGCCTCTGGAACTTCTGGCCTCTGTGGGCACTGTGTGTACATACATGCAGGCAAAACACTCATAGATGTAAATTAAAAGTTTCTTTTAAATTTTAAGATGGTGGTGTTGCAAGCATTTAATCCCAGCATACAGGAGGCAGAGGCAGGAGGATCTCTGTGAGATGAAGGTAGCCTAGTCTGCATAGTGAGTTCTAGGCCACCTGGGCTACAAAAAGATTCTGTCTTGAAAACCAAAAATAAATATATATGGCAGAATTCATGAAATCCATTGGGGGGACTTCTGGGGGATTCAGATAGGGGAGGGGGTCTACATATGATGCATGTATAGTATGTATACTATGAAATTTGCAAAAATTCAATTTAAAAAGTGCTCAGTGCAGCATATACAACCAAAAATAAATAAATCACTAAAAATAAAAATGTTTAAATTTATAATTAGATGTAATAGCAAAACCAAAACTAGAATGAAGGCAAGGTGGGAGGAGGGGGAGGAGGAGAGGGAGGAGGGGGAGGAGGAGGGGGAGGGGGGAAGGAGGGGGAGGGAAGGAGGAAGTATAGGAGGGGAGGAGGGAGTATATGAGGGGGAGGAGGAGGAGGAGGAAATAGAGGGGGGAACCCAATGGTTTAAAAATTCTGATTAGCACCTTGAAATGTAAGAAATTTGTAGAAAAATAACAACCAAGTTTTAGAATAAAAGAGATTGTCTCTAGAGTTACATAGTCAAATTGGTATTCAGATGTCCAGACAACGGAAAGTAATCTCAAGCCCATGAGGTTTAAGGAAGCCTATTTCCTGCTTATTCTGGTATCTTTGAGGAAGAAAATTCCCTTGCCAACATAATCCAACCAATATTCAGTGTTGCAAGCTTGGCTTTCCATAACCAAAGAGCAAGCTAGGATTCGGGATCAGTGCTGTGAGGGGGATTTTGTGAGTTTGGACAGAGAAAGATGTTGACCTTCAGTGACAACCAACTACAAACCCCTAGCTGGTCCACAGAGCATCCCTGGAGTAGTGGCTGTCTATCAGAGTGACTTCCTGCAGCCCCAGCAAACACTCACGTGCCTGTCCTGGAAGCACGGAGGATACTGATGGCAGAGGCTCACGGACGTTCACTGATCGTTTTGCTTATGTTGCTGTTCCTTCACAGTGAATGGTTTCTGGTGGCCATTAATACGCAGTAGACTCACATAAGCAGCCTTTAAGCTTATCTGCCTACAGTGAAGACATTATCTTAAATAGTTGTAAAATTTCTTACATGTACTAATTTAGTCAACAAAAGAAACCTCAATAAATTCCTGTAAGTAATACATCAAAAACTGTCTGTTGGTGATGGATTACAATTAAGAATGAAAACCAGGGAGTGGAGAGATGGCTCAGTGGTTAAGCACCCTTGCAGAGGATTGGAGTTCAACTCCCAGCATCCACTATGAGGCTAACAGCCATCAGTATCTCCAGTTCCAGTGGAGTCCAGCACCACTTCTGACCTCCTCAGACACTGCATGACACAGGTGTGCTTACACACATGCAGGCAATATACTCATACACATAAAATAAACATAATAAACATTTTTTAAAAGAATGAAATATGTATTAAAAAAATAACCATCGATAACTGGGCGTGGTGGTACATGCCCTGAGTCCCAGTACTTGGGAGGCAAAGACAAGAAAGCCAGCCTGGTCTACCTAGTGAGTTCCACGCCAGCTGGGGCTATAGGGAGACCCTGTCTCAAAAAGATCCCCCCCGCAAAAAAAAAAAAAAAGGAATATCACAACCAAAGAACCCTGAAATCTTTTAAATCCCTAGGGTCAATCTCTAGCCAAATAAAAAATCCAAGCAAAGATTGCTAGGGAAAAACTGTAGACAGAGAATATACTCATACAAATACTAGCAGACAAAATATGATCCTTGAATCACTGCTTTCAATTAGACAATAAACCTCTTAGAGGTAGGGCTATTTATTATTTATTTGACACTTCTACAGATATAAATATACAAAAATACTCATTAAACATTTATTGAGTTGAACGAATTGAATTTGTGAAACTGACAAAAATATCATAATATTCAGATCTCTGGGAATGCAACTGGAACTTGCAATATTTTAAATTCTCAAACCTCTCTAGTTAGAGGGGAAGACTCATAAATTTTCCATTGCATAAATCTCAAGGATAATTTTTACAATAGTAAGATTTTTCATTGATGCCCTCAGAATATTGAAGAAAGCTACTTAAATTGTCTTAGTTAATTACCATGCAGCTAAAAAAGCTCTAGAGTTCAAAGAATGTACAGTCAAAACCCTCGTACACAGCATCTCTCCAGTCAAAAAAAAAAAAAGCTAGAAATGTCTGTTTTCATCCATAACTGTCTTCAAATAGCAGAAGCTTAGTTTAAAAAATGATTTCGTATGTATTTAGAATAAAAGCAAAGTAGAAATGTCTTTTTGGTCATTTCCATTCTGTTTTTTTTCTCTGTTTTCTGTAATGCAGCTCTTTGTTAAGCAAGAACATTTGCTGATTTTGCAAATGAGCAGAGTGACTCAATATAAAAATCTGAAATAATTTTGAGTACCTAACGGGTAATATTTTACAACATTCCTTGGGCTGGAACAATTAGATGTCTGAAAAGCTTCCCCTGAATGCTGATGTAGGAGCGCTTCTCTCCCACTCCACATCATCTCTCTATATATAAACTATTTAAGTCACGGTATAATTACGGAATACATTAGTAGCAGGCAGGCAGAGTGTTTTCTCAATGCCTATACGCACTATTTACATTGGTATCTATGACAGAATCACGTTTAAATTTTTCTTCTGCAGGCCTTAAGATTTATGGGTCACCAACATCAATGTTTTTAGAGCATGTGGTCACAAGACAAACCCAACTTTGAAATTTCCTTTGTTTCAACATAATTTAGACTGCCTCTAAAAATATGGGTGACATTCTTTTCTGAATTTTTAAAATTCTTTCTTTCTGGCATCCTTAATTCCTTTCATGCTCTAGAAGTCTTTCAGCGAGTCTTTATTTTTTTCCTATTTTTCTTATTTGTTTTGTTTTAAATACACAGTTAGTTCATGCCTGTGCTTGTATACATATCTTTAATATGTAGCATGCCATTTCTCAGATGTTTGATGGTGAAAACGTCTTTCCTAAATCAGGACATACTGTTGTTGGCCTGCCAGATTTATAAAGAGGCACCAGATGTCATCTGCAGACAATGGTAGATCTCCAAGGAAAGCCAGATCAGGAAGGGTTAGAAACCAGTGAACCCTTGAACACTTTCTGCAGCCCCCTGTCGACTCATAAGAATGAATAGTATCTCTGTATTTTGTATCACTCTGTGAAAGGAAACAAGCTTTGCACTCCGGAGTTCACGAGGGAAAGGGAATTGGACGGCACTGTTTCTTTTACATGTTTACATAATTAACCTGATTATGTCAATTAATATTAACAGGCTCCAAGAAGTCTATTTCAGAAATTAGATTTTCAGTTAATTTGACCAAGCTAAGCTGTGTTCAGCACAGTGGTCAGGGGTCTACGGAGACTCGGCTCACCCAGTCGGGGCTCAGCACTCAGCCAGGAGAACTTCTGGGGACTTATGCCACCAGAGCCGGGACTACCAAGTCCTTCCTCCTCCTGCCTGTCTAGGAGCCTGTACAGAGTGAGGAGAGCATGCAGGAGAAGGCAGCACGTGTCTAGGGTAAAGCCTTTGACTGGCCACAGCTTTGAAAAGTGGTTACATAGGGGCAAAACTTAGCAAATCAACACAGGAACAGTGGGCCTGTCTCTCTAGAGGCGGAGACTTAGAAGTGGGCAAAGGGAGTCTGGAATAAACCCTGGAGTGCTGGAGGTGTTAATACTAATGAGTTGTGGAGGATTTTTTTAGGTGGTGGTGTGTGTTTTTGTTTGTTTGGGACAGGGTCTCCCAGTAGCCCCAGCTGGCCTGAATTTGCTATACAGACCAGGCTAACCTGGATCTCACAGAGATCTGCCTGCCTCTGCCTCTGGATGCTGGGATTAAAGGTGTGCGCCATCATGCCAAGCTTGTAGACTAATGAGTTTTAAGATGATAGTTGATAGATGATAACTAATAGGTAGATGGTAATAGGTAATAGATAATAGGTAGGTAGAAGATAGATAGATAGATGATATAAAAATGATAGCTAAGTAGATAGATGATAGATAGGATAGACAGGTAGGTACACAGATAGATGATAGATAGATAGATAATAGAATGAAATATTTTTCCAACTTTGTCTTCTGAGAAGGCACAAAATAGTATTTCAGTACAATAACTGCTTAAGGATTCTACTTTACTTTGAAGTCCTAATGAGTGTCACTTATCATAGCCCAGCACAGCCTAATTCAATTAATGACTAGTAATTAGGCTACACTTTAAAAAATTTAGTACAAGACATTTCTCCAAAGAAGACATTACAAATGACCAACAGATACTCGAGAAAACGCCGAATGTCACCGATCATGCATCATGAGAAAAACAGAAATCAAAACTACAGTGAAACATCACCTCACACATAGCAAGATGGCTATTCTTCTTTAAAGGAAAAATTAAAAAGACAGCAAGCACAGGGTGGGTGTGGAGGAATCCATGTTTTTGGACGTTGCTGGTGGGAATGAAAATGGTACCACTGCTATGGAAAACAATACAACTCTAAGGTGACTCAGCACGCTGCTTCTGGGTATTTATCTAAAATAATCAGAATCTCAAGACTTATTAGCACATATGTTCACTCAAGCAGAGCTCAAAATAGCAAAGATATGGTGACAACTAAATGTACAGCAGCAGATGGCTGTAAAGAAAACGAGGTGGGCCTACACAATTGAGTAAGGCTTGACCTTTAAAAAGAAAAATGTTCTATAACATGCATGAACCTTGAAGACAATGTCCATGTGAAGTCAACCAATTACAGAATACTGATAGAGCCTGGTTATACAACTGTCAAATTACGTGAAATTCAAAGACTAGAATGGTGACTATCAAGGCTGGGCCTGGGGTGGAGACACAAAGTTGATAAAGTTCAGCATAAAGTTGTTGCTGTGAACTCCTGACACTATATGCACTACCAGGTGTTAAAACTAGATCTCAGGTCGAGCGCTCCTTCCTGTGGTGGTTTGAATATGAAATGTCCCCAAAGGTTCATGTGCCTGAACACTTGGTCCCAAGCTGCTGGTGCTGTTTTGGAACCTTTAGGAGGTGGAGCCTTGCTGGAGGAAGTGGGTCACTGGGGGTGGGTCTTGAGGCCTATAGCCTGTTCCCAGTTCCTGCTCTCTCTGATTCCTGAGAATGCAGAGGGACCAGTCAGCCTGCCTCTCTTTGGGCACGTGTCCCCACCCTGGTGGACCGTGTCCATCTGGAACTGGAGCCAAAATAAGCCCTCTGTCCCTTGTTGCTTTTGTCAGGAGATTTTATTACCGCAATGAGAAAGTAACTAAGAGATCGCCACAGTAGAATGAAATAAGATGACCACTCTCGCTTTTGGTTACTAAATGCCAGAAGAATTTGGCCAAAATCATCTTATCCAAGTAATAAAGAGTAAGGATGCCCTTAACACTGTGCGTTAAGGAAGGAGGAGGTCTGGCGGACAGTCCCATGCTGTGCAGTTCATTCTCTCTGGTTGTTCAGGAGCATGGTGGAGCCTTTGGGTAACAATCTTGTTCAGAAAAAGAAAAATGTGAAACAAAAAGCACCGGCTAAAATGGGATGGAGGATTGTCAGATCTCAAGATCGGAGCCACGGGTATCTGGGGCGGTTCTTGTGGGTCATGAGGAGAGGCAGCTCCGTGTATCCTGGTTCTGAGAGAGAATCCTATCTCGACAGAGGCACGATTGTCCATTTCCTTAACATGAAGGGGAAGGGATGGACAATCCAGTACTATAAAGTTCCCTTTGCCTCTGACCCTGCTGCATTGAGGAAATCGCTCATATTCACCTGATTGCATATTTAACTTCATGATTTTCTTGTATTAAGCGAGAAACAATAATTACCCTTCAAAATAATAATTATGTTAGAGAAGTCAAATCTAGAAATTAAATTTTTATAGCAAAGCTTTAATTCGTGCTTAAAAAATAGGGCATTTTTTGCTTCACCCAAATTTGCTTTCATTTTGACATTTTTTTTCTGAGAAAATAATCTTCCTTATTTTGGAAAAAATAAAGGAGGAAGGAATCCCCGAGCACAATAAATCAATATATCACAGATCCCTGCACAGGGAGGGGTACTGCACACTGCCTGTGAGAGCTAAGTGATGGAAGCAGTCCACATGCCCATCAACAGAGGAGCAGATACAGACTGCGGCGTCTGCACATAGCCTAAAGGAAGAGTGAGATCATGTCATTGCCAGGAAGACGGATAAATTGGAAATTCCTTAATATTTTCATAGTCAGTCATATTTCATATTAAGTCAGACTCAAAGAGACAAATATACTTTCTCTCACTGGTGCATACTAGAATTTATATAGGTACATAAAATCATATATATATATATATATATATATATATATATATATATATATATATGGTATAAAAGTAAAAATGATAATTTGTTCCTAGGTGGGGACCAAAGGAGGGCAGGGGAACAGAAAATGGCCAAAGGAAAGTCGAGAGACGTGGGAGTCAAAGTACATTTATACTTGTGTGACAATGTCCTTATGAAACATACCACAACAGAGAGTGAACACATGGAGGTTAGAGGAGAAAGCACAGGCAGGAGAGTCGTCCTGGGTGTCACTGGGTGATGAACCTGGAGGCAGCAGGACTGTCCTGCCAGACGCAAGGCTCTGAGGTGACCAGCCCTGTCTGATTGGATTGAAGCCTGCTCCACAGGAGGGAATTCCCACCAGGGACTGACTACAAACCAGGTTACAAGTCCATGCTGTGGAGGTCTTAGCCTGACGATCCTGTTGTTGTGCCATGTGACTTGTCCCAGTGCTATACCCATGCATTAGTGCTGTTCTTAGTACACAATAATAATAACAATAATAAATATTTTTAAGGGAAAGGAAAAAATGAGGGAAGAAGAGAAAATAAAAGAAAATCTCATGAATAAGATGTGTGTGTAAGAGAGATCTTTTCTACTTTTTAAAAATTTCATGTGTATGACTGTATTGCCTGCATATCTATCTATTTATCTAGCGAGCTAGCTAGCTATCTACCTATCTATTTATCTATTGATGTGCACCCATGTCGTGTGATGCCCAAAGAGGACAGAAGAGAGCATCAGATCTCCTGAAAGTAGAGTTGTGGATGGTTGTTAGTCACATGTGGGTGCTGGGACACAAACACTAACAACCATCTGTAACTCTAGTTCCAGGGGATCTGACACCCCCTTCTGGCCTCTGTGGGATGGCACGCACAAGTGCATTTGCATACATATGCATACATAACATTTATACATGTAAAACAAAAATAATACAATATTAAAAAAATAAATAAAAATCCAGTGGCACTGGTCCAGACGTTGCATTATTTCAATTTGCTAATACCAAAGTTTTCGATTAGAGCTGATCTTGTTTAAAATTTTGAAACAATAAAGTGTTTCATAACATAAATATTTTGGTTAGTGAGATTCTGGATGAAGGGCCTGGAGGCAGAGGTCAGTGGTAGAGCACTTGGTGAGTAAGTGTGTGGTCCTGGGTTCGATCTCCTTCACTGAAAAACTATAAAATAAAATAGATTATGGACTAGAAGACTGAAGAAAGTATTGGTCTGTGGTTCTATTATTTAAGTATATGATGAGTTGCCAATTTCTGCCAGGTGTGATAGTGCACATCTTTAATCCCAGCATTCAGAAGGCAGAGGTAGGAAGATCTCTGTAAGTTCAAAACCAGTCTGGTCTATGCAGCAAGGTCTAGACCAGACAGGGCTACATGGTGAGACCTTGTCTCAGAAAAAAAAAAAAAAAAAACAAGGCTAGCAAGATGACTCAGAGGTTAAGAGCGCTGACTCTTGCAGAAGACCCAGTTTGGTTCCCAGCACCCATGTGGCTGCTTACAAGGTCCTGTAATCCCATTTTCAGGAGATCCTATACCTTTTTGGGTCTTCATGAACTCCTGCACACCTGTGGTACAAATAAACTCACACAGGCATACACACACAACACACACACACACACACACACACAAATTTTTTTAAAAATCTATTGAAATTTCATAATTTTACATGACAATATTTTAAAATACTGTTTTTATGTGTAAGCACAGATTCCAGGCTTTCTTTTGTGTTTTTTAAGTCTGCCTTTTGAATTATTTATTTGCATAAAGATCTGTCAGTGATAGCTAAAAGAACAGATATTTAAATTGAGACAGTGTGTCTTGATTCTCCAGGAAGGCAATGAACCTGCATTTTAATTGCTAACAAATGTAATTATTCAAGCCAGGTGTGAACCATCAAAAGTTAACCATCTCCTCTACTTTCAACAAGTGCTTTCTTTTGGATGAATTTTTAACTATCAGTGCGTGATACTTACATATTTATTAGAGTCTGAGTATGTGGGATGTGTGTGTACGATGTGTGTGAGTGCACATATGGGAGGTCAGAGGACAACTCTGAGGGCTCAGTTCTTTCCTTCACTCTGGGCTTTGGGCGTGGGACTCAAGTGCCCGGCCCGTACAGCAAGCAGCACCTTCACCCAGGGAGTCATGTCAGGCTCATTTGCATGAAATCTTGATGCCACCTTTTGTAGAAACCTACCAGACTCATACTACAGGCACATGATTTTGTTTCTGCTTATAGGTTCCTAGAATATCAAAGCTGCCAACATTTGATTTTAAGACAGTGGTGCCCCATCACAAGTTCTGAGGATCCCCAGGTCCCTCCACACTGTCCTCCACACTGTTAGGGCTGATCCGTAACATAACCGGGTAGTTCCATAATGAGACGAATAGTTTTGTTACTGAAAATATGTGTGTTATATAAACAGTTATTGAAACCATATAATCTACATCGATATCCACTGTGCCTGTAACTTTTCAAATTTAATGAAACTGTCTGTTCGCTGCGGCTGGCCTGGACACGCAAAGGCTCTGTTAGTCCTCAAAACACTAAGGCAAGGCTCACAAAGACACGTGACAACTGCCAAGATCATAATTACTTTTATATTGATTTAAATTTTGTAAAATATTAAAAATTTTATCTCATGGAGAATGGAGAATGGCTTGAAAATATACTGCAGAAAACCTGAGGTAGGGGGATTTTCAAAACCTACATTTAGGTCAAATGTCCACCACTAACATTCTACTGGATGATTCTGGAGCCTTCATGAGGAGGAGAACTACTCTGGAATTTATATTTTGATTCTGTCTCTACAGTAGCTAAGGCTGATTTATTTATCTACTGTCCAGTCTGGAAGATGAACCATTATAAGTAATATATACCAATACTACCTATGCAAATATATCCTGATTATAATTAATAAGTTAGCTTCTCTTTTGTAATGAATTTGGCTTGGTCGATTAGCTTGGTCGATTAGACAAACTACTCCCATCACTTTAAAAGCACGTTGTAATTTTTGACCTCTTCAACCTCTGCTTCATTCAGATCCTACCCATTTTCCTGTATTTTGGGATAATGTTTCCAGTGACTGTAAGCCTCCAAAGAAAGACTGAATTACCCATAGTCATGTTTAACCAGTGGAGAAGTGCATATGCACATGAAATCTGTTGTCCTGGGTTTTGACAAAGTAGAATTTTCCAGTTCAAGGAAAGCAGCTCATTAAGGACGACATTCATCCGAAGCTGGGAAAGGACAGAGGGCAGCTGTGGCGGCTTCTGGAGCCGTCACACTACAGTGCCCCCCTGTGGAGGTTTGGATAAAGCATCTCTTCGATTTCCCATCCTCCATGGCAAGCAAAATCATCACCACATCAGAATCATGGAAATTCTATAAAGTTGAGTGATTGCTTTTAAAAATCTAAAAAGCATTTACGGCTCAGAGGGTTTGCAGGTCAAAATACTACAGGGGACATCAGTTTTTCATCTTTATGTCTTAATTATTTTATTGAAGTAAATTTTTCCCTGGATTTTTACTTAAGTAATCAAATGCTAAAAGGGGAAATCAAAATCTAAAACTTTAGGAAGATAATTTCTTCAGTAAAGACATTTTCAATTTGTTCAATGAAATAATTCCCATGCTAGAAGCATGAAGACTATATAGCATTTTTAATTACTGCATGAAATAGCAATGAAAATTTAATTTAGAATTTATACTCATTTATGTTCATCAATGCATGCAAAAGTGAACTCATTTCAAACTGTTAAACTTTGAAATTTATTATTTTTATATTATGTGTATGAGTGTATTGCCTAAACATATGTAAGTACAGCCATGTCATTCAGTGCCCATGGACGTCAGAAGAAGGTGTCTGACCCCTGGAACTGGGCTTAGGGACAGTTGTGAGCTGCCATGTAGAGCTGGGAATCAAACCTGGGTCCTCTGCAAGAGCAGCCAGTGCTCTTAACAGCTGAGCCAGCTCTCCAGCCCTCAAACTGTTAAACTTTTGTCCCCACTTGAAGAATTAACTTTTTACCTAGGATAAATTAAATGTTGATTTCAAGATGATTTAGTTGATGTGTTCTTTTCTCCCAGTCCTGAACCTCCTTTTATGGTCACTACGGAAATGTCACGTATCACAGGGCACACAACACATACACACACACACACACACACACACACACATTTATGCACATACACATATGTACTCCACAATCTCTTCCTTCTTGATACA
This sequence comes from Eospalax fontanierii, assembly GCA_035773235.1. Lineage (NCBI taxonomy): Eukaryota > Metazoa > Chordata > Mammalia > Rodentia > Spalacidae > Eospalax > Eospalax fontanierii. Next base: position 6,255,658 of record CM069540.1, read on the forward strand.
GATTTCCAAGCAAATTCAAAATATGCCAAATCCTCACAGAGGTGGACTAGCTGTCTGCTGTGCCCTGCGTGCTTTCTCTTTTCCTGCCCGGTTCTCACACTAAGTCCTCAAAGCTTGGGGCCTGCCCTCCCCCTTCCAAGGGAAATTAAATAAGTGTTAGGAAGCACTAGATCCTAATGAAGACTTTCTCTAGAGGTGGGGTGGGAGGGCACCAGAGAGAGTTCAGGGGAAAACCAGAGCATTAGCTGGGACATCCTATTTAGAAATACAATAGAGTCTTGTCTCTTTGAGTAAATCTCTGCAAATGTCTCCTGCAAATGGTAACGGGAAAACACTGGTGTTTTGGTTTAAATGTCTATAATTACAGAGTATTAGGTAACTGGCAACATTCCTAACTGGAGGAATAAGCAGAGCTCTTTCTGAAGTGGTAGCCATGACAGAAAGATTATGTATAAGCGCATGCTAACTAGAAGTATTGAATAAATTCTTCAAATGGAAACAGAACCAGGACGAGAAAGTATGCAGTGAAGCGGGGGACGGTGCTCTTCTGGGCTCCAGAGAGACTCTAGAACCAAGGTTCTCGAAGGCCCAGAATACATGGAGCTCCACAGGCAGACAAAGCTGATATCTAGTGTACCCATGTTTTTGGAACTCAGGCCCTCATGATAGCGGTAGGAGCTCCCACCCACCAAGCCCTCTCCCCAGCCCCTTAGCCTTTTACTTTCTCCATATTTAAAACTTGTAATGAGAGTCTCAGAATCAAAATGTAAATCATACTTTCTCCTCTCCAAAAGCATTTTTTCCTGAGGTTTGATGCCTAGCCCAGTGGCGGAGTGCTGGCCTGACATTCATGAAGCCCTGGGTTTGATCCTCAGCACAGAAAAAGAGGACATTTTTGTATTACCCTATCAAATCATTATTCTAGCATATGCTATATTATATCTTAATAACTATATTGGAAAATAAATTAGTAGTTTAAACTGTCTTACAAACTCTGTATGGTAAACTTTGGTCTATAAGACAATAAAGACAATTATAAGGTAGACAATATTACATAGAGGCAGTTTAGTTTCAGAGGTACCACATGTAGCATACACATTGAGCACACACACAAACACTAAATATTTCCTCATGCGTGCGCACACACACCTCCAGACCATTTTACTCTGGGTGCACATTTAGAACTGCTCTTACCCTCTTAATAAGATGGAATCTGAATTTGGCAGCAGTTGCTGTTTATATGCAAATGGCCATCGCTAATTATAAATGAGGTTTGATTCTGTTCTGTTTCATTTTGTTTTTCTAAGTCATTAAAATAGACCCAGAATCACTACTTGTAACATTTTATTAGTAATTACAGTTACTCTAGCAATCTTTTCCAGGAAAAGCAAGAAACAGAACATGATAACCATGTTTTCAGGTTTTCAAGGACAGCATATAAATAGCCTCTAGATGCATAGGGGAGAAGTCAATTCACTACAAACAGTGCAGGCCTTCAGGATAAGGGGAAACTGTTTCAAATCTCGGTTGAGAGGTTTAGAATCATTTCCACTTGAGAGTGTACAAAACCTGTCTAGAAGATATTCTGTAATTCAGAATGCCCCAATTCAGCCTGGCTTTCTAGCCAATTCATCCAAATTAATGCTTTTTGGTGGATTTGGAAGTAGCTTTAATTCTTCAAAAAAAAAATGAGCTGTTTTTAAAATCTTGTCCCTGCTAACCCCTCATCTACATGTAACTGACAGCAATTTAGCTTGTGCAGTTCAAGCGTGAGACTGTTGTGATAAACGCAGAATTTTGAGCAAAGTTAATTTGGCAGAGTACACACCGCACTTCGAAGTGAAAGCGATTAGGGACAGAGAGACTAACTAGAAAGACAGGAAAATGAGGGTTCACTAAACATGGTGAAGATACACCAGCAGCCGCGGAAGGGGACGGCTATCACACTGTAAAGAAAATTTAATGTAGAAGCTAGTGACCATTTGGATATGAAACACAGGAAGCCAAGAATCTGCAGAGATCTGAGCAAGATCCAAAGATTACCTCTATACAGAGTGAATACGGCATCCATGTAACTAGCAAAACCACTTTTTTCGCAGTACTGGAAGCGTTGTAGTGATGAGTCCAGTGTTAAATACATCAAGAAATGGTAGTGTATAAACAAACAGTATATCCTACAAACAATTAGAGATTCTGGAATAGACAAGCATATTGGAAAAGTCATTGGTTGAACTGGGAGGCCCTCTGTATTCTAGTCTCTCCTACCTCCACTATGGCATCATTATTCAAAGGTACGAGGTCCAAGGTCAGATTGCAATGAGAGTGTATCCTCTGTGGCAGGCTCTGGATGTGTGTGAACAGCACAGGGTAAGCCAGCTTCCAAATGTATGGAACTAGGAGCTAGTCTATGGAAAATTCATCTAAGCATCAGCTGTGTGAAAAGCTATTCAAGTCTTGCCATGAGTTAAATGACATTTTAAGAACTGTAAAATATATTTTTGAAGACTTGGAATAAAAACCAAGGTGCAAATGAAATGCAAACATTTGATTCAATAAATTTTGAATATACCATTTTAACTGTAATTTGGGCAGACTTTTGGAATGTTTTAGTTCAACAAGTGAGAAATGATGTTTTCTGACGTGGGTCCGCAGGACGTGGATCTACATGCGGGACACCTTCTTTTGTCATCTAAAAGATGATTTATTAAAGAACGGAGAAAAAAATCAACATTTGATGAAAGATGGAGCAAGAGCAATATAAATCATCAAAAGTTATTCTGACAACAAAACTTAAACTGCAATTCCTCCAAATTCTAATCCAGGGAAAGTAGTAAAGTTGTAAGAAATGCTTCTCAAGTGGAACCAATGAGCAGACGTCCAGACTGCTGACTGATGCAATCAACAGAGAAGAAAAACGAGACGGCATGGGAAGGGACATTTAAATTCTTTACAGTTTAATTTTTAAAATCCCAATATCCGTTAATGTGCCTTTACAGTGAGGGCATCAACACAAAATGGACAATGAATGTCATACATTCAAGAACAGAGAATATATTAAAAATGTTCCTTACAAAAGAGAACTTGAACCAAACCTTAAATCCATGGCCCACATGGGAAAGAAACTTGCTAAAGTTTTCAGATATTTTGCATCAGTCATAAAATGTGCACAGTGCTATCAGTGAAGAGCTATGAGGCTGAAAGATTCCTAAACTATCAGCGATTTTAAAAAAGGGTATTTCTGTTAACCAAACTTGAGGAAAGAAGGAATATTCCTTCTGTTTGTTCTTTCCATGGAAAATAATAATATTACTTAATAAGTAATAATAATATTGCTGTGTCTGAAGTACTGGTTAGAGTCTTGAGCACCCGAAAGTAAGATAAACTATGGCATAAATGTGATTAAGTCATTAATGTTTTAATTTAATTCATACTTTTGTACTACTTGTAGGATTTTGTTAACTTTAAAATATTTTATTATTTTTATTTTATGTGTATGAGTGTATTACCTGCATGTATGTAAACACACGTGTGTCATGCCATGCCCTCGAAGGTCAGGAGACGTTATTGGATCCTCTGGAACTGGAGTTGTGGATGGTTGATAGCTGCCATGTGGATGCTGGGAACCAAACCGGGGCCCTCTGCAAAAGCAGTCAGTGCTCTTAACCACTGAGCTGTTTCTCCAGCCCTAGATTTTGTTAGATTTTAATAAGTATAACTGCTAATTCTTTTGTTATCCTATATGCTTATGTCTATGAATTCTGCATACTGTGCCTAGGATAAGGGTCTCCCTAAAGGACCAAGAGCCAAAGGATTGGTCCCTGTAGTAGTACTAGGAGCTGGGGATGATTTCAGGAGAAGGGGTCTCGTGGCAAATCCTTCAGTCACTGGGGACAGGCCCTTGATGGGCATACAGCCCTCCTCCTTTATTTTTCTCTCTTTGCTTCTTAGCCATAGGTGAGCACATGGCCCCACAGTGCATTCCAGAGTGATACACTCTCTTTCCTCACCACAAGCCTAAAGCAGTGAGACCAATCACACAGACAAGAACCTCTGAAGCTATGAGTCAAAATAAGCCTTTTCTCTTTCTAAGATGACTACCTCAGATACTTCACTGTAGGGAGGCAAAGCTAACACACACACACGCACACACACACATACATGCACACACACGCACACACGCACAAACACGCACATGGTTCACTCTTGGGCCTATTACAACCTTGGTTGTAATCTCAAACAGTCTGATCGGGGTGTTCTTACCCATGGCTGGACCAGAGAAAGAGGCGGAGCAAGTGGAAGGTGATAGCTGTGGTCAAGGTGTCTTGGAACAGAGGGGAAACACAATGGATTCAGAGTTGACGTCAGATATATTCCAGGGCAGCTCTGTAAGACTTACTGAGCAATGGGATGTCAAGGTGGAGGGAAAGGGAGGTCAAGGCCAGCCCCCCCCCGGGGGGGGGTTCATTGGATAGATGGAGCATGGTCAGCACTGCGACCTGGAGCATCATCGATGGATATTAAAGGAAGCACAGTAGCATTCCCCTGCTTTTGACTTGTCAACTGCACATGATTTCCCCTCTGCCTTTTCTCCCCTCCCAAAATGCCTATCCTGTGGTACCCTGGTGTCCCACTGTGTTAGACTGTAATGCAAAGTAGGCAAGAATCAACTGCTTCGCCCTTGGGAGCATAGGATTTCTCTTCAAATGAGTTTACTATGTTGTAACTACATGTGAGAATCTCTATCAAAACTAGATTCAAATTCCTTTCATAAAAAAGTCAACTGGGCCAGGTATGGTGGTACACGCTTTTGATCCCAGCACTCAGGAGGCAGAGCTGGTCTACACAGTGAGTTCCAAGCCAGTGGGTGCTACAGGGAGACTCTGGCTCAAAAAGCAAAACAAAAGTCAGTTGATAAGAACCCAGACTGGGGATGAAACACCCCAGAGTTAGTAAGTTAGTTCTGTCACTTGGAACAGCATAACCCCAGAGCCTTTTCTTCCTCATCCACACGTGAGAATGAACATACTCTGAGGACTGTCACCAAATAGAAGTAAAACACTCTTCTCATGGTGCACAGGATGGGTTAGCCCTCGGTAATGTGTGGGGTGCATGTGCACTGGCTTTCTTTCCAGTGCAGATAGGACCTATGCACAGATACTAGAAAATAGGAAGCTGGGGAACTCATACTTTGAACATAAGGACATATCTTAAATAATTTCAGGACAAGGTAATAGGTTTCTTCCTCTTGCTGTCCCAGAAAAACGGGAGAAGGGGGACTCGAAGCCACTGCGAGCAAGAATAGCATTGACTGACGCAATCCTTCATCGCACTCTTTAACCTCTGCTTTCTTAATCGTGTGCACAGCAGGGGAAGGATGTGCTAAAACAATTCATGTGTCATGAACAAAACAGCCTCAGAGTTCAGCTTGAAAATCACACTAGGAAAACCACCAGTTGGAAGTAAAGTAATAAGGCCAAATTTATTTTTTTAATTGAGTCTTGAGTTACAAGCAACCCTTTAATTACATTAATCAAGAGACTTCCTCTCCCCAAATGATGAGGGAAACGCATTGTTCTAACTTTTGCTAAATTTGTTTCTAAAAATTGCTGGAGATTATTCAGGCATATGGAAAATAGGCCCCCTGATTTATTTTTCTTTTATTTTTTGCCTCTATCTTTTCAATGTAGCCATAACAAAAGCCAAACACACATTAACTTCTAGACATGACTGTAAGTCACATCGGAAGCATCTGAAGCATTTACATCTTCATGTTTTAAAATGTTAGCATGCATTGACTAGACTAAATCATACTTTGTTGTTGTTAAACTTTAACAGCATCATTTTAATTTTCGATATTCTGACTTTTTAATTTGGGGTATTTCCAAGGAAACTGGCTCTGCTGATTGTATGACTATCAACACCATATTACCTAACTATGTGCAAAACCTCAGGCTTATAGGAAATCAAATAGTTTTCCAAAAGGTCATGTGGTTACTAAATGGCAAAACCAGGTCTGGACTCAGGCCTGTTGACCTCAGCCCTTTGCAGTCTTCATGTGAATCTTTTGCCCTGGAATAGTCTGTCTCTGTTATTTGATGTGTGTCACTTAGCTTTCTTGGTCTGTCTGCCTGTCCCTCTCCCTGCCCAAACCCACCTATATGTTCTTACAGATTCAACTTTGGCATCATCTTCCCATTAAACTGTCCCTGAGTCCTTGGCTTTCTTCCCGTGCCTCGAGATGTACAGGCTGTCCTTCCCTCGGTTTCAGGGCTCCCTTACATACATACACGTGGAACTATCATTTCCCTGGGAATTTCCTTCCATCCTTGTCACCCAGCTACACCCACAAACTAAACTGTGACCCCTTTGACAGTGAGGTCTATGTGTTTTTCATCTCTGAATTCCAAATAACTCTCTTCCTTAGGAGACAAACTAGCCTGTAGTGCACATCCATAGACACCCAGTAAGTCGCAGCAGAGATGGGACACTCTGTCTGCCTGTCTGCCTGTCTGCCTGCCTGCCTGTTTTGAGACAGGGCCTTGCTATGTAGCCCAAGCTGGCCTTGGATTTAAAGTCCTGCTATCTCTGTCTCCCCAGTGCTGGGATTACAGATATGCACCATCACATCCAGTGATAAAAGAGATTTTAAAATATGGAGCGCCTTCCTTGTTTTCTATTAAAAAATGAAAGCTTTAAATAAATGCTAGGAGGTTGGCTTAACTTTTGAAGATACACGAGATTTATGGAGGCAGGCAAAGGGATGCTAAAATTTAAAGCAAGTTACTTAGAATAAGCCCTGAATTGAAATGCCCAAATTTTTACATCTTTACAAGAATATAAAGCATCTTATTTTATATTTCTGTCATTCCCAGTCACAATGTGAGAGTACCATAAAAACATTTTACAGTAAGGACCTTCAGCATGTCCATTAAGCATTTTCTGCTTTCCCTCCTTTAAAATGATGTAATTTAAAGAAGGATGCCATGTAATTTAACCTGTGTCCGAGCGACTCTGAAAACAGAGAATCTTCCTACCAGTGCCATCAGGCATCCTAGAGAAAACTTGTTTGGTCAAGTATTTTCATAAATGAAACTGGTTCAGGAATCCTTGCTTGGGGATGAAACAGGCCTAGGCTGGGCTGAGCTGGCAAATCAGCTCTTCTCACATTAGGAGGCACTAGAAAGCCAGAGCCACTGCTCACTCTCAGCCTGATTTAATACTGCTCTGCAGCAACCCTAGAACCCACCTGGAAAAAAATCCAAACCCAGTGCTTGGAGGAGTCCCAGGAAGAGGAAAGACCAGACTTCCCATAAAAGCGAAGGAAGATTTGCAGACGGCTTTGAGAGGGAGGCACAGTGCAGGACTTCTCACCTCCAAACGCACGCCTTTCCTCCGCAGACTCCCAGGGTGGGAGATCATCTCTCTGCTGCTCTTTCCTTGGATTGTGTCTAGTCTTTGGAAAGGGTAGCAACATTTCAATGTTATTCTTGTGAGTATACAGTCAGCAATGTTTGTCAAGCGCTTTGGGAGGAAAGGACTATATAAATGTCAGCAGTCATGAATATTTGGATTTTTTATATTTAGCTATCAAATGTGTTTTCCATAATCTATCACCAGAGCTCTATTTGTAGCCTGCTAAGTATAAACATTTTAAGTAAAAATAACCACTGGCCAACAACAGTATTTCTTCTGTTCTCCTAAAATCAAAGAAATATTTATCAGAAATTAACGGTTAGACTCAAATTCTCCAAGAGCCAAATTTATCTTGATATGTTTTTTATTTTCCAAGTTGTTTCTTGCCACTCACTCCTGTGGCTTTGGGTCAAGACTAGATGAGGAGCCGACTGACAAAGGGTTCCCCGGACCCCGTTCCCTTCCTCTCGAGCGCTCCTCTGTGACCCTAGCCATCACATTCTCAGTTGTCAGCCACATCGCAGCCTCAGCTCCAACCCAACTGTAGCCATTTTCTTAAGGCATCATCATTGATTGTGCAGGTGTTTGTAACTCCAGCCGTTAAGCACATCTCTAGATCTGCAGACCACAACCCCTTCAAGGACAGAAATCCTGCTTACAACATGTCAAACATGTGAAAAGTGCCTAGATCTGTTGATGCAATGCAAATCTATACTTTACACAAAAGCAAACTGTCCGGTTCAGCATAGAGTTTACTAGCAGGGACCCAGCCATCACCAGGGACCTAGTCATCACCAGGGACTTAGCAATACAGTTCTCATTTGACATCCACCTCTGGCCTATACACACACACACACACACACACACACACACACACAAGTACACACTTGCTCATATACCCATGCACACATGTACACACATATGAAGATACCTGCTCACTCACATACACAATTTCATGCATATATATATATACATGTCCACATGTACCTACATATGCATATACACACCCACATACCTCCAAAAGAAAAAAAGGCCAGTTTGAAGGGATGCAACAGTTATGCTGAACTCCTGCTGGTTCTCTGAAGTTCCAGTACAACCCCTAGTTTAGAGAGGACTGAAGAGTCCAGAGTTTCTGAGCACTTTGCCACTCTATCATGAGAGCTGAAATTTGGATCCCTGCACCCATGTCAGGTAGCTCACAAGCACCTGTAACTCCAGTTCCAAGGGAGCCAACATTCTTTTCTGGCCTCTGTGGGCACACACACAAATAAAATGAAGTAAATCCTAAACAAATAAAAACAAAAAGCAAGAGAGTTAAGAGTCTCTTGCCATGTGCCCTATTCACTAATGCATGTCTTAAAACCAACTAGGTCCACTATCCACTAATGCATGTCTTAAAACCAACTAGGTCCTCATACTGGACTTGACTTATAAGAACAAGAATAGGGGGCTCAGTAGTTAAGACCACTGGCTGCTCTGGCAGAGAACTTGCGTCTGGTTCCCAGCATCCACATGGCAGCTAACAATCATGTGTAACTCCCTCCAGTCCATGGTATCCAACACTCTCTTCTGTGCTCTGAAGGCATTGTTCACAGGTGGTGCTCTTATATACATGCAGGCAAAACATATGTGTACATGAAATAAAAATAAATAAAATATAAAAAGGAATTTTAATAAAAAAGAACAGGTCAAAACAGCCTGGCAGAGTTCAGGAAAGGAGCATCCAGAGCACAGCCTGTGCTCTCTGCGGCTCAAGCCCTTCCTTTCTATCAGTACTAAACTCCACTCTTGTTTTAATAATAATAACTGTAAATATAATAATAAAACCTTGTTTATATAAGAGGTCCATCTTGTTAAAATACACTGAGGCTCATGGAACTTTATAGGGCTCAGTTTATGTTCTCTTTGACGATTTAAAGGTGATAACGGCTCATGATTCATTACCACCTAGTTCTGAATTTTAATAATAGAATGACTCATGAGTTATATGTCTCTTGGAGAACAAGCTTGGTTAAAACCCTTGCAGTTGTTTTTTACTGGGGTCATCTGAGCCACAGTCCCCAGAATTTTCATGGAAGGGACATGCTTTGTGTGTGCTGGACTCTTGTAGTCTGCAATGGCTGGTGCTGGGTCTACGCATTAGGAGTTCTCAGTGTCAGCCCCATGAGTTAAAGCTTGGTTTAGACCAACTTCCTATGCACTTACTTCCTGTTCATCTATAAATCAGCCTTCATCATGTGGTGATCAGAAACTTCCATCGAGCAGGCAGAGCACCTAGACTGTGTACTAACTATCCCGTATGGAACAGCACTTAGAACACTGTGCCATGACTGTAACCAAACACATTTCATGGTCACTAGAACCTACTTAGGGAATATTCTATGTTCTCACTTTTTCTGTGGCGCTGTTTGGTATTTATGAGGAAGTAATAGGAAATGAACTTAAATAGAAACACTTCTCATGTCTTACCCTGCAAACAAAAAAAAAAGCCATAATTTACAATAAATTAGCACAGCAGTTGTTAGTGCAACACAGCTTTACTTTGCAACTCTCACACCTAGGCTCAAAGATGACACTTCTTCTGAGAAGGTATTTGTTCTAAGGTCGTTCTATATGTGATTCAACCTGACAGATGCTAGAGAGATGGTGAAGTTCAGAGACATACTGGCAGACACCATAAAAAATTCTTGTTAAAATAATAAAGAGTTATATGTAGCAACGGAAAAACGGATCTGATAAAAGAATGGACCCTTTACAATGTTACACTTCCCGTGTCTAAGACCAAGGGGAAATCACTCACCAATGAGCAAATAGATGAACCAATTACCACAAAATGCACTGTATGGTTGAAGGTGGCAATTTAGGAAGGAAGAATATTATCTTTTCAGCAGTCCGTGTTTACACATCACTGTTAAGCACAATGGAAATAAAAAGCCTCTAATACAAACAGAAGCTAAAGAAACCGAGTGTGTCTTTTCCTAACATTTTGATAGTCTAGCTGTTCCACAGAACATGCCTTAAACACCAGGTCCTTCAAAGGTAAAGCCTTCCCCTCCTCCAGGGCCAGTGATGATGATCAGATGGCTGATGTTTACAATGAGACTCACAATCAGAGATATGTTAAAGCTTAATTGCAGACTGTATAATTAGATTAACCCAATTAACGCAATAGCTCTGTTTTGCAATGTACCTTTATTATCTGAATGGTTTGCAGTCCTGGTTTCTTATTTCTAGCAGGAGAATCTTGAAACAGTCACTTGGGGTTCTTGCTTCTTTCCGATTACTGAAACAGTGTTAGCTTTGCTGGTGTTGATTCATACGGGTGTTCTTGACTAAAAGCAGGTTGCCTAATTCACAGAGTTCACTTTTAGATATGAGAAGTTCCCTGGCTCTAGTAACTGAACCCCTGGGGGCCAGATTCCAGGGCTACATCAGCAACATCACCCACCCTCCCACCAGTGCTGTGTTCCTATAAGAGTAGGAACCTGAAAGATGCTTCAAAGGTTCTGCTGGTCCCAAACAATTCCTTTCGTAGGGAGCAGGCTACGCTCATGCTGAAACTTCAGTCTCTTCATTATATAACTCCACCTAGCAGTGTTAACCATATGACACCACAGACTATATTCTCACTCTTAATTATTTGATAAGTATTTATTACTGCCCCACTATCAGCCGCCTGCCAGCCCCACACACATACTGTTAACCACACATGCATACATCTGCACATACATGCATGTGCACACTTTTAAGTCTTCCTACACATCACATGTGAAGTTCTTTTCATCCTTTGATCTAAACCTCACTAAAACCCGTGGACTGCCTACCCATGGCTGTTCCTATGTTATAGATGAACAAAGGACAGGTCTCGTTCTGGGATCAGGACTGAGAGGTGCTGTCCCAGCCGAAGTTATGCCTTTTACTCTTTCTATGGCAGAGTTTCAACGCAGCGGATGAAAGTTCTCAGGGCTGGGCTTGTGACACACTCTCTGTGTAGTACTGCAAATTTCTACCCTGTTTCCCACTCAGAAATGAATGTTTGGGAGCATGAAAATGATCTTCTAGAAGCCACAGGACAGACGCAGACCTTTCAGGGCAGCTGTTGAGACAATACAGGGCACCCAAGGGTCTCAGCTAGGAAAGCAGCTTGGCACCACACACCTTGGAGTGATTCCTTTCACTAAGAGGATGTGGCCAATTGGGAATGAGCGGCCAGGGGAGCAAAGAAACTCACCCCAACTGAACTAATATCACATTCACCCAGGTTTGCCTTGAAAATCATATCAGCCATGAAAACATTATTTCCCAGCCGTCCTCTGTCCAGAGTCATTGGGCCATATTTAATTTTAATCATTAATATGTAAAAATAATAAAAGCCACCAAAACAGTCTACAGTCAATTTTATGATAAAATAAATGTGCTTCCTCACCCTCACTGGTGTTTTAAATGGCCTCCAGAAAGTTTTTTGGAACTAAGCATTAATTAAAAATATGGAAATGGGTTTCAAGCATATTATATAGTGCAGGGTGTAAGAGGCTCTGTGCACACAGGCAGCCTCTCCTCAGTGTGTTCTAACTGTCTAAGTTGTTGGTTGTTTTCCCACGTGCCTCTTCCTGGAGAAAACTATAATTTCATTGACAACAGTAATTACAATTACAACGAACAGGACCAATTGCTAGCTGGGCCAAGCCTGCAGCTCTGGTCGCCAAGGTGAACTGATGGTCCTGTTCTGTTATACAAACGGATTAAACATGTTCTCAGGTTCCTTTAGAAACCCAATGCTTTTTATGTCTGTCCATGTTTGAAAAGTTCACCCTCCCTGCCTCGGCTGCACTGCTTTATTTTTGGAACAAAGCTCTGTGGTCTCTGTGCTGAGAGGTGGAAGCTATCTTTCCGAATTACTGGAGAACTTTCGTTTCCAGTTTCCTACCTGTCCACATCATTTTATTTTTCTGAGCCTCTACTTCCTCACCCATAAACAAGAGACAGATATTTTGGCTAATCTATAAAGAAGGGGTACAGGATTCAAATTACCTCCAAGGATTAGATATGCAGGCTTTGTTGTCAAATAGATTCGGATTCAGAGTCTGACCAGATGTCATCATTTTCTACTTGTGTGAACCTAGCTGAGTTATTTAATCTGTTTCAACTTCAGATTTTTTTTTTCATCTAAAAAAAAAAATGAGTTCAGGCTGGGGCTGGAGGGATGACTCAGCAGTTAAAAGCACTTGCTGCTCTCACAGAGTAGCTGGGTTCCCAGCATCCACATGGCAGGTCACAACCACTGTAACCCTAGTTCCAGGGGATCTGGTCCCCTCAGGCATCAAGCATGCATGTGGTGCACATACACACATGCAGGCAAAACGTTCATACCCATAAAGTAAATGAAATATTTTAAATGAGGTCAATAGAACTTTCAGAACACGATGCCCATAACCTGCTTGTAACCAGGTCAATGCGAGCTGCAGAGCAAAGTCCCCGGTACCTTTATTCTCCTCATCGCCATTTCCTTTCCTGAGTGGTGGCTGGTTCTGCTTTGGGGTCTTCCCTGATGCACAGCTCCAGTGAGTACCGTTCATGTTTATTGGAGTGGAGGGTGCCGGTGGGGAGAAGGCCATGGGAAAGCAATGTGAACTGTGCCTCCTGGAGCAGGCTGCTCCACAACCTGTAAAGGGTTAGTGACATCATATCCGATCCATTGGGAGTTAGGTTGGTGGCATCTCCAGAGAACTGTTTAGAAGTTGTGACTATACTGTGCCTAGAAGACAGGAACTGGGTAGATGATTCAGTGAGCAAAGTACTTGGTCTGAGGACTGGCGTCTGGACCCCTGCAGCCACATGAATGCCTAGGAACATGGTGGCCCACCCATAATTCCAGTACTTGGAAGCTGGACAGCTAGGCTCACCCAGTCAATGAACTCAGGACTCAAGTGAGAGACCCTGCCTCAATATATAAAGTGGGGAGGGGTCAAAGAGGACACCAAAGATTGCCCTTAGGCATCCACACACATGTTCACAGGCATATTCACACGTGTGCCCACCCATATGCAAACATGCATATAGATGAAAAAAATTCAAACACAACCATCATTGAGTTCATATATAAATTACATGATCAGTCTGTTAAAAAACAACTTTCAATGTAATCAAATCAGTGAGAATCTGCTTAATTTTTCGGCATCCTGCTACTGAGACAGATGTTCTGTGGATAACTGACCCATCAGGAGCTGCTGTGCTACAGGCGCTGGGTTAGCTAAAAATGGGATTATTTTCATCACATAAATCTTGATCAAACCCAACTGTAGCTTATCAAACAGACTAGAGCACCATATATGGTTTAAATGAATGCATACCCCCCTGCAAGCCCCTGATCTCAGAGTACCTGAGGTAAGGCATGCCTGGTACCCTCAGGGTGTCTCCACAGGATGGGAGATGGCACATGCACGGTCGCGACTCAAGGGCAACGTGACAAGCGCCCTGTAAGAGAAGTAAGCAAACTGAAAGCACACAGGAAGAGAAAGAAAACTACACTGCACTGAACAAGAGGGTCAGAAGACCAGCTGAAATGATGGTGGCAGTGTTGAGGATAAGAGGTTAGGGAGTGCACCGCCCAGGCAGGTGGAGGGAGAGCAACCAACGTGCTTTTCTCTTTCCTTCTTTCCTTTCTTTTTCTTTTCAGTTTCTATTATTTTTATTATTGTTATTGTTATTATTTTTGTGTATGCATGATGTGTGCCATGGCACATACGTGGAGGCCAGAGGACAGCTCTGTAGAGCCTGTTCTCTCCTTCCACATTCTTACAGGGAGCAAATTCAGGCTGCCAAACTTGTGTAACAAGCAACTTTACTTGCTGAGCCATTTCACTTAACCATTCTTCTCTCCTTCCCTCCCTTCTTTCATTGCTTTCTATTTGTCTCTTTGTTTGCTTGTTTATGAAGCACCCATTATGTTCCAGGCACTTTGCAGGTTAGAAAGGAATTAGAAAAACTTAGTAGTTCAGCACAGCCAGTACTCAGGATCTTCGAAGAACTTGGATTTAAAAGTTGCAGATGAGCATTGTCATGAAAAATAAAAGGGGGAAGGTATCACAGACATCGTGAAACATGCTGTAAGTGTCCCAGAGAGTTTTCTGGCCGATTTACTGTTAGAAACGAGGGAGAAAGAATAACCACAGTATTTTGAATCCAGTAAGCCTAGAAGCTGGTGATGCTGCTGGGAGCCACGATGAGGAGTGGAGGAGGAGGAGGAGGAGGCTTGGGAAGATAACGCAGGAGGCACAAATGGACAAGCCTCAGCCTGTCAAAGAACTGCCATCAGCAATGAGTGAATGTTCTAAGCATTTTCCGCACTGTGACAGGAAATCACTGGGCCTGTGGTCTGCTAGGCAGATGGCTCCTGAGTCTTGTTTAAATAGAGCCGAAGCTGCTTGAAGCTTGGTAACAAAGACTATGACATCTGAGCTGGACCAGAGATGAGTTAAGGCAACTCCTTAACACCACAACTAAGGAACCAATCACCCTCAGGCATAATAGTGGGGGTGGAGGGTGGGAGGTGGGGGCAGGTGGGGGCGGGGGAATCCAGGACTCCTATATACATTGAAGGGTGGAAAAATCCAGATTTCTAGCACATTCCAACCTAAAGATGTCACCTAAATGTTTCCAAAAACTAGACTGGTTAGGGCTAGAAAGATGCTCAGTGGTTGAGAGCATGGGCTGCTCTTGCAAAGGACCTGGGTATGATTCCCAGCACCTATATGTCGACTAACAACCCTCTGTAACTCCAGTTCCAGGGGATTTGATGCCCTCTTCTGACCTCCATGGGCATTGCAGGACACAGGTGCACTTAAATACATGCAGGAAATATATTCATACACATAAAAATAAAATAAAAATAATAAACTATGTTTTAAAATAAAAATAAACTTGGCATAATTTACCAAGTTTAGGCAAAAATCCTTTTTTGAGCATTTTACAAAGTACCATTGTGTCTATGAAAAACTCAAGAACCTTAAACTACCTTCTAAGCTGTCCTTTACAAGAGAAAGAATGCTTTCTCCATGTCCTCACCATGCAGACAGGCCCTACATAGAGAACAAAGCCTAAGAGGAGAGCTCAGACTCCTCAGGAACAAGCTTTCTCCACAACAGCAAGCCCATAAAAGCCTTCTGTAGCCATTTCCTCCAAAACAAAAACCCCTTCCCTGTCATCCCCAGCACAAGTAAAAGGTCAGGAAGTAGAAATTGAAAGGAAAAAGAGAGGGCAGATGTGAGCAGAGCTACATGGAGAGAGAAACATTTATAACTGTGACAGCATGTTTCCTAGTAATAATTTATGAGCCTATTGGAGAAAAGAAACACATAAACTACGAATAAAATATCCAAAATGTAAACATCATGCCTTCTGCAGATTTTCTTTAGTTAGAAACGCAGGTTGAGGTTGTCTGAAGCAAAGGCTCCATTTCTGTGGTCTCCCGCTTCCCTGATGCTCAGGGTTACCGGCTGATTTACAACTTCCTGTGTTGTTTTTCAAATCTATATTTGTCAGCACATTTTTAATGTCAGATTACTTAAAATAGAGACCTTAGGTCTATGAGGTCAGGAATAATAACACTGCATTGACTTCTCCCAGCATTCCCTGGTCTTTTATAAACACTCTAAGCATTTGGGCCACAAACGATATAATTCTAAATGAAATTTGTTTCAATATAGTTTTAAGAAAGTTTTTTTTTTTCTTCCCAGTTTTCCTAATGACTCCAAGGCTGAAGTGAAGTTCAATCAGAATGCTTTGAAGTTGAGTGAGTTATGTGTACAGCTATGTCTGAATAGTGGCTGCCTCCTCTCATTTGGGGATTTTAAACTATCAAAATAACCGAAAATTCATGAAAAAAATCAAGACTAGAACCAAAGATTTCGGATTTCTCCCTCGTAGTTTCTTTTCTACCAATTATAATTTATTGTCTCCAATAATTTCTGCAAATTCCAGATACTAGTTTTTTTTTTTTCAAAAAAAAAAACATTTTCCCAGCGATGAAAGTCACGACGTAGTTCATCTGTGTGCCTGCCCGCTGCAGCACAATGGCCAAGAAGCACATGTAAAAACGCAAATGTAAAATCAAAATAGCAAAGTTTCTATCTGATCATTCAAAGCAGGCTTTCCACCCAGATAGGTGATAATAGCTTACCTTGCCTTTTAGTATTCTGCCTCATTGGCTAAGAGAGCTATTTAACTTAACTCTTACAAAAGAGGTAATGTGGAGTGCTTACTTCAGTGTTTGGTACAAAAAGCCTCAAAAGTAATCCAACATCCGAAATGAAACTCAACAAAAATCTGTGTGTGACTGCAGTTGTCTGGGATATTCCTGAGGTCCCCAGGGGCGTTCTAACGTAGTATAATCTGTGGGCTGCACCGGCTCTCGAGTGGTCTCTAAAACAATATGTTTTTGAGAAGAATTAGGTGTTTCCCAGCTATTTATAACAGAACCCCTTTCTGACTCTTCCCCATGAGGGTGCTACAAATAGTCAAACTAAGAATCAGAAGTACCAAGCCAAACTTAGTGCTTTCAAGAGCTCCATACCTCATTTCCACAAGAAAGACCTTGAGAGCCTGTCCTGTGATGCGCTGACTCCTTTCACCCATCTTTGTTCAAGGGGATCTGTGAAATGGGCGGGGTCTAGGCCACCACAGGCCACATTAGACACAGAAAAACAGAAGATGGAGTGATAAACTGGGGAGGGAGGAGGCAGAGAGGGAGTGAAGGAGGGAGAGAGGGGAGAGAGGAAGATGGGGGAGGGGAGGAGTGGGAAAGGGAGAGGGGAGAAGGGGGAGGGAGGGAGGTCGAGTTTCTCATATGCTGTAAGCACACACCCCCTTCTTCAACTAAGCACCTGATTTGCCTTAGCTCCGAGGAGGCCTCACCACTGTGAACTACCCAGTAAGTCACACTACCTACCAAAGGGAAGCATGTTGGGTCTGGGCCATAGTGAATGTGTTTGATATTTGAAAGACTGTCATCAAAGGGAAGCACTGTAATAGTATGTCTTAGTGCATTAATCAGGCTGCCTAGGCACACAAGAAATGCAGGTAGCAAAGCCCCGTGTGGTCAAAGATGGCTGCTGTAATCTGCCTTCCAGTGACCCTATCAGAAAGACGATCCCTTCAATAATAACAGTAATTATAAATAATAATAAGGCGTATAATGCCTTTCCCTTTGAAGAACTCCCGGCATCTTCATCCACATTATCTAATTTGTGCCTGACACGATTTGCTGCAGTAACCAGGTAGCAATTTTCATTATCTTTGTTCCACAGATAAATAAACTGAGTCCTGGGGATTTTCTCTGCATCACACAATTAGGAATGGAGCCAAGCCTAAAGTCTGTAATTCAGCGATCCATCTTCCAGATTATTGAGTGTTCAGAAAATATCTGGGCCTCTGAAGAACAGTTCTATCCCTCAGGAAATGTTTGTACCAGAGCCAGACTAAAACATCTTTTCCTTTTAAATTGCATTTACACCACAAGATGATAGTCTTTTTCTGAGTCATTAGAGAGGATCTTATTGTCTGACGTCATTAAGATAAGCCTAGTAGGGTTTTGTTTCAAATAGTAATAGCATTGGCCCCAAAGAGAAGTCTGCTTAGAAATCCTTAGGATCTCTGAAAGACTCTAGAATCAGGTCCTTTAACAATCCAACTTTCTGAAACATTATTAGAGCTTAAGTTAAACAAGATCAAGTCAAGATACATACATAAAAATGGGCCCAAGGTGTGAACTGGTGTATCCCAGCCAGATTGCAAATTGGTTTTCTGGGGCCTGCCAATTTAAATTCCTCCCTGTAGCCTCCGCTGGAGTAGGTAGGGCTTCTTCATCTCCTGCCCTGACTTGTTCTGTGGTGCCATCCCCTGTTTAGGTGATTAGCATGTGTGGATCTAATAGTCCCAAAGCTCTATGGAGTTATAAATGTTTAAGCTACCAGTCTGCAGTGATAAAAATAGAAGTTGCCATTAGATGCCTGCTCACACCCCGAAGAAGCCTGGCAACGTTTTGAACCTTTTCAAAATGTAAATACTGCATATTAAGCATAAGAGAGAAAAATTAATGTGCTGCCTTTGCAAATTCAGTTCCAAGTCAGAAACCCAAAGGAAGAGGAGGAGGAGAAGGACAGGAGGATTTCTGGATCATTCTCAGGGCCTATGAAAACGTTTGTAATGGCCAGAACATAAAAGAAAAACACTCCAGAAATGGAAAGATTGGTCTTGGATAATCTCAACTGTTGAATTTCCTCTTTTCAAAAAAAATTTCTACTTTCCCTATGGCCTAGGTCTGCTACCCAGCAGGTGGTATTCCTGACATAAGCTGTGAGTTTTAAGAAATATTTTGTGGGCAGTGAGGTTTTTTTTTTTTTTTTTTGGTTGTTGTTAAAAATTTCCAGAACCACACAAGTTCTTCTCAATTAGACTTGCAAATGAGTCACACCCTTTCTTCAAGGGGGGAGTAAAACATTACAGGAATTTTTTGTGCTTTTCATTCCCCCTCAGTTAATAGTGGGGAAAGTTGGCAATAAAGTTTGCTTTTTGAAACTTTGACATATTTTAGTAAGTTCTGATTTACATATGAAGTCATCCTCTGACAATTCCAAACAAATGTCTTTTCAAAGCAAACCCACTTTTTTGTCTGTGTGCCTGTGGCTCAAAAAAGGACTGAACAGATTTGTCTTGCTTTGTATCACTCAAACGAGTGGAAAGTTATACTCCCGATGGAATTTTTAATATCATGGATAATTTAGTAATAGATCTTAATAACTTCATATTTGCCACTTTAAGGATTTTTAAGGATGTGAACATTACCCACAAACACCTTCGTGTCCCCCAGAGCAACCTTAACTGCGGAGAAGGAAGAGACTTGAGTGAGGCCGCTGGCAGTGTCAGGCAGAAAGGTGGAGAGGCCAGTGGCCCAGGGGTGTGGGGAAATCTCGAGGCTTCTCCAGGACACTAGGATCTGGAGACAGGCTGACTTCCTATAAGGATGTTTTCAGATCCAAGCTGACTCTCCAGAAGAGGTCAAACTCTCTAGCATTTATTCCCATGTACATATCCAGTTCCTATTGAATATACAACGTTTCAAAAGATTTCTGGTGACTTCACTTGGCTCATAAGAGCTTGCATTTTTTTATACAAAATGGCACAAAATGTTTGATGATGAAATTTTGTACTGATGGGCATTAAATTCTGCCAAAAAAGCCATATTCATTTGATATTCCTTAAATATACAAGTCAACTAAAGCACAGATTATAAACCATTTTACATAACGCAAATGCAATATGCACGTAATGAACAATATAACCAAGTTAAGGTAATTTCATGTAACAGATAACATCTGGGGAAAATGCAGATCAGTAAGTCATGCAAAGCTGATTTTCAAGTGACCGCATCTGTGGACATTATTTATCGAATGTTCACTTAACAGTCCATTATTCTGTTTAGAAATCTATCCTTTTCTTTATTAGAGCTTTTAACGTACTCACCTTGGTCCAAATGGTCTGCTCATATCAGAAAAAAAAAAAAAAAAGGCACTCACATGGGACAGGCTGGTTCTGTTTATTATGTCCATTTGTATGCAGGCATTCCAAAACGGCAAGTGAGGCACATTTACTGCTTTTCATTCAAAGTAATATTTGAAAGCCAAGCAAAACCAATCATTTGGCCAAATGGATGTATGTACATAATCAGAAACTCCTGATTTTTAATCTCAGTATTAGGCCCCGGGCAAGTCACTGAAAATCCTCCTTTTGTTTCTTGATCTGAATATTGTGGGCACTATTCTTGTGTGGGGAAAGGGGGTTGGCTAAATCATGCCAAATAAAGTTCTTTCTTTTTTTAATAAACTTACTTTATCCTTTTTCTGTTTTTATTTTTCTAGATTTAAGAGGTAACATAACATAGACTTTTGAGGGAAAAAAAATGAGACAATTACCATCCTACAGGAATGTATAAAAATAGTTATAAAACTGGCTTTATTTAATTTGCTTCAACTATTCATAGACTTGAGGAAATTATAACGTTCTTTCAGAAAATCTAACTTAATAAAGCTGACCATGTCTCTCTGTTTTAAATAGATTTTATTACAGAGCCAGTGATGTTGTAAAACATGAGGTTTTGTTAAAAAAAAAAATACAAAGACCTAATTGTATTTTTTTAACTATTGCATCAGACGGTTCTGTTTAAATATGTTTGCCAGCGCTGTGTGCTCACCACGATTATTGATTCTAATTTTCCTTGAACTTGTTTTTTTAAAGAAGGCTACCATCTTTAATAGGGAAAATTTCACTGTGATACTCTGGAGCATTTTATTTATTTCAAACCATGTATTTAAAACTGTTCCTTCTTATTATTAGTGAAAACTTCATTTGTGCCTTCATCTGAGTTAGGACATTGCCCTTCCCTACAGTAACCCTCTAACATAGCTAAATTTAATTCTTCATGAAAAAGGAAAACATAGCTGTGCTTTGATTTGCTAATAGTATGCAAAGCTACAAAGAAAAGAAATTATCACAACCAGTTCTATACACAAATTAAACCAGTTTAATAGTTATAGGAATGACACACGTTAAAAAAAAAAAAATCAAGAAAAAAAAAGCTCAACACTTAGCCATAACTTCAGCTTCCCTCTACCGGAGGAAGAGGGTGGAGCGGGTGTGAAGCCAGTGAGATATGAGTTGCCAAGTGTGTGCCCAAGTGTGTGCCCAAGTGTGTGCCAGGACACACACACACACACACACACATGAACACACACATGAACACACACACATGAAGGAAAGCTTCAGTCTACTGAAGGAAGAAGATACGGAACCAGGGAGATCTGAGTTTCCAAATGTGTGCCCAGGAGACATAGATGGACACACACACACACACACACAGAGCTGCAGAGACCAGATGCCCAAAGACATACACATACATACATATACACGTATAACACACAAATTTATATATGCATATACATATCTACAGAAATTAATATATACACAGATAGACACATACAAATACATGCACCCAAACACATATACACACATACACATGCATTCACACAGATGCAGAAATACACATATACATTTATTGATATGTATATACAGACACACATAAACACATTTGTACATACGTATACACACATACATATATACACACATTTACAGACATACATACACATCTACACAGACATATACACACAGGCATTCATATATACACATATATACACATACACACAAATTCATAGACACAGAAATACACATGTACACACACATATACCATATGTATAGTGACACATTTACACATACATGCATGTGTACACACCCATGCACATATACGTATTCACACAGTGATGAATGTGGGAAAGTTACTGTGCAAGTTACTGAGATGACTCATAAAGAAATGGAGGTGCTGTGGAGAGGCTCACTGGGTAAGAGTGCTCGCTGTGCTGAGTTCAGATCCCCAGCATCCACAGAAAAACGTGCATGGCCTAGGGAACCTGTAAGCTCGGGCTGCAGGGCAGGGACAGGAGGATGGATGGTGCCTGCTGACTGCCGGCCCAACTCCAGACTGAGCGAGAAACTCCATCTCAAGGGAAAGGTGGGGAGAGGGCAAGATTCCAAAGTCCTCCTTTGGCCTCCCCAAGTGTGCATGGCACACTTGCACCTGCACACACAGGTGAGCAAGTTATACAGCACACGTACACACAAATGCAGATACACACACCAAAAGAAGGAAGGAGAGAGGGTGTGAGAGGAGAGAAGCACTTGCCGCTCTCACAGAGGCCTGATTTCCGTTCCCACCATCCATGCCAGGCAGCTCGGAACCACCTGCAGCTCCAGCTCCAGGGGATCCGATGCCCTCTGTTGGACTCTAAGTGCACCCACAGACGCGGCATGCATACAAGACACACACATAAAAATGTTTTTAAAAAAGAAAGGACGAAATGCAAACCACAGAGGGGTGAAGGTAAAACGTGAGGCAGGCACCAATTTCTGTTTGCATTTCAACGGATAATAACAATGATGACTGGCTCCAGAGGGCAGCTGGGAGAAAGCTAGACTGCAGAAAGGCTCACTCTGTGTTCAGGGAAGAAGAGCAGTAACAGGAATGTGGTGACAGGTTGTCCTTCATCACAAAGAAAGGCGCTTCCCCCTCTCGCCAGCACAGGCCCACAAGCTGTCAACCAGTAAGTCAACTCCAGTCCTTCCTCTTCTGCTAGCCTCACTCACCACCCCCCACAGGCACACTGCAGTGAACTCTGCTCCCAGCATATACTGAAGCCCCTACCAAACTGACCTCCATCCTCCTGTCTCCGACTTCCATGGGACCTTCTTTATTTTACTTATAATGTTTAAAAAGGAGGTGTCCTTTTCTTTGCTTGGGAAAATGAAGAGCAATGGCAGATGTGCGCATCTGCAAGGCAAGAGTGCTGGGAAGGGCACCAGGCCCTCTGTGAGAAGGCAAAATGCTTCTATGCCCCCTTAGTAAAAAGTAGCTCGCCAACATGATGAGGATGACATCCCACTGTTCTGATTAACATTTAATCTACTTAAGATAAACAGTCTGAAGTGATGTCATAGAACAGAAGAAAAATTAAGTGCTTAACGATATCAATAACTTCCCAGTATGGCCACTTTAGGACATATTACAATTTACTGAAAATTTCAGACCTAAGAAGTCAGCCCACCAGGCTTTAATGCCATTGCTGTCACTAAATAATTATCTGACCTTGGCCAATCATTTAGCCACCCCATTGCCAAATTTCCTCGCCTTGCTTCTGTAGATTTACAACTAATCGGCAATTTTCTGTAAGCTTAAGTAAAACTTATTAAAGAAATGCAGTTCAAAATATACATGCACAGTTAAAAGCAAGAAAATCTCAGCTTCCAGCATACTCCGAAGCCTATCTAAATGAAGCGCTCTAATATGCAAATGATGGGATGTGGCAGGGAGAAGTTAGACGTGCTGGCTCTTGCAGGACTTTTTTCCTCAGGCATCCTAAGATGGTAACTGGGGAATCTACACATCTCCAGACTTGTGTCTTCAGACTTGTACGCTCAGGATGTATCTCTGTCAGCGAGCAGTGAGTGGCTTCATCCTAGAGCTGCAGTAACAAACTCATGAGATTTCACTATGTAAACGTGAACAAGTTATTGATTTACAGTGAAAGTCACAAAAAGCAGAATACTGGAGTGGGCATGTCTTTACAGATCAACTGAGATGGGAAATTGAATTATGGTCAAAACAGTGCTTGTTAAACATGAAATTAGAACAAGAGGAACTAACTGAGTGATCCAGGGGTTTAGTGCTGATGACACCCTGTCTTCTCTGTCACTCCCCTGAGTGGTGGCGGGATGGACCCTGCCCACACTGGAGCCCCTGGCGGTCCCTCCTCACGTCCCCCTGTGAGGGTTGGTCTCCTCCCTTGACTTCGAACTCCGCCCTTGTGTTTTCTGGAATTCCCTCTGATCCCCAGTGCACCGGCCTTACGTGACTGTACAGTGACAGAGCTTTCACTGTCTTCTCGCCAGCTTCTCTCTCTTTCTCTCTCTCTCTCCTTCTGTCTCTCTTTTTCTCTGTCTCTCTCTGTATATATGTCTCTGTCTCTCTCTGTGTATCTCTGCATTTAGCAGTCAGAGATCAGCTTTGGGTGTTGTTCCTCTGATATCATCCACCTCTTCTTTTTTTTTTGAGACAGGGTCTCTTACTGATTGGGAACTCACAAGTACATGAGGCTGGCTGGCCAGTGAGCCTCAGGGATCCTCCTATCTCTGCCTTCCTAGTGCTGAGATTACAAGCACATGTCACTACACCTGGGTTTTTGTGGGTTCTTGGGACCGAACTCAGGTCCCCTTGCTTGGAAAGCAAGTGCTTTACAGATTGAGCCATCTCTCCAGTCCCATCACCAGGTTCTCCATAGCCACTTCACTAATGTCCACATGAGCAGCCACATTCTGTTGAGTATTGTCAGCCAGCACCAGGCTATGACTTGGTATATACTAAGTAGCCAGTCCTCTGTCAGAAATAGGGGTCTGAAGCTTGGCTACCCTACAAAGACAAGTGAGAGATGGAGGCTTGACAATCAACGTGTCCAAATGAACCCTCAACCACACAGTGTACAAGTGCACTAGGTGACCAAGAGTGATAGCACTGGGATTCAGAGGAGATGGTACTCCAACAAGATACCAGGCTTGGAAATAGGCCACTCGTGTAAGGGAATGGCTAAGATGGAGTCACTCAGCAAAAGCTTTTCTCTTTCCAGCAAACCATAGAAGTGGTCAAGCCTGCAGACCACCCTTTCCCAGCTCCTTTGGAGGAAGGCATCTCACTGGATATTTACTCAGCATTCATAGAGCCACAGCCAACCCTGGATACTGAACCAAAGGTAGGTTTCCTACAGTCTTTCCATTCTGCCTGCCTGAGCATTGGTTGGGTGGGGAAGGAAACAACTCAGTGTTCCTTCATTATCTTTGCCTCTGACTTTTCCACAGCCAGGTATAAATATTTCTTCCAGAGGTGATACATACACAGGTCAGCGGGCAGCGACCAGGAGTTTTAATCTCTTCTACTCTATACCTCCAAGTCTCTACCTTTACATCCCCCAAAGTGCTGGGGAATTAAGGCTGCTTACTTTCAATATTTGAATGTGCATCTATCCAATGTTTTAGGTGCTGGATCAGGAACAAGGCCCTCAGGAGATCCAGCCAGAAAGGGACACGGCAGATGTGGATCCTTTGGTTGGCTTCACCATTGAAGATGTAAAATCAGCACTGGCTCGAATCACGGATGAGGTTTTAATGAATGTACAGGTACTCAGCATTACACTGAACTCACGTTGTGCTTGGTGAATTAATTAGCCAGCCTTAGACTTGACTTCTATGAAACTTGACTTCTATGTCCCCTTTGAGCAGGCAAGAGCAACATACCAGTTCTCACACTCTATTTCGCATGAGCACGTAACCCTCAGTTGAGTCTTCTGGAGTCGATAAGAGCACAAAACAGATTTGCCAGTGGCACTTGGCATGGTGTGTGTTATCAGTTTGCAAAATCAGTCAGCACCGAAGCCCCAGAAAAAACAGCATGAAGACTCTAAGCCTGGTTACATGGCAAACGTGGTTTTCGCGAGCATGATTGGCATGATTGGCATACACTGAAACAGTGAGCGTTGAAGATTGAGTCATAATTCTCAGTCAAGTCATCTCACTAAATTTCAAGTTTGAGATTCTTCTCAGCTATGAATTCATTTTCCACCTCTCACCGGTAACTAAGCCATCTGGCCCAGTGTTGCATGAAAGGGGGCGGCAGGCCTGGCTCAGGCTTGGCTCAGGTCAAGGTTTCCTGCTTCTGTCCAAGAAACCAACAACCATTGCTGCCTCGACCAACTTACAGGAATCCACATAATTTTCTAAGCCACACACTTAAATAAAGTGAATTGCATATTTCGAGCAAATCGGCAGTTTCTTAGAAATGACCATAAGTCAATATGACAACACTAATGTGTCTGAGGGGAAGATGTAGTTGTCATCTGAACGTGGGACCTTATAGGAAAGGCACACTATGTTAACAACTCATTTAGAAAGAGCACCAGCTTAGTCTGGCCCAAGCATACCTTGTTACCATTTAATCTACAAATGTTATTGCACTATTTACACGAACATTTAATGATCTGGTGCCAACAGAATCAGCCAAAGTCCTCAGCTTAATAAAGGGTGTTTAGTATTTACCAGAAATAGTGGAAGAACACGTTTTACACAAAGGGTTATTGTTAACAACCCTGTGAATGTAATAGCTGGTTACTGTGTGGAAGGGCAGAGTGCAGTTGAATTAAGCTGAGTTCAGAATGTATCTCCTTTTTAGATTTGATAACATTTCATCTAAATATAGTTTATGTATAATCATGGCCCAGGGCTCCTTTGCAATCCTGCGGCTCTGAAATTATTGCTGAGGAACTACTAGACAGCAAGAGAATTGTTTGCAGGCCCCACAATTGAAAACATCTTTACCAAGGCCATGTTCCACATAGTGAACCGTATGTTTTTAACTATTCACTGATTTAAAAAAAAAATTAGAGTCTTCAGTGTCGGTATCCTCTCCTCGCAGAGAAAGAGCAGGATGCTGTGTACATGTTATCTTCCTCTTAGCTTGAAGGCATCCTGGAAGTTCATCAGCCTCTGTACCTAAATGCAATTAGGCACAGAGAGGCCTTGGCCAGAAGAAAGAGATGCAGACCCTGTAGGTACCATGATCATTTCCATACCTAGGGGATCAATGGACATGGCTGGGATAAATTATTGTTGATTTTTTAACAAAATGGCAAGATGATATGAATTCCACAATGTCTTGAGATAGCAAACCGCTTCCTATATTGTGTCTCAGTAACCCAACTAAACCCCAGACAAGGGAAGAGGGTCCTTCCACCAAGAAATAGATCACAGATGGATGGAGTCATTTGTCTACAGCTTCTAGAATCAACACCTGATGACGTCCTGAGTAGGAGCTGGGAACTTGGTTCTAAGCTCCAAGCCCAGTGCTATCCACAGAAACCACAAATCTAATAGCATGACCAGACTGCTTCGAATTTGAATGCACATGTGGGAACGTATTTTCTCAACATCTACCTTTGTGTCTTGGACAAATTCCAAGTTTCGTAATTACCCTCTGCCTTACCTAAATTTCTCCTTTGGTTTCAGATCGACTGAGTTATTTTCCTCTTCTAAACCCAGCATTCAATGATCCTGGCTCTAAAAGTTGCCACACTCCTTCTCAAAGAGAGCTGCGTGTCAGTGGTCATTATACATGTGCCTTGTCAATATGCCTGCTGTACCAATTGTTTGTGAATTTTTTTAGCAGTGTTTCAAATTTTTCCATAGTTTTTTCTTCTTTTTTACTTAAAAGTCAAACTATAGTTGTAACCTTTGCAAAAAAAGTCAATAGAGAATTTGTTTTAGTATACTTTTCACAAAGCTTCTCTAATACAGAGCTTCCTGAGGCGTAGCATAAATCCTTAATTTTTCATGTCAATCCACTTATTTGTCCATGATTCACTTTGTAGTTTGGGAGATTTATTCAAAATAAAGTTATCTTGACCCTCGGATGTCAATTAAAACTATCCTAAATAGAGTAAACATTTTAAGCCAATGTTTTGAATGCATCTTCAAAGATGCATTCAGAATGAAATTCGCTTGGTCTTGAGTTATATAATAAACATTACACCCATTGGAGCAAATGTCAATATATTTAAGGAATTGTATTTCAGAGAAACATGAATGCAGAAGCTGAATTCGTGCTGACCCTGGCATGGCAACAGGGTGAAATACTGCGAGAAAATGAGAGGGAAGCTCGCCTCCCAGGGAATTATGTATCTTTAAATCAACTTTGAACTGTCCAAGTTGAGAAAAATCACCCCGGGTAGTGTTCAGTAGAGACACTAAGCACAGGCTAGCTCTAGCCCAGTGGTGTTCTGAGAAGTAAGGAAAAGCAGCAGATCCAAGACAGCCAGTGAACAGACACAAAGGCTTTTGATCCAGGCTCTGCTGGTAGTGCCTAAGCAAAAGCACCAGTCTCCAAGGTCTGAAGATCTGGACAATTCCTCACCTGCCAGTACTGCTCTCTCTTAGCACATGGTACCTTCATGAACCTTTTTTTTCCCAAGGCCCATACAAAATGCAATATATTCTGTCTAGATAAAACATCCGAACAGTCCTCAGGTCCTTAGGAAAGTCCTAGAGAGGAGGTGAGGGAGGAACTGGGAGTTGTGAGAGTCTAGCTGCCCTGAGGTAGAAAGCACGAGATCATCAGCGGCCATAGAAAACATTAACAGAAGAGTTGATTGTCTGGAAAGAACAATTCTTGCCAATCCATTGGAGTTATGCCAAAAGTATTTTTTCAGACAGTTTCAACACCACATTGTTTAACAGGTTGCATGCCATGAATTATTTTAATCAAGGGGAAGTAACAAGTTTTGAACTATTTCATGATTGCATGTCAATGACATGCGCATTGGTGGAGAATGCCGTGGAATTGGGAGACCCGAGTATAAATGTAAACACAGGTCCAGATTAGCAAAGCTCATTTTCCTTCTTGATGTTTTCAGATAAAGACTGATTCAAAGTGGTTCGGTGACTTGCCTAAAGCCATCCTGCCAGAGGAGACCATAGATGAGCACACAGGATGCAGATTCATGTTGTTTTCAGATCTACCAAAGCCATGCAGGACAGTATCAGTGAAGAGCGGGATCTTTGTAACTCAGAGAAGCATTTTTTCGATCCCTGACTCCCTCCATCCACTGAGCAAGGAAATAAAAAATAAGAAACCGAAAGTCAAAGGGGGAGGGGGTTGAACAACAACACAAAAGCAAGATACGTCCTTGAATTCTGAATCCAGAACTGTTAGCACTAATGTGCCCCTATCAGAAATACCAACTCTTACAAAACAAAATCTCATTTTTTAAAAAAATGACAGTTAGGGACATTACAAAATTATCTACTATGTTTACCCTCTTAAAATTAAATAACAGGGAAGGGCTGGAGAGATGGTTCAGTACTTAAAGGCACTTGCTGCTTAAGCAGAGGACCAGGGCTTAGTTCCCAACACTCCCATCTGGCAGCTCACAACCATCTCTAACTCTAGTTCCAAGAGATCTGTTACTCTCTTATGGCCTCCACAGGCAACAAGCACACACATGGTACATATACATAGATGTAGGCAAAACATACATACACATAAATAAATCCTTTAAAAAATGTTTGAACTAATTTATTAAAATTATTTCTGGTCCTGAAACAGAAATGATATTTCAAAATTTCTATTTAAATGAACTAATTAATTGTCTCAGAAATGCAGTTACTCTGAAAACTTCAAATTATGTTATGAATATCCTAGACTTTGAACGCATTCACACGTGTATGCATGAACATCGTCAAATACTTGCAGATGTCTCTAAGTCACTCCAACAACAACAACAGATGACCCACTTGCCATCATCTCTGTACAGTTTTATCGTTCATCTCAGTGAAAGGAGGGCATTTGCTGGGCTCCTTGAGTTGAGATCATGTGCAAGTATTTCTGGAACCGGGCAGGTACCAACGTTAGTCTGCAGAATATCACCCAGAGGCGAAATGCTATCACAGCTGCCGAGACCATGGAAACCTGTCAGCAACTGCTGATGTTTTTTTTTTTTAATTCTACCAAAAATATATCACAAGGTGGCCTCATTCCAAGATTTCAAATGTAGAATGAATGCTCTTAATTATGAGAATTGTTCTAATTGTGAGATTATTTGTGTCATTATTTTCACAAACAGAAGCTTCCTGGGATCCCATTTAGAATGCATTAAAGGGAAGTCAAAAACAATGAGTGGAGGGTGCCTGGCACTGCACTAACAGAGCCCAGAGTAGTTCTGACCCGGTGCTTATTGGGAAAGTCTGGCTGAAAATGCAGATAGATTATCCTGTCTTCCAACGCAAGGCTATGTGAAACATGGCTGTCCAAATACCACTTCCTGTCCATAGTAGACATGCCATACATTGGAAATGAGCAGAGAAATATGATAAAGTGTTATCACATCACTACAGGCTAGAACACGGCTCTGTCTGCAAAACAGGAAGGTGTGTGAGGGATAATGTCTGTCTTTAGGCGCTATAGTATGTCAAAACCACAAAGACAATGTGCAGCCCGAGATAGCTCCGTCATAACCACGTTTTTATGATTGTCTTCGCAGACCGAGATAAACGAAAAGCTGCAGATACAGGAAGAGGCCTTTAATGCTCGAATAGAAAAACTGAAAAAGGCCTGAAGACTCAGGGTAAAGGAGCAATGCTGAACTTCACAGAGACAAACAAAACTGGCCAGAACAACAGATTGCCTAGAGAGCTGTGTCGTCTCCATTTAGCTGCGAAAGGAAAGCCAAAGCCCACTGTTCATTATCCTAATTAGAAAAGCACTGTGTCCTGTCTTGCCATCCCCCCCATCTCATAACAGTCTCTGAATTTGTTTTGCCAAGTATAACAAGACAAGATCTAACTGTATATAAAAATTCAGTTTCTTTCAGGATGGTCCTTTGACATTTTGCCTAATAAATGCCTTGCATCTTCCATGGGAATGAAGTGTTTTCAAACAACCCAAAAGTAAGGGAAAAAAGAATAACAGTTGTACCCATTGTTGACCCAAATGGACTGTCATCTTGCTAAAACACTGAAAAGATAACAGGTGCTCAAGCCAGGATAAAACTTACAAACAAGGGCAAGGACCACACGAGCACCACTGTGTTCTCTTCTGATTTAACTCATTTGGTTTTCTTATTTAAATGTTTCAGTGTGAAACCAATTTTCTGAGATTACATAATGTGGTTTGAAGCATTTTAATTTATTCTGTACTGTATTTGCTGTTTCTAATCTTGTTACAGTCCCAGGAGAATACATGACCTATATAAAAAGAAGTGATGTATAAATGGTTATTAAAGACCAACCTATATATAGATTGTAAAAATCTTAAATACAAATCAAACTCGCAGAGCTCCCAAAATTAACCACTATATTGCATTGGAATAGCTGGGGGAAAAAAAAAACCCTCAAGTCTTTAAATACCCTTATGAAAATATAATTCCAAAATGAAAATAACTATATGCCAACCACCATCCCTAGTTAGGAAGATTAATTAATTGCTGCCTAAGTCCTTTCCTATGTTCCTAGACTTCAGAGTATTCTAGAATGGGGAGAGGGTCCTTCAAGAACTTTTGAGATATATGCATCTGGGTATGACTTGTTTTCCAGTCATTATGCAAGAAGCACCCAGAACGTGTTACCTGGGACAGAGATAGATTGCTAGCTGTCACCACGTGGGAGGGATTCTCACCATGGAGCTGTGCTTGCTTCTCCTGCTGCAGGCCTGGAGCTGAGTCCTTTCCTGAGTCCTCCTTCCCTTCCCCTATGAAACAGGAAGGGGTGTAGGGCACTACCCTGTGTAATCTTTCCTCCACAAATTACAGTGAAGTTGGAGAAACTGAAGGCAGGTAATAAAGAAGCTTCTAGAGATCACCAAGCAAAACTTCAAATGCAATCTCAGCTTTGGTGGTTTGAATGAGAAATATCCCCCATAGGCCCAAGAATTTGAACACTGTGTCCCAGCGGGTGCTGTGGGTTTTTTTTTTTTTCCTTTCAAACAATGAATATTAGTCAGAGTGGTCTTTTGTTTTAAACATAGTTTTGTGTTGAGCTTTATATTTTTTTTTCATCCAATAACATATCTGGGAGATAATTCCTTGTGTCAATAGGTTTCAATGACCATATAGTATTTCATTTGATCAACTCCTTCACTGTTTCAAAGGGGCGATTATACTGCTTCTAAGGCTTTGCTAGCTCAGTCCTACATGGCCTCCCATATTCGTGCATCTTTGTAAACATAGATGATCTTGTCTGTGCAATGAAATTCTACAGGAGGGATTTCTAAGTCAAACTGAACGTACATTTTGAATTCTGATGGAGATGGTCACAGACCCTTCTGCATGCCAGTCAAGAGCTCACGCAAACGCAGCTTTGTCTACACTCCTAGCAACACACATTAGCCATTTTTAAAATCTCTGTCATTCTGATAGATAGAAAATGATTTTCTGCCACCATTTTAGTTTGCATTTGTTGTCTTATGTGGATTAAGCACTCTTTCACTATTTCTAAGTAAATGTGTATTCATTATATGCACATGCACACATATATATTCACTTAATCCTCTTAATAGCCAGGAGAGGTACGTAGATATTATTAGCCTTATTCATAGTGCTGGAGCCTAAAGCTTAGAGAGGTTATTAATGCAAATGAAGTTGCACAATTAATCATTACTGAATCAGGCCTTCAAACCCAGTTCTATGTAGTTCACAGATGATGAAGGCAGAATACAGAACTATTTTGAGTAATTTTAATTAATTTATTTATTTTAAATAATCTTTCCATGATTGTACAACTGGTAAGTGGTAGAATCAGGTTTTGAACTTGGATTTGGATGATCACAAAAAACCTGTACACTTTATCTTCATCAATCTGAAAATGAATGTGCCCTAAAATGAAAACCACTTCCCGTTCTCCTATGCGTTGTAATAGGGAGCACCCCATTCTCCTATGCGTTGTAATAGGGAGCACCTACTTGTGTCTCCAGCAGACCAAGCATTTAGAAAACCCATGAGAAGATTCATGCTAAACAAGCTCCCTTCACTGTTACTGGGTCATATATTCAACTGAGCACCAGCTGTGCTCCTGGCATTTGGTGGTGACCCAGAGACGAAGACGCTGCCCTAATCATCCGTCACAGTGAACACAACAGCAAAGGCAAGTTTCAAGGAGACCTGAGAGCCTAGAACAAAGGATGTCTGTTCAGTCTGAGAGGGTGGGGATATTCCTACTAGGAGTGGCTTCAGGGCTGGACCTGAGAGAAGGGGGGAGTTTATGGAGTAAGGTGAATGAAGATATGTTCCAGGCAGAGAGAGAAGTGTCTGTAAAGTCCCTGGAACTTGCATGAAGGCTGAAAACTGATGGAAAACAGAGTGCTCATGGGGTCGTAGGTCACATCACTAATTCTTACTTTTAACACCAAAATGGAAAACCATTGACAGGTTTTAAATAGCAAGTAACATAAGAATAGTGCTTCTCAAAAGGGCATCCCTTTGAAACCAGAACTTTCCATCCATGGAAGCCTGGAGAAGGAACTGTCCTCAGGAGAAGACTCTCTCTGCTATGAGGCTGAACTACCACTTGTTAGCAATCTTTAAAAGCGGGGGGTGATGGGAGAAACTGGCTCTAAGTGCAGGTTCTCCCCAC
Source organism: Eospalax fontanierii (assembly GCA_035773235.1). Lineage (NCBI taxonomy): Eukaryota > Metazoa > Chordata > Mammalia > Rodentia > Spalacidae > Eospalax > Eospalax fontanierii. The sequence continues at coordinate 6,288,895 of CM069540.1, forward strand.
CTCTAAGGGGAGAAGGCAGCCCACTGCAGAGCCAGTTAAAACAAACCCAGCTCACTGAGGGAAGAAACAGCCTTGCTGTCCCCATTCTCCAGAAAGTATGTTTCTCCCATTAGCGGGAAGACTTTGAGAGCTTTCTTTCTAGCCCGGTGATGTTTTAAAGAATATACATACATGAGGCACTACCTCAGATCTGGGCGGGCATTTCTCCAGAATCGGAACGTGAAGCTCTGTCACGACTGATGGGAACCCTTCAGCCATCTGGTAGATGCTGAGATTGAGCATCCTTAGATCTCATTTCATTACACTTTTGCTCCCCTCAAGAATAAGCCTGCCCCTTTCCCCACAATTACAAAACAGTCTCACATTTCAGTCTCAAGAGGACGCCTCTCTTCTGAACACCCAAGTCAAGGGATTCTTATTGTTTAATTTGTTAAACAGAAGAAATCAGATCTCTCTCATGCAGTCAAAATATTCATTAATATAAGCTTACTAAGCAAAATGAGTCAAGATCAAAATAATCTCCGTTTGTTGGACTTTGCAAATGCCCACACAAAAAGCAAATGCTCAAAATCTCCTTTGCTCTCAAGATCTCTGCCCCTTCCATGAGAGCACCCTTCGATAAAATTGGCCCCACCATACATGGTCAGAATTGCTAAAGAGATTTGTCATTCATTTTAATCTTTAGCTTCAGAGAATGTTCAATGACATTGTCATCAATAGTCTTTTGACATTTCTTCTTTATCTTCTACTATTTATTTGGGGCAGTTTCTGGGTACTTGGATGAAATAAGGCAGATAAGGTCTTGGATTTCATGGAGTTATTGAAGTTGATCATCTAGAGTCAGAGAACTGCTTGGAAGGGATGAACTTGGAGCCAGTCGGAGCCCATGGAACCTTTGCTCCCATCAGCAAGGACACTAAGTGAGGCTTTCTGTCTGCTGCACTGCCCAGTACAACTCGTGGTCTCGCAAAGCAGAGGTGAAGGAGGACGGGGTAGGTACCGAGGGTCATGCCTTTCAGAAAACCACCGTGCCGGCTTTCAAACTTAAACCCTAACACCCCTAATTCAGTGCTCCTTCTACCTCACCTACCTTTGCAAGAGAACTTGTAGAAATATGGCCACTAAAGTCATTGCAGTCCCAAAGCAAAATCAGCCCAGCTCCTCACAAAATCTTCATTGAAATTTCCCAGTTCACTTACGTATAGGCAGTGGGTACCCAGGTCCACGCCAGTCATCATAAATCATATATCAAGTGAAAATGGTGTTTACCCCATAATTCCCCCAACATCCATAACCCCAGGCTAACCATGAGAACCACCAGAACATTCCACGGGGGAGATCTACCTTACTGAGATGCCTAAAACTGTCAAGTCAGCAAAAATAAGGAACGGAAGAGACAGTGCCTCACCCAAGAGGACCTTGAAGGAGACATGATATCCAAGGATGGACCCCGGACCACAGAGGAAACCTCAGAGCTGAGAGTAAATGATTCAAAATCTTTCAGAATATTTCATTAACTTTACAAATGTACCCTGCTAATGTAAGGTTAGCAAGAACACCGATTACTAGTAACAAAACGGGAACGGACTGGGGAGAGACTCAGAGAAGACAGCAGTATATGCCCAATCTGTCTACAAATCTAAAGCAGTTCTGAAAACCAAAATCTATTCATTAATGAAAACAGAATCTTGTTCAGAATAAAAGGGAGTTAATTAGAATGAAAGATGACTCTGGTCACATTTCGTCATTAATTAAATGGCTCTCCCTTCTAAACGGTATGAGAAAACTCAAATACACCCATCTTGCTTCTAAAGGAGACAGTGATGCACAGAACCTAGCGGGTTTTTTATTATTCTTTGGGAATTTGGCATTTTCATTATATTCAAATCCCATCCCTCTCTTCACCCAATCTAGTCCCCCGTTTCATGTCCTTCTTTATTCTTTCATTTTTCAGGGGCCTAATTACATCTAATCTGTGTTCCCCAGATGCTCTTGGGTTTAGGTTCATCCCTTGGAGTCTGAAGCCTGTTAACCTAACATGTCACATCTTTAAAGAAAACCATCTCTCCCTCTCCCCGCAGCTACCAGCGGCCAATTGGTCCTCAGGTGGGGGTGGAGCTCCTTGTCCATTTCCCTACTCCATGCTAGATTTTTGTTCAATTGGATCTTCTGCAGGTCTTGTGCTGTCACCAGTCGGTTCATATGTATAATTGTCCTGCTGTGTCCAGATAGTGTTATGGGACCAGGATGCCTGTCCTGCCAGGCCAGTCATTGCTGTAGCAGCCAGGGGATCATAGTTCGATTGAAACCTACTTTCACCCTTCATATTCCTGGGCTTCTCCCTTGCTCCGTTCTGTGGTCAGGTTTGACACTTCCCAGAAACATGTATACTTCATAAAAACAGAGTACATTGATCTCTTCTAGAATTGAAATTTCCAGGCTGGAGAAATGGCTAAGAGTGCTTACTGTTCTTGCAGAGGACCTGAGTTTAGTTCCCAGCGCCCACATCAGTTGCTTCACAACTGCCTATAACTCTATTTCCAGGGATCTGATGCACTCTTCTGACCTGAGGGCACTGCACACACTTGGGCACACAGACTCACACAGGCACACACAGACACATGGGCTAATAGATAACAACTGAAACTTCTACAGCAAACAACATAATATGGTCTCTCAACAGATCTTAAGGAAGAGACCATCCTTCTGTGGGATGGTCACAGTCTCTCAGCTGCACACAGTGAGGGAAGTGTGCTCAGGATCTTGGACATAATTTTCATGTTATTTAACATAGAAAACACATGAAATTCTTCAGCATCGTTAGTTACTTGACCGTAGGCGGATCACATCACGTTACCCTACCTATCTTCAAAGGAAAGGCTAAACTCATCTGCAGTTGATCTTTATGTTGAATATGAATCTCAAAATCAAAAGGACAAAATGGATGACCCCAGGGGTACTTTATATCAAGACACTGTCAGACACAGCTTTCCATTCACCAGAATGAACAACACAGGGCAGAGAGAACCCTGTACCCAGCATGCTTGGAACCAGAAGTGTTTCAGATTTTGGAATATTTGTATGATGAGATGTCCTAGGAGGAGACATCCAAACACACAATTCCTTTGTGTTTGTTATAGCAGTTACATGTATATGTGTGTATATGTATATATATACACATACACACACACATACATGCATGTTATAGTAGTTACTTTTCCTGTTGGTGAGATAAAACACCAGACAAAAGCAGTTTAAGGAATTAAGGGTTATTTTGGTTCACAGTTCTGAATATTTTGCATGCCCAGTCAGGAAGCAGAGAATAAGGAAGATGGGAGCTTAGCCTGCTTTCTCCTTTTAATTCTGTTGTTGACCCACTCCAGGAAATAGCTTAGGGTGGGTCTTCCTATCTCAGTCACCCTAATCATGATAATCCCTCTGACCAGAAGGTGGTCTCCAAGTGATTCTAGAGCCTGTCAGGTTGCTAGTGTTAAGCCTCACACATTCCAGGGGTGAATTTATCTTCATTTTTAGTGCACCTGGATTCTGACTGTCACTTGTCACATCAGGTCATGTGAAGTTTTTCACTTGGGACATCATAGTAGTCCTCCAAAACTTTCAGAACTTTGGAGCTTTTTTCTAACTTCAGATGTTGGATTAGGGATGCCCAACCCAGCCTCACCTTTCAACCCCACACAGGAGTTAATCCCTTACCATAATCTAAGAGATGTCTGCGCGTTTCCTTCCTCATCTTTTCTGGTATCGTAATCTGTGCTGTTGTTTTTCATTAACTCTCTTCAATTTCCTTGGTGGCTCTAATTAGAATTTGTGGGCTCGGATATGGTAGAAAAAGAAGTTTGCAATAAGTTTATAGTAGTCAAGAATTCACAAAGAGCTGGTTGTGGTGGTGAGGTGCACGCCTTTAACCCCAGCACTTGGGAAGCAAGGGCAGGCAGATCTCTGTAGGACTGAGGCAGCCTGGCCTACAAAGTGAGTTCTAGGTCACCAGCTGGGGCTATGGGAGACCCTGTCTGAAAAAGACCCAAAAGCGAAAACAATTCATGGAGTGAGAAGTGTCTCAGGTCCACCCTCTCCCTCAGAACTCGGCTCTTCCCCTTAGGGAACAGGACTGAATAGGGTTAAGACAGTCCTGAGGACTCACAGGATTCAGCTTGAAGTAGGACCTCGGGTCTGTGGAGGTGAAAGTTCGCGTGGTGGTTAATCTTCACTGTTAACTTGACATAATCTGGGATTACCTGAGACACTCATCTGGCAGGGCACTGAGGACATTTCTAAGAAATGTCTCTGGGGTAGGGGGACCCCTCCTCCAGGGTAGGTGGTACCTTCTGACAGGCATACCAGATGCAAAGAAGTCTTGGGATAAACTTGCACCAAAGGACATCTGGTACAAATGCTTGACTGGATAGCACTTAACATACATGACAGAACGCATGAGATCTGGTAAGGGGAGATCTGGGGGTCATGGTTGGGGAAGGGGGTCAAAATTTGATTAAAAACTATTATATGAAATGCACAAAAACTCAATAAAAATATTAAAGAATGAAAAAGGAGTCCTGGCAGTGCCGCCTGCCTTTGCTCCCTGCTGCCAAGCACATCCCTCTGCTGCTCTGCCACAGACACTGCAGTCCGGCCTCTTACCTTCTGCTGTAACGCGGACTGAATCCCTGATCCTCCCGAGAATCTCACAGGTCTTGAGCAGCAGACTGGGACTGTCTCTTGTGCAGACAGCCATTGTTGGGCTACCTGGCCCTGGCTGTTGTAAACTGTTCTATTGCATTCCCCTCTAAGAAACACACCCATTCTCTCCACTCTGCTCCTCCAGAGAACCTGCCTATTATCGTCCCAATAACACCCAGCTCAGCCTTGTCATGATGAAGAACAAAGATCCAGAAAAGCCAGATTCTCTAATCTGCTGATAGGATATGGTTCTCAAACCTCCTCTGTTCTTGAGATTTTCTGTTGCCTCATCTAGCCTGTTGTCATCAATTCTGGGCGCCCGTCTCTCTGCAGCACATGGATCACTGTCTGTGCTGTGTGACTACTGGCCAGCTCAGCAGCGAGGGGCCTCTTTGTCATTTTATTACATCAGGTAATTACTTCTCAGCCTATATATTATGTCTATAGAAGCCCTGAGAAGACTCAGCCTATATCAGAGTCCCTCCTAAACTGGCGTTCTATGAAACAATTGAACTACACACCTAGGAAATTCCTTCTAGAAACGTCACTTTCCTCCGGTAAGAGAAGTTGTAAATGTGAGTTTATAGTTTACAGATGCCTATGGTTGTGTTAGATTTCACAAATGTAACAAAACTATAACTAAGATCCTAAATTCTTTATTGTTAACACTCCCTTTGACCAAGAACTTTTGCTGATCAACTATTTAATTCACTAAAATTTATGTACTAAGAATCTACTCTGAGGATCAGAGCCAGTCCTTTATTAAAGCAAACATTGGTGTGTTGGCTGCTGTGAATATTAATTATTTCCAGCTCAAGACTCACGCATTTTTTGTGGTATCATTGTGCTTTTTCTAGTGGAAGTTCTGGAGCTTAACCATAAAGGCAGCACATCCACAGAGCTGGAAGTCGAAGCCACCGAGCTTTCTTCCCTTAGGAACACCAAGTGACCAGTTGTCTATCTGTTACAGTGATCACAGAAATCACGGATTGGTTTGGGCTGCGAAAAAAGTGAAATCTAATCTCAGAAAGGCTTAAACATTAGCCAAAATATATCAAATTGTCTAATATACAAAAGGAAACTCAAAGATCGGAGGCTTCATAGGCGTCCTTGAGAACCCATCCCTGCTGTCCATGGCGCATGATTCAGTGCCCTGGCTTTTGTCCTCAGGGCTGTTCCGAAGTGATTCCAGCCTGGCAATAATGTCCCCACAAAAGAGCCGAATGCTCAAATGAAAGATTTTTTTCTTCTTTCATGTCTCTGTTATTTTGAATTTAAATTCTTCATTTTGAGATAATTATAATCATATGTACTTATAAAAACAGTACACAAGAATCATCTAATTACATCTTACAAGACAATAGTATAATATTAAACTATGATATTAACATAGAATGCATTTTATACATGTATGAAAATGTCACTGAACAAGTTTAATTAGTTAAAAAGGAAAAAAATTACTTCAAGTTGTGTATCCTTTTAAAAATAAGAAAAACTTTGCCCAAAACCTCCTGGGAGAATCCCTTCTGTGTCCCTTTGGCCAGAATGGTGTCACATGACCCATTGTAAAGCTGACACTGACAAGGGGGAAGAATTATGGGGGATTTCAGTGAGGGAGGAATCACCAACTATGGGTGAGGATGGGCTCAAAAAACATGGCCATTCAGTAGCTGAACCAAACAGGGCTTCTATTCGACATAGAAATGGGAGCTGGAGAGACGGGTACTTGCTGCTCTTGCAGAGGAATGTCCCTGATTTTAAGTTCCCAGCACACGGGTTGGGTGGCTCACAACTGCCTGTAACTCCAGCTGCAGAGGCCCTGACAGCTTTCTCTGACTTCCACAGGCACCTTCACTGACATACACACACCCACAGAGACACACACAAACTGAAAACCTTAAAAAGTACTGCTGGAGAGAGGACTCGGCAGGCAAGAGCACCTGCCTGTCTTCTAAAAGACCTGAGTTCCCCATGGATGGCTCACAACCTTCTGTAACTCTGTGTTCATGAGGTCCACGGCCCTCCTTTGGCCTACACAGGCAACACACACACACACACACACACACACACACACACAAAAAAAAATAAGTAACAATAACTAGCTAAAATAAATATTTTTTAAGCAGAGATGAGATGTTCGTGGGTTAGCAGTAGCCACCCCTACTGTGCCAGATGATCCTCAGTCTATGACAGCTGACACCTTGGAAGGCCTGACTCTCTGTACTCTTATCTCCAAATTTGAATGTAGGAGACGCACAGTGCAGATCTTGTCTTTGTCAGTGATTACACTTCTGCTGGTGATTATTATCGCTGAGTTTAGGTGTGGTTTAAAACTGTTTGTCTTAGAAGGAGCAACTGCTTTTCAACATGTCCTTAAGGAATAAACCAAGAGAAAGCAAACCGCTTCAGCTCTTGAGGGACTGGCCCCGTCTCGACTCAGAACCAGTTTCTGCTGAGATTTGGATGATGTGGTCACCACTCATTCAGTCGAATGCAAGAGTCTCGGATTCAGTCAAACATCTTTGTTTCCTCATAGGCCCCTTTATTCGACTGAACTATTTCAAGAGGACTAGCCAAACGTATTACTAGACACATTACAGAGCAAAGCTCAGGGGCCAGAACAAAACTGAGGAGACAGAACCAGTGAGGTGATTATAGACCTGGGACACTGGTTACAGCACAAGAAAAGAAGCAGAGCTGCCACTCACTCGACGACCAGCGGTATGAGGCAGAGCTGCCACTCACTAGACGACCAGCGGTATCAGGGGATGGGGTACGCAAGTACCAAGATGGGTGTGACCCCTTGATGTGGGACTACAGGTGACCTTGTTTGGCTCTCTTTTCTGAGTGTTTAGTTTCTGACAGTTAAGCTTGATTATGAGAGATGCCTAGGAAGACTATTAAAGCAGAACTCTGCACAAGTCTGTGAGGGTGTTTCCAGAGACGACTGGCACCTGGGAGAGCACCCTGAAGATGGGTGGCACCATCCCATAGGCTGGGGGCCCAGGTGGCCCAGAAAGCAGAAAGAAGCCTGCAAGGGTAGGCATACCTGGTCACCAGGAGGTAAGGGGCTAAGCTCCACCATACTTTTCTGCCAAGGTAAGCTGCCTCGTCACAGCTTGGAAACAATGAAGGCAGCTAAGACCAACAAAGCCCTGAGTCCATGAGCCCAAATAAGCCTTGCTCCCTTTAAATCGTTTCTCTCGGGTATTTATCACGGTGAGGAAAAGCTAAGGAGCACACTAACGTATTTTTTCCAAGTGTTAATGGTGCCCCTTGTTTTGTCACTCTCCCTGATCGTTGGTGTCAGTGCTTACACATGAGGTTCTGAAACATCCCACAGGAGTCTTGGGAATTGTCTGAGTCCACATCACACCCTGAAGGCTACAGCCATCCTTGAGATTCAGGGTTGCAAAAAGAACTTCCCAGCAACGGGACTGGTTGTTAAAGCTTCCATCCAGGCCACATTAGATGCACTGCTGGCTCATGGTACCCAGCAAATGGTAACTCTGCCTTTGTAACACTGAGATGTTTTCCAGAACCAGATTCCAGAAGGGAATGAGTGAAAATCAATGGCATGGTGTAGGCATGTGCATTGCATTACCACACATTGATTACAGAATAGACAGCTTCAAAATATGTGAAATGCCTAGCCCTAACATTCAAGAGATATTCCTGACCAGAACAAAAACACTAGGGGTGGATAGCTCAGCTCTTACAGTATTTGCCTTGTAAGGATGAGGCTGTTAGTTCAACCTCCAGAACCAACCCCCTGCTACAGATAAAGATACACACACGAGCAAAGTATTGATAGAATACACTTGTAATTTCATCATTGGGGAGGCTCCTAGGCCATTCAGCCCAACTGAATCAGCAAACTCCAAACCAGCGAGGAACACTCTCTAAAACAGTGGACAGGGGCTGGAGAGATGGCTCAGTGGTTGAGAATATGGACTACTCTTGTGGAGGACCAAGGTTAGATTCCCAGCACCCATATGAGAACTAACAACTATTGTAACTCTAGTTCCAGGGGATCCAACACCCTCTTCTGACCTCCTCAGGCACTGCGTAACACCTACATACTTACATACGTGTGGGTAAAACACTCATACACATAAAATAAAAATAATAAAATATTTTTAAGAAAGGTGAACGGGGACTGGGGAGATGACTCAACAGTTAAGATCAAACTACTCTTGAAGAGGACCCAGGTTCAATTTCCAGCATCCACATAATGGCTAACAACTGTCTGTAACTCCAGTTCCAGGGGATCTGACACCCACGACATGGGTGTACCTACCTCATGTAAACAATACACTGGTACACATAAAAACTGAAACTAAGAAATAAAATATTAAAAAGGTGAACAGCCCCTGAGGCTGACCTCTGGTCTCCGCACACATGAGCACATATCTGCATGTGAATCCACACACTTATGTGTACCTGCAACACATACACATAACATATTCGCCATAAAAAACACCTTGAAAATATCTTGAGTTGGCTTAAAATTTCAACACTAGGTGTATTCCCCGTAAAGCATAAAATAAGGGTGGTAACTTGAATTAATTGTAGAGTCACCGGTTTAGTGGCTGTCTGTAGCCCAGGTTAGACTCTTGAAGGAAGAGAGCTGTTTCTGTCTTGCTGGCTGCCCTACTCGGAGGTTGAGCACAGAGCCTGTCTTGCCACTGCTACCTCATGAATATTTCGCAGAAGAAATAGCAGATGGCAGACAGACTTGCTGGCTGGTTGACTACCACCACCACTATTTTGCTTTTCTTACGACTGCAATAAGACAACATGTAGGAATTAGAAGTGTAATTAACACAAAGCTGAGATCACTATTATGTGTAAATAATAGGATTACTTAACTAAGAACTATTCTAAAACCATCAGAAGAGGATGACAAGATTAAAAACAGAATTTCTATAAATTAGGAATGGTTAGAAACATGATAGAGGAGAAAAGGCCATACAGTAGCAGCAGATATTCTGAGATGACAGTAAGAGGAACCTGTCTGAAGAAAATCATAGCACTCACGCTGTTTAAACATAGCAGAGAGATCAAGCTTTAAATGTAATTCCGTGGAAAATCTTGGCAGTATTTTTGTATCTGCCGATGTTGGTGTGCGGTCAGTGTGAATAGTGAGCCAGTGGGAGGAGAGACAGAGAGCTGAAGGGACGTGAGGAATGGAGCCTTTCAGACGTGAGGATGTTATGAAGTAAAATTCTTGGAAATATGATATCCCATGAAAATAGAAACCAACTTAACAAATCATAGTAAGGACCTCAAAATTGCCAAAGAGTAAGAATTTATTCTGTGATAAAATTTATTGGGGAAGAGCCTACAGGCCTTGGAGCCATTCCATCTGGAGGTTTGACCTCAGAGCTCTGCCTGAGTGAACATACAAACCCACCTAAATGACAGTTACCTGGGTACCAAGGAGAATAATCTGTGAGGACCAGTGGTAGAACAATTTATTATTTGAGGAAAATCTTTATGTTTACATTTCATTTATGAAAAAACATTTTGGCTTTTTGACAGGGTCTCATTATGTAGTCCTGGCTAGCCTGGAACTCCCTATGTAGACCAGGCTGGCTCGACATCACTGAGATTCACTTCCCTTGCAAGACAGAAACAGCTCTGGTGGGAGGGGCTGTGGGTGGTGGGGAAGGGGCAGGGCGCTTAATTTGATCAAGACATAGTGCATGAAATTCACAGAAACTCAAAAAAAAAGGTTAAAAATATATACAAAGAATAGGCAAAATAAATCTTTAAGATAAAATTTATTTTGAAATGATGTGCCTGTGCATATGAGTACAGGTGCCCAAAGAGACCAGAAGAGGGAGTATGATTCTCTGTCCTGAGAATTACAGGGCTGCCTGGACTGGATGCTGGAACTGAACTTGGGTTCTCTTCAAGCATAGCAAATGTTCTTAACCACTAAGCCCCTAAAAAAAGAAATTTTAATATGGATGTGGAAATTCTTTAAACCTTTTCCATGGAAAAGGATAAATATTCACCACAAGCATAAAGAAAACAAAGAAAAATCCTGAGGAAAATCCAGCATTTAAATTAATGATTTAAATATATAAACAACTCTTAAAATCAATACAGAGATGTCAACAACTCAACAGGAAATTGCTAAGAAGCTGAACAAATAATTCACAAATTAATAAGTACAAATTATCAACAATGACAAAGTGTTTAATTTCATCAATTCTTGAATGTAAATGTACTGTGATTTAAACTAGGGTATTTAAATGCAAATAAATCCTTAAAGAGACATGCAGAGATAAAAATATTTGTACATTGCTCTGCAGGAAGTCTAAGATTGACTCCAGTTGGAGGAGAACAGTATCTCCTACTTAACCCCTCTGTGTTAAAGAGTGCTTTACATTCCAGACGAGATGTCAGAACTCATTTCAGGGAAATTGCAATATGCCACTCACTCTCTGCTACCCCATATTCTTCTTTTCCAAAATGGCATGTGTGACTTTCACACCACTGATAATTTCCATGTCATAAATATCCATCCGGATGAGCAAGAACTAAGTGGTTGATGGGACAATTACTGAGCAGAATATGCAGAGATCTAGATCTGGGCTCCCCTCTCTCTTACCAACCACACATTCTCTACAGACTGAGCAGCTTCATTGTTCCCAATGAAGCCAGAAGTTCCTGCGTCCCACACATGCCTTTCAGAAGCAGAAGTAATTAAATTGGCGCTGGCATATGTGTGTGCCTGTGAGTTTTCATGTGTGTATGGGTGCACATGTGTGTGCTAGGATGCATGCACCTGGGGGAGCAAGAGGGGAACTTCAAATGCTATTCATTAGGCACCTTTTAATTTTTGGGACAGCGTCTCTCAGTGGCCTGGAAACATGCAAGCAAGCTAAGCTGGGTGAATCCCAGGGAAACACCTGTCTGCGTCCTCAGTGCTGGGATTAGCAGTGGGCACCACAAGTGCCTTTTACTTTTAACATGGATTCTAGGGATCACACAAAGGTCTCTACGCTTGCAAGGCAAGCACTTTGCAGTTGACATATTTTCCTGGAACCCTAGATTGGTATTTTTAGCAAGCTCCCCAATTAATACTTAGGTGGTTTAATAGCTGAAAACCACTCTAATAGGGGAACACAAGTCTTTCTGTTAAAATCAAGGACTCCAGAGGAAAACATACACATGCTCACCAGCATCTCCACTACACAGGTCAGAGTGACCACCCACCTCCAGTTCCGAGATCCTTGCAACATTTGAGGTGACATCTCCTTAGGCGGTTCTCCCAATCTTCTGAATCAAATTACACTCATCAAAGCTGCCTGCCAGTCTTCCACAGGGCTCAGAAGGCACATAAATTCAGTCCCGAGTCCCTATGATTCAAGCACTTAATCACACCATAAAATTAATGGAATCCAATTTGAATGTAGACACCTCAACAATTACATTGCATTGAATTCACAGCCATCATAAAATGTAGATTTCCAAATGAATCACCAGCCTAATGGAAAATTTAAAGCAGAATGCTTCCCTCTCATTGGTTACTGTCTGGATCTTCAGTGGCCAGGAAAGGGCCAGAGCTGTCAACACAATGCTGTAGCCCTGGCAACCGCCATACCACCAGAAACTTTTCAGCACTTGAAAAAATATAAGTTACAAAACACACTTTTGGTGTGCATTAGATCATTTGGATAGCCTGCAGCTTATCATGTCATGATGTCTGTGGGTCCAGTCTCTGTCAACGCACAAACCCCCATTTTTTGCCATTGCTGTTTTTTGTTTCTATGAAACAGGGTCTCCCTGTACCCCTAGTTGGCCTGGAACTCATTATGTAGGTAAGGCTGGCCTCAAGGTCACAGAGATCCACGCACCTCTGCTTCCCAAGTGCTGTAACTAAAGGCGGGCACCTGGTCACAAACTTCCGTCTTCAACAGCTCCCCCAAATGAGTTGCCTTTTCAGTGCATCAAACTCAATTACTGCAAGGTGTGTCCATCCAGCGGTGCCTCTGGAGTTGGAGGAAAGAGATAGTGCATCTCCAAGATCCCAATAATTCAGTATTTAAACAAGAGGAAATAAAAATGCTATTGGCCCTGCAAGCATCCAGATATGGTGTCTGTGCTGCCCGGCACCCCCTTGGTAAGGACGTCAGGGTAGAGGGGGCTGAGCTTCCCGACCAGACGGTCCACTAGTGTGGGAACAAAACTCTGAACTTTTGCTGGGTGGGGTTTGCACATGTAATGGAGCTGCCTGGGTATGCTTCTTCAGGAATCCCTCTTTGTGATATTCCTACCTCAGACTGGGGTAGCTTTGCCTAAAAGGTGGGTAGGGTCTGCAGAAATGCTGAAATGGAGTAGGCTTTATGTTCTTCTCACAGCCATTGCCATTGCTAAGAAAGGTAGACGCGAGATAAAATCCTTTCTAAATTTTTTTTCCTTTAAAGACAGCTGCTGGAATCCACTCATTTTTAAAGTTATTTACCTGAAGTGCGAGCTGTACATCCAGTAGAGAAGACTCTCAATGTGTCTTGTACACTTTTTTTAGTTTAATGTGCTGAACTGCAAATTTAATCCACTGAAGTGGTTTGATGCAAACGTGCTTCTCAAATTCCTTTTGTACAGAAATCTCAATGCATAATGTATAGAGTTGGAAAATGGATTAAACTACATTTGGAGATGGTTTAAGTTGGGGGATTTTTTTGTGGCTTTTTTTCTCAAGTAAGCAAGAATGAACAGGTTTTTTTTCTTTCTTTCTTTTTTTGGACTGTTTTAACCCTTCTTATGCTCAGGCAGTCACACACAAATTTTGTCTTCTCAAAGCTGTCTTCCAAACATTTCTTGTCTTTTTGTGTATGTCAAAAGCTTGAAATGTACAAAGTCTTAATTAGAAATGGGAAGAGTAAGTTAACCTCATTTCCCCCAGATTTCCTACCTGAAACAAGTGAACAGAATAGTCAAGCTCTCTGTTTCATGGCCGGAAGATTTTTCAGTGGTTGCCTAAACAAATGGGTGAAACCTTACTGAATAAAATACTTCCTGGTCCCTCAGAATTTCAATTACCTTGAGAACCATGACCAAGGACAGAGATCAGTCTACATGCTGAGGAAGCAGATACCCGTAATGGGAAGAGACACATTTTACCTGTGCTGTCTCGGGGCCAGAATGGCAAAAGGAGACACGGCTGAAGGCAAGTACCCCCAGAGGAGTCCCAGGGGCCTGTCTGCCGCCTTGCACATATTCCTCAGTGGTTCAGTGGGCTTGCAATGCTGTCTTATCCCTGGTGTATATTTATATGCATATCATTAGGATCTGAGTAGCTTGCAACGGGGAGAGAATGGGTGAGTGAAGCGAGGCAGCTTGGACTCCAGCTGAGGGACTCTACCTAGACACAAGACCTTGAACTTGACCCTCACAGTCTGAGGGAAATTAGTTCATCACCAGGCAGGAGGACCACGACTAGCTGCTTCCTGCTCTCTCTGCTTTTCCCGTTTGGCTCACAGTTTGAGGGTACGGTCCGGCACGGTGGGGACGCCAAGGCAGCAGGAGCTTGCAGCAGCTGGTCACTTTACACCCACAGTCGGGAAGAAGAGTGAATGACTGTTGATGCTCCTTCCGCCTCCTCCCTTAGTCCAGGACCCAAGGCCGGGAAATGGTACTGCCAGCTTCTAGGGTACGTCTTTCCACCTGAAGAAACGCATTCGTGATAATTCCTCATGCACATGCCCTGAGGCTTGACTCCTAGGTGATTCTAGAGCCCGCCACCCACCGGAGAGTCAAACCATCACACTGAGTCCCAGCGCTGGTGGGAGGGACCAAAGAGAAGGGCCTCAGGATGTCTTAAGAGTTGCCGCACTGCTGAACTTCCTCCAGTTCAGATGAGCGGTATTTCCTCCCCTGAAGAGATGGCACCTTGGCCCTCCTACCTCCTTCATCCAGGCTTCTCAAAGCCATGGGCAAAGTCACACAACTGAGCACTCCTGAAGAGCTCTTTAGCTGACAGCTTCGCAGCCGTAACACTTAGAATCTTTGCTTTCAAGTACGTCCAACCTTATGACATTGTAGCATGACATTATAATCTACAAAGCTGATGCTGGAGAACTGTGCAATCAAGTTACCAAAACATGCAAAGTAAATTCATGAAGTTTTACATCAGTTGGTCATCTTGGGTCGGCCTGCATTCATTGCTGTCCTCACCCGCAGCTGACTACAGGCAGCCTGGGGTTGCAGATTGGACATGCCTCCACTGAGATAGAAGCAGGTGGGGGTGGGGCGGGGGTGGGGGTGGGGGATGGTAATGACGACAAAGTATGTCTAGTATTTCTAGCAGCTAGAACCATGCTTGGTACATAGCTGGTGCTTTGAAATATCTGCAGCTTCCGTAAGCATATAATAGATAACAGTAATATTTGAAAGATTTCTTATTATCTGATGTAGGTAGAGTTAATGATTTAGAGAACAAGTGCCCAGCAGTACAGCTCCCTAATACCTTTTAAAATGTGTTGATGCCCATAAATCCAAAATAAACGACCTGTAAAATCACTTAAGAAGAAATAATATGCATTTAATCAGGCTTCCAGAGAAAAATCTGAAGGAAAACTCGAACATTTCCAAGAAGAATTATTAATCCCTTCAAATTCGATCCCAGCCCCATCACAGACACACCGCAGGTCCCTCTGAACGCAGGGCTGTCCCTTCACGTGGTCTAGTCCAGCCATTCCTTATGAACCTCCTGAATTACAGCCACCTCTGGAGACACGGAAAAAGGCTGAAAAAGGCGAGCCCTCTTGCAAGTCTACCCAGCTGATTTTCCACGTCTCACAGAGGGAGCTTAAATAAAAGGGGAGAAATTAAATGCAGCACCCACACAAATATAACCAGCATCCTTCAAAGGCTCACGTGTGTCCCGCCGTAGGTTCGTGTCAGAAGGGTTGTTTCCGACAAATAAAATTCAAAACACAGTAGAATGCCAGTGGATGCCTCAGCTTTACAGTACTGTTGAAGCTTCTGGAATGAAACAGTATTCTGGTACCTTCTATCCCATCTTGAATTTTTAGAATTAGTCTCCTAATGGGGGTGAATACCTTTTTCAGAGTTGGATTAAGGTCCTGAGGGTGGTCATAAAATGAGTCCCTGTTTTTGCTACAAATTCAATTAGCAGAAGGTAGAATTGCTCTCTTCAACAAAGTTAAATAAATTGTTAATGAGAAATTTACTTCTCTTGATTCGCCCATTGCCTTATTACCTTGGAGTCAACACTATTAAAGGAGGAGATGTTTATTAAAGCTTAAGGTGTTTTGCTGGATTGAATGTTAAAAAGATGATGGTCAGAAAGCATCCCTGAATTCCAGCTTCCAAAACCCACAAAGGCTCTCAGGATCCATCAGCACCTGACAGCTCCAGGTTCTCACTGGGTCTCTGCATTGGGGTAACAGAGAAGTACCTAGCAGATGAAGGTGTTGCACGTATCCGGTGTTCACCCAAAACCCATTGTCCTGAAGTCTTTTCCGAACCAAACAGATCCCAGCCCACAGAAAAAAATGGCCAGTTGTAGGTGAGTTCAAGGAGGGCATAGGAAAAACAAGCTCCTCTTCCTTTGCTGAGAAGGAACTCAAATGTGCTCACCACTGATGCCAAGGCACAGGACACAGAGGAGATTTATTTAGACAAGTTTACATGCAGACCTCAAGATCAACTTTCCAAAGGAAACAGTAATGTCTGCCTGGTGTGGAATTCCTAAAATGCCTTGCCTTAGTAACCAGCTCTAGGCAAAGTTGAGACGTCAGTCAAGGTGGCCCTCTCTCCATTTATTTCTCCCTCAAACCTGTGCGGCTGGATCCCCTCTTACATAGCCCCTGTGGTAGAATCTGAAGATGGTCCTTACTGGTTCATGCCAGGCTCCTCAAGAAAGGTTCTCTGAAGGCTGCGAAACTAATGACCTCATTTCCCAGAATTACCTGAAGCTTAGTTCCCATGGGAAACCTACTCTCTGACAGGCAGACATTACTAGTAGTGTATCACTAGCAGGGTACATCTTTCCCCCACTCCCACCCCACATTGTGGAGATGGAGGATCTAGAGGGCCCAGGGTGACAAGTCAAAGACACCTATTTTAATGTTGCGGGTGTAGACAGCCATGGTGAAGCTTATGAGTAGCCATCTATCTGTAAGAGACCCCTTTATTCACTAACTTGTTCGAAGCAGAGATGGCATCTTTCTTGGTCAGTCAGGCCTGTGGAGTTCTGAAGTAGGATTCCTGGATGCTCTGCCTACAGTCTACTACTCCTCGAACCTTTCCTGCGGTTTTTAAAAGCTCATTCCGCTAAAGATAGCTTGAGTCAATTTTACATCTAAATTGCCAAATCCTTCCTTCCCACATCAGCAGCTGATACCCTAGTACCTGGTGCTCCATCTTCTCAGACATGATGGGTAGGCGTACTACTTCATAATAGGTAACTAATAACCGAGAAAGAACTTATGTATGGTGCCTTAACCAAAGCAAGCAGATTGGAACTCTGGCCTTTCGACCATGAATAGCCTTCACTGTTGATGAGGACTCTTATTTTCTTGGATAGGAAAACAGGAAGACAATTCTTTTTAACTTTAAGGAAGTTGTTAGTGTGGTTCGTGGCGATAGTAATGCTAGTGATGTTTAAAACAGGGGAGAGCTGACCTCATTTGTAAGGCTCACCAGCTGACAACTCCAGCTCCCCTACAGCTCCCAGCTGGGTAACCTGGGCTTTCCCCCTCCCTTTGTACACACCCACTGTGCAGCTCTCTGTGAAGCCAGGATGGTGTTCCCAAGAAAGAGGAAGACTTCGGCACACAGAGATGAAAATCCTTTCCCTGAGGCCCATGATGCATTCTTGGTAAAAAGGAGGCAGAGGATGAAGGCCACTGAATGCAGAGTGATGATCAACAAGGCCCATGTCTATGTCCAAAGACATCATAGGAGCGGCTACTCTGTGAAGACTCCACTCCAGAGGCAAGGACCATCCAACCTCTTCAAGCTCACGGTGCAGGAGGAACTGGCCTTCCACATCACTACCAATGTCCTGACTTTATGAATGCCATTCACCTAAGATTCTGTTCTTGTTTTTACTTACAACAATGATACATAATTTCAGTTTTCTACTTCCTCACTCAGTTGAAGGAACAAGATGATCAGAGGCCCTGAGCTAAGCCAATAAAGCACCTACCGCCATCTCTAGTCTACAACTGAAATCCACTGGGAAAGATGAACTAAGTTCCTAAGTTTATGCAGAACTCCAGGAAGTATAACCAAAGATCGCATTCTTGATTATGATCTAGCCTCCCCTACAGGTGGAACCTCTAGGAACAGTTCTTTGGAGAACCTCTGTGGTCCTGCAAAGCCATCATGACTCCTGAAGGATCTCAGGACGGATTTTCCACTGCTCACTCTACGGAGCTCCAGATGAAGTTAAATTAAAAGCCTGTTATTTCAAGTGCAAGAGTCCTGGAGAATGAAACCATCTTCTCTCTTCCCCATGGTCTTTCATACCATTATGGTGTGGTCCCAAGCTATCAATGACAGGGACAAATGGGGCTTTGCAGTAGAGGAAAGAGACTATTCAAACAGCTCCTGATTTCTATAAAAAAGGGATCTTTTGATCTTTGGGACTGCCGAAAGGGCAGTTTGATCTTCCTCAAGCTCATTTATTTTAGATTCTTGCAAATTTCTTTTCTGTAGGTTTACCTCCTTAGAAAACTCAATATTCAATTGAACAGTGACTTTTATACATTGAAATGCAATATTGAATAGCCAGAGCCTAATAAATGCCATCCTAGCTATATGAGATATTTTAAAAATCATAAAAGGGCCGATTGAGCCTGATCCAGGCAGAGATGACAAAGCGAATTCAATGCTTCTTTTGAAAATGAGTCATGGTCAGAAATACTCACTTTGACCAAAAGCATCTCTTTGAATGCCAGAGGTAAATTTCCTCGCTTTCATTTTCTGCCTGGGCTTCAAATCAGCCCTGCAGAACTGAACAAAATCCACTCCAAGAGGCCCTGGCAGCTGTTCCAGATGTAAATGTGAACAGGGAGTGAGGTGGGGCCTGTTTCTTTCGGTTGGTTATTTTCAAATCATGGAGATAATATTTAGATGAGAAAGGACTGATAGGGCTTTGTATAATTTTTTAGAGAAGAGCAAATCATTGCTGTTTCTACTGTACTCACTTTCCCCAGTGAGTACCATCCTTTCTGGTACTTAAAAAAAGGACGTTTTATTGTCCCAAGCTTCCAAATTACTGGCAAGGTAAGACTCTGACATATGTTTGAACCATGGGGTTTGGGGGTGTCGGGGAAGGACATGGAGAGAATGCGAATGACATACTCAATCGCTTAACTAAAATGAGCAGCTTTGGATGTCAGGGTACCTCTCCATATTTCATCTAAGCCTCAAACAACGTGTGGGAAATGCAAGTTCTCAGCTAGAACCACCGCCCCCACCCCACCCCAGGAACTCTTTGTGTTTAATCACTGTAGACATCGTTCAGTTTGAGAACGTGTTTCTCTCATGGCCCTTTCCACGTTAGACCCTTTCACAGGTGGTTAACTTCATTCTCCATGCTCTTCCTGCCATATGAACATGTTTCCATTTGGGTATATGCTTTAGGAAAAGGCAGATTTTATTGCCAAGGAGCCAGCTGTTAGGCAGCAGCTCTCCTCTACTTAACCTCCGGAGCGCGTCTGAGTGCACGCAGTACTGAAGGAACAGCCTGCATTTTACATTCCTTTGAATGAGGGCTGGATTGGAATACAAAGAAAGTAGTACAGGAAGTGCAGGATACTAATGGAGAAGTGACGTCCACGTCAAGAAAGTGGCAGATGAGGTCACAGAGATGGAAGAGATGGGATTTACCTTTAGAAAAGCAAAGAAGCCATTACAATGTTGGGGCAGCCATGATTTCAGTCTTAGCAGTTTGACTTTAGTTGGGCCTTTGGATATCAATCATAGGCATTTCCTAGCACCCTGGATCACTTTGGTACTTGCAAGTAGATGTTTCTCCACTAAATATAACATGAGTAGAATCCGGAGAGGGTTTCCTTAGCCCTGGTCTGCTCTTCCCTGGTGAGACCACATCTATGGTCCTGTCTCATCCTGAGTCTGGACCTGAAAGCTGCTTGATTGTCATGGTATCTTCTAATGTAGATGAACTCACACACCAGTAGTAGGTTTATAGACAGGGGTGGTCATGATGATTAAGACTGCATGTGTAATGCTGAACACCCAAGGAGAAGTAGCTCAAGAAAGACTTGTGGGCAGCTGAGATGACTGGGTTAGTAACTAAGCCCGATGGCTCCAGTCCACATAGTGGTAGGAGAGAACGGACTTCTTCAAGCTTCTCTTGACACCTCTGGCGCCCACGGCATGCAGGTGCTGAGACACACACACATACACAATAATTCATTTAAAATATTTAAAATATTTTAAAACTAATCAGAATTATTTAGAAAGACTCAGAGATTATCCAACATTAAACACTTGAAGAAGGGTTCTGGTGTTAGAATGAGGGAAGCAGAAGAGTCTGATTAGAGGCTGTGATTTACAGAAATTACAGAAACCCCAAACGATATGTGTTGCCAGTGAAGGGAATTCCCAGCCATGGAAGTAGCTCAGGGCAAAACCGAACATCTTGCTCATGAAAGGCAATTTTCACAATCGGGAATTCTCACAGTCCTACACAACACTGGACCAGGAAGGACCCCTTGCTGCCACACACTCCAAGTCTGTGAAGCATAAGGAGCCCTGGCAGCGTTGGGGCTTACCACCCTGTCTACAGTTAAGAACTTCCCAACAACATTCTTTACAAATCATTGACAAAGCTGGCTCCGGCATCTTAGAGGAACCCTTTGATTACGAGTCTTCATCATCATCTTTTTTCCATCTTGAGGACCTTCAACCTAAGAAAGTCTCTCTTGGAGATGAGGAGATGGCTCAGCCAATACAGTGCTTGCTGCATGCATAAGTGTCGTGACCTGAACTGATGCCCGGAACTCGCATTAAAGAGCTGGGAGTGACGGGACACACTCTAATCCCAGCAGTGGGTCCAGACCAGGGGAGCCCTGGGATGGCCAGCCGGCCACTGTACCTGAATCAAGCCGGCCAGCCTACCTGAATCAGCCATAGCCGGCCAGCCTACCTGAATCAGCCAGTTCCAGGCCACTGAAGAGAGGAGGACGGCACCTGAGGAAGCACACCTGCAGTTGATCTCCAGCCTCTACATGCACTCCTACACATGTGCATGTGCAACCACATTCATGCACGCACACGAACATGCACATGCATATACACATACAACTCTTTCTCTCCTGGGAGTGGGTACCAAAGTTAAGCTTTGAAAGGAAAGGCTGGTAAAGCTCGTGGAATCTCTGTAATTAGTGCATTTAGAGCACCTCAGGGACACAGTTCTGAGCTAGAAGAAAAGATGCACAAATACCCCTCCCTGTCTCTAGGGTTCTTAGCTCTGCACCAGGCCTTTAGGGACAAGAATCATTTTTTTTTCTCAGAAACAAATGAAGTCTTACTTTCCTTTCTTTCAAGAACAATTTAAACAAACAAAAACCAATATCTGCATTTCTAGACACTCGCAAATTTATTGTTCATAGGTTTTTTTTTGTTTTGTTTTTTGTTTTTTTAATACCCTAAGGCCTGGAATATGAGGGAACGTGTTCCAGGAGAAACAGAAGATATGCGAAAGGGTAATGTCATTCAAGCAACAGAAAACAAAGACGAAACAGCACTGCAGGCCTCTCAAAACAGCCATACTTAGGTGTTCAGTCTAGCAGCCATTCGAATAACAGTCCCAAGACCCTCCTGCCACTCGGTGCACTCCAGTTCCTTTAATCCACGTGGCTGTTGTCTTGTCGTAATTTTATCAGGAGATTGGATTGAACTGTGGATTTTTTTTTTTAAGGGATAGCAGTCCAAGACACTCACTCAACAGAAGTGTGGGTAAAGTTTTAAGTATTTGGAATTTAAAATACTGTAATCGAAGAAGTAAGTCGA
This sequence comes from Eospalax fontanierii, assembly GCA_035773235.1. Lineage (NCBI taxonomy): Eukaryota > Metazoa > Chordata > Mammalia > Rodentia > Spalacidae > Eospalax > Eospalax fontanierii. The sequence continues at coordinate 6,310,621 of CM069540.1, forward strand.
AATGAAAATACGAGATAGCAGAGAGTAGCTGCCCATTTAATTAGAGTTGTAGGAAGAAATTATGAGGCAGGTTACTCAAGTCCAAAAGAAACAGGATGGGATGTGGTATCTCATCAACAGGACCCAGCTCCTGATAGCTGGCTCTTCCTCCATTGCCGCAGTCCCCTGCAAGAAGGAACGTCTGCCAAGTGCACTGGAAGGACTGTGTTACCAAACAAAACAGGCCCAGCAGCACATCTGGCTGCTGTGCTAATTAATTCTGGAATAAAGTTAAGAAAAATCCTCCAGTGAAGAAGTCAACAGTAATCTCAGTGTTATGACCAGAGAAGCGAGAAAGGAGGCAGCTAGGAAAACACATGGCAAATATATAGTTCTGTGGGACGTCATTGCTAAGTGGAGCGATAGAGGCTGTGGGAAACACTCATTGATAATAAAGTAAAAGCCCCATAGTTATCCTCCTTTGACCTCCCCAAACTTCCTATCAGTAAAACATTATCCAAACAAGCAAGTAAAAATGCACTCCTATTTTATTTTCTATTTCAGCACAAAATACAGCTCTCAAAAATGTCAGCTTTATCTAGCTTGGCCTTTCTGAGAACATGCATAGTTAAACGTCAGTGAACTGTGGTGTCGGGAAGATGCCATTTAATTGAATTTTCAGGTTAACTGGAAGCAAGGCAGAAAAGTTTCTTTTTTAGTGATGGTAGGAATCGATGCAAGGTATTGACAAATGAAAATGGTGAGAGCCTGGAGAGCCAAGAATCTAGGTCTAAAGGCACTTCCTGTAGAATTCATATGCAAAACAGATACTGACTCAAGGAAACAAATATTACTTCATTATTCGTGTTTTCGATATGCTAAGCCCTTAGGTAGAACTCATAGCCTTAGCTGGAGCCCACGTCTGAGCCCACGTCTTAGCTCACGACTTCTGGGTCCTCTACCTGCCCGACCAGTTCAATGCAAACCTTAAGATTAGGACATAACAAAAGAGTGGGGCAACACAACTCAACAATGAAGAGAGAGAAAAACAACCTTACTTCTGCCCCATGTGGATGCTGTCCTACCTCAGTGCCATGACGGGTAAATAGATTTTATCCCCAGCCACTGGGGCTGATGGTCAAGCTCGGACACCTCCTGAATGCTGGGTAAGTACTTGTCCACTGAGCTGAAAGCCTGCCTAGATTTTGTCTACAATTTAGGAATATGGTTCACAGCAAACATAGATGTCACTTCATGGATAATTTCAAGCCCTTGTTAATTACATTTCACTAGACAGTGATGATAAGTTGCATGTTCCTTTTTCACATCCGGACCAAGCTTCGGGACTATACCACCACTCTCACCATCACAAGCTCCATCATAAACATGTATTCTCTAGTGGAGTCGCACACCATGCAGGAATCTAGAAAAGAGAAGGTAATGTCTGGAATTACCTAGGAAACAAGCCTCTAGGCATGCCTGTAGAAGACTGTCTAGATTAGGTTAATCTAGGCAGGAAGATTTATCTAAGATGTATGTTCCCATTCCTCAACTTGGGTTTCAGCTGAGCATCAAGGCTCATCTCTGCTTTCTGACTGCAGGAGCAATGTGACCAGCCGCCTCATGTTCCTGCTGCCATGAATTCCCTATTAGGAGAGACTGTGCCTTCCAACTGGAGCCAAAATAAACTCTTTTCCCTTAAGTGTTTTTGTGAGGTATTTTATCACAGCTTCAAATAATCTAAGCCATCCAAATTATTTTCCTAAAAACCTTCAAAATTCTAAGACAGGCAAAATAAATTTAATTCTGAGGTAAGAATACCTTTTATACCCAGCACATTGCTCTTTGTTTAGCATCTTAATAACCCTTTATGAACAGTGAGTATAGAATATATATTCAACTTTAAATGTGTCAATGTACATTTTTGCTCATGAATAGTGATTGGATACTGATCTGAGTCTCTTAAGATTTTGGACAATGTCTTGGATTTGGTGGCAATGAAAAGTCATCTATGATATTTTGAAGCAGGGCCTTTATTGAGGAACAGAACTCCCCAATACAACACTGAGTGGGCGTGCACTAATACAACACTGAGTGGGCGTGCACTAATACAACACTGAGTGGGCGTGCACTGTCCCCTCTGCCACAGTGCACTCAGGACTGTTTCCATGCCAAAAGCAATGGCAGAATCTATAGGAATGAAATTCCTGACTTCCTGATTTAATAATTCCACATGCCTTCCTTAGGCAGAAACAGAAAGCAATGGGTAAGGTTATAGATTGGAAAATAAACCCCACAGGGAACTTTACTGACCCTTCATGGGGACATCTGAGAAAGAGAAATGTCCATTCTTCAGTTGACAGGACACAAAGGTCGCCATGGCAATTAGAGACTAGGACCCACTAACCATGAAAACATAATGTTCATAACTATTTGGGGGTGGAGCAGACATCTACTAGGATGGACAGCTGTCTGCAAAGATAGTTTGAAGGCCTTGTCTGTCCAGGTCTAAGCACAAAATATGGTCAGGTTCATCTTGAGGTCTGAGTCTAAAGGCTCAGAATCTTTCTGTACCCTCTGATCTTTTCCCAAACCCAGTGCATATTTGTCCTCTTAAAATTTAACCCAAGAGGAGCTGGAGACACAGCTCAGCAGTCCAGGGCACTGGCTGCTCTTGCAGAGGCCCCAGACTCAGTCCCCAGCACCTACATGGCTGCTGGAAACCATCCGTAACTCCAGCTCCAGAGGATCTGACACCCTCTTCTGACCTCCATAGACACTGCATGACACGGGTGCACTTACACACATGCAGGTAATACACTCATACACATAAAATAAAAATAATAAATAAAATCATTTAATAATTTCCCCCAAGAGATCAACAGGTAGGGATGGGCATGTTAGGGAAAACCTTTGGGAAGCAGCAGCTTTCCAGAACACCATACATATATTCAGCTCAGATATGAACTAGGACACATCAATGTGCCTGTTGGGGGACACTGAACTGAGAAAAATAAACAAAGCACATGCCTGTTTACTCATGATTAACCAAGACAAATTATAAGGATATGAAAGATATATGAAGACTCACAAGGGAAATCACAGTCATAAAGAAACAAAACCATTAATGTCAGTAATAAAAACCCACTTTCTTTAGTTTCCTACTGAATTAGTCAAAACACTGTCAATGGGTGGTGATTAATAGAAATACGACTTGAACCAGTTGTAACCATAAAGGGGATGTATCAGTTCCTAAACTTGGAAATTCCAGGGCTGTCACAGTGTAGTTACAACATCTGCCCAGGGTCAAACACCAGAGATCTAAGGCCAGAAACATGCAGTGTATATTTGTAAATTATATATATTACATATTATACTACATATAAATACAGTACAGTCAGAGATAGGGTCCAAAATGACTTAACAAATACCATAAATGTAATAAACCTGCTTTTGCATATTTAAAAAAAATATTTTATTTATTATTCTTATTTTTTTGTGAGTGTATTGTCTGCATGTATGTAAATGCACCCATGTCATGCAATACCCAAAGAGGTCAGAAGAGTGCAATGGATGCCCTCGAACTAAAATTATAGATGATTTTTAGCTGCCATGTGGGTGCAGTGAATCAAAGCCAGATTCTTTACAAGAGTAGTCAGTGCTCTTAACTGCTGAGTCATCTCCAACCCCCACTTTTGCATTTTTAACAGTTACAAAGCACAGAGGAAGATATCCTCACCCAAACTTGAAGGACCAGGAAACATTTCTGAAGCTGAGCTTTTTTAAAAAAATAGGCAAAAGTTGAGCTAGTTCAAAGGAGAAGTCGTTTACACAAAGGAAATGGCACAACGTCCTCAAATCTAGAAAGAGTACTAATTTTAAAGAAACTGAAAGACTTGCATAAACCCTAATCACGTATTAGCAAAAATAACTCAAGGGCACAAAGCTTTCTTATTGAACTCATCCCCTTTCACAATGCTATTGTGAGCACTAAATATAATAGCATATGTGAAATAGTTACAGAACTTAGAACAGTCTGTAACCAGAAGGCCCAAATGAGGACCTGGAAGAGGGCATGGATGTGTAAAATCCTGCGAGGTAGAGGAAGACACTGGCTCTGAATGGCTCTCTCAGGAAAGGCTTGGGCTTCTTACGTCTGTTCCACCTTCAAGGCCTCCTTCTGCTCACTGGGGGGTGGGAGACATTTGTCCTTTGGACCAGTGATCCTGTAGTCAGTGAGGGACTCTCCTAATTAAGTGATGTTTGTGGCTGTTGATAAAAGCAACTTAAGGGAGAAAGCGTTTGTTTGAGATGGAGGTGGGACTCACAGCTAGTCACAGCCTGCCATGGTCAGAGCAGAGGGAGTGAGCACAGGTTTGCTTGCCTGGTTGTGCAAAGCAGTTCATAACATACCCCACTCCTACCTAGGGGATGGTGCTGCCCACAGTAGGCTGCGTCTTCCTATATCTTAACTCAACTAAGACCCCCCCCCGCCCATATGCCCACAGGCCAAACAATGGACACAATCGAGATTCTCTCTTCCCAGGTCATTCTGTGTTATATCAAGTTGGTAATTAAAGCTGAACATCAAAGGGAGAATATGTGTTCTAGAAAAACAATGGAAAGGTTTGGAGCACCCGGGTACAACCCAGGGTGTTAAAAAAGCGTCCTTGATGGGAGAAAAGGACTCTGGGATTTTCAAAGAAAAGGAGGAAAAGATTTACAAGCTCATTCTAGGAGGTCAAACGGCAAACGGTAGCCTTACATAATGCAAGACGTGAGGAAGAATACAAGTTGTGAATGTGGAACTTTATGAACCGGGTATCTGTAAGGGGTAGAAGGAATCATTTGAAAACCTGTGTCCCTCAGACGTCAACCCAAGGTATGTTTAAATCGTAACTCAGGCCAGAGAGTCATGAATAATCAGTTTGCCTTGGAGAATTCTGGAATTATAAACAAAAGGATACAAAGCATTGTCCAAGGTAAATATTGACATGACTGAAGACGAACCAGAAAAACTTTTAATGAAGCCAAAACACCGCATCTGGGAAAGATGTTTCACATTCTTACAATAAACACTCGCATACAAGGAGTTTAGAGACGATGGGAAGAATCGTGTCCACTGGATTGAAAAATTAATTTAGAGGCCTGCTCAGATGTCGAACAGTAATACTGTCACAACATTAATATTAACTTTTAAGACCACGCTATTTCTTGAAGACAATTCTCCCTGCCAGACAGCTATGTGACGGTAGGTATGAGAAGATTAGTATTCTCATCTGATAGCAACTACCCAGTTAATATTGTGACACGCACAGTGGTTTCTTCCTCAACTCTGAGCTGCCAGCAGTCTTTCAGATCAGCTAGGCCTCTGTTGGGAGTAAGCCCTCCCACCCCTTCAGTGTCAAGTCCCTATTGGCTGAGACATGTCACCCCCTGGAGAGCTGAGGCAGGACTTCATTAATTCCTAAGGGTTTACACCCTACCTTCTCCCTGAAGATGTTCAGGTGGGGTAACCAGAAACTCACAATAAACAGAAGTCCATTATTGCTGCTTTGTGGGAGCCAGTGAAGGATCTTGTCTGCTGAGCAGCTCCATGGCAACCAGTTCTTCAAAGCATTTAAGACAAAAAAAAAAAAAGAAAAATACAAGTTGAATTTCATCTGGCAACATCCCAATTACCCAATTAGACTAAGCTGCAACATCTTTTTAGAATAATCTCAGATCATGAGTGAGAGAAGAGCTCAGACCCAAACCATGGCTTTCTGATACCTAGAAAATGCAAGCTTGCTGGTCCTGTATTCCTATAGAAAGGCAGATTGTTTTATTAGCATGAAGAATAAACAGATTGCATTTGCACAAATCTCGGCACTAAAGTAACAGATGACTGTATCCCGTCAGAGACATGAGATTCTGGTTTTATTTTTCCCACTTAACAGATGGGAAAACTAAGGAGCTATAAGTAGGCTCACGGCTGGGGGACACAGAAAGAGGTTAGGGCAGGGCAAATCTGGATATCTCTTGCTGCTGTGTATGTCTGTGTACACCTTCAAGAAGCCGGGGAGATCGGCCTCCTTCACCCGCGTTTGCGGACCTGCGGTAACTCACCCCGCCCTTCCTCCTCCCTGTATTAATCTGACTTTATGATGCTGTGATCAAATAGAGAAAAAAAAAAAAAGCAACTTAAAGAGAGAAACTGTTTGGATCATGATTTCAGAGGATTCCATCTGTGGGACTCTGAACCCATTTGTCTTAGGCAGAACAATGGGGCAGTGCACGTGTCAGGAGAAGAAAACTGTTCACCTCTCAGAAGACAGGAGCTGGGTCTTCTACAAGCAGCCAGTGCGCTTAACTGCTGAGCCATCGCTCTAGTCCCAGGATGCATCACTTTTAACAGGTGCCACATGTCGATTATTCCTTTCCACATCACAGCTAAACTAGAACCCGAGTCTCCAGACTCCCGTCCAGGTGCTCTGGGCGCCGGCATCTGACAAGCTCCTCGACTTGCTTTCTCCCTCTCTGTCCCCTCCCGAGTGCTATGACCACCTGGTTTTTCTCAGATTTTCCCACTGAGCCCCAGAGGTACTATTCGCTTCTTCCCAATTCTGCTCTATTTTTCTTCATATATAATTTCTTGCGCACTTCCCTGTGCACCAGTTAGAGTGGAAACTCCATAAAGGCAAGGACTTAGATTTACCCTGTATCTACCACATGACTGCACACAGTGGCCCATAAATATCTCATGACTAGAAGAATAAATGTGCAAATGAATCCAAAGCCCACCAAAAATGCCAAAATGTAGGTGTTGCATGCCCATTTTACAGATGGGAAATATTGAGGTACCACATGACCTTTGAGGTAGAGCTTAGATTTCATCCATGTGTCTGATTCCAAAATTCTGTGCACAACACCAGTGTTTCATAATCTTAAGGCATGGGAGTGACGCCTTTAGGATCATTCCATCTGAGCTTATTCACCTAGCATTTTTATCACTTTTATATTATGCAAATAATTTCATTTTCAAAAAGAAAAGTGGGCTGAGGACTGGAGAGCTGGCTCAGTCGTTAGGAGCACTGGCTCTTGCAGAAGACCAAGGTTCAATTTCCAGCACCCATGTGGTGACTCACAACTACTCTGCACTTCAGCTCCATGAACTCTGGCCTCCACAGGCATTGCATGACACAAGTGCACTCACACACACACATACAGTCCTCTCATTCACATAAAATTAAAATACATAAAGTCTTTTTTAAAAAATTAGGATTTAAATCCAAGTGAGGCAGCTGGCTCAAGCCTTTAATCCCACAAGGGAAGAGCCAGGTGGAACTCTAAGTTATAGGCCAGCCTGTTCTACACAGCAAGTTCCAGGCCAGCCAGGGCTACATAGTGATACCCCATCTCAAATTATTTAAAAGCATTTGAGGCAGGCATGGCGGTGGATGATTACAGTCTCAGCACGTGGGAGGCAGAGGCACTAGGCTAACCTGGGCAAATAGTTACCTCAGGTCTCAAAATGGCCGAGCAACAGCAAAAGAGGTCTGGGCTGAAGAAGAAGCTCTGTTTCTATCACTTTGAGAAACTGAGAATTTCTCAAACTTCCCAGTTTCCCCATTGCAAATGGGGAGAAATAACAGCAACTCCATCTAGAACACACACTTGAATAAGGCTTGGCCCACAATAGGGACTCGGGACATGCCAGCAAGCTCGACCACGATGAGCTCAGAGCACGTTTTGTGGAAAGAAGGCTCCAGGCTGGAGCTACCTGATGTCACTCCTGGCTTAGGTTTATTGTGCCAAAGGGGCATCCAAGATCAAAGTACCCCCAGCTTTCTCCATCTCCACATCCTCTTTATTGCCTCTTAGAACATTTAGCAATTGTTTGTATTTTTCTTCATTTCTTTGTCTAACTATACTTGATCTGTTCGCACAGTTTGTTGGGAACTGCTTGAGTCAGGACCAAGCCTGTCACATACCCGTGCTCCTCCGCAGTGCCCAGAGAAAACAAGTGATTAGGACGTGTACCCAGCTGCATGAAGAAACCTCAGCATCTTTAGCGTTTGTCTATTAAAATAATCAAGTGCCAGGCATGGTGACTCACATGTGTGATTCCAGCACTCAGAAGGCTGAGGCAGGAGGATTACAGTGAGTTTTGAGGCCCTCCTCATAAATATAGTAAATTCCCGACCAGCCTGGGCTACCAAGTGAGACTGTTTCATAAACAAAAACAACAGCAAGACACATAAGCAGTATTCTTTCAATATTAATTTCTTCTCTCTGGGCATCCATCAAATTCACTTTTACCAAACTCACAGAATTTCTAAACTTAGTTTGATTATCTGGACAAATGCTACTTAAGTGTCTGAAGCTATCATCGCTGGTGTTTACACAGTCAGCCATTTGATAAAGGAAAATTTTTTCCCTGCAGAGCAGAGCAAAGCTTTGAAAGCAGAATTTGTGCAGTTCATACCCCACTGCATGCCAAACGCAAAGAAACAGTAATCGGAGGTGCTAATTGCTGATGCAAAAAAATAAAATAAAATAACTGGAAAATTAAAATGCAACAAGGGGGTCTGGCAGGGAGAAGGGGTTCTTTCAATCATCCAGCTTTTAGTAGCTTGATTCAGTTCTTAAACAGAGGGGGAAATGATGATCAAGATGTGTAATGGAAAAGCGGAGAGCACAGTTCGGAGACTAGAGACCAAACGTGCTGAAGGGCAGAGCCTTCGGGAAACCTTGCTGCTTTGTATGCTGCTGGAAGGTAGGTTTTGGTGAAAGAATACAGCCCTCTCGAACCAACCAGGACACTCATGCTATTAAAACCAAATACAACCTTACCTAGACCGAGAGCAATAGGGACTGGTGACACATGACCTTCTAGACATGCCCTTTCCACACTTTAGAAAACACCTGAAGTCGGGTTCCTTGGAGGAACAGAGCCCTTAGATTTACGTGCTGTAAAAGAGGGCTTTATTAAATGTGTTTTCTTCATGGGAACTGGGGTTCCAGTGATGGCAGTCTGCATGCTGGACAGCTGTCAGTTCCTGAGGCTGGATGCATCAGCAGGTCCAGTCCAGCTCTAAAGGCCTAGTGGACTCCTGGAGAGCAGCTACTCTGTAGTCCACATTGAGAAAACAAAGAAGCTGGGGTCTGATGGTAAAGAAAGATGGCGGCGGCGGCAGCAGGAACAGCCGAGGGGTAGACAGCAAGAAGTGAGTCCTAGCCAGACGTGGTGGCACACACCTTTGGTCCAGGCACTTTGGAGGCAGAGGCAGGTGGATCTCTGTGAGTTAAAAGCCAGCCTCATCTACATAGTGAGTTCCAAGCCAACTGGGGCTGCAGGGAGACCGTGTCTCAGAAAGACCAGAAAAATGAATAAAAAATAAGTAAATGCATGCGCAAGTGGTACTGTTTTTCCCTCTACTGTATCTGGACCACCAGAGGCTGTCACCCACTCAGGGACTGGGGGTCCCTCCCCTGGAAATGCTCTCACAGAGCATCTCTTAGTTGATTCCAGATACAACTGAGTAGATGATTAAGACTACCATCATCAGACCACATTCCTAATATGAGCAAAACAATGACTGGACTCCAGCATCCTACATGAAAAACCATTCTGTCAGTAATGCAGAATCCACTGTGGCCTCATGTAAGGCCTAACAGGATTTGGGCTTTACCTTGATGCTTAGAGGTCAACCCAGAAAGCAAAACTTGGAGTTAAGTCATTAGCTAAGCATCAAATCTGTACTCACTAGGGTATTCAGACAACAAGTTCGACACAATACTACTACGCAAAGTTAACACAATTTGCCCAAGAGTAGTTTAGATAAATTCCCAGTGTGGTCACATGCTTCCATCAGTCAGTGTTGTAGACCTAGGTAATCACAGCTCATCAATCCCTTCTGAGAAGTGGCTGGGGTCTTCTACCCTCAGAAGTCCAGATGTCAGTCCGGGGAGGATCAGACTAAGCACCTTACTTACTGAGTCCTACTCCTTCCATCAACGAATATGTACTGCACATATATTCTGTGTATTACTTTTCTTGTTGTTATGACAAAAAGATTTACCTACAAAAGCAACTTAAATAAGGAAGGCTTTATTCTGGCTTGTGGTTCCAGAAGGAATGAGGTCCATCATGGCCAGAAGGCATGGGCCGTGGTGGTGGAGCATTACGTAACTGGTCATATCACATCTGCAGTCAGGAAGCAGAGAGTAGGCAGGAATTGAGTCCAGGGTATAAAATCTCAAGGACCTAGTGGCCTGCTTCTTCCTGCAAGGCTCCCCCTCCCAAGAGCTCTACAATATTCCAAAGAAGCATCCCCAGCCTGTGTTCAAACAGTGCTCAGCACACGAGCCTTTGGGGATATTTCAATTCAACCAACAACACTCTGTTAGAAACTGTTCTCACATAAAAGACAGTTTGATGATAAGATGAGGCAAATACATTTCTTCTCTGGTCACGGGAGACTAATCAAAGACACAGACAATATACAGTAAAACTATTTTACTGTATATGTACAATGAAGAAATTAAAGAAGATAATGTGCTAGAGTTCTCAGGAAATAACTTAGTGAAGGTGGGTGGGTTATGGGAGTCCTCTCAGGTGGGAGCAAACCATCTGAAACTCAGACATCAAGACATCAAGCTAGCGAACGTCTGAGTGTATGAGTCCATGTGGTATACAGCTGCTAGCTCTACTGTCAGGAAAGACAGTGGGTAGAAGTTAAGATGCATCATGAGCATCTTCCTGATTCAGTTCATTAACTCATCCACATGTATCTTCCCCAGACCTGGTCCTGCATCTTCTAAACGTACTCCTTCCAGCACCTGACCAACCAGCCCAAGTGACACCATCAGTCTACCTGTGCTTCTCCATTTGGGGAACCTGTCTATCCAAAACACTGAGGGCCAAGTTCGCACCTATGAAGCTCTGCCCTCTGAGGATGTCCTTTGCTGGACAGGACGGCCTGCTCTTGGTTTTCTTCCACCGTGTCCTGAGCCAGCCCACTCTGCTCTTTTCCCCTGCTGTCTGGTCCTAAGGAGCCCTCTCTGTGGCCCAGTTGTGTGTGTTGAGGAAGAGGAACTGGGCCAGAATAGAGGATGAGATAGAATTCACTGTCTACTTGATTATACAGTCTTTCCAAGGAAGGAAGGAAGAAGGAAGGGAGAAAGGAAGGAAGGAGAGAAAAGGAAAAGGAAGAGAGGAGGAGGAAGAGGAGAGCGGAGGGGAGGAAGATGACAAGGAGGAAATCACCAGAATTCTAAGCGCCTCCAGCCCATGGTGGGCAGCTCCAACCCTGAGTGTGTTTCATGCAGTCCATAGCGGGCAGCTCTGACCCTGAATGTGTTTCATGGTACATAGACAGATATTTGGTTCTTTCTCGGACCAGCAGCATGTCAGAAACCACTTTTGGAAAGCTACATAATTCTCTAACATACAGGCCATGGCCTTAATCCAGAACCCTAAGGTTTCCACTGGGGTCTGACTTGGGGTGTACCATACACATTGCACAGTACCTTCTAACACACAGACTTACAGTATCAAAAGCTGTTCCAGATTTTATGATCCAAGTAGCAGAACGGCTTGCCATGCACACTAGATCTGCTAGAAAGTTCTTTCTTGGTCTTGGCCCCACTCAAAATTAGCAGCCTGTCATGTCACATAGTAAATGGAACAAAGCATTGTTACCGGCCCTGGAATGTGCTGCCCTAGAACCTAAACAGGCTGACTAAACATTGTTCTTTCTCAGCGAGAGATGAGGAGAAATGAAATAACTAGTCCTTCCCCTTGGATGATGTCTCAGGATGACCCTGGCAACCTGACTTCGGAAACGTCTCTCGTGGAGTGATTTGTCTGCCTAAGTTTAGCTCTAACCTTCTGAAACACATATACTTCACCCAGATCTCTGCTCAATTGCTGCTTTTTCCTTATCTGAGCCAGTAACTGGCAGAACTGATGCCATGCTCTGCACAAAGCCTGTTCAGAATATAGGCGGAGGAAGCCCTGGAGCAAGAACGCTCTTTTCTCACAAATGCTCATTGCTTCTCCTCTCTCCTGTGTTCGGTCTTTTTGAGGCAGGGTCTTCCTGCAGCCCCAGCTGACCTGGAACTCATTATGTAGACCAGGCAGGCCTCAATCTCAGAGAGATCTATCTGCCTCTGCTCTCAAGTGCTGGGATTACAGGCATGCACCACCACCCTAGGCCCTGTTTCTCTTCTTTCTGACTGATGGGGATAGAAAATCTACTTGTAGGTCAGTGACTACACACAGGTCTACAGGTCAGAGGCCATTTTTATCTACACTGCCAAATATACCCCATTCCGCACATCTGAAATGGGAACCACTGTTCACTTGAGACTGTTTGGTATAGTTGACTGCTGAGATCCACCTCATTTTGCAAGCTAGACTGTGGGTTTAGGTAAGGATGTGATGAGATTATCAATCCTGCACCTGATAGCCTAAGAACCTAGGCACACTCAACACTTCATCATCACATGGAAGTGATCTAGCTACGATCAAGACTCCAGCAGGAGCTGGAGAGAAGGCTCAGCAGTAAGGCTACTTGCTGTTCTCTCAGAGGACTTGAATTCAGTTCACAGCACCCATGTCAGGCAGGTCACAACTGCCTGTAACTCCAACTCCAGAGGATTCAACATCCTCTTCTGACTTCCATGGGCAACCACACACACATACACACATAAAAAATAAGGACTTTCCTGGGTGTGGTAGTGCGCACCTTTAATCTCAGCATTTGGGAGGCAGGGGCAAGCAGATCTCTCTGAGTTCAAGGCCAACCTGGTCTACATAGTGAGTTCCATGCCAGCTGGGGTTACAGGGAGATCCTGTATCAAAAAAGACCAAAATAAGTAATAAAGACTTCAACATGCCTGAAGGCACTGTGAGCTATGTGAAGTGTTCCAATGATCCCGCACCTGCTAGGCCGCCATCTCCTTACTGGTCTGGACCTATGCCCTCGTTGGAAAACTCTGTATACTAACTGGAAGAGGAAGAGAACACTCAGACCTGGTCTATAGATAGTTCTGCATGCTGTGCAGAGTCCCCAGAAGGATAAAGCTGGCTCCCTGTCCCTCTCTGGGACTTGCCTGAAAGATACCAATAAAGGAAAATCCTCCCACTGGGTAGACCTTTGGGCAAGGCACTTTGCTTGTAAGGAAATAATCCAGACATGCAGTTACACACCAATTCATGAGCTTTGGCTAATGGTTTGACTTGATTGTCATTGGAAGGGGAATGCTTAAAAAATTGGTGACAAAGAAATTTGGGGAGGAGATATGGGGACAGACCATCACGAGTGGGAAAAAGAACACGATGTTTGTGTCCCGTGCCAATATTCACCAAGGGAAGAGCTCAGTAAGAGATCTGCATAACCAAATGGATAGACTGGTAGTCCACATCTTTCCTGCCTACTCTGGTCATCAACCAAAGTAAGCATGAGACCGAGGTGGCAGGGTGGGCACTATGCATGGGTTCAGCTGTGTGGACTCCTACATACCAGAGCTGACCTGGATATGGCCATCAGTGAGTCAATAGCAAAGGCCAACTCTGAGCCTCTGGCATGTCAAGATGACCTAGGTAAAGAACCATGACCAGCTTGATGAAATCAATCCAGAGTGGACAATAGAAGGTAGTTATGAATACCAGCTATGGTCAGTTACAGAACCAAGGACCGTAATTTTCACTCAAGTATTTCTTTCTTATGTTGTTACAAATGCTGCCGTGCACACGAATACATGCATATGTACCAAACGTGTTTGTTTTCTTTCATTTCTTACTGCCTAGTATGCAAATATAAAATAAGAGATTTTCTATTGGTGCTTTGTTTTTGTTTTGTTTTGTCTTTTTGAGACACAGTCTCCCTGTAGCCCCAGTTGGCTTGGAACTCACTATGTAGACCAGGCTGGCCTTGAACTCACAGAGATCCACCTGCCTCTGCTTCCCAAAGTGCTGGGATTAAAGGTGTGTGCCACCACGCCAGGCCCCATGGTACTCAAATATTAATTGTTACATCATAGTATTTAAGTTTTAGATATCAAGAGAAAAGTAAACATCACTCAAAACTTTATCTTCTCTGAACAAGAAGAGAGTGTTGTGTTTTTAATAGTGCACAGACTGATTTTGTCATAGTAGCAAAATTATAATGCTGTTATCTGTCTTTAGAGATTGTGATTAACGTGTGCATGAGTGCCAAGCTGATAACAGGGGGTGTGATTGTTTGTTTTATGTAAAACTGGATTGGGATTAAGGATGTCCAGATAAGGGGTGAATATTTCTGGGTGTGTCTGTGAGACTGGTGTGCATACAGAATGCTTATTGGGGTACCTGTGGGGGTGGTACAAGGAGCAGAGCAGAACTAGCTGAGCCCATGGGGAGAAGCAAAGCCAGGACAGGCTTTCAGAGCTGCCACTGAACCCAATTTGGACAGTTCTGGATGCAGATTGCCCCTGGAGAAGGGGCACACCACGGGTCAGACAGTGCCCTGCCGCCAAAGACAGTCCTGAAAGACAGCTCACACACTCAGCGCTGGGAGCGTGAAGTGAGGATCAGCGTCCATTAAGGGCGCATTAGACACAAATCCTTATAGTGAAAGGAAAATCTACAAGGACCTAAGTCAACAATTTTGCTTTAGCAGATAATCGGATATTAAATTCCAAAGGATAAAAGCCCTATATCATAAGTTCAAAGGCTGAGATGTTTGAAAGAAATAGACATATCTCATCTGTCTCTCTGAAATAAGGAACTTTTCTTTGTAAAGGTTAATTGCTTGACGAGCAGTGCTTCTATGGCCATCATCACAATGCTGCTCCACAGACGATGGGAACGAACCTATCATTTTGGGCCCTGGCGAACCAAGAGCAAAGTGGATGTGACACCTCTGAAAGCAGGGTGCTCGGTTGTCGTCAAGGCCGCCATCCCCAGCTTCCTGTTTCCGTGCGTGCTTTGTGACTCTTCCTATGGAACAGGAATCTTTATCAAAGTAGCTCTCAGCATGGCAAGCTTCAAGGTACTTTGGCATCCAAGGAAGGAAGCCTGGGTTTACTACCAGCTGTCTAATTAGCTCTGCGACCTTGGGCAGGTCACATCTCCTCTTCTGGCCTCAACTTGCTCTTAGATTGGGAGGAATGAACTAGATCTGATATTGTAAACATGTAGCCTGTGCATACGTGTCCACACTCCTCACTCGTGTAGGACATTGTGAAACTAGGAAGGTACTGCTTTCTACGGAGCCTAGATAAGAAATCCTTCTCAACAAACTGCTCCAGGAAATCACTGCTAATTAATCAGTATCGATACTTAGCTCAGTGTGAAAACTACAGACCACCTCTGAGCTCAAGGTTCCCTTCTTGCATCCACATGCTCAAAGACACAAACAGAGAATCATAAGCCAAGTACGCCCCAGGGACACTTGCCTCTAGAGATCCCAGAATCACACAGCATCAGGAGGACCATGCAGACACTCAAGGCTGAGGCAGGGGTTCCAGACCATGCCCACATTTTCTCCAAAGTCCTTCACCCTCTCCTCCTGTGGGAGGGCTGTGGTCACAAGTCCCACCCATCACGGACCTGACCTACTAAAGACCTTCAGAGTTGAGGCAGCCCCAGAACATGTCAAACACAGATAAAACTATCACAGAAAAAGCCAATTTTGGAAGAATAAATATGTCATCCTGCAGATGCAAGTTGACTCTGATCTTTCCCTGCCACTAACAGGTATTTTGCTTTACAGGAACAAAACTGGATAGTTCCGCAAGGTTCACAAATACTACTACCCCTAAATCTTTATACTCTCAAGAGTCTCACGAGCAACACACCCTTCACTTCCAAACAAGCACACACGAGTCAGGAACCGGCTGATCTCTGGGAGTGCAAGCAGCAGTCCTCTTGCCCAGCGCAGCAGAGCCCTCCCCTCCCCGTTCCCAGAGCTCTCGGTGCCGTCCTGTCTCCCTTCACATATTGCTCCCCTCACCCCCTGGCTTGAAGCAGCTCCTTCTGCATAATGAGGGTTCTGCAAGACAAATGCTGTGGTCCCCAAAAGAATCTCCTGTCCTCATTAGGGTCAGTCTTGTAAAGCCCTTCAACTGTTCTGAAATTCTTAACTCTGCCCTTGTTCCCTGATTTGCCAGTGATGCTGCCAGATGCAATGTATCATTCAGTAAGTCCAACCGCTGTCAGAAACAGTAACCCAGCTCCCCATATTGTCAACTCAAAGCTTGGTCTCGCCAAGCTCACATACACAAATACATTAAGCTTCACTGTATTCAAATTGCATTTTTTTCTGTCAATAGTTGCCAGTTCCCAGGACCCTGTGTCCTAAAAATTAAGCCAGCATTAATATCTCATTAGGTGGAAGATATTATAGCATATGCAATGCTGTGGCTAGGAGGCTCAAAGATTATATAGTCCTCGTTATAAAATAGGGAACTATACTCAGGAAGGTTCAGTGCTTTACTCCAAGTCCCACAGCAAATTAATCACACACACACACACACACACACACACACACACACACACACACGCAAGCACGCAGGCGCATCCTTTCTGTGGTTATCTTTGTAATGATGGCCACCAATTTCTGATTGTTCAAGGAACAAATGGAGTGAATTCCCAGCACTCTTTGATCAAATGTTTTTCCATTCTTCTCTGTTTCCCCCACATTGTAAATGAACTAAGAATTTTAGGACAAAACAAAACACAAAAAATAACATGTACATATGTGTGCTATATGCTTATATACATGTGTCTGTCACATTACCATGATATTGGCTTCCCTGAAGGCTACGAGCTCTGTGGCTGTGATCAAATGGACACATAAAGCCATAAACCAATGTGGCTTCTACTGCCTCCCTGTAAAAAGGTCTTCCTAGCCCAGAAGACTTCCATTCCTGGCTGTGGTATCAGGGGCAACAGCAAAGAGCAGCAACAACAGCAAACATGCCTCTTTGATTTAGAGAAACGTTGTTCATAGTTCTTATAGGTTACTTATTTGTCCACTCAGCATCTTCTGAGTACCTTGTGTTGTAGGTGTTGTTCTAAGTGCAGGAATAGGAACAGAGCAAAGAAAAGGTTGGGCTTAGTAGACCTCGTTTGTAATCCCAGCACTCGGAAGGCAAAGGCAGGAGGATGGGAAGTTCAAAGTCAGTCTGGGCAATTGAGAATGATACCATGTTAATAATAATAATAATAATAGGAAGGCAGAGCTCGGTGGTAAAGTGCTTGCCTAGCATGTAAGAGGCCTTAGATTTGATCCCCAGTACTACAGCAAGAAAAAGAAGGGAGGAGGGAGGAAGGGAGGGAAGACAAAGACGAGGAAAATACTTTCCCTCACTGAGCTTCCATTTTGTGTGGAGAGCCTAAACTACAGAGGTAATATTCAAGTGTGCCAGAGAGGTTAAGAGCTGTGGAGAGAGAGGTACTGGAAAGAGCCAAGTGCTAATGGGCGATCAGAATCTTGCTGAAAGGGTGACAACTGAGACCCAAAGGAAGAAAAGAGGAAAGCACTGTGAACATCTGCTGAAAGCATGTTCTAGAAGGATCAATAGCTGCCAATGCTCTGAGCCTTGTTGAGCCAATTAAGTAACAGGGGAGGTGGCAGGAAATGAAGCAACCAAGTTGGATTGAGAGAGAGCGGGAGGCCAGTCACATCAGGCCTGGACAGCTGGTGCATGGACTGCGGGGTTTGCTGTGAGTGACAGCCCTCAGGAGCAGAGGAAAAGAGAGTGAGTTCAGTCTACCCGTGAGAGTCCACGCTCATCTATGACCATGGCTGAAAACAAAGCAGTCAGATAACAGCAAGTGTTGGCAAGGATGTGGGAAAATTAGACATTTTATGCATTGCTGGTGGGAATGTAAAATGGTGCAATCATTTTGCAAAACAATCTGTCAGTTCCTCAAAATGTTAAACACAGAGTTACCAAGTGACTCAGCAATTCCTCTCCTCGCTCTCTACCCAGGAGAAATGAAAACATATGTCTGCACAAAAACTTATCCACAAATTTTTGTAGAAGGATTATTCATAATTGCCCCTAAAATGGAAACAACCCAAATGTCCATCAACTGCTGAACATATATATGAAGAAATATATTCATGCTGAAGAATATTGTTCGACAACTTAAAGAAATGAAACCCTGATGTATGTATGCTATAATCAGATGAACCTTGAAAACATTAATCTGAGACAGAGAAAAAGGACAAAAGCGTGGATGTTTCTGGTACACTGAGTGTGTGAAACAGACAAGTCTACAGAAAGCAGGGTCATCATTGGGACAGTAATATTGAAAGGAAGTAAGAAGTCACTGCTTATGTGTTCAGGATTTCAAGATGGGGAGCTTGATGAATGCTCTAACGTTTATTGTATTGATAGTTTTACAATTTTATACATATAGTTTAAGCCACAAAAATGTGTACTTAAAATGGGTAGATTCAATAGTATATGAATGATATATGAATCAAGCAATGAATTTTTAAAAACCAGTGTATCATCACAGCCACTTTGATCAAACTACTGTGTTGAGGCCAGAAGGGTAGAACCCAATTAGGAGGCTATTGCTCAAACCAGGTGTGTGAGATGAGCATGGCCTGAGCCAAGGAGTGAGCAATGCAGGTGGGAGACACTCTTACTTTTTATAGACTTGCTGAAGGATGAGTCGACATCGTCTTTTCTGAAAGACAGCGTAAGAAATGAGTTGGAGGTGGATGTCAACATGGATTTGAGCCACTGATGGGTGGTCTTACTGCATATAGTGAAGAAACATGGCCAGAAGAAGAGGAAAGAAAAAAAAATACCGGAGAGAAGAGACCTGGAGTTAGCGTGGTCTACATTAAACCTAAGAACCAGTGAGACAGAGAAGTATCAAGTAGACGCCTCAGCTGGCATTTGGATGAATGTTCGTTTGCTGACAAGAAATGTTCAGAAGATGAGGGGAGAGAAGAGTCAACCACTACACACAGGAATCGAATTGGGAATCGGATCTTGAGTAGGAAGAAGAGCTGAGGTCCCGGGGCAGGAGGAGGCTCTGGCCTTAGGCGCCTGGACAGCTCATCCTAGTGAAGGGGGCCATGGATGTCAGGGGGCAGATGCAGGAAGTACAGCCAGTGACCACGTAGCCATCTTCTGACTACTGCTTTGGGATCGAGAAGCACGAGCTGGGAGTGGAGAGTGGGGATGCTGGGAAGGGATGTGCACTTTTGAGAAGGAAGAAGTAGGCAAGACATTTGCAGAGGAAGAAATACCTCTGCAGATGTGGTTGTTCTGGCCACCCAGCTAATGAGTGTGGACACTTTCCCAGCGACACTGACCTTCTTGAAGACACCAGACGGTGGAATTGAGGCCAGAGTGGGGTTTTCCAGACAAGTCTACTGAGGAGAGAAAGGGTGGGTGAAGCAGTTGCTAGAGCTCATGAAAGTGATCATAATGCTGACTCTCATCTAAGTTACCCACGTGAGCTGAGAGCTTGGAGGGATTGAAAGCTGGCCAAAGGACGGGGAGGGGCCAGAAAGATAGGAAAAGTGTTTGCCATGCAAGTCCGACTACTAGAGTTTAGATCCCTAAGACCCACGTAAAAAGCAGTGGGTAAGCATCTACAGTCCCAGCAGACCCCTACTGGGAGAAGAAACCAGAGAACCAGAGATCAGTAAACCATGAGAAGGCCCAGGCCAGCCAGCCTGGCTTCTGCAGCAATGAACAATAGAGCCCCTCTCTCAAACAATGTGGAAGCTGAGGACCAGTACGCAGAGTTGTCCTTGATCGCTACACAAGTGTCATGGCACATGTGTGCCCACATTCACACAAGCACACACACAAATAAAAAAAAAACACACAAATAAAAGACAGGAGAGTAGAGAAGAGCTTAGAACGGATGGGAAGGGAGAAGCCTATTAAACAATAGTCATAGTCCTCCCCATCACACCTGTGTCATGCAATGCCCACGGAGGTCAGGAGAAGGTGTTGGATTCCCCGGAACTGGAGTCACAGGTGGTTGTTATCTACCACGTAGGTGCTGGGAACTGAATCCAGGACTTCTGCAGGAGCAGTCAGTACTCTTAACCACTAAGCCGTCTTTCCGGCCCCCGGATTTCCTCTTTTTATATGAACATTCATCACAATGCATTAAAGCCCATCCAAATTTCCTTACTTTACTTGTTTAACTCTCTAGAGATTCTCTCTCTAAATAAGATCATGTTCTGAGGTACTGGGGGTTAGAACTTCGGCGACCTGTTTTGGAGAACAGAATTTAATCCATAGCACGAGTAGGTTATAAAAGTGCTAGAACAGCCCACAGGAAGAACATGTACTCACAGGATGTTTTAAATTGACAATGATCAAACTTGAACTTAAAAAAATATATATGCTTTTAGTTGGTAAAAGTCAGTGCGCTTGGAACAGGTCCCAAGTCATTCACTGGATGCTTCTTTCCTTGCCGTGAGGCAGTGAGGAGGCAACAGGGCAAGAGTGGGAGGTGAAGGAAGAACGGGCCAGGAAAATCACCGGGACAGTGGTCCAGACAGAGACCTTGGGGGAAGCCACAAAAAGAAGTCACCCTCTCCTAGTCAAGGATCCAGAGCTTCTCCCTGCCTGGCATCGCATCTGTAACGGAAGCGCATCCTTCCATCCCATCTATGACCGACAGTACTGACATTTTCCAAGTCTTAAGAAGCAGGATGCTCACCAGGATCTGTCCTATAAAGCTGAACCATGTGGTAAATCACAAGTGTTCTCAGAGTCAACCCATAGATCCACAAAGACCAGGGTGAAAATGTGGAAGAGGCAGCCCCAGGCAGGGGTCCTCACTTGAGCAGGCCATAAGACCCACTGAAACTGGTATCCAAATAAATGGTGTGCCATCTGATTCACCAGACTTCTAGAAGAAAGATTAGGAAACTAAGACCAGCAAGGTCCGTGGATCAACCAACTGAATGACTAGAGACTGACCCGATTTAATTCGAAGACCTGAGGACTACTAAGAGGGCAATTAGAGATCACTAAATTTTAGTCTTCATAAATTCAAGTTAGCACACTGCTAGTTTGTTGAAGTCATTAATTCATTGCTCCGCCAACAGTTCTGGCGCCCACGCAATGCCTGGCAACAGTGCAAGATTCTATACAAGCTCGTGCACACAGCTGGAATCCCTGCGAGCTTCTGCAAGGGCCCTTTTGTCAACGTCTTACCAGTGCCGGCCTGGTTGGGTAGTGGAGCTCTCTAAATTGCTGCCATTCTCGTTTGCTTAATTACAAATTACTTTGGTTTTGTTGGATCATTATTAATTTAGTTTGCTATTGTTTGATAACTCTGAGGAAATGGTATATACTCACATCAACAATATTGTCGGTCTATAATTATCCATAATAAGACTTTAAACAGTATATATATCGTAGATTTAATATGTACCATTCAGGCCATTATTTCCAAAGCAGATTTCATACATATTTGTGAATGTTTATGCAATATATTCATATTTCCCATAATTTGCTTGTCAAATAATATCTTATTGATAAATAGCTGTATTTTGTGTGACTTCCAACATATTATGAAGTTAGCAATGTAATACAATTACTGTGTTATTTTTATAGGGCACTTTTTTTAAAAAATTATTTTTATTTTATGTGTATGAGTGTAGTTCCTGCATGTAAGTGCACCCCGTGTCGTGCAGTGCCCTCAGAGGTCAGAAGAGGGCGTCAGAGCTCATGGAACTGAAGGTTACAGATGGTTGTTAGCTGCCATGTGGGTACTGGGAATTGAACCTGGGTGTTCTGCAAGGGCAGCCAGTACTCTTAACTGCTAAGTCATCTCTCCGGCTCCAAGGACATTGTTTTACAATAGAAGTAATGTATGTTCACTTCTAGTCCTCACTTGGGAGACACATAATAGGCTGAGAGCAATATCTTATTACCTCCATTTTCTTCTCTCCCCAGACCACGAGAAGCCTTGCCTCCCTTTCAGGGGTTTGTCCCCTATGTGAATCCATACCTGAGAGATCAGAGTGCCTGGAGCTTTGCCCTTGTATCCCGTGACAAAGTGTAACAGCTGTTGAATCCGGCTGTATAAAAAAAGCAAAGCAATTAAGAACAAAGGTGCCTCTTTGCTGTGATAAACACCTTAGCCCAAAGCAAACTGGTGTGGGAGGTGGGGGGGGGGATTTCATCTCATCTTACAGGTTAAAGTCCATCTTCAAGGGAAGCCAAGGCCAGAGGTCAAAGCAGAAGCCTGGAGGCAGGGACTACTTGCTAGCTTGCTTCTGGCTCACATTTACTTTCCTCCCTTGCAGTACAGACTAACCTACCCAAAGATGGCACCTCCCACAATGGGCTGGCCCTCCTACATCAACCAGCAGTTAAGAAAATGCCTCACAGTCAAGGGCAATCTACTGGGGAATATTCTTCAGCTGAGGGTCCCTCTTCCCACCTGTCTCTAGTTTGTGTGAAGTTCACAAAAACTGACTGGCACAAAAGGTTAGTTCCAGCATACAAGGGCTGTGACCACAGGAAAACACCTCAGCTTCTTTGACTTTCAACTTCCTCATCAATAACTTGGGAAAGTGTACCTTAATCCCAAGGCTGTTATCACATTCAGTGAAGTAAACCATGCAAACTGCTTGGCCCGATGTTTAACACATAGCATGTGCTTTCAAAACTCTTTTTGGTGGACTAGAAGGTGGTCAACAGGTAAGAATACACATTGCATGTGCTGGAGAGCTTTAGTTGTCAACTTGATACACCTGGGTGGAGGGAGCCCCTGCTGGGGACTAGCCTCCATTGGACTGGCCTGTGATCACATCTGTGGGGGGTTTTCTTGATTGTTGAGTGCTGTGGGAGGGCCCCGCCCCCTGTAGGTGGTGCCACTCCTGCGCAGGTTGTTCTGCATTGTATAAGAAAGCAGGCTGAGCATGAACCACGGGAGCAAGCCAGTAAGCAGCGCTCCTCCGTGGCCTGTGCTCCAGCTCCTGCCTCCAGGTTCCTGCCCCGAGTTCTTACCTTGGGCTCCCTCAGTGATGAACTGTGACCCAAGAGATGTGAGTCAAATAAACCCTTTCCTCCCCAAGTTGGCTTTGGTCAGTGTTTTATCACAGCAACTGAAAAAGCAAACTTGCAGGTTATCTATGTTGGGTGCCTAGCACTCAAGTCCGGCAATCACAACTCCCTGTAATTCCGGCCCAAAGGAATCCATGCCCTCTTCTGGCCTCTCTAAAAATCACTCTTATTGCTGTTATTTTGTCAGCCAGGGTGAGCAAGGGTTTGCTGTTATAAGAAATAACAGAAAGGCCCAGCCACTTACAGCTGCAAAGACTTACTTCTTGAACTCACCATCCGGCCTTTGCAGGTCAGCTGAGGCTTTGTTCCATGCGGCATTGCTGCTGGAGCCAAGCTTGAATTTCGCTGGCTCCTGCCGTGGAAGAAAAGGAGATACGCCAGCAATTAAGGCTTTGCCAGGAATTCTTCAGTGCCTTCACCAGTTCTTCATTGGCTAAAGCAAGCTATGTCGTAGCTGCTTGTGAGTTTAGGGAGGGAAGGATGCCTAGCTGCCCTGCAGAAAAGATGACAAGAGGTCAACGGAGAAGTTCCATCAATAGGTCCATTTCTACCATAAGGTAAAGTGAGGCAGATAATTTGACATCATTTTATCTGTGGTTTACACAGAGCCAGGAAGATGAAATGATGATGTGTCTGGGCTTGCTCGCTGAAGACACAACCTTGAGTCCTAATCTTTCCAGTTGCAAGTAGCATCAAAAACACCTACCAGTGTCATCCAAGCTACATCCAAGGATTATTTCTAAGGGGCCTACATCCTACATCCAAGGCAACTGTACATGCTCTCTGTCATATATGGACCCAAGGAAAAGCCAGGGGTAGCGGTCACTCCCTTAGTGCTCAGTGCAGTATGTCCAATCTGTCCCCACTGCTATGGCGCCACTCTCCACCAGAGTCTCCCTACCTGAACTGCTCGAGCCTCTCAGCAAACGCTAAGTCCTCTGCAGTACCCATTCCACAGTGTTTCTCTCTGTGTTTCTGTTCTTTCTCCCCTGCTTCCTAAAGTAGCAGCTCTTGCTAAACCATAAATGTCCCTAAGACATGAGTAAGTGTGTGACTCTTGGTGGCATATACGTACATGGTTACTTCTCCCTCCTTTGAGAGAACATAACAGAATGATGTCAACTGTCAGGGGTTGTGTTTTGACATCCACCAAGATCATGCAGTGAGGTGACCGAATGAGACCCTGGAAAGGGAACGTTCATTGCTGAGTGAACTGAAAATGAGTGGCCAGTGACTCCTTGAGGGAAGGCTTTAAGGCTGGGAACACTGGGGGACGTCATGCAGAACCAGGGAGCAGATACATATCCAGAGCAACCGAAACTCCAGCTTCAATCACTTCTCAAATAGAGAAGCATGCTGGCCAGGATGGACCCTCCCCAGAGGTGATGACTGGCCCTCCCCAGAGGGTATGCAGCTGCAGGTTTGCGTTTAAAGCCTGCCAACACAGGGCAGGACGTCCTTGTGTTTCCGTTCATTGGCCAAATGATGAGGACACATAGAACTCCAGGATCTCACAAGTGGTCTTGGTGGGCATAGCAAACTTAATGCCATACCAACCGAACACTACAAGTCTAATCCTCACCATACATTCAGGAAGCCAAGACAATGTTCATCCACACACATCCTGTAAAGGATAAAATGAAATCCAGTGAAATCAAATATACACACATGACACAAACCTGTCTCCCATCTCCATGTCTGAATCCCCTCAAAGCCTTGCACACTTGTCTCCCTTCACAACCATCCCCAGGCCTTGCTGAAGATGCTGCATCCATGATTTCCTAGAGGAAACTGCTTCTAAACTGTATTTCAACTTGACCTTTCTCTAAGCGAGAGCTGCACTGAGCTCACAGATTTACCATGCTAATTCCTTTCCTCCTATGGATTAGGATGAATAGCTATTAAAATATTTTCAGTATGTTCAGAAACCCCCAGATCATCTTGTCCATCAGGGATGTCCACGAGGAGCTCATGGCAATCGACTATCACCTGCTGCCTCAGAGAGTGGTCTCTCCTGGGTCGTCATAAGAAGAGTAATGTCTTAACCATCTCTCACCGTCTATAACCCAACACAAACCCAAACTAGGATCTAGTTTTCATTAAGCTCTGCTTACCAGAGTGATTTAGCTCATCTGAACACCCACGTCTATGTTGAGAAACTCCCCAGCCTCTGAGTCCATCTCACTCAGAAGCAGCAGATACAGAGCTCTTCTCCTTACATTCAGGGACAGCTACCATCCAGTGAGAAAACAGTCTAATCTGAGCATATTTGGAGTGCTTGCAGAAGTCTGCAGACAGATACCACTTGAACTGATCCAATAAAGGACAGAGTTTTCCAAACATACAAAAGAAGGTATCTCAATAAATGTCTGCTAATCTATTATCGTCCTGTAGAATTATAGTCAGAAAGGCCTACACTCAAGTCACAGCTCCAGGGGGCAAGTGAACACCCTCACATCCTCACTATAGTCTTGCCTCATTGATTAATCTACAAAGAATAAATAAGATGACTACAGTAAAGATCGGACTGAAATACTTGGGCACCGCAGCAGTCCTAGTCTGGCACTTAAGGCCTGAAGAATTTCTGGAGTCACTGGTCTCCAGTCCATATCGGAAGCCCAGAGAAGCTGGGTTCTGAGAGAGGCCAAGGAATGAAACCTCTGTTTTTAATTGGAATACTGTTTGCTTTCGTTGAAAATAAATCCTACCTGTTATCCAAATTCTACTTGAATCATGAGCCTTTTCCATGAATCTGCAATGTGGCTTCATTTGAAACTGTCCAAGTTGAACGTAACCTCTCCTGTATGTACTGTCTCCATGCCCATGTGCTCGGCCCATAGAGGGCATGTGCTAACTGTCCCCACCCGACCTCGGCTGCCTAGTCTTAATGTCTACACTTTGAAAAAAACCTTCTTGCCATCTTTCTTACTGCATCATGATTACTGAAAGACCAACACTGACTGTGGGTAATTCAACTGCTAGTCCGTCTTCGACGCCACCAGGCCTCGTGTTCCTCCACACTTTCCAGTCCCTTCCGCACCTTTCTCCTTCTCATAGTACATTTTTACTGACATTCTTCTACATGCCTATACATAGCTCTAGGCTTTTTGTATGGGTCAATGAACAGGCTGACCAATAGTTATCCTCAGTCCTGACTCCCAGGGAAATGACATCCAGTCTAGGGAGACAGTCAGTGTGATCACTAATCTGGGCTACCAACCTAACTAGATCTGGACTCAATTAAAAGGCAAGCTGTTGGGTAGGCCTGTGAGAGATCTTCTTGATCAGGTCATTTGAAGTAGGAAAACTCACCCTAGATATGGGTGGCTCCTTCTCATGGCAGCCCAGACCAAAGGGGATCCAAGGGGAAGCTTTGCTTTCTGCCCTCTTGCTGCACTCAGTTCATCTACCTTGTCGCTGCTGCGACTCACCGCTGTATTCAGAACCAGCCTCTCTGGGATTGCTGTGGACTGGAGACCAGTGACTCTCCAGGAGGCCTTCAGAGTCAGGCTAGGGCTGCTGAGGCACCCAGCCTTGTGGAGTAAGCAGCTACCGACCTCTCCGCTGAGAAGTTGGCTTTTGTTAGACTACGGAGGCTGCACTGAATAAATCCTCTTTTGACATAAAATTGTTCTCTCTGTTCTGTTCCTCTAGAGATCCCTAATACAGTCAATAAGCTTACAACAAATTACACTATACCAATCTCACAAAGGGGAAATTCAGAATATCCTAGACCCAGCCCGTTGTCCCATCTAACCTCTGTCCAATTTTTTGGACATGTCTGTCATGTCAATTTCTTTTGTTATTGTTTATTTGTATTTTTTGGTGGATTTGGGGGGACTTTTTGGGGGGCGGGCAGTTTGAGACAGGGTCTCACTATGATCCCTGGCAGACCTAGAAGTCACTGTCTAGACCAGGCGGGCCTTGAATTCACAGAGATCCACATGCCTTGCCTCCCTAGTGCTGGGATTAAAGGCGTGCATGACCACACCTTCATGTCAGTTTCTTTATGTCCAAATTCCCTTCAATACCATCTTTTCTCAAGGCAGAGACAAATTATAGACAGAAGTATAAGCCATGGTATGCATACAGAAAAGTTTCTGTGTACATCTCTCTCTGCCATAAGCTCCAGAGAGCATCACCTGTCTGGACCTTATCTCCAGTGCCAGTGGTCCCCAACACAAGTCAGGAAAAGAGCCTCAGTAACCCTTCTCCTAACAGACTCCTCAAAGAGCTATGACTTCATGGTGACAGGCCCCATTCAGAGAGGACCCTGTTTCTGCTCCCATCCAGGCACACATTACACACAGAACATAAACCCTCTGAACTTTTTGATGCCAAGAATTTGGGACAACATGTCATGATCGCCATGGTAACCAAGGCCATGCTGGAAGGACTCTGACATTGCAGTTTAATCCTCAAAGTCTGTGTTCTTTTGTATTGCTAATTCTGTTATGATGGCCATAATAAATGTTCACCTGAACTCAAGCTGCTGAAAGTTCTTTTGCATTTTGAAATTCACCATTCCGATGTACATTCTCCATGAATATAAAGTGCTGTTTACCAACAGATCATGAGAGGTTGTTAAGGAGAGCCATGGTTCAGGTCAACATTCAGCTCCAGTGGTAGACTGAAATTTGCAATCTAGTCAACTATATGCATTTATTCTCCTGTTTACACAGAACTTGCTACTTTTCCCAGATACTTGGTTTTCTTCTTAGGAGCCATACATAAACACCACCACCAGCCTACTGTGAGGGTGGTGAATGCACATGCCTCTGTTTGTTAGTGGAATCTAGGAGCTGTGGGGTTTTAATTACCCTGAGCTTGTAGAGATCAATTAGAAAAACCAACACATTAGTAAAAAACTAAGAGCTCATTTGCTGCCTGAGGAACATAGCTTGAAGGCAGCATCCAAGGGCTTCAGAGCAGGAGACTAAGAGGAGGTCAGAGAGGTCACACCCTTGCATGTGTGGAGGGGACAGCCAACTCGCAAAGAGGCCAAATGCCCGGAGAGTGACTGAGTCTGGGTCTCCTATCATATAAGTGGGTTTAATCACATGTGTACAGTATACCAAGATCTTGGAAGCAAGGCCTGAAGTCACACAATTCATGAGAAGCTCGGTTCTTGCTTGACTCTGAACTCCTACGCACAGACCTGAGTTTACCTTTCTGCTAATAACCAATATCTCACAACTCTTGCCCCCATATTCCAATGACCCTAATCATTTCCCAGATCAAATCTGCAGTAGTTCCATATATTAAGTGCTACGTGAATCTTCCAATAATCCCACATCCAACATCACTGAGTGCTGGGCATGGGATTCCCGTAATATGAGCATACCGTTGTCCTATATGCACAGTCACAGGACCATGGAGGATTTGCCAAGATGTTCCACTTTGAAGAGCACAAAATTTCTTATATTTGCTAGAATTATTTGGCCCCTCCCAAAGGCCCCAAGTTAGCAAAATACAACATTTCATGTGGTTTGGTCTTAAGAACAATATGCAACTCCAAAAGGATGATTCTGGACCATGACATGTAAACAACTCGTGACTATTTAGAACTGGGTTCTTTGGGGCTGGAGAGGAGGCTCTGTGGGTAAAGCTCTTCGTACGCTAGTTCACATTCCCAGCACCTGTGTGTGCCTCTAATGTTGGCGATGGCAGTACTCCTGTGGGGAGGTGCGGAGCAGAAATGAAAGAATCATGGGAAGCTCACAGGCTGCCGCATGGACCATGAAGAAGAGATCCTGGTGGAAGGAGATGGAGGACTAGCATCCAAGATTGTCCCCTGACCTACACACACATACACACACACACACATACACACACAGAGACACTCATACACATACAGACACACACACACAGAGACACACACATACACATACATACACACACACACACATACACACACAGAGACACTCATACACAAACAGACACACACACACAGAGACACACACATACACATACATACATACACATACACACACAGAGACACTCATACACATACATACACACACACACAGACACACACACATACAGACACACACATACACATACAGACACACACACACAGAGACACACACATACACATACAGACACACACAGAGACAGACATACACGCATATACACACACACAGACACACACACACACATACACATAGACACACATACACATACAGACACACACAGAGACAGACACACACACATACAGAGACAGACATACACACATATACATACACACAGACACACATACACATACACACACACACATACACATACAGACACACACAGAGACACACACACATACAGAGACAGACATATACACACACACACAGACACACACACAGATTTTTTTAATCTTTAAAATAGTAATAAGACTGTTGAGATGATGACTCAGCAAGAAAAAACACTTACCTCCAAACCTGATAACCTGTGGTCCATCCATAGGTCCCACATGATGGAAGGAGAGAACTACTACCATAGGTGTCCTCTGGCCTCCACATGTGCACCATGGCACCTACACACTCACTCTCACACACACACACACACACACACACTAAAATAAATAAATATAATAAAATGTAAATATAATAAAAAATGTATGGGTAACTAGTCACCCATACATTTAAAATAAATGAAAAATATAGACATAAATAAATAAATATCCAGATCCTGAACCTTGAGGGTACTTTCTACAATTAGAAGGTTGCTATCCTCAGAAGGAATTAAAAACACACACCCTATGACAGAGAAGGATGGATACATTGTTGTTGAGTGACTGGAAGTTTTCAAGCCCCAAAGGACCCATTGTATTAAAAACCTAGAGTCCAGAGAAAGCAAGCATAGGAATCAGCTGAGTTGGAGAGAAGGCATCAAGAGTAGAGAAGGTGAGGAGTGGAGGGGCTACGGCCACCCGGTTTAGAACTAGCCTCGTCCAGAGGCAAGTCTCCTGGGGCCATAGGCTTATAAGAGGGAGGACACCACCTTTAAGTGAAAGAACACAACAATATGAATGAACAATGATGGGTCTCTCCTGCTGGGAAACCAGAGTCACTGAAACTTAAGCTTCGTTGGCTTGGTGGTATAGTCACTCTTTGATGCTGTATAATTTACAGAATTATTTTAAGATAGGTCAAGTATATTGAATGACAAACTTGTCATAAAGGACTCCTGGGTTGACGATAACTGTGTGACCTTAGGCAAGTATTTTAACCTCTTTGACCCTTAGTCTCTCCAACTGTAAAAGAGAGGAAAGTCAATGTTATATGTTCTTGTCTTTTTAGAATCCATTTGAAGAACCTAAAGAAATATTTAACACATAAGAAGAAATGAAGAATGTCATTGTTTTTATTTCCTGCAGTATCTTATCCAGTCTATATTTGTGCAGAAAGCTAGGGGATTGCCCTCAATGTCAAACCCCAATTATTTAGGAATTATTGTTCTTTGGGTCTTAGTATTAGCCCACTTTCTGTTACAATAACAATATACCAGAAGCTAAAGAACTTTATAGAGACAAGAGGTTTACTGTGCTCACAGTCCTGTATGTTCGGGGTTTGTAACCAACATCAGCTCAGATCATGGCCACTGGCGTAACAGGAGCCAGGTGCCGATGACAGAAAAAGATCACGTTTTAGCACAGAGCATGGTTTGCAGGGAAGGCTTGCTCTTACAACAATCGTTCTAGCTTCCCATCTGGGCCAGCATCCTGGTGATTGAAGGACTTCCCATGAGGCTCTGCCACTAAGGTCCACAGCACCACCTCTAAACCTACATCCTGAGAACCAAGTCTCTAGCAGAGGAACCCCGGGGGATGTGCTGGGCACGTCATACAAACTGGAGCCCCTTGGAAAGAGGGACCCTCAACTGAGGAACTTCCAGCTCAGACTGGCCTGTGTCCATGTCTGTGAGAGACCGTCTTGATTGGTGGATTTTGTGGGAGAACCCAGCTGCCTGTGGAGTGGCCTCATCCCTAGGCAGGTGGGTCCGGGTTGTAGAAAAGATAGCTGAGCAGGAGACGACTAGTGAGGCAGAGAGCAGCATTCCTCCGCGGTCTTTGCTCTAGGTGCCTGCCTGAGTTCCTGCCTGACTCCTCTCCACGATGTAAGCCAGATAAACCCTTTTATTCGTAACTTGTTTGGTCATGGTCACTTACCAGAGCAACAGGAAAGCCAGCTAGGACACTTACATCTCTGACTGTGCAGGCAGGGATGAGCTTTGGCTCTGGGACAAGTAACTTTCTGTTGCTGTGATAAGATACCCTGATGAAAAGCAAGTGGAAAGAAAAGTTTGTTTTGGTTTACAGTTCTAGAGAAGTAGAGTCCATCATCACCGTGGAGGCCTAGTCGTAGAGTCAGCCTGGCCGTCTGAAAGCAGGGGGACTATATCTCATCCACATCCAGAAAGGAGAGTGACCAAGAAGTGCAGCCAGGCTCTAAAACCTCAAAGACTGCCCTGGCTACATATTTCCTCCAGGGCTGTACCTCCTAAACAGCGCCAACAACTAGAGACCAAGAGCTGAAATACAAGAGCCTATGAAGGACATTCCTCATTCAAACCGCAGACTCATGGTGGATATGTGACTTGAAGGCCTGCTACTTATATGGGTAGGACCAGCTTTGGGGGAACACGGGTAGCCCCAGCCTCACAGTAAAATTTGCACATAAAACAGAGCATCCTGCACGGGCAATGATATATAATTCATCCTTATTGATGGTGACTGCAATAAAATTACTGTAGCTAACACAGAATTAGCTGTCATTACATATTATATAAAATAAAATTTGTGTTGTTATTATTTTCTAAAGCTGTGAAAGTCCTTAGGCATAACGTGTTGTCATTCCCTCTCAACAACTGTCAGATTGCAATTTCAACCATTTAAAAAATAAAATGGAAGTCACGGGAAATATCCAAATGAAACTCAAAGTACTCCATGGTTTTTTACAGCACAAAGGGAGCAGGATATTCGAAAGGTTTCAGAGGGTGGAGGACATCATCTTATATGCCAGGACCAGTTCTGGCAGCTCAGCACAAAACAATGAGCAGGATTTTGAGACCACAGTCAGGCAGAGTAGGAAGTAGAACTGTGATCTATTAGTAATGTCTGCTACATACATGGAGATGGGGTACTGGGACATGCCTTACGCATCTGCTCTCTCTGTACTGTCCTTCCTGGCAACTCAGCTCTTTTTTCCAGGCCTGTCACTGATGAAACATGAGGTCATTATTTTATGTAACCAACAACCTCAATCTTCAGAACCTTACTATTTATGTAAAATTAGATGAATAGGTATTCACAATATGTCAACCAAGAAATTGCCCCCGAGAGAAAGGGAACTTCTAAGTTGTGGCCTGTTTCCCTTCACATTGTTTTATTATATAATAGTTGGACCCTCTCCAATTCTGCTTAATCTCTGCAGTTCCTAGCAGTAAAAGTCATGGCATAAATCTCCCTTGAAACCAAAAAAAAAAAAAAATCCTGATTTATATATTTCTAATTTAACAATTCTAAATAGATAATGTCCATTCTGGTTCTGTATTATACTGTCCACTCGGCACTAGCCTTGGTATATACACACGAGGCTGTAAGCTTCAGAAAATCCTCTATATTTGTGCCATTAGGTACTTTTCCTGTTGCTATGACAAGATATCTGACAGGAAGCCACGTCAGTGAGGGAGTGCTGACTCTGACTCGTGGCTGGAACCTCGTGGAGAGGAAGGCTGGTGGCATGGCACTCACAGCCAGGAAGGGGAGTGAGGGGGATCCTGGTGCCCACCTCACTTTCCCCTTCTTCCTGTTCACTCAGTCCAGGACCCCAGCCATGGGACAGTGCCACCTACAGTGGGAGTGGGTCTTCTGCTCTCAGTTCAGCCTCTCCGGAAACACCCTGACAGACAGATATGCCCAAAGGTGTGCCTCCAGAGTGATCACAATGCCAGTCAAATTGACAGTGAAAATGCATGTTTACTGCTGGCTTAACATCTAGTACACAGATCAGACTCCACAAATGTTTGCTAAACAAATGAGCATCAGCTAGAATCTCCTATCAGTCTTTCCACCTGTATGCTACAGAATTTTGTTTGAAGAGCTCACCAGAGAATCTTCCTCATGAGAAGGAATGGACGCCTCGTCACCTACTGGCTTCCTAAGGAAACTGTCACCAAATTCCCCCCCACTTCTTCTTTCTTCCTGGTTTTTCACTTTTGCTGTGACTCACTGCCCTGTTCCCACAGCACGGTGACAGACGCACGAAGCAGTTGGTCACGTTATATCCACAGGACACAGAGAATGCTAATCATTGTGGTGATCAGGCTGTACAGCTAGGTTGGACCTTTGATTGATTTTCTCCCTTGGCAGCTGGCATGGTGTCCACTACAAGTTATGAGAGATAGTCTTCAGGGAGGAGGCTTCCAGTCGGTTCTAACTCCCTTGCTCCAAGTCCTGTCTCCGAAATATATCCTGTCTTCAAGTGCGTGTTATAGGGGATGGCGAAATGGAGGTGCTGGGATTGGGAAGGGAGGAGAGAGGTTGCACAGGGTTGAGGAAGGGTGAATGGAGCTGGGGTGGCATGGGAAGCCAGAGGGAAATGAGTTGGCTTGGGCACCCCCTGAGAAACACCTCTGCAGAGTCTGAACATTAATGCATGTGTATATCTAGGGGCTGTATGGCAAGGAGCACAGTCAGACACGAAAGACCTCCCTTTCAGTTGCTGGTCAGAGTAGTCCAAGAGACTCCCAAAATGATACAGGCTATTGCCATTGCAAGAGCCCTTAGTTATCTCCCAGAACTTGAAGACCGTACTGCTGAAGGCAGGACATCCTGTGGACACCAGACTGCGAGCAACAGCAGATGTTCATGTTCAGCCATCACCAGTGAAGCCTCTTTTCATTGAAACACTGGTTTTATGAAATAAAATCTCTCTTTGCCATCATTCCACTGTATCAGATGTCTCCTGAACTTCCGCTTTGACTGAAGGAGTTACCATATCCAGTACATGCCTTTATAGATCAATGACTAACTTTGAACACCTAATCAATAGATGATGTGCTGGTTAAACTTAAGTGAAAGAAATGTCTTTACCCCTACTCCTTTGCGCTGCAGTTTCCTTGGCTGGCTGTGCAGAAATGAAGTGCATTCGCTGCAGGCGGATGGACGATGGTTCTGCTATGAACACACGCACTACCTCCCTGCTTCTCTGGTCTCCAGTCTTAGTCCTCTGTTCCCACGGCATAATCCTTTTCTTTCTATTTAGTTTAATCTTTTTTTGTGGTATTCATTGTGGCAAGTTGAATCTACATGGAATAATAGCAGTTTATATAACTCAGCGGATGTATATAAAAATAAACTGATATGCTGAGTAGAGATATCAGATCTAGCCTGCACACTGCTCCTGCTCCTTGCTTCCTAGAAAAGCAAAGACTCACTTGAGATACCATGCAAGGAGGCAAGCAGGGGAAAGAGCAGGAAGGAGTAGATGTCGAGGTATTCAAAAGAGAGCAGTTGAATGACTTCTGGGTCCCACAGAAAGTCACCCATACTTGGAGGCAGAGGTGAGACAGGTCCTTAGGCCTCTCCATCCCCCTGTCCTCAGTCTGCAGTGTGACATCCATTCAAGCAATTCACGCGACATACTTGTCACTATTTTTCCTCATGGACCATCAGCATCCCTAAGAGTTAACTAAGAAATGCCTGCTCTGAATGAATGAATCATCAAGGCTTTTTCAACATCTCGTTTCTGAGTCTGACAGAACTTGCTGCTAACTTGATTGACTGAAACACTTCCTTCCTTGATATAAATCAATTAAATTCAATCTTTTTAAACACTCATCTCTCTCCAAGAAGTATCTGAAGCAGCTTATGGGGAAAAGGAAAATTAACTGAACAGGGACCAGATAGAGACTGCACCTGAAAACCAGACAAGGCCAGGGGCAGCCATCGCTTTCACATTAAACATGACTGAGCTTCCTAGAAACCTTATCAAAAGGGGAAATAATTAGTTCCATGATTCTCTTTAGCTAAAAAGCTGAATTATACTTCCTCAGAAAGATAGGCTTTTCCTTATCAAATTTCTAGATAAGTTTTTCACTAGGTATGGTGGTGTGAAGGAGAACATCCACCAGAGAGGCTCCAAGTATTTGGACATTTTGTCCCCAGCTTGTGGCATTGTTTGGGGAGGTCTTAGAAAGTATGGCCACGTTGGAGGAAGCACATCACTGGGGGCGGGCTTATCTCCAGTCCCTCTCTGCTTCCTATGCCTGCTTGAGGATGTGAGCGCTTAGCTGCTGTATCTACTCCAGCCACTTCTGCCACCACGCCTCCCCGCCATGACGGACTCTTGCCTCTTTGGAGCTGTAAGCTAAATAAACTCTTCCTTTTATAAGTTCCCTTGGTCAGAGTTTCTATCACAGCAACAAAGTGACTAATCTACAAGGAATAGTATATGAGACCATAATACATAACATTTTCAATAATAGCTCTCAACTAAACCAGGAGCAAGATCTATCCTTTTTTTTTCAATTCTAGCAAAACAAACAAACAAACAAACAAACAAACAAACAAAAAACCAATATTAGCTCTTCCCTCCTGGAGCAAGCAAGGAGCTTCAAGAAACTCATGAGAACTTTACAAGATTCAGGAAGTTTATAAAACTTAACTCATGAGGCCCTTATCCAGGCTTCTGTAACCTGGAACAATGACTGGAGACTCTGCAGGGGAGCTGCCTGAAAGCTGAACAGCCAACTCCAGTTGTACATCTTGTCCCTTATGCTAGGGTGGGATTTTCAGTGATACTGTTGCCCAGGTTACCCACACTCCTATTGCTATGGGATTGTGGGGAATGTAAGGAGGCCCCCAGAGATGGGAAACTCCAGGGGAACTCTGGTCAGGCCCTCTACAGGCTCCTGCAGAAGCCTCCTTTCCTCCCTCCCTCCCTCTCCCACATTGATGCTGCCTAGGGCACCCTGCCTTGGACAGCCTCCCTTTTAGCCACCAGTGAGTTGTTTAAATTCTGAGTGTTCCTAACATTTCTTCTGGATGTTGCAGAAGGTAAATGCAACTATGTAAAAAGCAGAAAGAAAGCAAGTCTGTGGCCCTGGGAGGAAGGAGCAGCCTTTAAAAAAACGGGGGCAGGGGGGGGGGTTCTGTCTCTGATTGACTTCAGTTCCCCTAATGCTCACTATGGGTAACTGGGATAAACTTCATGGATCACCAGACTGAACTTAGATTGAATTGCTTCTTCTTGTTGCCCTCTCTATTTCAGATGAATAGGAACAGATGTTCCAGGAAAAGTAATAACGTGGACAGCATCTAGAAACAGAGGCAGCGAGAGGATCTCATCATCACCAATGCAAAGACCTTCCAGGTGGCCCATCTACAGGCCAAGGGTGGCCAGCAGATCTCCAGGAAGCAGTACGATTCTCTCTCACCACCTCAAAAGAACCAACCCAGCAGATACTTGGACCTCAGATTGCCAGCCTCTGGAACTAGAGGACAGTAAACGCTGTTTTACAAGACTGTTGTCACGGCCCTGGAAGCCTCACACAATGTTCTAGTTGCTTCTCTATTGCTGTGACAAAACACAAACCAAAACCAACTTGGGGAGGAAGGGTTTATTTGATTTATAGCACAGTTTATCACTGAGGGAAGTCAAGGCAGGAAGTCAGGGCAGGAACCTGGAGCACAGACTCTGGAGTGCTGCTCAATGCCTTGCTCCCTTGGCCTGTGCTCAACCTTCTTTCTTATACAACACAGGACCACCTGCCCAGGCATGACACTGCCCACAGTGGGCTGAGTCCTCCCATGTCACTCAACAAACAATCAAGCAAAGGCACCACAGACATGTCTACAGGCCAATCCAGTGGAGACAATTCCTCAACTGAGGGCCCCCCTAATGAAGTGTATCAAGTTGACAACTAACGCAATCCAGCACACACACAGCCTCCTGCCTGCTCAAGACTTGGAAGGCTGTCTGGGAGTTGTGGCTCTGAAGGCCACAGTGATGAAGGCCCACGCAGAGGAAAGAGGGAAGCCAGCTGCTAACAGGGAATCCAGAGAAAGGCCTGGTCCTCCTTTCCAAAAGGAGGCTGAGCCTCATTGCTCAGAGCCTTCAAGGCACCTGTCCCCAGAGTGGAATTTCCTGCGAGCGTCCCTGAATGGCTATCAAGGTACGAATCACAGGACAAACAGAGCCAGGGAGCTCCTCCCAGCCGGGGTCTGTATACCTGATCCTGGGCGTTGCCTTCACAGCTGCTGCTGCTTTCTTGTCTATGGTCGGTCATCTGGTTATTTCTGTCCAGTTCCTGACAGTCAAGGGTTCCTGTCTCTGTCCTGCACACACACACATAAGCTGTTTTGGCCTTAGTTCCTATGTTCCAACATTTTATAATTGTATTTGCAGTTTGTGCTCCTAACAGCACCACACATGTCATAACACTCCAACAATGTCAGGGGAGAACAGGATGAGGGGATCTGGGAGAAGGAAGGTGACACTGGGGACCTGCTTCCAGCGAGTGCTTCTGGACGTCAGCTCTTCTCCTCCCTTTCTCTCTTGTTGAAGACAAAAGCTATGGCTTTTAGAAAGCACAAATAGGGAGCCAAGCAAATCCTGTTCAGGATACTGTGGCTATATACCCTCCTCTGCTTCTGTCCTGGAAGTCTTACTGTCTGTCCCAGAGTCCATAGTCCTTGAACTAAGGCCACCAGGAAGAGCATTATCCAGGAATGTCAAGGAGCTGAACTGAGACCTATCAAGTCATTAAGGACTCTGTTTTCAGGGAATGTGACCCAGGGAGTGTGTAAGAGGCAGAGGGGTACGCCACTGCCTTCTGCTCTGACACACAAGACCATAGGACTCTGGCCAACTGTCAGTGACAAAATGAAAGCCCTTACATCACTGGACTTCAAGCCGGCCCCTCTGCTAGCAAGCCTTTGTCCGTGTCTGAGCTTTTTACCTTCTTTCCTGGAGACATTTTGTTTCTGAATGATTTGATAAAGTTCTTATTTCAAGTGAGATATGGTCAATAGATGATATTCTGCCACTTTGGTCTTTAAATCTCCAGGATGATCAAACAAGGGCTTAACGTGCTCATTTCACAAACTCAGCAGTTTCTGGCATCTCTGAAGCCATCTATGGAGAAAAGTATCTGTGTTGATCATTTTCCTCATGGTTCTAACAAAGTATGTGATAAAGGCAACTTACCTTGGTTCACAGTCCCAAGGTCCAGAATGTTCCAGTAGGGAAGGCAGGGTGGCAGGAACACTCGGTAGCTGATCACACTGCATCCACAGTCAGGATTAAAGAGATGCATGCTGATGCTACGATCCCTTTCACCTTTTCATTCGGCCCAGGACCCCAGCCCATGAAATGGTACCACCCACATTACGTTGGGTCTAACCACTTCAATCAGCCTCCATTATGAACATGCCCAGAGCTTGTTTCCATGGTGACTCTAAATCTTGTTGTTCTGTGTGTCTGTGTGTCAGTGGTATGTCTGTTGTGGAGGGATTGGCTAGGAAAGGGATAAGAAGGAACAGCACAATATCAACCCTGACTGGTGAACCGGAAGTGGAAGGGGAGTCCCATGATGCAGCTCGCATGAGATTGCTACCCATCCATGGTCAGCTCGAGTGAGATCGCTGCCCATGATGAGGAAGGGCTTTGCCACGCTGAAGCTGGTGGGGGCCACACACTGCTGTAACCCCAATCATGCTCTGTAAATAAACCCAATAAACTCATTGGTTCACCAAGTTGGACTTAGTGGAGCAGTTACTTTGGTCTGCCAGTGGTGTCCCATCTGGGGTGAACAGATGTCCGTCCATGGCTCCCGGCAACAAGGTGATGGAACATCTAGTGTCTGGCACCAAGTGCTCAATAAATAAGTTGAGTTGCAAATGGTTTCCGCTTAGAAGATTCACGTCCCTTTAACTGCAATAGGAAGTCACTCTAATGAAAGCATAGCTTATCAGAAGGCTGGTAGGTCTTTAACAGACTGCTTGATTTAAAGCTGTCATTCATTATTCTTGGCTACCATGTGACTTTGAGCTTTATGACCTGCAGCAAATTTCTTAACTTTCATGTTACTTGGGCTCCTTGTTCACAAAATATGAGCAATAACATAATCTCACTCAGCTGTTTTTGTAATTCAATGATTCAATATATATTCAGGTTTGCTATTGAGAATCAGGACTTAATTTTCCAAGCTTGCCTAGCTAGTCAGAGGCAGAGCTAGGACGAAATTCCGCATCTCTTAGGGACTTGCCAAGCTCCTTAACCATGAGACCAGGACTTCTCCTGCAGTCAAAACCCCCAGAGCCAACTCCTCCCTTGGGCAGGCAGCCTCCGAGGCCTAGCTCTTTGGCTCATTCTTCCTTCCAAACATTATCTAAGGGCAAACTCCAGAAGGAAGTGTCTCGGCTCCACAACACAAAGAATTCTTCCTAAAGCAAATTCTCAAAATATTCAGTCATATGCAGGATAATTTCTAGGTTTACTAAATGAATAAATAATGGTAAACTAATATGATAAAATTAGGAAGATGATAAAACTAAGTGAAAATTTCAATAATTCCATAATATAATGGGGATATGCTTAGTTAAAATGACTGAAAGTTTACTGATTTTATAATTCCTCGATTGAGTATATTTGAGAAAGGAACAGTGTACATTAAGCACACAGCAACTAAGAAATTTGATATTTAGGATTTTCTAACACAGCCATTCTGGAACATGATGAAATATGAAAATGTTTCTTTATTTATTTAATTGGGGACTTGGGCCAGAGATCAGAGGACAAGTCTCAGAAGTTGTTTCTCTTACCACCTTGTGGGATCTGAAGCCCGAATGCAGGTCTCCAGGCCTGTGTGTAAGCACATCTACTCTGAGCCATCCTAGCCACCAGAAAGTGTTTCTAAATACCTATTGCTAGCCTTGAAATGTCACATTTTGGGAAACAGTGGCATCAGTGTTACCCCCAACTTCAGATGAAGGTGGCATATTTTAATGTAAGCTCTTTAAATGCATCTGAGAGCAGGGTAGTGGGGTTTCTTTCTGCTTACGATCATAACCGACAGTAGAGACCAAATAAATAGGACTGGGAGAAATGAGAACATGTTCCAGGAAATCACAACATGATTTCATGGGGCTCAGGTAGAGAAAAAGCCAGCCAGCCTGCCTGCTTCCGGGTCTTCAGCTGTAGTGTTCCCAAGAAGATGGTTCTCACAGAGTTGGTGCTTCCCAAAGAGGAAGGCTCCCATCTGCCCAATAATGCCACCTTACCACTGAAAATGGTGGCTTCCTGTCAGAGGGAATGGCTGCCTGGTTCACTTGACTCTTTTCCATTATCAGTACTTCCAGGAGGCTCCAGTTTCCAAGACTGTCACACAAAAATAAGGTTCCCTTACATTCTGTTGAGTCATCAAGCTCTAACCAGATCAGTCACAGGATGGACTGCGTTCCCCACCCAGCAGCATCTCTGTGCCCCCACA
Source organism: Eospalax fontanierii (assembly GCA_035773235.1). Lineage (NCBI taxonomy): Eukaryota > Metazoa > Chordata > Mammalia > Rodentia > Spalacidae > Eospalax > Eospalax fontanierii. Next base: position 6,351,127 of record CM069540.1, read on the forward strand.
GGCCAGAACAGTCAGGAGAGGAGGGTCGCTCCAGCTTTTCCTGGAGAACTGGCCTTCCTTCCCAGAACCTTTAGCTCAGCTAAGTGGAGACACCTGGTGTTTGGAGTCGCAACTTCAAGAACAATGCATCAAAGTCGGGCTGAAATTCAGGCCTCGTAAAAACTGCCTCATCACAGAGACCATTCTAGAAGCAGAAATGTAAATGGCTGCCCATCTTACTCCAAGGAGATTTTCTTCCCTTTCAATATTCCCGCTATTCTGATGGGTTTTCTCCATATTCCTGCCTTTCCAACAGGAAAGAAATAGCCACAATCAAGACGGCCAACATGGCTGAGGCGCCAAGGACAGGCCCCCTCTCCTCCTGGCTTCCTTCTCGGAGCTGTTACATCAGAATTCTAATTTCGTGCATTAACTGTTTGATGATATTTAATAAGTAGCCAGAGTAGAGAAGCAGAGCTCAAAAAAATTTTTTTAGTCTAAACAAGCCAAGGGAATATTAAAGAAATATGGCCACTTCCAAGAACTGATTAGTCATCAACTCCAAGGCATCCTCGGTGTCCCTCACTGCCTCGCTTTCCTGACTGAACCAAAAGGGAAAGACATCAAAGTTTTCAAAATAAGCTTATAAAAACACTGCACGGATGAGGCCTCCAAATATTTTGATAGAACATGAACAAAAATACATAGATAGAAAATTCATCGAAACAAATCACAAAACACATGTTGTTATGTTTTGCTCTAAAAACCATGAAGTTTACCCAGAACCCTACTATGGTAACTGCTCTGCTTTCATGCATTCCTAAATTACCATGTAATCTAAAACCTTGTTTTCAGCTGCCCTATATTGGAAAGTCCCTTCAAAATAATCAGGATGATGGCAGGCTAGTATTCAGAAAGAAACTTGCTTGTGTTATTGTAAATGAAACTGTTATTTACCAGAGCAGGCTCCTTTAAAACAACCACCACCACCTTAGAAACACAAGAACACGATGTATTCAGGAAATGCCGCAACCAGGAATTGTATTTTAGCCTCTCTGCGTTTTCAAACACATGGATAGTTGGTGTAAAAATATGTTCTTTTCCTGCAGGGACTTGACTGTAATTAGTGTGTGCCAAAATTCTCTCGGTGAGATTTCATTGTCTTATCTGCTTGCATCATCTTAATGCGATTTTATTTTACTTTGTCAAAGTCCTATTAATGTAAATGTGTTCTCCATAGCAAACAGAGTTCTTTTTTATGCAAAACAGGATTCAGCTGACTCTAATAAAACAGCTTGCAGTCTATTAGGCTACAGCAGTAATGTGCTTATTTAGTTTGTCAAATCAAGACTGTGGCAGAAAGCTATAGACGGAGATTTGTCTTGTTTTTCACAGTAATTGCTAGGGTGGGGTTGCATTATGATCTTTAAATGAATAGTATCGCTTAGAACAAACACTTCATATATCTTTTATCTTCCCCTGCACACAGCTCTGAGTTTTCTTTGAAAATGCTGTGCTACTTTTCCACATAAGTCATCAGCATGTTTCCAAAGAATGTTAACTGCCAGATTAATTATATCTCACAAACAAAGATAGATTGCTTACATTCTTTATTCAGAATTCCTGCCAGTGTGGAGCAACTGGCAACAAATTAATTTCTTTTGCAGCCGTGCAGAATGTTTTGCTATGAGAAATGCTAGAAGGTAAATGGGTCCTTTAAAAGAAAAAAAAAATCAGGTTGTTCATTCTGAAAAGCTAATCTGTAAGCAAAGAACAGAGAACAGAACGGGTCTGACCACTCCCCCAACCTCTTTTTTTTTTTTTTTTTTTTTTTTTTTAAAGCATCTAGGTTATAGCCCTCTGTTAATGTATTCAGTTAATTAAGTATTGCTGTGACCTGGTGGCAATTTCTGAAATCCAGGGAATTTTCCCCTTTAAGTTCTGCCTCCCCCACAGAGCAGAGTATAATCTGTTTCCAGTGAGTCTGTTTATGTCAGCTGGGCTTCTACTACAAGCTTCTAAAATGTTTTAATAAATTTATCAACCCCTAAAATATTACAAACATTTCCTTTCCTTTGCTTCAGAGAGAGGGGGGGGAGAAAGAGAGAGAGAGAGCAAGGGAGAGAGGGAGGGAGGGAGGAGACTGCCTTCATTGCAAATTCTTGCTGGTATGAATCACCCTAAGTAATATTTGCTTTAACTTTCGTGTGGTTCGACAAACAACCTTTCTATGGCTGGACTTCAAAGCAAGGAGAAATAAAGGTTAGAAATGTGATAGGCGTAATCTATTATTGGGCATGAAACATTAAACCACTTTTAGCTATAAGTCTTAAAACCTGAATAATCTGGGTTTTTAACGTCCTGCATATTTATTGCACTTTCACTCACACAAGCATTTATCTTAGAGGAGTGTTTGGAAGAGAAATATTTTCCACTGCGCTATGTGCCACCATTTGGCTTAATTTTTCCTAATATTTAATTTAGAAGAAAAAAAAATGGTAATAACATAACAGCTTTCTCATGTCTCCCAGCCAAAATACTTTGTGTTCCTCCCAGAGTAAAAATTAATCTGTTACCAGTTGGCTGACCTGCCAGTCAGGTTCTGTAAAGCAGGCACCCAGGGACAGGGCAGAGGAAGGAGGTAAGCAGGGTGGGGGGAGAGATAAGATCTGTTTCTTTGACTAAGGAGGGAGGGAGTTCAGAAGAATGTCTCAACCCAGCCATGCCATCAAATGACAGAAAATAAGCTGAACGTGTGTTTTAGCCAGTAGGGTTTGAAAACATTTATTACCTCCTTTCATAATAGCATTCACTGTAGGAATGTTAATTGTTAAAGTCGGAACTGTAGCTCTTTTTTTTAAGTAGGGGGGTTGCATTTAGTGAAACTCAGTGCCCTGTCCCTCCTTTTTTTTTTTATTTACACACACACACACATACACACACACACACACACACACACACACACACACACCACTAATGTTATTAAATAAGACGTCAGGAGAGCTTGCAGCCCAAGCGGGCACAGAGCAGTATTAAGGATATATGCATGTAAGGACCAATAACAAAAAACCAACATTGGTACATTTTGTTCTTGATTAAATTTGTGCTCTTAATACAGTAGATTAAAAATAAGTCCAACTGTTAAACACATTAGTGTTCAGCCAAGGCTGTGGTGCCAGAAAAACAGCTATCACTCCAGACCCCGCCTCTCTCTGCTAGCCTTGAAGAGACTGGGAAATCTGACCCCCCAGGAAACCAGAGCCCCAAAGTCCACCAGTGATCCTGTAGTTTAGAGATTCCTTATTTTCATCTATTGATGAAATACCAGAACCTTCTTAAGATTTTCTCACACTGGGTCAAAACTAAGTGTCTCTCAGCAAGGCTGAAAGAGAACCCAGTTTGGAAAATGGAGAAAGAATTGCTAATGCCACAACCAAGACACAGATGGAGGAAGATTAAATCCAGCGTGCTCTACTGGGCAGATTTTTGTGAAGACCGTTGAAAGCTACATCTTCTCCTCCCCAAGAAGTTTATGGAGCAGGAGAGATGGGACAGCAGTGGAGAGGGTGAGGACCTGAGTTCAGTTCCCAGCACCCAACAAGCAGCTCACAGCTGCCTGCACCTCCAGCTCCATGAAATCTGACGCCCTCTCCTGGCCTCTGTGAGCACTTGCAGTCACACATGCAGAAACGCATACACACATGCACACATGCAGAAAATATACAGACACACTCACATACACATATGCAGAAACACACACATATACACAGGCACACGGACACACACAGAGACAGACACACACACATACAGACATACACATACACACACAAATACACATACAGAGACACACACATACACATATACACATGCAGAAAACACACACACACATCCATACACACATACCATACATGCATACATATACACATACATATACACGTTCACACACATACAAATACACAGCTACACACGCAGACACACATATACATATATGTTGTGCATAATGCAAGGTGGGCCTAGCCAGGACACCTGCTAGGAGGAATAGAGGAATGGCTCCTGTGGGTGTGGTGTTCTGCTCTGGCTAGTTGTGAGACCAGCATCTGGAAAGTACCTGCCTACCTGGGGACAAACTTACTATTGGCTGTATTTGGGACCCCACCCCATAAGATCATTGGCTATCCAGACCTATAAGAGCTTGTGCACCTATTCAATAAACGAGTTGGCAATGCCACGCACTTGGCCTGCTTCCCATCCAACTCCCAGAGTCTGTGGCTTGATTCTGCGTCTACTCGACCCCAACCCCTCGGGCTGGCCCCCCAAAGTCCACTCGGGCTGGCCCTGAGTGGTAAGACACAACGATAACTGACACGACGATATATGTACACACACACACACACACACACACACACACACACACACACACACACAAAATAAGTCTTTGATTTAAAAAACAACATTTTTAAGTGGGGCCAAAGATTCGATTGACTCCTAAAACATCCGGCTGGAAGGTGCCCAGAGATCACAACAGCTGTTCTCTAGTGGGTGCTGCTAGGCGAGGGTGCAGAGAGGACTTGGCCAAGACCAATCTGCATATCCCCGCTCTACACTGGACACGAAAGGAAAGCAGGGCTCCCGATGCCTCTGTTGTGGAAGCACATGATCCTTTGAATTTATTCAAAAGCAACCCTTAATTAATAAGTCAAAAATCAATACATTTTCAGGTGATTATTTGAATGGTTCTTTCCCTAAACCGTGTTTTATTCCTCCTGTTGTTTTTCCACTATGTGTCTTAGTTGTAACTAAAACACTGACTCTTCAGTTCTCTCTCTCTCTTCTCCACAAACCCTCCTCCCCGCCATCAGTTTCCCCTCCTCTACCCCAGCATGGTTTCTGGTCTTTGGCATCCTGGTTTAATATGTTACCTGTTGCTGACACCCTCATTTCACACTGAAGTGGAGCTCTGTGCTATGACAAGCTTTTTGGAAGCAAAAGGAGTGTGAGGCTCATAACATCTGTAAATCTAGGGAGTAATAGCTCCCCCAAAGCAATGCAGATAGCTTCAGATATTGCCAGTAAAAAGAAAAGAACAGTTAATTGAAACTATTTGGGGCATGCAGTATTGAACAACGAGACGGTTTCTGAGCAACACATATCTAAACATGGTTTGCCAAAGACCTGCACACATTTAATTTGTTCTACAAATTTGGTTAACCCAATAAAGTGTAAACATCAAACACTGGTTGTGGAGAGCATTAAACATTAACCAACTGAGACTTTAAAGACTTGGGCAGAACATTAAAATTAAGAGGAGAAAGATAGGCCAGACAACTCTGGGAAATTAGGTTAAGAGTCCAAAAGGGAATGTTTGTGGCTCGGCTAAAAAAAAAAAAAATACAGTAAAAACTATTTTGAGATTGGTAACCATTTGTCTCCATGGACAGGCCATTTTCCCCCGGGATCATATTTTTAAAATCAAGCAAACATACCGAAGTCAATTTGATTTTCTGATTGTTCTGGAGGATGAAATGTATCACCACCCAAATGAACCCTGAAAAGGCGATTTGGACGACGGTTCCCAGATCTACGAACACTCAGATGAAGCTGTGCCTTTTATCCATTTTTATGTTTGTGTGTGCTCTGTATTGCTTAGCCTGGAGCGCAAATCCTGTTAAGGTTCAATAAACCTTTGTGGAGCAGCAGAACATAGATGCCTTCTAAGGCAGTGAGGATGGCGCCCACGCTCACTCTTTCAGACGTGCTCTTCACCCGGGACAAGTGTAGGCATTGCCCTCCTCAACCAGAGCAATGAACACTTCCGTCTGAGACAGGAAGATCCAAGGAAAGAAAATAATATCACCACTCAAGCCTGGTGGGCCTCACACAGTAAATTCCGCGAAGTAAAAGCATTTTTCTTTTGGGAGAATCTTAGGTATGTCATGGCTCCTATATCTGATAAGGTCCTAGGATATGGCAGGCGATAAGTCTCAACAGTCTCAGAAAACTCATGGCTAAGAAGGAAGTCCTAAGAAATTAAATAGGACCACCTATCCTCTAAAATTCAAAATGTGAACTAATGATGCAGAGAATAGAGGAATGCCTACAGTTTTAACTTAACTTGAGGTCCCCTCTAAGTAGACCATTTGAATGCAAGAAGTGAGTTCGTTAGGCACACTGCTTGTAGACGAGATAGAGAATCATGCAAATGAGGTGCAGTGTGAAGCCAGCTCCCACAGTATGCACCTGGAGTGTGATCCCAGTGGTGATAGTCCAAGTAGAACGGCTCCTTCGCACTGACTCTGTCAGAGAGGGGGCAGCTGAGCAACATACACACTACTGCCATCAGCTTTACATAAGCTCATTCATTCCTGGGAAGGGTTCATTCATTTATTCCCCCAACTCAAGCTGACCAGACAGACAGTCAAAACAGGCTTTGCTGGACAAAGGAAGACCTCAAGGACAGAATGCAGAAGGCGACAGTTGGGAAGCCAGTGAGTGACACAGGCTTCAGTCACAGTGAGGAATCGCAAGATGGGTTAGCCCCAACAGGCTTCTTTGGAGAAGAAACTTTGATATAACTAGTAACTTCTGAGAAGTCTAAATGCAGGAATTTTTTGTGCCAGTCCTTTTTATAGCTGGTTTTAATACATTACAGGAGCTTAGTCAGAAGCCTTTAAATGAAGAGGGGGGCGGGGGCGTTAAGGTCTCAGATAAGCAACTATTTTAAAGCCTGTGCACATATGACCTTCTATTTCATGCTGGAATTGTCCAGACTTTTGCAAGAAGCTGTTTGTAATATATGTTCAGGCTTGAGGTCAGCAGAACAAAGTTTAAATTAATCACTCTAGCTATAAGAGCTAGAGTATCTTACTTTGTTTCTCGGACTCTGGTTCTCCATTTGTAAAGCACCTATTTTACAGGGTTACTGATATAGGACTGGAAAAATAAAGACTATTAGGTTGATATGTAATTGACATGTGGTAAGTACTCAATGCATCTACAGTAGCTCAAGTTTTCTCCCTGATTCCAACCCCACTGTCCACCCATTATGCACCTATCTTTTCTTAATGGCTAATCTCTTATTTACTCTCTGACAGCTTCATAGACATAAACAATGCATCTTGATCACATATTCACACATCTTCAAGCAAGTTACTTAGCCTCCGTGATGCAAGGTTTCCCAGTCTCAAACACAGAGACAATACCACCTGCTGCTCCTTCTGTAGTGTGTGAGGGCCTGGGGGCTATGGAGATGGCTCAGCCAGGAAGGTGCTTGCTAGTCAAACATGAGGACCTGAGTCCAAGTCCCAGCACCGATGTAGCAGTACATGGTTGTAATCCCATCACTGGAGAAGAAGGGACAGAAGAATCCCTGGGGTTCTGCTGGTCAGCCAATCCTGCTGAATCAAAGAACTCCAGGTTCAGTGAGAGACTCTGCCTCAAAAAACAAGAGAGAGAGCAACAGAGGGAGACAGCTAAGGCGGACGTCCGGCCTCCCCGGACACTTGTGTTTGCATACACACACACACTCCGGCCTCCCCGGGCACTTGTGTTGGCACACACACACACACTCCGGCCTCCCCGGGCACTTGTGTTTGCACACACACACACACTCCGGCCTCCCCGGCACTTGTGTTTGCAGACACACACACATACAAAGGAAAGTCTGCCCTAAGCAGATACCATCACGCATCACACTGACAAAGCCTGTCACAGCTTACATGGTCTTTACATGCATATTATCTTATCTCTGAGTAGGAAAGGGCTTTGAACTTACCAATCAATGTGGAGGGGTATTTCTCCAGTTCTTCACATGGCCCCAAGTTTGTTTGTGTTTGACTTAGTTATTATACACTAGGAAATGACCCAGAAACCTTTAAGTTTCTGTACACAGGTGCGACAGGGAACCAGGCTTAAAGCAAAGGTGGTTGTGTTTATAAATTCCCAAAAAATCAAGAAGAGAAATTAAAGGAGGAGCTATTGACACAACGAAAGCATCTATATGGGTGCTGCTGGAGTGGATGGCCAGGCAGAGCCCTTTGTACATGAGTTAGAGAAATAGACACCTAACACACAATCATGGGTTGGGAGGGAGGGTGATCACATCAGAGTGTTTCAGCTTTAATTACCGGCCAGGCAGAGGAGAAAATACCAAGATGAATGCTCTTTGTATCTATTTCGCAGATGACATAATTGAGAAAAATGAAGTTATTTGCCCAAACTGCACGATACAGAAGCCAAGGTTTACCTGATGCCAGATTGTTTCAAATCTCTGCCTGACTCTCACTTCCCACAATATAACACTATAATATCACTCAAAATATAGCTACGATTGGGGCCAGTGCTGCAGTCCAGTTGGTGGACAGCTTGCCCGCTGTGCATGTGGCCTTCGGTTTGATCCCCACTACAGTAGAAACGAGGCAAGGCGGTAGACACCTTTTATCCTAGCACTCAAGAGGCGGAAGAAAGAGGTAGAAGGATCCAAAGTTCAAGGTCATCCTTCACTACACATCAAGTTGAAGGCCAGCCTAGGATTCATGAGACCCTGTCACAAACTTTCTCTTCTTTCTTTTTTTTTCTCTCTCTCTCCCTCTCTCTCACTCTCTCTACTCTTTCTCCTTTCCTCTCTCTCTCATGTGCATGTGATAAAAGCAAATATAGTATCTACATGTGTGTGTGTGTGTGTGTGTGTGTAAACCTTGGCATCTAGAGAGAGTAATATTTCATAACCAACTATGGAAGATTCTTGGACTCACCATTGAAATCACATATAAAAGAAGACAAAAGTCATGGTTATTAGGTTCCGAATTTTCTCATCCTAGGTATGTCAAAGCTTTCCACAAGAATTCAGCCAAGTCAACAAGAATAAATTTAAGTAATTAGTCCTGAGTGTGCTTTGTCCTCCACTACACCTCGATGAGCTCGCTTTAAATTAGGGAAATGTAAGAACCAAATCATAAATGCTAACTTAGTGTTCTCCTCCGGAGCGGCTGAATGCCTCCCCTTACAGTTCATCCCTTACAGCAGCCTTCTGAGCAGATCTGAGCAGTCTCCTCTTTAACAGATGCAAAACTGAAGCCCAGGAAGATGGAAGGACCTTCCCACGGTCAAGTTCAAGCTGAAAAGTTTAAGACATGACCCTCAAATCCCACTGCCCTCGATCCAGGACTCATATGCTCACCCACATGATCTTCGGACACCCAAATCTTGAATCTTGAAGGAGTTCTCTCCTTCACCTGCCTGTGAGCAATCACACAGTATTTGTAAACAATGTTTTTTTTTTTAATGCACTTGAGCAAACTTAGTTCCCAGGAATTCTTGAGAGCAGTCTTAGTTTCTAAAACAAAACAAAACTCCCCCAAATAAACTTGTTCATAGTAGAGTAGGATTGAAAAATAGAATATGTAACTGCGTGAGGCATATGATTCTAATTTCTCAAATATTTTCTAATTCCTAGAAAGTATCTGTTAGTAAAAATTTACTTTCAGTAAACAATATATTCAATATACAAGTTATTATCTTGTTACTTTTTATATACCATTACTTGATGGGCATGCAAGCTCTGTAAGAGTTAGCATGAGGAAAGTTCCAGGAAGGAATACATTAAAAGTCAAATATAATCTCTATTTTTATGGCCTAAAAGCAGGAAGTGTTATTCATATTTGGGAAGAGGGTGAATATGAATGTTTTCTTCATTCATCATGGATTAGGGACAGGGCTGGGCTTCTTAGAACTATTGTCTTCCTAATATTCACAACAAGCATTTGATATGCTATTATTTTCTCCCATTTATAAATAAGGAAGTTGAGCTCAGAGAAATTAAGAGGCACTTCCAGGGTCATAAAACTGAGGAGTGGCTAGCACAGAACTTCAGCATCGGATTTCATTCCAGGCTGACCTTGCCTTAAGGACCTCACTGTGATACAGATTATTTGGATGACCATCCACACGTGTCTCTGTAACAAGGACACTTACTGAGACACTGATTTACAGGTTGTTCTTAATTTTATAGGGGGCACAAAAATAAATAAATATTTCCCCTCCCTAAATAAAAACTACAGAGGGGTAACCGCCTGGGACAGGGGGATATTGGGAAGGGAGTGACAGACAAGGGAAGAAGAGTTGAGCGTACTGACGGCAGGTGGGGTGTTGGGTCCCCACAGAGGTTTCCCAAAGGTCTCAGTCCAGGTATTTTGACCAAAGACTGTGCTGCTTGGTCTTAGCCCTCAGCGACCACGCCCAGTATCTTTGAACTACGGACACCTGGATTGCTCAAAGCACAATTTGAAAACCTCCAGTCTGAAGAGTTAAATTCAGAGAACTTTGTTTCCCCTTTTCAGGCCAGCAGATTCTTAGCAATAAGGAGGTTTCTTGAACACAGATGGAACTCCTGCTCCACCGAGGCCTCTGTGACAGTACACTGATATCGCGCTAGGGAACCCATCCATGCCGGCAGAAACAGGGGGGACTGCAAGAAGGAACTCGGGAGACCCTTCAGCTGGCAGAGTGCTAACCTTGCAAGTATGAGGATCCGAGGTCAATATTCAGAACCCACGTCAAAAAAGTCGGGTGTGATGCCATGCGCCTGGAATGCCAGCCCTGGGGAGGCAGACTCGAACAGCTGCTAGCTTAGCCTGCTTGGTAGGTTCTAGGCCAGTGAGACCTTAACAAAAGCAGGAGAGACACTGCCTAAAGAATGACAGCTGAGGTTGACCTCGGCCCCCACATCTACACATGACATGCAAGCACGTCCTGACCCGGGAAGACGCGCGCACACACGTGCGGGATGAATTCTCCTCCAGTTCACCGGTGGCACTTCCTGCACAGTGCATTTGCCCTTTGGAGTCCGAGGAGCTGAGCCCCGGCCAGAAGGAGAGACCCGGATTCCGCACAGCAGTCAGGTGTCCCCATTCCCACAGCAGCCACTCCCCTCCTCCAGCTTTGGCCTCTGTCGTGACTGCACTTCAGTCATTAGTGATGAACAGAAAATGCACGCAAGTTCCAAAGTATGTCTCCCTTTCCTAGAAAACACTGGGGGGGTCGTCGCCTGAGCCACGCCACAGAGTGGTGAGGGAGTTTCCGAAGCCGCTCTTTGTCCAAGCTCTTTAAACTTTGGGAAGGAGGTCTGTCCCTGGTGGGCGCGTGTTTTAAGCCTGTTTTCTGGCGTGTTGTCGGGAGCTCAGGTACCCGGCCTCCCTAACTCCAGCTTTCAGCACCTCCCTTTCATGTAATTAAACACCCTGCGGTACTTAACAGAGTAATAAGTACCACATCAATAAAGCAATAAATAATTGCATTCAGGCAAACTCTGGAGCCATCATCCATTAACCAGCAACTATGAGGAATACTTCTGATCAATCAGTAAGGTTAGATAAAAGGAAAACAAAAGTCAATCAAGGCCTGGAGAGGAATGGATCAGTCTCCCAAACCAAGAAGGGCTCTTATCTCTGAGGTAACTTGCAGGGAAAATACGAATTGGAAGTGTTCTCCCAGAATAACTGCAGCAGGAAGCCCCACCTCTAGAAACTAGTGGAAAATGCTAGTTAGAAACAAAGGAGCCAGACAATTCAGCCCTGAGGCAGGCGGCTGTCTGCTGAGAGAATGTAAGGCCCCATGAAGGCAAGTGGTCCATCTTCAGAAAGCACATATTCTCAGCTGAGCTGGAGGCTGTGCTAGATCAAGATGGCCCAGGGTCCCCTCCATGTGTCTGAGGAGATGTCTACAGATGGGATGAGTTCTCGGGGACAGTAAGATTACTCAGTCTCCCATCAAGCAGGGAACCCTGCGGAGATGCTGGTGCTAGACCCCTGCTCCTCAGGCCAAGGCCAGCACAGGGCTGACGAGAAGGTCTAAGGAAAAGTTGAGAACCTTCAGAGTCATCTACCGTAAACTCTCTCTTTCTCTCTCTCGTAGCCTTCCTGGGTCTCACAAACCTCAATTTCTGGGAGCAGAACACAGAACATGCATTTTATTTGCACATGTGTAGATATATATGTATGTGTGGTTTTCTGTTTGTGTGTGCGTGAACATGTGCATATTTATGTGTGTGGGGGTCAGTCTCAGCTGTCTGTTATTCTTTGGATGTTGTACACCTGTTCTTTGGAGATAGGGTCTCTTACAGAATCTGGCCTGGTAGACTAATCTCACTGAATCTGGCCTAGTAGGCTAATCTCACTGAAACTGGCCTAGTAGACTAATCTGGCTATTGAGTGAGCATCAGGGGTTACAGGTGTGTATCACCAAACCCAGGGGTTTTAAATGGGTGCTGGGGATTGAACTCAGGTCTCACGTCCTCATACTTGCACAGCAGGTGTGGACCAACAGGACCATTTCCCCGGAACCCGTGCTTCTGATGTGCCCTCATGTGCTTGTTTCTATTCATGGCGCAGTCAAACCTCTGCTTTGAAGAGCGGAGGAGCTCTGTGCAGCTGAGCTGACCTACCTTGCCAGATGAGGCCGCAAGGCCAATGTCAGGTCCTTGGCTCACAGTGTCAAACAGATCTCAGGCTTTCTACTTTTGTAAGAACCCCCAAGTCCATTTGTTTGTGTCCATGGTCAGCAGATGGTGAGGAGGTGCTTGGTAAACAGCCTCAGGTCTTCTTAGGCAACACCATTTCCTGAGCTAATTCTGATGGAAAGAACGCCATCCCGGTCATATGAAGAAGCACAATTCATGCTGCAAAGCGTTGAAGACCTACAACGGGAGCCGGGCACTGCGACAGCAAACCAAACTTCCCATCCTGAAGAGCTTCATTCCAGCAGTAGCCCAGAGATTTTTCTAAGTGTTTCAGGGTACAGGAAAATGGGGACTGAGACTGCAGCACCTCACACACCCCAACTCTGCTTTAACAAAATGGTCGTGGCTTCATTAAGGTATGGTAAATCACACATAAAAGGAGAAAGAAAAGTACAACATGCCACCACACCAGGTATCTCTACCTGGTTTCCACAGTAATCAACTCGAACCAGTCTTCCTGTGTGCCTGTTCCAATTATTTGGAACAAATCCCAGACATCATAATATTTTATCTGTGAATATTGCCTACATGTATCTCTAAGACATCATCTTTAAAAGAATAATAAGCACAGGCCATTATCTTACCTAAAATGTTAACATTAATTTTGTAATGTTATTAAATTTAGTGCTAACATTTTCCCAGATGTCTTGAGCTTTTTAATTGCATATGTTCACATCAAGATGAAAATAAGGCCCATGTACTGAAATCAGCTGATGTGTCTCTTAAATCTCTTTTCATCTGAAAGTTTCCTTTCCAACTTTTTCCTCCCATCCTTCAGTCCCTACAAACCGCGTCTTTCACTGTGTAGATTCTGGATTTTGCTGATACAACCCTGGGGCACCATTAAGCCTGTTTCTCTCTACCCATGAATTTCCTCTCATGTGGTAGGTATAGCCAGAAATGTGCTCAGAGATGGTTTTGATTTTTTTTCTGGTAAGAGTATTTCAAAGGCTGATTAGAGGCTTTCAAGGTTAGAGGGTGCTGATCTCTCTGTGATGTCAATAGCCTTGTATGACCTTACTAGACCCTATATATCATCAGGGGTTCATGAACTAATCTTGTGAACCATGAGAAGGGCTCATCAAGATCATTGCATGAAATCCTTTATACAATTGATGTTATTTTAATAACTTTGTCAGCTGGAAAACTTATATGATACAAATTCATCTGATTACCCTGAGGTACCAGACAGAATAAATGACTTACTTCTTTATCAGCTTTCAAACTAAGTCTGTCCCATAGCATCACAGAAAGATTTCTTTTAAGGATTTTTATTTTTTATTTATGTATGTGTGTGTGTGCCTGTGTGTGTATATATACACATGAAGGCTTGTGCTCACAGACTCCAGAAGAGGCATTGATGATATACTAGCTCTACCCTTCCACATGGCAAAAACACAAGCTTTAGGATTAGGCTGGGAGGGTGCCAGAGTTACCAAAAATGAGGTCTTCTAATAGCCTGGTGTGAGGAATGTTAATTTACCTAACTAAACTGACCCCCTTTGTAATTCTCCTTTTACTAGGAACCCAGCCCATAGATAGATAGATAGATAGATAGATAGATAGATAGATAGATATAGATATAGATATATAATTTGCACTTTGTTTCTAACCAAATTATTTTAAAAAGTCATTTAAATGTTCATTAGTATAACACTGGTTAAGTAAATTATGATATTCACTTTAAAACATGATTTTTTAAAAATATTGTAAACTTACCTCCATCATATGTGAAAATATTTCACTATATCTGTTTTCAGACTAATATGTGTACAACATTCTCATATATGTATATTTATGATAGAACATAATAATGATGATGATGGTAGATAAAAGATAGACAGATGATAGATAGATGATAGATAGATAGCTACATGGGCATTAAAAGATGTCAGGAAAGATTTGCAGCAAAAAAAATTAAGAGTTATCTCTGGTAGGTAGGGTGGGAAAATCATTTTTACTTCGATACTTTATAAATGTCAATAAAATCTGGTGACCGTATGAATAACTTTAATTCATTTTCTCTGTAAAAAGAGAAGTCCACAATGTTAGTTTATGTTCAATATCATTTATCTGAGACGTGGGTGTTGGCCAATCACATTCCTTCTTCCTAACCCATCACCCGTGCCTATGGGAGAGCGCCCTCATCCTCAAGGCTCTTTGTCTCGCAGCTTCTCTGCCTCCTCAGCTCCTCACTGGGGCCCCTTTCTTTGCACTGAGGCACCTTTCTGTGTCGTTTCTCCTTCTCTTCGGGTCTCTAGGAACCTGTTTCTGACTAATCTGTTGTCGCTGACAACTGAGAATGCTTTAGAGAGTGGGTTTCTGAATGTCATTGCTAGACCATAAATCTGTAAATCACTTCTAGCTTCCTGTGATTCTCCCTTAACACACAGTCACTTCTTCCCCACAGGCAAGTCAAATGAGGTCTTCATCAAAACTCTGAGGAAACTGTTCAGAAGAATGAAAAACACAATCAGATGAATTAGACGGGCCACTGAGTGGCATTAAGCTGAATGTTCTCCAGTAGGTGCATAACAGCCTAGCCTCTAGGGCTTCTTCTCTGAGCTCCATAATAACCCACAGGACACTGGGTATATAGTGTGCCCCTCTTGAACATTCAAGCCTAACACCCTAGAAATTTTGGACCCATGTTCCAACCTCATCATGGGGAACCAAATGCTATCTGTAGTACATGGAAAGCTACTTGCTTGAGTTTCACCACAGCATTCCAGAAGGCTGGTGTGCCTCCAGATATTCCACCATTTCCTCTTGCCCTTCCCAGGGCTGTCACTCCTTGGGTATCTCCCCTTTGCTCTGTGTTCAGTGTCACTGTTGCTTTGCTAGGCAAAATCAATCACTTCCCCTGTGCCAATCCGTTTCCTGTCAAAATGCCTCATAACTTCTATCCATTAAGTAAGAGACCATGGATTCATTTCATTGAATTTATTGTGCTCCGAATACGGGGTCAGGAGCAGCCTATGTCCATGTGTGCTGATTCTAGTCTCATAAAGCACAGCATCACTTGAGACCTCAAAAAAAAAGATAGATTATAGATTATATGATAGTCAATCCTCCCTTTTGTGCAGCTAAAGAAATAACTGAGCAGAGAGGGGCAGCTTACACCTGTAATTCCAGCACTGAGAAGCTGAGGCAGGTAGATCAGCTGTATAGGAAATGTAATTGGATGCCCATGGCTTAACCATCCTAGTGTGATGGTTCATACTGATTGTCAGCTTGACTGGATCTGGGCAGGTCTGGGAGGGTGTTTTCTAGAAGCATTAACTGAGGGGGAAAGACCCTCAGAGTGGGAAGAGACTCCCCGGTGGCCGCCCAGATATCAGGAGCTCTGAGGGGAAAGATGCTGTTTTTGCCTGCCTGCCTTCTCCTCTCGCTGATGAGTGCATCTACTTTGTTGCTGCCACTGTTGTTTCCATCCTTTCAGGAGAATATGGCTGCTGGTGAGAGCTGAAGATTAGGACAAAGGTTGTGACTTCTTAGAATGCCTTTCCTAAGGCACATGTGAAATAGCAAATTCCTACCTGACCTGTCAAGGTTCCTTTTGTCAACTTAGCTGGAGTTAGAATTCCCCAGGAAACACATTTCTGGGGAATGTTTACGAATTCATTTCCAGAGAAGTTTAGTTGGAATGAGAAGATTTACCCCAGTGTGGGTGGCACCATTCCATGCACTGTGCCCGGCCAAGTGGAAAGGAGAAGGCAGGCTGAGCACCAACATTTATCTCCCTCAACTCCCTGACTGTGGATGCCATGTGGCTACTGTCGCCAGGAGCCTTTCCCACCACGATGGACAGCACTCTCAAACAGCAGGCCAAAGTAAGTCCTTCCTTCCCTACATTCCTTCTGCCAGGCATTTTGTTAGAGCAATGTGAAGAGTAATTGATCCAGTCCCTTCTCAGATGTTCTCTTAGTTTCCTTTCTCACAATTGTATGCTTTGCCTAGCAAAGTGTTCTTTCATTGGTCAGTAGTTATTTTTAATATACTGACCCCTTCTGCTATGCTGTGAACTCCTCGTATAAGACTGATCATCTCATTCTTTAAGGACCGTTAGGGTGTCTGGCCTATGACAAACGTATGACAGATGCTTAAAGAGATGAAGAAAATAGGGCTCGGATACAGCTCAGCTGATGGTCACCTAGCACGTACAGAGCCCTGTCTTCTAAGCTGCTTTCTGTTGCTGTGATAGAGCACGGACAAAGACCCTCTGGGGGAGGAAAGGGTTTGCTCATTCTTACAGGTTGCAATCCACCACGGACGGACAACCACGCAGGAACTCAAGGCACTGGCTTGAAGCAAAAACCACAAAAGAATGTTGTGCACTGGCTGGCTCTCTCTAGCCTGAGTACTCAGATACCTTCCTTATACAGACCAGGCCTACCAGTCCAGTTCAGGAATAGTACTGCCCACAGTAGGCTAAGCCCTCCTACAATTAGTAATCAAAGAATGTGGCACAATCCTGTCCAGAGGCTATTTTGATAGAGGAAATTCTTCCACTGAGATTCCCTTCCCATGTATGTCTGGGTTTGTGTCTGGCTAAGGAAGGAAAACAAAGTCACACTCCCTGGGTTAGGTCCCCTTCATGCCATAAACCAGGTAGCAACCACCTGGAGGTGTGGAGACAGGAGCAGAGTTCAAGGTCATCACAACTGCACAGAAAGCTTATAACTGACCTAGGATATGTAAGAGCTGTTATAAAACCAAGAAAGAAAGGGGGTGGGCAATATCAGAAAGAAAGCAGGCATCTATTATATTTCTCCTAAGGAACTGTTCACTCCCTCAATATTTTGTTTCTCTCTTGGTTTTATTTATAATTTCTCTGTAGCACTCGATAGTTTCTGCCTTTAAGTTTCACATGCCACCTAAACACATTGGGATTAAAAGCATTTATAATTACGAAATATCATCAAAGAATGAGGTGTTGTACATAATGAAAATTTCAGAATTTTCAGCAGGATTTCCTAACTTTAATTAATTGTTGGCGACCTTTCCAAAGAGCATTATAGACTTCTCTGCTTTCTTGAACAGAGTACAAAGATTATAATGTATTGTTTTCCTGATGAGTTAGGCAATTTTGTGCACACCAATCATTGTACTTTAATATCATATAATGAAGCCCCAGGGGGCTATTAAAGCAAGTAGAGCTGTTGGCCTCAACACCAAGACTCCTCAGATGTCTGCTTCCAGTGTTTGGGTCTCATATTGAAGCTTTATGTTTGCTTATTCCAAGTTTAATTGTCACTGTGTTAGTGTCAAAGCGAGGCCCAGTACTACGTACTATGCACTATGTTTTCAGTACATCACTGTTGAATTTGATGACATGGCTAAAAAGAGGCCTTTGTGGCAGCCACTCGGAGCCTGTTCCCGATCTCCGTGTAAAGGGGGCACTATTGATGTGGAACAGCCAGCCACAGAAGAAAACTATTAGACAAGTCTGGCCACAAGTATTGGAGAAGAAGACATAACAGCCCAGGTGCCTCACCCACAAAGCCAAAAGGAAGGTGAGGCCAGTTCCAGGGGATCTGACGCCTTCTTCCGAGTTCTGTGGGCATCTCACAACATGGGTGCACTTCCATACACACAGTGTATTCATTCATACACATAAAATAAAAATAATAAAGATATCTTTTACAAATAAAATTAAATTTAAAAGACCCTAAATTCTTCTGAATATCCCTCAACAAAAGCCACGCTGGTCAGCTAGAGGGGACACGAGTAGACACAATGACATGATCTTCTAGGACGGGAACTTCACGTTAGGTGGACAGTCTTCAGTGCGACACTCATCTACAGTCAATCTATGAAGTATCTCTCCATCAAAGCTAAAAGAAGTTCTAGTCCTTACATGGTTGCTAGGCAGTCTCCTAATCATGATTCGTTCATTTGGTGTTGGCTGTGATAAACAACTAAAGTTACCTGGGGAGGACAGTGTTGGTTGTTGGTTGGGCTTACAGCTCACGGTCCGCCATCCAGGGAGATCAGGCAGGAACTCAAACAGAGGCCATGGAGGAGAAACACTAGCTTATTGGCTTGCTCTCCAGAATCGCCCCATAATACAGGCCACGTCATCTCCCCTGCTTTGTACAGAAGGAAACCAAGACCTGGGGATATTATGTAAATTCCAAACAGCATAAAGCTAGTAATCAGCAACCCTGGGGTTCAGTCCTAGGGCCTGGAGTTCCTCAAACCCCAAACCCCATAGTCTCAATCCTGAGTGAAACTTCTTTTTCAGGGAGGTTGCTTCTAGCCCTGCAGATTCAACCACAAACTGAACACCCACTTGGCAGGGATATTATGGAGCTAAACCAAAAGACCCTATAAATCCCTGGCAATTCTTCTATTTCCTGATGTTCTTTGGAAATAGAATCGCTATGATGAGGCAAAACTCAAGAGTCTCAAATGTCAGTAGACAAATTTGGAGGTTTCTCTGTGTTTATGGTTTTAGGGTAATAAACAAGGAGGCATTATTAATGATGTTTATCTAGAAGAAGCCATTTTTATTGAACTCTTTTACCAAAGAAATATGATGAGTTTAAAGAGATAATGAACTGAAAGCTAGAGAGCTAGTCTCTAGAGCTGGCAAGGTTGGGGATAGAAAGCGTCTACTATGACATGGCTTTGTGCATGGCCTTGAGGATGGAGGAAGGGTCCAGGCATACCTGCCGGTCCCTCAAAAGCCACACCTTGCTCAAGGCTGCCCATGCTCCATCAAGACAGCTGCAATGAAGAGGAAGGTTCCCCTCAGGTAAATTCTGAACTTCTTTGAAGATCCCCAGAATAAATCTGCCGTCTCACCTACATGGCCCCTCACCAGCTACTGGAAATCATCTGTCCTGCCAAGGACATCTCTCTCACACAGCAAGGTAGCTAAGCTGTTTGCTAACCACGAGCCCTTGTCCTAGGTACCTCATGGTTAAGGCTGACAGATGAATTTAGCTCAGTCTTATTGCTGTTGTATTTTGATCAGTAAAGGGTGTTCTAGACCTGCCTTCTTCCTTACTCATTTTCTGTGTTCTGTTGACCCATGGCAAGAAGAGATAAGACATAGTTGCTGATAGTAATACCAGCTCTCATCTGTGAAGGACCTAGGATGCAGCAGGCACTCTGTTAAGGACTCTCCTTTGCATCCATTCTGTCCGAGCTCAATGATTCTCTCCCTTTTAAATATAAAGATCCTGAGGTTTGGAAAGGTGGTGAGTGACTTCTGAAAGTTACATTGCTATTAAACACTGAACTGAAATCAAAACAAGAAATCACAGTTTGCTATCTCCCAAGGCCAAGGTCTTTATCTATACATCACCGGCAATGAGAGCGAGAGCGAGAGCGAGAGAGAGAGAGAGAGAGAGAAAGAGAGAGAGAATCTTCTCTGTCCTGACAACATTTGGTATAAAGAAAGCTTCCACGACGACCATTAACAGGCATGGCAGCCCTGGATGCCCAGCACGCCTTCTCCACCATTCTCTCCTGCATTTTCCAGGCAGCAGTTCAGCTCATTCTCTCTTTTATTCGTGTCACAAATATTTACTGAGCACATAGTAAATAGCAGGTAGCATTCTACAAGGGTGAGCATCGACAGGGCAGACACGATCCCAGCCCTTAGACCTAGAAGGAAGACGATAAACTAGCAAGCAAATATTTAGGAATGCTCTTAGATAGTGATGGGTGCTCTAGAGAAAAGTAGAGTGAGGAGATGGAAGACAGGGGTTGAGGCTCAAAATGGTCACAGGTTTTGTTTTCCTTCATGCATGGTGAGGCCAGGAAATCAAGCTGCCAATGACAAAACAGTTCACTGCTCATAGTTCCCAAGGAGAAGCACATGTCATGTGACACTCTCATGGGCCACAAAGTAGGAGAGGACAGCATCTTAGCTGACCGGAGGCATAGACCAGAGGACAAAGTCTTTGTCATCATTTTTTATTGTTGGGGGGCGGACTGGGTTAGCAGGATGAGCAAGTTCAGGACTGAACAGTTTGGGTAAACCTGGGAGGTTCTGGATATAATGCTGATTTCCAGGTGTCTGGTACCTAGTCCTGGGGTGATTTAGTGAAGAAGATGTTGCCAACTACAGGAGCCATATACCAGGAGGCAGGCAGGTTGGCCTGCCCATGGCCGGTGGCTCTTCAAAGCTGTGCTTCCTCTAGAAAGTAGCAAACCCTAGGAGTGGAAGTCCCTGTCTGGATCTGTAGGGCCCCAAGGTGTGGAAGTGTCTTTGAGTGTATACTATACTAGCGTGATTAATGTTATGGGGGCTGAGAAAGGACAGTGGCTGTGCAGACAGGTCAGGGGAGAAAAAGGAATAGCTGAGACCTTTGAGAAGTGGCACCTGGAGAGAGTCAGGTGCTTTCCTGGAACCAGAGGCCAACACGGACAGAGAGGAGGGAGTCAGGGTGATGGGCATGGAGAGAGTGATCGAGAGTGGGTTGGCATTCCGAAGTCACTGGAGGGATCCATCGGTTGATGATGGCTTGCCTGTGGACCCAAGGTGAAGAAAACTTCAAACATCTACTAGCCTAGGGTCAGTGTAAAAATCTGTACTTTTATCTGCCAACTGTAATCATTATCAACTCATATCAACTACGCCATCTAAACTAAAGTCACCAGTCCAGTCCTGGGTTATTTTGAAACAAATCCTAGACATCATATTATTTTGCATATAAATACATCAGCTTTTATCTCTAAGAAATAAGAATCTTTAGAAAAAGCAAAGCCACATATAATGATCATGTCTAAAAGATAAATCAGTTGGGGCTGAGGATGAAGGTCTTTCGGTAGAGTACTTGCTTAACATTCAGGAAGCCCTGGGTTCAATCTCTAGCACCTGATAAAACCAACTTTGGTTGTTCATGCCTGGTATCAGCAGGTGAACACAGGAGGATCAGGAGTTTAGTTCATCCTGTGCTACAAAGTAAGTTCACAACCTGAAATACCTGAGGTTATCTTTCGAGAAAGAAGAGATGAATGTTTGTTCATATAACTAAATATTTATATTTCATTTTTATTTATGTAGAACCCAAATAAGATCCACATGTGTCTTAAGTCTCTTTTGACCCAGAGCCCTCTTCGTCCCCTTCCTAGGGGAACCCACAGTCTTGGGCTTCCTGGGACTGGGTGAGTTTTCAAGATACTAACCTTCTCCACTGATACCAAGAAATTTCTAGAACCACAGGGACAAGGAGACTCCTCTTCCCTGCCCAGCCTCTCGCTGGGTATTTGTTGAAATGTTCAGACCGTTTGTACTGTGTATTTCCCACTGACTGGTTCTGTGAAGTTCTTTCTATTTGTCATGTGCCTCTATCTCCTGTGCTTTTTATCTAAAGTCAAGTTCACACTGGCGTTTAATATGTTGGCAAAGAAACTCTCTTCCTTCATGGTAATATGTTCATTATGTCAGGGTGTATTTTTGTGAGTGGGTTCTTCCCATTTGTGGAGAGCTTTGCTGACACACATTTCTTGGGAAGAGTATTAAATATTCATCTTTTAATACTGTCACTGCTAACAGAAACTTCTAAAGTAAAATATTTTCTCAGTCACTCTTGATTATCCTGATATACAGTCCTGGAAAGGTCCGGATTGTGTCTGTGACTCTAAGATACAGCCCTGGGAAGGTCCGGACTGTGTCTGGGACGCTGAGATTCAGTGCTCCAATGGCCCAGACTCTGTGGCGGCCCCTCTGTATGTTTTTCTAAACATCAAGCAGCTACACGTATGAACACTGGACTGTTGGAGAGTTAAAAATATCATGGAGTGAACTATAAATAGTCTAATGTTGCAGAAGAAATAAAACAATGGTTAGAGTGGGACAACAGAGCCTAAAGGGTGGTGCGATTAGAAACTCCAAACCGATGCCAAAGAGTTGGGTGTGGAGCGTCAGGCAAGAGAGAAAGCTGGAATGTATCCAGAGTTCTGAGTATCCCGGGGGGTGATGGTGGTAACTTCCAACATGTCAGCAACATAGGCAAAACAGGTTTGGGTGTAGACAAACTAGAAATAATGCAATAATATGAAGTAGCTTAATTCCTTCAAAAATAAGAAGCTATCATGGAGGCCCTTGATAATCTCAAATTCAAGAGATGCTTCAGCCATTGAAACGAAGAGACTTTTCAATCTTTTAATTTACATTTCCCACATCAAAAACATTGATACTTTTCTAAACTTTTGGGAGATACCACCAAGATCATATTGCCAAGTGCCATTATCAGAACTGTGATATTATCAAGAAGAGATAGACACGTGTGTGCACATCTGCCCATGAGAGCCAGACCGAAGGTCCACATACAACTAATGCTGCATTCATATGTGTATGCTAAGCAGAGGTGTTGTAGAAAGTCAAATTAGTCTAGTCTAAGCTGATATAATGATAGCCAAGAGCAGCTAGGTCTCCTGTTGTTGGTGTGACCATTCTCTGCGAGGCCACTTTGGGGGTTCTACAGGGCCGTTCACAAACTGAGACTTGTGCTCTTCTTTCCTTAAGAAACCTCAGTTCCACAGAGATGTAGAAGGTGGATTGGCTATATGGATGGAGGACGTTCTCTGCAGAGCCAGAGAAGCCAGAACTCCCCATCATGCAAGTCCCTCTCACAGAATACCTGCCCTCCCCCATAATTTTGAGAAACATTTTGCAAACTGCTCCTACATCCACACACTTGCACCCAGACCCCTTCTGAAGACTGTCCTCCCCTCCCTTTCTTCAATGTCATCTCACAATTCTTTGACTCATCGCAACAAATGGGAAACATGGGCCAAAGAGAAAGAAGACACAACGCCACTTCTCCACACTTCTAAATCAGAACGTGCAGAACACTGTTTATTCGGTGGGTGGGGGAGGGGGGATGTGGGTGAGCATATGAATCAATTTTTCAGTTAAACGTAGTTGCTCTGAATGGCAGCAGCGTGGTGGCAGGCTTGGGAGGAGAGTTCCTAAGAGATGGAGAGTAGAGGGAGGAGGCAGGAGAAGCCCCACCGACAAGGAGACTCTGTCTTATCATCTCTTAAGTCCTGCAGCAATCTTCAGAGTTGCGTAGGGAACATTAACTAACCTTATTTTAGAAACAAGAAAACTGATGTCCTCAGTACTATGGCTGATAACTCACAGAATGAAGCTTTTTAGCCAGGCCCTCTGATGCCAGGGCCTTTGTATAGGAGCGTCTCCTGCTTAACCAATACTAAGTAATAGACTTCACACCTGGGTCAGGCTCTTAGTCTGTTTTCTCCTACAACACAGTACCTGAGTTGGATAATTTATAGAGAAAGTTATTTCTCATGATTGTAAAGGCTGTCGGAAGGTCAAGATCAAAGCTCTTGCAGGCCCTCTTGGCGAGGGCCTTACTTGTTGCATCCTGGCATGGCAGAAGGTTGAAGGGCAAAGGGGGATGAATACTGTGTCCTTGCGTGGGTAAAGAACAGAAGATCAAGCTAGTTAGGTGTGGTGTTGAGCCATTTTACAGGGTTCTTAATGCCCCTAACCAGGAAGAGTCACATGCCCAGTCACCTCTTAGAGAGCCTGTCCCTTAATGCTATCGCACTGACAACACGTGAATGGGGGGAGGGTGAATTCTGTCACAGTGTGCAGACACCTCAGGTACAGCATGTCTAGCGTCTCTCCCCGGAAACCAAGGTGTCACCAGCCATTATCAGTACCAATTCATTAGGCCAGGTGCAAACCCACAGCTCACTCCGTGTCTTCCCTGAGTCTGTCTCCCAGAAAACTGACCTCTATCAGTAGCAATCATTTAGAGTTGGGTCTGGTAGTTCAGGTCAGCTATCCTAGCTATTCCAAGGCTAAGGCAGGAGGATTACAAGTTCAAGGCCAGCCTGGGCAAATTAATGAGAAATTCTGTCCCAAAATAAAATGTGATAAGCTGGTGATGTAACTCAGTGGTAGAATATCTATCCAACATTCTTGAGGCCCTGGGTTTCATCCCCAGTTACCGCCCCCCCCCAAAAAGGTTATTTAGGCTTTCTTTTATGTTATAATATTTTTTTCCTAATTTTTAGAAATATCATAGATTCATTGATTTTAAAAATGGAAGTAGAGCGGCTAGAGAGATGGCTCAGCAAGTTGAGAATATGTACTGCTCTTGCAGAGGACCTCAGTTTAATCCCCAGGACCCATGTCTGGTGGCTTACAACCTTCTGTAACTCCACTTCCAAGGAAATCCAATGCCACTGGTCTCCAAAGACAGGTGGATTCACAGGCATATACCCACACACAGACACACTCACATAATTTAAAAAAATAATAATAATCTTTCAAAAAATATTTTTGGCTGGGCAGAGTGGTACCTGCCTTTAATCCAGCACTCAAAAGGCAAAGGTAGGTGGATCTCTGTGAGTTCCAGGTCAGGCTGACCTACACAGCACATCTCAGGACAGCTGGGGCTACACAGTGAGATCTTGTCTCAAAATTGACTAGTTACTTAATTAATAATAAATATTGCATTTCACATCCACAGAGTAAATTTAGCCAACACTGTGAGCACAATATTACGTGCTCAGCCGTCTCCTTACTGATGGGCCTGTTTAATTTCACTGTGAGTTACTTTGCTTTTAAGGTTTGATCCCACAAGAATAGGCTCATGTGCAACCCAGTATGTTAGACCTGACCGGACGCCTCTCTCCCTGATGCCCTGTTATCTTAATGCCCTGCATTTTGATACCTGTCGCTTCCCCTCCTTGCCTACACCAGTTCCCCTGTCCAGGTGTCACCTTCTCTCTCCTCAGTCAGTGCAATAGCGCCTTCCGAAGCTCCCCTCAGTAAACTGGGCCCACACTGCCCATTTTCCAAGTCTCGACAGAGTAATCTTTCCCAAATTCCTACTGGACCACGGTCTGCCCCTGCCTTCATGGCTGGCCCCTGCCTTTCAGCCGTCCACGGCTACTATTAGTGCTCCGTCTGCACTGGGTAGAACATGAACTCTTGATGACCCAGCTCCTCTGAACATGCGTCCAGCCCCAGGTGCTCTCAGCTGCAGCTTTGCACACTACGGATTTCACACGGTCCCCAGCCCTCCCCTCCCTCAACCATCCACACCGTGCCTCTCCAGCTCTCCTTCTCCCCGTGTTTTCTTGCTCCAGAGAAGCCCATTCGCCCATCCAGCCTGTTTCTTCCACGGGCAGCTCTTGTTCATTACTCAAAACTGCTACCGGGAATTTCTTAGAGGACACCTTCCCAGTGCCTCCGGTTCAGCCAGTGGCCTGCAGTCACAAAGCCCCTGAGCTTGTCACCTAACACTTCCACATTGTGCTGAGTTGATATATACGCCCCAACCCTGCACAGACTGTTGGGAGAAATGAGATATTTGCATCTCAGGACTCCCAGCCCTGTACGAAACATCCCACATCTCATAGGAACTGAAGAAATTGTTTGTGAACTCAACTCCCTGTTCCAAGAAAGCAAGGTTCTTTGTATGCCGAATCTCAGAACCTGCCCCTGCTCACCTCTTGGCTTCACTCGAGATTGAGTTCACAGATCACCAAAGCACAGTCATTCACTGAACGTGGACCCATAGTCTGATCTCCTTTTACCCACTGTGGGGGGCAGTGGGCTTGCTGCCTCTGTCCAGCACTGACTCTTCGTTCATCTCATAAGCTTGCCACAGCGTCTGCAGAGCCCACTCTAACGCTGAGTGATTTAGGAGGGAGGAGGACAGACACACTCAAGAGTGGGGTCAGCATAGGACCAAACCTGGTCAGATAGCTTACCGAGTACCTGGGCCATAAGCATTGCCCTGGGAATTGGCACAGGAGCCCATCAGAGATTTAAAAGAGACTCATGTTTTGGGCCAGGAAGCAGAAAATATGCTGCTGAAACTGAGGTGCCATCTTGTCCTGCCTGATCATCAGGTGAGGAGTTAAGGCAGAGGGAGGGGAGACAGTGATTGAAGGCCCCTCCTACAATCTAGACTTGTCCACGACGCCCAACTTCCTTTTTTCGAACTTTAGTCAGTCAGAATCAGATTCCCTATAACTTAGAAGACAAGAGTCCAAATCCACATTCCTATAAATAAAATATAACTGGAAATAACTGTTATAAATTGAAACTCAAAAACACCACTTTAAGCAAATTATAGCTAATAAAGAGCACAGCTCTGTTTTGAATTTGCACTTTCATAAGTGTTCTGTTTTGGCCAGAAAATTAAAAACCTGGCACAATATAGATAAAGGAAAACACACATATTCACACACATGTGTGTACATATACATATGCACATGGGAACACATGCATGAAAATACATGTGCATGTGCTGTACACATATGCAATTTCTGTGCTTTAATGTGAGATTTTAAATGACTTCTGTGAGTGTTTCTCCTGTCTTCTCCAGCAAGACACCCTATGATTAGGCCACTCTGGCGGTCACTCTCACCCGGGGCAGAGAGGACAGGTATGTCCCTGATCTGCGAGGCACAGCTGCAAGGCCTCTAGTGGACACTTGGAACCGAGGACAGTGGTAGGCCCTGTCTATCTTAGGGCGCTTCTTCCTGCACCTGGGATTAAACTGAATTTACAAATACAGCACAGTAAGAGATTAACAATGACAAGAACACGTTGCAATATGCAGTGACACATTAGTGACGCGCTTCTGCCATTTACCACTTGATATTTTCAGACTACTGTTGACCGTGGGTAAGTGAAACCTTGGAGAATGGAAGCACAGGTCAGAGTGAACTGCTGTATTCTCATGACACAAATACCATGCAAGTTATCTTCCTTCCAGGGAGAGAGTGTGTCTACCGCACAGCTGCTGCAGTGGTCCCTCTACAAAGCAAAAAAACCAAACAACCAAAACTTAATTTTCTTACATTTTATTTATGAGTACACTCATAAATATGAGTACATATTTTATATGAGTGTCTTGCCTGCATATATGATACATATGTACCCTTGAGTGAAATGCTCATGGAAGCCAGAAGACGGTGTCAGATTCCCCTTGAACTGGAGCTACAGACGGTTGTTAGCCACCGTATGTGTGATGGGAGCAGAACTCAGGTTCTCTGCAAAAGCAGCCAGGCTCTTAACTACTGAGCCATGTCTCTAGGCCCCCCAAATCCTAAATGTTTAAGAGTTTTGATTTATGTGTGTTTCTGTGTGTATGGGCACGTGTGTGCTTGTGTCATTGGAGGCCAGAAGGCACTGGGTCCCCTGAAGTTGGAGTTACAGGTGTAGCCAGCCACTCAACATGATCAACCTGAACTCCAGTCCTCTGAAAGAGCAGCACATGCTATTACCACTGAGCTATCTCTCCAGCCCATAATTTTGAAAAGCAAATTAATGCCCTGATGAAAACAAGGACACATTAAGAGTCAAGATTGCTTAAAAATAAGTTGTTCTTAAAATCTGAAAGAAAGGGGATGCTGGTGAGACTCAGACAGATGTAAGAATCTTGCTGTGCTTTTCACTCATTGCTTCAAAGACTTCCATAAAATATCCAAAATGCCGTCAAGGAGCGCACTCGTGGAAGTCAACAATTGTTGAGGGAGATTTGGTGAACTCCCATATTGAAACAATTCATTTATCTAGCAAATATTCATTAAAAAAAAATCAGCCACCTAGGCAACTTCAGGAACTATATCATGTACTGGGAATATGACATCATGCCTAGACAAAACAGAATGGTTTCTCGGAAGCTTGACCTCTTAGAGTGTAGAGTACAGAATATGCCAGCTGTGTGCTGTTCCAGAAACTGGGTATGTGGAAATAAAACTCCCAAGCTGCCCTCACAGAGCTGGACCGAGGATAGCACAGCAACGCTTTTTTGATGGTTGTGTTCCATCATCAGGGGAAAAAAAAATGAGCACACATCCCTAATAAATCTGGACTTCTTGCTTATAAAGTCTATCCTGCCATATTATCAAGTACCTATAGTATAAAACATACTCACATACACAGTAAAAAGTCCAAATTTTTAAAAGATTTGTGTGCCTGTGTGTAGGTGTGTGCACACGTGGCCTTGCAAATGACTGAGCTTGCATGCGGAGAACAGAGGTGGACACGGAATCTCTTCTCCATCACTCTCCACCTTATTTTTATTTTTAAGAATTTTTTTATTATTTTAATTTTATGTTTATGAGTGTGTTGCCTGCATGTATGTAAGTGCACCTGTGTCGTGCAATGCCCACGGAGGTCAGAAGAGGTTGTCTGATTCCTCTAGAACTGGAGTTACAGATGGTTGTTAGCTGCCATGGGGGTGCTAGACATCGAATCAGGGTCTTCTGCAAGAGCAGCCAGTGCTCTTAACTGCCGAGGCAGCTCTCCAGCACCACTCACCACCTTATTCTTTGAGACAGAGTCTGTCACTGAGCCCAGTACTCACTGACTGGCCAGTGTGCTCTGGGGACCCATCTGTCTCCACTGTCCACCTCTGCTCCGAGATCACAAAATCATATGACCATGCCCACACTTTACTCCAGTGCTGTGAACCCAGTCTACAGTGCACACGTGTGTGCAACAGGCACTTACTACTGAGCTGTCTCCCGGTCCAGAAAGCCAAAATTTATTATGACATTTTTTTAATACTTTTCCCACACCCATATTTGGCAAGCACTGGTGTCCTGGGGTTGGGCTTCCAATGGGCAATCATCAGATTAACTTAGTCATATCAGACACACAGTCAAAAAAAATGAACCTCCTCTGTGAGGCCGGGGGAAGGCAAACTGTTTCATAATCACCTGTGGACGTCTATAATGCCTATCCATCATCACTGACCTGTGTTCTGGGGGATTTGTGGATACTTAAAACCACCTGAACTCAGAGTAGGCAAGGTCAAACCAACCCTTTGACTGATTGAGTTTTCACTTTTCAACCATATGTTTCGGCATGGGGTAAGCACACAGCTTGAGTGAATATTCTTTGCAAAATATCTTACTTACACACCAAAAATAACGAGTTCATTGACCAGCGTTGGAACGCAGTGAGAGTAAGAAAAATCTCAATGCATTCTCTCCAGAAACACAATCCTTGGACAAGGCTGACTGCACACTCCAGTCGGGCCTCCGATACAGAGCATCAGTATTCCCGTCGCCCTCTGTCTTCGAGGCTAAATTGTGCAGCTCACAAACCACCAAAAAATGATGCTTCCTTAAACCAATCTCTACTCATATTTCTGCAAATTTCCATCAACATTTACTGAGCGCCTACTGTGAATGAGATATATCAAATAGGATATTTTTGTCAAATGACCTGAGCCAACATGTGTGTTGGGGGGCGGGAGCTGTGCTAAAAAGACCCAGCTATATACAGAGTCTCCTGTTAAAGCAAATTATTTCACAGCCACAAATGACTGAAGTGGAGTTTGTGCGCCTCTCCTTACACCGTTGTGAGCACATATTAGCAACCTGGAGCATGCTTCATGCCCCTACACTAATGAAAAATGATTGCTTGTCTTTCTAAAACTAAACCAATTATTCTTGTTTTGTTGAATGGAAATTTAGCTTGTGTTTAGCGACAGAATAACTAAATCAGGCTTATTTGGAACCTGAGCATCAATGCGGATGCTGTCGCAAGGCTGACAGGAAATGTAACCCAGATAGCTTATTTGATAAAACAGGCCTATTTTGGCTTTGAAACAAACAAACAACAACAAAATAATCTTCACTCTTGTGACTTCCCAGTGAGGGAATCACGTGCTTGCAGCCCCATCTCTTTCTTGGCTTCTGTCTTAACAAGGCATATAATGAAACAGCATTTTACATAACCAGCAGTATCTGCTCTGAGCTGGTATGCAAACACCTACCTGACTGAATATCACCATCTCAGAACTGCTGCCTAATCACATTTTTTCAGGCTGTGTGAACAAAATAATGTTTCTTTAATTACACGAACTCTTTACTTTTTGATATTTTAATGACATTTTGGAAGACAGAACGGCTGCCTCTCTTAGATCGGGTGGTATTAATCAGGTATGACAGCTAGCTATTTGATACATTTCAAATCCCACTTGGGTTTGCACACAAGTAAGCTGGGACTGGATTTCTCAGTCCCAGGTCTGTAACATCACTTGGATTTCTGCCTATAATGAGCAAAATAATTGAACCAAATTAGCACTATCTATAATTCAGTAAGAGCTTAGAGGCATTATCTTATTTTTTAAAACAGGGAAATAAAAAAAGCACTCTCCTCTAAAGTACATGTTCATAAATAAGGGTCTGTGCAAGTACATTCTGCACCATGAGCCTGTCCAACTGTGTGGGGCTGCACCCTGCTGCCAGGCCTTCAATAAGGCCCATCCATTTCCTCGTGGAGCCCAGTTCAGTGTCAGGGAGTCACCCAGACATCAGTGGGGACTTCTTCACCCAGGTCAGGATACTTGGGACTATTTAAAGCAAGTTAGGTGCTACTTGGGGATCAAAGAGCATTAGCATCTGGTGTGATCTGTAATTATTCGTTTGTTGGTCTCTGGATGCTGAAAACAGAGCCCAGAGGATAGGTCCAGGCTGCCGCTGTTTGGACTGCACAGCCTCAGCACCCAGCACAGAGAAACTCCTGCCCAGAAGTCAGAGCTCTATGGAGTGTTTCTCTGAAATGCAGAGTATAAATGATGCTCAGACCTCTCACCTAACAGAAGAAGATGGAGAGCTCAGAGCAGACTTGACCAAAGCGGCGAAGCAGAGCCCCAGCCTTCCATCTCTGCCCTGGCTTCTTCTGTGAAGCTAAGGTCTAAACATTCGGTTAGTGATAAGGACTAACACATGCTGCCTCTCAAATTTTAATGTGCATACGAATCACCTAGGACGCTCAGAGTGGGGCTTGGGATTCTGTGTGTTTAACAGTGCCAAAAAGATGTTGGGGCCGCCAATTTGAGATACTGAAGTGAGGCCAGGCAGAGAACCAAGCATCCCACTGGCTGTGTCAGGGGCTCCAGACTTAACTTTGCTACTTTCGGCATGTTGCTCCACCAAGCAAGTCCTTAAGGACCAGGTAAAGACAGCAGAGAGCCAGGGATCAGGGCCAACAGAAGCAGGTATGCCTGTGGGGTCTACGGTAGTGTCTACCTTTCACCTTTATTTCCTTATTACTTTGTGGGAGCAAGAGTCCATCGTGATTTTGTCAGAATTTCTGAATATTTAAAAGAAAATCTTCACATACTGAAGAAGGAAAAGATAAAGAAAGATAAGTAGGCAGATGAATAAATACTCAGTAGATAGATTATATATATATGTATATATATACATATATACATATATATACACAGAGAGAGAGAATATGTAAAAAAAAAACAGAAAATAGATGGATGGAGATTGGAGAGAAGGCTCAACAGTTAAGAGCATTGTCTGCCCTTTCAGAGGACCTGGGTTTGGTTCCCAGCACCTACATGGCAACTAACAACCATCTGTAACTCCAGTTCCAAGGGATCAGACCTGGGTTCAATTCCCAGCACCCACATGGCTAACAGTCATCCATAAAGCCAGTTCCAGGGAAATCCCATGCCCTCTTCTGACCTCTGCAGGCATTGCATGACACAGGTTCACTTATATACATGCAGCAATACACTCATACACATAAAACAAACAATAAGTATTTTAAATAGATGATAAATAGATAATTCATAAATGATAGATGATAGATGGGAAGGTGGGTAGATAGATGGATAGATAATTTCAAAAATGATAGATAAATATAGATGATTGATAAAAAATAGATGATAGATAAACGATAGATAGATAGATGATAGATACATGGTGAATAGATCAATGATTCACAAATGATATAGAGATCAGTAGATGGGCAGATGGATAATTTTGGCAGTATCTCCTCATTCTTTAAAGTTAGAAATTGTTTGAAACATTTACAAAATGTTGTGTCTTCCTCACAAACATTCTCATTTGATTGTCCCATGGTAAGTATAACCATAATTACCTTTTTACCATTAAATGAACAGACTCAGGGCCTTTCCACAGATAACCCTGCGAGTGGAACTTAGTCATGGGGTACAGGTCCTGGTGCCTGTTCAGAAACAGTGAGAGTCACCAAGTCCCTCCCAAATCCCAGCAGTCTCTAGACTGTGACCGCTGTGTGTCATTCCAGGGAGAAAGCACCCCTAACGTGGAAAGGGGTTTCCCGAGGACAAGATCAGATTTCTGTGTCCGCGGCCTTACAAGGCCTGGCTAGTCCCGTTCCCACTACTGCCTTCACGGGCTGGAAGGGCTGGGAAGTGGCTGCAACTTCCAGCTTTGGGCTCACGCCCGCCCAGTTTGTGTCCAGCCGTGGTTCTACGTGGCTACGGAGATCAGACTCACACTACCCCTGTTCCTGGTGGTCGTGATGGTTGACAGCCATTATCAACATGATGGGATCTGGAATCTCCTAGGAGACAAGTCTCTGGACATGTCGTTAAGGGAGTTTCAATGTCGGGTTGACTGAGGTCAGAAGACCAGCCAAGGTGGGTGCTACCATTCCATGGGCCAGTGTCTCAGGCTGAATGCAAAGCTCGCTCCCAGCCTTCTTCCCACCTTTTGCTCCCTGACTACAAAACCCAAGATGAGCATCCCCTAGTTCCTGTCCCTGTGCCCTCCCCTCCCGGGGGAGTTCCTGCCCGCTTTCTCCTCTGGAATCACCATAGTTCTACCACACGAGCCATGCATGGCAGGGGAAAGACGGGCGGGAACTGGGCCAGCTGGGCTGGCTGACCTCTGATGGTGCCACCTCACTCGTGTTACTTAAGCAAGTGGGGGTTTGACTTCTCCCACTGAGAACAAAACGAATAAGCACTATCTTCTACTTTTCTGAGAGTTTTCAGGAGCACCTGATACGATGCATGTAAAGTACCTGCGATACATTAGGCACTCTATAAATTTAAGTTCCTTAAGCCACAGTAGCTTTTGTTGTTTGTTTTGAGATGAAGTCT
The DNA here is from genome assembly GCA_035773235.1 of Eospalax fontanierii. Classification (NCBI taxonomy): domain Eukaryota; kingdom Metazoa; phylum Chordata; class Mammalia; order Rodentia; family Spalacidae; genus Eospalax; species Eospalax fontanierii. The sequence goes on from CM069540.1 coordinate 6,384,472, forward strand.
TATATACTCTACTCTGGCCTCAAACTTTCTATGTAGGCAAAGATGACCTGGAATTTCTGATCCTTCTTCTTTTACCTCTAGAGTCCTGGGACAACAGATATTCGACACAACACTTGGTGTATGTAGCTCTGGGATCAAATCCAGAGTTTTCTGCATGCTAGGCAAGCACTCTACCAACTGAGCTACATCTTCAACCTCCTTCAAACTTTGGTTTTATATTTAAACTAATCCTGGCCAACCTTGTCCTGGTGCCACTGGGCAGTGTTAAACCTACAAGCACCCTTGCTCTGTGCTGTGGCCTAAGAGGCAGTGCCTTGTAAAGAGGACAACGTGTACCATGCGATGTGCGTGAGAGAAAACCCCCGGAGTCAAGGACTTCAGGAATGAACAAGAATGTGCAAATTGTCATTCGCCCATTCTAAGGGTGAGGGTGACTGGGATCTAAAGAACTTAAGTCACTCTTTCAAAATTGTTTTCTTTATAAAAATGTATTCATTTTTATTTTATGTCTTACGAGTGCTTGGCCTGCGTGTAGGTAACTGTACCATGTGTGTACAATGCCTATGGAGGCCAGACAAGGGCACTGATTCCCCTGAAACTAGACTTATTGTTAGCTGCCATGTGGGTGCTGGGAACCAAACCTGGGTCTTTTGCAAGAGAAGCTAGTGCTCTTAACCACTGAGCTGTCTCTCCAGTCCCCCAAATCACTTTTTCAGCCAGGGGTCCAAAGTCTCACTCCGCAATAGCGTACACCACTATGCTACCCTTCCCAGGCCCATGGTTTCTTCATCTAACAAATAGAGCATCCGAAACATTCAGCCGTAAGTTTTCATACTGGTCTTTCCCATCCCAGTCGTTACTGAAACCTAGCATTGAAATAAAGGCAGAGGCTTGGAGTCAAACACTGTTCTTGGGGTCCAGTTTGGTGTCTGGTCCCTTTCTCCTTTCAAACTGGCCTGTGGGGACAATTGAGCAGTCTGCCTCTTGGATCTAAACTGTTTTCAAGTGGCTCAGATTTCTGGGATGGAAATGATTCCTTTGATAGAGATCAAGTTCAGCTTTGATCATTAAACCATTTTCCACTTCCCTGTGAATTTTCACCAAGGCAGGGAAACTGAGGCAGGGCATGCTCATCTGCTCGGGTAGGCGCCCAGGATCAAGGCGGCAGAGAGGCAGAGGGACAGCAGGGTCCCCTGGCGCCACAGGAAGGCACCCTGCTAGGACCAAAACCCAGGGGAAGAGAGGAGCTTTAAATAGAAATCAAATGCAGTTCCCCTCTATTTCTCCCACTCCGCTCATAGATAAACACAGAAGGTTCAGACTGGATAAAGGCTTGGTTTCATTCCAAGCATAAAAATGGGTTTAGAAGACCTCAGTTTCCTGTCTCCTAACTTTCCTGACCACAAATATTTTGTATCTAAGCCTTGATAATCAAGGGTTATTTAAGAAATTAACACTTCAGATGATTTGAGCTTAGTCAGCTTGGTGCTCAGTTACTGGCCCCTGTTCAGGGGGTTCAGGCAGTCAGCCCCATCTCGCCCCTTCTCACGCAGAAAGTGCTCCTTCTTCCATTGCTGTGTGTACTGACGATACTTTATTGAACTGCTATATCATAACATTTCTGCCCTACCCCCAGTAATCCTTTACAAGGAAAGGAGACCAAGTTTGGAACGCAGGGAAGTAAGCAGAGCAGTCTTTACGGCATTTTGCAAATTTCTCTTGGCTTCAGAAATTGCAAAATATCACACAAAGAAACCAAGCCCTTTGCCTGCAGGACAATACATGGGTTTTTATTAAAAGAGGAATTTAAATTCCTTTTGTGCACAGACTGTTTTAACTAGAAAGACGTAGAAAATTAATTTCTGCCTATAATCTCTTATAGATAATACTATAAAAATAGTTCCTTTTTAAGAAGCATATTTCATGCAAATATCAAAAAGCCTTTTATCTGTGTTCAAGATTTCTTGTTCTATTTCTGTTCCCCGTTTCCTTCTCTTAGCTGAGGATCAGACTTTGGGAGCCCTGGAGCCCCAAGCTTGTTGCTAGGGGCAGAGGCAGGCAGTGAGTCATTCTCAGCCATTACAGAGACTGAGGAGCCATCTTGGCTTCCTACTATGTGCTGGGCACCTTGCCAGTGCTGGGGTCAGGGGCGGGGGCTGCCAGGGCAGGCGAGGCAGAGTTCCTGCCAGTCTGATCAGGAAGTTGAGTGCTGGAATAAGAGCTGGGGCTAGTAGTAGAGAAAGACAGCCATCTTTTAATAAGTGTAGTCCAGACTCTCCTCACACACAGCCTCTTCGGGATTTTGAATGCTCCAACACCAACCATGTTACTATTTATTTAGTACTTTCCTTTAAACAGTGTAGTTCCTTTGCCTTAATTCATTCTAAACAGTAATATGGGTAATATCAATGATGGATGTGCTAGCTATGTTTTTCTCTAAAACACATTAAACTAAGAGTAGATCTTCTTTAAGGGAGTGACTTTAGATTGGCTGACTAGACTCCAGTGTATGAACTTGCACCAAGGCACCTCTGGATACAAATGCTTGACTGGATAGAATTTAACATATACAACAGAGTGCATGAAATCTGGTGGAGGGACTGTGGAGAAGGGTGCAGATTGGGGAGAGGGGTCTAAATTTGATTAAGATCAAATGCACAGAAACTCAAAACAATTAAAAATAAGTGTATAACTATTAAAATAAAGAAATACTTATCAGATAACCCTAAAAGTTAACTCAGATATATATATATATATATATATATACACACCAGCAGTTAGACCTACTACTACATACTTAGAGAAACAGATCCTTAAAGTACAGAAGTCAAAGGGGAAGGGGGAGGGGAGGAGAAGAGCTAAGCGGTGATTTCCATGCTCCAGTGTCGATGGGAGAGGAGCCATCCGGTATCTTTCAGCTCCTGGGGAAGCTCCCCTAGGAAGACCAGGATCTAGACCCTGGAAATGTAAACTCTCTGTTAACAGATTGTCAAGTCTAGATTGGATGGGATTGAATTTGACTTGATAGTTATTTATTTATTTATTGTTTTTTTGGTGCTGGGAATCCAACCCAAGACATTGCACAAACTAGGCAAGTGCTATCCCACTGAGCTACATCTCTATCTCGGGTTGACAAGCTCAATAAATCTGACCAAAGTCACCACGGTCATTGAAATGCTCATCCAAACACATCCAATCAGGGCCATCCATGTAAGCTTTCTCTGAGAAGAAAAATCAGTACTCAGTGTTACATTCAACTACCATCTGCATGGCAAATGACTGCCAACTCTTAGTCCAGTTAGAAGGCCGTAAGAAAACTCCAGGACCGGGTGACATATAAAGCAATGGGATTTAGTTCTTAGCATTCTCATGGCTGGGAGGTCCAAGGTCCAGGTACAGGTAAAGGTACACTTCACTTCCCGATACATGCTGTCATTTTCCCTCCACAGCCTCACTGTAGAAGGACCAAGATCTCGTGGGTGCATTTATAATTCTCTAATTCCACCTGTGAGTGTCGCACCCTCCCAACCTACTGTCATCCCATAGGACTCCTCTTCCTGCACCACCCCCAAGAAGCTTAGAATCTCAGCAGATGAACTCTAGGGCCCAAGCATCAAGCTCCACAGCACCCACAAGGGGCCCATGCCCTGAGGATTTCAGCTTGCTTATTTCCTGGACGCTGGTACAGAATGGTGGGGAAGCCCGGAATGCACCATAGAAACGTCTGCCCTGCCTTTTCTGCTCTATCACTGACTAGAAATTAGATTTGGGGTGAATTCCCCAAGTCCTGTGACTCACAACTTCCATGTTTATAAATGGAGATGAAATGGGATTACATATTCTAAATTTTTTTCTTTTGGTGGTAGGGGAGAGACAAGCTGTCTAGTGTGTATAAAACATAATGTCTACCACATGACTTGAAATCACTCAGTAAATATATATTTAATACAAACCATGCAGCCGTCAGAAATGACAAAATCAAAATAATGAAGACTATAAAATTAACATCAAAAGACCCTTGATATAGTTCTTAAATGTTCTAATATTCTACTATATCCCTATGTATATCTATGCACAAGTGCAATTATTCTGAAAAAATATGCATGTTGATGGACAAAGGTAAAAAATGGAAAGATAAAACTTTAGATGCGGTAGAGCCCGGGCAGTTTGAAGTTGAGGTTAAGAACATTTTTTACTTACATGTATACATCTGAGTGTGTGTGTCTGTATGTCTGTGTGTTTGTATGTGTGTGTGTGTGTGTGAGTGTGTGTATATCTGTGTGTGTGAGTAAGACACATGTGCAAGTGCCCACAGAAGTCAGAAGAAGGTGTTGGACCCCCTAGGGCTAGAATCACAGGTGGTTGTGAGGTGCTCAGTGTGGGTGTTAGGATGCAAACTCTGGTCCATTGAGCCATCTCTCCAGCCCAAGAACATACTTTTGTGAAGCTGCTGAGCCAGGCTTTGGTCCTAGCTGGAACACTTCCCAACTGTATTATCTTAGGTAGTCTATCTCTAAGCTTCACTTTCATTTTTAGAAAAACGGGGACTAAAAAATAATAATTGATATGTTATTGACCTCCTAGGTTGATTTAAATGCCTCTGTCCAACAAATTTTCCATCTTTAAATTTAAGTATTACTGATGTTAAGGGTATGGCAAATACTTAAAATTTTTATTTATTTATTTTTTTTGTGTGTGTATGAGTGTTGTGCCTGCATGTACGTAAGTGTACCGCCTATGTGCTAAATGCCCTTAGAGGACATCTAGTCCCCTGGAGCTGGAGTTAAAGACAATTCTTAGCCACCATGTGGGTTCTGGGAGGCAAGTCCAGGTCCTCTCCAGGAGCAGCCAGGGCTCTTAACCACTGAGCCATCTCTCCAGCCATGACTAATACTTTTACCTTTGGGGAACAGATCTGTCTTTGTTCACTATGGAATTGTGAGCAGCCAAGTCAAAAGGATGTTCTCTATCTGTTTTCAACTGCAAAGTTGGATCCTGGGAAGAGATATGAAAGGGAAGACACCCTCAGCACGAGCTGCCCCACAGATGCCCACCCAGCCTGGGCAGCGTGAGATGGAGGCAGGAAGGACCCAGTTTCACCTCCCACCTGGTGGAGCCAAATAGAAGCTAATGATCCAAGTGGTTCTTTCTCACACAGAACAAATGCATCTTAAATACCCCTGGGCTATGTATCTAGCACTGCCACTCCCAATTTTCCTTCACAGCTACATCGGAAAATTTAAACCCTCTTCAATTTAGGCTGCTTTTATTTGTATTCAGACTAAGATAGAGAGTGTGCCAGGGGACAACTTGACCGTTAAAAAAATTCTATTTGACTACATATATTTTTATCAATTTGGGAAAGCAATCAAAGCAGGCATATTCACTTAAAAGCCTGGAAATAAAGCTGATATCATCTGGTTGTAGGAAGGCTGGGGAAATCAGCAGAGAGGAAAAAAAAACCCTTTTGTGTATCCAATTTCACATGGCTGTTGTCATGTACAGGATGTATATTCAAATGTGTTTGCATATTTCTAAACTGATCATATATCAAAATTAGAGCCATATTGTTCATCTCCCAGTGAAACTGTTTATATGAGAAATATTGTAGCAAACAGTCCCCGCCTCCACCTTGGCTTGTGGCTGATTGCAGTGCAAGATAAAGGCACTTACATCCACAAACACAACAAAAGCCTATATGCATGTAAGAAATCAAAAGAAGGTGTGATTTTAATACAAACACTGTTATCAGCCAAGAAAGAGGAGAAAAGAGAGATTGCTGGAGTTTATGCAAATTCAGAGAGAGCAAAAGGTATGCACTTACACACGGATAGACTGAGAATTAGAGGTTGGTTAGATAGCAATAGAATTCAGTTTGATGTGGTTCAAAACAGCCCTTGGATGCTGTTTTACAGCCATGTGACCACGTGAATTAGAGTCATTTACAAGAGACAGATACGGCCCACTGAGGGGAGCCCATTTCCCAATTCACCATGGGAAACAGTAATTTAAAGCTGGTTGCTTGATTCTTGAGTGTATTTCTCGAAGAGTTGGGGCAATTTCAAAAATCCAATTGAATTTCCCTTCCTCCCCACTCATTCTTTTTTTCATAATCTTTCCCAAAAGCTTGATCCAAGTATGCAGTGAACTGATAACTTATTATCCTGTAAATCCAGGTCATGTTGTTAGGTCAACAGAATAACAGATTTGGTGGAGGAGTTTCGGAGATGGCCAGGTCCCCCATACACCAAATGGGAAGTATTTTGTTAATAAGATCATATGAAGAACTTGAAGATATAAATTACATTTGAACAGTGTTTCACCAGTATTTGCTCATCACAGGTTATCGAGAGAAGAGGAGAGAAGAGAAGCGAGTCAGAATGATTGTAAAAGCCGAAGGCTTCTTGGAGGTGGAGAGGCACAGCCTGAGAATGAGGAGGACGGAACCCAGTTCCAGGTAAGCCGATGTGGAAACTCTTCATGACCCTGATATCAAAGGACGAGCACCCTGGAAACCCCTTCCTCTGCTCCATTGCCTTCTTTCTTAAAGCTGCACTTAAAATCCTGGTGTTTAGCCAGCTCCATGTGAAGAGCAGACAGCAAGGGAAGTGTTTCACCCTGAGGACGCTGTCACTAACTAACCAGGAAAGGTGCTGCTTGCTACCTGTCCACCACTGAGAACCACCGCACTCCCCGACCTCCTCTACAGCAGGCTCAGTCACATGAGCAGATTCTAACCAGGACAAGTGGAAGGGGTGACATGTTCTAGGCCTGGCCTTTGAAGTCCCTCCCTCCTGATGCTTCACTCCCTCTGTGCCCCCTTTTCCTGTTAAACGTTGACATCCATCATGAAGTGAGCTGAGGAGTAACCAGCTGCAGATGGCAGAGCTTCTGTTATCCTTGTAACAGAAGGATCCTATGTGTGAACGAACTGTGATCAGCCAGTTTCCCACTGGGGCCATCATGCCACCCCTGCCTGTTGCTGTGTCTTCTCCACCACGATGGACTGTATTTCCTCTGATACTATACTGCAAGCCGAGATGAATCCTTTCTTCCATAACTTGCTTTTTGTTGGAGTATTTTATTATCAAAAAAGGACCTGACACATACAAGGGTTGACCAGAATGGATCTGCCTAGCCAGTTGGGTCCCTGCTCATGTGAGCACCATAAATAAGAGAGGACTAAGAGCACAGTATCATTTTACCCAGGAGAGTCTCGTTTATTGTGGCGTGTACAAGAAAGATTTTATGCAGTTGAACCCCTGACCCATTTGCCTTTTTCCTATTTTCTCAGCTCAGCAGTACCAGCCACCCCGCTCCCCAGCATCACCAATCCTGGGACTCCTCTTTTTGTCAGAGTATTGGGCCACTTTTACATCAATCAGACAGGTGAGAATAGGAAATTGTAACAATTCAGGGCAGGAGCAGAGTCTGCAGTCCACAGAGCCATTCCCAATCCCTTCCTCACTCACAAGGCAGCTCTATCAGTGGGCAGTGCTCAACTCTCCAGTTCTCCCTAGGTTTCAAGGCCACTGGGAACTGAAGCCAAAGAAAGGCTTGTTCCCTCAGGACCACCTGCCATTGCCACGGCCATCATCAAAGTCCAATCTTGGACTTGGGTCAGAAAGTATGAAGACAGGACAGGAAAGTGAAACTCCTGGACTGGTCCAGCCCGGAGGGAAGCTGGAGGTATCCTCACTATTATCTTTATAATTGATTGTCTTACCAAACTGGTGCCAAGACCTGTACTTCAAAAGCACATCACTGACAGGACAAATTCTTAGTCAATCATGCTGGGAATCAGGACCACATTATTTCAGTTTGAAAGTAGTGTGGATGTCTTTGATGAAGCCTACAGTAGTAACGTCCCAGAAGCCAGACACGGTAAATTCAAAACTAATGCCGCTGTAGAAAAGAGAGTTAACCTGAAATGTGCCTTTGTACTAATTTTATTGACCCCACCCTTGAGAAAGTCTTCAGATTGAAATCTTCAAAATATTTTTCTCCAAACTTTTAAAAAGATGTTCGGGGCCCACAAGATGTCTCAGCAGATAAAGGAGCCAAACGTAACAACCTGCATTCCATCCCTGGGACCCACATGGTGGGAGGAGAGAACCATCTCCCACCAGTTGTCCTCTGACCATCACACACACCATGACACACAGCCACGAATGCACACATGCACACACACACGTACCCATACACATAAATAAATGAAGTTAAACCCCTTTTAAAAGATGTTCAAAGAACTTTCTTCCTATAAGTAAGTGATAATGCAACCCCGAAGCATCCTCATCTCTTTGTTATGCAAATCCCATAGGGGCTTTTCATGAAGATTTTGTTAACTGGTTCTCTTAATTAAAAATGCAGTTACTTAAAATACTCTATAATTTAACATTATACCGTGAATAGAAATTACCTTTATTGAGAGCGCACGGATGTCAGGACACTGCTTTGAGCATGTTCACATACATCTCATTTATGCCGTCTACTCCATCATGTATTATAAAGACAGTTATTTTCTTTTGCCTCATAGGAATGCTATCATCTAAGAATTTAGGCGATTCATTCAGTACCCTAAAGCTACAAGGCTAGAAAATGCAGAAATGTAAACTGAAGATTATCAGATTTCAAGGCCTTTCTCCTAACCATGTTGCTAATGTGTCTTTTCATTAAGATATCATTTTAACTCTGAGCGTACAGGAGACGGTTTTGTACAATTGAACACCTGACCTTTGGCCACTGTTGCTCTGATGAAATACGCAGACAAAAAGCAAGTAAAAGAAGAAAAGGTTTACGTTCACTTACAGTTCCAGAGGGACCGAGTCCATCCTGGTGGGGAAGGGATGGTGGCTGGAATAGGCAGTCATTTCGTCCACACACAGGAGAAACAGAGAGCTAGAACAGGAAGTAGGGCCAGGCTATAACACTTCAAATCCCTCCCCCAGTGACGGGCTTCCTCCAGCAAGGCTCCACCTCCTAAAGAGTCCATAACCTTCCCAAACAGCGCCACCAGGTGGGGACCAAGTTTTCAAACACGTGAGCCTACAGAGGACATTTCCCATTCAAATCACAACAAACGAAAGGGTGATAATGCAGAAATGTAAACTGAGGATCATCTGGTTTTAGGCCCTTTCTCCTGACCATGTTGCTAATGTGTCTCTTAATTAATATATAATTTTAGCCTAAAGAGTACACAGGTGGTGTTCCAGGTTTATTTTTATTATGTTTTTAATCATGTGTATATGCTATGTGTGTACATGCGTGAGTGAAGGTGCCCCCAGAGGCATAGGAAGCATAACCCATTTGTAATCTTCCCTTGAGCAACAGCCAGAGCACTGAGAGGGAAGGGACGGGACGAGGAGCCGGAAGCCGGAAGCCGCTGGAAAGGGCCGTGCTGTTGTCTTACGTGCAGGCTTGAGCGAGAGCCAGCTCCAGCATCAGGAATGTGCAACTCAGTCCTCAGTGATTTTCTCCCTGAAGGGAGACCCTTTGGAACATAAGCCTCAAGAATTAGATTGTACTTACAATGTCAACAATTACTTCGTTATTAAAGAAAAAAAAAATCTGCCCCTGAAGACTGCAGGTGAGCAATGTGTGCTGGTGGCTGGGAGGAGGGGACCATGTTCAGGTAACGGAGGCATTGTTCAGGGATAATTTGCGTGTGAAGATATAAAACCTTATAAATCCGTCAGGGTCAACAGGGCTGGCGACGTATCACCTACAGAACTGTGAGTCTCCACAAGGCAGACCAGCAGCTTAATATAGCTGCAGGCCTGGGTGTACCGGATCTCAGGGTGGTGGTTGTTGTTTTAAGGTAAGGTATGAGCAGAAAGGAACTGAGTTGCTGAACCCACTACCTTGTCTCAGGAACAACATAGGTAGTGTTGCTTCACGTTTAAGGAGAAAGGACCGGATGCTACCTCTGCCACTGTTTCTCAGATACAAATATTAGCACCAAGTGACTATAAACTGTGACAGTTTCATCATTGGCATCTCTCTAGTCAATGAAATGGATAATATAAGTTATAAGATGGTACATTTTTCCCAGAGGACTCAATAAAGCTATTTTTACTTTGAATGGAAAATAAATACATCCCATAAATGCTATTTATCTTTTCTGAGCAACGCTTTCTATTCCCAGATTCTACAAATCTATGTTTTGTGGGGCCCGTTTCCACTCAGAACAAAAATACTTCAAAACCAAGTATTGTAAAAATATCACAAGGATGGAAAAGAATAAAAGTGAAATTGCCTACGTATGGTATGTCCTACATGGTGTCTTTTTTATTACACTTTTATTTTATGTGCAGGAGTGTTTGCCTGCATATGTGCATGTGCACCATGTACATGCAATGTCTGAGAAGGCCGGAAGAGGGTGTCAGAACCCCTGGAACTGGAGTTACAGGTAGTTGTTAGCTGCCATGTGGGTGCTGGGAACTGAATCTGGGTCCTCTGCAAGAGCAGCCAGTTCTCTCCAGCCCTTCACCGCCACTAAATGGTTCCTAATAAAATTAAATCTTGGTTTCCCAGTGGCTCTAGGAAGCCGGCAGGATGAATCTAACTTTCACTAGAAGAGATCAGTAGCGGCTAGAACAGGAAATCAAGTTCAACTTAAACTGACTTAAAATCCCAATCATTCCCTATCATGCCTCACTGACTCTTTGAAAAGTCTTTTTCCCAACCTTGGACTAGAACATTCTATGAGCTAGGCATCTCTGCCCTGCTGCCTACGAATAAATAGGGCCACTCTTCTCATCGAGGGGTCTTTCTGCAGGCAGAGAGATTCATTCGCTTGTGTCTATCTTAAACTGCTTTCCGTTGTTTGATTTTTGAGAGAGGGTTTCATGTAGCCCAGGCTGGCCTCGAATTACTGCTAGTTACATAGCCAAGAATGACCTTGAACGCCTGTTCCTCCTGCGTCTGTCTCCCAGGTACTGGTATTATCGGTATGTGTCACTATGCTCCATTTGTGCAGAGCTGGGAACGGACCCCAGAGCCTTGTGCTTGCCAGCCAAGCACTCACCCAAGCTACACCGTCAGGCTTCTAACTGCTTTTCATTGTTGAATCTGACTTTTATAAAGAATTTTAAGCTGGGCATAGTGGCTCATGTCTTAATCTCGGAGAATGTTAGTTGTCTTCCTCAATCATACTCCACCTTATATTTTGAGTCAGGGTCTCTCCCTGAACCTGGCGCCCACTGGTTCCATGGGAATACAGGCCAGCGAGCTCCAGTATCCTGTCTCCACTTTCTAGAGCTAAGGTTCCCATTGCACAGTGCTGTACCCAGCTTTTTACATAGGTGTTGGGTCTCCAAACTCAGGTCCTCAAGCTTGTACAGCAAGCATTTTACCTGTAGTGCCATCTCCCCAGCCCCTATAAATAGTTTTAAAAGTCAGTCCCAGAAATATATAATAATTCAGAGATGCGTATAAGTGCCAAATTCACTGCAAAAGTCAGTGAGAAGACAGGTCAGTGTCTGCAGTACGGCCCGAATGAGGAGGCATCTGATCAGGGTTCCTGAGAGCAGCTTCCTTTGTCTACGTATTGGTCATGTCTCATCCCACAGCACAGCATTTTATTGGCTGAACATGGAAAAGGGCCAGGAACAGGAGATGTTAAACAAGATAAAGCTCACCCAGAAGAGCTTTCCCTCGTATGTCTTCCCAGACCTCCCTCAATGCCCACCTCACCCTATCCCTGTCACTCTGTCCATCCCCCCAGCATATATATTGTTCTGGTGTGAAGTTTGTGATTTCTACATCTGGTGTCATGAGGCTCTGACCTGTCTCGCTCTTCTCTTGAGCACCAAAGTTACCGAATCAAATGAAAAAATAAGTAGCCTTCTCAGTGTGCAGAAGGAAACTGTTTGCAAAAGACAAAACAAATAAGAAATACCATCAAGAGCACAAAGCAGACCATGCCAAGTGTTTAGAAAGAGAGGACCAACTTCACTCTATTTAAATGCTCCAGTGTTAGCAGTAAATTCTTAATAGCTTGAAATCTAATTTTTTTCCACTGGCAATTTTTTTTTCTTGGCTGCTTGGCAAACACTGACTTTCTTCTTTTACATTTCTTTTTTGTCTCTCTTACCCCGGTGTAAAAACTGGAAATTTGGATACATGAGTCCTTAATTATGAACTATTACAATGAAAATATCAATTCTGTACTGGGAATAGCCCCAAAATGTATGAAGACCTAGACTGTTATGAAGTGTGTAGAAGCAGACTAGCTCTCTACCCTACCACAGAAGAGAGACTTACAACACTCAGAAAATAGAGACAGAAAGTCTAGGAGGAGGGCTGGTCTGTGCTGAGGCCTTTTATGATCCAGTAGACACAATTGCATTTAACTATTATACTAACCACACATTATTCATTTCATAATTATTGCAAAACTGAAAATGTATGACAAATGTGCCATAAGTCCCCCACCCATATCCATGGCAGACAGTAATCAATCATGCTTAGTCCTACTAAGCATTTTAGGCAGACACAGTTTCTTCTCGTGGAGGTTATAGCAATATTGCTTCCTGGTTTCCTGATATCTCCTTTTTTGTCCCTTCTAAAGGAAAGAAGAGACATAATCTGATTAGTGGGCTTTGAAAAGGAAGATTAGCTGTGACTAGTCACCAACTGCTGCCCTCTGGGAGAATGTACACTGTCCTACAAGGCATGTGTTCCTAATTCTTTCCAACTAGTCGTTGGATTTTTCAGTGACCATTTCCCCTGGCCTGTAGGGAAGTAGCCTGATGCTCCCCAAGACTGGGTGTGATTTCTACAATGGCAGAATTAAGAACCAGAAAGTGAACCTGTACAGCAGATAGACTCAGACCTCTTTAGTGACTTTAGCAAAAGGAATATTTTCATCTGCATGTTACTTCCTTGTCTGAACAGATTGAGCTTTTGGATCCAAAGGGAGGGGGATATCTTTGGAGTTCCCAAACCCCACTCTCTATAGCAATCGATGAGGGGCTTTTAGGAAATTAATGTGACCTGTAATACACTTCTGGAGCCATAATATGCCCCTGTTTATACTTAAAAGGAGATGTGGGGTTAATCTTGTTTAGAGCATTCTGATGATCAAATCCAACAAAGGAACAACTCTTTCATGACAAAGTCCTAAGATTCTGTAGAACAGATCCGTGGTTTTGCCCTTGCTGCAGATATGATCTGTTCCAGGCAACATCCATGGGATAAAAAGCACATAATCAAGTCTCACATAGTCCTGGTAGACATGTAAATTGATACCATCTTTTTTGGGCTAATTTGGTAGTACATAGCCAAATTGTAAATTTACTTCCACGTTGTCATGGCAATTCCACCTCTATGGATCTGTCTCACAGACAATGCTCGCACAAAAATAAATGCCTAAATTCACTGCAACACCTATCGTGACTATGGAAAACTGAGCTTCTCTGAAATGCCCAGTCACACAGAGCTGGTTAAGTAGTTATGAATACTATGACTTAACGTCCAGTTGTTTGTGCTTAGGATGCATCTGTCTGTACTATACCTCGGTAGGTCTGGAGATAGGCGAGGAGGGAGCATCTGCTTACAATTCCATTTCAAATGTTAAACGCACCTGTTTTAATTTTGACATTAATACTTAATAAAGTGAAAAGCGCTATAACGATGTTAATTCTCAGTGAACGTTTTTCTTAGATGCTGTTCTTTTATCACTTAGGGTGCTCGTGGCCATCACTGAGCCTAGAGGTAGAGTAGCTGGTTAGAAGGATGACAGCTGAGCCTAGAACTGGGGCCCAGGAAGCAGGCGTTTGGAGAGAGATTTCTTCCAGCCCTAACCATGCCTGAGGAGTCCCTTTCCCCCTGATACAGTTCAGCAGAGATCAATGGCTGCCTGGATCCCTCTCCTTAAGTTCTCATTTCAGAAACTCCAGGCCCATCATCCACAGGGACGTTCCTCCATCCAATGCCTTACAATGGGTCAAGTTTAAGCTTTGGTCAGGATACTGCCCTTGCGAAGAGTAAGCCGTCCTCTCCAGAGCCTCTTGAAGAGTTGTGCTGGCATTCTAAAGGAAGGGAGTAAACATTCTTTATCACTTTTTTAAACTCCGATTTATTTGGCCCATTTTTCTCCCTAAGAAACCTGTTTCACAAGTCGAACTTCAAACAGCACTTTAGAAAGAATGAACACGGTTTCGTTTTTCATTTTTAGAGGCGTGTGAGGATGATGATGATGATGATGATGACAATGATGGTGATGATGATGTGAGGGAGGCACTGCACGCACGAGGACCCATTCCTTTCATGTAAACCAACTGATGTTTTCTCCCTCTTAGGCCAAGTGCTCTGCAAACTTGAAGAGAGTGCTAGCCACCTCCCTGCAGTTCACAGAACCACCCCCAGGATCCTGCTGGGAGAAGTTCTGGAGTTATCTCAGCCAGCACTTAGCACTTCTGGGCCTGCATTTCCCACATAGGAAAGGATGGAGAAGAGCAAGACAGCCCAAAACACTGGGAGATCAATGATTACAGAGACAAATATTAGAAAGGAATGGGGAGGGTCAGCCCAAGCAAAATTCCTAAGTTACCAAACCTGAATAGAATCAACTTTAAGGCACCTCCTCAGATAAAACATCTTTTATATCCCTCCTAATTAAACAAATAACGACAACAACAGCAGTCAAGTTCTTTTCTCTGGCAGAGAAGTTAACTGCCCTGTCAGACATTACACAATATAGTTATTTACCCAGCCTGATCCCTCTGGGGCTCAGTCCGTATAAAGCATGGTTTTATTTTTAACCAGGTAAACTGATCCTCTATATTGGGGGTAACTAGCAAATGTTCCTTCACCCAGAAGATGGTGGCTTAACGCCCAAGGCTCAACTTCATTCCTTTATCTCTAAATCCTACAAATTATTCACATCCCCTTAGAAGCTGCCTCCTCAGTGAACTTGGGAAAGTGATTCATTCTCTTTGTGATTCGGTTTTTTCAACGATAAAAAGACTGACTGAAAGCGCTCATATCCTAAGAGTTGTAAGGATGAAAAGAAATAATTCAAAGCATTTAGTAGTTCGCCTTGGCCGTGATGAGTGCTCGGTAAATGTTAGCCAGTAATTTGACTTTGAACTTATTCTGGTTAGGTTCCTAGCACACATGCAGAATGTTTTTCAGTGGCCTAGGCAAGGAGGACAAGCATTGTTTATATTCCTTCTACATACCATAAGCAGTGCATTGTAGAAGAAACTGAAAACTACCACGAAAGGCAGAGATTTGTAATGGTCATTCTGTCCAAGCATATATTTTAAGTTTTAAAAAACCCCTTTTAAACTCACCATTATCTTGCACATCATTCCCTGTCAGTAAGCATATTTCTATCAAATTCTTCACATTCGGATATCTCCTTATTGGAGCTGTGCCGTGGTGCCATGATATAGTCAGTTCATCTCTCTATGATTAATTATTTATGTTGGTTCCAAACTTTAGTCATTTAAAAGTGTTCTATAAATTCTGTACATCATTTTTGTTAACCAGTTTTTTCCTTAGGATAAGTCTATAGACAAGAACTTGTTGACCCTGGTGGTCCACTGTATCAGAGAGACTTCTCAGAGGTGCCAACATGCTGTCTCTCAGAGCCACTGTACAAACCCGAACTCCCACCAGCTGAGCAAATTCCACTTCTCACTTCCACCCCAACTCCAGCCACTATTTAAACTTTTGCCAAGTTGATAGGTTAGAAACCTAATTTCGTATTTTAATTTAAACTTTGCATCAAATGAAATGATGGTCATTTTTAATACATTCATCCATCAAGCATTTGAACTCCTTTTCTTTTGTAACATCCCGGACAACGTCATAAAAGAGATGATATAGGGTGTTGTTTAGAAGACTGACTGGGGACCTGAGGAGATGGCCCAGTGAATAAGAGCACTTGATACACAAGCACGAGGATATAAGTTCCAATCCCAGCACCTACAGGAGAAGGCAAGCATGACCTTGTACATCTGTGACCTCAGAACAGTGTAGTGGATTGCTGGGACTTGCTTGTACAGTGACCCTGTCTCTAAAAGAATAAGGCAAAGAGTGAGAGAGCAGAACATCCAGCATCCTCCTCTGGTCTCTGCACTCAGGGGTATGTGTACCTGAACACACATGCACGAATATACTATACACATGCATGCACAGCACACACACATACCTCCCAGAAAATAATATGGAAACACTAAGGATAATAAGTTATTGGGACTATATGCCTATGCTTTTTGTGGTGTGCTAAGCTTTCTCAGGTGGGTGTGCAGAGGCCAATGTGAAGAGCATCCAGAAATGACATAAACAAAGTCAGAGGTTCTGTGAGGCCTTGCTAGCTCTGGCGTGGAGCCTCCAAAGGCCTTCATGGGTTCCATGGTATCCGGAACGGCAATGGATTCATGCATTGATCTGTACTTGACACAACGCAGTTTCAGTCTTGGCAGGCATTACCATGACATCGTTCCGGTCTATCCAGGACACTGCCCTGCTCTGCCTGTATCATCTATCACCTTTGGCAGTGCACACCAAACAGGCATGGTAAAGGGTGACTACACTTGCCCAGAATTCTATGGGCCAACTCTTCTGGATTCTTGGATACAAATTACCTGAGCATGTCCCTCTCTCCCATCACTAGCACGTGGGAGGTATTATAACCTAATTCTGTTCTCTTGGACTGGCCTTGATTTGGATATCCTACCTAGAAACACATCGAGCAACCCAAGTTTCATGGAGAATCAAAGGGAAATTCAGAACACTCAGTTAAAACTCCTCACTCACAGACATTCTGGATCATGTCTGCTGAAACAAATCCAGGGGGCTTAGTAATGTTTGGAATTTGGAAATCTGTGTCCTCTGCTTAATAATATTCAAAGAGAATGTGTGGGTTGAAGAAGGCAGTTAAAGATGGGGAAGCCACGAGTACTCTGCCCTGCTGTGTTCATACATCCTATCAAGAATAGCTAGAGGCCCTATTGAAGGCAGAACTCCATGGCAGAGATGTGAGGACCACTTCTCGGATGGACTCCGCATCCTCTTCCCCCAACCTGCCAATGTCCCAAACCTTTCTTCTTGGTGCTCTGCCTCCTCTATGCAGCCTAGCTCCACTCAACATCCACTTCAGTTTCCTCATATGTAGGATAAGGATGCTATTCTCAAAAGCCTTCTGGAATAAATTTCATACTTGCATTTGTGGACCTATATATTAACCCAAAAATTGCACTGTCATGAGACAGGACTGCAGAAAATCATCATCTCCGTAATGACCACGAGTGAAACCTAGCCCAAATAATCAACAACAGTTCTCAACCAGGACTGGGAAAATAGCTCAGCCAGTAAGCACCTGCCTTGCAAGCACAAGGACCCGAGTTCAATGCCCAAAACTCACATTAAAAAAGCCAGATGTTGTGGTACATGCTTGTAATCCCAGTGCTGGGAAGGCAGAGAAAGGTGGACCCCTGAGGCTTGCTGGCCTGCCACACACAAACACACACACACACACACACACACACACACACACACACACACACACACATTCTCAGCCAGGTACAAGATACAATTCAGTTCTGTTTCCCAGACTTTGACAAGCCAGTTACCCCCAAAATGAGTACCTCTTCAAAACATCAAAGCATTGTTTCTCACTTAGGAGAAGGGAATGCTAAAAAAATTCCAACTCTACTAACAAAATTTTTAAAAATATTTCAACATTAAAACTATCAAGTCAACTTTCTCCCCATTTGGCTGAAGTACACCAGTCTCTACACAGCACCATAGCCTTTGGTATCAATAATACTGTGGGTGAGACCTCTACAGGGCATATTAAAGCCCCCAGTGGAGCTGGTTTTCAGCCTAAGTTAAGCACTAGAGGTCTACAGGAATATATATTCTGAAAAACAAATAAATATATATATTATATATCTACATATATAAATAAATATATTGGTCTCAGTCCAAGAGATTTATTTGTGATTAATAGCTTTGAGCCTATTAATATATATGACACATTTGTAACAGATGAAGGCAAGAACAAGTATTAACACACACACACACACACACACACACACACACACACACACATATATATATATATATATATATATATATATATATATATATATGCCATGCATTCTAAATCAAAGGTTAGTAAGAGACATCTGTCCTTCAAACGCTTGACCCTACGTATTTCATTAGGGAGGTAGTCATTTCTGCAAAGTGAACAGTGCTTTCATTGTCCTCTCTTTAGTCTTCTGCACACTCACTTCTGTATTGTTAGGTCTTTTCAATTGTGCAGTTTGTCTTGTCCCCCAAGGTAGGCTATAAATGTCTTGGAGGCAAAGACTGTCTCCTCTCTCCCTTCTTCTCAGCATGGTGCTAAGCCCATCAGCCTCTGCCACTTGCTAGCTGTGTAACTTTGAACAACCCTTAGTCTCTTCATTCAAAAAATACTGAAAACAAGAGTGCCAAGTTCACAGCATTACTATAGATTAAGTTTAATGCCGTTCCACATACTTACCAAAATATGCTCTAGGCTTAATGAATAGGAGTTATGTTTATCACTTGTGGAATTAAATTCTTACTTCCCATGCATAGAGGATGCCAGGTGCCCCATTAGGAATCAAAATATATAAGACATGACGGACCCATAGTGTAATAACAGTAAAGCACATAATTAAACATACAATCATAATCCCATATAATAAAGAGGCCATTTGGCATGTGCAGAAAGTATCATCAAAATACAGCTAAAAGAGCAATTCATTCCTCCTGGCGCCTTGACACATGAATACGAGTCTTCTTATAAGCAACGCAGAGGTGTTAGGGAACAGCATGGGCAAAGACAGGCAGGTCTAACTCAGTAAGGATGGACTGGGGATGCATGGGACCCTGAGACAATTTCAGGTGGTCTGGGGGTCCAAACAGTGATCACAAGAATACCAAGATGCAATTTGCTGCTCTAACTTTCACTGGTCACAAAGGTAACATGGAGCGTCCTAGAAACCACACAGCCTGTGATAGGAAACAGACGGAGAAAGTACATCTTCCCCCCACTTTCCATGATAGGAGGAAGTTCAATTCTTTTTATGAAAAATGTTATTTTCTTAGCCTGCAATGATTTTCTTACTTTAAAGTGAGTTACAGAATAAATAATTTTAGGTATTTCCGTCCTACTTTCTGATATGGGTGTTTGTGCATAGCTATGTATTTACATACATCTTTATATCTAGATACATATAGACACCTTCACCATAAACAAAGACTCTTCGATGTCCTCAGTAATTGCTAAAAGTAAAAAGGGGTCCTGAAACCATCATTATAAAGTCATAAAATTGTATGGTGTGTTCAAGGAATAAATGAATAAATAAATACCCACAGTTATCTCTCTCTCCACTTTCTTTTGGAAGGAGACAGAGTATAAATTATAAATATAAACATTGCATATCTCCTGTACAGTGAATATGATTATCATCTCCTCTCAATCTATGAATAGCAGATAAAATATGTCTGAACGCTGGAAGAGTTAATCTGAATTTATTGGTGATTTCAAGAAAGGATGAGCGAGCAGATTTAGTTAATCCAGTGAAAATCATCACATATAAATTTGCAAACTAAAATATTCCCTGGGCTGAGGTCATGTGTTTAATTTTAGCAAGTAGAGTGAGCCTGTTTGGGGAGGCATTTATACGATGCAGTGGACTGAGCTGGAGATGGGTTTGACAGGAGGATCAGTGGTACAGCCTTTATTATTTTCAATGCAAAAAAAAAAATGAACTATTAATGTGATGTTCTGGTTGAGAATTTAAACTCTCCAAAAATCTGGAAATTCAAAGTCATGGTACCCATAGCAACCATAACTCTGCCCCTTGCATGCCCAGTGAGGAGTATTTTGTATTGCAGTACATGCTGTGAAATCTATGCCTAAATGTGCTATATAGCAGAGTTACAGTTGCTGTGGGAACTGTAACTTTGAATTGCCTGCCTTTGTGTCATTAAACTTTCAGCTGGAGTATTGCATTAAAGGAGTTTTTTTTTTTTTTCCTCTGCTGCCTTTTCTCATTTAAAAAAAATTTGATTGGGCATATTTTAAAAAATAACATATAAATGATGTGAGATTCAAATGGCAGGATAATGCACAGCAGCTTCCCAGATATATGGTCTGATACAGCATTAGTGAATTACCGCATTTACATATTTTAGCCTGCAACAACAATTCATACAGTAATCCCCTATTTATATAGCACCTTTCATCCTGAACGGTCCCTCCACACACACAGGCACACAGTAACTGAACCACACTGGGCAAGAAAACTCAATAAATATTTAACAACACCCTACAAAATTATACAGTGCTTTAGGACGAGCACAAAGAGGAAAGGTATCATCATCCACACAGAAGAGAGGAGTGTGATGATCCATTCCTACCTCCTCGATGGCAATGGGCTTTCTCCTTGGCATTGAGTCAGTGAGCTTGTATCCCTCACAACTCTAAGCATTGCGTCATCTCTGTTTACCAAGGAAGCCTTTCTAGGGATGTTGGCAAGGAATAACTTCAGGAGGGCATTTGGCTGAGTCTACTCTCCTTAGCCAAGGAGAGCACCTCTACATCCTTGAACAGGAGTCCCCCAACTTCTACCACTGAGGGAAAGGTGGTAAATACTTTAGAATTTGAGAGCCACTCAGTCTCTGTGGTGACTGTACAGCTCTCTGCCATGTTAACACAGAAACAGCCCCCGATAGTACATATGTGAATGAGCATGGCTATGTCCCAATGACATGTATTTCTGGACACTGAGATTGGAATTTTGTATCATTTTTATATGTCACAACTATTATTTTCCAAGTGAATCTTTATATATTATTTTTATTTTATGTGTATAAGTGTATTGTCTGCATGTATGTAAGTGCATCCATATCCTACAATGCCCGTGAAGGTCAGGTGAGGGCATGGGATCTCTTGGAACTGGAGCTATGGGTGGTTGTTAGCCACCATGTGGATGCTGGGAATCAAATCCTCTACAAGAGCATCAGTGCTCTTAACCACTGAGCCACTTTTTCAGTCCCTCCATGTGAATCTTGCACCATTTAAAAGTATAAAATCTGTTTGTCCTATGACTGATGGACTGTACAAAAGCAGGCAGCAGGCTGCAGGAGGGCGTGCCCACCACAATAATTTGGGGCTGTTTGTCATGTCCAGGGCTAACTTTAGGTAGAGGAGGGATCCTAAACAATTAACAACTAGTTCTTCACCTCAAAAATATGTGCATGTGTTTATACTTGTGTATATGTGTGTGTTTATATACACATAAACATGTATGCCCATACTAGCAGATATCCAGATTATCTAATCACATACACACGTAATGCGTTTATAAATTTGTTGTACATTGTCCTAGTTAGAATGTGAACTGTGCCCCACAGGCTTATGTGTTTGAACTTTTGGTCTCCAGTTGGTGGAGCTCTCTGGGAAGACTGCAGAACCTTTGGGAGGTGGAACCTCCCTAGAGGAAGTGAGTAACTACAGGTGGGCCTTGAGGCTTGATAACCTGTTTCCTGTCTGTTCTCTACTTTCTGCTGCAGATGCAATGTGATCAGTCACTTCACACCCCTGCCAACATGCCTTGACAGCCATGCTTTCCCGCCATGATGAACCATATCCGTTAAAACTGTAAGCCCCCCAAAATTAATCAATAAATCCTTCATCACTTAAACTACTATTTGTCAGACATCTTATCACAGAAATAGGGGAAGTAATTAATAAAAGTCATTTTACTGATATATAGGAAGTACAGCAGAAATGTACAAATAGTAATACAAATAGTAAAAAAATGAGATGCTTTTCATTGTCAGTTACATATGGCCAGTTTAATTTCATCAAATCTTTGTTACTAATTGTTGAACTCTGTATGCTCAGTGAGAGCTATAGTAAGGCTGGATGATATTTCCATTTCTCCTAAAGAGTAAAACTAAAGTGAAAATATAAGGATTCGTCCCAGAATTTCACCCTTTCTTTAAAAACATGAGCAACATCTTTGCTGATATTAAATGATGGATTTCAAATATCTCCTCAGTTTTTGTTGAGTCACAAAATAATTGGAAACAGACTTTAATATACTTTAAAGTTTAATCTTAGGATTAGTCAAGTGTCTCCAGAGAAACAAAACCAATAAAGTACGTGTGTGTGTGTGTGTGAGTGTGTGTGTATACGTGTGTGTGCATGTATGTGTGTATATATGTGTGTGGACTGATTTATTGTGAAGTATTGTTGCACATGATTGCTAATGGATACTAAGAAGTCCTGAGAGCCAGAGTGAGTACACAGAGCACTCACAAGAGCTGATGCAGACTTCCAGTCTGAGTCCCAAATACTTCAGACCAGGAGGTCAGTGTTTGGGGTTCACTCTGAAGGCCTAAAAAGACCAGGGTCCCAGCTCCAGCAGTGGGGGACCCTTCCCCAGCCTGCTTATTCTAATCATGCCTTCCATTGTTTAGGTAAGGCCCATCCGTAGGAAAGACAATCCTATTTACTTAGTTTACTGAATGAACTATGAATTTCACCCAGCAACTTCTTTCCAGACAGGTGCTTGACAGTATTTAGCACAAATGTGGGAACCCCATGGCCCAGTCAACACATAGCATTATTCATCATAATTGGCCACATTACCTTTTCCCCATCACTCTCTGTCGGTATCCCATTGAGGTGACAAACACGTGTGAGGGGGATTCGAAGGAGGAAAGAATTCCCTGAGTTCACAGTCTTAGGGGTCTCAGTACAAGGTTGTTCCATCCCATCACTCTGGACCTGGTACTCATGAGGACAAACAGCCTATAGTGGAACAAAGATCCTTACCTCAAGTTGCATTATACATGGAGGCCAAAGTGGCTAGAGACAGATATAGCCTTCAAAGTCAAGTCTCCAGTGACTCAGCTCACAAACTGGACTCCACCTCCTAAGTCTCTACCTCTCAATATACATCAACTTAAGATTCCATCTGTGAATTAACCTATAGATGCAGTCAGAGTGCTATTCATCCAGTCACTTCCAACAGGCACCATCAGTAGGCAGAAAAGCCAGACTTTGAGGGACGGTTAAAATTCAAATGATGGCTCTTCCTTAAGTCTAATCTAACAGGAAGTAGTTTATGATCTTTGTTGAGCCAGGCATGGTGGTACAGCACGCCTTGAATCCCAGCACTCAAGAGGCAGAGGTAGGTGGATCTCTGTGAGTTTGAGTCCACCCTGGTCTACAGAGAAAGTTCCAGGTCAGCTGGGGCTAGAGAAGAACTTGACTCAAAAAAGACCAAAAAAAAAAAAAATCTTTGTGGAGTTCCATGGTGTAAATACTGCCACTCTTGCCTGTTTCAAAGCCATTGATGTAATGTCAGTGGACACAGAAGAGACACTCAGAGGTAAACATGTTATGACAAAGCACTAAAATATAAATAACCTCAAAAGTACAGATAACAACAAAGTACAGTAAAACAGAGAACAATTATTTCTGAGTGTGCATTACCATTGTTTATTAATATAATTTTTAATTGTGAATTTACATAATTTAAGGTTTAATAATGAATGTGTTTAATAGCCTACTTGCAAAATTCCTAAAACTATAGCAATCAGCTGTGGGGGTGCTGGAGAGAACTAGTTCTAGCATATTCTTAGAAGGGCACTGTGTGAAGCTGAGGAACTGGCTCAGCCGGCAAAGCAACTGCTGTATGAAGGTCAGGACTGGAGTTCAGGTCCCCAGCACCCACATGAGTGAGAAGCAGGTGTGGTAGTAATCCAGGCACTCCTGAAGCTGAAACAGGGAGGTGAGCCCTGGGGCCTATGGGCTAGTTAGAAGAGCCAGAACCGGCAAGCTCCGGGTTCAGGAGAGACCCCCGACTCAATAAATAGAGAGAAGAGGGATGGACAAAGACACTCAACATCAACCTGGGCCTCACATGCACCCACACAACTGCGCCCATATACAGCACATGTACATGCATACACGCACACACACCATACACACAGAAGAATAAAATAATTAAAATTTTAAAAATAAAAGGATGACATCGTGCAAGCTCCAAGGAACTCACCTAGTTCCAAACTTTTTTTGTGGAAAGCCCAGTTTCATTTTGACTGAAATGTATTGACAGTGAGGATTGAAGCAACCTTCTTGGTCATTTTCTGAAGGACACAGATCTTTCTGCCCTCAGTGAATGGCGGCCTGAACTTACTTAAATCACTAAGAAGAAGTTGTGACATTGTAATTCTGTGGCATGTCAGAGTGTGGGTGGGAGCTGGCATTTGGCTAACAACCCAGCCTGGGGAACTGCTGTACACAGATGACCAATCTGGAAAATTCTGCCACAATTATCTGAGAAACCCTGGCAAAGCCAGAATTAGGGTTTTTTTTTTTTTCATTTAGTAGATAATTACAGCCAGAGAACAAAGACAGAAAATCAGTGAAGAATGGTTCCTTGGTCTTCAGTCTGGAAATTACCTACAGTACCTACCCTAAATACCTTCTAAATAACAAGTTGCTTAATGCCTGTCAAGTAAATTCAAGTTGTAAATCGTCAAATACAAGGCATCATTGACATCCTTTTCAAACTGTACAGAGAAACTGTTATACAGTCACCCACTGGAGTTGAGATCTTATGTCTGGGCATTTTCTTTTCTTTAAACTACATATATACGGGGCTGGAGAGAAGGCTCTGAAGTTAAGAGCACTGGCTTCTCTTTCAGAGAACCAGGTTTCGATTCCCAGCATCCATATGGTGAGGAACAGTTATCTGTAACTCCAGTTCCAGGGGAACTAACGCCCTCTTCTGACTTCCGTGGCCATTGCACGACCCAGGTGCACCCACACACATGCAGGCAATACACTCATACACATAAAATAAATAATAATAAATAAAATATTTTAAAATACATATACATGTATATAAATAATCAGATATGGCAAGATGTTAAATAGCCTCAATTGCCCAAGGGACTCTGTTTTTACTATGACCTAAGATAACTAATCCTAGCAATTTCTTTAATATCATACTGGAAGTGAATTTGATCAAAGTATTAATTAATAGGTGGATCCAAAATGAGTGTGGAAACCCAGGAGCCTGTGAGTCACCCCAGTCTTTGCTCCAGCACCCTGCCCTCTGAGATGGAATGGTGTAGCAACCCAGAGAAAAAGAGGTTTTCAATTTAATTAAAAGTTATATATGAACCCTCCAACTCCCCACAGCCCCACACCCCCACTCCCCGTGCATGCAACTTAAAAAAAAAAAAGTTTGGCATTTGTAGGCTGTCAGTCATAAATGCCAGGGGCATTTAAAGGTGATGGGTACAGTTAAAATTAAGGGGTGTTTGGGTGATTGGGGTGAATGAGGGCTCAAGTTTAATTTACAAACAAATTAGAAAAACAAACAGACTAGGCATTGGTAGTGTAACTGGAAATTACTTGGGCACATTTAATCCAGCTTCCCTGAGAATGTGTGATCAATCATAGACCCAAGAAGAAAATCAGGATAAAGAAAGCAGGTTTTCAGAGGACCTTGGGGTTTCCTGTGCCCACAAAGGCCATCACGTGACCCTTCTTCAAGGATGCCTTTCTCCAAGTTTCCCGCGTCACTTCTGGGTCCCATTCCAAATCCTGTACAACTTAATCCCACTCTGGTCTCAGGCTGGCATCATCCCACCCCCACACAGCCCAGGAGACCCGCTGCAGACAGGAACCCCAAGTTTAAGGTGTAGCTCAACCTTTGACCACTAGAGGTCTCCTGGAAAGCAGTGACCCGTATAACCCTGCTTATCCTCCTAACCCTAGACTTGTTGCACAGCCCAGCAACCCCTCTCTGCTGGAGGCAGCCTTATGAGGATCGCCTTGCAGGGGGATGGGCCGCGCAGTGTCTGGCCCTCACCCGCGGCTGGCTTTTTAAGTCTCTAACCAATCCACATACTCTAGGGGTGACCCCTTGATCCCCACTTCTAGGTCCAGCAAGAAGTGAGAGCCACCACCCGCCGCCCTCAACTCAGGGTTTCCCAAGTGGTCAGCAAGGATCCCCTCCGACTGCTCTCCAGCCCAGGTCTAGCTAAGGTCCCGGTGTTCAGAGTCACCTGCCGTCGGGTTCCCCTAGCAGGCCAGGACCCGCGTTCCCGCTTCGCCCCACTAATTTCCCACCCCTCTCCTCTCTTTGCCCTGACCGAGAGAAGGACACTGGGAGAGAGAACATTTACCGCCCCTGTTTTCAGCCTTGTGGGTTTTTTCCTAGAAAAATTAGTATGATCTAGCTGTAAGAAAAAAGGAAAAAAAAAAAAAAAAAGAGGGGGAGGGGGCGCCGAGGGGGAGCCAGAGAGGAAACTGCCAGGTTGAGTTCCAGGATTTTATAAGCAATTCTCTCACCAATGGGGGAAGGCTGCAGTTGCAGCTTCTAGCCACACGCGGTAGTGTGTAGCAATTAGTGGATAAAACGCTGACTAAAGCTCTAAAACATGAAGTCTTATTGTAGCCAAGGTCAAAAAGCTTCACTTGTCTTTTGCAATCTGGGGGAGGGGAGGCCCAGAGATGCGCAGAGAGATTGGCATTCTCGAAATGGACGCCTTTCTTCAAACTGTACTTTTATTTTTAATTTTATGATCCTGTTTATTATAGTTCAAGCTGCCTAATTATGTCACTGTTGGGTTTTGCAGCTAAAGTAATCCCCCTGATCCTTTATGGAACGATTCACAGACATTGATAATGTGTCTCTGCTCCCCCAAACCCTTGAGGCCCAGAGAATGATTCAAAAAATTTTTTAACCTTTTTAAATAGATCAGATAACTTAAGAGAGTTGGGTTGGGGGCGAATAAACCAACAGGAATAGAAGCGTGGGTGGAGGTTACTGTGTTTCAGAACAAGAAAGAACCCAGAAATAGTGGTTCCTGTAAACAGACTGCTTCCCCTCCTCCTCTCAATACACAGCCAATCCCAGCTACAAGCTTTTTTATAGATAAATAAAGCAGTTGCTTTCATGATTATAACTGTCTTGAATGGATTGTCTTCTTACAACATTCAATCTGTTTATGAGTATTTACTTTACATTAGCCCAGGGACCCTGCACTGCAGGAGTTTGCCTCTATTCCCCTGGGTGTCGGTGTCTCAAGTCTTACATCTGCTCTGTGATTGATGGAGCCTGAATCCACGTTATTACTCTCTCACAAGCAGAAATCAAACAGGCTATTAACTACATTACTTCAAAGAACAGTTTCAATACAGTCTCCTTATCTTAATTGAAACTTTCTTTGTAGGGATAGTTGCTACACAGATAATTTACAGGTGTCTATCAAACATCACATTAAAGAGGTAAAACAGATTTGGGGGGGGCACCACTATTGTGATCTGTGATTTTAAAAGCCTTAGTACTGGATAGAGGTCTGGCTTATTAGATTTATTATATTCATGGAAATGGGGCTCATGGTGATATGGAAAGAGGGAGAGATTCAGATTTAAGATTTGGCATTGATTTGATTATAAAAATGTAGATATTCAGAAATATTCAGAGCTAGGTCTCTCTCAGAAACCTTATCAGGGAGATTAAACAGTGTGCAGCCTAGCGCAGTGCCTATCTTGAGACACATAGAATCGGGGTTTCTAATTAGCTGCAGTCAGTTACAGACACGTAAAGACTTACAGCACCAAAGACAGCCCAAGTTGCTCAAATTCTGTAAGGAGCTGTGTATTTTTAAGAGCAAGCTTTAATACACAGTCGAGGGATGCCCTCAGGCACTGTGTTGAGGTTGTCTGCATAAATGCTGCTGCCTTGGTCAGACAGGAAACTGACTCATGGTTGATCTCAAAGATCTTGTCAAAATACTGCAACTGGAGTTTTTAAATATACCATTTCTGCAAATGAATGTATGTATTTACGTTAACAGGACAGAGACCAACAGAAGCCTGAGGCAGACCTCATGAATACTTTTTTTAAATATGTAAAATGCCCTTCAGTCAAGTCCATTCATATGTTAAAAATGAACAAAATGGACTATTCTAATCAAACGTCTGCAGTGTACATCACAAAGTTAAAAAGAGAGAGGACGAGAGAACTGTAATTTCTCTCTGTAACCCGTGTTTATAAAATAGGAAGATCAGATGAAATTTCAAGGAAGATAATTAAAGAGTGATGTACAAGTCATAATTTGGCTAATGCAAAAGATGGAGGACTGTAAATTGGTACACTGTCCTCCATGGTGCAGAGTTGGGATATTACTTTAAATTATTAAAATAGTTTTTCAACAGCTTCCAGAATCCAGGCTTTCTGGCATGGGTTTTTATTACTTATTGTAATTGGAAGATCTGCCATCTTCCTCCGTTGATCTCTGTGTGTATAGAAATGACATAGAGCTTGCCTTTTTATTACTTCCCCATGTTCTGAATTAAAAATGTGGTTTAGATAATGTTAAGTGCCCTAATTCTTACGGCAGCGGACGTAGACGTTATGGGGGAAAAGCATAAAAAGCACACACAGAGGGTCTTTCCACCTCCAAGTCACCGAAGATGAGGCGTTTGTGCTCTGCCGAGTGCTTTAACTTCAGCCATGTGAATATAATTTTCATTAAAGTAATCCTGTCTCAACTAGATGCTGCGAGTAGAGGTGAAACGTTGCGAAAGCGTTAAAAATAGCTTGCTAGTAATTTCAACATCCTGTAATTTTATCGCAGATCAAGTTTCAACTGTCATGCTACACAGACCTTATTCCCCATATAGTACATGTTTACTTTTTTAGCCTGCCAGACCCACTTTGGAAAGATTGGTGCCAATATAATAAAATCGCTGGGGGGTGGGGGGTGCTGGAAAGAGTGGGAGGGGTGGGGGAAGCGAGTACACCATTTTACAGCAACACTGCGAAAACGCTAGCGAGCCAGGCGGAGGACCGGCAGCTGGGTCTGAGCGAGCGAGGGCTTTGCAGCCTGTTCCTTGTTCTGTCGCTCTTAAGTTTCTCTGTGTTTGCATAATAGCCGTGCATGCAAACGTCTCAATGCTCCAGGGCTCCAGAACAATAAATACACACATTAAAAACCTTTATTGTCTTTGCTGCATGTCCCCCCCCCCCGTTTCCAAAAGCTTAATTTCTGATATTTAACTAGTTTGCAAATGGATTTTTTTTTAGTTTCAAACTATTATCGAGGAAGCTCCCCTCCCCTTTTTTTTGGGGGGGGGTAGTTGGGGGTGGGGTAGAAGTCGGTATATTATTCCTGTAGCGCCGGGTTATATAAACACATTATCATTTGAGAGAGCCCTTGGCGTCCATCAGCATTATAAACACGTACGACTGTATATACTTCAAAATTAAAGAATGCACACGCAGAACCGGGAGCCCGAATTCATATTCCGAGCAGACTCGCGGCTCGCATGTATTGATTTATCATGCATCGTTTATTGTTCCTCTCCCTAAATGCAATCGCTGTCCGCTCAATATTGTTGCAAAATCACGAGACGTGTGTGCACCGCTCACTTGTCTTTCTGTTCTTCTTCTTCCCTTTTTTTTTTTGCTGAGTATTTTTTTTGCAAAGCGAACAAATGCATTAATATTTATATGTTTATATAATCGATAACCCACTTTCCCCTTCCATGTAAATAGGCGTCAGAAGATAATTTAACAGATTAGTTCTCGAAAACATGGCAGTGAGGAAGCGTAATTTAACTATCAAACAAATCTACATGTCTAATAACAGCAAATCTGCTAAGGAGCATTAGAAAGAGGAGCAGCGCCCCGAATCTCTGCAGGAAATGTTCTTTATATTAGACATATACAAGCAGGTCCTGTCAGATGCACAACGCAGCTGGCGGTCCTTGGTCCCCTCCAAAAATCTCATCAGACGCTATTCGCAGGTACGAGCCTCTCAGAAAAGAAAGGTCGTCACGAAGCGCGGTTTTAGGGTGGATTTTATTTTTTAAACCTCTTCCTGTCTGCGTTTTGCCTTGATCCATCCGCTTCCCGCCTAGATCGGAGCCTTCCTTTCTCCCGATTTCGAATTTGATCAGCCCATCTTTGGCAGGAAACCCACATCATTTTGACAAGAGCTGAAAATTGAGTCGTCGGAGAAATATTAGGACATATTTTCAATCATTTTGGTGTGGAGGGGGAGGCGAAGGCTCAGTTTTATATTGAGACATCACGCCGGCGGCGGGCAGAGAATGCTTTCCCCTGCCAGGACCTGATGCAATCCATTCAAGCCAACAAGTTTGGAGAGAATGTTGAGTTCAATCAATTCAGAACGTCGAGATGGAGCCCAACTCACTCCAGGTATTTCGCTCTCCTCCGCTCCTGCGAGCCCGGGGCCCCCCGGCACCCCCCAGCCCCCCGGCTCACCCACACCCCTGCACCCCCCACGCCCCCCCACAAACTTTTCACCAAACTTTTACCCTCTGCATCCCCCCAAAATTATTTTTATTGTTAAAAAAAAAAAATCCCCTGCGCTGATCATACCTACATAATGTAATTTTACCGCCTCGGACGGGGAGCTGGGGAGGGTGGCGGTGGGGGCCCCGAGGGGCTCTTTTATTATTATTATTAAGGGAGGCAGAAAATTTGTGGGTTCTATTTTTTTTTTCTCGCCCAGCGTTCTATCTGTGGGCTCTCCTGTGTCAAGAGTGTGGAGGTCTGTATGAGGCTGTGTCTGGGAATAGACATTTGTGTGTGATGGCTACAGTATTTACTTAGTGCTCTATTTTATTTTTTATTTATTTTTATTTTTATTTTTTTTCTCTCTCTCCCCCTGCAGTGGGTCGGCTCACCGTGTGGCTTGCACGGACCTTACATTTTCTACAAGGCTTTTCAATTCCACCTTGAAGGCAAACCAAGAATCTTGTCCCTTGGCGACTTTTTCTTTGTAAGATGTACGCCAAAGGATCCGATTTGCATAGCGGAGCTCCAGCTGTTGTGGGAAGAAAGGACCAGCCGGCAACTTTTATCCAGCTCCAAACTTTATTTCCTCCCAGAAGACACTCCCCAGGGCCGAAATAGCGACCATGGCGAGGTGGTAAACCTATCTCTCTCTCCTTTCCTTCTTTATTACCCCCCCACCTCCAGTAATGCGTATTATAAGGCAAGCTTGAAAATACTGTATTCACTTCTGCGGGTCGTTTTTAAAGGGGTAGCGCCACTAACTGGGGCTGGAGTATTTTACCATCGTCAGAGTTTGGCTGTCAGCTTTACAAAGAGGATCCAACTGCTGATTTTAGTCAAGATCGAATAACTTGTTCAAGAAGGGTTTTGTTCCAGGGCGTGTGTGTGTGTGTGTGTGTGTGTGTGTGTATGTGTGTGTGTTCGATCGGCTACCGTCGCTTGAACGTTGCATATATCGAGCTTGAAATATATATATATATATATATATATAAACATATATATATATATATATATTTATGTATTTTTTGCTTTTAAAAATGTTTTTGCCTCCATGCCTGGCCCCTGGGCTGGGTGAATTTCTTTCGGTGGGTTTCGATATTGTTCACGGTTTTTTTTTTTCTTCTTTTAAGTATTTGATATGTTTAAGAGGGCGGAAATTACGAAACGGAGGCAGAATGAGATCAAAAGCGATTGAGTTGGCAAAGGCGTGTTGACTGAAGTGATAAATGACAGGTACTGGGATAATACATTCAAATAACTCGCACATCTGCCCGGGCAGATTTCAAAGCGGTCGTGTAACCGGCACAAACACGTTAAGCATTAACAACTATCTCGCCCACTCCCCCTCCCTCCCCGAGCCATTTGATGTTCTAATTTTCAATTACTCCACGCGAAGTGGACGCCTTCCAGCCATGTCGGGGTGCGGCGGGGGTGCGGCGGGGGTGCGGTGCGGGCGCCGGGCGGTGCGGGCGCGGGGCCGGCTTCGCGGCGCGGTGCGGGGCGGCGCTGGCAGCCCCGGCGGAGGCGGAGGCCTCCCGCACGGTTCCCGGCGGCCGCGCGGGGAGGGCCGGGTGCAGCCCGCGGCGCGGCCCCCGCCTCCCTCCGGGGTCTGCCGCAGCCCCGAGGCGCGGTCCCGGCGCCGGGCCGCGGGCCGGGCGGCGTGCGCCCTGGGCGCGGATGGGAGGGCGGGCGCGCGGCCCCCTGGCCGGGCTTTGTGTGGCCCGAGGCCGCGAGCCGGGGACGGGCTGGGACTGGTGAGAACGGCTCGCTCCTGGCCAGGTTCGCGAGCTTTCGAGGTAGGTCTGGGGATCGTTTTTGTTGTCGTTCAATGAATGGTTCGGTGCGGAACTCCTCCGGGGCCCGGGCGCAGCCAGCCCTGGCAGGAATTCCTGGAGCCGGCAGAGTTGGTTGCACTTTTGGCCTCGCCAGCTCACTCCCTCTCCCCCGGATCGAATTACCCGTCAGTGGTCCACGCGGGTTAATGACGGGAGTTCGTCAGAAGCTGGGCCCAGGAATCTGCCTTTTCGGAATTAGGCTCCGCCTCCTCCCCGCACACACCCCTCCCCAGCCCTCCCCGACAGCTTCGGGTTGTTAAACGTTCCCTTTCCCTGCGTCCGCTGGCGGGCTTACCGAGGTGGTGTTTGGACACTGAGTGGGACCCCGCAGCCCACCAACAGGTTGAGCCTTTTCCCTCACTGGGGTCTGGCCCGGCCCCCTCCCCCGACCCAACTTTCCTGCGCAGCTGTCTTCCTCCCCTCCCCCTCCCTGATTTCTTATTATTTGCTTTTCAAATTTATTACTTCAACATGGCCTGTGATCTGGAAAAGGGAAGGATTAAATATCCAGAAAAGGGCTGGTGCCTAACAGACTTCGGACTAAGCCCAGGAGGAAATTATTCAGTGTTTTATGGGCTATTTGTGGTCACTCTTTTTTTTTTTAATTGAAATTGGAATTTTTTTTTTTTAAGACCCAGAGTTGACCCCACTGGGCCCTGTTCAATTTCTCTTCGTATAATTAAATAGTGAATTTTGATTTCAGAATAAAAGCCATGAAAGATTCCGTCTGTCAGAACTGTTGAGAGTGAATAGATACGTTTTTAAATACAGGATTTCTTCTTAATTGTTCCTTATGGGGAGTTGTAATGATCGGCGCTTTGCGTCCCTGTTATAGGAGCCACACCTCAGAAAATTAATCTTGCCATTTAAAAGTAAACTCTAGGGGGTTTGTGAGAAGAGGACGGCTCTATTTATAATCCTCAGCTGCATATACATCGTCTAATATTATGCATGATTTGTTTTTTAATGCTAACACGGCTGGTAATTAGCTGTATGATTATACTTGTATATTTCATTAGGACTCTGGCTGATGTCATTGTGAGCCATTCAGCCATATTAAAACAATTTTCAATTGAGATAATGACACGCCTCAAAATTATGCAAATGCAAGCTGCATTGTGCAAAATAATCATGACAAATGGAAAGCAGGTAGAAAGTTTCCCAGTGTAGGATCGGCTTTCCACCCGGTGATGTCATTTCCCCCCTGGCCTAAGTCATTCGTTAACAGAATAGCAGCAGCAGGGCTCCAGGGAGGATTCAGAGACCAGCGGTTACTGCGGGCGCCTGGAGGGGGCAACAGGGCCTCTCATTAAGAAATCTGCTGTGTTTTCAGTTACTTCATTAACTTGTTTATATACATTAAAATGATTTTTATTATTGATTTTAAATACTTTTGAAAGATGCCTGTGCCGTGGGTAACTGCAGGGAAAAGATTTCTTGGTGCTAGACCCCAATACTTGGAGAAAATGTTCAAGCACATTTAATCAGCCAGTCTAGTTTATTTTAAGTAACCAAATGGAGGTTAATAATTTCTTGATTGAGCTGACATCAGCACCCATCTCAAAAGGACAGTCAGAATTCGGTATGCTTTTTTTGGTTGAAAAGAATCATTCTGTCTTTTTCTGGTTTCTTGAAATGTGAAGACGTCAGTTCTAAAAGCAGGAAAATGATCGTTGTGCGAGTTTAGAAACAGCGTCCCTGTGTGGTTAGCTGTGATTTGCAGATAATTTTTTTTAAAAGAATATTTCTTCATTGATCCTTGCAATTGCTGTAGGAGGCTGGGTGAGGCAAGACTATTTCACCCATTAGATGGGGACAGGGACCTGGAAAAGTCAGAGGGTCTGGTTAAAGTTAGCCAGTAATCGCTCAGCCCTTCCTAAACTTTAAGGTAGCTTCTTCAAATGAAAACTATTCTTGAAACCAGAGAATGCATCATAGTAAATTCTAGAAGCATGGACTGACTGAGATGGGTAGTCCTTATTCACCTAAAAACCCAGACTAGTCAATCAGCTATGTCAAAGGTCAAAGGTCACCAGATTTTTAAAAAATTATTTTATGAAGTTCAGCTACTCCTAATAACAGCTGTGCAGCATTATATTTTCATGGTTATTCATAACTATTAGCTATTTGTTACTTTTAATGAGAATGATGGTGCTGGAGAAATGGCTCAGTGGTTAAGGGCAGGTACTGCTCTTCCAGGGGACCTGAGTTTGATTCAGGTAGCTTGGTCAGCTCTGAAGGTGAAAAGTCAGTGTGTGGGTTAAAGTGCTTTATATAAATAGGATGGAATTATGACTAGTGACCTTTGTTGGAGATATTTTTACTTCCATAAACTCTGACTTTGTAAAGCATAGAAACTTTTGCATTAATGTGGAGTCCCTTGGATCATGTCCTGATGTTGTTTTAAGTTACCATGAGAGACTTGTGCAAGGACTTACAAGTCTTTAGTAATCCCCCATGTGGCCAGGAGCTCTTCAGAGGACAGTGGCAAAGTGGGTGGTAATTGGTTCTGTTCCTGAGTAACTTCTGATTATATTCACTTTCAAATTGCCAAGTGATTAATCTATTGGCAATACACCCTCTCAAAGTACAAGTATGTGCACGCTGAGTATGTGCATGCTTCGGTTTCAGCCTGACCAGCCGGAGGCTTGGGGTTTGCATGAAGGTTTGCTGATGGCCTGGAACTGGGGATGAGGATGGTTAGGATGATGATGTCAGAGAGTCAAGACTGAGCATGCCTCAGTGTTTCAGATTCTAGCTTGCATTCAGAATTTTTAACAGTATCAAGTTGTTGCCATCCAGCATAAGCCATTAATAATGAGCCTGTTAAAAATTGCTTCAAAGATAAATATTCTAGGACCCCTATGGAATGGAACTTAGATTGCTGGAGTTTGGTCAAGAATTCTGAATTGCAAACGTTATGAACAGTCTTGTGCTAGAAATATAATCCTGGGAAATTTCTGAAGCATTCTGTGCCTCGGTGTTTTCATCTGTAAAATGGAAATGCAGTATTTACTTCTAGGAATGTTTTAAGGATTAAATGAATTTCTATGAAAGGGTCAAACAACCCAAGTTGATATACAGTGGATATTTCAATAGTGTGATCATCATTAATAGTTACTGTTCTCCACTTGGGAGACAGAGGCAGGCAGATCTCTATGAGATCTAGGCCAACCTGGTCTACACAGTGAGTTCTAGGTCAACTCGGGCTACAGGGAGTTGCTGTCTCAAATCCCCTTCCCAGGCACCATAAAAATTACTGTTCTGTTTGAAATTTGAAACCATAACTAGGGGCCTTACTAAAGAAAGCTTTCCCCAGGTTACTTTGCTAGAACCTGTGGCCATCTGGGTCCAGGTGTTTTTCCTCTGCATGATGGGTTGAGTTGTGTCATCAGAAGATTTCTTAAGAATTTACATTTTGCTACTGAAAAATGTTGCCAACTGGACAAGCAGGATTTTTCAAAAGATTAACTGATTTGATCATATCTGGGATTAGAGAGACTCATTCTGGAATCTAGAGGATTCTGGCCTGGACTTGTCTTTCTTCCTTTCTTTCAGTCTCAGTCTGTACCCATAAACTGATTTTTCAAAGACTTCTCAGGCTTGTTAACTGACTTCATTGTTCTTGAATGATGTTTAACTTTCCTGAGTCTTGTTTTCATCAATGAATTTGATGGTACAGACTCTGCGGAGAGAATTACAGCTAATGATTATAAAAAGGGTCCAGCATCCAAAACAGGTTCAACAAGAACTCAGGGACATCTCTTGCCCTCTTAGAACAAAGTTAAGAACCAAAGAATTACATGAAGCCCACTCACTGGACTATAATAAGGGTCAGTCAACAGAAATCTGAGGGCCAAATCTGGCCTGCTGATTTTTTTTTTAATGTATTTTTATTATTAGCATTCAATGTGTATGAGGGTTTTGCCTGCGTAAGTCCACCATGTATATGCAGTGCCTACAGTGGCCAGAAGAGGGTTTACATCCCCTGGAACTGGAGTTATAGATGGTTGTTAACTGCCATGTGAGTGTTGGGAACTGAACCCAGGCCCTCTGCAAGAGCAGCCAGTGCTCTTAACCGGTCTGCCATCTCTCCAGCTCCCTGGTGCTGTTTTGTGATGAGTCAAACTTGTTCGTTTACATATATATGTCATTTGAAGCTTTTAGACTAAGACCACAGAGCCAGTAACATTTATGGTTACCGTTTGACCAACAGAATAGATACAGGTGTTGTCAGTCCTCACCCTTTGCAGAAAAAGTGAGCTGACCTCAACCTCATGGGGTGTCTCAAAGACAGTACTTCAGAGCACATGTGTTTCTGTCCCACACTGGAGCTTGAACCAAAGACCTCACATATTCACACATACATCCCCAGAACCTATTTTTCTTTCTTACTTGGTTGGAACAAGATCTCATAAGAAATAATTTAATATTGACATTATGTTATTAGCATTTTTATTCATAAAACTATTTTAATATTGAGTCTAGGACATTACATTTTGTGAATAAGTAAAATTCATATTGAAATATATTTGGAATGGCTAAGATCCAAACTCCAGGCAATATTACTATTATCTGTCTTGAGTTTATTAAAATGTACTTGTTAGGCACTAACCGTGTGCAAGGTCAAGGGATAGATGCAAAACATTTGGCAAGTGGATGATTTTCCTCAAGAAGTTGATCGATCTTATAAGGGAATGAGCACAACAGGCTTAAAGATGCAAAGATGGAGCTAGAAAGACGGCTCGGCCATTAAGAGCACTGACCGCCCTTGCAAAAGAAAGGTTCAAATCCCAGCACCCACAAAGAGGCTAACAACTATCTGTAACTCCAGTTCCAGGGGATCCAACTCCCTCTTCTGTCCTCTGTGGGCACTGCCTGACACAAGTGTATTCACATGCAGACAAAATACTCATACACATAAAATAAAAATAAATAAATCAAAAACAGTTTTTTAAAGATTTAAATACACTTGAAGATACTCTATAACATGAGTAAATTGTGCTAATGTGATATGTGTTCAAAGGAAGGCATGCAATTAGTATGTTCAGGGGGGAAAACTATTGCATTCTTCAGATACTGATTAAAGACCTAGTGTGCCCTGAGCTCTTGAATACAGAGATGAAGCAGAAGGGCTTTAGGGAGCTCTCAGACTACCCTAGGCCCATTGGCAGACAGAGCTGACAGAGAAGCCATCAGACTTTGCAACTGTGGTTCTAGGTTAAAATTGGCGTGAGCTGAGGTCGCACTATGTGACTTTTCATGATCTTCCAGGAAAGTGGAAATCATCTTCTATGAATTCTCACTCACTAGACACACATTGACAGAACACCTTTTGTGTGCCAGAGTCTGTTCTAGTCTCAGGAGATCAACATGACCAATTGGACATGCATCATGCCATTGGAAGCCTGTGAGCCAGTGGTGTTTTGGACCTCGCATGTCCTCAGCACATGCTGGAGCTATACCTCCTTTTGCAGGTAATCCCACTGTCAGAGTTCTTTTTTTCCTTGTAGGCTGTTGTGTTCTCTTCCTTTGTGGCCACCTGTGGGTCCTTCCATGGTATTCAGCACCATTCAGTGGGTACAGAATGACCAAGCGATGTAATTAAAAGACCTTTTCAGGGCTGGAGAGATGCTCAGAGGTTAAGAGCACTTAGTGTTCTTTCAGAGGACCCAAGTTCAATTCCTAGCACCTATGTAGGCCAGCTCACAGCCTGCTGTAACTCCACCTCCAAGGGACCCGAGGCCCTTTTCGGCCTCTGTGGGCAGCGCACTCACAGTACACGTTTCCTCTTGTGCACACACATAGTTTTTAAAAAAATTTTAAATATTTCTTTTCTATAACCTGCCTTCATTCAGCTTTGTCCATGTGTGGGTCGCTCACCCGTGGGCCATCACACACTTTTCCCTTCCAAAAATCATAACCATTTCATGCCTTAGGCTACAAAAACATGTTGAACCAATGTTTTTAGTAGCACTGTCCGAAGAAATGAAGAAGTGTCTGGGACTGAAGGATCAGGCTGGAGTCACCATGGCTGTCTCTTTGGGTTCTTTTCTCATCTTTGTCCATCGGCTCATTAAAATTGAGGGCTTTGCAGTGTCAACCTGTGAAATTCAGACTTCTGGACAGAAGAGTCCGACTCACTAGAGTAGTCTGGCAGTTCACTTGAGGCAGCGTGTCTTCAGGCTGATGGTCTTAACTAGGCCATGTGTGTAATAGTGACTCCAAATTGTAAGTAATAAAGACCTCTCTTGACATTTAAAATGTCAGACCCATCCTAAGGAAATGTTATTTTTAAGGAGTACAAGAGCCCACACATGTAAATACTTTGTTATTAATTATTAATAAAGCAAGCATTGTTTGTAGTGGCATCTAGTGGTATATGATCCTAGCTCATTTATCAAAGTCTAGTTTTAACCAATATCCAGAATATAATTGCTTGAATCTAATGCATTCGCTTGTCATTTTTTATAGCAGCGTAGTTGGATATTTGCCATCTTCTACTCAGAGTAATATTGTTGCTAATGATTATTTGTTGGCTTGGCTTTTAAGGATATTTAAAATAAATTTATCAGTTGTTGGCATAGAAATTCATTCACCTCCAAGAAATGTGGTCATGGATATTTCCTTTCTGGAAGAAGATTCTCATCCCCTGTCCTTGTGCAAGGTGGCTGTTTTTCAGATTGTACTGTAATCCTCACGGGGTAGATGTAGTTAGAACCTGGGTGTTGGCCCTCAAACTGTACCCATTCAGATCCTAGACCTGACGCACTGAAAACACATTTCAAAAATGTGTGGGGCCAAGGAAATGTCTTAGTTGTCAAAATGCCTTCATGCATGAGGACCTGAGTTCAGATCAGGCCAGGTGAAAAGCATGTAGTAGTCCAAAATTATCCCGATTATGACTTCTGAAAGAGTGCTCCGAGCTCATGCCCAAGACCTCCATCATATACGCATCTGTGTAAATTAATTCTGCTTTTGAAATCAGATGTGCACTGGCAGTGTGAAAGATGGATATTTGACATCACCTTTCAGACGAGGATGGATGACTTGGTGATGTGAATTTTCTGTAGGCGCTTTGTGGTCATGTGTAAGTACAGTGACCTATGTCCTTGTGTGTATGACCAGCTCCTCCTGCCCTAGTGAGAGAAACAAGCAGAAAGAGGCCACGTGTTCCCA
This sequence comes from Eospalax fontanierii, assembly GCA_035773235.1. Classification (NCBI taxonomy): domain Eukaryota; kingdom Metazoa; phylum Chordata; class Mammalia; order Rodentia; family Spalacidae; genus Eospalax; species Eospalax fontanierii. The sequence continues at coordinate 6,423,839 of CM069540.1, forward strand.
GCCAACCTGGCGACCCTGTCTGCACCCCTTCTTTTCTTGTGACCCCGGCATACTGCCCCGTGAAAAGCCCCGTTCCCCACAGTTCAGTTCCAAGTCTGCCAGTGGCATAGACGTTCAACTCTTGTCTTGGAGAATAATGGGCTTTGCTTTCTCCACCCTCAAGCATGTCGAGCTACTCTGCAAGCTGGAAAATAAAAATGTTCTAATTGTGTCTTTTAACTAAGCATAGGAGTGAATTAATTAGACCATATTTTGTCTTCAGTTGCTTAGTTACACAATAGTATTCCTGAGCACGAGGAAGATAAATTGGCTCTTTTTGTGCTGTGTGTCCCTTAATCATAATTACTGTATGGCTTAGGAGAGTAAAGCATACATAGATTTTGAATTTTTTATTAATAGTCCCAAATATGCATATGATCTATAAAATGTATGCTGTTCAACCTGTTTTATGTGCTTTGATGTGGGAAGAAGTTTTATTGTGGCAGTATTTGCATCAGCTGCTCAAAAAGATGCAGTTCTGGGAAATACATAATTGAAATGTTTTTGAATTGCTTTTTCTGGCCTTTTCAATCTTATTCAAAATAACCGTGCCTCCAGTCCTGGAGCAATCACTCTTCCACGTGATGTAACATCTTGCTTGGTGCTGCAGGCACGGTACCCAGTTTTAACCCCTGCAGAGCCTAGATGAGGTTCTGTGGCTTCCTGTGTCTCGTAATGTTTTGGGGGGTTCACACTCTTAGGGTTTTAGGGAGCCAGAGGATTTAACAAGCTCCTATAGCCACCACTTCCATGTCACCCTCAGCACATTATTCTTTGAGGAAGATGCTAAGGTTAAAACCAGCCTGGGTTGGAAAACACTCCAGGCTTGCCTTCTGGGGTCTTGCAAAGCATGGTGTTATTGGAACTTGGGTTCCTGGCCCCACTGCCCACAACCCCCAGCCTCCTCCAAGGAGGGCAGCAAGAACGAGACAGCTTAATACAGTTATTGTGAACAATGGGCACGTCTGGCTTAAGATCCAGGATACATGCTTGGTAAATGTATGTGAAAACTGACCCCATTGTTCTGTTGTGTTTGAAAAGCAAGTAAATTATTTACAGATATTTGCTAATTAAAGCACACAGTGTTTCACCAGCACAAAAGAGCACAGTCTGACTGGAGACTGAGCGCTGAGTCAAATATTTTAGATTCACCAATTCTATGTATTCTTTTTTAAGGGAGATTTTTTAAAAATAGATTTTTAAAATTTTTTTTTGGTATTTTGAGACAGAGTCTTCCCTGCCTGCAACTTGCTATGTAGACCAGGCTGACCTCACTATCAGAGAGAGCCACCTGTTTCTGCCTTCCAAGTGCTAAAGATTAAAAATGTGTGTTACTATGCCCAGCTTATTTATTTACTTTGTGAGTGGTGGTAGATGGCCACACATCCTGTGTGGTACCTGTGGAGGTCAGAGAACAACTTTCAGGAGTCAGTTCACTTCTTCTTATCTGGGTCCTGGGGCTCAAACTCAGGTTGTCAGGCTTGGTGGCAAGTAATTTTACCTATAGAGCATTTTGCTGCTCCAAGAAATAGCTTTTTAAATTTTATTTTAAAGGGTGGGGGAATAGTCTTAGCTATAGAGTACAACATCTCAGTTAGAAGATGGTGAAGGTCTGGGGAGTTCATGCATGGCTCAGTGAATGCTGTTAAAGACTCTGCACTATAGACTTGAATGTTGTGTCACAGCTCTTAAGAATTCTTGCCACCCAAAATGATGACTATGTGAGGTGGTAGCTGTTAATTAATATTTCACAGTGTATTCATATATCAAATCATTACCCTGTATACTTTGAATATATGTAATTTGTATTTGTCAACTACAGCTATAAGTGAAAAATAGCATATACACATATACATACATATGTGAATATGCACATGTGGCTTCCGGACCCCTGGGAGGGAAGTCTCATGTGCTCCACAGATGATGGGCTTGTCAGCTGGACTGGCTCTGAACTCCTGAAGGAACTTCAGCTGGGGGAGGTTTCAACAGAATCCTGTTTTCTCTTTGGTTCAGCTTTGGCTTGCTGTGATTTGATTGGCGCTCATATCAGAGGATGAGATAAATAAACAAATTAGCCACAGACTATATGAGAAAATGAATATACCATTAGACTTCCCTAAATGACAGGCTCTGACTTGGGTGTTTTGTTAGTTTTGTTTTAATTTTATGGCTACCTATTTTTTGGTAAAGTTTGGGTTGGAAATTTATACTGTGGCTTACAGGTAATGTTTCGGAGACCTTCCCTGCTGGAATGAGGGACAGCTGTCCACTGTCAGACGGCAGGTTCTCTGGCTGTGCCATCTACAGGCATTTGGGGGTTCAGACACGACTAGCTGGGGTTCCTTTGATGCTATTGATAATAATGGTCAAGAAGATTTGCCCAGATTCTTTAAGAAAAGGTTCATATGTAATTTTTAGAGTATTTTTATTATTTTTAATTATACATATATACATGTGAATATATACTATGTGTATGGGGTGACTGAAAAGCCAGAAAAGGATATTTGATCTTGGAGCTGAGTCACAGGCAGTTGTAAGCTGCTTGATATGGTTGCTGGGAACCAAACTTGGGTCCCCTTGAAGAACAGCAAGCATTTTTAACCACCGAGTCGTCTCTCCAGCCCCTCGGGGCTAATTTTCCATAGACATTTTAATAGACTCTCAGGAGACAGGAGCTCTAAGGCAGTGAGTATAGTTCCAGAACCAAAGATTCAGAAAAATCCTGGGAACCTGATGAGACCTAGTGACCCACAGAGGTAGAGCCTGAACCCAGCTCTCCCTAGGCACAACAGACTGGACTCTGGCTTTGGTAAAGAGTCTATTTTATTGCTGTGAGGAATGTAGGAAAATGTCCCCCAGGAGTATACCCAGCCTGGGGACACTCCAGTGGATGGGGTCCCCCACAGGTATCACTTTCATAAGTCAGTAATGGAGGTCTAGTCTTTACAGGTATGAAGAGGTACTGACCCGAAGCTGATGATTAAACAGAATCCAGGCCTTGATATTCAGGTGAACTCACCTTCATTTTCACAATCTTTCCTGAAGGCCAGAGGGCCCTCAGATAGGGCCTAACAAAGGTTAGCAATTTGGATGACATGTGGAATGGGCATTTCTGCCAGCATCTGGCCCTGGGATATGGTTTCATTTGTTCAGAAATGTGATTGTGTGCCTATGTCATTTCCTGTGCTAAGGCTATGGCAGTAAACACACTGAGCAGCACACAGAAGGGTTTCTGCTGTCCCAGAACCCATTTCCTCCTGTGGGGAAGGAGGGGAGAGTAACTCTACCCATTTACCCAAAATGGAGGAAGACCATCTCCATGTATTTAAAAACATTTTTTGGATTTATTTTATGTGTATTAATGTATCAATTCCATGTATGTAAGTGCACCCATGCTGTGCACTGCCTGTGGAGGCCAGAGAGGGTGTCAGAGTCCCCTGGAACTGGAGTTACAGACGGTTGTTAGCTGCCATGTAAGTCCTCCACAAGAGCAGCCAGTGCTCCTTACCACTGAGCCATCTCTCCAGCTCCGTTACAGGCTGTGTCTCCAGGTCTGGCTTTTTCACATGGGTTCTGGGGCTTGAACTCAGGTCCTCATGTTTAGACAGCAAACACTTGACTAGTTGAACCATCTCCCCAGCCATGTCAATATATCTTACTCTTAGAATCACACCCATGCTTCCTTCTTCTAGGACACTGCCCCTCTCTTCTCTGGTTACACACAGAGAAAACGCCCCAGTCTTGTCTTCTCCAAAACCGTCTGCAATGTTCCTTCACAGTGTGTTCAGTGACATCAGTGTCACAGCCTTCTCCGTAGTGTCCCTATTATGTCAGCCTTGGCCTATGTACTAATATATGTATTAAACCTTGGTCTGTGTGCCAATAATATAGGAATTAAACGCAGACTAGCTCATTAATGCTCATAGATAGCCTTTAAGGATATCCTTTCATATTTATGAAGATATCAGAGTCATAGGTGGTGTATATCAGAGTATATCAGAGTCAAGGTGGTGAAGGATTTTGTCAAGTTCACATAAAGGTGAAACTCGGACCTAGGACTGAAACCCAGGCTCTCCCTGATTCTTGTAGAACTAGTGTGTGGGTGATTATCTTCCTGTGACTCTATAATTTTTGAATGTACAGAGAACTCTTGAACATTGAGACCTTCACTGTACACTGACCTGTCCTTTATTTGAACCTCTAGGAATTTGTAGTTATATTGGTGGCTGACTGATACACATATCAGTCAGTGGTAACACTGTGTGCTATATAATAGAATTTAAAAGCTCCTTAGATCCCATGTGGTGTCTCTGTCACATGTCACGGGAGAAGAATCTCAGCCTCAGTGTATCCCCCTAATGTGCCTTCTGAGTGCAGCCCAGTCCAGGGTCCTGGAAATCCAAGATGGGAAGGCAAACGGAATCTGCCCTCCTGGACCATACAGGCCACTGGAGAGCATGCATATGTCTCACCAAACTATCCCAAGTCAAAGAATGGTTTGATGGCCTAGTCAGAGCGATGAACACAAAATATAAGTTCCTGTGACATGGGTGCTTGGACATCCTAGGTGTGACTACACATTTAGGGAGAAATCACATTTGGGCTGAAGTCTGAATGGATTAAAGTAAAGACGGAGAAGGTTTTTGGCAAGTGGAGGAAGGAGTGGCCTCCTTATAGGATAGCATGGCAGGGCCTGGTCTTGTGAGTCCATACATTCCATCTGGAGACACCTGCTCCCTCATCTAGACCCTGAATAACACCCTCAAAGCTGACTTACACCACTTGGCTGTGGAGATCATGGAAAATAGGGAAACCGAAGCCCACACACCGAATGAGGCCCACTGCCTCTTTTTTCTTTTTTTTGTCAATAAAGTTTTATTAGTACACATCTTCACGCAGTTGTTTACAAAGGTCTTTGCAGCACACTGTGGTAACTGAGTAGTTACTACAAAGAGTGACTCACAGAGGCTAAAATATTTGACACCTGAAACTTTCCGGAAAATGTTTGCCAAATCCTGCTCTAAAGTAATGTCGTCAAAGTTCATCTTAAAACTTGGTGCTGACCTCTTTAAGGGCAATCTTTGATTTACCTCCCGCAACGGCAAGACTGAAAAGGTTTTCATGCCGTCTTCATGTCCAAATGAGCAGTGGGGTCCAGGTTTCCAACCGCCTCCGTCAGGTGAATGACAGGGTGGAAGGGACCTTGGGCCAGTCATCTTGATTCCAAGCTCTGACCAGTGCATGGGAGAAAGCTGGGACTGCCCGGGCGGCACGGGGAAACGGCGCTATCAAAAGCAGGGGCTCCAGTGGGCTGTTCCTTCACTTCGACAGAAGGCTGCACACGGCAGTCTCCGTCTTTCGGGGTCCCGTCCCAAAGCTTCTTCTACCCTCTTCCCGGAAGCCTTCCCCGGTTGTCTAAAGGAGAAGGGGCGGAGGGGCCGGCACGCATGCGCAGATGCCCACCGGGCCCGGGGTGCGCTCAGCCTGTAAAGGCCTCCAGGTCTAGGCAACTGAACACTGTTCGGGGGACCTGGGGCCCGCTCGACGGTCTGCTCGAGGTGTGACCCTCCGCAGAAAGTCTCAGGCGAGCAAGGAGCAAGGGCGTAGCAGTGCTGGGTGTGGGCGCGTTTGGTAAGTGGGAGACCGGCTAAGTGAGGCCAGGCCTCCCAGCATCCCGTGGGTTATTTGGACTTGAACCTGAAGGCAGTGGTGATTAATTATTTCGCATGTATGTTTTCTCCTTCGAGGTTAAAATGTAAACTCAGCTTTGGAGCCTGGCGGTCAGTAGCTGTGTGTGTCACCACGACCAACTGACTTGTGAGATGGGTGAATGCACCTCAACTAAGATCCATAAGGGCTCAGAACCCAGGCCGGACCTGGCCTATCCCGGGCCTTTGGCAGGTGCCGGGTATCTACCCTACTCTTCATGGTCCTGGACTGAAGTCCTGGCTTTCAAAGAGGGCTGAGGTCCTAGACAACCTGTTAACAGCCCCCTTAATTAGTAATTTATTGGTTGAGTCACTGGGCTATTGTTTGAAAAAACAATAACCGAGAGAAATAACATTCTAAATAGAGTTAAGCTTCCCGATGCTCCCTCCATCCCAAGGGACTCAGGGAATTAGGTTCAAAGTGTTTGATCTATGTTTGAGATGTCTAGGCTGTGAAAGGGACAGGCACAGATCCGTTCACCTCTGTTCCACTGAGGTCTTAAAGGGGCTTTAGGGGGCATCTCTGCCATCAGCAATAATAAAATAAAACGAGACTGAAGGATGATGGAGTTAAGAGGCAAAATCTGCCTCTCAGACCTCCCTCCCCAGTGAGCGGGAGCTCACTCCTGCAGTTTCGCACCTGTGGTCTCCAACCCCTCATTGCATGGCGTAACCGCCAGAAAGCCTGCTATCTGCTCAGTGTGCAGACAGTGTTTGGTTTAAATATACCCACTTTCCCTCCATTAAAGAAAGTCCTCCCGTTCCTCCTCCTTAATTTGAACGTTTGTTTCAGTCCCTTTGCTGCCTTTTCCTCCTCCTCTCCTTCCTCCTCCTCCTCCTCCTCCCCTTCCTCCTCCCCCTTCTCTTCTTCTTCCTCCTCCTCCTCCTCTTCCTTCTCTTTCTCTTCTTCTTCCTCCTCCTCCTCCTCCTCTTCCCCCTTCTTCTTCTTTCCTCCTCTTCCTCTTCTCCCGCCTCTTGGAGGTAGTGGGTAAGAAGACTATAATCCAGTCCAACTCTGTAAAGATAGAAAATCCTCCTGGAACATATGGAAAGTCAGGGAAATGTCCCAGCCAAAATGACTAGTGGATCTTAGAAGGATCTTCCCAGCTGAGACTGCCTGCTGGGCCATTAATTCCTTCTGCTTTGGGTTAATCCCACAGTATATATCAGGTTACTAGAATTCAAATGAAAATACTGTTGTAGTGCCCAGTCTCCCCACCAATTATTCCAAAATATATGGGTTATAAATACAGAAAAGTAATTGAATTTACTGTGTCCTAAGTGAAATAATCTGTTCCATCCTTGTTTCTTGTGAATGTCCTATATAATAGTCTAATTGTGTTTTCTGGTCCTAAGAGTTGAATATGCATTCAGCAACAATGTATTAGGTTGTAAAATATGCACCCTGGACTCTCCAGGCGGACAAAAAAGAAAGTTCTGGTAAAAAGGGCTGAAGATGTTTTTCTAATGCAAATCCTCTGAGTCACATAAATGGTAATGTCTTTTAAAATTATCAACAGCCTGTTTCCTTTTGTTCTTTACAGTACAGGTTCTGTTTCTCCACTTTTGGTGTTACAATCATTCAATAGCACCACGCAGGTGCTGAAATCACTCCTGACCTTGGAGTTCTGCTAATGACCCCTCTAAGCAAAGGAGTGAAACTGTTCTCTGGCCAGACAGAATATGGCAACACCTCCGTTGCCTTAATTTTTAAAATTTTTTTTGGACTTATTTTTAAAAGACTTTTTTGTGCCTCTTTTTCCTCTTTTAGCCAAAAAAAAAAAAAAAAAAAAAAAAAACAACCACCCTCTCCTGGCCTTGGTAGGGTTGTGTATGCACAGTGGACTTGCAGGCCCCAGAATCCTCCAGCATTAGCTAACTGTTCTGTTCCCCTGTGCTAGGCATCCTTAAAAGATGATTCTAACATACTAGAGGGAGAAGGAACATGGACTGACAGTCCTTCCGTGGTCACTAAGGGCATAGTATAGAATTACTCTTGAAAAATGTAACGTTTCTATTTTAACATGTAAGCCTTTGACTTCCATCTCATTAACCCTAATCAATACTTATTACTCTGTGTGACAGCACCATGAGGGCATGAAGAAGAGAATGAGGGTGGCCCTTTCTTTCTAGATGCTTCCTTGATTGGCAACATTGCCTATCCTTTGTCTCTTCCATCATGACATGTATGCTGACTCTGCTAAGTTGTCCTTAGAAGTGCCTTGGGCTATCCCTAAATACAAGGGAGTTGAGTCAGGATTTAGGCAGGTGCATGAAGTATTTATTCATTTATCATCCTCTTGGAGGAAAGTAATCTACTTTCTGGGTAGAGTTGAAACTAGTTTAGCACCGAATTTCACAGACTTTGTGCTATGGTTGTGTAAGAGCATGCAGTGTGTCCCATGTTGCAGATTGATACATTAGTTATCTATTATTGCACAGCGAATTGTTCCAAGTTTGATGTCCTGGAGAACACTTATTCTTCCCAGGTTCTGGGGGTCAGGGGCCCCACTGTGGCTTATCTGGGAGTCTTTCAAAGCTACAATCAATGCATTGATTTCCAAGTTCACCCTTTGGCCTGATGGCAGGTGTCTGATCTTGGGCGCTCCTGGGTATCACACAGGCTCTTGCTGTGGCACGTGGGCACCTCCACTCATCAGATCACACATGGTAGCAGGCTGCCTTCAGCATGCATGAGGGCCAGCACCCACAGTCATTTTGAAAGCTAATCTCAGAAATGACATTCCCATCCCTTTTACCTAATTCTGTTTGTCAGAATGAGACTCCAGTCTAGTCCCTCCCAGAGATGGTAGTTAGACAAGGTGGAGTTTACAAGAAGGTGGAGCTCTTTGGGGGCCCTTAGTGACTGCCTAGGACCATCAGCGACTCTCTGATCTCTAGAGGAGAGCTTTTGCTGAGGGTTGAGAGATGTTTTCCTCATCTTGTTCCTCTATTGTTATTAGCAACCTCCTTGGACAGCTTTTCCCAGACCCTCTCCCTGATCTAGACATGTAATTATAGATGACATACACAGTAGACAGAAGATTGCTTTAATCTTTTAAGGATTTGTTAGTCTTACAGCATGTCAACAAGCCATACTGAGTCTTTTTAAACCTAATATCTTGATCAATGAATTTGGAGTTTTGCTGGAAAGGGCATTGTGTCTGAAGGATGATAAATGTATGGGGCCAGGGGTTGGGGGTGGGGGAGCTCGTGGCTGGCATAAACAGGTTCCAGAATTCATAGGAAATAGGAACCTTTCCTGCACAGTCACTGAGGTGAGGCACTAAATCAAGTTGGTTTTTAAAGACAACCCAGAAATCCAGATAAGAGGGATTGTTGCTTGGATCTGTGTTCCTAATGAGCGAGATCGTTAAGGATGGCCGAGTGGGAGGCCTTTGGCAAGATCTCCTGCCGCCCTTCAACCCTGTGCTCAGGTCTGAAGAACAGCTGGCCTGTCTTCTCAATTCCATGAAAATTAGCTGTTCCATGGGAAAACTGACCTGCTTCTCTTTCAGAAATGGTACAAGTTGCTTTTCTCGACAACATGCTTCAAACATACATGGGCATCGAATATTTGAAGAGAAGGGGTATGTGGTACATTCCCATCTATTAAAAGTTTTTAGACCATTCTATTTTGTGGGGGGTATGTGCATGTGCCAGGACACCCATGTGGTGGTCAGAGGACGATTCGTGGGAGTCAGTTCTCTCCTTCCACCATGTAGAAGGCTTAGCAGCAAGCGCCTTCATCCATTGGGCCATCTTGCTGGTCCCTGACTGCTGGAAATGAACTCATGTGATCGTATTCATGGAAAACACAGTGGAAAGAGAACAAATGGGCCTCCACTGGGACAGCAGGCTGTGGCTTTCCCTGGTGCCTAGCGTCTTTTTTTCTATTCTTGGATTTGACCATGCACCACATGCCTTTATGAGTTTTATTCTATGTGTCAAGCCCTTCCCTGACTATTTGATTTCATCACCGCTGATTCTGTTCCATGGTGGCTTTGTCTGGTTCTCTCGTTCCCATCCTGTTTGCTCTCTGGTTCTTCTGGCCCTCTTCTTCTCCTCCAGTTCACATACACAGGGGTGACCGAGAGCACCACAGTGACAGGGGTTTGACTTAGTTCATCCCTGGGCCAAACCACCACACCTGACACGGTGTGCACGGGATGAAGAAAATTCATGTGATCGCTTTACCTCACGTTTGGTCGCTTTGGCCAAGGACTTGCTGCTTCTTCCCACCCTCCCCAGTCCTGCTGACCTGGTGTCCGGCGAGTCAGAGGCTTGCTCCCAGCTCTTTCCTGTACAGCACAGCTCAGAGCCGACCCTCAGGATGTCAAGGATGGAAGAACTCTCTGACAAAGAACCCCAGAGAGTAGAGTTTCCTGTGCCAAGAACAGGAGGCCTAGGGTGCTGTGTGTTCCGCAGGGCAGTACCTGTGTCTGTCCATCCTTACCTTTCCTTGGTTTGGTGGTCAGCCCAGTGTCAGGCGCAGAGCAGACTCAATACAAGTGAATTTGTCACGTCTCATTGGCTTGGGGAAAAGTTGGAATAAAATGTCTCCTGACAGCGTTGGATGGAGTTCAGCAGGTGAATGGTTCCTTATAGGTGTCAAGGATGGTGACTTTCGAGTTGTCTTCTGTGATTAGATTGTCACAACACCCAGTAGCTTCATCCATGCATTCATTCTCAGACCCCATCTGGAAGATACGGCTTTTTGGGCATAGGAAGCCAAGCAAGTGTGGGCCTCCCATTTCAAAATTTACTCATGAAATCTTAGACTTTATGCTTTGGTTTACGCCACCTCTCTGAGGTTGTAACTGTTGGAATTAGCAGGTTCCAGTTGTCCCAGATTGTCTTCTGGGTTGGACCCCACACCACCATTTTTAAACAGGAGGAGAGAGATCACCCACTGTGGTTGTAAACTGGTTCTTGCATTAATCCTGGCTTATTCAAAAACACTCAATATTTTTCCAAACTGAGTTTAGGGATTTTGATTGAAGCCTGATCATTTGCCTGGGCAGAGCCTATCAGCAGTATCAAAACTAGAACTTAAAAATACAAAGCTCTTTTTAAGTAATCCAATATAGGATAATTGCATTATTAAATAAAGCTGTGGGTCTCAAATTATTCCTTTGCCATTGTACATGTGAGGCTAATGTGAACCGTGCTAAGTGAGCAGAGAGAAAAAGAAGGATTTAACAAGAGGGAACATGTTGAAATCATGTGTTTATGTTTAAACAGAGGAGCACAGAGCGGGAAGGTTTTCTTGGCTTCTACATGAAAGTCTTCTAATGGGTGTAAAGTTTTCGGGGACTCTGTTGTTCTCATTAATACAATGGTGTAGCAAGAGTTCCTGTCAGATAACCAATAAGCTTTAGGAAGTCAGACTGCTTTCTTTTGGAGTGTTAAACACCAATGATGCTCAATTTTCTTCTTCCTTCTTTCTCTGAGATTTTGTTTTGTTTGGAGATAGGATCTCATGTAGCCCAGGCTGATCTAGAACTCATCCTGTGGCCAAGAATGACCTTGAACTACTTTCTTTTGCCTGTACTTTTCAAGAGCTGGGACTTGAAAGTAGCTGTGAGAGCCACTATTCACAGCTGCTGTGCTGGAGATGGAACCCAGGGCTTCATGCTTGCTAAGCAGGCATTATACCAACTGAGCTACATCTCCAACCCTTTCCTTTGAGAGATTGTTGGTACTGAGTGTTGGTACTGCTGAATTAAATGCCTAGAGATTCATACATTGACTTAAAAAAATAAAACAAAATAAAAGAAAAGTAGGAGTTATTAAAAATAAACAGAATGGTTTTGAGTCATTTCACGAGACAGAAAAGCTGGACTGGCTAGTGGTTGAGTCTAGTTTCGTAGAATGTTCTTAGAGCAGGGCTGGGGCAGTGGCTCAATCTGCAAAGCTTTTTCCACACAACCATGAAGATCTGAGTTCCACTCCTGGCATCCATGTCAGAGATAGGTTCATCATCTCAGTGCTGGGGATGTAGAGACAGAAGAGCTCCTGCTTGTGGCCAGCCAGTCTAGCTGAACTAGTGAGCTCTGGGTTCAGTGAGAGACTTTTTCTCCAAAAATTAGAACAACTGAGAAAGATGCTGGTGGTGACCTCTGACCTACATACACGCACACACACACACACACACACACACACACACACACACACAGGCAAACACACATGCACATACACATAGACACACACAGACACACAGACACACATAGACATACACACAGCACACACTGGCACACACACACACACACACACACACACACACACATTCTAGGTGGCTCAGCTGAGCTTTCACACTGGATTGGCTCATTAATCTTCTTTCATCAACGTTTTAGAGCCAGCGCTGAGCATTCAGATGCCAGGATGGATATTATGACAATCTGAAAGTTGTTAAAAGTAGGCTGTGGATTTAACACCCCATTAATTTAGCCAAAGGAAACATAGCCAGGCTAGCCTCTGACCTGGACGTCTTTATATATCAGATGCTTGTCTGTTAAGGAGGGAAATATCTAGGGCATTGGGATACAATGTCTTCTTCTCTGTGTAAATTACCCTTAATTTTAAGACATCAAAACAGTGAGTGCATGCTAAGACCAAGAGGGAAAAATGGAACTGAGAATTAATTGGAGGTTGTTTTCTGGGCCTTATTCTGGAAGGGGAGATGGTCTCATGGGCAGAGACACAGAGGATAGCCTCGCAGTTTTAGATTACCATGTATTCGACTACATTTAAGATTTTTTGAGTTATTTTTGGGTTCACCAATGTTGTGGGCTGTACCATGCAAGGTGGCCACATATACTTGACTCATCCCATCAGAGCCATGTTCTGATTGCTGACATCTGATTGTGCCAGGACTGCTTCCTGAAATTCACTGAGCTGCAGGTTTTACCCCAGTGTCTGTTGAGGGGAAGGAAAGAAGAAGGCTGGAAGAGGAGGTGCTGGACTGGGAAGCTGGAACCCAACAGCTAGCAGGGCCTCCATGGCAAATCTGTTTATCACCTTCAGCAGTTAAATTAATCCTCGCACAGATTAAGACCTATCATCACTGCTCAAACAGAAAGTTCTTCACATTTGTAACTGGCACTTGAATGACAGAGTCTGTCCTAACTTTGGTGTCAAAAGTGCTATGAGAATTAGAATCCTTTTTTTGTTTAAGGTGCTTTTCGATTACACCCATCCTGGGAATTTAGTAGACAGGGAAGAGTCAGTTGTCCCAGACATGGGAGCAGAGCATGGGCTGGCACGGAAAGAGTTACCGGTTTCCAGGAGATGGTGGTGTTTCTGCTTTCTGGCTCTACTTCCGTGTTCTCATCCCTGAAGCCTAGTAACTCCTATTTCACCTCAAGATCAGCTGAGGTGAAAGCAGCTGAAGTCACATACCCCTTGGAATGAGTGGACACTCTGTTTTCTGGGCCCTGCCCTTGAGGACTTGGGAGAACGGGAAGCCTGGATATTCTCATTGTCGTCTTTCCAAGGCCCGGCTTTCCCTTCGAGGTTCCCAGTAGCTGCCCAGCCACTACTGTTCCTGGGCAAAGGATGAAGAAGAGTCAGGAACATACAGTCACTTAGAGGGAACAGCCAAACACCGCTCCCCATCCATTTCCTCAGCTCCCATTCACACAACACTATATAATAGTAGCAATAGCCAACGTTACTTGGATGAACTCTGTGTTTTCCATTGTATCATCACAAGGACACCCTCCTAACTACCCTACAAGGTTGATTCTTTTGTTAACTCTTTTATTTTTAGATTAGACCCTGGCAAGTGGAAAGGTTACCGTGGACTTTAAACACAGTGGAGTTGCATGTGAATCTGGGTCAATCAATCAGACTCACCTTGTTCTATCTTCCAACAGGGAGCATTCAGAGACTGTACACCATTAAAGTTGCCATTGTGGGTCCAGTGAGATGGCTTCCCTGCTAAGCTTGAGGTCCTGAGTTCAATACTCAGAATCCACATGGTTGAAGGACAGAACTGACTCTCACAAGTTGTGCTCTGACCTCCACATGTGCACCACAGAATACACACATGCCAACACACACACACACTTACATGCGCACATACACGCTTTAATGAAAACAAAAGTAATTTTTTAAAACTCCAGTTGTGCCCCTTACGTCGAACACAGTGTTTTGACTCTCTGGGAAGACAAGGAAAGCAGTTCTTCAGCAAGGGTCCATGACTCCAGAGAATGTTTACAATACAGTTATTTGCTAGAGAAGGCAGAATCATGCAATTCAGCACCAAAATATGAATGCCAAATACCATTTAACCTTATGCCACAGGTAATAAGAATGGACTCCCAGTAGGAAGCCCAAGTTCTAGTTGAGAGCTTTTTCTTATGCTCTTAATGGACTTCAGAAAATGACAGCCTCTGTCTATTGCCATTCTCATATCAGAGACAAGGACATGATGCTGTCATGGGAAAGGATGACGTCCGGGAAAGGAGGACAACGTCAGGGAAAAGATGTACTTACACTGAAAGGATATTTTCAGGGTTTCTCAATGCCTCGGCTTCTTCCAGGCTCATCAGCAGAGCCCTGAAAACAAGGTGGCTAAGGTCAGGTGGGTGTTCTCTTGTCCTTTCTCAGTCTAGCAAGCTGAGGGCAGAAGGGTTAAGGTTCGTGTGGACTACACCCAGATTCTGGTACTAATCCTGCCCATGGTCCAGGATGGTAAGGCTAAGCTGTCAGTCCAGGTTCCTGGACTAGCATCTCTTGTGCTTTATGTTCTAGCCCACCAACTCCTTCCCTGTTGGGGCCCTTGTCATCCCGCATGCACAGGCCTGTCTTGACCCACATATTCTCCTTCCTCTTGGGATCCCGAGCAATTCAAAGTCCATCTTTGAAATCAGCCAGTGCAGCATTAGAAAGCCTCTCTGTATTCCCCCATTTTTCTCACATCATCACTGACTAGTACAAAACCTCATTTTCTCCATCTTGTCTCCCTTGAAGTTCTTGGATCTTTGAGTGACAGCCACTTACCAGAAAAGTAAGACTTTGTACTTACCCTTAGGTGTCCCATGAGCATTATAAATGCAGCAGGAGAAATGGTGTCTTTTTTTCTGTGCCTCATGGATTTATCATTAGCAAAGAAAGGGTGGAGTCAATCTGGTTGTCCATCAACAGATAAATGGATCATGGAACCTAGCACATATATAAAAGAGAATAATATTCAGCTCTAAATAAAAGTGAAATAAAATGGATGGACTTAGAATGTGTCAGAAAGAACAGAACCACATATTCTCCCTCAGGTGCAGATCCCAGTTTATGTGTGTTTGCATTTGTTCACACTGTATGCATGTGTATAATGTACATACAATGAATATGTATAATGTATACATAGTATAGCATTTAGAAAGGAGCACAAGAAAGATAAAAGAAGAGAACTGGTTTTAAGAAGGCAAAGTACTGAGTTCATATGCACAGTATACTTTTTTGAAAAAAAAAAAGATCAGAAAGGAAAAGAAGAGGAAGTGTAGATATTAATGAAAAGTGGGTGGTGCGGAGCAGTTCTGTCTGGAGCTGATGCTGAGACCCTGAAAGGTGGAGCCTGGGTCAACTTCCCGAAGCATGCTTTGTCACGTAGTCAGACTTGAAAGGGAAGCTCAGGAATTTCCACAAAGCAGAATGGGAACACCTGGATCTGGACTTCATCTAAAGAGGTGTTTACTCATTTTCTGCTGGAGATGGATGGAAGACGAGAGACTGAATAAAGAAAAGCATGGGAGAGTGCATAGAGCCCATGGAACCCGTTCTCTACAGGTCTTTCCCTTATCTGTGCACCTCTAACCTCTGTTCTAGACTGTCTTTTCAAAGATGTCAGTATAGTTAGCAGCCTTGGGACACAAAGACAGTGTCTTGCTCCAGAAGAGAGAGTAGGTGAAGTCATCCTCCACAATCAAACATTTGACTCCCCAGGCTACGGTCTCTTCTCCTGCAATGCACCCCAATGTGTGTTCTTATCTGCCCTCCTTTGTGTCCCACTGGAGGAGGTAGATATTAAAGAATCAGTTGAGATGCTGGTGACCGAAGACTGCTACTGCCACCAGCAGTAGGCCCTCTTTGTCTCTACAAGGTGTCTCATGACCGCCGTGAGCATCCATGAAACTGTGGCAGGTGACTCGGCTGAAATCACAGACCAGACTCTGTTCTTAACAGGAAGGAGAGTTTCAAAGGTATTTCCAAGTCAAATGCTAACAGGGGTCAAGAGAAATGAAGAATAGGAAAATACCTTGCTTTAGCATTGAATACATACGTTCTTAATGTGTTTTTTAACCTCGGGATCCTTTACAGTAAACTTACTGAGAACCAGCTCAATTTTTGTTCTTGTGGGCCATATCCATTGATATTCCTTGTATTAGAAAGTAAAACAAATTATTTAAAGCATGTAATTCATTTATAAATAATAGTGTGTACCCACAGGGGAAAACAAAGGCTGTCAAATTGAATCTCATCACCCCAAAACAAAATTAAGTCAAGATGGATCATGCTTCCAAATGTAGAAGTAGAGAACGTTTGTGTGGAAACAGAAGTTCTTTTTGACCTGAGATTAGGCAAAAGATTCATAGATATAAAAGCTAACCCACAATCCATAAAAGAAGTAGACTGATGGGACCCAAGCAAGTCTAAGATTTCTTTTGTGAAAGAAAGTATTTCAAAGATGTTAAAAAATGAGAGGATATAACTTCAAGCCAAACTCAAGATAAGAAAACAACCCAATTTAAAATTGCATAAAAGATTTACATATGCACTTCACTAAGAAAAAGGTATACCAATGCTAAATTAGCATCTAAAGACAAATATTAGCATCCTTAGTCATGAAGGAAGGGAAAACAAACTTAAGAAGCCACTAAACACACATTAGAGGGGTGACACTAACAAGTGCTGAAAAGTAAGGAGCAACTGGAACTCCATCGATTGCTGGTGGCAATGTAAACAGCTAGGGCCATTCCTGAAGACACATGGCAGTTGCTTCAACATTGAACATACCCTTCCATATGACTCAACGATTCCACTCCTAAATATAAAGAGAGTGTGTGTTCATATAAAAAACTGGGCATGGACGTTGATAGCAGTTCTATCTGTAATTACCAGCATTCCAACAGCCCAGATGCCCTTCTGTCGGGTGAATGAACAAAGTGTGATGGCTGTCCACCCAAGAAGCCCTATTCAGCAGTGTTTCAAGCCGTTGATGCCTGCAGCAACGTGGGCTGCTCACAGAGGCACTGTGCTGGGGCAGAGAGGCCATCACAGAAGAACGTCGCCATGTGACTCAATGTATGTGACATGTGAAGACAAAGGAAATAACAGGACAGATCACTGGTTGCTGGAAGTTGAGGAAAGAAGCCTGATGACTAAGATGTGATGTGAGAGGCTCTCAAAGGAAGCAGAGCAGTTTTAGTCTGGTGATTGCCATGCGGTGCTGTAAGAGTCTGACCTTCTGTTAAAATTCATGGAGCTGTACACCAAAGAAAAGTTTTCCCATCAAATTAAAATAGCAAAATAAACGCATCGTGAACATGTAACCCATTTTTATGAAAATGAAGTGTATTCTGAAAAACGAAGAGGTCAAGAGAGCAGTCAAGCGGTCTTGCAGTTTTGTAGATCTCTTTGCAGTGTGGCGTCGTGGATGACTGCTCTCTCATTTCTGCTCTTGCATTCACTCTGCTATGGTTCCATGTGTCACAGTCTCTGGAAAACCCCTCTGATCGCCTTGAAGGAGAATGAGAATGAAAAGAGGCAGTACTATCTCAATATGATTGTGATCACAGTGCTTTGGACCCCGTAGATCCTCTGAAGTAGCCAGAGATTAGCATAGGTTCCTGGGCTGCACCTTGAGATCACAGATACAACTCATTGTCACCCAGTTTAGTCATTTTTTATGACTAACAGTGATATGACTCGATCTCCCCCCTATGCCCATATGTCTCCACTGTTTACCTAATGAATTTGTTCAGCCTGACCCTTTGTTAAATTTAAATTGATTTATGGAAGAAATTTTCTATATTTCCTACTACCCGAAAACCAGTATAAATTCCTGTAGAGTAAGTAACCACAAAATAATTAAGCAATGAATAATGTTTTATATATATATGTGTGTGTGTGTATGTATCTATGTTTATATTTCCCTATGAAATCTCTGAATATATCTCTGCTTGTGATAGTTTGGAAAACATCAACATAAAGAAATAATCGCAGAGTCTTCCTCTGTCAGACTGTCTACGTCGACCCATTCAGTCCTGACAATCACTGTGAGGGGAAGATGATATTGTTATCCTTTCTGAAAAAAATATGAAAAAATAATTGAAAAGCCAGGTGTAGTGGCACATGCCTTTAGTCCCAGCACTCAGGTGGCAGAGGCAGGAGGATGTCTGTGAGATCGAGGCCAACGTGGTCTACATGTTGAGCTTCAGGCCAGCTGGGAATAAGAGAGACCTTTTCTCAAAAATAATAACTAAATAAATAAATAAATTAAAAAGATTAAAGATGTTGCTGGTGTTCCAAAGCAAACAAATTCGAGGGCTGGGATTTGAACCCAAGACACAGTGCCACCAGAGAGCAAACCTAGACTGTTACCCAGACCCTGCCTTGAGTCAGCACCAGGATTGCCACTCCCCTTCAAGGCCCTCATCAAATCCGCCAGGGAGAAGGACCCAATCAATATCTAAATGGAAATATCTGGTGCCTAGGCAGGGGCCACAGGTTGGGGCAGGGACTGGATAGCTCGTGGAGGGTGGAGGAGAATTCACATCTTGAAAAATGAAAGCGTGTCTGACTCAGTTTCAAGTGGGTTTGCTTCTTGGTTTTGGTTTTGCTCGTTCCTTTTTCTTCTTCTTCCTTATTTTATAAGAGAAGATTGAACTCTAGATTTTCTTTTTCTGTAAATTTTCCTGTTTTTACACTGAGTGGAGGGGCTAACCTGCCCTTGGGCTAGCTGGACTCTGACTTCTTACCCAGGTTATCTCTTATGACTTCAAGGATTTGTGATTAAATAAGCTATTTTTATACAGTGGTAGAAATAAAATCCAAATTACAGAAAGAGTTTAAGACAATGACAAAAGAGGAGAAAGACTTAGTAAGTGTCTCTTAATACAGTTACATAAATATTGATTAAATGC
Organism: Eospalax fontanierii; assembly: GCA_035773235.1. NCBI lineage: Eukaryota > Metazoa > Chordata > Mammalia > Rodentia > Spalacidae > Eospalax > Eospalax fontanierii. The sequence continues at coordinate 6,442,728 of CM069540.1, forward strand.
CGGGTTAATTGAAAAGTCAAGATACATTAATAGAATAACAACGTGTTCTTCTGTGTTCCTTTTGTGTTGTGTTAGAGTAACTCAGCAATATTTATCCAGCACTAATTCTCAGTTTACACAGAGCTAATGTAATCATGGGATGAGCTTATTGAAATTCTTTTCTTAGGCACAGAGGCCTGCCCCAGAATGGGCCCTATTGGAAACTTAGTCAGCACTTAGAATAGTAAGTATGAACATGTGATGGGTGCCATTGTGTGCACAGAGTGAGGTTTCCTAAGTCACTTTCCGTGTACATGCTGGCTGTTTTGTTTTGGAGCTCTGGTATTCTCTTTCCTCTCCTTATCAGATTCCCTTTTAAATCCTGGCATTTAACAATGTTGAGGAGCCAGTTTCTGTCTGAATCTACTGTAAAGCACACTGGTGTGTTCACAATTAATCCAAACTTAGGTTTTCGGTTTGCATGTTTGTGTAAATTCCTGCATTTGTTTCTGGGAGAGGTGAGGACAAATCTATAGAGGGAATCTTGAAAGACGAGTTTATTCATTAATGACATCATCAGGATTGTATTTTCTCTTGGTTAATAAACTATTTGTTTGGCGGGTGTTGTAAGCCAGCCAGAGCTAGTCATGCCGTTTCTTGGAAAAGATCTGAAGCAACTGGTAATTGAAATGATAATCATTTGATCACAGAGCTATTTGAAAATAACACTCATCTCCAAACTTGTCTATTCTAGGAAGCCTTATTTGGTCAAAATGTTGCCAAATTCCATCTGTGCTAATGTTTAGACTGATATACCATGCTACTAATTATTTTCCAGAACTTTCTAAACCCTGTGGATGGTGTGTCCCATTCCAAAAGCTGTTCCCATATACTTTGAAACAATACCCAGCCTGAATTTTTATTCTGAAATTTAATAATCACCATGTAATAGTGTAAAATGCAGGATGAGGGAGATCTTCCGTTTCAACAGGCTGGAGAGGCGAGTGTGGTTAAAGTTAGTCCTTGAAACAGTGCTTTGCCCCATTGTTTATAAAGTATTCAGATAATCTCCTGAGCAGAGAGTAAAAACACACTTTTCATTTTGTTTCCGTTTACTGGAAGTTCATATTTGATCATGATAAGAGAAAGGATCCCATTACTGAAGTTTTTTTTTTCCACTCTTAAGAGAGTATTTGTGACTGTGCTGTTCCATAAATTCTCCACCCTAACCTCCACCCCTCCCCCACCCCCACACTATAAACAGCCTGGAACTGGATGAGGAAAAGCACAATTTTAGATCTCACATTTTAAAAATTTTAAGAACAAAATTCAGGGCTTTTATTGTGTGAGAGCGTCTTAACCCCTTTTTTGTTTGATCAGAGCAGTTATGGGGGTGGTGGAGAGAGAAGAAGAGAGAGAGAGAGAAAGAGAGAGAATGTGTGTGTGTGTGTGTGTGTGTGTGTGTGTGTGTGTAGGCAGGGGAAGGAAGAAAGAGGCATATTTAACAGCAAAATTAGCTAACTTCGGTTGTGAATTCCTTTTGTTTCACAGCTTAGAAATATCTTCCTGTTGTTTTGTCAAAACTATTTTAAAGATTTCTGTAAACTTTAGGGAGTTTTCACAGCTAAGCTTTCCTCAGAAATATGAAATAAATGAAGTCAGTTCAAGTTAAAATGTCAAATGCTTCAAATAATTTAACTTAAAACCAGGGAGAGGATATCGTGGCTTTTCCAAAGACTCTGGGCGAGGGGTCCCTTCTTTGTTCTACAAATAGATATCTTCTCAATATCCTGCTGGATTAATTCTGAGGCAGAAAACTTGCTTGTTTCCTGGAAGCAATTAGAGATGCTTAAAATTCAAATTTATGATCCATGGGAGGAACTTAGGCTTCCATGACTTTTCTTAGATTCAAAGACTTTCTCATCCCTCGTTCTCCTTCCCTCCCCGAATGTATTAAGAGAGGGAAAAAAGCTCATTTCTCAGCTTACAAAGTTTCAGAGAAACATGAGAATGTGTAAGTTTCTTTCAGTGGGAAGCACATAACATTTATGAAGTATTTCTTTTGGGATTACATCACAGTTTTATTTAATTTTTAGGACAAAAGTTAAATTCAATATTTGTGTGGAAGCCAAAGGAAAATGTACCATAAACATAGGAATTTGAGGGTGAGTCAGAGTTCCAAGAATTCTAGATTTACTTAGACCATTTATGTGAAGCCCGGGTCGCCATTAGTCATCCAGCCTTGCTGTTTACATTTGCAATTAATTGCACCTAAAAATTAGCTTTCATCTAAGTAGTTAGGCAGAGGAGCTTTTGTGACGAGCATTAAAAATGCCTGTTCAAGTTACTGCTGAACTTTTGAATACCTTCTAACTGCATAGCAAACATGTCATGTGAATTATTCTTTCAATAATGAGCACTGAGAAACCAGTGAGCTGAAGTGAGTTTCTTGGAGACCCTCTGTTCCTAAAAGCGACGTGCTGTTGGTTTGCCCAAGGTTAGACCACTCCCATGGTGCAGGTGGGCTTTGCTGAGAACAGATCGTTTACTTCAAACCCAGAATTAATGTTTTCTGTTCTTTCTGCCTTTATTTTTCTTTAATTCTTTGAGAACTGTATCCATCGTATTTTGATCACGTGCATCTCCCCCTTTCGTAGGATGAAGTCATCGCTGTCTCTGAAAAGGTGATTGTGAAGCTTGAAGACCTGGTCAAATGGGCACATTCTGATTTCTCCAAGTGGAAGTGGAGACTTCGAACTGGGCCAGCAAAAACCGAGGCCTTAGGAAGAAATGCACAGAAGGAAGCTCTGCTCAAGTACCGGCAGTCAACTCTCAACAGCGGACTCAACTTCAAAGATGTTCTCAAGGAAAAGGCCGACCTGGGTAAGGCTAGCTCTTGCGTCCAAGTTCAAATATGTGGGAATATAGAGTGAGCCTTGTTCATACTGTGAATTTTTTTTGGAAACCATGTATTTACATGAAACTAGGTAAGAATTAAATATGCAATAATTATATGTGTAAGAATTATATAATATGTAAGAATTACATATTCTTTAAGAATTATATAACATATAGGAATTATATATTAAGAATTATATATTGTAGGGCTAGAGAGGTGGTTCAGTGGTTAAGAGCACATGTGGTTCTTGCAGAGGACCTGAGTTCAGTTCCAGCACCCATGTTGGGCAGTTCACAACTGTCTGTAACTCTAACTCCAGGGGGATCTGATGCCTCTGGCCCCTGTGAGCACCTGCACTCATGTGTGTATACCCCACACACAGACATAAATACAAACCTTCCTTAAAAAGCATTACATATTATGCAAGAATTATATATTAGGGGCTGGAAAAATGACTCAGTAAAATGCTTGCCTTGTAAATGGGAGGACCTGAGTTTGATCTCCAGAACTCATATAACAAAGCCAGGCACACTAGCACCTGCTTATGGTGCATGCTCTGGAGAGGCAGAGACAGGAGGATCTCTTGGACTCACACATAGATACCCACACATACAAAGAATTACATATCATTAAATCGTTTAATTAAAATTATATGTATATGTGTTATGTGTATATGCATATCATTTTTTTTTACTCTAATGGTGTCCAAGAATATGGATTGGGAGCTGTGTGTTGTGGTGGTGGGGGGTGTTACCTGTTGGATCATAGGGCCTTCTGTGTGTAGAGTCTTGTGTTGAATGATATGACACGTGGCCTTAAAGACCTTCTGTGAGCCATCAGGATATATGACTTAGTTAGGGCACTTGAAATTGAATTAATGAAGAGTTTAAATATTTGCTGTAAGCAGATTGTGTGACATTTATTAATACCAAGTCAGAATTTCATCCAAAAGGCAAAGTGAAGAAAGGTGGACCACTTAGTGTGGAGAAGTAGAACAAGCTAGAAATTGACTGGTCACTTCTGGTACAGATTTCCTTTATATTCCAGCATTCGTGGCCATCATCAGCTTCACGCTTCTTAGTTCTTTCCTTCCTGGCTTCCACTCTTAGGTTAAAAGAGAGCATGAGTGTATTTGAATTCTAACTCGTCTCCTTCAGCTCTGTGGCCTTGGGTAAATACGTTAAACTCTAAGCTTCAGTCTCTTCACGTGAAAAATTAAGGTCATTTTGAAATGTAAGGTGGGGTGACACAGAAGGACCTCGAAGGGTCCTGCCTGAGTGAGTACGCTTCTCTTGAGCCTCTGAACTTCCTCCCTTTACTTGGTTTACCCTCAGTGGGCCTCCTGCTCTTCCCTTCTAGTGTGAGACTGAAGCTGTTGAACTCTGAGTTATTTCCTCTTTGAGCAAAGAGGAACTTCACTTTTAGCATATTAAGGCATCTTTTTCTTTCATTCTAGCACAGCAATGATATTCAGAGCTCTGGTTTATGTGACGACTTCCTGTTTTCTTTTGTTTTTAAACCTAGAGCTTAACTTTTACAAGAAACCTTGATGATTTACTTTAACTGACATAAAAGACTGACTAACACTGGGAACTAACTGTCTGTCATGTGATTTGGGTTTGTAATGAGCTGTTCTGTGCTTTAGCAATGGCGTTAGGCTCCCCTTGCAGTTTAATAGTCAAGAATTTCCTGGAAGCTTTTGAAAGATGTCAAGACAGTAACATTTTGGACGCTCTAGTCTGATTTCATGTGAGCAATTAGAGAAAATTATTAAACTAGTTTTCCTCCTTCTAAAACCAAAGAATTTTTAGTAGTCTCTGTATATCTACTGTTACACACCCGAGTTTTATCAACACACCATGACTACTTTTATGACGTGTGAAAATGTTGAACAATGCGTCTGTTGGGTTACTTTCCTAATGTGTGGGCCCAATTGCATTTCTATTGTTGTCTATTTTCCTTAACATTAAAATAACCTTTCTTTGTTCGATTTTTTTTTTGAGTTATAGAATATACTGTTACTAATAAAACATTAAACAGGAAACCCACGGGGGACAAAAGGATATGTAGATGGTTAAGCTTCATGGCACACATATAAACAAGAGTATTTATAGCAGGGTTGTTTTATGTTTCAAATGGATAGTTTGTTAATGAGCACAAAAAGAAACCCAGTTTCTTAATTCCATCATAAAAGATTTTGAGAATTCTGGATTATTCTGAAAAATGTCCTTCATGTACGGTTTTTTCCTCCCAGTTGATTCCAGAAGAAATTGTTTGCATGTCTATTAAACCTACTTGCAGGTGGTTTGAATTGGAAAATGTAGATTCGTGGTTTTGAAATCTAGTTGTTTTTTAGATTTACTAAGAGGGAACTTGGTGAGTTACCAAATCTAGTTTCCCCAGAATCTTCTCAGTGAGACTTAGGCAAAGCCAAAATTGTGGACTGATAAAAAAACTTCCTGGGTGATTAGAATTTTTTTTCCTTCTCATTTGGGAGACATTTCTGAGATTAGTGCTGAGGAAGGGCGATACTCAACAGGAGACTTGATTGAGAGACTCTCTGGTGGGCAAGAAAGACCATGTACCTTTTCTTTTAAGTATAAAGTACTCCTTTAAGGACAGAATTTAAGGCCTTGAAATTCTACTCAGTTGGTATGAACTGAGGGGAATTTGAGACAAATAGCTTTTGTAATTGGAATGCACGCTGTGTTGTAATAATGTGCAAAGAGAAACAAAAACTTTCCTTAATGTAATGAGTTTCCATTATCTGCCTGGTCTTGAGTTTGTGAGTCTACATTGTTGGGATTTAAACTAGGGACTCAGGGGGTGTCATTTGCCCTGCACAATCCTGGCCCAGCAGCTTTCTCTTCAGCCTCCTCCTTTCTCTATGGGTCACATCAAAATATGTGCTGTCTGTGTGTACCTTTCTTTCTACACAGTGGTTTTCTTATCTCTGTCTTTCTTGGCTACACAGAAACCGCCCCCAATACCACACTGTTAATAGAAGCTTACACACTTACCAGAAGGCTTCCAGCTCTTCATTGCTCTTAGGAAGAAAGATAACTCTGAGATTGCTTAAGACCTTCCTTCCACCCCACCCCCATGGAAGTAGGCAAAGGATGGAAAAGATGGAAAGTTTTATAGAGAAAATAAAACTTCAACATATTTCTTTTTGAAAACTGAGTTGCTCTATCCTGTTAAAAAGATCAATAATAACAAGATAATTAGGTTGATTCTTAAGGAGGGGATTTCAAAATATAAAAGCTAATTAAAGAGTTCTCGCTCCATGTTTAGGTAGACTAAATTCTCTCTAGTTTCTAATTCCAGTTTATATCACTTCCTGTCTCTGCATAGTAAAAAAAACAACAACAACAAAAACAAAACCCACAGGAGTGTTCTCAGGAATGAAGGTGTGTCTGCTCAGAAATTAATTCTCCACAGCGGGAGGCCACCCCCAGTGGCAGCCTCCAGTAGCCCCTCTGATTCTGAGCACATCTCTTTCATTTCTTTTTTTTAAATCTTTCCCCTTTAGGGAGGGAGCTCATTTGGACAACTTTTTGAGGATGTCCTGTTTGCTTTTTGGAAGCTTCTAGAGTTTTCATTTGCAACTCTAAATGATGGCCGACAGCAACTGCAGATTTAGATGGTAAAAAAACGAATCATTAAAACAAATCACTCATCTCCAGTTCCCTCCTCTCTGTCCTCTCAAGGAAACTTCAACACAAAACCAATAGGAATGTGACTTTCCTAGGTGAGGTCTTCTATTCTTTCAGCCTGTTTCAAACTGAACTTTATTAGAGAGAGAGAGAGAGAGAGAGAGAGAGAAATAGCCATGTAAAAACAGAAGGGTTAAGGAATGTATTATTCATAAGCATAAGGAACACGAGAACCTGTTTTTCCGGAAGAATCAGGCTGATTAAATCATTCACTACACAAGCCTCTAGTTATTTATTTTTGTCTTTAGAATTACAGTACTTAGCTTTGTAATAAAGTGGACCTGATACCCATATTTGGTATGGCAGTTGGGAGTCAGATGAAGAATTATTTCATTTTACAAAAATTTTAGCAACTGAAGAATATAAATACTCTCCATTTAAGCATAGCAAACTTGCACATTTTTTTTATTCCTTGGGCTATCGTTTGAAAAAAAATCAAATTATTTTATGTAACCCTATTTCTTGCAGAGCCCCTTTAAGTAAAGAATAGAAGCAGCAGTCTAAGCTTTATTGGCCTATAAATATGTCATTATAGTTGGACTACATTTATATGCTTCGGATTGTTGTTTAAGCCAAGAAAATATGTCTCTACAGGTTGACTTTTTATTGAAACCCTTTGAGGCATACAACAAAATGTGTTTTAGGCCGAGGTTATTAAAACAGCATTTTCATTCTTCTGCAGCAGACTCATTGTCAATTACCATGCCGCAAACTGTCTGCGGATGGGCAGTTATGGATGGTCTTGTCTCTAAATGTGCTTTTAGAAGAAGAAATTTAAAAAGGGGAGACTGAACTAACTTGAGAGAAAGAGAGGGATGGAGGGAGGAATGGAAGAGAGAGAGAGAGAGAGAGAGAGAGAGAGAGAGAGAGAGATCTGCCTGCATTTAATGATGGCCAAATACTTGCTTCTGAATCCCATCAAGTGCAGGGCAGCCTCCCCTCCCTTCCCTGGCGGAGGTTTGGGGAGTAGACTGTATATTGGGTGGCCACTGGGAGATGTATTGGCGCTCCCTATGGATCTGTTGCTTCCTGAGAATACTCTGGAAGTCAGCACATGCTCGTGCCTTCAGGTTCTTTGTGTGTACAATGGGTGATAATATGCTCCTTGATTTATCGCATTACTCATGAAGGAGATCAATGGCAATCAATGGAGAATGGAGAATTACTGGTATCTACAGGAGCGTTTGTAGCACCGACATCTAAGGTGGTATTTTCATGATACTAATTATCAAAAGGAAGTCCTGTGTGGTTTAAGTAGTTGTGTTAACACCTAGGTTCACTTCAGTGTCCTAGACACCTGGTTTCTCATGAATTAGAGGAAGGATTGCTCTCCAGACTATGTTACCCATAGAAGACTATTATTAAGGTCTCTCAGTTTGTGTTTATCTCTTAATCGATCTAAATAATATACTATATACAATTAATGAATGCATTACCTATATATTCAAAATACTACATTACATATAGTTCTATATGATAATTGATATATTTTATATATGTGTGCTCTTTCATATTGTAAATTATATGACTTTCCTCTCCCTGAAAATTCTGTTAAAATAAGCTGGGCAGTATCATAGCCAGTAGCATAAGTGACTTCTCAAATAGTCCTTGTTCAAAAAATTGACCACAGCCTTTGCTTAGAAATTCTTGAGGCCTAGTATTTCAGACAGCTCTTTCAGATCATCTCTGAGTGTAGTATGTCAGGCTGTTTCCTGGAATATCGCAGGAATGGACTCTCATTCTTTGCTGTAGGTAGAAAGAAAAGACTTTGAAAGTTTCTCCACAGAAACATGTTAGGCTCCGAATCAGCTAATCAACTTGTTAGGATTGAAGTCTGCTTCTTATTAGGAAGATTCTCCTGTCCACCCACCCTCCCCTCCTTTCTTCTTTCTTCCTTCATGTACTGAAACATCTTCTGAAAACATTTCCTGTATATGCTGTATCTCAGTAGCTGGGCTAAACTGTTTTCAAGTGAAACTTAAGAAATTTCTTAGGTGATATATATTTGCAATATTCTATTTATGAATATTTTGAGAAATCCCCACAGAAAAACCTCACTGAAGCAATTTGGCCTTTATAATATCCTTAAGCTCAGTTGAGAAAGACATTTTTCCGTGGGCTTTTCTTACATGTCGTCCCACAGTATATTTGTGTTTGCTATGATTCTTTAAAAAATCTACTCATGGCACAATCAATCCTGGAGAAGCAGGCTTGTTTGAGTGTCAACGTGGTTCCTCCAGGGTCTGTGCCATGACACCTTAAAGTGACGACCCAAGGCACTTCAGCAGTACTAAGGAGCCTGGCATGGTGGCACAGGAATGGAATCCCACCAGTTGGAAGGTTCTGATTGGTTGATCATGAGTTTGAGCCTAGCCTGAACTCAGAGTGAATTCAAGGGCAGTTTGAGCTGTATAGTGTACAGTAAGACTGTCTCACAAAAGAAAAAGAACCGGCTGGTCCGAAGGCACATCGGGGAAGATACTTGCCTGATGATCTGCGTTTCAGTCCCTGAAGCATATACTGGAAGGAAAGAACCAACTACTGCAAGTTGTCCTCTGACTCCACACATGAAGCGTGCACACACATGCACACGTGCATGCACACACACACACACACATTGAATAAATGTTAAAAAGTGTTTGTTTTTTTTTTAAAGGGAGGGCACTTCAAACCTCCAGGAACCTACATCCAAGATATGCAATCTTTTGGGTACTCTGTGGCAGGGTAGAGTCTGGGAACCCATAAACTTGCAGCTCATAAGAAATAAGGTTACTCGTTTAATTTGAAAGCAAAATTCAGCTTAACTATCTCATTCATTTAATAGTTGAATATTGTCCTGAAATAATGTTAGAATGGACCCATAAAGTCTCCTGATAAGAAATATTCATCAATGGCGCCTCCACCAGCTATTACAGATGGAAAGGAAATCTCTGCCGAATCTCAGTATGGCTGAGTTGGTCAGTGGGAGATGACTGGCACTGCCATCCCTCCCAGAGCCCATTCCTAGTCATCATCCTTTCGTTTGGAAGTACCTAATGTCATTTACAATGATAAATCCTTTTATGATTCCAGTTTTGTTTCCTCTTTTGATGGTAGACTGGCGATGGACAGTCAACTGAAAAGAAAGTCATCAAACTTAGGAACTTGCCCTCATGTCTAAAGTACGAAGTCACAGAACTTTGAGGGTTTAGTCAGCACAGGTCACCAGCATTTACTTCTCAACTCTAGGAACAATGTAGGCCCTGCTTTTGTGGAGCTCTTTGTCAAGTTGTTGTGGCAGAGGGGACTTTCAGGGAGATGGGTCCACTTGATGTTTCTTCCCTGTTTCCCTTGAAACAGTCTTTGGTTCCCTTTGGCTAAACAACCCCAGCATTTCCAGTTCTTCCCCCGGATGTGGTTTGCAACTCCCTGACCATCCTGGTTGTTCATCGTAGTATACATTTGGGAGTTTCTATTACAACAGACCCCTCATTTACAGTGTACTGTTTTGCTAAGAACCCCCAGCCAGAGTCCAAGTGGCTTTTAGGGGGATAGAGACTAGCTTACCTTCATCACGTACAGCCACAGTTACAACAGCTGGCAGGCCCCAGCCACCACGAGCGAGGTGAGGAGACTCTCCGTGAAGTTGTACAGGCTTGGCATTTCTGCAACTCGAAGAGAAGGGGAAAATGCTCTTTCACCCGCACCCTCCTTGAGTTTACTACCCTGCCTTTTGTCTTGGGTTCTTCTTTCTACATACATTTATTGAACATCAGTACTTAGTTATCATTGAAATGCTGCTATGAAGCATTGTCAGACACTACCTTTTGGATTGCTGTAATCCCTATGATTACAAACTGCAACATGTACGTACAACTGTATACACTGGGTTTTGTCTCAGTTAGGATCCATGGGTGATGACTGTCCAGATGTCCAATTGTTTTATCTACTCCAACCAAGCTGGTGAAGGTAGCAAGTCTCTTCCATACCAAATGTGATGGTTACACACCTTCCTGGACTTCAGCTGCTCTCGGTGTTGTCATTGTTGCTTTGCAGTTTTGATTTCTCTGGTGTCTTTCATAGGTCAGATATGTGGTGGCTATTTTATGATGAGAACAGGATGGAGAGGACAATCGATTCACACTTTTGTTCGACTTCATCGGCAGCGTGTTCATTGTACTATGGGCTGTCTATGGGCTCAACCATCTTCTAGGAAGACAATCAGAGAGAAAAGAATGAGCGTAGATGTGTGGAATCCCCTTCTTATGGACCCCTTTGGACTCTGCTACGTACTTTGTGACTATTGAGTAAAAGTGCACAGACAAGGCTCCGCATTGTAGCAGTCGACTCCAAGCTGCCTTTGGGGACAATACTTTGCTGCTTTCTGTCTCTGGATGAAACACCTTCCAGGAACACTGTAAGGGAAGGATTTATTTTGCTCATGGTTCAGGGGTTCACTCCATCATTAATTCACCCCAAGGCAAGACATCACAGCCAACCAAAGAACAGAAAACCAGGGAGAAAGCCACAGAAGACAAGACCTGTCCTTCCCTGTTTCCTCTGTCTCAGTCCCATCCCTTCCCAACACAATGCCCCCACCTGGGAACAAGCATTTAAGACACGATCATATTCAGTCTTAACAGATAGAAATAGCTCTGTTGTGAAGATCAAATCTAACTGGCCCATTATGATCTGTTAAATCTCTCTTGAAAAAGTGTATCCCTGACCACTCATTGGGTGCACAGCAATCCCTCTTTTCTGTTAAGCCCATGATGCATTTATTTCATTATAACTCTCTGCCCTTTGGCCTCTCATATCGAACTACTGCATGATTACTAACAATAGACCACTGTTGCAACCCTTGTCACCTTCCAGTGCAGAACACATAGATCCTAGCTGTGAATTGACATGGGTTTTCCAAGGGTTTCGTGAACCTGTACTTGATTTGAGCTTTAGTCTTAATCCTCTTTAGTATTGACACTGATTCTTCTAAACAGCCCATTTATCTTTGAGAGTGCTTTAAATGTGAGGTTTTATTGCAAAACATTAGTTTCCCTAAATGTCAAAGATTCACTTCCCTTCTCCCCTCTGACATTATGTCTCGAAGTCTGTAGCTTGTACAGTTCACTGCAGAGGAAAGCTGAAATTTGGACTCTTAGCCCATTTTAATAAATATATTTATTTAGGACAGATTGAACAGGAATGGGTTTTGAAGGCTTTGCAAAGTGCTCCATGCGCTTGGGGGTTGCGGACAGTGCTTTCCGCAGTTACACAGCTCTGGGTGCTTTCCATTACTGACTTGGAGCGGTCTGTTCTCTCCCAGAGATCCCTCAGGCTGTCTTGCCTAGAACCTTCTTCTTTTGGATCTCCTCACTTGTTTTTTCAACTCTGAATCATTTTTACTGAGTCTTTCTTTATACTTCTAAGCATTTGTCAATACTGGTTCTCAGCTTATAGCAAGCCCCTTTCTTGGATAGTTCTAATCCCCCGCTGGATAAAATACAGATGTTACAGGCAAGCCTCCACTGAGCTCTGTAGTCCCTGCCTTCAGTTCTTCCCTTTTCATTATGATTCTCATTTGTTGCTCCTTTTCATATGGATGTTTCCCATACTCATCTTGGAATCATGAAGAAGTATATAAATTGCTTATTTGCCTCCAACCTAGAGGTGAGGGCTGCTGGTATTGTGGTGCGTGCTGGCCTCCATGTGCCAGTGGATAAACAGGTAACAGTTCATACTCACCCACATTTCCTCCGTGAAAATAGGATCTGCTTCGGAACTGCCCCCATCCCCAACTTTGTATAAATGCATCGTGACAACTCCTCTGTGTTGTAATTCATTATTTTTCTGGCTGTGCAATGTTTCACTGTTGAGATGTTTCATGCCCTAACTAATTATTGTTGGACATTTTGATGACTTCTGGCTCTGTGAAATCCTTAGAACTGTGTACATATCCATGACTGTCTGTACATTGGCAGAGGGGAGAGACGGCTAGTTTGAAGAATGTTGAGTGAGCCTTCCTTATCTGCCCCTGCCCCTCTGGAAACCTGCTCTAGCCTGACTAGTCCACCTGCTCAGTCTTTCTCTTTAGCACACGCAGCCTTTCACCTGCCTTCCAAATGCCCCATGTGCTTTGCCTGGCTTCTGTTTCAGGAATGCCTCTTCTAAGACTTGTACCTGCGGGAATTCTCCCTTTCCAGTAAGACTCACTTTAAGCTCCTGAAACCCTTGGCTGCAGAGTTCGTGCAGTTACCCTGCCTGATTGAGTGCTTATCACATTTAGTGTCTCCATTGCCTTGTTAGACACCTGAGTATGTAGGTGCCTACATAATGCAGACGTGTCTGTCTTATCTTCCCAGGGACAATCTGAGCTCTACTGAGTGGCGCTCTGACTTCAAAGCTATATACCTAGTAGGCCTAAGCCAATGTGGCTTTTATGATCAGCCTCCTCTGAAATCTCTGGCATTCTCCATTCTGGGTCGGCCCATGTGCATTCAAAGGGTGATTTGACTTTTGTTATAGCACTTCCCGACATACCCTGCGGTAGAGGGGCTGTCTCTTTCTGGTATTTAGTTGTGAACTTTAGGGGGAAGGTCTATGTAGTAATCAAACACCTGTCATTCCGAAAACTTTCTGATGAAGATTTTAATTTTTGACTTTTTATAACAGGTGAGTTTATTTCTGTCTCTTGATCTGCAGTTTGCATCATACACGCACATACAAATATCAAGCTTATCTTTGATTTGTGAAATACAGAAAGATAGCAGCATGAACTCAGAACTATTGAATTATCCTGTTTTGAGAGACAGTTTAAATATGATCTAGGCTAGGCTGAGGATTGGTGGTGGTCCTGGAGGCTGGGGATACAAGTGTGTGTGTGTGTGTGTGTGTGTGTGTACATTTTACGTATTAATACTGGCACTTGTTAATGTCTCTCTTCCTCAAGAGAATCTTTTTTTTTTTTTTTTCCTGCTTTAGATTTATACCAGAGACAAAACTGTTCAGGGAAATAAACAAGTCCAGACTGGACTTGCCCCGCCTTATCTTTCTTTATTATCAGCTTGTTTGCAATCTGTCTGATTTTTAGGTGACAGGTTATTAAGGAGATGGCTTTAGCGCGACATGTAATGCTTCTTTTTCTAGACAATTGCACTGTGGTAATTCTCTCCCTTAAAATGGTCACTTGCTAATCGTGCTGGAAGACAAGCTCCACCTTCCAACTACCTAGTTTAGTCCTTGGGCTCACAAAGAAAGTACTCTATTAGGCCCTGTAAAAACAAAGCTTCCTGCCTGGCCCTATTCTCTCAATGAGAAATAAAACATTGTTTTCATAGTCATGCTGACAGTAAGGGAGAGTTCAAAGCATGATGAAACATGTACTTTTCTAGTGGAAAAAACCTATGGTTACCTGGCTAATGACCAGTCACGTGATGGCTGTGTGTGTAAATATAGGCTTTGCACATGTGCGGCCTCTGTATGGTTTTTTTTTTTCCATTATTCCTTTTTTTAAAATGGAGAATGTTTGTTTTGGGTCCTTATTGTTTTGCAGTAATGTTTTCAATCAAAGATTTGGAAGAATGGGTAAACACAGAAGTTACCATGTGAGAGAAGCTTCTTTCAGAGAGCTATGCTAAGTTATATTATAGACTCTCTTTCTCTCTCTCTCTCTCTCTCTTGCTCTTTCTCTCTCTCTCTCCTCCCCTCCTTTCTCCCTCTGCCATGGACTTAAAAGAAAGACTTTCTTATTTCAAAACCAAAAAAAAAAAACAAAAAAGAAGCTGGGTGTCGTGGAATATGCCTTTAATCCCAGCACTCAGGAGGCAGAGGCGGGCCAATCTCTGTGAGACAGAGGCCATCCTGGTCTACATAGTGAGTTCCAGACCAACTGGAGCTACATTGAGACCCTATCTCAGAAAGACCAAAACCAACCAAACAAGTAAACACAAGAGACAAACTTGCATTCAAATCCATGCTCCATAAGCTGCATGATCCTGACATTTTAATTTTGCCTTGATTGCTTCTCTATAAAACAAGGACTCTGGTTAGATTAGAGCGTGTGTAGGAGGTGCCGGCACACAGTGAGTGCACTTAGTTAATAATTTTCATTTCCTTTTCCCTTTCATTTACAAAAATAAACCCTCTGAAACACCCCGCACACCCCAAAGTGTAGCTGACAGTTAGTTGCAAGTAAAAAGAACACCAAGATGTTAATAGACAACACTGATGAGTGATTTTACTCTCAACACACAAACATTCGTGTTCGCTATTGTAAGGCCCTGAGATGAATTCATGACTGAATAGACAGTTCTCTAGGGGGTACAGACAGACCTCAGAGTTCTTCTGAAGTGCTTTTAATACGATTTTAACGTCCTGACGGCAGGTGCTGTCCTGCGCACGACCTGCCAAGCTTTGCCTCTGATCACTCTTCCTTCACAGTGAGCGCTTGACCCTGCTTGCCCAGAATATTGCTGCCTGGAACTCAGAATGTATTTTGGAGGATCACGTGGGACATATGTGTATTGCTGGCCTCCTTGGATGTTTTTCTGGCAGTGAACTGACAGTTCTTGGGGTTTACTGGATCATCATATCAGTAGCTGTGTGAATATACTTGTGGGTTTGTGGGAAGGGACAGTCCCAGCGGGAACTCTCTTGTGTCCTTGAGGTACTTAGTTATTCCAAAAGAAACCAAACCACACTGATGTGGTCACCATGTGGGGTGCTGTTTCTGATGGAGGGTATGGACGAGAATTCTCCATGTGTGTTAGAATAACCTGCCTGAGGCTGTGGTAGCAAGCATCTCAAAACCTTAATGGCCTACCACAATGGAAGCTTCTTTCTCAGGTACAGTTCATCTGGGACGTACAGAACTCTCCAGAAGAGACTTCCTCTATAACTGCTCTACACTGGGCCAGCATGTTAACGTGTGCTGTTGTGTTCAACATAGACTAGGGGAGGCAAGCAGAGGTTGGAGGTTGAGTGTTAGCATGTATCCCTTCATTCCCAGTTCATTCATTAAGTGATCTACTTGGGGCCCATGTCTTACTTCAAGGAAGTGGGGAGTTCCTACTACATTCTTGGAAGCAGAGGAGGACTTGGATGCAAACATTCGTAATCTCAGACATGCATTTAGGGCAATGATGAATATCACAGGATCGTGAAATCTCAGGGTTGAAATGAGCCACAGAGAATCCACTTACAAGGTTCTAATTACGATGTTTCCTGCATCTACTATACCCTAAATGTCCCCAGAAATCTCTAGAAGATCATTTTTTTCAAGGATTGGAAATTCATTACTTTCTGAAAGAGCTCTACTCTGTCTGTCACAACACTTTCTAAGAAATTTTACTTTTATTTATCTATTTATTTAATTATTTATTTATTTATTGTTTATCTTTTTGAAACAGGGTCCCCGTCAGCTGGCCTGGATCTCTGGCTTTGTAGACCAGGCTGGCCTAGATCTCACAGAGATCCACCTGCCTCTGCCTCCTGAGTTCTGAGATTAAAGGCATGAGCCACCGCACACGGCTCAGAAATTCTTTGTTTTGATGAATTTGAACGCTGTGATAGTCACTGTATGCCATTGTCTCTACTAATATTCTTGTAGTGAATTCATAGAGAACACATAAAATATTTCTTGTTCTTGATGATACTTAATGTTTGGATGTGCCTGCGTCTCTTTGCATGGCTCTCTGACTCCACCCCGAGCTTCAGCCTCTGCAGGGCGAACCTCCTCAGTCCCCATTCTTTAGCCCTTGTTCTGTCATTTTTAGTTCTTTCACCTTTCTGGTGGTCTTTATTCAAAGATATACGAGTTTCTCGAAAAGGTGGAGCCGGATGTGTAACAGATGCCTGTAATCTCAGCACTGAGGAAGTTAAGGCAGAAGAACTTCATGAGTCATGGCTAGCCTGAGCTACACAGAGCTCAGAATTGAAAAAAAAAAAAAATCAATGTTTTCACCTTAATTTTACATTCTGTGGAAGACGTGTAAAGGGTGAGCCTGGCAGCAATAAGGCCCTCTTCACTTTCGCTCTGATCCCGCTCTTCCCAGAGGCAGTACATTGTTAGTGATGCTGTTGTGGGGGTGTTAGGGGGGAATCAGTGTTACTAAGAAAGCAGAATCTTGCTGCAAGCTTTATCTTGCAACTCCCATTGTCATGATTGAACAGGAGCCTTGAGTCCCGGGTGCACTGTGGAGCCACCAACCACAGACACCTCTGGAGCATCTGAAATGAGACTGTCATGGCTGAGAGACTGCATTTAAAATTCTAATTTACATTCATCTCAATTATTTTTTGAGACAGGATCTCACGTAGCCTAGACTGGCCTCAAGCTCACTATGTAATCCGTATAACCTTGTATGCCTGGTCGCCCTTGCTCTGCCTCTCCAGTGCTGGGATGATGTGTGTGACAACACACCTGGCTTCATTTTAATTTAAAACTAAAATCTAAAGCAGCATGATTTTTTTATTATATGTAACTTTACCACCTCAGTAGGGCTAGTTATCGTAGCATACCATGGAGCTATCCCAGCAATGGAAAATTCAGATACTCTAGATTTCTATATCCCAAATTTCAAAACCATACACTAACAAAGAATGTACTTCTCATTGATAGTATTATATTGATCACATGTTGGATTTTATGTAGTGGATTTACTAAAATGTATTGTTACAGATAAGTTGAACATTTCACTTCTTCATGGGACTGAGAAAACATTGAAGTTTATGGAACTCACTTTATATTTGTCTTGGACACTGCTGATCTAGAGAGGTTTGGCCCAGTCTTTTCTTTTGAAGTAGAGTCACTCTTTTATAGCTTGAGTTAATAGTAAGGCTCAGACCTTCTCTTTTCTGAAGAAAGAGTGCAGTCTGCCTCCAGGAATTCATGGTGGAGTAGGGCAGACAGATAGAAAGATGTTATAAGGCAGTCCTCAGCCAATGCACAGATCAGGGTGTAAAGAAATCAGGCTGGGAACATGGAAGAAGGTTCTGGAAAACGTATCACGCCAGTGAACAAATTTATAAATGCGTAGAGCAGGAGTTCTGTGCCATGTCTGTCTGGAGTACATGATTGTTTAATAAATAGAAAGATCCCCATCCAGCCCATCCTTTCTGTTCTTCAGGATGTTAGTGGAGATGGCAGATGTCATGGCCATCTCTGACTTGGATTTTATTGAAGGGTCTGTTCATCCCAAAGGAACTTGGACTTGGCTCAGACTTGACTTTCCAGATGAAAATGGCTGTGCTTCATGTTAAATACTGACCGTTCATTGTCTTTGGTAAACGCATCATGGTGGGCTGGGAAATGGAGATGATTGGTAGAGTGCTTGGCTAGCTAGTGTAAGGCCCTGCATTCACACAGTTCTGCAAAATAAGTAAATACAAACAAATTTCAACTCTCAATGGCTTCTTATCTGTCCCGCTGGCAGAGAAAACACATGTTGCTCACTCTTTGTTGAAATTCACAGTGTTCAAATTCCTAGGGCTCAAACTGTGCTGAGATGTTGAGGTGACAATAATTAAGATTAAGTCTCTTGTTGATTTATTCATTTGGATTTATTGAGTTTTACATGTGGCAGGACTATGAAGACTCCCCTGCCCATGTGCGTTCTGGCAGCACATGGCTGTCCTTTGCATCTCAAGATGCCGCGAGTCTTTCATCTTCTCATTGGTTGTCCCTGATTTATCACAGCAATATTTTCATATCATATTCTTAGGATACAAGCTAAGAGAAAAGTTGGCAATTTTAGATCACACATGATAGAACTTTTCCATGAAAATGTCAACTTTCTGCTTAGTTACATTATTCATGGTTGTAAATGGGGCCAGTGTGGTTGATCAAGCCAATTCCTATGAGACAATTTCTCCCCAAGGCAGTGTTAGTGGTAGAGCTCGTAAAAGCATGGAATTCACCTTGGGCAGAACTTTCTGGATGAATAAGATTTCCATCTCTGCCTTGCGGGTGAAGGTGGGAATGGTACTGGTCCCAGACAGTAGTGGACAGCGGGGTGAAGGTGGGAATGGTACTGGTCCCAGACAGTAGTGGACAGCGAGTTCAGAGTTGGGCAGGTACTTGCCACCTTTACCCCACATCCAAAACAAAAACAAAACAGTCAAGCAAACAAACAAACACAAAGGCTGTTAAACTGGCAAGATGTCTTTGCCAGTAAAGACACTTGTGCAAGCCTAAGGACCTGGGTTCAATCCCTAAAAACCATGAAAAGTTGGAAAGAGAAAACTGATTCCAGAAAGCTGTCCTCTGACCTCCACATGTGCACACCCTCCCTTCCCAGCACACACCACAATAATGATATTTTTTAAAAATCTATAACTTAGTGTATAAGTGAAGCACCTGAATGTCCTTCTGGAAAGTAACTGAGCTCCTGTGTTCTTAAGAACAGATGCAGAGATTTTCATGGGATCTCACCCTTTCCCAAATTTTCATGTAGAGCTCCCCAGAGAAAGTAGAAATGCACATTGGTAGTCATTGGTAGCAATCACCTGATTCCAAAAAGGGTCTATGATGATTGGATAAAAGATTGTTAAATACTTTTCTTAAAGCCAAATTGTTGGCCAGGCATGGTGGCACGTGCCTTTAATCCCAGGACTGAAGAGGCAGAGACAGGCAGCTGTTTGAGAGACTGAGGTCAGCCGGGTCTCCATAGTGAGGTCCAGGCCAGTCAGTGCTACAAAGTGAGATCCTGTCTCAAAAACACCAAAAGTAAAGAAAAGCAAGCTAATGTATCAGTTACACTTCTCTCTACAACACTGTTCAAGCAGCTCAGCTAAATTCCATTTTGTTTATTTCCTATAAGCAATGCACATGTGGTGAGGAAGACAGACAGCTGAGGCTCCTGAGCCCGGGAGCTCGTTCTTTGGAGGGTAGCTTGGGTACTACAACAAGCTAAGGAACCTCAGAAAACATTAATGTCCAGAAACTCTGAGTGATATTTGATATTGTCTCAGCCAGGAGCTGCCTGCTAAAATCAGTACATGTACCTCGGTTAAGGACTGCTGGGTTCGTTTCCTTTAAAAGTACAAATCCAACATGTCGTGAAGAACAAAACAAGGATAGTGTGTGCTCACCCATGGTCCACATAGTAGGGCTTTCATGTGACAGACACACACAGTGGGAGGGAAGACATGCCTCGCCCTCACTCACTTCCCTTTTAGATTCTCAGACGGTGGACAGCAGGTGAACAGTAGGTCAGGCTCGTGCTCTGCCGTCCTGTGGGCTGAACATGCTGTGTGCATGTGTCCTCACTGGTTACCTCTACTTTGGAATGCTCAAAAGAGACTGGCAGTGGTGGCAAGTCTTTGGAAACACCTTTTGGTAGAGTGACCTTTACCATGGGCACACGTTCTATGGCTTAATTTTTATACTCAGGTTTCATAAAATGAGGCGCACTTGCAAGCTCTTCAGAAGTCCTTTTTCTCTCCTAGCGGAAATCTGTTTATCATGGGACTCAAGCTCACATTCACTACTCTAAATATTTATAAAGCAGTGAGTTTGCATCTTTTATATGGGGAGCATATTGTTTTCCATCTCAATTTGGCCTGTTTTTCTGTGAGCATCAATTTAAAAAAAATTTTTTTTTTCCTGAGCAGGGCCCTATCTGTCACCAACCAAATTTAAATATTTTCAGGGAAAGGAATGAGTATGCCCCCTCTTCTCCATCTTTTAAAAGCAGTTTTTTTAGAATTTGACTGTACATCACAGGAAGTGATAGTGCACACCTTTAATCTCAGCACTCGGGAGGCAGCGGCAGGCAGATCTCTGAGTTTGTGGCCAGCCTGGTCTACATGGTGAGTTCCAAGCCAGCTGCAGCTACAGGGAGACCCTGTTTCCAAAAGACAAAAACAAAATAGAATGTATGTGTACATGTGCAAGTGCACACATACGTATGCATACACAACACACATATGGAAGTCAAAGGACAGCTCTGCGGAGTCAGATCTCTCCTACCTTTACGTGGGCTCCAGGGATTGAACTCAAGACTCTAGGCTTGCATGGCAGGAGCTTTTACCTGCTGAAGCTTCTCACACTCCAGCCCCTGCATCTCTTCACTGAGCACATTGTCTGGCATGACAATGTGTTGCAGGGATGCCTGGATGACTAGTATTTAACTCTTTTGCATGGCGGCATCATAATGTAATGGCAGCAGCCTGAGGTCTGACGGGATTCAACCTGAAACTCAAATCCTCATTTTCTAGCTTCATGGCCTCCAGCAAGTTGCCGAGTTTGAGTTTTGTCACCCATAAAATGGGTGTAATAATCTTGTCTTCAGAGGGCTGTCACAGCACTAACATAGCACACTGTGCTCCCGATGCTTGGTGCATGTCAGGAGCAGCAAACAGCTTGATAGGTAATGCTAGAACTGTGAAAAGCTGAGGCCTTACCTGGAGAAACCCTGGACTCCCATCATTTATAAACCCACTTCACAATATGTTG
The DNA here is from genome assembly GCA_035773235.1 of Eospalax fontanierii. Classification (NCBI taxonomy): domain Eukaryota; kingdom Metazoa; phylum Chordata; class Mammalia; order Rodentia; family Spalacidae; genus Eospalax; species Eospalax fontanierii. Next base: position 6,463,753 of record CM069540.1, read on the forward strand.
TGATATTAACAACTGACAACTTATTATTTACTTAACTTATCTTTATTTAAACTGATCTTTTGACTTAAATGACTATTGTAAATAGGAGATTCCATATCATGGCTGCTAATGGAAAATCTCTATGGTTTGCTATAAACAAGAGTGAAAGTAAAGCCATGCTTCTTTAAATATATAAATATGTTTACTGATATGCTACGTAAAGTTGACCACCTAAAGTGTATTAGTTACTTTGCTATGACAGCAACTTACAGGAGAAAAGGGCTTATTTTGGATACAGTTCCAGAGGGAGACAGTCCATCATGGCAGGAAAGACACAGTAGCATGAGCAGGTAGCCAGCCCAGCAGTCAGGAAGCAGAGAGAAAGAACGGGAAGTGGGGCCAGGCTCCGAAACTCTGTCCCTGGGATGTGCTCCCTCCAGCAAGGCTCCACTTCCTAGAAATCCCATAACCCCCACACAGCACCACCACCCGGGACCAAGCACTCATACACATGAGCCTAAGGGGGACATTTCATACTCAAATAGCAATGCTTGGGTACCACTAGTGTATCCCATACTTAAGTCACCTCCTTTGAGACTTTTCTCAAGGGCAAAAGCCTAACCTTGGTGATGGATAGCAACCAAGGTCGCATGGGAGCCTGTGGACAGCAGGCTGTAAAGGCTCAAACTTAACTGTCCCAAATGAATCTATTCACTCAGAAGTAAAACTCCCACCCAGATGTGAAGTCTAAATACTTTCAGGATCAGAAGGTTAGGGTAGAAGCGGTAAAACAGGAACAGGAACCTTACCTTCAGGATGCCTGAATTCTAACAGCTCCGTACTCTGCTCCTGGCAGGGACTAGAGAACTTTTAGAATCTCAACTCTAGGCAGTTTATGAATGCAAACATCTCAGAGTGGGGAAAAGAGTTGTTGGTATGATTACGTATGTGGTCTGGATTCGAAATGCCCTCCATGGATTCATATGTCAAACTCTTGGTTGCAATTAGCAGGGATTTTTTAGAACATTCTGGAAACTTTATAGATTGAGTCTAGTTGGAGGAGGTTGCCCACTGGGACATACCTTTGAAGGCCATGGTTAACCTATGCTCTCTGTATCCTGTTCACAAGGAGATGAAGACCCTCCCCTTCAGTCAGGATGATCTTTGTCCACGTGCGTGGGATCAGGCCATCGTGGGCTGAAGACTATGAAACTATGAGCCAAAATAAATCCTCCTCCTTTTAAGTTGTTTGTCTCAGCTATTTTGGCCACAGCTTATGCAAGAGTAATTAATGTACTACCCAAACAGTTGTTGCAAACCGGAGTCCTGGGTATGTCTTATTTCTATACAAATTTACCTAGCCAAAGGTGATTTGCTGAGACTGAGTCACTCACAATGACTGATTTGGAACAACTCACTTGCTTGAAGCATGGAGCTTAAACTAAGCAAAGGAAGTCTACACAGACTCAAATACAAGGGAACATTAGCAGCAGCACACAGAATAAATACAGGTGAAGGCTCACATCTGGGTCTTGCTGTGTAATTGATAAAAGCTCAAGGCCCATTTGGGATTCCCCTCATGGTCCCCTCTCCTCCCCTAATTATTTAAGCACACACGGCATGTTTGAGGAGGCCATGGGCCCACCGGTAGTCTGAACATGACATGTGGCTTGAGAAATAGGTCTCAATGCATTTGCCAGACATTATGACTCCAACAATGTTCTGAAGTCCATCTTGAATTTGATTGCGCACCACTCTGTTGTTACCGGGGAATGAAAACATCCTCAGCCAAGCATTCCACCGCAGGATAAAACACCACAGTTCAGCCTGCAGATGCCGTAATGATCAAGGAGTCATTAAATACATAGTATTAGAAACTATCTGGCAATAAACCCCTAAAGTTTGTACTAGAACATCTTTTCCTCTCCATGAGCAGGACTCGAAATCCATTGAGTAATAGCCTTAGTTGTCCAAAATGCATTAAGTCGCCAAAAAAGCATTTATGATCTTAGAGTGAATTATTGGTAATTATGACTTACAAGGCTATAAATAACTACATGTAGGGCACCTGGTGATGTCATAAGAAACCACAAGAGATGCTGGAGTGGTTTCTGATGTTAGCAGAACCTTGACAAATGTTTACAGCAATATTTGTAGCTTTTGTTTATTTTTTTCAATTGGGAGGAGCAGGTGACTGGTGTTTCGCCAAACAATATGTGTATTTCTTTTCTGTTGGAGTCAATGGAGGGATTTTGGCTGAAATGGGGCCCTGTGTTTATACAGTAATGCATGATATGACCACCTCAGGAAACAGAATACATTTGGTAAAATTCCCTCCTTCCTGTCTCCCTTCTTTGTTCCCTGATATCTCAGTGAATCTTCTAAAGTGAGAAAAGATGATGTAGAAGTTGCCTTGGCCCCTGATTAGCTGATTTCTCTCTTATTAAATATTCTAGCATTATGTGTACTATCAGGGTCTTTGTTCCCTCTTCCTGGTACCTCCTGGTCTGTTTATGGAGAAAATCTTGAAAGGAATATCAGTCCATACTGGCCTTCTAGCCTCAACTTTGAGGCACAACCAGGGTGGCTAGTTACCGAGGCAGCTGGGCAAGAGCTATCCAGAGCTCAGCCTTAGGACATCTCAGCCTCAGTGAGGACCCAGAGGACAGCCAGGCGATACCCTGGCTGGAATCTCCTATAGCCTAGCTTGGAAGAACATCCTTTCTTTGAATAAGGGACTAGACCATATCTTGTAAAGCCTGTGAGTCCCACAGAAGGTTTCACAGAAAACGGTGCATGGTGAGTGTTGGTGGCGATGACGACTGCTTGCTGCCCCCTAGTTCCATTCGCTCTTGATTTCAGGAGACTTCATCTCTGAACCCCTTCTGTATAAATGTACTAGGTTGTCAGTATGTAGTACATACACACCCTGGAAGATGAATGACCCAGGCAGCCAGCCCCAGGCGTAGTGGTATTAGCAGTGGTCAGTTAAAGGAACTTCATTGCCAATACCCAGGTGCCTGGAGTCCAAAACACTGCCAGGATCTGCTCCAAAGTCATTTTGCTCTTGTGCCCTTCTTCTGTGGCCCCCTTGTCCCTTTTAAGTCTGAAACCTTCCTGATCTTGAAATCTGGGGTCCATTATAGATTCCAATGTACGGGAAAATCACACGGTAGGGGGGTGAGGTAGGCTCTAATTACAGGCAGGCTCTTATCAGCATGGATCCAGAGCAGGGCTAGAGGGGCACCTGGAAGCCCTCCGGTGTTCTGGGAGCTAATCCTTCAGTGTCTGGACGCACCTCACAAGGGAGGAAGAAGTAGCAGGTCCTGGGAGGCGGCGCTGGGGCAGCAGCTATTTACTGTTTTAACCTGATGAGGCTTTGGTGTAAGCAAAGGGAGGGCTGTCCTTGCCGCAGCAGCCTCAGGGTCACTGAGTGACTGCAGAAGTGGAGTCCATCTAGACTCTGTATGTAGCGTACTGAAATCCCACGCTATAATGCTTAAGTGAATAGTGCTCTTCAATATGCACCAACTAAAAATAGTTTCATCTGCAGTGTGAACATAGTTTCATATTTATACTAGCATCTGGCCTAAGGAATTCAATACTCCATTCTTTAAATAGCTCCACTTGGCTCTGGAATACTCTGTGATGAAAATCTCTCCGAGTCAAACACCTTGTTTACACAGCCCTGTTTAAATACAAACAAGCTCCCTTTTAAAATGCAGGAGAATATTAATTTGGGAGTTACTGGTGCTTTCGGTTGTCTTTTGGGTGGGAGAAAATGGGGACTGAACAGAGAAGGAATTTAAAACAAAGCCATTTTGGAAAAGGTTTCTGAGCTCTGTACTTGTTTGTAAAATTTAGGAAACTACGTTTGATTCACAGACATGTAAGTCCTGCCTGTGAGCCCGGAGTGACTTCCACACCACCGTGTGTAGAGTGAGCAAGGGTGAAAGTTCTCGGAGCTGAAAAATTTATATCACTGCTAATACCCAAGGAAAACAGAAATGCAACCCTAGATATGCTTTAACTTTTCTAGCAGCAAGGCTTTGGGGCCGGAAATCATTTGGCAACAGGCAATGAATGTGCTTTTGTCAGTCTTAGGGGGGTACTAATGGTTAGTCCCCATGAAGGAAAATGTGAAAATACCACACTAAAAGGTAAACATTATGAAGAGGTGGCTAATGGTTAGCTGTTACAGTCCAAAGGGGCAGGGGATTTTTTTTTTTTATAGTTTTAAGACCCTTGCCTAGCCTTTATTGAAAGAACATTGTATATCTAGTAACATATTTCAAGTCTATATAGCTTTTGAACTCCCTTCTCTAAGACACTAGGAAATATTCTTCACCTCTCTCTCTCTCTCTCTCTCTCTCTCTCTCTCTCACACACACACACACACACACACAGAGTAGAATCAGGGAGGAATTTTAAATGGATACTGATTTTGATGTTATCTTAAAGAGCAAGGACAGTTTATAAAGATCTAATTCATGAATCCATAGAGTGGGATGTAACAGTGATGCATCTAGGACCTGGAGCTGCCCTTGCAACCATCCAGAAAACTAGCAAATGCCCAGGACGGTGGGATTGGTCCCAGGCGTAGGGACCTAGCGTTCGGACTTCACGGCTACGAAACAGACCAGTCTCTTCATGACGGGATAGCCTTTATTCATGTACACTAATTTGTACACACACAGAAAAAATAATAAGAATGATCTTTTTTTTCCTGTTTATATAACAAAAATGGCTTCTTGGAGTCCCTAGGACTCCAGATTTACAGTGTAGATTAACTACTTCAGTAAATAAAAAAATGTCAGCACATCACTAGCTACTGAAATGTCAACATCTGAGTGTATTGGAGAGGCAGAAACATAGTCTTGTTTTTAGTCATTGATGTTAAAATTAGATTTGAAGCCATAATCTCAAAGGTAGGCCAGGGGTTGTTTTTCACAGTCCAACAAAATCAGTGCTTCAGCTGAACTAAAGTGTGTCTGTTCTCTGGAAAACATTGAAATGTCTTCATTTAAACATCACTTTCATTTTTCACCAATGGTACTTTTCTAGATAAAAATCTAATCTTATTCTAAATCATCTTTATAAAATGGTTTTCCCCCATTAGAAATGTAATAGGTTTGTACTGCAGGAAGCAAAGATATGCAAAAAGGAGAAATAAAAGTCATCCCCAGCTCGACCACCTAGAGGCTGTTCACAGTTCAGTTCTAGTTACCAGTCTTCCTGATACCAACACATCCCCGATTGTAAAGCTGCATCATTGACTCCACAGCACCTTTCAGAGAACTGGAAGCAATGGGGGATTTTAAGATACATACGGATTTCACATCGTTTAAAGGTCCTGGAGTGACAAGGGGAGATTATGAAATCTGTTCTTTTCCTTTTTCCATTTTTATGTGTGTGTGGTGCACATGCATGTATGTGTGCACAAGTACTCACAAGCCTATGGAGGCCTGAGGTTGATGTTGGGAATCACCCTCTTCCATCTCGTTCCTTGAAGCTGAGTCTCTCAGTCAAATGCAGAGCTGGACCATATATCTAGTGGCTAGAGTGCTTGCTTTAGGGATCCTGGCTCTGCCTGCCCAGGAATTACAGATGGGTGCCACACCCACCCGGCATTTACCCGGGTTCTGGGCATCCTAAGTTCACACCCACCTGGCATTTACCCGGGTTCTGGGCTTCCTAAGTTCAGTCCTCATGCCTATGTGGCAGCTCTTTAACCACTGAGCTGTCTCCCCAGCCCTGTGAAGTCTACTTTAAAAGGCTAGGCCTGATCTACCTTTCTCAGAAGCCATATCTCTCCCTGGGTCCCCAGTACCCCTAGTCTGAGACTCCCTTTGTCTGACAGTTAGACATGGGAGGAACTGCAATAGTGCAGCAAGATCCCATTTTATTATCCACTGGAGTAGCACAGACTTGACTGTTCTCCCTGCACCTTCCTTACCTTATATAGCCATGTGTTTCACTTTTTTCCACATACTCTGAAATCCTTCCTTCTCTTCTCTCTTCTCTCTTCTCTCTTCTCTCTCCCTCTCTCCCCCCCCTCTCTATGTCTCTCTCTGACAGAATCTCATGTATACCAAGCTGGCCTCAACTTCACTATATAGTTAAAGATGACTTTGAACATCTCGGGGGGAGTTTGCCTCTGTTTCTAGAGCGCTGGTATTAGAGGCTTGCACCGTCACACCCAGTTTATATAGTACTGAGGGTTGAACCCAGGGCTCTGTGCATACTAGGCAAGCATTCTATCAACTGAACCACATCCCAACCCTGAATTCTCTTTTTATATTGGACCAAATACCATGCCTTAGCTACATCTACGCACAGGGGCCAGTTCCCCTGTCACACCCCACAAGGAGAGGTATAAGTGATTTTCCTACAGGAAAGCTCTCCAGATCCTTGACAGGCAGTTCTCTGTTATTTGTGAGAGGTCTTGAGATCTTCCTGGGTCCTTTGGCATCTTCCAGTTTTGAGGTCAAACATCTCTGCTGCTTTCAACAACAATATTTGGAACATCCCTCTTCCATCCCTGAGGTTCAGCCGCCCACTGCTCATGGTAAAACACCATAGACCCTGAATACTTCCCGACCAAGTGGCATAATAAAAACTAATGTGTTCTGAGTCCTGGACCTGTAATTCCATAATTCTGCCCATGTTTCATGGTTGCCCAATAGTAACAGTCTCTGTTGGCTCATATAGGAATTACAGTTAGCTAAGGAAATCTATTTGGTTTTTTTTTAAATAAGTGTAAGACTGCGCTTTCTCCTGTTGGGTTTAGTACTTCCTTCAGGTCATTTGTCAGAGCATTTGCCTTTGATTCACGCACCTTTGGGTTCTAGCTACTGTGTTCTTCCAAGTTTGATAATGTCCTGTATCTTGACTCAAGTCATGTTGATTAATACAAGCAAACTCCCAAACGCAGGCTGCTTGGCTCCTCCTTATGTTTTCCTGATTCCACATGGGTTGCTTCCTAAGGTGGAACTTCCTCACCAGGTTCCAGGTGTCTTACATGAAGCTTGTCATGACAGCTGATATGTGCATTATGCAAGGCTCTCAATTTGAAGAAAATTTTCAATTAATCCACTGATCACCAGTGAACCACTTGTCCACCCTTCCTCCTTCAACTGCCGCCAGACATGTCTGTACCTGGAGCAAAGGAAAACACGTAATATGAGACAGCACCGTGGATCCAGCTGGAGCTGGTTCCCAGTACCTGCACCTTAGACCAAAAGCATCCTTGTCTGTCAGCCACATGTTCGGTTCCATAATGAAAGCAGAGCAGGTTGGTGGATACATGTGCGTCCCTCAGAGAGATGACTTCTCCTGTGTGGACAAACCACACAAACATGTAACTCAGTTTGTCCCTTTCCAAGCAGATGTTTTTCAATAATATGACAAGTAAACACGGACTCACGCATTCCTGGCCTGCGTGGCTGATGCCTCTGTGGATGAGTGTACACGTGCAGCAGAAAGGGTAATATGCTGGCACTTCTCTCCCATGGACTATTAGAAGGGAGGTCAGTAGAGGAGAGGTCCCCGTCCGCAGAATAGTTCTTAGAAACTCCTGGCTTGGGGGTGTCTGGTCCTTGGTGCAGGAGCCCCCCTACCTACACGTTCTCACACTTATTTACCCAGTCCTTGGTACATTCCATAAACACCTTAAGGGCCTTTGATGTCCAGAGCCCATTTTAGTTCCTTCAAATATTCTTGAAAATGCTCATTTTCTTACTGTATGGCAATGTTGGGGTGTCTCACTTCATGAAAATCACCTAGGTAGGAATTTGTAGGTACAGGAGCTAGAGAGATGGCTTACCAGTTAAGAGCACAGGCTATTCTTATAGAGGACCCAAATTTGGTTCCTAGTACCTGTATAGGACTCACAACCATCTGTAATTCCAGCTCCAAGGAATCTAACACCCACTTCTGGTCTCTAAGAGACTTGCATTCATGTGCACATCCACAGACACATAACTAAAAGAAAGAAAAGCAAGGGATGCCTTTAATCTCATCCTTCTGGAGACAGAGACAGGCAGATCTCTGAACTGGAGGCCAACCTGGGCTACATAGTGAGTTTCCAGCCCACCAGGCTTACATAGTGAGACTTTGTCTCAAAAAAAATTGTAGATATATTTGTAAGTTTATCTAATGTTCTACAACAATAAGAACAATAATAATGGTAATAAGAGTGATATAGCAAGCCAACACACACACACACACACAGAGATGTGTGGGTATTGGTCGGTATCTAGAGACACATGCAGATAAATAATTATTTCACACAGCATACCTCTACACTTGGCACACGCTAATATTTTCTTTTCTATTCTATCTCATCTCTTTAAAGAAATCCTGGTAGCTACTCACCTACTTGGTATTGTAATCCTCCAACTAATGGGCTTCAAACCTCAGTGTGGAAAACATGGGCCTAGAAGAGATTGTCTGGTGTGCTTCTTCCTCCTGGTTAAGCACACAGTTTCCAAATGTAACTGAGTGTTCATGGCCCTGAATTTGGCTAATTGTCATTTAGGTCCTCCCAATCCTATGACAATCCAGGCAGAATTTACATTTGTTTTCTAAAGTTTCTAAAGAAAACTCTTTCAGCCTATCTATCCACAGCCATACAACCCTGTAGTCCTACGCTGCTTCAGCAGTCTGAGACAAAATACTGTTAAACACTGCTAAGTGACTGTGTCTAAAATAAAAACAAAACAGAGCCGGAGAGATAGCTCAGCAGTTAAGAGCACTGACTGCTCTTAAAGTTCAATTCCCAGCACTCATTGGTGGCTAACAACTATCCGGAACTCCAGTTCCAGGAGACTGGACACTTTCTGACCCCCACGGGCATTGCACAACACGGGTGCACTTACACACATGCAAGCGATACCCTCATACACTAAAATAAAAATAATAAATAAAATATTTTTTATAAAACAGAAAGCTTCACAATACAAGTTCATTTATGACACAATGCCCTTGAGTTTTTGAAACCCACGGACAAGCCTGTTGCTCTTCCTATGCATGGGGTTTTTAAGGGTTCCGTCTTCCAGGTGGTGTCTGAATGGCATTATTCCTTAGTAGAGAGAGAGTGATAGTATCCTCCTCTTTGACCTGGACCAAAGAAAAACTGCTTTCAGTATCCCAAAGACAAAGAAAACCTTCTATTTATAGATTTCATGTGGTTCCTAAAGTTTTAGCCAAAGTGAGAAGAACAATAATAAATTGCCTTCAAATTTCTGCCCATAAAAATGTTTATTTAGCATTTTCTGTAAAACAGGAGACCTTCCATTGCCAGAGAAGGACTGTATTTTGATTGCCTGGGAGATTCGAAGTGATTTCTAATCCTGCCACAACTGTCTTCTGCTGTGTAAATGAAATGTTTCATTTTCAAAGACACTGTCAGGCTTTCTGAAGACAGCTCAGTTGCTGCCTGGCGCTCTCCTCAGTCCCTTTAAAAATAAAGTGCTTTGCTTTGTGTTTTCCGAGAGAACAATGGCATGATAACTTACATTAGAAGACATAACTTTCAGCAACTCCTGAAATGCTATGTCTTAGCAGTTTCTTTGTTTCATGAAGTTATTCCTAAGAATTAGCTTCCTTGAGTCACATATCCCCAAGGGATGTCACTTTGGTGGGACCACCAAATGGAACTGTAGGAACTGTAGCCCTCTGCATGCAGAGAGAGAGAGAGAGAGAGAGAGAGAGAGAGAGAGAGAGAGAGATTAGTGTAAGATATATCCACAATGAATCTCCCTTTGTTGAAATAGGTCTTTCCTTGCCATCCTTGCTGTACTAAGGGCCTTGCCACTCTTTGGAGGTCAAGAGGAGAACTCAATTGAGGTTACCAGTCAGGCTTTTTGTCTCTTGGACTGAGGATTTTCAAAGCATTTAGAATCCTAAACACGTGCCTTGATGGTCTCCTGACCCGATGTGAGTGTGAAGGAGGCTTGACTTTGTTCCTGCTGCTATTCCTGTGGTATTGAGAGTGAAGCCAGTGCTCCACCACCGAACCACACCTCCAACCTTGAAATGTGTGTGTGTGTGTGTGCATGTGTGCACATGCGTGTGAGCAGAGATCAGAGGACAACTTTCAGGAGTTGGGTCTCTCCTTACACCTTGCTAATGAAGGGTCTTCTTTCTGCTGCTGTATTGTGTACTGCAGGTTAAGCTGGCCTGCCAGCTTCTGACAGTTCTCCTGACAGTTCTCCTCTGCCCTCCCATCTTTCAATAGGCCTGCTGAGATGACATACGTGCACTGGCCTTTTACATGGCTTCTCGGGTTGTCAGGCTTGCAGGGCTCACACTCTTAGCCTCCGACCCATCTTCCCAGCCCAAAGCTTACCTTTGAGCCTACCAATTTTTACTTCAGAACCGTTCTACCCTACTGTTTCTCAATCTGGAGATCTTTACATTTTCTTTCCTGTCTTTACTGTATGCTTTAATTTTGTTTAGAAATCGCTTCATTGAGATTTTTCTTGTCCTAAAGATTGTGGTTTCCATGGTAAACTTCCTAACGAAGACTCCCTTTCTCCAACTGATAAGTCCAATAAAGAGATTTTCAAAAAATTATTTTTAGGGGGCTAGAGAGATGGCTCAGTAGATAAGAACACCGAATGCTCTTGCAGAAGACCCAGATTCAATTCCTAGCACCCACATGGCAGCCAATAACCATCTGTAACTCCAGTTTCAGGGGATTTGATGCCCTTTTCTGACCTCTGTGGGCATTGTGCACACATGGTACACTTACATGCATACAGGCAATACATTCACACATACACATAGAATGAAAATAATAAATAAAAAATTTTAAATACGTTTTAAAGCATGGGATAGAATCAGCTCTCTCTCTCTCTCTCTCCCTCTTTCTTTTGTCTTTTAGAGATAAGTCTCCCTACTCACTATGTAGACCAGGCTGGCCTTGAACTCAGAGAAGTCTGCCTGCCTCTGCCTCCCAAATTCTGGGATTAAAGATGTACACCACCATGTCCAACCAGAATCAGAATATGGTGACTTGTCCCTACCAGAAAAGTGCCCAATATCTAGAGAAAAATAGCTAGCCAGCTCATCACATATGTCCATATGACCAAGTCTCTGAGATATATTGAATCAACATACCCTGCCTTGATTAACCATTCTGAAATACTTGAGACTCGGGCATCTAACATGAAATTCAGGCCTCCTTATAAATGGCAGCAGCTTTCATGTGGAGTCAACAGTTGAAGATAAAGCTCTACCGAAACAAACTGACTTTAGCACAGCAAAGACAGAGGACGCAGCACTCACTCCTTCTGTGATCGCTCCTCCCCGAGGCGGACATTAGCCTTTGGCACCAGATCTTTAAGCATAATCTACACTGAGATGTAGCCAGGGCTGTGGAGGAACACTACGGTGAATTCAAATTGGATAAAGCTGGAGAATTCCAGGTAAACTAAAGCTGCCTGCCCTGTAGAACACACGGCAGTGTGCAAAGGGATTGTTCTTATAGATTAAGCGCATGGCAAAGACTGAGAAGGATTATTGTGTCTCTTTCAGATGTAATTTCATGCCTGAAAATTTACACTGAAGGAAAAAATGGTCTGGATCCCATTAGCGAAGGCCTTGTTTCCCTGTCAGTTTAATTAAATGGAAACTGCTGGCAAGCGAGCTCGAGAGGTTCATGGAGGGAATACTACTTTGTATGTTGGAACAGGAAGCTGTTAGGTCTTCCAGTTTGAAAAGAATACAAAACTGAAACCTGTGATTCAGTTTTATTTATAAATTCTCTCCTAGTTTACAATGAGCTTGGTGATAAATTAACTGTAGTAAGTTATATGTGTGTGCTATCACAATGACTAGACTACTAGGGAATGCTAATCTCTGCTGAAAATGGCGGAACTTATTTTGATGTGACTGTCCCTCTGAACAATGCATTCTTTAGCAAAAGTAATTGTTTCCTTTGGTTTATTTTTCTGTAAGTAGACTGGTGGGGGGTAGATTTATTAGATTGTTTTTAAAGTGTGTGTGTGTGTGTGTATGTGTGTGTGTGTGTGTGTGTGTGTGTGTGTGTGTGTAAAACAAAAGAAAGGAGAGAGAGGGTAAGAGAAGCAAGCAGAGAGCTGGGGACAGTGATTTATCTGTTAAGTGTGTTTGGCATCCTGCCTATTGGCTGGAATTTTAGAGAGAAACATATTTGGTTTACTTTAATGGGCAAAAGCGCTGAACTTCATTTGAGGCAAAAAAAAAAAAAAGAGCATGTTTTCTTTCTCCTTTTTCAGTTCGAGTTTACTGTATCTTGACATTCTGTCTTGTAACTGAATAGTAATTCTGGACTTTGAGTGGAAAGGAAGGAAACTCAAGTCGCTCCTCCCTCATGTTTCAGAGAAAGGCAGCTGATATCCCAAGGTTTATCACCTTTCACAACCTCCCTTTGAACTGGCATCAAAAAATAACGAATGTCTGATTTACTCAAAGTCTGGTAGTTATCTTTGTACCTTGGGCTCTGAGAGTTGTTAGTATGTGTGTGCCTATCCCAAGAATGCAGTCAGTATATGTTGTTGAAAGGAACTTTTCAATTTTAACTTTTATTTAAAGATGTAGGCAGTGAAAGGCTTCTCTTAGAACAAAGACAAAATCTCACTTGTGTCCAGACCCATAAAACTGCATGTCACAGAATGTGAACCTGTGTGACCTATAGCCTTCAGGAAGACTGGGCCAGTATTGTAATGTAAATTGGAAGACAAATGTTTATAAGCAGATACAACAAAAATTAAAGGAGCTGTATCAGTGACCTACAAACTCCACCATTATTTTTCTCCTGAATTTGGTACAGCTGTGTCTTCACTGTTAGTAGTTCAGTGTATTTATTGGGTTATGACTCTCTTGTGATGAGTGTTGTACACACCAAAGTTGGATATGTTATTCAAAACCATATAAGCAAATATTTGAACCAAGCAACATTAGAGGAGTTATGTGGGGGATCTTTTCCTTCTCTCTGTCCACATTTTTGCCTAATTTATTTTAATTAATTGTTTTCATTTCATTATAATAACACCAGAGCACGATTATCGTGTTAAGACAAAGACATACAACGTAAAGCAATTGAATCCCCACATGTCACCATATGTATAGAACTACTTGACTTTGTGTCTATGGTTTCGGGCTGTTGGCCTGCACAAGGTTTTTCTTCTGTTCTATCCTGTCTTTAGTTTTCTATCACTCTTTCTGGGTCTATACAGCATGGCCACCTGAAGGATTGTTTTCATTTGTAGACTCTACTGTATTCATTGCCCCATAATTTAACTATCTCCTTATAATTGGATTTCAGGGGTTCCCCCCACCTCAGCTTTTGCTTATATAAACTTGAGGGATGTCTTCAAAGTTATGTCATTATTTGTATGCTTAGAGTAATTTCCTATGGGTGGGATTTGTAAGGTCAAAGGTCCACTAGAATTCTGAGGCCTCTCCTGAGTGCTGGCTAAACACACAGAATGCTTTTAGAATGGGGATGTTGTGAGCATTGAAGACCCCTTGATGCTTAGCATTTCTGAGCCAGTGGAAAGTCAAAAGACATTGAGTGCATGAGGAAGTTAGGTGATCAAAAAATCTCAAATACCAGAATTCTGTCTGTAGAGGTCTGACCCCAAGGAAAAATAACCAGCTCATTTGTCCCAACCACCCTTCTCCACCTGTCAGAATCTCCCAGTGCCCCTGAGCGGGCTTTGCTGGAGAGATGTGCTGCCCTTTAGAATGTTCTAGCCCCACCAGCAAGTGCAGGAGGTGAGTCTCCTGCGTTGTCTCATTGTCTCTGAGCACTCACAGGTAAACAAGGCTCAGAGCTGTGCAGTGAGGCTTCTGTGGAAGGGCCAGGCTGAAGATGAATGTGTACTCTGATGACATCACAGTGATGACATTGGAAGCTCCAGAGTATTGCTTTAGAAATTACTCAGAACTGGAAACATTCATTCTGCTGCTAGTACTTGTGTGAGCATGACAAAAACAGAAATAAAATGAAATTTTAATAAAATAGGGCTATTTTTCTTGCTTTAGGCTCCTGGAAAGTCATAATTTTTAGCTAAAGCTAAGTTAACAAACACATACCTACATACATACATACACACATACAAACACCTAGAAACACACATACAACACACACATATACATACACACATATATACATACACACAAACATATAAACACAAACGTATTTATAGCTACATTAAATTAAAATAGACTATATACCTGCATATATACACAGAAACACATGCGTAAATACATGTATACATACAAACACATTCATACTCACAAACACATGTTCACACAAGCACATATTTATAGTTACAGTTAAAATATACAGACACATATAGAAACAGAAAGACACATATGCAGACATACATACCCACAAACTCATGTACACACAAACACATATTCATAGTTACAGTTAAATTAAAATACATACATTCACACACATATATGCATATAAACACATACACACATACATATACACAAACATATATATAGCTACAGTTAAATTAGAATGCATATATATATACAACATATAGAAACACACAAATACATTGACACACATGCGTACATACAAACACCGTCATAGACACTCATACACACATACATACACAAACACAGAAACATACATACATACACAGACACAAACACACATATACACATAGATACACAAACATGCAGACACACATGCACGCATATACACACAAACACACAGGCGCACACAAAGACACACACACACGCGTGCTCCCAATACAGTGTGAAACACAGGACACAAGAAGAGGCCTTTTCTTTTTCCTACTGACTTTCCACATGCACAGTTTTGACCTAGAAGCCTGATTTAAACACAACTGAGTGTTGTGGTGCAACTCTGTAATCCCAGCCCTTGAGAGGGTGAGGCAGGAAGATTATAAATTCCAGGCCAAGCTAGACTTGAATGAGTTTCAGGCCAACCTGAGCTACACAAGGAGAAAATAAAGCAAAAAGAACGCCACAAAAACAAAACAACAAACAAAAACCAGAAGAAAGAGTGCAGTTTAGCAGCCATTGTGGGACTGGGGTTTTAGTCATATAAAAAGCTTGGGTTGGTCTTTTGAAAATAAAACGAGATATTCAGACAGCTAGTTTATTTTAATTTCTTTTCTTTTACAGTTCGTGACAGTATTTCAAATAATTAGGTTGATTTATGATTACAGATAGCTTGGAGATGTAGGATGCTTTCATGGCACAGGGCTAGTTTATTGTATCTGGCCTTATCCAATTATAAAATTGAGTTTAGTCATGTAACAACCCTCCAACTAAAATATCAGTCACGGTGAGTGGCCTTGCTCATGGGCACACCAGGAGGCTGTTCCGAGTGTCCCCCTTCCAGGCAACTGCACATCTGAATATGCTTATTTGGCTTCCTCCTTAGCATGTAAGAACACATGAAACTTTGGCTAAATTTAGCCTCCTGACTCTAAGGCACATCCTTGGTGACAGCAGAGAGAGAGGTTTTGATGAGGAGCAGAACATGAAAGACTAGAGTAATGACTTCCGCAAGAAAATGAGCATACTACGTTATTTGTACAAATGCAGTGATTATTTGGTCATACCATTGTCATGGAACAGTAAAGATCATATTTAATTTAAAACACCATCCCTACGGTCTTCCTTTCTATTCGGAGTGTTTTGGCTACAAAAGAAACGTTGGTTTGCTGCTATAGTTAACAACAGTATTTATAAGGAAGAAGGGAGGAGAGAGAGAGCGAGAGAGCGAGAGCAAGAGCGAGAGAGAGGGGGGAAGGGAGGGAGAGACTGTGGTAGCTCCTTTCTCCCTTTCTACCACAGGGCATGTGGGGCAACACTGTGGAAGTAAGTCACTTTGGAAACAAGTCTTCTATTTCTCATTCTTTCCATATTGTTCACATAGCCGTTTATTTACAATAATTTGAGTAATCTCAGAGTTCCTCTTAAAGGCTTTTTTTGGCCTGTATAAAAAGTGCAGCTTTAAGATATTTCTCCTAAAATAAATCCAAGACGGTCTCATTTATAGTCTGCACGGCTGATTACTCGCAGACACGCTGAAAATTTACATGCGCGTTCCTCCTTTATAAAACACTGATCTGTTCATATCGTTATGACTAGCACTTGGCTGTTTGCCAAGAAGTCGAAATCTGCAGTTGTAAATCGTGAGTTGAAATAGCAGAAAGTGGATTTGTAACTTAAAAAGTGTAAACAGTTTGGAAAATGAAGCAATTTTGGAGTGTGATTGATTGCCTTGTGATTGTACTTTAAATGAGCCTGGGGTCTTGGGGGCAGATATGAGCTATAGCTGCTTATTATACATTTTCAGTTTTCGAGGCAATAATAGCATTGTTGGTAGGCTTTGAAACAATGTGTGCATCTCCTGGAGTGACCTTTTAGGAAATGAATAGTTTTATTGTGTGTCCATTACTTTGCCCGAAACAACATTTTTGAGTTATTAATTTGACTTGTTCTATAAATAAAGAATTCTAAATGCAAAACAGCTGTGCAGCTCAGAGCACATCGTGTCACGCTTGGACTTCACAACCACTGTTTGAGATGGAGAACCCATGAACAAATGGTTTTGGGGTGATAAATTAGTAATGTTTCTGGAGCCTATGGTTACCAAAGATTAGTCTCTCAGTGCTCCAGGGACTAAGAATTCTTATCCAGGAGGACAGCCCATCAGTTGGTTTTCCACAGCACTGGGAGTGAAAATTTGCTTTTGTGAAGCATCTCAGTGCTCTGAAGGAAACAGATGGATGGACAGATTTTGACAGGTAAATGATAGATATATCGATTGGTTAATAATAGGTTTATAGACAGATGATAGATAGATGATATGTAAATTGATTGATGATAGAGGAATACATAGATAGATGATAGATGAATAGATAGATAAATGATAGACTGATGATAGAGAGGAAGATATATAGATAGATGATAGATAAATTGATTGATTGATGATACAGAAATATATAGATAGATGATAGACTGATGATAGAGAGAAATATATATAGACAAATGATAGATAAATTGATTGATGATAGAGAAATATATAGATAAATGAGAGATGAATAGATGATAGATATATAGACAAATAATAGGTGGTAGATGGAGAGATAAATATATAGACAGATAGTAGGTAGATGATAGAAGATAGATGATAGATAGATAGATAGATAGATAGATTATGGACAGACAGATAGACAATCTAGTTTCTTGGGAAAATGTAGCAGCCATGATAAAGCATTCAAAGCCCAGGGACTGGGGTGATGGCCCCATTGGTAAAGTACTTTCCAGCAAGCATGAGAAGCTGAGGTGAGTTCAGTCCACAGCACACTTGTACATAGCTATATGCAGCAACATGTGCCTGTAATGCCAGTATGTGGGCAGAGACAGGAGGGGGTCCTGGAGCCTGCTGACCAGCAAGTCCAAGTTAATCACTGAGCTCCAGGCTCATTGGGAGACCCTGTCTCAAAATGCAGGATGAAGAGCAATAGAGGACAACACCCACTGACCTCTGGCTGCACATGCACTTGCCCCTAATACACACATGCCCGCACTCACGCACGCACACAGGCACATGCACAACTAAGGCCAGATGTCTGTTTTACTGATTCACCAGCTAAGTCACCCTGGGCAAGTCTTTGTGTCTTTGGTCCTCTTTTCTCCATCAATAAATGGTTGTAAGAATTGCAAGTTCAAAGCACTGAGTTGAGATCCAATAGAGACAGAGCCTGGGTGGATTCGATGGAATGCTCTGTGCTGAGTGGAGGGCCTCTTCATCACCCTCGGCAGTCTCACCGGTATGGGGACTGAACTGTGCTGTCTCGCAGGCTGCAGTAACTGCCTGACTGCTGATACTATGAATGGCCTGTGGCTGTATTTGACCAGCAACCACTCATTTACTTTCTTAGCAAGAGGTTCTAGAAATCATTTTTTATGCTCACAACAGCATTCTAGTTTTTGTTAATTGGAAACAATTTACCCAATATAGCCCCGTTTTTGTATTTGTTATTTCTTCCTTGTTTAGCTCAACATTTTTGCAGGATCATATTTAGAGAGGAAATTTTGCAGTTCCCAAAAGCATTCATTGGAGCTTTCACTGTGTGCTAAGAAGAGCCTGTGTTAGGTACCAGGGATCCACTCTTAAAAGACACAGCCATTGTTTTACAGATGTTCAAGCCTTAAGGTGGCACATGCTAATAGAATATTCCTGAATTATGCTTCTTTGCCAGGGCTTTCCAGTGAGGTACACCTACCTAAATGTGGCTTTCAACTACCTGAAGTGTGGCTACTATGACCAAGAAACTGAATTTTTCATGTTTGGATCCATTTTATTTGAGATAATTTAACCTAAATAGCCTCACACAGCGAGCAGCTATTATATTGTGCCAGCCAGTGGAGTCAAAATGTGCCGCCTTAATTACCAAGCTGGAAAGTGGACTGGAGAATTCCTAAATCCATGGGAATTTAGTGACCCATGTCTCTATACTCCTTACGGAAGCACTGTGTCAAAGCACCAAAAGATAGCGTTTGAGGAGCTCCAGTGGGGGAAAAATGGAGGGGTTGGGCTTTAGTGTGTATATTGTCCAGACAGAGATTGGTGGTTGCTGACAAGGCTAGAGACTATCATACCGAAACAGTGCTTAGGCCTGGAGAACAGGCAAAGATGGTGGCCCGCTGAAGACACTCTGCGCTGGGGCCGGGGAGGGGAGCGCACAGGGGCTCTCCAATCAAGCCAGCTTTAGAATGAACCCTTGGTGAGTGGGGGGTGATTTGGGGGGCATTTGTACCCAGTGGTTCACACTTAAGATTATGCTGCAGATGGAGTAACTTCCTACCACAGAGGACTTTAGATTGTATGATATGGACCATTTTTATTTTGAGTTATTCAAATTCATTTATGTCTATGGGGAACAAACTTCCAAAAGTCCTAGGTGTAAAGTGTGGCTAAGACTGGAGGCTGAGAGTACCCCAGACAACGCCACCTGGGCCAGCACTATGGAGCTTGGACCTGGTAGAAGCCGTGAACTGCAGCATCAGACAGGCCTGCAGACCACTATACTTGCCTGCAGTCCTTCTTGTTTCCTACACTCGTGAGTTGTCCTCTGGGAGAAGAAACAGATTTTGGAGCTGTGGAAGACTTACTTAAATACTTGTGGTAAAAAGTCTAATATTAGAGCAGGAATGGAGGACTTTAGACAGTGGAATCCAATCTCCTTCTTTTGTTTTCATTTCTTTTGATTCCACATTCCTAGTAGGCAGTGAGGATCAGAGGATTTCACAAGAGGAGATGGGAGTGATGGCAAGGGTCTGGCGTTCGTCCCGCACCCCAGACACAGGCTAAGGTCACCCTCCCCACCCAATACTTTTCTCTGTCTTTGCAATTGGAGGTCCCCTCCTTATGTCTCTCCCCCACAGAGCTTCTCTTTTCAGGGCAACATTGTTGGGTACAAGTCCCTGCAAATTTGCTCTTCTAAACAAGGGGTCCAACCCTTTCATCTGGAAGGCAGGTACAGTGACTAATGCCCTCAATAACTTTAAGGTTCCACAAAAATACATTCATTGCTTTAGAATAAGAGGAAAATACCATGACCTTTACAGTTTAAAAGAGTCTGAATATACAGTTTTATATATTTGCTGTTGATAGTTGACGTTTTTATTAACTCATACACTGTTATGTGTCTTCTGGTTTGTTGAAACAGAGTCAGACAACACTACCACTGTTGTCTGTTGAGTGGCTGTCCTTGAACACTTCATTCCTGTATTCGTCTTAAAGCAACTCTCTTCAGAGGAGAATGATTTTGCTGTTTTATGAGCCTTATAGAATTCCAGGACAGACAGCTTAATCATACTCTTAAGGCTATGTTCCCATAAGTCTTCTTCCTTTCCTTGTCACATCTAGAGTCTCAACACAAGGACTGTTGTTGAGCGTCCTAGTCAAATTGCCTCCATCTTCCCATAGTCATCTGTGTCCGTCTTCCCACAGCCAACTGTGTCCATCTTTGCATAGTCAACTATGTCCATCTTCCCACAGCCAAATTGTGTCCATCTTTCATAGTCAACTGTGTCCATCGTCCATTGTTGTCTCCATCTTCCCATAGTCAAAGTGTGTCCATCATCCATAGCCAACTGTGTTCATCTTCCATAGTCAAACTGTGTCCGTCTTCCCTCCGTCTTCCCTAATCAACTGTGTCCATCTTCTATAGTCAACTGTGTCCATCTTCCATAGCCAAACTGTGTCCATCCTCAATAGCCAACTCTGTCCATCTTCCGTAGTCAAATTGTGTCCATCTTCCCTAATCAACTGTGTCCATCTTCTATAGTCAACTGTGTCCATCTCCCCATGGCCAAACTGTGTCCATCCTCAATAGCCAACTGTGTCCATCTTCCCATATTCAAGCTGTGTCCATCTTCCATAGCCAAACTGTGTCCATCTTCCCTTAGTCAAGCTGTATTGTATTCCCATAGTTAAGTTCCCATCCATCTCCCCATAGTCAAAGTGCACCCATCTCACTTTTGCCATTTTTGCCGACCATGAAGAATTCTTTCTGTATACTGGACCTTGGCCTAGACATGTTCTACTGTATCCAAGGTTCAATTCCTAGGGCGACATACTTCTTATAAGAGTATATAGAAGAACCTGCATCTCAGTGGTATTTACAAACAGTTGACAAAAAATAAGGAGCCCCACACTGGTCATGGGGGTTCACATGGCCCTGCTGAAGGCTATACACATCTTAGAGGACCATGGCAATGCAGAATATTTGACTGTATATTTGTTTTTCTGCCAAAGAAGTCTTAAAATGTAACTTTTAGGATTTCTCTATTGAAGGAGGCACCAACAAGGGCAAAGGTGTCTCTGGACCACTGGCAGGCATGGTGGACGCTGTCCTTCCTGGTTGTACCTCCCTGTCTTTGCACTGAGCAAGAGCCTGCAGTGCAGACCCTGGAGGAGCCAGTGCGCCCTGCAGAGCCAGCGCCGGCTCAGGCTCCCTCGATGCCTCTTCCCAGGACATCACCCCGTTTTTCCTCTTTTCTTTGGTTATTTTATTTTTTACACTTTCCTCTGTATATGCGATATACTGTGAGCACGCTCACCCCGATACACTGTCTTACTGCTCTCCTGTCTTAAACACTCCCTTTGGCTTCTTCCTCCCAAGAAGTCCCTTCCTGTTTCATGTCGAGTGTGTGTGTGTGTGTGTGTGTGCGCGCACGCAGTGGTGCCTGCTGCATGTTCATGATTATATCAGCCATAGCATATTGAAAAGACAGCATTTCCTAGGACTCTTCTGACCCTCCAGCTTTTACAGTCTTTCCCACCCCCTTTTCTGTGATGTCTTCCGGGTCTTAGAGAGGTGATGCAGACGGACCATTTAGGCCTGAGCACTCAGCAGTTCATCAGTCTCAGCAGCTTGAGTCTTGAATCTCTGTATAAATCTTTTCCCACTGCAGAAAGAAGCACCTCTGGCCCAGGCAGACAGGAGCACTGGTTCTGTCCCCGGCAGACAGGAGCACTGGTTCTGTTCCCGGCAGACAGGAGCACTGGTTCTGTTCCTAGGCCGCCGAGAGTTCCCTCATTTCTTCTTAAAACAATTTATTCTGGGGCTGATTTTTTTCCCAACCATAATGCAATTGTACTTTAATCAATAAAAAATTTCCTCTAGATCAACTTAGAAGAGTGAGGAGAGAAGCCTGCGAATGTGAATTGCTGTTGATTTCTCTCTCTTAAACAATGCTTCATGTTAAACCAGCTACAAATGAAATGAATTGTATTATAGCCGCCTTGGAAAAAAATAGTTACTGATCTCATAAATTCATGGAAGCTCCTGCTTCCAATGGTCTCTCAACATAATGAGCATTGGTGGGCTCAGTAAAAACCTGCCTCAGCTTAGCTGGCAGTGCAGGAATCAATTGCAAAACCAGAACAGGCCTCTCTCTGCATCCTCCAAGGCTAAAGGTTTTATGTTGATCCAGAACCATAGTGGGGAGAGTCGTGGCTTCCTAGACTGGTGACTCCTGACCTCTGTTTCATCTGATGCCCAGATCCCAAATGTCATCATTCAGCTAAGAGGTTGCTCACCACGGGCATCTCCCACGCCCAGCGCATGGCTTCACTCTGAACCTACCGGGGTATTCTCAGTGCCATAGGTCTTCCTGGACAGAGGTTTCGATCAGAGCCTGCATATAGTGGCTGTGTTCACCAGGCTTGGAATCAGACAGCCCTGGGTCCCAGAACAGCCCTGAGCAAGCTGCATAGGCTCTCTAAATCTTAATTTCCTTGTGCTTAAGATGGAAGTCACAGTGACTGGATGCACACTGAGGGCTTAGTGCTTTCCTGTCATAAGGTATGTGCAAAAAAAGGTGCTGTGCTGGAGCAGAGTGGTGTTCAGTAACTGGAGACTGGCAGGGAGCCTGGGGACTTGCTTGTTATTGTTGTTTCTGTAGTTTGGCGTCAGGCACTGTGATGGCTTCTGTGTAAATAAACATCAGGAAGTGCGTTTGGCACTTTGCAAACTGGACCGTATCTTACCTGTCAAGGTGTGTAAGATCTCAGAAAATGTTTCCAATTCAGTTGCTCTTGCTTGGTTGTCAGAGTGGAAGTGAGTTTGTCAAGTTTAGGATCTTAAGCCCTACAATGTCTATCCTATAGTCCAGGTCTCTTAACACTTGTCTGTCACACGATGATTGGCGTATGAAGACACATTAAGCAGAAAAGAAACACCGGACTGAGTGTTACTAAACTCCATTATCTTACTGTCAGATGTTCAGAGTCCTAGAAGCTTTGATCCTTACTAACCTGAATTTCTGAAGGATTTCACCACCTGTCTTTTCATAATCTTGTTTGAAACAAATGGCGTTTTATACTGTTTTTTCTTTTTGCGGGTTTAGAAATCTCATTTAAATCAATGTAATGAGACACTTTGAACAAAATGTAATCGTTCTCAGTTCTCCGTGTGTTAAGGAAGCAGCATCTTGACTGGATAGTTGAGGTGACATTGTGCTACTTACTGTCACACAAATTCTCATCCTTCCTGTGTTCTCTGATGCGTCCCATGGTTCCACAGAAGTGGGATGTTTGGGGGTCTCTATTAAGTAAATTATATTCTAGAAGAAAGAGGAAGACTGAAGTAGAAATGTATGGCTCCATCAAAGTGTGAGGTTTAAAGGAAAGGGAGTCATCACTTTACCCTTTCCAAAGATAAATCTATCTGTTAGTTCTGAATTTTAAAATATTTTATGTATTATTTTTATTTTATGTGTATGAGTGTATCGCCTGCATGTACATAAGTGCTCCTGTGTCGTACAATGCCTGTAGAGGTCAGAAGGAGTCAGATTCCCCTGGAACTGGAGTTGTGATGGTTGCTAGCCTCCAGGTAGGTTCTGGGAATCAACCTGGGTCCTCTGCAAGAACAGTCAGTGCTCTTAACCACTAAGTCATCTCTCTAGCCCTAGTTCTGAATTTTTTTTGAGTACTTTTGTTTTGATTTGTTTTGTTTGTGGTCTTTTGGAGACAGGGTCCTCCTGTAGCCCTAGCTGGACTGGAACTCACTATGTAGACCAGGCTGGCCTTGAACTCACAGAGATCCACCTGCCTCTGCATCCCAAGTACTAGGATTAAAGGTGTGAGCCATTTTATTTCTTGAAGAGGAAGAATCAGTCCCATCATGGTTTCTGATGATAGAATAACTCAATACTTACAAAGGAGCATTCTAAGCTAAGAGATCATGTAGGGGAGTACACTGTCGGGTCAGAATCTGTGGCTGTGAACATTGTCCTTGCTCTGAAGAGCCCTCCATTATAGAAGGTAACAGGAGACTTGGGGAGCTTTGGAGAATGACTGCTTGCTTTTATTTTCTTCAACATAGGAGAAGATAAAATTTTCATCTTCAGATTTTCAAAGCATGAACATGTTCCTAGTAAGACAGAATCAGCTCAGATGATACTTTATATTGCTTATTAACTTAGAAACTGGTCCACTTGGCACCTTTGAATAATCGGATCACTTGGAAGGCAGAGGGAGGGGTACAGTTCTCAACTTCCTTCCTGGAGACCTGAGACAGTGTGTCTCAGGGGGGCCCTTCCGGAGTCCCTGGAACAGCTGTTGTCTAAAGTCCTCTAAGTTTCAAGATTTGTTGCTGGAGCAAGGGAGAGGTGTTGGGATATCCCAATGAGCTTGAAATAAGGACCTGAAAGCTTAACAGTCAATAAAAAAGAGAAGTGGGAAAACGAATGTTAATTTTAGGAAAGCTCAGAACTCTGTGCCTGTCCTTTCTTCTCCCAGTTAGACTGAAGAAGAGAGAGAGAGTGTGTGTGTGTGTGTGTGTGTGTGTTTCTGTAGGAGAAGGGAGACACAGACATTTGTATATGGTGTAATATTTGCTGGAATTTCAGCATACCTTGGTGACATCTTGGATGGTGCTCAGGACTTTTGAAATGGTTTTAATTGTGAAGTGTTGCTAAATAGAGCTATTAAACTGTGCTTGAGAATTGCATTTAGCTAGGAAGTATCCGTCCCAACTCGGCCTGGCAAATGATAACACCTATTATCTAGACAATATCTGTCTACATCCCACCTGAGGGGAAATCAAATTGGGTTTAAATTTCAGTTGAGGTAAAATATATTAGTAATATCTTTCATCATTAAAAGAGAACTTGTCCGCTTACATGTACTAGGTATGAAGCCTTGTCTCGCCGAAGACATGGCAAGCCAGAGGCCAGAAATGAAAATTAAAAAGGATTTAGATTGTGCAACACAGCTGACACATCTGATTTCCTTGCATAAACCTGGTGATAATTCAAGTGGCTTCTTTTTTATACATGTGTGTGTGCTAGGGTACCTGTGCACATGTGTGCAGGTACATGCACATATGTGCACATGTTGCGGGGAGCTGGTAGGTTACCTCAGGTATCCTCCTCAGGAACACCATCTAGCTTCTTTGAGCCAGGCTCTCTCATTGGATGGCGGCTCACCAATTAGGCTAGGCTGGTCTGCCAGTGAGCCCCACGGACCCTCCTGACTCCTGACACTCTGTCTCCCCAGAGCAGGGTGTGTAAACATGCACCAGCACGCCTGGCATTTTTATATGGGTTCTAGTGTCTGACCATGGGTTCTAGTGTCTGAACATGGGTTCTTCCACTTGGGAGAACCACATTGCTGACTGAGCCATCCACTGTAGCCCCATAGTGGTTTTTAAAGTCCCTCTTTGCTCTAACCATTGCACTGACCATAACTTTTGAAATTTCAAGCTGGGGCCAGTGATAGGGCTCAGTGAGAAAAGGTGCTTGCCACCACACCTGACAAACCTAAGTTTGATCCCTGGGTCCAAGGTGGTAAAAGGAGGGAACTGACTGCCACAGATGGTCCTCTGCTCTCACACACACCCACAACACGCAGATATACATAAAACTAAATAAAAAATGAATGTATTTTGTAAAGAAAATATTGCTTTGGGAGCTGGGGTCTAAACAGTTCTAAATTCCTGAGTTCTGTGGCGTCTCAGTTCTTCACCGAGGGCTCCAGACACCTTTGAAGCCAGCAGGCCCTCTTACTCAGGGCCCTTGTTCTTGTCCACTTCACCAGAGCAGTATCATGCTGAGAGCTCCTCGGGGCTGCCCTGCCATGTTGGCTCGGGAAAATCCAGAGTCCACAGTGTCTGGCCCTGCGCAGAGCTCATTGAGGGAGGACTGAAGCCTCGGACATGATTGTTGTCATTTAGTTGATCAGACTTGCTTTACCTTCCTGGAATCCTGACCTCTAACACCATCTGAAATGACCCCATCATCCTTGAAGAGACAGACGAGGGCATGATCTCCAAGTCAGGTGCGGCTAGCTAATTCCTGCAACATGAGGGACTAGTGTGAGGCCTTAATGTGAGCTGAGCTGGGATTGAGACCTAGCTCTCCTTCAGCAGATTCTCCAGGTTCCTGTCACAGCAACACATCGGACTCCAGTGTCTTCCAGCTCACACTAGGAACAGTCCTGAAGCTCCTCTCTCTGCCCTTGAGGTGGCAGCAGGAGGCACAGGCAGGCACAAGGATCCCATCCTCCAGGCTTCCATGACAGTCTGATAAGTCACATCTTTTTGGCTTCATTTTCCCCACCAGAAAAATGGGGCTCATGACAATGACTCCCCACAGCATCATCTGGACTCTAGAAGAGGAACAATGGGCTCAGCGACCCCCACCCCAGAAGGCTGGTGGTGATGGCAGTTTACTCACTTAGATACTTTGAAACTCAGGAGGAGCCTCCTCTTCCTGTAATGACTTTCCCCATCTCACTGGTACCAGACTCAGCTGCCTCTGCTAATCTGTATCTCCTCCAAGGGAGGGGTGGGGTGACCCTTTGGTCCTTCTGCCATTTGCTGCCTCCTATGATACAGGAAGTGCTCCTTTGGGATCTGAGTGGTCAACTGATGGATGTCCATTTCTATTTGTGCTGTTTTTTATGATGTAGAGGATGCAGGTATGTGAGCTCTGTGAGGAGAGTCAGTGTTCATGGCTGTCTGCCCTGGGATCCAGACAGGAAAGAAATAGGATGAGAGGATCCCTTGGCTTCCCTCAGTCTGCACTGTGCTCCTGAGGGGGTTCAAAGTGGAGAGCTCTGGCCTCAGCAGGGAGGTTTCCTTGTGCAGTGGAAGGTGGTAATGTAGAAACTCACAATTGGTCAAAGTGCAGAGAGTGTCAGTGGAGGGCTCAGTTGCATGTGGGACCTCTGTCTCACCCCCTCCCCAAGGTTAGGGGACCATCACGGAAGACGGGAAGGAAAGACTGTAAGAGCCAGAGTCAGGGAGGACCAGAGCGAAACAGGGTCTTCTGGATATGACAGGACCACTGCGCTCATGAACTCACAGCACCTCTGGTTGTCTGCCCAAGATCCGGCCAGTCAACACCAGCATGAAGCACGGGGACACTCACAGCCTGTACCCCTAACCGAGGCGCTATAGAGAGCTGATGGTTTCTGGAGAAGGGAGAGTCTGTTTTCTTTGAAGGTGTGACCTCTGGTGGGTCAGCCTCACTCTAGTGGACAGCCCCACCCAGGAGATGATCAACTCGAATTGGACACAAAGCTGAGGGGGTAAGGAGGTGAGGGTGGATCTGGGAGGAGTTATGGGAAGGAAGGAGTGGGTGACTATGATCACGATCCATTACATGATTTTCTCAAAGAATTCATAAAAGCATGTATCTTTTTGAGAGTGGAGAGCTGTCCCAGTGGAGCATTTCATACGTGGTCTTCTTGGTTTGTAGTTACCCAGCATATAAAGCAAAAGCTAAGTTTTATTTGGGAAACTGCTTTGACCATGCATCTAGGCGGGATCCTTTAATACTATAATGATACTAGAAGTTCCATCAGTTCATAAATGGTGAGCATTCTCAAACCACCAGCTAGTTCTTGGAGTGACTGTAAGAGTGGATCTGTCAGAGCCCTCTCGGAGGTTTGATTTCTGCTGGAAAGTGATAGGGGATCCTGGGAAGGTCAAGAGAAGCTAAGCATGTGATGCGCCTTTATGAACTGGGAAGTACTACACACACAAGAGATCACAGTGTGCAGAGTTACACAGTGTTAGAGTGTATACACAGGGAGAGAGATGGAAGGTAGTGAGCCGGTTGCCATATTAGTATTTTATTTTGGCATGGATTGTGTCACTAAAATGTGATTGGAGAAGTACTAGATAGGTTGTAGAGTGACAGAAACATGGAGGAATGTCTAGAAGAGGGAAGAAGATGTCATAGAAAAATAAATCCAGGAGAGATACCAATTCCTTCACATGTAAATGAAAATATCTAGTAGCATGTTAAGACCTCCTATGTAACTGCTGTTAAACTCAGGTCTGTCTGCAGTGTGATCCCTGGGGAAGCTATGAGCATCCCTGTGCTTCATGCTGGTCTTGACTGGCCGGATCTTGGGCAGACAGCCAGAGGTGCTGTGAGTTCACGAGCGCAGTGGTCCTGTCATTTTCCAAAAGATACTGTTTTGCTCTGGTCCTCCCTGACTCTGGCTCTTACAGTCTTTCCATCCCCTCTTGGTAACATAGATCCAGTGCCCACTAAGAACTAGACTTCTTCGCCATACTTGTTGGAGACCCACAGAGCCCTAATAAAAGGGTTGTCTAGAGTCTGCCCTCTGCCTCTCCTTAACCTAACTTCATCTGTCCTTTTAACTCGTTTCCTCCCGGGAAATCACAGTTAAGTCCTCTCCACAAAGTAGGAACCCAAGGTATTGAGAAGTGGTCTTTCCTCCGATCACAGAGCTGATTCCCCTGGAGACTTGTTCTGTGCTAACTTCTACACACAATTCGATTGTGGACCTCAAGCTTCTCCATCCCTCAAGGCAGTTAATCGGTCATCAGAGTCGTTATTAAGCAGGTACTGATGGGTAGCTAGACCAATGTTATATCATTTATATTTTTTTAACGATGGAACCTGCTTTAAAGGGTATCACTGTGTGACCCAAAGATAGTTGATCCCCAGTTTTAGTTTTCGGAGCCCTTAATCCATTATTTAAAATCTTACTTCAAGGTGTCCACAACACTTTGTAATTGTTGACCTGATTTCTTGATTCTGAATTTCACCAGCTCCACAAACTTAAATGTCACCACGAGTTCCAGGTGCACTGGGAACCACCAGTGTCCAGTTACAGAGCTCAGAGGTCATCTTTACCCAGCATGGCAGAGAAGGAACCTCAAACAAGCCCCTCAATGGCTCTGAGGCTGCTGGTCCAGGGGGATAGTTGTCTATTCTTGGTTACTATTTCACTCTGAGTGTGGGAGTAGCCCACTGAGTCAGCACTTGCCAGAGGACACCTGGCAGCAGTGTCATTCATAGGAGAGACAGGAAACGGATTTCCACTCAGAGCAGTCGTCTGACAAGGTGTTGAGCGGAGAAGCCTCACAGAAGTGGGGACTGGGAAGACAAGCTTCGGGAAGTGAGGACTGCAGGAAGGAGGTGGCATTCGCCTCCCGGTGGAGATGGAGGCGCCCAAGGCAGTGCCATGGTGGGCTGGAGCCCAGCCTCTCTCTTCTGGGGTCTCATCTTCTGTAAGTATCCTCTGTAGACTATGCTTGTGAAATAGAAATTTCACAGGTCACAGAGAAACAGTCAGAGAGTGGGTCATGGCTTCAAGAGCTCGGGGACACCACACACCAAAAATCCAGAAGACTGAGAACTGAAAGTTTATCCCAAGTTCATGTGTGCATGTGTTCTTGTGTTCATGTGTACATGTGTGTGCTTCTGCGGATGTGAATGTCCATGTGTGTGTGTGTGTGTGTTTGTGTGAACGCACACATGCATGTAAAGACCATAGATCAACCTCTGGTGCCGTCCACCTTGCTCACCAGTTTGTCTGATCTGACTGGCCAGTGAGCCCCTGGGATCCTCTTGTCTCTGCTTCCTAAGCATTAGGATTACAACGCTTCTAATGTGAATTCCGTGTGGCAATTCAGGTCCTCCTCTTGTGTGACAGTCACTCATTAACTGAGCTGTGTCCCCAGCCCTCCATTGTGTTTCACTTGTTTCCCTGATGTTATGAATTCAGACACACCAAAGCCTAGTTCCTACCCTTCAAACAAGCTGTGATCTGGAAAGGAAAGGCCTCTATGAACAAATCAGTACAGTCACATGTTGGCAGTGTAACTGCAGTCATCTCAGGAATAAAGCTGGTACCAGTGATCCAGATAGCATATTTCTAGAAGTAGTAACATAGTCCAGAGTGAACACAAGCATGGCCAGGTGGTATTTTAGATTTATGGGTCATAAAATGTCTGTCACAACTACCCAACTTTGAAACGGTACAATTATGTCGTTTGAATGCTAAAGTGAACACAGACATATGCAAATAAATGTACATGGCTGTGTTGTAATAAAACTTTATCCATAAAAACAAGCCCTGGGCTGGATTTGGCTTCACACTTTGGATTTCAAAGTTTGCCAGCTTTGAAAATGTAACCAATTTGCTGGAATATCCGAGCTGTGCCCTGAACAGTGATCAGTGACCCTGGGAGGACACGAAGCCACAGCATTGTGATGGGAATCAATATCTATTACTCACCAGCAGTTTGTTTATTGTGTCTTTGTGAGTAACAGTGAGTGGGTCTGGATGTTGGGGTCTGGGGCCAGGAGGGCGTTCACAGAGGTGACGTGTTTCAGAGGAGGGGAGATGATAGAAATGTAAATAAACCAAATCCATCCTCCTGTCTGATGCCTGCTTTTTCCAGACAAACACTGCACAGTTGTGTTCTGAATCTCTTTTTCCTGGTCTCTGCTACTGAAAGTACATTGGGATCTGATTCTCCCCATCGCGTCCAAAGAGCCAACACAGGGCTCTTCAAACTTCTTCTCTGGTAGACTTAGGCTCTTCTTTCCATTAGGCTCATGGAATAATTAATTTCTTGTGTGTGTGTATTAATAATTTCATTTTATTATCAAATAACAAATCTAGAGTTCAAGGTTACCCTCTGCTACATATTGAGTAGATGGTTAATCTGGGCTACAGGTGATCTTTCTGGGAGAGAAGAATAAAGGAAAATTGCAATAACCACCTGTAGCTGATTGGGAAGTCAGCGTGACAGGTGGAAATCATGGAGCTGGGCTCTTGGGAAGTAGCCTTGGGGGTATACAGGGCCCTCCCTATATATACAGGAGCCCGGGAACCTGGTTTGTTGTGACATGCCAGGTGTGGAAGCAGAGACAGAGTCTGTGGATGGCAGCCAGTGTTTCTGGGAGCCTGGTGTATCTTGAGGAGGGCAGGGGCTCTGGCCCCACCAAGCCCAGCTCACTGGGAAGGAGAATCAGCAGCTGTGCTCACGCCTGGACAGGGACTCTGCTGGGAGGATGGGAATGAGCCTGGAATGCCAGCTTGGCCTATAGCACCAGTAGGACCCATGGTAAGCAGAGGGCATCACACTGAGCCGGGCGGGGTGGCCTCAGCTCCTGCTGGAGCGTGTGCTGGATGAACCAGGTCTCAACTTGCACCTCCTCCAAGTTCAGTCTGGCCGCCAGGACCTTGCAGGCCTCACGGCCAGGACCTTGCAGGCCTCACGGTCAGGACGGGCTCCAGGTTGGACCACTGCTGCTCCCAGCTGGACCCTTTGTCGGGAGACCCAGGGCACAGGCATCCTGGAAAGACCGAGGTTCTCCCATTCCAGATGCAGTGCAGTTCTCCTAGTTCAGGTTATTAATTTCTTGAAACGTCACTTATCTAAATCAAAAGATGCTACAATATAAAATTCAGATCTTAAATATAAAACGTAGCTCTATTGTTAACATCCCTTTTGTTGGCCATCTGTTGAAATCATATTTTAGATAGTTTGAACTAGAGAAAATAGATGACAATTAATTTTACCTGCTTACTCTTCACCTGTCTAATGTTAGCTACACATTGTGCTGCTTGGAAAGGTTTTTCTTGAAATTCGACATATTCCTTTGCCCGGTTTTAGGTGGACATCTGTAGTGTTAGCTGTCATGCAGAAAATGTTAAACCTGGGAGAGAATGAAAGGTGGTAAAACTATAATTAAGAGAAACGTTATCTATGGTTTGATAGGATTTTACATTTCGAAGCATGCATTTAAGGAAGCATAAGAGTTTGGAAGTCAATCATGTACCATTTTTATCCATCGGTTTATCCAATTTATGTCAAAAACTCTGGCAGGTTTGCAGAACATTCTAGCTACATTTTAAGCGATCAGCATCATTAACCTTTATTGTTCTGACTTCTGATTTATAGCTTCCTAACACTGGCCAAAGTAGTACTCAGCACTACCACACTTTGTTTCTAAGACAAACAAGAACAAGACAGGGAAGCTGAAAGGTCTGTGGTTTTGAGGACCCCCGTAAAGGATGCTGTCCTCGACCAATGCTGTGATTTGCCTCTATACACACTCTAATGAGAGCAGGGATGGCTGATGGGTAAAGGAGATTGGCTCTTCTGAATACTGGCTTGTTCCTGGGAGGAGGAATTAGGAGTAAGATGGAAGTTTAGGATCTGATCTGGTTCCCCTCAGAAAGCCCGAGACCCTCAGGGTAGAAATTCACCAGCTTGAACACTGACTTAAGATGAGTCACTGGGATGAGCAAGAAAGAAACTTTTGGCCTCACTTCCTGGTTGATCTACCTGTGATAAGATGAAAGAAACAACAAAACCACACATTCCTCTTATTACCTTAGGGTATGAGTCCCAGAAGTCCCTGTGGTTATTTGGACATGGCTCAGAAACTTAAGGTGAGACTGTAAATTTCAAGTGGTCAGAGAAAGAGGCTTCAATTCAAGAGCCTTCATTCAAAAAGGTCTGCCCACCTCTCTTCTCTGTATCCTCCCGCCTTTTTGGAAGCGCCGTCTGCTCAGACCTGTGAACCAGCAGCGTGGCTCCTCACACTCTTCAGTGGGACGGTTGTTCCTTTATAGCTAACTGTGTGTAGGGAACTGATTGTGTTAACACTCCAAAGGTCTGTGAGGGTAACAGGGAATCAGGACACTGATTCTGAGCCCCCCCAGGAGTTTATATTCTAGCTACTGACTGGAGAGACATATCCTTGCCTCCCAGGAAACAACTAAGAATGTATACAGATGGAAAATACAACCTTCCCAAGATTCTTTACTGTACAACAGATGCCTGCACAGAATCAGTCATTCCAGACAGTTTTAACGCAGAATTCATTACATTCTTTCATGATACTGTGTATCTATCACAATTGTCTATCTGCAGGACCTTTCTCTCCCACTGGACAGAGCTCTGACCTATTAAGCAATAGTTCACCATTCCTTGAACCCCTCTTCCCACACTGCTCAGCGCCTAGCAACCTCTGTTCTACTTCCTGTCTCTGTGATCTAGTGTGTAATATCTGCCCTTGGGTTTGGATGATTTCACTTAGCACAGCACTTTCAAGGTTCAAGTATACCCTAGCGGACATCACATTCTTTTTTCATGCCTTGCTGTGTTCCGCTGCGCAGATATTCCACATCTTGTATATCTGTTCTGCTGATGGACACGTGAATTCTTTCCACTCTTTGGCTAACTGTTCTCAATCCCAGTGATTCGGTGCCTGTATTTCTTTAAATTACTGTGGATTTGAGTGAAGTACTGTACTGTATAATAATCCTATATTTTACTTTTTAAGAAACTTCCAGATTCTTTTCCACCATGGCTGTACCATTTTGCATTCTTGCCAACTGTACACGAGGGTCTCTCACTGACACTTGGTACTTTTGTTTGTGTAATTGATAAAAGCCATCCTAGCACTGTGAGGACTTTCTCTTTCTGATTGTTATGTTTCCCTAACAACTAATGATAGTGGCCATTTTCTCATGTTCCATTTGTGCATATTCTATGGTAAAGCATCAAGTAATTTCCTTTGCCATTTAAACTAGATATTTTTGTCTTTCTGACACTGAGTTACAGGACTTCCTCCCATAATCACAACTGTCAGTCCCTTACCGGGAATGTATTAGTAGATGTTCTCTCCCATTTAGTGTGCGTCTTTCTACTCCGTGCCGGTGTTGATGGTACCTCTGGTATACATGGTACCTGTGGTATGTGAAGGTTTTAGATCGTAATGAAGCTCAGTTGTCTGTTTTAGCTGCTGTGACCTGTGCCTTCCTGTCCTGCTTATAAAACCTTGAGGAATCCAAGGTCATGGATTTTCTTCTAAAAACGTCACGGCTTCAGCTCTTAAGGTTCTTGACTTCAGTGGTTGATCCTGTCTTGGCTAATTCGTGGAATGAAGTAGGTCCTGACGTCATTCTTTTTTTCTGAGAGGATCTGGTTTTCTCCCATTTGTTGGAGAGACTTCTTCTTCCCAGTGAATGGTCTTGGCATCATTTTCAGAACTCAATTGACCATGGAAATAAGGGCTCACATCTGATCTTTCCCATCACTGTATATTTCTTTCTTTTTTAAAAAATATTTTATTTACAATGTTTATTTTACACATATGAGTATATTGCCTACATGTATGGAAGTACACCAGTGTAGTAAAATGCCTGAGAAGGTCAGAAGAAGGTGTCAGATTTTCCTGGAATTGGAGTTATGGGGGGTTGTTAGCTGCCCTGTGGGTGCTAGGAATTGAACTTGGGTCCTCTGTAAGAGTATCAAGTCCTCTTAACCTCTGGGCCAACTCTCCAGATCACCATCACTGTTTATTTTCCACCAATGTATATACACCCAAAGTATATAGCAGCACAGCATTCACTTATTGATATCTGTTGATTTATTTGCTTATTTATTTAGTGTGGGTGTGTGTGTGTGTGGTGTGTGGTCAATGTGCAAGCGTGGATGTGTGGATGTGGATGCATGTGTCCATGTATACATATACAGAGGCCAGAGGAAGATTTTGAATGACTTCTTCCATTGCTCCCCACTTTCTTTTTTGAGGCAAGGTCTCTCAACGAGCCTTGAACTTGCCATTTCAGCTAGGCCGGTCAGTGAGATCCCAGGATGCACCTCTCTCAGTCTCATTGGGCTGAGGTTACAGGCACGTATGATCATGCCTGTCTTTTTTACAGTACTGGAGAGTCGGAGCAGGCTCGCTTGCTTGCGTGCTCAGTGGTCCTACTCAGTGACCTATCTTCCCGGCCCCTTGTTCTCTTGGTACAGTAAACTTTGCAGTAAGCTTTAAAATCTAGAAGTGTGAATCCTCCCTCCAACTTTATTCTTTATTTTCAAGATGGGTTGTCTCTGAAGGTAACTCAAAATGGTAAATAGGAAGGTCCATAGGTAGGCAGATAGGTAGGTAGACAGATCAATTGGTAGATATCTGTCTATATAAAAATTGCAGTTGAAAATTCAGACAGCTTTAGGAAAAACTGAAAGTTCAGACAATTTCACAACTTAGAAGGTTCTATGTTGATTATTTTCAAGTATCAAACAAGATAGTGAGGTATACTATTTCACATCCAGCAATACAGCTCTCAAAAAACACATGTGACCAGTGACGGTCAGATGTGGAACTATCAGAACTTTCAGCACTGCTAGGGGAGAACTGAGCATAATGCAGTCCCTTTGGAGTGGGATGACAGTTGCTCAGAAGGGTTAGTACAGGATCAGCGATGTGCCAGCAGCCCTGGTAGATGTGTGCTCAAGAGAAACGGAAGTGCATGCCTTCAAGAAACCTTTACATGAATGTGCATCACAGCTACTGGTCGATCTCATGCTGTACTTTAGTTAGGTTAATTTATGAGCTGAGCTTCAGGGCAAGTACTTCAAACATCAAAAGTCTAGGTGTGGAGGTGATGATGTACCCTTTAATCTGAGCACTCTCAGGAGGCAGAGGCAGGCAGGTCTCTTTGAGATTGAGGCCAGCCTGATCTACTACAGAGCAAGTTTGAGGTCAGCTGGAGGTACCAGAGGATGCTGTCTCAAAAAAAAAAAAAAAAAAAAAAGGCTATACAACCCTGCAACCCCTCAACCATGGAATTGCAATCCTTGGAATGATGACAGAATTAAGACACAACATGGAAAATAAAAGGCTGTATGGCTCTTTCCTCGGAATATGCTGTGTGTGAAACAGAGTAAGGGAGAGGGGAGCAGAAGTGTTTACTCTTGAAGACTGGTCAGGCTGACCGTGGTTCAGTTTCTTCCTCTACAACAATTTTGGCATGGTAACCACAGGATATATTAGGTGTTAGTGATAACTCTTTGTAAACTTAAAGACAGCAGAGTTTAATTAAGTTTAAAGTCAATAAGATGGCTAAAAAGTAGGAATAATCGAAGTGCCCATCATTGGATAAACAGATAAAATGTGGTATGTCCATACAATGGAATATTATACATATAAAAAAGGAGGTTCCAGGGTATGCTAAAATGTGAGCGAACCTTTAAACTGTTACACATAGTGAACTAACTCAGTCACAAGAGACCACATGATGTTTGAGTTTGTTTATAATAAAAGTCAAGAATAAGCAAATCAGTGGCTTTCCACAATGGTGGGGGCATGCGGAAACAAGAGCGTTCAAGGTTTCTTTGGAGGTAATGAGCATGTTATAAACATGGTAGTGGTGAGGGGCTCACTGATTGTACCAAGTGCTTGTGCATGTCAAATGGGTGTTTAAAGCTCAGTAAAGCTATTAAACAAAAGACTTGAGGCTGGATATAGCATTTTACACCTTCTCTTTTTGGAGTCACTTCTTCTTTAAAATTATGTACATGTCTATATGTGAGTATGTGCACATATGTGTGGGTGTCTGCAGAGACCAGAAGAGGGGACCAGATCCCCTAGAGCTAGAGTTACAGATAGTTTAGACCCACCCAACTTGGGTGCTGGGAATGGAAGGTCCTCTGTATAGCAGCAAGCATTCTTAACCACGGAGCCATTTCTCCAGCCCCTTCTTTCTTTTTTTTTAAACTTAATATAACAGGAGACATTTCATAAGACAAAATTTTATTTAGCTGAATTTAATTACTTTTGCAAGTAGATATACCACTCCATACCCATATGCCTTTACACACACACAGAGGCATGCGTATATGCAGTGTGCGTGTAAACAGTGCTTATGAGTCAGCCCTACATGGATGTTTAGTTTTTCATACACACTTTTTTCCTGATATAAATTATGTTGGCAGTTATTGGATTTAACCTATCTTAGGTTGATTACTTGTGAAATAATCATGTCCATGAACACTCTGACAATAGCTAATTGTCACTTGGTTCATACCAATGTTTTGGTCTCCCACACTGGGAGTCTGGTGTGTGCAAGCTGACCACTGAGCTGTGGCTCTGTCCTGGCTGTACCTCACATAGGTTTATTCACAAGATAGGGTTCAGGAGAACATCCCAATAGAGAGGGTCTACACAGCTGCGACAGTCACAGAACTGCAGTCCTTACAGAGATGGTCGATGTAAGACAACTTGGAAAATAAAAGGCTATGTGGATGTTGTTCCTCAGGAATGTTCCTCACGTGTATGTGGTGAAAGGAGGAAAAGAGAGTGGATGGTGTTTTGATTTTTAAGGCTGGTTCAGTTTCTTCATCTGCAACAACTTTGTCATGATCACCATGGGGAAGTTTAGATCTTAGTGGCAGCACTTTGCAAGCTAAGAGAGTTGACTTTAATTAAGTTCAAGTTCAATGTGACAGCCTTACCTGGGTCACTAGCAATGAACAGATACATAAGTTAATCTTTGGAAAACAATTGACAGCATGCTTTTAGACTAAGACAAATTTTGTCTGAAACTTAGAGCCCCAATGAGTTATGGGTTCTTTGTATTTTCTGCTTTAGATCCTTAAACTCACTTATACTAAGAACGAAGGACTGGACATGGGTTAAAGGTTAATCTGTTTGGGAGCTGTTCAGAGGGCTTGCTGCTCTTCCAGAGACTCCTCATTCAGTTCCTAGCACCCATGATCGGTGGCTTACAACCACCTGTACCTCCAGTCCCAGGAGACCTCTTCTGGTCTCCTCTGGCATCCAAACACAAGTACACACACACACACACACACACACACAATAAATCTTTTCTTTTTCAAGGCTAACCTGTCTGAAGGGGAGCAAATTAGGGCAGGCAGGGGCCTAGGATCATATCTCACATACAGTTACATCACAAGTCCATAGATTTATTGCATAATCCCTGTCTTATGACATTTAGATTTGGATGGGATGAGACGTATGCAAATGAGATGCAAAATTCTCAAGATGAAATCCAAAGAGGCCCCTGAATGTGGCGGGTTGTTCCGTAGCCCTTTGGGAGGACCGAGGAGGTGGGGCTGGCTGGCTCCCCAGTCAGCTCATTTGCTACTCTGAGTGATATCTGCATTTGGTTTGAATTTAGCTTTGTGTTGTTTTTTCTTGAGAGATGAATCTCGGTGTCAAGGGCAAAGGCTGGTATTAACATAGCAATACATATTTTATGTTTGTGTGTCTCTCTTTTTTAAGCGACCGTCTTTTGGAAAGAAACAG
Source organism: Eospalax fontanierii (assembly GCA_035773235.1). NCBI lineage: Eukaryota > Metazoa > Chordata > Mammalia > Rodentia > Spalacidae > Eospalax > Eospalax fontanierii. Next base: position 6,501,634 of record CM069540.1, read on the forward strand.
TTGTCAACAACCTTCGGTTTTGTTGTTGGAATTTTCTTTGTTCTTTTGCAACCTTGTTTTCCCACACGTTCCTTCTCTTTTTTCTTTTTTTACGTTCTCCAGCGATGTTTTTGTTGCCTACCCTAGGAAGATCTGTTTTTCCAGTTATCAAAACAAATGGCTAGGGACCATTTAAAGTCGTTTTTTAGTTAATAAAGCCAATCTCCTTGTTCTGTTATGTTAAAAGTACATTATCTTTTTATTGCCAGTTCTGTAAGGCTAGGTCTGTTTTCTGTCTTTGCAATCTCAGGGCTGCCCCACTAGCTTACTGAGTCGAGAATTACAAAATCATTAAGGGTGGGGCAGCAGCAGCTGACTTACAGTACAAACCATTTCTCAAAATAACCACAACAGTGCAATCCTGATGTGGCATTTACGTCACTCTATGTTTTTATGAAATAGTTTGTGGCCTTTTTGTTTCTATTCCGGATGGAATCTTGTTCTCGCCCCCTTTTTAATCAGGCATTTAATTTATTTTTATTATTAATATTTTCCACTCCATATCTTGGCCCGCCTCCAAGCTTTGATGGGCGGGGGTGCGGGGGCCCAAAAAGCCCTGATGATCTTCCCTCACCCCACTCTTTAGCATCAGTTAAACTGCAAATGTGTTTTCCCCTTTGATGTGTCCTAACTGAGTACTAACCTAGGAGCCTTAAGAGAGATTTAGAAATATAGTGGGCACGTTACACATTGACACACAGCCACAACCTCGAATTGATAAAGTTGAAGAACAACTTTGGAATTTTAAACATGTTCAACCAATTCAAGCTGTTTAGTCATATACCCTGGCTGCATTTTCCTTTACAAATGTCTTTCTGTATAATGTCCTGTAATTAGAACAGGAAGTCATTGGGTAACTGTAAATGAATAAGGCACTTACACTGAAAGGAAAATTACCTTCCGAGAAATTATATTCTTTTTTCCCCTGCATATTACAATGTTGGTAATGACACCAACAGCTGTTAGCTGCTCTTATCTGTAGAATTTTCGTGCTTGAGTTTTTGCTTGAGTTTTCTGAAATTAAAAAAAAAATCATTTTCAGTAATAATCAAAGATGAATGGACAGAAGATAGGAAATGCCTAATTATGACAAATATTCCATGTCACAACAGAAAAGCAATTAAATGGAAACTTCGGTGTAATTCTGAATAGCAGGAAGAGCTGGAACCCCGCCAGGGACGTGAAGTTGAGGATTTGCCTGTAGTGGGTTGCTAGGAGCTCCTCGAAAAGTGTAAAGCTTTGAGAAAGGAACGTCTAATGTATTAAAGCCACAGAAGGCGCATAAATCACCGGGAGAGCCTCTCTATTGACAGGATTTTTACTTAAATTGTTTCAAAACTAGACATCAAGTTTTATAACACAAGCAAATTCATATTTGCTTGGGGGTAAAGAAAAGGAAGAAAGAAAGCTGTAGGTTGTCTTTGAAGCGTGAGGGACATTGTGTTTCAAATGCAGCCTTCAGAGTTGGAATCTTTTAAGTGAAAATCTTTAAATGTTTGTTTCCATTGGCGTCCAGATGCATTTGCCCTAATACGATTAAGAGAAGGAAAGGGCGAAATGCTTGGCAGAATTTTCAGTTGAGGTAATTAGGCACAGGAAGGAACATGCATATTTTTTCCACCAAGCTCTATAAAATCCTAGTGCGAAGCATTTTTTAAAAAGATTTTCTTTTTTAAAGCTTACTGATGTTAGAAGTAGATTATAGTCATTTTCAGTAAGCAAAATTGTGTGATGTTTCTGAAGTAAACCTCACCCCCCCCACCCCCGGGATGATAAAGAAAGTTCTGTGTCTACACTGTTGTATAAGAGATAAAAGCAAATTTTTCCTCCAGAAGGTATGTTATAAGCCTTCTGCACATTTGACCACCATTAACTCTTTCTTGAAAACATAGCATTATGGATTAGAAATTAGCTGCCCCAGTAATTCACAGTGCTGTTCCACACACCTCTTTTTGTACAAAGACAACTTTAGCAAGGCTCAGAATAAATACTTGCTCTCCGCCTCCCCCCCCAACTCCCCAGCAACCCCACTGGAGGATTAGAGCAATGGTATACAGTTACTGCTTGACAAGCCAGGGTGGAGTCTCAGGTTCTAATTACAGTTTCTCTATGGAATTCTGTTTTGGACTTTGAAAAATATATAAATAAGAGAAAAATTGACATTGAGAGAGGTTAACAAAACGTGTAATTATGATGTAAGCACAGGATTAGAGCCATTTCAGCTCTGCATTATAAGCCGTGTACTTTAGGTATTAACTTTTAATGGGCAAAGTTCTTTTTATTGAAGTTGAAATGAGGTTTAGTCACTTTGGATCTCTTATTCCCTTTGAATATTTCATTTACAAATAAGCATGTCCGTTTTTTTTTTCTGGTGAGGAGGGGGTTTGAGAAATAGGGTGATATTTTAACAGAATATCATAATTATGGTTTAAAATTTCAGTCTTAAGTACCATCAATTTGGGGTTTATCATTTTCTGTGAGCTGAAATCAAATAAAAATTCTGTCTAACCCAAGGAACTTGAAGGTGCTGGAGGGTTAGGGTTAGGGTAGAACTTTGATTTCTTTTTCCTGTGTGGGTGTGGCTGAAAGAAAGGCTTTGTTCCAGGAACACTTTGTCTTTGCTAAACAAATGTGCAATTTATTCATTCTTTGTTCATTCTTAGATTTATCTGCTAGACCTCTTATGAATCAGAAAGGGAAAAATGACTTGCCTTTATTGGTAGTCCTTGTGTCATGGGTAGCTTTGTCAGACTACTTGTGTGTGTATGAAATGCAGAAGGGAGAAGGAGCACGGAGGAATTTCAATAAGAGCTCTTGAAGGGTGCTTTGGCTTTGTTTGTTTCTCATTCTACCATTACAGAAAAACAACATGTCGGCCATTACACAGTTGAGAATTTTATCACTCTATCTGGAGGAAGTTAATTTAATGTAGAGGCTTAAGAAGTGATTAGAGGGGCTAGAAAGATGGCTCAGTGGATAAGAGCACTGACTGTTCTTGCAGAAGACTCAGGTTCTAATCTCAGTACCGACACAAAGTGGCTAACAACCGTCTGTAACTCCAGTTCCAGGGAATCCAACAGCCTCTTCTGTCCTCCAAGGGCATTGCACGACATAGGTGCTCTTACATGCAGGGATAACACTCATACACATAAAATAAAAGTAAAAAAAAAAAGCAATTAAAGGTCGTAGAACTTTAGACCCTCAAAGCTCTCCAAAGTCTGGCTCCCACACCGCCTTTTGTTACGGTGACCACACTTTTTCCATTGCAAAACCGTTGAATCTGTCTCAGTTACATAGAGGAGACTCAGGTGTGCTCGCTCCTGAGTCTTCAGCCCAGCTGACCTGTCCTGTCCCCTCCAGGCCTTGCTCCTCCTCTGCATCTCCACTCTCCTCTCACCTGAAAGTCTTTGTTAACTTCCATGAGAATTCAAGGCTCTCCAGAGCTTTCTATGCTTTTGTAAATACGAAATGCAAATCCTCTGGGAATCTCTAATTATAAGGTTGGAAATTTGCCTCTGTCTAAACAGTGCCAGAGTCTGGTCCAAATGGGTGGTTCTGTTCATAAACCACGAAGTTAACATTTTTATTTCGGCATCACCAAGGGTTGCTGCATTAGTCCAGACACCAGCTGTGCCTCTCTAGTGTGGGCCAAGCTCACTGAGGGGCAGGTGTAGGGGCTGGTAAAATATAACAATAGAGCTATTTCCCAGCACACGGGTGAGAGGCCGATACATGTAAAATGCCTCAGTGGTGTAGAGTTCACAGCAGAATCAAGGCCTCACACCACATGCTAACTGACCCAGAGTCCAGTAATTCTGTCTTCTCCGTGGAAGGGAAATACCAAGTTTTACTTGATCAAAGGCTGCTGTCCTTACTCGATACATACTAAGACTACTATTTCAGGCATTTGTCACAATGAAAAGTCTGTCACACTAGATTTAATTTTTGGTTATAGCCTCCTTTCATCTTTTCTGAAGGCATAGGGAGCCCAGCCTAATCACCCCAGTGTCTCCCACCTCTGAATTGGAGACTATTCACAGATAATGAAGATGCTTATAGGGTCCTTTGGAGGAACGAAAGATGTATTAGGAAAGATTTTTATAAATTTTAGTGCTTTATTATTCATACTGGAAATGGCATTCTCCTGAGCTCTGCTTTCTAAGCAGGGCCTCAGTCCCTTGTATGGCTAATATTTTGTTTGTTTGCTTGTTTTAATTTGGTGTCTTTTCCTATACCTGCCAGAGTCTTGAACAAGCAAGTGAACTGAGTCCTGTGTTTTATTCTGGGAGCTAGTAGGTTTTGAAAAGAAATAAAAAATTTTAAATGTAGACTAGAGAGATGAGTCAATGGTTAAGAGCACTGGCTGTTCGTTCTTGCAAAAGACCTGGCAGCTAACAACTGTCTGTAACTCCAGTTCCAGGGGATCCAACACCCTCTTCTGACTTCCGTGGGCATTGCACAACACAGGTGCACAAACACACAAATGGGCAATACATTCATACACATAAAATAAAAATAAATAAATCAAAAAAATTTCTACCCTAAATGTGTATCTGACAGTCATATGTATAAGGAAAACTGTATCTATTACTATATGTGCATTTCTTTGTACATATTATAAATATAATATACAGATATTTACAAATATAAATGTTGGTGTATATATAATCTAACTTTAATATATAATGTATGGTATACAATATATTAAAATATGTTGTGATATATATAGCATATTATGTATCATACATATTTATGTGTTTTAGATATAATATAAATATATTTAAATATATGCATTTCAAAACCCTACCTAAGTAAGTCATTGTAAGTCTATGGAAAAAAATATTCAGAGTCAGAATTACTGACTTGGAAGTCTAGAGTCTGTGAACTAGCCTACGTGCTTGTTGAAAATATAACTTCCTGTTCTCTAACCTTAGGGAGTCCGAGTCAGTCATTTTGGGTGGTACTCAGGATCTAACTCTTTGCAAGCATCCCATGTGACCCTATGTGGCATACCTAGGATAATTCTTAGGGACATTATCCCCAGAATGAATGGATATTCATAGGACTCATGTCCATGAATTGGGATGGAGGGAAAATGTTTGTTCTCTTCCCACAATAAGAGAAGAATCCCTGGCTTGCATAGCATCAAGTAACTGATGAAGGAAAGAGGACTGGGTATGGTGTTCTAGGGTGAGGTAGAGAGGAAGGAAAAGAAGCCACGTGTGAGCATAGAAACCGACTGTGTCTCAAGCAGAAAATGAGAAAGAGGGCAGAGGGGCATTATCATGAGGACTCTCAGAAGAATGAAGAAGGGAACAGGGTGAAGTGAGCCCACATCCCAGGAAGCCACTCAGGGGCAGCTGCTCTACAGCCCCTTTCACCTGAAATGCACAGCTTCCTCCGTGACATTTCAGGACCTCTCAGACAGTGCTCTGACTTTCACAGAATGGCAGTGATGCTTCCAGAGGAGATTGGGAACCATCACATATCTGTACAGGACTTATTTACTATGTGCTGAGTTACGGCACAGATCCTGAGCATACTCAGTAAAGTCTGACAGTTTTGGCTTCTGTTTCTCTCTCATTCACAACGTCTTGGACAAATACAGTATAATAATATAAATAGACCATGACACCAATGGCAGATTGAGGACCACTTCTTGCAATAGCTCTTGGACAGTGTAGACTTCTGACCGTGTTTGTGAATATTTCCATGAAAGCTTTCCAGCCCTTAACTATTATACAACAAACATACCTTCATATCCAGAGTTTGAACTCAATGTCTAGACCTGCTGTAAGAATCTCAGCATGGTATGTCTTAGGATACCCAAGAGTATCTCAAGACTAGTTTTCATTGGTAGGCTTCCATCCCATATAAACACACCTTCCTCTAAGTGTGTCAGTCAGCTGATGAAATGGCTGATCACAGAGCAGGAAGGAGTCTAGGAAATGTAAGACATTTAAAGATGTCCTACAGGAGGCAGATGAATGTCTCCACTCCTGGAGGAGCTCCCAGCCTGAGAAGCTAAGTGAATGTAATTAGAGATACAGCTAGATCTGAGCCTCCTGTCTGCAAAGGTCACCCCAACACGTGCGTGCACACACACACACACACACACACACACCTTGCACTGGTGCTGGTTATGTTCCATCATTGTGTTCCACCCTTACCTCCCACAGCTTACCAGATGGCCACGATAATGACTGTGCTCTTCACAACCGTCTGCAGCATAGTAAGGGCTCAAAATATTGTTCTTCCCTTTGGAAAGCAAGTGACAAGTCTGGAAACTGCTGGCCCCCACACTGCCGGTGTGGATGTGGAGAATAATGGCAGAGTAGGTCACAGAGCCCAAGATCTGCTTGGCACAGTGACGGTGGTAGGCTATGAAAGATGGGCACTGACCATTTCTTAAGATTAAGGATGAAGGAAGGATTTGTTCATATTGAATCTGCTTTTTGTTAATAAGCACAAAATATAGTGGGAGAATCACTAAGCATCAAGTTCATTGTAAGAGAAAGATTCACTTTATTTTCTGAAGTTCCCCTCTGAGTTAAGCTGGTTCTGATGGAACTGTGTCACTGGGATGTTCAGGGAGCCTTCTCTGCACAGTACTCGGAGATATGTTAGGTTACCAGATGGACTTGAGGAACATTAAAAGATGCGGGGTCTGAGTACACGGAGAGGTAGATAAGGTGGAGGTATCAATCAAGTTGGGGTAAATCATGCAGTAGTAACAAATGACCTCTAAATTATGCCATTACCAACAATACAGGCTTCTTTTCTGCTTGTGTTATGCACTTATCTCGGGTCAACCAGGGGCTCTGTGCCACGCTGTATTCACTCCAGACCCAAGCTGGCAGAGTAGCTGTTGTCTGAGCATTACAGATGACCAGATCAGAGACAGAGACACTGTGGCCTATGGAACACTGGCTCTTAAAGCCAGGGCCACTTTTGTCACAGTCTGTTGGCCAAAGCAAGTCCAGGGGCCCTTGGGATCCCCAAAGACTGTGGAGCACAGGATTTTTCAGGCCCATGAAGAGGACACAGAATGTTTGTTGAGGCCCAGAGCAGGTGTGAATGCTCTTTGAATCCATGGACACTTCTCTTGGATCAGATGATCATTTCAGAGAACCCAAGAACAAAAAATATCCCCACTATAATCCAATCTAAAACCATACCAAATGCAAAGAATCAACAAACTTCAGCCATCCCTACCACAGTAACATTATAATTTTTAAATATTTTATTTATTACCATTTTTATTTTATGTGTATGAGCGTATCGCCTGCATGTATGTAAGTGCACTCAGGTTGTATAATGTCCATGGAGGTCAGAAGAGGGTATCCAATCTCCTGGAATTGGAGTTATGGACAGTTGTTAGCCACCATGTGGGTGCTGGGAACTGAACCTGGGTCCTCTGCCAGAGCAGCCAGTGCTCTTAACCACTGAGCCATCTCTCCAGCCCTGACATTAATAAATTTAAAATCTGTCAAATTCTCTGGAAACAGTCTTTTAGTTCTTCCTCCTTCCAGTGATTCAAATATTATTGAATATGTCCAAAGAGCCACAAAGTGACTATACTCAGGGCGGCCTGAAGCTTCAAGCTTAAGGAACTGGATTGAGAAAGGGGATTCTGGAAGATTCTGGCATTGCCAGACTGTGGTAAAGATGAGAGGCTTGCTAAAGAAGAAATCTTCAGTCTCAAGCAGAAGCCCATCAGGACTCAGCCATGGTGTTGAAGGCCGTTTGCTGTGAGTGGAGGCTAATGGACTTGCTTTCTCTTCTGTCTAGGGGAGGATGAGGAAGAAACCAATGTCATTGTGCTCAGCTACCCTCAGTACTGCCGATACCGCTCCATGCTCAAACGGATCCAGGACAAGCCATCTTCCATCCTCACAGACCAGTTTGCATTAGCCCTGGGGGGCATCGCAGTGATCAGCAGAAACCCCCAGATCCTGTACTGCCGGGACACCTTTGACCACCCCACTCTGATAGAAAATGAGAGTATATGCGATGAATTTGGTGAGTTTTTTTTTTCCCTCTAGTTCAAGCTCGTGCATGTGGAGAGTTATTGTTGGTTTTGGACTGAACAGTGTTGGAAACGGGATTTATGTTCACAAGCCCCAAATGACTGCGGCATGGGTGTCCTTACCTTTTTGGCAGGTAAAAGGTATTTTTTGGAGTTTGTTGCTTAGTATATCATCGTCATAGGGTGCTTGGTTCTCCTTAAAGTTGGACTTCAGGGTGGGAAGATTTCATGGTCTTTCTTAATGTTTTAGATCTGTAAATACTGATCTTTTAAATTAAAATTTTTATAAATTGCACTATAAAATGCATGTCTTATAACCATTCAATCCTGTAAGGTAGATAGGATAGAATGATACATACATACATATATACATACATGCATGTATACATGACTCTAGGTGGGTCATGACCTTGAAATTTTTACACACACACACACAAACACTGCATCCTTGTCTAGCTCACTGGACATGTTGTCTAAGGGGTCATGAGAGACCACACCTCACCCTGGGAACCTTTGCTGTATGCAGTTGGTGAGGACAAGCTGAGACCCATGCGCTCTTTCTTCTTACCGGTCCTCATCCAGTTGTTGAAGGACTAGGTTGTGGTTCTTTACAGACAGGGTATTCCTATATATGCAGAGGCACGACCATCCCCACTTCTCCTGGACTCCCCGCAGAGACGAGCTGATGGGAGCCTGCTCAACCCTTCATGAGCACCAGTAGAGAGAGACCCCCGTCAAAAAGCACATAGCTTCCTCGAATGGGATCTTGCCACGGTTCTGTTGGCTCATGCCGCCCCCAGCGCCCTCCAGTGTGCAGGGTATTAAAACCCAGATTGTTCTGCTTAGCGCCTGCAGACTTCTACTTGTTCTTGTGAGTCTACCGTGGCGTCACAAAGTTCTGTCCATGCCTTCAGCAGTCCGTAGGCTGCTACAAGGGACTTGGTAGGTAGATGTAGGAAGAGAGAAGAACTTGGGGTGAAGGGATGGAACCTGATTGTCCAAGGAGAGAAGGAGAGGAAGAAGGGGAAAAGATCTAAGCGGAGTCTCTTTCTTTCTTCTCTCTCTGTCTCTGTGTGTCTGTGTGTCTGTGTCTGTGTATCTGTGTGTGTATGTCTGTGTGTTTTTCTGTGTGTCTGTGTGTGAGTATGTCTGTATATGTGTGTCTGTGTATCTGTGTGAATTGTTTTTCAGATGTATTACAGTTTTCACTTATCGGAAGACTCAATCTGTATGAGAGTTACAGGGTTTCTATAAACTGTGTTTTCCTTCTTCAAAGAAATATCTATTGCCATATTTTTAAGAGTCAAGTCTTTGTATTCAAGCAGATAAATGTTTCCAACACAACTTTAATACTCTCTCCTTCAGATCGGCATTTACAAATTTACCCTTTTCAATATTTGGGAATTTCTCACCCACATCCCTTCATCCTGATCCCAAGCCTTATGTGCTCTTTGCTGATCAGGTCTCCAAATTCCTGATATAAAAACTGAAAGAATGTTTCCCCTGGTTTGAAAGTATCCACAATTGGTGTTTAGCAATGCAGTATAATGAAACATTGTTTTAAACTTTTTGGCCAATTTAAGAGTTAGTAGTCATGGAGTTTCAAAGCTGGTACATCTAGAATTGGTAACAAGTTCTAACGAAACAATGATGGGTGTTGTTAGAGTTCCTAAATGAATTTTAAATGTCCTTGCAAACACATTCATCTGATTTTGAATGTTTTCTTGAATTTTCTTCTGGTTTAGTTTATTTTAATTCTTCCTTTCTTCTCCAGCCTCTTAAACTAGGTTTCTTTCGGAATAAAGGCACTTTTAAAGAACTAGAAGGCTAGTTTAATAATTTGAATATCATATTTCTTTTGGTTAAGTTTATGCTTCAAATAGTCTGTGTTTCCTAAAGTCGTTGACACTAGCAGGTAAACTATACAGCTTCCCTTGACCCCATTTAAGCACTTTCGCCAGTCTGTGTCCTCATACTCCACTCTGGGTTACACATCTAAATTTCTCAAAAACTACCTTTTAAACTTCCAACTGGTTGTATGTGAAATTAACATGGGTTAAAGTGTTTGTTAAAAATGTGGTGTTGGGTTTCTCCAACCAACTAACAGTTGGTGGAAGAACATAAATTTAATTAGTGACTAGCATTAAACAAATGTTCCTAATACTGAGCACTGCCAGATGACTGAAAGACTTCTGTCAGATTACCCAGAGTGCCAGGGGCCCACTGATGAATCTCCTACACAGTATATATTCTGTGACACACATTCGGTTACTTCAGTAATTGGTCAAATGTAATTTAGGGAACAGTATGCCTAGGCTGTAAAAATCAAATTTTATTGACCATATCGCCAGGTGGACGAGCAGTGGAGCTAATGGCTAAACTTCATAGCGTTTAGCAGTTATGCCTTTGACATGCAGAATTCATAAATTGCCATAAAATAGCTGTAAGGTCCTTCTTAAAAGGACAGTGTCTGATTTCCTATGACTGGTAATGTTTATTTTATTAACTAATATGCTTTTTGCTTGCTTTTATGAAATGAGTGAATGAAGTAAGGAATGGGTGGGTGTTCAAAAGACAAAGAAAACCTGGTCCTTGCTTCTTCTGAGGATGTAGGATCTAACTGAGGAAGACAGTATCTCGACGAACCTGGAAGGCTATGTTACAAGAATATCAATGATTAAGTATTTGGTGAATGTCACGGAAAACAAGTGGGGTGGGCAGGTAGCAGTGGGGTGTGCGTAGAAGCTGGTACCTGAGGTGGTAGTCAGGGTGAAAGGTCAGGGAAAACCTTGCGAGAAAATTAGAGTTTGGTGTGCTTATTTTTCCCACAGGTGCAGGTATGTGGTATGTGAGTGCCCGTGAAGGCCAGCAGATGAGCTCTGGTGTCATTCTTTGGGCACCTTCCGCCTGTTTGTTTGAGATAGGGTCTCTCATTGGTTAGCAAGCTCTGGGGATTCTCCTGCCTCTTCCTTCCCAGGACAGTGATTACAAACAAACTCACCTGCACCGGGAGTTTTACTTGTGTGCTGGTGATCTGAACTCAGCTCCTTACTCTTGCGAGGCAAGCATCTTACCATAAAAGCCATCACCTCAGCCCTTTGTCTCATTTTAAAAGATGGAAATCTGAGTCTTAGGAAACTACTAGGAAAATGAAGATCACTGAAGACTCATGGCCTGAGTCTCACTGGCCTGAACCTACGGCTGGCCTCTCTGAGATTGTTCTGCCCTAGGTCACCCTAAAGTGGGTTATGTAGAGGGTCATGTGAACAGGCAGTGGCTTTGAAATCTGAAATTGGAACTAGCTTTCTTTTTGGACAGTGATGAACACCCATTTTCTCGGGGCCCCATCAACGTGGTTTACCTTCATTCTCAGAATTCATCTCTGAAATGAGACTTGGCTCTGCAGGACAAGCTTCCCAGATGCTGGGACAGCTCCCCTCTCCCGGCTGTTCGAATGCTGTCCACCGAGTAACAACTTTAATTGAACAATAAACGTAAGGCTTTTAAATCTACAATGAGTCCCCGTAAATAAATTCCCTGTGGAATTTTATGAAGCTGTTAATGAAGAGTTTGATTAGAAACTATTAAAGAAAAATAGGATGGATGAAATTTCATCATTTAATCCAACATTACAGTGGTGTCGTTTTGATTTTTATTTACATTGAGATATTCAGAATAGAGTAAATATATCCTGATTTTAATTAACTATCCTTCTTACTTGGAAAAGGTTATTTTAGGCTTGAAGGGATTTGATAGCACACCATCTGTTTTCTTTGCTGTGTTTTACTCAAGTCCCCTCCTTGCTTCCAGTGCTGTGTACTATCTAAACCTATGACTTAAGCAGAAATTGAATCATATTAATGGCAGGTCATGGAAATGCTGCAGCCCTGATATCCTGCCCACATTCTTCTGTCTTGTCGGCTACCCTGCTTGGCTGGCAGCACCATCCTTCTTAGCACAAGATAATTGACTATTTAAAAAAAAAAAAACCTAAAGCATTGGACTCCCCATTGAAGCCTTATGAAAACTCATTGCATTGCACATGCAGTTTGGAAATGAGATTTTAATAACAATGAGGGGACCATGATAGGCACGGCGTTTTTTCTCTTCACAGAGATCTTTACCCTGAGCATGATTCCTGCCCGCTGTCCTGTTCCAGTTCCCCCTCGCCCTGCAGAAGACATTTTCCCAGAAGCCCCTCTTCTTGCTCTTACCCAATTTCATAATGATTTCTCTTTTGTAAAATGCTTCCTGTCAGTTATATTGTGTTGTCTGTGCCTGTAGAGGAAAATCATGCAGACAAATATTTGTCTATTTTTGCTGTAAGAACAATAAAATGTCAACCACTTTGTAATGCACAATGTTTACATTAATATCACACAGATGGATTTCATATGTGTGAGGTGTCAACAGCTAAATTCACACAGAAGTAGGCAGTGCGGCAGATAAATGGCTAGCTCTAAGCCACCGGCCCCACCAGAGAGGTGCAGGAACCCCAGTTACATACATAAGAGGACACCATTCTTAAAAGTAGGTGGGACTGAGCGGCTTAAGATATGGTTGACTTTTAAATAAAGATATAGTTTATTTTAGTCGAGTTTTGAGTTGCAAAGAGACATAAAAAGTACAAGCCAACCTGTAAAATTTTGGTTTTTGTTTTTTTTTTTGTTTTCTTTTTTTTTTTTAGCAATTGGGAGTGTCAGTGTGTTTCTTGGCCAGGGAATGGGGAGAGGTCAAAGGCAGATATGAGAAAGATGGCTATAGATGTCTGGTCCATGTGTGGACACTGTAAGCTCTGACCTTGCAGGGAGAACTTGATTGTGTCAATATCAAGATGGATAGTCTGCTTAGGGCAGCTTTTGGGAAAGCACTACTGCATGTAGAAAACGGTCTATACCAGGGATCAACCCTCTGATTCTCTACAGTCATGAACAAAGTGACATGCAGTCCCTTACTGGCGCCATTTATAAAATCAGGCAGTCACAGCCATCCTACCCAGTTCAGAATAAGGCTCGATTGGCTTGTTGAGTACACGAAGTAAGTGCTCTTGGTAAATGAAGATCCGCTCTGTTTCTACTGGAGCTTTGGGTCTTAGACAGCATGCATTCATGGAGAATGATTGTGTTCCCTGACTCATAAGATAACTCCATCCCCTAGTGTTCCTGGGGTTTTATCAGAGCCTGAATGGGAACATAAAATGGTTCACGTTTCACAGCGAGTTGTAAAGATCTTCTGACTCTGCATTGAACTTTCCCCTTCCCTGTTTCCTGTTAGTTGGAATGATGACGTTATAGGCAAAGGAAGAAAGCTCGAAGGGAGAAGCCATATCAGATGAGAGTACGAAACCATGAGTTTTTATGAAAGGAAATTAAAAACATACAAAATTATTTCAATGCATGAGGGGGAGCCAAGTGCTGCCTCCTCCCCTCTGAGCAGCACATATTTTGCTGGAAAGGAGAGGAAAGGCAGTTGTTTTGTTAAGGATCATGGGAATTTGTTAAAGGAGTAAGATTTTTTTTCCTCACCAAAGTAGGTTTCCTGGTCGCAGAGGATTCTGACGATCAGATGGCTTGTTCCTGGCCCCTGTCCACATTGAGGCTCTCACTGCCTGCCTGTGGTGTCCACTGAGCTCCCAAATGATAACAAGACAGATATTGGTCTTTACTTGAAAGTGAGTGGAAAAGGAGCTAGTTTTCTTATGCAGAATGGATACCCATGCTATCGTGTCTTCCTGAGAGAAGAGTCTAGGCAAGTCACTCCAGGCACCTTCTCATGGCATGTGCTGTCAGAAGAGGGAAAAGAGAATGCTAAGGCTGAGACACAACGTAGTGAGCCAATTTCATATAAATCTGAGGCAGAGGTGTATCACATGTGCTCCCTGGTACACATAATGATTAACATATGGGTTCTCCCTCTAGGGCAAGTGAGTCAAAAGAGGGACTCGAGGACAGACTGCCTGGGACAGACACCTTGGAAGTGAAGATGCCCTCTCACTTGGGGATTAAGGAAAAGAATTTTTATGTTGCTACTGTAAAGTAATTTACAGAGTCATAGTCTTAAGGAATGGTGAGGATTAGTGGTTTTTTTTTCTTTCTTTCTTTCGTTTTTTTGGAGGGAACTTGAAGAGAGATTTTAAAATAACTCTGAACTCCTTTTGTAGCTGAGTGGACTCAGTCGGTTGCTAAATGTTATTGGGACTCCTGGATATACTAAAATCTTTACACCAGAAAGAAGGATTTGTGCCTGTATTGACTAATATTTGACCAGCATTTAATCTAGAAAATCAAGTTATACCCCATTACAATAGTGGATAAAGCCACATTCTTTGTCAATTAAAGCACACTTGTTAGAATGTGTCTCAGGTGGTAACTCTGACTTCAGTCCCCAGTGCCACATACCTGGCAGTGGTGACTCATACCTTTAATCCCAACACTTGAAAGGATCAAGAGTTCAAGGTCATCCTCATCTTCACAAGTTTCAGGCCAGCCTAGACTACATGGGCCCTTATTATTACACACAGGGCACACATATGTACGTGCAAGCAAATACTTATTATTACACACAGGGTACACATATGTACGTGCAAGCAAATACTCATACATAAAAATACCTTTTTTTAAATCTTCCTCATACATGGACATACTCTCTAATCTACTTCATGCTCTCCTGTCAGGGGAACTAGATTGATTTAAGTCCTTCCACTGCAACTGACACTCTGCGGGTGCTGAGCGTTGAGTGCAGAAGCTGACCCAGTATACCTACATTCATTCATTCATTTTCATCAGTGGCTATTACACAACTTTTCTTTCTTTTTTTTTTTTTTGCCAAGTACTGTTGTTTTGGTCCTAGTGAACATCTGTGATCTAGAGAGAGAGATTTCCTAGGTGTCAAATTGCTCACAATATAGTGTGTGGACAGGAGAAGGAATAAGAAAGAAGATAGCCGCGGACCACAGCTTGTAGTAGCAGACCTCCCTGGACTGCTGTGGCAATGGACAGAGATTGCTGATAACCCAACAGAGCCAAAGCCACATCCAGGATCCACAGTGAGAATACCTACAAAATTGCTTCATATCTGAAGCAACCGCTTGGGAAAGAGGGTATGGGTTGGCACTAGAAATCATCTGACATCTGTTTGGGCTAGAAATACTTGTTTTTCTGCCCCTCTGTGTGGAATGTGTTCCCCTGGGCACGGTGGGTCTGGCTTCTGCTCATCATTCAGGCTTGAGCCCCAATGTCTCCTCCCCAGAGAAATGGTCTGTGGACATCCCTTTTCCACAAGTCCAGCTCAGCCTTGTCACCCAGCATCTTACTATCTTCCTACATCTTATTATCTGGAATTAACTCCTACAATTGTTTATGTGCTTATAGCCCGTCTCCCCACTCCCCCTGACATACTGCAATGGGAGTCTTCGGTCCTATAAGCAGTGAGCTTTCTGCCTTGTTCAAAACTGCATGCTCAGGGATTTGAACCTAGGTTGCTTGACTCAAAATCGATGGTGTGATCTTTCCCTTCCAGTTAACCACTGTAGCACAGCCCCTGCTCGGAACGAGCGTGCCAGCCATCGGGCACACGCTCAGTTACAAGCAGAGCCCCAGCTTTCTGGATAAGGACTGTGCGCGGGCTTTAAGTGTCAGATTGGTGCATGTGGGAATAGTTAGGAAGGAAATGATAGAGAAGGTTCAAACTCAGAAAACTACTTGTTTAGAGCCACGAAACCCTGGTACCAGCCCCCACCTTCCATCTCTCTGAGCCTGCTGTTCCTGCCTCAGCCTTGCTATCCTTTGGTCTCTGTATCAGATCTCCAGTGCTCTCATCCCTGCTTGATGTGACATGGCGCTTCTCACCTGAGAAGCATCTACACTAGGGCCCTTTAAAGTCCGGGATGGGCTAGAGCTTGAAAGAGGTGGAGGGCAGCAGCTCTGTGCTCCCCCGGACTCTGAGACCCGGGTTCTAAGCAGACAGGACTGATGCTATGTACCTCTCTGTGATTTTCTGCTTCGGATGCTCTGGCTTTTCCAACTTGGCATCCTTCTTTAATGAAAAAATTATAGGCCTAATTTCAAAAAATGAAACGTATGCATGCTTGCTGTCCCTGTCACCTATTTATTCCTGTAGCACATAAATCACTTCCCTTTTTAAAATTAAATTTAGCTTGCCATGATTTGGTAATGGGTTTTTCGAAGGAGGCAAAGTCGCCAAGCTCTTGGCACAGAGGCCAGCTGATCTGCCTGCTCAGGAAATCTTGCTGGCTGGCGTGGGCCTCAGATCCTTCATCTGGGCTTTCTAGTCCCTTTGGAAGCTACCTAGGAATTCTCACCATAACAGTGTCTTCTTTCAGTGGCTGTCCAGGGGCTGTCCTAGAGGATTGAAAACCAGGTGAGATGGGCAGGGGAAAAAAAACAACCCCAAGGCATTCTGATAGTCCTTGGGCCCTCATTCTGCAGTTCACTGGTGACCAATCATGTGCAAAGTGGAACTCCTGTCATTGTCAGGATATTGGTCTTTATTCTTGAGACACTTAAAAATCAAGTTATCTCTAGTAAGACATGGGTGATGGCCTACTGCAGATATATTTAGGATCCACAGACCTAGCATTTTACTCAAGTAGTGTAGCTGACCGTCCCCACACACATACCTGGCCTGCATACCCCAGCACACACACCAGGTCTGCTGACACACTGCTGTAGAATGAGAGGCACTAAGAGTCGCTTACTTTTAGATCCAAAGCAGACAACATCAGCCAAAGCTTTGTAAGTGGAAAAGTTTGTCCAGATAGCAGAGGCTGCAAGGCTTTCTGCTAGGGCAAAGGGAGGGAGGAATGTCAGTTAAAAGATGCCTGAAAGAGGGTCCTAGTGTCAACAGAAGCCACCTAAGGGAATTGCATCTCTAGCCTGACCTGGAAGGATTCAAAGAGGAAGTTGTTCAGGTGAGGGGGTTGGGAATGGCCCCAGACTGTGATCCCAAAGAAAGAGGTTGCTTCCCGTGCCATCATTTAGTGGCAACTAAAAGCAAGCCCCAAGCCCTTCTCTCAGAGACCAGGTTGTGATTAGGACCCCAGGGAGACCTCATGCAAGAAAACTTGATTTGTCTCTTATTGAGTGGGTTCTTTTCCTTGAGTCTCTAGGAAAGATAGGGGACTTTGTGCAGGATAAACTGAGGCTCTGGCTTAGTGAAGGGCAGATTCCAGCCCAGGAAAGAACTTCAGCAGAGTTGTCTTTAACATTATATTCCTGTCCTCTGTTACTCAGTTCTTAGTCACATTTTTAGAAATTAAATTAAATTTGGGGGGTTTTGTTGGTTGTTTTTTGACAGGGTCTCCTTAGTCACATCCCACCTGGAAGTCACTGTGTGCACCAGGCCGGCCTTGATCTGGGACTAAAGGCGCATGCTGCCATGTCTGCTGCATTTTTAAATTTTATTTTATTTGTGTGTATGTGTGTGCACATGCAGATGCACATGTGCATGGAAGTGCACATGGGTGTGGATGAGCATTCACATGTATGCGTGTGCATGTAGAGGCCAGAGGCTCGCCTCTGTGGTTGTTCCTCAGGAGCTGTCCATCTTGGTTTTTTAGTCTCTCACCGGAACCTGGAACTCAGATTCGTTGCAGGTAGCTGGCCAGTGAAAGCAACGTTGTCTTCACCCTTCCAGCTCTAGGATTCCACCTGTATGAATAACACCATGTGTCGCTTTTTACATGAGTTGGGGATCAGACTCAGTACTTGCATGGCAAGGTCAAAGCAACTTGTCAGAGTGGGTTCTCTCCTTCCACTATGTGGCTTCTGGGGATCAGATCAGACTTGGTGGCAAGTGTTCCTGCTGAGCTATCTCCCTGGCACCTCATTTATAACATTTGACCCGTTACTAGAATGAACAACTTAACTTGAATCTCCTCTCACTGGGTTCTGAGCTATTTAAGAGGGTCAGTACCAAGCCTGCTCCTGTGCGGAACAACGTATTTGTTGAAATGATAGAGAAACAGCTGTTGGATTCCAGAGGACTTCAGACTCCAATCATCTTCCTTCTTTTCTTAGATAAGTCAAGTATTTATTGACCTCCGTCTTTCAACTTCACCTCATGGTAGACTGAATTCTCCAGGGAAAGTGTTGGCTGAAAGGGACCAGTGTTTTATGTTGTTCTTTCTCAACATTTATCTTTTCAAACCCCAGGAGTGTTCTCAAAAGTTGGTCAGTGTTGTTCATTTGTGATGACTTCTAGAATACCTTGCATTTTGCCAAGCCCGGGAATGCGCTCTTTCTGCACAGTCTTTCTTTTGTTTATCTTCAATGGGGTCTTTCTATGGAACCCAGACTAGTCTCGAACTAGCCAATCTCCCTGCCTCACACTCAGTACTGGGATTATGGGCATGTGCCACCATACCTGGCTTAAGCCTGAATTTTTGTTGTTGTATTGTTAAGACAGGGTTTCAGTATATACCCTTGACTGTCCTGAAACTCACTATGTAGACCAGGTTGGCCTTTAACTCACGAAGATCTGCCTTCCTCTTTGCCTCCTGAGTGTTGGGATTTAAAGCATGAGCCACCATGCCCAGCTCCAGCCTCTGTTCTTAGTGCCAACCCCACCTGTGGCTCAGTACTTAAGGGCCTGCCATGGGCATCATGGTGACCAATCTTGTACAGCTGGCCTGAGCCAACAAGAATCTTGTACAGCTGGCCTGAGCCAACAAGAATCTTTGACTCGTGAGACAGCCTCCTTCTCTGACATCAGCAGAATATTCAAGGAGGAAACCAAAATAGAAAAGAAAAGAAAAGAGCTCCTGTGTTTTTCAAAATATTTTTCTCACTATGAAAAATGATTTCTGCTATGTAAAGCACTAATATAGTAGCAATAATGCCAATCTTCTGTGAGCCGGCACCACATGCAGGTCTTGGGCTGAGCCCTCTACATCCTCATTTGACAGCCTAATTCTCACGGATTCTCTGTAACCCTATTCACTCCTTCACAGGAGAAGCATCAGCTCAGAACAGTAAAGGAGGCCCAAGGTCACACTGATACAAAGCAGTCCGGCTGGACTCTCCATCGCCTCTCTGGCCTTAGAGCTGGTCCATGTCTGTGCTGCCTCTGTCAGAGCCATCCCTTCAGTGCCGTCCACTCCCAACCAATTTTTTCCTGAAGCATTTTCCATGGCTTGGGAACATTCTATATGCAGTTCTTACATCTTAAAATTTTTCTTTTTATCAAATAAACATTCCCCATGTTGGCATAAATATTTTGTGAATATCCTCTTATGATGTTTAATATCACATCAAATGAATTTATTGACGTTCACTTAATGTTCCTCTTGGAAGTTTAGATTGTTTAGTTTAGATTGTGTCTTCCGTATTATTATGGGCTGTGTGTACTTAACACTGTCATGAACATCTTTATGCTTAAGAACTTCAGTATGATGACGATGTCCTTAGGAGAAATTCTAGGAAGTTCGCGCTGCCAGCCAAGGCAGTGACACTGACTGCTCAGCTCTGGATTTGGGCTTCCTGTGCTATAGTTTAGGAAATGGAAAACCAGCATTCAGAATGAAGCGCATCTTCCAGGGGACACTTGGCTCTGGCAACAGCTGAGGTTAGGCAGATCCCACACATCCTGAAGAAGCCACTAAAGCCTCCATTCCTGGGAGTCTTGGAAATGTCTTGTTATATTTTAATTGATGAAAATATATGTGTTTGGACTGGAGAAATGGCTCAGTGACTGAGAGCACTGGCTGCTCTCACAGAAGAACCTAGGTTTGGTTCCCAGCACCCACGTAACAGCTAACACCCATCTGTAACTCCAGTTCCAGGGAATTCAACACCCTCTTCTGGCCTCCCCAGGCATGGCATTCACATGATGTACTTACATATATGCAAAGCACTCATACACATAGAATAAATTTTTTAATTAAAAAATATATGTATTTATTTAAACAATGTTGCTCTGAATATGTACATGGTGGGGAAGGCTGACTAAAACGGATATGCATGTGCACTCACACACAGCTATTCATGGTGACTATGAACATGTATTCTCATCTGTTTTCAAAAATATAATACAGTCTTTATAGTCCTAGCGTTGTATAATAGACCTCTTGAACATGTTCCTTCTATCGGACTGGAATTCTGTATCCTGTGACCTCTGTCTTGTAACCTCCCTATAACCAGCCTTGGTAACTCTTAGCCTACTCTGAGAGCAACTTTGTGAGAACGTGTGGCGTCTGCTCATTTGTTTAGCTTAAAAATCCTCCAATTCACCCGTGTTGTTGCAAATTGGAGGATTTTCTCACTTTTTAAGGCTTCATAGTATTCCAATGTGCATACATACTAAATCTGTCATTATCCGTCCATCCACTGATTCCCACAGGTTGTTTCCATGGTGTGAACAATGAAACAACAACCTGGGAATGTGGATTTCTCTTCTGTCATTTTCTTTGGCTATGTTTTTGAGTGGTATCAGGATCTCATGTCCCGTCGAGGATCCGATGAAAACTTGGAATCAGCTCATAAAAATGTGATTGTAGCATATAAACTATGTATACCTGTTAGAATAGTGACTTCAAACACTGTCATTAGCAAAAGTTAACTTAGCAGGCAAATGTAGAACTCAGTGGATGCATTTTTTAGGACTCATAGAATATTACCAGGGAAACAATGACAAAAGAATTTTCTAACGATTCTCCATGAAATTTGGACATTGTCAGCTAGGATGGCCCCTTTCCAGAGGATTCTGAGTAATTACAATCTAATGACAAATCATACCTTTTATTGAGAGTTTAACATGTGTCAGGGGAAAGGGGAGTGAAGTCATCCTTATCTACTCTTTATTGAGCACCTACTGTGGCATTTTCTCCATTGATCTCCCAGCAACTGTGGAGAGGCCCTGTCCTAAAGAGCTGAGTTATTTAAGGAGGTCATCCCACATCCTAACTAACTGGGGAGTTGGGGTTCCTGCTGTGTCACTCCTTTTAGAACCCAGTAGCTAATCTAATTCATTAAAATAGTGATTCCAAGCTTTGGAATTCCCAGCATTCCTGGGAGTTTTGTGTCCCAGTACAAAGCAGTGTCCCTCCCACAAGCAAACCTTGAAGCATTCTTCAGATTTGCCCGGACCCCCTTTGCTTGTGATCTTAAATGGGATTGGATTGTTCACCTTACCTCCTTAGACATCTTTGAGTGCCAGCTGTTAGACAGGGAACCTGGAGGGGTGGCAGGCTCTCTGCAAAGTTCATTTCCAATGTGGTGGACCTATGGCAAACTATCTCCTGGCCTGTCTAGCCTGCTGCCTCTACAGCTTTTTGTTGGGAGATGGCCAAACTCAAGCTCTTGTGCTTTCTGGGCTGTGATGGCAGACACGAGTGCGGCCTGTACTACTGAAAATATTTACAGCCTGACACCTTGCAGAAAAAATTGCACTGGCCTCTCAGGCAGATAAGCAAAGAGGACACATCAACCCTAAACATCTTCCTGTAAACGCATCACTTATATATCATCTACCGTCTGCCTGGCACAAAGCAAAGCGTTGATAATTATAGTGATGAAACCCATCAGTCCGTGTACCATTGACTCTGAAGACATTGAAAAATATGCATTAAATTCAGCACTTTACAGGGTGATGTTGGACAGGCGTTTAAAGAATAAACTGTAAATATAGACTGTCTCAAAGACAATTTTCCCCAGCCTTCAAGTCATCAGTCACTGACTCTCCACCAAGCCTAGAACAGGCCATGTGGTGAGACCCAGTGAATTAGAACCCACTAGCTTTCTGGCGTTTTTTGCAGTGACTGTTACTAATAATGTGTAGAAGAAATATTTTGGGCATTGTCCTCCAATACAATTTTCAAGTCCTATTAGTATAAATATTTAGGGTGCTTCAGTACAGTGAGTTGTATGGCAATAAAATAGTCCTTTCATCTCAGGACTGGACCGCTCGAAGAGTATGCCTGTTCTTTAAACGTGTGAAGAGGCTGCGCACAAAAGCTTTGTCAGAGTTTGAAATGGGAAGCTCCTCACATGCTTCTCATGGCCAGATTCTCACCAGTCTACAAAATATGCTAATTACATACAAGGCTCCGAGGGGAAAGCATGAACTTAACATTACAGCTAGAAACTTCCTCCAAACAAAAACAGGACACCACGTCCGGGGATGTGGCGATTAATATGTAAACAGCCTGTGTGTGTACACACGTTGTTCAGTGTGTACACGTTTGTAGACACTCAGAAACCACCCAGAGTATCCATTTTGACAAAAATAAGTCATGGTGTTAAGTTGTATTCTCTCTCTGCCTCCTCCTCTCACTCTCCTCCCTCTCTCTCTCTCTTCCCCCTTTCAAAAATAGAAATTGAGGAATTCTTAGTCAGACCACATATTATTTGAATAATTCATCTGCGAAGTAAGTTATTAATGACACCCAGATGTTGTTTTTAGTGATTGGGTGCTTTCGGTGGTGAAATAATGTCTTCTTTTGTGTGCACAGAGTGCTGTTTCTTACTGAGCTCCACAGCATCTGAATGGGAGTCGGACAGCAGAGGCATTTGCGTGTCCAATGGCATTGCTGCTAAGCTCTTCCTTCTCTGTATTTTTAGCTCTAATTGCTTTTCCCCCATATGTCTAAAAATAAATATTTGGAAGCTTTACATTCTGCCGCTCGTGGTAATACATAAAATATTTGTACACTGAGCAAAATTCACTGATAATGTTCTCGATGAGCTATTTAAAGAAAAGAAGGTTTGTATGGTAAGAGAAGATAAAATACATTTTATTAGTACAAATGCCAGAGAAAGCCATTCATCTTATTTGGAAATATTTTTAAAGGAGTGAACAGATATTTGACCTTTGAGATGATTGAAATAGATTCTACTGGGAAAAAAAGAGCCACTAGATCCACTGTCAGAAATAGTGTTTTGCTATTGTAAGTGATCTTTGGAAGTTGGTAATTAATGTTTGATTATCAGGAACAGAAGCCCCTCCATGTACAGCATCCAAGCCCCTGGCTTCCTGGGCAGGCCTCCTCTCCCTTCATGAGTTTATTCCAGTTCATTAACACCACCACCCCAAGGTTGGCAGAGAAAAGTAACGGGGAAAAGAAATGAAACCTCTCCTCTTCGCAGACCTTGGACAGACTGGCTCCTGAGTGAAATGGAAACCAGCAGGGACATGCTCAGATTTTCTGTATTTTCTTTTATCCACGCCTTCCTTCCTTGACACAGGTAATCAATATTTGGCTTAAAGACTTTCAAATGAAGTCAGAGGCTTTGCTGGCATCATGGCATATCGTCTCTTCCTTTACTTTATGCTCCCAGAGCCTGGGTGAATGCCCAAGAGGCAAATATTGCCCTGTGTCCAAGTCCATGGAGATTTGTTCCTGAGCCCCACCTCCCACTCCCCTCCCTACCCCCACCACCTGCCCCCAACCTGGGATTTTACAAAGGAGGTGATGAGCTTTAATCCACTTTCAGATGGAGCACCTCTGCTGTGTGCAGCCTTGCACACGTCTCCTGTGTGACTGTCTCTCAGCCTTGATGCAGTGATATTCAGTATTAACTGAAGCTGGCAGGTTGGGTCGTCCTCATGTTGACTTCTTTGTGTACTGCTTTATTTACACTTTACCCAGTACAATCTGTGACCAAGGTTGGCTCTTATCAGGACAGCTCTACGTTGATACCGCATATCCAGGTTCTGTTAAAGGCACAATGCAGCCATTCTTCAAGACTGGCAATCCTCAGCCACCTTTTCCTATCTGTAGTGTTTAAGGCACCCTGGCCACGTGACCCTCCAATCTCAGTCTCACTCTTGGACCACCGCACAGCTCAGAGCTTTGGAGCTTTGTCTTGGAAGCGCCTTCCATCAATCAGAATACCAAATATACATTGTTAGGGTCCCCAGAGGTGTTGGAACTCTGGATTCAACAATTATGGGGAATAAGAACCTTGCAGCTAGCTGGGGTGAGTGGCAACATTCCAACTGCTAGCACAATGGAGAGAAATGGTTTGTGTTAGAGTATGGTCTCATTCTTCTGATTAAACCCACTCAAAAAAGACAACATTGTAATATTTTCCAATGACTGTTTATCATGAATTACGTCAGCCTTCGTTTAAGTTGCTATTATTTCTCCTTAATGCTTCTCGGGTGCCTGTGTAATTTACCACACTGGCTGCCTCGGGTCTATGAAACCACCTTTCACAACCTCCGTCCAATAGTAAAGAACATGGCGTGTTTTTTTGTTAATTATTATAGAACTCCTTTAACTTTTTACAAAGTGACATAAAATATTATGGAGGTATTTATGGTTCAGGCTACTTTTACATGGATGTATTTTGCTTCTGGCTAGATCTTAACGAAAGCAATCATTTGTGGTTATTAGGCCGCCAGAGATATTATGTCAGAACTGGTTTAAGAGTGTTATTATGTATCACGTGTCATTCGCTACATGTCAGCACTTGACACTGTCTTTCAATTAAAACAAATGTATTTTTTTTTGTGCTCCTGTAGGGAGCCCGATGGGTAAGCTAACCTGAGTTCATTCCAAGGTGTCCCATCCAGAGAGAGCCTGCCTCAGTCTCCCTTCCTGCACCTCTAGTATGATTTAGGACCTATCTAAAGCAAACGCTGGCAAAAGCTTGAATTCAGAGCAACACTTTGTTCCTAGGGAGCCTCAGAATTAGTACTGACCGGTTCACTGCCCATGTCTGGACTGGATCTGAATCCCCCAGGTGTGATTTCTCCCGAGATTCCCTAAGCATTGGAACCTGTGGTTGTGACCATCTAAAGGGTCCCAGGTCATATACTCAAAGAGGCTACCTTAACTTTATGCAGATAGTTCTTGGGTAAAGGGTGGTTGAAGCAGAAAGGCTGAGAACATGTGTGAGTTTCCACAAAGCTACCCTTCTGAGCAAACTTTCAATTAATATGTCACTCTCCTGAGCTCCAGATACTTCATGTATTTTCCTCTTCCTTTCTTATTTAAAGCAAGAAAGGAAGGGCGTGCCAGACAGTTTTACAAAGAATGAAAACACATCAATGACTCATGTGAACAATTCCTGATTTTTCTTAATATATAATTTCTTAATTACCATCAACCAATATAATTTGCATAATAATATTCCCCATGACCCCTCCATAGTGTTCTAAAGCCTTAGCTTGGGGACCAAAGATTGTTAGTTTGATCAATAATTGGGGAAATTTAAGTCCTTCCTTCAGAGTGGATTGATGGGATGCTGACAAGGAATATATCTCAGAACAGTCACCTCCGACACAATGGGCAAACTCCAGCTCTCCAGTGAAACAAACAGCTTTGTAAAGAGCCCCCCCCCCCGGGGGGGGGCATTTTCTTTAGCTCGAATTCAAGGAGGAAATTGTGACTTTTATGAAACTTGCATAAATTTACATGTATCCTGTCAGAGTTTTAAAATTAGACAACATGCCTGGGTGCCCTGGAAAGGAGTCTGCCATCCAGATTTAGAGAGCTTTTAGCTTTTTTAATTAAAGACATTTCACAAGCCAACACCAGAGAAGAAGGGAATTAAGCATTACATAAGAACATGGCAAAGTTGGAGATTTAATGAGTGAATATTATGAATTTATAAAGGAGATAAAAGGTGTAAAAGGAGCAGTTATGGGGAGTTTTCTGCATTTTTTTTAAGTGTAAAAAAAAAAAAAATGGGAGACGCGGAAAGGCCAAGCTGCCGTTTGCTGTAACTGTCCTTCTGGAAGGGTTTCAAAGCTCACAGCACTGACTGTAGGGCTGCGATGCTTGCTAATGAGCGCTCGTGGCAGTGAGCTGGGATCATGGGTTTGTCACAGGAATATATATACATATCTGTGTATATATATATGAAATTCATATATATGAAATTCAGATGGAATACTGCAGTGTGGTTTCAAGAAACCCCAAACAATTATCTTAATCATTTTTAGACGTAGTCTGTGCCATAATCCCACAAACATTCTTTCTGAATGCCTTAATAATGCTGATAATGAAATACTGTTATTGAACATGTTATACCATTTAAAGAAACTTAGACTAAATACTGTCAGCTTGTGTTTGCTTTCCTAGCATGCTACTCATTTATTGAGAAATTTGGAATGTAAAACATCTGGGAACAGCTTGGTGTGCGCAAAGCCATCTTTAAAATGTGTGTATATTTCAGAACTTCTTTAGTGTATTTATTTAGAAATATGGGAAAACTCTGTAAACATGTTCAAGAATCTATGTAGCATTTGAATATGAAAGAGAAAGTTGAGCATAATTGAAAACCCAAATTTCATTTTCTATAAATGTTACTGTGTCGGAAGGGATGTGTTTCTGGAGTTAGAGAATCGGGTTATGGTTAGGGTTGTTTACTAAGAAGCATCTCCCTCTGCCCTGGGCCAAATGTCAAATGAGAGAAGACTAGTCCGTCCCCTTCTGGGGAATGCAGTATGATATTTATGTCTACATAAAAGAGTTCATTTATCTCAGTATTTCAGGGTATGGTTGGAATTGCACAAGCCAATTGCACAGACATACTAGGGTTCAACCAGGTCTGCACACTGCAGTGTTAATGACTGCCTGGTTCTATGCAACAGTTTAATTCATGAGTCTCACAGTCAATCCTTGAAGGCTCTGGTTCCATCCACACAGCCACAGTTGTTGGGAAATGGTACAGCACAGGACTCAGAGGAGGGACTTCATTAATGAATCACAAATGGATCAACAGTAGAAATAAGAGTCAGGATCACACAGCCCTTTTCAGTTCTAAGTTTCACATTTTGTAGTCATTTGCTAGTGCTCAGCCCCCACCTCAGAGTCTACAACAATTTGCTCTTTGTGGTATGGTCAGATTATCCAGCATAGTCCAGGCTGGACTACAGAAGTTCTAAGATCCTCCAGACATGGGTGTTTGAGGTACAAACTCCCTAATTGGGAAAGGTGCTTTCTCTCTGTCATAGGGTTTTCCCACTGGGATATTACTGCTCCATATTAGCTGCCTGGAATGATGGCACATTTTTTAATTCGATTTTTTTTTATTACTATTGTGTATTGGCTCACTCCTTTCACATTTACACGCATCCCGGGGATGGAACTCAGGTCTCCAGGCTCACACTGCAAGAACCTTTACCTTCTGAGTCCTGGCGTGTGCCTGCTGTGCGCACTTTGACATCCTCACCTTTCCACAGCTTCCATGATCCCTCATTTGCCGCTGTATGGGCAGTCTCAAGATCAGGGAAATCAGAGTGAATGTGCTTCCCTCAGACAGACGTTGTCTGGGTCTTGCAGAGAGGTGGAAGGAGGGCTGGGACAATGGCTCAGTAGGGAAAACACTCGATGCCCAACTGTGAGTGAAATCTGACTGTACAGAATATAACGCCCACACTGGCAGAGGAGAGACAGCAGGATCCAGGGTCTTTCTGGCCAATCATAATAGCCAAAATGTCAAGCTCCAGGTCCAGTGAGAGAGACCCTGTCCCCAAAAGTGAGGTGGAGAGCCAGCAAGATGACCACACAGGTCACACCTGACCACTGGAGTCTGAATTGTTCTCTAACCTCTGCACGGCATGGGCACCGCACATGTGCGGGCACACACACACACACTAAATAAGTAAATGGATGAATAAATAAATGTAAAAGAATTTTTAGAACAAAGCAGAAAGATGGAGAGGCACAGAGAAAGACGAAGGAAGTTGATTCTGGCCTCAGCATGCGAGTGCACAGGTAAATATGCACAGACACACACACACACACGCGCACACACACATGCACGCACACAGAACTGTAAAGACAAAAAAAGAGCTGTAAGCATTCTTTCTGGTAAGGACGTTGACTCCAATGTAAATTGCAAACAAATGATTTTTAAAAAGACCAGTGTGCACAATCCACAGAGACAGTAACTGCAATGTGGGCTGTGTGTTCAGTGTCCCATGGAGCCAGTGTCATCAACGCCTCATTCATTTATATTTGCTATTTTTTTGAGATTTGATGAACCTTGTAGAGTAATACTGGAAGTAAGTAAAAAAGATACATTCTGCCTCTTTCTGCCTCGTGGACTTCCCACACTCTGAGACCAGTCTCCTGCTGGTTATGACAGAATCACCTAGTGGTCAAAATCAGTCATTCAAAAGAAATAATTTCCTATCTTTTTAATTAAATTTTAAATTTATTTTTTGTTTTATATGTATGACTGTTATGCCTACACGTATGTAAGTTCACCCATGCCGTGCAGTGCCCCCAGAGGACAGAAAAGAGCATTGATCCCCTGGAACTGGAGTTACAGTCAGTTGTTAACAACCATGTGGGTGCTGAGATTTGAACCCAGGTCCTCTGCAAGAATAGCCAGTGCTCCTAACCACTGAGCCATCTCTCTAGCCACACACCCCCCAACTTCTATCTTTTGATGTGGCTAATTCTTATCTGCTCATCAATGTAATACTTTCGTTTGGATAGCCTTTGTTAACAGAGACTCAAATGTCTGAAAGTTACAAATCCTACTAGCATTTCGAGTGTTCAGACTGTACATGTCTTTGCTCTTTAAAGAAGTTTAAGCTTAGGAACCTCTGTCCTTTATTGCTCCCTGCAGCCATCTCTTATACACACCATTTCCATACTCTGAAAGAAAAACCACTGTCTTTAGAGTTCTCTGCCTGATGTAAGTGTGACCTACAGAACCTCCTCAGTCTCCTCATAGAAAACAAATGATGTATTTATTCACACATGGCAGGCTATTGCTACATGTTGAGTCATATTCTTAAACCAGAAGAATAGCATACTGCAAAGCTGAAAAGTAGTTTAAAGTAGATTTTATAAGGAAAACAGGCTAGGGTCTAGTTAACTCAGAATCAACTAATACTTGGTCACATCTAGACTGAAAATGTAAGGGGAAATGAAGGATGGATGGCTGCGACCTGAAGAGGATAAGCACCAACATGGTCTCCAGTCAAGTGAATGAACCTTTGGAAGAATAATTCTTTTAGACAAAGTTAAGAAATTTATTCTGGTCTTCCAGCCAAGACACAAATATTTAGTGAAGAATGGCTGTTTGGGCTGAACAATGCCCTAGACACCCTGGTGTAGCCTGGCTGGGAAGCTAGTCAGCCTCTTTGAACTGCTTCCTGAAACAGATGTTGTCTAGGGTTAGCTGTGTGATGAAGACACTGTACAGTTGACTAAAGACAGAGCTGCGTGTCCACCATGGTGAGGGCAGCTTGGGATCAGGGGGGCAGCTTTAACTCAAGTACTGTACCGAAGCCTGAGGTACAGTCACACTAAGTAGGTTCGCTTGCTACGAGGAGCTTTGACCTCTCAGGAAAGCAGCTACTGTCCTTGATCTCGCTACAGGGTGAATGGAGCCATGGAGAAAATGGTCTTCACATACTGAGTGAAACTCTAGCTGGGGACTGTGAGGACTTGGTGGGTAACTGTTCACACCACTGCCCACTTCCCTTTCACACGACCGCAGCCGCCTCTGACAGGCCAGCATGGTCCTCCCTGTTCTTCCAAGAGTCTGTGAGTGCCTAGAGGGAAATGACATGAGCCCAGGGCAGACCCAGCAACTGCTGTTGGAACTCACAGAATTAAATATGATCGAAGAATCCAGAACACACCGCTGCTTGTTTCGACCAATCACACTCTTCTTGCATCACAGTTAGAGGGCTGAGCTGGACCATCTTGTGGCCCTGAGATGTGAAGTCTTCCATTACCATGACTGTTGTCAACAGTGAGGAGCTCAGACAAAAACTCACTCATCTTCACTCCTGTCTGGCTTTCTTTATGTCTGCTCCCATGCTTAGTTACTTAACATTTCTGCATCTCCTTAACACAGAATACAGCAGAGAATGACACCAGCTTCCTGTGGCAGTCACAGGATGGGCCAAGCATCTGTTATAGACGGGGAATACTTTTTACTTAGCCTCCAGTACTGTAGTCTTTGAAACAAAAGCAGTAGCATTTCTGATCAAAGCTATAGAGAACTGGAACTGGAGGAGTACCCTCTGTCCCTTCCACCCTTTCCAGTTCTAAGATGTAACGCACCAAGAACTTGACTTTTAATCTCAGTTGCCTTAGTTTTAAACTTACGCTAATCCACCCTCGGCATAGAACATCCCGCTCCACATCCATAGATTCTTCTTCCTGCCCATTTCCACTTGTCAGTTCAATAGGCACTTAGGGAGAGCTTACTATACCAGGCACTGCAGATGCCCCGATTAAACCCTGCTGAATTCAACAACCCCTGCCTTCAGGCATTCTACCATCTGAGGGTATGAATAGTAAGCAAATCAGTACACATATGGCTGTGTGTGAGCATGTGTGTGTGAGTGTGTGTGTATGTGCATGCGTATGGGTATGTGGGGTGTGTGTACGTGTGAATGTATGTATTTGAGTGTGCATGCATGTGTGTATGTGGAGTGTATATGTGATTTTGTCTATGGGAGATGCATGTGTGTATGTGAGAGTGTGTTTGCTTATGTGTGTGTGTGTGAGTGTATGTGGGGGTGTATTTCTGTATGTGTGTATATGTGCATGTGGGGTGTGTCTGTATGGTGTGTGTTCGTGTATGTGTGTGGGAATGTGTGTCTGTATGGTGTGGGGGGGTCTCTGTGTGTCTGTCTGTACATGTGATATATTCAGGAAGTATGAGCCTGAAATACAAAGCTTCCGAGGTCTCATCGGACTAAACTGCCACATGCTACCTTTGTAGCAGCCCAGTGCATATGCCTGGCCCTGGGGTTCAATGCTGAAGCCCTCACCTTCTTCCTTTGAGGTTTCTTTCAGAAAGGAGAGTGGAAGGGAGCCTTTCTGTTGAGTTTATAATAGCAATTACAAGCTGATAAGGACAGCCCATTCATCAGGCACTCATACCTCTGGACTTTTTATCTCTTTGGGTCAAATGTTTCCTGATTGATATTGACTCCCATATCTTAAGCAGCTCTGAACAGATAAGAAGCTAGAAAAGAAATTCCTTTGAAGAAGATTTGACAAAATCATGTTTTCTTATTTTTTTTTTTTCCCGAGAGGGAGATTAACTTCTCATTGTTCTTATTAAAGATCACAAAATGCACCAAACCATTGACTTAAAGAAAATCTACAAGTTTCCAGAGGGAGACATGGACTATGCCCTCTTGGCATGCAAATGAGTTCCCGGGTAGTACTGTTCATTCCTGTTCAGAAATTATGTGAAAAGAACTTTCACAATATTGAGAATGGACTTGTCCCAAGACAGGTTCTTGGGTACTGTGTACAAAGGTTCTGCTAGAAATTCTGCTGTAAGAGTCCTGTAGGCTAACTGTCATTGCTTTGCATGGAACATTGTTCAAGATGTGAGTGTTTTAAAGGTAGAGAGAGGAGGTTCCTGACCAGGACCCAAGATCCAGCTCTCCACTAAAATGACCATAAACATTGTAACTAATCAACTGTGTACTCAATTAAAAAGTGTATAATTACATTCTGAACAGAAGAAAGCTTCCTAAAGTATACATAAATCAATTAAACGGGCAATACAGAAACAGGCCACATAAAATTATATTTAATGAAATGTGTCTCCTACCCCAGAGTTTTCCACACACAATTCTTATCTTACAGCTCTGCAATTTATTCCTTTATTTTTATCACAGCCAATCTTAGTAAAGGAGCCTTTTATCTTCCTGGTAGAATTCAGTGATATTGTTCTAGGAAGATTCACATGGGCATTTATAAAAGGAGTTAGAAAGTGGGGAGATTTTCTAATGGCTTTTTGGAAACATGGTCTGGATATGTCTGTCCGCCTTTATTCTTTATAAGTTTCTCTGCTAGAAGCTTCAGCATTACTGCTTAGGTTACGTTCTTGCTGCCGTAACCATGGCTGGCATCTTCTGCCTCAGAATGAGCAAGATGATCTCTCTTTGCTGTGTGTCTTCGGCAGTAGCTGCTGGGTGTTACAACAGTGGGGTGATTAGAAGAACATGCTAAAGACAGACCTCCCTCAAGCATGTTGCTGCACGCTGTGGAGGGGAGGAGCTCCTGTGTTTCTCCAAAGCCTTGAAGTTTTCCATGTATACCTAAGGAAGCCATCTAATGCAGGCTGACCCCAGACTAGTGGAGTTGAAACACATGGAAAGTTTATTTGTATTTTTAAATGGTAAATTGGAAGGATTTCTAAAATAGCTGATAAATAGATTCCAAAATGGCTTCCATTAAACGGTAGCACAAGGTGTATATCTGCAGATGGCGAAGGCCTTGCAGAGTCTCCTGCGTCCTTTGGAATGGAGACCTGGGAAAGACTGAGAAACAGCGATCTGGCCTCCTGTGTGTTAGTGAGACCGGTCACATACCTCACCTCACTGCTTCAGAAGGATTCAGACTCCAGCTGGCCATGTTACCTCATGCTGAACACTTCTACCCAGTCCCCAGTGAGTGACCCCACATCCCTCTCGGGCTGTGGCGTGGAGATACTGTGGAACATACAGGTGACAAAGACAGTGAGCCTGTTCATTCATGTGTAGGTCCAACTTCATTTATTAGTTACCAAGCATCTACTGTGTGGAACCCCCATGTAAGAAATAGGGTTAGTACAATAAAGAACAGAATAGTGTTACCTTCCAGGCACCCACACTCCATGGTACGACCTTTAAATTACAATGATAATAGTAAATTAGGGATATCATGGAGCTAAGTAAATTCTTCCTGAGAGATTCAGTAGACAGAGAATATAGTTTTTATTTTTTAGTTATTCCCTTGAACATTTTACTGGAACTAATGTAACAGGGCCTGGCCAATTTTATAAGTGACTAATATATTAATCCCACTCTTCCCTTCAGCCTTGTGGGATTGTCAGTTGAGTCAGGGCTTAAAACTGGAACTTGAGGAGATGTGCTTAGATATGTTGACTAATATCAATTAAACCCCTGAACATCACACACAAATTGAAGATGTCTTTTTCATTCTTCTTAAAGACCCAAAGATGTACCTAGTTAATAACACGCTTGGTGTTCTTAATAAAGAATAAGCTAATTAAAAATTATTTTCTAGCTGAAAATAAATGAAGAATCAGATATTAAAATGAGCAACTTCCTTCTACAAAAGGAGCTGAATGTGGGACGGGGTCAAACGGAGAAACGGCAAACGTTTTATAAGCAAAGATGATGCACATGAAGGGTTGTGTCACTCTGACAAGGCACTGGGGGAGGGAGAGTCCTGGCAGGTCAGGCAGCCAGGGCGGTGTCCATAAAGCAAAAGTCATGAGTGGAGGAGGAGCAAACTCCGTGTGTGTGTTTTCAATCTAAAGTGCCCCCGTGGGCTCATGGTCTGAATGCGCATTTCCCATATGGCCGCACTGCTCTGGAGAGCTGTGGAGCCTTGGGAGGGGCTTCACAACCTGGTATATGTAGGTCACTAGGGATGCCCTTTGAAGGCTATCACTTCATGCATGTAGGTAGGTGCATGTCCTTGAAGGCTGTCCTCTGGTTTCAGTCTTACACTGCTTCCTAGTCTGTTATGATGCGAATGTGTTTGTCACATATTCCCACCACTGTATTGAAATCCTCTGAAACTGGGAGCTGTAATAAATCCTTCGTCTTTTAAGTTGCTGAGTTACTGTGGCCACAAAGTGATGCAAAAACAGTAGCTAATGCATTGAGTTTCCAGTCTCCGGTCTCTGCTGACTCAGCCTGTTTGTTGGGCCCCATCTTACCTCTAGCATTGCACTATGCCGCATGGTTATGTCTCCTGGAAGCCTGTAGCAGGTTCTTTGCTGTGCTAGCTCCCTGTATCTCGTAAGAGGGTGGTGGTGCCTCCCTTGAGTCTGTACAGCCTGGTGATTCAGGGCTCCATTTCATTTTAAAACATGCTTTGCTCTCCTTTGAACCTAAATCTCTGCCTATATCCTTCTGGAAATTTATCACTGACTGCCTCTCAGCCTGGCAACTCGTCCTTCCATGCTACAGAGCAGCCTTCCTTGGAGATGTCTTCTCCAACTCCATGATGACGTCAGGACCTCTGCGCTCCCAGAGCCCTTCCACTTGTCCTTACGCCACCTCATCACCATACCTGTCTCTCTGTCATCTGTGAGAGAATAAGACAAGGATAACCTGGAAGCCACTGGGTCCCCTCTGTAGCTCACTTACCCTGGACAACACTGAACATCAAAGGGATATACCAGACATGACTCTCAGCAAACAAACTGATCCCTGAAAGACAAAACCTTGCTTCTTTGATGACTAAAGAAATATTTGGGGCTGAAGAGATTGCTCAGTGGTTAAGAGCACTGGCTGCTCTTGCAGAGGACCTGGGTTCGATTCCCAGCACCCACATAGCAGCTAACAACCATCTTTAACTAAAGTTCCAGAGGCTCTAATAGCTCTTCTGAACTCTGAAAGCCTTTCACAACATGGGTACACCTACCTACATGCAGGCAATACACTCATACACATAAAATAAAAGTAAGAAATAAAATATTTTTTTTAATTTGATCAAGGGGCTGAAGAGATGGCTCAGCAGTTAAGAGCACTGACTACTCTTCTAGAAGACCCAGGTTCAATTCTCAGCATCTACATGGCAGCTACCAACAGTCTATAACTCCAATTCCAGGGGAATCCAATACCCTCTTCTGACCTTTGTGGGCATTGCACAACATAGGTATACTTTCATACATACAGGCAATACATTCATACACATAAAATAAAAATAAAAGAAAAAATATCTTAAAGAGAAATATTTGATCAAAAAAGAAATTGGTGCCTAAGAAATATTGATTGAAAATAATATTTTTAAACATATTTTTAAAGTTATAGAGGCCAGAAAAGGGTATCAAGTCCCATGAAGCTTGAGATAGTTATAAACTGCCAGGTACGGATGTTAGGAATTGAACTCAGGTCTTTTGCAAGAGAGTAAGCACTCGACCACTGAGCCACCTGTCCAGCCCCTTGAAAACAATTCTGAGCTCCACTATTTTATTTATCCTCACTAGGAATGAGGCAAATTTGCTATAATGATGAGGGGGACAGGGAGAAAAATGAATGAGCTTGGGTTTGTGTCAGTCTTAAATTGAAATGCAAGTTGACAGTATGAACAAGCACCCTCACTTGAAGTGTGAGCCAGTTACCATCGGATGCTGTGTACAGCCCTATCCTGCTAGGGCACCAAGGCAGGCTGTTCTGTAGAGTCAAGCACTGAGCCCAGACAGTGAACTCTGAAAACATGTGGGTCTGGGTTGCATTGTTCTGTCTGTTGTCTGTCCACTCATGGACAATTGCTGACCTGTCTCTGTTCTCAGCATTGTCAGTGATGTTACTGCCAAGCTTAAGGGGGGAATTCTATAAGAACTTAATGAACTCTCTCAGCACAGTGCCTGGCAGGGGACTCCTGCCAGAGGCATATTGTACCTTCCATGAGAGACCAGGACTGAGGGTGGCACAGTTTGGGGTGGCAGTAGGTACACAGAGAGGCCTCGGATTTATCTGTCCAGAATATTCCAGAGCCAGGATGGTCGTGCTTCCATCTACACTGTCTTCCTGCCTTCTCACCTATTAACTGTTGCACATATCACAGGCACTGTCCTCAATTCCAGGAACACCATGCACTGTCTGACTTGTCTCTGTGGCTCTGCCAAAGCAGTGTGGAAAGTAGAGGATTGTATTCGGTTACTTAATGCATTTTCCTTCCTGATAACTTACAACCTCTTTTTGTGACAGGTTTAATTATCCTCTGTATTTTTCCAAATTAATTTCTATGGGAAGATAGAACCTTTGGTTGGATTTAATCAAAGTAAGACTACATAGTCAAGAAACTGTGTGAATGCATATGTAGGGTCAGAAGCCCAGAAGTCAGAAGAGTAACAAGAATCATGGGTAGTGTTTATGTGCCGGTGACTATGTGCTAGCCGCCAAGCTGAGCCCTGAATCACCCCATCGAGTTTATAAATGAGGAAACCAGTTGTCTGCGTGAGGCAAGGATGGGAAGAGTGTGGCTTTAGTCTCATTTGTCCGTAAGGCTTCATTCAGTGGGAATCTGTGTCTCTCCACGTCATGTTAACAGAATGGGGGATCACCTTGCAACAGATCCTCCCTTTGTTTAATTTCAAATGTTTGACTGGATTTATTGAGGTTTTGTAGCTGGCCAAGACCCTGAAATACCAAAAAGAAAGTGTGGGGGAAAAACACACCATAAAATGAAATGTACGTTTACTGGTAAGAAGCGAAGAACATTTGGCATCAGCGGAAAGCTGAGTCTTTGATGTGGAAAATAGAAAAGTTCTTCTTGTTTCCATTTGGGTTAGAGAAAGAGATGATCATTCTGTGATAAGTTTAGTGGGTTCTAAAGGTTGATGTAATAATTGATGAGCCACAAGTCGTCTTGCCCGGAGGGTATGCGACTATGAGACACACGTGTGAGAACAAATGTGGGAGAGGAGCTACGCCACCAAAAAGAAAAGCTAAGAAAGTAGAGGGCATCAATAAGACCAGTGAGCCGCAGGGCTCGTGTATGAGGCTTTATCATATAACCAGGCTACCTACATATATGAGTGAGAGGCTGAGGAAGGAAGACAAGAGACACAGCAGTGTAGGTGAAGAAGTTTTGTTGACTCATCTTATCCTGTGACATACAGCAGAGGCCTGAAGCCCACCCTACTCTGGAAGCAGGGCCTACGAAGAAGATATTCTATTTGGGGTATGGTAGGGTACTCAGTTTTAAATAGTTTTCCCCTGGTTTAAAAAACTGTTCACATAATTAATGCCTCTTGCATGTGTTCAACAATAGTTGCCTAGCAACCATCAAACAGCATATTTGGAGCTTAAAGAGTCTGGAAATGAATGAGGAGCAAATATGGTTAACGTCGCAGCCGAGATGACCGTGTTTCTGACACCAGTTTCCAAGCATGTCTCCCAACAGCCAAGCAGAGGCCATGTAACTCAAAGACAAAACAGATCCAGTCTGACATCTGTAGAGACTCACTGCCACACCCAGTGTATGTTGGCCACGTCGGGGAGCCTGAGTGTCCTTCAGTCGACTTTCCTGACTTCAAGCAGGATTGCTTCCTATGCATTCCCCTCTGCGCAGCTGTGATGGTTAGCCACGTCAATTGACAGGAGCTAAAATCACCCAGGAGACAAACCTCAGGGCATGCCTATGGGGAACATTCTAGACTGGGTTAGCCAAGGAGGGAAGACCCACACTAGATGTGGGTGGCACATTCAGAGGGCTGGGGTTCTGCCCTGAGTAAGAAGGAGAAAGCAAGCTGAGCACTCTGCATCCTAACTGTGGACACGGTGACCAGCTGCCTCACACTCCTGCCGCCACAATGGACCTGTACCCTCAATGTGTTAGCCAAAGCAAATGCTTCCTTTATAAAGCTGTTTTTGCCTAGTATTTTATCACAGCAAGGCAAAAGGTAACTAACACAGACGTTAATGGAGTTTTGGAAAACTTTGGTTGCTTGGTTGGTTGGTTGTTTTTTTGAGATAGGGTCTCCCTGTGTCCCTAATTGACCCCTACGTAGACCAGGTTGGCCTCAATCTCACAAAGATTCTCTTACCTCTGCCTCCTAAGTGCTGGAATTGAAGGTGTGTACCCCCATCCTGGCATTTGAAAAACTCACCTTTCCTAGAAACTACATTTAGGATCTTGCTGCCTTGAGCCAACTAGGAAAAGACTGTATAGATTAATCAAAGATTTCTCCTAACCCCTGCAGGTAAATGGTTATACCATTTGAGTCTCTTGCAGTCACACCTGAAATTACAAGGGCCAAAGATGAATTTCCAGATCAGAAATCATAATCTCATGGGTGCAAAGTTTCTAGCCTGGAGAAGAGAGTTGACTCCCACAGGCTGTCCTCTGACCTCCACACATACATCATGGCTTGCGCATGCCCCCAACTAAGTAAATAAATAAAGTTTTAAAAATTCTTAAAGAATCTGAGTCCTCATGCTTTTGTTGCAAGCACTTTACTAACAGAACCATCTCCTCAGCCCCTCAATGGGCATTTTTCTCTTACTTGTACAAGCTGGATAAACCATGCCACTAGACAGATTTGGTCCATGGACCCTATTCTGGTCTAAGGAAGCCCTAATTTTCCTGAGAACAGAACTAAATTCTGGTGAAGAGGGATACGTATTCAAAATCCATGAAAACATCAAGTTAGTAAAGTCAGGAACTATGTTATTTTATTACCAGCTGGACTAGCACTGAGCCAGCCAGGCAATTTAGTAGACAGTATTTGAGTATTGAAGTTAGACTCAAAATCAAGCCTTGGACTGACCGGTAAAAACAAAGGCCTGTCTTCCTTTTCTCCTATGTGACTT
The DNA here is from genome assembly GCA_035773235.1 of Eospalax fontanierii. NCBI lineage: Eukaryota > Metazoa > Chordata > Mammalia > Rodentia > Spalacidae > Eospalax > Eospalax fontanierii. The sequence continues at coordinate 6,539,939 of CM069540.1, forward strand.
GTCTGAACTTGTATAGAGGTTGACTTGGATCTGCTCTTTCGCCATGTGTAAGCTTATGATTAACTAATAGGAATGTTCTAGTGAAAGATCCCAGCAGAGTTTTGAAGCTTAGTTGGAGCTCAAACTTCCTGAAAGATTGGCCTCTTTTGAGACTGTCAGCTGGTTCTCTTTCTTCCCGGCCTCCTCTCTTCAAACCTGTTCCATTTGTTGTCAACTGCCTGAGCTCCTGCCATGCTCAGAGCCTTCTGCAGGGTGATTTCTAGATGTAGAGCATTCAGGTGAACTTGGAGATGTGAGCATTGGGTGGTACTTCCTCAAAGTCCATCTCAGACACATGTGGAGATCGGTTTAGAGAATGAGTCTTTGTCCCTCCCTCCCTTCCTCCCTCCCTCCATGCCTTCTCCCCCACCTGTCTTATTTAGGCAGCACGCAACTGTGTGCTCATTCTGGTCCTTCACCAGCCTGCACTAGACACTTTTCATTGGGAGGTTTGCTGTGTAGATGGCGTCACACCCTCCAGGAAGACATACCAGTTGTTTGTGTCAAATGATACTTTGTCTTTATGCACTTACTCTTTCTTCCTGACCTCTGCACCAAGGACTTGGAAGCCTCCAAAGCCTCCATGACTCTCCCCTGACTTCTGAAATTCTCAAAGTGATGCATTGCTTCCACAATTCTCTGCCCAGTGCTGAGATATTAATGGCCTCTGCCACTAACTGGAGCCCCTAGTGCGCTGAAGAATGTGCTAGGTACACTGTCTAGTGTTGCCTTGTTCATATTCTTTCTACATCACATCACAATCTGTCAGAATAGAGAAACAATCCTTTTAGTGAACGGGTTGGCGTAGCACAGAGACATGACGATTTGTCCAGGATCATACAGTGGCCTGATCTGCACAGTGAATGCGCTCTCAGAGCTCTCAGAGCGCGCACCCTCTCTGCTTCCTGGGGGACCTGGGTAGCCAGCAACAATCTCACCAACTTTCCCAGTGTTATATAGATAAAAGAAAAGATGACGTACCTTTCTATCAGATGCTGACTCCAGGGGGGGCATTTAAAATGAAGTGGACAGTTAGGTGTAAACATCCTTCAATTTCAGGCAAGTGTCCTTTGCTGGCAAAAATAATCAGACATCCTGTCATCCCTGTGTGTGTGTGTGTGTGTGTGTGTGTGTGTGCATGTGTGTGTTCATGAAATAGGTGTAGTAGTTCATTATTATAAAATTAAGATAGTCTAGAACACACCTGGGATGTGAGCGGATACAGCAGACAATGAACCGTTATATAAGGTCTGAGAATCGCATGTGGTGGAGCCCAGGCTTACTGTGTTTTCCTCTCAATTGTTTGCTGTTTGTTAATGTTTGCTTTTCAACATGATTGCCTCTCAGTTTAATAGCGCTTGCCATCCCAGGCTTTCCCGTGCCAGGCCCGACATAGCTACTTTTCCCTCTGTGCTAAAAATATTGCATGTATATATTCAACCACAGCCCGACATGTTTAGCTAATGGGTTACTCAGGAGCTATGCGCTTATATAATTAAGTGATGTATGTAATTTTGTGTTAACACATTTGCAGTGTGTGTTTCCCTGGTGATTGCAACGCTTTATTCCGTGTAAAGTGTGACATTTTAATTCCCGCTGAACAATTTCATACCTTGATTCGCCTTGTTTTTGTGGCAGGGGATTATTTTGCAATCAAGATAAAAGCATTATTTATGAAATTTCTAGACTATCCCATTACTGGGAACTTTTAACTGTAGATCAGTCTCCTATTTTATTGATTTTTGTTAAAAAATATCTTTATCGGAATTTAAATTTCATCTCTACATTATAGATGTGCCCAGATTTTCATCTGCAAGCACATTTTTAAGCGGTGTTTTAGAGATGGAGTTCGTAAAAGGATTCTGTTCACCCAGTGTGACATCTTCCCCAGGGAACAACTTTTCTTCTTAGGTGCTTTGACTTTTTTTCTGGGGATGGAGTTTCCTTAGAATATCTAGACTCTTGGTGGGTTTGCAGGTCCTAGCATAACAGGTCTGGATGTCCACAGACAAGGCAAATTTCTGCTCCATATTTAAATGAGTGACAACAGCCGGACCCAGTTACACGATAGGAAATACAATTCAGATTTACATGTCTTTCTCTTATTGTTGGAGCCTGTGCCCAAGGGAGGGAGATGCAGGTACGGGGGGCGAGCTGCCAAGGGTAGCACACCACCTTTGCCCTTTTCAGAGGTCTATTTTCTCCAGTGAAGTCAGCATTCTGGACAGTTTAACAAAGATTTACTATGCTGGAGGCTGGCGAGATGGCTCAGCAGTTAAGAGCACTTACTGCTCTTGCAGAGGATCCAAGTGCAGATCCCAGCACCCACGACTGGCAAATCACAACCATAACAAACACAAAGCACAAATATAACTCCAGCTCCAAAGGATCTGATGCCCTCTTCTGGCCTCCACTAGCACCTGCATGCACGTGTGTGCACATGTGCGCACATACACACAATTTTTTTAAACCTTTGAAGGAAGACTGTGCTCATGATAAGTGCCAAACACTGACTTTGGAACATGATGCAGAGTCATTTGTTCCGTAGTCATCTCTTGAGCACTTACCGGGACAGTACTGCCTATGCAGAGCAGACACCGCCTCTCTAGTGTGTGCTGAGGCAGAGAGGTGCACAGACTCCATTGGCTGACTCAGTGATGGGTGGTCGTGTAGAAAGAACTTGACAGAGAAGCTAGGAGCAAAGCCATCCATGGACAGAGCTGGACAAAGACATCATCCGTACAGAGAAGAGATGGGAATCTAGAACCGGGAGTCGGGGCAGGAGGGAGAAAAACTGAGAAATCACAACCCAGTGATGCGCTGGGGACCCCAAGGCACTACGGAGGCAGCGAAGCACAGCGCCCAGTGCAACGCTGGTAGCCTTGCAGGCGCTTTTCCCTGTTCTCTCCCACTGGGAGCTGGGTTTTGGCCCGGTAATCGGCATTTGGGCACAATCAGTATGTCCCTGTTGGCTCCTTTTACTTCATTGGTTGCAGTTCCCTGGGAAGTGGGTAATGTGGTCTGGGGATGATGCAGACCCGAATGAGGCATTCAAGACCCACCAAAGGGCTGCAGCTGGGCCCTGCGCCCTGCAGTGGTTCCAGTCCAGTTAAGACTCCAAGAAGCACTTCCCACAGCCCATGTCTTCTCCATTCTCTTTGCCTCTGCATTTTTAAGGTGTTTTGTTCACTTTTAATTTTATGTGTACCAGTGTTTTGCCTGCATGGATGTAAGTGTACTCAAGTCATGCAATGCCTGTGGAGGCCAGAAGAGGGCATTGAATCCCCTGAACTAGAGTTTAGGATGATTGTTTAGCCCCCATGTGGGTACTGGGGACCAAACCTGGGTTCTCTGCAAGAGCAGCCAGTGCTCGTAACCACTGAGCCATCTCTCTAGTTCCTGGCTCTGCATTTTCAACTGATGTCTACAGTAGCCCTCAAATCTAGATCCCAATCCTGTCAGACACAGTGGGAAATGGGAGGCCTGCAAACCGTCTTAGAATACAGGCAGTGTGGACCAACTCTTCCAACCTTCTAGAGGCAACACCTAAAAGCTGAGTTGAGTCCAGGTCCCACCTCCTAGCCCCACTTCTCAGATCCCTGAGGCAATACTTAATAATGCCCAAAGAATGTTTTCAGATTGCTCTTCTGTTGATTCCAAAGAATGAGGGCCCTCACGTGGTTCAAGGCCTAGACTAGGAGTCAAAATCTAAATTTAATCCCGGCCTCCAGGACAGCTGCACTTTCTTGCCATCTAACTCAGGTTCAGTTTTCCCATCTGCGAAATCGGCCGAGGACACTTCCCTCCACAAAGGGACTTCCAGCTTTGTGCTAAGCAGGATTGGTGTCTACTGGGGGCAGAGTATCATCTTTCTTACAACAATAGGAATTCAACAAAAGCCCTTTGAGTGCCTACCTTTTGAAAACGTCTGCACTTAAAAGCAGATGCGTTTCAGAGGTCAGCAAATACCACGCCTCCTTACTATTTTTTTTTAAGCTAAACAAGGCCAACTAGAGAATTCATTTTGGAATAAAAAAGACATGAAAGAAAGGGTATTTTCAGCTTGCACAATGGTACCAAGAAGAACAAGGCACGTCATGTTTTGCTAAAGAACTCACAGCTGTTTGATTTTATAGTAAAATTACTTTAAGAACTTTGCTAATTCCAAGACAAAAACCAAACAAACGTTGTTGCAAAACTGGACTTCCACGTGCAAGCCGAGGAGCCAAGTTAAGATAAATCTGCCCCTAAAATTATCTTGAAAATACAGAGCATTTGGGCTCACGCTGGGTGGAGGAGTGGCTTCACTTAAAGAAAAGACACGTGAAAGAGAGGAACAGTGCTTTCGCCGACAATAAGAGGAAAATAGTGTTATGTTCTCCTGGGTTTTGCGACCACTTCTCTCATGGATTCTTGTTAAGCTGCTGGGTTGGTTTTAATACCAAGTTTGTTTGCTTTTTGGGGATGGGCTTGTTCAGCAGGAAATTGTCCTAAGGCATACAGCAGAAATTTGAAATGGCATTTAAAAATCAAATTAAATACCAAATTGCGTAACTGATTATTGAACTTGGAGTTTGGGATTTTAGAAAAATATTACTTTTTGAGAGTCCTGAAAGATACATTTTATATGTCTGCTTGGCCTTGGAAATCCTGAGTTTCCGATACTGCCTATTGTTGGAAACAAATGAACTGTCCCTGTTTTTTCTAATGGTTTTTCTTCCATATTAGGGACTTTTTTCCTTGGCTCCTATAATTCCAAGCCAGTTGGAGTATCCATCTATTTTTGGTTATGAAGGAACTTTTAAAATGTGGGCATGCCTTTTTTAAGGTTCTAAAACTCATTAAAAAAATCTCATTTATAGCTAAGGCTATAAACATAATGACTTCATTGTATTTCTGAAAGACAATGTTCTAACTTCCATACCACAAGCCCCACCTACCTTCACCCCCACAGTTCTCACCACCAGATAGGATGCCTGTTAAATGTAAATTCTGAAACCTATAAAACAGCCTAAAGCTCTAATTCTCACCTGCTTCCCTCCAAGATGAATTTTCTACCTGTATTTGATTAAATGCTTAAGTTTCTGAGTTTTTAGTCATCTCGCCGCATCGCACAGATCCACCACGAGAGGGCGGTAGAGAGTTTGCTTACGGCTAACAAAGCTGGAAATGGCTTTAATAACAAGCTGTGTTTTAACTTGCTAAGAATTTGCTTCTCCGCCTTTCGATCCCCACACATACAGGGTCCGAGTTTCCACTAACAGCAAATAATAATCCAAATAAAGTTATTCTGAGAGAAAATATAGACAGACTGGTGCAGACAAGAGCTTTTGTCCAAATAAGGAATCCTTTTTATGGCGACCCATGTGTTAGATAACCATCAACTGACAGTTGGTCATGAGTTAATAACGTTGGATGCTGAAATATGCAGACCATGTGCTACAAAAGAGTTTGGAGGACAAAGACGAATGCTTCTCTCGTTAGAGAACAGGGGCATTCCAGAGGTGTACTGACCACTTTGCTGGATGTAGGTTGAACCAGCCAAATGATGCCGTTAAAAATGATTACCTTATAAGTATTCTACAGTAGAATGTACAATATTCATTGTGTGTTTTGTTGATGTTGCAGAGATCTGAGACTTAATCCCTCTTCCTTGGATGTTGTAACAACCCTTGCCTTCTGAGGAAAAAAAAAACTTTCCTAAATTTATCTCCAGTACAATTACTGTTCTTGAGTTTTACAATTAGAGCCATTTTAAGAATAAGAGGGCCAGGGTCTGTGAGAGAATTCAGGATGAGTAACCTTTGATGGGCTCCTTATATTTTGAGGGTGGCTCATATCTAGCTATGGTTCTGCATGGCCAATGTCACAGGAACCCAGAGCTGAGGGGACTAAGGGAATGGACTCTCATTTTGGGGTTATGTGGAAAGAAGGTACACTGGGTGGCCCTTGCATTCAGTGATGCCTCATGGTCTTTTTATTTTTTTTTAATTGTGTGCAGGTGTGCGCCCATGGTGTACATGTGTGGGCACGTGAGCCGTGCACACGTGCAGAGGTCAGTGGACAGCTTTGTGGAGTCGGTTCTTCCCTTCCACCTTTACATGAGTTCCAGGGGCCAGGCTTGTCTGGCAAGCACCTTGACCCATCTAGCCATCTTGTGGCCCCTTTGTGATCTTTTTTGAGAACTGGAGAGCGAGAACTCATAGCCGCCCTCAGTGAACTGTGAGACTGTGCATCCCGAGGCAGTGGGGCCAAACCTGGAAGGCCATGTTCCTGCCTTGAGGGCTGACTGTATCTGACCTTTCCTCTTACTTTCAAATGAAATTTCCACAAGACAAACACAACTGGACTCAAAACTTAGTCAGCAATTTGTGGTCAGGAAGCTTCTACTTAGGATTAGCCCAAATCACTCAAGTTCCATTTTCTCATACTGCCTCTGCACTGAACAATTAAAATGGCTAGCTTCATACCCAACTTATGTTGGCAACAGAGGAGAACAAGAAATGAGGCTCTCCTCCTCCCTCCTTCCCCCTCCTTTCCCCTCCCCAGTCTGTTTTCACTTGCTTTGATGTCTTAATTAAAGAACTTCATGTACTAACAACCTCATGGTGGCATTTAGTAGCCTTCAGTCGATAGTCACCCGATTTAAATTTTGCAGAGGACTCAGCATCGGCAGGTTGTCAGGCGCTAGCTTCTGTGCAGGACGCTTCCTCCATAACCTCAAACAGAACTCTGAATTGTACTTGACCTTTGAATTGTGATTTTGGCTGTTGTTCGTACTTCAGATGCTGTTCCTGTTTATTTGCCCTTTGACTCATATGTTCAAGGACACATCTATAATCCTGATGTCGAACTGCTGATCAAACCAGCATCTCCTGTGAGAAACACAACACAAAAGCCACCCAGTCTTTAAAACTTCTATTAACTGCATATTTAAAAGAAAAATGTGGAATTTTAATAACATTTATTTATTCACTTATAGCCAAGATTTTGTCATCATCTCAGTAAGTAGCAAATATAAAATTCTGTCAGTGAGGTGATTGTCATTCTGTTGCACTGTGTCTGAAAAATCAGTGTGTGTTTTAGACACATAGCACACGTGACATTTCAGCCAGACTCGGCGTTTCAGGGATCTGTGGACACCTGTGGTCATGACGACTACACTGGACACAGCAGCTTTAAATAGTGAAAGAAATATTTTGTCTTACAAAAGAAAGAATGTGAGCTTCTACCTGCCTCTGTGTCTATCACGGGTTTCATATCATGGTGTCCAGTAATATCTGCCTCTTGCTCTTCTCCAGCGTGACAAGCTCTTGTTCCTGTCCACTGAGCACTGGTGCGTGCCCTCAGTTACAGTCACCTGTCCCTAGTTAACGTTTCCCCAGGTGTTACGGACCTTGCCACCTCTGCACACCCCAGACTTTCTCTCCTCTACTCCCAAATTTCCACTCTCTTCTATAATGCCATTGAGGTCCTTAATACCAAACAAAAGTTTAAAAATGACTTTGCAGGATGGTGGCTCCATAGCGCCACAGAGAAACCTTAGAGAGCGTAAAGGTGCTCAGTTGGAGCACGCTGGTACCCGGTCAGGAGGAGTAAGTTAAGAGCTACCTGGACAAGAAAAAGTCTCGGGATCCCAGACAACAAAGAATAATTATCTTTGTATGTGCGTGACAGTGTGTGTAGGTATGTGTATGTCTGTGTGTGTGTTCTGTGTGTGTGTGTGTGTTCTGTGTGTGTGGATGTCTGTGTGTGTTCTGTGTGTGTGTTCTGTGTGTGTGGATGTCTGTGTGTGTGTGTGTGTGTGTTCTGTGTGTGTGGATGTCTGTGTGTGTTCTGTGTGTGTGTTCTGTGTGTGTGTGTTCTGTGTGTGTAGATGTCTGTGTGTGTTCTGTGTGTGTGTGCTCTGTGTGTGTGTGTGTGTTCTGTGTGTGTGGATGTCTGTGTGTGTTCTGCGTATGTGGATGTCTGTGTGTGTTCTGTGTGTGTGTTCTGTGTGTGTGGATGTCTGTGTGTGTTCTGTGTGTGTGTGTGTTCTGTGTGTGTGTGTTCTGTGTGTGTGTTCTGTGTGTGTGGATGTCTGTGTGTGTTCTGTGTGTGTATTCTGTGTGTGTGTGTTCTGTGTGTGTGGATGTCTGTGTATGTTCTGTGTGTGTGTGTTCTGTGTGTGTGTGTTCTCTGTGTGTGTGTGTGTGTGTGTGTGTTCTGTGTGTGTTCTGTGTGTGTGTTCTGTGTGTGTGTGTGTGTTCTGTGTGTGTGGATGTCTGTGTGTGTTCTGTGTGTGTGTTGTGTGTGTGTTCTCTGTGTGTGGATGCAGTTGTGTGTGTGTAAAAGACAGTCCAGGTGTCCTTCCTCCGGCACTGTCCACTGTGATTGTCTTGGTGGTGGCGTCAATGGCAGCGTGGGTTCTGTTGTTTGTGGTCCTGTTGATACCTTGGGCTCACCAATTAGAGGAGGCTGGTGGTGAGCCTCAGGTCTCTGCCCCTCTCGTGGTAGAATTATAGGTACATGTCACTGTGCATGTCTTTTCACATAGGCCTCAGTACTGACCTCACGACTCCATGTTTGTAGAGCAAGCACTTTACCAGCTGAATATGTCTCTAGCCCTTACTTGAAAATCTTCCGTTGCATTTATGTTTGGGGCGGGGATACACGTGCCATCACAGGTGTGCGGAGGAGCTCAGAAGACAGCTTGCAGGAGTAGGTACTCTGCTTCCCCCATGTGAGTCCTGGGGATCGAACTCAAGTCATCTTAATTCACTGAACCATCTCACCAGTCCTCCCAACCCCCGACCCCAGCCCTTATTTTTAGGTAAGAGACAATCTTACTTGCTAACTTATTCTTTCTGAAAGCATAAAGTAAGTAGAAAATGCACTTTCACTACAGTTCTTTTTGGATTTTTGAAAAAGAATTCAGTACCCTATATTTACGTGAAAACGTCTTACTTTTTCTTGTGTGATCAGAACTAAAGTCTCTCATAATGTGCTCATCCGATGCTGTGACGAGTTAAATGCCTCCATGTTTGCACACACACACCAAAAACGGTTTTTATTCATTTCAAAGTGTGCAATGTTTTCTGTATTATGTAGCAAATCAGTTATCCTCAGTGCTGAAAACGCACCTGTTCATGTGCAAGCCTGGAGACAGCGGAACAGAATACTGGTATTATGAGTCTAACCATGTTCTGATATTTACTATTCCTTGTGAAGCCATTCCCTACAAAAATGCAGGTTTCGGCTTCGTGCTGTCATGTTCAGTAGTAGAACCACACACCATACCAGTCATAGACAGGAGTGAGCAAGTTTACTGACTCTAACAAAAAGAAAAAGAAAGACAAAAAATTTATTCTCTGTTTGAGAATGACCTTCAGAAATTGTGAAAATGAAACTGTCTTTCCAAAGCGTTTCCAGAACAGTCACTTAAGCAGCCTTAAACAATAAATAGATAGTTAAGTTAATATTTATTCTCATTATGTGGTAACACGTTAAGAAAGGCTAAATCTGTATTTAATGTTTTTCAAAAGTTGGAACAGAACTTATTTCCTAGAAAAAGCACAGCATAGGGTTGAAACAGCACATTTGTTCTAATTGTGAAAACATGTTTATGTGGATGTATGTGTGAATGTGTGTATGTGTATATTGTATGTATATATGTGTGGTGTGTGAATGTGTATGGTATATGTGTGTCGTGTGTGTGAATGTGTATGTGTCTGTATTATGTGTATGAGTATGTGTGTTTATGTATGTGTGTGTGTGTGTGTGTGTGTGTGTGTGTAGTGGGTCTGCGTGCGTGTGTGTGTGTGTATGTGTGTGATTTTCTTCTCTGAGGAGCCCAGGCTGTGTCCAGGGCCTGGATGTGGCTCACCAGATACCTGACATCCGGGAGGAATAGGCCGAGGCCCGTACAGAAAGGGGGACAGAGCGGCTGTGCACTGTGGATACCATTTCTGTTGCCGCTGTGTCTGTGGGTTCGAAACAAGACCCTGCAGCTGGCATTGTGGCCAGTCTGGAGAGCCAGACCCTCCTTGGGCGGTATGAGGCCCGGATCATGCTGTCCCCACCCTGGACCCAGCAAAGCCTGCCTGCATCCTCTTTGGCCCGTCCTCTGTCACCCTCCCTCCATGGAGTCTGGTATTCTGAGGCAGAGAACCTTCCCGTTACTTCCGGACCTTCAGAAAGATCTTGAGGAAGACTAAGGTCCCATCCTGTCTAGGCCATGTTGAACAGTCCCTGTTAACCCAAAATGGAACACACTTTCCCCAAACAGTTATAGGATACCACTGCCACCCCTGATCACGGTCACCATTAGGAATGCTGTCCTCTAGAGGACACTGTGCATAGCCAGCACAGACCAGAGGGAGGAGTGAGCAAGGTCTGGCATAAACTTTAAGCTCCTTTCCCTCTAAAGAGTCTATCATCTGGGGGGTTGGAGAGATGGCTTAGCAGTTAAGAGTGCTGGCAGTTCCTGCTGAGGATCTGGGTTTGAATCCTAACACCCACATGGTGGCTTACAACTGTCTGTAATTCCAGTTACAGGGGATCTGACACCTTCTTCTGTCTTCTGAGCTCTGTGGGTACTGTACAACACAGGTGCACTCACGTACACGCAAGCATAACACAAGTACATAAAAAAAAATAAATAAATAAATAACATTTTTTTAAAAAAAGCCTATCCTCTGAAAACCCAGAGTCTCTCCTCACTGCACAGCTAGGCAGTTTTCAGAGCCCCCCCACTCCATCCCTTGCATGGTGGTGAGAAACATCTATTCCTTTCTTCTCTGTCAATGTCCTATGAGCATCTGATTCCAGTGATCCCCAGGGCATGTTGACTTTACCTTGAATCTGCACGATGATATGAAATCATATTTAGATAATATTTGATCATTTATATTTGTGTCCCTCCTCTGGACATGGGGAAACAAGCCTGAAAATCTGCTTGTTTCTGCTGATAAGCCCTGACTACAAAGGAAGTCTGCTTGTTTTTAATGTGGGAGTGCATGTTCTCAAACCAATTAGCAATACGGATGAGCAAGTCCCATTCCATTTATGGGGTGGGGGAAGGGCCCAGTGAAATAAGCTGTGTTTTTAAGTGTTTCTGAGAAATGAAGACCTCCAGGGCAGAGAGAGAGGGTGGATCGGGAAATAGCTATGCAAATCACATGCCGATGAAATTACTAATACTTTGATCAGAGGCATTAACAATGCCCCAGCATTCATGAGTCCGAACCAGGGGTGAGTAAGACCAGGCATGTTTTGGAAGAGATTACAAGAGTGTTTACTTATATGGTTTGTTGAGCAGTTGGTGAAGTCCACTGCTGTTTTAGATTTCAACTGACCAGGCAATCCAGGTAGGGTGACTATGGTCTTTACATTCCACTCTCCTTGGTGGCATGAAGGGATCTGGGTGATTAGGACAAGGAGCCAAAGTGACTGGGCCTCCTGGAAAGCCTGCTTCATCCTTTAAAAACCCTCTTTCTAACAAAACAACTGCCTGTCCTTTTAGGAGCTGGGAAAAGAATCCAAATCCCAGAAGCCCACAGTTCAATGGAAATATTAAATTGTGAAAAGCGACATCAGCAACAGTGGAGTGTGGCTTGGGCTGAAGCCCGCCTAGGAACCCAGAGCCTAGGTCTACATGAGGCCAGGAATGCCCAGTGTGACTGGCCAGTGGGGGAACCCATCCCCCTGCCTTTTGGGGGTATATGGTCTTAGTAGCGTTTGAAAGTAATGACTTTCAATCTGACTCATGATGCTGGGAGCCTCCTTTTAATGTCTTTATTTGAAGGGGACTGGAGTAAAGCTGTCCGCACAATTACTTAAGTCTGTTGCTTAAGTTAGTTGCTAGTTAGAGGGCCCCACAAGATCAAGTTATACCTGCCAAGGGCACTGTGTGCTCACGTCTCAGAGAGTGTGTTGCTTCTCCAGTGTTTCCATTGGGTGTGGAAGACTGTTTATAGGAAAACAGAATAAAAATAAACTTGAAGAGTCTTAACTGTATATGTGGATAGTGTTTTATGAATTCGCAGAAAGCTTCAACTATTTAAATGGACGCTGAGAACAAACAGGCACACTATGAAATGACACTGGATTTGAAGTTAAAATTTCAGGGAATCATTTATGAATTCTTATGTTAAAATATTGGCTTAATGGTTAAACCAAAATGAAGGCTGAGAGCTTTTAGTCTGTTTTTTTGTTTTCCTCCAACTATTTGAAAACTGAAATTCTGTAAGAGATTATCTGTGAAATGCCTTTCTTTTATTACGCCCATAAATTTTAGGAGTGGCTTTGATCAAGCACTCTGCCATTCTTGGTTTCTAAATCTTTGACTCATACATTAATAACTAAAAACATTCATCCTATTTTTGTTATAGTGAAAGAGGAAGTTCCTAAATAGTCAAAGGGAAACATTGAAAATAAACCACAGTAAACGATAACTAAATTAGGGTTGACTTTTTTTTTTTTTTTTTTTTTTTTCCAGAAAGAGCAATGCTCCATGCTGGAACTTGCCAGAGTATTTTAAGATGATTGTCTGAAAAGAAAAAGTAGCAGCCCTTCACTATCCTCAGAGGAAAGGCATCACAGAAATGCAAAGTATTATCGGGCACATGGACTATACAGAGAACAAAGTTTGCCAGGACTTAACACTTCTATCAGTGGGGTTTTGCTTTCTGGCTTATGTTTAAAATACATACATGGGCACACAGTCACACAACTTGCAAAGTAAATGAGTTAACGCTCCGCCAACTTCCTGTTCTCGTGGACCCCAGGGGGTCAAGCTCTTAGGAAAATTATGTTTGGTTTTCCAATCCCATTTCAAGTCCAGCCCAGCAAGTAAGACCCTGTCTCTGAGTAGAAGCTCACAAAGGATGTATAGCTGAATTTCTGCAAAATAGGGATTTGGAAGAGTTCTTCACTGAGGAGTAGGTGAAGAAAGTCCAGCTTTTCTAGTATTTATCTTGGTGGTATTTAAGACCATAAATTTGGGGGGGGGGATGGTTGTCATGACAGGAACACAGCAGAAAAAATAATAAGAGCACTGAAGCCAAAAGCAATCGACTTTGCCAGTAACTGGCTACATTTCCTTTGTTTTCTTATTATTGCTTGAGTTGAAGTTGAAATCAGTTTCCCACACCTGGACACATGACTTGTCTGAACCCTACACACAGCACCGCCTGCTTTTTTGTGTGAACAGAGACCCTTTCAGAAAAAAAAAACAGCAACCACAAACTTTTGTGCTATGTTGTCAAAAAAATAGATCATCATCCATTGATATTTGAGAGTGCTAAAAAAAGAAAACAGCACAGATGGGTTAAGTGTCAGAGTGTCCTCGACACGGAGATAGCTTGTGTCTCGGTGGATTAGCACATATAGAAATAGCGACTTCACAAAGGTGAATACTTGTTCATTTCTTGGCACTAAGTAAGACACACAGATGGGTAGTAAGAGAGGAATAGATTTTTTTTAAACCACAGACTGCTCACTGATCAGCCCGAAGGCCCCACTGCGAAGGGATTGGGAGGATGGTACGTTCACTAAGTTTTATTGGAGTTCATGTTGCCTGCTGTGAAGTCAAAACCAAAGAGAGCCTGTTCTCTGGGGGGTCCAGGAGACACTGGCTGTGTACGATCAGAGGGTATTTTCATTTGGTGAAGGCTCTCTGATTGCCTGACAGCCCGGGTTAATCTGTGCACCTCCTTGTGAGGCAGGTGTCTGTCAGAGAGAAACCGAGGAAAGCAGGGGCCTGGGTAAATTGTAGTTGCTAGGTTTGCAGTCCAGTTGCTTGATCTGAGGCAAGTAACTTCGTCTCTGACTCAGTTTTCTGGTCTATAAAATGGGCACAACAACAACTGTTGCCCTCTTCCACTTGTTGATAGTTTTAAAGGGGTAGTACATGTAGAAAAGTGACTGGCACACAGAAGCACCCAGTGAGACATCATGCTCCTGCATATTGAGAACATATTTGCAAAGAGCATTCCTAAGTTCTGAGGAGCCAGGCCCACCCTGCTCCCTGGGTGATGTGTCCAGGGAAAAGCAGCCACCTGTGGATTCCTCCGCACTGTCTTTTGTTTCAGGTGCAACTGACTGGAGTCAGGTATGCAGCTGACTTCTGGCCCGAGAGAGACCCTGCTTCCTGAAGCAGGGTCTAGACTCAGGATCTTGATTCTGACAATATAGCTCTTGGAAGGAGGAAGGGTAGAGCCATCTAGCATGAATGAATTGACTCCCGCAGAGTGCCCCACCCTGACCACCACTGCGCCAGAGAGTTAATCATTAGTCCTTGATCTAGAAAATGACTTGTTTCACCACCTAGAGGAAAACAACAACTATGGCCTGGGAACCAGAATTTTTGCTAACTCCTCCACCCCAGGCCTTAACTGCAAAGCCTCATCTAGGGTCTCAGGAGTCCAAAAAGTCTCCAGTGATATTATGAGGACATCTTGCCACTCTCATGCTCCACTGGTCCAGGAATATTGACTCTTTGTGCTTGGCACATGGGACAAGACTATGGTTTTACCATTATGCCAAGGCAATGGCTAGCAACAGTCAGGTGCCAGAGGCCTTCAGGTTCTCATCACAGTTCCCAGTGTCACCTCAAGTCACTGGCTTGTGTTCCCAGAACATTGGGTATAAGCTGTAAAGGTGCCCAGAGTGACACATGTACCATGTGATCAGGTTGGCAGGCTCCAGTCCTGAGGATGTAAGGAGTGTGTGGGCATCTGTGTTTTCATTAGTCACTTGTTCATTCAACAAATTCATGCTATACAGATCTGCCTCCTGGGGATTATGCAGATGAGAGATGAATCAAATGGACCTACCTTAAAGACTGCCCTGTCAAGTGTCATAGCAAGCCCCTCCCCCAAAAGAACCATACAACTCAGGTACAAAGAGTACAGTGAAAGACAGAGACAGACAGAGACAAAGACAGAGACAGAGAGTGAGAAAGAGAAAGGGACAGAAATCACAGGGGGTTCTAAAAGAAGAGCTTGTGTTTATAAGCTGACGAGCTCAGGACTGACCTGCTCACACCTAGAATAGTTCAGGATATGTTCTATTAGGAATCACAGACTTCATCAAATCGAATTTAGAGTATGTGATCAGAATGTTGGGTGCTCCTCTGTTCTAAATTAGTAATTCTCAGAATTTGCTGGGTCTCTGGTTTCTGAAAACAGTTCAGAGGATAGAGGAAATGGACCCTGTTTGGGGATGATTCTTGGTGGGTTCCTTGAACTTTCGCCTTAGTATTTAAAACAGCATGTTCAATGCAAGTTCTGTCTTTAGCAAAGGCCTCTGGGACTTGAAGGCTTTTCTGTAAATAAATGCCTTTTAGGTTTAAGTGCTTTTCCCACTTTCCAAAATCCAAGGAGGACGGGATCACACAGCGGCTAGTCTCAGAAGACAGGCGATATTGTTGTTTTTTGTTTTGTTTTGTTTTGTTTTGTTTCTGACAGAACATCTCCTCGCCCGAGTCCTGTTCCTTTCTTTCAGCTTTCTGCTGGCCTATTATTTTGATAAGCAGACTTGAGAGTACATCCTTCAAAGCCTTAATACTTGGGTCATTGTGAAAATGCTTCTGTGCTACACAGTCTTCTAAACAAAACAGTCCCCGCCCTGGCTCCAGGCTGTGGACCGTGTCAGATTCATGGAACAGGGCACGGTTGCTCTCACTGAGGAGCAAGAGGTCTGGAGCCACCAAACAGGCTGGGTGCAATCAGCAAGCCCGGGCGGGAGGCGGGGAGAGCAGAGCCTTCCCGGCCCGTTTGGCAGCTCCCCCGTGGAGCTCAGAGCTCATCCCACACACCCGTGCTAGTCACTGCCGTGTGTTTACATGAGTAATGAAGCTGCCGGGGGGAGGGGATCTCTGAGCGGCGCTGAGCCTCCCGCAGTCAGTCACACCAAGTCCGGACTTCCAGGGATGCGGCTGGGGAGCAGTCCCCTGCCCGAGCTTTCCTGAGCAAGGCGTCCATCAGGCAGATGTGTGACGACTGGAATGGGTAATCGCTACTTTGTCTTTGCTTGATTTGGTTTGGGAGTTTGTTTACCTCTGATAGTAACAGCTGGCTTTCTGGAATGGACTTTGAGACCAACGTTTTAATGGTGATTTGGGAAGGGGAGCCTGAGCCCGGAAACTGGCTGTGTAAACTTTTCTTCGGGGGAGGGGGGAGGGGGCCTCTGGCTGTAAAGAGAGTTGCCTTAACTGAGCTTCAACGACAATAAAACTCTTATCCACAGCAGAAAATCATATTAGTAGGATTAATCATGTCTGTAAAATAAGTCTAACATAAAGTATCCCTAAAACCACTGTTTAAACTGAGCCACGAGTAAGATTAGTTACGATTAAGAGAGTTCGTGCTGTTCTGATTTGATTATGTCATAACTGTTCCTCAAAGTAATAAAAATGTGGGTGCCTTGAGAGCCCAGAAGAGATTGTTTGGGAGAGAATACATTTGTTTGGAGTTGGTTCAAAGGCAGCTCAGTTAATTGGTTTTGTTTTGCTGGGCCGGGTGACGGTGTTGAAGTCGATGGGGGAGCATTCAGAGCACTCCATAAACAGCCCAAGTTCAACATCATCCTGTCAGTTGTAACTACAGCTTTAAAAAGAAAGGCTAACCTTTGCTGGAATCCAGCTAACCCCAGTGTAAGCTTTGGAATTTATTTTCAATAACCCTCCAGATCTTCATAAAATATATTGAGAAGGAAAGGGAGTGCAGCGACTCAATGTTTCTGCCAGATCTGCTCAGACTGAGACACGCTAGCCATAGCATTATTAGGAAATACATGTAATAATACCCTGCTGCTCGTTGCCATGAGCACCTCTCTCTAAAGCTCTCTCCTTCATCAGTGTTATCATTGAAAACATCCTCCTGTCTGCAAACCCCTCTGGAGATGTAGTCAAATGTTACTTTACTGTGATGACATCACAGGCTGGCTGGCGTATCACTTCAGGTTTTGAAAATAAGATACAAAACAAGCCTGATTCAGGATCCTTACCATCATCCTTTAGGCTTCATTCTAATTCTATTCATTAGACTTGGAAAAGTTTGCTGACTTAGCTTTGGGAAACATGCAGAAAGTATAGAGTTTATCAAGGTTCCACCCTGCAGAGACAGAAGCATCCAATGAGAATTGATGGGGTTACATACATGTCTCTGAACTATTAGAAGGAAGCACGGCAGTAGATTCTGAGTCTTTTTCTACCTGTGCAACTGAAAGTGTATGATTATCATTGTTCTCCATTTGTTTTCAGCGCCAAATCTTAAAGGCAGACCTCGCAAAAAGAAACTGTGTCCACAGAGAAGAGAATCCTTCAGTGGAGCCAAGGATTCCAACAACAATTGTGATGGTAAAGCCGTCGCCAAGGTACTGTCATTCACTGCCACTGTTCCTGCTTCATCCTTTGACCTTCTTTTTCGTCTCTCTGTTCTGATATCTCAGTGGCCATGTTCAATTCAGAATCTGCCTTTGGTATTCAGAGCTTTTGGAGTGCTAGGCCATGTCTGTTTCTGACACCTCCCCTCCTCAGAGGCTGGGAGTGGGGGCTGGTAGGAAGTAAGCATTTTGATTAGTCAACGGAAAGACTTCCCACCTCCCTGTTTGGCCTGTTGGGTAAAGGACATGATTAAGCGCCAACGTCACTGAGGCTGAGATTCCATAGTAGGTGACACAATGCCATAGTTTACACTGCTGGAATCAAAAACAGAGCAGCTGAGCTGTCCTCTCTCTCAGAGTGCTCATCTAAATACGCTCGGAGATTAACGGAGGATGAAATTAGAAATGACTAGATGACTGGAATTCATCTTTTTAGTCATTTTTTTTCTAAGTCACCTCTAATTCACATTAAAGTGAAATTAGAGATGTGTGTGTGCATATATATATACACACACACATATATACACAGACATATATATAATCACATATGCATATATGTTTGGGGGGGATGGTGTTTGGTTTTGTTTTGAAACAGCATTTCCTTACTTGTAACCCCAGCTGTCCTGGAATTCACTATGTTATCCAGTCTGGCCTCCATCTCACAGAGATCTTCCTGCCTTTGCCTTCTAAGTACTGGGATTAAAGACATGAACCCCCGTGCCTGATGATGTGTATGTGTTTGAGGCAGAGGGCAAGGATCCACTCCAGAGTTCCTTTAGACCATTTGAAACAAGCGTTCTTTGGAGTCTTTGACAGGTGCATCTGAAGTATTTAGTGAAGTGTCATTTCATATCTTTAGACTTTCCTTTGTGACTTTTGTGAGGTTGGGTCAAATTTCCACATTTTGGTTTCTGAGTGTTTTCACTTGGTGGTGTTTCTGAACCCAAGATGATCATTATCCATTTAGATTAGAATCAAAGATCAGATTGGAACTAGTACAGCATTTTCCGATCTGAGAACTCAGCTGCTGAGTGTGTAGTCATGCTGACTATTGGTGAATCTGCAAGATTTTAGTATAGAACAATGAGGTCTGTATTGACTGACTGCTGTTGGTTATACTGTGTCCGCAGTGTGAACCCTGGACTTTTACATTCCGTTTATAAACCTTATCTTCAAGTGTGACTCTTGTCACAAAGTTCTAAGGGCTTTCTAGTTGGGATTTCTTCATGCTGCCAAGATCTCAAAGGGGTTTTGTTTTGTTTTGTTTTTGAAATTCCAATCAATACAAGTGTGTATTTTCAGTTTTCTGACTAAATACAAGTCTGTCATTCCCTGAAGTTGTTTCACTTCTGGTCATTTAATCTCTGCGAGTGAGTGAACACAGATACTATGAAGGACATTTTCTTGTGAGTTGAACATCTCAGCCCTGGAGCCACCTGCCTGGAGAATTAGGTGTCTGTGGTCTGGAAGAGTGGCGGCAGGATCCGTTTGTTCTCCGAGATAGAGGTTGAAAGTTCCTGCACGATGATACAGGTGGAACAAGGTTTTAGAACAGTGCGGTTCTACAGAGAGCACAGTACCTATACCTGTGTTCGTACTGTTTCTTCCAGAATATTCTAAATCTGAGCCCAGCAGGATAAAGCACCGATCCTTGTCATTTGGAATCACTACCAATATGTGGAAATTGTACAAAACTCATACAGCTGATCTGAAAGAACGAAGCTGGTGTTTCTGTGGAAGGGAACTTCAGCCTCACATGCAGCCTCACAGCACTGAGGAGACAGGAGGCTGGATTGTGTTGATGGGCACTGACTTATTCTCCCTAGGAGGGATGACAGCAAGCCTGGGTTCTTTAAACAGCCCTTCGTGCCACTCGTGCTGTATAGAATAGTTGCAAGGCGACAGACCGTCCTGCCAACGCTCCTGTGTACTGGTAGTCGGGTGGACGCCGTGCTGTGGTCAGCTCCTGGGAACCATTTGAAGTCTTGGATTACAGTCTTGCCTTGGATACTCCCAATGAGTCTGGCGAAACCACTAGTGGAGAAAGATTAGGTTTAAAGTATAGTGAGCTTATCTGTTGGCACCTGTCTGGAAAATCCTACAGAACCAACAAGCCGCACCTGGGACAAGACAGCCATTAAAAAGGCACTTGTGTCTTAAAGTGATCTTTGCTATGAGGTGCTCCAGTTCAGATGATAAGTCTGTGACCATCCAATTGTTTCTTGATCTAGAACCAGCATTGTATGTGATGGCGAGCTCTTTTGACGCTTAGACCTATGTGTATTTTCAAAAGTGCCTCATACCGGCCATTTCTAACTGTGGGTAAATGCCAGTCTCCTGCAGCTCCACATAGCACACATCTGGAAGTGAGACAGACTGGTCATGACTGGCGACTCCCCTGTCACAATCAGAGGAATTCACTGTCAATGAGAACAGGACAACACCCCATTGTCCCAGGGAGAGAGAATTCCATGGCGCCCCAAAGACAGCAAGAGTCGCCTTCAGAGAGAAAAGCCCCCGGCTCTGGGGGCATTGTGAATATGTTTAACTTCAGTCTTGTCTTCTTCCTTGGAATGTCTGAAAGTAGCAGATCTTTGACCTGCTTGATGGCATGATGAACTATATAGCAGAGACATCTTGACATTGGTGTCTAGGATGAGACTTCTAGTAATGGAAGGCAGATGAGTTCTCGTATTTTGTAAGCATTTTCCAAAGACTAGCTGTGTGTTAACAGGTGGTTTCTATGGTAAAGGATCATGTAAAGGAAGCTGTGGTGTGGCATGCATTCTTTCCCTTAAATCACATGCTTGATGTTTTATTTCATCAATGGGAGGTTTTCCTTAGTTTCAGTCTTGTTCATTTCATTCAGTCCTCGGAACTGTCCCCAAGGATTCTTCTGCTTGTTCTAACAAGGGAGAAATTCAGGGTCACCTAGCAAGTCCTTGGCCGTGCCAGGATTAGAACTCCAGCCTGTTCAGCACATCTGGCTGTCCTTATTGATGACTAAATTAGTTATTTCTCAATCCCATAGAAGAATGTGGTTAATATCAATTAGGTGCAGGTTCATTGAAAGCACTAAATGTTGATTCTGTGTTTAGGACTGTCGTAATCACTTTGGAAACTCTAGAGCTCTTAGATGGCAGGTATGTGTGGTACTCTGGTTAGGATTCACATCTAGTAACTGTCACCTTTTAAAAGTTGTACTTTCTCAGGGTCAACAAAAAGAGTAATCCCTGTTTCCATTAATTCTTGAATTACAATAATTCAGTAGATTAAAATGCTGAGAATGCTTTGTGTAAATGTGAAAAATAAAATGTATGTAAGAACTTACTAAGGCCTACCCAGAAACAGAAAGGACTTACCCTCATTTAAGAAGGAATCCATCAAGCCAGTCAGCGATCTAAGCCAAGGAGTTCCCTTCTCACTAAACACCCTGAATCCCCTCTGAGGAACCCTCTGAGATACAGGATGTTGTTCAGCAGGTGGCAGCATGGCCTCGCTTGGAGCTTTAGTCAAGAACAGAGTGTTGAGGGACTTCAGACCAGTGTTTCCACCCCAACTTGCTTTCCTTCTCTGTCTACTCTTTCGGCACAGATGTGCAGAGGGTTAAGCAGCAGAACTCACACTCCCCTGACAGTGATACTTCTGACCTAATAATAGAGATAATTGGCCTGTTACCACTGCAGACTTAAGCCTTGGCTTGTTATACACAGCTCTTGGCTCTACTCCTGTGCAAGAGAGAGACTGGGGTTTAGAGCAAGGCAGAGCTGAATTCCATACTCAGACATTTGCTCCTCTGGTCACTAGTCAAGATAGCCACCCTCGCTGAGCTTTGGTCCCTTCACTAGAAAAGAGATCTAAATAGCTGCCTTTTGTAATTCCTATGGACATTAAAATAACCAATGTGATCCGCAGTATGGTGTGTGGTGTCTGTCCGACTCTTCCTCTTGATTGGCTCAATGCACAGGGAAGGCATGGCATTCTGATGACCTGGAAACTACCTCATTTTGTCTTTTATGTCTCACTTGAAAAGTCAGACTTCTGCACAGTAGGTGCGCATTGCAACGCCTAGTAATGAGGCATGCTTCTGAATTGGAAGTTTGTTTCTATTACCAGCTTACCATTTTTATTAAGTTTATCCCACAAACTTGGATATGATCTTACGTGCCTTTCCATGTTAATCATTCTGTCTGTCACTTTATTTTTACATTTTTATGACAATAATAACCTATTTCATAAGAGTCAAGATCTTGAAGACCAGGGAGCTAGCTGAGTTGCAGAATAAGATGACCTAGTTCGAGAACACGTGTGAGAGCTGGGTGTGGTGTCATGTGCTTATGCTCCCAGTGCTGGGGGGCGGAGACAGGCAGATTCTGGAGGCTTTGCTGGCAGTTTAGAGTAACTGAGCCTAATTAGCCAGCCCCAGGTCCCAGTGAGAGACCGTGTCTCAGAAAAATAAGTTTGACTGGCACCTGAGGAACACAACCTGAGGTTGTCCTCTGACCTCTTACATGCATGTGCACAAGCGGACACACACATGAAAGGATACCTAAACCATATCTTGGATAGCACCTAGGTGCTCATATAAACAGATAAGGCTGGAGGGCAAAACAGATAAAAACTGGGCTGATTTTATTGAGCAGACCCTTGAATTAAAAGCTCCATCACAACTTCAGACCCAAAGGCTTCAGAGTCTCAGTGAAAGATGACGGCAGCTAGAGAGTCACAGGATCTTTCTCTTTGTCTAATATTACAGTCCTAAAGTCTGAAAATATTGTCAGTAAAATTCTACTTGGAAAAAAAAAGTTTTCAACCTAGTTCCACTGCCCCTTAATAATTAAAATCCTATCCAGTGGCCCCACCGGAAAATTTTCGGGCAGTTTTATTTTTCCCGGATCAGCCTCAAGATATTAGTGTGCACACTGGTAAAACTAAGCATTAAAAACAGAGGATGTGCTCCACCTTAATAAAAAAGCACAGGATGTGCTCCACCTTAATAAATAAACAGAAATCTTTTCGTGTATTTAGTGCTCAGAAGGATCTGAAGGGGAAGAAAAAAGACTGCAAATCTAAAACTGAGACCACCGTAGAGTATGTAAGATGCTTTTATTCATGACATTTCCCCGGGACTTACCTCTTCCTGTCCAACTCCAGCTGTGGGGATGTAAAGAGTCCTGGAATGTACACATTCCCATGGGTGCACTTGAACTCCATGTTTGACCCTTCGTACTCCCCCATTTTACAATTAAAATGTCTTGGCAACTCAGCATTGTATTGGACAGCCATCCAAGGCCCCCGTAGAACACAACACGGAGAAGGCACTTCCACCACCACCACCCACCACCACGTCCGCCTGCGATGGAGAAGGAAGGGCTCCAGCGCATCCCCCAGCGCAGGGTTTACTCTCGCTCTTCTTGGGTCCTTAGCTGACCTCTACTCTTTCCTCTGTGGCAAGTGAACACTTCCTATGACATTATCAGCTGTCTGAAAAACAGTGGATCCTTATTAAAGAGTGGGCTTTTTGTATTCCTGCTTAGAGTATTTGTGGTCATCGCCCTGCGGGACAGATGACAAAAGCCTTGCTGGTATATTCTGACATGGATATCTGTTCCTGGAGTCTGGAAAGAGGACATAGATGATAATTTGCTATGAAGAAATAAAGTTGTCTTTCATTTTTATATCACGTATACAGTATTGGACTGTTTATTAAGAAAACAAGGTTTCTTCAGGGACATAATTGATGGTGTCCCTTGAGAAACTTAAATGTATGAGATAGAATAGCATTCCCACCAAATGGAAACACTGTTTCTGCTCTCACATGAATGTACTTGTAAAGTTTCTGAAGACCCTGGTGTAACTGAATAAACTCAGGGCCCTCTGGCCTCCTGTTTCTGTCAATAAAGCTTTATGGGTACACAGCCATACCATTCATTCCCATAATGTGCTTATGCTAGACTTGAGTATGTGCCTAGGGACCAGAAGGCTCCAAAGCCCACCGTGTTTGCCAGGGGCCTATAGAAGTTTGCCCCCAGCTGCTCTAGATGCAGCTTCCTCCCAGGTACCTCCAAAAGGTTCTCCTCGGCTTCCTCCTTCCTCCTCGGGACAGTGTCCCTCAGCTACGTCTTTACAAGTCTTCCAGGCCTGGGCTTGATTTGATGTGTATTATCCTTTTTCCAGGTGAAATGTGAGGCCAGGTCAGCCCTGACCAAGCCGAAGAATAGCCACAATAACTGTAAAAAAGTCTCAAATGAAGACAAGCCAAAGCTGTCCATTGGTGAGGAGTGCAGGGCGGACGAACAGGCCTTTCTGGTGGCACTTTATAAATACATGAAAGAGAGAAAAACGCCCATAGAGCGAATTCCCTATTTAGGTTTCAAACAGAGTAAGTATACTTGTTTTTTGTTTCTAAAATATCAAAATTGTTCAGATTCTTTGAATGGGGGGGCGGGGTGTGTGGAATGTTTTTTTCACTAGATATTATGTTGAAACCCTAATCTAGGCAGGGTGTTTTCTGTTTGTACTAAATCTACAAATTGTCTGAGCCAAGAGTTTCTCCCTCCCTCTTTGCCCCACATTGTTTCCTTCTGGGACAGTTGCACTGAGATATTTATAGGCTGGAGTCCACTGATGGTGACTGGAAATAGACATGATGAAAGTTTTTCATTTTCTGTTTTGTCAACCTTGAGTGTCTGTAACGCCTTTCTTGTGAGATAATGCTGTGATCTAGCCTTATCAGGCACAGATGTTGCCTGCTGGAAGACAGCGTTTAAAAGAAAGACATGTAAAGATGGACAAAACAGCCATAAACAGAAAACACATTCCCTATGCCCTAAATTCGTTACAAGACAACACAAATCTGAATTCATAGGAAATAAGGAAAGCATCCATTTCTACAGAAAGCCTGGGTTTAGTAACTCTAAGCTGTGCATTCACGTATCACGTATAAGGGAAGCAGGGGTCTCAGAGCTTGAATAGAAATCCACACAAAAAGAAAGAGAAATGCATCCAAACCCCACCCCAAGTTCACAACTGCACATACAGTTGCCTCTGGTGTATTTAGTGAAGCACAAAGACATGAGCCTCTGGCTTGAAGTAGTATTTTCTCCAAATGCATCTTCCTAGATGAAAACCATGTGTCATTTTGATGAAGAATGTCAAACCTGTATGTTTTACATAACAATTTACATAGCTAATAGCAATTGGCACTGATTGCAAGAGAACACTCCACAGCCATTATAAACTTATATAACAACGAATGATTACAATGTTTGTCTGAAAACTGGTTGCTTGAAATAGAGTAAAATTAAGGTACTGTGAAGAGCTCCGTTGCTTCAGATTAAATCAAGGCCGGGGCAGGGCTCTTGGTAGCCTTGAAGCACAAGGTTCAATGCGGCTTTGTGTGCCTGATGTGGGAAAGAGCCTTTTTGGTTGTTTAATTTTCATTTAATTCATTTCCCTTCCCAAGGAATTACTTGAAGCCAAATTCTCTCCTCATATAAAGGAATCAGATCCTTCCCTAGCACTTACATTTGATACAAAATGATCAAGCTTGATGCTGATTGGGCAGAGCTGTTTAACATCGTAAACACACACAAACCCTACATAGAGAATGCGGTTTTGTTTTTTGTTTATTTTTTTTAATAAAAAGATACATTCAAAGTATCACATAGGCACATTAGGGAGATCAGAGGGCTCCTGACTGAGTACCTCTTTGGGTGAACATCTTCCTTTATTTGGACTTGATGTCATCATGGTTCCTGCCATGTGAGGAACTTATTTTCTAGACACTGCAAGATATGGTAACGTGTAGGCAAAATACAGCAGGATTATTTAATATGGTGTTGCCATCAGACAGTCTAAGAGGGTGACTGTGTCTGTCGATCACGGCAAGGTCTGGCCTGAAGGAAGCTTTCTGTGTCACTGTTCTGTCCACGGCTTCTTTCTAAAAGCTGAACTGACCGACTGCTATTTTGAACTCCTACACATTTTCCCAAGGTCAGTCCAACCTGTTATCTTACTCTGCTGATGGCAATGCAAATAAAACTGTTCTTTATCCTAAAAGTAGAATTGCCTCTGAAGTTTCTTGGCTCTTTCTTAAGAAATATCTTAAGTGGTAATAATAAATAGATCCTGTAATGTGTATGCCCTTTGGCAAATTGTTTCCTAAGAACTTAGCTCTCTGGAGTATAGTTGATTTTTTTTTTTTCTTTCTCTTTCTCATTAAGAAACAAAACAAAATGTTTTAATTGACATCTCTTGGAAATGTGTTAATGCAATGCTTATCTAAATACTTATTGTCCCTCTAACAGTTAACCTTTGGACTATGTTTCAAGCTGCTCAAAAACTGGGAGGATATGAAACAGTAAGTGTTTAAGCAACTTAAATGAAATCATTTCGCAATCTAACCTTCCCCTCTCTCTGGCCAAAATGGAGGAAACACAAAAGCAAGCCATCACTGGCTGCCTTTTCTAATGGCTCTACACTTTTGCGGGGGTTTATTGGGCAAGTTTTGGAAACAGTCCCAATTAGTTCCAGGTTTGGCAAAATTGTAAACTTGTCATAAAAACTACAAGTGGAAAACATATGTACCTCTCCCCCTGTCAGGGAAATTAGTTGGGTCTGTAATTTTTCCCCATGTTGAAAAAGGGTTATTATTGTACAACAAGCCAAGATTGCATAAAAGAAATCTCCCTTGGCAACCTACCTGACATCTGTTCATTTCTAATATGGGAAATGTATTAAAGGCTTTCAGAAGTAATCAGGATTGGCCATTAAGGAATAGAATGCTCTGGAACCTCCTCTCATTCTAGGGCAAAGAAGCTTTATTAGACAAGGGTCAGTGCTACATAAATAGGAAGTGATCAGATTTGTTCAGAACAGGCTCTGACACTCTTTATCAGCTAATTCTAACCGACAGGAGTGGGTTATTTTTAGCCCACGGGAAAATTTGATGGCCATGGATTTTTACAGCATGTACTCTGAACCAATAAAATGCTAGAGAGTCAAACTGAGATTAAGATCTTGAAGTAAGAAAAAAAGGGCTGCATTAACCTAGCACAGGAAGATGGCATTTGTAATAAAACTGACTGACAGAGGGAGGCGACATCACAGGAAAGGTTTGTTTTTCAACACAATGATCAGATTAAGTTGTACAGTTTTTTCTGAAGTCGAGAAAAAAATTATTTTCTTCCCTTAAGAATTAATCTGGAATATCTGTGTGCCTTAGTAAAATAACAGCAACAGGCAGAGTGAAGAAAACGAAGGATATTTTAGCCCAAACCCAATAGCCAGGCTCTCTCACCAGATAAAGCATATTGTTTCATAAACTAATAGAACAGTTTGATGTCAGAATCTGCAGATAAGAAAAGATAGCAACTGCTACTTGAGTCAGATAATCTGTATTTACTGTAGAGATATTGCCTATGAATTGTGACTAAAAATTCTTTGATGTGACTGTGTGCTTATAAAAAGTTTATTTAATGTGTGAGAGCATATATATATATATATATATATAATGTTTATAAATAAATACAATACATGCACCACCTATCAAATACATATCTCATAGACACCTCTTTACGTGGAACATTTGTGTTGTCAAGTGTTAAAAATGAGTCATTTTTCACTTGGCTGAATCTGTTGATGGGATTGAGATGTGGGCTTCTTACTTCTTACTCCTAGTCCTGCAAAATCTTGAGATAATTACAGCTTTCCTGCATGTGAAGATGATAACTTAGTCTCTTAAATGTAAGAGTCAGCCTCATAGCCCAGACTTGTGAGTTGATCTTTCGACGTTAAGAACTGTAGCACACGTTTTTATGAACTGTGACCACGGATGGTTGCATGACATTGCACAATATTATGAAATGTCTTTTTCAAACTCAGGAACTTTGTGCTATTCACTGATAGGAAGAATGCCAGCAAATTTCACAGTATCCATTTTTCCTGCCTTTGTATCTTCTGTGTCTTTACAAAGATTTGTTTTTCCCCTGTGCAATAGCGAGTTGGTGTAGAATACACAGAGGAAACTTCTGGTAAATTTTAGGGCATTTGCAGTATTTTAGGGAAAATTTATTTAAAATTTTTATTCCTTTTTGAACGACTAAATAAATGACCATAAATCAGCAAACCACCCAACCACATGTTTACTGAATACCATATGCATATAAGGCCCATGTTAGACACTCTGGGACACGGAAAGATCCAGACTAGTGGTCTTAATCCTCATTACTCACCCTTCAGATGAATCATTCATTTAATTATGAGTGAAAATGGGAAAAGATCAGTGCCCGACAGAAGCAAAGTGCTTTCCCTGTAGAAGGAAAAGAAGGAAGCTTTGATGGCTCAGATGCCAGATGAGCTGTTTTAGGGAGAAATGGGCTGGTAGTTATGCCTGATTATAGCTTTGTAGGGAGAAACTGATGAATCAAGCATGATGTTGGCTGCAGAATATGGAGGTAGAGTGCAGTTGAGCATGGAGAGTTCAGGCAACTTAAAATAGAGTCACTGGGACAAGGGGCTAAGAAGAGGGTTTGTGAGAGGGTGGAACGAAGCAGGAGGTGAGAAAGGGTCTTGGATGCTGGGCCCAGGAACGGTCCAGCCGTCCGGGAGGGTTGAGGAGAAAGGGCTCTCAACCCCATCTCTAGTGAGGACTTAGTTACTCTTCTCTCTCTGGTACTGTGAGATGTGTCCTCCCCAGGGGACACACCCATATGTAGATAGACGAGGAGCATCTGTTCTCAGTGTCTTTGGCTGAAATAATACTGTGCACAAGGAGCGTATTTGGGAGATAGCAGATTCTGGGGTCTTCGGAATATGTAAGACCTAGCTGATGTCTTCCCTCCATCTGACTATGAACAGAATTGTTTTTCCCTGCCTTTCTTCTCTCTCCTATTCCCTTCCTCCCGTTCTTCTCTGTTTCCTGCCGTATAGTCACTTAAGTTTGCCAGCACCTTCCTACATCTAAGCTTTTGGCCCTCCCAGGTACAGAATATATCTTTTCCTTGACATTTATTTTGATTTTTATCATTTTTTATTTTATGTGCATGAGTGTTTTGCCTACATGTATGTAAGTGTACCATGTGTATCAGAAGAGGGTGTAGATCCTTTGGAACTGGAATTACAGGTGGTTTTTAGCCACCATGTGAGTGCCGGAAATCAAACCGGGGTCCTCTAGGAATTTTTTAACTGATAAAACTATAATGTCAAATGAGGATTCAGTTTTGAAGTCAGTCCAGGAAAAGTGCCAGAATACCCAGAGCTGGAGAACTTCAGTTGAAGGACAGACTAAAAGACATTAGCTCAGAGGTTATCTGACATCAGAAACAAGCACAGACTGGTGTCAATAGACTGAGATCTCACAGTCTTCAAAGTTGATGTCTTCCAAAGACTACTCAGAACAGGAGATCAGTTTGTCCACAGGGAACTTTGAAGTGTAAGTGGCTCATATAAACACCAGAACAGGGCCAGGGTCTGGGAACCAGAGAACCACTCTCCTTGACACAGCTCCGGACTGTTAATGCAAAGCCAGCCATGCCAGTGACTTACTGTGCACTTAGCTTCAGAACGGGACCCCAACCTGAGTCAAAGATCAGAGATGATAAATTGGTGTTTATGCAGTAATTGTAAAACATGCTAGAATATTAGTATTTCCCCAGATCAAGGACACACAGAGTTTCTGATGCAGACTTTCTTTTCGTTCCTTGAAGCAGTACTCTTAAATTTAGACTCAGCTTAGAGCCATTTCTATTTTAAAGAAAGCACCTTAACATGTTTGGTTTTTTCTGACTTGACCTTTTACGGAAAAGAATTCTTGCTCCTTTATGGTTTATGTCCTCAGTTATACAAATAAGGAAACTGAGGCAGGGGGATGAAGGTGATTCAAGTAGTCATCACAATGTCCTTCAGATTCTGCCTGCCTGAGAGCCCTCGGCATCGCGTCTCTGCCTGGATCATCACTGTGAGGAGAGATCGAGTGGCTGTCTCCCGACTCTTCCATTCCCAGAAGTTTTTAGTTATCTAGAAAGTTTTCTTCAGAGTTGGGGTGCTGTTTAGGGGAAGGATCGGACAACCTTACTTCTGTTGGCACTGTTTTGCAGTCCATTCTATCGAGAACTTAACCGCGTGCAGCACTATCTCCCGAGGCATCCAGCTTCAAGCTGCATCAGGTATCAAAGCACACCATAGCAAAAAAAAAAAAAGCGTCAGATACCAAAGACAGGAAATGTGTCTTCAAGCTAATTTTTTGGGAAATTTTATTTTTATGTGTTTGAGTGTTTTGCCCACATATATGTAGCGCACTTATATCATACAACGCCCATGGAGGCCAGAAGACGGTGTTGGATCTCCTAGAACCGGAGTTAGGGACAGTCATTAGTCTCCATGTGGTGCTGGGAACTGAATCCGGGTCCTCTGCAAGAGCAGCCGGTGTTCTTAACCACTGGGCCATCTCTCCAGGCCCCAAGCTAATTTTTTTCAATTCATGGCTCATGTATGCATGCAAGGCAGGTACACTCCCACTGAGATCCATTTCCAGCTTCTTCAAATTATTACTACATAAACATGTCAGAATAATAATGTCTCCTAGTAACAACTCAGTTACTGGCTGAGATTATATCTGGTTCTTAAGAAAAATGTTAGAATTTAGGAGAAAGGTCAAAAGAATCTAGATTATGTAAATATTCAGTATAGATCAAAAACTAGAAGTATGAAACTTGTCATTGTATTGATTTTTTGTTAACTTGTTATGGGATTAAGACATCTCTCTTGAATTCTTTCTGACTATGAAAAGAGGCCATCTTAATTGGCTTGTTTTTGTTTGTGGTTATAAACTATTCCAAACCTTCTGGTTTGAATTGTGGATTATAGATTATTTCATTTTAGTTCTTCACAATTCCCCAACTGAATTTTGTTAAAGGGCAGAAGTTTTAAGTCTTAATAGCATTGACTGATGACTTGATGCAACTCCCTTAGCCTCCTCCTCTGCTGTTTGGAAAGATACACAGTGTCTCTTCCGTTTTAGGGTTAGAGACTATAAATGTATCGAACAGATCTGATTTCCTGAAAATTTGTATCTCAGTGTTTTGATTCGTTGGCAAGAGGGGATTTTACTTTGCAGACTTCTACCTAATTTTCCTTTCCAAATATATTAGACTATAGATCACCTTTGGCTACAGAAACAGAATTGGATAGAGCTTTGGTCCTGTGCTAACGTACTTCCCTGCATGTCTGGAGAAGCATTTGCTGTTGGAAGAGCATTTCAGTGTATAACGGGGAGGCAGCACATCAAGGGTGGTTTGCTAACGTGATTTCCATTTGGCTGACCACCTGGTGATAAGCCCAGGGCAGAGTGTTGAGACAAGGCAGAATTAGGGAAACAGAGGTGGAATAAATCTTAACCAGAGGCAGAAGTGGTCCTTACCAAGGTAGTCCTCCCAGCCCCTTCTCTCTGCCCATGAGGCAACAACATGATTTGCCATCTGGAAGGAAGAGTCAATCACCTGTCTTCTCACAGGAAGGATTATGCTTTGACATCAGATTCTGGATTGACATCATTTTTAAGACATCCTCTGACTCTCACCCTAGTTTTCTGGACAGAGAAAACCTTTTTGGCTGGCTTCAAAATGGTCCAGGCCAAAGATGATGTCATGTAGTTTTGAAATGTTTCAGTTCCTGGAGTACTACCAGGAAAAAAAAATTCATCTTCCTTGAATTCAGTGCGCCCTCAAGGTGTCCTCAGAAAGTGGCTGTTTCTGAGACAGCCTGGGCAACGTTGGGTGCAGACGCATCCTTCCCGTGGCTTTGTGTTGACTTCACATTGTTACGCCTCTGGAGAATTCAAGTCCAAAAATGCTCTGGTTCCCTGTTCTTTCCCAGACCTCCAAATACCAGCAGGATTCCGTCCCTGCAAACTGAAAAGGTGGGGCCATTAAGGTCCAAGGGTCTTGGGTTAAAAGAATGATTTTTCCCAAAATGTGTGTGTGTACATATGTGTATGGATGCTAACTAATGCACATGTATTCTGTGCATGTAGAAGCCAAAAGGCAACATTAGGTGTCATTCCTCAGGGGCCATTCATCTTTTCTTGAAAAAACAGAGCATCTTCACAATGCAATACACGTAAGCAATGTATCCTGATCATATCCACGCCCAATCTCCCCCCCACACCCTGCACACACACACACCCATACAGGCACCCCCAACAAGTCTCCCTCCTTCCTCTCCTCTCTTTTGTTGTTTCTGTTGTTGTAGCCCCTCATTCCAGTTGGCACTACCTGTTAAATTGCTGACAGATCTTCTTGGCTTGGTCTTATTCAGATCTTGTGCAGTGAGCTCATGCACGCATGACTGTCATATCCACATGACAGGTTTTGATTCTTTTTTTAGGGAGGTTGGTTTGTTTACTTTAAGAGAGTGAGGGTCTCTCATGGGCTGGAGCTGGACAAGTGGCCAGATTGGCCCGAGGTTCACCACTTCTGTCTCCCCAGTGCTGGGTTACAAGTGTGCATCACTGCATCTGGCTGTAAACGTAGGTGATTCTGGGGGTTGAACTCAGGTCCTCATGCTGACAAGGCAAACACTTTACCTGCTGAGCTATGCTTCCAGTTCTCCAAAATATTTTTGAAATGAAAGGTTGGTCTCATTACACACAGCTATGGGAGGAGAAGGTTCACCTCCACTCACAAGTCCTTTTTTCTCTGATGGGACTGGCAGTGTAGACAGTTAGTTACGGTCCACCTCTAAAATACCATCCAGGTTCTAAATTCCCTTTGGAAATCTCTGTATATAAAAGCCATGAAAACCTGGTGAATGTAGTCGTTGAGGTGGGCCCTTCAGAGTCCCTTCCATCGAGCCTGTACTAGGGAAAGAGGTAACTCTCGATGTCTTCAGATTGAGGTTGTCACAGACATCCAGACTGGGTGTGGTCTGCTTGGTTTTCTGTCCTTTAAGGTTGTCTGGAATTATGTTCCCTTAGGTTAAAACCCTCAGATCCAAGATCTGTCCACAGTCCCGCCTCTTGTGCCCCTTCCCACCTCTACCAGCCTTCTGTCTTAAAACGGGGCACGGTGTAGAGAGATGGTGATTTCTTGAACCCCCAGTTCTTTAAGAAGGGAACCACAAGGAAAACAACCAAGAGCAGTGACTCAATAGTGAACAGCACCAGCACTCTGTTCTCCCTAGAGAGACAAGCGGTCAGGACGAACAGACCATTTGACTTCAGGCTGTGAGAGTGAGAAATGGGAGCCTTGTTGCTTCACCCTTAGATTCTGGCTATATTCCACTCCACAGAAAGGCCCTGTCCCAAAGGCTGAGAACTCAGCAAAACTGTATCCCCACAGCCATTTGCCTCCTTTGGTGGAAAAGGCCCCCTGAGTGCTGGGTCATCTCCTTGCTACAAGTGTGAGCTGTTCTTCAGATTGTTCCACTGTGGGGCAGTTTTGATGCTCTTGGTATCAGATGACCACCGTATGGACCTAGGTTTACCGTTCTACCTGTGTATCTTTGAATAAGTGGTGCATCCTTCCTGCATCTCAGTTCCTTGATCTGTGCTTGAGACTCCACTCACCTCACAAGATATAAGACCAAATGGAAGGGCAGACCCACTATAAAACATCAGATACAGAATAAGCAGACAGACACCCACATTGGTGGCTTCTTAGGAACTGATTGCAAGCTACACCTAGGCTGCTATACGGTCCTACTATGCCTCTGGGTGCCCCCCCCATCTGAGCCAGGGCCCTCATCTGAGGGATATTTGAAGGACCCTTGGTACCAATAATACTGCAGAAAGGACCATATTTCTTTTTCCTTGATTGATGGCTCCAGGATATGAAGTTTGTAATCATTCATATGTATAAATTTTGTATTTTGGATGTCCTAAATGGAGTTTGACCCTAAACCAAGCCCTACAGATAGAACTTTCAGTTGTTAGCCCTACTGATAGATGTAACAGGTAGTTCTATCAATTAGAGATAGTGAAACCATTTAACCAAGAAGCCTTCGTGGGAAATTGAATAATGCATAACTTAACATTGTCAAGCGATCCTACTTGGAGTTTATGTAGAAAAAGATTCTTTTTTATTGCAAATGGCAAAGGGGCCTCTGAGTGTAAAGCACCAGCTCTACTTTTCCTTGGGTGAGCCGGCTTCCATTGCAGGCTGAAGTTTTCCCCAGTTGCTGCCTTTATTCCCGTGAACTCCCCTAAACAGAGCTATGGGTATTTTTCAAATACAGCCCTTCCCCTCACTTGTACTGACCACCTTGGCCTCTCTCCCAGCCCTGCCCGCCACACATTGCAGAGTTTTCCTGAAACCCTGTTTTAGAAAGGTCCACACAGACATCAGAATGTGTCTTGTGTTCCTACTTTCAAGGAAACATTAGATTTTCTCAGATGTAATAAGAAATGTGATTTCCCCCCAGATCATCATGGCCAGGTCTTGCATCTGTTTTTGCAAATTATTAATCTACAAATAAAAAGAAAGCTTCAGAAAAAACAAGAGGACGATGTGAAGCTGGTTTAGTTGTCACCCAACTCAATAATGTACACAATGTACACAGTGACTGTTTCAACTATGGAATATGTTAGTTTATGTGGGATCTGATTGGTGTTCCATTTTCCTGATCTAAGTGGAAAAGAACATCTTTTAATATAGAGTTTTGGGTTTGGGGCTTGATCTGGCAGTGAAAGTAGCTGAGGTGACTGTAGATTCCTCAACCAGTTTGGTGACTCTCGTTAATCTATGTGTCATATCATTTTCATTATGTGGTTCAAAGGTACATGAGCACGTTTGGTGTAGTCTTTTCTCTAGTCTGTGTACTGATGCCCTGGCTTCCAACAGCCAGGCTTAGCTGTGACCCAGTAAGCTGGCAAACCAGCGTATAGTTCAGTTAAAACCTGGTTTCTATCTTGATGTTCTATCACATAACATAAAGGAACAGGGTGTGTTTGGGGACCTTGAGGGCAAATGTAGGGAGCCAGGGAGGTGCCTTAGAGGAAGTAGGTTGGCAGATACAATATACAGAGTTCTGGGTCTACAGCCACCTCCCTCCCTATGCTCACTTGGTTCGCTCTGTTTCTGGGTTTGGATTCCAGAACCATCTCTTCTCTTCAGTTGTTGCTTATGAGTAGAAGCCTGAGCTGCCACTCTCCTGTGATGCTAGACTGAACTCTCATTGCCGTCTTTTCAGATAACCGCCCGCCGCCAATGGAAACACATTTATGATGAATTAGGAGGCAATCCTGGAAGCACGAGCGCGGCCACCTGCACACGGAGACACTACGAAAGGTAAGACACCATTTCTTGCAAAGTTTTTGCTTAATTAAAACTGTGTTGATTGGGGCTGTAGAGATGGCTGAGTGGTTAAGAGCAGTGACTGCTCTTGCAGAGGACCTATGTTAGATTCCCAGCACCCACATGGTGGCTAACAACCATCTGTAGCTCTAGTTCCGGGGGATATGACACCCACTTCTGACCTCTACAGGCACTGCACAACACAGGTGCACTTGCACACATATAAGCCATATACTCATACACATAAAATAATAATAATAAACCTCTGTTAATTAGAAGATGCTTCTGTCCAAAGACAAGACAGAGGAAGTCTAAAGTGCCTTTTGGGAAACAGAAAATCCCCCCTGGCATTTTCCTTTGAATGGAGCATTCTCTGGTTGCAGAAGATAAAATCAGATGTACTTTTAGGTATATTTTTATCCTGTCTGACAATGCCTTTACCCCACGAGGGTAGATTGCAGGGGATATTCTTGGTAGATTCATTTACCATGAGATCTTTTGGCTTCTAGAAAAGATGGGGTCAACTTACGACTGCATTATCACTGAAAAGTAGGCTTGCCTTAGCCCAGCACAACTGCCCTAGATCAAGTCTGGGTTTTTCCTCCACACCTCATTATGATTACTTTCTTCTGTGGCTGTGTTTTTGATCATGGAACTCTTAAGCCATACTCTGCATGGCTTAGGTGTTTAACAATCTCTGCCCATTTCAGAAAAGCAGGGACAATATGACCAAGAAAGAACATAGGTGCAGCATTGGGACCCTGACCACCACACCACTGAGGCACTGAGGACTGCATCGTGCATTCATGGGTCATGCTTGCACTGTACTTCAAGCCTATACATAAAGCTTAGGTTGCACCAACTTCCTTATAACTGACTCTTCCCTGAAGAAGTGGGGGCAAGGGAGGTTAATGCATGTGTGCACATTCCTGTGTGTGCAGGCGTATGTGCGTAGAGTTTGTGTGAAAGCCAGAGGACAACAGATATCTCCCTCTACTGTTCTGTCTTTGTTTCCTTTTCTGTTGCTGTGATAAAGGATAAAAACAACTGAAGGGACAGAGGGATTGCATGTCTCTCTGTCACTGCAGGTGGGTCAAGGTGACAGGAACTAGAAGCAGCTAGTTGTGTTACAGCTATAGTCAAGGGCAGTGTGCAAGAAATTCACACACACACACACACACACACACACACACACACACATTGGCGTTTGCTGCTTTCTCCGAGCACACAGTCCAGGATCCCCTGCCCAGGGAATGGTGCTGCCCCCAGTAGATGGGTCTACTCACCTCGGTTAAAGTAAGCAAGATACGCACACAGGCCAGCCCAATCTAGACCATCCCCTCCTGAGAACCCCCGGGCGATGCTGGCACTAGATTGTGTCAGCCTGACGACTGAAACCACCCTAGCACTCCCCAGCTTACCTGTTGAGACAGGGTCCCTTCACTGAACCCGGAGCTTCCCAGTTTGGCTGGAATGCCTGTTCAGTGAGAGGGGCTGCTCTGTCATTGTCCCTAGCACTGGGGTCACAGCTGCTTACCCACCATGTTGGGGATCCAAACTCAGGTCCTCATGCTTCTGTGGCAAGTACTTCATCACGAAGCCATCTCCTTAACTTCAGGAATTCTGATGGACTCCAGTTCCTGGCTTCAAATCCAGAGCTTGAGAGTTCGAATAGGAGAGAGAGAGAAAGAGAGAGATTAAAATAGTCAAGATACAGTTAATCAGCTGAACAGACCAGTTCCCTTGCTCCTGGGAAAGCAAGGCAGTGTACCTCAATTTACGGCTCTTTTTCTCACAGTTCATTACTGTTCCAACTTGAACCTATATCTGTGACACCCATTGTGGGTCATATACTGTCTTCCATAATGCCACTTAACACAGCAGATCTTCTTCTTGTTTCCTTGGAGCTCAAGTGTATGTTTGTATTACATTTAACTCAATAGCCAGTTAATAAAAGTTAGAACGCTTTTTGTAGAATAATTGGAATAAATATAAATTGAACTGGGTATATTACTCCATGAAAATTTCTTACAAAGTATTCTCAAGTGATTGCCCTGGTCATATATAACACAGAAGGATTCTTAAATACTGACAATAGACATTCAGATTGCTGCTCTTAGTAGCATTGTTTTGTATAGTGTATTGGTTTTTAAAATGTGACTGTTATTTCACTCAGCATTTAACACCAAAGCTCACACATTCTCTACAGTGACTTTCCAGGTGAGGGTTCCATCTATTACACTGGAAGATAATGCCCTGATCTGCTTGTCTTTGACTTAGGAGTGTCTAATCAAAATATGATATTAGAAATAAATTGAGAGATGGCTCAGTGGTTAAGATCACTGGCTGTTCTTGAAGAGGACCCAGGTTCAATTCCGAGCACCCACATGGCAGCTAACAACCATCTGTAACTTCAATTCCAGGGGACCCAGTGCCCTCTTCTGACCTCCACAGGCATTGCATGACACAGGTACACATACATACATGCAGGCAACACTTATACACATAAAATGAAAATAATAAATAATATGTCTTAGAAAGAAATGCAGTGAAAACTCAACATCTCCTCTTCCAACACCTTCAATTCTGAGTGTAAACAGCCCTTCCCTCCACATCCAAAGTTCCTGGCTCCTGAACCACCAGTCTTAAAAGGACCCAGTGGCAAGTGAAATCTGAAAAAAAGAGTGTATTTCAGGTGTGAGCTTGCTCAGCTAGTCAACAAATGAGCCTAATAATTAAATGAATTTTTATAAAGCATTGCCTGACCAAAAAATAAGCAGAAATGAATTGGGATACAGAAGAACTGAATCTAGTAGTGTGTGTGTATGTGTGTGTGTATACATGTGTCTGTGTATGTGTGTGTATGAGTGTGTGTATATGTATGTGTGTATGAGTGTATGAGTGTATATGTGTATGTATGTGTGTATGTTTCTGTGTTTGTGTTGCTTAAGCTTTGGAGTAAGAATAACCTTAGTCTCAAATGCAATACCCGAATACTTTCTTCTGTTTCATGGTTTTAGGTTTTCCCAGAGTAGCAGATTCTCAAAAGCTTTCCTCTGTCAGAATAGGAAAACCTTAGCTAACTATAAACCATTATTAAAGATTTTTAAGGTTATCTTCTTTCTGAATTCCTGGGGTCAAACTAGGTATTTTATAAAGATTTAAATATTTGGTCTCCTACCCAATTGCATTTTTCCAGAGGTGTACTGTATTTTTACAGTTCCAGAACTTGTTTGCTCATGTGAGTTAGGGTGCTGTGAAGGGATTGGAAAGCAGACCGAGTTTGCAGTACAGAGTATTCACCCAGGGGACGCCTCTGCAGGTGCTGGCATAGGGCTGAGGAATCCCAGATGCAGCAACTGCAGTTCCCAGGATAGGCGTGGAGAGGAGAGATCTGGCTCCCAGCAGCACAAGTTTGGAGAATGTGTTTCGTGGGGTTGGAGTTCAAAGGGAGCTACCCAGAGTGCTGCTACTTTTTGAGCTCAAAGGGGAAGCTCTGGGAACTGGGCAAGCCCAAGGATACTGCACGCTCCGTGGCTGCTGCTGGACCTCGAGGACATACGGTCTGGGTACATCCTGACACACCTGCAGACCCTTCCAGGACACTCAACAGCTATGCTGAGTTACTGCTAGGGGGACAGTAACAGGAACAGCTAGGAGAATGAACGAGGCCCCTTCTCCCTTACTGGTTCCCAGGGTTCTCCACATGCAGCACCCAGCAGAGAGGTAGCTGCCAAGAGGGACATGGCCTTACAGACCCACCTCGGAGCATCACAAAGCACTGTACAGAAGGTTTGGAATTAGAATCCAGAGACTATAGTCCCATGGCTGTGTGGGAACTCTGGTACAGAGAACTCATGGCCCTGGTACAGAGACCCTGCAGTCCGGTGTGGGCACGGCTGTCCCCTGGTGATTGAAAACCCTTAGTCTCTCCCCATGACTTCTTTTTGCCATCTAGACCACTGTGGCCCTGAGATTAGCTCTACCAAAGAACAGCTAAGACACAGACATGCTCTTGACCAAAGGAGACGCTGACCCCTTGGCTAACCTGTGTGGTCATGGTGGAGTTCATTCATTCTTGTCAGTCACAGCCCGTCTGGCCACTGATAAAACAGCGCCATTTTCAAGAAAGCTTGGGAAGTTGAGCGGAGCAGGACTCTGCGGTGAATGTGTGGTCTGGAACGTGTGGGCTGGGTACATCCTGACACACTTGCAAACTCTTCCAGGGCCAGATCAGAACAACTGGGATCCTCCTCCTCTGCTCCTGCCTCTCCTTATTCGTGTGTGTGCGTGTGCGTGTGTGTGCGTGTGTGTGTGTGTTGTATGCATACGTACATGTTCATGAGTGTGCACATGAGGGTGGGTGCATGGAGAAGCCAGGGGTCAATATTCAGTGTCTTCCTCACAGAGATCCCCTGCCTTTGTCTCCCGAGTGCTGGGAGGGCGTTTCTTCACTGAACTTAGAACTAACCATTTTGAATAGGCTGGCTGGCCAGCAAACTCCAGGACTATCTCTGGCTCCTGGGTTTCATTTGTGCTCTGCCATGCGCGGGTTTTACATGGGTGCTGGGCTCCAAACTCAGGCACGCGTGCTTGTGTGGCGAGCTCTTCACCCCCCGAGCTGTCTCCCCTGCTCTCCCCATCCCCACGCACTGTGGTTTCTTCTTTTCATATAGAGTTGCCTGTTTTCCTCTTTCCTTCCCTCCAGCTTTGCTCCCCTAGAAGACGATAAAGGAGTGAGTGATAGACTGTACATTATCTACTGATGTATTTTTCATGCAGTGCGGTTCATGATTCCAGTAAATGTTTTCGTTTTACTACAAGGAAAAAAAAAAGGAGCCAGTTCTTCACTAAATGTTACTCGTATATTATTAGTTGAGCTCTTTTGGTTTATTAATGAGTATAATAATGAGTGCGGGCTATGGAAATGAATCAATGGGTGTTTTTATTTAAGGCCTAGCAGAAACTGTACAATGGCTGTGAGTGTCTCACTGTCGCTGAGGGCCTGACTCGTCCAAACTTGCCTCTGATTGGTTTAAATCAAATAGGTCCAAGCACTTCATAAAAATGTCTTTGTCAGCCTGGTTTTGCTTGCAAACCTATTCATCTCTGTCAGTTTTTAATATTAGTACCAGGCTCCTGGCCATAGTCCATTAGTACTGTACTTAATTGCTCATGTTGCAGATGATTACCAATATAAAAGGCATTCGTGTTTCTCCCTTGCAAGGCTGTTGCTATGTAGATGGCTCGAACCCGGCAATGTGGAGTGTGGCATGCTCAACATTTCTTGCTCTAGATTTATAAAGTTGCTTTGATGATGATGATGCAAAGGAAAATGTTTGTGGCCTTCTGAGTGCCGCATTTTCCCTCCTGTCCAACTCTGCTTCGAATGCCCCATTCTCTTTATTTTATCAGCCAAGGAACAAAAAAGGAAAATGGCTATTTTTATGGACTTTGCCTCTCTTGATTTTTGTGTTCACTTTAAAGGCTTGGTTTTCACATGCAGATTTTTTCTTTCTTCTTCTTCTTCTTCTTTTTTTTTTTAATGTTTTTGAAGCACAAGCAGGAAGAAAAATCTGTATACAGAATACCAGATTACTGGTTTTAATTTTCCCGAATAAATTACATGGTCTGTTTGTGTGGAGCACATGAAGTTGTTATTAAGGATTTTAAAAAGGAGCATTAAGGCAAAAGTACTTTGTGATGTGCTTTTCTGAGTATTTAGAAAATCAAAATCATAAGCAAATGTATTTGTTTGTGAGAGAAATGAGCAATTACACTTCATCTCCATGCATACGTAATGCCCAATTTCAAATTCTAACCTTCTGCTCTTCCCGTAAGCTCTCCTTGGTCAGGACTGTCACTCCACATGGCTCAGCTTTCTTTCAGAGTGACTTAGGGTGAGCCACACCCAACTTATGCAGTGGGCAGACACTGTGCAACAGAGAGCCCGGAGGAAGGTCTGCCTTGCTTTGTGGAAGGGATGGGATTCAGGGGAGGGGGAAGGGAGATTCTTAGTAAGATATTCATGTGCTCAAAATACAGACCAAAAATCGTAGAGGTTCTGAAAACCTCAGCTAATCGTAACTGGGCAGAAGTCCATGGGGGAAGAAAGTCAAGGGGAGTTACAGAGCTGTTCATGTCCGGGATGCCAGGCCACATATTAGGTCTCCTTTTGACACCCTCAAAGCTAATAAATACACAATTGAGAAAGTCACAGGCAGGACCCTAGAATTTGATACGTGAGCGGTCCCGCCCCTCTTTGGACCTGTCCTGTTCT
Organism: Eospalax fontanierii; assembly: GCA_035773235.1. Lineage (NCBI taxonomy): Eukaryota > Metazoa > Chordata > Mammalia > Rodentia > Spalacidae > Eospalax > Eospalax fontanierii. Next base: position 6,580,916 of record CM069540.1, read on the forward strand.
AATGTGGCGTTCTGACCCGTCGGTGAACTATTCGCTACTAGCTCGTAAAGGGCTGAATAAAGCACAGCAGTTGTGAATAAGCTGTGATAAACTTACTTCAAATTGGGCCAGAGTAATTTTATGTCCACTGAATCTAATAAAAAAAAAAAAATCAGGGCTTGTATTTTCTGTGTGCCCCTTTTGAACTTAAATTTTCCTAATAACTCCTTTTTATTGGATTTTACCAAAGTAGACACTAGGAACAGGTGGGGGGTTAAAAGACTAGTCCTTCACTCAGGTCATTGGGGAAAGTGTTGCTCCTGACCATGGTCACAAACTCAGGTGTTTATGAGGGCATTTATGGCCATGGACCGTAAGGTAAGAGAATAGAGGCTAGGCTGCCCAGCCCGGGCCACAGAGGCCCCGGAGACGCACTGACAGCTCTGCCGTCCTCAGATGCCATCTCTGCTCCCTCTCTTCTGACTCTCAAGATCACTCCTACATGAAGTCACTTGACAGATATGGCCTCAGTATTTCTGAAAATACTCATCATCTAAGCCAACCCAGCCCATGGGTAAAATTTAGCCTTTCGGGCTGCCAGGTTCCCCCAAGGACACTGGGCTGTCCACCATCCCCTGAGACACCTACAGGGTCACTGTCCCGGCTTTAATTCCACCAACACTCCTCCACACACCCAGCAAAATGCCTTCTGTGGCTTCCCATTGGCCCTTCCTCGCTTTTGCAGGGTTCCAGTGATGTGTATTGCCCTTTCTCTGGGATGGTTTTCCAGCATTTGGCAAATCTCCTCCTTTGATCTGAATCTTCCTGTTTCACGCAACCAAGCCTTCGAGCCTCATTAATGGGCCTTCCTCAGCTCGGCTTGCTTTCAGGTAAATGCTTCCAGTGTGTGACACTGAGGATACCCAAAACTACTCCAGCCATAACATGGTGCTTTCTGGAATAGGGACCTTGTCTATCTATTAACACAAGTATGACTACATTTGAAAGTGAGCAAGGTACCCTCTCCTGATGGCCTGTTGCTTTTTCTTGAGTAGGACAGGTATGTCATTCAGATAGCCCCTTTTTGCCCTCAAAAGCAAGTTGGTATTTTTAAAATTTCTACTTCATGAGAATACATGAGCCTGAGGTTTTGAAACAGGACTGGTGGGCTCCCCGAGCAGAGATTGCTAAGGAAACATGGGCTTCTCCAGAGCCCAGACACAGCCTCTGACCCTTCTCTGAGTGGCAGCCTCAGGTGTGCTCTCCTGGCTGGTTAATGCTGGAAAGCACAGTGATTGGCTCTTGATTATCCACCTCAGGAGGAGATCTGACTCACAGGGGAGCACCATGAAGAGACTTAGCTGTGAAGGCCATAAAAAGAATCAGTTCTGTAACAGTTACAAATCACAAGTTCAGTTGGGATCAAAGAAGTGGAGAGGCTTCCAACCAGAATGGGAAAAGGCCTCTGGCAGGATCTAGAATTTGAAATGGATCGCAGAGAGGTAGGCTTAGAACACAGGTACATCCTTAAGTGCAGGACTAAAGAACAAGGAAGAACTGTTTTTAAAGGCAAGGACCATGTGATATTGCCTCATTTGAAAGGTCTCCAGAACACCCAGTTCTGTAAAATGTGCATGGAAGGAAGTAGGAATTGTTGAGCTAAATTCAAATTTTTTAAAGGGTAGTCCTAGCCAGGCACGATGGCACATGCCTTTAGTCCTGTGAGATAGAGGCCAGCCTGATCTTCTTACAGAGTTTCGAGCTAACTGGGGTTACAAGGAGACCCTGTCTCAAAACAACCATAAGTAAATAAATAAATAAGGACAGTGCCTATATGTCTATACAGCCAAATTTCCTAGTCACAAGCACAAAAAGCAGCTAAGAATACTTTATCTTCTCTGTGTCCAAGTTTAAGTTCCTCCTCACCTAGGACAGGGTGGCCAGTCTACAGATTCATCTTTATCTTCCAACCACCCTTTTGTTAGGAGTCTTGCCCAGTAGCCTTTCTTCCTCCCTGGGAAACACTGTCACCAGGCACTCTGGCCCTTTTGGCCACATCCCAGAAGTCCTGCTGGCCCTCGTCAACATCCAGTAGCCCAGAAAGCCAAACACAAGTTGCTCCAGGGCAGGCCTGCTGAGGCTGCTCTTCGCCTATCTGTGACCCACCATGCTTGCTCCACAAGGGACTTGAATCTGGTCAGTGTCCACCTCCCTCGTGGAGTACCTCTTATCATCTGGGAGGAATTTCTCCCCACAGGCCAGTCAGGTAATTTCAGCCCCTACAGCCTCACACTTCATATTGCATGGCATGCCCAAAATGCTCGGATAACTTTCCATTGCTGGATATTTCAAGAAACTTTGTAAAAAGGAAAACAAAACTCTAGCCAGGCCCCGGAGAAGAAAGACTGGGTTCCGTTTTCTTTCTTAGTTTGCTTCTTTAAAGTGTAAACAACAGCCTTTGGGGGGCGGGGGACTATTTTAAAATTCTTAAATACTTCTCTAATTGTAAGTTATAATTAATAGAAGTTCAGGTCTACACTGCTGAGTGTAAAAACACCCTTAGGCACAAAGTAATCAAGTGTGTCTGTCACGCTGTAAACTACGGCAAGTTATGTGTTTGGAAAAAAGCTTGGTGAACAGCAGTTTTTCTTTGTCAAGGACTTTCATTGTCTCATTTTAGTCTTTGCTCACCTCCTTGCTTTTTGGACCTAACTATAGTATTTAAACTTTACAAGTCCAAGTTTTATTGACAGTTTTCATGAAGCATGAATTTAAATTTGAGAATAGATTAGGTGTCTTATTTAGCCCCTTTTCTTTTTGATAAATAACAAGAGTTTTCTACTTATGATTTTCTGTCCTCAGGGCTTTATCATTAAGATTAAATAACTGTACTCTGGAGCATGCCACTGCACAAACATCTTTTCAATTATAGGAGTAACCGATGCCTTCACAAAGGAAGTATGGCAAATTCAGAAAGCATGTTCCTAAGAAGAAAGAGGGGAGGGAAAAGGCTCAGATGACAAAGGGATGAAATTTTTTACCATTAAAATGTATCTTTAACTCATTCCCTGAAAGCCTCCTGGAACATTGTGTTTTTGTTCAAGTTGTTACAAAGTTTGGCCAAAGTCATGAATGCTGTGGGGAACTGGTTAGCATTTCAGAAGCCCTGGCCCCCGAGGCTTCTAACACGCCCCAGTCTTAATGCAACGCCGTCAGCTGATTCTTGCGTGCAGACTCTGCCTGACTTCATTTGTGGGGTGTACCTCACGTTGAAAACACTAAAGTTACATTTGTTGGTTGTTCTCTGAGCTCAGAACGGATCCACACCACTCCAGTTGGGGTTTGTTATTGTTTGCTCACCGAGAAGAACAGTTACTGCCATCTTTTTGCTGACTGGCACTGTGGACAGCTGGGCACTGTTTACATACCATTTTCTCTCGTGAGCACGTATCACAATACCAGGAGCACCAAGTCAGCCTCCTGAAGCCCACTCTAGTTTTCTTCAGTGTGGTCTTCATTTGAAAGGCATGGGAGGGGCATCAGTCTAGATGCAGACGCCCTCAGAAGTGGCAAGGAAGCATCACTGAAGCCAAGCGTCACTGGGGAGACTGTGGAAGCCTAGGGCTTGGTAACACTAAGTCCTAGGGGCCAGATTTCCTGGAGAGGTGATTCTCAAGACCTACTTACATTTACTGCCAAGTTGGGCCTCATTCAGCAAGGCCACCAGCTCTTGAAGAGTTGTGGCACGGCTGGTGTGGCGTTATGAGAAAGTGCGCACGGCGCTCCAGCGCTGGTGCTGCGTCTGATGCAGTGGGTTAGGTTGACTCTTCATTGAATGGTCACATGTATTCCATAGGCCCCTTACCTCTGAGAAGGGGAGATGGCTTATCCTGATTTCCTTAAGTCTGAGATTCCCATAACTTGGGTAGATTTGATCAGTTATGACACTTCCTCAGTAAATACTCTTCAGATGATCTATGAAGATGCCCATCTAGATCTGAGATGAAGACAGCTCTGCCTAACAGAAACAGGCAGAGCTCCAGGACTTAATAGCCACGTGCCATTGTCCAGTCCAGGGATGTCCAACATTTTGGCTTTGCAACATAACATTGTCAATACAAATGTGTTGGGCCATATTCTTAGCTATCCTGTGATTGCCTGAGACACTAGCTACCTAGTCACTCATTCTGGTCCTCGGTTTTACCTTCCATAAAATGAAGATAAAATAATATACCTCTGTATATTCCTTTTTGCAGAGGTTGAAGGGAAGACTTGCAAAGTGCCTGGTGTTACTAGGAATTTAATATGGTGATTGCCTAATACAGTCTACGTCTAATATACATAATATTATAGGGCCTAATATAAGGACAACCTGGACTGGGGTACAGCTCAGTGGTACAGGATTTACCTGGCATCTCATCCCAAGACCACACACCAAAAAGAATAGTCTGAATGTCCTCTTTCCACCTGTCCACTTTGCCTCAGGCTCATACCCTGAAGTCCTTGTAACTCCAGTTCAGAGCACCTGTCATTGTCTGCTACCTCTCCTACAAAGTTATGTGTCTTGATGGGAGCCAAGCCATCATCTTGCTGGGTCCTAGAATGACAGAATGTTCTATCGTCTCCTCACTGAGGGCCATAGTCACTCTGAGACCATAGAAAAAGCCATAGAGTCATCATTAGGCCTAAGAAAAGAACATACGACTTCCAGGAGAAACTAGAGCACCGAAGCCTTCTGGAGTTTGCTTTTTCTGCCTCGGACAAAGCTCCTGATCAGGTAGATCACTGTCCCCGGAACAGAGCCTTCCTGATGGGTGCTCTTGTTTTGTCCTTGAAAATATTGGACCTTAGACCTTTTTTGGGGTCTTAGCGTGGATCATACGTGATGCCATTTGCATGTTCTTCCTCTGTTAGCAAGTGCAGTCCAGCCCTTGGTAGTGCTTCGGCAAGCTTTCTCTGTAACAGACCCCACATTGCACTCTCCGGCCATGTTGTTAGCTCAGGTCAGTTCTGTCAGGGACTTGACCTTCACATCTTCCAAATCAGCAAGGTGCCTCACGCCACTGCTTGATAGCCAGAGCTTGCTGTTCATCTCTTCCTCTACTGGAGGGTGATACTAGAGATCCTTCACACGTCTGTGGCTTCTGTGATTTCACTCCTCAATCCGCACACATTTGATTTTCTTTCTCTCAAAATGAAGGCCACAGGGCTGGAGAGATGGCTCAGCGGTTAGGAGCACTGGCTGCTCTTGCAGAGGACCCGGGTTCACCTTTCAGCACCCACGTGGCAGTTAATAACCAGCTGTTACTCCAGGTCCAGGGCAGCAGATGCCCTCTTCTGCTCAGAGGGCATTGCCCGACATGGGTGCTCTTACATCCGTGCAGGCAGCACACCTAAAATGAACACCATGAAATGAAGATCTCTGTCAGGACCCATTTTTCTCAAGTAGAGTGTGACTTGTGCAAGAACAGGAATGGAGTAACTTTATTGCCAGTGTCTCAAGCATGTTGTCATCACTGGGGGCCCCGTCCCACCTGCAGAGCCCATGGGTGTGTCTGGCTTCCAGTTTGGTTCTCCACCATCTAAATACCGTTCTGCCTTTTTCACAACTGAGGTCTTGTGCCTGGAGGGATGGGTGGCATGAAACTGGATGGTCCGTGCTCACTGGAACCAGAACAAGTGCGTGTTCCCGTCTTCAGGAAGGGAAACTGTAACTTCCACTGGATCTATGCTTGATGAAAGAGTGTGTCCCACTCTTTGCAGTGAAATTATATTTTCAGTTTCTGGCTCAGAAGGGAAAAGTCTGGCCAAGCCTTAGAATTTATCAAACCTGGAATCAACTCCAAGACGTAATGAGTCCATCTAGGGTCAGATCAGGCCCAAAGCCCCAGTGGAACCAATATGTCATTTCTTTTCTACAGCCACAAAGAAACCTAATAGTCAAAGACTAGTGGTCGTCTTTCTAAGGTAGTGTGCACACCAGCTTTATTTCCCTCTGCCCCTAAACCATGCTGCTCCAAACATTACAGCAAATATACAGACCTGGATTTTTTTTCTGGTTTAATACCATGAACGTGACTGTGAACCAGCTGGGGAAGAGTCTGAGATTCAAATACAACCGAAATAATTCCCACTTCTTTCCCCAGCTCTCTGAACTGAATCTGTTCCAGACATTATTATAATATCATTTTCAGAGTTCTATAAATAGAGGAATTCTCATTTTTTCTCTTAAGCACTGTTTGCTAAATGTTTTGGCCCAAAAGTTCAGTCCTTCCATACAGACATAAATCAGTACGGGAGATATTAGTGGTCACTTGTACAGATGAGACTTCCCGTTCTCTCTCCTCTGCGATGGGGAAGAGGGGAGTGTTGCCTGATGAAGATGGGGGTCCTCTCTGCTTTTGTATGAAATGCCAATGGCGACACATGTTTCTCTAATGTCAGCCACTGCTTTTTGTCGAGAAAGAGAGGCAAGACCCTGGAGGACTGCAGACTTGGTAAATATAAAATTATCTGCCTCGGTGTTTAAAAAAATAATAAAAGGGAGAAAGAGTTGGCAGGTTGCCAGATTACTTACATTACAGTAATAGATTTGCTGACCCTTGACTGCTGCTGTAGAGAAATGTATTGAATTTTTTATAATATCAGATGAGGCACATCTGAAAACCTAGTACACTGAACACCATTATTCAACTTGAGATTTAGCAAAGCCGAGATCTTTTTCAACCAGCAGTTTCTTATATGATGATAATTTACTGGCTGCAACACTAATAAATCAAGGTTACAATGGCATTGATTTGTTAATTTTAACTTGGGTTGATTTTTAAGTCTTCCTTATTTTAAAAAAAAAAAAAGGAAGAAGAATGAGGAAGGGAACAAATCTTCCTTTTCACAGTGACTGAATTTAATAAGAATCTCTGTGATAGCAAAGGCTCCCCACAGCTTCTGCTTAGGGTGGAAAATGTTATTCTTGTATTATTCCTAGGGAAAAATAAAGTCCATGCTCTCCTGCTGCTGCAAATCTTATGCCTATGAAAAGATGTTATTTTTTAATACATGATGGCTTACCTATTTCAGATCCATTAATGGCATCGTAAATAAGCATTTCGCTAATCTGAAATATGAAATGTGGATAAGAATAAAGAACGATTTATCTCCCCAGCTCTCAGTCCCCAGCCTAGATGCAGATCAGGCCAGGGAGATCTGTATGGATTTACTAATGAATATTTTGCTTTTCTTTCCCGCTCCCTCCACCCACTCCAAACCCAGGCACATTCTTGGAGTTACAGTCCTCTGAAAATATTTCTTTTGTGTAATGGCTTCTTGAGGAAGGGGGGCAAATTTTTGCTTTTAATCTGTGCAGTTTTGAAATTGATTAAATCTTTGTTGTACTACAAATATTTGAGAATAATCCTCTGCAAGGCACGGGCATGTTGCATTATACTGAATTCTTTCAGAGGATACAAACCGATGCAGCTTCCTGTATTGGGCAATGTGACTTTATTTGGCTCAACCTGTTTTTAATGATACCACATGTACATTGAGCACTGAAATGTTCAGAAACCTCCAATAGATTTTTGTCTTTTTGTACTGTGCAAAGTTCTAATAATCATATGATAAGATCACATCCTGTGGGGTAATTGTGTTGTACCGTGACAGGATAACTGAAAAAACACTGGGTGAAAATTGCATCAAACGGAAGTCACTGTATGAAACAGAGATTGTTTGTGTGCTGTGAGAACGTGTCTGTTCTTCAGAGTCTAGCTGCTCGTTTTTCTACGTCTTTCTGTTTAACTGCTGCCTTTCTTGTTTTATTTTGGGTGCTTTTTTCCCTCTGAGCCACTATAATTATCTCTCAATGATTTAGAAATGGAAAAAAAACACATTCAGTTGACCTTCACACACATTCATTCTCTCTCTCTCTCATCTCTGTTTGGATTCAGTTTTACCTTAGCGTGCCTCTTTCCAGATACAAGAAATATTTAATTCCTGACTTCCTACTTTGGCTTTCACGTTTTTGACCAGCACAGTGAAATATATTCTTTATTGCTGTATGCCCGCCAGCTCTGCTGAACTGAATCAAAGAGAGAAAGGACAAAAGACAGAGAGAGAAGTTGAGAGAAAGAGAGAGAGGATTAAGAATTGAGATAAAAAATATTACCATGCTTCATGAACTTGGAAAATTTTAAGATGAAATCAACTGTTCCTCAGTACCGTCTAGAGAGCTGGGTTCGCACCAGCCTGTCAGAACCGAGACACTGGCGTCTCTCCCACCGTGTTCTCTACATTCTTTCATTTTCCTTCCTACCCTCAGCGACCACAAGATAGGGGGTCCCCCTGATGTCCTCATCTTCATTAGATAAGGGAGCTGGGGGAAGGGAGTACCACAAATGACAAATATTGGAATGCCCAGGCTTCCAAGCTCCCTGGGTTCCCATAGCAACAAAACAGAAGTACAACAGACCTATCTGTCCCAACAAGAAAATATGTTTCCATTAAAATTAATTTAAAATATTTTTCCAGTTTAAAGTATTCCATGCATTTTGTTCCTGGGTGAAGATCCCTCGCTTGCTGATACTGAAAGGGATCAAGCCCTTCAGGACAACACAGAGGAGAAGAGCTGTGGGGGAAGTCAGGGGCTTCACAGATGAGACAGTAAATTCAAGTATGAACAAGATTGTTTCTCTCCCTCTCCCGCTTAGTTATGCTTTTTATTATATAAACATTCACTGTAATATTACAGTGGGAAGCAGGTATTTGGCAACTATATATTATTTTAGTAAGACGACACAGAGGAGTACTTTCCAGTTTTAGCAGCTGTAACATGTTTAAACTCAGTTTGTAATGGGATCTGAAGATAACTATCCCCCATGGGCTATGTTGATCTTCATGGCTGGCCTCCTGCCAGACAGAGGCCTCAAAAGTAATATCCAGGTCGTCTTGCACATATCTTGTCTGAGCATGCTCAGTGAGTGGATTTGAGCCCTAATAGACTATAAATTGGGATTTGACTTTCCCACACTTTACTTGCTGTGTTATTTCAGAATGGAATGCAGAGGTCACAAATGTCCCCACATCTTTACTTTGAGACCTGAACTGTGGTGTGTTTAAATATCTGAGAGACAAATTGCATAATCAGAAACTAATTTTACGATACTGAACAAATATTCCAGATCAGGAAGTTTTTGCTTGGGTGTCTTAGTTTAAAAATAAAGGATTCCCAATATTTGAACAGATTTTTGTTGTTGTTGCTTCTAAGCCAAGTACATTTTCTTCATTGAGTCAACTTGTCTTATTTAAAGAAAATTATGTTTGCCGTATTAAAAGTTCATATTTTTAAGACAGAGTCTTGTATTAATCCCACAGCGAGTCATTAATCATACCAAATGCATTATAAAAACTTTAATCACCAAAGTTGAAACTCAGATTGTAATGCAATCCATGCCTTTTAATTACATCAGCTCTTTTTCCTGGTTCAGATCAAGAGCTGCGTCGCAAAGGGAAAACAGATTAAAACCAGAGCCGTTTGATGTTTCCCTTTTTAGAGCAATTTTATGCACTTTGTTTAAGAAGTTGTATAATTAAAATGCTTGAATTTTTGAGCCCTCTGATTTCTGCTGCTTTAGTGGTTAGTGGTTGGTTTGCTTCCTCCTAGCTGGGGTCCTCTTTAAATTAGCACCCCAAAACAGACCTCCTCCCGCTGGCATCAGCAGGTGGGCAGGACCACCACCCAAGCCAAACTGAGCTCGCCTCTTCTTGACCTTTGATCTGAGTTAAGTGCCGGGTCTTCATTGTGTAAAAGGGAGGAGATGGGCATCAAAGCGAATATTGCATATCCTTCTTTTTGGCATATATTCATTGTACATAGAATTGGCTTTCATGAAGACTTTTGTTTCAAGTGTATCATGTCAGGCCTACATTTCAAAGTGAATTAGTGTGAAAACTGGGGCGAGGTACAGCCGCATTCAAGTTCCAGGTCTAAAGGTTGCTGTGACCCTCGGGATCATCTTTAACCTTTTGTGTGCTCAACTGTTTCACTGGTCAAAGAGAAAATAATAATGATAAACAATAGCAATACTCCAAAGAGATGTGGCGAAGATTACATAGAATGACTTGCTTGATGCACCTGGCCTGTCCCTAGGATATAAGCTTAATGAGGTCAGAAGTTCTGACTGTTTTGCTTCAGGGCTGTGTCTCAGTGTCTGGACACAGGATGCGTACTCAGTACATGGCCAAGGGGATGGTAACTGACAGTGGCTGTCACTATGGTTCTGGCCTCTTTGGCACTCAGCCAAGTGTGCCACCATGGTGATGTCAACCTTGGGTGCTTCTGTGGGTACTTGTGGGAACAGACCCACAAAACCAGAAGGAAGTCTGTCTTGCAGAAAGGTACTTAGGTAACCAGATAATGGAGTTTTACTAACAAAGTATGTCACTAAACAGAGTAAATCTCCAAGATGTGTACTGTCATGGTGAAGAGGTGATGCAATGAGTAGCTTAGAATGGCTTTGCTTTCCCTGGTCTCAGTTACCCAAAGTCAGCCAGCGTTGGAAAATAATATTCATCCTGACTTGTTGGAAAGAGTTACATTTACATAACTTGTATCACAGCATGTTGTTATAATTGTTCTTTTTTATTAGTTATGGGTATTGATTTCTTACTGTGCTCAATTTGTAAATTAAAATTTATTAGCTATATATGTATGGGAAAAATATAGTGTATATAGAGAATTTGATGAGGTCCCCTCTGAAAATATCTCTAGGGAGTCTTGGAATGCATTCCTGTGGATGGGATGGGGGCTACTATACTAAGAAAAAAAAAACACAGCACAGTGTTATATTACTAAAATTCACCACCTGATTTACCACCTCCTCTTCTTTCTTTTTAGATTAATCCTACCATATGAAAGGTTTATTAAGGGAGAAGAGGATAAACCTTTGCCTCCAATCAAACCTAGGAAACAGGAGAACAATTCACAGGAAAATGAAAATAAAATAAAAGTATCTGGAACCAAGCGCATCAAACATGAAATACCCAAGAGCAAGAAAGAAAAAGAGAATACCCCAAAGTCCCAGGATGCATCGGAGGTGAGGTACCGTGGGCCCAGAGACCAGCTCTAGAAGTCACATCCTGCCTCCAGGTCCTCCAGAGCCCAGTCCTTCAGCTGGGTCCCTGTATAGGTCACAGTTAGACTAAGAAGTCAAAAGCTAAATCTTATGAGTGCCCACCCAAATTCCTCAAAACCCTTAGCCAGAAAGATGGCTCTGGGGGTAAAGGCACTTGACAGAAAGCCTGATGACCTGAGTCCAAGCCCCAAGATCCACAGTTATCCTCTGACCTCAACGTGTACAATGTGGTATGCATACATACACAACATAAATAAATAAACAAATGTGAAAAAAATTTTAAAAATAAAACCACTTCACTTATAGGCTAGGGAGATGACTCAGTTAAGAGCACTTTCCAGAGGACCTGAGTTCAGTTCTCAGCACCCATGTTGGGCAGCACACAGCCATCTATAACTCCAGGGGATCCAACCCCCTCATCTCGCCTGTAAGGGCAAGCAAATGCATGTGTGGGCATATGTATGTGTGTGTGTGTGTGTGTGTGTGTGTGCATTGATAAATATAAATAAAAATAAATCTTTTTGTCAAAAGCTTTCCTTTCCCTCAGGGGTGGAGCTTCAGATGGGGGAATGGAGTGAGGTAGGCTGTGAGTAGATTCTAGAAAAAAGAGACTACCCTGGTATCCAAGCTCAGAATCGAGACAGAAGGAACCAGAGCCAAACTATCTGAAATGAAGGGATTCCCCTGAGTAAGCAAGCCAGATTATTTAAGAAATCAGTGTAACTTTGTGGGGAAGGAGTATCCAGGGAGCAGGGTTGGTGAAATCTCTAAGCGATTGTCGCCTCAGGACTCTCCCCAAAACTTTAGAGATGTTTCTTTCTTGCTCTTGACCTCCATGCAACAGCTCTGGGTTGAGACCAATTTAGCAAGATCTTAGGTACATACTGTCTGCAGGGGAATTTTGAAGTATTTCCTCAGAAACCATTATGTCCTCCCATATTAATAGGCAGTTTCTGAATCTCTTGAAACAAGCCTCAGCTCCCAACAGCTCTTCAGTAGAAACTATGACTGTCCAGTCAGCCGAGGAAGCCGACTGGGCTCTTGTTTCAACATGAATAATAAAAAAAGATCCTGTTGCCCCTTACAAACTGAAATCACCAGTCAGCAGTCACATTCAGAGACAGCATGTTCTAGGATTCAGCCCCAAAGGAATTTGGGTACTGACACTAAACACTCTCTAAAAATCAGGTTTATGATGAACACATAAGAGACAATCTAATTAAACATCAGTTTAAAGCATAGTCCCCCACACACCAGTCTCCCAACTGATTGCACTTTAAAATGACCTTCTTAAGACCTTGCTTTAGCAGCTGAGCCTCAGGTCTTACATATACTGTATAAATACTCTACCACTGAGCTCTACCCTCAGCCATTTGTTCACCTTTTAAAAGATGTATTTATATTATATGTGTGTGTGTGCGTGTGTGTGCGTGCGTGCTTGCGTGTATGTGTGGCGTGTGTGTGTGTGCGTGTGTGTGTGTGTGTGTTGCCTGCACGTATGTATGTGCCTGATGCCCATAGAGGCCAGTAGGGAGCATAAAATCCCCTGGAACTGGAATTACAGATGGTTTTTAGCTATCATGTAGGTCCTGGGAACCAAGCCTGGGTTCCAAACGTGGACGGTGCTCTTAACTGCTGAGCCGTCTCTCCAGTTGTCTTGTTCATGCTTTATTCTGAGACAGGGTCTCCATAAATGGTCCAAGCTGGCCTTGGACTCATCCTGTAGCCCAGGCAGGATTTGCGCTGACCGTCTTCCTGCCTCAATCTGTGCCACCAGGCCTGATTAAATTTTATAATTATGTTAAGCTCTAGTAACTTATACAAAGAAGGGGGGTGGTGGGGAGATGGTGCAAACTTCTAAACATCTGCAAGTTTGCAACAGAATGGCCAAAACAAGGAAATTCCAAGTTAAGGCTTGCATTCCATTCCTCCTTGACCCTGCTGGCATAGTAATTTATCACAGGGTTTTATCAGTGAGTTCTACTAGATACCAGATGTACAATGCAGCCAAGACATCTGCAGGCACTTGGAGGACCATGGTACTACCTGACCTTTGAATAGATCAATTTGGGGGGCAAAGTTTTGAAACCGCTGGTTTGTAAACTGTGAGAGGAATCCTTCACCCTATTAGAAGAGCCCATAAGCTCTGGAGGTGACCACTAAGAATGGAGTGAGCATTCTCGCTACCCAAGTCTGGGAAACTTCTGGAAGCTGTGAGGCCTCCTGCTTTCCACAGGACTCAATGGTTCCCTTTGCAGAAGTGAGCTCTAGGTGTCAAGAGTTTCAAAATCTGTCACGTAAGGTCATCCCAGCCTTTTTGAGGTAGTCCGTTCCTACTTTCTGACACAGACCCATGTCACACATTAGGTATCTCTTTTCATTAACTGTGGTCCAGATTTGGGGTTTTTATTTAATGTTCTATTTTTATTTGTGATGTTTTCAATATGAAGCACTGAGCTCAGTGGAGGGGGAGGGTAATGAGCCTCTTCTAGTCAAATCCACTGTCTCCAGGGATTGCATTGCAAGTTACATGGTGACAAAGAATCGTTGGTCATTCCCAAGTTAGAAAAGAACAACTTTCTGCTTTGGTTAAACACGTTTTCAAACATGTTTGCCTGGTTTGCAGACAAATAAGGCTCTAAGGTAGCTGAAAACCAAGGTCACAGAAACTTAGGTGAGGGCACAAAGCCCCACAGCCCTGCCAGAAACTAAGAAGTGAATGCACTTTGCCTTTTGCAATCAGTCACTTTTATGTATTTTCATTTCATGTGTATGCTCAAGAAACCAATGATGGTTATTAATGCAGAACAAGTCGTGATATTAGTACTAGAAAAGACTGCTATCAGTAAAGAAAGGGGAGGGATAGGGTTAGACTCTTGGGTATAACACACACCCAATAAACAGGGGTATCTTCGAGAGGATGTCAGGGGATATATCTCTGAAATGGGTATGATTCCTTGAGAGTTTTGCTCATGTGTATTCCCCATCGAGCATTTTCAGTCTTCCTCAAATAATGCAATGTGATTGACTTTTTTTTTTTTTTCATAAGACAACAATGTTCTACTGATGCAATTGAGACAAGGTAGTGAGGACGTACTTAGCTCAGATGTTTCATGACCATCCCACTGAGATGTGACATGGTAGAATGATGTTGATTACAAGAAGGTTTGTCTATTGATTGGGTCATAGAGGAAAAGCTAAATTCACCGTTAAGGTCAAAGTTTACGTGGATCAATATGCAATAACTGGGTTGGGTCGTGCACACTGCTGCTGTGAATAAGGACATGGACACATCCATCAGTGACTAAAATTATCTTAATAAATAGAAAAGCTGTATTGGTGAAGATACTGCCCACCAGAATTAAGACAGTTCCATTTGGGGCTTTGATCATAATGCAGTTTGGTATGCCATGGAAAAACTTAGACCATCCTCTGTCCCCTGGTTCATCTCCTTATACTTTTGGTATTTTAACATGATCTGCACATCACAAGATATAAGAAATGCTTAATAGTTAAATATAGTTAGTTTTCAGTGGATCCCACTTAGCCATTAGGGAGGGACATTTCAAAAGGAAAGGCCAGGAGTTGTTTGTTATTGACATGGGACTGGTTTGATTTTTGAAAGGGAGAAGCTTTTAAAAAAAATCTTTCTGAGACATGTCATAAAACACAACGTGTAATTTAAAACCCATTTGGATAATTGACTGATTTGACAAGAAGACAACCTTAGAATTAAACTATATATTAGAATCAAGGAGTGATGTGATTGTATACCATCAGAACGTAACACTACTGTTTTGATAGGTGTCTCCCGAGGGGCAGAGGCGAATATGCATATTTCTCCAAATGTTTCTGTAATTTAGATTTCTTTGTTTAGAGCTGTGATTGGGGAGTAATAAAACCTTACAGAAACTCGGTGAGCCGATTGACAAGCCTGCTTTTGAGAATAACTGCTATGTGTGATGTTTTATTTCCCAGCAAAGTGTGTCAGTGTGCTTTGTTTTCCTGACTGTCTCTTGCAATATTTTATCAGGTTTCATCAGAACAAGAGAAGGAACAGGAGACTTTAAACCAAAAAAGTGTCCTGGAACCTCTCCCAACTGCAGAAGTGAAGAAAAAAACAGAAGCGTACAAGGATCTTGCAGTGAAGCCCCCGGCGACCAGGGCAGACCCTGAAGACACTGAAACCGAACAGGGTTCCAGCAGTGAGAAGGGGCTGGAGGAGGCTGGAGAGAAGGGCCCTTCCCCTCCCCTCCCAAGCCCTCCCCTGGCCCCTGAAAGAGCTGCAGCTCCCACCTGTGGGGCTGGAAAGCAGTCCCTTGCCTCTCCCACTACCCTGGTAGATACAAAACAAGAGGCCAAACCCTGCTGTTTTACAGAGAGCCCTGAAAATGAACTTCAAGAGGCACCCTTCTCTGGCTTCCCGACCACCCAGCCACCATTGACAAGCCAGAATGAGGTGGAGGATGACAAGCTTCCTGCCATGGCTGACTACATTGCCAACTGCACTGTGAAGGTAGACCAGCTGGGCAGCGAGGACATCCACACTGCCCTCAAGCAGACCCCCAAGGTCCTCGTGGTACAGTCGTTTGACATGTTCAAAGACAAAGACTTGACTGGGCCCATGAACGAGAGCCAAGGGCTGAATTACACACCTCTGCTCTACTCGCGGGGTCACCCCGGTATCATGTCCCCGCTAGCCAAGAAAAAGCTTTTGTCCCAGGTGAGTGGGGCCAGCCTCTCCAGCAGCTACCCCTACGGCTCCCCACCCCCTCTGATCAGCAAAAAGAAACTGATTGCCAGGGACGACCTGTGCTCGGGCTTGTCCCAGGCCCACCACAGCCAAAGCTCGGACCACACGGCAGTCAACCGGCCATCGGTAATCCAGCACGTCCAGAGCTTCAAGAGCAAGTCCTCTGAGGAGAGAAAGAACATCAATGATATCTTTAAACACGACAAACTAAGTCGGTCCGATGCTCACCGCTGCAGCTTTTCCAAGCACCACCTCAGCTCCCTGGCAGACTCTTACATCCTGAAGCCAGAGACACAGGACAGCAAGGGCAAACTGTTAGAGAAAAGAGCAGTTCCCCACGCCCACATGCCCAGCTTCCTGGCTGATTTCTACTCGTCCCCACATCTCCACAGCCTCTACCGACACACAGAGCATCATCTTCATCACGAGCAGACTCCCAAGTACGCCTCCAGGGACATGTACCGAGAATCAGAAAACAGTACTTTTCCTTCCCACAAACACCCAGAGAAGATCCACGTCAATTATCTGGCATCTCTGCATCTGCAAGACAAGACCTTGGCCTCGGCAGAAGCCCCCACGGATGATCAACCGACAGACCTGAGCCTTCCCAAGAACCCCCACAAACCAACCAGCAAGGTCCTGGGCCTGGCCCACTCAGCCTCAGGGCCTCAAGACAGCAACGGCGCCTCCCAGTTCCAGGTCACCAGCAGCCAGAGTCGAGACTGTCATCCCAAAGCCTGCCGGGTATCGCCCATGACCATGTCTGCCCCTAAAAAATACCCCGAATCACTTGCTAGGTCTGGAAAGCCTCATCACGTGAGACTGGAGAACTTCAGAAAGATGGAAGGCATGGTCCATCCCATCCTGCACCGGAAGATGAGCCCCCAGAACATTGGAGCCGCGCGTCCCATAAAGCGCAGCCTGGAGGATTTGGATCTGGTGATTGCTGGGAAAAAGGCCCGGGCTGTGTCTCCCCTGGACCCAGCCAAGGAGGCTTCCGGGAAGGACAAGACCTGCGAGCCGGACAGCGACTGTGGCAAGGCGGCTTACAGCGGGCATTCCGGGAGTGCGCAGGAAGGCCACAAGCTTCCCCTCTCCTCCCCGATCCTCCCAGGTTTGTATTCTGGGAGCCTGTGTAACTCGGGCCTCAACTCCAGGCTCCCGGCTGGGTACTCCCACTCCTTGCAGTACTTGAAAAACCAGACGGTGCTTTCTCCTCTGATGCAGCCCCTGGCTTTCCACTCGCTTGTGATGCAAAGGGGAATTTTTACGTCGCAGACAAGTTCTCAGCAGCTGTATAGACACTTGGCGGCAGCCACGCCTGTAGGAAGCGCGTACGGGGACCTTTTGCACAGTAGCATTTATCCTTTAGCTGCTATCAATCCTCAGGCTGCCTTCCCATCTTCCCAGTTGTCATCTGTACACCCCAGCACAAAACTGTAATCCCCGCTCTGCCCGGCGTCCCCAAATGGCGTGGTCAAGCTCCGAATGTGGAAGCCTGGCTTGCAGAGCTAGAAGTCAGTATTCCTTCTAATCTGAGGGTACAGTTCATCCCGGCCATAGAGGCCCAAAGGCGAGGTGAACACGCTTATTTTTTCGGGGACAGCCCTAGCCTGGCTGGCCAGCATTGACTTCCCTTCCGGTGTGCATGGCCTGGAGTTTATCTTCTAGGTCATTCCCTCTGCGCGTTGGTCTTATAAAGGGGTCTGTGTCTATCTGAGAAGAACTAGTAGACCCCATCTGAGTTCGGATGGTCAGGAAGCAATCTGGGCAAAACAGAGGCAGGCTTTTCAAAGGAGAGGGCAAGAAAGACTGGCAAGTATTGCCAAGGGATGCCCCTCTTTTTCATAAAACTCTCCAAGTTCAATCAATGCAATGTATAGTGAAACTTCAAGAGATCTCGCGTTTTGACACTATTAAACAATCCAGAGAAGCAAGCGCTGTTGAACTGTATATATTTGCTTCTTAGAGCTACTCGCATCACTGTTCGCCCACCTAATTTATATACAAGCAGTTCTGTTTTCTTCCAGCTCCTCCTATCCCATCCTGGTTGGTTTTTGTTTTGTTTTGTTTTGTTTTTCCTAATTAAACAGTACTGCCTCCATTTGTAGGTCCTCTGTTTTTGTTTTGGTTTTCTTGGTTTTGCTCTGTTTTGTTTCAAGGCTGACTGACTGTCCTAGTTGATGTGTGTTTTGTCATTTTTTTTTCCACATCTTATTTTGAGCAGCTTTGGGTGGTCAAGTTATTGTTTACAAGTTGAGGCTTCTGCTAGTGGACCAGACAGAAGACCCCGAGGAGAACACAACCCAGTGCAAAGAACATTCCTTCACGGAGTCCGTTCCTCACCAAGTGGCAGAGTTGAAAGAGCTCAGACACTGCTTCCCCTGTCGATTGCTCTGCTTGGAAGTATTGGGTTATGTGAAAATATTGAGCATTGTCCTCACCTTTATCTAGGCTGTGAAACCGTCCTACCTACAGAGAACATAAAACACAAACCTCCCTGGCAGCAAGCTGCTAAGTCGAGAGGACGCACTTATGGTTGTGCAGATTTTTTAGGAATTTCAGAAACTAGAACAGGAGCCAGGATGACTTACACTGCTGTTGGCACTACACCTTTTACACGGTCTGGGGAAGGGTTCTGGGGAAAAGATGGAACCTTACTGTCCAACAGAGGAGGAGGAGCTACCAAAGGCCTGACCACCGGGTATCGTAGCCAGGCCTTGGCCTGTTGAGTGATAGGTAATTACTGTCTTCATCAGCTGGTTTCTCGAGTTTCTTAACAAGATTCTCCCAGGCTATATCTTGGGGAGTCATTGGATTACCTGTTTCAAAAAAAAAAAGCGTCCTCTTTGGTTTTCTGGGGTGTGAAATTTATGAGCATGCGCACAGTAAGGTGGTCTGTCTTGAGTTCTTCACCGCGTGGCAATACCATCTGCTTTGGGTTTTTTTTTATGGTTGGAATGGATGGTCAAGCTGTTCAAGTGATCAGTCACAAGATGATGAGAACACCAACTGTTCACTCTGGACACTTGATCCCACCTGCTCCAGAGATGCGACGTCAAGGTGGACACATCTGCTGCATGTACCAGTCCTCTTTATAAGTGGATTTTCTTTCCCATCTCCAACCCAACCTTGCTGAAGGCTGCTTCCATAAAGTCCCCAGCCCACTGGCCCTTTTCTCCCAACACTACCAGTAGACTCTAGGACCATAGGTAACCAAGTCTTTTTACCTCTGACATATTTAAATCTATGAAACTTGATGACAGTTTTCAACATCTCTAAATAGGTAATTCAACTGCAAAAATAATCAAAGCCAGTAACCGTGAAACCAAGGCTCTTCTGCAAAGCCATGCATGCCGTTCGTTTGTATTGAAATGTCGTCATGATACAAAGCCAAATAGCCCATGTAACATACTTATGATCCAAAGGTGGAAACAAAAGAATGTAGAGATCCAGTGTTAAGAGTTCCATTTGCTTCAATTAATTATTTACCTTCCTGTGGAATAATATATATTATATATTTAATAGAATCATAGATAGACTAGTAGAATTTAGATCACAAATGTGTGCGTGCAGATTACTCTGCTGTTGCACAAGAATAAGGGGGAAAAATCTCAATCCCTGCTAGCATGATGCTGGCTGGGATACACTATGAGAAAGTTGCACTAGACTGAGTGGTCACAGAATCTGAAGACTTAGAGGAGAGGAACCCAGTGGTTCTTTACAGGCATGGATCCATCTGTTGTCTCTGTGAGTTTGTTTCTCAAAGAACATGGGGGCCGTGCATCCCCTGGGGCTCACCTATCTGGATGCAGGATGAGGTGATTGCTGTCCTCACTGCAGTGACTTTAGAGGCTTTCGTCATTTGGAATTTGATCACATCATTTTCAAACAATGTTAACAGAGTCCAGTTATTGTTTTTCTCATCTCTTCTGAGAGATTCACTGTAGAGGAAGCTCGTGTACCCTCAGCAAAACATCAGGACAAATACAGACACATTGGGAGTAGATATTCCCAACAGAAGTGGTGTGTTGTTTGTCTAAAAACTCCAAACAGGGATCTTGGAAATCTTTCAAAACGACCATTGAATTCTTCATTGGCTGAGAAGGACATTTTAAAAAGTCTTAAACCGAGCTTTGTTTGCATTGTTTGAGTTCAAGGGGCCTTATTATTGAATGGAATTGCACAAGCCTCTCTTTGTGCAATGAAACTATTGTTATTGGTAGTTCTATAAAGGAAACTGTGGGATCTAATTGGCATTGGCGTCATAAATCTATTTACCAAGTGTGGTTTCCAAGAAATGTTGCAATTCAAAACCCACTAGGTCCGGTATTTATTGGAGATTTGGAGATTCTAAATAATTTTTTAAAAATAAATAAACCTTTCCACGTAACTTTCCGTCTAACTTTTGGCAACCCAACCCAAAAATATGATCAAATTGAAATTGAAATAAAATCACATAACAGCCCAACCGAGTTTTAGACTTACTCTTCTAGTAAGTGATTGGAACTTGTAATATTTACCACAGGACTGACTGACCTAGCTAGAAGTTCCTAATTTCACTTGTTTATCAGGGCATATACAGAGGGGTTTGTTAAAACTCAGTGTTGACTTTACAGCTTTCTGACCCGGTGCATGAATTCTCAAGTACTGTATTTCACTGTGTTGGTGTGTCTGATGGAAATTTCGAAGTGGTCCCACAAATATATTTTATGTAGTGTGCCTTCAAAGAGAACCATTTATTTCTCTTCACTTGTTGTCCCACTAAGTCACAGTTGGTGGTGGTCAGCCAAGTCCCATCTGGTTTAGTTTGACTCTTGTCCCGAGTTGAGAGAAATGGGAATAACTTCGCCCTGGTGAGACCCACAGCATTGGAGTAATGGCCTTGAGCACTTCAACTCCAGTGTTGACTGTTGATGTATTTGATATTCTGCGTGTCTCCCCATGGTTGAAATATGTCTGAAGAATAGCAACATTATCTCTTGGCTGTTTATACTTTTTTAAACTTTCCTGTGTTGTAAATATTGTATACTTTTGGTGACTCCAGCTATGTAACCTCTATGCTCTGTAAGGTGATCATTTGTATATAGCAACCCGGCCCAGTGATGTTACATAGTTTCCAAATGGCAAGGTTATTGAGTAACCTTTGCATTAGTTTAAACACTACCGGAAGAGTGCTGAGCCAACTCTAAACACTCAATTTTGTATGTTTTCCAAATTGTACTTATTTCTGCTTTTGATACTGTATTACGTGCCAATAGTTGCCCAATCACATAGCAGGCAAGAGATATTTTGTACTTTTTGATCCACTGTAATATTTAATAAAAAATGTTACTATCTGTTTCCTTCTGGGCGTCTGTCACTTCTTACATAAGGAGCCTTGTGACCAACCACACCCGAGGACTGCCCCCACTTTCCCAATCCCCCACCTCCCCACCCCCACTCTGAATTGGTGATAGTAATGCTGATTTCTGTGGTTCACTGAGAACACCGGAATCTCTGTTAGCCTACATTGCCTCCTATCTTCACAACCTTGTGTGCACATGGTTATAGTCATCTTACTGAGCTTGATGCTTCACCTGCCGATGTTATCCGACTCACAAGTGACAGTTGAGATTTGAACCCATCACTCTAATGTCTGTGCATTTTGTTTGAATACTGTATTCCTTTGCTGGTAGACTGCAAAAGTTACTGTTTGCTGATGTAGTCAACAAAGGCATAATCCTACTTCAGTTGCCAGGTTTACCATGAGGAGCTGGGAACACAATAGGAAGTATTTGTCTCCAGAGCCTCTTAAGTCTTACAGGAAAGAGGCAACCAAACAGTCACCCCTATAAAGTCCAAAGCCCAGAGTGACCTAATTGTGGGGGAGAAGAGTGTGATGACTAACATGATATGTGGAAAGTCATGACTAAACTGACATAGGACAAAAGAGTGCCAGTTAACTAAGTCAGAGGGAACTGAGAGAAGAGCAATTGAAGCACCAGGGATGGTGTGTGCAAAGGCCCTGTGGCAGGAGCAAATAGAGCTTCCTAGGGGAATTGAATGGAAGAAAAGCAGCTTCCACAGCATGAGGACAATGCTGAGGGAGTGAGGTTAGGAGAGGTTAGAGTGCAGTGGGGACCAGCCAAGTGGGTCCCAGAAGAGCATGCTGAGTCTCTGGTCTTTATCCTAAGCAGGAACAGAGGCTTTCACATGGCAGTGACAGGCTCAGGTTTGCCTCTTGGATGTCATGCTCCAACCACAGAGCTACCTCATGAGGGCGGAAAGCAGCCTAACATCGGGGTGGTGGTCCTTTTGCCTGTGGCAATGGGCTGGGAAGGTAGCTGCATTTCAGAAGGACTTGGAAGAATGTGCAGAAGCATAGGAAAATCAATTCTGAGGTTGGTACCTTTGACCCATGGCCCAGTGGTCACGGAGATGATTTCTCATCTTCCCCTTGATCCTCTTCCTGCAGGCTTTGCTCAGTTTATCCTCAGTTGAAACCAGGCAAAGAAGAGCTATGCATTCCTTTCCCAAAGAGCCCCAGAGATGGAGCAGAAGGCACAGGGACAGGGAAGACTTTGGTCACAGATTTGGCTTAACACCATACCATCTCATTAGGCACAGGCTTTGGATAGACAGGGAAGAAGAGTCTGGAAACATGTGCTGCGTCACAGCCCTGGAAGGAGAAAAGCTGCATGCCCTTAGATAAAAAGACCCAGGACCCTTTTCTCATCAGAATGGACTCTCCAGTGGACTCTGGGGTTAGCAAGAGTTATAGCAACATGATAGTGGCCTTGCCCTCTCCTTGCTCGCCATCACCCCTTTGCTAACACAGCACCCAGCAAGTGTGGGCAGGGTCCCCAGACCCCCAGTTCTCTGATCCTCATTCTGATTCATGTGGATTTTACCATGTCATGTGATTGGGTCAAACGCATCAAAAGAACATCCTTCCCTCTGTGACACATTCAACCTTTATAGATCTGATTCTCTGATTCCTACATAACAGGAAACATGATAAGTTATCTATTTTTACCAGGCCTGGTTGGCAAATATCCTTGAGAGGGACAATGCTTTTCATAAAGATTCACTCTCAGGGCAGAAACGATGAAAATGCTCAAAGATGCATCCCAGGAGAGTGGCCAAAGAGGACAAATGTTTCCAGACCGATAGTGACCAGGAAATAGGTGATGACTCACTTCAAGTACTGACGTGGTGGAAAAAGAGCTGGCCACTGTCCAGGAGCAAGGCAACAAGAATAGCCATTAAGACTCATCTTCAGGGGCTGGAGAGATGGCTCAGCCCTGGCTGCTCTTGCAGAGGACCTGAGTTCAAGTCCCACCACCCACATGTGAACTAGCAACCATCTGTAACTCCAGTTCCAGGAGATCCAACGCCCTCTTCTGACCTCTATGGGCATTGCACACACATGGTACACCTCCATACAAGCAGGCAAAGCACTCATACACAGACAATAAAAATAAATAACTCAATAAAAAAGTTCATATAAAAGATTGACCTGCAATATAAAAGTAAATCATATTAATCTTGGTTTTATGAACTCAGAATTCATGAATTTGGGAATCTCTGGGCAAATTACCAGGACAGGTAACATTGCAAAGCATTTGTTGAAAGAATAGACTATTTTTAATCATGCCTGCTAGAACCATAGACCTACAGGCATTCAATCAGGTAGAGAACAGATAGCCTAGGCCATTCCCAGAATCACCACTATATTCATTGCTAAAGAAACTCTGTGTAGAATGAAGCTGTCCAGTGCAGCTTCTTAGGGTGTGGAAATGTTCTGAAAGTGCTTTCCAAGTCACATCTTACAGCTATTGTGGTTACCAAGCCCTGGAAATGTGCCCAGTGAGACTGAGAAACTGACTATAATTCCTCTTAGTTTTAAGTCATTTAAGTTTGGAAAGTCACATGCAGCTAGATAGAGCACAGGGCGATACAGGGCTCGACGACCCGGTTGATCGATCTGTGGATGACTAGACTGTTCCAGATAATCCCTATGTACACATTAATTTAAACACTGTAAAGCAAGTGACACTGTGCCTCTTCTTGGCAAAAGTTTTGTTAATTAGTGGTGACAATGGATTTAACACTCTATTTCATTCTGGATTTACACATTTCAGGGATTTAAATTCTTGCCAAATGAGCCAATCAATCACTGAGGAAGCATTAAGAGAAGCTCACAATTATGACATCTTGCAACCCAGTCCTCCCTTTTCTGTTAACTCTGAGTCCATGAGTTTGAATGCGACTTTCAGAAAGTCTGTGACATGGCTGTGTTCACACCTCCTGCTTCAGCCCAGGGTGATTCCACAGTTTGGGGGAGTTTGAGTGTTTTGGAGTGAGAGACGCCAGGGGAGAGAAAGCGCACCAGAGTGTGGCGAGCTGTGGTAGCTGCGCTCAGAGATTGGTACCAGTTCTTCAAGCCTGGGTCTGTTCCTTCTTTGATATCATGATAACAACACCAACTAATGACATTGACCGAGCAGTGCCCCGCAGAATGCTCTAAATGTCAGTGTTGCTGTGGTTTTGGTGGGGATGGTCTTAATTCATCCATCTCTCACAGCATTCCATGACTAAATATGATATTTGATATGACACTTGTACTTGAGAAAAATGAGACATTGTTGCAGTTTTGCTGGCCAGTCAAAATGAGTAGAGCTAGCCCAGGGGACTGGTAGGTCCATCAGCTCCCTCCCTACGTACCCCCTCTTCCTCCCTTCCCTACCGTCCCTGTGAGCTTCCTCTTCTTCACCCCAACATTGACCCTGAAATTTCCGTGGTTGATTAAACTGCTGAGTCACAAGCATCCTAAGGATGCTTGAAAAGTAATGAGACAGGAGTTATTAGTGAACAGTGTTAGCAGAGAGACGATTCAGTGGGTTGTTTGGTTTACTGAAATTTTAAGCTTAAGGACAGAGAACAGGTATGAAAAAAGCTGCTTTCTAGAAAGAACTAACAAAATTTTCTTAAGAATTATGAAGCTCATATAATTAAAACTTTGATACAGACTCAAATATTCCCCTCCCCAGGAAAAAAACCCACCAGATTCTGATAGTTTTAAAACTGTTTCAAAGAACTGAAGACTATATATATATATATATATATATATATACACAAATATATATATTTGTGGCTTTTTTTAATGAGTTCATTGTGCCAAACAGGCCAAGTGGAGAGTGAGAGATAACTATAGATAGATTGATCACATTCATAAACCCCACGCAAAAACTGTAATGAAATACTAGCAAGTCATAAAAGTATGTGTCTTCATATGTACACACATAAAGGCAGACACATTCATGCGCATGCATACGTATATGAATATATATACATAAAATGAAATAACATATTTTAAGTGCATTCAAATAATATTACATCATGTCCAAAAGAGGTGTATTCTAGAAATATAACAGAGAACACTAGAGATTATACTAGCGAAATAGTATGCTACCCTCTGGAATAAAACGAATTTGAGCCCACATCTCAGGCAATTCACAGATGAATTCCAAATGGATTAAAGATTTCATTATATCATCGGTAATGTTGAAACATATTTTGAAAACAGCAAGAGAGAATCTTTTTTTATTACCCTCATATGGGAAAAGTCATCCTAACAAAAAGGGTTCATTTCTTCCCTAAAGAACTTCTAGACATCAAAAGGGAAGGGTGACAAGATGCATTAATGTGCAGTGTACAGCTCAGTGAGTCCTGACACATGTGCACATGTCTGGTCATTCCTCAGCACAGGGGGGCACAGAGGGGCATGCTCTCCAGGGATTACCAAGTTAACAGATAATCAAGAGTTTAGTACAAATGGTACAGTATTCGTACACAATCTAGACACATCCTCCTGCATACTTTAAATCATCCCTAGATTACTAAGATTCATTTTAATTGTGTGTGTGTGTGTCTGTGTCTGTGTCTGTGTTTGTGTGTGGTATGTGCACATAAGTAAAGCTAACCTTAGAGACAGGAGGGAAATCCCCTTTCCTGGAGCTGAACAGGTGACTGTGAGCTGCCCAGCAAAGGTGCTGGTAGCCCAATCAAGTTCTCTAGAAGAGCAGCCAGTGCTCTTAATGCTTGAACCATCTCTCCAGCCCCTCTAGATTACTTATACTACTGAACATGATGTGATGTAATGTAATATAACTAACCAACCATACTGTTAGTTAGGAAAAATGACCAAAAATTTAAAAATCTGTGCATTTTTTTTTTTTTGCAAATATTTCGAATCCCCACTGGTTAAACCAGCAAATGCAGAAGCCACAACTGTCACAGGGAAGAACAGAGCATGGTGTCCTTCTGTTCTGCAGTGTGTCCTCAAGACTCTGCCCAGTCAGTCAGCCCACTCTGACCCAGAAGATAGTCATTATTTTCATTTCTATCATCAGAGATTTGTTTTGCTAGTTTTCAACATTCTTTGAAAAATTGGAATCAAGGAGCTATTTTACTGACTCATTATTGCTTTTATTTAATGTAGTGTTATGGTTCTGTTCCAGTGTTTTATGACTGTGCTAAGAAATAAAAATTATAGGGACTGGAGAGATAGCTCAGTGGAACAGAGAACTTGCTGCTCTTCTAGAGGTCACAGTTCAGTTCCCAGCATCTATATAAGTTAGCTCGTAACTGCCAGTACAGTTCTGGGAGATTCGATGCCCTCTTCTGACCTCTATATGCATGCGGTATATACTCAGACATACATATAAATAAAAATAAATCCTTTTTTAAAAAAAGTGTAAGTGCCTTGAAGAAACAACATTGATATTTTTAATAAACAATGATTATTATGATTATTCATCCAAACAATCTAAAAGAATTTACAGATAAATTAATGAACACAAAAGCTCGGCACATTCACTAGACTTAAGACTAAAATACTGATGTAATATTTTGGCTGAAATGATATTTTAACTTTTTTCCATGAGCAGCAGTAGTAAGACTAAAATGTGTCTATGAAGTAAATCTAGCAAAATAATTTTGAAAGTAATTTGGCAAAATGCAGTGAGGTTGCCAATGTTCTGGGTGCTGGCTAAAACCTGAGAGAGCGTACCTCTGGGCTCACACACTCCTGAGAAGTCCTGTGCATGAGATGTCCACTGCAGAGCACTCCTCACCACACAGGCACCAACAAAGAACAGGAGAAAAATGCAGCCAAATGCAGAACAGGAAAGTCAGCCAATGGAGTAGCAGGTTATAACTAAGTAGTTTAAATAACTGTGTAGCACTGGAAGGAAGCATCAAAAGCTTCATGTTTAGTGAAAAGAAAGTATTGCCAGAATGTTCACAGAGTACTGTGAAAATAGCACAGGAGGAGGGGAGATGGCTCCGTGGGTGAGAGTGCTTGCTATGGAGGCAAGAGGACCTGAACTCAGATCCCCAGCATGTAAAACGCCAGAAGTGACAGGTACCTGCAACCTGAGTACTGTGGGGCAAAGAAAGATAGATCCCAAGAGCTTGCTCGACTGTCAGACAGGCTACCCAAAACACTGAGCTCTAGACTGAGTGGGAGAGTGAACCGGCCTCAGGGAGTAGAGTGTAGAGTGACAGATACCCAGCCTCTTCCCGTGACCTCCACGTGCACACACACACACACACACACACACACACACACGTCTTATAAAAGAAATGAAAGCATACTACTAAGGTGTATGCTGTTTGTAGATATGGTTAAAAACCACATGGAAATGAGCAGTGGCACAGGAACAGTCAGGCCAAGAAGTGGGGAGATGCTGTGGAGGACCTGGCTTTTAATGATGTTTTCAGTCTGAAGCAAGTAGAAAAGTTAGTGCTTAATTTGGGTACAAAGAACATGCTGATACATTATGACTGTAGTAGTCCATGACAGTGAATGAGAATGTCCCCCCTGGGATCCCAGTATTTGAACATGTGGCGCTACTTGGTGTAGTAGTTGTTTGGGGAGGGTCATGGAACCTTCAGGTGGTGTGGTCATGCTGAAGGAAGCATGTACCTGGGGGCAGGCTATGAGAGTAGATAGCCATGTCCCATTTCCAGTCTGTCATTCTCTGCTTCCTGTGCCTGCTGGAAAATGTGAGCACTCATCTCTCTGCTCTGGCCATCTCCTGCTACCATGCCTTGTTTCCATGATGGACTGTCATACATCTGGAACTATGAGTCCAATACACTGTTCCTTCCATAAGTTGTCTGGGTTATGGCATTTTATCTTAGGGACAGAAAGATAGTTAATACAATAGTTGGTGCTGAGGGAGGGGAATTGTTGTGAAGAACCTGACCATGATGGTTTGGGGAAGAATGTGGAAGACTTTGGAAGTTTGGACTAAAAAGCTATTGAATACTATAAGCAGAGCTTAATGGGCTGTCTAGTAGAGGCCTGACTCAAAGATGCTACAGAGGGAGAGGGAAACACGACTTAAACAGCAACTGGGATATTTTGGCAAAGCATCTGACTGTGGTCTGCCCACATCCTAAGAGCTTGCCTGAGGCTAAATTAAAATGTGATGGGCCAATTTCTTTGATGGAAGAAATTTCAGGACAGCCTAATGTTGAACTGGTGGCATTGTTATTAATAGTGAATATTATGCAGCTCTAAAATGAAAAAAGAGCAAGTGGGGCAGAAAGAAATACAAAATGTACAGACCGGAGAGAAAAAGGGCACTAAGAAACTTATTAGTGTAGCAACCAAGGTTTGTTTTGAAAGATAGGCTATCTTTGATGAGGAGATTGAGAGTCATTAAGAAGAGATCTCCAGATTTGCACTTAAGTAATGGAAAGAGAACCCAGGGAGGGAAATTCCTGCTCCTAGAAAAAACACACAGAAGCTGTCCATAATGTGGATGAAGAAGGTCAAGGTCCCCAAGCTGGCAGCTAAACCTGGCTATGTAGTGATGTGGTGCTGGCTTTAGAGACATGAAAGATTCAAGAATGGGAGCGGGGGGATGGATCTTCCTCCGTGGTTTCAGAGAGCTTTCGAGACCAGGCAGTATGTGGCAGGGGAGTCCCTATGTAAAAGAGTTCCAGACAAGCCAAGAGGCCCTGGGAGGCCATTGTGTGAAGCTGTGAAGGTGAAGACTGGTTGGCAGTAGAGACCCCAAGAAGACGTTCATGATGCCAGAACCGTGAAACATCTGCCAAGGAGAGCTGTACATGAGTGGTACTACCCAAGAGAGAGATGTATGTTGCATAAGGTAAAGCTGGTGGGGCAGAGTCACCTGAGCCCTTTGAAAGTCAAGTCCCAGATATAGGACATGGAGCTTCAGGATTTGGTGTTTGGCCTGGGTCATGTTTATGGTCTTGCATTTCTTCAATATGCCCCCATTCCTTGCTTTTAGAATGGGAATGTGTATTCAGAACCATTATAGGTTGAAAGTATACAATTTGTCTTTTTGATTTTGCAGGGACTTACAGCTAGTTAAGAGAGTGCACTGGGGCTCTGAAAAGATTTGGATGTCAGACTTTTGAATATTGTTGAGACTGTTAAAGTCTATGGGGACTTCTGAGGTTGGAATAAAAGCATTTTGCATAATGATATGTTCATGAGCCTATGGGGCAGGGAGTGGAATTTGGTACCTTGAGTAAGAATGTCCCCCATAGGTGCCAAGTATTTGGACTCTTGGTCCCCAGTTGGTGGTGCTGTTTGGGGAGGGATGGATCCTAAGGAGGTGTGACCATGCTGGAGGGAGCACGTCACTGGGGGTGGGCTTTGAGAGTTCTTAAGCCTTTCCAGATTTCCAGTCAGGCTCTGCTTCCTGTGCCTGCCTAATGACCTGATCACTTTGGCAATGGCCACCTCTGCCACCACGCCTCCCCACCGCCCCCACCATGATGGAGTTTTAGCCCTCTGGAACCATAATGCCAATAAACTCTTTCCTCTATAAATTGCCCTATGTTTTGTCACAGCAAAAGAAAAGTAGCTAATACAAAGATGTATTGTCATGTATTTGAAATGGCTCCTACTTTATAAAACAAAGCCACTAGCATGTGCCATTGCACGTGGCATGCCTGGGTTATCGCCTCTAGTCCTCAGAAGGCGTGTTGGGGTCAGTTACTCTGCTGGTCTCCTCCAGTGATGCTGTAGGAAGGACAGGGTGTCCAACGAGCATCGAAGTTCTTCACAGCCAACATGGCACTGATGCTGACGCTGCTGAACGTGGTATCACAACTCCAGGGGTCTGTTCATGTAGGGTGCATCCAGCTGTTTCGAGCATGAGACCACTGTTTGCACTCACACATAACACAGTTGCTTCAGGAGACATGCGCTCTGCTGTGGCTGCCCCAGTTCAAAGTTCACCAGAGAGCAGCATGACTGGGTCGAGAGTATTGTGATCCCAGGTCTCTCGGCAGTGAGTGGAAGGTAAAGATGGACCCAGGCCCATCATTCTGAAAGCTCTACTTCTCATTACAAGATGGCCACTCCATACCCAGGCCCATCAATATGTTTACCAACATTCCACCCACCTGATCGGAATCAACCCATCTCCTGTAGTTTCTGCCCAAGGACCATATTTTAACATGAATTTGGGGTGGGGGACATAAACACCCAGTCCATAACAACATTATAATTTCACTGAGATGCTTAGGAGAGCATTAATCCTTTATGTTAGAGACAGTTTAAATTTCTAGGGATCCATAAAGGCTTCTAAGGAAAAACACGACTATCTCTGTTAAATTCATTTGCTCTAACATTAAAAAGTAACATTCTTTTTATATTAAAATAAGACATACTATGAAACCAAAACAAATTTCTTCTAAATGTTAAGCTAAAATCAGAGACACCAAACAGAGTCGTAGTTGTGGCAAGCTGCATGAGACCACAATCAAACAAAAATCTATTGGGCCTCACTTAAGAGGCAGGCAGGATGAGAACTCTGGTCGCAGCTCCAAGGCAATGCCCCTCTGTCTCCAGAAGCCTGAGGTCTACCCAGGGTTCGGAAGGCTAAGAGTGTAAACATGACCCAAGAGAACAGCCAAGGAGCTACAGGAACCCAGAACAAGGGACCTCCAGTGTCCACCAAGGCAGGGGAGGTTTGGAAGGAAGTGGCTCTTCAGCAACACTCAGGAACTAATGAGCAAGCAGAGAAGGTGCAGGAAATCACACAGACCGGCGCACAAGAGAGTTCTAGGAGCTAAGAGAGCAGGGACTGCGCTGGCCGGGGACGGGGACGTAGGGCTTCCGGGGGAAGTACAAGCTCACTGGGCCGCCTGCGAGGGGTGCACAGCCCCATCCAACAGCACTCGCCAGATACCGGTTGAGTAAATGACTTGACACATATTACCTGGTGGGATAATCTACATTCAATAAAGAACGCTCAGCCCTGAAAGCCTCAGCTGGTAATCAGTAAGAAACAGAACTCAGAGTTGAGATAAACTGGAGTTAAAAAACATACATATGTCAAGGTTTTGATAATTTCATACATAAGTATTATATTTACATCATTTCTACCTTCTCATCTGCCCCTCCTGCTCTGCCCATGTCCCCTACTGCCTGTCAAAGGCCTGGCCTCTTCGTTATTGAGTATTTCAATTCTATCTTCACTTCAGATTGAGTTTGCTTCGAAAAGAATCTGAGAGATAGATGGAAGAAAAACTTGCAGGGTCTTCATTAAAAACACTTTTATAATCTATGCATAGACCGCCCCCCCCAGATGACTTAAGTTGAAAGACAAACTATGGTCTGATGGGAAAATATCCTTTCCTCATAAATTATCATATAAATTGAATGAAATTCTAATTGAAATAGCAATTTTTCACATCTCAGTATAAGTTAAAATAGTATTAAAGTTCATTTATAAAAGTAATTATGAAGATTAATCAGAGACATTCTTGAAAATGAAATGAAATATGAAGAACTAGCCCACTCTGATAGCTGAAATTATTTTAAATCTATAATAGCTAAACTAGTTTAGTACTGGGAAAGTAGATCAGGAAATAAGAATGAGGTTTCCATAAATGGAACCAGAGTATGTGAAATTGAGACCCTTTAAATGGGAGAAAAAGATGATTTGTCAGTTAACCATGTTGGGTCAATAGCTGATTAGAGTGGAAAGTTTACGTTGATGGCGACTTCACTCAGCTCACTAGCACGAATTCCAAGCAGATCAAAGACTTAAATGCAAACTATAAAAATAGAAAATGAGCCATGAAATTTCTAGAAATTCAGTCCCTAGCACTATAAAAGCAAGATTTTTCAAAGACTCATAAAAATTTGAGAACAATGAATGGCTAAGTTTTTGTTCCTGGAATAGGAAAGATCTTTTAAAAAATATTTAACATCCAGAAGTTTTAAAGTAAAAGATCAACATTTAACTATGTAAAATTTGTGACTGGAGGTTGCAGGCGGTACATCAGAGACCAAAAGAAAAGAGAGATGAAAACCTGGGAATTCTCCATGTGGCAGGAAAGGGGTTGGGTTGCTTTCCAAAAGTGCATGCAAATAAAAGAGAGAATCAAAAAAAAAAGAAAATCCAACAGGAAAAAACGGACATGCAGATAGATAGTCAGGTACTGAGCAGAAAACCAGAGAGAAGTCCGTCCGCTAGCACAAACAGAGGGAGAGACGCAAAGAGCAGCTAGACATGCTTCCATTTTAACAACCTACAGAGCTGAGGCCCTTCCTCAGTAAATGATGGAGGGAAGCACAATCAGACCCTGACTGAAGCCGAGGTGGTGCCTGGAGTCACTGCTAGAAGGACACTTACAAAGTTGATCAAATTTTAATGATATATCATTTTACATAACAGGAGAATTCTCCTATATAAATACGCTTACTGGTGTTGGTCAATAGATGTATACAAGTGTGTGCACTATACCACTGTTGATCGCTGTGAAAGAAGTAACCCACCAATTAGGGTTAGTTGCATAAAATAGGATGTTTCTTTTAGTGGGTTAATATTCAGCTGGGGAAAAGAAGGAAGCATTTTTGTGTGCAGAGAGAGGGAAAAGAAGTGTATAGGCTCATTCCTTTCCTGCTAATTTTATAGGAAACAGTAGACTGTGCACACTGGTTTAGACCTAGACAATTTTTCTAAAAATCATCAAAAATATCGCCAGGGACATTTGTAAAGAGATACCGAGTTGAGGGATGTCACTCGCATTTAATTCTATTCTTTGTTCTACTACTGGATACTTTCAAGTACAGAAGTTATTCCTTTATTTAAACACAATAACAGAGGGGGTGGAAGATCGCTCCGTGGGAAAAGCACGATCCGTGAAGTATGAGAGACACAGTTGAGACCTCAGTACCCAGGGTCCCATGTCAATGCTGGGTGGGCATGGCCTCCAACTCCACATGCCAGCACTTGAGATGCAGAACAGAGAATGCCCAGAGCAGGATGGCTAGCTAAACCTGTCGCATTGGAAAGCTCTGGCTTTTACAAGTGAAAGGCTCTGCCTCAGTGGATAAAGTAGAAAGCACCCGAGTCAAGTGAGGAAAACACTCAACTTCCAGCTCTATTCTCCACATACACACACATGACAGTCCGTATACATGCAGGCACAGAAGAGTCCGTATACACGCAAACACACAGACGAGTCCATATACATGCAAGCACACATACACACAAAGCCTAGACAGTGGAGTGACGAACTTCTTTTCTTTAAATGTCTGTAATTCAAAAAGTAAAGGCGGAGGGTGCTGGGGAGATGGGTTAGCGGCTAGGAGCAGTTGCTGCTCTTCCAGAGAGCCAGAGCTGAGTTCCTAGCACCACACTGGGCTGCTCAGAAATTCCTAGAGCTCCAGATCCAGGGGAGCCAATGCCCCTTTGGTCTCCAAGGGCACTACATACACATGAACATCCACATGCAAAGACACACACACACACACACACACACACACAAATAAAAAGTGGAGAGCAGGGGCTGGAGAGATGGCTTAGCCATTAAGAGCACTGGCTGCTCTTGCAGAGGACCAATTTGGTTCCCAAAACTCACATGGCAGCTGACAACCACCTGTAACTCCAGTTCCAGGGGATCTGATACACTTTTCTGACCTCATGGGCATTACACACATGGTACACTTACATACATGTGGACAAAACACACATGCACATACAATAAAAATAAATAAATAATCTTTTAAATTAGACAGTGATAAAAACGTTACCAAGAAGGTTTGTGACCAAGAAGAGTAAAACTGAAATGGTGTCCAGGGGACACGTTTAGGGTCCCGAGAGCAGGTATTTCGAGAGCAGGAGACTTTGTAACATCTTACAGATTCTCCTACTTGCCTCTCATAAGGACAGTGCCCCCACACACAACCAAATCAGAGATCCTGACTTCAGAGACCTAAAACAGGAAAGAAAATCATTCTTTAAAATAAATGTTGCTACAACTTGTGCAAGCATTTTCTCCCCATAGACAAAACTGAGACAATGACAAAACAGACACAGACCCCCCCCTCCCCCCGTAGACTGAGCTGTGTAGACTGAGATGGCTCAGACGATTCCACCTTCCTCCGTCCAGGTAAACTCCAGGGTCCTAACCATCACTGGCTTTGGGCTGGATGCCAAGTCACTGGGAATGTACTATCTGGTCCTGCCTGGGGCTTCTCCCCTCCATTACCTGCATCTCAGCCTCATCCTGTCCCTGACACTCCCTGAGAAGGCAATTCTGGCCAAATGATGGATACTGGGTTCAGATACCTGTTCTGTGCACTGTGTGGAGCAAGAGGAGGCAGAGTCTAGTTTAGAGATAGATGTGGAACATAATCAGGAAACACTGACAGAAAGGGGCCAGAGACAAATAATCCTGCTTCTTGAAACATACCTGTACCAAGTCTTCAATGGAAACCTCAGGTGAGTCAGGAAAGACTCTCCTAGTCCAAGACTGCAGAACTTCCAGAGATTTCCCAACATCAAAAAGGAAAGAAACAGCTTCATTGACACTTTCCTCCTTCCCTTCCATTTCCTTTTCTCCCTCTGGCTTTCCTTCCTCTCTGCTTTCCTTCCTCTCTGCTTTCCTATAGAGCACAACCGCTTCAAAGCCATGCAGAGCAGATAGAATTAGTTCTGACTCAGTGCATGGATCCCAAGTTCTGGTTTTTCAAGCTTCTAATCTGTGGAGTACAAGAAAAATATTTTCTTTACACACTTCTTTACCCTTCCAAAGGACGAAAACATCTGGATGCTTCCACTGGGTATCAAATACAGTCCGGAGCCCTTGACTGTACCCTAGACCAACTCTTGGATATTCTAATGTGTAATTTTTTTCCTGTTGCTATGGTTAAAATACCCTGTCAAGAGCAACCTTAGGGACAGAGGGCTTATGGCTCATAGTTTCGGGTTATATAGTCCATCACGGTGAGAAATCACAGTGGCAGGAGCCTGAGGAAGCTGGCCACATCGCATCCATATGCAGAAATGGAGTGATGAGTGAATGCATTGTGGGGTACGTCTTGTCCCTCCATCTTCTACAGTAAAGACTTCCCTGCCCAGGGATGGTCCTCCTTGCCATTAAGATGAGTCTTCCCACATGGACGATTTCTAAACATTCCCTCACAGGTGAGGCTCAAGACCCACTTCCCTGGGGGTGGAGCTGACAATTAACACTACTCATCAAACCTAACCTCTCTAAGCTTCAATTTTCTCCTTTGTAAAGCAGGATGGTGTGGGAGGAGTGGGAGATACTGAGACATCTGCTTACTAGTGTCTCTCAGTCCCTGGGGCAAAGGACAGAATGTTCAGAAGTGTCTGTGAAGATCTGCACTGTACCAGGCATCAGCTCATCCACTGGAAACATCATCATGAGTGAAGCAGAAGACATTCTACTTCCCGAAGAAGGAGCAGACAACAGATGAGAAAATAAATTGGATAATTTTAGAAAATGAGAGGTGCCGTGTTTAAGACACTACAAACTGGGATAACACTAGCGCATGTCCAGAGTGAAGAGAGGTGTGGGGACATCCGGAGGAGGTGGAGCCTTCATGCTTGGTGGAAGAGAGGAACCAGCTGCTTCCTGTCCCAGCAGGACTCCTGGCGATCGCTCAGCTGGGTTCTCAGACTCAACACACTGCAAACTATTTCCTAGAATTTCAGGGCTCCCAACCCAAATCCCAAGCCCATGATTGCATCCTAATGGACCCACACTCTGGGTCTTCACGCCCTTGGGAACCATCAGTGCATATGCAGGCAAGCCTAGCCATGGTCAAAGATGGTCAAAGAGGAGTGAAGGTAAACTGGCATGTGGGGAAGTCAATCCAGTGGGGAGACAGGAAACTCCGCACTCTAATCATCTACTTCTGATGGAGATTACTCTTCCTAACAAATGCATTGCTGAGATAGCAGTAACAATAAACACATTAATGTTTGCTTTGTACTCAGACATCATTCAGAGTGCACACATGTATGAACTTATTTAACTTCCATGATAACTCTGTGGACACATGTTGATATTAGCGCCCTTTTCCAGATGGAGAAAAAGAACAGTCCAGAGACTGCTCTGCTAATTGTGGAACGGCAGAGAGGGAGACAGGTTGTCTGAAATCAGCATTTCTTTTAATCATGACACTATAAGCTTTCATGCCCAATATTTGTTTACATTTATTTGTGGTTCCTTAGAGGTTCAGATTCAGTCTAACAGATAGGTGGTTGTGACAGGTTAAACAGGTTCTAGCGACGGGTAAGGATAGTTCAGATGAAGTGAGAACTGAGCATGCGTCACTGAACATTTAAAAATGCCTAAAACGCCTGGCGTGGTGGCACACGCTTTTAATCCCAGCACTCCTGAGGCAGAGACAGGCAGATCTCTGTGAGATCAAGGCCAGTCTGGACTACATATGGAGTTCCAGGCCATCTGGGGCTACAGGGAGACCCTGTTTCAAAAAAACAATGACAAAAAAAGATAAAATGGTCAATTTTAAATTACATATATTTTACCACTCAACAAAAAATAACATGACAAAAGAGGTAAAAGGGGTTTAAATTTCAAGTAAAACATAGAGGAATAACTTATTTCATCACTTAAACAATAATAACAATTATTATTGTTGTTGCTGTTGTTTGAGATGGGGTGTTGATATGCTACCAGGCTGATCTCAAATACCTGGTCTCAAATGATCCTCAGTCTCAGCCTTCCAAGAAGCTGAAGGCCCAGGTACACACCACTGCACTGTCTGCTGAACGCTTTATAAGATCAAACAGAAAATAGGAAGGATCTTCTCATGGTTGGAGAGAACTTGGACCTAGAAACTCCTTTGTGTAGAGAACTCTCTAAAACCTTTTCTCTTTCAGGCACCATGTGGATCTTTGTAGGCACATCACCTGAAGACTAAATAATCTTCTTATGCTACATTCCTTCTCTTCAGTCATCAGGCATGTGAGTTTATTGTTTCAATAAGCAGTTTTCTTGCATTATCCAAAGATGTAGGCTTTTTGGTGCTCCTATAAGTGACCCCAATAAACTCACCGTTCATCAAGCTGACCTTGGTGGGATCATTTCTTTGGCTGACTGTTGGTGTCCTCTCTGGGGCAAATGAACGTTTGTTCACGTCTCCCCAGGAAGAGCCACACACACCGTAGCCTCACCAGAATCCAAAGCCAAGCTCTGATTCTGCTGTGCTTCAAGGCCAGACAAGCACAGGTGAACACATGAAGGTGTGCACAACAAACACCAGCCTGACAGGTGAACACATGAAGGTGTGCACAACAAACACCAGCCTGACAGGTGAACACATGAAGGTGTGCACAACAAACACCAGCCTGACAGGTGAACACATGAAGGTGTGCACAACAAACACCAGCCTGACAGGTGAACACATGAAGGTGTGCACAACAAACACCAGCCTGACAGGTGAACACATGAAGGTGTCCACAACAAACACCAGCCTGACAGGTGAACACATGAAGGTGTGCACAACAAACACCAGCCTGACAGGTGAACACATGAAGGTGTGCACAACAAACACCAGCCTGACAGGTGAACACATGAAGATGTGCATAACAAACACCAACCTGATTTTTTGCTACAGTTTGAACCAGATCACATTATACAGCACTCAAGGAAGAAAATCAAAGTCTTCAAGTCCCTTCTGTGTGCTGGTATGAGCCTTTCTGTCTCATGTTTCTCTTGGGTTAGCGCCTAGAAGGCTGGAGGAGGCTCTGTATGGAGATTTCATCTCCATTGCTCCCAAATTCTCTGTCTTGTTTTCAGGGTAAATCACCTCTCCCCTTCCCCACATCACTCTGAACTTTCTAGAAAGCTCTCTTCCTTTCCTTTGTTTAACCCTATGTGTTGGGTGCCTCTGGTTCTCACCCCTCGGCAGGGGCCCCTCAGAGTAGACAGGCCTGGGTAGATACTGGCTCTTAGACACTCACAGGCCTCATATTCTGATCTCTGAGCCTGTCTGGCTAGGAATAAATAGGGAGAGAATCTAAAAGTGTAATTCACGGTATCCTGGCTCCTCCCTAACTATGCACTATAAATATATCCTATTCACCATCTTACTAAATTCATACAGTAGATGTTACTAGCCCTGTTTTAAAATGAAGAAAGAATCTCAAAGGAATATCCAGCCTGAAGTGACCCAGCAAGCACGTGCAGAACTCTATAGACTGCTGAAGCCTGTGCCCTTAGCAAGCTAACTTCTTAACCCTTCAGCAGAAGTCCTGCCTCGCCCCCATGAGTACATTGGTCTGATTGACTTCTGCAAGCCTTCAAAAGTCTCTGACTTGAATGAATAAAGGTCTAATGTTGGAGTTTGTGGCAGGGAGAAGAACTCGAGTCCATACAGCCCTTACCTAATTAGGAGGCCTTTCCTAAGATGCTTGGCTTCGGGCTTTCTGAGCTACAGTACATGCTGGAGAGTGCTGGAGAAGAGATGAAGAAGTTTCAGCTATGCGGGGAAGACACGTGACTCAGAAGAGCTAAAAGAAACTTGAAGAACAGCTAAAAACAAAGACAGACAACTGTACTCTGCCCAATTCCTAATGTACTACAATCTTATCCTGGGGGTGTGGTACTGCTGTAAGGAGAGCCACAGAAATCAATGGAGAGTTCAGAAAGAAACACCTATGTCTGCAGTCAATTGATTTAAATTTTTATTTTATTTTATTGTAATCTTTATGTGTTTGTTTGAGTGTTTTGTTTGCATGCATGGAAGTATAGCCATGCATGCAATGCCCACAGAGGCCAGAAAATGGTATCAGAATTCCTGGCACTGGAGCTACCTGAACAGTTGTTAGCTGCCATATGGGGGCTGGGAATGGAACCAGGGTCCTGCGAGAGCAGCCGGTGCTCTTAACGGGTAAGCCATCACTCTAGCCCCCACCCCTTTCTAAAAAGACTGGTTTTGACTTGTAGTCAATTGATTTTTGACAAGGACACCAACACATCTAAATGTGGGTGTGCTGGTTAATTGTCACTGTCACTTTGACTGGATTTGGAATCAACTGGGAGACACGGGTCTGGGTGTATCTATGAAGGCATTTTCACAGTGGGGAGCTGAGAAGAGAAAACCCACTCTGAATGTGGAATGAAAAGGAGAAAGTGAGCACACCAGCCGTCACCTCTCTCTGCTCCCTGACTGTGGATGCCATGTGACCAGCTCCTGCCACCATGCCTTCCCCCCCAAGCATGAGAAAAAATAATGCAGGAACCACAGTTGTTCTGGGGCAAATGAGTATCCATATACAAAAGAATGAAGTCTATCCGTACCTCACACCATATATAAACATTAACCCCAAATAGATCCATGACAGAAATGTAGAACTAAGTCTATAAAACAAAGAAATGTAAGAATCTATCAAGAAATTGAAAGGGAGAGAGGGTCTTAATAGGATTGAGATGTATTCTATGAACCAGGTGTGGTGACACGCACCTTTAATCCCGGCGCTGGGGAGGCAGAAGTAGGAGGCTGTCTGTGTGTTCGAGGCCAGCCTGGTCTACATAGTGAGTTCTAGGCCAGCCTGGTCTACATAGTGAGTTCCAGGCCAGCTGGGACTACAGAGAGACTCTCTCAAAAAAGACAAAAAAGAAAAAAGAGAGAGAGAAATGTATTGTATGAAATGCCCAAAAATTTAATTAAAAAATATATATGTATATAAAGGAAATTAAAAGACCAGCTCAAAGAATAAGAGACAATATTGAGACATCAAAATACCTGATTAGTGTCTATTATATAGAATATATAAAGTATTCCTAAACTCATCAATAAATGGACAAATAGTTCAACTTTAAAATGAGCGAAGAGTTTGAATGGGTATTTCTTCAACAAAGATGTGTGACCAAAAGTCATTAGGTAAATATAAAACCAATACTGCAGTGAGCTTATTACAGTGAGATAACATTTCACATGTGGCTATAACACAAAAAGTAGAAAGTAGGTGTTGTCACTTTGGAAAACAGTCCAGCAGTTCCTTGCAAAGGTTAACAATAGAGTAGCTCTATAACTCAGCAATTCGTTCCTAAATTTATGTGTTAGAGAAATGAAAAATGTTCCAATAACAATGTATACACAAATATTTACAGCATTTATAATTCATAATAGCCAAAAGGCACAAACAGCCCAATATACATCAACTTGTAAGAAATACTAGTCTTTCCTTTCAACCCCTATAAAATTTGGAACTTGGTTTATGTCAAGGAATTCTAATCTTTTACTCCCACCAGATCCTATTAGACTTTTGTTTAAGGAAAGGCACTGAGGCATTCCTGAGCCTGATGGCCTGGGGTGGTACAGTTCCTCTCCTTTTTAAACTGGCCAACCAAGAAAGACTGTGAGGTTGGATTCCAGTCAATGGGGAAAAGACACAGTCTTCTCACATTAGGGATCAAAGCCCCCCAAGCTTCTGGGTCCCTTGCTGGATCTGACTGACCACACAAGCCACCCTTTTGCAAAAGTGAAATCTGCCTTGCTGAGTTACTTTCATTTTGTCTATGTGTTCTTTCTGAAGTATTGATGGGGTCCTTGGACCTTGGATTTTATTTCTAACAATCTGATGACTGAGTAAACATGATGTAGTGTGTGTACCTCTGAATATTGTTCAGCCACAAAGAGGAATAAAATACTGACACACCCTATAACATTTAAGGCCCCTGTAAGCATCACAGTGAAGAAGCATGGTGTAAGAGACCACATAACTAAATTACTTGATGCATATAAAATGTGTAGGAAGGACGAAAACTAGGAAGATAACTGCCAGAGGCTGGGGCAGAGGAGAAGGTGGAAGCACTGCTATTAGATAAGGGTCTTCTGTGATGAAGATGCTTTGAAAGTATGTATCGATGATGTTTTCCAACTCCAGAAGAGAACACTGAATTATACATCTTAAAAAATGGTGTTTCATAGTAGATGAATTATGTCTGAATAAAAGGTTAGTAAAAACAGTTTCTACTCACTATTAAAGAGAGAGAGAGGTTTGTCTAGTTTTATTCTTTGCTTAAATTTATGCCTTGTGGGGCATAACCACACAGTGACTAAGCCAGCAATGGTATTGTGTGCTCGGAAATTCAAGGAAACATTGTTTCCAGGGAACTCAATTGTCTTAGAGTGCCCCCAGAAACAGACCCGGACCAGCATACAAGTGCAAATGGAATCTGTTTGGGAGGTGGAGGAACAGCAGGAAACAGGGACGTGAGTCAGAGGAGGAAGGCAGCCAACATGGTACACATCACCAAATGGGCACCACCGAAGGCCGGTGGAGCCAGGGGAACAGGCTCTTCAGAGAGCCCTCACCTCCAGGGCAAGAAAATGGGCTGTGTCCACTCCAGCTCCAGCTGCGATCCCATTGGTTGAGGGTTAGCTCCTCCAGCAACACAAGCCCGGGAGAAGGCGGTTGCTGGGAGTTGGAAGTCAGGCAGCCTTGGACTGAAAAGGAAAGACCCCAGAGAACTATGAGAGGAAACCTGATAGCTAGTATCAGCTCATGAGAACCACCTGCAGGTGGTCGGTGGTCATAGATTCTGAAAAAAGATTGAGATTCAAGTTTTCATGTCACCATTAGGGACTAGCTGCTAAATTTGCTAATACTGACTTCTTTATATTCAAAGTAGAGGAGAGAGTAAACGTCCACAAGTTGAGCCAAAGGGGACAGTGGGAACCCTGGATTTGTCCCAGGTGGTCTGAAGTGGGAGGGGCCTGAAGCTGGCTTCTGGGGTGAGTAGAGAGTTCTGTAGAAGATTGCACTCTTTCACCTGGATCTGCACTAATTCCAGGTCCAGAAATACTGATACAGGGGAAACTGGGGTGGGTCCCCTTGGGGTTCTTAGTTGCATAGTAAAATAATTTAAGAATGGCCTCAGGAACTCGAGATATGGCTCTGGTTAAGAGCACTGGCTGCTCTTGCAGAGGATCCAGGTTCAGTTCCCAGCACTCACACAGCAGCTAGCAACCATCTGTAACTCCAGCTTCGCCCTCTTCTGACCTCTGTGGGCACTACACAACATGGGTGCATTTACACACACATGGGCAAAACACTCATACATATCAAATAAAAGTTTTAAAAAGAATGAACTCAAATGGAAGCTCAAGGACAGCTTTATTAGAGTTTATAAGAAAAACCCCAGAGCAGGCAAGCTGTAAATCTCAGCTGCTGCCTGGAGGAGGAGAGTGGAAGAGAGAAGAAAAAAAACAATCCATGCCGGCATGGAGGAGGGACATGGGGCAAATGAGCACTGGGAGCTTTAGAGAAAGAGTAAGGAAAACCATAATATTGGGGAAGCCCAAAGGGTTAGGGAAGCCATGCTTAGAAAAGATAGAAAGAAGGAAAGGTGAGGCTAAGTTTTGCTGTGGAACGTAGAAGT
Organism: Eospalax fontanierii; assembly: GCA_035773235.1. Classification (NCBI taxonomy): domain Eukaryota; kingdom Metazoa; phylum Chordata; class Mammalia; order Rodentia; family Spalacidae; genus Eospalax; species Eospalax fontanierii. The sequence continues at coordinate 6,623,489 of CM069540.1, forward strand.
GTGCACAGACTTACGAAGCTACGTTGCTACAGGTAAGCTACTGTATTGGGGCAGGGACTTGAAGAAGGAGAAGTACATCATCTCATTAAAGGCATCATTATCACAACTACCTCTTTGCATGGCTAAGGTGAACTGCCTTCCTATGGGTGGCTCTTTGGTGACTACTCTGGCCCAACTGGAATGTCAGGTGGCCATCCAGACCAGACATTCTAATCTCTTGGCCAGGAGTTTTCTCTGGGGGGGAGAGGGGAGCCTTTATTGTCCCTCAACCAATACATACAGAGCAGCCACATAGGGGCTTGATTAGTCTTCCTGGGGAATTCGTCCCCTGGCCATCCATGACCCTCTCTATGCCTTATAGTTTTCCTTGCTTTGAATTCTGATTTTCTAAAATGAATATACCTACTCCAGACTTTCTGGGTTTGTCTGTCCCATTCCTTTGTTCATTTCATGCCTATCTGTGTCTTTTAATTCAAAAGTGAGGTTCCTGCTGACAGCATAGAGTTAGTTAGGTGTTATTTTGTATCCACTCTGAGAATCTCTGGCTTTTTATTTTGCATTTAGATTAATGACATTTAAAGTGATTATTGACATAGCTGAATTAATCATTACCATGTTTCTGTTTTCTATTATTGCCTTTTATTTTTTTTTTGACCCCTTTTCTGACATCTCTGGTTTTAATTGAGCATTTTATATATGATTCCATTTTCTCCCATCTTAGCATATTAATCATACTTTCAAGTATATATAATAACCAGACACAGAGGCACACGCCTGTCATCCCAGTTACTCAGAGGCTGAAACAAGAGGAACATCTGAGCCGGGAGTCCTTCTCTGTTACTGCAGAGACTGCTTCATTTCATGGCACTGCTGAATGGCGCCTCAGCCCCAGCACCTTCACTTGCCATTGCCTTGAGTCCTTCCCAGGTCAGACTTCAGCGGCTCTGTGAAGAGGAGGAGGGTGCTATTGCCTCAGGATGCAGGTCCCCCATGGGGGCTCTGCCTTAGGGCTCCCTGGATTACCGTCCCTCACAGTAACGCATTTGGACAAGGTCCTGGAGTGAAGCCATCGTGCTGGGTAGGTAAAGTTCACAGGTGCAGCTACAAAACCATTCTGTCTTCAAGGAGAATTCTCTCTCAGGCCTCAGGGCTCCTCGGCTCATCAGACCACCAAAGTGGAAAGGAACAAGGCTCAGCCCACTAGAGTTGTCTACTTCTTGTCCAGATACCAGCTTGGTCTGGGATTTCGAAGGGTGGAGATTCAGGCAACATTGTTAAGGCCCTGGTAGATCTTCAGGGACCAACCCTGAGGCTGCAGCCACTTGGCCTGCATTTGGACGGAGCTGGAAGCCGCTGTGAGTCTGCATTCATTCCCCCATCCAGGTCCACATCTGGGACACCTGCCTCAGGTCAGACATCACGCGTTTCTTCCGTGGGAGCAGGGCTAGGAACTCCATCTCCCTGTTCGGGTTCTTTCCTTTCCTCCTCTGCTTTCTGCGGGGCCTTACCCATGTCCCGCAGAGGCACGTTCTTTTTCAAGCACTCCATGACTTGTTCCTGGGGATTCGATTCAAAACACTCAAAAGGGTCAAAGTGGTAAATGCCTTCTGCATCTACACTGGGTGGACAATTCCATACCCCAAAATTATTTGGTTCCTCCAAGCAAAACATCCAACACCGCCTAAGAGACATATGCTTGCAGAAAATTCTATTTCTGCTCAACAAAACTCAATGCCATTGTTTCCAATATATTCACTTAATATTTTTATCTTAACTATTACAAGGGGTGAAGAGGCGGGCCCCAAAGTTAAGGCACTAGTAGAGCTCCGGGGAACAATCAGGGCCCACAGTAGTCAGAGAATTAATTTGATTCTTTGCTCTATTCCAGGAGACTTAAATCAGAGCCTTCCCATCCCTCCCTTTCTCAGTCTTTCTTTATCTCCCAGTGCCTTTGTAGAGGCAAAAATGGTACCCATGTCTGCTCTCTCCTGCCCTGTCAAATTTTATTTCTGAGAAATGTTTAAATTAGCAGTTGGCTGAAATGTATACCCAACTTTTCTTCTCCTGGCAGAAATGAGGAGGGCCCTTCATTGAAGGTATTCCAGGGACCAGAACATGGATGTGGGGAGAATGCTGGAGCATGTGAGTCCTGTAGCCCTCTCTGGCATCCGTCTCTGGTAAGCGGAAGTTAGGCAACGGCTTTTCCTTTCCATGCAGCTTGTAGTAGAAAGAGCACAGACCCCTTCTCGTCCATCTCTGTCCTCGTCTGGTAGCTGAGAGCTCACCACAGAGGTGGCTGAAGAATATTCCATGTCATTGGGATCACGGTCAACAGAAGACAATCTCAGTTCAAATTCTGCCTCTACTGCTGGATGTGTGACCTTAAGAAAATCATGGAATCTATCCGCGACTCCATTCCTGGATGTACGATCTAGATAACGGTACTGCCCTCCAGGAGCTACTGGAACGTGTAGAAACGAAGTCAGTGTATACATTAGTGGCTGCCAGTAAACAGTGTGCAGACTTCATCGCCTACTGCACGGTCCCATCACTGACGCTGGGCTTCTGAGTCATCACTGTGCTCTTTTGGCTCAAGAAATGGAGCCCCCCACTAAGGAACACCCCAAGTTCACACTACGGAACTCCAACCTTCAAAGGTACTCTTCTTCGCCGTCTGTTGGAGCCATCCAGGCAGAGATGAACTGGGGCTTAGACAGTCCAGGGTCATGTTCAAAGCCTGTTTCTCCCCCAGTGCTCCCCGCCCTGTACCTGGTAAATTACCATCCTTTTTGAGTTGTTCTTACATGCTCTGGCTAATGTTTCACCTCTTGCATGTCCAATGCTACTTTCCAGATGTGCAATGCAGTCTCAAGTTCTCCTGCACTCTTTCTTCCAAGAGGGCAACACAGCGGACGGTGCCGGCTGAGGGTTCCAGGTACCTCCTTCCACAAATGTCACTCTGCCTGCTCGTGCCTCCTCCGGTGGGAATGTGAGGCTGAAGAAGAGTCCCCGAGAAGCAGGGACTGTTCTGTAGCTGCCTAGCTGGTAACAGGAGTCTCTCTCTGCCCCTGATGCGCTGCAGACAGAGCCACTTCTATCTGAGCCCCAGCTCTGTCATAGCAGGATGTGCAGGTCCTGAGGCAGAACTTCCATCTCTCCGACTTGCCACCATAGCCTCATCTATGCATCACAGAAACAGCAATCACAAAAACGTGCCAAAACGAGAGCATGAGGAGGAAGGGCTGGCAGATCCCAGGAGAGCTGGCCTCACAGGGCCAAATGCAGTTAATCTCACCGGGAAGACAGGAGAGTCAGGACAAAGACCCTTGGGAAGTGGTCAGGAGAGCGTGATGCTGGTACCCCACTACAATTCCACACCCGGTCCCCAGCATCTGGGGTCACCTTGGAAGATTTCATAACCTGAAAGTTGGCAGACAAGTGGACACATCATAGTCTCAGTGGGGGTGAAAGCCATGCACACAGGCAAAAAGGTCCCCAGTGAGCTAGGGCGCTGTCTCATCCCCTAGGGTGGCAGGATTTAGGATAGCCAGATTTAACAAAAACAAAACCCCCCACAACACCTGAAATCTCAATTTCAGATAATAATGCAGACTGTTTAGTTTAACTACCTCTTATGTGATACAGGGCACACTTCTACAAAATTGTTATTTATCTGAAATTCAAGTTTTACTGGGCAGCATGCATTTAGCTAGAACTCTCCCACCCTCAAACAGGAAAGTGACATTTTAAAATATCATTCTAAAAAAGTACACGTAGTGTCAAAAATATAGAAAGTATGGAAAATAAAAATAAAACTCAGGCAGAATTTTGCCCCCAGACTTAACCAGTGTTAACATCTGCTCCTCGCCAGACAGTTCTCTCTCTGTGTCTATCTGTCTTTGTATCTTTCTCTCTCTCTCTCTCTCTTTCTTTCTCTCTCTCTGATTTACTAGGAATCATATGGAACTGGAGAGATGGCTCTGTGGTTAAGAACAAATACTGCTGATCCAGAGGACCCAAGTTTGATTCCTAGCACCACATCAGGCACCTCACATCAGGTACCAAGGGACTCTGGTATCCTCTTCAGGCCTCCATAGACATCCGTACTCACATGCACAGCCCCCCGCCCCGCCCGCAACACAATTGTTTTTAAATCTTTTTTTAAGAAAATAAGAATCATATGTTTAAATTTTTGAACTATGAACCAGATATGGTGGCACACACCTTTAATCCCAGCACTTGGTAGTCAGAGGCAGGCAGATCTCCATGAACTTGAGGCCAGAGGCCAGCCTGGTCTACATAGGGAGTTCCAGGCCAGCTGGGGCTACAGGAAGATCCTGTTTCAAAAAGACAAAAATAATGTGAACTATAACAAACATGGTTTTATATTTTCCTCTATGACATCATACATATAAGAAAATATATTCTGTATATAAGGAACTATAATAACACTAAACATCTACTAAACATCTAAAAAGTGATGTCCTGTGTTTCACAATCATTATCCATATTTAATGTTTTATATATTGTTATGTCTTTTTCATTTGTTTTTAAGAGACAGGGTCTTACTATATAGCCCTGGTTGACCTGGAATTCACTATGTAGACCAGGCTGGCCTCAAACTCACAGAGATCTGCCTGCCTCTGCCTCCTCTGTGCTGGTATTAAAGGTGTGTGCCACCACACCCGGCCTTAAAGACCCACTGTCAGCAGATGTTCCCAGGGCTGACCATGCTCACTCTTCAGCTACTGCAGGCATGTGGGGACTGAGAAGAACTTGACACCTCCATCTTTCGCAGATGGCAATGGCTATCAGGGTGCTTGATGTGATGGACACTCGGCACCACTCCAGACCCATCTGAGGGTTCATGACATCCTGTGGATGAAGTGAGTGAGGGCAACACTGAACCTTTCCAGGCCTGTGGGCACCTGAGCCCAGACACGATCCCCACTCTCGTCTCACAGGCTCTGCGGTAGGAAGCAAGGCTGTCCAGATTTCAGCAAGTAGTCACAGCCGGGCATTCTGGCCTCTGCTGTTGAACATGACAGAGTGGTTTTACTTTAAGTTCCAACAATACTTAGGATCCATTTTGGAGCCAGCCCCATTGGAGGGGCTCTGCACCCAGAAATGAGCAAGCCAGAATTGCATACATATGAAATGACATTTGTGTGCAGCAGATAACGGTAGGGAGCGACGGATGACGAGGGGCAAATAAATGAACTTGACAGTCTCATGAAAGAGACCTGAAACTATTGCAGCCACACAGCTTACTGTGCATAATGTGCTCCAACTCCTAGACTTTTGTCATTAACATGATTAGACTGCCCCATGAAATTCTAGCCCTTAAAAAGATAAAGCTGCAGGGGCTGGAGAGATGGCTCAGTGGTTAAGAGCACTGGCTGCTCTGGTAGAGGACCCTAATAGAGGGTTCGGTTCTTAGCACCCAGATGGCCGCTAACAACCATCCAGTAACAGGAGACCTGACATGATCTACTAACCTCCATAGTCATTGCATGACATGGGTATACTTATATGCATGCAGGCAATACACTCATACACACCAAATAAAATAGAAATAATACATAAAATAGTTTTTAAAAGATAAAGTTGCAAATAATGGTGCTCTGCTGGCAAGGACTTCCAGAACACCTTTGTCCTTTGTCTCCACATAGACTTTCCCCTGACTGTCCGTAGGTAGTCAGCTCCTTGTCAGAACCGTCCCCCGAGCCTGGATGTTCTTCAAGGCCCACTTCTATGTTCATTCCCTTCTGAAACTGTGGTTATGCTTTGAATGGGAAATGCCCCGTAGAGACTCAGGCATTGAGCACCTGTTCCCAAGCTGGCAGTGCATTTTGAGAAGCTTAGGGAGCCTCAAAGAGGCGGGCCTTTGCTGGAGGAAGTCATCACTAAGGGTGGGCTTTGAGGCTTTAGTGCCTGGACCCACTTTGAGTCTACTCTTTCTGACTGCAAATGTACTACGACTGCAGAATGCCTGCCCCCTCCAAACTGTAAACCATTGTGAACACTCCCTCCCCTAAATAACCTCTTGTCAGGTATTTGGTCACAGCAATGAGAAAGGTAATGAACACATTGCCATATCACAAGCTCTGCAATTCCAGTTAACTTCCACGAAGCCAAAAGATCCATGTGAAACTGAACCTTCAAAGTCTTATCAGTATCTTTCTCTTGACCTCCTCCTCCTGAGACACTTCTACAGTTCCACCACCTACCATGCTGAGCAGTAAACTTGACTTTGTGCAATCAGCTTTGTATACAGCGGCCTATGTGAGTGGTGTGAAGCAAGAGGAGCCCGGCCATTGGACCCCTAGTGATAGGGTCGGGGTGGTTCCACTTCCTATTGAATGACACTCATCTACGGAGATGGCCGCCTCTCTGAAGTGGTAACATTTGAATTGAGACCAGGATAAAAACCTGGAGCCAAGATTTTGCTGTATCCTGGGGACAGGGCCCGGCTGTGAGAGTAAAGGAAAGAACTGAGCTCTGCAAACTGTCCATGACATCCATACACACTCTGGGTCACATGACCATGCACACACACACACACACACACACGCAAGAAATCAGTGTAATTTAAACATCAGACCCTGAGTCACCAGAAGAAAGACAGAACGTAAATCTGAGGGAAGGAGGTGGGAGTACAGAGGCCCAAGGATGCTGCCCACTGCAGCCCACCCGAGGAACCAGATGTTATGTTGAGGGTGTTATGCTCTCCAATGAAGAAACACTCACTGATAGCTTTCATTGTCAACTTGACACACCAGGGTGGAGGAGGTCTCAAGTGGAGAATTGCCTTCATTGGACGGCCTTCGGCCATGTTTGTGGAGTATTTTCTTGATTGTTGAGTAATATGGGAAGGTGCAGCCCACGGTGGGTGGTGCCACCCCTGGGAAATTTGTTTTATAATTTATGTCCTAGTGTGCTTCTCCATTGCTGTGACAAAACGCTCTGACCAATATCACCTTGGGGAGGAAAGGGTTTATTTTACCTTTTATGTCCGGGGTCACACAGTTCATCGGGGATCCCGAGATAGGAACACAGGGCAGGAACCTGGAGGCAGGAGCTGAAGCACAGGCCACGGTGGAACGTTGTTTACTGTCTTGGGGAGTTCATTGGGGAGCCTGAGGTAGGAACTCAGGGCAGGAACCTGGAGGCAGGAGCTGAAGCACAGGCCAAGGAGGAACGTTGTTTACTGTCTTGCTCCCCTGGCCTGTGCTCAGCCTACTTTCTTACGCAATACACAACAACCTGCGCAGGAGTGGCACCACCCACAGGGGGCTGGGCCCGCCCACATTATTCAACAATCAAGAAAATACCCCACAGACATGTTCACAGGCCAGTCCAATGAAGGCAGTTCCCCAGTTGAGGCTCCCTCAACCTAGCTGTGTCAAATTGACACTAAAGCTATTGTATAAGAAAGCAGGCTGAGTGTGGGCAGTGGGGGCGGGGGGGAGGGGCGGGGGGCGGGGGGAGGGGAGGGGGCGGGGCGGGGGAGGGGAGGGAGAGGGGCGGGAGGGCGCGGGGAGGGGGGCAAGCCAGTAAGCTGCGTTGCTGCATGGCCTGTGCTTCAGTTCCTGCCTCTAGGTTCCTGCCCTGAGTTCTAGCCTTGTACTCCCTAAATGATCATCTGTGACCCGGGATATGTGAACCAAATAAACCCTCTCCTCCCCAAGTTGATATTGGTCAGTGTTTTGTCACAGTGATTAAAAGCAAACTAGAACATTTGCCTGGCATTTGTGGCTATCAACTGTGGCTGGGGATTCAGCCTTCCCTCTGAAAGACGGATCAAGCAGCCAGCACAGAGAAACAGAAGCCTGTTCTCCATCCATCACAGAAAGGTATGGATGGTGCCTACCTCACACAGCTGGAACCAACAGCCACGTCTTGTCATGACTCTGGCTTCTACACCTCCAGGTGTGTTGTCTGCCTTCTGATGCTTGGGTCTTGGAGCTGCACAGGACACAGCAGCAGCCCCAGGCTGTGGGGTGCCCAGAGAAGCCTTCTGTGTTGTCTAGCTGCCTGAGCGCCAAACCATCACCTGGCAGAATCAGTACCCAGTAAATCTCAAAGCACATCGTCCTCTTCTTAGTTATCTTCTAACCATCTCCAAAATGTTTTGAGGCTGTGAACATAGCTATGTACTTCATTGAGAAATAAAACAAATGATGAGATTCCATTAAGACAATGTGAACAAAGCCCAGGGTTCAAGCTGGGGCGTTAAAAAGCTCAATGAATAGTTTTGAGTTAAGGCAAATTACAAAGTCTTCAACCACCCAACGAAAGCACAATAGAGAAAAAAAAAAATTAAGAGCAAGAAGCCAGTGGCTCAGGAAAACCTAGCTCATTTTAGTGCTGGATCAAAGACGTTGCTTTTAATAGTCCTCATAAAAGGGTTTTCTGTAAGATAGTAAATAACAACATCCCTAAAATAAATACAGTCATGGGTTTTGAGTGGCTATTTCTTTAAATGTCTCTCATGGGAGCATTATCCAGGCCTGTGTGAGCCTAATTCCTTCAAGGTGACTGGGTTGGGGAGGAGTGGCTGAAGCTGCCCTGCTGCCTTGCTGCTTGCTGGTGATGGATGTTTACAATAGCAGAGGGACCAAGAGAGACACTGGGCAGGAAGAGGTTAGCAGGCATCGGTGATGCTTGGCATCCTGGAGGCAGGTGCAGACTTGTCTCTTACGCACCTTCGGAAAGAAGGGACTTGGAAGAACCTCCTGATACCCTGCTTGGAGCAACCCCAGATCCCCCATGGGGGTTGGGGCTCACAGAGGAGGGATTTGAGTAGGGAGACTCTTCATGAAGGGCTACAGTAAACACTTCGTATTTTAAATCCTAGAAGAAAGAATCCCTTGGCAGACAGGTTTCCAAATATGTGCAGTCTCTGGGGGAGTCATCCAAGTCCTGTCTGCAGCTCCATTTGGGGTCCTCCATTTCCTGGTTCCACAACAGCACCGCAAAATCCTACCCCTGACTGATGGTTGACATAGGAGGTGACAGACAAGGAAATGACTTCCTTTGGCTGCCTGTGTCCCAATTTACAGCTCCTCTGAAGTTACCAAGGAGGAAAGACCTTACTGCTATTGTCTCATTCCTGGGCCCCCGCCAGTTCTTCCTGAAGAGGCTTGAAAGAAAACCAGAGAGAATTCAATGCAAGTTAACATCTTTTTCACCATCATCATCATCATCATCATCATCATCATTATTAAAGGGTTTTGACTGTTGTTTAAATTCCTTGGATTTTATTTAAATCTGTGTGTGTAGACATAGCCTGTACTATGTTCTAATGATGTCAAACATGTTACATGAGAGATTTGCCTCTTGCTAAGTTGGGTGCACTGGTTGGGTGTGGACCTTGTTCTTAGATGGGAGAGTGGAGCCCCATTAAGGCTTAGGTGTCTCATCCTCAAAGCCACACGAAGTTGTTCCTGAGTCCCCAGTTTCTTAATATCTACTTGATAGTAGTTGACGGTGGAAATCAGCCTTCTCTCGATCAGAAGGGACTGTTTCCTGACACTTGTCTAAGTGCAAACTTTGATCCTGTGTCCTTCCAGCCAGCAAATTCCTCAACTAGAATTGCTTTCAATGCAAGAGTTCCTTGCTCTGCTTTACTCCAGACAGCTGACATCGGTTGTGACTTTAATGAGGTACAGAGTCAGCTATCCTGTTCTTGATAGCTTTGAGTGGGATGATGTTGAGCCTAGACACTGGCTGCAGAAGCCTCTTAACTCTTAATTTTTCCTTTCCACTTTTATGCCAACAAGATGCTCTTAGACTGAGGAATCAGTCAATCCACTATTTCTGCTTTGGCCAATAAATGCTTTTCCACAGATCTCTGGTGGAAATACTCCCAGTTTGTGCTCTTCATCAAACACCTCAGAAATCAACCAGGAAGCGCAGGAGGTTGTCTAGTCTCCAGTCTACAGGGCTGCCCCAGAAGTCTCTTTTCTTTCTAAATCATAGAAGCTGGTGTCTCTCTTTTCCATTCAGCATCACTAACATGTCTGTCCTGTGAGCGCTCACACAGAACTGAGGGTTGAGGAGACACGTCAGCAGGGTAGAGCCGGGAACATCCAGAAGGGCAGACCACAGGCTGTACACTCTGGTGAAGGAAGTGAGGCAAGAAAGGAATCCATAAATTCTCAGACAATAAGGTCAAGGAAACAAACTCCTGGGATCATGGGGTGGTGGTAGAACTGAGTTGTCTGGTGATAGGGTCAGATCTGAATTGATACAGACCTGTACTGGAAGCCAACAATATGCACTGCTTGAGGCACTCCACAGAGCCACTTCCTCCACTAGGTACATAATCTTTTACAGAATACACTTTGACTTCCTATTGAGCTGGATAGCTTTGGTTGTCAACTTGACCCAACTGGGTTGAGGGAGCCTCTTCTGGAGAACTGCCTCCATTGGACTGGCCAGTGGCCATGTCTGTGGGGTATTTTCTTAATTGTTGAGGGATGTGGGAGGTGCCACCCCTGGGCAGGTCATTCTGTATTGTATAAGAAAACAGGCTGAGCATGGGTCAGGGGAGCAAGCCAGTAAGCAGCGTTCCTCCATGGCCTGTAATTCATGAATCTCCTGCCTCCAGGTTCCTGCCCTGAGTTCCTGCCTTGGCCTCCCTCTGCGATGCACTGTGACCGGGAGATGTGAGCCAAATAAACCCTTTTCTCCCGGAGTTGGTATTGCTCAGAGTGTTTTGTCACAGCGATTGAAAGCAGCCTAGAACATCTACTATGTACATATTTGTTTTAAGAGGAAGAGCATGAGTGTGGAGGAGGTGAGACACAACACCTGTAAGGCTGACCATGAAGAACAGTCGCTAGGCAAATGCCTGGTGAAGGCCAGTCTGTGAATGAAGGAGTTGAAGAGCCACAAAGGAGTCTGGAAGAAATAGTTACAGACATGTTTTTTTCTTACCATGTGTGTGTGTGAACATAAGTCCAAGGCACTGTGTGTGTGTCTATGTCAGACAAGAACTCTGTGGAATCGGTGCTTTCCTTCCATCTCTACTTGGGTTCCAGGGATTGAACTCAGGCCGTCAGGCTTTGGGGGCAAGTGCCACCAGCTGATGCCATTCCACCGGCCCTATAAGCTCTGTTCTTACTGCCAAGAAAATATACAGATATCTGTAGTGGAATCAAGAAGATGGACACATGCAAACGGATCCATGTCGCAAGTGTGGAAGACATCAAGGCGCTTTCAAGGATTTCAGCTTCCGTGGTTGGAACCTTCTAGCAGTTATGATCTTCTCTGAAGGAAGTGGGCTGCTCTCTGATGCTTGTCTGTGTGCAAACTCTGCTCCCTGCATTCTTTCAGCCAGCAAGTTCGCCAACTATGACTATGTCCAATACATGAGCTCACGTCTCTGCACTTACTCCAAAGGGTCGGCATTGATTTGTGATGTTAATGAAGTAAGTACCAACTGCCGTGCGCATGAGCTGTTACCTCAGCATTGATTATAGCCTTAATTGACAATCACTTGAATAGGCTGGGCTACACTGAGCTTTTATTAATTTTCCATTGTGATGTTCATTACTAAACTTCATTACGGTTGTAGAGCAGTGTAAACTCCTCAGTGTGGTTAACTGAAGTGGAAAATTCCACTGGCCATTTCCCCAAACCTATTTATCCTGGAAAATAAAGAATTTTGTATTATTAAATTTGATATCAGGATTCTAAGCCTCAACTCTGTCGGAAGAGAATCGTGACTTTGGCTGTGAAAATAAATAGAATTTGTTAAATTATTTTTCCTTGGTTGTTATTTCAGAGGACATGTGGAACCTGGAGGCTGCTTTACTCTTTTTCCCTAGAGAAGGAGTACGATCCATGCTACTGAGAAATCATATTTGTCTCCCTACCTCACATTTATTTATTTATCTATCTACTTATTTAGGCTATTTTAATTAGGAACAAGAAAGGGACAAGGAGAAGAGAAGATTATTTGGCTTTAGAATTTTCATTTCTATCATGGAAGTTCAGTAAATGGGTAATTCTCTCTTATTTTTGCTCTTCTCCCCAACAAACAAAACACTTTGATTTTAAACCTTTCCTAAATAAGCAAATTATCAAGTACCAAGACCCTGTTAGAAATGAAAGTTAGAACTTAGTCACAGAAGAGTTTTAGGAAGTAAAAGAATTTCTTCCCCAGAGACACCTGGAAGCGTCACCCCCTCTCTTGTATCTGGACCTCAAAATCAGAAACAGCTCCAGCCAGGGGAGCATCCAGCCTTCTTTTATCACCCGGTCTGTCCCGATGGTCTCTGACAACATTGGGAAAATAAATGTGCAAGTTTGGCTGAATGACGGCCACTCTTGAAGAATGGAAGAACGTAGTTACGCAGCTACTCCAGTTATCTATGGCTGGGATCTGCCAAGCAAGGTGCGTAAGATCAGGTTGCCATTCTGAACCTCAGACCTCCAGAGCCTTGAGAATGTAAGTCTGGTACTTACCTAGGTTGCAGGTATGTGGTAACTGGTCACAGTAGCGCTAAGAAACTCATACACCTGTGGCAAGGACCATGGGTGAACGCTCCCGGGGTAGGGGAGACTGACTCAAACCCCCAAAGGAATGGAAGCATTGCTGCTCCGTCCCACACTCTCCAAGTCTCCTAGCTTTCTCATCTCCTTTGAAGCTCCATTAGGAGCTGCTCCTTCCAAACCAAATGAATGGTTGTTATTCTGTTAGGAGCTAATGTCAGAAGCTCTCACAGGAAAGGAGCCATGTTTGGATGATCCCTGGACAGAGATGCTTATAAAGTACCCAGAGGATGAATGAGGGAAGCAAGAAAATTTGGGAGTGACGTGGGAAATACAATGGTGTTTCTTGAGATGTACTAGAGATTGCCTTTGCAAGCACTCTACCCAGCCTCAAAGAAGGACACCTTTGCAAACGTTTACCATGTGGCAGGTGCCATTTAGATCATTTTCTATACAGAATTCCATTAAATTGTGATGCTCACAATCACTCTGCTGCTATGTCTAACATGGAGGGACAGAGAGAGTAAGTGATGTGTCTCGATACTGCGAGGTACGCCCTGCAACCTGGCTCACCGGTGGCCCAGGCCCTCATTCATGTGGAAGGCATAAACAGCTGTATTCTATGCAACATCAGAACATAGGTTTTTAAAAAGGGCTTATTATTGTTTCAATTTAAGTGTATATGTGTATGCCTGTGTGAGTTTATGTGAACCACGTATGGGCAAGTGCCCAGAAAAGCCAGAAGAAGGCGTTGAATCCCCTGGAACTGTAGTTACAGGCAGTTGTAAGTCACCGAATGAGATCCTGGGGACTGAACTCAGGTCCTCTTCAAGAACAGCAAGTGCTATGAACTGCTGAGCCATCTCTCCAAATCTAGAACTTTTAAAATAAAAGAATAATAATGAGAGGGCTGGAGAGATGGTTCAGCCGTTCAGATCACTGGCTGATCTTGCAGAGACCCAGATTCAATTCCCAGCACCCACATGACACCTAGCAACTGTTGGTAACTCCAGTTCCAGGGGATCCAACGCCCTCTTCTGACTTTCTCAGGTGTTGCATGAAATGGGTACACTTACACACATGCAGGCAATACACTTATATATATATGTGTATATATATATATATATATATAATTTTTTAAAAAAACATGAAAAAAGAAGATAATAATGAGACCAATGTTATGCCTTCTTATCATAAAGGAAGGAAATAAAATTTAGACCCAAAACAGACCCATAGGTAGAAAATTAACATACGATAATTAAGCTACAGTTTAAAATCAGTGTCAAAAACAAAAATAAATGTTAAACTTCACACCTAAAACAAATTGATTTCATATGGATCAAGTTTATGTAAAAATGTATCAAAGTTTGTACATTCTGTAAGAAATATTGGAATAATTTAATAATGTTGGCCTTCCTTCCCAAGAAGATGGAGCTTGGAGTTAGGATTTATTCCTTTACCTAGACAAATATAGAAAAATGTTTATGTGTGCTTGCGTGTGTGTCTGTAAAATCCCCAAATGTTAATCCAAATCATATTGTTTAATACTTTGAAACAACTACAAATACATAATAAAGAAGTCATAACATATAAAAAGCTTCTATGAATTAACACAAGGCCAAACAACCAATTAGAAAAAGAAACATGATATAAATAGACAATTCACAGAAAAATAAAAGTAAATGGACTGCTTGAACAGAAACACAATGGCACCGACAGCCAAAGGTGTGAAAAAGTAAAACACAGAGCATGCTATGTTTACGGGAAACGGCAGCAAATACCAAAAGTGTTTGAAACTGTGACAGACAGAAAATAGATTTCTGTTGTTGTTGCCGCTGTTACCTTGAGACAGGGTCTTACTCTGTACCTCTGGTTGACCTGGAACAAGTTGATAATCTACCTCCCTTGTGCTCAAATTGTCTTAAGTGTTCCCTCAGCTGGGCTTGATGACTGTGTCCATCAGCCCTGGCTCCATGTGGTGCCTCAGCCTGGTACACAGGGTTCCCTGAGATCTGGGTACACCTACACATTCCATGCCATACCCCAACAATCCATTTCCCAAGCCTGCCAAGCACCAAACAATCCTCCACGCTCTCCCTCCTTGCTTCCTCTTCTCACCACCCGGCTCACAGCCCCAGCCCAAGCTCCATCTCCTCCAAGACACGTTTCTTAGCACAAGGGCACCATGCTCAGTAAATGCCAGCTTTGACCACTTAACACCCTCCCTGTCCCCCACCTCCACCCCCACTGCCCCCTGTTTCAGTTCGATGTGTTTCCGTATTTACCTTAGATTGGAAGTTTCTGAAAAACAAAACATGCTTTAGTCTTCCTATCTAAAAAGGTGAGTTACTTAATTAACATCATAAAGACCTGGGGTAGACCCCCAGCTTACCATTTTTAATGTTTAGGGGTACTTTGCCTGAAGGCATTGGCCCATAATACCTATCAAGTCCATTCTAACTAGAATGACCACTGTCATCTCTCTGATCTTTTTTTTGAGACAGGGTCTCCCTGGACCCCAGCTGACCTGGAACTCACTACATAAAGCAGACTGGACTCACCGAGATCCGCATCCCTCTACCTCCGGAGCGCTGGGATCAAGTGCCACCACACCCTACTCTACCAGCCCTTTTAATGTGCTTGACCAAACTCCTCAGAACCCAGTCATAAAGGAAACCCATTCGAGGTGTTCATCGAAGTCCTTTCTTTTTTTTGATTTTTAAAATTTTTGTTCTTTTGAGACAGGGTTTCACCTTGCCACCCAGGCTGGTCTAGGAACTCACAATGCAGTCCAGGCTGACCTCATACTCAACGGACTCCCCCTTTAAGTAACTAGGTAGAAATCTAAATTGTCATGTGTTCTATAAAATAGTCCCTAAACGACATTTTGTATGTGAATATACATTCATTCATTCATGCATTCATTCATTCCTCCCTCTAAGAATTCTTGGTTTGCTTTTAAATGAGCTAGGAGCTATTTTCAGTTTAGAAACTAGCCAGAGAATCAATCTTGACTCAGTTGCTAGGATACTGTGCTAGGATACTGTCTTTGGAGCAGAAGTTAAGAATCAATTTCCCTGTGCTTTAAAGAACATGTATTTAAGTAAATTACTTCCCCAGAAATATTGATTCATTTCAAAAGCATTTAAATAATATGGAAAACAAGAGGATTTTTATGTGGAAGATTTATCTTGACAGTGAAGTGGATGTGCACTTAAGAAAAACATATTTACACGCATAATCTTGATCTTGTTCAAGACAGAAAATAAACTTTAATATAACAACAGAACTATTCATGCAGTGAACTCTCATGGGCTGCTGCATCAATAATGACTCCGGAATTATGTGAGTGTTTTTATGTGGAGACTGGTTCTGTGAACTGTCCTAAGAACTTGGTCCTGTGATTACATTCAAGGCTGAATTCATTTTAGCAAACGAAGCATTGTGAAGACAAGTTCTAATGGAGACAGCACAATTAGAAGCACATTTTCTTCCAAGACATGTTCTGAAAATGCTTGTGGATCTTCATGGCCTCCGTGTGCTGGGAAGGGTCAGGCAGGTCAGCAAGGCCGCACAGGCACCCTTGGACACCAGTAAACCCTGTGCCAGGGAGGAGAGCCAGCCTGCCTGCGAAGAGCTTCTGCAGGAACTTTTGGCTGCCTTAACCGCCTAGAGCAAATGTTTGTTTGCTGCAGGGAGGGAATCAAATGCTTTTGTGTGAAAACACTGGCTAGAGAAACAAATGTTTGTTTTCATAATCGACATTTGGACTGTTGGAACATTACCACTTATGATATTGGTTTGAAAAATATATATTTAATATGGGAAGCACCGGTTAGGACGGAGCATAGAGCAGGACACAAATTGAGACTTTATAGTCGTATGGGAGCACGGTTGAAACCAGACCCTGTCCAAACTAACAAGGAAAATGGTGCCTTATCTTACATGTTGCTGACTGTTTCCCAGCAGTGGTATAAACCAAAAGAGTGATTTAACTTCCTTCTAGAAGTGTATGATTTATAAATTATCAAAGATAGTAGCAAGAGTGTATTTATCTAGTATTAATATTTAAATGCCATTTTCCTGTTGAATGTACCGCGTGCTCTGTATTAATCTTTTAGATTAAACTTAGTACAAATTGATGTTCCCTAAATGGAAGATTTCTTCCTCCAGTTCATTTTTGATTATCCATGCTCATTGGTGGGAGAAAAGGGACAGACACCCCAAAACAGCAGGAGCTGCAGATATAAGCCCTGGCTTCTGGGAGTACTAAATTTTTTAGTAGCAGAAAGGAACTAATTACATTTTAAGGGCCAGGGATATTTGCAAGGGAGTTTGGTGGCAAGAGGGTCATTTGTACGTTAAAAATATTATACTTGGCTATAGTTAATCCATAAACAGAAAGCACAATTATATTATATGAGTCTGGGAAAGAAGGCTAGAACAGAGCGTCTTTTAAATTAAAACATTTTTTTTTCTCTTACAATCTGAATGATATTTCCAGTTTGTTGGAGGCTAGGATTATATACAAATATATTTGCTTTTGTAGCATTACGTTGGAGTTTTCATTTTTATAAAAAGAAATTGCACCATTCAGATTCATCTGAACATTTATGAACTGAAACCTACAATCAAATTACTATATACTTTAAAATACAATAAAAGCATACCTCAAAGTCTTTGCTGCTAGCCTTAGCCCAATTTGATCTTCAGCTAATGTAGATACTGTATTATATTCTGAAACAGAAAAGCAAGCCAGTATCAGTTTGGAATAGCCAAGTAAAAGAACTAGTCATTAGAGCTTCAAGAAACATACTTTGTGTCCTGAATCCACCCATTACTAACTGTTTCCATTTGTAAATTTCATGAGAGAGAAAAGTGGTACAATGCATGTACATTTGAAGTACTTTAAGCTCCCCAGAACTCAATAATTCAAAATATTACAGTAAATTCCCATTTCTTCTGAATCCAAACTACCAGATAGCAGAAATAATGAGAATTTTTTTGGTGCAATTTATAAAATGCTAATGTCCCTGGAGCATTACAAGATTCTAAATTCTTTTGAACAGTCACAGAAAGATTAAATTTTGTTCAGCATAATTTTGTGGTAAGAATGTTTGATAAAGTTCTAATTCTTTGAAGATAGTAATAAATCTGTGTATAGCCCATGGTCATTCTTCTTTTCTACTTTAATATAGAAATAGTATCTTTGCATTTTCAGAAAACACTGGTTTTGTGTTTCTAGTCTAATTAGAGCCTAAAATGTATAACACGCCATAAACCTTACAAAGTTTGATAATAGGCTGGGTGTTGTGTTACGCACCTTTAATCCCAACCCTCGGAGGCAGAGTCAGTTCGATCTCTATGAGATTGAGGCCATCCTCATCCACATAGTGATTTCCAGGTGGGCTGGGACTAGAGAGTCAATGTCAAAAACAAAAACAAAACAAAAAAAACACCAAAGTTTGATAATGGATCACCTGTGTCCTATTTTATTGGCTATAAATGATTCAGTGTGGTTCCAAGTAAAGGAACTCACTCAATAGGAGAGGCAGGATCTGTGATACTGGACTCTCTTTGGGAGCTCACCTGTGCTAAGCAAACACCAAAGCCTAGGGTTAGAGGTCTCTGGGAGACCATAGATGGGTGTTTTCTCTCTGCTTCTCAACTCCTCCTCTTTGCATATCTGTTTTCTTTTCTTCTCAGCCTACAAATCAGCGTTCTCCTCTTGATCTTCCTGCTGAGTGGAAAGTCAGGCCCTTTCTAGAAGCAGACATCATGGGGCGATGCTGGCCCTCTTTGGGCTTCAGTGGAATCAAAATTCACTTTTCAAACTCCATCAACTTCTCTGTTCTTCAGTACACAGATCCAAAAAGAGGCAAAGGACCTCACCATAATCAGGGACAAAGGGGTAGACAATGCAGAAGCAGACTCTACGTGCCTGGAAGACTGGCACCAGCAGCTGTCCAACACATTGCTTTAAAAATCCCTTCAAAGACATCAAGTAAAATTTGTTTATATGGTTTAGAGCCATCAGCACTGAAAGAGTCAAAACTAATTTTAAAATATTTTATTATTTTTATTTTATACGTATGAGTGTATTGCCTGTATGTGTGTAAGTGCACCTGTGTTATATGATGCCCATGGACGTCAGAAGAGGGCATCAGATCCCCTGGAACTGGAGCTTTGGATAGTTGTTAGTCACCATGTGGGTTCTGGGGATCGAACCCAGGTCTTCTGCAAGAGTAGCCAGTGAGTGCTCTTAAGTGCTGATTCATTTCTCCAGCCCCCGAAACCTAATTTTTAATTCATTAAAAACAACAAACTTGGGGCTCAGCAGTTAAAAGCATGTACTACAGCTCCTTCAGAGGACCTGAGGTCAGGTCCCAGTACCCGCATCCAGCAACTCACAGCCATCTGTAACTCCATCTCCAAGGGATCTGATGTCCTTCTCTGGCCTTTGTGGGTACTGTACTCAGATGTGCACATATCACACAGAAAAATAGACACAGACATAAGATTTATTGAAAATCCTATTATAGGGACTGGAGAGAGAAGGCTCAGTGGTTAAGTACACTGGCTGTTTTTGCAAAAGACCTGGGTTCAAATCCCAATACCCACATTGCGGCTAACAACCATCATCCAACGCTGTCTTCTGTCATTTGGGATCATTATATGACATGGATGTACTTACATAAATGCAGGCATAAACTCATACACATTAAATAAATAAATACAAAGTTTAAAAAAGAACCATTGTATGCTAATGTTGATAATATTTTTAAATGAAGTTTTCCAGAATGGAAAAGAAATTAGAAATTAGTGAGAAAAGCATTGTTTTATGTATGTTTGTGTGTGCATGCATTTTACAAATCTCCTTAAAGTCTGACTCGATGAAAAAATAAACAGCTGGATTCCCCACATCTGCCTTTTACTTAATTGGTTGTAATAAGTTGATTTGGCTGGCATACAGAGAGAAAAGAGATCTCAGATACATATTTAGGGAAGGAACGAGTCTTCAGTGGCCTGGTCCTGTGAGCGCAGTTGTTGCTTTGAGTGCTTTGCTGAGAGAGGACCAGCATGGCTGTTACAGTGCAGAGCATGAAACCGCTTTTGTTCTCAGTTAAGGTGGCATCCCTGGGTTCCTTTGGAGCTCTCGCTGAGGCACCGTTATATAACTTCACGCACTGGACACATGGAACATACTAGCTGATTGACACAGGTTTTCCTACTGCTGATACATTTCATTGCTTTATAAAAAGCCATGCTTTCTGATGTCACTACTGATTTATCAGAAGAGTTTTTAAGCACCGGGAAGCCATCTCATGCATGGCAACAGGTACAGTTTTCCAAAGTTCTCATTTTCACTGAAAAGCTTATATTCTGACACTGTCAACGAATACTGTATGTATGTATTACAAACGTCTAATCCAAGGCAATGCTTAAGAAAAATGAGTAATCGTTACCTGCTCCATCAAAGACATTAAATGACTCCGTCATTCTCTCCGTCTCTGTCTCTCTGCCTCCCTCCATACCGTGGTAAGGAATATAATGACCACGGTGCAGTCTGGTGTCTCCCAAACCCCGCAGTTTGGTCCATCCACCTCTCTACCACGAGTGCGAATGTCAGCACAGTGAAAAAGTTTGCTGCCTCTTTTTCTTAAACAGTCTTAATCATTTTGCCCTAAAATATTGTCAAAAGGGTCTTACCCACTATCCCTGCCTTCTGAGATCTGAGGACCACTTTGATAATCACTTGTGTACCAGTCTGCTGAACATACGTTCACATGAGCTGAAATCATTGAGCAATCAAATCTCATTCCAACTGATACCTTCTGGACAAAAAGAAATAGAAAACTTTCACATTTTTAAAATCATGAACAAATTACATCTTGTTAGTAATAGTTTGGGGAGGAATTAAAACCTGGGCACCTCAAAGGCCCCTCGAGCGGCAGATTACTTAGAACAGGGCCTGCAGTTTCTGACTCATGACTTGGTAGGAGCCAAGGTCCACACCACAAACGCCAAGGTATGGCAATTCTCCAAATCACATACAATTAAAACTACAAGGGAAAACTCAGTGCTTCCGCCACCACAGAGAGGTTTGTGAGGTAAAACAGCACCAGTAAAACAATGACAAAATCCAGTTCTCAAAAGAGGTAGTTAGAACACGGAAGGTTGCCTGGAGACTGCTGCGGCCAATCAGATTCGCAGGTTAACTCATGGCCACAGAATGAGGGTTCATCCAGGCTTTGTCACGGACTCACCGGGTGATTGTTTAGTTTTCACTTAAGAACCGTGGGAGTAACACCTCATATCTCACAGTAGTGTTGTGTTGCACGAGCTAATGTATTTAAAGTGTTGAAAAGTACCTGTGCCTAGTACATCATCAGAAAGTGCTGTTATTCTAAGTGACTTAGGAGTCTGAAATAAGGCAGAGAAGCCTTGTGGCCTAGCTCACAGTGACTTTTATGACACATCTTGAATGAACTATTAAAACTCGAGGAGTTATAGCTTAAAAATAACAAAGGTGATTGATTAGTTGAATAGTTTTTAAAACAGTTCATCCAGAAGAGAGCCGCACAGGCAGTAGTCAGCTGAGGGGAAGAAAAGGCAACAGAGAGCAAGATGATGACCGCACGTGTAACCGCACCAATGATCACATCAAGAATAAAAGATTGGCCAGCTTGGTGGCTCACACCTGCAATCCACGAAACTTCAGAGGGAAGAGGACTGCCACAAGTTTTAAGTCAGCCTGGTTTACATAGCGAGTTCCACTCCAGCCAGGGCTAAACAGAAAAACTTTGTCTTAAAAACTTCCCCAAACCAAAACCCAAACTAACAAACAAGAGATCAAACTGCTCGGTTAAAAGCAGAGACCTGGGCTGGAGGAATGGCACAGCAGTCAAGAAGCCTTGCTGCTCTTGAAGAGGACCTGAGTTTGGTTCCAGCACCCATCCCAGGCAGCTCATAACAGCCTTTAACTCCATCGTCAATGTCTGACAACCCCCTTTTGGCCTCTGGTGGGTACCCACACACACATGCATACACACACATATATACACACATACATACACAGACAGAGCTACACAGAAATAAAAATAAAATCAGTCCTCAATAAGAAGCAGCAGATTACATTAGAAAGAAAGAGCTGAACAACATAATGTACACAAGAAATTTGCTTTAAATGTAAAAAGTTAGTGTGAAAAGGAAAAGAGATATACCTTGTTAACACTCATCAAGAGAAAGAGGAAGGGACCATATTAACAGAGATGAAGTAAGTTTCACTGCAAAGAATCATGGGGGCGGGAGGTCAATTCAGAACAAAAAAAGCTCAATCTATCCAGAGGTTAAAACACCCTAAATATTTATGAACCTATTAACAGATTTTTCAAAATATATAAAGTGAAAACTGACGGAATTTTAAGGGAAAATAAATCCACAGTCAGGGATTTTTTAAAAATACTGTATTTATTATTTTTATTTTATGTGTATGAGTTTATTGCCTGAATGTGTGTAAGCACACCCATATTGTACAATGCCTTCAGAGGTCAAAAGAGGGCCTAAGATTCTTCTGGAACTGGAGTTATGGATGGTTGTTAGTCACCAAGTGGGTGCTGGGAATTGAACCAGGGTCCTCTGCAAGTGCAGCCAGTGCTCTTAACTGCTGAGTCACCTCCCAGGCCCCGATAGTCAGGGATTTTAATACCTCTTCTCAATGACTTAGTGAACAGGATGGATGTGGACACCTTGGAGCTGAAGTTTCAGGCAGTTGTGAGCTGCTGTGTGAGTGCTGGGAGCTGATCCTGGTCCTCTGCAAAGGCATCTGCTGAGCTGGCTCTCTGCGCCCTGAAGGCAAGGTTTTTGATCTGAGCAGCTAGAAGGATGGAGTTGGTGTTTACTAGATTAAGAAAACGCTGCAGTCAAAACAGAGAAAAGACAGTTTAAAAAATCAGGTAATGTTTGAAATGATCTTAGGCTTCCAAGTCTAGTGACCAAAAAGGGGCATGAACATGTAACTGCATGTTTGACTTGCACACTTTTAAATGCACAAAAAATAAATAACTGGAAATAGACACTAAAATCCTAACAGTGGTCACTGGTAATCTCCAATGCTGGCAAATGGGGAAGGCACTATATACTATGTACTCTCTTTCTCTCTCTCTCTCTCTCTCTCTCTCTTCTTTCTCCCTCTGTGTGTGTGTGTGTGTGTGTGTATGTGTCTGTGTGTGTTCTTTTTTCTTTTTTAAGACAGGGTCTGTCACTGTCCTGGAACTTGCCAAGTAGGCTAAGCTGAATGACTTGAGAGCCCCAGGGACCTGCCTGTCTCTGCCTCCTTAGCGCTGGGGTGACAAGCTCACATCACCATGCCAGGGTTTCTAGCAATCAGTTTGGGGCTGAAGAACATGTACTGCTCTTGTAGAAGACCTGGCTTTAGTTCACAACAACTGCCTATAACTCCAGCTCCAGATGATCTGATGTCTTTATATTGGCCACCACAAGCTTTCACTCTCGTGTGCTCAAAACCCACCTTCACACACAGACACAGACACAGACACACACACACACACACACACATGCGTGCACACACAATTAAAAATAAAATAAATCTTTAAAAAAAAACGTAAACTCAAATCATTGTGCTTTCAATGACAAGTAATTTACTGACTGTGTTATCTCTCCAGGCCCAGTGTATACATGCATTCTGTTTGGTTCTGAATTTAATATTCTTCCATATCATTTATGTATGTGTGTATACATGTATGTATGTATGTATATATATATATGTATATATATATATATATATATATGCAACTTTTAAAATTTGTGTGAGTGGGGCTTGGTAGATGGCTCAGCAGTTAAGGGCACTGACGGCTCTTGCAGAAGACCTGGGTTTAAATCCCAGCACCCACAAAGCCCCTTACAACCATCCCTAACTCCAGTTCCAGGGGATCTGATGCCCTCTTCTGGCCTTCATAGGCATTGCATGACATGGATACATTATATAAAAGCAGACATAACACTCATACACATAAAATTAAAATAAATAAATATTTTAAAAATAAAATTTCTGTGGATGAGGAAATGGGTCAACACAAGCAAGTCTCATGAAAGTCAGGATGGACAGGGCGGCCGTGTCCTCTATGCTTCGACGCTGATTTCACTTTCTTTCTTTCTTTCTTTCTTTCTTTCTTTCTTTCTTTCTTTCTCTTTCTCTCAGCAGGGTCTCACTTTGTACCCAGACTGTTCCAGAACTAACTGTAGCCCTGCTGGCCTTGAACATGCAGCCATTCTCCCGCTGAAGACTCCCAAGTGCTGGGATTATAGGTGTGCACCACCATGCTCGGCTCTTATCTCCTGAAGGCATCCGTGAACTCTGGAGTGTGTGATCAACCTCTTTAACTCATTTGTCTCAGTTGAAAACAAGATGGAGAGTTTCCAGTGCCTACCTACCTCACAGGAAGTTTTCAGGGGATGAGATAAGGTAATAAAATAATCTGCATTACCACGAAAACAGGTGTTCACGTGGGCGGAATATTATGAGCACCAGAACATTAAAAGGTGCAGTAAAAAGACGCTGATCCTGCCGTTTGATCCCAAAGGCATTTTTACACTTGAACTCTCACTCTTAATTTAGTCTGCTGTGGAATGAGTGTTTCTCCCCAAACAGTCTTAATTTTAGCAATTCCTGTTCATGCCTTCTGTCAAACAAGATTTCTGCCGCCTTTGATTTGTATCAAGAATTATATGACTCTAGTCTTCAAAGCATTTAATTCAAAGTTCACTTTATCAGTGGGTGGATTGGTTACGTAACTGAGTATCAGCTGAACTCTAAAAGGATCATTTTTCTCTCCACAGGAGAGGTCCTTACCAGAGTTGTGTGCTAACGAGTGATGATGTGGCCGTCCAAATAGACAGAACTATGACAGCAAGTCTCTGGTAGACACTGGGTGGAAAATAAAGGACGACATCTGACCCTTTGCATGCATTCCTTTAAGCCACTAGCATGTGCTGGGCCTAGCACTGGGCATAAGAAAACGGGTCTTTTCTCTCAAGTGACTTCGTCTCCAGAGCAACACCACACCTTTATTCAGCTTGGTGAACTCACATCAGAGAACATTTGAACAGCTACATGGAGAAGAATTTGGAGGTGACTGCTGTATCACTTTCTGGAAATGATGTATTTTTACTATGACTTTGAAAAACATCCCCTGTAGACGCATAAAGATGGGGAGAAAACCAGAAATTCAGCCAGTCAGAAGTACAAAAGGCTGTCAGTGGAAAATGTTGCTGGTTTCAAGAAAAATGAATTCTCAATATATAAGAAAACCTTTCCTAGAACTGAAACTTACCAGAAATTTCTAAAAAACAATCTTAAAACAAAAAGGGTCTGAGGAGCATCTTCTGCCTGGGAAAGAAGTTGAAATGGGTCACCTTTGAGTCCTTGCCTTGCTCGAAGAGCTCATAATAAATACTGTACTTAGGAAATTATATTTTCCCCAGAGGAAGACTCCTCAGCAAACAAACTACCTCAAGATCCAGATATTCTATTCACATTTTAGAATTCTTTTACAATGATCTCAAACAAGAGATAAGAAAGTAAATGATTCTTTGGATAAACAGAAAATAAAAGTTCTCGACATGTTCTTTTGATTAAAGCAATTCAGGAGCTGGAAAGATGGTTCAGTGGTCAAGGGTACTGGCTGCTCTTGCAGAGGACCCGAGTTCAGTTCCCAGCGCCCACATCAGGCAGCTCTCAACTGTCTTTATCTCCAGTTCCATGGAATCTGACATCCTCTTCTGACCTCTGCAGGCACCTGCACCCACATGCACATACCAAATGCCCCAACATAGATGCCAGCCAGGCACACACACACACACACACACACACACACACATACACACACTCTCACAGATGATTGATGATAGAAGATGATAGATAGATAGATAGATAGATAGACAGACAGATAGAACTTAATTTGCTGGTAGGGCATCTGTCTAATTTTACAGGTAACCATTAACTGACTCAGTGGTCACTCAGGGCCTCTTCCACCATCGCCATGAGATTTGCTCAAAGCGTCCCTGCCTTGTGTGCCTCCCTCACCTTACTCCCACGTCCTGGTGATTCTTACCTTGCCTTTTGAGAGTTTGACTTGTTGCTCCTTGCTTGCAGAAATTATCAAATAGAAGGTGTCCACTGTTAGAAAACCTCTTGTTCTTCCCGGTGGTCCCTTGGAGTCACCTGGGGCCTGGGCAGTGAGTCCCTCCTTAACTAACGCATCTTGGCACTGATTCAAAGACGTCAACAAAGACACTGAGACTCACTTTCAAGTTGGAGGGGCACTCCATAGAAGGAAGTGCTGGGTTTGGTTCCATTAGAGAGAGACTAGGTTAAGTTAACCTCAGAATTCATGGTCCTATAACACACGACCTCTAACCCCTCACCAACCTTAAGTTGAAAGTTTCCTGACAGTTTTTTTTATTGTTTCATATGACTGTAACAATGTCTGGGGTTGGGGCAACAGTCACAGCCTTAACAGGTAACATTTATTGAATGCTTAGTTTCCTTGGGACTTTACAGATAATTCCTTATCATCTCTCATTAACTCCCAATAGTCATGTGCCGGGAAAGGCCCTCTTCATTTTCTAAGGTCAGGCCCTAACATGTACAAGTTGGCCAGCAGAAGGCCAGTTCGTGGACACTGCTGAACGCTTAGTGTAAGATGTGTGGATGACCACAGTTGTCAGCATCAGCTTCCTTGCCTGGTTCCTCTGTCTGGGGCCCCCGTCTCACCTACCCTTTTTTAAATATTTTATTTATTATTTTTATCTTATGTATATGAGTGTATTGCCTGCGTGTATATAAATGCACCCACAGCTCACCCTTGCTCACTCTTGGTACACGTGGCTAGGTGAGAAATTTGCAAGAAATGAGACTGAAGAAAGAAATTTCTCTGGATTTGAAAAAGAAAAGAAACAGAGATTGCAGAACCCCGAGGGGGACAGCAAAGTGGGGACCTCAGCTTTCTGTCGATCGGAAAAGAGCGCTGTCCACCAAAAGAGATGGGGCTTAGGGATCATGCTTTGACTATGACCCCTGGTCCCAGGAATTACTGGTAATGCTTAGTAGAAGGGAGTTAAGCCCTTAGGAGATGTTTAACAGTTCAGATTCTCTCATTTAACTTTAAACAATTAAAAGCAAAACAAAACCAACCCTATGCCAGATAAGCCTTACCATGTGCTGAAGTGAAGATATCTTTAGAACACTTTTGTTATTTGCATATGTTTGTATGTCCTTGATGTGTGTACACGTGTTTCTGTGTGTGTACAAAAGTTCCTGTGTGTGTGAGCTTGAGGTCCTGTGTGTGCATGGGTTTCTCTCCCTCTCTCTCTCTCTCTAGATGTGTATGGGTTCCTTTTCCTGTGCTCACACATGTGGAGGCAAGAGGAGAAAGTGTCTTCTACCAATCCTCTGAGCCAGACTCTCACTGAACCTGGAGCTCGCCGGGTTTTGCCTACACTGGAGTCCAGCCAGTGCCACACCTGTATATATGCCCTCGTATGCCTGTCCCCTAGTGTGATGTGGATAGACCAAGGCCCATGCAGAGATTTCTTCAGCCCTAAAACCTGCAACTTAGGTTTCTAGTGCATACCCAAACTCAGGTCGTCATGCTGCACAGCAAGCACTCTTACCTACTCTTAGCTGGCCCAAGACAGCTCTTTCTTACTGAAAAGCTCATTCTTCACTGGAGTAGTGCACTCCTGAAATCCCAGCACTAGGGAGACTCAGACAAGATTGTGACTAGGCCAACCTGAGCTATATGAGATTCTGTCTCAGAAAAAAAAATGTTTTGATTTTTATAAAATCTGCTCTCTCTTGTGTATGTACAGCATGTTTTGTTGAATTGAGCATTGCTGAGTATTTCCTACGGAGTCATCCAGTACTGAGCCATCAAAAGGTGAGGTTCTAGAAGGTTCCCTGCAACCAAGAGGATGTGAAAAGTTGCTCAGCTTCTACAAAAATAGAATATAAAATATCAAATACTCTTCATTGGTGTTGGAAAGGGTTCTGGCCATCTAGTCCAGTAGTGTCTGGCTGCCGCACTTCTGTGTTTCGTTTTAGTCGCTGACTTGGGATGAAATTGGTCTAAAAGAGAAGTACAGCTCTAAACTTTCAGTAATGTTAATCCTGGGCTGCTCTGCTGTGCGATGCAGAAGTTAGGTGCGTCCCAGGAACACTTCTAAATTCCTAAAGACACTGAATAATTGGAGGATGATCACAGCTTCAGTCTCAAAATGTGCTATTAAGAAATACTTTTGGGTGCTGGAGAGATGGCTCAGTGGTTAAGAGCACTGACTGCTCTTGCAGCGGCCTGGGGTTTGGTTCCCAGCACCCACATGGCAGTTAACAACTATCCTTAACTCCAGTTATGGGGATCCAACGCCCTCTTCTGACCTCTGAAGACATTGCACGGCATAGATGCACTTATGTACATGCAGGCAAAACACTCATAAAACTAATAAATATTTTCTTGAAAAGAAATACCTTTGGTACCAGAGGGGAGAAGGGAAGGAGAGAGAAACCGCATTTCCCTCGGAGGGAAGCAGGACACAGGTTCCATTTTATTTTGCTGGATGCCTGTGACTGAGGTCTGCCTGGGTCCCAACTCCCCTGCCCGGTCCTGCCTTCAATGTTTATTCAACGGACTGTTCATTCCTCTGGGTTACTCTTCACGAGATTTCAGGCCTTTCCTTCTCTCTCCCTACAAAGAAGAGAATCTGTCAACTCAGTCATGCCAAGGTGGACACAATGCCTCATCCTCTTCTTTGCAAAAAGACTGCACAGAGTTAGGAAGTCAGCTCAGACAGCAGAGGTGCCTGACCTCATGCCTGGAAGGCCATAGCTTAGTCCACGGGGGACGGGACCCACGTGGCTGGCCTCTGACCTCCATGTGGCATACACACACTTCCTAATTGCATACACAAATAAATGTAATAAAAATTAAGATAATAAAAGCTAGCAGGTCTGAAAAACCAAGTCAGCAGGGTAGCACCAGTGGGCTGCGTGTAGTGAAGAGGTTTCTTCTTCCCGTGAAGTCAGTGGAGGACGGACCCTCGAGCAGTGGCCGTGTCCCCCGCAGTAGCGAGTGTTGACTCACAGGCTGCTTGTTTTTCTTGACTGGACACCACACTACGAGCTCCTGATTGCTTGTGTCCACCTCTGTCTTCCCCACTTGAGAATCGCAACAGTGCGACATGGACCAAGTCCACCAGGTGATTTCTTCAGGCCTCAAGTTTTAATCTGCAACTTAGTGATGGAACAGCAGTCATTTATTTTCTTGTCATCAGTAACTGTGTCTCAGGAACTTGGGAGCAGTGTGGCCCAGAGGCCCAACCGGAGTATCTCAGGAGGAACAGCAGTGCCCAGACTGCGGGATCTCTTCTATGGTAACTCACTTCCATGCAGGGCTGGTCAGGGTGGGAGGCTTCAGCTCTGAGGTTTATTTGGGTGATTGAAGAGAGACACCTAAGTGTATGGTCTCTTTCTGTGACTGAACATGAGTCACATGTTACCAATTCTGTCACGTTCTATTAGAAGTCCATATTCAAGGGAAGGGAATTAGGCTCCATCATGGCAGAGTGGTGACGAGTAGATGGACATTTTAAGACACCACACTGTTCCTGCTTCCAGGATCCTTGTTCCTTCTCAGAATGCCACTGTCCATATGACCATGGCCCAACCCTTCAGGCCTAAGACCCAGTTCAGCTGTGACTTCCTGCAAAGGTCCTCCTCTTGCCTCCTGAGAGCTTTCCTTTCCTGCGTCTCCGTTATATTTTCCACATTTGTTACTGCATTTATTAGTTTTTATCTTAGATGATGAGTATCATATGTTCTAAGCCAACGTTTGACTTAGAATAACACTACTTTGTGGCTGGACGACTCTGCTGGAGGAACCATCCTGGGCACTGCTGCTCTCTGGGTTCCTTCCTACCAAGATGCCAAGGGCATTGTCTACACCTAGCTACGGTAACTGAAGGTATCTTCAGACATTCAAACGTTCTGTGGGCAAAAGCCACCCTGGCTGAGGGTCACAGGCCTGGATTTTTAGTTCAGAATTTAATGCAGAGATGCAGTGGGTGGTCACATTACTGGGGAAGGAGCTGGGAGGTGGTGCACCTGGTGGGACTTGCTCCTGTTATTTTCACATGTACTGTGACTGTCACTGCATGGGGGAGCATAACTACTGATGAGGCTCTAACCCCTTCTTCAATACCACTGTCCTGTGCCTCAAGTAGATCCTGTGAAAAGAAGGATCACTCTAACACCACCCTGTGGGGGAAACAGAATGGAGGAAGCCTAAGTTGCTCCAGCTGAATCGGGAGACACCAGAGGGGCTCTGCAGGTGCGGAGAGACAGACACTAGGAGCCCCTGCGCTCTTACTGCCGGGAAGCGGAACAGGTGAATACCCAACCTGTTTGCAGCACACGGCTTAATGACCAACAGGAACTAGAATCAGTTTCCCATCAGTTTTCTCTTCCCACTAGCTCTGCCAATACTAGCTGTGAAGACAGACCTTCCCAGGACTTGTCTTTCAGGAACCGGCATTCAAGGCTCTCTATGCAGCCCACCGTTTCTACCTTCCCCCAGCAGCCCACTCCAGCCACAGCAGTGTGCTCACTCATTCCCGTGTCCCCACAACTGCTTTATAGGCTCCTTCCCTTGGCTTCCAGGACTAACCTCCCTTTGAACACTATAAAACCAAACTCCTTCCATTGGGTAAACTGTCTTCTGTTTCACTCGTCTCCTCAGTATTTGAAAAATTCTGTCACAGGC
Source organism: Eospalax fontanierii (assembly GCA_035773235.1). Taxonomy (NCBI): domain Eukaryota; kingdom Metazoa; phylum Chordata; class Mammalia; order Rodentia; family Spalacidae; genus Eospalax; species Eospalax fontanierii. The sequence goes on from CM069540.1 coordinate 6,653,830, forward strand.
ATTGCTGAAATGGTTCTAAGACATTCGTGACACATAGCCTGGAACTGCTTAATTTGTTATTTAAAAAATTTTATGGGGCTGGAGAGATGGCTCAGTGGTTAAGCACGCTGGCTGTTATTCTAGCAGAATACCCCAGGTTGAATCCCAGAACCCACACAGTGGCTTTCTGTAACTCCAGTTCCAGGGGGATCTGACGCCTTCTTCTGTCCTTCTCAGATACTACATGACACGGGTGAACACACATGCAGGCAATATACCCAGACACATAGAATAAATCAAAAAAATTTTAATTTTTATTTATTTTGGGGATACACATGCCATGGTGCACATATAGGGGTCAGAGGACAACTTTGTGATTGGTGTATTCTGAGATTGGATTCAGATTGCCAGGCTTGCATTGTAAGTGCATTTACCTGCTGAGTCCACCAGCCCATTAACTCATTATTATAATAACAAAAAGATACAGGGCCTTTCATACTTATTTGAAAACCTGCTTTGTAAAGTTCTCATAGGAGGCAAAATTAGATGCTTAATTTCTTCATATTGCCTGTGAGTTCACATCCATGCCTTGTTCCAGGCTTCCTGGTAACTTGTTTCCTAGTGGTAGAGACTGCTCTACATGTCTGGTTTCAGATTTATAGCACACATGATGGGAAGCAGGTTAAGCCCCAATATTCTCTAGTATGGCGGATTCCATCTAGTGAGGTCTAACCCACTAAGCTGAGAGCCTCTGAGTTGCAGGGGAGCTTTTAACTAATGGGCCCAACAGTGCCAGAACAGACAAGAACCTAGACATATGTACAGACAAAAAAAGGGAGGAGTGAAAGTACCTTAAAAGCCACCACGCACGTGCTGTAGAGTCATCTGATTTCCTCATACATTTCCTTTCATACATTTCCCCCATTTGACACCATGAAGAACTTAAGCACAAGACGTTCAGCTCTGCAACATGTGCTGTTTTTCGAATTATCATGACTACCCTAATGACGGGCCTTTACCGGCCCACTAAAGTCAAAGCCATGAGCTCAGTGGGTTCTTCTGAGTGCACAGACTCCATTCAGGATTGGACGTGAATACCTAAAGGTTAAGGACACCAAAGTGATGAAACGCACCCCTAGGCTGTCCATCTTCCCAGTCCGCCCAGAGGGAGGAGGGAAAATACTAGAAAACATCTTCATGAATCACTCACTTTATCTTTAGTTCAGAAGTTTTAATCATATGAGTGAGACTTCCTTCAAATACCTCTGACTTTTAAAAATGTCTGTGATACAATTAATATTTTTTAATCCAGATATTTGATCCACATATAATTTTTAAAAACCCAGAAACACTAATTACAAAATCCTGTTAGAAATAACACACCCTAACTAATTTTCAAACGAAATCTTATCTTTTAAAAATTCAAAGGTGAGGCTTGTGAGACGCTCAGTGGGTAAGAAGTGTTTGCCACCAAAACTGAGGAACTGAGTTCAACTCCCAGGACCCTCCCTGTGGAAGGAGAGAAATGACTCCCAAAGGTTGTCCACTGACCAACATATGTGAGGTATGGTACACGGGTATATGGATTATTTGGGTATATGGATTCCCAAATAAATAATTTTAAAAAGGAACAGAAACATAAAAATGCAGAGTTGGCATCTTTCCCAGGGTTAACAAGGAAAACACGTAATCCAGAATCAACAGTGTTCAGGTAACTATTACTAGCAGTGACATAGTTAAATGTGTATTTAGGCCTGGAGAGACAGCCCTTCCAAGGATTGGGGTTCAGTTTGCAGCACCCACAACTGCCCCACTACCCTCTTCTGGCTTCTGTGGGTACAGCACACACACACACACACACACACACACACACACACACACACACACGCACGCACATTTAAAACAGTACTAAGATCAGCAAATACTTTAAATAGAAATGCCTTTGAAAGGTAACAGAACAGAGAGCCACGAGAATGTAAATGGTGGCCATCAGTTAAGGCTTAATTACTTCAGTAACCTACTCTTTAATAAGCTCTGACAGATCTGACCAGAGCCAGTTATCTTACAGAAATGTTGCTCTCCTTCCTTGTGACACGTGTGTCATCTCCATCTAATGTGGCCACTCCTCACTGGCACCAAATGAGTTTCATTTTAGAGTACATTAATTAACTTCCCAGTAGGTAGCTGAGATGCTGAACAGGAGCCTAAAGAAAGACTTGGTGGTATAATTTCCCTTACATGGGCTGACTCTCAACCTGGTCTCCAAACCAGGGCAGCTTCCACTTTTAATAACCGGTACCAGGTGAGACACATTTTAATTTAAAGGGCAGACACAGGCATTTACAATGAATAGTTGAGTCTTCCACCTACAGCCACAACTATTTGAAAGAAGTTGGGGGCAGGGGTAGGCAGACAGTTAAGGAAGATTCCCCCAAACTCAGCAAGAGCTGGCATGCCTGCTACTTTTGAAAAACTGTTTAACTTAAAAAGTGTATATATATATATATATATAAAGTATTCTTTCTCCTTGAAAGATGTTAAAATAAGGAAATTACCACTTTGCAGCAATTAAAAATAATCTCTTAAAATGATGCTGTAATTTAAATCCTAGATCTTATGTAAAAGATGTAAATGTAATTGCCTATGACATTATCTTCCCATTTTCAAAATTATCATAGTATCGTGAAATATCTATTCTATTAAGCTTCTCCAATTATAATTTTATCAAGATCTGAGAGTTCATAGCAAACTGAAAGGACAAATGAGGATGGTAAGAAAGCCCGCTCACAAAACGCCGCCACACCTCAGAGCACCTGGCAGAGCCCTCTGTCACCGAGTTCTGGTTCAGGAAACAATAAGACAAATTCTTCTGACAAATTCCTTGAGTTTTTTTTTATTTCTTATGTTCATGAGTGAATTGCCTGCATGTAAGTGCACCCGTGTCATGTAATGCCTGCAGAGAAGAGAAGATGGTGTCGGACTCCCTGGAACTGGAGTTACTGACGGTGTTAGCCACCCTGTGGGTGTCCTCTGCAAGAATAGTCAGTGCTCTTAACTGCTGAGCCAGATCTCCGGTTCCATTTTTAAAATATTTACTATTTTTATTTTATATGTATGTGTGTAATGCCTGCATATATGTAAGTGCCCCCGTGGCGGGAAATCCTCTCAGAGGACAGAAGAAGGTGCCGGGTCCACTGGAACTAGAGTCAACAGACACTTGTTAGCCCATGTGTGCTGGCATTCAAACCCCAATGTTCTGCAAGAACAGCTAGTGCTCTTAACTGCTGAGTCATCTCTCGATCCCTATTCCTCAATAGTTTTTAACTCAGTGTTTTCAGGTAACTTTTAAATTGCAAAGGAAGAAAAGAGACTCGCAGGGACAGAGGTGGAAGGGCAAGAGGAGAAGGAAGTGTCTTAACTGCTCTTGCTTTGTTAGAGTTGTGGGGGGCAGAGGACGGGGGAGTGAGGGAGTGTATTAGCATTCACTGAGCACTTTGGTCCAGGTATGCAGAGTGGGGCTCCGGCTGATTTTAAGACAGGTCTCCAGAAACAGATGGGGATCAGGCAGGGCTTCATCCACATGACTCCAAGAAGGAGACCAATCCTGGAGCTGTTTCAAGGTCCCCTCAGAGAATACAACTGCTCCATAATAGGCCATGAAGAAACTCCTATACAACTTAAATTCTTCCTGCTATTAATTTGCACAAGGAGAAATAATGCGGCACAATGTGGGGTTTTAACATGGGTTTGTGATGAGGAAGAGCACCAGCCGGGAGCAGGAAGGCTCGGATCCCAGCAATCAGAAGCGGTGTTGCCTGCAGCATCTTCTAACTCAAAAAAAAAGAAGTGAAAACACATAAAGAACGGGCAATGCTAAGCCTTTCACAAGCACTGCTGGAGACAGCAGTGGAGGTCCAAGAAAACAAAAGCCTCAAACACAACATCTCTTAGACTTTTTGATTTGAAATGGTCATTGTAACAGAAAAATGTAGAACCTTTCAGTTAGAAAAAAGAAGCCGGTCCACTTTTGGGTCTCCACATGTGTGGTTGGACCAACATGGCACCTTCTCTTCATGAGGGTGCTGTCTGTTCTGCTGTTCCGTCCGCTTCCCTGTCTTCCAGGGTTACTGGGAGCCCTGGGCTAACAAAAGTCACCTGACAGTTTCAGCAGGGTCCATAAACAAAAGCAAACAGGCCGCTACACCTATCTGAAAGCCACGCGAGGCTCCAGCAGGCAAACGTTTTTTTTAGTCAAGTGTCTGAGTTATAATCACGTAGTTCTGATCCTAGCAGCCCATCAGGAATCACCTGATTTGAGATGCTTAGTGTTGTGGCCCACATCTCATCCAAAACTTCATTTGGAAATCTGATTGGGTTTTTAAAACTGTTCGGTTCTTATTTACAGAAAGGGTTATTATGAAAGGTGGATTTCTTTTTTGTCCATTTAAGACATTCTCTCGTTGCTCTCCCTCCCTTGAATTCATAATCCTGTTTGGGTCACTGTGATTGGTTGCTATGGAAATTACCTCCTATGGAAATGATTCCAATGTGATTATTGTAAGAAAATTACTTTTAATGAATAATATCAATAGCAGACATCAACCCTTACTCGAAAAAGGAAATCTAATTAAAATTTTGAAAAAGGATTAATTCTGAAAATTATTACCATGGCCAACTTTTCTGATATTTTTGAATCTGCCATCTGCTTTTAGCAAAAGTATTAAGGAAATTTTAAGGTGTTAATCAGCCACTCGCTTCCCCAAGCTCCACAGGCACAGTGGGAATCAGCACGGGGCTCAGGACGGTGGACGTCCGCCCATTTCACTCCCAACCTCTCCACTAACAAATGTGTGCTTCACCACAGGTCAGCATCAACAGGATCTCAAGGATCATTGAAGAAACAGCTCCAAAAGCAGATTACACCGTCCCTTTAAAGACAAAGAATTTCAATTTCCAAAATTCATCGCAGGAATTTAAAAGGTCAAGTCTATAAACCAGCGAGCTAAACAACAGACAGCCAGCAACCATTAGCGGAGAATTCCAGAAAGCTGAGGGAAATTTTCTTGGGTGGATTCTGTAATTTGTGGTTTGAATAAAACCTTTGAAACATTCCATTAGTATTAAAATTCTCACAATGAGAATATGGCTCATATTTAACACATTTTAAATTACTAGACAGTCTCTCTCCAAAAGAAATGTTAATGCTTTCTTATGCCGAGTGCTTATTCATTGCCTGGTACTAATTTAGGAATAAATTAACCCTTAAACAATTAGGTTATTGTCTAGAAACTGCCTCTTCTATTCTGAGGGGGAATATCACTTATATTCTGGAAATTAGAAGTAAAAGAGAAATCCATTTCTTTATTATAAAGTGTTTTCCTATACCTAATAACTTATTAATGGCCTGTGTAAACTGCTGTCATATTTGCCTATATACTTACACAGCATTAGTTTACACAGCCTCTGAATTAAGTCTTACAGTTATGGATTTTCACAGTCCAGGTTTCCTACACAGCCTGCAGCCATGACCTCGGGTCCAGAATGTGTTTGATGGACTTCTGCCTTAGGGCTGGCAGTGGCTTGGTTTGGAAGCTGGTTTTAGGGTCTATGTGCTCACCACCAGCTGAGCCACTATTCCCGACGGGGCCAGGGGGCAGTGTTCGAGGCACAGCGACTGGTTTCTGGACGTGATGCGCCAGCAAGGAGCGGGGTGTGGAGTCCGAGGACGCTCCACAGACATCAGTCTTTGCCCCCCTGTCCCCGTGGCAGGAATCTGTGCTGCTCTGTGTCTTCACGCTGAACGGAGGCTGATCTGCGGGAGGAAGGGGTGCCCGCCTCTTTTTCCTCCTCCCATCCCGGGCTGCTTCTCCTGCAGTGGACAACACCGTTTTCCGGGTGACCATTTCATGGCTGCCATCAAAGACTGCTGCCCACGGAGGTGGTGCTGATTCTTCATCCTGACCAATGAGGGGCTTTCCATTCGTCTCTTCAATTTTTTTCTGTGTTATGTCATTTAAACTTTCAAGTTTCATGGGTGACTCAATACCTGTAATTTTAATAAAAGAAAACTACATGGGAATGAATTCAAAAGCCATGTGTACTTAACCTGAATAAGTTATTATTTTCCAAATTGACATGCTACCTATAATGATCATCAAAACATTGAGAACAGGTAATAAAATATTTATTTGAACAAATAACCATATCAACACAAGCTAAAACAAGTTATCAGGCACTCTGCCACAGCTACAAGTAGACGCAGTACATGCGTTACAACCAGTTCAGAAAACACACAGTAGACATACAAAGCAGAGGGCATCTGAAGACTTCCTTAATTCTTCAGGGTAAGTATTTACTATATGGCAACTTTTCTTAGATTTAAACCCTTATTGTGATGCTTGGAAAGCTTCACATATAGCCAGGGGTAATGGGCACTGGATGAACACTCTTTCCTGTAGACCATTGATGTCTCATGCTAATAAGAAGGAGAAGAAAGAAAAAAATTCTCCCAATCAAAACCCCAGGGCAGGAGTCTGAAGCCTTTACACTGCTTTGGTTCACACTGTTTTCGTGATAAGCTGCTGTACAAATTTTTTCTTGGGATAAATCAGAGAACAAAGATAAACATTCATTGAATGGATTGCTGGTATTTCAAATGAGAAAACCCAAATGAACCACTCAGCCTAACCCAGTACAGTACATACAGGTTCGAGTATGCTACTGGTGAATTAGATGAGAATTTATTGAAAGCCGGGCTTATTTACAACAGTACCCACCAAGGCAATACCTTTCAAAGTGTGGGAACACAAAATGGTAAAAATTTAGGAAGTTCAAAACATCTAAAGTATTAGACTTAAATTATTTGTGTCCAGAGATGAACACTTCCATCTGTTTGTATTCTACTAAAACCACTAGAAATACAATTTAATAACATAAGGAAAACAAGTGAACATCATTGTAATTTAGAATCTGTAAGTCTGTATTTTCAGAATTTTCATCAGCTAAGTACTTTATTCATTTATGCCTTAAATTTTTTTGTTTGATCTTAAGCATTCAAACTGTGAAAAATAGGCACTCATTAATTTTGTATTAATTCATCTATTAAACATGAGTTCCTCAGTCTATCATCGTAGTCTTCATTCAATTTGATTGTACTCTGAAAATTTTAGCATTTTCATGTCAATAGCCGAAGCTGCTGGGTGTGGACAAGGTTGTTTTGTCAGCCACAGCTCTGGAGACAAACCCCACTTACTCATGTCACAGTACACGGAGGTCGCCTCTTTTGTGAGGAACAAAGGTGGTTTCCGTGGTGACATAATCTCAATTTTCATAAGTTCTTTACAACAATGCTTCCATTGGCCTAAGAAAGAAAGGAAAAGGCAGGCTAGTTTAGAATATAAATGTGAAGCCCTATATTTCACTTTCCACAGATACTAACACAATTTTTTTTTTGTTTTGTTTTTTGCTTTGAAAAATAACAGTTTGTAAATAAAGCCTAACCATCAGGAAGCTCACACAAACCTAGTGCAGCCCATGATTTCCAGAGCCCACTCTGCACACAGAGTGAGCTCATTAAGACAAAGTTCCAGGCAGATATTAAGACCCTAGGTCGTTTGCAGTGTGCTGGTGTAGGAAATGACCAATTACATTAACCCTTTATTCATGGCAGAAGTGGGTGCCTTTGGCTCTTCTAAATATTAAATGAAAGCACCCAGTATTCAAGACGTCCAAAAGACAAGAATTGGCTGACATACAGTTCCCTGGATGGAGGCAGAAAAACATTAAGGACTGATAGTTCTCAAAAATATCTTCAATTTTGAAAAATTTTAATTAAACAACTATCTTTTTCAAGTACATTATCAACATTTTCCCTAATTGTGGTGTCACTATTTCAACCTTAAAGTTTTCAGATTTACTTCTCCTCAGTGGATATCAAAAAACTTAACATTTCCTAACGTGTTCCTGCATGTCTATCTAGTAATATTATAAAAGGAAGAAGCTAAGACTTGTCAGTCTTATATCTTACACCAGGAAGAAAGTAACTATAATTAATACACTTACATGCCTCCTAAGACTGATTTCTTTACCTTTTTCAAAAATTCTCAAGAAATCTATCTATCTATCTACCTACCTACCTACCTACCTACCTACCTATCTTCTACCAACTTGACAGTTTGTCATGGCTTAAAGTTTAAAGATATCTATCTCATGTTTACTTAATCACATAATCATTTTGCTGCTTTTAGTTTGAATAAACTGTCATAGCAAAATGGTAAAAAATGCCTACATTTAAATTCATTACCATAACTAGTTAAGAAACAAAGAGCCTTTCAGCATGTTTTATTATGATGCTGATTACAGAATACAGTAAAAATTTCTGAATGTTCGCAACATAGCAAGCCAGTAGGAATCAAGCCTAGAGTACAGGGCTGCCAAGGGTCCTCTCTGGAACGTAAACCCAGCGCATCCCAGAGCTGACATTCATTTCCCTTCACTTCCTTTTTGAAGGTGAGCATGGAAAAGCTAGTTCTTTCCTTCTTGATGGTGGAGGAAAACAAATCTCTTACTTAATGGAAAATAATGACTCATTTTAAACTAGCAAACATTTCTCTTTTATGTTCTTGGACATTCCATACTGATTTCTGGACAGTGATGTGTAAGATAAAAGTTCACTGTTACCCTGGTGAGAGAATACTAACACTACCCCAGATAATTCCACACATCACTGATGTCAGAAGTGCACATGTGTTTGTTCACCAGTCAAGATTTTACAGCTGAAACATTTATTTTCTAGTGAGTAAGTCTGCACACGGGAACATACATGAAAGCCAGTGTGTCAGCATGAAGGCAATGGAGAACAGATACACTGTGTCCACACAACACCTCTACGTTGAAGATGTTTCTACAATACTATTTATGTTATTCTAGTGTGTGTGTGTACAATGGCTCAGTGGGTAAAAGTGCTTCTTGGGAAGCTTGGAAACGGGATCACATGGTGGAAGGAAAGGACTGAATCTCCACACATGCCCCACTGCACACACATGTAAAACAATTAGCAGAAATGAAAGCAAACCAGGCTGTTACAGTGTAATTCTAATACTTGGGTAGTGCACACACCTCCATCTCTGTCTCATGCTTCCATGCAGAAAAGCTCAGGTGTAAGAAAAGCCGCGCTGTACTAACAGCATTAGCCACTGAAGCAGATGGTTGCTCCCACCACGCTGTTTCTCTCTGGGGGCAGCACCGGCCTCCTGCTCCTCGCTTCAGCCTGAGAAATGGCTTCGGGGAGTCCCAAAAGCAAGGCTGTCCACAAAGGCCAGCGGTTATCCAGACAATACTTTCGGACTGTTACTTCCAAATGCCCCTCTTCTGCACTTTTATGCCCATATAAGGCATAAAATAGTAGAATCATTTCTAAAAGTCATACGTCTTTTTATAAGTCAGACTCTCGAAATCAGAGAATTTAGGAAAGTGCTTAAACTTTTAGTTATGGTCAGCAAAAGAAAGGGAGCTGTTGACCAGATTCAGAAGTCTATGTTTATAACCCGGAACTAAGAAGGCAGAGGCAGGAGGACTACAAGTTCAAGGATAGCCTGGGCTCCCTGTACCCACCAAAAACAAAACAAATCCAAAAGTAAGCATGGCGGTAGACGCCTACTATCTCGGCACTCAGGACGCTGCAGCAAGATCCCAAAGTTACTGGAGTCAAGCTCATGAACACGAACATAAGCACCATCCCTAATGCCAAGGGATGGTGCTTAAGGCAGGCAGGGCTACAGGACCCACGAAGGCCTTCTTCTAAGGGCTCCATGAACCAAATCTCTCTGGGCCTTGAAATCATCTTTCAAAGCCAACACTGACCTCATGGGGACATGATGGGAAAGGAGGCCACGGAACGCTGACCTCATGGGGACGTCATGGAAAAGGAGGCCACGGAACGCTGACCTCATGGGGACGTCATGGGAAAGGAGGCCACGGAACGCTGACCTCATGGGGACGTCATGGGAAAGGAGGCCATGGAACGCAGGGCATCGGCACATGCAATGCTCATTCTTGCTCCTTCCCAAGCTCCACCTCAACACCTGATGAAGTGTGAGTGGATCAGCACAGGCCTGGGAACTGCCTGAGGACCACAGGAGTCAACTCCCTAGAGCACAGACTGCCTTAAGAGTTATTCCTGAGTTCCAGAAATAACTCCATTGTTTGGAAAGGACTCTGCCTTGTGAATCCATACAGTAGCAGTCTGTGGTGTGAAATGTTGGCTGGCTCTAACAGGAGGCATAGCTGGCTCAGAAGCAGCCACTGTCAAGTCCCCATTTCCAGTATGAAATCTCAGAGAACATATAGGCTACTAGATTTAGTGCTAAGAAAGAAAAATAATCCTTACCTGTTAGCAAAGCACCCATAAATTGAGAATTACACACCAAGCTTTCATGACACACCCTGTTGGACTATATTATTCGGATGGAAAAAGACATTCACGTGGCTAAAACCTCTGGATGATGTCCAAGGTGATATAGTAACAGATCTGAAGTTAGCAGGCGCTTTTGTAAAAATGAGGCTCCTAAAGGCTTCGGTCTCCTTAGGTATCTGGGATTGAGTCTGTGGCACACTACCATGGTTTTCAAGAGGATACAACATTTGTTACAAATTCTGTCATTTTAATAGACTGCTGAGCATAACCTCTTAAGCCACATGAACACATTACTAGAAAATTCAAATATCTACTCACTAAGGTCAAAGAAATGCTGGCAGAGGGCTTCCACCCACTTCTGAAGGTCCTCTCTACTGTCTGCCGCAAAGACCCGAGTCATGGCCTGGTCGGCAACAGTGCTGATGACAGAAAAATGGTGGACTTTCTTAGACTCCTTTTCCATTGCCCGAATCCTGGTTTCCTACATATGAAGATAAAATTGCCATTTTATAAGAGAATATTTCTGAAATGGACAAATATTTTATAGCATAGCTGCCAGTTATATAAACCGCAATTACCATCATATTGCTGATGATTTGAAATTTAAGACGTGTCATTTGGGGGATTTTCAGAATTCAAATCTAAGACCTCTGGTTGTCTCTATGAAGAATGTTTTATTTTAAAAACTGAGTTTCAAATTTGCTATAATACGTATCGTATGTACTAAATTACATGTGATTAAAACATAGCCTCTGTTATGATCTATCTCACTTTAAGTAGCACTTTTCTGCCTTTTATACAGATCTTAAAATCTGCAATAAAACAAGTACAGTCTGTCATAACTTTCATGTGGATTATACATTAACTATGTTTCCTTGAGTAATAAAACGGGACCAGTCAAGTATTTTTCTCTCTGACTGTAATATTCACACATATTATAGTGTTATCAGTTAAAGCAGTAAAACCATAACAGTTCTCACTACAGCAAAACAGCTTTTCCTCATTAACATTTATTTCAGATGTAACATTCATTTACAAAGCTCAGAGTTAAAGATCCATGTGGTAATATAAACGCTATTATGATGTTCAAGTTATTTTTCAATGCTGAATACAACACCTGTTCTAGTCTGCATCCAATCACTGTGACAAAACACCCTGACCAATAGCAACTTGGGGAAGAAAGGGTTTATTTGACTCACCTCTACAGGGACACAGTTCATCACCGAGGGAGCCTAAGGCAGGGACTCAGGGCAGAAATCTGGAGACGGGAGCTGAAGCACAGGCCTGGAGGAACGCTGCTTCCTGGCTTGCTGGCCCATCTCAGTCTGCTTTCTTATACAATACACAACATCCTGCCCAGAGGTGGCACCACCCACAGTGGGCTGAGCCCTCCCGCAGCACTCAACAACTACAATACCCCACAGATAAGGCCACAGAGCAGTCCAATGGAGGCAATTCCCCAACAGAGGCTCCCTCAGCCCAAACGTATCAAGTTGACAGCTAGAGCTATCCAGCACAGCACCCTACCACAAAGGCACACCTGCACAGACACATGAGGTCAGTGATAACGAATCAGAGTGGTGGTCAGGAAGGAAAACTCCTGGCTGGGCAGCAGAACACCATACAGTTCACAAGGAATCCTTCCTAAAAGGTTTCTAAGATTAATTTCAAAGTAATGCACAGGAGAACAGTTCAGAGGGGTACAATTATACTATTTTGTATTGATTATCTTGAAAATGTAAAAAAACACATAAATGATAAAAATAAGTCAATAGTGCCCCTTCTATTAAGGTGTGACATTTCATCCTTCCCACAGACATGGCATAAAGAAAAGAAAGGTCTTTCAAAGTCTTGGAGTGATGACCCCATAGGTCAGAGATGAAAATCAGTGTAAAGCCAGTCTGGAGCTGACATGGGCCTAGTGGCAGAATACTCACAGGAAATGGGGTGACTGACCACATGAGGCACATCCATCAAGCAAGCCAAGTGTCAGGCATGCCAGGACCTGTTTGATAGTTACTTTTGGTCATGTCAATAAAATTAGACGTCAACTCCTTGAGACAAAGGCTGTCTTAGAAAGTTGCTTTTGGCTGTTAATAAAAGACAGCCTGAGTAGTTAACAGGGTTCACACTGTACGATTTGTAGTGCCTTTGCTTTCTAAGGTCCATGACAAAGATAACAGTTAAAAGTAATTTCAAGACAATTTTACAAAGGCTTAGCACACCAAGTAGTGTTATATTTGTTCAGTACAGATATAATATTAAAATGAATGAGGGGTAGTATTTACATCAAGAACAGACTCCCTGGGCCCACACTTCTCCACCCGACCCCACCCCACCTGCGATGGATAAAGTTTTGGCTAATAAGCACTTTCTACAACCAGAGGGGACTCCGCCAATAACTGGCTGGTTATTGAAAATCTTGCCCAACAACATTCATACAAGTTTTTTGAAGTTGAAGCAATCACTTTGAAGTAAACCACCCTTTCAAATTTGGATTGAAAGGGGGCGGAGAATAACTTTTAGGCTTTTCTTCCCTTACTGTGACTATTTCGATAGCTCCCTATGGAAATTAATGAATGACTTGGCCTTACAGGAAATGCCACTCACAAGGACAAGAGTTATATAGTTAGATGACAGACCCTGTGACCCAAACAGAGAACTATAACTTTTATCTGAGCAACTCCAAAATGTATGCTTTCACACCACTTTTAAAAAAGCATTAAACAAAATTATTTGCAACACACACACACACACACACACACACACACACACACACACATACACACACAGAGAGGCAACCAAAAGAAGAACCTGGATTTGTATTCAATGTTTAACATTATTAAGCCTAAAAAAGATTTTAGGCTCAGTATTAGACACACTAGAAACTAAACACACTAAACACACTAGAAACTAAAACAAAGGCACTATTCTCAAGTTTTATTTGGTGTTTACTTGTTATACCAGAAAGGATCCTTTGTTTATTTAAGAATATATTAGCGGCATGTGTCTTCAAAATTCCCCCCAGAAGCATAACAAAACATCTTCCATGAATATTAAAACAAAGTTAGTAAGTAGATACAAAATGGATACATTTATTATTTGATGAAAATGGGGTGGAGGGAGAGAAGGGGACATCCTGACTGTAACAGGGTCCCAAGGCCAGCCTGGTACCAACATGCACCATACACAGCTTGCTCAGGGGGCAAGCTAACTGAAGTATTAAGTATTTACTCCCCTTTTCAGAAGGGACTATAATTCATCTCTAGTTGATAAGAAAAAGTCTTTCTTTACAAAAGCAAGCCAGCTAATATAAGAAGGAAGAGGGGCCAGATGGGAAAATCATGTGAGATCTGCAGTGGTCTAAGCGGGTTAGGTGATGAGAAATTAGGTTGCCAAACCACATGAAAAATTGCTAAGAGGGCAAAGGCATTTACAGTGCCAAGGTGCCACCTCACTGAGACTGCTAACTACATGGAGGAGAGAAGGCATCTGTGCTGGAGAGACCCATCATCAGCAGAGGTACCCAGCCATCATGTGTCTCCCAAGAGGAGTCCACAGGACTCAGCACCACTCATGAAAGTGTAGTAGAAAACAAACAAAAACCCACGATACAATCTAAACTTTAGACCTCATCATACGTAACCCAGAACAGTCCTAGATAGAAAACACAGCAAAGAGGGTATTCTGGGGGACGCTGGGGAAATGTGAGCATGGACCAGATACTGGACAATACTGGAAATTCCTGCTGTACTTCCTATTTGTTCTAATACCAATATAATATGCTACTGTAGAAGCACAAAAGACCTCAGTATCTAGGAGTTGAATGTTCCTAGGGTTGAGGTGTCAGCCTTACAAAGTTAAATGGATTAGAAAAAATACAGATTCAAATGAAGAGACAAAGCAAATATGTTGGCACTGTTACCCCTAGGTGTGGGACGGGGGTCACTGTAGAGTTACCCCTAGGTGTGGGACGGGGGGGGGGGGTCACTGTAGAGTTACCCCAGGTGTGGGACGGGGGTCACTGTAGAGTTACCCTAGGTGCGGGACGGGGGGTCACTGTAGAGTTACCCTAGCTGTGGGATGGGGGACCACTGTAGAGTGACCGCGAGGGGCGGGATGGGGGGGGCACTGCAGAGATACCGCTAAGTGCGGGACGGGGGGCACTGTAGAGTTACCCTAGGTGCGGGACGGGGGTCACTGTAGAGTTACCCCTAGGTGCGGGACGGGGGTCACTGTAGAGTTACCCCTAGGTGCGGGACGGGGGTCACTGTAGAGTTACCCCTAGGTGCGGGACGGGGGTCACTGTAGAGTTACCCTAGGTGCGGGACGGGGGGGTCACTGTAGAGTTACCCCTAGGTGCGGGATGGGGGTCACTGTAGAGTTACCCCTAGGTGTGGGACGGGGGGTCACTGTAGAGTTACCCTAGGTGTGGGATGGGGGGTCACTGTAGAGTTACCCTAGGTGCGGGACGGGGGGTCACTGTAGAGTTACCCCTAGGTGTGGGACGGGGGGTCACTGTAGAGTTACCCTTAGGTGCGGGATGGGGGGTCACTGTAGAGTTACCCCTAGGTGCGGGATGGGGGGTCACTGTAGAGTTACCCCTAGGTGCAGGAAGGGGGGGCACTGTAGAGTTACCCCTAGGTGTGGGACTGGGGGGGTCACTGTAGAGTTACCCCTAGGTGTGGGACGGGGGTCACTGTAGAGTTACCCCTAGGTGTGGGCATGTGGGGGTCACTGTAGAGTTACCCCTAGGTGCGGGAAGGGGGGGCACTGTAGAGTTACCCCTAGGTGGGGGAGTGGGGGGGGGCACCGTAGAGTTACCCCTAGGTGGGGGACGGGGGGGACTGGAGAGGTACCCCTAGGGGGGGGCATGTGGGGGTCACTGTAGAGTTACCCCTAGGTGTGGGCATGTGGGGGTCACTGTAGAGTTACCCCCAGGTGTGGGCATGTGGGGGTCACTGTAGAGTTACCCCTAGGTGTGGGCATGTGGGGGTCACTGTAGTGTTACCCCTAGGTGTGGGACGGGGGGGGTCACTGGATAGTTACCCCTAGGTGTGGGGCGGGGGTCACTGTTGAGTTACCCCTAGGTGTGGGACTGGGGGGGGTCACTGTAGAGTTACCCCTAGGTGTGGGACGGGGGTCACTGTAGAGTTACCCCTAGGTGTGGGCATGTGGGGGTCAGTGTAGAGTTACCCCTAGGTGTGGGCATGTGGGGGTCACTGTAGAGTTACCCCCAGGTGTGGGCATGTGGGGGTCACTGTAGAGTTACCCCTAGGTGTGGGCATGTGGGGGTCACTGTAGAGTTACCCCTAGGTGTGGGACGGGGGGGGTCACTGTAGAGTTACCCTTGGTGTGGGACGGGGGGTCACTGTAGAGTTACCCCTAGGAGTGGGCATGTGGGGGTCACTGTAGTGTTACCCCTAGGTGTGGGACGGGGGGGGTCACTGTAAAGTTACCCCTAGGTGTGGGCATGTGGGGGTCACTATAGTGTTTTCTCCGGTTTCTCTGCACATTTGAGTCTTTCCTAAAGTGAGAAAATAAATGAAAAGTACTCACACTGGAAAAAAATAGCATCACCATCATGTCTTAGGAAGCAGCAGACCTGGTTCTGGGCTGAGTCTGACACAGTGGAATTCGGACGCTAGTGATATTCACTGAGTAGGACGTTTTCACGTAGGGGAGGGGCTCAAAGGAGGGAGAATTCACAGAAAACACCCAGTGGGAAAAGGACAGGAGCCAGCCAAACCGAGGTCAGCCAGCGTGTTACAGAGCGGGTTCCAACTCCAACTCTCATCGCCCGTGCAACCTTTATACTTTAAAGAGGAGCAGTGGACAACGGAAAGAGGCAGGTCACTAGTCTTCAGGGTCAGTGGGATCTGTTTCTCCCAGGTCTAAGGCCAAATCTATAAACTGCTGGGGAAGTAAATTCCATGTGAATACTCAATGGTCAGTTATGCAAGAGCACAGGATTTCCATTGAGAAAGATCTGCCACCTCACTGACAGACTACAGATCTGTCAGTCACTGGGGCCATCTGCCTTTATCACCAGAAGACCAAAAAGAAAAGCATTAGCTTGGAAGAGGGCGCTGCCCAGCAGACACAGGAGCACTGTTGCTGCTCTTCTGGAATCACATTTTCATCCTTAGACTGGAAACGTAGAGGCGCTAGCCATTGGTAAGCGCCTTGTAGATACTCTCCTAAATTCAAACAGGACGATCAGCGTAGGCTGGACCCTTGATCCAGAGCCACCTTTTACTTGAAACCTCCTTCCAGAATGGGTGTGGTGACAGGAAAAGTCTATGTTTGCCTTCCAAATCCAACTGAAGAGCATGTCTGTGAAGAAACAGACAGCTCACTGATCCTATCTTCCTCCTCTGGCCTACCAGGAAGAGAGTGACTCACCTAACAGTCATTCCTGGTTTAGCAAGTTCTACCCAATCTCACGGCTACCCTCCATTTGAAAAACAGAAACAGCACAGCCGTAAAGCAGTGGCCAGGCCTACTCCACCTGCCTCAGAGCTAACAACCACCTGTAACCCCAGTGCTGGGGACTCTGGCCCTCTTCTGACTCCACGGGCACCGCACCCCACAAGTGCACTTAAATACATGCAGCCAATACATTCATTCACATAGAATAAAAAACAAAAGAGAATACAACTATTACATAAAAAGACATGTGACTTTATATTTTCCTGAGAAGAAAACTTCAGAGTAGAACACGAACAGTTGAGAGAGGTGACAGCTCACCCTCCCTCACTCCGGGCAGACCACTCCACAGCACAAAAATTTTAAAAAGGGAGTGTTAGTTCACCGACAGAAAACATGGTATTTTGCTCTAAAAACATGCTAATGTATTCCACAGGAAGAATATTATTAAGAACTTATAACTTTGTATCAATTCAGGGTCTCAGAGCTCATCTGAACATTAACTAGAAAGAAGGTCACTATGACTTGGGCTGACAATTTATGCTTAAATCATCTCTTAAAATTATGAAAAACATAAATATCTTTTAAAAAAGATTTTTAAATTTTATTTTTGTGTCTCTGTGTACATGGTCATGTGTGTGCAGGTTTCCTTGGAGGCCAGAAGAAGGCATCTCCTGGAGTTGGAGCTACAAGCAGTTGTGAGCTACCTTATGAGGGTGCTGGGAACTGAACTCAGGTCTTCTGAAAGAACAGAAAGCTCTTTTTAACCACTGAGCCATCTCTCCAGCCCCAGTAAATATCCTGTTAATGTAAGAATCACATTCTGGCATCTACTTGCGTGAACTCTCATCACTGCATTCTTGGGGCATACTCAGATTCCCTTTCCCCAGTAAGCCCTATAGTGCAGAGAACAGAGAACAGATTCAATTAAAAACCCATTTTCACAGCCTTTCCTTTTATGGCTGTGACAGTGTCAAGAACACACATGGAGGAAACAAGCCTTACAAGACTGTATCTTAACTTTAACATAACATCTCAAAAAGAGCTGGGGACGCAGCTCGGGGACACTCTGCCTGCCCGAAGCAGCCTTTGTTTACCTTGTGAATGGGCACCACCAAAGTCGGCTCCGGTTTTGCATCCATTTCTTCTGGACCATAGAAACAATGGAGTCCCCCTCCTCTCAGAACACAGTACAGCCGTCGCCAGCCAATCAGGCCATCTGTGGTTTGCTGAGAGAGAAAAAAAAAGTCAAGAAACTACTGACTTAATCACTCCCACCTTCACTCTAAACTCAAGTCAGTATTTATATAACCAGATTTTATTTTTCAGAACTTTAAAATGTGAAAGAAGTACCCATTCATCTGCTAGACAGTAAGTCTGACTGCCCCAAACGCTAGAAGAGGTTAGTGTCAGAAGGCTGGAATTGTCAGAATCATCTAGCAAAACGAAGGGGCTATCACCACACAGCTTTTACACACATAAAACCATAAATCAATGCAGTTTTAGAAAAACTTGTCTATTAAAAATTAGTGCTTAGAATTCCACAGCAATTCATCAAATGACTCAGGAAAATTATAAAAATAGCTCTCTATGTTGAAAATATAATTTCCCCTTACTGCTCTCAGAACATTAGGAAATGTGGACAACCTGGTAAGAATGCAAATTTTCTTTCCTCCTAATGGAATCTTTTAGAAAAAGCTATTGATTCAATGAAGCCCACAATTAATTATTTACGGAATATAAATAACGATGGCTATAAATAAATCAGGAGTAGGTGGCACAGAGGCAATCTGGAAGGCCAGGGGCTGAGACCATGCCAGATGCAGTCCAGAAGGCCTTCATCCAAAGGGTGCTGAGCAGCTGGAGTCAGTTTCCATAGGGGAACTGATGCCATGATTCTGCCCTTGGTCCTGCTGGAGGTGGGTGGGAGGGCTAGAGAGGCGGCCCCTACAGCCCTCCAGACTGAGCGAGGACTCCCTGGCTCCCTTTCTCGCTAACACCTCCCATAACTCATGTCCAGTACCATGCATAAAAATACATTCTGAAAGATCACTCAAGCACAAGCCTGTATGTTATGATTTCGATGGCAATCTACAGGCGAAGGATGTTTGAAGTCCTCTACCTGCTCATTAAGGAATCCTGCAAAGACATCCTCAGCCATACAGGCTGGCTGGGCCACTAAGCGGCAGCACACGTTGCCATACAAGGGAAGCCAAAAGGAAGACTCTTCTGTTTAAAGGAGAAAGGGTAGGAAAGCAAGTTACAAATCTGTCTAACGTTGTAACTATTCTAGACATACAGACATGTGTACATATATAATGGTTACACATTTTAGTAGTTTTTCTTTTTATAGTTTTTTTTCTTTTTGCTTTATGCAAGAACAGATTTTAAAATTAACTTTACATAATGGTTTGCCTGCTCAAACACCAGTGATCCATTACAGGACAGGACACCAACTGAAGTGCTCAGGGTTAGACCTGACTGACAGTACTAACAGGCTGTAACCCAGGAGAGTGGTGGCCCTTGGGCTCCTGACTTTAACAGTAATTATTCAAGGGAGATCATTCAGAGGAGGTAATCTCATTTAGCATCAAGGGGTCTAATAGAGTGATTTATGTTTGATAGATTTTACTTTTTGCTCTGATTTTCATTATAATAATTAGCAAGGTGATCCTCTTAATGAAGCATTATTTCAACCAAGTTAAGATACTTTAAATGTTTTAGCCCTGTCTCGTAGAGTTGTCCTCAGGGCTGTGCAGAAAAGTGGGGAAGGAAGCTCCCAGGGGCTGCACTGTGTGGCATCAGGCAGGAAGAGGAGCCCAGAGAGAAAAGGGTGGAGGAGGAAGAGGAGAAGAAAAGGAAGAGCAAGAGAAGGGGAGGGAGGAGGGGAGAGGAGGAGGGAGGGGAGGAGAGGAGGAGGGAGGGAAGAGCCGCTTGCATAAGGCACAGAGAGCGCATAGGCTGGCAGGAGGCATCCCCACCAGTGCACAGCCTAGATGGGGTCTACGGAGGCCAGAAACAGCAGGACGAGGAGGATATGGCAGGCAGCCTGAGGCAGGCCAGCAGAGCGTCTAGGATGGTCTGAGGTGAGAAGGCAGATCAAGCAGAATTGGATGAGTGGCCAAGGCCAGTGGGCAGCCCAGCCAGGGGTCAGGAAACAGCACAGCAGGTGACTCACCCTGTGAGAGCCCAAGACAGAGCAGGAACCTGGGTTCCTTGGAGAAATGGCTTATCAGCCGGCGATGGACGTGCAGGAGAAGTGCGGTACACCAGGGGGCAGCAGAGTGCACAGAGATCTGCAGCAGTCATCCCCAACAGCCCCACACTGGGTCAACTCCAACTCCCAAGCAAGCAACAACCCTGGCTCTGAATGGACAGGATATCAGGACCCGTGGATTGCAAGGCTGACGAGAAATGCCTGTTCAGTGCCTCAGAGTCACCCGTTCTGACCACAAAATGTGTATGAATTACAAAGTGCAAAGAGAAACTTAACAGTGACTTAACTAATCTCAGAGCTGGGGCAGCCTCACTCCCATGACCAGTCCCTTCTAGGCAGCCCCCTCAGTCTTTATACAACACATCTGTCAGAATACTTGATCATTCCTTTCTAACCAAGGGACGATGAGGACAAGATTGACAGGAAACAAAAGTGCCCAACTTCCACGTCCTATAAGAATGCCTTCCAAAAGTGAAGCAATATGTGAACCCAAGAGGACTCACTAAAAGAAATCCTAAGGCCTGTCTTTGAAGTAAAATGACCCTAGGTAAGGTATACAACACACACAACCCATAAGGACACAAAGGTCACAGGAAAATCTAAGTGAATACAGCAGGCTCAAACCACCCTGTGAAATCTGAAAACAAACAGATTCATACTACACGAGCAGCACAGAGCTAGGAGTTGCAGTACAGCTGTACTAAAGAACACTGGTGAGAAAAGGGGCAATTACCTTTTATAATCTAGTATGGTGACTGTAATTTTGAGGGGTAATTTCTAAAAGATTACTAAGATAGTGTACAACTTCACTTAGACTAGAAGAAATCCAAATGATAACAATAATTAAACTCTGGAAAAAACCAGACCTATTATATAAAAAAATTATTCTGAGACAAAAAATAAACAAAAACACAGGATCTTAAAATTATGCGCATTAAGTAACAAAGGTTCAACTTGTCCAATGCTAATCAGAGTAACAAAACAAAACAGTTTAAAGGGTATCAGAAACAGAATGGGGCAGGGTAGTCCACACTACTGTTACATAAAGGCACTGTGGAGAATTAGGTTTATAAACCTCAAATTTAGAATAAGTCCATGTGTATCTATGGAAACACAACTTCCTGAAACTGACTCAAGAAACAGAAAATCTCAAGAAATCGGAAACTATTAAAAACAACCGAATCAGTTAAGTACTCCACTGACAGCAATGCCACACCCTAGAGACCCGTCCACATGGCAGGAAGGACACGCACAAGCCACTGAGGTTCAGTGTCAGTCCAGTCACAGCCAGTTCACGGCAGCAAATGCTGCACTGAGGGAAGGACACAGAGACACAAAGCCATAAGGGGGTTGGAGGGCACATGGCACCCACGCTGGGACACAGCCATGCCCAGTGTCCCCGGCACGGCCGTCAGCAGTGCCCACCCCCTGCTGTGGACCCTGATGCAGGTTCTCCCCAGAACTTGAATCGACATTTGCAGTCCACCAAGTTTTCCCTATTTTGACTGTAAGTTTTCCTTAGAAATTTACAAAAGCTGCTATGACATCATCACTCCTGTCAGCACAGGGTCCTCACCTTCAGGGCAGTGAGTAGGGGCAGCTGGCGTAGCACACCTCCCCACCCTCTTCCCCGGAGTAGCCCAGTACGTTCCCACCGCTGCTCTGCGTTTCTACTATGGTAAAAATGGTTAAGCTGAGGGCTCTGCAGACCTTTCTAGTCTAACCTCTGCTGACACTCCTACACAGCCTTTTAGAAACACCAAAATTACTATCATATTCGGAGAGAAAAACGCCTGAAATTGTTGCAGCCCTACCTTCCTCTGTATCCTCTGCTTCCTAAGAACCAGGTGAACTTTGATTCCCAGCTAGCAGAGCTTCCAGTCATCAACAAGAAGGATACCACGCTACTCCATGTCAGCTTTACAAAGAAACCTCCATCTTCTCCTTTGGAGAAGACAGATGCACTGAAGGGAACCAGAGACTCATTCATGTGTATGCTGTTTTGGTCAATATCCTCCTTAGGGGAAGGCGCTAAAGTTAGATGTCACCCCTGATGCCACATACTCCAACACAACGCAAGTGACAGACAAAACACAACACACTTACCATTCCCGTGAACAGACAGGCTGTGCGTCTTGAAGCAACTGCTGACACTTTCCAGGGTCAGGGTGGTATGAGCTAGCAAATTATACTTTACACCCCTGAGAGCAAGAAAGAAGACAGGTCTTAAATACTCTTAGATGTTATAATTTCTATTAGGTTAAACATTCAGACGTTCAATAACAACAACAAAACCCAGACAACCCGACTGTAGCAAAGGTCTTGAACCCACCATGTCTCCAAGGACACACAGAAGGCCCAAAGACCATTTCTAGTCATTTATGATGTCAATCAAACCACAAAAAGATGCCACTAAAATGACTGCTCATAAGGCAAACACGGGGGTCAGGGAAGAGAAAACAGACCACAAGGAAGAACAGCTGGGATGTGAGGAAAGAACCCCAGTGCACCCTGGAGGGTCCCAGGAAACCCACTGCTATGGAGGACAGTGCAGTGGCTCCTCCAAACACTGAAACTTAAAATCACAGTATGATTCAACAAGTCGACTTCTGAATACACATCCCAAAGAAATGAATTCCAGCATGGGAATCAGTATGTGAATGCTACGTTCACAGGGGCATTACATACAGGAGCTGAAAGGCCGAACACGCTCACATGTCCATCCAGGGATGCAAGGACAAACAAAAAGTGCTGTCCATCTGTCTGTCTGTCTGCTAATCATCTATCTACCCATACACTGCAAAATATCATTCAACTGACCTGCAAAAGGAAGAGGACACTGATACATCCTTCAGACAGCCTGGGTGAATCCTGATGACATTCTGCTACTGAGACACTCCAGTCACTAAACTGGAGAGCAGAATGGCGGCTGTGAGGAACATGGTGGGAAAAGAGTTAGGGGGCCAGGGCTGAAGAAGTGCAGAATTTCAGTCCAGGAAGATGAGAACGTTCTGGGGATGTGTACTGAACAACAAAGTAAAAGAACTGTATACTTCTAAACCGTTTACTCAAAACTGTTAAGTGGTCAAGTTTATGCCATAATAATAAAAAATTTAAAATTTAGCTATATAAGCCATGTATAGTGACACACACCTGTAATCTCAGCACCCAGGAGCAGAGCTGAAAAGACTGTGAGCTTGAAGCCAGCCTAGACTCCAGGATGAGACCTAATATCATCACCTTCCCATCCCACACTGGAACAGTAGAGATGACAGATTTGCAGTCAACACAAGTGACTCATCAGTTTCATAGGTTGATTACTTTATATTTTGACAATTAAATCAATAAGCTATTAAGCCAACACAAATGATCTAAGAAGGGGTTCCATCCGTTCTAGAACTATTTCTCTAAAAACCTACAATGTCCCAAGTCCTGTGCTAGGGGTTGTGCCTTCAACTGTAAACAAGTATGTTCCAGCAGGCAGGAAAGAGAACAGAAAGAGTAGCCAACAGAATGGTGTGAAGTACGGAGAAACAAGGAGGTGAGAGGCCTACACTGTGTAGGGAAAGCCAGGAAAAGCATCCCAGAGGAAGCAACAGTCACACATAAGCAAATCCCAGGGCTCAGGAGATGGCTCTGTGGGCAAAGTGCTTTTTAAATCTCAACTCACATTTTAAACAGAGCAAGGCAAGAGTAAGATTTCACATTATATTCTGAACAGCTGGTATGACACCACCCTTGAACACTTCTGCAAGAGTTCACTAAATAACAACAAATCACCATGGCAAGAGCTACCACAGTCATGAGCCACTGGTCAGGGTGTGCTTGTCTCTGCCATCATCAAGGCACTGCACAAGTCTCCACAGAGCCTCCATGGCTAGCTTTTACTTTAGCCTAGCATCCATGTGAGTCACCCAAGTGTTGAGCAAGTATCAAAAAACACTGGAGAATGAATCCAAGTAACCAAAGACCACAAATACCATGAAGAGCTAGCATTGCCATGCAGACAGGCTGCCTAAGGATAGCGAGGTTGGTTGTGTGGTGTCAAGGTACAATATGTGAAGCACTGTCCACGGATGCTCGCTTGTTTTACGGAACTACAGTTTCAAAGGCTATGAGTGTTTTCAATTGATAAAGTATCACAGTTTTCCCACATGAAAGAATGGGAAATACGTTTCCAATCAGCACCTGAACGCAGACTGCACTGCTGACAATAAGCAGGGCCTGCACCGTCTGCCAGGCGAGGCTGTCCTGGCTGCCGAGCCTACAGCAAGCCAGGAGGGGCAGGGAGGGGAGCAGCGGGGAGGGGAGCAGCGGGGAGGGGCAGGGGAGGGACCAGGAGGATGATGGTCAGGCAGAGGATGGGATGATGGGAAGAGAGGGCGGAGGGGAGGAGAGGCAGACAGAAATATGACGGCTACTTTCAGAGACAGAGAGCTGGAGGCACACGTCGGCACATTTATATGCTTGGGAGATACCAACCAGAAGAAAAGCTGACGGAGGAGAAAGCGGGACCAGACAGGTGCCGTCTCAGTGACCGACAAGCCCCGCACACCTGATACAGACAGCGGAAGCGGATGGAGGGCCTGGCGGATGGAGGGCATGGGCGTTCTCTGCCGATCACGTTGTCAATAGCAGCAGCACATGAAACAAGGCGCACCTCGAGGACCAGCAGAAACGATGGGTGAGAAGAAAGCAGACGACGCCGATTCCCCCGCAAGAGCAAACGACAAGGCCAAGGAAACTGGGAGAACTGCCAACACCCGAGGACCCCTGAAGGCCAGCGACCACCTTTCTCTGGAGAAACAAGAAAGAACGATTCTCCAGCCTCCCCGCCTGTCCTCCTGAGAAACCAACTCATCAAACCCGTGTGTTCTCCCAAGGCCGGAAAGACGCCGCCTGAACGTGCTGGGAGAGCGCAGGAGTCCCAGAGTCTTCCCGACCAGGACAGCGCAGCGAGGCCGCCGGTGGGAGAAGGGCTGCAGAGATCATCAGAGGCACGCAGTCACTACCGACAGGGTCCAGAGAACACACACTACTGACAGGGTCCAGAGAACACAAACACCAGTAGACGGCGGAGTAGGTGAGAGGACAGGCAGACCAGGCCAGGAAAGAGAGCTACGGGTGCCAGACACGCTGCCTCCATGTGCATTAACTTCAGCAGAACAGTCAGAGAGAGGAAAGGAAATGAAGAAATGTCCAGGTTTTATTTTTAGGAGCAATACTATCATTTCTTCTCACTGACCACCAAACACATGTGAGTAGCCTTCGTTTCAGAACTGGTCATTCCAACACACAGAGGAAGCTGAGCACTGCTCACAATGCACAGGAAGAGGCATGAGATCCCCTGTGCACGCACGCTCTCTTTGGAGCGCTGGGGGAGGGGGGTCATTCATGTGGTGAATGGGTTAAGTTCATGGAGAGACCAACTCACAAGTTCTAATTTTTTCTCAGGCTTTAAAACCGTATCATGACTAAGGCTCTTCTTCTTAACCACTAAAAGGTAAATATATAAGACATTAACCTCTATTTCCTATGAAGGACACAGCTAAAAATAACAAAATACGAAAAAAGGTTATCAACAACCTCTTCTAAAAACAGTTAAACTGGAGTACAACCAATCAATCAGGACATGAAGTGGGGGGGCTTAAGACGGGAGTGAAGGGGAGGAGGGAACCTGAATACAATAAAAATGCAATGTATGATATTCTCAACTTAATAGAAATAGTTTTTAAATCAGTCAGTGATAAAAAAGTTAGGTAACTTCAGAGAGAAGCTGGGAGTACAGCCTAAGAAGATGTAAACAAATATTTCCCACAGGCATGGCTGGAATCTATCCACTTCCCTAAGGAAACAACTGGCAAGGATAAGTGGTGTAAGATGAAGATCAAGGCAATGAATGAGACGAATCCAGCGTTCTGTCTACCTATATGCAGTTCAAGACACTCAGAGGCAACATCTCCTCTAAGGCTCAGGTAAGCACAGTAGGTATTTTCATCCACAATTTCAGATGAAGAGTGGAGTTCAGAGGACATAACTCACTTGCTGTGGCTTGTTAAGAACTAGCAGAAAGCTGGGGACCCGCCTGGCTCCTGCATCTCCACTCCCCACCACCTATGCGACTCCCATCTCCCCCACCCCACATTCTCTTCTGCGTCTAGCCTTGGGCCCGGGCCAGCTTTTGCTCTTAGCACTCCAGATCTCTGGACTGCCCCCTTACCTCTGCCTGGCTGTGCCCCCGGCACTGGTGCCATCTGCAGCCCCTTCCACTGCTGCAGGACCCTTTGGGAGGGACTCAGACCTTTGCAGACTGCATAAGAACAACTGAACTCAGTTTCTGCCAGGCAATCTTCCCAAATTGGGCAGTGCCTGCTGGCTAGCAGGGCCCAGACCTTAAGAGGGACCCAGGAGAGAATCTAATCTTCCCTGACTGTACCTCCATGGGAACTCCTGAGCAGCTGGGCTACAGCCATCTGGTCACTCCAATACAAAATGAAAAGACAGAACCTGAAGCCTTAACCAACCAGTTTTTCACACTCAGTAAGAAAACAACCAAGTCACATCACATATAGAAATAGAATCAGACTTTAACTCAACAAAGAAAGGCTTGAGCCTCACATCAGAATCACATATAAGAAAAGGAATTCACGTGCCAAGATCACAACAAAAAAATAATAACATGAAAAACCCAAATAATATGTCCCACCAAATATCACCAGTCCTATAGAAGAGTTCTACGAGAACCCCAGAGAGATAACTCAAGATACAAAGTTTGAAAGAACAATTGTAAACATGATGAAAGAATTTAGTGAATTTAAAGAACACACAAACAAATCAAAGAACTACAAGAAGAGAGGGATAAACTTCTGACAGAATTCACAAAAGAGAGAAATATTGAAGAAAACTCAGGCTGAAAAGAAGAAGGAAGTGAAAAAAAATCAGTAAGTCAATTTGAAATGATGGGAGAAAGCCTCACCAATATAATGAATGAAATGAAAAACAAAATATCAAGACTAGATGATAAAGTTGAAGAACTGGAGCACTCAAGCAAAGATTATGAACAGTTTAAAAACAACAACACACAGAAATGGCATGAGCAGGAAAAGCAGAACCCATGAGAAGACTAAATTTCCACAACACAGACACAGAAGAAGGAGAAGACTCAGGAATAGTATTGACCAGATCTCCAAAAGATAGCGGATGAAAATTTCCCCCAATTAAGGAGAGACATGCCCATACAAATACAAGAAGTACATAGAACACCAAATAGAACCAGAAAAGAAACTCCCCATGGCATATCATAGTAAAAACAAAGAGAGAATACTGAAAGCTGCAAAAGAAAACAACAAGTCACATATAAAGGAAAACCCATCAGAATTACAGCTGACTTTTCAGTGCAAACTATGAAAGCCAGAAAAGCCTGGACCAAAATATTCCCAGTTCTAAATGACCATAGATGCCAACCCAGAATAATTTACCCAGCAAAAATGTCTATTATAGTTGAAGGGAAAAGAAAAATCTTCCATGACATAAATAAGCTGAAAGAATTCATGTCCAGAAAACCAGCTGTTCAATGAATACCTGAAGCACTACAAAGAGCTGAGAAAAGACATGACTACACGCCAGGGCAACAGAAAGAGATTAATGAAGGGAGAACTAGGGAACCATAGACTCAGACCAGGAATGCAACAGAGATTAAAATGACGGAACCAATACACACCTTTCAATAGCAAGTTTAAATACCAGTGGACCGAACTCCCCAGTCAAAAGACACAGGCCAGATGAATGGATCAAGAAACAAAATCCATCCTTTTCTTATCTGCAAGAATCCCTTCTCAATTTCAAGGACAGGAACACATTAAGGTGAAAGGATGAAAAAAATATTTCAAGGAAATGGCACTAAGAAACAAGCAGGAGTTACCATTCTAATATCTGACAAAACAGATTGCAAACTAAATCTAATCAGAAGAGATGAAGAGGGTCACTTCATACTGGTCAAAGGAACAATTAACCAAGACGATATCACAACCATGAACATATATGCAACAAACTCTAGTGTACCCAACTTCACAAAAACAGTACTACAGGACTTTCAGACACAGATTAATCCCAACTCACTAAGAGTCGGGGACTTCAGCACCCCACTGTCTCCATTAGACAGGTCAACTGGATAGAGAACAGACAGAGAGACATCTGAATTAAACAATACCATACATCAAATGGACCTGACAGACATCCACAGAATATTCCACTCAAGCACCAAAGAATACACATTCTATTCAGCACCCCATGGAATTTTCTCCAAAATTGATCACATAGTGGGGCACAAAAGAAACCTCAACAAATACAAAAAAATTGAAATAATGCCATGCATTCTCTCAGGTCATAATGCAATAAAGCTTAAAATCAACATGGGAAGAAGCCCTAGTAAATACATGAAGTAAATACATGGAGATTAAACAACATACTCCTGAACAATGAATGGGCCAAAGGAAAAATTAAGAAAGAAATAAATGTATTCCTAGGATTAAATAAAAAGGACAATAAAACACAACAAAACCCCTGGGGCACTTTAAAAGCAGTCCTAAGAGGGAAGTTTATAGTTCTAAGTATCTACATTAAAAAATCAGAAAGAGCACAAGTAAATGATTTAACATTCTTGCAACTCAAGAATCTTGGCAACAACAAATGAAACCCAGACCCAGAAGAAAAGAAGAAATCAAAAAATCAGAGCAGAAATTAAAGAAAGAGAAATAAATAAAATACAAAAAAATAAACCCCCAAACAAAACAAAGAATCCAAGAGCTGCTTCTTTGAAAAGTTAAACAAGATAGACAGATCCTGAGTTCAGTTAACCAAAACAAAGAAAAAGCACTTGCAAATCAACAAAATCAGAGATGAAAGAGGAAACATCACAATAGACAACAAAAAGATCCAGAACATCATAAGGGAATACTTTAAAAACCTGTATGGTATTAAATTCTAAAACCTTAAAGAAATGGATGTATATATAAAATCATGGGAATTATCAAAGCTAAACCAAGAAGAGCTCCAACAGCTGAAACAGACTCCATATCATATAAAGAAATTATAACAGTAGAACAAAACCTCCCGACTAAAGAAAAGCTCAGGCCCAGATGGATTCACAGCAGAATTCTACCAGACATTCATAGAAGGTCTATATCTAATACTACCTAAATTATTCAAGAAGATAGAAACAAAGGGAGAACCCCAGATTCCTTCTATGAAGCCAACATTACTTTAACACCAAGACCAGGTAAAGATACAACCAAAAAAGAAACCTACAGACCCATAACCTTAATGAACACAGATGCAAAAATTCTCAATACTTGAAAACCGCATACAGAGACACATCAAAAAGATCATCCACCGTGATCAAGTTGGCTTTATTCCAGGGATGCAGGAGTGGTTCAATATATGTAAGTCAATAAATGTCATAAAGAATATAAATGGACTTCAAGACAAAAATCACATGGTCATCTCAATAAATGAAGAAAAGGCCTTTGACAAAATTCAACATGCACTCATGTTAAAAGTCCTAGAAGGAACTGGACTGGAGGGAACATACCTCAACATAATTAAAACTATATACAAAAACTCCCACAGCCAACATTATTCTAGATGGAGAAAAACTGGAAGCATTCCCATTAAAATCAGGAACCAGACAAAGCTGTCCACTATCTCCACTCCTTTTTAATAAAGTGCTTGAAACTCTTGCTAGAGCAGTAAGACAAGAGAAGGAAGTTAAAGGAGAGCTCATTGGAAAAGAAGAGGGTAGATTATCACTTTTTGTAGATGACACGATATTATACCTAAGAGATAGCAAAAATTCCACCAGAAAACTCCTAGAAATGATTAACACTTTCAGTAAAGTGGCAGATTACAAAATTAATCTACAAAAATCAGTGGCCTTTCTATAGACCAACAACAAGCAACTGGAGAAAGAGTACAAGGAAACCCTTCCATTCGCAATAAAAAAAAAAAAAGAAGAAGAAAATATCTTGGAATAAACCTGACCAAGGATATTAAATGTATCTACAATGAAAAATTTAGATCTTTAAAGAAAGAGACTGATGAGGACACCAGAAGATAGAAGACCTCCCATGCTCATGGATTGAAAGGATATTGTAAAAGTGACCATCCTACCGAAAACAATATATAGATTCAATGCAATCCCAATCAAAATCCCTAAGACATTCTTTACAGAATTGAGAAAAATCATCATATAGAAGCACAAAAGACTCTGGATAGCCAAAGCAACCCTGAGTACAAAGAGTAATGCAGGGGGATTCCTATACCAGATTTAAACTATATTACAGAGCTATAGTCATAAAAACAGCATGGTACTGGCACAAAAATAGACCCATAAATCAATGGAACATAACCGAAGACCCAAACATGAGTACATGCAATTTCAGCCACCTGATATTTGACAAAGGGGCAAGAACACTCACTGGAGGAAAGGTAGCATCTTCAACAAATAGTGTTGGCAAAACTGGATCTCAATCTGCAGAAGAATAAAAATAGACCCTTATCTTTCACCTTGTAAAAAAGTCAACTCCAAACGGATCAAAGACCTCAGTGTTAAACCTGAAAGTCTTAAACTCTTAGAAGAAAACATTGGTAGTAACCTACAAGATATAGGTATAAGAAAGGACTTTCTAAATCACACAGCAGTGGATCAGGAATTAAGGTCAACAATCAACAAGAAACAACCAAGGACGTGAAGAGAGAACCCACAGAGTGGGAGAAAATCTTCACCACTGATATATCCGACAGAGCTTTAGTATCAGGAATCTACAAAGAACTTAATAAAACAAAAAATCAAGAAAAGAAGTCACCCAGTTAAAAGATAGGCTAAGGGTCTGAGTAGAGAGTTCTCAAAAGAAGTAAAGATGGCTGAGAAACATTTTACAAAGTATTCAGCACCATTAGTAATTAGGGAAATGCAAATTAAAACCACTTTAAGAGTTATTCTTATCCCAGTCAGACTGGCTAAGATCAAGAGAACAAATGATACCAAATGCTGGAGAGGACGTGGGGAAAGGGGAATGCTCACTCACTGATGGTGGGATTGTAAACTCGTGCAGCCCCTATGGAAGGCAGTGTGGAGAACTCTTAAAAAGAACCTACTATTTGACCCATTTACATCACTCCTCAGCATATACCCCAAGGACTCATCCTACTGCAGAGATACTTGTACATTCATGTTTGTTGCTGCTCTTTTCACAATAGCTAAGGGATGGTAGCACCCTAAGGGTCCTCCAACTGGATAATTAAAAGGTGGTAGGTACATTTACACAATGGAGTTCTACTCAACAGTAAAGAAAAAATGAAATCTTGAAATTTTCAGGTAAATGGATGGAACGAGAAACTGTTATGCTAAGTGAAGTAACACAGATTCAGAAAAACAAATGGCCTATGTTCTCCCTCGTTTGTGGATCCTAACACCCAACTCTTATATGTGAGTATGTATCCTAATGTAACTGCAGGAATCAGGAAAATGAAAAGGAACCAGGGAGGTAAAGGAAAAGAAGAAACCTGAGAGAGACGAATAGTAGGACACAGGTGTTATTAAGGGAGAAATAGATAAAATGGGGTGTTTAAATGGGAGAGGGAGGGAGGGAGGGTTATACAAAGAACTACGGGGATAAAGGGAAAGAAGGAGCTCGAGAGAGGTGGGGTCATAGGAGACTGGTATCATCAAAGGGAAAATGGGGACAATTTAAATGGGGAAGGAGGCATAGAGGGAGGGTTAGACAGGGAGAGAGGGGGGAGAGAGGTAAATAATGCCTAGCTAGTATAAAACACCAGAAGGAATCACATTGGTCTACAATCTAAGGACAAATTCCACATAGCGTATTTCTACATGAGCACATGTACACAGCTGAAGACTACATAACAAGAAATAGTGCCAGACCAGAGAAACCTTCCTTTGAGTTGCTGACTAGGGTGGTCCAAGAGACTCCCAAAATCACACAGGCTATTGCCACAGCCCTGGATTGCCTCCCAGAACTTGAAAGTAAGTCCCCATTGCTGAAAACAGGACATACTTTGGAGAGTGAATTTGGAGCAATGGAGCTGGAACTGCCCTGGAAGCCACGTCCCCTGAAGGCTAGCTCGCGCAGCTCTGGAGAGCGCTGTGGGAGCTGCTAAGGGAGAGCACAGGTGCAGCAGTGGCACCTTTATTTTGGGAGCAATCAATGGCTGCCTGATTGGAGTTAAAACCCCACTCAGTGGGAGGAAACTCGTGTGGTACTATAATCAGAGCAAAACCCACATGCCTGAAGAGGTCATAGAACTAAGAGAGATCCCAAGGCTGTCACATCCCTAGGCTAATGTACTTCTTACTAAGTGCAAAATATGTGTCCTTATATTTACAGTCAAGTATCCCAGTCACCACTCATCAAGGAAGCTTCTTTTGCACCAGATGGAGACTACCACAGAGTACACAGCTGGTCACACACAGACACTGTGAACTGCAAAGTCTAAGCGGCACATCTACAATGCAGCCTCTACATCTTGGCCTCACACAACACAGAACAAGGGGTAAAGAGGTCATTAATGAATCTCTCAAGTCTCATTAATGAAGCTTCTCATGCAACAGAGGGTCAGGAACACAAAAGGTCACAAATGGCCAAATCATGGAGATTAGGGGTCTGCAGAGTATGGATCTCTGGACAAGACTCTTACAATTAAGTTTCACTCACCCAGGGCTCAGGGACCATTGTGGAAGAGGGGGAGGAAAGATGGTAGGAGCCAGGGAGGAGGTGCGTGACCATATGGAAATAGAATCCTACAGGCTCCTGGGACCCTGCTCAGATGAACCCACAGCAATGGTGTCCACATGCTCAAGACCCATGCAAACTCAAGCAGACAAAACCCAGCATGGAACTCCGGAGATGGGCAGCAAACCCCAGTCTCTACGGAAGAAAGATTGGCCACTGCTTGCTCTCAGAGGAAATAGTGTTAAACTGAGGGACTCTGGACAGACTGACTAGACCTCGTGGACGAACCTGCACTGAGGGACATCTGGGGACACAATAGGCCTTAACACAGATGACAGAATATATGGACATTCCAGCTGGGGGGCAGCTGGGGAGCTATGGGGGAGGGGGATGTGCCGGTTTGGAAGGGGGTATAAAAGATGATTAAGATCAATTTCTGTATGAAATACACAAAGATTCAATTGGAAAAAAACTGGGGAGGGGACCCCTTTCCAATGAAAAACAAATACACAGTATTTTACAACACTTGAGCTCCAGGAGGGGACACGAGAGACTGCTGAAGCCCACAGACCACGAAACCTACCTGCTGCATGGTCATTTCCAGGATGATCAGCAAGCAGTATACTACATGCACAGGTTATATTCCTTAGTTATATTCAGAAACTGTATTAGTTTTTACATCATCAAATCTTTAGCAGGACTGTTTTAAAAAAGAGACAGTCCATTTATTCTGGAATCATATTAGAATTTCATTCTATTTAAAATGTAGTATTCTAAAGATTTATTTACATTTTATGTGTATGGTTGCTTTCCTCAGTGTAAGCACTTCTGTGCATACAATGCCTATGGAGGCCAGGAGAGGGCGTTGGATACCCTGGAACTGGAATTATAGACACTTGTCAGCCTGTACAAGAGTGATAGGAACCAAACCTTGGTCTTCTGCAAGAGCAGTCAGTGCTCTTAACCAGTGAGCTATCTCTCCAGCCCTGAAGCTTGCTCTTCAAAACTATCTTTTAGTCAAGTAAAATAAACACTTGACACGGCAAGTTTTCATGGAATATTTTTAAATATGTGTCTTTACAATGAAGAATACTGTCCATCTTCCCAAGAAGCATAAAATAGCTAATTCAGCTATTAGAGGGACTGGGAAAATCTAGCTAAACAAATCTCAGTCAGTTAAATTCCACAAGTAAAAAGAGAAAATGAGTCATATCAGGGAACATACTAAAAATTACCAAAAATGTTCACTGTCTTCTTTTAAGCCCAACAATACTTTATGATGATATTTGAAGCACTTCATTTTTAGACCATGACTAATTATAATGGCATTGCTTCTAAAACCAGCAATGACTTCACCTTTAAAGCATTCTTGTCAGGATAACGTTTTCTTTCTATAACATCACACTCATTCCTTTCAGTCAGCCCTAATACTGCGTTCCCAAAAGTTTAATCAGCTACATTTTTTTTAATCAAAATAGGCCAACTGCTGTAATATCTGGGGTGGGACTGAGGGTTCGATGGCATGAAAAAAATAAAGATTACCTAAATGGTGATCTGAAAAGAAAAAGCATTCCTGTCAAGGAAAAGAAAAAAAAAAG
The DNA here is from genome assembly GCA_035773235.1 of Eospalax fontanierii. Taxonomy (NCBI): domain Eukaryota; kingdom Metazoa; phylum Chordata; class Mammalia; order Rodentia; family Spalacidae; genus Eospalax; species Eospalax fontanierii. Next base: position 6,688,216 of record CM069540.1, read on the forward strand.
CTACATTTGGTTACATGTCTTATTCTGGATGTATATTGTTTTATACGTACTCACATTGGTTAGAACTAAGCTAAAGACTAAATTAAAGCTTCAGTGCAAGCCTCAACAGTGAACTTGGATCTGCACTAAAGAAGCAAAAGTAACCTTTTGCACTCTGAGTACTGTAGCTACTCTCCACTTCCACGGCCTTGCTGGGTGGACAACCGGGGAAGCTTCAGGGAATGATGTACATCCTGCATCTACATTCAAACCAGAAGGCTGAACCAACAGAAGACCGGGATTAGGAGAATAAGATTAGACAACATGTAATAAAAGGCATTATCATGTATTCTGACAGACTTTAGTGGCATAAACTTGGCAAGCAAGACTCATGGAAAACGTTCATAAAGAAAATTAGCACAAGGCCAGGTGTGGTAGCGCACACCTTTAAGCCCAGCCCTTGGGAAATCTCTGTGAGAGGGAGGTCATCCTAGTCTACATGGGGAGTTCTAGGCCAGGTGGGGCTGCAGGGAAACCCTGCCTCAAAAATACAAAACAAAAAACGAAAATTAGCACATGAATTCATGGGTAAATCATGGAAGGAAAGATGCGAATAGAAGAACAAATAACGTCAAGGAGGAGAAACCCTTCCCTGCTAAGTAAGATTCAATATACAACAGGGACTCCAAAATACCTCTAGGAGGCTGGAGAAACCTCTCAGTGGTTAAGAGCACTGGCTGCTCTTGCAGAAGACCTGGGTTCAGTTCCCAGCACCCACATGGTGGCTAACAACCATCTGTAGTTCCAGTTCCAGGGATCAGATGCCCTCTTCTGACCTCTGAGGGCACTGTATGACACATGCAGGCAAAACACACATACACATAAAGTAAAAATAATAAAATATTTAAATACCCCTGGATTTCACAAAGAAACACGAGCTAAATCTGCATGAAATTCTAACCTCATCTAGATGATCTATGAAATTACAAAGGGGACAGCAAATGAAAAAAATGCACCCATGTATGGAACCCTGTTCCACAGTTCTAAGCAGCAGTGCACAGCGTGAACTTAGGAAAGCCGCGGGAAACGACCAGCACAGACAGAAATGGTAACGTCAGCTGCGCCCACTAAATGCTGACTTTGTACCGAGTCCAAAAATTACCTTAGTGAATCTCATAATAATGATCCTATGGGATTAGGGATTACTTTTATCTTTATTATTATTATTATTATTGTCCTTTTGAGGAATAGGGCATACAGAATTTCAATCTGCCTTTGGTCACAAAAGTAATTAAACAACAGAATAAAATATTAAATATTCACTACCAAACAACAAACTCTTCAAGTACCTGAGAATTCCATTCACTGTCTACACCTGCTTCCAAGGAGTCTGAAACTCCCACAGTGCATCTGGGGTACACTGGAGAGGAAAGGGCTGGATCAAAGAACCTCTGTCTTCTGGTGCAGAGAATGGGATGCCCAGGGGGAACACAGTGTGCTCAAAGCAGAGTAGCAGAAGATATTACAGGTTCTGCCAGTTCTTTAACAGGCAATGTTGCTGCTTAAAAAACGTGACCGATGGTCCAGTTAATTATCTCCCAGGTGTCTTTCAGTTCTAAGATCTTTCAATTTGGAAAAAGAATTATGTAATCTCTATAAAAAATATGTTTTCCTTATGATTGAACTAAAGTACATGCCAGCAGATATTTGACATAATCGTAATGTAAAATGGAGTTAATCGTCTCAGACCTCAGGGAAGAAAAATAAACGTCATCTGCTTCCCTTTAAAACTGTTTTTAATTTTTAAATTTATTTTTATTTTATGTGTGTGTTTTGCCTGCATATATGTAGATGTACCACATGTGTGCAATGCCCACAGAGGTCAGAAGAGGGCATCAGATCCCCTGGAACTGGAGTTATGGATAGCTGTGAACGATCATGTGGGTGGGAACTGAGCTCTGGTCCTCTGGAAGAGCAGCCAGTGCTCTTAACCACTGAGCAGTCTCTCCAGCTGCTCTGCCTCCTTTTTCATATGTGTTGGAAAGACATCTTCTGTGGCTGCTCTGACCATGAATTGAGTTCTATTTATTCGTGGACCATAAAATCACTTTAGTGACTCATGGATGGCATTTTTGTAAATCTGAAAGGAACCAGAATTAGAAATGTGCCTAACACTGTCCTACAAATACTCAGGGCTGGCATTGCGTCAGGGAAGCCGCCTAAGCAGGCAGCTGAGCATTCAGTCATGATATGCAGTGCGTGTTTCAGTCTGAGCTTCAATCAGAATAATCTAACACAGTGGAAAGCCACTGGAGCCAGAGAGCCAACACACATCACATGGAACATGTCTAACATGGAGAGTTATTAATTACATCTTGATTACTGACTCTTCCAGGATCTATACCTAAAAATCTTTCATTTTCATAACCACATTACTGTAGTTACTGACAGGCTGAAAAGCTGACTCGCCTCTACTATACAAGCAAAGAAACTTCAAGAATGCAGCCTAGTCAACATTTTCCAAACGAAACCAACACAGAATAGCAAAGGCTAGCATAGTGCTTGAAGACAGGGCCTGGAAGACATGAAGGCTCTGTAGGGAAATGGTGGTTCCAAGTCCAGGCAAGAAAAGACGGATGAACACAGAGCACCCTATTGTGCACACAGCCAAAGATGCCTCTGAAGCTTGGGAGGAAAAAGACGCACCCGCCACTCCAGCGGCTTCCGCCCACACAGATGGGAGAGTCCACCATCACACCAGAATACACAAATTCGGGACTACAGAGATGGCTCAGTGGTTAAGAGCAATGGCTGCTTTTGCAGAGGACCTGGCTTTGGTTCCCAGCATCCACAAGGTGGCTAACAACTATCCGGAACTCCAGCTCCAAGGGATCTATCTGATGCCCTCTACTGACCTCCTTGGGCATTGTACAACATGAGTGTACTTACATATATGTAGGTAATACACTCACACATACAAAATAAAAACAATAAAATATTAAAAAGAAAACACAGATGCATAGAAACTCAAGTGTTCAACTAAAACCCTGCTCACTCCCACCTTGTGAGCGCCTCGACATCTGTAAGTCCAAGTTGCTTTTGTCCTCCCCATCCTTTCTTCCACTGATTTTTCTGCAATCGCATGCAGAGTTTGTGAGGCAGTGTTCTTTGAAAGAGTGGCAGCCTCAGGAGCCATGCAGGGCCAATCTAGGTAGCCATCAGCCTGTAATCCCGAGGGAGGAAGCCGTGAACTACTAGCAGCACCTGCCAAAGGCAACACCTGCTGAAGGCTTCCACTAAAAACAGCCTCGAGCTTTTCAATGGACATGCTGGGCTGGTAACCCCCAAACTCAAAAGTGGGACAGGGTCTCCTAACAGGACGCAGCAGAAAGCTCCTCTAAAAAGGTGCAAAGTCAGTGCCCTAAGTGACTGATCCAACAAGTCCTTCAGACCTACTGGGAGGTTACAAGAAATACAGAAGCCAAAAAATATTTTAAAAACACCACAAAGTTACAATCAGGTAGACTAAAATAAAGACATTCTGCGAAACCTGGTTTCTTCAATAAACAAAGGCAAGAAAAAAATGGAGGCAATTTTAAGAGATTAACAGGAGCCTAAAAGACTCAGGCAAAGGTAGCACGGTCGACTTTATGTGACCCTGATTTGAACAAATCTCCAAAGTTCCTTTTCAGTGACATGCAGCATGAATACAGACCATGTGTCAGATTATATAAGGACTTCTCTTTTTATTTTCAGCATGTAATGGTATTGGTTTGTTAAAAGGATAGCAAATGTTACACTGAGGAAGAAGCATGGCGTACGTGAACACTCTGACATGTACAGACCCTTTTCAAGAAAAACACCTTCATCTTACTGTTAGGTACAGGAATTCTGAGCAACTAAAAATCACTCTATCACCTGACTTCCTTCCTTCCAAGGAAGATGTTAAGGATATCTCGCCTGGGTAAATGTCAGACAGCCTGGGTTTCTTACCGTTTCAGGATGTTTTTCCATTTACAATGTAAACATATATGCCACACACAATACTTTGAAATACCACAAACACACGTTATCATAAATTCTATATTAGAAAACTTACGAAACAGAGTTGACCAACAGGCCTGTCTCGTAGCTGTCTTCCTGAAGTGCTGAACTTATTTTTTTTCCTGCAGCTTTACTGATGGATGTCTTGAGTTTCTTGGCCAGCTTTTTTGGTGTGTTGACTATGGATGACACCTCCGCATTACAACTATACACTTCCACCTTTATCTGAAAGTCTGGTCCTGCTTCATCACTGAAAACAAGGGTGTTCACACTGTTAGAAGGCCAGCACTGAACGAGTAAGAGAATAAAATTACAGCGCCCCGAACGTCTTCATCCAAAGTCAGCATTTAAAATAAACACGAGAGAATCCCCATTCCTTTAGTGTCTACGAGGCCTAAGAGTCACTAAAACTTCTAGAGCGGTCAGTGTCTAACCCAGGGTCTTGGAAGCTGGAAAATGAGCTGTCCAGAGTTACCTGTGCTGCAAGCACTCTGTGGGGACCTAAGTTCAAGCCCCCAAACCCATGTTAAAAAATAAGAAAGTCAAGAGCAGAAGCTGGGCCTGTAATTCCAGCACTGGGAAGGTGGGGTCAGAAGGAGGCCTGGAGATCGCTGGTCAGCACGTCTAGCCTAATAGGTGAGCTACAGACCAGCAAGAGACTGTCTCACAAAATAGGGTAGACATCAGCCCCAAGAATGACACCCAAAGTTATCCTCTGGCCTTCACAGGCACAGAGTACATACTTGTAAGCACACCACCCACTTGTATACACAAAACAAACAGAACAGGACCAAACTTCAGTTAAGTCAATGCATACAGGCATATTACTTACTGAAAAAGAAAAAGACTCTCTGGTCGTGCTATTTTTTCTTTAGAGTCCTTTAATACCACAAATCTAAAGGCATTGATGCATAGTTTCCTTCAATGACTATTCTTCCAAAGCAAAATCTACAGAACCTTAAGTTTCCATTTTTACCTCAGGAGACAGCGTTCATTCACCACCTCACTTTGTAGCAGTAACTATAAACATTCCACTATTTGGTAATGTAGAGGGAAAAACCCACAAAACTACTAGAAAGGGATATATCTGAAGGCACGAGCTCCTTGAGAATCTCTGTCTCTTAAACCAGCATTGTGCCAACAAGTAGAGGATGCTTGGTATACATTCATTAAAACTATTCAGAAAGTCTTCAAGGTGAGGTGGGAGGATGGTTCCCCGAGTAGGTGCTTGAAACACAAGCATAGAGACCTGAGTTCAAATCCCAGAGCACACTCAAAGCTAGATGCAGAAGTTCCCAAGCAGCTTGCCTTGTGGATACTCCGGTGACCAACAGAAGATGGGCCCATTTCATACAAAGTGCAAGCAAGCTGTGATTGATATCTGACACCGTCTTCTGACTTCTGTATGTATTCTATGGCATTAGTGTGTACACATACATACACACACAACAGAGAGAGAGAGAGAGAGAGAGAGAGAGAGAGAGAGAGAGAGAAATCATACAATCTTTCCAAATTCAAGGACTGCTCTAACACCTTTTAGACACAATGAACAATCTTTCGCATACAAGCCTGCTGTGGAGTCACTAACAGCGAAATACACTTAAGAGAGCATTCATCTGCAGATGTGGCCTGAAGACAGGTTGTTGGCCTCAGTGTTTTAAATGTAGCATAAACTTTATAAGATTTAAATGGTCAATCTATGGTTTGGTAAATCCAGGGAATAACTTCCAGATATTTTTATAGTTTATTATTTGGCAGTGTCTAAACATACAGTATTCCTGGTAATGACTAACAAATGTCAATATTTAGAAGAAAACCAGAGATTCATAAATATTGAATACTTATTAAAAACAGTCATCATAACAAAAAGCACATTTTTTTAACATTTAGAACATTTGTCAGCAGTTATTTTTAGGCCAATTTAAAATATTTACACAATTAAAAAAAACAATAAATCACATGTTGTCTCCTGAGTAATCTGTATTGTTCTTTGTGGGGGGCTCGGGGGAGTCTATCTTTTGTCTCTGTAGCAAAAAGAATAGCAGTGACGTGAAGAAAAATCCCACAAGTCGGATAACGCTGGCAAAGAAAAAAACATCAGCCGCAGCTGAAAGGGGAAAGACAAACAGACAACTGAGGAGACACGTTTTAGCCTGAATTATTCAAGAACTTGGGGACTCTTTTTGAGGGGCGCCCTAAATAAGTCCCTTTGTCTCAACAACAACTTGGAAAGAGGCCTTGCTGCTGGCTGGGTTGGTCTTTCCAGTGCTCTGTGACTGGCAAAACTAACCCTAAAGCTGGTTCTTTGCCATGTCAACTGTAGCTGGAAATGGCCAAACACACACAAGCACGCTGATTTCATGTGAACAGTTCAGCACTAGGCCCATCCCATATAAAAATGGTGTCTTTCAAAGCCTGAAAGAAACAAATCCTACCCAGATGTAGGCCGATAGGACCTTGAAAGAGGCCAGGAGAGACGGGCTAGTTAAACACCAGCTCCATGGCTACCTGAGGAGCTGATTCTGCCTCTAAATCACAACATAATAAAGTGAGCCTACACAAAGCAGGGCAGAAAAACAGCCCTGGAGTCGGCTGGGTTTTCTTACTATCTGGGGAGCATGGGAGAAGGACCCCAAACCCATCACAGTGAACACGTGAGAAGGATCTGCTCGTCACTAAACCTCCGCTGTGAGATAGAAAAACACTGCTTTATGCCCAAACTCACTCTACATCAAATTATAGTAAAACTCTATTGTATTCATAACTGGGTTAACAATACAACTATTGATATTTATAAAACCCCTCAGATTTTAGCAGAGTCCATGTGTCATGTACTTGATGTTAATTTTAAGATTTCTATTTTATCTCACCCAACAGTACAAATGCAGAAATGCGCATCTTTTGAAGGTTTTACAGCTGTTAAAGCTTCAAAAAGAACCCAAGGGACCAATATTTAGGCCACGGGAATTCAAAATACAATAATTAGGCCTTCACTGACTACAGAAAACCAGTAGATGTTCATTCTTTAAAATCATTTTTTTTGATTTATTGATTTTTTGTGTATGAGTGTGTTTTCTCCATGTTTGTAAGTGCACCTGTTCTGTGCAATGCCCATGGGGGGCTGAAGAGGGCTTCGAATCCCCTGGAACTGGAGTGAAGGACACTCCCGGCCATCTGGGTGCAAGGAACCAAACTGAAGCCCTCTGCAAGAGCAGCCAGTGCTCTTAACTGCTGAGTCATCTCATTTCTCCAGCCCCTGAGATTTTCATCCTTCAAAGATGAAGGATACTTACAATATGGTGACGTTTTCAAAACATATGTCTGTGACTGTTTGGTCCACAATCACCATGTCAGTGTCAAGAACTTCAGCTCCCATTCTGAATAAACAGAAAATGGCATAGCGTTGTGTTCCTGGAGAAGAGAGTCAACATTTTAAGTAATGATACATATTTCAAATCATACTTACATCATCTTAAAATCACCCTGAATGAATCATATTAGCTCAAACATATGATAACAGATAATTTCACACACTGACACAGTGACCCTTGACACCTCCATGGGCTGTTCCTTAATGTGTGAGCAATCCCTCTTTCAACTCAAGCCCACCCTTAGACCAAGAAGCATTGGTAAATAAACATTCAGTCTCTGAGCAGGCCCAAAGAGCTCACCAAAGTCAAACTTCGTTACTAAAAGCTCGATGCCCTCACAGTCAACTTGGTATTACAGCGATTCTCTCTGATACTTGGTTTCCAGGTCTACTTAAGAAAAAGATTCTTCTTGTGGGAAGAGGTTAGGCTAAGCAGACATCTGCCAATGACAACACATTTTCCAGCAGACTGAAAGCAAGAGAGAAAACCACCCCAACAAGCACAATGAAAAAAAGACACAGGACTACAAAATGTATTGTTGCTGGGTCTTTGAACTCAGTGATGTTTTTAAAGGTGCTAGGTGATTAAAGGGCTAAATCCTCATTATTGAGAAAATGTAGCTCTTTAGGAAAATTTATTCTCTATAGTAATCAGAAAGATATACATAATTCCCACATGCATTCCTTTGTAAAGTAAATCATATTTCCTAATTGAATAACAAACACTAACCTGATTTTAAATTCTTCATAGAAAACTAATTATGCTCCATATGACTCAGTGTTCAGAGTCTAAGGAGCTGAGCTGTTACAACAGACAAGACAGATAAAGGATCATCCTATCTCTTCCTCCTTGCCTCAAACAGCCAGAAATCATCGGAGGTTAATTTCCACACCCTAAGCAATTCAGAGATTTGCGAAGACTGTACAAAGCCATAAAAAAGTGAAGACCAGGTGTGTGTGCTAGAAATCTTTCATCAAAGCCCAATTACTAATCAGAAGACACGAAATAATGAAGGAAAGATCTACAGATCCTGGTCAGACAACAGATACCGCCGTTCATCAAAAATGTTTGTTTGGTGCTAATCCTCCTCTCCCTCTCCAACTCCAAGCTCATTGCTGGATGTCTAGGTTCCTACCAACAACAGAAAAGGGCACACTGGACACGTTATCTAAGCCAGAACCAAGGAACTGATGTTCAGACCAAAAATCAGAAAACAGCGGCTCCCACACACCATGCTGCTTCTGCTGAATGGCAGTGGTGAGTCTGAGTGCAGAATTCGTCGTCTTCAGTAATCACAAATGTTTCCTATACACAAGGTAACACTGCAGTTACATACCGTCTTTATTGCTGAAGTGATCAGAGTCTTTCCACATTAGTGGTATCCGCATATCTAAAAAGGAAGGAAAGTGACAATTATCTTGATACGTGACGGTATCCATGACCTGAGCCTGTGAACCGCATCAAAGCCACAATGAATGCACTTTAGACCATGTCTTCTAGTTCCTGTTTCTGGTTGACTGTTTGGAAGATTTATTTTATTTTAAATTATGTGTCTGTATGGGGCTTTATGCCATGCGGGTGCTGGGAACAGAAACCAGGGTCTGTGCTCTTAACCACTGAGCCACCTCTCCAGCTCCATTGTTGATATTTTAAGAAGTTATTTCATATGTGTGAAATTGGAGGATCTATGAAGTGAAGGCAGACTCACAGACTTACACAAATGGTTGTTTCAGCTCCACACCTACACCCTTCCCTTCCCGTGATTTATGGTGCTGCCTCTACTGGTCATGTTGTTCTGATCTCGTGTTCCTGGGCCAAGCCCTCTATGGACTGAACTGTTCTCAATAACTATATATCCTCACACCAACACCATATTAGAACTGTTGCTCCTTTATTGTTTACACACTTTACTATTAGAAATATTTTCTTTTGGAAGCTTCTGATCACTGATTTCTTTATATAAATCTTAGAACAATTTTTGTCAAAATTCCCTTCCAAATGTTTTATTAGTCTTGGATTCTATTGTCCAAGTTAACTTGGGAATAACTTTTTCTTTTACATTTACTTACTTATTGTGTGTGTGTGCACGTGCACGCGTGTATGTAGTAGAATTCAGAAGCATCTTGTGGGAGTTGTGTGAGTACTCGCATGCACATGTGTATGTAGAACTGAGAAGCAGCTTGTGGGAGTTGGTTCTCTCCTTCCATTGTGTAGGTTCTGGCAATTGAAACAGTTATCACCAGGCTTGGCAACAAGTACCTTTCCCAATAAGCCATCTCACTGGCCCAGCAACTAATAATTATTAATATTTTGTCTTAACATATAGTAATGTAATGTATTTACTGTTACATTTGTTTTAACTTGTTTTTGGAGGGCAGGCGATTAAATCCAGGGCCTCTGAAGCACCCTCCCATTGCACTACACCCCCACCTCCACCTCCACCCTTACATTTTATTGAAAAAAATTTTGTTATATTTATTTTATGTGTATGAGTGTATCTGCCTGTGTGCGTGCAAGTATACCCATGTCGTACAATGCCCGCAGAGGCCAGAAGAAGGCATCAGATCCTCTGAAACTGGAGTTATGGTCAGTTGTTGGCTGCCATGTGAGTGCTGGGAATCGAACCCAAGTCTTCTGTAAGAGCAGCCAGTGCTTTTAACCACTGAGCCATCTCTTCAGCTCCTACCTTTACATTTTAATTAAGGTTATTCTTAAATATTTAACGTTTGGGGGAGTTTTGTTGTTTTATTATAAAATACATCATTTTCCCCATTCTATTCTCTAAATAGCTATTGCTGACTTTAAGAAATACTATCACTTTTTATGGGTTTATCCTGAATCCAGCCCCACTTTACTGACTGCTGCAATTCCAGTCAGTGTCTTGGTACCCTCCCACAGGTTAGACATCTGTCATCTGTCACCCTCTTAACACTCAATCCTCAACAGCTCCATTCTTCAGTCATTATTTTAGCTGGGATTCCAACCCAGTGTTAAATTATGTTGATATAACAGACACTGTTGTTTTGTTCTTGATCTTAATAAGAATGTCTTTATTGTTTCACAGTTACAACTCGCTGATGACCTAACAGAACCCACTTCTTGCTTGACCACAATGGCTAACTCACTTCATTTCACAACCAGTCTAGGATATCATTCAGAGCTGTCCTTGCAGCGGCAGAAGGCGGAAGGCATCATGGAAGGAACACAGACCCAGGCTTCCGCAGTCATGCCCCAGCACCTGGGGATCAGCCCTTCCCTTCCCCATGCCTCGCCATGTCCCCAAGAGGAAAGGGAGGGAGTTTCCATGTGTTTTCCAGTTGCTCCTGCACCCTTCCAATAGCAAAAGGCGCACAGCTCCAAATGACAAAAGTGTCCTGTAGATGTCTGCAAAGAGTCAACTGGGTTTTGGCACACAGACCTTTGTCCCTTCTCTGTCTTCACTGACATTTTACCATGAACTGGGATAATCAAAACAGGTTGGCTAATCTGATGCTAGCAATACCCAAGACTTGTTTTGACAAGAGCAAACCTGGAGCCAGGGGATGGCTTAGTGTTACGCACTCACTGCACTCACCATAGAACCCATGTGCCTGCCAGACGGGCATTAGACTCACCTATAATCCCGCCCGGAAGGCAGAGTCCGGATCCCCAGAACAAACTGGCTAGCAGCTGCTCATATCGGAGAGCTCTGGGCTCCACTGAGACACGTTGCCTCAATGAATAAGATGGAAGATTCATCGAGGATGATTTCCAACATCAACTTGGATCTCCACATGCAGGTGTGTGCCAGCACAGGCACACATGCACACGTGTACACACACACACACAAATATGCAAATGGGGGAAAGAAAAGTGAAAGCTGTGAGGTGCTTGGTAACTGATTTGTTTTAGTCCCTGAACTGAAAATCCAAGAAAGAGCCAAGCCAGTAGCCATATTACTCCACATTATCAACTACTGTTTGGCAGGTGGACGAACTAAATCTGCTCTTTGCACATTTAGGGTGATCTGGTCAGCAAGTTCTGACACTAGAAGTGGAAAGCCCAGGCCTGTCTGGTTTACAATATTAGAAACATAATAAAGTCTTGCTGCAAACACTCGCTTTAGCCAAAATGAAAGCCATGCTCTCATTCTGATGTCAAACGGAAACAGCTTTATAAAGGTGGACTTATCTTTATAAATACACAGGCAGTATCTCACAACTAGGTGTCGGCAGAGTCGAAAAGTCATCACACACTCATCCGTCTTCTGCGTTACAGCTCCTCAATTTAATTTAAAATTTTCTTTTGGAAAGTAGGTACAGAGTAGAGACAAGCTCAGCATTTGTACCTAAATGTGTATGGTCATGAAATGTTCCTTTTCTCTTATGTATTTTCATGTAAGACTCCCTCTGAACCGTTAATTCTGACATGAATCATGGTGTGGATAAGCATCCCTAAAATGACAACAGATGCTGACTGCCATAGACCTTGAGTCTTCAGAACACTTTAACGCTCCTCATCTGCAAACCAAGTGGTGTCAAGTGCGAAGAAAAGGAGGACATCTAAGTGACTGCATCTAAGTGACTGCAGGGAGTCCCTGAAGATCTATAATATTTAAGTTATTAGTGTTACAGCGCATCTAAACGTGAATGAAAATAAGGGATAACCATGTAAATGTCCAATATTTGGCAGTAAAAGGGCACAGCGGGATGCCAAGCATGCTTCACAGGAGGGAAGACACCAGCATAAATAACCACAGAACAGCCAAGAGGTCTTCATTCACTTATTTTTATGAAGACCTGCCTGCTCGGCTCAAGGCAGTTTCTCTAATTTTTGCCAAAGATGTCTGAAATAAACACAGATCTGTCCTTGCTCCTGATAACTAAGCCATGAGTGGTCTGGCTGGCGATGGAGACTGGTCCGGGAGCAATAGGCCCTGTGCCAGCGCCTGCTCTCTGCCATGGGTCAAGAGAACGAACACTAGTCTTCACTTTAGGGTGGATGGCGCTACGCCGTCGTCCCCAGAGCGCTCTGCGGGTATTCACATGCGCGTTGTGCAGCCAGTGAACAGACAAATCAGCAGTGGCAATGGAGGCATCTCCATGCCGTTTGTGTGCAGGGCCCCAGCACTTTGGAGAAACTGAGACCGCACGGCGCAGGCGCCATCTAGTGGCAAAGTGTCTCCTAGCAGCTGGATGGCATAGGGAGGGTGATGAGTAATTTCACAGCCCAATTAGAAGTGCTGACGAGGAAGGAAAGAAATGTCCACCGAAGCTCGTGGAAGAGAGAGCTGCAGAACAGACTGGGCCAGAATGAAGAACTGGCAGGGTGGGAAGTGTGGTTTTCACTCCGGGGCGGAGTGGTCCTCCTCCAATATTCACTCAGCAATCACTGCAAGCCAAGCAGAGCGAGGTAAAAGGAACCGGCGGACCCTGGAACCTGCACCTTAGCCGACCAGGCAGGGAGGGAAAGAATCCAGGTGGTTTGCAGCCCAGCGCGGGCACTTTCCGCAGGTCACACACCCCACCCTCTGACCAGGCTAAGTAGGACAAGCCAGAGCTGCACACGGCATGAGGTTTCTCAAACCGTGAAGTTCTGTGCAGATGTGGTGCCTAATGATAAAATATTGGCAAGTACTTGCCAGCGTAGGTACACACAATGAAACGAAGAGAAGGGATTTCCACACAGAACCAAGAAGCTCGGCTGGGCTGGCCACTTCATAAACCCATTCATTCAGTACATGTAGTAACAGTCCACACGTACCTGATAAGGCGATTTTTCCTTTACAGGCTGTTCGCTCTTTACTTTCAAAATTCACATCACTGTCAAAAGAAAAACTCTCATGAACACCAAAAGCAGCAATGTCAAGTCTTTCAGGAATAACTGAATATTAAAACAAATACACAGAGATGAATAATGATGACTTCGAGCTAATGTGAAATATCTGGCTCAAAAGATGTTTAGTCAACAGCTTGTTAGCGTTGAGGGAGACATCCAGACGTCTTGGGACTTGTCGACAGAGTGCGTCCCGATAACTGCACACAGGCTATGCTACAACGACAGCCTTTGCACTTATAAACTTCGTCCAGGTCCCTGCAGCTGCGGTAATGCATTACTGCTTCATAAATCCTGTTTTTAGCTTATCAGACACACTGGCCTGAAATAGCCTCATACTTCCCAATCACGCTGTGTCTGTTCAGGACAACCCGATCTCTACACAAGCTGAAAAATCGTTCCCACACCCCCTCGCACCACATATTTATGTGCAGTCGGCATATTTTACTCACTTTGAGTTGCACAGAACAGGTTTGCACTACGGAGTCTCTGTGGAGGGATGCGGTGTGGAGAGAGAAACGGAAAAAGAGAAAGAAGCTTTCAAGGAAATTCTGAGACACGGGACAGCTGCAACTCTGAAGTCAGGACACAGCAATGTCAGAAACAGAAGGAAGTGAAGCACCGTCTCACCAGGTGCCGAGGCGGGAAGACCAGAGTTAAAGTCAGCTTGGGCTACACAGGGAGACCAGCGCCTAAACAAAGCGAGGGCCCACTGAGATGGCCCAGTGGGCAGAGGTGCTTGCGGCCAAACCTGACGACCCAAGTTTGATCCCTGGGACCAACATGGCTGAAGCAAAGAACTGACTCCCAAAAGTTGTCCTCTGACCTCCATATACAGTCTGTGACATATACATCTCCCCCACAAAAAAAAATCTAAAATGAAACAAAAAACTTTCAAAGTGGTTATCTCCTTCACCATCAAAAACTGCCCTCATTCTTGAATATTTTCCTGATACCATCTGAATCCATGTTCTCTCCCCACCCGCCTCTCTCTCTGTAACTTAAGCTGGTCCCATGACCCAACCCTCCCGGTTTATGTGATGCTGGGATTGAACCCAGGCCTGCTGCGTATGAGACATGTGCTCCACCAAATGAACCGCATCTCCAGCCCCAGCAGCAAGATGTATTTCCAATGACATTACTGTGCTTTTTGTCCATGTCCGATCTGGTTAGCTAATTAACATCCAGCTCATTTTTTATTTTGCTTTTTACTGTGTGTGCATGTGTATCATGTGGGTGCATGTGAGCCACCATGCACATGTGGATGTCGAGGGCAACTTGCAGGAGTGAGTTCTCTCCTTCCGTCATATGGGTTCCAGGGATCAAACCCAGGTCATCAGCCTTGGGAGCAGGAACCCATGAAGCCATCTCACTGGCCCAACTCCAGCTAATTTAATAGAATTTCAAATATATGACAAACTTCCCATGGGAATACTATTTGATTCTAAAAGATTCCAGAGAAAGGTCAGATGGGAATCTGAAGTATGAATAATCTCAGTTATTCTCAGAAGAGGATGACAGGGACCTTGGGAGGCTGAGGCAGGAGGATAACAAGTTCAAGGCTGGCCTACAATAGTGAGTTCAAGGTGAGCCTGGGCAACTTAGGAAGATCCTTTCTCAAAATAAAAAATAAAGACTGGAGATACAGCAGGTATGGCAGAATAAGAATCAGGCCACAGGTTCTACCCTTATTGGATAATACATGTAAATATCAGATTTAAGTATATTCTAAGTGAGCTAAAATAATTTACTGATAAAATTATGTTCATAGGGGCCATTTTTACATGGTACTTAAACAATCATTGCAAAGTTTGATTAGATAATGTAGATCCTGGGCTGAAGAGATGGCTCAGCAGTTAAGAGCACTGGCTGCTCTTATAGAGGATCAGGGTTCAATTCCCAGCACCCACATGGTGGCTAACAACCATCCTTAACTTCGGTTCCAGGAGAATTTGATGCCCTCTTCTGACCTCTGCAGACATTGTATGACAGAGATGCACTCACACATATGCAGTAATACATTCACACACATAAGTTTTTCTAAATAATAAAAAAAGATAATGTAGCAGACTCAAAGTTAGAGAGTCTTCAAAATCCATCCAATCAGTTTATGTTCATCCTTGGTAATTAAGAGAATTCAAGTTTTCTCTGATTATTTCAAAGTGATGTTTTCTTGGACCCATAAATCCGATAGTCAAATTCAACACTACGTTTTGCTGTTAGAGAACATCTTGTTCATTGATTGTTTTGTCCTAGAGTGAAAAGTTCATTTGAATAATCTATCACATATTTTGGCAAAATGATGTACCATGAGAAATGAAACACAAATCTCAATTTTTCAAAGGGACACAAGAGGTACTATAGAAACACAGTTGGTTGGCATCTATAAATACTATTAAGAAATACCTTGTATATGAGCAATGCACAGTTTATTCTTAAAATATTTTGTGACAACAATCTAAGAAGCTCTAAGACAGCGAATGGAAAAAGTCTAGACTGTGCTGACGCTGAGATCATCAGCCATTGTTAAACTGCACTGAGACGAGGGATTTGGCGAGCAAGTGAAGTTCTGAAATACTAAAACCACCCAAAGCAAACTTGCCATATATGGACTGAGGAAGAAAAATTGTGTCTGTGTGTGTGCGCGCGCACACACACACACGCGCACACACATACATACACAGAGCATCTCCTCCTCCAAAGTATTCAGCTACTTTGCAGGGTAAAGCCTTCTTTTCCGCAATTATAAATTACTTGCACAGGCAGTCAACAAAGTTACTATATAAAGGTCTTATCAAAGTATAATATAAATACAATTAAACCATTAAATCTTACAGAATTAAGTCTACTTTTAAAAATGAGAAAGTAAATGAAATTTTTCTGAAGCTTAAATTATTTTTAATTCGAGTAAGTCAAACCTGTCATTTCTGGTGATAAAGGGAATGTTTTCCTAACTAATGTAAACATGACTACACATGGTCACTTTAGTGACGTGCTACTATAGCTGTCAGCTTGCTACCATTACAGAAATACCATTTGAAAATCTTCAGTGTTCAAGTCAACTCTGCTCCAATTAGAGAGTCCGCCCAGAAAGCAGCAGTAACCACAAAATTACTGAAGCCAGACCAGGGAATGGGAAGTATAGCCTGTCCAAAGGAACCTAGCTTAGAACATTATCTTAGTAAAACCCACAGATGCTAATGTAAAAGATAAACACAAGACAAACTTTTCACGTTTTTCTGTTTCTGCACATAGGTACAGTGAACGACCAAGAGAGGGCGCTACACCGCCACCATGCTGCCCAAAACTGCATGAAAGTCAGATTAAACACATACCGCGTGTTTCATACTCTTCCCCGTGGAAATTTTAAACAGCATTTCTTTGCCAAATTAGCGAGTTAGAATGATAAATAGCATAATGACAAAAATATTTTATATCTTCTTAAATACCAAGAATTATAAATGACATTTTGCAATTTGAAACATTATAAAACCCTTCACTTTTTAATGCAATAGATGAAAACAAGCACTCGGAAAAGCTGAGTGCAGAATGCTCCCTCCCCCAGATCCACAAGATCTAACACCCTAAATTCTGCTCCAAGTGTGATAAAATCAGCCCTTTTCAGCAGACACCAAACTATATAAAGTTGAAGAAATTCAGCAATGTCTTTAAATACGTTTCACTATAGAACTACTGAAAGCACACAATTTTTACTTCTGATCTGTGCATTTCGTTTAATCTCTAGAACATGAGCAACATGCCAGGAAGCTGGAGCGAAAGGCGAGCACCTCAGCTGCTTCTCTCAGCATTATTCAAAGCTTGCGATGACGGTGAATGACACACATAATCAAATCCTATAAATGACTCTAATTAGCATTATTTTTACAAAGCCAAATAAAGCATTTTAGAATTTAAGTCAAGAAGGGGGCTGGGGCTGAAGTAGGGGATGAGTACAGATAGAGAGGGGCTCTGAGCAGGAATGCTGTGACAAGCACCCAGCGCAGCTCTGCATGTTCTGTTACATGAGATGAAGGAGGGATGGGCATCTGGATGGCGAGTATATCTAGACTCAGGCTTGGGTTTTGCTGGTAAGTTGCTGTGAACCTGTTGGCATCAGTGTAAAGGAAGGGACATACCTGCTTACGGTACAGAGCTACTGAACAAAGTAATACTTAAAAGCACTCTGTGTAATTCTTTAAAATGTTAGACAAATGCCAAGATCACATTATGAGACCTGAGGTTTGGGCTCCAGTGATCAGCTCAGGCTTCCACAGAAGATGCATGCACTAGGTCATTGGCTAATGTGATCTAACACTAACCTGCGGCTCACATGAAACAGCAGATGTCATCAAACCACTATTCCCCACCCCACCAGGGCTTCTACCTCAACAAGGAAAACAAGTCCAGGAAACTAGGAAACAGAGACTGTGACAATGTCACTCTGCCAGCAAGTGAAGAAATGATCAAGGACCATCAAAGCCAACTCCTGGAGAGCTCACCCCAGCAGAGCTGGGCGGGCATTAGGTAACACTACACTGCCCTGGGAAGGAAGACAGTGTGTGAGGCTGAGTGAGGAGCTGGAACTTGATCCTCCAGAAAACAGCAAATACATTTATTTAACCACTGAGCCATCTCTCCAGTCCCCAGCATCAGAGTTTTTAAATAATAGACGTGGGAAGACTTCCAAGAGACTCAAGACAAGAAAATGTTGTCTGAAAGTTTTGTAATTAGCTGACTCGTCCTTAAGTAGCAACCCATGGAAGAACACTTAAAGCACACAGAACATGAACACATAACAAAGCCACCTCACTCTGAGGGATTTACTGGCTCATAGATCTCCTCCACAACGACTGGAGAGCACAAGGAAAGGACAGACAAGGAGCATCGTATGTTTGGTTTAACAGTTGAGCAAAGGCTAAAGCACAGGCGGAGAAACGAGGAGACGAGGCATAAATATTATCCACCCTACAAAGCGGGAACGACAAGACTCAAACCCAGGGAAGCGGGCTGGGGATGGTGTCATTGGCTAAGGACTTGCACAAGCATGAGACTTGACTTCCATCCCCAGAACCCAGCTAAAAACACCAGGCCTGGAGGACCTGCTTGCATTCCCAGCATTGGTGAGGTGGAGGCCAGTGGATCTGTGAGGCTACTGTGACGTAGATCTGTGCTGACCAGCCAGCCTGGCCTTACTTGGTAACCTCCAGGCCAGTGAGAGACACACCTGAGGTTGACCTTCGGCCTCCACATGCACGCACACAAGTGCACATGCGCCCACACAAAAATAAGACAAATACAGAAGGGAAAACAGTGTAAGTTCATTAATCTTGACGTGGACAGTAAGTGCAAACAAAAAATCATTTAAAGCAGAAAAAGAAAACCCAGAGACCCCAAACAACAAGGCTATTACCTTTATTAGACTGCTCTCGACTGCCCCCAGAACTTGACGGTAAGAGTCTATGCTGAAAACGCCACGCATTTGGTAACTTGACAGAAATCAAGCTGGTACTGACCAAGAAACTTCCTCCTGACCAACTAGCTTTCATAGTAACCCCCAAGCTGCTAAGGAGGCTGCTGGGGAGAAAGTCATCAACAGTCTTACCCAGCTGTGAACCTGTGAGCTCCGATAACAATCGACATGGCAGATGTGCCCGCTGGTGCAACAGTGGCAGGAACGCTATGTGGGTAGCCGGCCACGTTCTGAGTGGGTCTAAGGCCTGTTCCACAGGAGGGAACCATACCTGGTACTGTAAATCTGGCCAAGAACCCTTGGTTGGGGAGCTCACAGACCCCAGGGGGCCAACCTACTTGCTATTCTTAGTGGACTTACATTGCCAAACTGCTCTCTAAGTTCATCTCTACACCCCAGATCAGTGCGGTGCTCAGACCTCGTCAGAGACGTTTCTTTGTGCAGCAGACACCGGTTAATGCAGAAGCTCACAGTGCCCGTGGAGCACTCGGTTGCACTGACAGGCCATCTGTGTTCCCCTTCCCCGAGGCTCAGGGACCATCATGGAAGATGGCATAAAAAGAGACCAGAGCCAACAGCTGTCTTCTGGACATGACAGGACCACTGCCCTCATGAACTCCCAGCAGCTGTGGGCGCCTGCACAAGTCCTGCACCAGGCCGAGCCAGTCGACCCTCTATCATGAAGGGGTTCATGAACACCCACCCCACCTGAGGAGCTATGAACAGTTGATGGCTTTGCTTCTAGGGGTGAAGGAGGAGCCAGTTTGCTTTAAGGGTGTGGCTCCTGGGTAGGTCAGCCAGACCGCAGTGGCGACCCCATAACCCACAAGTACAAGGGCAGCACAGATGAGACTCGGGTCATTAAAAAGAAAGAAGAAAAGATTATGTTCTTTATAGAGCCACTGAGATAGCCCAGTGAGTAAAGACAACTGCCACCAAGCCTGATGACCTGAATACTATCCTGAGGAGCACAGAGTGGAAGGAAATAACCAACTCCCCCAGGTTGTCCTATGACTTCACATTGCATTAGGTAGGACACAAACCTTCCATACACATAAATGAATAAATGTAATAAAGTGACTGTCGTTTACAGAAGAATTTCAACCAATTAGCACTGAAAGAATACAAGTCACTATAGAATAATCAGTTTGCAAACCACTCAATAATAACTTGTTTAGGCAAGGATCATAAATAGATGATGATGCCATTCAAATTGAGTGTTGCTGGATGACATCACGTTTACCCGGTTCCAACACTCAAGATGTTACTTACAAACCACCCTCCACAGGCAAAAGCTTATGGCACTCAAACTCAGTACCATTTAAAACGGCCACCTGAGTTAGCTTGCTATTGCTAACACAGGCCTATGTCCAGTTACTACGAGCTGAGGGAGGATCCCAAGTTCATGGCCAGCTTGCGTAACATAGTCTCAAAATAAATTATAGAAAAGACAGCTAGGGATGGATCTAGGTGGTTGGTAGGTTGCCTAGCACGAGCAAGGCAACTAGTTCAATCACACAGGACCCCGCAGTCAACTTTGAGCTGCAGCCAAATCAGAGATGTGGAGAAAGGGTTACTGACGCCTAAAGGAAAGAAGACAAAGCCGGATGCAGGACATTTCAAAGGTTTTAAGGTCTAGATTCTGCATTAATTAGAGCAAGGGAGATGCAGAAAAGGGTAATTAAAAGAAACCAAAGTGATGTCACCAAATGTACCACATGAATCTTAAATGAATTCTGGTCTAAGGAAAAAAAAACTACAAGTGATTGTAACAACTGGATAAGGTTTAACACTGACTGAAAACAGAAAACGATAAAACTGTCAATGTTTTACATATCAGCATATTCTGACTACATGGAAGGATGTTTCTGCTCTTAGAAGGCACATGCCAAACTACCAAGGTGTACATGTCTGTCTGCAAATTATCTTCAAATGGTTCAACAGAACATGTGCAAGCCTGCACACCGAGAGGGTGAACGGCTAAGCAGCTAACAGCCAGCTAAATGTTCCTGTGAAGCTTTCATAACAAAGAAGTGTTTAAAAAAACACAAGCAGGCAAACTGGAACATTATGAGCCACACAAGACAGTGAGAACCTCACACCACAGAAGGAAGAGGTAAGAAGGGACTCACAGAGTTCATTATTAGGCTGATTCTAACTCCTAATTTTCAGGGAATTCCTCATCTAAATTACAGAGTGACAGTTTTCAGTTCTTCCAAGGATGACACAAGACGAGTACCACCCAGTACACAGACCATGCAAAGGAGTAGGCTCAAGTAAACCTGGAGCCCTACTTTAAAAAGCCTTCAATGCCTGGTATGGGGGCACAAGCCTCTAATCCCAGCACTTCAATGCCTGGTATGGGGGCACAAGCCTCTAATCCCAGCACTTCAATGCCTGGTATGGGGGCACAAGCCTCTAATCCCAGCACTTCAATGCCTGGTATGGGGGCACAAGCCTCTAATCCCAGCACTTCAATGCCTGGTATGGGGGCACATGCCTCTAATCCCAGCACTTCAATGCCTGGTATGGGGGCACATGCCTCTAATCCCAGCACTTCAATGCCTGGTATGGGGGCACAAGCCTCTAATCCCAGCACTTCAATGCCTGGTATGGGGGCACAAGCCTCTAATCCCAGCACTTCAATGCCTGGTATGGGGGCACAAGCCTCTAATCCCAGCACTTCAATGCCTGGTATGGGGGCACAAGCCTCTAATCCCAGCACTTCAATGCCTGGTATGGGGGCACATGCCTCTAATCCCAGCACTTCAATGCCTGGTATGGGGGCACAAGCCTCTAATCCCAGCACTTCAATGCCTGGTATGGGGGCACAAGCCTCTAATCCCAGCACTTCAATGCCTGGTATGGGGGCACATGCCTCTAATCCCAGCACTTGGGAGGCAGAGGCAGGCAGATACCAGTGAGTTCAAGGCCAGCAGGGGCTATGTAACTATATAGTGAATTCCAGACTAGCAGGTGCTACATAGTAAGACCTTATCTCAAAAACATATAAATAACCAAGGTGTGGAAGGCAGGAGCAGATGGATCTCTGTGAGACTGAGGCCAGCCTGGTCCATGTAATGAGTTCCAGGCAAGCTTTGACTACAGGGAAACCCTGTCTCAACAAGACAAAACAAACAAGTAGGCTTTAAAGGAAGTAAGACTACCTACTGCTTTAATAGCTGATCCAGCTGAGAAATAATGGAAACCGTCAGCAGATTGGCAGTTTTGGACAGAGAACACTTCCAGTAAACAGCCAATAGTAAACCCTGGAGAGACTCAGATATTAGGGATGAATTCCTCACTTCTCTAATCAGAAGTCATCTCAGGGGCTGGAGCGATGGCTCAATGGTTAGGAACACTTACTGCTCTTGTGAAAGGACCCCAGTTTGGTTCCAAGCACCCACAGTGGTTAGGTCTCAACCACCTAGATTCCAGCTCCAGAGAGATCTGTTGCCTCTCTGTACTCCTGGAGCACTTGCACTCACCTATGTATACACACACACACACACACACACACACACACACACACACACACACACACAAAGAATCTTTAAAAAGTCATTTAATGCCAGGCACAGTGGCACATATCCTTCTTCTCGGTACTCACAAGGTAAGATGCCTCAAGGTCAAGATGAGCCTACAGAGCAAGAACATGTCTTTAAAAAAAGACAAGTGGGGTGGAGAGATGGCTCAGACTGTCTGCTTTTGCAGAGGACCTGGGTTCGATTCCCAGCACCCACAGGGCAGCTAACAATTGTCTGTAACTCCAGTTCCAGGGGACCTGACACTCTTCTGACTTCCATGGGCACTGTATGACATAGGTGCACTTACATACAGGCAGGCAATACACTCGTACACATAAAATAAAAATAATACATAAATGAAAAAAGAACAGAAAAAGGAAAGCTATTTGATCATCAGATACCTCTGTGTCTGCCTATTCTTCAACCTTTGTCCTACCTTTTGGTCACCCCAGTGGTTTGCCTCAGCACCCTTTTCAACACACCGCTTTCAACCCCATCAAACACAAATTCTATCATGGCTATTCCTCACTTAAAATAAAATGATAAGAGGTCGTCAAGAAACAGACAAATGTTAAGCGTTGTAGTCACTTTTTCAGACAGTTTTGAGTGGGAGAAAGACACAGGTGGTTTTTGAAGAAGAAGCAGGGAGCCTTTTTGTCCCCAGGGCTCCTGTCCTAGCCACCGGCACGATGTGTCAGGGAAAAGGCCATCTAAGTTCTAAGTCCTGGTTTCCCAGTAAAGAAGATCAATGCTGGACACTTTGTAGACATCTGCCTCCTGTTCATAAAACCTTGCTTCTCCCCTCATCTGTGCATCAGCTTCAGCCTCAAACACAGCTCTTTGCTGCACCGAAACTTTGCCCCACACTCGCACTCTGCTCTCCTGTTGGAAGGGCCTCCCTCCTACTCACCTGGTGGGACTGTGTCCATCCCGACACTGCCCATAGACCCCGGCCAAGCTCCTGCAGACCATCCTCAATTACGCCACTGCACACTGCATGATCCTTCTCTGAAAAGGTCTAGATTAATGATCTACAATTTTTGACATTCTGTCATAAAATTTTAGAGGGGTTAGACCAGTGTCCTTCTTATTAGAATGCTATTTTAACTGGCAGTAATATTTTTAAAAATCCAGACATTTCTCTACCTCAAAGACTAAACAGACAAAGTAATAGATCACTGACTGATTCTTCAAAAGCAATTTGTTTGCTACAATACTTATGTTTCCATGCTCACACGTGAGCTGGTCAAACGTGGACACCCTAGCAAAGTGCTGAGTGAGCATTCTGCAAGTTACAGATGCTTGACAAATATACCACCAGCTAATCACATGGTTTGATTTACATGATTTTCTTCAAGGAAATAAAAAACCATCAGAAGACACTCATTAGTCTTCCAATTATTTTTATCTAATAAGAAAGCAAGTACCATAATTCTCATTAAACCTGAGCAGCAGCCTCGGGCTGCATCTGCAACGGCAACATGAAGCTGTGAATAAATGACTCAACAGAACATCAAGATTCATCATAAATCCCGGAAATAACCCGGTAAAGAATGCGGTGCTTTCAAGTGAATGATGAACAAATATAAATATGTGTAGAAAAAGATCTTTGGGGGCTGGCAAGGCAGGTCAGAGGTTAGGCGCAGCTCACACAGAGGACCTGGGTTTGGTTCCCAGCACCTACATGGCACTAGTTCTGATCCTGATTTTGATGCAGCTCTAGAACTGCTTACCAGATGAAGGCGTGTGCTGTGCATTCTCAGGCTCCCTTCCAGTCACATGTCTTCCGTCTTTGTAATCTGCAGCCCACGCACTGCATGTTCCTTAAGTTTCTACTGTTTTTAGCGCATATAGTGTATCTGTAAGCAGTTCTTTCTCTTAAGATTTATTATTTATGTGTGTGTCTGTGTGAACGTATACCATCTATGTGTAGGCGCCTGTGAAAGCCAGAAGAGGGTGTCTGATCCCCTAGAGCTGCAGTTACAGGTGGTTGTGAGCCTTCTGATGTGGGTGCTGGGAATGCAATTTGGGTCTTCTGCAAGAGTAGCAATGCTCTTAACCGCTCATCTCTCCTACCCAGTTCTTGAAATGACATTTCTCTTAGTCTTGGTCCTTTGTTTTTAAACACACCCCCACTCGGTCCTGCTCCTAACCCACTTTCGCTTTACAGTCCCATGTTATGCACCAAACTGCTCAGTGGTTGCTGTTTCACACTGAGATCACCCTGATCCTTGCTGCAAACATGGCTGTGATGTCAGCTGGTTCTGCAGTGTTCACTTCTAAAGTTTAGTGATCTGACATTTCTACCTACACTTAAATTATACTGTGTCTCTAGATCAAATACGTAAATGCATGAAAGCCATAGTTAAACTACACACTAACCATCTTCCAGTCTGACTTGCAGTCCGCTCCTCTAAGTTCTGTAGCTCCGCCGTGTAGGCCATGATCCGAGCATTGCACACCATGAGGTTCTTTACTGCATGCAAAACCTGGTCCCTTTTGGTGCTCAGAGAAAGCAGCTTCCATATTCCTTCTTGCATCCGCATTTCTAAGTCTATTTTTTCTTGAATGCTATAGTCCTAAAATAAAGAGAAAATCGCTTTTTAAAAGGTAGCAGTAAATCTAAAATATTTTTTACAGTCAATGGAAAATGCCCTAGACAGCTTTCATGTTATGTCACACTGAAAATAAAACAAAGTTCCTAAAAATACTATAAAAATACACTATAAAAATACAGCTATTTTAAAAAGCCATATGCAAAAACCTCAGTTTCTTCCATTATTAGGAAGTCTCCCCAATCTACTGGCTAAATACAACAAACAAGGATGAGAAACACAGTACTACCATAAACAACTCCTCTAGCTTAACAGGGTCCATAGTGCCACCATAAACTCCTCTAGCTTAACAGAGTCCTCAAAACCCTAGGGTGTCCAGAGCCTCGAAATGTGACCTTATTTGGATATAGAGTTTTCAGGTGTTATTAATTAAAATGAGGTCATGGTGGATTAGAATGGGCCCTAAATCCAAAAGTTGTGTCCTAATAAGAAGGCCACATGAAGACACAGACACATGGGATGGCCATGTGAAGACAGAGACTGGGTAGATGACTCCAAACCAAGGGTCCAAGGGAGGGGCTGGAAAAGTCAAGAACTTTGCACAGGCTGCAGAGGGAGCCGGCTCTGCTGATGCCCATTTCAGACCTCTGGGCCCCCAGAACTGTGGAGAAATGAATGAAGTGCCCTCTTTTTCTTAAAACACCCAGTGCTGGCCATTTGTTACGGTGGTCTTATGGAATACGCTGGAACACACACAGATATGCTAGACATGATGCATTACAGGAGGCTCCCACACATTGCAGGAGCTGGTCATCACGTAACAGGGGAAACCAAACCTTGGAAACAAATGACTGGAAAATGCCAGGGGCCTCAGGTGCTGGAACCAGGGTCTCTATTTCTAAAGTTAAGTGACACTCCTGGCTTCTTTCTAATTGTGCTAAGACACCTACCTAAAAGTAGGAATCTAAGAACAAAAGTCCAAATGGTAAAACGACAATCTCCTTAAGAGGAGACAACAAGAGAAGGAAGGCTAAGTCTATGAAGGTTCCTCACAAGCAGGAGCCGCTAGATGGTAGACTTGACTCTCCAAATCGAATCAGCTGTGTTACTTCAATTGAGAAAGCCAAGCTGGCTAGTTACCGTCTGTAATCACACATGCAGTCCCACAGGCTAACCTCTCCTGGTGCTGACCTGAGCTAGTGCACTACAGACAGGAGGTCCTGGCTGGCCCTCCTCCTTTACACATGACATGATCTCATCTTTCTAAGACTTGTCAGCCCCGAGGTAAAGTGATCCTTTAGTGTCATTAGCAATTAATTCTATGCATTTTCTATGTGAGTCTGTGTCGGGCTGGTTAGCACCAGCAAGTGTGGGCAGGGAGTAACTTGAAGCTGGGATCGCTTTACCCCACAACTCAAATAGAAATAAATAGCATCCGGTGCCTCTAAACTCAACTTGGTGTTTTAAATGTAGCGATGTGACAGTCAACAGAACAGGCACAGAGGTTCTGAAAGCCGGCTATGCCTGAGGATCATCTGAGGCGCAGAGGAAGAACCTTGTGAAAGGACCTGACCCCAACCAATGAGCTCAGGAGGCAAGGCCTGGGCATTCCTTAAGTGCCTCTAGCATCTTAATGGCCCAAATGGAGGAATCACTGCCTGATGGTGAAATTCAGAATCTTCAAGTTGCAATGACCTGACATAACCAGCAGGGGGCACCACAGAGCCAGCCTGGGATCCTAGGAGTCCATCCTTCAGATAAGGCAGCTTCTCGAGTCACAAGCTGAAAGATCAGAAGAATCACAGAGATTTGGAAACTAGTGCAGAAAGGAAACCTAAAGTCGTATTAAAAAAAAAAAAAGATTCAAGATTAAGTTAATACTCCTTAAGGAAATGAGGCATATTTGACAGAGATTATTACTGGAATTTCATCTTTTATGACAGGGGCAAACTACGGCCTGGTTGGCACCTAGTTTTGTAAATAAAGTTTTATTTGGTGACAGCCATACTTATTTCACACTGGTTATGGCTACTTTTAAGCTACAATGGCAGAGTTGGGAAATTTCAACAAAGACTGTGGCCAGCAAAACTGAATATAAAGCAGACATACGCAGGTGACCTGCCAAGTAGGTGTACATCTACATAAGCCTTGTGTTCCCACACAATGGTTTTTGTTTGTTTGTTTTCTAGCACACATCTTTACATATGGAAGGAAACCTCTGATCAATATTAACTGGCCCTAGTCAAGGAAGGGTTTACAGAGCAAAGGGATTTGTGTTTAGTTAATAAGTGTACACTCTGCTGCCATGGAGGGAACTCATGTCTGGTGCTGTCCATGGTGAGGATAAATCATGTAAGGAGGACACCCACTGAGTGTCTTACCATGATGCTGACTGGTCTCAAAGAGGTAGAGAGCTAAAATCATCACCTTTGGTGAAGGACAGAACCAGGCAAAGTCAAGGACAATCAGGGCCAATGAGAAAGCACCATGCCTTACATCCCTCCAAGTCTCCAGGAAGGATGGGTTAGTTATCCCCTTATGAGGTTCCATTTTCTGAACAAGGACTTGCTTATAATCAGGTCAAACAGAAACCTATGCCATTGTCCCGATCCTATGAGGCAATTCAAGTTGGCAGATAAGAAGAAATGGACAAAGCCAAGTCAAGGATGGAATGGTAAGGACTTTAGAAGTGGGAAATGGGGTGGGGGTGGCTGGGAAGATGGCTCAGTGGGCAAAGTGCTTGCCCTGAGTTCACAGCCGTAGCACTCAGGGAAGGCTGGGCTGAGTTCACATCCTTAGCACTCATGGAAGGCTGGGCTCCAAGGCATGGCTCTCTAACCCCAGCGCTGAGCAGGCAGAAGCAGGCAGATTCTGAGGCTCACAGGCCAGTCAGTCTAGCAGAAAACTGAAAGCTTCAGGTCCAGACAGAGACTGTTTCAAAAACAGTAATGTGGGGAGCAGAGGAAGACACCTCAAGTTGATCTCTGGCCTCCACACGTGTATGCACAGACAAGACTACCCACATTCACATGTGAACACACAGGAAACTCCCTCCCCAATACACAAACACGCACAGAACAGAAATTAGTGGAAGGTAGCACAGTGGGTATGAGATCCTGGGCTTGATTTCCAGGACTGCAAAATTAAAACTAAAAAACCAGAAATCTAGATTATGGAAGAGAGGTTTTAAGAGCTTGAACGGCACAAAGGGAACAGAGAGAGGAAAAGAGAGAGGATGGCTTACTTACTGCTGACACCCAGAGTGACATATAAAGTTGAAGTCGGAGGAGAGCTGGTTATTCAGACAGAAAGGACGCAGAAGTAGTTCTGCGAGAAATGGTCACTCACCTAAACAACTCACTACAGAATGAGTGGAGGCCGAGGGAAGAGAGCAGGCCAGGAGCTGGAGCACAGCAGTACAATCTCAATTTCCTTTAAGAAATATGTTATTATGGGGGCTGGAGAGATGGCTCAGAGACTGAGAGTACCGGCTGCTCTTGCAGAGGACCAGGGTTCAGTGCTCAGCACTCAGACATCAGCTAACAACCGTCTATAACTCCAGTCTCAGCAGAATCCGATTCCCTCTTCTGACCTCCACAGGCACCTCAGGACACAGGTGCACTGACATACATGTAGGCAATACACACATACACAAAATTTTAAAAATAATATATTAAGAAATATTTTATTACATGTACATGTGTTTGTGGGTATGATATGTACATGTGGGTACGTGTGTGCCAGGGCACATGTGTACAACTCAGAGGAAAACTGTGGGGAGTTGGTTCTCTGCTTCCATTGTGGGTCTTGGGAGCCAAACTTAGTTTATTAAAAGTGCTTTTACCCCCCAAGCCATCTCAGTGGTCCTAAACTTTGTTTCTAAAAGAAATTTTGTGCATTTAAGAACTGCTTATAGAAACACAACTAGAACAGAAAAAAAAAACTGCATGTTTTCCCTCATATGTGAATCTGTCTGTAATGGATACATGTATGTGAACAAATGCATGTGCGGGTATGCTGTAATAGTAAGAATTCCAAACCAGAAAGAAAGGAGCTTAGTTTTTGTCTTCTGTTTCTCATGGTGGGTGTGTGCGTTCAGCTTCCTGCATACTGAAGCAGCAGGAACCATTTCTGCATCACAGAGGTGCTGTCTCTTTCCGACTGGGGCTTCCCTTTCCTTCTGTTGACCACTGGGGCGACAGGAACTTAACATAACTGACGATGCATGTTTCACACTGACCCACTTGGAAAAACTGATTTTTTTGTTGCTTTAAATTTGTTTTGTAATCTGAAATTTTTCCTTTTTCTTGTGTTCGAAACTGTGCCAAATAGTTCTACTGTAGTGTTGTTTAATATGTAAGTTCTGTTGTTGTGCATAAAACAGAGTATGGTTTTAAGGAAAAAAAGTGTTTATGTACAGAAAAACATTTGTAGTACTAACCATTCTGGAAACTGAATTGGAGAGAGAAATTCCCATTTCCAGAAACACAGACCTTCCCGCAATGAAGCGGAATTACTACTCAAACTTGATTCCTATTCCTCCTCTTCATAGGAGCTTACACTTTGTAATAAAAGGTTAGATAATTGTTCCAGTTTCTCAGAGGAACGGGACACAGGAATATCCCAAGGATAGTCATGCCTCAAGCTTGTCCTCCATGCAGTGCTGTACTAAGTACTCTAGGCTCTCAAATCCCAACCACCTTCCCCAGGACCGGCTTTTCAGCCATTCCACAGCTGTGAAACTAGACTCAGAAAGGCAGGTAAGTTATTCAGAACTGCACAGATGAGTGGGATTGGATCGAAATCTGACTCCAAATCTAATATGCTATGTGTGCTGTGAAGTCCTAGACGACTCCAAGGTTGGGGCAAAGGTATTTGTCTATCAGAAAACAGACGAGTAGGTGTGAAAAAACTATATGCCAAATAAAAATTCAGTGTTGGTCAAGTATAAAATCTTAATTCTGACTCTCAGTATTCCAGTGAAATTGAAATTTAGTCCACTTTGGTTATTTTTCTCCAAGTTTCAAACCAAAAAAAAAAAAAAACAAAAAAAACAAAAAAACCCTTTTAATATTATTTTCAGGTTCAATGCTCAGAAATCACTACCCATTATATCTTACTACATGCACATAAGCCATAATTAATATTGCACCATGTTTGCGGATATATAATAAAAATTTCCTTCCATGCAACCAAGCTTTGGCTCCATTTTGCTTTCCTTCTGCCCTACCATCAAGTATGACGAAGCACACAGCTAATAAACACACCTGGACTCGAATGGCGACACCAACACTTCTATGATCCTGCCGCAAATTCAACAGTGTCAATACTAAAATCAAGACAAGACAGCCAGGTAGAGCACTTGCCTGGCATACACAATGACGTGGGTTTAATCCCAGTGCCACACAAATCAGATGTGGTGGTACAGGCCTGGAATTCCAACCCTTGGAAGATGGAGGCAGGAGGACCAGAAGATAAAGTCATTCTTGAAAAATCCAGTTGGGACAGCCAAAATACATAACAAAATAAGATGGAAAAGAAATGCTTTACAAGGGTTTCAAAATGTTTGAAAATGGTTGGTATAAAACAGCCCGTTACTATTACTAAAAGTTTTGGGCTCCTTTTGCAGAATAACTCTTGATTTCTCGGAGTAAGACTCAAAGACTTCCTGACAGTCCTGTGTCCACTACAGAAATCCCGGGTTAGGCTGCACCATGTGAAATTCCGTGTCTTCTCCCAATTTTGACTTACAAATTTGGCAGTTTTGCATGGTTTAAACTACAGTACTTCAGAAGCCAATAAAAGAAGGTGGAGAGTAAATGGAAAGTGACATGTGCCTGAAAGACATGGAACTTTTCTTTTAATTAAGAGCACAAAATTGCAAAGAGTGGAAAGCAAACTTTAGCATTTCAATACCTGATGGTGCCAGCTAAATTACGCTGGTCGACTCAGGGTTTTTAACACATTTTGCATGACTAACTCGCACGCATCTCACTGTTCTCTTTTTCTAATTGTTTATGCAAGAATCCACCTTTAAATTTGCACCTTTTACTAAAGCGCCAGGCTTGCGGTTTGCACCTGCCCCCCACGCCCTCTACAGTGTACGATGCGTCCGCAGTGCTGGCTGCATTAAATGCACATCGCGGTACGCAGGGCTCTGCCTGCAGGACATGCACGACTCCTCGGACCAACGAGGCTCCGCCAGCACATCCAGCACCCATTCCCGGGCCGCACCTCGGCTCGGCAAACCTCGGACAGCTGCACCTCCCCACCTGCCTGCCCCGGCCTCAGTTTCCCCCCGAGAAGCCGAGGCGCCCTGCGCGGCGTTCAGGAGGACCCACGGACCCGCCGGGCTCCCCGCCTCGGACCCGGGCCTCGCTCACCTGAGGCGCGGGACGCCCCCTCGGCGGCACTTCCATGGCCAGCGCCGGTCGGGAGGATTTGAAAAGCGCGCCGCGGGCTGCAGCGCCTGGGACGCCAACCGCCCGGCCGTACCAAGTCCCCGCCGCAGGGGGACCGAGCTGGCGCCACGCACGCGCACTCGCTGGAAGCCCCTACGGACCCGCGCTCTCCCAGCAGACCCCGGCCGGCGACTTAAGCGCTGGGGGGTGGGCGGGGCCTGAATTGGAGGCGGGGCGGGGCCTGGTGGGCGGGGCCTGCGAGACGTGGACAAGGCCTGTGGGAGGGTCCGGCGGCTGGTGGGCGGGGCCTGAGCCTGGATGAAGGGGCCTGGGGCTGGGAGCGTGGACCGGGCCTGGTGGGCGGGTCCCGAGAATGGTGGGAGGGGCCTGAGCCTGGCAGAGGGGCCTGGGATGGGGGCGGGTCCTGTAGGCGGGGCCTGGGCCTGGGTGGGCGGGGTCTGTAGTGGAGGCGGGGCCAGAGGAGTGTCCGCCTGGGAGGACCAAGCTTCAGGTCTTCCTGTCTGACTTTATGGCAAGGGCTGTCTCCTGCATCTCACCGGAAGTCCTCTAAAGGGACGGAGATGGACTGACTGGCCCCCAGTTCTTGCTGTGCCTAGAGATTCGCGCAGTCTTTTTTAGAGTGGGGAGAGGTAGCTGCAAAGGCTAGAACTCAAGCACGGTAGGCAACTAACTGGACTGTCACTGAGCTACTCCCAGTCCAGGCACTGCTTTTCTTTAAGGGATTTGCACACCCTTGTAAAGTGCTAAAAACCATACCTTGGCGTATGCTGCACAGGAGGCATCTGTGGCCTTTGGACATTTTTCCCTAAGGGACTCTCTTCTCTGTAGTGACCCTGTTTTTATATTTCCCTGGACAGCTGCTGGGTCTGTTGTCCCTGTGCGCCACCAATCTTCTGCCTTTCAAGTTAAAATGGACTTTAAATCATGTGGCCATCTTACCTACAAACCCCCCTTTCAAGCAACTAATTGGAAGATGTACTTACAAAGAAGAGCAGTGCTGAGGTTCCTGCTGCCACGCCCAATCACCAGGATGCACATGATGGAAGGAGAGAACCAAGTCCTCTGAGTAACCACTGCGCATTCGCCGTGGCATGGACGGACCCGCACACCATGAATGAATGAATAAAATGTAATCAAATTATAAAATACGTATAATGAGTGCCCTTCCTCTCAAGTGCTTAATTGCCTGCTTGTGTTCTAAGGACTAGGTGACTCTAGAAGCTACCCAGTTAGGAGTGACTCTTCTTCTACATTAGCAGCCTGTGGGGCATTCCTAATAACCCACAACTGTAAAGTTTTGTGGAACTCAAAATTACCAACACCCAGCTCACTGCGCTCTCCCCAAGCACCATTTCCGAATTCCATTGCTGTTAGGTTCCCCTTGCCCGGTGCACAGCTCTCATGCTACCACTTTGTGTTGTAATTATCCCCAGCTAAGGGGAGCTACAGGAGCCAGGCATAATGCCTGACTCATAAAAGAAATATACACAGAGTTCATTTTCAGACACACTTTGTTTACCCTATAACACACAGCTCTTAGACTCAGATCAAAACACTCGCCATAGGCGGTGGCACTCTGAGAAAACTGGAAGGGTAACCGATTTGAAACTGGACACTGATGAGGAAATTTTGATGAGAGAAGAGTAAGTGTGTAACTGTAGTTGCAATACTCCCAGAAAGCAATCTGGGCAGGGCCATGTTTTGTAATTATCTGTAGAATATAGATAGTTGCTTTACAGCCTTTTCTCTTTAGAGAAGAGAGGACATGCGCCTATCTCTTCATGATCAAGGGATGTACCCTGGAAGTGCTTTCATGCTTACCTACTAGTTAGTGATTAAAGTAACTCAGAGTAGGTTTCTGTTTCCTTATTTGTCCCCAGGTCCTTTCCTGCTACTGCTAGTTTCATAAAACATAATTATCTCTGATGTTTGTAATGTATATAAAAAATAGAATCAGTCATGCAAACCACGGACGGTTAAAGACTAGGGGCTGAGGGTGTAGTTCAATGAGCAGGGTGCTTGCCCAGCATTCGTGAGACCCTGGGTTCACCCCCCAGCACTGCATACATCAAATATGGGGGTACATGCCTGTAATCTTACTCCAGGATAGAGGTAGGATCAAAACTTCAAGGACATCATTGGCTGCCTACATCCTTGGCCTCAATTTGAGGCCAGTCTGGGTTACATGAGACCCTGTCTCAAAAAAAGTTAAAGAGTTCACATTTTATTTATATAACAATGTATTCATTTTAAAACTCAAGAAAATCATAAGCCCTACTTTTATTCCTTGAAGGGTAAGTTGGGGAATCCCTTAACCTACTCTCCTCTGGCTCTCACAGAAGATGTTGAACTTGAATTCACTTCCCTCCTAAATAACAGAGGCATTGTTTTGCTTTTGTTTTTAAGATCTATTTTCATTTTATGTGTTTCTCTGCCAGTATGTATGTGCACTACCTGCCTAAGCCAGAAGAGAGCATCAGAACCCCTGGATCTAAAGTTACAGACAGTTGTGAGTCACCAGTAGGTGCTGGGAACCAAACCGCTGGTCCTCTGCAAGAGCAGCAAGCACTCTTAAATGCTGAACGATCTCTTCAGACCTCCATTACCCCCCCCCTTAAAAAAAAGCATTGTTTGTTACAAAACAGCCAGCTTTTAAGATACCTGATTTCCAAGATGCTCCAAAAAAGTCCTATTAAAGTATCTTGATTGGCAGGTGAGATGTCCCTGTGGGTAAAAGCTCTTGTCACCAAGCCTGAAAATTTGGATTCAATCCTCAGGACCCACATGGTAGAAGGAAAAAATTGACTCCCAAGTTATCCTCTAATCTCTACATACATGCCTTGACAACAGCAAATAACAGTAATATTTTTAAGTTTTTAAAAAGAAAATTATCTTGGGACGGTTTTAAACTTATCTGCTCATCTAATAGATAACGGAATTAGAATAATTTCATAGAGAAGTTGTATTTTGAATCATATACAACAGAGAGGGGAAAAGAAATAGGACATAGGAGGATGAAAGGAGGGAGGAAGGGTGAGGGAGATAGAAACAGAGGTAAGGGCATTAAGTAGAGAGGTAGTATTTTCCTAAATGCATAAGTCATAATCTAGAAACAAGTGAAACATCATATAGTCACGAAGAGCATATGGGATGCTGAGTCTGAGGACTTACTAGCCATGTAACTTTGGGCAGTCTGCATTTCCTTATCTGCAAAACAAAAATGGTAATACCCACCCTGTCTTCTTAAAGTTGATGGATGAGATAAGGTTTGCAGAAGGTGCTTTCTAACCATGTTTTCACACAAATACAGGAACGATTACCGGCAGAGCAAGTATATACTGGTATATAGTCAACTCTATTAGACCCACAGAACTCTGACAACTGACTGGAGTAAATGTATATATTCAGACATATTCAGGATATATCACCTACCACTGAGAATATGAAGAGCATGGGTGGAGAAAACACACCCACAAAGCTACAAGCTGGGTGTGGGGTGCATGCCTCTCAGCCCAGCTGTTACAAGTTCAAGACCATCTGGACAATTTAGTCACAGCTTCAAAATAAAAACAGAAGAAGGCTGGAGGTGTTAGCTCAGTGGTAACACACTGGACTAGCAAGCCCAAGAACCTGGGTTCAATCCCTAATACTGAAAGCCAATACCATTGGGAAATTTCAGTAGAAAACAGTCAAACTGTACTGGAGTCATACTGTGGCATATAGATATGACTAAGTATTCAGCCTTATTATTAGTCTGTAAATCACAGGCTCAAAGGGATACCATTCTATGGCTAGTAAATTGATCAATATTAATCTGATCATGCTAAGGTTTGGAAGATGGGAACCTGGTAGATATTATAGGTTAGTGGAGAGATGTAAATGTGCTATTCATTCACCTTGGAAAAGAATAAAACTATCTTATAAAGTTGAAATGTGTGTGTATATATATGTATAAATATATATGTATAAATTCTAGTTCTGGGTATGTATCCTTTGAGAAATTTCTACATTTTTATACTGGCAGCATAGCTCATAATAGAAAAAATACTAAAATAATTCAAGTGTTCATTTCAGGAACATGAATAATCATAGCACTGTGCCCAGAACACCATGCATCTCTTAAAAGTAATAAACCATAGCTCTGTATAATAGATCATTATTTCACTGAATGAAGAAAGCTAATTTCAGAACAGTACATTGGATATCCTTCTTTTGAACTCCAAACAGAAAGGATTTGAAGCAGTCTTGTTTAGGAAGACAGGATAAAAATTTATGTTTAACACAGAAGCAGGTGCTAACTATGGTTTGAGTCTGAAGTGTCCCTTTTGGCTCCTGTGTTGGAGACTTGGCCCCCAGTGTAGCAGTTTTAAGAGGAGGCTTTTGGAAGGTGATTGGATCATGACAACTTTGATGTCATCTACTGATGATTCATAAATCCAGTAGCATTACTGAAAGGTGCTAAAGCTCTGATGGGGTGTAGTTGAGGAAGTAGGTCACTGGAAGTGCAACCTTAGGGACTGTACCTTGTTTCTGATGCCCCCACCCCGACTTCTGTCCAACATGAGAAACAGCTTCCCTCTGCCGTGCACTGTGCCATTAGTTCTCTTCCCGGCCACAAGGCTAAGACCCAAAAGAATAAAACCAGGGGTTGTAATTTCATTTCCATTACTATGAGAAAAGGCAACTTTGGGGAAAAGAGGCTTATTCAGCTTACACCTCCTAGTAATGGCCTATCATTTCAGGGAAGTCGAGGCAGAAGCTCAAGTAGCTAGTCACATCAGAACCACAGTCAAGAACAAAGAGACACTAAGGTAGTCCTTGCCTCCTCCCAGCTCGCTTTCTCCCCTCACACTGTTCAGAGTCCTATCTAAGGAATTGTATCACCCATAAGGGTCTGGGACTTCCTACATCAATTAACAATCAAGACAGTCCTCCACAGACATGCCCTCAGGCCAGACTGATTTACCTAACTCCTGTTTAGACTCATTTCTTAGGTAACTCTAGGTTATGTCAGATTGACGGTTAAAACTCACCATCATACTAGGTAACCTGGACTGAAACCTCTGATAATGTGTAGTTATTAGAGCTTCTTTTGCTGTTGATTTTAAGCTTTATTGCATTGTGGTCAGATAAACACATGGAATTCTTTCAATTTTTGTGTATTTGTTGAGTTTTTGTGTATGCGCCTCAGTATATGGTCTAGTTTAGAGGACCTTCCGTGGGCTGCTGAGTAGAAAGTGTATTCTTTGGTGCTTGGATAGAATATTCTGTAGATGTTTCTTGTAAGATGTTTGATGTAGATGCTATTCTTTGCCTATAATGCAAATGACCTGTCTATTGGAGAGAGTGGGGTATTGAAGTCACCTAGTATTACTGAGTTGGGGTTATTCTGTGTCTTGAAGTCCAATAGTACTCTTTTTATGAAATTTGCTGTACCAGAATTTGGTGCATATATGATTGTGATTTTAATATCTTCTCAGTCAATTGTTTTCCTGAACTGAATTAAGTGACCTTTATTAATTTTAGTTTGATGTCTTTTTTGTCAACTATTTGAATAGCAATGCCTTCTTATTTGTTAGTGGCATTTACTTGGAATATTTTTTTCTATCCTTTCACCCTGAGGTGGTACCTATCCTTGAAGGTAAGATGAGTTTCTTGTGGCTGACAAAAAGATGGATTTTGTTTCTTAATCCATTCAACGAGCTTGTGTCTTTTGCTTAGAGAGCTGCAACCACTGATATTTAAGCTATTATTGCAAGATGTGCACTGGTATAACTGTCATTTTATTTTCTGTTTGCGTTCTTAGACCCATTTTGTGTTTCTGTAATTATACTTTCTTTTTTTCTGTAGTCTCTTGGGTATGGTCATTCTTTTCTTCAGGCCTGGGTATTGCTTCAAGTATTCTCTGTAAGGGTGGCTTGGTGGACGTGAATTCTGTTGGCCTATTTATGTCAGAGAAGATTTTTCTTTCTCCTTTGACTGTAGTTGACAGTTTTTCAGGGTTAAGTATTCTGGTTTGGCATCTATACATGTAGGATAGGATTTGGAATATCTTGCTCCAGGTGCTTCTGACTTTTATACTTTTTATTGAAAGGTCAGCTGTAATTCTGATGTATTTTCCTTCATGTGTAACTTGTTTTTATCTTTTAGTGCACTCTATTTGTTCTGCACATTTAGTGTTTTTACTGTGATATGCCATGAGGAGTGTCTCTTCTGGTCCTGTCTATTTGGTGTTCTGTGTTGCTTAATTTAGGGACATTTTATTCTAGAATCCTGCTGAGGAGTTGGTCAATGCCATTGATTTGAGACTTTTCTCCTCCCTCTCTGCCTATGATGTATAGATTCTTTTCATGGTGTACCATATGCCTTGCACATTCCATACCAGCGTTGTAATTTTTTTTCATGTTCTTTGCTTGACTAGTCCAATTTTCCAGCTTTATCATGCAGTTTGGTGTTCTGTTTTCAGTCTGATTCATTCTGCTGGTGAGACTCTCTGTTGTTGTTTCAAATTGGTTTACTGAGTTTTTCAGTTCCATATTCGTTTCACCCTGAGTTTTCTTCAATATTTATCTTTCATGACTTCACTTTTCACGTCCTGGATTGTCTTTCTCTTTTAACTCTGCTGTATATTTGCATTTTCTTGACCTTCAGCTAGGAGTTTGTTCTTATTCACTTTGAGTTCCTTGAGCCATTTGTGTGTTCTTTAAAATCCTTGAAATTTTGCTCATGTTTATGATTGTTCTTTTAAGGTCTTGGCCCTGGGGTTCCTCTGGTTAACTCTCATTGTAAAACACTTCTACAGGACTGGTGGGATTCAGTGGGAGCATATTATCTTAGTTTGTCATATTATTGAGTTTTTGCACTGTGACCTGAGTGTATGGACTTCTTCTGTTGGTTATGTATCTGATAGGAAATCCTAACATGCCTTTGTTGAGTGGCAGTTGTTTGCTTCTGTTTTTATCTTGTTGCGGCTTGATTGCTTTCTGATTGGGTGTAGTTAGTTGATCTGTGCTTCAGGTTTGCACTTTTGATTTTTAAAAAATTTCATTTATTATTTTTACTTTATGTGTATGAATGTATTGCCTGCATGTATGTGTAAGTACACACGTACCATGCAATGCCTATAGAGGTCAGGAGAGGGCATCAAATTCCCCTGGAACTGGAGTTACAGACATTTGTTAGCTGCCATGTGGGTGCTGGGCATCAAACCCAGGTCTTCTACAAGAGAAAGCAGGGCTTTTAACTATGGAGCCATCTTTCCAGCCCCTCACTTTTGATTTTTATTGTTGGTATGGGATGGTTCCAGGCAGACTAATCCGGAGCTCTCTGGCAGCAAGAATGACTGTAGTCCTGGAGTAGAAAGATGGCAAATGGGTGGGCAGGTTCTGACCAGCTAAGCAGGTCAGATGTCATAGCTAATTTTAAATCCTTAAGATGTCAGAATTCCGTGGGGCAGAGGCAGGAAGCACAGATCCCCATTGGATCCTCGATAGCCTAAGGATTTTCTTAGGGACTTCAACTTAAAACCAGGATTCCATTTTTGACTTCAAAGCACAGAAGAATTTCAGGACTAGTCAGTTTTTAAGCAAAGTTGTGATTTAATAAAATTTACAAGGCTGGAGCGATGTCTCAGTGGTTAGGAACACTGACTGCTCTTGCAGAGGACCTGGGTTCAGTTTCCAGCATCCAACTGCCTGTAACTCCAGTTCCAGGGGATTTGATGCCTTCTTATGACCTCCACAGGCATTGGTTGTACCTGTGCACTTACATACATTCAAGTCAAGTACTCATACACATTAAATAAGTAAATAAATAATATTTAAATTAGGCTTAAGTATGAGGATTAAGAGAAAAAGACACACCTCAGAATATGGGTATGGACTTCTCAAAAATGAGTCACAGAAAGTAAGATATATTCATATTTTGGTAACACCTCCCCAATGGAGAGGCTCAGAGCGTTGTGTTTTATGGATCTTAGTGGAGTTTGATGTTGCTATTGTCTATCTATCTGTCATCTATCTATTTTATGTGTACATGCCCC
Organism: Eospalax fontanierii; assembly: GCA_035773235.1. Lineage (NCBI taxonomy): Eukaryota > Metazoa > Chordata > Mammalia > Rodentia > Spalacidae > Eospalax > Eospalax fontanierii. Next base: position 6,727,439 of record CM069540.1, read on the forward strand.
AGCATGTATGCATGGACGTGGCAATCAGAAGACAGCTTTGTGGAGCCAATGCTTTCCTTCCACCTTTACATGCATTCCCAGAATCAAACGCGGGTCACCAGGCTTGCATGCAAGAGACTTGACCTGCTGAGCTATCCCACTGGGCCCCCGTGAAGTTACTCTTTAAAGGGTTGCTCAGAACCCCAAATGAAGCACTGAGTGGTTTCTGAGGCCCACCTGACAGGATCATAATCTATGAGGTGAAAGTCTAACACAGAGGGACACAGGAAGGTGGGTTATCTTCATTATAAACAAAGTTAACAGTTTTGTTTGAAATCCAAAGGCAATGTCAGCAAAGAAATGAATCCCCAACCAGGGTCTTACACATTCAGGCCTTAAGCTTGGTTCATTGCTGTTTTAACATAAATTGTCTGTATGTGAAAGAGATGTTATCTCTGTATTGGTAGTCTTCTCACCCATCCCTACAGCATTGCTCCAGGATGTAAAACCATCTCAGGGGCTGAAGGGACAATCGAAGTTATCGCTGTTGGTGTTACTATAAGCAATGATCCAGGGACTTAATGATTAGGTTTATAAAAATGAAAGCCAAGTGTGGAACTGAAAGAAAGCCCTGTCTCATTCCTTGCGGATACATAAGTAACTGAAGGAAAGGGTTTTTATCCTATAGAATGAGATCTCAATTTATATAAATATATTGCACAGAAACACAGGAAGGTGAGCGCTACAGACCTCTCATGCATAGCATATTTTAGATTAGCATGTAATCTAAATAAATTTGTGGAGAGTGGAATAAAAACACAAGTTTAAGTAGAAAAATAAATATGGAAAAATATCTGACTTTAGGTATTTTTAAATGAATGCTTGCTAGTATCAGCTCTTCCCCTGACTATACTTAATTCAAATAATTTTAAATTTTTAATAGAATTATTTTCAATGCGTCACGTCTTTTGCTACTATTTAAACTTAGGATATATTAAGTATACAATGGATACCTAAAATATGTAAGGGTAAAACATTTTTTACTCTTTTAGGAGTACTTCACAGAAATTTTTTAAACCTGCTGATGTAAATTCATCATATAGGGGCTGGAGAGATGGCTCAGCAGTTAAGAGCTCCAACTGCTCTTGTGGAGGACCCAGTTTAGTTCTCAGGATCCAAATGGTGGTTAATAACCACACGTAACTCCAGTTTCAGGGGATCCAGCATCCTCTTCTGGTCTCCAAAGGCATTGTGTGCATGGGTGCTCCTATAGGCAGACCATTCATACATAAAATAAAAATAAATGAATAAATTTGTTAAATCCATCATAGCCCCCACTCTCTGGATGCTTCTGTAGAGAGCAGAAGGTCCCCTGTATGAAACCATCCCAGTCCTCAGATCCTGCCCTCCTGCTTCCCAGAAGTCCCCTCTCAAACACTTCCAGTTCCAACACAGCCTCAGCACCTTCTGTGGGTTATGGTTTCCTTTAGCTACACTAAGAAGAAATCTGACCAGTGCACAGGTAGCTCTCTGACCTCACTGGAGCCCATCCACATACACAAAAACACAGTAAATAAATGCCATTAAACAAGAAACTCCTCTGAATTTTCATTAGAACTGTATTAAATCTAGAGGGAAATGATATGTTGAGAATAGCAGATGTTGCATTTTTAATTTCATTTTATTCTACTATTCCTGTGTGTGTGTGTGTGTGTGTGTGTGTGTGTGTGTGTGTGTGTGTCACAGTGTATGTGGAGCGGGGAGGGCAGCTTTCAAGAACTGATTTCTTCCACTTTGTTTTTGAGGCAGGATCTGTCTTCCTGTTTCTTCCGTGCTGGCTGCCCCACACTGTTGGGTCATTCCTCTGTCTCTGCTTCCAACATGCTGCAGGAGTGCCTAAATTACATGTGTAATTTTTTTTTTAATTTTATGTGTATGAATGTATTGTCTGTATGTATGTAAGTACACCCATGTTCTGAAATGCCCATGGAGGTCAGAAGGTGTTGGATCCCTTGGAACTAGAGTTACAGAGAGTTGTTAACCACTCTGTGGGTGCTGGAAATTGAACCTGAGTCCTCTGAAAAAGTAGACAGTGCTCTTAACCACTGAGCCATCTCTCAGCCCCTATATCTGACTTTTTATAAGTAGATTCTGGGGTTCAAACTTGGGTTGTCAGTCTTGTGTAGCAAGCACTTTTACTTGCTGAGCCATCTCATAATAATATTTCTATCTGTAAGCCTCATATACGCTGAAGATTTGATCTTTAATGTGTTTTGATAAAACTTTCAGTTTTCTCACAAAAATCTAAATATTTCTTTGGTAATCTTTCCTCTTAAATATATCCACTGAGTTCATAATTTAAATAATTCCACTTCTCACTTATAGCATTATAAATTTTGTTACTTTAAAAAATCTTCCTAAATGTTTTTTAGGAAAGTAATGGGAAGAATCTTGTTAAGTAGCCCAGGCTGGCCTGGGACTTTGTGTCCCCTGCGTCAGGCTCCTGCGTGTTAGGACTGTAGGCCTGTGCCGTGACACCTGGCCCTCACTACCCGTCTTGAGTCCTCTTTTCTTGCGTCCCCATTTCTGCGACTCTTTCATTTCTACAAGACTTTTCATGATTATTCTGCACCCAATCATCCTTGTGTCTGTAATTGTTAGGGGTATTAATTTGATATTTCCCACTGACATTTAATTACCGTGGCTTGTTTCAACCATTGATTGTGTGTTCCTATTTATTAACTGTACTTACAGGAAGGATACGCACACATTTTTAATAGGAGCCAGAAGGCTCTTTGTGCCAGCAATCAGTTAGCTAAAAAACCTCAGCTTAATATAGGAATGTCAAGTTCAGGGCTGGAGAGATGATTTGTAGCTAAGTGTGTGTGCTGCTCTTGCAGAGGACCTGAGTTCTGTTCCCAGCATCCATGTCTGGGGCTCACTACTGCCTGTAACCCCAGTTCCAGATCGGACACCCTTTTCTGACCTATGTGAATACCTGCACACATGTGTGCAAATCTCCATACAAACAGACACTCATACATGTAATTAAATATATATCATGTTTGGGCCTTTCTAGCAGCTCCTGGAAGAACACAACCGTTTGTGTGCCTGGTGCTCAAGGAGGCCACAAGATGGGGTTGAATCCCCTGGAACTGGAGTAAGAGAAGGTTGTGAGTTGCCATGTGTGTGCCAAGAACTGATTCTAGGTCCTCTGCAAGACCAATAACTGCTCTTAACCACTGAGCCATCTCTCTAGCTTCCCCATATTCCCTCCCAATGTGATCCACTTTGAGCAAAATAGAAAAGGAAGAAGTTTTCAGAGGGTAGAATCAAGGGCCATGATGTTTAATGAGCCGCTGAGGCCCTGCTCAGCTCAGATCAAGGAACTTTACTCTCCCCTGGGACCAAAGATCGGTGCCACGTTAACTCTGTGAGATTTCACAACTAGACAGGTCTCCTTTCTAAATGGAAATAGTCACGGAGGCTGTTGTGTGCATGCGTCCCCACTGTGTGCTGGACATAGAAGGGCAGATCGCTTTCCCTATTTACTTCTTGGTTTTGGTTCAGATCATGTCCAGACATGAATCAACTCCTGATGGAGGTGCTACGAGTCAGTCAAGTCCTGAATCGGAGCTCAAAATCCTCATTTCTTAGACCTTCCAAGATTTCTCCTGCAATGAACAAATGCCATAACCCATGGGGGCGGGGGATTAAGTGAGTTTTCTCTGTTAGAATTAGTGACACCTACAAAAATTATTCTGATTTGTTCCACTTGGATTGTCTTATTGGTTTGCCTGTTTGAAGGTAGGAATTCTGGGAGACTTTGGCTGATGAACCAGGAGCAGAAACGTCAGGGAACCCAACTTTCAGATCCTGTATGCTACTTGTTACAGTTTTCTTTGTCTCTGTCTCAGTGACAGGCACATTCCCAGATTGTGAATGTCATAATATCCTGGGTTTTTTAATGGGATTAAAGAGAGCCACCAGTCAGCATAGGGTGGCTGTGTAGAAGGAAGAGACATGTCTTTGCTTTGAGTTTCTGGACCTGAGGACTTTTCAGTCCAGCATTACCTTTCATTTGTGTTGCTGTCATAAAATACTCTGACAAAAAGCAACTTAGAGAGATGGCTCAGTGGTTAAGAGCACAGACTGCTCTGACAGAGGACCTGGGTTTGATTCCCAGCACCCACATGGCGGCTACTAACCATCCATAACACCAGTTCCAGGGGATCAGAAACCCTCTTCTGACTCTGTGGGCACTGCATGTCACAGGCACACTTGCATACATGCAGGCAATCCACTCATGCACATAAAATAAAAATATATTTTAAAGCAACTTATGTGAGAAAGGGTTTATGTTACTCACAATCCCAGTTACAGTCTGTAATTGTGAGGAAGTCAAAGCAGGAACTTGAAGCAGCCGATCTCTTCACAGTTACAGTCAGAACAGGAGGAAGGAATGCACAAACCCTTACTCTTCTGCTAGCTTGTTTTCTACTCTTAAATAATTCAGGCTCCAAACCCAGGGAACGGTGGTGCCCACTTTTAGCTGGGTCTTCCCATGTAAATTAAAGTAATCGAGACCCTCCCCGACAGACATGCCCATGGCCACCCAGACCTAGACTGTCCATTGTTGAGACTCTCTTGTCAACTTGACAATTAAAACTAATCACCACAATATAGTTTGCTGTGCTGTTAATTTGTGGTGATTATTAGGCCTTAAAACTGGGGTTGGACCATCGATTGATGTTCTCCCTTTGCAGCTTGCATAGTGTCATCCAAAAACTATGAGAGCTAGTCTTCAGGGAGGTGGCTTCCGGGTCAGCTCCAGCTCCATACTGTGTCCGAAGTATGTCCGAAGTATGTATAGCCTATGTAATATTGGAAGTCTCTTGGACCACCCTGGCCAACAGCTTGAAGCGATGTTTCTCCTGTCTGGCACTTTTTCTTGTTATATAGCCTTCAGCCATGCACATGGGCTCGTGCAGAGATATAGTATGTGCAGTTTTTCAGTAGGCTTTTGAACTAATACATTTCCCTCTGGTTTTCACACCAGCTAGGCATTAATTTTCCCTCCTCCCTCTCTCCCCTGCCTACCCTCCTCCTCCCTCCCCAGCTAAAGTACCCCATTTTCCCCATTTCACCCTTGATAATACCTGCCTCCTTTGCCCCCATCTCTTGGCGCCTTCTTCCTTCCCCTTGGGATTCCCGGGTTCTTCCTTCCCCTCGGGGTTCCCAGGGTTCTTCCTTCCCCTCGGGGTTCCCAGGGTTCTTCCTTCCCCTCAGGGTTCCCGGGGTAGTCCTCCTTCTCCTCCCATATGAGTAGTCCCATTTTACCCTTGTAACCCCTGTCTCCTGCTGTTCTCTCTCAGACTCCTTCTTTCCCCTTTCCTCACTGGTTCCTTTCCATTTCCTGCAGTTACATCGGGGTACACCCTCACTTAGGATTTGGTGTTAGAATCCACAAATGAGGGAGAACATAGGTCATTTGTTTTTCTGAGCCTGTGTATCTTCACTTAGTATAACAGTATCTAGTTCCATCCACTTACCTACAAATCTCATGAATTCTTCTTTCTTTACCGCCAAGTAGAACTTCTTTGTATAAATGCAGCACATTTTCATTATCCACTGTCAGTTGAGGGGCACTTAGGCTACTACCATTTCCTAGTTATTGCAAAAAGAACAGCAACAAACATGGATTTACAGGTATCTTTGTACCAGGTGAGTCCTTTGGGTATATCCAAGGAGAGAAATAATCAGGTCAAGTGGTAGATCCATTTTTAGTTTTTTAAGAGTTCTTGCGCTGCTTTCCCTAGTGGTTGCGTGAATGCACAATTCCATCGGCCCTTTCTCCACGTCCTCTCCAATATTTGGTATCATTTGTTCTCTTGATCTTAGTCAGTCTGACTGGGGTGAGATAAAGCCTTAAAGTGGTTTTAATGTGCATTTCCCTAAGGACACTGAACACTGTGTAAGGTGTCTCAGCCATCTTTATTTCTCCTCTGAGGACACTTTGTTCATATCCTTTGCCCATCTTCTAATTGAATCACTTGTTTTATTGATTCTTGTTTTTTCTGTTCTTTATGAATTCCGGATGTTAAACCTCTGTCAGATGTGTTGCTGGTGAAGATTTTCTCTCACTTTGTGGATTTTCTCTTCACTTCCTTGTTTGTCTGTTTTTCTTTTTTCTGTACAGAGGTTTTTTAGATTAATGAGGTTCCACTTGGTGATTGTTGACCTTGATTCCTGAGCAACTGATGTCAGATTTAGAATATCCTTTCCTACACCTGTATCTTGTGAGTTTCTGCCAAAGTTTTCTTCTAACCATTTCAGACTTTCAGGTTTCACATTGCAGACTTTTGACTAAGGGTCTAGTTTCATTCTTCTACAGATGGAGATCAGATTTTTCCAGCACCATTTGTTGAAGATTCTTTCCTCCTGTGAGTATTTTTAGCAACTTTGTCAAATATCAGATGGCTGAAATTGCATGCACTCATGTTCGGGTCTTCAATAATGTTCAATTGATCTATGTGTCTGTTGTGTACCAGTACCATGCTGTTTTTATGACTACAGCTCTGTAATATAGTTTGAGATCTAATATGGTAATCCCACCAGCATTCCTTTTTGTGCCCAGGGTTGCTTTGGCTATCCAGGATCTTTTGTGATTCCACATGAATTTTAGGATTTTATTTCTATACCTGTGAAGAATGTCATGGGGATTTTGATAGGGATTGTATTAAATTTATAGATTGCTTTTTGTAGGATGGTCATTTTCACAATATTAATTCTTTCAATCCATGATCATGGGAGGGCCTTCCATTTTCTGGTGTCTTCTTCAATCTCTCTCTTCAAAGATTTGCATTTTTCACTGTAGAGGTCTTTAATGTCTTTGGTCAACATTATTCATGAATATATTTTTTTGAGGCTGTTGTGAATGTGTTTCCATGTATTCTTTCTCTGATTGTTTATTATTGATATATAGAAAGGTTACTGATTCTTTTTAATTGGTTTTGTAACTTGCCACTTTGCAGAGAGTGTTAATCATTTCTGGAGTTTTCTGGTGGAATTTTTTGGCTCTCTTATGAATAATATCATATCATCTGCAGTTAAGAATAACTTGGCCTCTGTTTTTCCTATGAGGGCTCCTTTTAACTTCCTTTTCTTATCTTATGCCTCTAGCAGGACTTTCAAGCACAATATTAAAAAGGAGTGGAGATAGTAGACAGCCTTGTGTAGTTCCTGATTTTAATGGGCATACTTCCAGTTTTTCTCCATTTACAATGATGTTGGCTGTGGGTTTATTGTTTATAACTATATTGGGGCATAAGTGGCACTTTTATCTTGGGCAATCAACAGCTGCCTAATTGAACTTAAAGCCCACCCATTGAGAGGTAACTCATGTGTGGTACTATAAACATAGCCAATGCATGTGCCTAGAGAGGTCATAGATCTTAGACAAAACCCTCAGGTTGTCACATCCCCAGCTAGGCAAATGTAATTTCTTACTGTGTGCTAAATATGGATCCTTATATTTACAGACAAGTATGCCAGTCACTACTCACCAAAGAAGCTTCTTTTGTACCAGATGGAGAGTATTACAGAGTCCACAACTGGTCACACAGAGAGTATCTGGGAAATACCTGTTATGGTCTAGGAGTCGAGATCCAATTAGGCTCAGAGACAGAGATGGACGTGTAGCAAAGCAAGGAATTTATTACGATTGCAATCGAGCCTACTTACTCTCCACGGGAGCAGGAGAGGAAAGCAGCCCTGAGCTAAAGTGTCAGAGTCTGTTAAAAAATCTTTCATGACTCCCTGCAAGCAAGCAACCTTGGAACAAAAGCAGAAATATGCGATAATTTAGCATTAACCAATGGGGGAAAGTCTCTCAGATTCCGTGGCATAGGGGTCGGTTAGCTTCAGGGCTGGTCAGTTTTACAGGTCATGGTCAGCCAGCTTTGACCAGCCTCTATGGTCTACTGATTAGAATACCCTTTGTTAATTTAACATGAAGAACACAGACATTGAGACTCCGAAAAACACCCCTTTACCTTTAGTAAGAACTGCAAGATTCATGATTCAACTTATATCACAAACACAGCTGCAGGGAGAATAGAAGAGTCAGAAATAGGAAATAACAGAAGTCAGAGTGAGGTCAGCAGAGTGCCCGCCTCTAACAACACCCAACCCTAAATGACACATCTACAGTGGAACCTCTACACCTAAGACCATAGTGGAACAAGGGTAGAGAGAATACTAATGTGTCCCTCAACTCTCATAAAGGAAACTCCCTCATGCAGCAAAGGACAACAAACACAAAAGACCACAAATGACCAAAAGGTAGGGAATAAAGCGTCTGCAGAGAGTGGGTCCTCGTAGAGGGCACTATTTTAAACTCCACCCACCCAGGGCTCAGGTACCATTGCAGAAGAGGGGGCAGAAACATTGTAAGAACCAGGGGAGGAGCTGCATAACTATATGGAAACTGAGTCTTACAGACTCCTGCGACCATGCTCACATGAATCTACAACGATGGTGTCTGCATGCACAAGACCCATGCAAACCCAGGCAGACAAAACTCCAGCATAGAACTGTGGACATGGGTAGCAGACCCAAACCTTAACTGAAGAATTACTGGGCAGCTGATCACTGCTGGGAGAGGAAGAGCTGGTCTACTTCAAGGGAGAGATTCTAGGTAGGCTGACTAGACTCCAGTGAAGGACTCTGCACTGAGGTACACTAATTTGACTCAATAGACCTTAACGAAAGTGACAGAAGGCATGAAATTCAGTGAGGGAGGGGCATGGATGAGGAGAGGAAATAAAGAAAACCAAGACATTTCCTATTAAATACACAAAAATTCAATAAAAACACACAAAAACTCCAAAACATAAATAAAATACCAATATATTTATTTACACACACACACACACACACACACACACACACACACACACATCTTTAAATCCAAGTTTCATAACCAATGATGAAAAAGTAGAAATTCTTCTCCTAGCAAGTCCTGGGTATCCAGCCTCAGTGAAGGTGTTTGAGGAATGGAATGCTTGTGCAAACACATGCCGGAAGTGTCTTCAACAACAACGAGTTGGTGTATTCTCAACTGTTTAACATCAGTCTCCAGAAGCAAACACTGGAGAAGTTCCCAAAACTCTGGGTATAAATCAGATAACAGTGGAATGAAGGACTTGATAAACTCAGCGTGGAGAACAGTCTCCATCTCAAACATTCCAATGAGCACATGCACCCTCTTTTAGAGTCAAACGTTTCTTCAAAGATGCTTTAAAGTTTTTAGAATTCTATTGTAAAGTAACTATTTGAAAAATAAAAATAAAGTGAAAGACAATTTTAGAGAAAAGGTTTATTCTGGTGGTAGAAAGCAGTGTACTTTTATGTATTTGTGGTGTCAAAGTGAGCACTGAGTTGACTTACCTACCACAATTCCTATAGTCAGTCTTCTCAACTTGCTGTTTTCAAGTTTCATGTCTCTTCACCCCTGAATTCTGAGTCCCTGAGAGTCGATCCTGGTTGACCCACAATATCACCCCATTAGAATGAGCAAATCACAGAGTCTTGGAATGTGCCTTTCCTGTTATTTCTGAAAGCATAAAGCCTGAAGGACATACTGTGACTTCTTTCCAAGGGTTGGGAACCTGTTTAGCAGGCTCTGCATTGTTTACACAGAATTCAAACCCATCACGTAAGCCGCCAGTGAGAGGGAACACTGGGCATTGGGGGATGATTGTTTTTAGCTTGCTATTTGCTGCGAGGTGACTGTCCATACAGGTGAGGCTGGGTGCCAAGGTGCTGAAGGGAGGTGCTGTGCTCATGGTGCTGCCACAGTAAGCCTGACATGGCATGATGAATCCGGGCAACCCGTTCCTTTGCTCGTGAGACCCGGAATGGACTGCCGTCTCTATCACTTTGGTCCTACATTCAGAAGCCTAAAAGTTTCGAGTTGCGTTTTAAGCTGTATATAAACCTCCCTTCCCAGTATGTGCTCAAACTAGCTGTTAGGTCAATTTTTTATCTTCCGATCTATAATTATTTTTAAGTTTTAACTATATTTTATGCATAGCAACACAATGTACACATGAAATGGCATTGTAACAGGGGAGGGTGTTAGTCACAAGTAACAAAGTCTTTAAAATAACAGTTTTCTAAATGGATCTTTGAGACAAAAGAATTCAGTGAATGAGGGGGCTCTAATTCCTGTTGCACTAGAGGTCAATGGACTTAGGAGGGCAGTCCAGCTTTCACAGTCCCTGCCTCAAAGGAGTAGCACATGTTGGATTCCTTTGTAATGCAAAAACGGTTCTTGCTACTTCAGAAAGTTGAATTCTGTCACCCACCACCGTGACAAAACTAATGGTGGAGTTGGCTAAGAAAATATAAAATCAGCTTTGTATCTTCTCCCTATTGCCTTCTGAGCTGCAGATAAATTTTGGTCATCAGTTAATGCTCAGATTAGCTGTTAAGCAATTTTTAATACTAAATGAAAACTTACTAGCTGCTGGTACAGTTCTAATTTCTATGACTTTTCTCTCCATGGATATGGTGATCTCATTTCTCCATACTATTTCTGGTACTTAGAGAGAAATGACCACTCATTTCTAAAAGACACATTAAAATTTTTCCTTTGAAATAAGCAAATGAAGCCTAAAACATCATCTAATATCAACATGGAAACTTCTTTTGTCTTTTTGTACCAAATACTTAACTCTGACTTTTGCCAAGGACGTTTCTTCATGCTACGATAGTTGGTCGATACTTGGTCAATAGCCATTCATATTTGTTTCTTGTCTGAATAATTCCTTTAGCATTTCAAGTTTCATTCCTCTGTGGGGAAACTGGTGTAGCAATGCCATGCCTGCCACGGTGTGAACAGAAGGAAAGATTTTACTACTGTGGCCGGCTGGGTTTTTTTGTTGGTTGTAGTGTTTTGGTTTTGCTTTTTTGGTTTGCGGAGCGGTTGGGGGTGGGGGCTGTTCTTGAACTCACAGAGATCCACCTGCTTCTGCCTCCCAGTGCTGGCATTAGAGGTATGTGCCACCAGGCCTGGCCCCAGATTTACTAGTCTTAATAGATGTTTCTTAATATGGAGTTCTGAGTATTTTGAAGAATTCTATGGTAATCAGATGCTTGATTCACATTTAAATGAGCTGACTTGAAACATGCTTTCAAAATGTCGCTGTGTGTCCCTGAGTAAATATGTAAAGATAAGATGGAAAAGATCAAAAGAGTCCTACTGAAGAGGCTTTCTTTCCAAAGTCCAGTATGTTATTTTAATTGAATTCTACCTGGCAAGTCTTTACTTACCAGCTTCTAGTTCAAGGTAATTTAAAATGTTTACAAAATTTATTTTTATTTTATGTATGTGAATGTTTTGCTTGCATGTATGTATGTATATACATGCATGCAATATTCACAGAGGTCAGAAGAAAGTGTCAGATTCCCTGGAACTGGAGTTATGGGTGGTTGTTAACTGACATGTGAGTGCTGGGAACTGAACCCAGGTCCTCTGGAAGAGTAGCCAGTGCTCCTAACTGTTGGGCCTAGTCCCAGTTCAAGTTAATTTTAAAATGCTTTTTCTTTACATTCATTTAGTATGTGTGTGTATGTTCATGCACATGGCACTTGTATGGATCTCTGAGGACAGTTTGCCAGAGTCAGTTCTCTCCTTCCACCATGCGGGTCCTAGAGACTCAACTTAGGTACTGAGGCTTCGTGGTAAGCACCCACTGAGCTGTCCCCTGACCCTTCAGGGTAAGTGTTCATCACATACAAATGAAGGATATCATCTAAGGTGAAATTAATTTCTCCTTTTTTGGACATCTCTTAATTACTGAAACTAAATGTATACCTATTACTAATTTTTCAAGTTTATAAAAATAAATGATTAAAGAAATCAGGATTGCCATCAATTACTTTTAAAGCTAATACAGTCTTAACAAAAATGAGTTTTAGATATTGAAAATGCCTGTAGAAAGGAATAAAAAATTCCTTAAGCCCCATAGTATTTTGTATTCTTTTCTATTTCTTGATTCATCAATAAAGGAGCGTGGAAGCCTGCTTATCACCTTTTGCTCTTCAGACAAAATGCTCTCCCCTACATTTTTTAGGGAACTGCTATTTTTGTTTGTTTGGGAGTTACATTTATTTTAATTACATGGATTGTGTGTGACTGTGTGTGCGTGCACATGCTGCAGCATGCATGCGGAGGGCAGAGGACAACTCTTGAAAGTTGGTTCTCTCCTTCTACCAGTTGGGTCATGTGAAACAAACTTCAGTTGTCAGGTTTGGGGACAGTGACCTTCGCCCGATCAGCCATCTCTCCGGGTCCTAATGTGTATTTCTCAAAGGATAGTTCTAAGTATTTTGAAAACTTTTATATAGTAATCATAGACTTGATCCACATTTGAAGTGTTGAACCAAAGCATACTTATCATTTTTAATATGCTACAGGGACACACTAGTTGTCTTGTCCCAAAATCTTCACTAACATGATAAATCGCTAGCCTTGATGCCTGTTCGTAAAAATACCGATGGGCCATATAGTACCCTGAAGTGCCATTACTGGATCTGATAAAGAATGCCTCTTGAGGTTTATGATGTAGCCTTTTGGGTGGCCATCTTTACTCATGGACATGCATGTTTGTTAGTGATGGGCCAGCATGGTGTTATTCCATCACCAAGACACGACGGCTTCACTGCTGGCAATGGCTTCGCCCGGCTGCACTAGTTCCCCATAGTATCTCCTGGTATTTATCTCTCAGCTACAGGAGCCAAATACAGAAGGCTCTAGCTGTGGTTTGTCTTTCCAAATGTGAGCCTAAAAGCTATAGGTGAAGCAGGAGGTTAGACAGTTAAACAGGAGGGAAAGAGTAGGATGGATTCTCCATACTGGAGAATCTACAGAATCACTCATTTTTCCATCATCCATATCTGTCAGCTTATATGACGTTCATTAACCAACCGGAGCCCAGAGGTCAGACTGTCTCAAGCGGTGCAGTACGTGACTGCAGTACGGTACGGCACTGCCCATCACAAAACAAATTTGTTCGCTCATTCACTGACTAAGCCATTTTTCTTCTCTTACAACGGCAACAATTTTTCAAAAATAAAGCAAAAATCTCACTTTTAAGACAGAGCTCCTGAACAATAGTCACATCTGTCTCTCTGAAACCAAGTCAGTTTCAACACTACTGAATACATTTTCAGCTTCAGAGGGAAAAGGCTATTGTTAGAAGAACCAGGCATCTTTTCATCTGCTGAATTTCCAGTCTTTAATTTTTCGGATGCAAAGGGCCTGGTGACCCCCGCCCTCAACTGCATTCTCAGATAAAGTCTGTGAATTCCCACACATTGTACTAAATGCTTTTCAGAGCCACTGTTTGTTTCTGAGGCCACACTGCAGACTTCAAGATAACAAAATGAATATCAGAAGGTTACGAAGTAGTAGGTAGATTGTCTGATGCCATCATAATTAGTTTTTAAAAATGAGACAACTCTGAATCTGTTGTTATGATCATGATATTTATTATGCCTGTAAGACTGAAGATATTCACCCCAGAATGGTAACAAGATGTCTTTTGTATACCATTAAAATAACTTATGTCAAATACTTGGCAGAATTATTGAAGTACTTCCAATATTAATAATTTATTACAAATACTAGCAAGACTAAGCAGTCAACATTAATTAAGAATCAATTAGGATACATTATTTGTCTAATTCTCATTTCACTTCCTGATAACCAGTTTGCTCTATTTTATTCTAAGATGGGTCATTTCATACTTCCATTTTTTAATAAGCCAAACTCTTTAAAGAAATTAGTTATTCTCTTGCAAGTTGTTAATCCGTGTGGATATTATAAATCATGTTTTTATCCCTTAGATTTTACATGCTCATTTTCTCTTCAATTACTGCCTACTAATGCAATGGTACTGGAGTAATTTCATTAGTTCTACTTCTAATACATTTTAAGAATGGATTTATTCTAAAATTAATCATATTTGACTTCATGGTACAAACATCCGCCTCATTATCACACTATTCATTGGGGGAAATCAATGTTCAAGATGTTTAACTAAAAACATAAAATGCATAATTTTTAAAATCATTTTAGCCCCTGGTGTGAATTTTTAAAAATTTAAATTTGTTTTTATATTATGTATATAAGTGTTTTACTTACATGTATGTAAGTACACCGTGTGCAAATAAACCCACAGAGGTTAGAAGAGGGCGTCAGATTCCCTGAAACTGGAGTTATAAACAGTTGTTAGTTACCATGTGGGTGCTGGTATCAACCCCTGTCCTCTGGAAGAGCAACCAGTGCCCTAGCGCTCTTAACTGCTGAGCCATCTCTGTAGCCCTGTTTTTTTGTTTTGTTTTGTTTTGTTTCTAGGTTTTTTTTTTTTTTTGACTCAGTGTTTGGTACACAAAGTTCCTATTAATTTAAGCTAGAATTCAAGAGATTAAGAATCAAAGTCTTTGATTTTTTTTTTCTTTTTAGCAGAGGAAACAATAGCGTCATTTTATCTAATAAACTATTATAAAGAATATCTTTGAAATGCTGAATGGGAATCAGACCTTTGAAACTTGAGCTTACTGAAGAAAATTTGCTGGGCTTGTGACAAAGATGTAAGCTTCTCTCATGGTTTGCTGTAAAAGAGAAAAGCATATTTATGTATTTGTATAATTTACCCCGTCATTGAGCAATTGCTAAGTTATAAATGGATGTTAAAATGGGGGAGAAAAAGCCAAAATAACTAGAACAGAGCAAACAGAGTCATTATCCTAAAAACAATTCATTTTTGAAAATTCTACCAGGCAATTATTCTTAATATAAAGATTGTAATATAACTTAATTGAGGTCAATGTCTCTTTCAACTACATTACTGAAAAGTAATATTTTTTTCCTAATGATTTCAACTTGGTAGCTTAGGCACACTTTCCTAAGTTATTTTTCTTGGCCTTGGTACAAACGAGATAAAAGCATGCCATCTTTCTAAATGTTCTTGGTACCCTTTCAAGATTCTCTCTGTTGAACAATGGAATTGAGAGCTGGGCATCATTTGTAAGTAATCAAATCTAGCTTTTGGAGTTCTGGAAGCTGGGCAGCCCATGGTCACGGTACAAGCAGATTCAGTGTCCAGTGAGAACCAGCTTCTCTGTTCTCTCTCTTCCGCTATGTTGTAAGAGAAAAGCAGTTCCTTTAGATTTCTTCTATACGGATGTTAATCCTATTCATGAGAGTGGAGCTCTCATAACTTAATCCCTGCCCCTAAGGGCTCGCCTCTTAATACTGTTCTTTAAGCATTGATTATTACGGATTCCATTGACTATTAGAAGCTAACATCTGACTTTGGTAGTGGGGGCATCAACACTCAGGCTATAGAAATTACATTGATTAAGACCATGAACGCAAAATTAATATTTGGATATCATGGTTACAAATGCAGTTGCAAATCGATTGAAACATTCCCATTTTTGAAAGGGTAGGAAATATTGACAAAGTTCAGATTTTTAGGACTTAGTAATAGAAACGTAGCCACAATCCGTTAATTCCAACAATTCCTTACTTTCATCAGTGATGCAGTGAGTGAGCTCATCTTCTCATGTTGCATAATTTTATTCTTCACAGGAATCAGCGTCAAAATATAGCTCACATATTTTAAGGGACTGATATTTTACTAGGAAAAAAAAACAGGTGGTTTGATCCTTAGAATGGCTCAAGTTCTGGACTTTACTTTGGTGTTTCTGGGTACCTTCAACTCTGAATTTCTTGTAGATTGGTAATTAAGTCACAAGGAATAGTTTTCAATTGAGGTCAGTTTTGTTCTTCAGATTTTTCCTGTAGCCATAGCTGGCCTGGAACTAATTATGTAGACCAGGCTGGCCTCTATCTCAATCTCACAGAGATCCACCCACCTTCGCCTCCCAAGTAATGGGATTTAAAGGGTGTGCCACCACACCAGGCTAGAGATGGTTTTTTGGCTGTCACAAAGGAGAAAGGCTGTTGACATCTAGTGGAAGAGACCAAGGAAGCTGCTAAGGATTCTACAGTGTTCAAGGCAAGGACACAAGGAAATCCTCAGCCCAAGGTGTCAATGGCACCCCTCCACAAAGACCTATCAGGCACAGTTCCACAAGAATCATGCAAAGTGTGAGTGATATTCCTTTACTAGGAACTGTACACGCTCAAGAGATTGAGAGCCTCTGAGACATGGTCAGATTTGGCTTGGACTCATTTCTCTCCTGATTTTACAGTTTATCTAAATATTTTGATGTTCTTCAGATTTTAGGTACTAACCGAATCACAACTTTAAGTTACTTTTTTTAATATTCTATTTTATTTTCATTCATGTATGTATATGTGTCTCTGTACACATGTGAGTGTGGGTGCCCGTAGAGTCCAGAAGAGGGTGTTGAACCTTCTGGGGCTGGAGTTCAGGCAGTTGTGAGTTGCCTGATATGGTGGTTAGATATTGAGCTTGGTTTCTCTGCAAGAATAGCTTTTAACCACTGAGCCTCTCTCTAGCCTCCAATGTTTAATTAATTTTAGCACAGAATTTGAAATATAACACAGGTGGAAAAAATATTTGAATGACTTAGGAAAGCTCAAAAGTACAATGAGAATTAGAATTTACCCTAGCTTCACAATCACATTATATTTTAACTAAAGTAAATTTATATACTCAGAAAGTTTGATATTCTTAATGAAGTTATGACTGGGATCCAAGGCTCATCTAGGCTCATTTCAATTCAGCCTAAATAGTCTGGTGAATTTCCCCCAGAAAACCCATTATGAAAATTGAGAAGATTTAATACTTATAAAATTATCAGCAAATTCTGAGAACATTCATGCAAAAGGCAGAAAGTGCGCCCATCACAGGTACAGCTATAATTAAATTTGAATATAAAGCAGCCATCTGTCCTGTTTTGAAAAAAACACACTATTTAGAAAAAAAATTAAAAGATTATATAATTTATGAATGGTTCAAGTCTTTAAAGGTTAGTCACTTGAAATGCATTAAAGAAGTATGTATTTTTAAACTAGGATTCGTTTAGTTTACTTTTTAAAGAAGAAAACTTCTGAATCCCCATTCTTGCAGTTTTCTGTTCTGTGTCTTACTTGTAAAATTATTCTTTTAAAAAGCATTTATTTTATGTATTTGTGTGTGTGTGGGGGGTGCAGCACACATGTGGGGTGCACATGCGATAGCAGCGTGTGGAGGTCAGAGGACAACCCACAGGAGTTGGTTCTCTTCTTCTGTCATGTTCCATGGAGATGGAACCCAAGTCATCAGGCTTGGTGGCAAGGCCCTTTACCGACTGAGCCATCTCACCCACAGGTCAAATTTTCTTTTTGAAGAACAAAAAGTGGCCAGTGGAATGGCATACACTTAGATAATGGGCACTGGGTAAAAGAGTGTGCTGCCCTTGAACTCTAAAATATTTCTGTCATGGGTCAAGATAAAATATCCAATACCACGTGGATGAAATAGCAAGGTATTTTATTTTGGCCTGCCGGCCCATTAACTGGAAGTAAATGTGCCCATCCAGCTCGGAAAGAAGCTTTTACAGCAACCGGTTAGGATTTAGCTATTTTCTTCAAGAATCAGGTATTTTACAGCAGTTAAAATTTTCCCTGTCACGTTACTGTTATTACCGCACAGAAGCAGATTAAATGGTTAGTTATTTACAGCTTTCTCTCCCGGATTAGGGTGTTTTGGGATTAGTGGTCAGGCCAGTTCCTGGGATTTATGAGTTAACTTCTTTCTAGGTTTGTCCCTGGGAGGCGTTAAGCAAGAATGCACAGGTAAACTTTGAGTCTATTCGAACAGCAAAAATGTGAGCTTTAATTCCTACCTTCCTAGGCCATTACAATTTCCATCTCAGAGACTGGAATGGGGTAAAGTGAAGAACTCTATCAGATATTAACACTAAAGCTCTGTTTGTGAGGCAATACCTCAGTTCTTCCCTCACTGCTTAGTGTCGTGAATGTTTGAGCCTTCAGAACACAGGAAAATCGACCCTTGAAGAAAAGAGACATCTAATTATTCATCTCTTTGAGGACCGTATACTAATTGTTAGGAGATTACTCTTGAATAATTGTAAATTCTAATGAAAAGGGTAAAATTTAAAAATAAAATATTATATTACGATGATTGGCTGCAAGGGACAGAAAGCTGACCCCAGGAGAATTGAATGAGTGGACTGCTCTTCTTCAGGTAACCCCAGCGTCCTTGACATCCTGCTGATGTCTGCCTCCCTGTGTTAACATGTTTTTCCTTGCTTGAAGAGCTTCCTTTCACTGTGGAGATGGGAAATCTGCCCTTGCCGGCTTCCTTGGCAGCTAAGGTAGAGGCACATGACCCAACACTGGCTAATGACAGATAGAAGTCACCATGAGATGCTTCGGAAAGTTTTCTTCTTGACTGGAGGAGAAAGGCATTTAGGAGAACCTAGTTTCATTTCTGTCTTTGGCTATAACTGCATGAGATGACTGGACAAGAGGTGTGAGCCAAGAGCTCTGAATTATTCTACCTCATCAATGCTAGAAAAACCTACCCCGGCTCCTTGTTACCTAAGGAAAAGAAATGTTCATTTTTTTTCCTTTTTCTTATGTATATGTGTGGTATGTGTGCACATGTTTTAGGGATCTTCTTTAATTGCTCTATAATTTGTTCTTTTTGAGGGAAGGTCTCTTAATCAAACCCAGAGCTAATCCATATGGCTAGTCTTATTACTTAACTCGCTCCACGGATTCCATGTCTCTGGCTTATGAGGTTGGAATTTCAGGAGCGCAGTCCCACTGGGCATTTGTGTTGGTTCTGGGGATCCAAACTCTGGTCCTCATGTTTGCACAATATTAAACACTAGCCAACTCCCCAGGCCTAGTACTCACTTTTAATAGACTGTTTTATTAGGTATGGCTGGAACCACCCTAATACTGCTGACTTAAGGCATGGTTAAGTTTAGAAACTTACAAGATACCCCAAAATCTTTCTTTTATCAGCTCTGGATTCCTCATTATTAGCTGGGATCTAGTCTTGGTCCTCTGCATGAGCAGCAAGTGCTCTTGTTGCTGAGCTGTCTCTCCAGCCCCAGAATCTGATTATTCTGTTACACGTTCTTGTTATAGGCATGTCTACTTTGTATGTTGAAGACCAAAAAACACTGTTTGTAATTTCAATCAATCATAAAATTAAATGACAGCTGACCTAGTTTTCTAATTACTACCAGTAGAAAACATTTTAGTTCAACTAGATCACGGAAACCATTATGTTTGGAACATGTTTCCCTAAAATGAACAGCTCACTCTGATGGTAACATCTAGTCTCTTCTCAGTGACTTCCCCAGGAAGCCCTGTTGTTAAAGTTCGAAACTGAATTGGTAATTTCTGATTGTGGTTTGATTTTTGTTTGTTTTGCTGATGTAGAATTTGACCACACTCAAATAATGGGAACTGAAATAACCCGGCTTTCTTCTGCAGTTTGCGAATATCAGGCTTCCGGGATTCAGTCACATTAGTTCCCAGGTGCTAGAACTTTTTAAAACGTGTTATCAGTGGAAATTGGCTTGCTAAGCCTCCATTGTGCCTTCTTAACATAGAGTCAGAAAGTGAAGAGGAAAAAATACAGAAGCAGAAATCACCCAGGGAGGTTGAAGTTGCTCAAAGAACATTTGACCTGGGAATGATCCCATGGTGTGGGGTCAGGTGGCAGTTCATTCAAGCCTTGGCACATATGTGTTACGAAAAATCAAAACCGTTTAAAAAGATATATCAGTTTTTCCTTGAATATCTTTTATTCTTCGTACTAACTTATGCATTGGGCAGAGTTGTTAAAGTACTTTTGCAAAGTAATGTCTTCCTTTTTAAATTTACATTATTCTAAACTCTATCCTAGTGTTCATATAAAGTTGGAACAGATCTGTATTTCTTGATAGATGGCATCTTGGCAGGTGCCTTTACCATGATCCATCTCCCCAGCCCTGATAGATAGTATCTGGAATTTCCTCTTAGAAAACACCTTCCTCTGTAGACATAAAGACAATTCTAATCTCTCTGTCTCTCTCCTTCAGCTACTTTAAAATAATATCAACAGCTCTGGAAATTCTTCTGTCTACTAAGCTCAACATTTGAACATGAGAGAGAAGTGAATATTTGCTGGGTAAACACAGGAAGATTTCAGCCTGGAGCTTAGCATTATAGCGCCTTGTATTTCTCATGAGATTCAAGACATTACAGTTGGGAAAAAAACCATTTCTTATGTTTTAGTTATTCTTTTAGAAATTTGAATGGAAGAAATAACAATATTTGAAATGGTTTAGTTACATTTTTCTCCTGAGAGTCTGCTTTTTCAAAGTTCGACAGTGAACTTGTAAGACAGTAACTATGTTGCAAATATTAACCATGATACACTAATTTGAAAATTGTCATTATGACAGATAATGAGAAGAACGGATGCTCTACTTGTTTCAGTGATCAGAAAGTTCATTTGGAGAAATAATGGGCTTTCTCCAAGATCAGGCACAGAAGGCCATGAAAGGGACACACAGACACAGTTTGTTTAAAGTGGGTCTGTTGCGTTTCCTTTTATTATGACGTTACAACCCTTGAGGATGAACCAAAGCAATTATTTTGGAAGACAGACTGTGCTTAGGTTTCACTGAACTAACTAGACATTTAGCTTGCTGCAATCACTAACGTAGAAAACTCAAAAAAAGAAAGAGGTGAATATAGCAATTTACTACACACCATGTAGTAAGAGAGACACCTTGGTTACCACTCTGGATGAAGGACTCCCCACCAGCGCCATAGCAGTAGTGGAATTCTGTTAAGACTTCAGTGGGCAAAGTGCTTGCTGTGTAAGCATGAGTCCTGAGTTCAATCCCCAGAACCACTTGTAATGTAAGCACGGGAGTGGTACTGGGGCAGTGAAGACAGGAGGATCTTTGGTGCTCACAGGCCAGCCTAGCTTACATGGCCAGTTCCAAGGCATGAGAGACCCTTACAAGGGGGATTACTCTACTCCACGGGTGCAACGCCCGAAGCAGACCTCTGGCTTCCATATGCTCGTGCAGAGTACACATGGTCTTGAGCATGTACTGGTAAACACACACACACACACACACAGAGGCATAACACACATACTCATAAAAATAAATAAATAAAAAATTTAAAAGAAGAGTTCTCCACACTGATTTCCACAGTGATTGCACCAGTTTCCAGTCCCACCAGCAGTGAATGAGGAGTCTCCTTTCTCTCTGCACCAGCATTTGGAATTATTTGTTCTCTGGATCTTAGCCAGTCTGACCAGGGGTAAGATGAAATCTTAAAGTAATTTTAATTTGCATTTCCCTATTTACTATGGATATTGAATGCTCTTTAAGGTGTTTCTTAGTCATTTTTATTCATTCCTTTGAGAGCTCTCTGTTCAGATCCACAGACATTAAGGTCATTTGTTTTCTTGATTCAATGCTTTTTGGTTCTTTCTATATTCTGGATATTAATTCTCTGTCATATGTGTCACTGTTGAAGATTTTTCTCCCACTCTGTGGGCTTCCTCTTCACTCAACTGGTTGTTTCTTTTGCTGTACAGAATCTTTTAGTTTAATCAGGTCCCACTTGTCAGTTGTTGACCTTAATTCCTGACCAACTGATGTCCACTTTAGAAAGTCCTTTCCTGCACCCATATCTTGTAGTATATTGCCTATGTTTTCTACTAACAGTTTCAGAGTTTCAGGTTTCACATTGAAGTCTGAACCGTTCGCTGTTGACTTTTATGCAGGATGAAAGCTAAGGGTCTAGTTGCATTCTTCACAGGTGGAGATCCAGTTTTGCCATCATCATTTCTTGACAATGCTGTCCTTTCTCCATTGTTTGTTCTTGACACCTTTCTCATTCATTGGGTGGCTGAAATTGCATGTACTCATGTTGGGGCCTTCTCTTTTGTTCCATTGGTCCTGGGGGTTGATCTTAAGGTCCCATTCATGTGCAGCAAGGGCTTTACCACTAAGCTACATTCCCAGCCCTCTTTTTCACAGGGCCTCACCAAGTTACCCAGGCTGGCTTTGAACTCACTCTGTAGTCCAGGCTTTGCATTCACTCTTCTGCCTCAGCCTCCCACGTAGCTACGAGTACCTGCAGTTCCAACAGATCTGGCTAGCTTGTGAGAGTAAACCAATAAACAATTTTTTTTTTTAAACAGAAAGGAATAAAAGCTTATAAGAAGAAAGGCCTCATCCCCAATTAGCCTACCACCAAATGCACTGGCGACCTCCCGTTTGCCTGTACGAACCTCTCCATTCTCCACTCTCCCGTGAGGTAGAGTCTGATCACGTGGGCCACGCTAGCCAGCACCATGCCTTGAGACTTTCTCTTTGGGTTGGTCAGTGAGAGGCACCAGCCAGAGACTGGAGGAGTGGAAGGAGGGTGTGTTGTTTCTTCTCCCTTGCCTAGCCATGGTCCCCTCTTCATTGTCAAGAGTCAGACATTTGTTTGGATGAACGGATCCTCTAGGAGGAAAGTGAGACCTCTCCTTTAGAACCAAGGGTGAATCATCAGAGTTTAGTGGCGACTTACTGATTCACTCAAGAAACCCTGTGAGAGCTTACGTCTCTGTTCTTTTTAATGAAATGCAAGTGGCAATTGACCAGAGAAGGCTTTTCTGCTATATGTACAAAAGAGCACCTAAACATCACCATCTCCTCCTGACTACAACGTGAACGTGGTGCCTAGGGGTGAGCAGCTGCCTCGCTAACATGGGTCACGGGACAAGATATAGACGTGTGGGTCTTTGATGACATCGTTGAGCCTTAGTGGCAGTGGTGGGCCACCTACTTTCAAAGATTTTATTAGATCTGTTTTAGTGGGTTATGGTTTCTCATCATTGAATATACGCTAAACTGGAACTAATATAAGCACATTAAATTTAAATTTTTTTAGCGACAGGGTCTTCCTATGTAGCCCTGACTGGCCTGGAACTCAATATGAAGATGAGGCTAGCCTCAAACTCACAGAGGTCTGTCTTCCTCTGCCTCCTGAGTGTTGTAATTGAAGGTGGCATTTGCCACCATGTCCAGCATGAACACGTACTGGCATCTCACCAGAGTCTGGGTAACACGTCATGTTTGAATATCTATGTCAAGGTCTGCTTCAGACAATCTTGACTGATGTTTGCTGTTCCTGAATAATTGTTAAGTTTTTTTTGTTCATTCTTGGAAGTATATATAGGAACACATACACACACAGGTGGGGGGACAAGTGACTAATGCCTTAGTAAAAGGCAGCAGAAGAACTGAAAAGAAGGTCACTTTGAAACCAGATTTGCAGAAGAGGAGGTGCATTTCATTTATTTCATTTATTTGTTTGAGTTTTACATCAAGTATATGCTTTTCTTTTAAGATTAGAAACACGCTGGCTTTGGTGACACACACTTTTAATCCCGGCACATGGGAGAGAGAGGCAAACAGATTTCTGAGTTTGAGGGCAGCCTGTTCCACGTACCAAGTTCCAGGCCAGCCAGGGCTACATAGTAAAAACACACATACACAAATTCAAATTCAAACGTTTAAAACAAAGAAAGTGTCTAGCAAATAAGGGATGTATTCTTCCTATGTCAAATGCAAGAATTGTCAAGTTTTGTTGGAAACAACATCTGAATGAGACAAACAGCTAATATTTGAGAGTAAAAGACCAGGGGTTGGTTCTCGAGACAAGGATCCTATGTCCCTGGTTCCAGTGGTGGCCATGCCAATTGCCCAATGCCACTTACCCCACAAGAGCAAACAGGTTCTATGATGCTTAGGGACAGAGGACAGAAAAGGATTTCTGTTATGCTTGTGACACTTGACAGATATTTATTGAATTCCCACTCTGCAGGTGCTGGGCTCAGTTCTGAGATACACTGGTATTAAGCTGATCTGCTCCCTGCCCTGTAGATTTGAAGCCTAGCTGGAGAGACAGACAGCCAAATAAACAATGCTCAGAATTACCAACTCTAATAAGTATTGTGAATTAGAGTAAAAGGCCTAGTGCCAGAGAACGAATGAATGAACCCAAGCTATATTAACTACAGTACAATTACTATGAATTAATCAGCATAACAATAACAACAAAAGTCCTGAAAGCTTACCTTTTCTCTGTGAGAAGAGGCAGGGTTTGGGGATGGAAGAGGAGAAGATTCTACAGGAAGAGTTGAGTCCTGGTTCTCCCAGGTAATGGCATTAAGACTAAAAGTGATCACTTCCTCAGCCTTCATTTCTAGTTGAGACTTCCTCACCGTGAGAAGCAAAACAAAACTGACCAGTAGAAGTGACTGTCCCTTATCTATTCTCACAGTGAACACCTGCTGTGTTTGAGTCAGATCTTGTGTGGGCACGTGTATAAATAACACTGTAAGATATAACATAGGCTGGGGAATGACTCCACGGGAAAAGCACTTGCTGCACTAGCATGAGAACCTGAGATTTCACCTTCAGCATTCCCATAAAAGCCAGGTATGGTGGTGCTCCACTGTGTTCCCAGCACTGGGGACACAGAAGGGGACACGGTGGGGTGGGGGAGGCTTGTTGACCAGCCCATCTACCCCAAATGGCACACTTTCAGTGAGAGGCCCTGGCTCAAAAAATTAGGAGGAAAACAATATCTCAGTGCCTACCTCTGGCCTCCACATGTACACACACAGACTAGCACATCTACATAAACACACACACACACACACATACACACGGATAAACAATTGTAGCCAGACTCACAAAGAGTTAATTGTTCTTTTAAGGAGATAAATAAGTATATGTAAGTGTATGTAAGTTACATATTAACATATTTATTTGTGTCTGTACATATATGTAAGTTACATATTAATTTTTTGATTTGCACATGTATGTCTATGCATGCATGTGACATGGTACACATGTAGAGGATGGAGGATAGCTTGCAGAAGTTGGTTCTCTCCGACCATGTCCTCAGACATGGTGACAAGAGCCTTTGTCTACTGAGCATCTCCTGGGCCCCACACTGACATTTTAAAGGATGCTCTTTGGGGAAACAGAAGTTAAACACTCACACTGCAGGCTGATTTTAAAAGCCTCAAACATTTTTCCATTGTGCCAAAGAAGCCCAATCCAGAATTTGTCACCATTTCTATCTATTATTGTAAATAATGAGAATAAATGATTTAACAGTTGATGTCATTGTGTGGAATGCTGTTTATATGCTATAGATGTGTATAAACTAGTCATTCCTATAGAATAAAAATGATCCCTCTTGAAAATTTTAGTCTGCTGAAAGACACTCACTACTCGGTGTTAACAATGCCAGCAAAATGAGCTTCTTTACTAAAAGAAGAAAAACACTTTTTAGTTTCAATTATGAGTCATAAAACGTAGTTTGTGGGTGAATTGAAGATGAATCTACCAAAATTGGAGTCATTTAAAAGCAGAGAATGAACTGAAAAGATTATTCCTACAGCTAGAATTCTCAGAAGCTGAAGCAGAGCCTTTATCTATTTAAATTACAATGAAAATAGAAAGTTTTAAATACCCTCTTTGCACCTTTAAAAATAAAGACTCCAGTGTGTTAATCCAGTCATTACCTGTTATTTGGTTCACAAACTCTTCCTGAAAGGATGGAGTTTTGGACTGATTTGATGAGATAATTTGACTTGTTATTTTCCCAAACTACAGGTGTTTAGGAACCGCCCATGGACACAGATCTCAAACAGCCTATTTCCTCTGTGAAGTTTATCCCTCATACTTGCTTCAGTCTAGTTTGATATTTTTATAGGATGTTCTTTATAATGGTACCTGAAAAGTGAAATGTGGTACTTGAAAACATTTCCTGGTTTGATAAAATTGAATCAACAACACAAAGAAGTGAATACACTTCTTTAAAATGCCTTTGGCAGCTGAACACATTCTGTGATGCTCTGTGCTTTTATCTATGACCCTGGTCTGTGTAATGACTACTTATTTGTGTTTCTGGGTTATTCTAGTTTTATGCTTCCTTCCTTTCTCTAGTTCAACTTGATTTCTGCTGTCTGTAGTAGACTAAGGGAAATGACTTAATATTTTCTCTGTTGATAGTCCTTTTCAAAATATTTTATTATTTTTATTTCTATGTATATGAGTGTATTGTCAGCATGTTTGCAAATGCACCTGTGTTGTGCAAAGCCTGTGGAGGTCAGAAGACAATGCTGAATTCCCCTGGAACTGGAGTTATGGACAGTTGTTAGTTGCCATGTGGGTGTTGGGAATCTGATCCAGGTTCTTTGCTCTTAACTGCTGAGCCATCTCTCTGGTCCCTGACCAACCAAAGTGGGGCAGACACTGAAATGACCTGTAGCAAGCAAGCTCCTGGATCACTGGTTGATAATCATTTCCTGTTCCATTACACCCCTGTGAAGAGTGGTACTGACACCTGCCACATTTGGTGCTTCATCTGCAGAACTTGATGTGGCAACTGGTACCCAGGGGATGCTCAGTGGACATTGGTGGGTTACAATGACACACCTCAGTACATACTGCTAATTTGCATGGCACAAGCTAATTCCATACAAACACAGCAGAATCGCTGGAGTAGGAATCATGGGACCTGGCTGGAAGGGTGACCACCCGGCAAAGACGCTTTATCTAGTGGGGGCTCTTTGAATTTAAAATGGGGAATTCAGACTAGATCAGTATTTTTTAAACTTTCTGTCTGATAGTCTTTGGGTAATAGAATGTTGTTTAAAAACATGTCTTGTGAGGCTAGGGAGGTGGCTCAGCAGTTAGGAACACTGGTTGTTCTTGCAAAGGACCCAGGTTCAATTCCCAGCACCCACATGGCTAACAGCCCTCTATAACACCAGTTCCGAGGCATCTAGCACCCTCTTCTGACCTCTGTGGGCACTGTATGACATGGGTATACCTACTACATACAGGCAATACAGTCATACACATAAAATAAAAAAATAAAATATTTTCAAAACATATCTTGTGTGGAATTCCAGCATTCTTTTATATGATTTCTAGAAGCAGAGCAGTTTGGTTTGAGCCAGGGCCGGCACTCTCTGCCCAGCCAGAGCCTCTTGATTGGCCAGGTGACCCATACTGCTCCGTCTCCCAGGAACTGAGTCACCTTTGGTCTTTGGAATTCCAAAAAGCACCATTGAAAGCCAGTGGACTCCTTCCTCCTTCCTTCCTTCCTTCCTTCCTTCCTTCCTTCCTTCCTTCCTTCCTTCCTTCCTTCCTTCCTTCCTTCCTCGACCTACCTACCTACCTATCTACATTCTTTATTTGTATGTGGGAGTGTGCCCATGGGTGTTACCATGTTGTGTGAAGATCAGGGCACAACTTGAAGAAATTGGTTCTCTCTTTCCACCAAGTGTATTCTGGGGATCCAACCCAGATCGTCAGGCGTGGAAGCAAGTTCCTTTACCTACTGGGCCATACTGCCATCCCAGGACCGAGGCTCTCACCTCCTAGTGGTGTGGGTGGCGATGGCTGTCTAATTTGCTGGCTGAAAAAGCCTCTCCCAGTTTTGTGGGTTAAGATTCCCGCAGAGTTTCTCTCGGTTTTGTGTCTGTTTTTCTCTGTTTACTTCGCAGCATTTAGGTGCAAAAGGAGCTGGTTCCAAAGGTTACGGTCAGCTTCATGCACATGTCTGTATCTGGGGCTGGGATGGCTGACTGGGAGCCTTGGATCTGGTGAGACTGGTAACAGGAAGTCCGTCCTCTGTCCCCAGTACCATGTGTCCCTGCCCCACAGGTTCCCCTCCCTCCCACCGGCCTTTCCAGCGTGGCAAACTCAAGGTGGTCAGTGGCTCACACGGTAGATCCAGGATCCAAAGGGGCTGTGTGACCTTTGACCTTTGATGGCTGTGACAGCTAATCTTGATTGTCAACTTGTCACATCTGGAAAGGGGGACCCTCAACTGGCAGTTTCCTCCTTCCGTCAGATTGGCCTGTGGGCATGTCTAGGGGGGCACTTGCTTGCTTGTTCATTGAAACAAGAGGATCAGCTCACTGTGCGCAGAGCCGTCCTTGGGCAGGCGGGCTTGGGCTGCTCAGTAAAGGTGGCTGACCAAGCCAGCAAGCAGTGTTACTTCATGGTCTCTGCTTCAATCCTGCCTTGAGTTTCTGTCTTGGCTCCACTGGATGACACACTGTAACCTGTGAGCCAGATAAAACCCTCCCCTCTCCAGTTGTGGTTTCTGTGTTTTTGTCGCAGCTGCCGAAGCAGGAGGGGGCAGCGGCCAAGCCTCGGATGCCACATGGCACCCCACTGTGCCCTGGCAGTCCAGCTTGCCGCAGCTTACCATAGTTACAAACTTGTGGTCTGAGATTCTTCTGGGCTGCACAAATTTTCATGGGTACAGATAACTGGGCTGGCATGCCTGGGGAGCTCCTGAAGGACCCGATAAAATGTGACTGAGGAGTAAACATTTGTGTAGTGGGAAAGAAAGCAGACATTTGTCTGTTCTAAGTGTTTTCACATCTCATTAGTAGACGTGATGTCTGGCTCCTAAGATTCTCTGATAAACATCTCAGTACAGACAGTACAGACACTTCACAGTCACACTTTTAGAGGACTGACTTCTCAGACTTGGCAGAGTTGAGCAGTGCAAAGCCCATTGAACAAAATATGAAGAACCTCAACAAATAGACAGGACAAGCAGTGTCT
This sequence comes from Eospalax fontanierii, assembly GCA_035773235.1. Taxonomy (NCBI): domain Eukaryota; kingdom Metazoa; phylum Chordata; class Mammalia; order Rodentia; family Spalacidae; genus Eospalax; species Eospalax fontanierii. The sequence continues at coordinate 6,756,110 of CM069540.1, forward strand.
GGAAGGAAATCAGTCTCTCCCTCCTCCCCGTCCCCCTTTCCCTGGCTCAAGAGGCCCCGGAGACCAGCCTCACACACAAACCTATAAACCATGACGTGTTCAGATTCCTGTCCCAATGGGCTCTTGAGGAACTGAAACAACAGCAGCCCCCTTTGCCAGCTCATGGCCACTTCCCACCTGGGTGTGGCGAGCAGGAAGGTCCAGCTCAGCAGCGTCAAGGTCATTGGAATCACAGAATCTCCCAGCGTCTGACCTTTCACTCCTCTCACCCTTCCCGAGGTCGGACTGGAATTAAAAAGACTCCACCACCTATGAGCCTAATATATGACCTTTGGAGACCTCTATCCACCCTGTAATCCTGTAAACAAGGATATGGGAACAGAGATACCATCTCACATTTTAGCAAGATCTTAAAGTGGTTGAAATAATTAGCTGGTTTACCCAAATTTGACCATCCAATCAAAACAGACTGCAGAGGCTGAAGGGTCTTTTGAGGCTTCTGGGTGGTGGGAGTAATACAATTTCAGTTTCTGTAGTATTAAATTAGACTGGGAAACAGGACAAATTCTATTCTCCTAAGAAAGAAAGAATTTTTCTCTAGCAAAAGAGTACTCGAAAGGGTTATTTGTCCTTCAGTCTTGGAAGATTGTGCCTCATGGCCAGGCAAATATAGAAAAATAATGGTTTGATTCACATAAACATCAATATTACCTTTAGGTAATACTTTGCAGCCTGCCATATAATTAGTAAGTCCTCAGCCATGCTCTTGCCTTCCCTGAGAACAGTATTATTCTATTTTTATTAAAAGTTTAAAAATTAGCCAATAAGGAAATGAGCGTTTTTATTTTTGATCTTGCCTCGTATCTGCTTAATAATGTTAAATGATGGATTTTTGTAATTAGGGAAATGGAACTGATTTTAGGTTATCTTGGTGTATTTGTGGTTGAACTGATTTTAGAAGGTTAGCTTGGTGTATTCATGGTTGAAGTATTTGATGTTTCACTGTGGTATTTACCCCAGTTTAATAATAATTTTTTAGAAGTTTTCTAAAACAGCATTCCTAAAATTCCATTCAAGAGGTTAAAAAACGTAACGAAGACAAATCATTTGCATATTGAAAAAAAGTTGGGAAAATAGAGTGTACAAGCAAGTGTACGAGCTTGGGCTTGAACTTCACATGCCACCCCAATTAGAGCTCTTAGGGATTCTTTTTATAGCAGGTGTTACCCCAAGATTAATTGTAGACTTGAGAGTAAAAGGCAGAGATCTTTTTTTAAGTTGCTGTTTGAATTAGCAATTTTTTTCTGTTGTTTTGACAAAAGGAACTTCTGAAAGGAAGGGCTTATTTTGCTCACATTCTGAGGGGTGTGGCCCATTAAACAGAGAGGGCATGGCTTTGGGAGTGGAGGAACCCATCACTTTGCCTCTGCTTTCTTCTCCTTCCCACCCTTTAAAAGTCCAGCACCCCAGCCCGTGGGACACTGCTGCCCACATTCAGAGTCAGAACCCTCCTCAGTTCCAGCTCTCTGGATTATATGCCTGAATTAATGAATGATGACACAGAATTGGCCTTTGCAAATAACCACAAAGTGGAAACAGGAGAAAATATAAGAAATCTATAAATCAAAGCCTAGAGACTCAGGCAGGTGATGGCATTTGTGGTTAAGTCTGACAGCCAGCTTAGTTCACGCCCCAGGACTCACACAGTAGAAAGAGAGAAACAAGTCCTACAAATTGTCCCCTGACTCCCCCACACATGCCACAGCATGTGCACCACACACAAATGCACATAATATAAAACAAATAAATGTAATAAAACTAACTTAAAGAAAGAAACTCAAGTCTTTAGTGCCTAAATATCTATTTCATGGAGAGACAAGAAACTGCTGTCTTAGAAGTTTTTGATTCTGCTTGTGTTGCATATTTTACCATGCAACTTAACCTGTGTTAGTCACTTCCTTTCTGCCTTATCTACTCTGTGGATAAATCAAATCAACAACTCGGAAGTGTGTGAATCATCTCTGTGAGGCTCTCATTCACCACTCACAAGTGACTGGAATACTAATTAGGATTTGTGAAGTAGAAGGACAAACAAGAAATAATTGGTGGTTGACTGACATTGTGTGATAATAAAACATTGTAAAGAATCACACTCTACTGTCCTTCCATCTTAACAAGTTAACAAAAAGGAAACCTTATTTTACTCTGTGGAAAAATGCTATTTTTAAGATTTATTTTATTTTTGTTTATGTATCTCTGTGTGTGTGTCTGTGTGTGTGTCTGTGTGTATGTATGTGTGAGGGAAGGAGTCTGTGTCCAGAAGAGGGCATCAGATCCCCTGGAGCTGGAATTACAGGCACTTGTGAGCTGCCTGACATGGGTGCTGGGACATGAACCCAGGTCCTCTACAAGAGCAACCAGGTTCTTAACTGCTGAGCCATCTCTCCAGCTCCCAAGAGGAAACATTTTTGGACAGACAAAAACAATAAGAAGGTCATCAAAAGCCATAGATCCTGGACTTCAGCCCTACCATCTTTCTTAGGGTTCAGATTCACATACATAATGCAGATTCAGATGGAGTCATGTCTCAAACATGTTGCTAATGTTACAAATCATCTTCCCCCTAAACTCAACAGATGTGCCATCAACTGTCCCTCTTTCCCCTCCAGTCTATTTTCTCCATCTCTCCTTGTTCCATATCAAACACATTTTACTTTCCCAGCCCAGAAATCTGGGCTCATCTTGTTCCCACAGCTGTCCATCTGGAATTCAGTCATCACTGTCAACTCAAGTCATTTTCTCCAAGAAACATGTTCTTGATTTTCTTTCTCCAACCGCCTGAGTTACATGGCCTTCTTTGCATTACACTGTAGGGATAAGGAACCTCTGCAGAAACTGTAGTGGATTCATGGTGGCTCCTGTAAATGCTGTGGCCACATCCTAAAGCCAGGACTACACAAATGCTACCTTCTGTATAACTGTTCTTACAGATATAACTGAGAACCTTGAGATGAGGAAATCCTTGTGAGTCAATTAAGTGCAGTACGTGCTCTAGGTGTCCTTATGATGGTACCGAGAAGGGCTGGAGAAGCTCAGGGCTTGCTGATCTCCCAGAGGACCGAGTTTAGTTCCCAGCACCCATGTTGGGATGCTCACAACCACCTATAACTCGAGCTTTGCCCTATCCTGGACTCTGGTGGGCTCCTACACAGAGATGGACAAGGAGGAAGCAATGCCAACAGAGATTAGAGTAATGTGGCCATTCCTTTATAAATGCACATAGTCACCAGAAGATGGATGAGATTAAAGGAAAATAGATTCTTCCAAGACGCCTCCACAGGATGGGTGAGTCTGTGGACAACTTAATTTTGGACTTCTGGTTTCTTGAACTATAAGAGAACTGTGTGGCAATCCTTGGGCTACCCACTTGGTGGTAATTTGTCATCGTAGCTGTAGGAAGCTCTACAGGGAGTCAGGCAGTCTCCCCACAGCAGCTTAAGCAGGGAAAGACACCAAGCAAGTTAACAGGTTTGATTGTGTTCCCATTAAGACTACTTACAAGACAGCGGGGCAGGCTACACCTTCGCCAACCCATATCTCCGTGCAGTGAGTCCCAGGTCTGTTTATCAGTCCTGCGCTCTGAAGGAGTTACCTGCCTTCTTCCAGGCAGCACCAGATGGCTCACTTCTGTGTGTGTATTCCAACCAGTGAGACCAGGGAAGGAAGAAGAAAGCAGATCCCCTCCCTTCAAAGAGGAAACCAGGAGTGGTCCACACAATTTCCACTCACATTCCAGTGAGAATAAAATATCCACACTTGCCAAAGGGATGTTGAAAACGCAGCCCTTATTCTGTAGCAATGTTTACAGCTCACAGCTGAAATTTAACATGGTTAAGGGAGATAAACGATGTTAGGGAAACAGTAAACCAATGAAATTTACATAGTGAGAACAATAGAAAAACCTAGTTTAGACAGTTCAACAAACCAGATGATGCTTCTACTGTAAGAACTAGCAAAGACCAAATGAACAGAAAAAATAGCCTTTTGTGGGCCTGAAGAGATGGCTCATGAGTTAAGAGTACTGGCTGCTCTTGCAGAGGACCTGGGTTTGGTTCTCAGCACCCATTTGGCAGCTAACAACTGTCCATAATCCACTCTAGTTCTGTGGATCTGATGACCTCTTCTGGCCTCTGTGGGTATTGCATGACATGAGTGCACTTGCATGCAGGCAAAGCACTCATGTACATAAAACAAAAACAAATAAATCCCCCCCCCCCCAAAAAAAAAACAAAATAAGATTTGGTAAAGATTCGGTTGGAGGCTGGAAAGACAGCTCAGTGGTTAAGAGTGTTTACTGCTCTTCCAGAGGACCCAATTTCTGTTCCCTCATCGGGAACAAACAACTACCTGAAACTCAAGGCCCTCTTCTGGCCTCAGTAGGAACCTACTACATACATGTGTACAACTCCCCTTCTCCACGTACATGCACATACTTAACAATAAAGTTAATCTTAGGAAAATACAGCATTGATGAAATGCGGAACCAGTGAAGTCCCTCTGTTTGGGAGACCCAGATGTCAGAACAACATCGTCTCAGACACCTGTGGGTCACCATCAAATGTGCCAGTGAAGCTCATGGAGTGTGCAGCAGCAGAAAGGACATTTGAAGGAATAAAGTAAAAAATGCCCCAAATTTGATGTAAAACATTAACCAACACATTCAACAAACCAGAAGGATACATTGAAAGACTCCACACCCATCCATATCAATGCCAACCTATCCAAAGACAGAGACTTTTTTTTATGTGTATGAGTGTATTGCCTGAATGTATGTAAGTGCATCCATGTCATGCAATGCCCTCAGAGGTCAGAAGAGGGCAAGATTCCCCTGGCTGGTGTTAAGGGCACCAGCTCTTAACTGCTGCTCTTAACTGCTGAGCCATCTCTCCAGCCCTGACGAAGAGACTTTTAAAACAGCAAGAAAACATGAGTTAGCACATGAGAACTTGAAAGGGTACCCAAGGCTGAAGGGGAGAACCCACTGAAAGACCAATTTGCTCAGGGGGCTCTGTGACAGAGGCTGACATTCCGGCTAGTACAGGACCAGGAGTGACAAGGTCCCTGGAGACTCTCTGCTGTCATAGGCTGTCACGTGCAAGAGAGATAGCACTTCAAGATTCACCTACACATGTTCAACTGACACCCTCTACATCTTAAGAAACAAATTAGTAGTGCACTGGACCCAGCAGACTAATTCTCCTTTTGTCTGGGGCCTCCCTCCAGCACCCACAACTGAGGAAGCTTAGTGCCGTGCGTGCTGCTTAGGAAAATGCTTACACCCTTAAAACACATTCAAATGGGTGCATCTGGTTGAGAGGTAATATTCAGGTATGATACAGCTGTGTCTCTCCTACATGGATCTCCCTTTATTGATCTGATTCTGAGCTCACTCTGGAAAGAAAAGATCTCAGATGTGTGTATTTACAGCTTTTGTCAAATTTTCAAAGTTTCAGGCATTACTTATTGATGTTTCTCTCTTCTGATTTCCTCTCTCTTCTGGGACTCCAAGGACATAATTAGTGAGGTCTTTACATTCTCCAGTCTCTTTAATATAGAGTCTAATTGTGTAATAACTTTATCCAGCAAGTTTATATTTCAGATATTGTATATTTCAGATGTGAGAGTTAATTTGACCTTCTGTGTTTTCTTCATGATTTCTGCTTTTAAGTCCCTGAGCATCTACTTTTAGGTTTTCAAGGGTTGTAAAGTTGATGTGTATGAGTATATTGCCTACATGTATGTAAGTGCACCTGTGTCCTGCAATGCCCTTGGAGGTCAGAAGAGGGTGTTGGGTCTCCTGGCATTGGAGTTACAGACCGTTGTTAGCCACCATGTGGGTGCTGGGAATCAAACCCAGTCTTCTGCAAGAGCAACCAGTGCTCTTAACTGCTGAGCCATCTCTCCAGTCCATCTCTTATATTTCTAAATCTGTTTCTACTTACTAATTATCTTGGCTATGCAGTTTTTCTATACCTTTGTCTGTTTAGTAAGTATGAAATGAATGAATACTGTGAAGTTTGTTTTCCAAGCATCTGGATTTTCTTGTGTTTCTCTAAAGTATGTTGTCATTTGTTTATTCAATTACTTAAATTACTTGTTAGTCATCTTATATGTTACTGGCCAATACATATCACACACACACACACACACACACACACACACACACACACACACACACACATTTGTTTGAGACAAATCTCACTATGTAGCCCTGGATGGCCTGGAACTTACTTTTAGTCCAGGTTGGCCTCAGACTCACAGATTTGCCTGTCTCTGCCTCCCAAGTGCTGGGACTAAAGGTAGGTGCAACTTTTACTTTAAAACTTTGCTAGAGTATCCACAGTGAGCTGAACTCCGGGTCTGGTTTAGATTTACTACTGAGATAGGGTCATTTGAAGTCAGCAATGAATTCCCCCAGGCATTCAACTGTCTTTTTCTCCCGCTCTGGAAAGCCAAAGTGAAAAAATATTTTCCAGCCTTTCATGAGCTCTCAAGATTCTTCAGTTCTTAGCGCCCACATTTCCCCATCTTTGTGAGTTTCTGCCATCCATATATTCAGCTCAGCACTCGCCGATCTTGGGGGCACTCAGCACATTTGCAGATGTCTTTTCCTGATCTGCCAACTCCTCTCTGGAACTCTGCTCTGTAAATTCCAGTAACTTCAACCTCCCCTAACTCCAAACCTTTGTCCCCTTAACTCAGTGTAGGATTTCTCTTCCCCCCTCCACTGTCTGGAAAGTGCTTCTTGGATGAAATCTGAAGAATATTGAAGGATGGCATTGTCTGTTTTCCCCCACAGCCCTGCTCAGCCTGTTCAGAATATCTGGAAGGATTTCTCCCACTGTGCTCAGTTTGTCATTTCCAGAACAGCAGTTTCCTTTTCATTGTCATCTAGGGCCAAAGAGACTCGTTCCTGCCCCACAGATTCACAACCGAGAACCAAAGTCAAATGAAAGGGTCTTACGCCAACTGTGACACTCCTGTGACGGAAGTCTGTTTCTGCTCTCTGTGCCTCAGAAGAATTCATTTCAGTCCTGGTGTATCCCAGATTGCTTATACTTCGCAGGATGCAGGTGCAGATAGGACAGCTTGGTTCTTCTCGTACAGCCTCCACTTTCCCTTGACTGGAATGCCTCTGAACCAAGGCCTGCACACCCAGCTTCCAATAGTGAGGCAGGCAGAGCATAGTTGCTGTAAGCACTCCCAGTGAGAAAGAGGGCGATGAGGGGTGGATTGAACCACTGGTTCGTGGGAATTCGGAAATCCACCAGTATACATATTGCCAGATCGTTTATGATGACTACATACACGAAGGATCGTGGAGGTCAAAAGAGGCTGTCAGATCTCCTGGAACTGGAGTCACAGGTGATCAGTAGCTACCATGTGAGTGCTGAGAACTGAACTCAGGTCCCATGCAAGAACAGCCAGTGCTTCTAACCACTGAGCCATCTCTCTAGCCTGCACTCTCTGGATTGTTGGTTTTACACCATCTTTTGGTCCACTCTCTGGATTCGTTTTGTTTTGTTTTGTACTATGAGACAGGCTCTTTCTATAGCCTCAACTGGCCTCAACCTCCCTATGTAGACCAGGCTGCCCTTGATCTTAATCTCACAAAGATCCACCTGCCTCTGCCTCTAGAGTGCTGGGATTAATGGGTGTGCCACCCCACCTGGCTCACTCTCTAGATTCAAAGCTGTCCTGGCATTTTGTATTGATTTGGTCTCATTATGCCCACATACAATTTCAGTCAGTGTAATTCTTTCAAAAATGTTGTGAGTCTTATTGGAGTTTATGAACTAGAGCCACACTCACGAATGTTTTCTTTGGATGTTCTTAACCTTCGGTTTCTTCTGACAGTTTGAAACACTCTAAGGTGTTGAGAAACCTCATCATTCAAGAGGGAGGATTTATGAGGCACATCTTGCAAATTCTTGCTGGACTTCTTCTGTCACTGAAAAATTCCCTGAGGCATGGCTCTAGATTTTTCTAAATTCTTTGCAAAAGAATTTTACAGTCTGCCATCTGCTCGTCCTTGAGATCATGTGTGGAGTGTGAGCTAGTTTCATTCTCATCACTTCACATACCACGTTCTCAGGTGCTGCCACATGGACCCTGAGCTTGCCAGACACTGCTTGTTCCCCTAGGCCTTTTTCGGAATCTGGGTGGAAACCTCTGTGATGTTTTAACTCTGATATTCTGTGTGCCTATAAACCAGCATAATGTGGGTGATGCAGGTTTTGCCACCTGCTCCAGCCATATCTGGGTCCACTTGGAACCTGGCATCAGTGGCCCCTGAGTGCCTGAGTGGCTGAACCCAGGAAACAAACACTTCCCTAGTTGACTCTGTCCTGGCTCTCTCTTCTCAAAGGAAAGTCTGAAACCCAGCAGGGCAGATATTAATCCTGTAGCTCTATGACAGCATCCAGGGTGACTGGTGTCCCAATGTGAGTGCCAATCGACTCGGAAGCCATGTCCTTCTGGTCTTGCTCTTCGAGTCCCATGTGGCATCTCTCTTGGGTTGATGCCGCTCCTTATCTGCAGATTTCCCTCAGCATTTATTCCATGTCCCAGCATCTCCAGCATCCCGAGGTCTCTGCTGTGGCCTAGGTTTCATTCTCATCACTTCACATACCACGTTCTCAGGTGCTGCCACATGGACCCTGAGCTTGTCAGACACTGCTTGTTCCCCTAGGCCTTTTCCGGAATCTGGGTGGAAACCTCTGTGATGTTTTAACTCTTATATTCTGTGTGCCTATAAACCAGCATCATGTGGGTGATGCAGGTTTTGCCACCTGCTCCAGCCATATCTGAGTCCACTTGGAACCTGGCATCAGTGGCCCCTGAGTGCCTGAGTGGCTGAACCCAGGAAACAAACACTTCCCTAGTTGACTCTGTCCTGGCTCTCTCTTCTCAAAGGAAAGTCACACTGAAGAGCTGACATAAAAGAGAAACGTATACCTCACAGCAAAGGGGTGAACCTGTGCTAAGATAGACCAGGTAGAGTCAGTGCTAAGAAGATTCTGACAAAGATGGAGATTTTGTAAACATAATGGGTCAATCCAGTGATTGTACCCAGATATGGATGAATTCCATGAGAGCTTCAAGTATAGCTATAGCCGTGGTATGTCCTCAAAGTGGCAGTGCCGAAACTAATCACAAATATCACAGTATTAGGCGAAGAGGCCTCTAAAATGGGGTTAATGTCCTTATAAAAGGAACCCCAGAAAGCTTCTTCACCTCTTCCACCACCTGGGGAGAAGGTGAGACCATCATCTGTAAGGAAGTTGACATTCATCACACACCAGGTACATGAGTACTGTGATCTTGGACCTTTTCACTCCCCAGAGCTCCAGGGGATAATCTGCTTATAAACGCCCCAGATTGTGGCATCGTGGTATAGTGTCTCTCACTGTCTATGACAAACATTAGAGCAAAAGTTGATAGAATTAAAAGAAATAATGAATAAAGACATACTCTTAATAATGGAAAACTTGAGCATATTTCATTTAATAGCTTATGAAATGGTCTGTGGTGGATTGAATGAGAATATCCCCCATAGGCTGTTAGTATCTGGACATTTGTCCCCAGTTGCTGGCACTGTTTTGGGAGGTCTTAGAAGGTGTGGTCATGCTAGAGAAAGCATGCTAGAGGGCTTAGAGAGTTCTTAAGCCTTGCTGGATTTCTAGTCACCCTATACTTCCAGTGCCTGCCTGAAGATGTGAGTGCTTAGCTTCTGTGTCTACTCTGGCCACGTCTGCCAGCATGCCTCCCGCCACGATGGGCTTTTGCCCCTTTGGCACCTTAAGCTTAAACCCTTCCTTCTATATAAGTTCCCTTGGTTAGTATTTCTATCACAGCAACAGAAAAGTAACTAACACATAGTCCAAGAAAAAAACTTGTAAAATATGATTGGGGGTTAGGAAGATGACTCAGTGGGCGAAGCGTTTGCTAATAAACATAACTAGTTGGGTTCAGATTCCTAGTCCCCCATGTGAGAGCACACTGTGCCCATGCATCTATTACCCAGAACTGGGGGACGAAGGGGGATGGATCCTGGCGGTTTCTGGCCAGTCAGGACAGCTGAAATGGTAAGATTCAGGTTCTGTAAGAAACTCTATCTCAAAAACTAAGATGAGGAAGTGATGGAGGAAGCCATCAGTGTCAGCCTGAGGCCTCCATAAAACTTGCACAGGTGAGTACACCCATGAACACACACATATGTGTGTGTGTGTATGTGCGTGTGGAAATGCGGCCTCATGAGTGGAATACATATGTATGAATATATACATCTATGTATATCTTATTGTTGTGGTTTGAATGAGAAGTGTATTTGGACATGGCCTTCAGGGGTGGCATTGTTTGGCGGAGGTTATGGAGCTTCTAGGAAGTGGAGCCATGCAGGAGGAAGCGTGTCACGGGGGGTGGACTTTGAGAGTTTGTAATCAGCCCCACTGTTGGTTTGCTGCTTCCGCCCGCTATGTGAAGCCGAGATGTGACCGCTCAGCTTCCTGCAGCTCTGCCCCCATCCCTACGGTTACGGATACCTAGCCCTCCAGAACTGTAAGTCCAAATACACTCTCCCTTAACTTGCTTTTGGTTGTGGTATTTTAATCACAGAAACGGAAAAGTAACTAGCTACTGTGTAGCAATTTCCTCTGAGGTAAAGACATTGCACCTTGGAGGGAGGCTCAGTAAGGTGCAGGTAAACAACAACGTGGTCTAAAAGGAAGTAAACAACTCAATAGCTTCCAGAAGTCACTAAACTTGACCAGATTCACTAGGCCCTCCCTCCCAAAGCATGTCTAAGTTCTAGGGAGTGCCAAGAGACAGTTTTAGATAATTCAAGTTGCCTGAAGGAAGTAGAGACCAACCAAGCCTCTTCAAAAGACGATCTAGAACCCGCTGAGCTTCACGAAGGTTGTGCAGTCTGCTCCAGGCTTCTAGCCGAGCGTCACCCATGCTGGGGTAGGCTTTACATGATGCAACTGTCCTTGAGTCGTGACTGCTCCTGTTGTTACAGAAATTTATCACAGACTGGCCTGAGCCATCAAAAAGACTCAGACCATACTCAGGATGGGAAGGAAATTGGGAACTCAGAATAGGCAAAACTTGCTCCAGAGAAACTGAGACCCTGATCAGAAATACATAGGGGTTTTTATAGGATTTTTCACATCATCTCTTGACAATAATCATATTGGTGGATCTGAGACTTCCAGCAAGAGACTACGTGTCCCTTAGGTTATTATAGGACATTTAAACAAAGAAGCAGATATTTCAGGCCAGTGTGGGGTTGTGATACTTCCAATGATATGCTGATGCTATACAATCTTAGCTATTATAACCAAGAGGACACATGGTAACAGGTGCATTCTGAAAGGCCGCTGAAAGAGGCAGCACTTTCCGAAGTGCTCACAGACTGTGGCTTTGTGGTTGTCTGCCTTGCATTACCTCTGCCTGACACTGAACTCACAGTGCCCTTTGTGATTTAAGTATAGGTAGAAGCTTCCAAATTTGTATTATTTCTGCATATATTAATAACCACACTCTTTAAGGAATCCATAAAGTTCTTGTCAAATATATTTGTTAGGATTTGCTCATTTATATACAGAACAAAGGTATTCTGAGGTCATAGTCCATTAGTTCCCACATCACTGCAACTAACCTCTCACTGATATTCCTGTAAATAACCCCATTGGTTCACCAAGTTGGACCATGGGGGCATCCTTACTTTGGTCTGTCATTGGTTTCCTATCAGTGGTGAGTGGACATGTGTTCACCCCTCCCCACGAATAGTGTTATAGAAGAATACCACAGAAATTGGTCCCAGGAAGTGGGGCATCATGAAGAACCTGACCACGTTGTTTTCTGGATGAACGTGGAAATCTTTTGAACTTTGAATTAGAAAAGCAGTCTCCTATGTAATTGCGCCCATGTTGTGGGATGCCTACGGAGATCAGAAGAGGGTGTCAGATACTCTACAACTGGAGTTAAGAACAGCTGTTAGCAACCATGTGAGTGCTGGAAATCAAATCTGTCCTTTGCAAGAGCAGCCCATGCTCTTAACCACTGAGCCATCTCTCCAGCCCCCAACACATCAAAATTTATAAAATTCAACTAAAGTAGTGCAGGCACGGTACCCCATACTACAGAGAGGCAGAGAGCCTCGCGGGGATTCCCTGTTGACTCCTCATCCAGAAGAGGACTCGGTTTTGGTTTAATGTCTCAGGACCCGTGGCAGGAGCCATGCAACTGCTGATATAAGAGGAAGGAACCCTACCCATTCCGGACAGGGACGGGAAGCCATATTGGGATTCCCCATGCAGTCACCATCACACTTTCCTCTGGGAAGAGGACTCAGTTTTAGTCTCGTGCCTGAGCACCCACAAAAGGGATAGTGCCACCACAGACGTAGCAAGAAGGCACACTATCCCACACCCCATAGGAAAAGGCAACCACGCTGAGATCCCCTCACAGATGCTCCACTCTGGGACTGTTCTTCCTCCCTTGTAAGCTGTGCTGGACAGCTTCAGCGGTCAGCTTGACACACCTGCGCGGACGGAACTTCAACTGGGGAATTGCTTCCACGGGGTGACTTGTGGCCATGTCTGTGGGGCATTTTCTTGATTACTGAGTGGTGTGGAGGGCCCAGCTCACTATGGGTGGTGCCACTCCTGGACAGATGGAGCATGGGTAGGCAGAGCAAGCCAGAAGGCAGAGTTCTCCAGGGTCTGTGCTCCAGGCTCCTGCCCTGAGTTCCTGCCTTGGCTTCCCTGGAGGATGAACTGTGCTGTGAGCCAAATAAGCCCCTTTCTCCCCAAGTTGGTTTCGGTCAGTGTTTTTATCACAGCCATAGAAAGCATGCTAGGACATACGCCTCGCAGCCCATATCGTGGACCATGCAATCAGTCCTTCCCAACTCATCTCTACCATCTCTAGTTCTGCTGGTCCCTGTTCAGGTGCCAATTACATTGTGACACCACTGCCGGGAAGACAGGAACAAACCTCCACTCACCCCAGATGGAAATGGACAACAAACCAAAGTGAGGATACCACCAAATACAGTTTTGTGATCAGTGTGTTCTGTTGGATTTACTTGCAAGGGCACAGGTGAGGGGTAACTTACAGGAGCGGAAATGACTCCAAGACAGCTGCTTACCACATGCCCAAGGCAGCATGGGTAACAGCTCACAAAAGCTGGAAGCCCGACACGTACTTGCAGCGTGCAGGCAGCTAAGCAAGTTAGGCACGGTCAGAGCCTCATCCAAGCAGGTTAGCTGGTCAGGACGGGACGGGTCTCTCAGTGGTCTTTAGGGCTATGTGACCTGGGGAGGGAGGCCCTGGTGAACCTGGTCAGTTTCAGGGACTTCTATGCTATTGAGTTATTTACTTCCAGAGCTGAAGGAGCTCCCTACAGAACTGAATATTCCACCTCCCCTAAAAACTCTATGGCTTACCTCCTGTTAGAGAATTCCACGGCTTCCCCAGCTTCTCTCTGAGATGGAAGGTTATCTTGGAATAAGCTGCTACTTAACACTGACTCAGAACAAAGTGTGAGTGTGTGTGTGGTGTGTGTGGGGTATGTGTGTGGTGTGTGGGGTATGTGTGTGGTGTGTGGTGTGTTTGTGTGTGTGGTGTGTATGTGGGGTATATGTGTGTGGTGTGTTTGTGTGTGGTGTGTGTGTGTGGTGTATATGTGGTATGTATGTGTGTGTGGTGTGGATATGTAGTGTGTGTGTGGATGTGTGGCATGTGATGTGTGTGTGTGGTGTGTGCCTGGTATGTGGTGTGTGGTGTGTGTGTATGTGTATGTGTATGTGTGTGTGTGGTGTGTATGTGATGTGTGTGGTGTGTGTGGTGTGTGTATGATGTGTATGTGTGATATGTGTGGTGTGTGTGCATGGTGTGTGGTGTGCATACGATGCACTGCAAGCACCATATATTTGTTGAAGCAATGAGATTGTCTCAATTATGTTGTAAACAAATGGCGGGATAAGATTAGTAACATCTGTCTGTGTTTGTGTGTGCAGGTCTAGGTAGGAGTCATGAATGGCAAATTCCATGATATGACGTCTCCCTATTTCATGCTGGATGTATGCTTTCAAGAAGGAAAGAGCAAGGCCTTTGTTTCAGAGCACAGTTCTAGAAAAAGCAGGTTCTTGGAGCAGTTCAGGTCCCAGTTCTGGTTAGAATGGATGCTGAGAGTCAGGCATCACACTGTCACCACAACCATGGACTGCTACAAGCTGTCCTCTAGCCTCCAAAGGGGAGCTGAGCCATGGAACATGTGATGTACACAGGCACATACACACACATGCATGCACACACACACATAAATAAATGCAAAAACAAGTGGTTAAAGCTGTCTTAAACATGGCTTATCAAGGGTAGGGATGCAGCTCAGCTGGTGGAATGCTTCCCTAACATGCACCCAGCGCCACAGAAGGTGGGTTTGGAGGCTCAGGCTTGTTTTTGCATTTTAGCTCAGATTGGCCTCAAACTCGTGATCTTCCTACTCCTGAGCGCTGGGACTAAATATGCGCACCACCAGGAAACTATTCTAGTTTCAGATCTGGTTGGTTGCCGATTGCATGGGTGTATCTAGTTGTGGACACACATTAGGACTTACATGAAAATGTGTTAGTTTCCAATAAAAGAATAGAATGGAATCAGGCTACGAAGCCAAGAACATTCATAACAATAAATTCTGAAGATGTTACCTTTTAACTCATCTTAAAATCTTAGCCAAGAGAAGCCTAGTAAAATACATATCTTAGGAATGTGTACAAATATAACCTAGGAAATCAGTTCTGTGCTGATGGGGGTAAGAGAAGAGAGTCTTTGGTCTTTTTTAGTCACAAGAAATATGTATCTAGTCAATAAATGGTTAAAAGGGCTCCAATTAAGCATTCGTGTGTCTGCATTGGAGTATAACATTAAAAACAACCCATAATATACTGTTGTGTTAAGGGTTTAATGAAGTTTTAATGTGTCCTGTGTGTTTTCTTTCTACACAGGAGAAAAATCTAAGTATATTTATTTTCAAGTTCATCTTTCTCTTATCTATAGCAAAATACTTTTTCTCTCTGCTCTTGAAAGCTAATGTAATTTTCACTTAAAATAGGAATAAAATTGCCTGTGTATTTTAGATCCTAGAAATCAGGCTTTATTTTGGCTAAGCATCAGTTCCATGGTTAATATTTCACATTGCATAATCCAAATTTGTTATTTAACAAGCCCCATATTTTAACTGTATCCTTTTTTGTTTTATTTTATTCCATAGCAACACACCTTTTAGCTCCTCCACAACCATTTTGCTTAAGGAAGATGTCTCAAAGATTTTTCTTCATATTATAAACTATCAAGGAAGGAAAGGCATGAAGATTTGTGACAACAGGCCGTGATAACTTTCTAACACACCATGACAGCCTGAGTGGCGTGACTGAGGCGCTTAGAACCATTCTTGGCATGTGAGAGTGCTTGTCTTTGTTATGACAAGAAGAAGCGATGTCTAGCAATGTTGGTGAGATTGTCAATGGACAAATACTTCACCACTAACATGATCATCTGCTACGCCTGCCTCAGTCACACCACCCAGGCCATCATGGAGTCAAACCACATGCTCACAACAAGTTACAAGGAGGGTGGCACCACAAAGCCATCAGTCCATCCTAGGTTTTACCCGGGGCAATTGAGGAGACTGCAGCCCAGAGGTGTTGTTCAATTTAAAGAGAAACTCACATAGCTAACTGAGAGCGAAGCAGGGGTTAGCTTTCACGTGTCTACATTTAGCCTAAGAACAGAGCTGCAAAGGTCTGCAACATGGACACTGTCCGTTTTGTGTGGCTCTGTTTGACCCCACCAGAGAGCACGAGTACCAAGCACTACTCTTCCTAGGGGTGTGGAGTGGGGGCACCTTGCGGTAAGATCTCTATTTTCAGCTTTTATGGATGGCCTACTCCCTGTAGATTCACTTGGGCTAACAGACTGCTGTGGCATTTAAGGAACTTTCCATAGTGTTGTTCGGTGGTTGTCATGCCAACGAAATGTAACAGAAATAGAGTTTTCTAGTGGATTATGCTGGTGGAGGCTTTAAAAACACATTACAGCTATGACTTTGAAGCTTAAATGATGGCAGTGAATTGTACTGGCACATAGTAGGCACACCATAACACTGTTGAAAGAATGGACACAGTTCTGTAATCAATTCTGAGTTGGGAGATGATAGCTGTGGAGATCTGTCCCTCCACAGTGAATCCTTAAGGCCATATGGAACAGGCTCACCAGCCCCTTCCTTGAGAAGTGGTAGCCAGGGACTTTCATAATTATATGACATTTTGTATGGACAATGACTTATCTAACTCTAAAGGACTGTTTCTGATCTTAAGGCCAAAGATAAGCCCTACCACCCAGGGGGTGATGACGCTAGCAATTCACAGCTGGCATGTAAAAATGTCAGGAGTCTGACACTAGACTCCTTTACAGGCTTTTTATCTGGGGTACTGATCAAGCCTTAGTAAGCCAATGTTCCATCCTTGTGGGATGGCCTTTTGGCAAATGTAACCGACATATTTTAGCAAATGGATTTGCAAAAAACTTTGGAAATTCTTACTGTTTCAAGACATTTGCATTTTATTTTATATTAAGTTTTTCTCTTTTTCATCTTAGTGAATTTCCTACCTGAGTACTGTCTTTGCATTATTTCTGTCCCTCCCAGCCCCCCGCAACTCGTCCCATGTCACCCCACTCTCAGTTTCAGAGAGAACTTGCCCAGTACAAGTGTCAACATCCAATGACTGTAGCTTACTTCTTTTCTCTCTTTTTAATTACCATTTTAAAGATTTTATTATTTTATGGGTGTATGTGGGGGCCTGCATTGCAACATGTGCACCCCATGAACGAAGGAGCTGAAAGAGGGGAACTGGAGATACAGATGGTTGTGAGCTGCCATGTGGGTGCAGGAACCCAACCCTGGTCCTCCACAAGAGCAGCATTATGGGCTATTAACCACTGAGATAGCTCTGCAGCCCCTTTTTCGTTTTTCAATTTATTTTTATATTGCCTTTTTTTTTTTTTTTTTTTTTTAAAAAGACAGGATCTCGTTGTGTAGGCCTGCTAGCCTATAACTGGCTATAACAGGCTGGCCTCAAACTCATAAATCCACCTGCCTTTGCTTCCTGAGTGCCGAGATTAAAGACACCGGCCAGCAGAATTGACTCGCTTTTCTGTATTTTACAGGCATGCAGGCTCCGCTCTCACAAACAATTAACAAACAACAATGCAATAAGACTGACAATAACAACGGACTGTGTCAGCCTTGGTCTGAGCCAGGAATGTGGCCATGCTGGATCCTGGTCCCAATAGCCTCATTTCGCCCTCGAGGACATCCATGGCACAGAAAAGTCTGGGCCCAGCCAGGTCTGGGGGCCAGGATTTTAATTAAGTCTGTGTCCCTGGCTTGAACTTAATTTCATTGATATGACGATTCATTGGTCAACAAACAAAATATTACAAAGCCCCAAACCAGCAGAGATCATTACTGAACTATTTGAATCCATCGAGGTGAATAACACGCCTCTGAGAACAGATCCCTGAAGACTCGGAAACCCAATAACTTTATCCTGAGCCTAGGGCTATCCCAAAGCAGGCTAAAGCACACAACACAACACACCCACCACTTCCCAGAAGGATAAGTCTTCCCTTTCCCAGTAGGAGGGGTTTAGGGGTCCTCCCTTCAGAGACTAGGGTTCAGGGTGTTGCTTTAACTGGTGTTAACAACTCCTGCACATTACTAGGTTTAGCTCAGCCGCTTAATTTAGCCCCGGACACTCCCTCGAAGGGCTGGAGGCGACTCCGCTTAGTTATTTCGGCCCCTCCTTGCTAGGTGGCTTGGAAGAAGTTCTAACATAAACACCTGGGCCTTCCTCTGGCAGCTCCTTCGGAGGAGCTGGCCAGCCACATGCCTCATCCTCACGCCCACTTTCCAGCCCCCACCCCCGCCAAACGCCCGCCTGGGCCTGCAGCGTGCGCAGCGCGCGGGCCAGCTGGCCCGCGTCCCCGCCTCCCTCCCTCGAGGACCATCCAGCATCCCTCCCGCGGGGAGCCATCCTGCATCCCTCCCCGTGGGGTGATGTCAGCGGAATCCTGAGCCGGATCCGGGGAAGGCCCAGGTCTCCCGCCGGCAGGGCCCAGCTGGGGTGCACCCCGGGGGTGGCGGCCCGGGGCCGGTGCTCCCGCCTCGCGTCCCCGGGCGCCGCCCCCGCTGGCCGGCCCGCGCACGCTCCGCCCCGGTCTCCGCTCGTCCCGGGTGGGAGCGGGCCCGGCTCAGCCTGATTTACGGCTCTGCTGAAAACCGCTCCTCCGCTCCCGCAGCATCAGCAGCACCCGCGGCTGCAGCGGCAGCAACAAGTCGGGTAAGTGGGCTCCGCGGGCGGCGCGCGCCCGTGTCCCCAGCCCGAGGGGCCCCGGGAGGTGGTGACCAGCCTGCCCAGCGCTGCCGGGAAATTGGAGCTTTTCTGCTGACCAGGTGCACTGGGTTTCCGCCGGGCGGGTAGGAGCCTGCGTGCTGGGGAGTGCGTGGTTATCCCATCTCCCCCATCCACAGAGGCCACCCGTTCCCTTTCCCACCGCTGCTCCAGATTCCCGGCTTCCCATCCCTGCACCCCTTGCAGGGTCTAAGCCCTGGACCGGCCAGACTTGGCATCTTGTCCCCAGAAAACCAGTGGGTTGAACATCCCAGTGCAGTACAGGAAGGAGTTCCCTTCCCCGGGATCCGGAGACTTAACCTGGAAACCATGCCTGCCTGGTGGACTGAGAACCATGTCCATCTCTGCTTTCTGAGGCATCTGGGGGTGCAGTACAGACTTTTCGCCCTGAGACACTATCCGGACTCCGCTGTGCGGCCCAGCGCCTGTTACCACTCTGGATTAAACGGATACCTTGCTTGCAGAACTGGGTTCTCACGGTCATCTGTTGCTAGGGCAAAGGTGATAAATTCGTACAAGGAAACCAGAACTTGCTGTTATTGGAGGAGTTATGCTAACATGTACATAGTTCAGACATCGGCCACTCTCGAAGTTGGCATGTTAAAACAGGCTCAGAATCAAGGCAGCACATCTAGAATGTTCTGTTGTCATAGGTCTTGTCTATGGCACTCCTTATGTCAAATTATATTTAACACCGAGTCTCTACATTTCAGTAGTGCTGGGTACTGGACTATTTTTGTATGTTAACACTTTGATTTATGTCATCACACCAGTAATTAAAAATATTAAAAACTTGGGCCGTGAAATGCCTCAGCAGGTAAAGGCACTTGTCCTAAACTTGATGACCCCAGTTCAATCCCTGGGACCCACAGAGTGAAAGGAGAGAACCAACTCCCACAAGTTGTCTTCTGACCTCCACACACTAACATGCATACATGTGCATACACACAAGACATAAAGGTAATGAAAACATTTTTTAAAAATAAAAAAATGTTAAAGGCAAAAGATCTCAGGATGGAAAATTATCAGCAGATGGTATGGTCAAGGCCACCTGAGCTGTCTTTCTCAAACTTGACCAAAAATTGCCAAGCTTGTGCTTTTAGGATCTATCTTGACGATTAAACGTGACTCTTCCTCTGTCTTTATGTTTGTCTGGGGCACATTTTCCATGTAATATGCCAGATTCAGAAGGACAAGAAACTTGATGAGTTTTGCTTCAGAACCACTTTCTTCTGACCTGGCACTCCTTAGTTTACATCTTTGCTTGGCTGCAAAGGAGTGCTACCCACCTTGGGTAACCTAGGCAGGAGTTGATAGGTGTTTTCTGCAAAGGAATAAATACTTTGCCTCTGCAGACCTTTGTGGCTGCAGTTCCCCTCTCTGATGCCCTGTGCAACAGCAGCAGCAGATGATATCCAAGAGGGTGGATGTGGCTGCGTTTGTTTGGTTTAGGGGTTGTAGGTTTTGCATTCAACGTGAAAATCAACGTTGACCATTATGTGCAATAATTGCTTACAACCAAGAAGTTCATACGGGTGCAGTCACAATGGGAGTCCCCATGGCAGCTTCTCAAAAAGCTAACAATAGAGTTGTCATATGGCACAGCTACTCCACCCCTGGATGTATACTCAAAGACTTCCGCGTCCCACTGGAGAGACCCGCGCATCTGTGTGTACTGCTGCAGGGTTTGCAATGGCTAAGCATTGGAGCCAGCCTAGATGTCCATCTGCAGAAGGCAGAAAGAAAATTTGGTCGAGATGCACGATGGGGTTGAATTGGGCTGTGAAGCAAAAGGAATCATGACCTTTGTAGGAAAGTAACTGGATATGGAAATTATGTTAAGTGAAATAAGTGAGACACTGAAAGGCAGATGCCGGCCGCTCTTTCTGAAATGAGCCTTGAATTTTAATTTTGTATGTGTGTACATGTGCA
Organism: Eospalax fontanierii; assembly: GCA_035773235.1. Lineage (NCBI taxonomy): Eukaryota > Metazoa > Chordata > Mammalia > Rodentia > Spalacidae > Eospalax > Eospalax fontanierii. Next base: position 6,776,584 of record CM069540.1, read on the forward strand.
TGCATTTGTGTGGGTGTCAGTCATGAAACTAGAAGGCAGGCCATGAGAGCAGAAAAGTACATCTTAAAGTAAGAGATGGGGAAAGCAATCGGGTACATTTGGTGGAGGTGGGTACTGCGGGGAGGGGATGGGAGAGGGAGCAGCTGGAGAGGCAGGCAGAGTGGGCTGGGAATGGAAGAGAGCACCAGCACCAACGAAGCATGAAAATGCCCTAAGTTTAAGAAGCTAATTAAAAACAAAAGGCCACCACCGTCATGGAGAGGGGCACTTGTCATTTTCATGCTTTTTGACAGACCTGTAAGCTTCCGCTTTCCCCCCATCTCTCAGGACTTTCAGAGTGATGCAACAGAAGGCATTTGAGGAAAGCAAATACCCCTGGCAGGAGTCCTTCGAGAATGTCGCTGTGTGCCTGCCACTCCGCTGCCCGAGGTGTGGAGACCATACCAGATTTAGAAGCTTGTCGTCCTTGAGGGCCCATCTGGAATTCAGTCACAGTTATGAGGAGAGAACCCTCCTGACAAAATGCAGCCTCTTGCCGCCTCTCAAAGACACAGAGCTGGTCAGTTCCTCAGAATTCCTGAAACAGGGAAAACTGAGAGGCCACGCAAAGGTGACCAAGCAGAAGCCCAGCTACGTTAACTTGTACAGCATCTCCCAGGAACACTCCAAGGACAGGAAGCCATTTGAGATGGTGGCAGAGAGGCCTGTGTCTTATGTGCAGACCTACACTGCCGTGGACATTCGGGCTGACTCTCTGGATGCTCCCCGGTCGACCCCTGGACTCCCCACCTCAGAGACCAAAGCCGCTTTCGAGGCCCATGTCCGGGAGAAGTTCAACCGCATGGTGGAGGCTGTGGATAGAACCATTGAGAAGAGAATTGATAAACTCACCAAAGAGCTGGCCCAGAAAACGGCTGAACTGTTGGAAGTTCGGGCAGCCTTTGTGCAGCTGACCCAGAAAAAGCAGGAGGTTCAGAGAAGGGAGCGGGCCCTGAACAGACAGGTGGACGTGGCTGTGGAAATGATCGCGGCACTGAAGCAGCGCCTGACCGAATCCGAGGAGGAACTTCTCAGGAAAGAGGGGTAAGTGCTGCTGAAACTGGATGCAGACCCCACCTTGAGGGACCCCTCCCCACGCCACATGCAGACCCCAGCTTGAGGGACCCCTCCCCACGCCACATGCAGACCCCAGCTTGAGGGACCCCTCCCCATGCCACATGTAGACCCCAGCTTGAGGGATCCTTCCTTACCCAAGGCACAAGCAGATGTTCAGCAACATTTGCTGTGTGTCACCTACAAGCTCTTGGCCACATTTCTCATTGGTTCAGTTATACCAGGTGGCAGGAGGCATTGAAGATCTACCCCTCCCTAGGTATGGTGCTCAGCCTGGCAATATTAAAAACAAAACATCTAACTCTTTGTTACTGTGGAAACTATCTGCCACAGGTAATGGTTTTAGAGAAAGGAATAACAGCCTACCCTGCAGCATCAGCATGGGAAGGTGGGATAATATGTTGGTGAACAATTCCTCTAGTGCCTGTATATTATTTAGTCAAGAACATGAGATGCAGTCTTATTCAAGTATAAAGTATGCTCCCAAAACAAATAATTTTGGCTTATTTCCCATTTTTGGATTATTAGTCTGTGTTAGTGAAATGTCTACAATTGAGAATCCATTTAGTTAAAATTCATATTTGTGAGGAGGCTTTAGGACACCCAGAGGACAGACTCTGATTTAGCTGTGCATCTGTAATTTTAGATTGGGAGACTTCCTTTTGTAAAATGATGCTTAATGCTGGAATAATTTTTGACTATTTACAAAGTGTTAGCACTTGTTTTTAAAATTTAATTCAGTTCAATTAATTAATTAATTTTATGTATATGAATGTTTTGCCTCTATGTTTGTAAGTGAACTTCTGCAAGAAGAGGGTGACAGATCCTCTGGAACTGGAGTTATGGGACAGTTGTTAGCCTCCATATGGGTGTTGGGGACCAAACCTAGGTCCATTGCAAGAGCAGCCAGTGATCTTAACTACTGTGATCTGAACTACTGAGCCATCTCTCTAGTCCAACACTTGTTTCTTAAGGTGATCATAGAAGCTATCATTGGATCCCCAAAATTGTAGAAGTATTTCCTTATCATTATGTTTGAGCTTAACGCAAATTAGAAGAACATGCATCACAATCAATGTAGAAATGTGGAAAGTCACACTTCACACAGAAGTTCAAGAATCATAGAATTCAGGGACACAAAATTTGGTAGACCAAAACATCCTAGAAAGTCAGTTTCCAGATAATTTGAGTGTTCTCGCAGAGATTAATTTAGTTTCATCCCTCTTTGCCTTCTGGTACTTTACTGTCTTCTTAAAATATAGTAATTAAAACTTCCAGAGAAACTCCATGTCTTGAAGAGACCTTTATTTGCTATCATTAAACATTTGCTTTCTCCCTTGTGGAGATGCCTGGATCCTTTTTATTCACACTGTGAATAGAAATTAAAATAAAATTCATAGTTAGGATGACTCTGAATCAGCCACCGTATTAATTCCTTTACATAGTGCTGTGACAAATTACCCCACAAAAACAGTGTAAGGGAGGAAGGGGTTATTTTGGCACCTACCCTGAGGGTGCAGTTCCTCATGGTGGGGAGTTGTGGTGACAGGAGAGTGAGGCAGCTGGTCACACTGTGTCCATGGTCAGGAAGCAGAGAGATGAAGGCTGGTGCTCATCTTGCTTTCTCCCTTGTTTTCTGTCCTGAACCCCAACCTGTGTGATGTGTTGCTCTCATTCAGCATTGTGGCTTCCTGACTGTGATGTTAGTTGTGACTGTCAATATGCCACAGTCTAGACACCTGGGAAGAGTTGCACTGAGGTTGGCCTGTGGGGGATTGTCCTGATTACTGTGGAAGACTCAACCCACTGTGGGTGACAGCATTCCCTAGGCAGTGATCCTGGACAGCTGAATATAGAGACAGGTGAGTGTATGCATGCATTTGGTCTCTGCTCTTGACTGAGGTGTGAGTCGCATCTCCAGCCTCCTGCCGCTGTGATTTCTCTCTGATGGACTGACCCTGAAATTTAAACCAAACAAACCCCTTCTCCTTTAAGATGCCTTTTGTCAGAGTATTTTATCCCAGCAACAGAAAGGAAACTAGGGTGCTGGCTTGGTTCTAGCCTGGCAACAACTGTGTAGATTCACCAAAAAGCCTGTTTCCATGGTGATTCTAATCTCATCTAGTTGACAGTCAGATTGATCCTCATAACTGTTAACCTTTGTTCCAGGGGCATGATCTCTGATAAACACTTGTGGTCCTGGTTTGGCTTCTGGTATTTCCTGGGGGAAGTGACTGTTTTGATCTATCGTGGTGACCAGGGTGACCTATGCTGCAAAGCTGAAAATGGCTTATGAAGTTAACCTCATGATACTTTTGATTCAATAGTAGTCACTTTAACAGGCCACAAAATTAATATATTTCTTTTTACCTTTTAGTATTTTGTATCCAAAGCGCACAAATAATCACAGACATGGGTTTTGGCGTGGCAGTTTGGAGTGAGGAGTGACAAGCTATTGTCAAGGATTCACTTTGGTTTGAGATGGTGGACTCAACCAGTGCTTTATCATTAAAAATAACTGATTAGGGGCTGGGAATGTAGCTCACTTGGTAGAGTGTCAGCCTACCACACAGGCCTCTGGGTTTGATCCCCAGCACTCTTAAAGATAGGCATGGTGGTCAACACTGTAATCCTGTAATTCTAGAACTTGGGAGGTAGAGGCAGGAGGACCAGGAGTTCAAGGTCATCCTCAGCTAATAGGGAGTTGAAAGCCAACCTGGACTACATGAGACTCTGTCTCTAAATAAATAAATAGGGGCTGGAGGGATGTCTCAGCAGTTAAGAGCATGTACTGATCTTCTTCCAGAGGACTGGAGTTTGAGCCTCAGAACCTACGATGAGTGACTCACAACTGCTTATGATTCCAGCTCCAGGGAATCCAATGCCCTCCTTAGGCCTCTTTGGGTACTGAACTCATGTGCACACCCCCCCCCATATATACATAATTAAAAAACAATAAAAATATTAAAATAAATAGATTAAATAGAAGTGGTTCATCCATGGATTAATGGCGCTCTGTGTTGATTCATCCAGAGCTGTCACCTGAGCACCAAATGAAAAACACCAACTTGTGAACGAAACGTTTAGCCTTCTGTCCCCTCTCTAAGCTCACATCACCCCATCCTCCAGACACAGCACCATGAGGTTTAGTGACTAAATATCCTTCAGTCCCTACTTTGTGTGCATGCAGCCCTATGTAATTTAAATGCACATTTGTTATGTCTCTCCAAATGAAATCATGATACATGCCCTTTGAACTGTTTCTGTTTTCACACACACTCTCTCTCTCAGATGTCCTGTAGAGTCAGAGAATCATGCTGCCCCTTCTGAGGCCTGTGTAGTCCTCTTTTATTTGGATGCATGATGGTTGGTTTCCTTATTGAATGCACAGTTCTCTGTTCCATTTTTCTGTGTTAGATGTCATGGTCTAGCTACCATCCCTTTATATCTTTACTCACATTTTGTGAGTTATAAGCTGGTATATTTATGGTGCCAGGAATTAAACCCAGGCACTCATGCATACCAAGCGTACACATGGCTGCAGAGTTGCACTCTCGCTTTGAATTTTCAGTCGGGCAGACAGAAAAAAAGCAATATTTATTTAAAAAAGAACAACCACTTGAAATAAAAAAATATGGTGACATTGCCTTCAACTTTCAAACATAAAGTTTCTGCTCAGCCTTCATTTGGGGCCACCCTGCCAGTTTCTGTATTCAAGCCTGAAATAAACACATTCTCTGTATATGAGATGTTCCTGAAAGAGTCTTGTTCTCAGGAAGGACACTGGGTGTCTTGGTCTGAAAGCACAACAAAGAGAACAAAGACGGTACCTTGTCCCTCAGGGCCTGCAGAGCCTGGCTCTGCCTGTTCTGTCCGCCCCCAAATCTAAATGGACACACAATGCCAGTTGTCCATCAGCTAGGGCCTTGCAGACTCACCATTCCCTCAGAAGTCTGTACCTCCCCTCCCAGAGAGGAGGCCTTTCTGATAGAGAAGACCCCTACTGGGCGAAGAAAATTCCAGAAACTGCTTCCTGTGAAGTGTCTCTATATGAGGTCTCCAGACTTGTGGGAAAAGGCTCAAGGCTCCTTTGTGAAAGAAAATAGGTGATTACTGTCTCATTTGACACTGACTTAAAATCTAGGTATTCTATAAAGCACAGACAGCAGATTGGGTTCCTTTCTTTTAAGGTCACACATAGTATTTAGCATTTATATGTGTGAGTTTTCTCCTTGAACTTTAAAAATTGTTTTCATTGAAACCAAAATAAAAGATTGTAGGGACAGTTGGGCTTGGCGATGCATCTTTGCGTCCTGGCACTGGGGGTTGGGGGTGGGGTGGAGGATTGTTGTTATCACAGGCCAGTCTAGAAGTCACAGTTAGCTTTAACTGTCTACTTGACACTACCTCAAATTGCCTGGGAAGGGAGCCTTAGTTGAGGCATTTCTTATATCAGGCAGGCCCATGGGTATGTTCTGTGGAGGACTGCCTTGACTGTTAATTGGCATAGGAGAATCCAGTCTACCATGGGTGGCACCATCCCCTAGACAAGTAGTCTTGAACTGTAAAGAAAGCTGGTCCAGGATAAGCCTGTCTGCCCACCAGAAAGCAGCACCCTCCCACCCCAGCCTCTCTGTGCATCTCGGCTGTGAAGTGTGTGTTCCTTGGTCAGAGACAATGCTCTGTGGAGGAACACATAGGTCTGCCTTCAAGTGTTTGCCTTGACTTCCTGCCTTGGCTGCCCTCAAAGATGGATTGTGATCTGGAATTATATGCTGAATTAAATTGGTCCCCTAAGTTGATCAGAGTATTTAATCACAGCAACAGAAAGGAAACTAGAACACCAGACTACATTATGAGTTCCAGGCCAGCCTGGTCTACAGAGTGAGACCTGGGCTCCAATAAACAGCAACAGCAACTCAAAAACAAATAAATCCCTGAAGCCATCTCTAGGCTGCAGCAACTCAGTTTACAGAGGTTATGTAGTCCACGCAGAGAGGCAGTTTGAACTGGCAACATTTTGTGCTGTTGGCCCCTTGTAGACTTGGGAGCACAAACCCCCAAAAGAGTTGCTCATCACCTTCACAAAGTCAGAGTGACTTTAAGAGCCCTGCTGAGAGACGTGTTTACTTATTGAACAGAACTGCTGTCATCTAATCAGGGAAATCAACCCGGGCCACCTCCCACACAGAGGGATCCTGAACTAGAGTGCAGTCAGATAGGCTCTCAGTTGTTTCCTTGGTGTTTGGAGAAACTGAGGATAATAACAGTAACCCTAGATTACACACTCCTTGGCCGGTAGGTTATGCAGGAGGGACAAAGCTCGCCCATAAACACGCTTTGTGCAAACTGGCTTTGTGGCTAGTTGCATTGCGGAGTGTGTGTGTGAATATGTACATGTGCACACATCTGTGGGGTGTGCATATGTGAGCAGCTGCATTTGCACATGTGTGCACACATATAGGTGGAGGCCAGAGGGCGACCTCAAGGGATGTCCCCTTGGCGCTGTCCATCTCTTCTTTTTTTTTAAAGGCAGGGACACTCAGTGGCCTGGACCTCGCAAAGCAGTCTGGGCTAGCTGGCCAGTGAGCTCCAGGGTTTCACTTTATTCTCCCTAGCCCTGCCTGCAGTCACAAGCAAGCACCACCATATCCATCTTTTTAAAAGTGGAATTTGGTCATCGAAATCTGGTTCTTGCTTTACTGACCGAACTGTCTTCCCCAAGCCTCCTCCTTTTGGGGGAAGATTTTTTTATTCAGGGTCTTTGTGTATAGCTTATCCTGGCCTTGAACTCATAATCCTCCTGCCTCTGCCTGGGATTACAGGTGTGTGCCAACATGCTTGACTGCAAGATAGCTTTATTTATTTATTTTTGATATATATATATATATTTTATTTTGTCCAAGTGTATTGCCTGCATGTGTGTAAGTGCACCCGTGTCATGTAGTGCCTGCGGAGGTCAGAAGAGGGCATCAGATCCCCTGGAACTGGAGTTGCAGATAATTGTCAGCTGCCAGTGAGTGCTGGGAATCAAACCCAGGTCCTCTACAAGAGCAGCCAGTGCCCTTAACAGCTGAGCCATCTCTCCAGCCCTGGGGTAGCCTTAGCAAGTGCTTAAATGGAAGCTACAATTTCAGGTTGATAAAACATTAAAGAACAGATTCATCTACCTAGAGAGGCCACACCCAAGGAATGAGGAGGTAGGGCGACTTTTGCCATGGCTGGCAGGGGACAAGGATAATGAAAGGTCAGCTAAGCGGGCTACCAGGCCTCTGAGGTGCACCAGGTGATTTGTGACCTTAGAACTAGGGGTCACGCCCCCCCTTTGTTTCCTCCAGGAGGGGACTCTCGTTTGACAGATACAGAAAATAAGGCCCAGAGCTGGAGAACAACTTGGGGAGTAGAAAGTCAGTAGCAAAGCTGAGTCTGAACCCCAGTTTTCCTGCCTCCCTGCTGAAGTTCGAGGTGTCCTTGCTAGACTTCTGAAATGCAGCATTTGCCCAAAGCATCAAGACTTACGTAATCCTGGGCATGGCCCATTTTGGAATAGCTGGCTTCTTTGCTATTTTGAGAGGGCTGCCATGGTGACATCATTTATTTTTCTAATGTGATTAAAGAGAGTGTCAGCTGGCATCGGAGGTGTTGGGAGCAGGGCTCTGGTAGCATCATAAGCAAGGCCATGATGTTAAGCTTCCAGAACATCCAGCCCAGAGCTTTTAATTCCAGCAGGAGCTTTCAACTTGACTCTCCGGATGTCCTTGCCCAGTCAGGGTGGGGCATGTGTCGCTGCCAGCTTTGACGCAGGGGAGCGGCCTCTGAGTCCATCTCTAATTCCCATCCTGTGCTTTGGGATCTATACTAGATGGAATCTGTTCCCTTCTCCCCGTGTTATTGTCTGTGTTCTTTGCTCAAAGGCCTGAAGGAGATAGTGTTTCCTGAGAGTCCGCTGACTGGTTCTTCTGCCTGGTCTGACCACACAGTGGGAAGCACACTGGCTGTGGAATGTTGACCTAAGAAGGGCAAGACTGAGGCAGGAAGAAGGCTCAGTATTCCAGAGGGCTTGCGATGTGAACACGAGGGCCCCAGAACAGATCCCCAGCACCCATGTCATGGTCCAGTGTGATGGCACATGTGCCTCTAACTCCAGCGTTATTAGGGGACAGAGACAGGAGGATTCCTGGGGCTTACTGACCCACTAACTCCAGGTTTGGTGAGAGATCCTGTCTCAAGGGAATAAAGCAGAGAGTATAGAGAAGGACAGCTGACGTCCTCCCTTGGACATCCTTACACGTCCTCTCTGTAAAAAGAGGTATGTGCATTTCCACACATAGATATGCTTATAACTAACATACATACACAGACATACAGAGGCAAACTTGACTGTCTACTGAAGCCATTCCTGGTTTGGGATCCACTAAGGTAAGGAATAGTCAGCATTGTGTCCCCGCTGTTACCCAGCTAGGAGGTAAGCCCGAGACATGCAGGAAAAGCGGAGACACGGGGGGTTCCACATGTCACTTCAACTCTATGCGTATGAGAGTTTGTGCCCAAATGTGTGTGTACCATGTGCTGCTGCTGTCCATGGAGACCAGAAGAGGGCACTAGCTCCTCTGGCACTGGAGTGAGTTATGGATGGTTGTGAGAGGCCGTGGGGGTGCTGGGAAATGAGTGTGGTCTTCTGCAGGAGCAGCAAGTGCTCTTAACAGCAGAGCCCTCTCTCCAGCCCTGAGTTCATGTCTTTTTAAAAATTATTTTATTTTGTTTTTTGGTCCTTTTTTGAGACGGGGTCTCCCTGTAGTCCCAGCTGTCCTGGAACTCTCTGTGTAGACCAGGCTGGCCTTGAGCTCACAGAAATCCACCTGCCTCTGCCTCCCAAGTGCTGGGATTAGTGTGGGCCACCATGTCGGGCTCCCCTTAGTTCATTTCTATAAATACGCTCTGTTCCCTGCAGACTTCAAGCTAATGGAGAGTAAACCAGCCATGTTTACATGTTGAATAAACCATCAAACGTGTTTACTTATGGTTAGCATGTGGCAAAATGTGGAAATCCAGGAACTTCTTCTGCTTCTCCTGCTCTCTCCATTCCTCTCTCTCTCTCTCTCTCTCTCTCTCTCTCTCTCTCTCTCTCTCTCTCCTCTTTTCCCACCTGAGGAGCTCAGAGTGTTAATTTGTTTAGAACCAATAACAGTGATTTATTTTGGGAGCTGGAGAGATGGCTTAGCAATTATTAGCACTGGCTGCTCTTGCAGAGGACCCAGGTTCAATTCTTAGCCCCCACATGGAGACTAACAACTGTAACTCCGGTTCCAGGGGAATCTGACATCCTCTTCCCCTGCCCAGCCCTGGGGTTACAGGGAACCACCGTATCCAGCTTTTACATCTGCTCTTCAAATCTGAACTGGCTCTTAAGGTTGCGCCGCACCGAGGCACCGCCCTCCCACACCCTCCCCAGTCTTAGTGGGGAACATAGTGGTTTGTTCAAAATGTCAGAGAAGTCAGGTGAGGCTAAAAGGTCCCCAGCAGCAGATGGGGACTGGTGTAGATTCAGCCTTGTGAATCCTCTGGGGAACGGGGACCAGACTTTGGCCTCCAAGTTCATAGCTAGGCCCTTGATGCCTGGAGGGGCTGAGCCTTGCTTCTATATTCGCCCCATAGCTGACATTACAGACTATCTGAGATGCTGTGTGATCAATAGTTAGACTATTTTTAGCTGGAGGTATTTTTATCATTTCATATACCTCTGAAGAGGTTCATAAATCAGTAATGTAAAATGAAATTTAAATAACTCAGTAGAGCCTTCCTTTGGGAAGGGAAGCCAGTGTGAAGGCCTTTTTTTAAGAGTAAAAGAGAGGTGTCCATTTTATGTGGCATTCAGACCCCTTAGGATGTGCCTGTGGTTTATTAATGGGACCAGACCCCAGGACTGATCTGGAAAATGAAAACAGGAACCAGATGATATTTGGCTGATTAGGATGTCCAGGTAGAGACATCCTGGTTCTGGCCTCTGCACATTTGCCAGAAATTTCTTGGGTTTCTGTTATATGCTGGACTCCTGTGGATAGCAGTCAAAGTCCTTGTGATGGGATAGGACTTAGAATCACCATGGAAACAACTCTCCAGGCTTGGATATGTTAGTTGAAGTGGGAAACCATTCTGAATGTGGGCAGCATAATCCCATCGGTTGAGGTTAGGACGGGATAAAAAGGAGACCATGAGCTGAGCCCCCGCTTCCACCTCTCTGCTTCTCGGCTGGATGCAACATCAAGACCAGCTGCCTTGAGCCCCTGCAGCCACGACTTGCCCACCCATGGATGGGTCCTCTGGGACTGTGAGCCAAGATAAGCCCTTCCTCTATGAAGATGCCTTTGTCACCGAATGACTTACCCTCAAATGCGATGATCTTACGAAGAGGTGGGAGAGTGGCACAACTGGTCCTCTGCGGTATGTGTCATGGGGGTTAGGCTCCATGGAGAACACTGGTCTGCTACCTCCTCTATACTGGGAGTGGTTCCTAGCTGGAGAGCCTGAGGTGAGAGGGATCCCCAGGAACGGGAACCAGGGGAGGGCAAGGGGAGAGATTCAGAATGGGGCACGCCAGGTAAGAATCTGTGTAAGTAAGAATGTGGCTGTGCACAGGGATGAAGGGAGTCAGACAGGTGAGAAATGATTTTTTGTTAGTAAACTGTACCACGGTAGAAGGGGTCAGATGCCGCCTTTCATTAACAATGCGTGGTTCAGTATCTGCAGGTTGTGGATACTACAATGCTCAGTGTTCATGTCTGTCAGTTTCTGTGTGTGCATGGGACCTTGTTCTCATTTATGTGTTTGTGAGTCATGTATGTGCACACATGTGCATGTGATTGGGCATGCCTGTGGAGGCTGGAGGTCAACCCTGGGTTCCTCAGGTGCCATCTGCCTTGTTTTTTGAGACAGTCTCTCATTGGTCTGGAGCTCATCAAGTAGGCCAGGGTAGCATGCAGGCCAGGAAGATCTGGGAATCCACCAGTGTCCACCTGTCCCCACCTCCCCGGTGCGGGGATGGCAAGAAGGAGCCGCCATGCTCAGCTAGTTTGACTGCCTGCAACGTCACCCCAGCTCACTTTCATTATTTTCTAAATGTCCGTTTCCGTGCGTTGTCACTGACAGTGACATTTGGGTGTTTCCTATTTTTATCTTGGAAGTAATCAAGGGGCTTCAGTTTGTAAAAGTTAAAGATAATGGGTTGATGAGATGGCTCAGCATGGTGAGGCACTTGTTGCAGAGCCTGCTGACCTGAGCTTGAGCCTCAGACACCACAGGGTGGAAGAAGAGAGAAGACTTTCTCCTACAGGTTGTCCTTTGACCTCCACACATGCCATGGTACTTCTGGACACATGTAAGCATGCACACACATACACACACAAACTATTAAATGCAGCAAAGTTAAAGACAGTTTTATTCGTGTTTTAGAGCCGGTGGTCCTCCTGTAAACCACTGAGTTTTGACTGAGCAAATATTTTTTCTCACTGAAGTCTGGGCTACACAGAAAGGACTTTATCTCCCTGTGCTCCTGCTGGGTTGATTTCCAAATGCCTCTGAGTCCTGGGACACTGTGAGAATGCCAGGGCTGCAGGCACTTTGCATAGTAAGGAGCTGCAGCGTCCAGGTCTTCCGCTGTACTGGCAGGTTTTCCCCTTTAGAGCTAATGTTGCTTTTAACAGGCGTATTTTCCACAGCATCTTGGAATGAACAGCTTTCTTTATTCTTTAAATAAAGGATAAATCAAAGATGGGGCTTTAAAGAGATGTTTAAATGCATCCCGACTGCATTTCTCTAAGTTTAGTTAGTCCTTGTCTTCTCCTCACACAGTTTCTGATTCAGAGGGTGAGACCCTAAGATAAAGCCATGGAAAGGATTTGCTGACTCATGTGGTGGGATGTTATTCTTCCTAGTCAGATGAAGCTCTACTCATTCTTGTATTTTTCGGTATCTGTGTCTTAGTGTTTCTCTCCCACTGCCCATACATATATCATTATGTGTGATCATAAATCACATTTTTATAAAAAATAACTATTTCTGCCCAAACAGTTTAGTAAGAAGAGTGGTATTGTTTTAAAAGTTCTGCAAATAGATTTAATGTTAAAAATTTATATATTATCATCTGTTATGTGACAGAGTTTGGGTACATGTGTAGAGGTCAGAGGACAACTTTTGAAAGTTAGTTCTCTCTTTCCAGGATAGGATTGAACTCAGGTTATCCAGCTGATGTGGTGAGATATTGCAAAATGAACCATCTCACCAGCCCTACAAATATGTTCACTGTCTGGCTTCTGGGAGCACAGCTAGGCTATAGTAGTTCCATGTTCAGATTGGTTTGGATTTGTTTGGATTAGAATAGATTCTGGAAGTATGAGATCACACAGACTCCCATCAGGACTCAGAGGAGTATTTTAATTGCTTTTTTTAGAAAACTAAGTATTCTGTTTTGATACTATGCTAAAACTCAAAATTTGGTAATTTCTTTTTAGAAAAGATTTTATTGTAAAAAATAAAATCATTTTTATTTTCTGTGTACAAGGGTATCACCTCATGTATGTAAGTGCACTCGTGTCCTGCAGTGCCCACGGGAGGTCAGATGAGAGCGTCAGATTCTCCTGGAACTGGGTATCAGAACTGGAGTTATGGATGGTTGTTAGATGTCATGTGGCTGCTGGGAATCAAACCTCGGTCCTCTCCAAAAGCAGTCAGTGCTTTTAACTGCAGAGCCGTCTCTCTAGCCCCTGGCTTTTCTTTCAAACTAGTAAAATTATCATTGATCTTCCTTCTGAGTCAGTTCTTTAAACAATATTTTATCTATTCTTTTTTATGTGTACGAATGTATTGCCTATATGTAGGTAGATGTACCTGTGCCCGTGCCCATGAAGGCTAGAAGAGGTGTCAGATCCCCTAGAACTGGAGTTATGGATGGTTGTTAGTCACTGTGTGGGTGCTAGGAATTGAACCTGGGTCCTCAAGAGCATCCAGTGCTCTTAACCACTGAGACATCGCTGCAGCCCCTATTTATTTTTCTTTTATTTGTATGAATGTTGTGTGCATGTATGAGTGTACCCATACATCAGTCCCTGTGGAGGTCAGAAGAGGGCCGGTATAGAGTCTCCTGGAACTGAAGTTAAGGACAGGTGTTAGCTGCCATGTGGGTGCTGGTAACTGAACCTCCAGTTCCCCGAAGGAGCAGGAAGTGCTCTTAACCACTCTCTCCCACTCCACCATTTGGTAGTTTCTAAAAGATTAACTATAATGTGGAATCTGAAGCCATATCAGTTAACATTTTGTTCTCTTACACTGAAACCTGTTGATCTGCCTGGCACCTTGGATGGAAGTTTTATGGTTTGGAGTGTGATTAGTAAAGTTGCTGTAAATGTGATGAGGTGAAACCTCTCTCACTTGCTCTCCTGAACTCTTTCAGTTTTTGTTTTGAGTTAGGGTCTCATGCAGCCCAGACTGACCTTGAACTCACTACATACCTGAAGATGACCTTGAACTTCTGATCTTCCTGCCTTCACCTCCCAAGTGCTAGGATTATAGGCAAGTGCCACCATGCCGTTTTATGAGGTGCTGGGGGTCACACCCAGGGCTCTGTGCATGCTGGGCATGTCTGCTTACTGAACTGCATCCTCAGCCCTGAACTTCTTTCTTTCCCATTCAGAAAATTTTACGTGGGAAAGTAAAGAGATGGTTGTGGAAATGGCTCATCCAGTTACGTAGGATGTGCAGGGAGGATTGGAGATGAGCATTGCTGGGCTCCCATGAATCACTTACTGCTCATGCTGTAAGTTCCTTTGATGCTGTTTTCATCCTGTGAAGACACCTCCCCTATCTCAGCATACGTGCCTAGCTTCCCTTTAGAAACAAAATCACACTGAAACATGATCTTTTTACTTTTATTTCCTGGGTGATAGGAAGGGTTTAAATACTGAAATTAGGTTAGCATCAGCACCATGTTGCCTGAAAAACATGAAAGTTATTAATTTCTTAGCTTTAGGGCACAAAATAGTGAGAAAGATTTGAAAAAGATCCTTCAGGGGCAGGAGAGACAGTTCATCAGTTAAGAGCACGTGGTGCTCTTTCAGGGAGCCTGAGTTGGGTTCCCAGCACCTGTATCAGGAAGCTCACAACTGCCTGTTACTCTGGATCCAGGAGATTGACACCCTCTTCTGGCCTCCATGGCTAACTGCACATACAGGGCATGTACACACACAGACACACAGACAAATAAAAATAAAAAGTACATCAGGGCTGGAGAGATGGCTCAGAGGTTAAGAGCACTGGCTGCTCTTGTAGAGGACCCAAGTTTGGTTCCCAGTACCCACATGGCAGCTAATAGTTGTCTGTAACTCCAGTTCCAAGGGATCTGACGCCCTTTTCTGACCTCTGTGTGCACTATATGCACATGGTACACTTAGATACATGTAGGCAAAATGCTCATATATGTAAAATAAAAACAAATAAACTGAAAAATTAATTACAAATAAAAATAAATCTCAAAGAGATCCTTCTATAAGGTGTCACACTCTGCCATTAAGAACATTAATATTGGAGGGTAGAGAAATGGCTCAGCCGTTAAGAGCACTGGCTGCTCTTTCATAGGGTCTGGGTTCAATTCCCAGCAGCCACATGGAGGCTAACAACCATTCCAGTTCTAGGGAATCTGACGCCCTCTTCTGACCTCCCCCATTGCGGGTAAACTACACACATGCAGGCAATACACTCATACACATAAAATAAAAATAATAAATAATATATTTTAAAATGTTAATATTAATTTTAAACGTTGTATGGGATCAGAAAAACATCACATGAATTAAAAGTACAGTTCCAGTTGTAGAGTGCCACATTAGCTTCGTTTCTTGGCTTCTGGGCATGAATGAGAGATTCAGGTGTCACATAGGCTTGGCATCTGAGAGCCCAACAGTAGCAAATATGCACAGAGATAAGAAGAATGTAAAAACACATAGTAGGATGCTAACAGTGGTTAGGTGGATGGGATGAAAATACCTGTCAGATATGTGTCAAGCCCTGTGTCCAGTAAGGGGCTTAGAGCAGAGGACAAAGCCTCTGACTAGTTCAGTCCTCTAGTGGGTCTTTTTTCACATCTCTCATAGTATAAATGAAATATATATGTAATAAGATAAATCTAGCAATACAGCCAGGTGAATCAAAAAATGCTGGCTAACCTGTTGTTGCTTTCTCTATAGGTCTAATTTGGAGATGGTCTCATGATTTAGTTATCCTGAACATCACCCAGGAATCTTTTCAGTAGGTCTGAGTTCAAGTGAATGGACATCCTCTTGTCAGGGAAGGGACTCAGGAGCTGTTGGCCTGAGCTCTATTCCTGTGACCTTTCAGCTTGGATGGGGTTCTGGCCACAAGTCTTAACCCTCGCCAGCATCCACAGGAGGCTGGGTAGCACCTGGATAGATCCTGTACTCTGGGGATGCTGGTTAAGCTTGTGGCTCAGACCAAAGCAGACTGACAGTGGAGTTTGGAAACTGGCTTGTGTCACTGGCCTAAAAATCCAGGACTGTGGAAAGTCTGCATCACCTGCTGAGGGCTCACAGGGGAACATCTGGAAATGAACTTGAACTTGACGATGAAAGAGAACTCTTTTTTCCAGAAGGACTGTTCTCTCCCTTATGTGGATATTTCTTGGCTACTAAAGAGAGTAGAGCCACGATGGGATTCAGGTTAATGTTTGGTTCTGGAGAGGAAATAGAGTCCAGGGGAGCGGATAGCCACAGTGCATCTTTAGTGGCCGTGGCTAGACGGACCGTGGCTAGACTTTGTCTGTTCTCTGTTTCTATAAATTTATAGCTTTCAAGGTTGGGCAGATGTATGTGACTTCTTTTCCTCACAGTGTGCATGTGTGACCATTTTTTGTGATTTCTAAAAAATGCATGTGTGTGTCTGAAGTTCTGTTCTCAAGAAATGGCAGTAGAGCTTACACAGAAATAAACGCCAAGTGGAAGTCAAGGAAGGGAACAGCAGACAATGAGTTTAATTTGCTTTTTGGAACATCTGGATGAGGTTAGACAGACATGAATACATCCGAGTTCATTTCTTGATATGGAAGAGGTGGATAGTGATTGAAATTTCCTGACTGTGTAAGTTGAACAGGGCCAGAAAAATGAGATTGCTTCCTCAAATAGTGGTCGTCCAGTCCCTCCAGTCACTTGTCTCTTGGGCCTAATTTCAATGATATTAACTTATCACCTCTTGACGTATGTGTTTATTTTTATATTTATGGTGACTGTCTCTCTCTCTGTCAACATGTAATCATATGTAATCATCAAAACATATATTCTCATCTCCCTGACTGCACTTGCAGGACCATAAGTGATGCATGTAGGCATCCCTCAATGTGTGTTGACTGAATTGATTCCAGGATTATTTTTGTTCTCATATTTTCTCCTTGTAGGGAAGTTGTTACATTCAACCATTTCCTGGAAGCAGCAGCTGAGAAGGAGGTTCAGGGGAAAGCAAGGCTCCAGGACTTTATTGAGAATCTGCTCCAACGGGTAGAATTGGCAGAAAAGCAGTTGGAGTTCTATCAAAGCCAGCAGGCCTCTGGCTTCAGCCGTGATGTCAGCAAGCACATGGTGAGCCCCTCCTGGCCAGCCACTGACTGTGAGGCCCCCCCTGTGTGGCGAGAATGGGTTGAGGATAGAGGAGAGGGCTTCCTGGGCATCATTTGAAGGCCCTATTGGGCTTGTTGGGTCATGGTACCAGGCTCCAGGGAAGAAGCCAAGTCCTGGGTATGCACTTACCAGCTCTTCCACACACCCTTTCCCAACCAAGCTGAAATGTTAGATGTATTTTTATGCTTGTAAAATAACAGAGTTTGAAATACCTGCATTCCAGAGAGACCTGAAATTATCCTGCTGACTCTTCGGATAAGCTCCTGAAAGCTTTGCCCTCTTCAGTAAGGCAAGATCTGGTTACAGACGCTTCAGTTTTCCTTAGTATGAGGAAAATGCTGTTCAACAGTGCTTATAGGTTAAACGTTCTTTAAGTGGATGTTCAAAGAGGAAACCATCGCAGGCAATAGGTTTGGGACAGACATCTACATGGCATTTTCACATAGAGGTTTAAGAACATTCCAGAACCCAGATGAAGCCCCTACAAGTAGATGGAGATCCAGATTCTTGTTCAGTGTCTTGATCAAGATGCCCTGGTCTCTGTGGATAGAGAGGAAGTCTGATCACCCTTTAAGCAAG
Organism: Eospalax fontanierii; assembly: GCA_035773235.1. Classification (NCBI taxonomy): domain Eukaryota; kingdom Metazoa; phylum Chordata; class Mammalia; order Rodentia; family Spalacidae; genus Eospalax; species Eospalax fontanierii. Next base: position 6,793,950 of record CM069540.1, read on the forward strand.
GTGAGCAGATGGTCAAATCTGCCTTCCACATCATTCCCATACTGGAGTATAAAGCACTAACACCAAGACAGGAGTTTTGATACCCCAAAGTGGAATCACTGTTAGGTATCTCCCCAGCCTTCTTTATGCTCATCTCTTTCTATGAAATGTAAAATGACCCTTTTTCGCCCTCTTCCCCACACATAGAGTGAACAGCAAGGAAAAGAAGTAGAAGAAATATTTACGTCAATCAATATATTGACACGGTTGATTAAAAAAAAGTTGAGTGTGAGCTTCTAAGAGTTGAGATTAGAAGGAAACACAATTATGTAATGAAGCTTGGAAGGAAGGGTGAGGTGCATGTGGGGAGAGTGGGAAAACTGAAACAAAGACAGCGGGAGAGAACGGGAGAGTGTGTGCACACGTGCCCGGAAGAAGAGGAGGAGGGGGAAGGAGGGAGAGAGGAAGGACGTGAAGGACTCATTCATGGTGCCTGCTGTAATGTGCACTTGGCCTTGGGGAGTGGAGAGATAAAAGCTGCAGAACTTCCCAGAGCAGTAATAGTCCAAGGCAGTGGCCCAAGACCAGGAGGAAGCGAATCCACACCCAAGCTTTCAGCCCCGTGCTCAGAGCTCCCTGTCCACGTGAACTCGTTCCAGCTTTCCAGGCCGGTACCTGTCTTCTACACGTGATGCTCCTGAGGGAACACCCCAGGCTGCCCTCCTCCCCATCTAGAGAGATCCCGAAGTGCATAGTCCTGGCTTTGACAGAGTCCTGTCACGACTGGTGACAACTGAAGGGACGCTCTGAGCCCTCTTCCGGCTTTCCCCATCTCAAGGGAGGGAGATGTCCTGATTTCATGGAGCTCAGATATGTGATGAAAAGGCTTGGCTTCCAGAACCTTCTTACCTTGCGTCTTACTGGGCCAAGACTGTCTTCTTGGACCTATTAACTCTTCTGGAAAATGAAGTGGTTGGAGCCAATGCTCTCAAAGCCCTTCTGGCTTCTTAAATTAGGAGTATCACTGGACTGTGACAGGAATTCCGAAGTTGAAATGTAGCATCAACTCTAAGTGTTTAGGGGGGTAAGTCACCTGAAATGAAATAACATGTGTGGCCCCACACTCAGCCAAACGGCATCTTATAAAAGAGAAAACAGCCAGGCTTGGCCACACTCACGTTTAGTGCCAGGACTCGGGAGTCAGAGGCAGGCAGATCTCTATGAGTTCAAAGCCTACCTGGTCTGTGTAGGGAGTTCCAGACCAGCCAGGGCTACATAGTGAGACCCTGTCTCAAGTGAGGGGGAGAGAGGAAGGGAGAGAGAGAGAAAGAGACAGAGAGGAAACAGTGGAGGGAAGGGAGAGTTCTCCATGGATTCTCCCTCTCTTTTAACATTTCTGTACTCACTTCTTTGCTCAGCTTATTTTTCCAGCAAGAAAATTGATCTTTCAAGACAGCTAATCATTATGCCTCACACCCTTAATCAGGAAATCAAAAACTGAACCATATCTTGGTCTGCCTACTTAGAAATACATATGCAAAATTATACATGTGCACACATAACATATGTACACCTACACACATTTAGATACATAAATGCATATGCATATTCATGTAATATATACACACATATGTACCCACACAAAACATACATAAACATTCATTCAAGCATGGTAAGAAGTTAGTAAGCATTTATGTCTTTCTCTTTCATGGCTCAACTGTGACATGATCTGCCTTTAGCCATCTGACCCAGGGAAGAGTCAGCTAATGCAAGTGAAATGCAGTGCACTTGAGATCGCAGAGATAGGAGAGTTGGGTGACTGGGCTGTGATGGGGTACAGTGAGAGGAACTGGCTGCTGTGGGGAGCTGTGACCTTGGCAAACCGAGAAAAAGGAGTATGACCTCAGAAACGATTAGACAGGTGCATTCCTAGTTTGTCTTCTTTACTTTGCGTCTTTCTCAGCCCTTGCTTGGATCAGATCAGGCAGTCTGTAGACCCTGTAGACGTCTTTCCTTTTAAAACTTAGTTTATTTGAGTGTAATCACATACATCCACCTATAGACAGGGCCTGTGTATTTGACACAGTCACAGAGATGTGTCTGGTCTCCTGTGCTATCTGGGGCCACAGAGATTCAGAGTAACTCAGATGCTTTTCATACAGAAAGCTTTGAATCAGATATTTGGTCCAACTTGGTGGCATTGTAGAGTACCCAGACCCCCAAGCTAGAAGAGCGTCTTGTTCCAGTGCCATACAGGCCGAGCAGACATCCTGTCTCCTGCTGGCACTGCCGTCCCCCTCTTCCCGAGCAATTAGAGACCCTGCCGCTGGCCTCTGCTTCCTTCACTTCTCTCTTCTCCCATCGTGGGTTGCACTGTAGACCGGCCTGGATCCCATCCCCTTCTCATCTTGTTCACCTCCTCCCTTTCTTCTTGCTCTTCTTTCCCCTGGACCCACTCTAGAGAATATCACCGTTAGCACCTTGGTAAGGGGGTTTCTTCCAGAAGGTCACCTCTACCAATCTGTGGAAAAGTTTTCCTTCCCCTCACCTTTAGGACCTTTCCAGAGCAATGTTTTGGCATTCTGCATCTTTCCCTGAGTCCCTTGAGCATTACTGTTCTTTTTCACCTGGCTGATTTCTAAAAATACAATATGCTTGCTCAGAGATTTTATCTTTATGCTCTGAAAAATGCTGTTGCATTAGACACAGAGTGACCTAATATCCCATCTGCCAGAATCACTAACAGAACAACTCAGATGGGGGGTCATGAAACGGCTTGGGTAATCTTGTTTTGAGTCCTGCGTTTATTTCCTGCAGGTTGCTCTTTTAGGACACATGCGTATTGAGGATGCAGCACTTACTGGGTGCTGGGGGACCTGCCATGGACAAGACAGACGAGGTCCCCATTCTCCATGGGGAGGGAGAGCAGGCAAGGTGTTGAGCAGTGTTCTTGCGTGGTGTACCCACTACAGAGATGGGAGAGAACATGATGTCTGTTTGAGGTGCTCAGAGTTGGGAAGCACTTCCAGGTGACGGACAGAAGCTCTGCGTTTGTTGCCTGGATCCTGAGTGAGACAGGATGCAGCTCTGTGGGAAGCTGCAAAGGGAGTGTTCTAGGCAGGAACAAGCTTGGCATGCTGGAGTGGTAGGCAGTGAAGCTGGAGAGTCAGAGGTCACCTGAGCTCAGGTCTTTTCCCAGTGTAGAGAAGCTATGGGAAGGTTTCCAGGATGGGGCGGAGATGGGCACCAGAATGAGAGATGGTTAGGGGCTGTTATGATAGGAGACGGGAGGAGGGAAGGCTGGGAGGGTCTGGCAGAAAAGAGCCGGCTGTAGCATGTGCTCTGGACAGGAGCCGAGGGAACCAAGATGGCCCTGCTGCAGACTGTGTTGAGCTGGTGAGCTAGACAGGCTGTTGGGAATGAGCTTGAGGCCTGGGTCTGAACAAGTGGGTGGGCACTGCTGCCAGTTACACAGAGCTGGAGCAGAGCTAGGTGGCCAGTTCTCCCAGACCTGCAGCAGCCTAAAACAGCATGTACGTAACTTAGAAGTCTGTATCTGTAGGTAACATTCCCACAAATTCAAGTAAGTACAGTTTGAAAGTATTTTGAAAAAAGGCAAGTCTGTACTGCATATAATCACACTTTCTTATTATTATTTTAAGACAAGGTTTCACTGTGTTGCTGTGGCTGGGCTGGAACTCACTGTAGTCCCTTATGTAAGGGACTTGAGCATCTGTGGATCTCGGAGTCCTCGGGGTGTCCTGAGACCCATCCCTCACCGATATCGACCATACTGGTCCAGATGCCAAGGCGGCCTTTTCTTCCCATTTGTTGTTGTTATCTTTTTGGACCTGCCTGCAGAGATGATTTGAGTTTGTCCTAGTGAGAGCCGCTTGAGTGTGGTCAGGAACTGAGGACTGGCAAAAACAATGGGCTTCCTTATAAATTAGGTGGTGACATCTGGATCACAACATGATAATTATCCATTTATGCTGCCAGTGAAGGCACTCTGCACCCAGCCACAAACTCGGCAGCAGGCAGACCTTTTATTGCATGGGCTGTTAGGAGTGGATATCATCTCAATGGTAGGTAGCCTGGGGGACATTTGCAGGGCTGGACTTCATATGTTGCCATTTCAGAAATGACACTGTTTAGGCAATCAACATTTCAGGCCCGTTTCCTCATAGCTGAGATTTTGTGACTAGATGGCTGTGGCAAATCACTGCAAATACAGCCAAATTATTCCAGAAATAATGGCAGATAGTTCTGTTTCTAAACGCATGTTGCTGGTGTTTTTCCCACGACTGGTCTGTTGGAAGCTTTTTGACTTTTTTGAAAGTTTTGAGATCTGGTACAGACTTCTTGGAAAACTAAGAACAGGTGTCCACACAGGCTCTCTGGACAAGCAAAACTGAGACCTTCTTATTCTTTGATGTGATGGATGGATCCTCTGGTAATGCTACCAAGTATAAGAATGACTTTTACAATATGGATGTATCTGGACTAAAAACTTTTACCAACCTTACAACCAGGAATCTGCTGTTCATAGTGTGAAGTTCACTGATCCATGTGCTACTTTTGTACTGGGCACCTGGCGTAATCCCTTAAGACCACTCCTTGCACTCCCTACCCAGGACAGTGTGTGAACAGAGGTACCTGCTTCACATAGCAAAGCAATGAATGCAGCATGCTTTTCTCACTGCAGACAATGAGAGAGATTGAGAAACGTCTGTAGTGTGTGTGTGTGTGTGTGTGTGTGTGTGTGTGTGTGCACGTGCACATGTGTCTGGGGATCAAAGCGCAAGATTCTCTCACAAGATAAAGATTCTGACTTTTACTTGCCCACTTCATGCTGGATACACTGTTTCAATACAAGAATGAGTCAAGGCCTTGCTCTGGAGTATAGTTCCAAGAGGCATCTGAAGGAACAAGTGTTCAGCAGTTCTGGTCTGCTCTCAGACTTAAATGGATGCTGAGAGTCAGGCTGTTTTTTATTGGGGCATAACTGTAATGTGGCTCAGAAATGCTACAACTAAGAATAGTTATGAACTTTCTTGATAAGAAATTAATGTCTTTAATAGACAAGATAGATCTTTAAAACCACATCTAGGAACTCGGAAAATGACGCACTGGGAAAAGTCCTGGCCATGCAAGACTGAAGACCTGAGTTGAGATCCCAAAACTCATAGAAGAAGCAGAGCATGGCCCTGTGCAGCTGTAACCCCAGCACTAGGGTCATAGAGGACATGGGACAAAGCAAGATCCTTGGGGCTTGCTGACCGCCAGCCTAGCTGAAACACAGAGAGCTCCGGGTTTAGTGAGACACCCTGTCTCAAGGGAGTAAGGTGGCGAGCCGTAGAATTGAGGAGGAAAACACTGTGCTTTCCAGCTGCAAGTACATGATGGGATGAGTGCAACCCATCCAAAACTACACACATACACACATGCATGTGTGCACACACACAGCCTTCAGGTGAACTAATGTTTTCTCTGTTTCCCTCCAGCTTACAGACATCTCATCAAACAGGAAGCCCAGATACCTGTATGTATATCTTTTTATACTTGGGCCATTGGATAATATTTACTTTGTTTTTCTGTTGCATTTGATATCTATAATGTAAGCAGATTTTCATAGGCTTAAGTGAAAATTTACTTGCATGTTGATGTGGACTTTTAAATAGACCAGCAGCATGTTAGTGAGAGACACTGATTTCCACAGTGTTATATACTCTTAATTTTTTCTTACTAAGGTTTAGTATAGATGTAATAGCTCTGTTGTATTAGTAATTAGTAATATTGTGTATGCACTACTTATATAAATCATAATCTTTCAAATATATACATATATGTATACATGTATATATAAAACATAAATCCCCTGGTATTCACCTAAAGAGTCAAAAGTCATAAGTTCTATTCTGTCATCTCTGCATCCAGTTTTCTGTGCCTCAGTTTTATCCTGGTGAGAGTATGCGTGATCTCTCCTTGAGGTTTAGCATTGTGTAGTCATGTCACGGAGGCCATGGAAACTTCAGGGAAACAACTTTCAGTATCTGTGACTTTGTGAGAGCCTGGTCACCGTGGTGAGACATGGGAGTGACTGTGCCGAGATTAGTTCTCATTCCTTTAAGGCCTAGAGAATCCTTACTTTTACACCTTTTCTAACCTCCATAGAAGCCGAGGGCATCCTCATTCTGTGTGTCACCACCCTGAGCTAAAGGCCCATCTCCATCTAAGGGGAAGAAGCTACCTGAAGAAAGCCAAAGATGAGAGAGCCGGTGTGCTGCCTGCCAAGACGACTCATGAACAGGGCGAGGCCCCAAGGGAACTCTGCCGACCAGCCAAGAAAGGGGAGGTCCTGGGTTTTAGCCGCAAAGGCAACCTCAGACCCAAAATGGTCAAAAAGAAGCCTACAGCAATTGTGAACATCATCTAGAGGGTGGATGGCTCAGGCTTGTCACCACTGGGCTTTGGGAAATGCTGTTCCAGTGAGTGTTGTCCTTTTGGACTGATCCGCAGAGGAAGACATACTGTAAAAATCAAAAAACACCACGTATGCACACTTTGATTAGCCAGAACTTAACAAAGGGTACTCTCAGTGAACCACAGTTTCATTTGAACCTCCTTTTGGTGCGAGAGAGGCAAATTATAGCAAAAAAAAAAAAAGAAAGTAAAAATCAAAGTACTCATTCTACAGCTCTGATAAACAGGAATCTCCAACTTCTAAAACAGTTAGCCCAGTCTCCAGTAGTCCTGGTACACAGGCTTTTAATTACTGGGCCACACAAGATGCCAAGCTCTGGGAGAAATTTCTGGTGTTTACTGCTCTGAGAATTACGAAGCATGGAATGCAACTGTATAGTTCTATTTTTTTGGTGTTTTGAGACAGGGTCTTGCTATGCTGCACCTGCTGGCCTGGAACTCATTATGTAGACCAGGTTGGCTCTGAACTTGCAGTGATCTTCCTGCCTCTGCCTCCCGACTGCTGGGATTATAGGTGTGCACCCCACACCCAGCTGGGAGTGTAAAGTTCTGTTGATAGCAGTGAAGTAAACGTATTTTTTTTTGTTTATGTTTAATCCCACTTTGGTACTTTTGAAAGCCTACAGAATAGAAGTTCCTGTTGCCTCAGAGCATCTGATTAATCAAGACTTTGATCTGTGCGTGGCTTAGGGACTTGCTCAACTAGACTTAGTCTTCATCTTGCCAGTTACTTTTTGGTTTGCGTGATTTAGAGTTTGGCTCCTTGAGTGCATGGTTATTCAGATCTGGGTGCACCCAAGCTGTCCTCTTTGAGTATACTATACCCTCAGATCTGGCTTCCAGCCCCGATCCTGACAGCTGCTAAAACCCTCGTGATCAGCACTATCACTTTGTGGTGCTTGAGTACTTGGAATGCCAACAGAGGGCACACTGCCTGCTCCAGGACCATCCTGGGCATGCTGCAGGGACGGCTCAGTCTTCAGTCCACTGCCCCTCCAGAAGAGTCAGCAGCCCATTACTGGCTGTGAACGTGACCTTCTCTTAGCTGGCTTCCATTTGCCACCTGGCAGCTTGCTTCCTTTCCTCTTGCTTCTGTGCCCATCTCTGACCAAGGTGCGCTTTCTTACCTGTCAGCCCTTGTACCCAGGGCACTCCTTGTAGAGTGCATTCTAAAGTCATTTCTGAAATATACTGCATGTGGGACCAGGCTCTGACACCACCCTTCCCAGTGGCCTTTGTTTCCCTGAAAGGATTTTCTTTGCTTTGAAATTTTCCTCCAAAAGGAATTTTCGTATTTTTCTTCTTAAATTTAGCAATATCATCAGGTTTGTTCTGGAGTTTACAAGTGCTGATATCCTTCTTGAAATAAGAATAATTTTGTCCACAAATATATACATCTATAATACCTATACAAAGTATATATGTCAAGTATATCAACAATTTATTTTTAAATACTCATGGCGAAAGTGTGTGTTTGTGGTGAGTGGCTTTAAAACTATATAGCTTTGTTTCTGTAAATTAAATTCTTTAATTTAAAAATTAAAACTGTAACCTAATTAACACTAGTAGAATTATTGTTATTGCAATAAGCACCTGATTAGCATTACATTAACATAGATAAGAAAGCAGTTATTTACAATGCTGGTAAACTGAAAAGTATAACATCATTCTCAGATTCTTTGAACCTGTCATAGTGGGAATGCTGGTATTTGTTCTCCACTTCGACTTCTGGCTGTGGGGGCAGATCTTTCATGTGCTGTATGGACAGGTATCAAATAGGGGAGAAATGTTGCTGTGAATTTCACTATTTAGGCTAATGTGAAAATTGTAATGTCACTATTTATTTGGATAAGTAATCTCTACAGTTATTTATTATTAATGTTTATATCATGATTACACTTTAGCTTTCCTGTACTAGGAACCCTACTTGCTGGTTTTATTGCATGCCTGCTCCTTGTCCCATAATGTGTGTGCAGTGACAACAACTTGTTTTAAAATAGTACAGCTGGATTTTTTTCCATTTTATTTAAAGTAACTCATTTTGGATATTTACTTAACAAGCCTAGAGGGAATGAAATCCTTCTTCGACAGGTAAGCACATCCTGTTCTTACATCAGTACACTACAGGCGACAAATCTTTTTGAGATTTATTTATTAAATTAAAAAAAATCCTTTAAAGTTTCCACTAAATTTTGACCCCATACAAGGAAATGGGTTGTGTACACTGTCCTTCCTGGTCAAACATGGGAACCAGCTCACTGACCCAAGGCCCCCTCCATTCGTGTCCTATTTGTCCTCGAAGGCAATCAGCCTGAGTGTTCAGGCAGTGGCTTTTTAAAGAAATCGCCAAACTTTCCGGGAAACCGTGTTCAAGGCTTAACTGAAATGTAGACTGATTTTTACTTTGTTTTGTAAGGGGGAAAAAAACCCTTCATTTGAGCTGCTGTTTTTTTCTTTCTTCCCAAACTAAATAACAGATTCATATCTATAAGCTCAGATTGCTTAAACACTATTTTCCAGGATTCTGCAGGGCCAGTCAATTGTATAGAAGTTGTAATATTTCTGTTTCCAGAATTAAAAATAGAAATTTTTAGATTACGAAATATTATAATAATAAAGCCATATTTCTGACTAATGTGTGGGTATATTTCCTGTAGTTCAAGTGTTTGGGGGGCATCCAGTGTATTGTTCCAGTAACACTGAAAAACTTCATCCCTCACCAATAAGCTATTCCTTATGTTTATAATCACCGTGACCTTGTTCACCTGTCAGCCTTCAGGAAAAGTAGCTTGCTCATTTTTACTCACTCCACGGCCTATGTTGAAATGTTCTTTCTGCATATGTTCACACTGAGAAGGCCTCATTGAAAGTGCATTTGTCACCTCCCCTCCCTTCCTACAGAACCATGAATGATTTTCCTACACTAGTTTTAAACTTGTCAACTCTATGCAAAAGCTATGAACAGAGTCCAGCCTATGTCTTCAGGGCACCCTGGTCACTAAAAGCCCAGAGAGTAATTAGGACAGGTAGCAGACAGAGGTGGTTAAAACACTTACCCATTGGGGTTTTAAGAACTGTGAAGATTCAGAATCTCAGTTGTGAGATTTTTAGACCCACTGGAGGGATGACATCACTCTGCCATCATACTAAACTAGTTTAATACTAAACTAGTGTTAGGTTAATAGGTTCACAAGGGTATGGTTTCTTTTTTTAAGACCTAGCATGACATTCCTGATTATCTTCTGGCATTAGAAAATATGTCTCAGTATCTTGATCCTTCTCAATCTAGATCCTTGGAAAAATGAATTCCAGGAATGGCATGCATGTACAATTCTAAACACATGGCTTGGAGAATTTTCAAGTATTTACTGATGGGCAACTTTGAAAATTGGATCACTTTACTCAACAAGATGATCTCTGGTTCTGTTTATTTTGTTCTTTTAAGTATTACATGTTTTCTTTCACTTGTAAAAGCTAGCAAGCAGGGAGGATGTGGTGCCAAAAGGGAGATTAGGAGGGGTGTGAAGAGGAAGGGACAGGGGGAGTGTCAGAAAACAGCAGGGTGAAATGATCCGAGTATATTGTGTGCCCACAAGGGAACGTCATCGTGAAACCCAGGACTTCAGCTGGGAATAAAATCTGTTACTCCAGTACTCAGGTGGAGGCAGGAGGATCAGGAGTTCAAGGTTATCCTCAGATACATAGCAAGCTCAAGACTAGCCTAAGCTACATAAGGTGGGGTGGGGAGAGCGAGAGAGACCTAAAGGTCCAGATGTTGAAACACTGAATATCCACACAATGCAGAATGAGCTTCACACTTTGCACATCGAACTCACAAATCCAAATCTCACATTTAAGCTTTTAAATGATCAAGCTTTTGGGCTGGAGAGATGGCTCAGCAGTTAAAAGCACTGACTGCTCTTGCAGAGGACACAGGTTCACTTTCTAGCATCCACATGGGGGATGACTCTGTAACTCCAGGTCCAGGGAACAGGCCACCGTCTTCTGGCCTCTGTGATCATTGCATGCATGTGGTGCACTTATATATGTGCAGGCAGTCAGATATAATAAAAACAAAAAACTAAAATATTTTTTAAATCTCGAAAACTTCATGAATAAACTGCTAACTGCCTTAGGTGGCTTAGGCTAGTCTTGAGCTTGCTATGTATCTGAGGATAACCTTGAACTCCTGATCTTCCTGCCTCCACCTGAGTCATTGGTGGGCAGAAAATGTTTTTAAAAACTGGATTCCTGGGGCTGGACCATCCAGTTCCAGGAGATCCGATGACACCCTCTTCTGACTTCTGTGGGCATTGCATGGCATTGTTGTACTTACATACATGCAGGCAATACACTTACACACATAAAGTAAACATAATACAAATATTAAAAATATTAGATTCCTTTTTGGGGAATTAAGGTGGATTTTTTCTGGGAATGGTGACACACACCTTTAATCCCAGCACTGGGGCGCAGAGGCAGGCAGAGCTCTGTGAGTCTGAGGCCTGCCAGGTCTATATACTGAGTTCCAGGCCAGTTGGGGCTACACAGTGAGACCCTATCTTTAAAAAAAAGGAAAGGTAGTGAAATTTTAAAGTCTGTTTCATGTCAGCTAATAGGCACATCTGCAGCCTGCCTCCTATGACAAATTTGTAGCTCCTGATGCATAAAAAAGACTCTACTCAGGAGAGGAACCTAATCTGCAGGCAGGCTTGGTTTCACCCCCTGTAATGGGGACACTGATAAATTTTGCATGCATGGTGGCAGGAGCTCAGAATGGTAAACGAGGACTGGCCTTGTACAGAGGAGATAGGGTGGCTGTCCTCAAACATCTGAAGTGCCCCATTGGAAAATATCTATCTTGTGGCTACAAAAGACATTACTGGAGTCACTGAAAGAAAGTTATAAAGAAACAAAAATAAAAAAATTAAATGAAAAGTGACCCAGTGTATTGTAGAAGAGGGGGCACCTCAGGACCAGATAAGCTTTCTGAGGTGCTCTTCACAGTAGGTGGGCTCCACATTGGGTTGGGGACACAGATGTGTTCTAAGAACACTTGTCACCTGAGGCCCCTGGGATTATGAGTGTGGATACTGCATTCGTGTCAGTGTGGGCCATGTGCAGCATAGAGTTGAAGAGACATATTGATTTGGAATATTTTATTTTACTGGTATGGGCTTTGTAAAGTTTTGGGCAGCACATGTGCGCGTGAACCCTCCCGGAGTCCTCTGGGACAGGTGGGTGAGGGGCACAGTTGACTCATTAGCAGGAAACGGCAGCTGGAGAAATGCAGAAAGTAGTCTGGCACAGGTGCCTCGCTGTACTGAGCATCTTGCCTGGCTGAGTGCAGAGTTGATGTCTTCAGAGCGGTGTGTTGTTGTTACAACATGGCTCCTGAAGGCCAGCCAGCAGCTTCATCTGGTGTGCTGTTGAATCAATAGCAGTCCTTTCCAGCACTGGGGGAATCTTGGCTGTGTCATACCTAGTATGATGCAGTGTGTACGCGTGTCAGGTTCCAATACTGTGCCTTCTCTGGGCCGTGTCTTGTAGTTTTGACTATACTTTAACCTTTGCCTTACTTTTGAAAATAGTTACAAAGGTGGCTTCATCATGTTTTACAGTGAAAGTGGAGCTTTGTGAGGTTTGCAGACGTTTCCAGACCCAGGAGTCAGAGGAAGAGCTGGAACAGTATACTCGTAAATTTTACCTAGTTCTTATTGCCATCACTGAACCTCTTCACAGGTAAAAGTGAAGATGATCTTAAATATGATCTTAAATCCATGAATCTGTTGATTACACATAGATTCTAAGTCCTGAAATTTACCTTGATATTGGTATTCAATTAGTGTACCTGGCTCTGGAGCGGTGACTCAGTGAGTAAAGTGCTTGCTGCACAAGTATGAGGTCCTGACTCTGAAACCCCTGATCCATGTAAAAACTGGGGTAACAGAGCCTTGGGGAGTGGAGGCAGGAGGATTCCTGGGATGGCTGCCCAGCCAGTTATGACAATCTTCAGGCTTCAGGAAAAGTGACTCTAGCCCCCCAAAGCAAGCTGGAGAGCTGCACATGTGGGTATATGCACACATGGGTGCACACATATATATATATACACACACACACACACACACACACACACACACATACAGAATTAGCCCACCTATTTGTTGCAAGCCATTGTAATGGACAGAAACTACCAACCTGTCATTTCTAGATTCTGCCATTCCACCTTTCCAGGAATCCCAACACCACAGATCAGTCTGTTAGAGTGCAGTGTACACGGGTTTGAATTCTTCGCCTCTGCATTCTCTTTGGTTGGGGCATATTATTTATTTTCTTCTCTCAACCTTTCCTCTCTCCAGTTTTTAATTCTTTGTTCAAGGAGGAGATTCCGCATGCCTCATTTCCAGGAACAGATCTCTTGATTTGTGTGTGTACCTGCGCCTGTAACTTGATGCCGCAGCACACACCCCTGACGGAACCCTAACCTAGAGCGCAGTTGGAATGGACGAAGATCATACGGCCAGGGCTATGAGGGCGTAAACACAGTGGATCCTAGAGTCGGAGAGAGCAAGTGTGTGCACACAGATATCCGGAGGAAGATGAGACACCTGAACTTTCCCAGCGTGCTTTGAAAGGCTGTCTCTGCCCATCAGCACAAACTGGCTCTCTCCTCCCTGACCTCGATTTCAGAGTATCCAGAATACTCTGGTCTCCCCCTGTACTGATTTTATTCCGGTGTTCCTTCTGCCCAGAATGTTCTTTTTCACCTGGCTAATTTTACTTAGTTTTTACATTTTAGATCCATCGTCACCACACCAAGGCAGCTTCAAGACTCTTAAAGCACCATGCACCCTTTCAACGTAAGACTGTTCCTGGTGCCCCTTGTTTGATTACCTGACTCATTTGTCTGCTTCCTCCACTAGCCCGTTCTTTACACAAACAAAGGACAAGCCTCTATTTTGATCCCCGGCATGTTCCCAGTGCCATATGTACTCCTGGGAAGACAGTAGATCCTCTGTAGACAGTTGTGAGCCAGGCACAGTGGCGAGCACCCACAATCCTAGAACTTAGGACGCTGAAGCAGGAAGAGCAAGAGTCTGCCTGAGGCCAGCTAGGCTACACTATAAAACCCTGTCTTTAAAATCAGCGGGATTTGTGGGGTATGTGAGTGTCACTGGTCCTAGATACACTGAAATAATGAAATTACATGGAGAAAGTGGATGTCTAGCCAGAAAGAATCAGAGCGGGAGTGAGTCTGATTGTGGGTAAAGACAAGGGAGCAGCACTTGAGCAGCCTGCCCACAGCCTGGGAGGCAGACAGTGCGGAACAAGTGGGGCCTGGGAGCCAGCATCAGCTTCCTTGGCATGGCCAGCTGTTTGCCTGCTTGTCCTCCCTTCACAGCTCTAGCCCTCTCCCGAAGGACCCTGTCCACTGGTTAAGTACTGCATGTACCTTGGTATCTCTGGCACTCAGCACTGAGAAGGCTTCGTGGGGCTATTAGAGACTCAGAGAAGAAGATCGTAATGGATGACATCGTTCCAAGGGTCTGAAAGGGGTTCAGCTTGTTGCAGAGGAGCAAGGAGGCCAGCTATGTGAAGAGTGGAGAGCGGGACTAGGGGTCATGGCACTGGGCAGAGCTTTGGAGCCCTGACCTTGTGAGGGCCCTTCCAGGTTGGGCTGGAGCCCTTGACTGGACGGTCCCTCTTCTGATCACTCTTTCTTTCAACCTGCATCTGCAGTAGGGTGGACGTTCATGGTATTTTACTCATTTATCCATAGCAGGAAAAACTAACTGGCCACAGCTGTTGTTCTCTGCACACAGAGTTAGCCTCCCAAACACTGGTTTAGCCAAGTCAAACCCATTCTAAGCTTTGGAACTAATGAATAATAAGATTCTATGTGTTGTGTTCAGTCCCCAAGTTTGTGAAGGTTTGTTTAGAGGATGAACAGACCAACTAGCCATGGGCCACCCAGATGGCAGCCTAGCGACCCCTCCTTGGTCACAGTGCTGACAAAACAGGGTGAGCCAGCATTCGGCTTGGCATCCTGCTGCCAGCCTTCACCAGCCCTGATAGTGAGACCAATTTCCACATGTGGAAAATGGGTCAGAGGGTTCCACGCTGGCTGTCCACGCTGGCTGTCCACACTGGCTGTCCACGCTGGCTGTCCACGCTGGCTGTCTGGAGCTACGTGGGGGTAAGCATGGAATCTTCCCCATCCATACCCAGTCTCTACCCATGAACTTGACGGGGTTCCGCACCACCTCTAGGTTAGTTATATATGGGCATCTTGTAAAGTTCTCTGAACCACTGAGACTATTCCCCAACACAGTCAAACTCTGTGGACCACGTTATGCCAAGTGGACCTGGCGCTTTTTCGGCCTTTGAGGTACACTGAATTCCAACGTAATCCCTGCTGACTTAGGCGTTCTCTGCCCCCGTGATGTTGCGTGTTTTCTTCATGGTATGGCTGTCATCTGAAATCTTCTTTCCCAGCTTACTTTGTTCATTGTCTTCTCCGCACATCTGCCTCATGGGAAGGCATTGTTGGTACTATTCACTGAACACGGCCAAAGTCACGATTGATGACGATTTGTTCAATGAACTGAAGAGTCATTCTCTGGAGCTACGATTTGGTGCATCATAAGGGACAGCTACAGCCTATTAGATTACAGTAGAAAGCCTTGATGGAATTGTTAGGTAACTAGTTAGAAAATAGAAGGACTGAAAGGTGTTGGGGAGGGAACCCCTCCATCGCCATCTGCTTGTAAAATCAGGAACTCAAAATGCTGGACTCTGGTTACTAGTCAAGAGAGTGGACTCCCCATGTAGACACACAGAGCAGCTTGGAAGGCCCTGATATTACTGCCTAATCCAGGCCCTTGGCAAAGAACAAAGACATGCTATTGTCTTCAGATCTTACACTAAAGTGCTTGTCAATCACCTGGGCAGGAAATTGTCCTTCAGAGAAGCCCTCTACTGCAGAAATATCAGAACTTGTGTAAAGCTTATTTCAAATGTAGTTTGGTCCCATGTTCCCTTTGGCCACCGTCCACTCTCAACTCTTGGTAGAGCTCGACGTAACTCTGTGATACACTCCACCCGTGTTCCACACTAGCTGTGTGTGCCTTGTCTAAATTCCTGGACGGAGGTCACAGGGGCTAGGAAGCTAAAGAGAAGAAGCTAGAGAGAGAGATCCTGATATCAGGATCTCCACAGCATGAAGTGTGGCAGGATGGATAGACAGACAGAGATGAAGGGGACGTGATGAGGGAAAGGAGCTCCTTACTCAAGGATCTGGCTTGGAGTCACAAACCTTAGCACAGATGATTGAATCCAACTTGCTAACTGGGCAACGCTCAGATGCAACAAATAAACTATGCTATGTAAGGCCACATGTGTGACCTTGGGGTTACCTTTATAGCACCTGTCTCTCATCTCTAAACCAAAGAAATGCTCCTCATAAAGAATAAGTAAAGCAGTTGGGTCTTCTTAACTGAATTTTTAAGCTTTGCATAATCTTTAAATCTTGCCATAAAAGCCTCCTTTGAGGAACACAACATAGAAAGCAAACAGGAATATATCTATCTATTGGCATTGTTAATACAGTTAAGAGTGACTCCCTCTCTTAGAACCCTATACACCTGTGTCTTGGGTGCATACTGCTCTTTTTCTAAAGCACCCACCCCTCACCGACAGTTCTGCAATATGTACATCAAATCATATAGATTATTCTCCTGGACACAATAGATTAATTGGTGGAAAAATTCCTTGGAGATTTGCTGTTGTTTAGGCTTCTTGGCACAAGTGACCTACAGGTGAAGTTCAAAGTTATCCTTCCTAGTTCCTTGTCTTTAAAAGCTTCAATCTCCATCTCTGAAATACTCTGCTAAGTGTACCACCCAGTGGATCATGCAGGAAATTCATCCTCTTCTGCTGTCTGTGCACACGGCCTTCCCAAGCTTTTGATTTGTCCCTTTCATTTTCATCTGTCTTTGGTTTTCAACAGGTTTATCATCATGAATCTAAATTATTTTCTTTGTGTTTGTGCTGTCAAGTTGTTCTTGATTGGGTGGCTGTCGTGTCTTCAACTGTGTCTTCTTGACCCCTTTCTGTTCCCCTCTCTGTGCTTCTGATATTTTTACATTTGTATTTTTCCCAGTTTGTTTCTGAGGCAGAGTTTTGTTATCTAGCCCAGCCTCAGACGCCTGGGCTCTCCTGTCTCCACTGCCTGAATGTTGGGACTGTAGGCATGAGCCATCGTGACCATCTACTCTGAATATTTTCTGTTGATCTTTTTAAAAACTTATTATTTTTTATTTTATGTGTATAAGTGTATTGCCTACATGTGTGTAAGTACACCCATGACCTGCAATGCCAATGGAGGCCAGAAGAAGGTTTTGGATCCTCTGGAACTGGAGTTACAGATGGTTGTTAGCTGCCATGTGGGTGTTGGGATTTGCTCTTGGGTCCTCTTAACCTTTGAGCCATTTTTCCAGTCTCTGATCTGTTTTTTTTTTTTCTTCATTAATCCCATTTTCTTCTATGTCTAATCTCAGACTTATATTTCAGACTTATAATGTTAGATATTGTGTTTCTTAAATCCTAAAATTTCTTTCTTTTTAAATTTTATTTATTATTTTTATTTTATTTGTAATAATGCTTTGCCTGCATGCATGTAAAGGCTTCCATATCACACAATGCCTGTGGAGGCCAGAATGGGGCATCAGATCCCTTGGAACTGAAGTTACAGATGGTTGTTAGCCACCATGTGGGTGCTGGGAACTGAAACTGGTCCTCTGCAGGAGCAGCCAGTGCTCCTAACTGCTGAACCATCTCCTTTTGTTTCATCTGTTTTTAGAAATCACATTAGTTTCTTTTCTCCCTGCTGTGATGGGTAAGTGAAGGACGGTTTATTTATCTATTTTCTCATGGTTTGAGAGGTTTCAGTCAATCGTGGTAGGAAAGGCATGCCCAAGAAGACCCCAAGAAGATGCAGAGATGAAAGAGGAAGCTTTCGGCTAAAGGCGTCTCCAGGGACCCTCCCTCAATGGCCTCCTTCCCTCAGTCCTACCTCCTAAGTTTGCAGACCCTCCCCAAATAACACTGCCACCTGGGACTAAGCATTCAAGTCAGGAGCTTACAGGGGATATTACATAGTCAAACCAAAACATTTACCCTTTGCCCCCAAAGGATGATTGATGTCCATCTCATAATAGAAAATGATTTTAGTCAAATTCTAGGTTCTCTGAAATTTAAACATCTGTTACATTGTTTAAAAGTCCAAATTCAAATTTTCTTCTAAGGCTCAAGTTAACTTTTAGAAAATGAAAAAGAAAATTAAATGCTTCTGAAATGTCATGGCACAGGGCCTGGAGAGATGACTCAGCAGTTACGAGCGTGGTCTGCTTTTACAGAGGAACTGGATTTGGTTCCAAGAACCACATGGTGGCTAACAACTGTCCTAACTCTAGTTCCAGGGGATCTAACACGCTCTTCTGACCTTCGTGGGCATTACATGACATGGGTGCAGTTACACACATGAAGGCAATACACTTTTACACATAAAAGAAAAATTATAAATATTTTTTAAAAATATATCATGGCACAGAGTAAACATTTTGATGACAAAAGGGAGGAACGAGGGCATAGAAAGTCTGAAACTCATCAGGGTGAGTGTTAAACCCTGTAACTCCAAGCCTAACATATAGAGAGAAATTGCTGGCCTAAGGTAAGCTCCTTCAAGCTTGGGAAGCCTCACTCCTATGGTCTTGTCACCTGCAGCGCACATGGACTTTCTCTTGGGTTGGCTTGACTTGGAGCCTACAGTTCTTCTTGGCAAAGAATCCATATTCCTGGCCCCTCCAACATCCTGGGGTCTACATTATAGCTTAGAGCTCATACTCAACTTCATACATCACACTCTGAGTGGCTTCCTGCAACGTCACGGCCATTGCCTGGCCTTCTAGGCCTTCTTGAAACTCTGGGATGTCTCCATCCCTTCATAACTGTTGCATTCTTCATGCCCACTAAACAATCATCACAGAGATGAGGCCAGGGCCTGTACCAGCATGGCCTCCTTGGACTATGGCTGCAGTGGTCTGTGGGCACCTGAATGGCAGAACCTGTGAACACATTTCCCAGGGAGGCCCCAGGCCAACAGAATACCCCAGTGGCTTTCTCTTCTCAAGGTAAGTTTCCAAACTCTTCTAAATTATTCCCACAGACTAATTCTAAACATCTAGGAGCCATGTGTTCCAGGCTAGGCACAGCAACAACCCCACTCTGATGCCAGTCTTGTGTCCCAGCTACTTTTCGTATCACTGTGACCAAAATATGAACATATACAACTTAAAGAAGGAAGGGTTCCATTTTAGGGGGAGGGGGTCAGTTTGACTCAGTCTCAGAGGTTTCTGTCTGTCACGATGGGGAGGTTGTAGCAGAGTAGAGCGGTTCAGCATCACAGTGGTCAGGATGAAGAGAATGAGAAGAAGCCACAGGTGATACATGGGAAGAAGCTGCCCTCAGTGACCTATTTCTTTTTACTCAACCCCACATTCGAAGCACCCAGAATGTCTCAAAATAATACCGCCATCCGGAGACCATGCATTTAAATCATGAGCCCATAGACAACATTTCATATTTGTTGACTTGAAGAGATTATATTCCTCTGAGAAATTCTGTTTAAAAAGTTCCGTATTTTCTTAAGCACACCAATCACAGTTTTGTCATCACTGTGATTGTCGTTTCAGTGTTGGGGCCTGGACCAAGGGTAGGGTCTCATCAAATTCGACCCAAGTTCTCTGTTGCTGGATTCATCCCAGCCTGTAGTCATTTTAAATTCTTTGTCTTGTAACTTCAATTTTTATGCAACTTAGTTCTATTTCATACACACATACACACACACATGCTTTCCTATATCTCTCATTTTCACTAATATTGTCATGAGTTATATTGTCTCTATTTTTTTTAATTAAATGCTGGAAATTGCAGATAAGAATCATAGAGACTTCAAATGCCTCCCCCAGCCCATGGTGTGATCACCATCTCCTACCTATGACTTGTGTTCCCACCGCTGAGGCGGTGTCTGGGGTTCCCAGCTGCCCAGTGTGTCCATCAAGTCCTGCTCTCCGGCAGCGTCTTGTTGCTACAAGACGCAGCTTTAGATTAGCCTCAGTCACTTTTCAGTCGCTGTGATGAAATGCCATGTTGACAAATTAAGGAAGAAAAAGTCTATTCGGCTTATAGTTCTAGACAGAGAAGGCAGAGTGCTCCAGCAGGAACAAAGCTCAGTGGTTATATTTTCATCCGCAGAAGCAGAGAAAGAACAGAAGGCTGGGTGAGGACATGAGTCCTCAACCCCCACCCCCAGTGACACCCTTCCTCCAGTCAGGCCTCCTGAAAGTTCCATAACACCCCAAACAGCGCCACCAACTGGGGACCAAGTGTTCAAGTACATGCGCTCATGGGGACATTTCTCACTGAGACCACCACCATGTTGACTTAGCTAGTCCTCACACCAACTTTGATTCTCTAGCACCATAGGTAGATGAAAAACATGCTATTTTGTGCTCCAGATCATTTTTCCAGTTGATTTTTTTTCATTCTTTCTCTCCCCCTCTTTCTCGGTGTATGTGGTGTGTGTATACGTGTGCATGTATGTCATAATGCACATGTGGAAACCAGAGGACACCTAGTAGGAGTTAGCTTTCTCCTTCCACCATGTAGGTCCTGGGAATCGAACTCAGGCTGTCAGACTTGGAGGCAGGCACCTTTCCTCACTGAGCCCTCACTAGCCTTCTGCTTGAGTTTTTCATTTCTTCCCCTTCACAGCTATTGAAGCCAGCACGGTAGTGAGCAGTTGTGTCTGAGGTCTATAACCTTTAGTTTCATGAGACCATTAACTTTTTTGCCGATTATTTTCTTGTTTACTTTGTTTGAAACAGGTTCTCCTTGTAGCCCCAGCTAGCCTGGAACCCCTCTGTAGATGAGGCTGGGAGATCCTCCTGCCTCTACCTTCTTAGGGCTGGGATTAAAGAGTTCCTGACTTTTCTTTCTAATGATAGTCTAGGAAAATCTTAAATTACCCACTTCAGATTACAAATGCATTTGGGTGGGAAAAGACATTCCCAATACATTCCTCTGAAGTTCTTTCCTTTTAGAGTTAGCCCTCTGTGTCCACTTTGATTGATATCTTCAAACAGGTTACTTTGGGTTTTACCCGGTGTTTATGACTGTTTTTGACAGAAGTATGAGATCAGCTACAAATCTATCCTACTGAGAACTCAATGCTGTTAATATGTTCTTTGGGTTGGTAGTTCAACCACATAATCAGCCCAGTTTCCATTTTGATTTTCACTCTGTAATCTATCCCTTGGATCATCCTCAACTTTGTGCAGATCTCTCAGTCTATCCTGTAACACAGGCCCTAACACAGGCCAGATGTTTTCATCTCTCACCTGATGATGGGGATAATATTACCATAAAAAAGTCACTCTGAAACTAAAATTCAGTGTAACCCAAACACAGAGTGAACCAAATGTAAGAAATTATTTGTGGTAGAAGAATAACTATGTGTACCCAGGTTAATGTTCCTCTGATAAAGAGAAAAGGAAACATTTTCTCTATTTATTCTCTGAAGAATCCATTTAAGATAAAATATTCCCGCATTTTTCTACTACTGAATCCAACTCAAATATCTGGTATATTGAAGGGAGAATCTATTACGTCCTCTCTCCTTCCTTCCTTCCTTCCTTCCTTCCTTCCTTCCTTCCTTCCTTCCTTCCTTTCTTTCTTCATTCCTTCCTTTCTTTCTTCTTTCTTTTTGAGGTAGGCCCAGCTGACCTGGAACTCTCTATGTAGATCAGGCTGACCTAGATCTCACAGAGATCCACCTGCCTCTGTCTCCCAAATGCTGGGATTAAAGGTGTGTGCCACCATGCCTGGCCATTTTTCTATGACAGAAAGCAGTAAAAACTTTTTGATGAGTGGCATAGTTGTCTGTAAACATAAAGATCCATATTTTGCACATAGTAAGAAATTACATTTGTCTAGGAATGTGACAGCCTTTGGATTTTCTCTAAGATCCAGACATGTGTATTTGGCTGTGTTTACAGTACCACACATGAGTTCCCTTCCACTGAGTGGACTGTAATCCAATTAGGTAGTTGTTGGTTACCCCCAAGAAAAAAGTGCCCCTACTAACCCAATAGAGTTTGCTGTACCAGTCGTTGATGTGGTTATTAGGCCTTAAAACTGGGCTTGGGCCATGGGTTGGTGTTCTCCCTTAGTAGCTTGCATAGTGCTCTCCAAAACTATAAGAGCTAGCCTTCAGGCAGGCAGTTTCTAGGTCAGGGTTTCTAGGTCAGGTCCAGCTCTATTGCTCCAGGTCATGCTTCTGAAGTATGTCTTATCTTCAGCAATAGAATCTTACCTTCAAATTCTGGGAGGCAATCAAGGACTGTGGCAATAACCTGTGTAATTTTGGGATTCTCTTGAACCACTCTGGCCAACAACTGGAAGAGAGGTTTCCCCTGTCTGGCACTGTTTCTTGTTATGTAGCCTTTATCTATACACATGGACTCATGTAGAGATGTTGTATATGTAATTTTTCAGTAAGGTTTTGAACTAATATTCCTCTATGTTTTTTTATACCAGCTAGGCATTATTTATCCTTTTTCTCTCTCGTTCTATCTAACCTTCCCACTTCTCTCCCCACTTAAAGCACCCCATTTTCCCATTTCAGTCTTCATAATACCTGTCTTCTTTGACTGCCCCTCTCTCGAGCTCCTTCTCCCCTTTGCCCTCACAGTTCCTTGTAATACCATCCCTCTCCCCTCCTATTTAAACACCCACGTTTTACCCGTTTCCCCTTGGTAACATCTACCTCCTACTGGTCTCTGTCAGGCAACAGGTGAGAGATTACAGAGTTCCACAACTGGTGACACACAGAGATTAAGGCTCTGCAAAATGCCCAGTCCCAAGAGATACATCTACAATGGAACTTCAACACCTAAGGCTCATGTAACACAGTGGAACAAGGGATAGAGAGAATACTAACTTATTTCTCAGCGCTCATCAATGACACTCTCTCTTGCAACACAGGGCCATGAACACAAAGGGCCACAAATGGTCAAAGCACAGAGAATAGAATCTGCAGAGTGCAGGTCTTTGGACAGTTCTGCTATATTAAATTTCTCCCACCCAGGGCTCAGGGACCATTGTGGAAGAGAGAGAAGAAAGATTGCACTAGCTAGGGGAGGAGGTGTACGGCCACATGGAAATAGAGTCTTATAGGCTCCTGAGACTTTGCTCATATGAACTTACAGCCATGATATCAGCATGCACAAGACCCATGCAAACTCAAGCAGACAAAACCCAGCATAGAACTGGGGGAGTGGGCAGCAGGCCACATCTTACCTGAAGAACTACTGGCAGCTAATGATTGCTGGGTGAGGGAGAGCTGATTTTCTTTGAGGGAGGGACTCAAGATGGGCTGACTAGACCCCAGTGGATGAACTCGCACTGATGCACTGAGGGTTGTCTGGGTAACTGAGAAATGCATGAGATCCAGTGGGGGCACGATGGGGGTGCTGATGGGACAAAGGCACAAAGACGGTTAAGACGTTGTGTGTAAAATGAGCAAAAATTCAATAGAAATCTACAAAAAAGAAATCAGAAGCCAGGTGTGGTGGGGCAGGCTTTTAATCCCAGCACTCAGGAGGCAGAGGCAGGTGGATCCCTCAAAGTCAGCCTGGCCTACATAGTGAGTTCCAGGCCAGCTGGGGCTACAGGGAGACCCTGCCTCAAAAAGATCAAAAAGAAAAAGAAAAAACAATCAGGAAGAACAACTGATAGATTAAAGATGTTTGAAAGGTTGTGTATTCCGACAGTACTGGGTGGTACTTTGTGTTTAGGTCATACTGGGTTGGGGGCATCTGAGCAGACACATAATCACAGAACATGAGGTTATTACATAATCTATATACCTCTCCAATCAGATTACAAGTACCCTTGAAGGTGGGTCTCTCTGTAGCCCAGTATCCAAAGACTGCCAGATGATTTGAGAACTAAATAGATGTATTTTGCTAGTATAAGAGTTTGGGGAACAGTATGAAAGTAAATATGCCTTTTCAAGAGACTCAACCTCAGTGAGCAATTTGCCAGTGACTTCATTGCTGGAGAAAATATGTTTCTCTCTCAGCAAGTGGTAACTACTTGCAGTCTTGAGGAAGGGGCGGGACCTCGTGAGTCACTCCTCTTCTCTGTCATGGACCATACTTGGGCCCAATCTTGTGTAGGTGTTATGCTGCTGAGAGTTCAAGAGGGCCAGGGCCAGGTTGTGCCCCGAGGACGTCGTTCTGTAACACCTGCCCATGTTGCTCTCACTACTCACAAATCCTTTTGCCAAACACTGTCCCTTCTTCATGTTATTAAAAGCCCACTTATTCTTCAAATCTCAGCTAAATATCACCTGTAATTGGCAGATATGCTCATATGAGGATATCCCCATGGATCAGTTCTGGCCCCTCTGCTCCACAGGTTGCTCTGGTCTTGGTTATGAGTGGGGAGGGAGTGGCTGCTGCCACTTCTTCCGGGTGCTTGAAGGCACCTTCTCTGGTAGAGAACGTCTCTGCTCTGCAGCTGCTGCAGTAGACCAAGGGCTGCGGATCAGAATCAGCTGCTCTTGTAGACCAGCCCTGAGAGTTCTGTGAACTCAGCCCGGGAACCAGCACAGAGGAAGTCCCTGTGCAGTTTAACTGTGAGGTGCTTCTCACAGGCTCACCAGTTTGCACATTTGATTCCCCGCTGGGAGCACTGTATTGGAAGGTTCTAGAATGTTCGGTAAGTGGGAACTAGTTCGCTAGAGTGGGCACTGAGAATTATATCCCCTTCCCACTTCCTGTTTGCTTTCTGGGTCTGGATCTGCCAAAACACAGCAAGCCACACAGCAAGCCTCACTGCAACCTTCTGCCACTGGGGCTGGAGCTCAGGCGCCATGTCTTTCCCACCATAAAATGTAAGCTACAGTAAATCCTCCCTTTTTGCCAGGTCTTTAGTTACAGCGATGAGGAAAGTGATGAATACAGTCAGAGAAGCGGTTTTTAGAGCAGCCTTTACCTTGCCTGCTGTGTGCTCAGTCCTGTGTGATTACTTCCTTGCTTGGGCTTTCTGGGGATAGATCAGGGAAGAAGTATGTCAGGAAACAAACATGCCGTTTACATTGTGCGGCCTTTCCTACGGCTTCTGAATGAGAGGGCTATGACGAGGATGGTACTAATGACACTTTTAAAGGTTTTCAGGCTGTAGATGCCCAGTCTAAGGAATGTCCCTTGCCTTTCCAGTCTGACTTAGAGTGGTGCGCCGAGAAGGTCAGCTCAGGGCCGATGAGAAATTCACTCCATCAACAGTCTATGCACTGTGGTGTGCCGCTTAACTCACTCCTTCACCCAGATGTTCTCTCTGTTTCCGCGGCTCTTCCAGTCACATGCTATGTTTAACGCCTGGCTTTTTGGGGGGAGGGCCTGCAGGCGGGCAGGATAGGCTAGGGAAACCCCTGATTGATAACATTTGCTGTTTTCTCTAGTGTGAATGTCCACACCAGGGTGCATTTCAAGCAAAGGAGGAGTTCTCCCTGGGCATAGTGGGAACAAGGGGTGCACAACGGCGCCCTCTAGCTGTTAGGAACAGCAGCTGTTGGCTACCACTTCCGCGTCGTCCCAGTGTGGTTGACTTGTGTTTCTAGCCAGAAATGCCTGTGAGAGTAAGGCCTGCTTGGGGACATCTTTGAGTTCTCCCAGGAGGCTTCTCAGTGGGCCAGAGAGTAGGAAGTGAAAGCGTTGCCCCCACTGTGTGTCTGACAGTGAAGTTCTGAATCTCGGCCTTGAGCCCTTGTGGGTGATTAAGGGACACAGCTTAGCAGACTTAAAGATCTTCAGATGGTTTTGCTCTGTCTAAAAATTGAATTATTGAGGCCAGTGAGATGGCTCAGCAAGTAAAAGCTGGTGCACGGAGCCTGATGACCTGACTTCCATCCTGGGCCTCACATGGAGGAATGAACAACTTACCTCCACCCACATGCCCTAGCACATGTGGACTCTTCATGCAAACATATCATCATCATCATCATCATATTATATATATTATGTATATATAATATTATTATATATGGTATTTTATAATTAATTATTATCAGCATACTTGCAACTTAAAGCTCTTCAGGGACTGGAGAGATGTTTAGGGTGGTCCTTTCACACAATGCTTAATTGGTGAATGCATTGGATAACTTCTACTGTCAACTTGACATACCTAAGAAGAGGGAACCTCAGTTGGGGAATTTCCTCTATGGGTTGGCCTGTGGGCATGTCTGTGAGGCATTTTCTTGATTGATGTTGAGTGACATATGAGGACTCAGCCAACTGTGGGCAATGCCACCCCTGGGCAGGGAGTCCTGGGCTGTGTAAGAAAGCAGGCTGAGCACAGGCCAGAGGGCAAGCCAGGAAGCAGCCTTTCTCTGTAGCCTCTGCTTCAGTTCCTGCCTCCAGGTTCCTGCTCTAAGTTCTTGCCTAGGTTTCCCACAGTGATGAATGGGAACTGGGATGTGAAGCCAAGTAAATCCCCTTTCCTCCCCAGCCGCTTCTGGTCATGTTGTTTATCACTCAGTGGAAAGCTAAATAAAGTTAACTTCTTCCAAATCCAAGCAGAATTAGATTTTGACATTCTGAATCAATTAGAAGATGATTATTTAGCCATTGTTACCTAAGTAATAATGTAGTATTGGTAATTGTCCCGTCCAGCGGGCATTTGCAGAAGGGCAAGACAGAGGTCACTTGGTCTCCAACAGGTAATTACTCCTAAATTCTGTGTGTGTTCATGTGTGCACGTGAATGTGTGCAAGCACCGTCCCCCACCCATGCACACGGTACATTTATGTTCATTCAGAGAGTTGCTATGTGCTTTCATCTGAGTATGAAATGTCTCCCACAGGCTCGTATTTTGAGCACTTGGCCTTCCAGATGGTGGTGATATTTTAGGACATTCTAGAACCTTTGAGAGGTGGAGCCTCGCTGGAAAAGTAGGCCCCTGGGGGAAGGTCCTTGGGCGTGTGCCCCCCCCCACCACTGTTTTTGTTTATTCTCTGCTTCTGGCAGCCCCAAGCACACTGAGCTGTGCGCACTGAGCTGCTCTGCCAGGCCCCCGTCATTATGGAACCCTGTGAAAACAGACCTAAAAGAAAATTGCCCTTTTTTAAGTCATTTCTGCCAGAGAGGTCACAAGTATGCAAAATAATGTGTACTGGGGGCTGGAGAGATGGCTCAGCAGTTAAGAGCGCTGGCTGCCCTTGTGGAGGACGAGCTGGCTAACAACTGTCTAACTCCAGTTCCAAGGGAATCCAATGCTCTCATCTGACCTCTGCAGGCATTGCATAACATATGTGCACTTACATACATGCAGACAATATACCCATACACACAAAATAAAAAATAATAAAATATTTCAAAAAGATGATGTGTATTTGTGCTGGTGGTATTGGGAAATGGAACTCTCCAGATGTCCCTGGATGTCACAGTTCAATTTATTAAAGACAATACCAGCAAACGCATTCTAGTTTCCTAGGGCATTTCAACCATTGGCTTACAGTGTTGGAAAGAGAGATGAACTTCTTTCCTGTTGACCAGAAGGAAGGGGGTTGCTGTCTCTCTCTCTTCAGAAACAAAGACAGATAAAAGCAGGTATTCCACTGACCATGAGGAATCATAACGAACTGGAGAAAAGTTAAAGTCTGATGTTCTTATGGGAGTGTTGCTTTCTAAAGCGGACCTTAATCCTCAGTGGAACCATTCCACCCAGGGTCAGTGATGGCATGCACACAGTGAAACTGGGATATTGCATAAGCATAGCTAATATATATATATATATATATATTTATTCTTAATGACACTGTACAATTCTGTCATATAAACAGTGTAATTGAATTTACTCTTATCATTAAAGATAAGAAAATTATTCCACTTTGATGTTGTACCTTGAAGAACCTCCCTATTCCCAAGTCTGCCAATGACGACTCACTGTACAAAGCATTTGTACACAAACAAGACTTTTAAAAAAGATTCATTTGCTTTTTATTTATGTGTATTTCTGTTTGAGTTTATGTGTACCACATGTGTGCAGGTAGGTACCTGAGGAGACCAGAGGGCATAGGAATCCCTGGAGCTGGAACTAGGCAGTTGTGAGCTGATGTGGGTGCTGGGAACTAAGCTCAGGTCTTCGAAGAGAAACAAGCATTCTTAAATCCTGAGCCATTCTTGTTTGTAAGCTTGAAATAGCTTTGGAGACAGATTTCACCACACTGAATTTCTGAAATCTTTCCCTCCCCTCCCCTCCTTCCTGTTCTCTCTCTCTCTTTCTCTCTCTCTCTCTCTCTCTCTCTCTCTCTCTATCTTTCTTTCCTTCCCTCTCCCTCCCTCCCTCCCTCTCTCTCTTTCTCCCCAGGCTGTCTTTGAACTGGTAGCAATCTTCCTGCCCTGACGTCCTGAATCCTGAGGTTACAGGCAAGGTATCAACTCCTTGCTAAGACACCCATGTTCTAAACAGGACAGGGGCAAGTTCTCCCCACTGAGGGCGGACAGTATAATACACAGGAGAAAGGCTCTATGGGTCTTTCTCTGAACTTTTTCTTATGTCGCTGTTTCTTCAACATGAACTTTCCCTGACCTCTGTATGAGATTAAAAAATCTTGATTTTTATGTTACTCATTTATTTTTGAACCGGGGCGACTTCAAACTTGCTATGTAACCAAGAATGAATTCCTGATCCACCTGCCTTTGCCTCCCCGGTGCTGGGACTACAGGCGTGTGCTGGCCTCCACACCTGGTTTATGTGATGCTGGGGATCAAATCAGGGCTTCCTGTGCATTAGGCCAGCACTCCTTTAACGGAGCCACATCTCCAGTCCCACTTGTGAAGTTTTAAACTTAACCTTGACACGACATAGGGAAGGCAGGAAATGCTGGCATAGTGACAACTTTATAAAAAATCATTTGCCACTCATCACCTAAGAGGAAGCTGCCACAACAGGAAGGGAGAGAGACACCGGGCCCTGCCCTGGGACTGTGAGCATGCTCAGCTCACCTACACAGCTGTGGGTGGAACCTCCCTGCAACCCCAGGTATGAGGTATCTGACTAACAAGATGTAATGGGATAGCCAAGGTGTGGCCCTGAGTGGCTGCTGCACTTGTTTTGATGGAGGTGCTAATAGGATTAGAACTCTAAGCCAGTCATCTTGCTGTTGTTTTATTTGTCATTCAGGATGTAATTATAGTATTTCCCTTTTAAAGGCTCTTAATCTGTTTGGCCAAAGGGACAATCCAGAGCAGGTGGTAAAAGTCAAGAGCTACCCGACCCCATTTCCTGGATTTCAATTCTAGCAGCTCCTCCTGGGAGACCAGCAACTTTTTAAGAAATATTTCAAATCTATTGGTTTTGGCCAGCAGCTCCAGACTTAGACGATGACTTTTCCCTAGCCTAGTTATTATTCATTAGCAGGCAATGATGCTAATCATAAAGCTCTTAGGTATCCTTCTAGAATCTTCTTTACAGAGACAAGATGTATATCAGACTCACATGTAATCATCCTACATATATGGACATGTAATTCTTGATTTACTCTGCAGTACTTCCCAAACATTTTTTCATACTGTAGAAATCTTTCCTCTTCTTTAAATTTTTTAAAATTTATTTTATGTGTATGAGTATATTGCCTGCATGTAGGTGAGTGCACCTATGTTATGTGATGCCCACGGAGGTTAGAAGAGGGCAGTGGATTCCCCTGGAAATGGAGTTAGGGACAGTTGTTAGCTGCCATGTGGGAGCTGGAGATCAAACCCAGGTCCTCTGCAAGAGCAGCCAGTGCTTCTAACCACAGAGCCATCTCTCCAGCTCTCTTCTCTGTAAAGCAACAATATAGTCCATGTGTGTCACAGCCAGGAATTTAAGCTAGTACCCTGCTGATGGGCACACTCTGCTTTTTAATGGTATCTGTCAATGTAGCCACAGCAAGTATCGCAGGATGTTTATTGGAGTTCATGTCCATAAGTCTCTAGGTAAAATATATGCACAGGCTGAGGAGATGGCTCAGCTGGTAAAGTCCTTGCTGCATACGAGCACTGGGAGGCAAAGGGCAGATCCCTGTGGCTCACTGGCCAGTGGCCACGGCTTCAGGCCAATGGCAGAGCCTCTCATAAAAATATAAGGTGGATGGCATCTGAGGAAGGACACTTGAGGTTGGTTCTTGGCTTCCACACAAATACGAATATTCCCCACCCTCCACGGGAACTCACACATTCAAAAGGTATGTGTAACCAAATGATCTTTCATTAATTAAAGAAAGAAAAGCAAAAGTTAGGAAGAGCTTCTGGATAAGATGAAGATAAAGATGGGTAATATTTTAAGAATCATTCTAATAAGTCTTGCATATTGTCAGTGTGTGTGCGCGCGTGTGTGTGTGTGCACGCGCACATGTACCCCCAACCCTGTTCATGAGTGTAAACATGTGGAGGTCAAAGGGTGACATCAGCTAACTTCCTCAATCACTCTCCACAGTATTATTATTGAGACAAGAAAGATCTCAACATGTAGTCCTTGGCCAGCCTGGAACTTGCTATGTAGACCAGGATAGCCTCAACCTCGCATAGATCTGTGTGCCTCTGCCTCCCCTGTGCTTGGGTTAAAGTTGGGTGTTACCACATCTAGGTCCACGTCCACCTTATGTTTTGAGACAGGATCTCTAGTGGACCTGGACTCCGTCAGTTTGACTGGCTGGCAGGGAGCCCCCAGAAGCCACCTGTCTCTACCTGCCCAGAGCTGGGGTCACAGACACATGCCCCACATCTGGCTTTTACATGGACACTGGGGATCTGAACTCTCGTCTTCATGCCTGTGTAGTAAGTGCTTTACCCGCTGACCCATCTCTCCAACTCTCCATAAGACCATTTTTAAAGAGCCTGAAGTACCCACTGTCTAATCCTTGGCTCCAGTGATGACAGTAAGATAAAACTTGACACTTAAAGAATGGTAGCCCCTAGCATTATGTTCTAGCTGGACACAAATATTTCCTATGACTTGGGGCAAATCCATTCTTGGAACCTCAGCTTTCCCATCTGTAATCTACGGGAACATCTCTGGGCTGTGGTTTACTCTGATTTGACTGCCACTTGCAACATCTGGAAAGACAGTTCTGGAGTGGACACTGGCTAAGTCCCCAGGCTTTGGTCCTGTGAACTTGAATTCTACTGGGAAGGGGTCCAGACTTTACCAGACTGGCCCTGCTGTGCGCTGAGGGGTGAGTAACATTTTAAAGGGGGGCAGTTTTCATGTTTTCCATCTTGGCTTGGTCATCTGGCCCCAGACACTTTCTCATCTGGTTCTGAGCCTTTGAACCAGTGTTCCCGTTAATCAGCGTTGTCCGTGGTGAGGCGTGATCAGTCTCAGGCATGACACCATGACGCTTGTGCTGCACCTCCAGACGGAGTGATTGTCCGTCCTCCAGTTGGATTTCCCCCGATGATTTCTGAAGTGTCTGCCTTGGCACTCACCCCTAATCCAGCACACACAGACTGGTCACTGACATTCTTGTAGTTGTCTTAGAAACCTCTGACATAATTAATGTTTTAAAATCCTTGGAATGGCTACTCACTGCTTTAAGATCTCTGTAAATGAGCACCTCTGTATTTTCAGTTCTGTCCAATGATATGTGAAATGCAAATGTCCAGTATGAGATGGTTATGACTACTCATGACAGAAAGTGTGTGGGTTCCAAAGAGCCAAGTCAGAGAAGGCTGAAGGTCTAAACAGCTTTCAAATATGTCAGTAAGACTGAAGAGAATCATAGAACACAGCTTTTCTTCAAACCATAAGGGAAACTCTCAGTTTCTAGAATATTCCATTTTAAAGATGTATTTTGTGTCTGTGTGTGTGCCTCATGTGTGCAGGTACCCAAGGCGGCCAGAAGAGGGCATCAGACCTCCTGGAGCTGGAGTTGCAGGCCCTTGTGAGTAATCTGGTTGTTGGGAAATAAGCCCCACTCTGCTTAAGCACTGAGCCATCTTTCCAGCCCTAGACTATTCCATTTTAAACCCTAAGATTTACATTAAGCCCTCTCCTCTTAAGCCCAGATTTGGAGCTCACTTTTCAGTCATTATGAGACTTAGCAAATCTAAGGATGTGATCCCGGGAAAGCTTCTCCATGTGTTGGTTCTTCTCAGAAAGCCCAGATTAGCAAGAAAATGAAGCCAGAAGAAAGCGAAAGTTCACCCGGTAGTGGAAGCTGATTTTTCTGCAGGAATTACATCTTGATCCAAGTTCGATTTAGATTTCTCTGAAGAGGAATGAAAACAGCGGGTGGGACTGGGCTGGTTGGTGCTAGTCTGGCTTGCACAGAGCCCTGGGTTCCCTGTCTGGCACCATGTAATCCCAGCACTTGGTGAGTGGAGGCAGGAGGAAACAGAAGCTTAAGGTCGTTCCACACTACACTGTGGGTTTGAGGCCAACCTGAGTAGTAGAGACCCTGTTTCAATAAGACAGACAAACAAAAAACCAAATAAACACAAAACAAAAGACAGAGGGTGAAGTAAAGGGTCAAGATAACGCCACGAGAGCTAAGAAGTTACTAAAGAGCTTAATGAGTTTTGGGAGGCCCCAGAATTGAGTTCCTGAATGAATTCCTTCAGACAGTAGGCTGTGTCTGACTCACAACCCGGCCATCAAGGCAGCTGAGTCATCCACCATCAGCTGATTCACTTGCTCTTAGCTCAGTTGTATAGGAACTGGGGCCGGCTGGATATTTCTGTCTCTCTGATTGCAAGCATTAAGCGTTTGACTATAGGAGACAGTGATGTCCTTTCTTAGAAAAACCACACACATTGCTCATGCACAGATGTCTGCCTGAGTGAAAACATGCATAATTGTTCTCCGTTTCTGATGATGAAGATCTTGCTCTCAACACCTTACTTACCAACACTTAAGGCTTCCTTACTCACCACAGAGCTCAGCAGAACTCAAGGATCCAGAGTAGAATCGGGGAGGCTGAAGTCCAGCTCCACAGAGCCCCACTGGAGAGCCAGGAGCATCTGGAGATGCCTGCTGTGGTCTCACGTTTACAGTCCCGAAGCCAGTCAAGGCCTCACATACACTGAGTGGAAATCTTGAGATATTTCATAATGAGGGAAACGCTGAGAGAAGCCAGGCATTTTCTGTGGAAGTACTAGGGAAGCGAAGGCACTGTGCGGAGTAGCCAGTCCCCTGCTCAGTGTGCTTGATGTGGACTGTTTTCAGAGTGATGAACTGTGGAAGGGAGCTGGGGCATGGCTCAGTGATTAAGAGTGCTTGCTGCTCTTGCAAAGGACTGGGACTCAGTTCCCAGCACTCACAACAGTGCTTACAGCTGCCTGTAACTCCATCTCCAGAGGATCTGATGCCCTCTTCTGGACTCCACGGGCACCTGACTCATGTGCACATACCCACACACAGTCACACACACACATAATTTAAAATAAAATAAATCTTAAAAACAATGGTGGATGCAGGAATACTTGCGTGTCAACTGACAGTGCTCAGTGTCTGGGATGGAGATGTCACCTGAACCTTTCTGTGCCCCCACTTGCTTCATCATTTGTCAAATGAAAGTGTTGGGTTAGACTAGTATTTCTCAAACTTGCTTGAGGACAAACCTCTCCTAGGCTACTTGTTAAAAAATAAAAATACACCTCACTTCACCCTGGAGAGCTGTGAGAAAGTCCAGCAGGAAACCTAATCATGGTCAGGTATTTGGGGGGCAGTTCGAACTAAATCATAATGTATATGGAAACTGCCTTGAGTACATACAACCAGATATCCTCAAGGATGAATGTTTCCTCCCCCAGTCTGCATTAACACCACCCCTGAGAAAGGGCTGGGTCACCCTAGAGTTTAAACAGGGGTTGGAGAGATGACTCAGCAGTTGAGAGTATCTCTTGTTCCTCTTACAGAGGACCTGAGTTTGGTTCCCGGCACCCACACTGGACAGCTCACAACCACCTGCAATCCCAGCTCCAAGGCACACCTTGAAGACACATGGCAGACATTTACACAGACACATACACATAAATTAAAATAAATCGCCCAAGTGACTGTTTTATTTTTCTTTCTGACCTAAAAACAGGATGTTAAGCCAGGGAGACTGAGACACCAAGAATGTTCACAAGCAGGACAAGCTCTACCACCAAGCAAAGACTTCACCTGCTCAGAAAACTGCCCTGAACTGGTCTCACATGAAGCAGGCGCTCCTGTATCCATTCAGGGATGGCAGAAGAGGGCATCTCGCACACGAGGACATGCCTGAGAGTCTCCAGGAGTCAGGCTCTAACTCATGCTCCCTTTGTAGAGCAGTGGTTCTGAGAATCTCCCTTGAGCAATGTAAGTCTCCTCTCACCATCCCGTCTGCTGGAAAGAACAGGAGGAAGCCTGCTCAGAGACAAGGAAATCAGAAGCCCTTGTCTCCTGAATTTGGCATTTATTGAGGAAATGCATTTATTTACGTGTTCACCAATATTTCTCGAGTCTCCCCTTGCGGTGAACATTGTCATTCTGAAGACTCAGCAGTAGAATGAATTGTTTCAACAGGCTTCTCAAGGTATGGAGCTTGTTGTCTAGAAGGGGACATAGCTGATGAAGTACGTGAACAGGCAAATAAGACCGTTCCAGGTGGAAACAGGGCCTGGCGTGCACGTGCCGCAGCGTGACTGCACGTGGAAGTCAGAGGACAGCTTCCGGGAGCTGGCTCTCTCCTACCATGTGGGTTCCAAGGCTCAAATTCAGGCCATTGTGCTTGGTGACAAGCGCCTTTCCTCTCCGAGCCATCTCGCCAGCCTCAGATAAATGGTCTTATGTGATTTGGGGTAGAGAAGCTTCTCTGCCTACCGTCCCTGCTAAGGAGATTTAAGAAGGGAATTAGAGCATCATTGTCCCCACCCTCAAGTGATTCTAATAGGTGGTAGAATAATGAAGATACTCAGAAATGATGAGACCAGGGCCCATGTTTCCCCAGGGTTTGGAGGCACTTGTTTTCTGGTGAACTTAACCTTTGGAAAGCTACTCCCTACGAGGAGGGTCTGATTTTGCCTCACAGCACCTTAGATGTGGGTTTCTAAGTCCTTTAGTGCTCACTGGAGCTGGGGGTTGAGTGATGAAGCAGCTTGGGGTTCTCTAGCCAGAAGGCTGTGGAATCAGCTCATTTTCAGAACACTAAAGTGCGGTGGTGAAGTGACCAGCTCTGCGGACCTTTATCGGCGGGAGGCAGCCACCAGCCAAGGGCAGCAGCATCAGCACCCGCCTCCCCTCTGTCACTAACAGCAGTTATTTTTGCCCATAGATCTCTGCAGTCACTGTTCCATCAGAATCCCTAGCAGCCTACTTCCTGTCCATGGGAATCCCTAGCAATGCCTACTTTCTGATACCACAAAAATGAATGTCTTTGAAACTGTTGACTCGCTCTGTTCTGTCCTGGTCCTCACAAGCAAACCAATGAGTGGTATGCTCAAATAGGATGCCATTTCCACAGCAGTTTATATGTATCACACATGACTTTTCAGCTAAGTTACCCATTTCTAGGTGCTTGGTCAAAATTTTTCATTGATACTTGGAAGGTAAGATTTTATACCTGAGACATAGAAACCTTTACCTCTTCTGTGTTTGGTTTTCTCTATCACAGTACTTTTCATTGTTTTTACATTTATTTGTTTGTTTATTTGAGGGTATTAGGGCAGACCACAGCACATATATGGTGATCAGAAGACAATGTTCAGGAGTCTGTTGTCTCCTTCCTCCTTGTGGTTTCGGAGGATTGAATTCAGATCGCCAGCCTTGACAGCAAGTGCCTTTACCCACGGAGCTGTCCCACAGTGCATTGAGATGATGGCTGCTTCTTCTTCTTCTTCTTCTTCTTCTTCTGCTTCTGCTTCTGCTTCTGCTTCTGCTTCTGCTTCTGCTTCTGCTTCTTCTCTCTCTCCCTCTCCCTCCCGCCCGCACCTCCCCCCCCTCTCGTAAGGTCCTGCCTCTCCCTCCCAAGTGCTGGGATTAGAGGCATGGGCCACCATATCCAGTTTATATGGATATGATCAAAGCGGGCGTTGGTGAATGCTAGGCAAGTACTCTACCAATTGAGCGATCTAAACCGCCAATCTACCTCTTTTCTTTCCTGCTGATACGCCAGTCTGAACATCTTCCTGAGGTTCAATTATACATGTAAAAGAACCACCGCCACCTGCTGTGTTACACAAGATACTACAGTCAGCCCAGAACTAGCAATCCTATTGACAAGCCACTGATTTTGTAGACATTGGAATTTTCTACTAGACAGAAAGTCCTGGTGGCCATGAGAGTTAAATAGACTAGAATGCAGGCTAATCAAAATCCTGAAACAAAATCACTGGGGTTTCTTGGTGGCTGACAGAGGGTACAGAACCCCATTTATTTTCACTTTTAATTATGTGCCTGTGTGCATACGTGTGTGCAGATGGATTCGTAGAGGTGGAAGCCAGAAGCTGATGCTGGGAAGTTTCTCCTCCATAGCTTGTCCCCCTTACTTTTTGAGACAGGGTCTCCCACCAAGCCTGCATCTCGCCATTTCCACTGGACACACCATCATTAGGTCCAGCTTTTACATTGTGCTCTGTTTTCTTTTCTGTTGCTAGAACAGACACTACGACCAAAAACAGCCTAAGGGGGAAAAGGTTTGTCCTGAGCTCACTTCCACGTCACAGCCCATCGCTGAGGAAAGTCAGGGCAGGAACTCCCGAGGAGCACTGCGGGATCACCCTCAGGCCCATGCTTAAGCTTTCTTATACAGCCCAAGACCACCTTGCAGGAAGTGGCGCAGCCCACACCAGGCTAGGCATTTCTGCATAAATAAGAATCAAGACAATCTCTTAGAGATACCCACAGGCCAGGCTGATCTGGGTGAAACTCAGTTGAGACTCCCTTCTCAGGGGACTCTAGGCTGTGCCAAGTTGACAGTTGAAGCTAACTAGGATGGATGGGCTTTTGGGGATTCAAACTCAGGTCCTCATGTGAGCAAGTTTTTTAACCAGAGCACCATTCTTTATGTTTAGGAAGAAAAGCATGAACTGAAATGCTAATCATTGAAATTGAGTTACATGAGAATGCTCTATAACCTGTCCAAATTGTCAGCAGTGGCATATAAAAATAATGAGGATGATATGTTGGCCTCTAAGACCTTAGTCATGCAAAGTTTCACTACTTCTTCAAAGTACAAAGAGTTCACCCACAAGTTTCCGTTCAGCAGGAGATGAACACTCCCTGAATCTCTTTACATCTTTCTAGGGCCCTCGATGACCATACTACTGCAGTGACTAACTTCCTGCCTGTTGTTGAATAGAACCAATTAGTTGAGAAAGCCAGTGTTAAAGGGGTGTCCAATTTGAATCTAGAAAGATCTTGCCCCAGAACTGTACTGTTGTGGCAGGAAATGAATCTGTCCCATCAGGCTCATCTCTACAACAGTGCTGATGATGGTGTGCTCTTCATAAGGGGTCATAAGGGTTAAATGTTCAGCTTAGAGGGTTTGAGGAGGTCAGAGTACCTCCTTGGAGTACCTTGAAGGAGTTGGTTATCTCCTTAAACCTTGTGGGCTTTGGCGTGGTATCAGGTAGCCAGGCTCACTGACTAAATCATCTGCCAGTTCAATTTTATCTTATTTTCTTGTTCTAGATGTACACCTAACTTGTTGCCTTGTGTCTGGTTTCTTTTTTCTTCTTCTTCTTTAAAGGAAAAGACTCCATAAGGAATGTAATGAGGGAAGAAAAGTTGAGAGGGAACTTTTAAGGAAGTTTTTTGTACCATTAGTTATATTTTCCAGTAAGTTAACAAACAGCCACATTGTCAAGGTAAGGAGTGATTCATGAATCCTTTCTCTTCTAAGTTTACGTACATATGTGTTAGTGTTTGCTTGTTGTATTAGTATGTGTGTTAACACATGTGTGCTCCTGTATGTGAGTTAGTGTATGTGTTGGTATGTATGTTAGTATTTGTATGTATTAATTTGTGTTAGCACATGTGTGTTTGTGTGTTACTATGTTTGTGTTAGTGTGCTGGTACAGGTGTGTTCTCTGTGTTAGTGTGTGAGTGTTAGTATGTGTGTATATATACTAGTCTGTCCGTTGTAGAGGGAGTGAGATCAGGATCCACAACCTTTTCTGTACCAGCCTCTGGAGCTTCCCTTGCTTTGGAAACTCAACATGGAGCCCTGAAATGTCTACGCTTTACCACTAGGGGGCAGCAGCTGATAATGGATCAGCTTTGCTTACAGGGAGCCAGGCACAGGCTGGTGTTCAGTGCTGTTTCTTCCTGCGGGAGGGATTGCCTTGTGGTGTGTGGTTTGATGCACTGCACTTGCTGAACCAGAACGGCCAAGTCCAGCTGTGTGTAGCTCAAATCATCTAGGTTAATGCCTTTGTCATCTGTGCACGTTAGTTTGACCTGCTGTTTCTGGGGCCAACTGTATTTTATCCAATTCAATCTAAATATTAAAATCCATTTAAAACACCATCTTGTTGAAAATTCAGATAGCCATTAGAACTTGGTCTGGTGTTGTCAGCATAGTGGCTAGATAAGTGTCTGTGATTTATGAGGTTCCCTCACCAAATACACTCAGAGTTAATCTCTGGTGCTTACTTAAGAGACTGCAGCATCGGGATAAGGAACTTTGTCTGGGTCTGTGAGTAGACTGCACATACTTCTCAGGTTGCTGACCTGCATTTTGCTGTGCAAATGGTGATGGTGGCAGGCTCCACATACGTGTTTTCAGAGGACAGACGTCTTTCTCGGGCATCTGTCTATCTACCCTTGCCGTGTACAGACTATTCACCGGGGGTGAATCGTGGGAGGAGGGGCAGGAAGTGGAAGTAGGGAGGTGTGTGAGGCTACCGGATGAGTAGGCTATAGATAACTGTAAGTTCCTTGAAGCAGATTATTGCCTTATTCATCATTACATCATCTATTCTAGGGTTTCTAAAATTGCGCGCTCTGATCATTCCAGATCCATCAGAGCTTTGCTAAAAACAGATTCCCGGGCCTTGCTCCAAAACCAGGAGTCAGAATATCTGAAAGTTTCCCAGGAATCCATGAACTAGACACTTGTGAATTGTTGCCTTGTGCCTAGCAAAGCGCTTAGCATATGCTAGGTATGCAGTGAGCGATAGCATCAGCAGATGATTCAGTCTCTAAAGCCAGCCCTTTAAAACCCGAAATATTTATTTGATGAAGCAAGCTATCATTAAAAAAGAAAAGGGCCCCTTTTTTTCAGTAGATAAAATATTTTATTTGATAGCCAAGAAGACAATAAAACTTTAAACAGTTTACTTGGTGTCCAGTAAATAAATAGAAGCCAAGAATAATGTTGGTTTTTTTTTAAAGACTCAGACACCTTGGCATTAAGGCAAATCATTCCAGGTCCTCAACACTTGGAATAGCTCTGCCTGCCCCACCCATTTCCCACAGACCTTGGTATCTCTGATTCTGCTGCAAGTTCATGGTGAAGAAGCCTCTTTCTATACAGGGATGTAGTGTGGAGCGTGGATTCCTCCTGGAGTCTCTGCGTGGCAGGAATTTGGTTTGTCAGAAGTAGGGCAAAGCCCAGTCACCCAAAACAGTAATGCTTCCCTTAAAGACCCGTGCTTTCTTCTGCTGCTGGAGTCAGGCAAGGCTGTCTCTGATCCACACAGGCCAAACCAAACCAGGGAGGCACCACCTAGTTTCTCTGTGTGAAGGGGGAAGCTCCAGTTGGAGTAATTACTGCCGGAGGAGTGGGGTTTGTGTCACTGTTTATTATTGCATTTATTTGTCCCTGCATGTGTGCAAGGTATGGAAGTTGGAGGACAACTTGGAGGAGTTGGTTCTCTCTTCCTACCATGTAGTTCCTGGGGAGCAAACTCAGGTTATCAGGCTTGGCAGCAAGTACCTTAACTCTGAGCAATCTTGCCGGCCCCAGGGAATGTTTTCACGGTATACTGTATCCAGGAAGTGACCTGTTTGCCTGTAAGAAGTGAAAGAGTTTGCACAACAATCTGGATAATCTGACCTCATCACAGCTGTCCAGACTTATCGCCATCTTGCAGACGACGAAGCCAGTTTCTCCCTTGGCTGGAGAGCTGAGCCCCAGCATCAGTTCCATTTTCTCCTCTCCACCTGAGACAGGTAAGCTCAGCTGTCGGCAAGGGGAGCTCTAGAATCACCTGGCATGTCTGTGATGGATGTTTTCCATATTCAGCTGATGGAGGTGGGAAAACCTGCCCACTCTGTGCAGCATCATTCCATGGGCTGGGGTCCTGAGCTGCCTCTAAAGGAGGAGGTGAGCCCAGCTCAGCATTCATCTCTCTCTGCTTTCTGATTGTGGATGCAATGTGACCAGCTACCTGTGATCCCACTGCCACGTGTTCTCCACCGTGATGGACTGCACCCTCAAACGGTGAGCCCAAACAAGCCCTTCCTTAAGTTTCTTTGTCAAGCATTTTGTAGTGATGGGAAATAATGGAGATACTGTTGTAAGCTTAGAATAGAAAATGGGATCCCAAGGCTAAAACAGACAGGAAGCAGTTTATATTACCAGTACCATGACCCCGAGAGAGATATTTTTCTAAAACAGGTCCCTGAACGAGGAAAAATTGAGCTTTTTATACTTTTTTGCTCTGTTCTCTTATAGATAACCATATATACATTTTAATGGGTATTTCTAAAAACACTGTAAGAGGATACAAAATGACTGGAATGTTAGGGGAGTCCTTGAGGGCTTGAACCGGAGACAGAAGTGCAGGCATATGCAAACATTGCTCAGACCATATGCTGTCACAATGCCACCATAGAGAGAACTGTGCTCATGACAGTCATTGAATCATTCTCCTGTGCTTTGCCCACCCTGTCTTATTCAATCATAAGAACTCTGAGAAGTAGGTACAGTTGTTAGCACCAGTTGGAAATGGGTAGGCAGACAGGTGAGATTGCTTGGCTAAGGCCACCCAGCTGGTATGTTATATAACTGAGAGTCAAGTCAAAGGATGTCTGGTTTTCAAAGCCTGGCAGGGGCTATTCCACATCCACTGGGATTACTTTGTTCCCCCATTGAGCTTTTTGACTCCTCACATTGGTTATTATCTGAACCACATACATGCTTCAAACAGCCTGATCATAGATGTTAGAGCAAGAAGGAATTCAAGCACCCTATAGACCATCTCCTCATTCAGTTGAGAAAACTCTCAAATCATACATTGGAGCTGTGAGAGGTCGTATGGAATCTGGTCCTGCCCATAGGGCCGAATCTTGCCAATTCTTGGAGACTGTTCCTCGACTTTCTGAGTCAGTAAGTCAGGGGCAAGTGTTCAGAATTCACATGTCTTAAAAACAGCTCCATAACAGTGAGCCGAGGAAGGACTCATTCCTGTCCTGTCACTCTGGTTGATCTGCGGCCTCCTTGCTGTCTCCTCTCTCAGACTTTACTCTGCTAAGTTCTTCTTTTATGCTTCAGTGTCTGGTGTCCTGTAAATTTCCTGTGAATTGAACTGAAGGAAGTTTTAGAAATAAAATATTTGACTCTAAGGTCATGATTATGTCAATGTAGTGTAAGAAGACAGAACCGATCCTCTAGCGAGAAGAGGAACAGATCGCTCTGAAATGCGCTGGTCCCATTTGCTTTCCTTTCCTGGGGATCCCAGTGGGTCAAAGATTCCAGACAGCAGAGTCCCTTTTTTGCCTTTCTGAGCTGGGTAGACAGGCTTAGCAGATCCCCTGATGCTTGGGACATGTCTTATGAGCACACTTGCCTTGGAGTGGCAGAGCCTTATATGGAAGTGTAGTGTACTTTTTGCTTTACTGAGGGATCTTTAAATAGCAAGGAACAGCATCTCAAAGCTTTCCAAAGAGCTACTTAAAGTTATTTTTCTCCATGACAACAGCCTGCCAATAAGGATAGAATTTAAAGAGCTAGGACCCCAAGAAGGGAAAGGAAACTCCCCCGCTAAGTTGAATGAGAGAAGATAAAACCAAGCCAGTGTGTAAATTCCATACGTTGACTCACAACTGTAGAAGAGATGAGGCAGACAATCAGACTTCATTCTTTAGTGAACTGTATGCAGAGCGCAGAGACTATTTCAAGGTTTCACCTGATAGTGGGTGGGTGCTCACAGGGATGAGCCACAATTGCTGGGGCTGACACAAGAGGTTCATTTTCTTGCTTGCTACCTCTAGTATCTTGAAGCAATCAGTTTTGTTTGGCTGCTTAAAAGTCAGCTTCTAAATAATCTGTGTGGTCTTTTCTTTGCATCTGACCTTACCCTTTAGCTCACGAAGGCTCCCTTCTGGGTACAGCTATCTGGACAATTTCATCTTCCACCAGCTGTGATTATTCACATGCTTTCTACAATCCAAGAGGTTGTTTTTGCCCTTACATTGGGGAGGAGGCTCTGAGATGAGCCTTCTACTCCCAGCTGTCCCTTGGGAGGCTCGTTAACTTGCCCTGATCAATTCCCCACCCCGTACCCTGGGCACGCCTCTGTCCAGCTGAGTGGCATCAGATCTAGAACAGATCCATCTCCACACAGAACAGACTTAGTTTTCTGTCTGGTACACAGATATCTTCTGTAGTGTTCTCTGGGCGCTCAAGAGGACTTTAACTTCTGGTCCTTGGGTACTCCATCAGTGAGAGCAGTATGTTTCGCCTATTACCATTTATTTGACAAAGGTCTTGAGTGGCCTTTGTCTATCAAGCATTGCGCCAGGCCCTGGAGCAGGGAATGAATCAATGGCCAGCTTTCACTTTTGGAGGTGAGAGTGGTTTTCCTCTGATCACTGGTTCTGGTTCTGCCCTTTGAAGCCTTATAAATTAGCCATGTCATTCCTTCAGAGACTGGTGGAAGTTAGATAGATACTCCACACCACTCACATCCCTTCTCTTGGATAGGCTGCAACTGGCTATTGACCCTTTCAAAGAAGACTGCTCAGAAGGCCACCCTTTCTGGTTATGGGTTGTGTGTGGGAGCTGCATTGCTGGATAAGGTTCCAGAGTCCAGAGGTGCGAGTTTGCATATGTATGCGTCCCTTGGGGAGAAGCAGTTCAAAATATTAACTTTAGCCTGGGGCGTTGTTTTTCTTCTCCTGCTCTTTAACCAGAAAATAAATGCCATTGTGGCTTTGAAAACTGAAATAGTAGCTTTTAAACAACTTGCAAATAATAGAGTTCAAGATTTCAAGAGGAAAATGGGCTCTGTAAAACTTCTGTGATCAGAACCCCCACATTGTCCTTTTAGTTGGTAAATTGAGAATAAATGGTAACAAGAAAGTGTGTTTTTCTGTATCTCACTGAGAACCAATGTCCCCATGACCAGAAATTATGTTAACGTT
This sequence comes from Eospalax fontanierii, assembly GCA_035773235.1. NCBI lineage: Eukaryota > Metazoa > Chordata > Mammalia > Rodentia > Spalacidae > Eospalax > Eospalax fontanierii. The sequence continues at coordinate 6,836,853 of CM069540.1, forward strand.
AAAAAATAAAATTAATCCAGCCTTCTTCACTGTGACAACTTAAAGAGGCAGTGATTACAGTCCTTAAACTTCTGCCTCCGCGCAGTACAGCATGTCTGAGGGAGGGCACACGTCTGTCACAGCCCGCACTGTCAATGCCACCATGACAAGCGCCTGGCTGATGCTCCTGACGTTAGCTAGCCCCTCTGTATTGGGACTTGGCTTCTTCTAGAGCTGACTAGCGTCAGGATGCTCCAGATTGCCCGTGCCCTTCAGTTTGGAGTCTGGAAGGACTGACTTATTCTGCTGGCTGGTGATGCCGTGGCCCAACTTCTTACCTCGTTCTGCTCTTCAGAGGTGCTCTCTGCCCTTTCATGCCTTAGGAGTCAGATCCCCAGGGATGTGCCTCCTGGCTGGCTGACTGGACTTCATCTGAACCTGGCCAATGAGTGGGAGGCCCTTTAGAGGATGGGGGTCGGAAGAGGAAGGGCCAGCGTGTTCCAGCCTTCTGCTTCTGTCTTGTATCCTGGAAGTAGCTGTATTCAGTTATTCTGGTTATGGGGGCTGCCAGCTTCACACTGCAGTTCTGGGCTCTGGGGGCTTCCATCTAATACCCTTTGGTCCTCCCTGGGGCTGACTGATAATGGCCAGTTACTGTTTCTTTTCTCCCAAGGTTTCCACGACAGTAACTTTATTTCACTGCCTGCCCTCGTCTCTTCCTATCATGAGAACTTCGTTCCAACCGTCTGGAACGAATTTTTTCTCAACACTTAAACCTCTGGCTGTGGGAACCTCTTCCCATAAGTCATGCAATGTCAGGCCGTGGACACTAGGAGCACTATCTACTGCCCTCAAGCTGGTGCATGCCTATTTCTAGGACCAGAGGGAAGGCAATCTCAACCTGGAAGCACATTAGCATCACTTGGAGAGTTTTGGAAAAGAGACTCAACCTAATTAAATGAGGCTTTCTTGGGATGATGCCGCAGTTTCTAATTTCAAAACAATCTAAAAAGAAAGGCAAGACGAACATAATTATTCAAGTGAGGTACTGAGTATGTGGAGTCTGTTTTATCATTTTCTCTGCTTTTTTGTGTTCAAAACTTTTCATTGCAAAAAGAACCAGACACATAAGGTTCTTGATTAAGAACCAGTGATTCGAAGTAGAAGCCTAACTTTGTTTTGTTAATCTCCTTGTTCTCAGTCAGGTCTCTGAAGGTTTAAGCATTCAGAATGAGGCAAAAACCACTGTGTTCTCTCCAGTATCATCTAGACACTGGAGACCCAGGAACCCTAGTCCTTAGGACACCTGCATAAAAGGAGGTTGAACTGACTCAGTCCTCTCTCAACAATTCCTATTGATGTGATCACAGTGTGTGACCATTAGTCAAATTCTGGGTTGGAAAATCCACCTCCTGACATTCTAATGTAACTCCCAATTCTGTTTCTTCTTTGGAGGAAGTTACCTGGAATTTCTATTAGAAAAGGATCTAGGATTCCATGCAATAAACCCAGGTTTCTAGTCCTCATTCTCCTGCGTGGTCTTGGACAATTCCTCCCCACCCTTTGTTTTCTTCAAATTTATAGCACAGTGGTGGTTAGAAGCACAGTCTCTGCAGCTAAACAATAGTCATTTCTTAGCCGCATGACTTAGGGAAAATCGTTACACTTTGGTATGCTATAATTAGTTACCTGTACCATGAAAATATTAGTAGCCACATCACTGAGCTGCATCAGGATTACATGAGCATTCACAGCAGGGGAGCCTCAGGTCTGGGCTTAGTAGTTCCACAGAAGTGCGAGCTCATACTGTTATTGTGATTACTACTTGATTCATCTTTCCAACTTTGGAGAGCCAGGTGGAAGGAGACATAGAAGAGTTTCAGATTTAGGATTTTTTCTTCGCAGTTGTAATATAATTTGGGAAGCAGATATTGTTATAGAAATGGATGGTTATAAGATCTGGAAGGCAGGGAGTGTGATTCCTCCACAAAATCCAATGTGACTCTTTTTTTAATGAAACCACATTTTAATTTATTGTGTACATGTATGCACAGATGTCACAGTGTGTATGGAGGTCAGAGGATAACTTGGAGTCAATTCTCTCTTTCTACCATGTGGGGCCCTGGAATTGAACTCAAGTCATTGGGCTTGGTGGCAAGCACCTTTACCTGCTGAGCCAACTTGCCAACCCTCATGTGGCTGATTCTCTAGTCAATGGTCATTTTGTACATCTGGACTTTGTCCACAGTCGGGGTAGAAGAGCTGGTAGGATTGGAAAATCTCCTTTTGTTGGTCTGGCCTGGAACTGACGTGAACAGCCCATGTTACTGGTTTTCATATGTGGGGAGTGACAGTGAAGGGAATACAGGCTCATCTTCGAGGATGCTACTAAATCAAACAGGACCAGAATGAAGGCCGACATTGCCTTGGCTCACGTCTGCCCCCTCTCTGCCAAGCTGAGGACACACGGCTTCACTTAGCCAACCTGACCTCATGTCCTGTCAATTAAAAACGATGCAAATGTGTTTTGAATTTTCTAGACAAGGGTGTATTACCTCACAATGCTGACTGTTAAAATTCCTGACAAAATCCCATCTCCAAAAAGTTATGATGGAGAGTGGAGGGGTGGAGGGAGAGAGAGAGAATATGAGAATATCTGGGACTTTTAATGAGTTAGTACAAAAGTACAGACCGTAATACATAATTGTATGTTGAAGAACAGTTGTGTTAAGTCTCCCTGGGAAGAGGTTAGCCCCTTTTCTTTAACCGTCAGCTGCCCTGCCTTGTCCTGTTCTACTCTCTCCTATTCTAGTCCGTATGTCTAGCACCCAAATTTATTTTGGCCATTTGAGACAAGGTCTCCCTGTAGCCCCAGATGGCCTGGAATTTGCTGCATAGATCAGGTTGGTCTTGATCTCACAACCTGCCTGCCTCTGCCTCTTGAGTACACCACCATGCCTGGCTGTAGCCTTTAAGAAACTGTTTTTAAATTGTGTGTGTGTGTGTGAGAGAGAGAGAGAGAGAGAGAGAGAGAGAGAGAGAGAGAGAGACAGAGACAGAGAGATAGAGAGAGGGAGAGAGAGAGAGAAAGAGAGAGAGAGAGACATTGTGTGTGCTCATGTGCATGCATGTGCGTATAGGCTTGAAGTCAACCTCAGATGTCATTCCTCAGGAGCTGCCTACCTTAGTTTTTGAGACTGGGTCTCTCGCTGAGATCTGGGGCCCACTAAAATTAGGTTAGGCTGGCTGAGGGGCGCCAGGAAACCTGCTGTCTCCTCCTCTGCATCAGGATGACAGGCAGCTGTCACCATGCCTGGCTTTTTATGTGGATGCTGGGGACTGAACCTAGGTCCTCATGCTTGCAAGGTATTTACGACCTTACTGTTGTCTCAGCCCTGTAAACATTTCTTTTAAAATGTACAATTTAGGCTTTCCCGGAGCCAGATGCTAAATAACATCAGCTGTTTTAGTCTGCGATACTGGCCACTCACACTGTGACATTTTCTGTTTATTTTTCTAGCTGACGTTGAAATGCATGCTGTAAGAAGTGCAGCATCTATTTAAAGCTGTGGGCATTTCATTCAGTCTGTTGCAGTGCAGACTGGGTGGGGGACACTGGAGCTGGTTCGGGTCTCTTCTGCCACCTTGGATGCAGGCGATCACTCTCTCTTGTGAGTTGTCATTTCCCACCCCCTGCCCTCACCCGTGTCCTGAGCTCTGTGATATGCCTGCTTGATCACTGGGTGGGCCAGTGGCAGGCAGGTGGGGCTGAAACTGGGAAGTTACGTCTCAGTCCCTGCTTTAGGTTAGGATTAGGTAGAAAACCAGTACTAGATGAAGTAAGGCCTTCTTCAGAAGTCACTCCCACTCTAACACGTTATTTCAGAAGTTTGACACCCACACCAGCTTCCACTCTGCCATTAGGCAATAACACTTTACCACGTCTGCTTTATCACATGTCCATTGTCTCCATGGCTGTTAATCTGAATTATTTAAATTGCAGCCGTGGTATACTTCTCAACAAATATCTCAGCTTGCATTCCTCATGGAATACTTGTTGTCAGTGGATTTTCCTTTTGATTTAAAAATCGTATATAACAGAGCTGGTGAAATGGCTCAGTCAGAAAAGTGCTTACAGGGCATGAGAACCTGAGTTCAATGCCCAGAACCCACGTAGAACAGACACAATGGCATGCGGCTGTGACCCCAGTGCTGGGGAGGCAGAGACGGGCAGCTGCCTGAGGCTCATTAGCGCACCAGCCTAGATCATGTGACCTGCTCCAGGCCAGTGAGAGACACTGTCTCAAAAGCAAAGAAAGATGCATAGCGCCCGAGGCGTGGTTCCCAGTGCTTTGGTCTCTCCCTGCACACGTATACACCATACACATACAAATTACGTACAACAAAATACACATCCTTTAAGTGTACACTTGCAGAGGTTTGCCCATTGCATACATGCAGGAAGGGAGAGAGAGCCCATTTCTCATGAAGAAGAGGAAACTCAAAACTGAGAACCCAGAGTGGGGGAGCGAGGGCCCAGCCTTCAGTTTCCCAAAACCAGGTAGGCACAAGAAAGCTTCCACACCCAGGGCCCAGCTAACAGAAATCTGCGTGAACGCACTCGCGCGCATCTCAGTGTACTCTATTTGCCTGAACAAGTTCCATTTGGTCCCTTTTACTTGAAACAAGAGTCTGACTGACAAAGGCTGTCTGCTTTAATTTTAAGTGATAGAGTTTGTGTCTACTGCAGGTGTCAAGCAAAGAAAAGTTAAGAAATCTCTCCAGTCTAAGAAACCGTAGCTCTAGAAGACAAATCATTGACCTTATCTGGGTCCTAGTTGTGGCTCCATTGTCAGTATAGAATAAACTATTTTGTGGGACTCGAGAGATGGCGCAGGGTTAAGAGAACTGGCAGCTCTTGTAGAGGACCTGGGTTCAGTTTTCAGCACCCACATGATGGATAACTACTGTCCTGTTATCCATAACTCTAGTTCCAGGGCATCCAATGCCCTCTTCTGGCCTCCATGGGCATCGTACAACATGCATGAACTTACATACAGGCAAAACAGTCATAAAATAAATAAAAAATTAAAAGGAAATTATTTTGCATATATATTAACAACTTTATTCAGTGCAGAATCTTTAACTTAAAACAAAAATACAAGAAATGATGATAATTCACAAGAAAATATAGTTACTGAGGGGCCAGAGAAATAGCTTGGTGGTTAAGAGCACTTGCTGCATAATCATGAGGACCAGAGTTCAGATCCCAGCACCCCTGTAGCAAGCTCAGTGTCCCGCCCATGCCTGTAACTCCAACTCTGGGAGATAGGGTGATTGAAGAGGCTTGCTGGCTTCCAACCTAGCTGAGAAAACATGAACTCCACATTCTTGGAAAGACCCTGCCTAAAAGGAAAAGGAGAAGCATGACAGAGAGGAGACCTGACGTCCTCTATTGGCCTCCATGGACATGCAGGCAATAAGTACCCTACCACCGCACTCACATACAAAGACGCATACACATGCGCACATATGCAAATAAAACCTTGGAACTGGAGAGATGGCTCGGTGGTTAGTGCTGCGTACTGTTTCTGCACAGGACCCAGGTTGAGTTCGGTCCCCAGCACTGGTGCTCGCAACGACCTGTAACTCAGCTCCAGAGGTTCTGACCTTTTCTGGCTTCGGCAGGCACTGTACTTAACATGTACACACATGTGTACATGCAATTAAAATAAAGCCTTTAAAAATCTTAAGAGTACTTATTGATAGCAGAAGCAGGACTTTCACCCAATTCCCATCTTTCCAACTTTGAATGTTGGCCAATGTTTGCTGCCTTAGTTAAATAATGGCAGTGTGTGCCTTTCACTGTTGGAGATGGAAGACATTCCCAAATACCCAAATGCATCAATTTGGAAAATGTTGAGTCCATGTGTATGAAGAGAGGAAGGCTCTCAATCATTTGTGGGGGAGTAAAGGAAGTCTTTCATTACCCAAGAGAAATGTCAACTCTTTGGAATTTGCTTTTTGCATATGATGCTATTTATCAGTTGTGTTATTTTGGTTTTACATGCTCAGATTTGATCTTTTATTCTCTTTGTCTGAGTGAAAATTCTATCAAAGTCAGAGTCAATCATCAATCATGCTTACTTCTGGGGGGAGGGAGAGCTGTAAATAGAATGGGGCTGTGGAGTCTGGAGAGTGGGTGCCCAAGTTCTGTTTCTTGTTCTAGCTGAGGTTAGAAGGGTGTTTACTTTATGAAGTTGGGCATTTATTTTGTCGAGTTGCTATTTTTGTGTTTTATATTTTTTAATAAAAGTTTGGAAGCCAAGCCCATAAAGATGCTAAGTTTTGACAAAACTGTGGGGTCACTGAGTTATCAGTTTTGTTAAACCTACTCTATATTACTCTGAATCTCCAGAGTACCTCATGATACAGTTTTGAATTTGATTATTTTTCTTATTTTCTATGACTAGATCCACTCGTTGTCAAAAGTGAACAGGAATGAAGGATGCATTTGGACAATTTATACTGTTTTTCTAGTTTTGATAATTCAAATGTAACCAAATGAATAATGAAGTTAGTTACCTGCCTACATCATCTAATTACTAGGCCCAGTTCCTCATTTTGTTGGGCTATCAAGGTTCTTAACACAGAAAGAGGTGCAGGGTGGTGGCCATACTGAATCCCATTTAAGCACTTGCTAGGTGCCCTGCACTGTGCAAAGACCTCTATGATATCACAATCACTTAACAACGCTGCTAACCAGGTGTTATTATTGTCCATCAATTACAGATCACAACACTGAACTTGGTGAGTGTGATATTCTTAAGTCACCCAGTTAACCTGGGGCAGCAGGGCTGGTTTCCTAAGTAAAACCTGTGTTGGGGTGGAATTGGGCCTGTGGTTTAAGAGGCATGCTGTTTACTATTCTTTTCTGCTGATTGATGTGACTCTAAATGAAGCCAGGAGAAGAAAAAAATGAAACAAACCAAACAAAGCAAAACACCCCAAATAAACAAATGCACAGAAAACCCTAGTGACAGATAACCAGGCAACATGGTGCACGTGTATATGTGTGTGTGTGTGTGTGTGTGTATGTGTGTGTGTATGTAAGCACAAACACTGAGAGGCCAGTCTGGGAAGAAGAATGTGCAAATGTGTGATCTGTGCCTAAATTAACAATTCTTCAGATATTGTTCTTGGGCAAAGAAATTAATAAGGGATAATTCTTCCTTAGGAACATGTGGGCTCTCCCTGACACAAAGTTCCCTTTTCTGTACTTGTCCCATGTGGCTCAGGCAAGTTGGTCTTTTCCAAAACTGTTTGTTGCAGAAGGTGATCTCAGTACAATCGACAGATTTGCTGGGGTGTCTCCCTGCTGGGACAGTGTCTCATGGCCCAGAGTGGACACTCAGAGACCTTCCATCCTTACCCAGATGAGCCATGGTTCATGAACACCCCAAACATCTGCATTGTGTGTCAGGGTTAGGTCACATCTTGCTGTTCCTGATTTGGCTGGCTGGTGATGCTCCTTCCTTGTGGTGATCGTGCCGTTCTTCTCTGTCTCCTGTCACCCTTGCCCTTGGTTTGCCTCTGCCTCCGCCCGGGCTCAACTCCTTCAGGTCACCCGATTTCAGCTGCTCCTTATTAGCTGGTCTAACTTGGCCTAGAGGGTCCTCATGGCTCGGTAGGGAGTGGAAGTTTGCTTGGCTCTTGCGCTTCTCTGGGATGACTTGTCAGGTGGAGGACCAGGGTTGGGGTGAGCGGCTGGTGAAAAAGTGGGAGGTGGGGCTCCAGCTTCACATGCTGCCCCCACCTACCACTGGAGAACTTGGAGGCTCCCATGCTTCTGGAGTTTTAAGTCTTTTAGCTTAGTTATTACTTCTTAATGAGAAAACTGAATCCTAGGAAAAACAGTTCTGCTTGCCATCCAGGGCCTTGGCCAGGCTTCAGTGGGAGTTACTCACATTCCCCCTCTTGCCCCACCCAGCTCGACAATGGTCACCATTGTTCCCTGAAGGACTTCACCTGTGCCTGGGGTGAACTTGCACAGACAGCTCCCCTGTACCCAGCTGAGGTTCAGCCACAGAGCTGGCCACAGTCCCCAGCCGCCCACATGCCACACCGAAGGACCAGCTGACTGAGGTAAGCCAATGTGTCATTGTGTTTCTTCATTCTGGATTAAGGATGAGCATTAAATCATAAGAGAATAATACCTGTGCTTAGCCCTAAGGTTTGTTTATATGAGCTGAGAAACAAGCTTCTTAAGTCGGCAGGATCCGGCCATTGTTATTTCTGTTTTGCCCATGCAGAAATTCACCTTCACAGAAGTTGTGACTGGTCCAAGGTTTATCTCAGCGCTTAGTCCACATCTTCCTATGCCAAGAACAGCTTCTGTCCTGAGTCAAGTTACCTTGAAGTTGCTTTAACAAGCTTAGGGTGGTACCTGGGTAGCACTGACTGGACTCAGTGAGTTATTAAAAAAGAAAAGAAGAAAGAGGACATGAAGTTGAGAGGGATGGGCCTGGCGGGAGTTAGGAGCAGAGTGTGTGGAGGAGATATCATCAGAATCATTGTATGCATGTATGAAGTTCTCCAAGAATTAATGAAACATCTTTTTAAAAGAAAGCTCAGGATGAAGGTGGAAACAATTCTATTAGATAGCCTTCAAGGGGCAGCCAAAATGTCAGTCTCCTGCTGCAGACAGGTGTGCTCGGGGCCATCTCTGTATCAAGAATCAAACTGATAGGAGGGAGAAGAAAGCAAGGACTATTCTAGAAATCAATTACCCTTAGATGATGACCTCGTTTTTTTGCATTTATTTTTTGGTTTATGTGTGAGTGTGTATGTGTGTGTGTGCATGCATGTGTGATCAGAGGTCAACTTGTAGGAGTCCCCTCCTTCCTTCCACCACGAGGGTTCTGGGCATTGAACTCAGGTTGGCAGACTTGGTGGCAGCACCTCTACCTGCAGAGCCATCCTGCCAGCCCAGTAGTTACTTTTTGACTTATGAACAACAGAAAGTTATTCAGCATCTTTGATTGATTAGCAGGATAGTATATACTTAAAACCTTGAAGCTTATGCATCTCACTCTTTCACAAAGTAACTAGAAAAGTTGCTACAAGGAAATAAGTGTTAACACATAGGACATAGAACTATAAAAGTTTTTATTTATTTATTTATTTAGTCTTTTTAAGACTATAGCCAGACTGACCTGGAACTTGTTATGTACAGAGATCCACCTGCCTCTGCCTCCCAAGTTCTGGAATTAAAGGCATGTGCCATGATGCCCAGCTAAAAGTATTTGTTTTGTGATTTTTCAAGAACAGTGTAAACTGCCAAATAATCTATATGTTTAACATTGGGAAGGGTCAAGTAACAAAAATTCGCAATGCCACTATATCCTGACACCTTGTTGAAGTAAAGTGCATGTTGAAGGCTGCAGAGTGTGGTTATTAAGAGCAGGAACTCCAGATCCTGATTTCTTGGGTTCCCAGCCTGATTGGGTCACTTATTACCCATGGAACATTGGTAAAGTTTCTTAAAATCTTAGGGCCTCGGTTCATCATGGAGATAATGATACAGTATTACACTCATCCTATCAGGAGCACATTAGGTCCTTATGTGTTTTAGCTATTGTCTGGTAAGCAGCTACCAAAGAGAAAGTCAATAGATTAGGAGCTTGCCACTAAGCCTCAGAACCTGAGTTCAATACCTGGGGCCAACAGAACCAGCTGGAGCAGGTTGTCCTCCAAGAGCAATGATTTTTAGGACGAAATGTTTCAAAGGCTGTTTGTGCAGTATAGAAATGCATTTTCCTTCTAAACATTCTTTTAGAGCTGGGAATGTGGTTCAGTTGGGGAACTGATACACATGACCGCTATTCTGTGGTGCTGGGGGCAGAGACAGGGGTCTGGCTGGTCTGGCTGGTGGGAGCTCTGAGCTCTGCTTTGAGAAAACAGGCAATGTCAGGCATTCTGGCAGCCTAGGGGAGACTTCTCAGTGGAGATGGAGAGGGCCTCGAAGACTCCTTCTTGCTGCCTATGGCAGAGACTTGAATACTGTACTAGTTACTTTCTCACTATTATGACAAAATGCCTGACGAAAACAATGCAAGGAAAGCAGGAAAGGTGTATTTTGATTCTCAGTTAGAGAGTGCGTGGCAGGGAGTGCGTGGCAGGGAGTGCATGGCAGGGAGTGTGTGGCAGGAATGTGAGGCAGGAATATGAGGCAGGAATATGAGGCAGCTGGTCACACTGCATCCACAATCAGGAAGCAGAGACATGAAGCTGGTGTTCACCTCGCTTTCTCCTGGATTTATTCCAGGACCACAGTCCATGGAATGATGATGCTCGTATTGTGGGTCTTCACACCTCAGTTAACTCAGTCTTGAAACTGCCTCTGAGACACCCCATAGGTTTGTCTTCTAGTTGATTCTAGATTCTGTCAGACTGACCATCTATATTAACCATCACAGATAAAGGGGGAGTGTCAGGAGACTTGAAAGACTGGCAAGATTAGGATGAGGACTTTAGTGTGATGTGAACCGTTCACTTATACACTTAACTAGTGATGCCTGGAAGCACATCTGTAGGCTTTAAGGAGGGAGGTGATACAGATGTGGTGTGCCATCCTGTGGAACATCACCAGAGCCTGGGGCAGGCAGCCTTGGACTGGGGAAGGGAATCTGCCAGGAGGATTTTGTAATAGTGCGGGAAGAAGGTCACGAAGCCCTGGTTAACTAATAAGAAAGATTATCTAATGGGCCCCTGTGGACCAAATCAGCCAAGGCAATGATTCAGATGCAGCACGTAGGAGCTCCAGTGGTGCAATCGGTCAGCACTCAGCACTCAGCACTCAGCACCCAGACAGATACAGCTCTCTATCTGTCTCCAAATATGTCGGTGTCCTTAAAAGAGAAACCCATTTTCTTTTCTAGTGATAAAGACAATGTATATTCAGGGGAGAAATCTGGAAACTTTAGGAATTTGCAAAGATGTAAATCCAGGAGAAGAAGCTGAGATACATGTTGACGTACATATGTGCCTGACATGGAAGACACTAAGATATGAAATATTACATATTATGTGCAAATACTGATATGGAAATCTCATATAACATAGTTCACTTAAACTAAGTACATAGGGTAATGTAAAATATAATGTATAAAACAGACAGTAATATATGCATTACTGAGTGCTTACCATACCAAGTGCTCTTAGAAACACAAAATAATGTGTGTGCATGTGTGTGTGCATGTGTGTGTATGCATGTGTGTGTATGCATGTGCGTGTGTGTCTGTGCGGACGCGTGCATGTTAGCTTCTTAGGACTTTACAGCAACCCTGTGGGATAGGTTTGTGTATACTTTGCAATTTTTTGCATCAGTGAGTCCAAGTACAGAAAAATCAGTGATTTTCCCAACATGCCTCAGTTTGTGTTAGGGCTGGGATTTGAACCAGCATAGTCCACCTCCATAGCCTGTGTTTTAAAACCTCTACTGCACAATTTTTAATTCTATGCCTAAACTTCTGCCCTTTGATTTGCTGCCTTTACACACACAGTGACTCTTAATGCTCGAATGTACTCTTTCCCAACTGAACTTTCTGCATGATGAAAGTATCAGACCAGTACCATCCAGGGACGCACCCAGTGGCCACCTGGAGCTGCTTCTGAGAGCGAGGGATGGCCCTGCGGACTCCAGTCCACCTGCTGACTTCTAATTCATGCAACGAATGCCAGTCCGTGGCTGCTCTTTGTGTAGCACAGAGCTGCATGAGAGGACGACACGAGCGCTCCCTTTGTCTTAGTTTGTCATGGTGACGAGAGATCCCTTTGTCTTCATCTCTGACATGGTGACGAGCACTCCCTTTGTCTTCGTCTGTCATGGTCATGCTGATCCTAGGCAACACATCATCCCAACTTGTGACTTCGGTTTCTCTCTCCAGCATCCGCTTCACTGCATTTCATTCCGGTTTCTTTTCCTTTTCATCCACTTCACCTCCCTGTCAGGCTGGAGATCAAACCCAGAGCCTTGTGCATGCAAGGCAGGGGCTCTACCACTGAGTGACACCCTCTGCCTGCGCCCACTCTGTCCTCACGGTCATCTTTATGGGGTCTGTGGAAACGTGCCTATAGTTCTATTTCCTGACTTACCTGCTCTAAATGACGCAGCATGACATTGCCAGTGCATGCGGGAGGAGGAGTCAGGTTGTGTGTCCTTCTGTACGTTCCTCTCCTCCTCCTTAGTTCTCTTGGTTGCCTGTGTTATCAGCTAGAATATTTCAGATTGCAAGTGTATGCCGGGTTGACTTGATTTGAGTCGTCACAATGGAATAAGATCAAGATGAGAGAAGTGTCAGACAGCCACATTCAGAGCTCTGAGAACACAGAACTCTAGCTAGATTAGCACCGCTGTACTCAGCCTGCGAGTGTCATCTTCCACACTGTGTGGTGACATCAGCTGTGGCTGCAGGAGGGGAAGCATGGCCAGGTTAAATATGCATTGCTCCCCAAAGATCAAGGTTCGGGAAGCTTGGCTCCCCATGTGCAGCCACCGAGGTGAGAGGAGCTCCAAGGTGTGGGCCTAGTGGAAACAGTTCAGTCACAGGAGCTCCACCTCATGGGTGGATTAATGTTGCTGTAAGGGAATGAGTGCTTCAGCACTTACAGAACTAGATGAGTTTCTGCCAGGATTGGTTGTTATAAGTCAGCCAGAAACTTCCCCGAATCTCTCCACCATCGGTTGCTAGCCACCGCGGGCACTCACCAGCCTCTGCCTATTCTGTGACAGAGTACCTAGTGGGTCATGTTTGGAGAAAGAGGTTTACTTTGCTGACTGGCCTGGAGGCGGGGAACTCCAGGATCATGGCCCTGGCATCTCCTTGGCTTCCGGTGACAGGCTTGTTCTGCTTCAACTCACAGTGGGAAGGTGAAGAGCAAGTGGGTGTGTGCAGACGAGGCAAGCCATGAGGGGCCTTTCTAACATGGCTTTCATCGCTCATCCAGTCCCCCACAAAAGCTATGAATCTCTGTTTAGGACCTAACCACTCTCCAAGGCCCACCACGTCTTTTCTCCATCCCAGTGGCAGTCCAACTTTGATAGTAGGCACATCATTCTGCAGGTAGAGATGGGCTCCATTCCTGGGTGGGGCATGTCAACCAACTCCATAGCAAATCAGGCAAACAACTCTTCTCCATCAAAACTCTGAAAACAGGGTTTCACTGTGGTGCGTGAAATCACACAGTTTTTTTCCTTCCCGAGGACAGGCTTTGTTTTCACTGATCAGATCTTTTGTTTTTCTCTAAATTTGTATTGATATGTCTTTATGTATCTATGCAATGTGTGTGCACGTACCCATGGAGGCCAGAAGAGGGCATTGGATTCCCTGGGACTGGAATTACAAGGGGTTGTGAGCTGCCTGATGTGGGTGCTGGGAGCCTAACAGCAAGAACAGCAAGTGCTCTTAACTGCTGAGCCACCTCTCCAGCCCCCATGGAGCAGATCTTAGGGAGTGCGTGGAGGGAGGGATCTGAGTCCTCAGCTCACCCCTGTGTGTGATTTGGTGAGATGGGGCAGGGGCAGCTGCTCTCTGGTTGACCTTCAGTTGATCAGCCTGCTGTTCGGCTCCTCTGTGTGGTCCTGGGGTCTGAATCTGTCGATGCCCAGTGTGGAGATTCCTCAAGGTTTCTGTGGAAAGAACGCTTCCCCCTTCGCCTTCTGAGCAGGTTTGGAACACCGATTGCTCTGCTCCGCTTCCTCCATCCTCATTATCTTCTTCCTTCTGGAAAAGCATCAGAAGCTTTGTTGATGGTTCCTGTGCTCCCCCCATTAAGGCTTTTCATTCATTTTCTTTGCACGCTCTCCAGCAGAATCTTAAAAAGAAGTGTACATAAATCCATGTGCGCTGCTGTCCACAATCATGAACACACACACACACACACACACACAATTTGTGTGTTTGTGGTATGCATACTGTCTATCCACATGAACTAGGTTTTAGATAACACTGGGTCTTGTCAATTATATATATGTGGCCAATTATATTTAAGAGTTATAAACGTTATTCTGGGCGTGGTGCAGGTGTGACAGCACACACGAAGGTCAGAGGGCAGCTGTATGGAGTTAGTTCTCTCCGTCCGCCTTAATGTGGGTCAGAGATCTCATTCGGGTTGTTAGGTGCTTTCCTGGCTGAAAGCCAGCTCACTGGCCGCTGCCAATCATCTTTTTTGCTACTAATGTTAAATGAATGCCTTTCAAAAAAGTTTTGAGAGTTATTACTCAAAGTCCTTGTGGGAAGAGGAGTTTTCCAGGGTTTTTTTGGTATTATTTGTAAATAACATTAGCTGGGTTTTTGTGATTTCTTTGTTGATGTACTTGAACAAAGTGGTTTCATCTTCAGGAACATTATACTCTATCACACAGAAATCTGGTTAAATAACATTTTAAAACAGGAAAATTATGCACTAAAATGGCCCAATTCTAACTTCTGGAGGTTAGTGTCTTGTTTTGTGTTTTTAATCCTGAACAATTTGAACCTATGCACTCTAATCAAACTCTTATCATTAATTTCTAACCCTGAGTTTGATTGCTAAGGGCTGGAAGGAGAACGGGAAAATGACCTGTGAGAGAAACGGCTGCCTTATGTCGACTAAGACCTAACTAATGAACACCTACCTGCGATGCTAGTCCTGTGCACACATTCACAGGACACAGCTTCAGAGCACATAGGTCTGTTGAGGAGCGCACACATGTGGAGGCAGGGCTTCTGCCTCCCTAGAAGAGGGTTGGATGGAGAGCAACACTCTCCTGGAGAAAGGGTGACTCACAGGACGGTGCTGAAATGGCATCTGGTTCCCATCTCCGTTATTGCTCCTTCTGGAGCCCATTCAGGAGCACTTCCTTCCAGCTGGAGCGTTTAATGGCATAATGTGAAGGCAAGATCCACAGAAGTGGGTTTAGAGGAGGGCCTTGAAGGAGAAAATGCAGATCTCAGAGGAAACTATGGAAATTTACACCCAGATGGGAGGCCACAGAGGATGAGCACATATCCCACGGAACACGCACCAACTAAGATATTTGGGGGAATGTAGAGAAGTGTGATCTTTAATCGGGGCCACAAATGTTTGAGCTGAATGAAAGGCAAGTGGTTTTGGCTTGAGGAAAATCAGCACCTCAGTGGGGTTCTGTCTCCAGCCTGGGAAGAGCCAGTGTAGTTACTATTTACATGAACACAGCTTTGCTGTGCTTGTGGTTTTGTCATGACTTATGGGTCCCGCATATGAGCTCCATTCACAACAGTGGTTCTCATTTTCTGTTTCAAAGCTCTAAAGGGTCTGGTGAACCTCACCTGATGTTCCCAAAGACCACACACACATACTGTGCATGCTGACTTGAACTTGTAATCCCAGCCCTGTGGAGGCACAGGCAGGCAGATCTCTGGGGATTTCTGGCCAGCTTGCCTAGCCTACTGGACAAGTTTCAAGCCTGTGAGAGACCATGTCTCAGAAACACAAGGTGGATGGTCCCTGCGGATTAACACCTGAGGCTGTTCTTTGGCCCCTGTACACATGCATGTGTATACACTTGCATACCCCTCCACATAGGCAGCCCATTCATACACACAAAAGAATTCAAGTCATTATCTTCAGACCTTTTTGCTTTCTGAAGGCCTCCCTATGCATCTAAATTCAGACCCAACTATTTCTTGTACCCAGAGAAACTCAGCTAATCAAGTCTGTGTAACTAACAGAGTCTTCCGGAGAAAGTACTCCCAAAGAATGATAAAAATCACTCTTCAAGACAAATCTGCCTTTCTAAGGCAGAAGATGGGCTTCTTGGATGGGTACTCAAATCAGCTCCCATGGGACACTGCATGGGCCTCGAGTTAGGGGAGTGGGAAGAATTGGATGGGCCTTTCGATTTTCCAGGAGATGGAGAAGCACCTCTTCAGCAAGAGCAGCTATTTTAGAGCTGGATTCCAGAGTAAGATCTTGTGGGAAGAAAGACTTCCCTCTGCATGCCGTGATGAGGAAGCTCTCTCCTGCCTCCTCAGCAGGACCGCAGTGCGATGTCCTGTCCTGACTCGCACAGCAATGCATCCACAGCCTTCCTACACCCTGCCAGCCACAGCGAGGCCTTGGAAGTAACTACTCAAAGAGGATTGCCTCAAAGGAAAGCCACATCTGTCCTGATAGAATTAACAGCCTGATAGGAATTTTCTAGAAGCGAAGAATTGTGGAATTGTAATTCTAGGCTTAAATATGCTTCGTAAGTACCAAATCGGATTAATGAAAAAAAAAAAATCCATGCAATGGAAGAACACAAAAGAGGGAAAAAAAACTTACAAAAATTAAATTAGAGTTTAATCCCTGCAAGAAATATTTAATTTCCTTCCTTTAACCCTTTCAACAATAAGCAAACCATCAGTGTGTATAAAGGTGGATTTTACATTAAGTTGGAATGTTTTAAACTGTTATCAGTGTTGTTCTATTGGCAGGCAGGAAGCTGTGGAGCTCCCACTAGACCACCCTCTTTGTCTTGGAAGAGGCAGGGCAAAGTCTTATAAGAAGCCCCGGCTAGCCTCAAACTCACAGTCCTTCCCCAGCTCCCCTACCGGGATGCTAACCACACACAAAAACCCCTTCTTACCACTCAAGATTCCAGACACACACACGTAGGTGTTATTACTTCCTCCTCCGTTTTCATTCAGTAATGCTCAGATTCCAGTGTTTGTGAGACTGTTTTGTACAGGCCTAGATTTCCACCATCATTGACATCGTCAAGTGGGATTTGAGTAGACGAGATGCCACCTGATACCAGGTAGGTGTAGTCACATACACACACTGCACACCTAGCACATACCCCACACAGCACACATACACATACACACACCACATCACACACTCCACACCTACCACATACCCCACACAACATACACACAACACACATACACACTATACACCTACCACATACTGCCCCCCCACCACATCACACACTCCACACACATACCACACATACACACTCTACACCTACCACATACCCCACATAGCACACACACACACACCACACATACACACTACACACCTACCACATAGCGCCCCCCCACACCACATCACACACTACACACACACATACACATTCCACACCTACCACATACCCCCCACAGTCACATTCCACATCACACACTACACTCACACACCACACATATGCACAGTACACACACAGTGACTCTTGTGGATTCAATTATGTTCACTTTTTAAAAAAGATTTATTATTGTGTGTGTGTGTGTGTGTGTGCATGTGCACACACCCCATATATGTATGGGGTGGCTTCAGAGGCCTGAGGCATCAGGTCCCCTGGAGTGGACTTAGAGAGGCTTGTGAGTCACCTAACATGGGTGTGGGACCCAAACTGCGGCTCCTTGGAAGAGCAGCCAGCGAACGCTCTTAAGCCATCTCTCCCCTTGTTTATTTCTGCACATTTCACACGCTCTCTCTCATTTCAAACAGATCAGGCGTTGTCTTTTCTGCTTAAGGCAGGAGAACATGAAGGCTTCTTCTGAAGGATGAGAGGGAGAGAGGCTGGTGCCGTGGCCTGGGGACTGAAGGCTGCCCCTTGGGGCCCTGGGAGTTCTGGGTGTCCTTAAGGAAACCCTCTGAGGGGAGAGCTGAGCGTGCTCCAGTGCTGGCGAGACCTAGCAGTGAGTCTTGATCTGCCTCATACATGTCCTCAAAGCACCAGAGCTGGGACCTAAGTGAGCCGTGTCTGCAGGCACCATTGCCCACTGTGGACAGATCGCAAAACACCAGACGAGTCTTCCCTGTCACTCTATACTCTGTAAGACCTAATGCACCCTAAGACCCAGGTTTTGGTGCATGGGGTATGTGTACGGTTCTAGCATTGATGGATTAAATTCCTGCCAGCTTGGTGGACTAGCTACTCAGAATCCCATCTAAGGAGATCAAACTATTTTTTTTTCTGTTTTTCTTGAACATATGAATTCACAGACTGAGACCTATACCTTTTTCAAATATCATGGACTGTCTTGCTGATGGGGAGAACTTGCTGGCAGCCACGAGGTACCCAGCTCTGTGGTTCTATGCTACAGTAAAGAGTGAGATCTACCTGTGTGTGATGACAAGCCACTGTCTCCCTTAAGAGTTAATCCTGTTGGGCCAGCCAATATCACCAGGCCAATGGACACCCCCTCCCCCTACAGGAAGGCAGATCCACCTTAAGCCATACTAAGGGAATGGGAGGGATGATGATCCCTTTAATGAGATGTGCTTCTCCTTCCCAGAATTCCCTCCCGCTAGTGCTGCTGGAAGGAGCCACCTCTCCTCTGTAGGTCTCAGTCCTGATTCAGAAAGGCATAACTCTTCCTTTTTCTTCTCTTCTGTCTCTTCCTGGTACTGGCCAGAGCCTAAGCATACTTTCTGTAATATTCTGGGCTTTCTCTCTCTCTCTCTGAGCACTCTGCCCCCTCCCCTAACACTTTGCCATACTTTTCCATTGTGTGGCTGATCTCCTTCAGGCCTAGCTCAAATGACCAGCACTCTGAATAAACGTCTCTCTGAAACTCATCCTCGTGGTCTGTGAATTTCACTCTGAATTTGAGATACAAGAACCAGAAAGCCACTGAATGACCTGGGGTGGCTTCAGTGGCCACAGAGCATCTTGTTAGGATCCCTAGCTCCCCAAGAAAGACTATTGTTCGCAAAGACATCCCAATATTCCCATATCTCCACCATGGGATGAATATGGACCACAGGGATGCGTGAAGAGAGGAAAGCGGGCTCCTGGCTACAGGATGTCTGGAGGATGCATGTGCACTTCTGGCTTTCTGATGCCATTTTGTGGGTGACTTTGTGTTTCCATGCATCTTTGTCAGTACTTTGTTTTTTTCAGAAAAAAAAAACAAAATGTGCATATTCAAAAACAAACTAACAAACACTCCAGAAAATCATTTTATTAGCTTCAAGATGAGTTCCTGCCTGGAAAGCTCTCAGATGCCAGAAACTGCCGCCTACTTCCCATCCCAGTCCTGCTGCTTAGGGCTCGACTTGAATGGCTAATTACTGGTCACCTCACCTTCTTGTCAAAGCCAAAAGATTATACTTAATGCACAACTTAAGCCGTCCCCTGGACCTCCGTTGCTCGGGCTGGCAATCACATTTTCTGTTCCCCTCCCCACTTTCCTTAAGTTTTAGTAATTGCCCTCCGGGCTCAAAAGAGCTTCCCACTAGGCCATTGAGATGTTGAAAAGCCCCCTGACATGGGGAAATGTTTATCTGAAGGAAAGAACTGGGCAAATCTGTGTGGCTTTGGTACATGACAGGATGCAGATTTCTTGTAAGCAATTTCTTAACTTTCAGCCTTAATAATAACTATAATCAACTCAGTACACTGGGAGTTGGGTAGAAGTGCTTTGAAGCAAAAACTTTAAAGATGGTAAATAAGTTATAATGTGATCTTTTCCACACTGTAAACATCATGCCTAGTGTTCCTTGGGGCTTTTCAAGATGCAAACACACATTCTCAGTCTATCTTTCGAGACTGGAAGAAGATCTCTCTACTTCACTAGTCTTGCTGGTCCTGGCGTTTCCAGAAAAACATACTCAGCTCTGGTTAAATCTTTAAAGTTTGCATCTGATGATCTCCTTCTGACAGAAGACTCAAACCGATGCACTTTAGGGCCATCTCAAAACCTTGACCCCTTCAGGATGTAGATGCAGAGATCAAATAGAGTCAAGCACATAGTCTCAGCTCTAATAGCCTCACACCCAGTCTCATTCCCTGGTCTCTAGCAGTGAAATCTTGGATAAGTGACTGGCTGATGCCTTGCCTGTAGGGTGAGGCTTGCAGTGGCTTATGTGCTGGCTCTATCCTTTTCTACTTCAGGTCCCTGTGCAGTGTTGTTCCCGTCTGCCTACCCAGCTCTTCTTGCACTCCATCATTGTAAATAGCATCTTACTCCTACACCCTTCTGACACCATCCCTCACATCATGACAGACAGAGCTGTCACATGGACTCCCACTCGAAGCACAGTCCTGACCCTTCCCAACACACCCGAGAATTGTAATTAAAAGGTTTTCTGGATAACCCATCTCTACACCTGGAATGTAAACTCCATGAGGGGAGAGTGCTGGCCCTCCTTCAGCCTTCACGCATGGCCTAACTCACAGCAGGTGCTCAGTCACAGTCACCAAGTGGAGTGAATGACTGATCTGCTTCGCTCCTGCAATTTGCAGTGCTCTGACAGAGCCTGTTTACAGAGGCAGTCATATTGACTCGTGTGTGTGTGCATGAGTGTGTGCATGAGTGTGTATGTGTGCATATACTTGTAGAAGCTACAGGACAGGACAGTATCAGGTGTTGTCCCTCAGGAAATAGTCTAGTTTTCTTTCTGTTACTTTGATAAAATACCAACCAAAAAGTAACTTGGGGAGGAAAGGGCTTCACTTCATCTTATACATTATAGTCTATCATGAAGGAAGCCAGGCAGAGACTCAAGCAGGAAACCCGAGGCAGAGATGATACAAAAACCATGGCAGAAAGCTGCTTACTGGCTTGCTCCCCTTATTTTACTTATTATTTTCATTTGATGTATATGAGTGTATTACCTGCATGTGTGTAAGCGCGCTGGTGTTGTGCAATACCATAGAGATCAGAAGAGGGCTTTGGATCTGGAGTTATGGATGGTCGTTAGCCAAGGTGTGGGTGCTGGGAACTGAACCCGGGTCCTCTGCAAGAGCAGTTAGTGCTCTTAACCACTGAGCCCTCTCTCCAGCCCCTTGAACTACATTTTTTATGTTCACCTGCTCAGGGATGGCACCACCCACAGAAGGCTGGGCCTCCGATATCAATTAGTAATAACGAAAATGCCTCATAGACTTGGCCACAGGCCAGCCCAATTGCTGCAGTTCTTTCCTTGAGGTTCCTTCTTCGTACATGACTCTAGGTCTATGTCAGGTGGACAGCCGAAGTTATGACAGGTGCCTTCCACTTTTGTTTTGTTTCGGGACAGGGTCTCTCATTAGCCTGGCACTTACCGTGCCTGCCTTTTATCGCGTGTGTTCTGGGGATCAAACACAGGTCCTCCTGCTCACGAGGCCAGTTCTTCATTTACTGAGCTACCTCACAGCCCCACGTTGGTTCTTTCTGACCTGGTCCCCCACTCTTCCATGCTAGCTCCACAGATGCATTCGTTTTCCTGTTCCCTTCGGCAAGCTCCAGATTGCTCATAACTTAGCCAGGATCATAACTTTACAGCTCAGGGATATGAAGAGACCTCATGGGCCTCCACGGCAGGGACACTGCTGTTGAAGGAGAGGCTGTCCCTATCACGGTGGATTGTCTATTTGGCCACATGTGCAGTGCCAGCCTCTCTGTCTTCTCTGTCTTGTCTGGAGCTCCCTCCTCAACACACATGGTCTTTCACCACTCCCCTGGATCCCTAACCTTTTCTTGAACTTTTGCCCAGCTGACTGGCTAACTTTACAGTGCCATAGTCTGGCTGAAATTTTTAAAAAGGAAAAAGGATAAAAACCTTATTGAATTGAATATATATTACCCATTTAGAAGTGAAATAACCTAAGAAATTTGCTCTGAACCTAAAAAAATGCAGAATTCATTTACCATAAATAGAGTCCCTATCTTGAAAAAGTTAAAATGGTTTTATATTTTTTCAGATCCAAAGTGAGTTTGATACTGTCTTCTGTGGTTGTGTTATTCCCCAGAATTCATGCTATAAAATGTTCAAATTAGTTCACAGTGTGTCTTGATGCTAAAAATTAGCAAAACTGATCAAAATTGTGGATTTGAAAAAAAATCCTCTAGTCTTGATCTTTGTCAGTCTATCAAGGATTTGAAAGAAGTGAAAGCCGATGGGGAAGACTGGACAGACTCACCTGCTTAGATGCATGGGCCGCACAAGGCATGACAGGCATTCGGCAAGCTCAGATGGAAGACATCTGGGAATGGCTAAATTTCCTGAAAGAATCAGTCTGTTAGAAATGATGAGATTCTACTGTTTAAATTGTACATATTCATCTGACACAGTAAGTGAGAACAGTCTTTATCTGCCCAAGAGCATACAGATATTGATATTCAATAGGTCGGACTTCTTTGTCATTCAGAGCCCAGATTTACCTGAGAAATTTCTGTTTTGTTTTGTTTTATTATTTTGAGACAGGGTCTAACTATGTAGCTCTGACTGGCCTTAAACTCAGAGACTGGCCTCCTTTGCCTCCTGAGTGCTGGCCTTAAAGGTGTGTGCAACCATGTCCAGCTCAAGAAAAATTTCTTTGTGTGCATGTGTGTGTGTATGTGTGTACACACCCGGATTGACACTGGGTATCTTCCTTGATCATGCTCTGCCTTAAATTTGGAGGAAGGCTCTCTTACTTGACTCCAGGGCCACTGAATGGACGAGTGTAGCTAGCCAGGTTCCTTTGGTATCTCCTGTCTCTGTCTTCAGAGCACTGGGATTATATGTGGGTCAGGAGATCTGAACTCCAGTCTTCACACTTTGATGGCAAGTTTACCTGCTGAACCACCTCCCCAGTCCCCACCTGAAAAATTGTTATTTGCCCCAGGTATATGGGCATATAAAATAGATATATAAACCAAACATTTAGTAACAGTAAATCATTAAAAATTATTTTAAACAATTCTTTGGTATATGAATAACTTAACCATTTATTAAGGACAAAGAAATTTGCATACTAATGAAATGAATGCACTTTTTAATTTTTACATAAAGAATGAAATCTTGTCTATTTACGCTGCAGTGTGCAGACCTTCCTCAATGATTTTCACGGCTGATTGATATTGATTTTATAATAATCATTAATGCTGAGAATACCACATTGCATAACTATTTAGTACAAAATGTCACAAGGATGTTTAGGGCCATTTTAGAAATTGTTGGACATTCTGTCCTAAACCCAAGCCAAAATTCATGTAATAATCTTTTTTTTAGGAAACTCAAGTCAGCAGCTCACACATGCACACACAATTTCAGAAAATATAAAAAAATACGGAGATTATATCTATCATCTCAGCACTGTGGCATGTATGATCGACATTTCATATATATTTACATTTCTCTGCTTCTATCAATATATATGTGAAGATTCAGAGAGAAATGCAGTCTGACTATATCTGTGTATATGAGATGATGGAAAATATTGCTCTGTAAACATGTATTTTAAGCTTTATAAAAATAATATCATAATATTAATAGTGATGGTGATGATGATGATGGTTAGCATTTGCTGGGGACTCTAGACTCATGCCCTGAAGGCACTGTCTCAGAGATGTGCTCTGAGATGCAGTTGCTCCTCCTATGGAGGACCTCAAACTTAACGACATTAAGTGACTATCTGAAGTTACAGAACTAGTCATTTAGTGGAGCCGGAACTTGATGTGATGTCTCATTCTAGAACCTTTCATCTTAACCATTACATTGTACCAAGTTCCTCTTGAGACATTAAATGTTCCTTTACCACAGAGTATATTATATGCACATATATAAATATATATATGTATAATACATGTACTGAAGATTGAACCTAGAACCCCATCTATACAAGGTACCACTGAGCTTCAGCCCAGCCCTCTTATATTTAAGTGTATACTATTTGAGAGTACTGATTAACCAATTATTATTCATAGGTAATAGTTCCAGTTCTGTCCCAGTATATGTAACACTGTGAGGAACATCCTTTTGGAAAATTTTCTGAGATCAGGTCTCCCTATGTGGCCTGGAGCTATGTAGACCAGCTTGGCATCAAATTTACCGAGATCTGCCTGCTACTGCCTCTGGAGTGCTGGAATTAAAGGGCTGAGCCACCGTACCTGGCAAGCATCCTTTAGATATCTTTTAAAACAAGATCATGTTTTAATTAATTAATTAATTATTGTGTACTGTCATCTGCAAATCGATTTATTTTTTAACTCAGACTGTCCGTGCAGGGTTAATTTTTAAAATATTTATTTATTTATTTAATGTCTTGGGATCTCATACTATACCCAAGGCTGGCCTCAAGCTTGCAGTAATCTTCCTGCCCCAGCCTCCTGTGTGTGAGGATTATGATATGGAACACTATGTCTAGTTTAAACTTTAAAAATTTTTTCTATTTATTTATTTATTATTTATTTATGTCTTTTTTTTGAGACAGGGTCTCCTGTAGCCCTAGCTGTCCTGGAACTTGTTATATAGACAGGCTGGCCTTGAACTCACAGAGCTCCACCTGCCTCTGCCTCTGAGTGCTGGGATTAAACGTGTGTCCCACCGTGTCCAGTCTTCTTTCTAAATTATTTTATTTTATGTGTATGCGTGTGTTGCCTGTGTGTATATAAGTACACCTGTGTAGTGCAATGCCCCCAGAGGTGAGAAGAAGGTGTTGGATCCCCTGGAACTGGAGCTAGGGATGGTTGTTAGCCGCCATGTTGGTGCTGGGATTGAACCCGGGTCCTCTTCAAGAGCAGTCCGTATTTTTAATAGCTGAGCCATCTCTCCAGCCCCAGATTAAAACTTTTAAATCATCAATGTATTTGTTATTCTTTTTACTTTATAGTTTGGGGCAAAGATCAAACAATCCACCTTTCCCACACAAATCTGAAGTGCTACCACTTAAATTCTGTTATAACAGATCAATTTCTTGAAAATAAGGACTTAAGCACTTTAAATGTTTTAAATTTATTTTTATTTATGCCTGCATGTATGTAAGAGCACATGTGTCATGCAGTGACCACAGAGGACAGAAGAGGGCATCAGATCCCCCAGGAACTGGAGTTACAAATAGTTCTTAGCTGCCATGTGGGTGCTGGGATCTAAATCTGGGTCTTCTGCAAGCACAACTAGCATTCGTAACCACTGAGACATCTCTCTAGCCCCTTAGCACTTTAAAAACATATATCTATTTATTGCATATGTGCACACACACTCACACACATGCACATGCCATAGTGCAGCTGCAGAAATCAGAATACTTTTGGTAGTCAGTTCTCTGCTTCACCATGTGGGTCTCAGGGGTCAAACTCAGGTTGTCAGGTAGTAGCAAGGGCCACTGCCTGCTGAGCCATCTTGCCAGCCTTAAGCCTTTCTTGATGATCTGTATTTTCTTATTTTTATCAATTCTATGATCAGGACATAAAAGACCTGTTTCACAATGATTACTAGTTAAAAAAATATTTCATTAATTTGTTGAGTATGTGTGTGTGTGTGTATGCATGTGCATATGTGGGTATGTGTGCATGTGCGTGTGCGTGAATATGTGTGTGACTTCAGGTCCACGCATGCCCTGGTGTGCATGTGGTGGTCAGAGGACAATGTTTTCAGGAGCTGATCTCTCCTTCCGTCTTGTTTTGTTGCTTGTTTCTGAGGCAGGAGCTCACATGGTCTCTGTGTCTTACTGCATGCTTCAGGTGAGCTGGCCTGCTGGCTTTCAGTAGCATCCCTTGTGTCTGGTTCCCATCTCACTGTAGGAAGGCTGGGAGTACAGATGTGCACGATTGCATATGGGTTCTGGGGATGGAACTCAGGTCAGCTGGCCCAGTGCTTAGTAATTTTAATAATTTAAACCACCTATGCTCATAGTATAACCACATATGATTTAATGTTGCACAGTCCTGATTACCTGTACTGAGTACAGCATTGCCAATACCAGCAGCACGGATATAAAAAACATTTCATGATTACTCTCTAAATTTCTGCATGCTTTGGAGTTCCAGCCTACAAGTCACTCTTGTAACATAGCCCAGAAAGAAAACATTATTTTATCTTGAATTTTTATTGTAAACATAAATTGAACGTGATGTTTGAATTACTTTATCTCTGTATGAGGCAGCACTCTCTTCAGCAGGACCTATTATTTGGTTATAAAGTAAAATTCTAGAAATAGGAACATGTTGAATCAGCCACCAAAGACTCCTTACATTCCCACAACTGCAGTATCAGTGACATAAGAATGGAAATTGCTTGTAAGTGCCCAAGCACCAACAATACGCCTTTCTGACTTTGTAGATGTACGAAATCCAGCTAGCAACGCGGGGCGCCATATCTCCAGTACCTGTTACTTAGCTGCAGGTGCCCTGATTATGCATACTCCTGTCTTCTGTCACACTTACAATTTTCATTTTTATATGTGTTTTTACTGCATTTAAGTGCATATGTATGTGCAGGTATACACATGCATGTAGACCCTAGAGACAGGGTCTCTCACTGGCATGGAACTCACCAACTAGGCTAGACTGAGAAGCCAGCCCCAAGGACCCACCTGTCTCTGTTTCTCCAGCACCGGGATTATAAACGGAAGCCAGAAATACCAGACTTTTCTTTCATAGGTCCAGGGAATTGAACTCAGGTCCTCAGGCTTGCACAGCAAACACTTACTGACTGAGCTAATTTCCCAATTTCACATTATCATTTTCCAAATTCCAGTGCACAAAGCTGAATCTGTGATCTCATGACATCATATTACAATGCTAAGGGGTTGCTTACCACAAGGGTTCAAGAAAAAGCTGTTGTTTTGGGATGCGTCAGCATAGCCTCCTGTCAATGCTGTGTCTATGGAATAAATTTCCTCCTCCAAACACTCCAAGAACTTTCTGTTGTGGGTGGAATTGTGTTTCCTTAGATTCAGATGCCAAGGTTCTAAGGGCTATTACCTGAGAATGTAACTTATTTGGAGATGGATCTTTATAGAAATAATGAGGTTAAAATGAAATTGTTAGAGTAGACCTGAACCTAGTAAAAAGCAGAAATGTGTGGTATCAAGAGACAAAGGAAGACCCTGCCTCTTTTCTGTAAGTTAAAGAGCAGCGGAGCCCAACAGTGTGGAGTGAGGCCTGGAATCCTTCTTTTCCCTTGAAGAGGGAGCATGGGCCTCTGTTTACCTTGACTTGAGTTTCTGTTGCTTAGTCATTCAACATATGGTATTGGTTATGGTAATCTTGATCTTTTTACTTTCTTTGTGTACTCAAAGTAGTCTACCTATATTTTTAAAAGACAGTTACCAACTTTATTAAGTGTTAGGCTTTTTTCATTGCTTCTGAACAGGAAACCCATGAATGAGGGAAATCATACAAAGAATATAGAGAACACAAAGCAGACGGTGGAAACTAGTCTTTACAGCTGGTTCTCTGCAACAGCACTCCCAGCTCAGGGGCCTTCCAAGAGCATACTACAGCGACTTAATTTTAGAGTCTTAGTTATACGACCCTCCATAGATTCGTTCTTGTTTCCAATCATTGACCTTGGAAGGTGAGATAACGTCATTTTGTGTAACCTATCTCCTTATAGATGTTAGTTTGGTGTACTTGTCACTGGGTAGTTCCAAGCAGCTAGATGCATGACGTTCATGCTGAGTTTAAGACTCTGATTCCTGTTAAAACCTGTATTTTCACATCGCTGTGACAAAATACTCAACAGATTCAGCTTAAAGGAAAAGGATTTATTTTGGCTCACGGTTTCAAGGTATCAGTCCACCATGACAAGAAATGTATGCTGGAACAGAACAGTTCATGTCATCCTGGGGCCAGAAAGCAAAGAGGCATTTTAGAGGCCAGGAGTCTTCTTCCTTCTCCTCCTCTATCCCATTGGAGTCCCAGTGCATGGGATGGTGGCAACCACATTCAGAGTACATGTTTTATCAATGAATTATCTTTAGGAAAACGTCACAGCCAAAGCCACATGTGTGCTACATCATCTTCTAGATGATTCTAAATTAACCCCAAACCCAAATACTGCTGTTATCTTGCCTTTACTTTGGGGTCAAGTAGGATTTAAGAGAATATGTAGCTTGGGAAGCAGAACAAGGAAACAGAGAAAGATGAGCAATTTAGGGCGATTAGGTGGAAAGCATGCTTCCCGTAATGGATCTTGAATCTGACTTTGAATTTGAGCAGTTTAGCGCCCTGGTTAGGATCTTGGATTTGGGGTAGTCAGACTGCCCAGCTTATAAGGCTGGTTCAACGACTGGTTCACTGTATGACATCAAACAAGTGTTAGTTTACTGGCTTTTCCATGTCCTCTTTCCAGCCCTGCCTCTCTGCTGTCTCCTCCTCAAGTAACTCTGTCCCTTACACAGAAATACATCTTGGCTATATCTTGATGAGAACGCAATGCAGCCCGATAGGAGCTCCACTCCCTACCCGCCCCACCTATAAGGTCTGATGGCTTCTCGGGAAGGGCAGGGCCTTGTTCTGGGGCCCACCCTGCTCCTTCCTCCATCTTAGCCATGAAGAGCTACAGGTTTATGACAATTTCCTTAACTTTTCACCACGGGCAAGGAGTCAATCAAATGGGACCAGAAGCTAGGGGTCTTTCTAGTAGGATTACCTAAGTCCAATGTATAGGCAAGATGTTAAATAATTGTGACTTTGCACTGATTCAGACTACCTTACTATGAGAGGAATTAAAGAAAACCATTCTACATTATAAAACCTCAAAATTCAGAGTTTACATCTTTGAAAACTAGGAGAGTTTCTAAGGGCTGAAGAGAGGGAACTGCACTATCCTTTCAAGTCCACCAAGCTGACAGAAAATCCCTGGCATTGAACCTCCTCAAGAGACGCCTCAAGTTTCTTCAGCTGAAATGGGAGTAGCACTTCCTTCCGGGGAGTTCACTGGCCCCAGGAGAACCACTGCAGGGAGACCCTTGAGTCTAGAAGGAAGCAGCCTTCCTTTGACAGGCACAGTTAAGTCACCATCTGTGACCAGTTATCTAAAGGGCCAACGAGGTGCAGGCAGCTGGGTTCTGAGAGCTGAAAAGGAATCTTCCAGAGTCTGTAGACGCTGGGCTACCTAGAAAGCTTCAATTTGCTGTGTATACATGGTGTTCCTGTTACATAAAATTCAGATATGACTGAAGCACCTTTATCTGAGGGGTATTAAGACACAGTAGAAAAGCTTGCTCTCCGAGTTGTCAGAGGCACCTTGGAAATCTTGGGGTTTTGTGACATGCCTGTTTTTCATGGAATGGTGCTGGGGAGGTCTCGATGACCCAGGGACCAGCATCTGCCACTCGTTCCCTTGTGTAACAAGAACATCTTCTCTTAGCAAAGGCTCACAAAGTCTTCTACCTTGAGTTGCCACTAACGACATATTTTAGCCATTTTTATACATATATCTGTCTCATCCATGTGCCAACCATACTCACCCTTACTTAGATACAAAAATAAGCTGAGGTGGGACATATTGAATGCTACATGACCATAGAGTATGCAAATATCTTCAGGGAGCATCCTTAGGGTTAGCAGCGGTTTTAAAACTATACCCCTCAGAGCCATCTAAATTCCATGTGTTTCCCCACAGCCTGATTTCAAAAGGCAAGGTATGACTCAATTAGGATTATATATAATATTTCTTCCCAGATATTGATAATCAGTTATAGAGCTAAAGAATTGGAGAATTAATTGAGAGTTTTATCCAGCAATTAGATAGATAAGTTGAAGGGATGAAAATGTTTCTTGTGGCTCTAAAATTCTACCATAAACTTTTGCTCACCACATGAAGCTCTAACAGGAAGACTTCATTATAATTACATCTAGTGAAAGCCATGTTCTGGAACTGTAAGGCCAACAGAGATCTTTTTCTAAAGACCAGCAGATGGTCTTCTCTGGTTGCTCCTCCATGGAAGTCCTAGAGAGAAGCTTGAATGCCTAAGTACCAGTTAGAGAAGTAAAATTTGATGTCAGACTTTGCTAGGATCAGATCTGAATTATTCCTGCACTTGAAGCAGTTCTATCCCCATTTCAGGAAGCAGTAAATAGCATACTCTGCTTCGAATTGTTAGTGTATTGCCAGTCTAGGACTCAATGTTTCCTGTCCTGTCTTGCAGGTATTGGTGGACATTATCTGTCATGCACTATGGAAGGTTGGAAAAGTTGTATCTTAAAATTCAGTTGACCAGGGCTAGGGAGAGAGCACCATGGCTGAGCATGAATTCTTCCGCAGAGGACTGGAGTTTAGTTCCCAGCATCCATGTAGAATGGCTCCCAACTGCCTGTAACTCCATTTTCAGGAAATCCAATGCCTCTGGTCTCACATTCACATGCGCACACCCACATACAGGCACATAGGCATACAGCGAAAAGAAAAATAAATATTTTATAAAATTCAATTTACTATTTTATGACTACTTACTTTTGTCATCAGCAAGCATATAAAAGGGAAAAAATTCAACTTGAATCACCATCCTGGGCATGGTTGAAATCAAGGGAGCAGGACTCCTGTAAAGAACCAAATGTAGTTCTAAAACTGTATAAAGAGAAAACCAAGGAAGTCATGAAGTTATATGAAAAGAGGACAATAGTCAAGAAATAAATCATTAAGCTAAATAAATTAAATGCATCTCTAAACCTATCCTAATAAAATTCAGAAAGCCAAGAATAAGGTGAAAATCCTTCAGTTTTCTAAAGAAAAAAGAAAAAAAAATAGCCAGTAGAAAGTCCAGGAGAAATTAAATGCTACATAAGTACATCATAGTTCAGTTATAAAGCAAACACGTGGAGACAGGTTTTGTCATTGATGCTTAGTGACTCTCTTTCAGATATATGAAATTATATCTGCTTCTTTATAGCACCGATCACAGTATTTGACACTATGGTCAATGATGTTTACTGTAACATAATATTGTTAGTATTGTTGTTTTTTTTTGCTGTGATAGTCACATGATCTAGCTTATATTGCAAATGAACCCTAATCTCAGGAGGTTTTGATGCCAATACTTGACTTTTCATTCATACTAAATGACCATTACAAGTCAGCTAAAAGTTGTATGTTGGTTGCCTTCATTTTAGGACCCAGGGTCTCTCCAGAATGCTATCAGTCTCATAGCAGAGTGATAAGACACATGATGTTCTACATGGTGGCCTGCAGGTTGCCCTGGCTTCTCCTGAACTCCGTAAGGGGTGTGTGTGTGTGTGTGTGTGTGTGTGTGTGTGTGTGTTCGCTTGCCACAGGTACCTCCTTAAGAATGGAAGAAATGTTTGGTATGTAGTAACACACTCCCACAGTCTACTTTTCTGGCATTCAGATATTCAGGATTCTGGTTTCCCAATGTGCGGAACACATTTATCCCTTCTCCTAGACAACCAGCTGGAAATCCTAAGCAGTAACTTGGCCTTTGCTGACTTTCAAGGTAAAGGTCAGGATCTCCAAGTGACCAGAGACAGTCCCTGTATCAGATATGGATGCAGCTCTTGCTCTGAAACTGTGGGAACAAAAGTTGAACTTGCATGCCCTGTAAGTATTGAATACAAAGTGCAGAACAGGGACAGAGACCCCACAGATACCCACTTTTAGAAAGATAAAACATGGACACACTCTGTTCAAAATCAAATCTGAAGTCCAAGGATCCCACCAATACTATACAAAGAACATATGGACAAAGAGAAAGTAACTTAGCAAGGCATATTTTACCTTTCCAAAAGGGTGTGTTGCATGGTCAGATCCAGAAAGCACACAAGACCTGGAAGCTTGCTCGGTTTTGATCGGTTTTCCCCATTGTCTGGGGTCCAACCTTCCAGTCTTTCCCCGTTGGCCAGTTTAAAAAACTCAGTGCAAAGGGGGACAGAAGAGTCCCATTGCCCCAGGCCAGTAGGTTCTGGAATATATCAGGGTCTTTCCTTAAGCAAAAGTCTTACAGGGGGTTGTGGGATTTAAAAATTAGAGTTCCTTGTCATAACTTAAAGTTTGCAGGATTTGAAAGAAAGCCCCGATACTTAATGTTTCTTATGCAGCTGTCACCTGTCACTACCAGTTCTGAGATTCTCTTAGCAGATGTTGTCCAAGAGAGGGAAGTGTTTCTTTCTGGGCCTGGGAATAGCTCCTTAGGCAGTGTCCATTTGCTCTCATCCCTTTCCTTTGGGGAAATCTTTCTTTCTAGCACTGAAATCTTCAAGCATGATGCTTTTGGCAGCTGGAGAACTTGGTCTTCCTGCCTCAGCTCAATCAGGAAGGTCTGGGGAGAGGTAAGGGCTGTTTTAAATCCTGGACAATCATTTTATTCACCTCTATTGATAATATAACACTTTTAAAAAACATTATACATTATCTAATTATTATCAGGGAATTTTTATTCTGTTTCAAAAGATATCTACCCCTCTAGGAATGTTTAACTGATTGCTTTGTATCTATCAGACTTCCCTAGGAGGTCCACACCCTTAATCTCTTCTCCTTGAGTGATTTCATTCAATTAAAGGGATTTACTGGATACTATCTTAATAGTTAGAGATGCTTCAACCATTGACATACAGTAGTCTACTGGATGGTGTTATTCACAGGATATAGATCCTCCCACAAAGGGGAAAACTAGAAAATTTGGAAATAAGTGATATAATTTATCACAATGTCCTAATTTTAGACTGAATCTACTAAAACAAACAAACAAATAAAAAACCACAGAAAGCTATGGAACAATTAAAAGCACCATCACGTGAAAGGAGGAGCTTAGCTTACAAAGAGACAGGAAAGGTGTGTGGCCCAGGTGCTGACCTGGAAGTCCTGCCTTGGCCTCTGGCTTTCTGGTGGCCCGGTGCGCATGGTTGTTACGCAGTTTACTGTCAGCTTTAGGACACTCTAAAGAAGGTTGGTACTGTTCATAGTAACATCAGGAAAACAGATAAAAATGGAGACTGTCCTTGCAAGGAGGGTGGGTGGTTTCCAACTGCACTACCTGCTTTGCTCAAAGTCCCAATTACAGACTTGGCTGAAGTGGTATAAATTTGTTGTAGAAAAACCAGCTCTTGGAGCTGAAGAAATGGCTCAGGGTAAAAGTACTGGCTGATTTTCTAGAGGACCCAGGTTTGGTTCCCAGCATCCATAATGTGACTAACAGTCATCATCTGTAACTCCAGTTCCAGGGTAAGTGACACCCTCTTCTGACCTTGCATGACATGGGTACACTAATATACATGCAGGCAAAACACTCATACACATAAAATAAAAATAGGAAATTAAAAAAAATTTAAACATCGCTCTCCTTGCTTTGCAGTTTTAAAAACTATTATATTTATTATTTTTATTATTGTGTGTGAGTTCTTGCCTGCATGCCTATGAAAGAGGGCATTGGGTTCTCTTAGAACTGGAGTTATGGATGGTTGTTAGCCACCATATGGGTGTGGGATTTGAACTCAGTCCTCTGCAAGAGCAGCCAGTACTCTTAACTGCTGAGCTGTCTCTCCAGCCCCCGTGCTTCTCATTGTTCAGAGAACCTGCCACCTCCCGTGGAAAGAGCTTTCAAAACACTTGTTTCTATGGGCTGAGATCATCTTCTTCCCCTGGCACACAATAGGCTCTCATCGATCACTAATTCAATGAGTGTTTATTATGTCAAATTATTTCTCAAGTTCCATTTCTTTAGTGGAACCAAGTCGACTTCCCCACCCAAAAAGGACTATTGTACAACTTGAAGAAATCCAGTTTTGTTTGTTTCAGATGTAGTTTGTTCCAAAACAGTAGAGGAAAAACTGAATTCCTCTCATGAAGTGTCAGTAACTCCTCCTCCTGAATCAGTAGCTTTACTACAGAGGACAAGGCTGAAATATTTTTTTTTCCTTTTAAGTTATATTTAACACAGTCTGATCATACATGAAGGAACTACTGAGTTCCTTTCAGTCTTTCAAGATGTCGGTATAACAATCCATCATAACCGAGTTGCACGGTGTTTATGAAATTGTCAACTCAGAGAACACATCTGCTCATTTGTTTTTCACTCTGAAATTACTTTGCTTAACAGAAGAACCCAAATTTGGCTGTCCCATCATAATTTAAATGGTATGTACCTCATTAGTGTTGCCAGCATTTACTTAATAAAATCAAATCAGAATAGCATTTAATTTAGTTTTAATAGGATAGTTAATGTATGTTAATGAAATATCAATAGATGATTAAAATGGAGAGGGCTGAGGTGTGACAAATATGTGAGATATTAATCACATTGCTATGCCATTAATTCAGCATTACATAAGCAATAAATGTCTAATTAGGGCCTTACTAGTGATGAGTGGTAAGCATTTCTCAAGAGTCAATAATATTCAATAAGATGGATGTTATAGACTTGTGTTAAGGACCTTGGTGTAATTAACCCTTTCATTCCTCTTTTCATCTACTTTTGCTATCTTTGTTCATTTCTATTAAGGGATGCTATGCTGGAGGAATGGGGCAGAGAGGGGAAGGATCTAAACACAGTACTTGGGAGAATTCAAGATGGTCAGTAACAATCATCTAATGGTTTTTGGATGCTGGGACTTGAAATAAGGAACCTGCTAAGAATCCTTTTCTCTTGAAGATGTTTGCAGATTCAGTCTATGGTCTAACAGTGAGTTAGAAAATTTAAGTATCATACAGTTAAAAGTGGCCCAGGGCTAGAGAGATGGCTCAGCAGTTAAGAATGTGCACTTCTCTTCAGCAGACTTGAGTTCAGTTCCCAGCACCCATGTCAGGTGGCACACAGCTGCCTGTAACTACAGCTCCAGGAGATTCAACGCTCTCTTCTGGACATCTAGGGCATGTGTGCAATATTTTACACACACACACACACACACACACATACACACACACACACACACACAATTAAAAAAATCTTTTAAAAAGTGCCCCAGAATCCACTACATTTTGCACGAGGGAAGAACAGTTTCCTTCCATTGTACAGGTTCAGTTCTTGCTGCCCCAAACTCTATATCCCATTTCTTTCTCTCTGCTCCCAAATTATTAATTATTCATCTGGATTAAAGGAATTATGTATCACTCATCGATTCCTGGTTCATACAGCACAGCCTGTGTCATGGTTGTCTTCAGTTATCAACTTGACATATCTGGGGACCCGGAACTTCAATTGGAGAATTTCTTGTATTAGACAGGCCTGTGGCCATGTCTGTGGGGCATTTTCTTGGTTGCTAAGTGCTGTGGGAGAGCCCAGCCCACTGTGGGTGGTGCCACTCCTGGGCAGATGGTCCTGAATTATAGAAGAAAGCAGACTGAGCACAGACCAGAGAACCAAGCACTCCTTCCTGGTCTGGGCTTCAGTGCCTCCTCCAGGGTCCTGCCTCAGTTCCTACCTGACTTTCTATCACTTAGGATTGTAAGATGAATAATAAATAAATAAGAAATAAATCCTTTCTTCCCTCCCCAAGTTGTTTTCGGTCAGAGTGTTTTTATACATCGATAGAGAAGCAAATGAGGACACCCATGAAATCTGGAAACAATAAAAAGATAACTGGATAAAGAATATAAAGAGACAGGATATACTCAGTGACATCATGCGGCATGCTCATCATGCGGCATGCTCATCATCCTAAAACACACAGCAGACTCTTCCAAACCCAACCACGAGGGAAACATCATCGATGTAGCACTTCCATAAATCTATGCATAGTGGCTGGCAAGATGGCTTAGCAGGTAGGAGCACTTTCCCCACAAGCCTGAAGATCTGAGTTCGATCCCCAGAACATGTGCAGAAGGAGAGAACCTACTCCCAAAGGTTGTCCTCTGACCTCTACATGCATGCTGTGGCTGACCTCACACAAACACACATTTTATAATAAGTAAAAAATTAAGAAAAGTCCTCATGCATGCATGTGTGATGTGTGGATTTATTTTGCCTCTTATTTTCACTGACTACATCTGAGCCTTCAGTAAGCCCAGAAAATGTAATTAAGAGAATTTAATCTGAAAAAAACTTATTTCTGTTGCCCTTTGTGCAGTTTAGATGGTTTCTAACACCGTGTGGAAAGTTAACCTGGCTCTTTACTTTGTATATATCATGGAAAGACATCAGCTTTGGAATCAGACACACTTGACTATTGAAGGCCTGGATTCTGTTCTAACAATATGGGCTTCTGCAGTTTGCCTAACTATTCTGGACATAACAATTTTGAGTCCCATAGCATTACTGGAGCAATTAAATAAAATAACGTATGACACGTGCCTAGCACAATGCCTGTACCCTGTCTGAACACAATGGTAGTACTGTCTGTCCTCCATTTCACCTCCTGCTTTTCCTGCCCATCTTACTTAACCACCTTCAAAGCTTTGATATCATCGTCCTCCTTCCTGTCAGTGGGTGGAATTCTTTCATTTTTAATTTTTAATACTTATTTATTTGGGGCAGTGTACGTATGCCATAGTGTGCATGTGCAGATCAGAGGGTAACTTTTAGGAGTCAATTCTGTCCTGCTACACATCATGCGGACCCCTGGGATCGAGCTCCTTAGGCCTGATAGCAAACACCTTTACTGACAGCCATCTCACCAGGCCTAGAATGCTACTTCTTAACTAGGTGTGGGGCTTAGCCCACTAAAAACCCAAGGCAGGAAGGGGATGAAGATCACAGAACCCTGAAAGTGATGGGAGCCTCATTCCTTGCTCTTCCAGATTGTTGCCATTTTGGCCTAACTCGGTACCCACAGGAATCACAGCTGTGGTTATGACATGTGCTCTCTGCAGACTGTGCAGGGCATGCTGCTCTCTTCACAGCAGTTCTCATAGTTCTAGAGGATACTCTGCAAGCTGCTAAGGGAGAAAATCAATCAATGGTCCAACTCAGCCCTAAAGCCAAATGACCATAACAACTGGCTCAGCAAACTATGTCTATTGGTGCAGTAGTGGCACTTTCATCTAGAGGCAATCAACAGTTGTCTAACTGGACATGCATGACAGCCAACAACAATCTGTAACTCCAGTTCCAGGGTTTCTGACACCGTCTTCTGGCCTCTGTGGTCATTGCACGCTTGGTTACACTTATATACTTGCAGGCGAAATACATATGCATAAAAATAAAAGTAAGCAAATTAATAAAAATTTCAAACTAGTACTGAGTGAAAACAAATACTGTACTTGAGCATCGTGACTGATTGCAGAATCCACTAGGTGCTGTACAATCCAAAAGAGTTCTTGGAGTCATCACACTCAAATTCAGGCTTTGGTTCGAACTGCCATTTGACTACAGATAAGCTATGACTGTGTGCTTTCTACATCTTGGTTTTTATACCCGTTAATGGGGGAGGGATGCTTCCTAGTCTTGTTTGGATGAATAAATGTTCCAGAAAATAACACGGTACTCTGAGAACACAATCCAGGTCTGTCCACAAGAGTAAATTGTGTTCTTCATGTAAGATTAAAAATAAAATTTTTAAATAAAGAGTCAGAAGATAGTTGAGAATAGCCAGTAACTAAAACTCTTACTGAAGATGAGCAAAGACTTAGGCTACTTGTTATTTAGAGTAAGAATAAAGCCATAGTAACAAAACTCAGGTGATAGTATAGGCTGGAGCCACAGATCATCAGAGGTTTTTGGAGAGTTTGGCAATGAGGCCAAGCACCCCGTGTGTAAAAGAGGAGACCAAGACCAATCAGAAAGATGGCACGAGCTAATCAGGGAAAGGAAAACTTGACTTTCACACAAAAAATCAATTGGATCAATGTTTCACATCATTCATAAAACAATCCTCTAATGAACTAAAAACAATAAATTTAAAAAGCCTTCAAAATATTAGAAGAAATTGCTAGGGAGAAATATTAAAGAGCACACCGTGAGTTCAGGGTAGAGAATGATTTCTCTAACAGATAGCAAAGACTTAAACGTAAACATAAAATAACTTACAAAATCTGACCACTTACATTTAAAAACTCATAATAAACAGAGTTAAAATATATGACAATGTAGAGAGAAAAGGATGATATGTTTGTAACCCTAAGCCAGACAAAAGGCCAGCATGCATATATGCATATACATGGCATATCAAAAAAACTCAAAGAAAATCATGGAAGACTACACACAGTCACTTCTCAGAAGAGATCATCTTGAGTAGCCCAACTTTAACTTAAAAACACATGTGTAAATGAGTACAGGTGAGGGGCTCCAGAGATGGCTCACTGGTTAAGAGCACTTGCTGCTCTCGAAGAGGACCTGGATTCTGTTCCTAGTACCTATGCTGGACAGCTCACAACTGCCAGCGCCAGCTCCAGCTCCAGGGCACCCGACTCCTACTTTTGGCCTCTGTGGGCACTGCACTCAGATGGTACACAAACATACACTCAGGCACACATGTATATATATATATATATATATATATATATATGTATATGTAAAATAATAAACAATACAAATGAGCACAGGCGAAAACTTCAGAGACCTGAGTGTGCCGGTGGGTGCTGGTGACAGTGTCCTATCTGTGATCCTACACTCTAGTTTCATAAAATGTTACCATAGAGGAAACACTGGGCAAGATGCACAAAGGCTTTCTCTGCCTTATTTATGACAAATGCCTAGGACTCTTACAGTGATCTCAATACATGATTGAAAGTGTGAAAACATGCTCGGCCTTACCTGGTAAGAGAGACATTCACTCTTACACAATGGTATGTTATTTTATATACAACAAACTCTTTAAAAAGGAATTGTAACCATAACCAGTGCTGGCAGGATATGAATATTTAGAGGAAAGGAAATTCAAATGTTTTGCTTGTGGGAGTGTAAATTAGAGAGAAATGTGGTAGTATCTCCTAAAATTCAAAGTGTGCCTACTCAACAAATTCATTTGTAAGTGTATATTCTGGACATATGTGTGCCCACGGGGTAAGCACAAGAACGTCACTGCAGTTTGTAATAATAAACATATGAAAACAAGTCAAATATCCATAAAGAGAAGAACAGAGAAGTAGATTATAGCATATAGTGCTATAATCAGCCTTTTAAAAAGACAGATCTTGACCTTTGTGCATCAGGGTAAATAATGTTAGTCAGCATACTATTGAGAAAAAAGTAAATTGTGAAGGGTGGCATATACTTGAAGCCTTCAATGACAGCTAAAAACACAGAAAATCATACTTTATATTGTCTGTGAAATCATGGGTAACAAAATATTAAGATGAGATTCTTTCTGTTTGAGCTTAGATTGGAATTCAAGGTAAAAGTGACCCCACATTTTAAGGGGTGCCAGACCATCAAAGCAGACTCCCAAAGGAGTTCTCTGAAGTCCAACTATGTGTTCCTAAACTTGCCTCAACTCCAGTCTTTCAAAGAAGATAGCAGTGTCAAGAGAGAGTAAAGTTCACTTTGGAAGAGGTGTTGATATCTGTCCTTTGTTGCTTGAGCAGAGTGAGGAGGCTGACTGCAGCAGGCTGTGCCTGACCTGAGTCACACTGTTTTGTCCAGAGCGGCAGCTTGGTGGGAATCCTCCTTCTGGAGAACAAGTGTAGGATGAGTCAGTGTCTTCTCTGTGCTTTTCAACAACCACCATTGTCCATCTAGCACCTCTGTAAGACAGATCTTACGGTGAGTTGTGATAATAAAAGGTCACCCCTGTAGGTTTATCAGATACCCTAGACCAACGATTGGCACAATCCTTTCACCTAAGACATATAGAAAGGAGGGCCATCTCAGACTCCATTGTGTATTGGCTCATCACCTTGTCATGTTCATCACAGTCTTGCTCAGGAGATTGGCCGAACTCAGCTCAGTGTGGCTTTTCCTCATGCCGACTGGACCCTTCCCTGGCCTTCCCTAATGCCTCTCGAAGTAACTTTGCATTTGTGTCCTCTTCCTGCATGAGCTTTATTGCATGAACTCTGCCTTGGCTTCTTGAAGTCCCAGAGTCTCTCTAGCGTTCTGTAACCCAGCATGTCTGTGTACAGTGTGTCGCATGGTACACGATTTCAGTGTTGAGATAGTTGCTAAGATATTAGTGATTGCAGTCAAAATGAAATAAAAGCATTATAAAGATGAAACAGTATTTCTTGCCAAATTGGAGCAATGAGAGAAGCAAGCCTGGGACCCAGCTGCCTGGGAGAACTGTGGACTTGAGCAGGGCTGGGGGAGAATACAGGCCTGCCTCTAGCAAGATCAGTTTACCTTGGGCTGCCATTGCTGTGAGATTATTGTCAAACAGTCATGTAAAGTGTTTGATGTTGTGTAACAACTGGTTGCACTAACCTAAAGTTCAAGAGAAAGGGACTTAGATGTAGGAATCATTGGCAATGGTATTTTAAACCCATGAGACTATCACCACAAGAACGGGACTTTCAAAGAAAAGCCTCCTGGGTTCCCAATAGTGAGAAATCAGGAAAATTAGAAAACAAGATTGAGAAGAATCTTAATGAGGCGGGAGGAAAACGAAGGTGATCTAGAGGCCAGGAGAAGACAGGGTGATCTGGAGGGGTGTGACCTGCTGTGTCATGTGCTACACACAGTAAGAAGAGGCTGAGAGTTATCACTGGTGCTCACATCAAGCCCTAATTTAAAATAAAGCACCAGACAAAATAAAAGCAGAGGAAATTTTTCTTTAACATAGTAAAATCTCTGTATGTGTCAAAGAATCAAAACCTAGCATTCAACTATTATTTGCACAGGATACGATGTTTGTCCTGCCCAAAAATCTGGACAACCAACTGAAAAAGATTTAAATAATGAAAGAACATAGTCAAGTTGTTAGATGCAAAAATTAATCCAACACCAAAAGCTAGACTATCTGGGGGAAAACTCCTTATACAAAAATGTGCAGACTTACATGTGGGAAGTTTTAGATGCTGTTAAAGGATGCAAATGATGCTTGACAAAGGGGAGGCAGGATATCCTGGGACAGGAAGACTCGGTTTTAGACGGATGTAATCCTGCACTCTGATTACTTTAGATATAATGCAGTCCCAATAAAAGTGCTATTAGTTTA
The DNA here is from genome assembly GCA_035773235.1 of Eospalax fontanierii. Taxonomy (NCBI): domain Eukaryota; kingdom Metazoa; phylum Chordata; class Mammalia; order Rodentia; family Spalacidae; genus Eospalax; species Eospalax fontanierii. Next base: position 6,877,511 of record CM069540.1, read on the forward strand.
TAAAAGTACATGGGGCTAGAAAATCTGATTAGAATAGCCAGTGGAGAATAAATGAGACAATAAAATAAGAAGACATGTCTTTGTGGGATTTACAAAGAGAAATGGTAAATGTAAATTGGGAAAAAATTCAACCGATAAACATGAGAATAATTTTGTGAATAGTCAGTGAGCTCCTAGACACAAGTAAACGAATCAACAACCCAGCAGAAAAATGGACAAAATTAAGCAACAAAGCATAGTTTATAATTTTTAGTTACATTTTTAATGAATTAATTTATTGGTGTGGATGTACATGTATGTGAGTGGGCATTGAGGGAATTGGTCCTGTCTTTCTACAGTATGAGCCCTTTAGGTGTAGCAGCAAGTGCCTTTACCCACGGAGCCATCTCACCATCGGATAAAACATAAGATTTAATTGTATAAGATGACAATCTTACTAAAATTGGAGCTATAACTATAATGTGATACCATGTTCTGTCTCTCATATAGGCAAAGCTCCAACACATTAGTTAGTGTCTAGGAAGACAGGAATACCCATGCACTGATCACACGAGTATACTCTGTGATTGTCTTTGAAGGAGAAGCTAAAGGGCTCTAGTGTCCTTTGATTTAGAAACTACCATGTCTCCCCTTACACATACACCTGTATTTGCTATCGCATAGACATTACAGTATTGTTTCAAATAGTGAGGGATTGAAACCTACCTAAATAGCTAGAGAAAAGGGACTTGTTAAATAATACATACTGCGGCATTCGAAGGAGAGAGCATTTGTCCTGTCCACAGCACTGACCATATAGAAAGTTTTGTACAAACCGGTGCAGAAAGTTTCCTAAGATGTCTCAAGTGTAAAACAGAAAAGCAAAGTAAGCCAGTGTTGAACATGCTCTTTGATGAAATTAGTGTGCCATAGGTCCTGGGATGAGCCAAGAGAGTCGTGGTCGCTCCTCACAGCAGCAACTTGGATGACCCTGAATCCCATGCACCATTCAGATTTGATGCTCTGTGCTTGACTCACTCATTCAAAACTGATTTTTGAAAAGTCAAAATACTTGTGTGTCTGGGCTGTGGAGATGGCTCAATGGGTGAAGTGCTTTCCATGCAAGTATGAAGACCTAAGTTCGGATCCCTAGTACCCCAGAACCGTTTATATGGAAAAAGGAAGACTCCTGAGGCTCACTAGCCAGCCAGTCTAAGCCAAGATCGATCGTGAGCTTCGGGTTCAGTGAGAGACCTTGCCACAAAAATAAGATGGAAAGCAATAGAGGACACCAGATGTCCACCTGTGGCCTCCAAATGCACGGGCACAGGCAAACCCCCCCACACATACGCATTACACACACACACACACACACACACACACACACACACACACACACACACACACAGGCTGGACTAGGAAAGGCCAGGTCTGGACTGTGGTGAGGTCTGAACAGAAACAAGTTATAACTTGAGGAAATGACTATATTTTTGATGCTGCTGCAAATTCTCTTGACATCCACCAGATGGCACAAGAAAACACAATGGGACTGAAGCTGACAGGTGCAGGTAGCAAATCCTCCTTGGTGAGGAACTACAGCCTAGGGGAGGAAATGTTCTCCCTAGACTGAGTCCCGCCTCATGCTTCTAACCCGCAGTCTGGCTGAGGACCTTCAGGGAACAATTCTGCCACATGGCAGCTGGGTGGGGCTGGAGAATCACCACGGAGTGTCGACACTTGGAATCACAGGGTTTTCTGCTATCATAGCTTCTGCAGGAACGACATATTGAAAGCTCATTTCTTCCTCTAGATCTTGCTTTTCATCTTTACAAAAATCCACACTTGTGCTTTATGAAAAGAGGGATTTGTTTCTTGGTAAGCCACATTTCTTTAATTAAAGGAGGAGAGTTGGAGGGATCCACTGGAAGAGGAGAAAATTCTGGTTTCACAATATGCAGTATTTATGAGGGCTATTGCTGGTGAAGCCTATTAGAGGCCAGCCTGGCCCAGTTGCCTGCTGCCCTCCCAGGAGACAATTACTGTGCTGCATAAAAATTTGAAGCAAGTATCGGATGTGGTCAAAAGAGCAGTTGTAGCCCTCTCTCCAGCAACCGTTTCTGCTTAGATTTCTTAATTGTTTCCACCACTTCCTCTACTGGGCTTGTGGCCTTCTGGGTTCTGTGGGGATTCGAGAAAATTCTTCTCCAGAATTCACATGCACAAGTCAGTGCTTCCTGGACCCTGTGAGAAGGTGCCTCAGAGTAGAGCCTCCGAGCCAAATTTGCCCAGGACACACACACACGCGTGCGCACACATGGGAGGCTTTGCCATCCCTTACCTTTCTTTGACTACCAGGAAGAAGGCCCACCTGGCCCCCGCCGCCCCCTCACCAGCTCATTCATCATCTCCCTCCTTCCCTCCCTCTCTTCCTCCCTCCTCAGAGTTCATATCTGGTATACTGAGTCTCCTCTGCACAGAGAGGTGTGGCCAGCAGCTTTTTCTTCCACCTTCTAGCTGTATCTAGCTGTATCGTGTCAGGTAGGGCCTTCCAGAGGAGTTTTGCACAGGAAGATAGGGCTTCATTGAAAGGAACCTGCTGTTGTGAGCTAGTGTACAGCAGTAATCCCCCGCACTCAGGAGGCAGAGGCTGGAGTTTGAGTGTGAGGCCAGCTTGGGATATTGTAGTGAGGCCTCAAAAAGCCAGGGGCTGTGGATGAGGCTCAGAGCATGCTTGAGGGACACTTAGGGTTACTGCACTGGAGAGTATCATTTCTGCCAACGACCCATGGGCAACGTGTTGGGGTGGAAAGTGTTTGCAGCTATCAGGTGCAGAAGACCAGGAGTGAGAGGGGGTCTTGTCCTCATCTGACTTTAGCTTCTCACCCTAGGCCTTACTCTCCTCCTCTTTACAACGATGGCAGTATCAAGTAAGTTTCTCTCAAAGTATGGAAAAGAGGTTTAAAAGTAAATGATTTATTTGAAAGGATACTATGATAGGCAAAAATGTTCTGCATCCATCAAGTACCAAATGACAACATGTCTCAACACAGCCAGCTTATACTGGGGGCTACATTGTAGAAACTAGGCCTGTAATGGAGCAAGGAAGACTTTGATGGTGGCTGTGCCTGGAGGCTAATCCTCCTGACCCAGGCTAAGTGCAAGAAAAGCTCCACCTCCAGCTAAAGAGCTGTTGCCTACCGGCCGCTGAGTCCTCTCAGGGAAAACATTGGGTGGCGTGTGGACAGAGGCACTACAAGGCCTCTGTCTCTGTCCCTTACCCCCAGCCCTGGGGTTAAAGGCACACATAGCCATGCCCACAGATGCACACATGACCATGTTTTTACATGAGCAATCTCCCTGGATCCCAGGTTTTATTTTATATGGGTTCTCAGGACTGAACTCAGGTCATCATGTTTATGCACCAAGTACCTTTTTGACTAGGCCATTTCCCCAGTCCTCCTTTGTGTTTTGAATGGACTTGAGGACATAGTTGTTACTGTGTCTGGGATGACCTCTTACACAAACTACCACTCTCAAACTCTCCCCCAGGCTCTTGTATTTTAGTTGGTTTTTTTTCAGAGCTCTTGCATCTTTAAGCTACAAATCACACATGTGTGTGTGTGTGTGTGTGTGTGTGTGTATAGAGTGGTCTGCCCACAGACCATAAAGAATGTCTACAAATAATATCTATCAACCCACAAACCGTCTGTAATATACATATTACATCTCTCTCCTTAAACATAGATCTGTTTCCTTGTGCATGTGTGTGCAGTGCACGTGTGTGTGCAGTACACATGTGGAAGTTGGAGGACAGCTTCTGAGAGTCAGTTCTTACCCCCTGCTCTGCCAAAGCAGGGTCTCATTTCCGCTGCTGTGTTGAGTATTCCAGCCGGCCGGCCGCTAGCTTCCGGGAGATTCTCTGATCTGCCTCTCATTTCACTGGAGGAGGGCTGGAACTACAGACGCTCACCACCACATCTGGCTTTTTACTTGGGTTCTGTGGCTCAAACTCTGGTTGCCCGGCTTGTGTGGCTTTCCCATTATGCCATCTCCCTGGCCCGCCACTTCTCTTTTAAAGATTTGCTGTTGCGAGTGTTATAAGTCACATGTTACATCTATACTTAAGCAGTGGTCAGCATACAGTATATGAAAAATGTCCACAAATTATATCTATGAACCCGCAGAGCCCTCTGTAATCTGGACACCACTTCTTTTCTAAAGAAAAAGAATCAAACAACATGGTTTGCTGACTTGTCCATGCGTTTTGCAGTTTCAAAGCCAGAATTAGGACTCAGCCTTACGTGCCCTCTCTACTCTACCTCCACCACGTGAAAATCTCCAGCAGTCAGGAAACACCAAAGTGATACTTGACATTACTTTAGCCGTGACTCACCGGTGGCTGTACATTAGCTTCTTCAAAATGTGTTGGAATGCTAGCCTGTAAGACTACAAATGAAAAGAAATAAATAACAAAGAAAAAAAGAAGGGAGGGAGGGAGGAGGGAGGAAGGATGGAAGGAGGGAGGGAGGAATGAAGGAAGGCTCCTTGTCCAAACGCCATGTCTGCAAAGCCCTGCAAGTTCTGCTCCCCTCAGCACAGTGAGCTCGCCAGCTCTAAGGCCCTGGAAAGTCCTGCACTGAAGGGATCTGTTTACCTTGCTCAATCCCGTCTTTACCAAGCTTATTCGGCACAGACATTATTCAATATTGATTAAACTCCTACAGGATGGGTGTGGTGTATAGGGAACACTCTTGGAGAAATGTATGGGAATGACAGGAAGACACTGGGAAAGGCAGCAGAGGTCATCGGAAGGTCACTGAATGAAGGAGGACATGAGAAACAGAAGCCCAGTGCTTGGAGGGAGACTTAGCTGCGGGCTCAGCCCTGCCCCACGATGTACAGACCATCCTTTGGGCACTTGCTCAAGTTTGGACCTCCGTTTCTCCATCTCTAAATTGAGGGGTTCCCCTGGATTATCTCTGAATTTGTTTTCCCTCCTGGATATATTCATTTTCCCCAGGAGATCCTGAAATGAACTCCTTCAACATTTTTATCTGTAACTCTGTACTTTGATATAACTTTGAAATTTACAAAAATCCAGGAACTTCTGCAGTTCTTTTCCCAGTTTCTACATGCAACCCCTCGGTTCTTCCCTGCCCGCTCCCCGTGTCTTTATTTCTCTTTCTTCCTCTTATTCTTGGCTTTTCTCTACAATCTGGGACTAAATTCTTCTTTATTCTTAAATGCTTCCGGGTAAATTGGCTAAAACTTGGGACATTCTGCTACATATCCATGGAATCACAATCAAAATCAGGTTCTTAACACTGACATGGTACTGCCGAGTAACTCACAATCAATAACTACATTTGAGGGTTGTGGGGACTGGGATTGTGGCTCAGTGGTACAGCACTTGCCCAGCGCCTGGGAGGCCCTGGGTTCAATGTCCAGCACTGTTTATAGATAATAGACAGACAAATAAATAATCTATCTCATTAATGTCTTATCATCCTTTCTTCCCATCTGTCCCTAGACATCAATTTTTACAAAGGGCAAGATTAAGTCTATGCTGAAAGAACCTATCCACCTAAATCTAAATAACACATTTTACCTTTCCTTTTCTTTGAGCACTGGCTGCAGAGGTTTTGAGAAAGACAGGAAGGAGAGGAGTGAAACTAATCTGGAAAGTGTCAGGCAATAGACTAGTCCCAGTGTCTGTTGGCCAGCACAGAGCAAATGCCCGCCATGTGAGATGTCATGCTGAAAGCCTTTGAGACTCATAGTGATACAAAGCCATATGGTTCATGGTGAAATTTGTGAAAGGAAATTTCACTTTGCTCGTTTTCACTGTTTGTGTGCATATGCTAACGAGTCTGTATCTTTGAGAATAGCTGTTGTTACAAGACACAGGGAGAAATCTTGTTGGCTAGTGAAGGTAGGTGCAGAGAGAGCAGAGGGTGTGTTTGCAAAAGCGGTTGGTGCAAAGCTGGAAGACTCAGATACTTAAGATTTTATCATGCCACTCAAAGACCCCATCATCTTCCTGCCTCATAGGTGTAGGGCAGTCCAAAGAATCAGATTTCAGCTTAGCTGCTATAACCTGATCATGTCCTTTCTCTTACCTGGACCTCATTTAAATAATGTGGATGTTAATAACAGTGGATGGAGAAGTGGTTGTCTATGAGCTCACATCCAGAAGGTCTAGACCTCTTTCTCTCACCTCTGCAAAATTCATACCTCAAATTGGCTCCTGTTTGAATGCTCAAGGTCTGACACCAGTGTGTGAGGGTTTAATGTTTACCTGGATCTTCAAATTTGGGAGAAGGTGCTGCAGGAATGGGACCCTCTCAGTAATGGCATTTTGGTTCATCATTTCATCCTGGATCTTGGTTTGTACCTTCTGGTACAATTTTGGTTGACTCCAGGTGCACTCTGTTCCTAGAGTCCTTGGATGTTTGGAGACCTTAAAAGACTCACAGCAAAGGCTCAGCTGCAGGTGTAAAGGAATTGGGAACAGGATCTTCCACTCCTGGCTGGGAAAGGTCAGGTCAGCTCCTTGTAGAAGATGGTTAGAAATCATAGATGTTTGTACTATGGGGAACGCTCCCTTATCTTTTGGGGAAATTTTAACTCTCTTCAGAGACTCACTTGGGAAAGAGTTTTGGCTATTCAGGAGTCTGCGGAAGACTCTGTTCATCAGAGCCAATGCAAGTAGTAAAAGTCAACAGGGAATATTATTCAGAATCATCAAATGTGTGTGGCCTTTTGCTCTGACAAATTCTGGAAGGCATGTGTGCTCACCGTTATTATCCACATCTTACAAAGCAAACGGTTGACCTACCACAACAATAATCAATGCATGCCAAGTATAACCAAGTTCATCTCTAGCTAAAGGTAAGTTACTCTAAAGTGAAGCCAGCTACCCCTTGAGCCATTTTTTGCTTTGGGTGGGTAGTTAACTAAGAAAGGGAAGAGGGGCTCGAAATAAAATGATGAATGGGAACCATATTCTTTTAAAAGGGAGCTCAAAGCAAACCGGAATTCTTGGAACCATCTCTTTTCACAACCAGTTTAGACTTGCTCAGAGTAACAAGGATTGTCATTTCTGATCTCAGGTAAGAATACTCTTAAGTATCACAATTGCTCATGGAGTTGAGTTCTAAGTGGATGCCTGTGAGATATCTGATGAATTGACTTGATTCATTCTTTAACTTAACTGGCAAGATTTAATGGCTCACATTGAAAGATGAATGACTATTTTGTTTCTTGAATGACTGTACTTTGGTGCCTCCTGATGTCAGTGTATTTTGCCCAGGGTAAAACTTACTATATGAATTATTCACTGCTCCATGGAATGAATGGGGCCATGTTTGCCCACAGAATGTTAGTTGTGGTTATCTGACAGGATGGGGCACAGTATACAAAGGACAATGGGTGATTTAGAATGTACTTGCTGGGCTCAGCCCCTACAGTTAAAATCTTTAGAGAAAGCACAGCATCAAGGTACTTCAGTGAGCCAGGAAGCTCTAAGCTTATAAAAAAGAAAATGATTCCCAAGACTCAGTGGTGATCACTTTTGTCTTTAGTCTTGTTTGCTTGGAGGTGGCAGCCAATGGGAGATGGAGATGCCTTCAAAAAGAAATCGGTCATTTTATGGAAAATTAAATTAGTAAGTTTCCTATTTCACTAATGTGAGTGGAATCTTTTGGGGGGAAGAGAAATGATGGAATAATAATAAGGAATTTTAACTTCGATTTAAAAATCAAATGGATCCAGACCCTGCCCCCACTCCTGGTTTAAGAGCATGGGGGGTGAGTCATCTCCTCCCTGGCATGCCCAGCCTCCCCACCAAAATCCCTGTGGTTTAATAAGAATGATTGACGATCCAGAGAAACAGTTAATGCAGCTTAGTGGGAGCTGATAAATGAATCACTGTGCTTGCTTATACAAACATGTGGGGTATCAATCTTGACGTCGAGCTTCCCCTTTGGGTTATCTTTATACATTTGTGATACTGTGGGTGATGGGAAGAAATGATTGGCAAGCTTTAACAGCTGCCAAAAGTTTTCTAAATGTCTTTAAACTTATAAACAAGACAGATAACCCTTAGGACTGGCATATGGCCTCCACTGGCATCCGTCTTTTCCGTGTGTACAGCTTAAAAGGACAGCAGGGTGGTCAATGTATGGTAGCTACATACATGTAAAAGCTTTCCTTTGGTCACAGTGAAGACCTCAGCTCAGATTTAGTCTGTCTGCTGTTGATCTGGGTGACTCCAAGAGGGTTCTGTTCATACCTGATTCCCAAAAAAACGTCTGCTGAAGAGACTTTCCACCTCTGGTTCAACCAGCCCTGGCTCAGTGTGGCTCCCAGAACTCAATACTCTTATAGATAGTTAATTCTCAGAGAAGAGAGACCAAAGGCCTGGCAGACATCTGTGGTAGGCTAAAGATACTCTCCAAAATACATTCTTGTCTTAATTCCAGCATCTGTGACTATTAACTTGTATAGGTAGAGACTTGCAGATATCATCAAACAAAGAATCCTGAAATGGGGAAATTATTTCCTATTATCTGACTGGCCCCTGTTCTAATTTCATTTCTGTTGCTGTGATGAAACACCCCCAACAAAAAGCAACTCCAGAAAGGGTTTATTGAGCTCACTATTCCAGGTTAGAATCCTTCATTACAGGGACGTCAAGTGGTGGGAACTTAGAACATCAAGTAACGTCCCATCTGCAGTCATAAACAGAGACAGAGGAGAGCACACATGCGTGCTTCTGCTCAGTTCTCTTCCTGCACTCAGAGAGAATAGTCCAGGACTCAAACCTAGGAAATGGGAATACCCACGGTGGACCAGGTCTTCCCTCAGTAATTAACATAACCAAGATAATCTCCCACAGAGACGCCCACAGGCCAACCTGATCTAGACAATCCCACCTTAAGATTCCCGTTCCAGGCAGGTGCTTCTAGACTGTGCCAAGTTAACAATAGAGCTGACGTCATAGTCCCTAAGGGTAATCACAGGAGGTCCACATGAGGGGAATGAGAAGAGGAAGCAGGAGATATAAGGGCAGGAGCAAGAGGTCAGAATGAGGAAGGAGAACCATCATTCCAGGAGTGCAGATACCTGTGGAGCTAGAAACATCAAGGAAATGGCCTGTCTTCCAGCCTGCAGGAGACAGCCCTGAGACCATCCTTCCTTTAGCAGTGAAATTGGTTTTGGACTTGTAACCTCTACTAAGCTTGTGGCAATTTGTAAACAGCAATGATAGAAAACTAACTCAACACCCAAACGGCCCTCCCTCCATCTGCATTTAAGAGATTCAGAAGTCCATGATGACTTGCTGATTAAAGAGGAGTCTGTTGAAATTCTAGTTTGCTTCTAAAAGGGTAGGAGGAAGATCCTTGAACCCCACTGGGTGTCATCTCTGTGGCAAAGTTTCACGTTCCATCTGATCTTATCTTTATAACCTGCGGAGTATTTGCCACCTCACTAGCAATGTTTTTCAGATTTGTTATTTATGTGTGCGTGTTTACACATGTGACTGTACACATGTATGTGAATGCCCACAGAGGCCAGAAGGGGGTATAGACTCTCCTAGAGCTGGAGTCATAGGTGGTTGTGAACTACCCAGCATGGGTTCTGGGAACTGAACTCAGGTCTTCTGAAAGAGTAGTAAGACTCTTAACCACTGAGCCGTCTCTCTAGTTCCCTACTGATAAATGTTTTCATTTTCTAGAAACAATCTGAGACAGAGTGAATTTCCTAAGTAAGATCATCAGGTACATACCACTAGGAAAATCGTATATTTGGGCTTCAAACTCAGTGTTGCTTGACCCCAAAGAACTTTTGAGAAAATATGTGTGTTTGTGTGTGTGTGTGTGTGTGTGTGTGTGTGTGTGTTGGTCAAAGAATAACCTTAGGTTTCATCCTCTGGAACATAGCCCACCTCCTTTGAGACAGGGTCTCTTATTGGCTTGAAGTGTACCAGTTAGGCTTGGCTGGCTGGCCAGCAAGCCCCAGAGAACCCCGTCTCACATACCCAGTGCTGAGATTACAGCCAGGAAATCATGCCTCACATTTTTATGTGGTTTTGCAGATCAAACTCAGGTCCTCATGCTTTCAAGGCAAGTACTTAACCAACTGAGCTTTTACTGACAGCTATCTCCCCAGTCAGTTCTTGTTACTGTATAGAGAAAGAGGGAGGGGAAGGGGAGAGGGAGGGGAGAGGGAGGAGGAGAGGGAGGGGGAGAGGGAGGAGAAGAGGGAGGAGAAGAGGGAGGGAAAGGAAGAGAGAGAAAGAGACATAGAGAGAGACTTGACACTCAAGCATCTTGCAGTAGTCCCTGGCCCATTTACAACTTGATTGTGTTTCTGTGATTGGCAAGGCCCAGGCAAGCTTTGTTTGTTACATACGGTATTTTTCAATTTCTAAAAAAGCCTTCCTGGATTTTATGCCATGATAAATTATGAAATAAATCAAAGCTGTTAAATAGATTAGCTAATTTGAAGAACCACAGAAAAACCCTTTATAATTCATGTGGCACAGATAAGTTAATAACCTAGCTTTTCTTTGTTGCAACAAAGAATCCTCCATTCCTGATTATTTCATTTTCATCAGAAAAAGTTGGAGACGAACCCCCCCTTCCCCTGGCAATCATCTGTCCTTAGGTGCACTGCACACAAACCTGCCTCACAAGTTAGAGCTCTGAGAATTGTGTGTATTGAATGTGTCTTATCACTAGGCAGTAAATAATATCACTGCTTTAAAACATGCTCTCCTGAAACTGGAACATGAAAAACTGTTTTTTTTTTAAGATTTATTTATTCTTATTTTATGTGTATGAGTGTTTAATTAAATGTATGTATGCGTACTATGTGCATACCAAGTGTCCTCAGAGGCCATGAGAAGGAATCAGCTCTCCTGGAACTGGAGTTACAGACAATTGTTAGTCACCATGAGGATGCTGGGAACTGAACTCAGGTCCTTTGCAAGAACAGCCAGTGGTCTGACCCACTGAGCCATCTCTTCAGCCCTGAAAAAAATGGGTTTTTATTTACATGTTCAAAGATGGATGATTTGTTTAAAAAGTTACAAGCATGTGAATTAAACCAGACTCTAGTTATAAGAATCTCATTGTTCATTGGTGACGGTTCAAGAATGCAATCATAAGTCAAGGCTGCTGTGAAGTCAGCTGACCATAATTGTTCGTTAAAAGTTGTCCAATCAGATGCTATTTCCAGAGCCTGTTCTCATTAAAGCAGTAGTAGGCTTTGTGATTTTTTTTGAGATGTGGTCTCAGGGAGCACTGACTAGCCTCAAACACACTATGTAAGCTGGAAATGAATGACCTTGAACTCCTGACCCTCCTGTCTCCACCTCCTAAGTGGTGGGATTAAAAGCATGTGTCGTCACACCCAGTTTATGCAGTTATGGGGATCAAACCCAGGGCTTTGTGCTTGCTACAACTGAGCCACATTCCCAGTCCATTGTGGTTGGTTTATTCAACCATTGTTCCTCCGAGTCTTAAGGAAAGACTAACTACTTTAGTAGTGAGCATGTTTATTCATTCAAGTCAGGATTAGTTTTTATTTGATTAACAAGGTGTTAAGAGTCATATGAATGTATGCTGAGCAGTTTAGCAGGAGAAAAAGTTCCTCCCAAGAAAAATTGGTGATGAATAGGAAGTCAAATCAGGACATTGATTTGACCTGTCTGGAAGAAGATTACTCTTTACTGAGGCTGACTGGCCTATTCTTGCTTGGTCATTCTTTAAGTGCTTCTATGGGCCTAGCAATGAGCTCGCTTTCATCTGCTCATTGGTTTTCCAGGGTTACTGAACCACATTTACAGACACCCATTGGAGGAGATGAGCTGAACTTGGGATTAAGTTGAGCTGCCATGCAGTTTTAGTTTTATAAAATCAAGAGTCTTTCTCTTATTTTTTCATATTGATGTGTGTGTGTGTGTGTGTGTGTGTGTGTGTGTGTGTGTGTGTGTGTTGGGGGGGTGCACATGTGGAGGTCAGAGAACAACTTACAGAAGTGGAATCTCTCCTGCCATGGGAGTCCTGGGAATTGAACTCAGATTGTCAGACTGGTAGCAAGTGCCTTGAGCAGCTAGGCCATCCTGCCTAACAGCTGGGATCCAGAGCCTTTTTTTTTTCTAGCCATTTCTATATGTCCACTTGGGAATCAATCACTTTCAAAAGGTTTAATGAGGTTTTGTTGGATCAACTTGAGCCCCTCCGTCCAGTCACAGGGCTTTCCCTCCCGGGGGCCACACTGCCACTCCCATTTCCGGTTCTGAGGTTGGGTCTCTGAATTCCATTCAAGCCTTACTTTCTATGGTATTTCTTCTCTCAGTCTGAGTGTGATATCTTCTAAAATTGCACTTTTTTAAAGTATATGTTTATTAGTTTTTAATTATAAGTATAAGAGTAAATAATAAATGTCAAAGGTACTGAGGGTTAAGATAGAATTTTCTAGTAAGTTCTGGGCATAGAAACAGTTTTGATTTTCTATTTCTTTTGTCCTTCAGTAAAAACTCATATTTCTTGTTATATTCACACTTATTTCTTCTTATATTAACTCATATATCTTATACTTTCAGACTAAGAACTTCTGTGAGTTTTACTCGGAGGTTAACTGTGATGGTCACTTTTAAATGTCAACTTGCTATAACCTAAAGTTACTTGGGAAGGCGGTTTCAATTGAGGAATTATTTGGACTGGATTGGCCTGTGGGCATATCTATGAGGGATTGTCCGGATTGCTACTTAACGGAGAAAGACCCCCACCCGCTGTGGGTGGCATTGTTCTCTGGGTGCAAGGTCCTTAACTATTGCGATGGAGCAAAGCAGGCAACATGGGTGTCTTGGCTTCTCTCTGCCCTTGACTGTGGACATGAGGTGCCCCAGTCAGGTCCCTGCCTTGACTTCATGCTGTCAAGGAATGCTACTGGAATTGTGAGCCAATAAACCCTTCCCTTCCTTAAATGGCTCTGGTTTGGGGTATTTTATCACAGCAACAGAAATAAAACTAGCACGTGGACTTGGTGGTCCCTCATAAAGGCACTCTGTCTCTTGTTCTTGCTGTTGACAAATGAAATACAAATGAGATGATTACAGAACTAAATAAAAAGATTTCTCAGCACAAATTTGATTTATAGACCAGACATGATGAAGACCAACAACACAAGAATGCTAATAAATATTACATAGTGGAAAAATTCATCCACTCAAGTTCTGGGTAGTGCTTTACCCACTTTACAAAACATTTATTTTTATGTCTTTGCTTTGTGTGATGTGTGTGAATTCCAAAGGAACTCATTTTGATCTAATTGAAAGCAACTGTGAAAATCAAATCAATTTGACATCAGTTATAAGAATAATCTTTCAGAAAAGACTGAGCAATTTAAGGAGCATGGAATTTTGTTTCCTTTTTGATCAGTAGAACATTTTCTGTCATTTGTGTAGATTATAAACTATAAGTGGCTAACATAGAATTGAGATTACTGGGGAATTAAAAGAAAACTCTTCTGTGGCCAAAGACATTTTTTTTCCAGAGCTGTTTGACTGCAATGCTGCATATATAAAAGCCTCATATATTCTGGCAACTCTGGGTCTAAGATTTACATTTTTTGCTATTTAGCTTTAAAATTAAAATATTTGAAAATGTCTTTTATGTACCTTTTTTTCCATTTAGATTCATTTCCTACAAAAAGCCCCAGACATGGTGAACTTAATCGCCCGCAGAATGAATTAATGAATTTTTTATGTCAATGGGAATTTATTAACAATGTTTGTGACATTTTCAAATCAACCCTCTTATGTTCTCCAATTATGGCCTCGTTGTGGTCAGGCACAATCCTGGGAGGAAAAAACACAAAGGGTGGGAGGGAGTCAGCATGCTTACAACTGACTTCAGAAAAGCACGTTAGCAAGAGGAAGTGTGGATAAATCATGCTTCCTGTTGTTTGCTAGATTAAATGCAGGATGCAAATGTGCATTCTGTAAGGATAGTGGTGATCCTTCAAAAATGTGAGTTATTCTGTCAGACAGCAAAGTCTTGCCTTCAACCTCCAGGCCCACTTAAGTTTATTGAGGTGTCTTTACAACTAACCTAAATTAGTTTTATAACATGGGGCATTTCTAAAGTTACAAATAAAAAGTGTGTTCGAATGAACAATGATGAAAAAGTCATGTCAGATAGGGTTATGTAATGTTACATCCAGTTTGCATGGCATATAATTAAAGCTAAAATAGGTACAATCATTAGGTATATGTGTGTGTGTATGTGTGTGTGTGTGTACGTGTGTGTGTGTGTGTGTTATCAAAGATAAGTTCTGGCATTAGTTTGTGGATCACTTGGACTAAACCCTAACTTCCTAAATTTTCTGATTCCATTAATTGCAGAGGTTGGTCCACAAGATCTTCCAATGTGGACCAGTGAGATGGTTCAACAGATAAAGGCGCTTGCTGCTAAGTCTGACAATCTGAGTTTGATCCCTGGTTCTAGGTATAGGACAAGAACTGATTCATACAATTTGTCTCCTGGCCTCTACACATGCACATGCATTCTTGCATGCACACACACACACACACACACACACACACACACACACACGCACACTAAATGTAAAAGAAAATTAGAAAAAGATCCACCAAACTCAATGACCTGAGTTCAGGTCCCAGGACCTACATGGTCAAAGGAGAGAACAAGTTCCACAGGCCGTCTTGACCTCCACACAAGTACCAGGGCATGTACACATACGCATATACACAGACACACACCAATTTTTTAAATATAAAAAAATGTGGCCATATGAAAAGTTTGCATCCTGTGTGTGGTCCTCAATGCATCCTTTCTGAGAACACTGCTTAACACTGTGTGCTAATTGAAACATGAAAGAAATGTCTTAGAGCAGGTAAGAAACACCGTCCAGTCAATAGAGCTTTCCAGAGATTGGCAGTGCTAAGAAATTTGAATAAAAGTACTGATATTCTATACCTATAGCCATAGGCCTGTTCAGTTTGCTCTGAGTTTTCAAACCCTTCAGCATGTAACCTTACACATGTATGCAGAGGCCATGAACAGGCCTGTCCCCTTAGGCACTGGTCAGCACAAAGTTCCACCCGATCCATACGCTATCTCCAGTGACACTGTGGGTGGCTATGACTTTTACTCTATTACACATGGGCAATGCCCATGGCAAATAATTGAAACAACCAGGTTTCCCGCCACTGGATCTCCAGCTGAGACCAGGAATTGCAGTTGCAATGTCATGACAAGCTTCATCCTGGGCTCTGCCTCGGCCTTCCTGCCTCGGCCTTGCCCAGACTCAACGTTCTGATCAAAGAGGACGTACCTAGGGCTTGGTCCTTCTTTTAAGTGTGCCTTTAAAAAGTTTTCTTTTCAGGAGTTACTTACCAAGTGTAGCTCTCTGTGCAGTTGGAGATGTGGCGTGGACTGTTTAGTGGACTCAGAGGGACATACTTGAAATTGAGAGATGAAAGACCTGAACATGTTCCAAATGAGTGTTGACATTAGCTTTGAGGACCAGAGCGTCTTTCTTGGTGTCGTTCCTGGGCTTTGGCTTCCAGGCTTCCTCCTCTTTCTTCACTTGTTGCTCTCTGGGACATTTCAAGCCCAAACATCCATTTCAAAGGACTGTGCCTTTTTCTGGAAAGCAGCATTTTTTAGAAATTCCGGAATTCTACTTCCTATCACAGCATGTTTTTTCTTCCCCATTTCATCTTCATGTTAATGACTGTGCGAACCCCATAGGAAATTCTGGTAGCTTTCCCCTCCTGGGGTCACCCTGCTCAGCTCTAACCCAGAATTCTTCCTCTATTCTTTGTCTGTCACTGAATGGACTCTGAATAAAGTCCAGGGAGAATTGGGAGGCAAATGGGGAAGGTGGACATTTGTCTTTGTTTTAAAATGGAAAAGGTGTTCTTGAGTCATAAGACCTAGACCCAGGCAAGTCTGTAGAGGGGAAATACGTTTCACAACCTAGGAGGAAACGGTTTTGTTACTGTTCTTGTCTGTTATTTAAAAATAAAGCCAAGAAACATAGCACATTGATTTTTAAAAATAGTAAATTTTTATCACTATAATTTCTCAAAATGCAAGATGAGAGCATGTACACTAGCTATAATATTAGAGGATGAAGGCCCACAACCATCCTTTATTCGTTTTTAAATGGTAATAATCACATCAGATCCAGCATGTTGAGCTTTGTGTTTGAATTTCAGGTGTGTAAGTCACATGAAACTGCAGTAAGGCGTGGCTTTTTGTGTGACCTTCTGCTGTTCTCTGGCCGTAAAGTGTTGAGGTAGACAGGGCATGCATCCGAGGAGCCTGTGGAGGGAGGGAGGGAGAGGGCCCACGTGGAAGAACTCCTCTGCCATAGTCTTGCAGACAAAGACAAACGGTGGGCCGCTGAGGCTCTGCATGGCTCTGCTCTCCTAGAAGAGATTTTGGAAAACAAAGAGAATCACAGAAAACACTTGAGACTCTTCCAATGTGAGTGTCTACAGATTGAATTAGAAAGGAAGAGAGAGAAAGAAAACGAGAGGGAAGAGTGGATGATGGTGTGGAGTGGAGGGGCCAGGGGGTGGCAGATGGGGTGGCAGAAAGGTCAGAAAGAGGGAAGAAGAGAAGGAGGGAGGAGAGAAGGCAGTATACTCGCTACTTCCTGTTGCTGTGATAAAACACCACGGCCTTAGGAAAAGGAGAGTTTATTTGGGGCTTACAGTTCTAGAGGGACAAGAGTCCAGAGTGGTGGGGAGGCCTGGCAGCAGGTGGCTGGACAGAAGCTGAGAGCTGACATCTCTGCCCACATTCTGGAAGAAGAGAGGTTGAACTGGAAATGAGCGGATGTGGTTCACTCAAACTACTGCAGAGGGCGACATGGGGGATTTCTAATACACCAGCAGTGATTTAGAAGCCACAATCTACCTGTAAAAAATTGGCCAGTATCAGGGAGTTGGTTTGACACTTGCTGAGAAAGCAGATAAGGTTGCTGACGCTACTGAAGAAATGACTGGGATTTTCCTCCACTCAAACATCCTCTCATTCATTCTTTCATTCGGCCAGCGTTTACAGAGTACACACTGTGGGCAGGGCTCTGGGGGGCCAGTCTCATTCAGAGCTGGAATCTGCATGGAGAGGAAAGGGACTGTGGTAACGGGGGGAGGAAGAGGCTCAGGACGTGGGGGGAGGGGGACTGATGCATCAGGCAAGTCTGTAAAAACAGTTCTCTAACCACAAAAGCGAGGCCAGCCAAGAATCCCATCAGACACTAAGCGGACCGAGATAAAGGGCCTGTCAAGGCACCACGCTCATTGTTTCCTGGCTTTCCTGGCGGAGGTCCCATGTTATGGCAAGGGTAGGGTGACCAGAAAACCAACATGCAAATGAGGCAGCTGGTGATGACAGGGAAGCCACAGGGTCTGGTTCTCCTTGCTATGGTGGAAAGACCAGGGAGGAGTTTCATAGGGTTTATTCCACAAAGAATGATGCTATGAAACCGAGTAGAAAGGTAGTAAGAACCTGTCCACTTGACAGAGGCCATTTCCTGACCCGGGCCCAAGCAGTTGGGCATCGATGCCCCGCATGACCCTGTAGCCTCAGGGCCTTTTCTTGTGGTACACATACCATCTGACTTCTTCTAGCCTCCTTCCTTCCAGTGTCCCTGCTCTGCTCCTCTTTCTGCTGTGTGCTTGCTTTCTCACTCACACACATGTAATGGACCCACTATGTGCCAGGACATAGGACTCACATTGTCCCAGAAAGATCTCATCCCTGGTTGTACATGTGGGCAGAGGGTCAAGCCTTCCTTACCTCCCACACACACAACTCCAGCATTCTTTGTCTCGTGGGAGAGAAACGTGGAGAACCTGCTTGACTGCACAGTTCTGAAGCAGAGACTTTGGTCAGCACAGCAAAACATCTCTGCATGCAATTCAAACCTGTTGCTTTGGGTTGGGAAGGTCATGAGCTGCCGTCTAATTGCGGGACTGAGTTACCAAGGATGAACATGTAGTTGACTGCCTTTGGAAATCTTTACCAAGAGGGTCATTTTTGTCTGTTGATGAGGGCCTTGCCCAAAGTCCTCTTTCCAATTCTACTCAACGACTTTCAGTTGTGTGGAAGGAACTGTTCCCAATGGGTTCCACTTTTTTTTTCTAGTTTTCTACTAAACCCAAATTTTGCTGCCAGAGTAAAGGTTTTGACTCACTGTCCAAGCTCTTAATCAAAGAAAAGAAAACAGATGCAAGTTGCTGTTTCAAAAGGAGGCGCCCGCTCTATTTCATCTGCAGTGATCCCAGAGGACCTCAAATAGCACTCTAAGAGGCTGTGGAATTTACAGAGCAGGATAAATTATGGTGGCTCTTTTGAAACCATCCACAAAGCAAGGAATGGACAGATCAGCCATACAGGGAAGCATGTCCTGGTTAGTCACTGGACAGCCCCTTAAAATATGAGCTGTGCTTTCCTTCTCCATCTGATTCGCGTTTGCACTTGAGAGTCCCTGTTCATTTTTTGCACTTCCTGAGCTGTGGGCAGTGAGTCACCATCGCAGCTGATAGCTCCTTACATGCAGGGTTGACAATGCGTTATACCGGAGGTATGCCTTCCATGTCCTCAGTCAACAGGCAGTGAGCCCACCCCCATGTGAGAGTCAGGGGAAGAAACCTGGTTTTCTTGGCAGCATGGGAAGCCTCCAGCCCAAGAAGTTCAGCTGGAGGCTGGAATGCACAGCTAGATGTCAGAGGGGCTGGTTCTAGAAGTAACGATAAAAAGAGAGGTAATGATCTAAGTTGTGGATGTGGGTGAGATCAGCCAAGGAAGTAGACAAAGCCAGGCGAAGGAGAAAGCCAAGGGCAGACTCTTGGAGCATACGTGCTTGGGGGCAAGGAGACCCAGTGTGTGATGTTAGCACGGGAGCTGGAAAGGGGTGGGAAGGGAGGAAGGACCATGAGCTACAGCGTGCCATGTCACAGCTCTCGAGGGAGCAGGCACTGTCGAGGGAGGTGTGACCCACAAGGACATGCAACAGAGCAGGGGCCGAAGAGTCGCTGAAAAGCAGCGGGCGGCGGTGACGATGAGACAGCAAACTGCGGCAGATCCTCCATCAAGCCAAACCAGAAGACTGGAAGGGCTGAACAGGAACTTGGCTGAGATGTAGCTCCGTGGTGGAGTGTTCGTGCCCCACGCACAAAGCCCTGTGTTTGATTCCTACCCCTCCTCACACACACACTGAAAACCCAGAGCCCCTCTGAACACATACACGTATGGGAAGACGTTTCTGGGAGGAGGCACCGAGGGAGGAGTTGGGAAAGTTACTCAAGGAGCTGGAGAGAACTGGATTATTAACCCATGAGATGAATCCATCATTAAAGAGAAATAGATATATGTGCGGGTCTTCCCGATTCCACACTTTCCATCTGAGAAGCTCGAATGGTACTACAGCATAGTGGCCCAGGCCAGGCCCCCAGAATTCAGACTGCCAGGGTTCAAGTAGTGACTTTTGTCCCCATTTGACTTATGTGAACAGCAAATAACCCGATGGTCTGTGCCTCAGTGTAACCATCCTAACATGTATTAGCATATAGATAGATATGTATGTATGTATGCTCTCCAAGTTAAAATGGGGTTATACCCCCATGGACTCATTAAGTATATCATATTTTCAACTTATGGTATTTTCAGCTTAATTATGCTACCTAATCTCAGGTTTTCTGTTACAGCAACACAAAGTAGACGAAGAGAGGAAGGTTCTAGAAAGTACTGTTTGGGCAATGGAAATCCAAATTGTTTATTTAGCCTGACATTTAGCCTCTTCCTCCATCTTGCATGAACGTATTGCCTCCTCTTCTCTCTGACATGGCATGCTACTCAAATGGCCTTTTTAAAGACATACCCCTGTCATGTCTCCTAAACCCACCTGGGCAGTCCCAGTTCTGGGCCTCTGAACCTGCTATAATGTCCCATCTCTTGGCCATAGACCCCCCTGCCCCCCCCCAAAAAAAAACAAAACTCAAGGCTCATTGGAAATCCCTGCTCCATCTGTGAAACATTCTCTCCAAATTCTTGGCCAAAGAGACCTCAGTTCTCTGAGTGGCATTTCTTTCATTACTATTTAGCTGTCTTTTTGATGTCCCTCAGCTCTCATTTAATTTCACTTTTTAACCATCTTTTTAAGAAACAAAACTCAGGTAGTACATTTTATTCAGAATAATTTGTTTCAGTTGGCATTTATGTACATGGTGGTTTGAATGAGAAATGTCCTAAATAGGCTCAGGCATGTGAACACTTGTCCCCTGTTGGTGCCTCTGTTCGGGGTGTTTAGGTGGTGTGGCCTTGCTGGAGGAAGCACGTCACTGGAGGCGGGCTCTGACAGTTTGTAGCTTGCTCTCTCTGCTTCCTGTGCGGATGGACACGTTCGCAGCTTCCCCGTCTGGCTGCCTGGCTTCCCCACCATTGTGAACTCTGCCTCTTCCTCCTGTAAGTTGCCTTTAGCCATAGTATTTTATCACAGGAGCAGAAAAGAAACTAAAACGGTGTGTACCTTTTGGTGCATTTTCTGAGCATACAAGTGTGCATATTAATATAATTTGCACGTTATCACCTGACAAATTGCAAGTTGCTTGAGTGCAGAGCTCGTGGTATGCATCTTTCATCCTGCACAACCTATAATTCTGTCTGTAAAAAGAACCCCCTCAGTTTCCTAAAAGCCAAGTTAAGGCAAGTGAAAATCTGACATGTTCAGAGTGGAGGTAAGAGGGCAGACTCTTTGACCTGAACAGTGCTTCAAGGAAGGATGCTTCTATGTGAATTCAAATATCAATGGTAATTATAATCTTTACACATAGAAGACTCAACGTGACCACAGGACAAGTGGTTTCCTCATTTTACAGAGCAAAGAATGAACGAGACAAGCCACATAGCTAATGTGAAGGAAAGTAAAATCCGAGCCCAGGTCTGGTCTGTTCTGAAGCACTCACTCTCTCCATGATAGTGTGCTCCCAGGAGTGCACACAGGGTGTCAGCGAGTTGAGAAGGTATTGATGATGAATCCACACTTCATTCAAACGTGTGACGGCCTTTGTGCAGACCTCAGGAGCCAAGATAAGCTGGGACCCATTTAAACTTCCCAGTGGGTTGCTGGTCAGGAACTGGACTGAAAGAATTTGTCCTTAGCACCCAGACTTGGTGAACCTTCCCACCTCCTGCCCTGTTTGGGTGCCACCATTTTACATGTCTGAACCCCAGTTTTGCCGCCCACTTGACCCTTTGATAGTGCTGTTGAAGTCCTTTCAGTTGTTGTGACCTTTCCCCTCTGGGTCTCACTCCTTCTCTACTACTGAAACTGTGGGACTAAACTGATAACTCACAAACCCAGAGACAGAAGGAAAAACCAAGCACACTGGCAGACATCTGGGAGGACTTCCCAGAACTGGTGTCTGTCGATGTTTTGTTCACTCAGTGACTTTCTCCTCACACCGGTCCTTTTGGATTGGAAGTCTCTGGGTTTTGTCACCATCCCTCCCCTTCTAAGGTGCGGCCCACCTGCTCTTCTCTTCCTGGACAGGTCCAGCCCCTCCATGGCTGCAGCTGGCCTCTCTGGGCCCTGTCAGTGATCTTCAGAGCTCTCAGTTCTGCACTGACTTTCTTCTAACTTCAGACCCACTCTCTAGCACTGATGTTGACTCTCTGGCTTGGTACTTGGTACTTGGTGCAAGCAACGCGGCTGCCGTGGCAGGCTGTCTGACCTCGCCTTGGCCACCTCCTTCATGTCATGTGGCCCACCTGGTTGACTCGTAGTCCATCCATCATGTTCTTTGATCAGAAAACTGAATTTATGTCAAATACCTTATTGTCTTACAGTGCACTGCATTCCGTTATGGATCTATATCTCAGATTGCCGCTGAACCGGCCCTCTCTCTGCGTTCCATCAGCGTACCTGGATCAGTCTATCTTAATTCTTACTACATTTTATTTTTATTTATCTATGTATATTTTTGTGCCTTTCATACAATATTAATCATATTTAGATTCCATCCCCATCCACGCCTCCCATAGCCCCCACCATACACTGGCTTTCATGCATTCTGTCATATATGTAAGGCCTATCAGGCCTATTGAGTCAAGTTTTTGTACTTAAGTGTCCCTCAGTGCAAGTTCATTCACTAGAGTCTAATCAGCCCATCTAGAGCCACTCCTTTAAAGACACTCAACTCTCCCTTACCCAGTAGTAATCAGGCTAAGACTGGGACCTGCTGCCCATTTCCCCCGTTCTATACTGGGTTTATGTCTGATTGAGTCTTCATGGGTCTTGTGCATACTGACACCCTTGTTTCAAATTCATATGAACAAGTCCCCAGACGTCTGAAAGGCTGATTCCTTATGTTCACGCACCAACCCTGGCTCTTACAGTCTTCCCGCCCCCTCCTCTGCAATGGTCTCTGAGCCGAGGCTGGGTGAGGTGTAATGCAGGTGTCCTGTCCAGGGACACGTACTCTGCACTCTCTAGTCTCTACACCAAGCCAGTTGTGGTTTTCTGTGTGTTTGGCACTCTGTTGTTTGAGGAAGCGTCACTGGTGAGAGTCGAGGGACGCATTGGATTCTCTCTGCTCCTCTTTCTGCTGTGTTCCGGGAGCCTTAGGTATAGAGGTTCCACTTTTACAGGAAATTTTATAACATCTGCCTTCTAATTGATCTTCCTGCCTCAAGTGTGATATGATATACACATCTGCTTAAAGTTTTCAAAGGAACTCCAGATATTAAAGGAAAAATTGGAAAACTTCCAAATAAGCACCCTGATGCTTTTGAGATCTGAGATCCATCATTAACCTACCCAGCAATTTATCATACGTCTGTGTACTCAAGCCAAAACTGAACAGTCATGTTTCACAAGGTCTACTATGTCAGGGGCTGTAAGATACACCCTTATTTTAGGATGCATGAAGACAGAGATGAGGGTTCTGTTGGATGAACTCTGGCTGGTCATCAGTCATAACACATCCCCACATTGGAGAGTTTAGAATGTGAAGTGCATGTCTCCGAAGCAGTGAGGCCTCGAGTTTTCAATTTCTAGGATTTCCTATGGCATTTAGCACAGGATCCAGCATACACTAGGGGTACAGTAGATCTTCTCTGATTGATCATCCAGCCCTTGCCTACTGCAAGAGAAATGTAACAGCTTCAACCTTGCCTTCAGGATTTCAGGTGCCAGGGGATCCATTTTGCACACAATGCTTTTGGTAGTATTGGAACATGGTTTATTGGTATTCTAGAATTCCTCTTCAGGAGCTGAAGAGATGGCTCAGCAGCACTGGCTGCTCTTGCAGAGGACCCGAGGTCGATTCCCAGCACCTACATGGCAGCTAACAACCATCCATAACTCCAGTTCCAGGTGACCCAGCATATCCTCTTCTGACCTCCACAGTCATTGCCTATCATGGGTGAACTTACATACATGCAGGCAATACACTCATACACGTAAAATAAAATAAAAATAAAAAAATAAAAAAGAACGATTCCTCTTCTCTCCCTCTCCCCCTCCCCTCATGTGTCTGTGTGTGTGTGTGTCTGTGTGTGTCTCTGTGTGTAGGGCTGCATTTGTATATGTGGATGTGAGCAGGTGCCTGTACTTGAGCGTATGTATGTCTGTGCATGCGTGTGGATGTGTGTCTCAGGAATCATCTACTTTATTCTTACTGGACCTGAGGGTCACTATTTAGACTAGGCTGGTTGGTACCAGGCTTTGTACATGTGTACGGGGAGAAAATCTCAGACCCATGTTCTTGCTTAGCACTTTACCAACTGAGCCATCTCCTCAGTTCCCTAAGCTTCTTTCTCCAGTGTGCATTTCATTCTTTATCCTGATGAATAATCGGTCACCCAAATATCCAGGAACCTTATTTACCCAGGATGAAGAACCTCAAGCTAGACTCTAGAGCCCTGGGTGTGGTACAGCAATGTGTGAATCTTAATAGTCCTCAGCTTTTTGGTTAATGTTGAAAGTGTTTCTCAAGATCCAGACACTGGGCTACAATCATCACCAACGTAAGCCCAATTAACCCTACTTCAGGAAAGTTTAGTCTGTTCATTTGATCAGAAGTCATTGTATAGTTAGCTGATGGTATTTTCAGATTTGTAGCCTTTTGTAACTATAGGGACTACTTGCTCATAATTCTCATTGTCACTATTGATTTAACTAACTTCAAGTCAGCAGTACAGTCTGTGTTGTGGGTGAAGAACTTGGATAAAAGGATGGTTTCACCTGATTCCAATGAAGGGGTAAGTCTGATCAAGGATTCTAAGTCTATTGGCCAGAGGCCAGTTTGTGACTGGGAAGCTGATGAGTCAGTTTGGAGTGCTTCCGGTAGATATGATTCCATAGTGTTCATAAGTAAAGTAAACGCCAGGCGCATGACACAGAGTGCTCGTAGATCGGACTTTATCAAGTAGCCATGCTAAAAGTGATAGAAGATAGTATTCTATGATTAAGAATGTCTATAGGGGCCAGCAAGATGGCTCAGTGTTTGAGGTGCTTGTCATCAAGCCTGGCAACCTGAATTCAAGCCCTGGGATCCACCTGGTGGAAAGAGGGAACTGACTCCTACACGTTGTCATCTGATTTCCATATATGTAATGCAGCATGCGTGCATTACACACACGCAAATACATAAGTAAACATTCAATACATAAACAAGAATGCCTAAATAGAAAGATTCACTAAAGAATATTTGAAGCAACCAGGTATGTTACCAAAAGAACGGAATTGGAATAAATGATTGTATTGAGAGTTCTAGTGGGAAAAGGAAAGAGTTTTTATTTATCAAAAGAAGAGTTTCCGGAGCAATGGGGACAGTATAACATAAGTGGTTCAAGTTGCAACCAAGTTCTTTTTAAGTGGTTTGGGGAAAATGAAACTCAGAGCAAATGCCTTGTGAGTTTCTGCTGCTCTCCTTGCTACCCAGTTTTGCAACAGTTTTGTAGTTCTGATAGCACCGGTTTGACTGCCCACACAGGCCAAGTGTACAGTTGTACAGCGATGTTTGCCTTTGAGTCCCTAAAGTCCTTCCTGTACTCTTTTCATCATCAGGATCATCTTATTTACTCTCCTCTCCTAATCCAGGTTATAGCTACCTCCCTCTGGTGTTAAACAGCTCTATATGTTCTCTAAGACAATCCAATTTTGTGACTTCAGTTCTGGAATTCAGTAATCCAAAATGGGCCATACCATACCCTGGCACAGCCTGTGTGTCCTTTTGCATCTGTGAAGAGTACCTGTCTCTTCCAGCTTCCAGAGGCTGTAGTGCAGCTCGGACGATGGCCTCTGTTCCATCTTCAGGGCACTGCAGCCTCTTTCACTCTGAGACTTTGCTTCTGTAGTGATGCCTCTTGCACTGGCTCTGTTCTGATTCCCTCTGAAAAGAACAGTGTGATCACCGAGTATGCATTGAACAATCCAGCACAGTTTGCCATTATTAACACTTTCCCTTTGTCACACAAAGCAGCATCCAGAGGTTTCAGGAATTAGGGTCAGGGATGCCTTTGGGAGAAACCATTATTTTGCTTACTGTATGGGTCATGAGAGCTTGGGTAAACTATTACAACCCCAAGCTGCTTTTCCATCTGTGACATGACGATACTGAGTGTCTCAAAATATTGTTGTGAAGCTATAATGAAGTAATGCATACTTAATGTATTACCTGATACTTTAAAGCACTTGCAAAGTTATTCTTTAAGGAACTTGAGAGCTGAAGATGTATCCCAGTGGTAGAGTGTTGAATGTTTTGCTTTAGCATGTATAAGGTCCTGTGTTTAATACCTAGAACTCCTCGCCCCTCTCCCTACAAAAGAGCACCTTGAGGGTGGAAGGACACAGAGCAATCAGTTCTCAGGCAAAATAGATGTCACTGATTTAGGCTACTTCTTATGTTTTCCTGTTTGTGTGTGCATACACATGTGTACATGTTCTTATGTGCCCACTTATGTGTGAGGGTGTGCATGCCTGTGGAGGCCAGAGTAGGACATTGGATGTCTTTTTCTATCTCTCTGTACCTTATTTTATTTTCTAATTTTTTATTTTCTTTTAAACGTATTTATTTTGTGTGCGTGTGCTTGTGTGGATGTGTGAGTATGAGTGTGTGTAAATGAGTGCCCTTCTGTGAAAGTGGAGGTAAGCGACAACTCGTGTGAGTTGTTTTCTCCTCCATGTGGGTCCCAGGAACTGAGGTTGGGGTTTTAGGCTTAGCAGCTGGCACTGTTATCTGCTGAGCCATCTCACCTCTTATTTATTTCTATTATGTATATGATTGTCTGTCAGTATGTATGTATGTATGTATGTATGTATGTATGTATGTATACCACGTACCTGGTACCTGCAGAGACCAAAAGCAGGCATTGGATCCTCTGGAACCGGAGTTATGGATGGTTGTGAATCACTACATGGGTGCTGGGAATGAAACTTGGGTCCTCTGCAAGAGCAGCCAGTGCCCTTAACCACTCGACTCTCTCTGCAGTCCCCCTTCTTATTTTTTGAGACAAGGTTTCTCACAGAACTTGGGGCTCGCCAGTTTAGCTAGACTGGTTGGTCAGAAAGCTCCCCGCCTCACTCCTGGGATTACAGGTACACCACACCTAGCTTTTGAAGAGGTTAACTGGGATCTAAACGGGGCTCTCATGTTTCTGCAGCAAGCACTTTACCAGCTGAGTGTTTTAGGCTGTTTCTTACCATGACTAAAATGGGGAAAAAAAATGAGGAGAAGAAAGCAAGCTTACGGGGCACACGCCCAACGCCACGCACCATCACAGATGGCATTACCTTTCCAGCCTCTGTTCCCTGTAAAACTGAGACAAGCATAAATCCTCCACAGACAGAGAGCTAGTCATTCAGAATCCTGGAAGGAATGTGAAGAGTCCTCTGATTGGACACTTCCAGCACTGAGTCCTCCTCATGTCTGAAGTCTTCAGACAGCTTTCATCATCAGTAAGTTCATCCTGGCATTATCAGACTGGGTACTAAGTCCTGGGCGGAAGCTTATCCCCAGTGTTATCTAGCACAGACCCAAAGAGAGGCACAGAGACAAATGTGCACAGCAGTTCTGTCAGAAAGGGACCCAAAAGAAACTAAATTTTTGCTCCATGGTAAGAAAAAGGGAGTTCCTATGGTTCAGAGCTGGGGAGGGGGCATTCTGTTCAGCACAGACTTACTCTGCTACAACCCTTAGACTTTACTTTTTAAATTTATCTTTAGTGCCTCTGTGTATGTGTGTGGTGTGTGTGTAGGTACAAATGTGGAGGTCAGAGGACTGCTTTGTGGAGTTGTCCACCGTCATGTGGGTTCTCGGGATTGAACTCAGGTCATCAGGCTTGTACAGCAAGCGCCACTGAGACATCTTGCCAAACCAACCCCTTTACTTTATGACAAAAGAATTAGTCATTTTAAAAACAGATCAATAGAAATCATGTAATATTAGCAACAGATACAAAAGGATTTTATAAATGAACAAAATCTCAGAGCTGTATGAAGTACAGAAAGTTCTGACCCCAATTCATATCCTTAGGTTTCCAAAAAGGCAGAATAAAGAACCCAGAGCAGAAATTATGTGAAGGGGAAATGGCCACAAGGCTGTAACTCTGACAAAGACATGATTCTTTAATCCAAGAAGCTGAGTGAAACCCAAATAGAACAAATCAAAGAAATCCACGACCAAACAAAAGATAATCAATTGGATTAAAAACTAAAGACAAAGAATAATCCTGAGAAGAACCAGAGGAAAATAAAGTACTTCAGACAGTGAGAATAGAACTCTGATGACAGAGAAGCAGCTGGAACCAGGGAGGCCAGAAGGAAGAACTCTGATGACAGAGATGCCGCACTGGAATCAGGGAGGCCGGAAGGAAGTGACAGTAGAGCTTAAAACCCCAAGGCAAAGAGCAGTGAAATCTTAAGTCACAACCAACAAACTTCCCCATCCAGCCCATGTCCTTCAAGAACAAAAATAGCATTTCTTCATGTAGGAAGAATTTTGTTTCACAAGACCTGCTTTTAAAACTATGCTAAAGTAGGAGAGATGGCTCAGTGGTTAAGAGCACTGGCTGCTCTTGCAGAGGACCCAGGTTCTATTCCCAGCAACCACATGGTGGCTAGCAACTGTCACAACTCCAGTTCCAGGAGCTCCAACACCCTCTTCTGGTCTCTACAGGCACTGCACACAGATGGTGCACTTGCTGCATACCTGAGGGCAAAACATTCATACACATAAAATTAAATGAATCTTAAGGACTATATGCTAGAAGAAATGATAAAACAAAATGATATCTGAAGGAGACTGGGAATGTGCAGTAAAGGGAAGTGACAGAAGTGGTAAGAGTCGGCTCTTTAGGATAAGGTGACAGCAAAGAGCAGAGCTCACAGCACCTGCTGCAGGTGTGCGCTGTGTGGAATATACAGGACAGCTGTTCATTAAGGGAGGAGTGTTTGGGAGTCTGTACGGCAGCACGCTTTCTCCATTCCACATAAAATGGGAAAATATAAAAAGTTAAGTATGCATATTTTAATCCTTGAAAAAAGTCATTAAAAATTTATGAGGAGATAACAGTCACATGCTTTGTGGGCAATTAGGATAGAATTCTAAAACTCACCTAAATATTCTAAAGAAGGCAGGAGAGGAGAAAGAAGAAACAGCAAAATTAAATTTAAAAAACAAACAAGAACAGAGCAAACAGAAAACAGTAGTCAAATGGTAGAGTCGACAAAGCATGAATAATTACATAAATCAGAATGGTTTAAGAACATCAGTTGAGGGGATGGAGAGATGGCTCAGCCATTAAAAGAACTTGCTGCTCCTTAAAAAAGTTCTGAGTTCTATTCTTCCTACCCACACTGAGTGGCTCACAGCCTCCTATAACTCCAGGTCTAGGGGATCTGGTGCCCTCTTCTGGCCTCTGTGAACACTCCAACACATATGGCATATAAACACACATATACACGCACATTAAAATATAATCTTCTCTTAAAAAAGAGAACATCAATTGAAAATCTGAAATGGTCAGAAAAGGAGGATAAGAAAGAGGAGGAAGAGAAAGAGGAAGAAGAGGGGGAGGAGGAGAAAGGAATAGGAGAAGGAGGAGGAGGAGAGCAGAAGAGAGGACTTGAAGCTGGGGGGAGTGTAGAGGCAGATAGGAAAGGAGATGAGGGGGTGAATATGATCAAAATACATTGTAACAGAGCTGCTAATGGAGCTGCAGAGACAGCTCAGTAGTTAAGGGCACTGGCTGCCCATGCAGAGGACCTGGGTTCAGTTCCTAGCACCCACATGATGGCAGTTCAAACTGTCTTTAACTCCATTCCCATGGGATCTGATGCCCTCTTCTGACCCCTGTGGCCACTGTGTGCACACAAAACATTCATGAAGAAAAGTAAAAGCATACATAAAGTAAAAATAAGTAAATCAAAAAATTAAAAACATACATTGTAAGAAATTCACAAAGAATTGATAAAAATATTAGTTGTAAAAAGAAAATATCTTTAAATACAACAGTAAGTGTAAGTTAAAAGCAAACCATGGGAAAATACACTATGGGAACACTAGTTAAAATATAGATGTGTGGCTATATTAATGCAAAAACAGAGTTCAGAATAAGGAAACATACCAGGCATAATTATATTGCCTAATAATAAAAGGACCAGCTCACCAAGAGGACAGGAACCCTCAATGTGCCAAGTTAGATCAGATCCTGAATCATCAAATGAACCTTAAAATTTTGATACCTATTGGAACTTTATAATTAGTTTACTTCCTGACAGTAGAATTAAACAAGAAATAGATCACGGGAAGGTAAGTGAACAATTGCAAAAACTGGAAATCAAGTGTCATATTTGTAAACAATGGAGGAGCAAGTCTCCTAAGAGGTTAGAAAGTATTTTGAACTGAATTAAAAGGAAAATTCCCCTTGCAACAACTTTGAGAGACTGGAAAGTCGACTGTTAACAGCGGAGGGTCCTCTTGCGAAGGACCCATGTTTGGTTCCCAGCACCCACATCAGGTGGCTCACAACTGCCTGTAACATCACTTTCAGGGGATCTGACACTGTCTTTGGGCCTCAGCGGACTCATGTTCATACACACACACACAGAAACACACACATAACCAAAAATAAAATAAATCTTTTTAAAAAGTTGAGTACAGTTAAAACAGTAATTAGGGAGAAATTTATTATAATATTCCATTGGATACAAAGAAAAATTTAAAAATCAACAGTTTAAATTCCACTTGAAGAAACTAGAAAAAGAAGAACATAATCCCAGAGCAGAAGGAAGGAAATAATGACAGAAGAAATCAAAGAAACTGAAACTCAAATTGACAGAGAATATTAATAAAACAAAAAGTTGGTTCTTCAGTAAAACATCGTTAAAGTTAATGACCCACACTAACAGAGGAAAAGAGGAGAAGACCAAACTACCGATGTTAGACTTGGAAGAGACATGACTACTGTTTCAATCCTCGAGAACCTCCGCAAGATAAGGAAACACAATTCCTCACATGTCAATTTGACCACTTATATGACGTAGAATCAGCCCTTGAAAACTATAAATAACCAAAATATAATCCGAGATTAACAGACAACCTGAGTAATCCTGAACCTATCAAAGAAACCTGACGTTTAATTTTTTACGTTTCTTTGTTTAATTTGCTTGTTTGTCTGTGTGTGCACTCCAGAGTACCATGCGTGAACGTGGACTTCCCAGGACAAGTGGTTCTAGTGAGGGACAGCTTTAGTGTCAACTTCACACACCTGGGTTGGGGAGCCCCAGGAGGGGAACTGCCTCCATTGGACTGGCCTGCAGACCTGTCTGTGGGGCATTTTCTTGATTGTTGAGTGCTGCGGGAGGGCTCAGCCCACTGTGGCCAGTGCCACCCCTGGGCAGGCTGTTCTGTGTGGTATAAAACAGCAGGCTGAGCCTGGGCCAGGGGACCAAACCAGTAAGCAGCGTTCGTCCATGGCCTGTGCCTCAGCTCCTGCCTCCAGGTTCCTGCCCTGAGTTCCTACCTTGGGCTCCCTCAGCGATGAACTGTGACCAGGAGATGTGAGTCGAATAAACCCTTTCCTCCCTCAGTTGGTGTTGGTCAGAGTGTTCTGTCACAGCAATTGAAGGCAGACTAGGACAGTCCTCTCCTCTCACTATGCAGGTCCTGGGGATTGAACTCAGGTCATCAGGCTCAGCAGCAGGCACCACCCCTTGAGCTATCCCTCCAGTGCCAAATCTGAAGTTTAAAAGAGTAGTTCTGGGTCTAGGTGGTTTGGTTGACTAGTTTTCTGAACATTTACAAAAGAAATAAAAACCAACTCTATGTACTATCTTCTAGAAAATAAAGGCTTGTGGGTGGCAAGCCTGATCCCAGCTGGCTGTCACTAACTCACAATGGACTAATCCACTGGTCAGGCCATACTGAAAGGCGATTGGAAATTGCCCCCTGGTGGAGGAAGCAGACCCTGGGGAATGAGCGTGAGGATGGTGGCTTCTCCTGCTTCCTCCTGCAGTTCCTCTGCTTCTTGGCATCATGAGCAGTGCAGCCTCCTCTGCCAAATCTCCCACCACTGGCACAAATCAGTGGACCCAGCCAACCTCGAACTGAACCCTCTGACCCGGTGAGGCGACAGGAACCTCTCCTCCTCCTCGTTTTCCGACAGCGAGACATCTAACTAACACAGATATCCTGCAAGCCTTCAAAGATTTTTTTTGACAGTAAGTAATGTGACAAAAGGACCCACACATCTGATGAAGGACAATGACAGAATTTGAACCCAAGACTCCCAGTTTGAACTAGAAATTTTCTTTTGTAGAGCTACAGAACTTAATGGTATAAGGATATTGGGTTCCGTTCCGCCCTGTGATTCTGTTTCACCAGGAGATACCTAGCAACAGCTACTTTTTAAAACCTCATCACTTGTATGGGAAGAGCATAGCGTGTCCCTCGCCAGCTTACAGTAGTTTAGGAGTTCAAGAAATGGCAGTGGAGCTGGAGAAATGGATCAATGGTTAAGACCATGTACTGCTTTTCCAAAGGACCCAAGTTCTGTTCCCAGCATCCACATCAGGCAGCTCATCATTGCCTATAACTCTGGTTCTAGAAGAGCCAGTGACTCCAGCTTCCATGGGCCTCAAGTGAATAACCCACAGACAGACAGACATAGACATATATAATTAAAACTAGAAAAAAAATCTTTAAAGAAACCAGCAGCTGTTAACCACCAAGCCTTAGCTTCTTCCCTAGTGACACAGAAATAACACCCATGCTGTGATGGGCTTAAAAAAATAGGCTACAAATAAATTATTTACCAGTATGTTGGTATTTCGACAAAAAATATAGTCCTCAGAGTTCATATTTCATCACAAAAATGGATGAAGGAAATTGAATTCAGGTCTGCTTGATATGAAACACAGTCTTCACTTAACTCCAACCCACACGTCTTTCTCCTTTTTGTTGTGTACTAAATGCTTTCTGGGTAGATGTCTGTGAATATTTACAAGTTTCTATTAAAATTTTTATTTTTCAAGATTATATATGTAAGATTTTATCAAGATCATATACAGGGGCTGAGATCAAGGTGCTTGCTGTTCTTACCGAGGACCCAAATTCCTTCCCTGTGACCATGTCAGGTAGTTCAAAACAGCCTGCAACTTCAGCTCCAGGGAATCTGATGCCCTCTTCTGGCCTCTTCAGGGACCTGCAGGCATGTGGTGCACATTAACTGGTGCAGGCACACACACACACATACAAATAATAAAAATAAATAAATAAACCTTAAAACAATCTAAGACTATATATACCATTTTCATTATTGAGATTATAAAATTTAATCTGTCAAGATTATGTATACTACATATACACACAGACATGCACTCATACATGCACACACATACATCATAGGATTTCAAAGACAAGAAATAGTAGTCACAGGAGCTGCAGAGTTGGCTCAGCAGTTAAGAGCACTGGCTGTTTTTTGCAGAGAACCCAGGTTCAAATCCCAGCACTGACATGGCAGCTAACAACCACCCATAGGTCTAGTTCTAGGGAATCCAAACCCTTTCCTGACCTCTGTGGGTGTTCTACAACATGAGTGCACCCTGCCTACATGCAGGCAATACACTCATATGCATAAAATAAAAATAATAGAATAGAATATTTAGTAACAAAATAGAAATAGCAGTCACAATTAGGAGCAAGCATGGGGTGGGTTAACAAGGAGAAAGAGTCCCGAGAGAAGCAGTGCTGGTCATCTCCGCATTTATGCATGCGTGAAGCAGCAGAAGGAGCAAGCACGCTGGCTATAAAGACACACACAGGCTGCCTCTGTTACTTGAAGCGACGCAGCTCATATGGCAGACAGCAGCCTCTCAAAACAGGCGAAGGTCCTTTCCAAGCGGGCCTGTGATTCTCCTCCATGACTCTGTGCCGCTACAGACAAAGGTGCCCCCTGCACCCGAGGACTGCCGCTTCCACACGGCCACCGAAGCCTGGGCAGCCTTTCATCTAGGAGCCGTGAGAAGGACTTCCGACTGGAAGTGCAGGGTGGTTGGGGGTCCTGCGTGGCTTGCGGTGCGTGTAGCTCACGGGTCCTTATCTTGGGTCCCCCTGGAGTTTATGAATTGCTAGAATTCATCTCAGTGGCTTGTCTGTTGGGTACCAACGCCGCTATACGCGCAGGTGCTGCCCACCTGGATGGATTTTCTAGGCGAGTCTGAAAGCCAGCTCCACTTACTCTAACTGATTATCCCAATCCTGAAAGGTGGGAAAAATATAAATACTATTAAGTCTGTTTTAGGACTTGGAGTTGATTTAAGTTATTGGTCTTTAACAAAGAGCAGGACTCGAGGTGAAGGTGTTCTGGAGAGACACTGGATGGGAACATTAATGTAGAGTTTGACAGAGGGACTGGAACTGGCACCATCTATGGCAGGACACAGACCTGGAACACACAGAAACCAGGGGACACAGGTAAGAACAGAAGAGCTGGACAGCTTCAACCTCCACCCTGAGAAACAGCACAAGCAAGAGCCAGAGAGGGTGATGGAACATGGAGGTCGGGGTAGCAGAAGCGGGCCGTGAGGGCCAGACGAGAACAGACTGCGGTGGTGGAGGCGTCACATTAACCCATTCCTTTGTACACTAACAAAAACACTTAAGTAAAATGGTTTTCAGCAAAGAGATAAAAGATGACCAGTGTTAGTAAGTAAGGACGAAAGGAAGCCGCAGTGTACTGTGGGTAAGCGCACCTGTGATTAGAGTAACATGGGGGCTTTTAGTGAAGTTAACAGCGGGCGACCTGGTGACTGGCTGGCAATCTCTCTTCTCCACTCAGGCCCAAGGGAATGAAATCGCAGCCTTGTGAAGACTCTCCTCCACTACGGTAGTATTCACAAAGCCGAGCTACGGAAACCACCAAGTCCACTGACAGATGAAACAACTGTTCAAACCGCAGGGTCTGTCCACAATGGGAAATGGTTCAGTGTTTAAAAAGAAAAGATCTTCTCATATGTGATGACATAGATAGACCTAGAAGACAGTATATAAAGCCAAATAATACATCAAGCATTGTACATAGAGACAGAGTGACACTGTGGTTAGACAGGGCAAGGAGAAGGGGTGGTGTTAGGGGAATCAAAGGTATGGTAATATGAGCTAATTTAGGGATAGATCTGATCTACAACCTGTGGCCTGTGGTTGATATTTATGTGTTCTGGAATTTGCTAAAAGCATAGTTTTTTAAGGACTATTACCACAAAAGGAGAGGGTTAACTACACAAGAGGATTGTGTGTGTGTGTGTGTGTGTGTGTGTGTAAGTGAATGAAAAAGAAAGATACCTAGTCCTTATAAATTCCAACAGTATGAAAGCAATTCTGTATCCTCTCTGTTATCTTTCTGAGGCTTAGAGAACAGGAAATGACGGGGACGGGACGTGGGGGTTTAGTCATAAAGGGGGCATATCACAGTGATGAAGTCGTTTCTCTTAATTTTGTCTTTCTGCACTCAGAGTGCGACTTGGAAAATTGTGACCCCTCAGCTTACTTTCCCTGGCGGCGTTCACATGTCCATAATGGTGTTTCCGGAAAGATCAAACTCCAGCCTGTCCCGGATATGACCATGGACTCGAATGTTATCTAGAATCTGTATGAAACTCTCCTTTTCTAAGAGAATGTTCATAGAAATAGCTCTTGAATCTCTGGCAGACCTGGTGGCCACAGGAGGCTTTGACTCATGTCTAGGGGCCCTGCCTCCTGTTGATGGACCATGCCCTGGGGTGTGGGAAGGGTCTAGATGCCTGCTCCTGAAGGCAGA
Source organism: Eospalax fontanierii (assembly GCA_035773235.1). NCBI lineage: Eukaryota > Metazoa > Chordata > Mammalia > Rodentia > Spalacidae > Eospalax > Eospalax fontanierii. The sequence goes on from CM069540.1 coordinate 6,912,862, forward strand.
GAAATGACATCATCTCTTCCTGAAAATACCTTTTGCATAAATGGTATGAACTTTACTGAGTTTAAATAAATACTTTGAGGCTGAGGTGGAAAGGATTTCTCTCAGCAATGTCTAGTGTAATAGGAAACTTCCAGAAAGTATCTAGTTCTCAGGAACACACTCCAGCCACCAGTTTCCTTGAGAAAAGAACCGGGGCTCTTCTCTAGGTCATGGGAAGATCGCTGGCCATATTCCAAAGCCTTAGGCGTACTTCACCTTCTATAAGTGTTACGGTCAATAGTGAGGGCTCTGCCATTGGAGAAGACAGATTTAAACTCCAATCCTGTACACAGGACATTGTATTCCTATATCTCAGTTTCAAACTAAAGGTAAGATTAAGTCTGGTGGTACAAGCCTGTAATCCCAGCTTCCCTGGGGATGGAAGCAGGAGGATCACAAGCTCAAGTCTTGCCTGGGCTACTCAGTGAGTTCAAGACCAGCCTGAGCAACTTAGTGAGACCCTGTCTCAAACTACCAAGTAAAAAGAGCCTGGGGGTGGAGGTCTGCGGTGGACACCTGCCTAGTATCTGTGACACGCTCGAATAAATTAAAAATGCAGCTAACTAGATCATGTGAATCTCTTCAACCAATTCCCGGAACATAGTAGAAACTAGTTGAATGGCAGATATACTGTTATCGTTATTATTGTTCTTGGTGTTCATCAAAATTCTGTAATTGAATGTCTCTTTTTCATGTACCCCACAGAATTGGAATTACTTTTCCAAACCAGGGTGAGTGGAGCCAAAAATAGCATTCTGAACAGTTCAAGACAGCAGTTGGCTTTCAGTTCCAGCCTGGTCGTTGATATAGCTTCTAGTGTCCTCCTGAGGTTGTTGAAAAGACGCACAGGCTGGGGATTGACTAGTGATGTCTGCCATGAGTATGGAAAGGAGAAGGTTAACTCTGTGCATTCCTGGGAGCTGTGGGTCATGGCTAAGATTTTCAGTCCTTTTCAAAGGTGAGCAGAAGAGGACAAACACCCTTCTTCCATAATCCCACAATTCTAGCACCCTTGATGTTAAAAGAGACTGTCTTTGGTGGTAGTTCAATTCCAAACACTGAAAATGGTTTTGATTTGTCTTAATTTTGCCCAAGGGTTCATAACTTCCTTCTGGACAAGCTTTTTGGCTGGTAGACCTCATAATTTGAGAAACATGGTGGTCTTCTCCTCTCCAGGAAGGATGATCATAGCTTATATTTTCAGAGCCCTTAATTCATAAAACACTTTCCATCCATTAGGATGCTTTATATTCAACTATTTGTCATGGGGCAAGCACAAAAGGCCGGGAAGGCAAACTGATGTGGCCATTTCTTAAGTCTCACTTCAAGTTCATTGATGATTCTAGCACGGATGTTTCACTTACAAAGCACTGTGCTTCTCTTCCAGGGTATCTGCCTCTCCCTCTAAGCCTTCCTCTGGCTTCTGAACACTTTAATTTATTTTCCTTTCATTTATAATTCTGGTCCATGTCCTACATGTGTGCCTGCTGTTAAAATATTGGCCTCCTCTTGCGTAGTATGCCCAACTATTTCTTTCGTGAGTCACTTAGAACCTCAGAGCCAATTGTGTTCCCAAGACAAAATCGCCAAGCCTAAGATTGATTCCAGTTTTGTGTTAATGAATCCAGAGTCGTAAGACTTAGAAACCTCCAAATGCTGCATTGATATGAAAGAGGTCAGATGATGTCCTGGGTAGAAGGCAGGCTCTTCATTCTTTTCAGTACCAAAGGGCTGTTTTCCGGTCCTCATAGATAACTTCTACATCAGAAGTGTAATCTGTCCTCTCCCACTCAGTCAGTCTCAAGAGATTTGGAACTGTTTTGCAATAAAAGATGTGTAAGGCTGACCCTCTCTGCCCACACTGCTCTCTGCTCAAACGAGTTGAGTCAGTATTTCCCCTTTCCCTAATTCAGCAGTGGGCCAGCTGGCTTTGTACAGCCCAGTTAGATGACCTCCTTACTGATCAGAACAAAGTTAAGCAATTTGGTGATTTAATTAATGGAATCAGAGAGGACTGGATGCAGAGATCAGACCCTAAGACCTCTTCCTTCCGTCAAAATATTTGGGGAAGCTTCCTTAGTAATGTGTCCCCATTGTGAAGCTTTAAATTACATAACAGGGAAGCGATGTTTCACCCTCCACTGACTGCACAGCAACTCAAATGGATTAAAATTACACAGGTGAGAAAGTAAAAATGTGACTTATACAACTTCAAACCCCTACAAACGTTATTTAGGCCACATGACCTCAATAGTCTATTATATAATCATTTCACTGAGATAGAATCAGCGATCATTGGTTTGTATCAACAGTAATCCAAGTAGCAGCTATGTGAAATCTAGTTTAATGTACAGATGAAATTTGGATGTGTGTGTTTTATATCCCAGATCAGTGTCTCTCTTTGGTGTCCCATCTGAGCCACCTCTCTAGCTTCTAGTATGCTTGCTTTGCTTGCTTTCTTTTTTTAGGGGTGGGTATCTTCTGAGGCAAGGTCTGCCAGTAGCCCCAGCTGTCCTGGAACTCCCTATGTAGACCAGGCTGGCCTTGAACCTCACAGAGATCCTCTGGGATTAAAGGCGTGTGCCATCACACCAGCTCTAGTTTACTTTCCTATTGCTCTGATAAACACCATAAACAAACAACTTGGTAAGGAAAAGGTTCACTTCATCTTACTCTTCCAAATGACAGTTCCTCAGTGAGGAAAGTCAGGGCAGGAACCTAGAATCAGGAGCTGGAGCACAGACCATGGAGGAGTGCTGCTTACTGACTTGCTCCTCTGGCCTATGCTCAGTCTATTTTCTTATACAACCCAGAACCACCTGCCCAGGGTGGCACCACTGACAGTGGGCTGAGCCCTCCCATATCAAGATCTGGAAACAATAAAAAAAATGCCTTGGGGCTGGAGAGATGCTCAGAGTTAAGAACACTGGCAGAGGTTCGATTCCCAGCACCCAAATGGTGGCTAACAACCATCTGTAACTCCAGTTCCAGGGGATCCAGTCAACGCCTTCTTCTGACCTCCTTGGGCATTGCACTACTCAGGGTGCACTTACACATGTACAGGCAATACATTCATACACATAAAATAAAAATATTTAAATAAAAATATTAAAAACCAGAAGATGACAGTCTGATAGAAGAAAGTCTCCAGTTGAGGGTCCCTCTTCCCAGATGTGTCAAGGCATCACCTGAAGCCAGCCAGTACCCCAGCCAGTACCCCAGCCAGTACCCCAGCCAGTACCCCAGCCAGTACCCCAGCCAGTACCCCAGCCAGTACCCCAGCCAGTACCCCAGCCAGTACACCAGCCAGTACACCAGGTATTGCGGGGTGGCTGTGTAGCCTCCTGTGATTCCAGTGCTCAGCAGTCAGAGACAGGGAATCCCTTGAGGAAGCTGACTAGGGAGACTGGTCTTACTGGCCACCACGGGGCTCCACTGAGAGATTCTGCCTCAAAAAAAGAATATGGAGTAGAGCAATGAAGGAAGATTCCCCTCGTTAATCTCGGACCTCCACAGACTTGTGTGCACATGTGAGCCCACACACATGCAAAACACACATAGACATATGCATCATACCCCATGCACGGACACATGAAAAAGAAGAGTCATAGGAAGACTGAGTGGAGGTGATCATTGGCCTTACTGCAGACACTCCTTGATGAGACCAAAGGTACAGGCTTTCAGGGCTGGAGAGGTAGCTCAGTGCTTAAGAGCACTGGCTGCTCTTGCAGAGGACCTGGGTTCAATTCCCAGCACCACTTGATGGCTAACAGCTACCCTTAACTCCAGTTCTAGGGGATACAACAGCCTCTTTTGACTTCTGAGGGCATTGCGTGACATGGGTGCACTTTCATACGCGCAGGCAATACACTCATACACATAAAATAAAACAGTCAATAAAATATTCTTTTAAAGATACAGGCTTGCTCTTCTTATTTTTCTGGTCCACCATCTTTGGTTATTATCATATTAATCTAATATGTGATGCTCATGTCATATGATTGATAACATCAGACAAGGTCATGTGCCTACATTCATGTAGAAGAAAGATAAGAGATAGGTCAGTAATTTCTCTTCTCCTTAGCCATTTTATTAGGAAATGAATCTTATAATCCAGAACTAATCACTTATAACTCAATGGAATTTTGATCATGTGATTCCCCAACAATCAGGTTACACTAGGCAAAAAGAAGTCGGCCGTGGGTAGACAGTGATTATTGTATGAGAATGTGTTTCCTCTGGTTCTGCATTTATACAAATGTTCCGATGGGCAACCTGAGGCCTAAAGAATGAAGAAAAGTTTAAGACACGGGCCCTGCTTTCTCTCTATAAGCTTAACATCTAGTTAGGAGGCAATTCATATATGGAAAATTAAACAATAATGAGAAAAAACAATATAAATCAATAGCATGAGGTATATAGAGAAATTCACTGTATAACACCAAGCTAGTGGGCCCCATGATGAATGGTGAAGGATCCAACCGCCCTTTGGGATGGACAGGGTGAACTTCAGAGAGCCGGAAGGGTGTGATGTGAACCTGACATAGTGAAAGGGAGAGCTGAGCACCTTCTTTTGCCATGAAGTCTAGAAGTAAACACACCCTAATAGCATGATTTGTATTGTCTGAAACGCATTTTCCATCCTCTTCTGAGAGTCTTATTTTGGATTTTAGAGGCTTGTTGAGAATCCATGGTCCATCAGGTACTTGGAAATCAGGAGCCTGGTAATTAGGTCCAATAGCATGCAAAAACAAATTAGGGAGCTGATAGGTAAATACATAAGAAACAGGACTGTAAGTCCCCAGGGTGTGAAGAGAGCAAGGGATTAGACCCAGGACTTGGGGCATAACCTTAGGTAACTTAACCTGTGGAACATTTTTTCATCTGTGAATTGAAGATGATAACTTCTTCCACATCAACTTGGATAGTGCTATAAGCTAATATTCTAGAACTTTATTTCCACCTGATATTCATTTGAGCAAAACATTTCTGTGTAGAGATTTTATTACTGTGACTATATTCAACACCCATCTGATAACCAGGTTCAATGCTTTCCAGTCACTTAATGCTTGCTATTTGGGATTCAAAGTTAACATGCCCACTTAAGCCAGAGTCACTAAGCATACAGCAGCCTCTAGAATAACAGGCAAAGGTCCTGTTCTCCTAGAGAGACTGACTGACTCTTCTCTAGAGTCCATCAGATTAGAGAAAATTCTTAGATGTCAGAAGACAACACTAATTCAAGTGGAACCTGTATCTCTGTGGGAGGCAGGTTTCTAATGGAACAGAGTCTTATCTTTCCATTTTGAAATGTCTGACATCATGTCTGTAAAAGTGGAATGACTCTCTGGAGAGAGGTTTGGTAAATATAACCTGGTGGCACTCAACCATGGTTCAATCTTTATTTGCCACATTTCTTTATGGAAGACTAACAAATGATTTCGGGAAGGATGAACTTGGCCACCCTGCAGTTACCCCCAGCTAGCCTCCTGAAATAGCCAAGAGAAAGGAGAAAATGGCCCATTTGTGTATTTTGAAGAAACCATCACATGGAACTCTTAGGGCTAGGGAGGGTACAGGAATTTCTTCTTATCTAGTACTGTAAATATGGAAGGAAATTACAAGATTTAAAAGTAGAATAAGAATGTCTTATGTCTTCTGTTTAGGTCAGTCAAGTGGACATTAGGTTTCCCAAACTGTCACAATGAATGTTACCTGGAAACTCTTGGGTGCCCATGCCACCGGAGCCACCCAGCAGACTGAGGGCACGTGCTAATCTTACAAACCACGTGAGACCCATTGTGAGCATATGCTTGACATGTTCGACTGGTTTTCACAGTCTCAGGGCTCCACGTCCAAAGGAGAAATTCCAGACATAGTGCTCATCCTCATCCTTGTCTGTTGGCCTGATTCTGTGCTGTGGTAAAAGACTTAAAACAAACCCTCCAGATGGGAGACAATACCGACCCGACGGCAGAGAATAGTTGTTTCAGTGACTCTGAACCACATGGGAACCACTACTTTCCTGGACATCCTAAAATTCCACATTCTGTTGCTGGGAAATAAATAAAATTTTATGGTTTTAGATTGTTCTGTGACACCCTTCATGGGTTAGTAATTCTCCAGGCACTCTAGGAGAATAAAATTAACATGTTTTTAGGCGCTTACTAGTTGCTCAGATTTTACAGTGTGCCTGATTTAATCCTTTTAACCAGAGAGAGAATTAGGTGTTATCATTTTTCTAGGGATAAGGTGAACCCTTGGTAAGCTAAACAATCGACTCAAAATCTCAAAGGGAGCCAGGCTTGGTAACTTGTGCCTGTAATCCTGGTACTTGTGAGGCTGAGGCAGGAGGATCTCAAGTTCAAGTCCATTCTGGGCTACCTAGAAAGTTCCAGGTAGTTTGGGTAATAGAGCAGAATCCTATCTCAAAACCAAAGCAAAACAAAATTTTAAAACAGCCTCCCAAACAAATAAAATATCCCAAAGAGGAAGACTTAGGAGTCTAAGTATGACTTACTAATTATTGCTTATCAGCACTGTTTGAAGACCATTTTCTCCCACCGTATATAGCATGTTGTGTCTGAAAGATACTAAAGAATGCCTAAGGGGCTGGAGAGATGGCTCAGCAGTTGAGAACACTTGCTGCTCTTCCAGAGTACCTGAGTTTGAATCCCAGCACCCACATCATCTCTCAACCTCTTGTAACTCCAGCTCCAGGGCATCTGATGCCCTTTTCTGGCATCCATGGACACATGCACACATGTGATATTCATACAGACCCACACAGATAAAAACACAATAAATATTAAAATAAAATATGTAAGTATGTATGTTACACATGTAACTATTTTAAATACATGTATACATTGCAAGTAGATACTACACATTATATATTGTAATCACATGTGTTACGATGTATATATGCCACACATGTAAATAGTGTAAGTATATATTCTGCACATGCAAATATTATAAGTATTACACATGTATATATTGTAAGTACATGCGTTGGACATGTAAATATTGTAAATACATGTGCTGTATCTATAAATATTATAAGTACGTGTTACACATGTATATATTATAATGATACATGATATACATGTAAATATTATAAGTACATATGCTACACATGAAAGATTGTAAGTACATATATTACACATGTAAATATTGAAATTACATATACATTAATGTATTGTACTTACACATGATCCACATAGATATTGTAAGCACGTATACTGCACATATTACAAGTATATGTCATACATGTATATGTTGGAAGTATCTATGTTATGTGTGTATACGAACTTCTTTGACTGCAGTGATGAGGAAGTATAAGGAGGAATGTGGCCTTCTTTTCCTGATTTGCTGGGGGTCTCTGTGCTCCCTGAGCTTTTGAAGCCATTTGTTAAAAACCCATCTCCCCTCTCAGCAGAACGTGGCAGCAAAGACAGCTCTCCTCTGGTCCCACCACGGCCTTGATCAGATGTCTGCTTTAATGCCACTTGGTCAGAGCAGTGTCGGGAGACTGCCCTTGCTAACACAGTCCCTCCATCACCCACCCACCTGCCAGCCCACACCGTCCTCCCGTACCCGTCTGGCATATGTCATACTTACTCATCTTTTACGTATTTATTGGCCTATTTTCCATCCAAAGCCCCTTAGAATAAAACTCAGTGAGAGAAAGTTCTTTCTTTGATTCTTTTCCTTTTCCTTTTTTCCCTCCAGAGCTGAGGCAAGCACTTGGAATACTGCAGGCCCCCAGCAGTGTTTGTTGAATGCATGTGACTTAATATTAATTCTAACCACTTCTTATGGCTGTAAAATATTGGGTGGAATCTCTGTATGACCCCCTGTTGCCTATTAGTTGACTCCTGGGATGAGGTTGTTCCCAGCAGAGTTGCTGCCTGCTTCAGTGACTCTTCAAACAGACAAAAGAAAGTGTTTCAGTAAATTAAGGGCTTCTGGTCTGTTGGAATCAGTCAATCTGGCTTTCAGGCTTGTCCTATAATTTAGAGGGGAAAAAAAGTGGCTTTTTATATTATGCAGTCTTTTATCCCAAGCATGCACCATGCAAACACCATTGCGTGAACAAAGAACATAAACTTTGAAAATAACTCAATTCTAAAGAGAGCAGTTTTCAATTTTATTAATGTTCTCTAAAAGAGTTTCCTGCAGGGGGACTATCCTTACAGAAGGCTTCCGGTTGTGGTTTACTGTATCAGCTGTGCAAAATGCTCCATAGCATAATCACTACCTTGCTGTGGGACCCAGTGGAGACTTTTATTTTGAATAGGACTGAAGATACTTGGCAGCTCAACCCCGGGGCTTTCAATGAACTAAGAGAATGAAGGCCGTCATAACAAAGGCACATGTGTCTGTGTGGTGCTGGGAATTGAACCCAGGGCTTTATGCACAGGCAACCACCCCACCACACCCAGCCCATATGCCTTTTGAATGGAACAACACTTCAAAGTTACATTAAAACTAACTCTATCCCTATCTCCAAGTTGCAATGCCTATACATTGGAAACTGATGAATCTCCAGGGTGTCTGCATATCTTCATGGAGGCCTGCATCAGGAAGAGAGGGTCTGTGGCTCTCCAGCTCCAGAGCCAGACTGCCTGGGTTCCAGTCCTGGACCTGCCACTCCCGGCCCTGGTGACTGGCCATGTTCATTTCACAATAAAAGTTAGGTTGAGGTTGCTCTTTTCCCCCTCGGAGAGCCCCAGGGCTTTACCATTGCCTGTGAGGCAGTGTCCTGGCTCCCATGTGGACCTCTGCTCAGGCGCCTCCCCTGTTCTCTTTTCATCTCAGGGCTTATTCCTTTGTCTAGAATGTTCTGCCGTCTTCCTACATCCTGTCCTCTGGTTCCTTTACGACGTCCGCCTAGCTCTGCCCCGTTCAGACTCCGCATGCAGATATTCTTCTAAACTCTCACTTTGCTGCTGTTCTGCAGCTTTTGTTTAGGGCAGGGGCTCACTGTTACATAGCCTGAACTTGCTATGCAACCGAGAACTACCCTGAACTTTTGATCCTCCTGCCTCTGCTCCCCACATGCTAGGATTACAGGTGTGCACTCCAGGTTCCACTCAGTGCTCCCTCCATTTTACATCACAACACGTCACAGCCTAAGCTTATTATAAAAGTGTCTCTTCCTGGTCTGACCTATGGCCCACCCATCCGGTCCTTAAACTTGAGCACCGGAACTTATGGGTGGCACTCTGATCACTGTGAAGCTCCAAGGCCTTGAGTAGTAAATGGCACGGAGCAGCTGCTCAATAAATCTGTAGACTGCAGTGGTCAGTGCTTAACTTGTCTTGTCTATGTGTCTCTTTCTCCTCGGTTTGGGGTGGGGCCCCAAAGGACCAAGCCAGCAGCCCATATTACAACTAAAGTCTTAAGGTCTCCGAGTTTGAGATTCTAGTGTGGGAAAACATTTACAGGTCATCTTGTAAGCAAAGAAGTGTGGCCATGAACAGAGAAATAAAGGTTTGAATGCCCAGGGTTCAGCCCTCCAACCCTGCTGCGTCCCTTTGCTGAAGAGGCTGGCGTGGCTTTCTGTTTCCTGCTTCGGAAGAATAGCTCATTAGTGCCGAGGTGGAGTGTTGATCTCCTCAGAGCTTTGGGGCACTTGAAGGCAGAGAGGGCTGGTGTAACCTTCTGTATTTCCATCTTCAGAGTTTACCACAATTATTTCTAGTACATACTCAAGAATAATGAGTGAATAAAAAAGTTCCAACTCCGAGAAAGTTCCAATCGAGGAGAAGGAGCCAGATGAGCAGGTCAGAGGTGCCTAGGTTACCCTCTGTGATGGCCAAAATTGACAGGACTGAGTCTAGCCTAGGAGACAGACCTCTGGATGTCTCCAGAAAGGTGTAGTGGTACAGGAAAGACCCACTCTGAAACACTCTGAAGTGGGCGGCACTTTCCATGTGCTGGAGCCTGGGCCCAACACAAAGGAGAAAGTGAGCTGAGCTGAACAGCCCCATTTCTCTCTCTCTAGTCCCTAACTGTGCTGCCGTGGCTTCCCTGCCATGATTGACTGCACCCTCCCCCTCTGAGCCAACAGAAGCCCTTCCTTACGATGCTTCTGTCTGTCATGGACGTGAGAAAGGCTGCTCAGACTCCTCCCAGGGCCACGTTTCTCTGTCGCGCTCTCACACACGGCCCTGCTATCCAGCTCCTTGCAGGCCCTCACAGAATATCCCGCTCGGTGTCCTTGCATGCGTGTCGGTTGCTTTCCTGTTGCTGTGGTAGGACATCATGACCAGGGCAACTTACAGTAGGAAGAGTTTATTTGGCTCATGGTTCCAGAGGGATGAGCCCATCACGGCCAGGTGGGATGGTGGCAGAGTGGGCCAGAGCAGAAAGCTGAGCACACTCATCTTCAAACAGACAGGAAGCAGAGAGAGATGCTGGTAGAAGTGGGGCAAAGCTATGAATTCTTGGCGTCTACCTCCAGTGACCTGCTTCTTCCTGAACCACCAGCTGACTGAGTGTTCAGACACTTGGAGCTGATAGAGGACAACATCGTTCAAACTACCAGAGCCTGGAGTACATCAAGGGATCGCTCCATCTTAACGGGTTCACACCTAGCACTCTCCACATTCTATTAAGGAAAAATGAAGCTACATTTCAGAATATTCTGCCACGAGGTGTGTGCCTGGTACCCAAAAGGCACAGCACCATTTACCTGGACGGTGTGGTAGGCTTCATTAACGTGTTAGAGCTTGACAGAGTTGACTTTATTCTCTGGGCTCTCAGCTCTCATATTTTCAACATTGGAACTGGTTTTAGCACAGACAAGAGATTTTCAGCTGTGCTTCAGGGTCAGAAAGGAGCTGTCTTGTGAAGAGAATGCTGGTCTGCAGTGACACACTTAATCACAGCCATCACAAACTTTCCAGTTAGGGATCTAATGAATAATCGAACCCATCTTTTGACCCCTTTATCTTGTTCACCCTAAGTGCGACCCCTCCCAGGACAGGGCTTCATTTCATGAGCTGCTGCCCTCATGGAGTGCTCAGAGGTACAGCCCACGCCCCCTCTTCCCCTGAGAATCTCTCGTCCTGGCAATCGTGTTTCCTTCTAGTGTTTTTTAACTTTTGTCAACCTATGTACTTCATGTGATCTTCGACAAAGATGGTATCTTTTCTCATTGCATTAATGTCTTCTCAATACTTGCATGAGCTGCCATTTAAATCTCATCATCCAGTACTTTTGGATAGAATCGCTATTGGCAACGGTTGTGAATTGAGTTCTCCATGCTCTGGGTCTTCTGTGTCACCCGTTAATTGGTCCCCTCTCCTCTTGTCACCACCCTTCTTCTGAGTTCACCGCAATTACTGGCTGAGAAGTCCGACTCTGAATAGCACAAAGGGGAGAAAATTGATATTACCCCAGGGTTCTTCACAGCCTGGTAAATCATAGGCTCAATTTAGAATTCTGTCTTATGTTAGACTGATTTTCAGGACCAATTATCTACATGAGCCAAACTAGGACAAGAACAACCCAATTCAACATCAGAAGATTACTTCTATTGTCTCCACGTGTCATCGTTGTCAAGGACTGTTTGACCCAAGTTCTATTTCATTTGGTTACAAAAGTGTCAAGGCTTGGAGTGTGAGGAGAGGAAGGTTCCAGCTTCTCAGGCAAGGTGGATTTGTGCTGTGTGGAGATGGTGATTTTGAAACCTTGAGGTATGACTAAAGGGCGGACATGCAGCCACCACAAAGCCTAGGTTTGTTGTTCTCAAATCTAGCCTTGCAAACCCCTCTCCTCCAGGGAGCTTGGGCATAGTGTGCCTCTGTTTCCTCTCAGAGCTGCCCTCATAGAGAAGGTCCAGGCTGAAATACTCTCTTTCCTTCACAACCTAGTAGAGGAGCGACGTGAAGATTCTGCTCTTACATTTGGAGTGATTTGGTCCTTCAGCATGAATGAGTGTAGACTGAATCTTCAGCTGCTGACTTAAGTCCCATGAAGGGAGTTTGGGCTTTTCCTGGCAATTGGCCCAGCCCTTTTGAATTCTGGGTAGTCAAGGAACGACAGGAAATGTTTGAGAAGGAGCCTCCAAATGTGTTGGAATTTCTAGTTTAGGAATGATTGATGTACAGTGTCATGGAGGGAGGTTGAAGGGTGATTCCAGCGTCTTTGTTCCACACTTGGGTGGAACATCTCCACATTATCAACACTGCATCAGTACAGCCTCATGGCCTCTGACCTCAGCCAGGCCAGACAGTACCTCTGTGGGATGTTCAAAGTCAGATCTGGGGAGGAAGCAGCTCTCAGGCCACAGAAGCTGTGGGAGGGGAGAGAGAGCCAACACCAGGGATCTTGTTTCTCACCACAAAGGGGAAGTACCTTTCTGTTAGAGAATGGGGGTGACCCAGAGATCAGAGACAAGACAGGAGTCCAGGCCCCACCCAAGACCTCTGTTCCCGGCGCTGCTGAAGCCGGGAGTACTCTCCCATTTGGTCACTCGGTTATTTCTCTGGTTATTTAAAATATTTTCCCCAAACTTCAAGTTGTCTCCCCTTTCCTGGCAAGCTGTGGATTTGTTTATTTCCATTCAAGACTTCCAATTTCATATATATACTTGGGGGTTCAAAGCCCAACATCAAACAGGTGGTCCTGACAGTGTCTGAGACAAAGAGTGGTTTGCTTTTATTCCAGCAAGAGAGTCTTTTCTCCCCAGTTTGCTGACCAGAATTAAGAGAACCCAGGGCAGGATTCGCAGGTTTTTTCTGGTACTATGCTGAAGAGCTGGGCCATGACTCCAGCAGAAAACGTCCATAATGGCACTTTTTAATGTTGATCACTTGTTCATCAAAAATGGTCAGAGTCAAACTCAGGCTGTCTCTTGTGCCCCTGTTCTTTCTCCTGTTTTCAAACAAGACTGTATTTTAGACATGACTCTTACTTTCAAAAGACATAGACCCCTTTGGACTTTTATAACATACATTTCCTCAGTGTATACAATTTGAACTCCAGTGATGGCTGATGAAATTAAACACTTCAGTTCACTTTCCCTACATTTCTGGATCATTCCATATACCTGGGTATTTTCAGCTCTTAGCACACCCAGTGTCTCTCACATGGCACCTGCTCCAGTCCCCTCTTACAAGCAAGCTTGTTAAGTGAATAAACTCACTGCTAGAGAAAGACTTGATGAGGAGAGGGTTAATCCTTCTCTGCCACCAGGTGGTGCTGGTGAACACGCAGTCTGTAGTTGCATTTTAAAGGCCTCAGTCAGTGTAGCCCTTTGGTTAACTGTGGGTATATTGCCCAGGCCAGGAATTTCTGAGTCTTGTGCCTATTGCTTTGATTAAATAAGTCGGTGTGAGTGAGCAAAGTTCCTAGCTTGTAAGTAGAGCTAATAGCCCTTTACCTAGTGCTGTCAGAGGAACCCTATCAGCTCTTTACAAGACAAAGATGGATGGGGCTGTTGGCGAGAACGGAAAAGATACCGTCTTGAGAGATTGGGCTATTCCCTGTCACCGGCCCACTGGCATTTGGTCCCTGTATTAATGATGAAGCATAGGCTGTCCCTTTTTACTTTTCAGATTACATTTTAGATACCTCTTTTATTTTCAAAATGTAAACAAAATCTGCCCCCTTACAGGTGAGGGGACCTACTAAAAATTCATGTGTGAGCAGGATGAGCTCTGGTGTCAGTGGCATTATTCTGTTCGTCAGAGAACACAGTGCTGCATATAAGTATTTCTAGAAATCAAATTGTGTTCCTTTTCCTATCAAATTTATTTTTTAAAAATTTCAGGGGGCTGGAGAGATGGCTCAGTGGTTAAGAGTTCTGGCTGCTCTTGTAGAGGACCTGGGTTCAGTTCCCAGCACCCACATGGCAGTTAATAGGCATTGGTAACTCCAGTTCTAGAGGCTCTGATCCCCACTCTGACCTCTGCAGGCATCCCGCACCATGCATGCACTTACACACATACAGGGAATACACTCATACACATAAGATAAAAAGAATAACCAAATTTTTTTTTTTTTAATTTCAGGACATGAGAAAACAAAAATAGCACTAAAATATGGTGGGCATCCTGTCCTTTGTTAAACACAGCATGGCAAGGTTAATTGGTTTATTTAACATCGTGTGGTTGTAAGTGTACCAGATTACTGTTTAGGTCATCCACTCTTCCTGCCTTGACAGATTGCGAACAGCTTCTGCCATCTGCCTGCTCTTCTTAAACAGTCTCAGCTGTCTTCTGCTCTTCCAGTTTTCAATCAGTGACATAACTAATGGTGAACACCACGTCAGCAGACTTCCCAGCCTGGGTTACCACTGCGCCTCCTTCTTCCCTTGAAGTTACGTGACCCAGTGTCCCTGGAAAGACAGGCATCATCTTTCTGGCCTTCTGTGGGGCCACTAGCACTCCTGAACATCCCGGACCCAGGAACAGTTTTCTGGTGCAAGGAGACCTCCCTCTGGGCACAGCCACTCCGAGCACTCTCGTTCTGTCCACACTTCGTAACCGAGAGTAACCTTACTGCTTATGCTAAGTAAGTAAAATTAACAAAGCAGGACAGGGAGAGGGTAGAGAAGCCGACAGAATCCGGAGCTCCAGCCGTAGCTTCTTCTGAAAAGAAGAGACCAGAAGAGAGAAATGGCAAATAGGACTCTTCCCATTTTAAGACATTCTCCCTTCTTTGCTTCTGAAGTGCTGAAATTATAGGCATGGACTACCATGCCCAGTTTATGGGACTGAGCATGGGGCTTTATGTACACTAGACAAGTACTACCAGCTGAGCCGTCCCCCAGCCTGTGGGCTACTTTCCTCTTTACAATAAAAACTCAGTTCAAGCTAGCTTAAGCCTAAAACTTCACTGAACAGAAAAGGACTGGAAGTCTATAGAAGAGAAGGACACGGGGCTCACATGGCCTTGGACCTGACAGCTCTGTCTCTGCTTCCCTCTGCCATGGCTCCTCTCGCAGCCCCACCTCCCTCCTGTGTTCATTCAAAGCCTGAAGCACACCCAGACCTGGCTTCTTCTAGCTTCCAGTCAAGGGGAAAGACAACATCTCTCCAGAATGCCTGCAACACTGTCAGAACTGACTGCCAATGGAGCCAATATAGTTCTTGTGGCTCCTAAAAAATCAACCATTGTGACCAGAGGCCACAATACTGACTGACCAGATATAGTTTGTGAAAGACTTCAGAGCTGGAAGAATGGGTTAGATGACTGCAACCATGTAAGAATGCAATCATTTCCCAAAGGAATGGCCGTTGTATAATTATGTCAGAAGGAATGCTGGCAGATTAAATCAACAGACTTGAGCTTAGGAAGTTAATGCAAAAGATGGGGCCAAGTCTGACCCCTGACTTACCAGATCCTCTTGTGACTCAGTAATTTTACCACACACCAACCACACCCTTCCAATGGATTCCGATCTACTTAATCAACCTTCATCTTGAGGGCTCTCCTCTCACCCTCAGCAGAATTAGGGATAGAAAGGGAAATGGCTAGGCTGCTGTTGAAATCTTCACTAAACCAATATCTCTGAGTTTTCCAAGCTCTTTACCCTATTGGTCAGGCCTGAATTGTTTCATCCACTTTCCTCTCTTTTAACAGGCCTTTAGTAGGCCTGATGTTATAAATATTTCCAAAAATATAAATAGTACAGTAAGCAATTCAAAATGAGTCATTGTGTACTCCTGGGGTGCTCTGATGGTTGACCATGTGCAAAGGACCAAAACTTTAGTCCCCAGTGTGTTAGCACTTGGAGGCATAACCGCTAGGTGACAATTAGGCCACAAGGGCAGAGACCTTATAAACAGGATTGATCCTCTTATGAAAGTCACCCAGAGAGCTCTGCTGCCCCTTCTGTCATGTGTGCAACAGCACAAAGACAGCTGTCCATGAAGTAGGCAGTGAACATTCACCTTCAGAGCTACAAGAAAGAAATGTTGGTAGTTTGAATCACTCTGGATACAGTATGTTTGTTGTAAGAGTCCAAACGGACCAAGATATCATAGTAACAAGACAACAAAACAAAACAATGTAATGATACATCCAGGTCATCTTTCAGATCCTCTTCTCCGTCTACAAAGTTGTTAGGGTTTGAAAGGTTCTTGAAAACCCCATGAATTCCTCCATCCTTCCCTCCCATCATCCCTTTCTTGCCTGTGTTCTTGTCCTCCATCATCAAAACCAGCCTGGATCTCACTATGAGCCTATCTCTGAGATATAACCACGAGCTCGTAGAAGTCAGCGCCTGACCTCAGAGGGCCCATGGATGGTGACTTAGACAACTAAGTGGAAAATGTGGCAAAAAAAACTGCTAAAAAGAAAGCAAACAAGGAAGAGCACAGGACCCTTCACTTACCCTGGGAGAGCAGAGGGGGTTCTGCAGTCACGTCACATCCAGGCTGAGTTCTTAATGATAAAGAGTTAGGCAAAGAAAGCATCCAGAGGCAGAACGGGAAGAGCAGAGGTCCCAGGTAGAAGCTATGGAGACACAGTGGTCATGAAATGCTACAAGGAAGCTTTACTTCCCTTTGTCCAAGAGGGCGAGCGTGGGGCAGGGGAGGGCCGGTGAGCAAGGAGAGGGAAGTCCCCTTCCTACCTAGTCTCCCTCAGCGGCCAGGGAGCCTCTCATTCCCCCAGCAGCATAGCCAGGCCCCTCTGCATGCTGTTTCTAATGGGATTCCGTCTGCAAGTTCTATGGGGATCAAAATGATCTCTGCCTCCTGGTACCAGGTCTAGATACAGTCCCTGCCCGCCTTGAATACCAGCTAGATCTAATGATTTGAAAAGTGACCGATGCCACTTTAAAGGCTGAGTTGTAAGAGGGCCGTGGCTTAGTGCCTGGGCACTCTTCAATTCTCCCTCTCTGTTGATCACCCTTGCCATGTCAGGAGCACAGGTGGGAAGTCTGTGGAGAGGCCACAGGGTGAGGTGTTGAGTGAGTGCTTAGAAGCAAATTCTTCAGCTCCATCTCAATCTCAGGTGATGGAAACCTTGGAAAACATTCTGACTGAAATCTCATGAGACACCTAGAGTTAGGGATAGCCAGATAGCATGGATCAAGATGACTAGTCCAGAGCAACTGTAAGACAGCGACTCTCTTGAGCAGCCCATACCTACAGGTGGATGCCTGATTCTTTCCCTAACCCCTGTACTCAAGATCTGTGCTAAAACATGTGTCTTAATAAACTCCCGCTAAAAGAAATTGTGGCAGAATCATTGTTTGTTGCTTGAAGCACTGAGTTTGGGGGTGACATTGTGCAACAAGAGATAGCTAAATCTGTCCTCCTAACAAGATTCTGAGTCCCAGAGCAAAGCTGTGCCTTTCCCTATCTCAGTGGTAACAAGGGCTTCTTAAGTAGTTTCTACCCAGACTCCTTTGCATCCAATAAAATTTTGCATGACCTTGGGTATATACGCACACAAAATAAGTATACTAATAAAACATTTATTAATGATAAACCATAAAGAGACTTATTTTAAAATAGTTATTTGATATTCATATAATATTAACATTTATTAATGACAAAAGCAAATTTGCTGCCCAGCGTGGTAGTGCATGCCTTTAATCCCAATACTCAGGAAGCAAAAGCAGGTGAATCTCTGTAAGATCAAGGTCAGCCTCGTCTACATAGCAAATTCTAGGTCAGCTGGGGCTACAGAGAGACCCTGCCTCACAAAAAAACAAACAACAAAAATGATAACAAATTTGCATACTAATGCTTTTTCATATTTACATAAAGATATGTGGCTGAATATTTGATACTGGGGGATGTAGAATGTCTTCACTCTTTTTCAGAGTTGATCAAAAACAACTTCATAATCCTCAGTGCTAGGAACTCCACCTCACATAAATATGCAGTACAAAATGGCAGAAGTATGCTTAGGGCCTTTTCAGAAAGTGTTGGAAATTCTGTCCCAGTCTCAAGTCAAAATTCATTGAATGACTTTTTTCATGAAGCTCAAGTCAGCAACTCAAACAGTGATTTGAATTTAGTCACTCTGCAATAACTCGATGTAAAGAGAAACTAATTTGATATATGATGGGGAATGATGGATGGAAAACATTTCTTTCTGACGTGGATCCGTTATGCTTCTCTGAGAGCAAAAAGCTGTGTGAAAAGTAAGAGCACCCATCCACAGCACCAAGGGCTGGAATCTGAGCTGACGTGTTTGTGGCAGTCCTTGACACTGTGTGGCATGATGTGATGTTCAGTGCACAGTGTACGTGTTTGTGTTCAGAGCCATGTGACGAGACCTTGACTTCACCGTGGGTTTTGTTTTGAATTACATTTTAGTCCTTGCAAGTTTAGAAGCCTTTTACCGCTGTCAAATTGTTCATGACATCCATGCTTGATCGTATGGCCTGTAGTTGCCACAGCTCTGTTCTAGAACTCCAGAAAGAAAGAGCAGGATGGAACCTGCAAGTGCACTGTAAACCGGGCTCTTCGTTCCCTCCGGACATGGGAATCCAGCTCACTCTGTGTGGTGCCAAGCAGAGAGAACTGGTTGGGTTTATTCCCGTTATTGTGAGGGTCTTGAGACACATCTTCCTTCTTCTGAACCCCACAGCGGGACTTTGGTAACATAAGAGGGAAGAAGATAAAGACTTAACACATCCCTCTGTAGCTAGAGAACAGAGATAACTGACTTGGGCCCATGAGCACTGTTTGTAGACGTAAGGATGCAGCCAGACGTATCTGCAGTATTCTCCATGCTCATGGTGTGTGTGTGTGTGTGTGTGTGTGTGTGTGTGTGTGTGTGTGTTGTGTTTTCCTTCTGGAAGAGGACTTCTTACTTTCGATTAGAATGCCAGGGAGATCTGACCCAAAAAGGAGGGACAAGGGGGAAGAGGAAAGGAAGGGAAGAAGGAAGGAGGGAGGGAGAGAAGGAGAGAGAGAGACTGAATATCTCTCAGCCTAAAAGGAGGCAGGGCGATTCTGACTGGGCTGGGAATTGCATTGTTTTGCTTTTCTCTGAAAGCCTTTCCAGCTAGGATTGGGAGTCTAGAAACTATACTGTGGGATTTCTTCTTTCTTGTTACTTTAATAGTGAAAAGGAATCTATTACATGTTGATTATATTAAATTAGCCACTGCCTGTCCCCACCCCCGTCCCTTCCCCAAGGGATGTTGAGCAATATCCTGAGGAGGCGGGGTGTGGATCCTGGCCATGTCTGGCCTTCTGGTAAAGGAGGTGAGGCCTGACTGCATTGACCTCCCTTCTGTACTCCCTCCTGAGCCCCCATCTTCCAAATGTGTCTCCTCCCTGAGGGCCCAGCCTGTGCCAATTACTC
This sequence comes from Eospalax fontanierii, assembly GCA_035773235.1. Lineage (NCBI taxonomy): Eukaryota > Metazoa > Chordata > Mammalia > Rodentia > Spalacidae > Eospalax > Eospalax fontanierii. Next base: position 6,932,188 of record CM069540.1, read on the forward strand.
CTGTTCATCTTCATCCTCGCCAGAGGGCCAATTAATAACCAAGGTGAGGTCCCTGCAGGAAGGAGCCCGGGGGCATTTCAAGAGAAGAATATACAATAAGTTTGGAAAGCTTTTCGGTATTCAAAGGGATGAAGCCTTGATGGTTGAATGACTGTCAGAGGAAGTAACATTGGAGGCACTGGAGACTCAGTCCCACCACTGCAGTGCCTGCTGGGAAGCCGTGTGTATAAACTAGCAAGCCCAGCGCTAATGGAACATGACTTTCTGAAAGTTTCACTGATAGTGTTTGTCGTTAGACAATTAGCCTAGCATTTCTCCAGCATTCCCTCTGGTGACAGAGTATTAAAGATTTGTATGTGTTGCCTTTTTTTAAAGCTATTCAAGAGTGGACTTGGGATTCAATGTAGAAATGAAATACCAACTAGCAGAAAAGTCTCAATATAAGTGAGAGGCTGTGAACATCTTTTCATGGGGATGTTGATTCAGAAAGATGTTATGCCGAGGATGCATGGTGTGTGCGTGCGTGCGTGCGTGTGTGTGTGTGTGTGTGTGTGTTCAGAAAATGCACATTCAACAAACACTTAGAAAACCTGTGTATCTGTGCCTAACTGCTAGGCCCTGGTGAGTTGTATTAAAGCATGGCATGGGCATTTCTGCATTAGTAGTCATGCCTCCTAGCCTCAGGTAACATGTATGCATACAAAGGCTGGGCATCTACACAAGGAGAGAGGGACTCTACAGCAAACTAGAGAACATGTGCCCCATAAAACACTCAGTCATAAAATTATACCCATTTTGTGGTCCAGAAAAAATAAGTCTGCACACTGTATTTGACATTCATCTCAAAGTGGTCTAAGTGGTAATATTGAGTGGGTACATGTTTTGGGCACCTTGTACTGTCTGTCACTAATTGCTGTAACTTAGACACTTTTATGGAGGGCTGTCACCACCTAATAGAGAGGAAAGCCACAGCCCAGAAGAGTTAAGTGCAATGCCCATCACCTCGAGTCCAGCCCTAATTTGAAACTCTGTGAATGACTCCTCTGCTTCAGATCTCTCTTGATTATGCAGACTTGGTCTTTTTGATAAGTCTAAGGAAAGCAAATAATGAAAAAGTTTTATTCGATTTTCTTTCATCTGCCTCATACAGATGACAGTGAAGAGAGTCAGGATCCATTTTAGAATCAAATCACAACAACACCTGACTTTTCAACTCACTTTGATGTGTGTATCTGTCATTTGTGTACACATGTGGAGGCCAGGGCTAAACATCTGGTCTCTTCCTTTACCACTCTTCAGCTTAGATTTTTGAGACAAGGTCTCTCACTGAACTTGGAAGTCATCCATTCTGCTAGGCTATCTGGCCAGGGAGTTGTGGGGTCCACCTGTGCTTAACCAGCTCTGGGATTAAACATGTGCACCAGCACACCTATCTTTATGTAAGTGTTCAAACTCAGGTCCTCATGTTTGGTGCAGCAGGACTGTACTTGCTGAGCCATCTCTCCAGCCCTCGTCTTAATTTTAAAAGTCTTCTTAAAGTAGGTATGCTCTGGAAGTCCTTGTGGGAAGCAACAAAAGCTGGGGTGAAGCAGTGAACCTCGGTTTCACACGTCAAAGGAATAGGCACACAGTCACCTTTGCAGCTAACGCACGTGTGCCTTGGGCACAGAGGTGCTGGACTTATTTCCAAATGGCAAAAGATTCATCAAATGACATTCACATGAAAACAGTAACTTCATGGTTCAAAATGGCATTTCTTGGTTTTAAAAGCATCATTCTGGCTTTGTTACCTTTAAGGGCTGTTGACTCCTTTGCTGGGCCATGCTCTGGGCATTTTTCTCTTGGAGTATGCCTTACATCAGGAACGTGCTGCAGAACGGATTTGGGAACCTGGCCTGGCCTCCAGTGAGTTCTTACACACGAGGAATCTCTGGAGCTTCGAGAAGGCAAAGAAAACCTCCTAGACCACACAATTGATGAATACTACTTTGGTTTAAGATCAGTGCTGACATAACACCACTGGACTTTACTACACTGACATCTATGAATTGACAGGGGACTTAAGGAATTTCTAGTTTAAAGAATTCATCTTATTAGAAGAGGAAATCGGGTTCCTAAGAGGGTTGGCGACTTTACCGCACAGGCAGTCTGTACCGAAATGTCTTCTCCTTGGGAAGGAAGAAAATAAAAATGAATTTAGCCATGCTAGCCAGAAATGACTGCCAAGCAATATTTTCCATGTACTGGGTGAGAGCCTCTGCTAAATGTCATGGGACCCTGATATGACAGACAAAAGGACACGGCTGCGACCTCAGTGAGAGGGTTTGAGAAGTGGCCAGGGACCCCAAATTCAAACCATCTGGAAGCTACAGTGACATCACTGATGGATGCCCCTGGCCCACGTCCTCGCCCCCTTCTCCAGAGGAATCCAATCTGTGGAGACTCTGAGGGTCAGTTGTGGTCCTATGGCTTGTCCTATTTTTGTTGTTTGTTTGAGATAGGGTCTCACATAACCCAAGTTGTCCCCACATTGCTATGTAGCCGAGGATGGCTTTGAATTCCTGATTCTTCTGTCTTTACTTCTCAGGTGCTGGAATTACAGATATATGCCACCACACTGGCCCTGGCATCCCCGCTATCTAAAGTATCTTGGGTGATGGGTACAGTCACTGTTGAGAGCCACTAGCTTGGAGCAAACAAGGTGTGGAGTCTGGTTGAGGAGACAGGAAGACGGTAGGAGAGGTCAAGGAGTTCTCAAATCACTGGCAGAGAAGAGGCTATGTTTCTTATCACTTACACGCACGTACACACACAAACTCTTCATACACACATTACACACATACCCACACAAACTCCACACACACTCTCTCCACACACACATTCTGTCTCTCTCCTCTCTCTCTCTCTCTCTCTCCACAGAAACACTCCACACGCACACTCTCCACACACATGCATTACACATACTTCACATACATACGATCTCTACACAGACACTCTCTCCACATATACTCCACACACACACTCTGTCTCTCTCCCCCTCTCTCTCTGTCTCTCTCTCTACATACTACACACACACACACACACACACACACACACACCTTCATTAATCTTTCTAGTCTGTCCAGAAGGAGATAAAGATCTTGGTGTCAACAGGTCCAGCATCAGGAAGAGATGGAAAAAAAGATCACTGTCTAGACTGGCATGCACAGTGGTTCATACCTGGATCAGGATGACAAGTTCAAGTATGGCCTTGGACACACTGCAAAACTCTGTCTCAGAAACCAAAACAACAATACAGATCTTTAGTGCTCCTTTGGTTGGGCCATCCCCAAGGAGAAATGGGTAGGAATCCCATCAACATGAGCCCATGACTTGTGGGTAACGACACCTAGGCCTTTCAGAGGCAGCACACTGCAGTGCGGGTAGAAGAAGGGGGATCCACACAGAGTACCTTCACTTCCCCACCAGCAGGGCGAGAACTACCTCAAGGTAGGTGTCTTATTCCCTCTGGGGTGAATTATGTGCCCAGCATAGAGATGATCCGCCATCCTATCAGTGTCCCCAGCTTCCTCTCGAACTCTCCTTGCCATATTTTGGAGATATTTTTCTTTCATTTTGGACAAATTTTAAATATCTAACCTTTCCTTCAATTATTTCTGTAATAAAGAACTTCTTGTGGCTAGCTGGACTGCCAAGCCCATCCACAACAGCTGATCATGAACTGTGACTCAGTGGCAGGCATTTTAAGACAACCTTTAACCAGTTCCAGCCGGCAGCCAGCATCTTCCAGCAATTACTGTAATTTATGTATTTTTAAAAACTGAAATGGCAGTGCTCAGCTTTCTGTTAAAGATCTTAGCTAACCGCAGGGGTCATCTCATTTGTAGGGAGACCAGTTTCCCATCCTTCACCTCTGATCATAGAGACTTAGAGAATAAAGTGTTAGCTAGGATTAAGTGTAACTTTCCTTAACTTTTTAATTTCATCTTCTCCTGCTCTAGCCAGAAGGAAGAGTTAGCATACAACTGCTTTGCAACTGACCTGCTCAGTCCATGACTCAGCTGTCCAGAGGCCACAGCTGGCTTGGCAATGATATTAACACACTCTCTTTCTCCTCCTTGCTTATCCCTACTGTTCTCCTTCTCTCTCTTTTTCCCTCTCTCCACCCCAAGGTTCCCTCCTCCTTTCCCTCCCCCAATCCAGAACCACAGTGAATCAATAGCCAATCCCTTCCAACTGGCCCTTAAATACAGCCTAAGAGAAACTCCCTAGTTCTCGGGCTACAGACTTGGGCCGGGAGCAGCTCACAAGGTCAGTGTCCCAAGTCAAAACAGACAGCAACACAAATAAACAGCCATGGGGAGACAGACATGGTCAGGAAAATCCCCTGCATGACTAGACTATCAGTTTCAGTAGGGCTGTGCCTGGGAACATCAGGTTCAAGCCCATGACACTGAGACCAAAGACTTTGCCTCAGAATAAGCAATGCTCCCAAGGCTGTTTCTCCTTAGAAACCATATTTTATTAAAGAAAGAAAAATCATCTGGGGGATGAATGGGAGTCAGTGTCAAATAGTTATGAATATGATTTCTAGGATTTTAGTTAATTGAGGTTGAAAGACAAGAGTCTGAATTTATAACAGATATCTTCTCCCAAAGATAGGCTGCCTGGGGGAGGTCTTAGTGGGTGATGCCTTCAAAAAAGAATGTTGGGACCATCGATGTCTACTGAAATCCTGGTTCCAAGTCCGGTTCTCTGTGACAAATGTTACCACAGATACATTTACCATGAATCCAATGAGATGAGATCTGCATTGCAGGACCCCCTTCTCAAAGGGAGCAGCTGTGGCATGCAGGGGCGTGTTTGCGTGTTGTCATAAGTTGTTTTAAAACGTGCAAAAGAAGAGGCCTTTTTTTAAAGAGGAATTCTTGAAACTTCATTCCTCCTGATCTGGGGAAACTGGAACTGGGAAGGTGGGTGAAGGGGATTGTCCTCAGAGCTCATGGTGTTCCTGATGATCAGGAAGAGGACACATTCAGCTGTGAAGTCCAACTTTTCAGTCCCATTGGTGACTTTGACTTAGAGCTTCCGCTTATTCCAAAACAACTGTTTTTTGCTCCCCAGAGCCACTGAATGTGCCCCTGTGTACTCATGGCTCTTATGTGTGTGTGTGTGAAAGAGAGAGAGAGTAAGAGAAAGAGAGAGAGAGAGAGAGAGAGAGAGAGAGAGAGAGAACACTTGATATGAAGAAGGCATTCAATAAATGGGGGACAGAGTGTCTGGGTTCAGAATGGAACCCTTTTCTTCTGGGTATACTAGAGTATCTCCCAACCTTGTCCATCACAAACATCCACAGGAGACAAGTAGTTCAGTCTAGCTCTGTCTTTCCCTGAGTTGTTTCAGCTGTATGGAGGACAGCTCACAAGGCTTGGGAAGGACACCAGTCTATGGCTGGGGGCAGACAAGTCTCTTGCCTTGTAGAAAGTGGTCTGAGAATAAACAAGAGGACAGTTGTCCTTTAGTCTGTGATGTCAGCGCCCAGCCCATTTTGCTGTGGGTTTCTGAGTCGATACATTTTCCTTCCTTTCTTGAGAAGGATGCCATCTCCTACAACCCAAACCATCCTGACTAGCACGTCTTTTATCTGAAGACATCTATCATAGAAACAACTTGTTCCAGCTCTTTCTTCTCTTTCGCTGAGCCCACAGCTTGCTCTTGAGCATATTCTTTGAAGAATTGACCCCCTAAGGTAAAATTCAACATAGCTGTACATTAAGTACCTCCTAATTCCCATCTAGCTTGTGGTTATATGCAAAATAAGCAAAGTAAAGTTTCTTGTGGTTTACTGATGAAAACTTGATGCTCTCAGGCTGACCAATGGTGGCTATAGCCTCTGGAGCATGTTAAGAGGCAGGTGTATGTTAGATTTAATGTCATCTGTGAACCAGAAGGACATTTTCACCATTCTGAGTTCAGAGGTAGAAGTGGTTCTGGGCATGGTATTAGTATTAGTCTCACTGATATTTTTCAGCAAGAGACAGTTGCTGCCCTCAGAAGCATCTTGGGTATTCATGCTCTGTGTCAACAGGACTTGAAGCCAAGATGGCCTCTTCACATCTGAGGTGTCTACGTCTGACCCAGTCAGTCGCAGCTTTAAAATACAAACTGTCTACCACAAGTCAGTCTGGCTCCATTAACATTCAAACAGTAGTCATGAATAGATCCTTCTACTTAAGCAGCTGGGAATGACTTGTAACCACCTTACAAATAATATTTATGGATGATTTATCAGATAATAATTATTAAAGGGTTTGAAAATAGTCCTTTTCAAAAACAGCTTCTACGGGAATATGCATTCAACTTGAAAACCCTGTTTTTTTCACAGAAGATTCACTGTGATTAATTTTCATTAATCATATGCTAGAAAAATCCAAATTATGCACTTAATGGAAACTAAGCTACCGTAAATAAAATTTGGGGCTGGAATTAAGAAATTTTAAGTTCTTATCTATTCCTAAATGACTACAATTACTTGAGCCTCAGTTTCTGGATCTGTGAAGTGATGTGTTATACTACATAATAACTATTTATTGTGCTGCTACTATACACTTGGCTTTGTACTAGGATTCTAACATACATCTTTATACATCATTTATTTTTTCCATCCATTCTTTTGATAGGTATTATTTTCTATGTCTTAATATGAACAGAGAAAGAAATCAAGACCCAGAGAGACCAAGAAACATTCTGAAGATCACACAGATAGTAGATGGCAAAGTAAAAATTTACAAATTTACAATTTCAAATTGGTTTAAAGCCTACACACTTAACTACCACTTGGTACTGTTTTTCTTAGAGAATCTCAAGAGATTTTCCTAGCTATAAAGTACTTTTCAAAATTTTCTATTTAGCAATCTGTACCATCATGAACATGGTTTTATTTTTATCTTAATGTCTTTAAAGACTAGACTGTGGTTTAATTTCCAATTAATCCCACCATAATCCAAATGTGAACTCAAGTCTCTTTATTTAATTATAACTAGCTCAGAATGACTTTTGGTCAAAATTCAAAATTGCTATCCATGAAAACCAAAAACCAACGTCCATCTGGTTCCATGGCTTTTCCTCCAGCCTGTTCTAAGCACACTGCATTTGGAGAGTGAACTTTGTCCTGAATGAAAAATGGATACTATTAGCTTTTTCCCAGTTAGTAAAGACCCAGTCCAAACCCAATCCTCCCACTCCCCATCTCAAATCTCTTTACTCCACCATCACCACCACAAGCATGGTCTGGCTGGGCAATGTGGCTGTTTCTTGGTGAAGGTGGTGGTTTGAATCTTACCTCACCTCTTCCAAAAGGGAAGTTAGACTGTCAGCTGGCTCTATGCACCATCACATTTAGATTTGAAATGTCACTAACTCTGCTTGGGGATTTAAGAGATGGAGTAATTAGAAGACATAATGCATTGCCATGGGGTACTCTAATGTGATGACACACATGACAGAAATGCAGAACAGCAGAATAAAGAGGAAATCGTGCACCAAGAACTCAGCACCTACAGTAGACACAAGGGGATAAGCACTGAGAAAAGTCTGTTCTGTGGGCATGTCTGTGAGGGATTGTCTTGATTGATAATTGATAGATGAGGTCCCAGCCCACTGTGGGCAGTGCCATTCCCTGGGCAGGTAGCCGGAGCTGTATAAGAAGGTTAAGGAAGCATGGACCTGAAAGCCTGCCAGGAAGTGCACCAGCCAGCTGTTCCCCCATGACTCTTTCAGTTTCCTACCTTGAGTTCCTGCTTAAGTTCTTTCAGTGAATGGATTATGGCCTGGAAGTGTAAGCCACATCAACCCTTGGCTCCCTAATCTGCTTTAGCCAGAACATAATGAAACTATAACATCTTTAAAGCAAGGTGACACGCATATATTTTATATCCATATACACATAATCACTCTGAAAGGAGATGACCAGTCTTGGGTCATAAATGGACCGGCACTATGCCAGCTGGGATACCTCAGTGATTTCCATTCTGTTTCCTTAGCTAATTTCCTCATAACAAATTTTTGTCTGCTGCCTCACAGGGGTTTAATTTTCCATCTTTCATGTAGATTTTAAATTTCCATATTCAGAGATTTCCTGAAAATGATTTATTTTTTTCTTGAGCACAGCTGGTAGAACTAATGCATTGTGTTGCCATTGTGATATATTGACTCTGCCTATTAGCACTGCAGAGAAAGGGCATAAAGCTTGCTGGCATTCAAAAACATAAACCTTAATGGTGTCTTATTATTCTGAGAGTCACCTAGAGAACAACTTTGCAACCAGGATGCCACACCCTACATGTGACTGACAGGGAGGTCAACATAGGGATCTCCAATAAGGTCGCCACTCAGAGCCTGGACACCTGGACCCTTGGGGGAGGGAAGAGCAAGAAGGAAACACGACATCCATCCATGCAGTGTGGCCTGCATCAACGTGTTGATGGATGAATGTTCCCACTTCCATCATGAGCTATGAGATCGCAAACTTGAGAAGCATATTTAAGGAAGATGCATCTCCCAAGAGAGGAGGGCTTAATGTGAGTGGCCATTTCTCATTGAGACCATGCAGCTAAGCCCACCTTGTGGAACACTATGGTGTGTCCCTTCCACTTGATAGTTTTTTTCTGTGATCTTGAACTGGAGACTGCTTGGCCACTTCTGATTGTTATTTCTTCTCCTTATATGGTACTGTACATATCTTCCTTGGAATTACCCATAATTTCCCTTGTTTGTACTGTCCTGCTGAAACACAAAGTGAAAGTACCCGATGATAATTTATGGACTGTGTTTACCAAGAGAAGAAATAAAGGGGATGGAGAGAAGGCTCAGTGATTAAGATCACAGGCTGCTCCTGCAGAGGACCCAGGTTCAGTTCCAGCACCCACATGGTGGTTCACAATCATCCACAACTCCAGTTCCAGGGATCTGACGCCCTCTTCTGGCCTCCACAGGTATTCTAGACCTGGGGTGTAGTTATATACATGCAGGCAAAGCACTCATATGCATAAAATAAAAATAAACTAAAACGGAAAGAAATAAAACACAGACTACATTAACACCTGCAGTTCAACTACATTTTTATACACTTGATGTCAACTTCCACTTTTGTGACTTGTTGATTAGGAACTAAGGATGAAACAATCTCAGATTTGTGTTGTTTAAGCTCCTTAGTGGTGCTTGGTCTGGCTAAAGGACTCTTTTTGAGCCACTCTTTGTCTTTACCACGTTGCCCCTGGCATTCTGTGAAAACTCACATACTGGGCTGGAGGTGGCTCAGTAGTTCAAAGCACTGGCTGCTCCTGCAGAGGACCCAGGTTTGAATACCAGAACCCACATGGGTTCTATAATTCCAGTTCCAGGGGATCCAACATCCTCTTCTAACTTCTGTGGGCATTGCATGACATGGGTGCACTTACATACGACACTCACACACATACAATAAAAACAATAAATAAAATATTTTAAAACCCATATACTATTCCATAGCATGGGCTGCTCACACCCGTCCTGACTCTTGCCCTTCCCCACAGCATGGAGTCAAGCAGCTTCCAAAGCATCTTGGTTCCTATCAGAGAAGACAAAGAAGAGTGGCCCTGCCCTGAGCCTTAGGAATCCAGCAAAGGGGGTGATGTGGAGGGCACCATCAGGTGCTGCCACTCTGGACCCACTTTCTGCACTGACCACCAGAACTGAAAAATACGTGTGCATCTAAAAATCAGATCACGAGTTTACATAGAGCTCTGACGTCGTGTGTCTCGTGCTTTGTTCCCACTTAGAGCATGCAACTTACTAGCCACAGACACCCCTACATTGACGAGAACAACCAGAACACCACAACAGCATTCCGTGATCCTATTACCACCACAACCCCCCAAATGTCTTGCCATGAGTCCTGCGGGTTTTGTTTCTTGCACAACTAGCTTACTTGCCTTTCAGGGTCTTCATTTTTAATGTAGGGATGGTTTGCCAATGCCAAGGGGGGTTGAAAAGACTAAGGGAAACATTCTAAGAGACAATAAACATGAAAAGGACTTTTCCTCTTTTTATGAAAAGGGCAGTACTTCTCAAGATCTCCTAAGACACACCTGTATTCTCCCATCTCCTCCCGACTTGTCACAGTGTACCTTACTGCTAACATGGCCTCCTCCACAACAGCCTCGGCCTCCTGTTTCTATAGAGGGAAGGCCAAGCCTTCCAGGAAGGATGCTCTACTTCAGCAACATCTCAGTAATTCTCTTTCCAAAAAAATTATTGGATTGTATACATTTTGTGTATGCATGAAAATGAGTGCTGTATGTGATTCTGTGATTTTTCTGGCTCTTTCTGATCATATTCCCTTTAGACTGAGTCAAATCCTTTTAGGTTATCTGAGTTCCTGGAAGTGAGTTAGCAGATTGTGTGCAGGACTAGCTAAGAACAAGATTAATTCCAAATCTTACTCATTAGTTCAGTAGAAACTACACTGAATCCTTGTTCTTTACATAAAGTGGAAATGAAACTTGGAAAGCACACAGGCTGAGATCCAGCTATATAATAATAACCAGATTGCTGATGTCAGCAGCTAGGACGCTGCAGCCTGCTGAAAGTCTTTGCAACTACAGTGCCTACTTACATTCATAACAACTTTGCCCTTTGAGTGACACATCATTCTCAGATTCCACAGACATCTCCCAATTGAAGAGGGACTGAGTTCATTCATGAATTCGTAGGGGAGTTGTGCCATTCCAGAAGCATCTGTCAGCCAATGAATGGGGACTAGCCCAAATCCACAGGCTTCTTTAGAACCAAGACCTCCAGACAGCTCTCAGACAACAGAGGAAGTCAAAATCTTTGGAACCCATCACAGTCTAAGTGAAAGGGGAATTCTTTACATGCAACTGGTGAAATAATGGCTAATTGGTCTCCGTCAAATGTCCAGACATTTCTAAGAAACGTTCAAGCTACAACTCACCAGTTTTAAAATGTAGATACATACATCTCATTGGACTCTCGAGATAAATAGCATAAGAGGTAGTTCTTGACATTTCTCTTACTGATTCTGTCCTGGAATCAGGCAGCCAACATGAATATCATCATCTGCTATGGAAGAGAATAATAACCCCATAAAACAAATTTCACCCTGGGTTCAGATCCGTCTGCTTCTGTCTCCTCTCTTTCCACATGCTGTAATGGGATAAGTGATGTTTTCAATCAGGGAGGGATGGGAAAAATTAAGAAGCTTTAGGAAAAGTAGATCCTGACTTTCCAAATACTGTCTAGGCCAGTCCAGAGTCTAGTGCATTCATCCGGCCTGGATATTTCCGTGGCTGCGGACGCAAGGCAGGGACAGCTGAGAGTGATTGCCCTTGCGACCCTTTCCCAGGGAGATCCCAAAGTTGAAGGTACTTGGAGGCTTTCAGCTGTTACCATTCTGCTTTTCCCTGGGTAAGAAGTCATGCTGGATAAATTTGTGATTCACTGCATAAACACTTGGGGGAAAATGATTCCTTGCTTCCCTGGGCCATGTTTTTAAATCTGCTCTACACCACCCTTCAAAACACGAATGAAAAAAAGGCCTTAAGAAACCAAATGACTGTTTTGCTCAACTGAGTGAAGAATGTCTTCATTCTGCATGCATTGTGGAAGAGTCTGCCTGGGTAGGGTGTGTACTACATGAGGTAGGTGTCGGCCCTACCTGGCAGGGGTGGTTTGTAGAGAGAATGACTACATTTCAAGTGGTTTGAAAAAGTGTAATAATGTCTAGAAATGGAAAGTTATTTTATCCTGTCTCTGATGGGTGAGCCTGACACACGTCTTGATGTTACCTGATCAATTTCTTAAGAACACTGTTGTACTTAATGAACCCATCCTGATCCCCTGACAAGACTTCTTCACTTTGAGTTTGTGTTCTTTCTTTTTGGAAAGTTGTTGAATAAAACTATGTAGTGGGACTGGAGAGATGGCCCAGTCAGAAAAGTGTAAGGTCCTGAGTTTGATCCACCAAACCTATGTTTTAAAAAAGGTTGAGGCATTCTGGTGTGTGTTTATTACCCCAGGACAGTGGGACAGTGGGACAGTGGGACAGTGGCAGGCAGATTCCCGGGCTCACTGGCTTACCAGCCTAACTTACTTGGGGAGCTCCAGGCCAGTCAGAGACCCTGTCTGAAGAAAATAACACATGGCATCTGAGGAATGGCATCACATTGTAAATTGTTCTCTATTCTCCACAAACATGTACACACATGTGTATGCATACCCACACATACACAAGTGCACACATAGGAACACATACATGCACACACATATACATTCACATGCAAAAAACTATAAGGTGTAATCATTGTGCATGATTTAAAAAAAAAAGACATAGAATATATATTCTGGTAACCCAAAACTGAGCAATTTGCTTGGCCCTATCAGTGGAGTTTCTGAGCTTACATGGGCTTTGACCTGCTTGATCTGGATTTATTCAAGTAAAACATCAGGATGGCTCAAATAGCCAGTTTTGTCTGCAATTATCCAAGTGTTTGCATGGAAAGGCTGAGCCTCGAGCTGAGCCCTTAGCCTATATGTTGTCGTATTTCACTGATTCTTAACAGAAAAGTAAATTCTGAGCACATACGCATTTTCCTAACAGAGCTGTGTGCTAAATTGTCCCAGCACTCTGTGTAGCACAGATCATTCTGTTGACAGAACACAATTCATATAAGATGTAGAAAGTTTGAGGTCAAGCTGGGCTCAAGGTATCATTGACGCACTTGTATACATCACTAATCTTAGGGTTAGCCCATCATTAAGAAAGCTATGGTCTTGCCAGATGGACAGTGTTTCACTGTAGGCTGCAGCTGCTGAGCTTTCTGATAGAAATCCAACATTCGTGTACCTTCTTTTACTTAGGAAATGGGAAGAAAATAATTAGAAGGTTATACAGCCATTGGGCTGAGGATAAACGTCTGACGATGCCTGCAGTAAGATGTGGGCAGACCCTTCTGTGCAGGGAATTCTGTCAGCTTGTTTCACAGGTCCAAAGTCCCAGGCTGACAGTGAGGTGCAGCCAGAATGCTACTTGGGTATATTTATGCTTTACTTCGCGTCAGTGTAGTTTTTGTAATTTAGCAGCTAAAACAGGTTACTTATTGCCATTTAGATAAATTTTGATTCTGAAAGATGCAAAATCCATCTCCTAAGACCTAGTTACACTTTGGACTGTGCTTTATATCTTCTCTATTATTTTCATTTTTATTTTTATAAATGTATGAATGTTTTGTTTGCATGTATGTAAGTGCACCTATGTCATACGATGTACATGGAGGCCAGAAGAGGGTGCCAGATTTCCTAGAACTGGAGTTATGGACAGTTGTTAGCCACCATGTGGGTGCTGAGAACCAAACCCAGGTCCTCTGTAAGAGAACTGGGTTAAGCTGCTAAGAGTGCTCTTAACAGCTGAGCTATCTCTCTAGCCCCTTCTCTATTACAAAGAGTTCTTTCATTCAGTTTCCTTCTATTCAAGGTCCTTTTTCCTGTCACAGCTTTCTGTGGTTCTCCCACTCACCTCTGTCAGCTGAGCTGTTGACTAGAAGAGTCCTCCATGGTTCTACTTTTTGGGAGGTGCTGGGAAGTGAACCCACATCACCACACATGCTGCACGAACTCTTCCTCCAGGTTGTGGTACTGGTTGTGCAGCTTAGAGTAGTAGGCATAGCAGCAGGATCACCTGCACAAAACGAATGGCAAACTACCAGAATAACAACAGCGAGAAGAGGAGACTGAGCTTGTGGACTAGTGTCCACTCCTGGGTCTGATAGCTCCGACTCCATGTCTAGTTGAAGACTCACCACACCTTTCTCTCCATTTACAATGGATTCAGGAGTCAGGACTGGCCAACCAAGCCATTCCACTCCAAGCTCCAAGGCCACACTGCCTGACTCAGAGCTGGAAGTATGATCCAGCCAGACCAATGAAACTCCCATTCCAGGATTCTCAGGAAAATCTTGGAATCTCTTTACCCAGTTGTTGCTCAGCTGTGAGGATGGCTCAGCACCTTGTCATCCTACAGAGACTTTCAGTCTAATGATGAAATCTGTCAGAGAAACACAGGGCCAGATGATGTAGACAGAATCACAGCAAGGGCTTTGGAAGAGCCTCTAGATCCAGCCCATCTGACTAAATGACCTGGGTTCAATCATTTGCAACTAGGAGAGTCTTCCCTGGTGTAGCAACAGCTGTGGGCTTCATCGAATGCTGTCAGGCCCCAAGGTGAGTGCCTTCATAGACACCATCTTGCTTGAATCGCCACAGGCCTTCATTTATTCCTATTGGATAAATGAAGAAACTGAGAAGGGTTAAGCACAGTCACCACATCACTAGTAGAGAGAGCTTCAGCATCTGAACTGGTGCCTTGATAAGGAAGAATTTAGCAGATGAACCTGAGACATCAGCTCAGAGGAATATCCTCTAGCCTCTATATGGTGGTCTGAATGAAATGTGCCCCTAGGCACAGGTATTTGAACCTGTGGTTCCCAGTTGCTGACGCTGTTCAGAGAGACTACTGAATCTTTCAGACACACAACCTTGCTGGAGGAAGTACGTCACTGGGGGCCGGCTTTAAGTGTTTATAGCCTTGCCTCACTTCCAGTTCACAGGACTGCTTCCTGTGTGTGGATAAGATGCAGTCTCTCTGCTTTCCGCTCTTGGTGCTGGCTGCCAGGTCTCCTTACCACGGTGGACTCTCCCTCTAGAACCATAGGCCAGAATAAGTTCTTTCTTCCCTAAGTTGCTCTAGGTCCTGGTATTTTATCACAGCAATCAGAAGTAATACACTGTGTATCTCTGTGTTCTGAATTTAACCAACCCCAGGTCAAGAATTGTCAGAACAAAGTTGCATTTGTACTGAACTGCATCTGAACTTTGTTCTTGCATGATCTCCTGCATATCACAGTATGAAGGCTATTCACAGAGCATTTACATTGCATTTGGTGCTAGTACTCTAGAAATGAAATAAGACATATAGACGAGTGTGTTCAGGTTATATGCAAACACCATATCCCTCTCTATGAGGACATGAACATCTGCGAATTTTGATATCTGCCGAGTGAAGGAAGCAACTCCCCAGGGACACCAAGGGGCGGTTCTATTCAGAAAGAAGAACTAATGTTTAGGTTATCGCTTGGGGGCATCAGTTTAGGGATCTTAAAGCTTTACCATCTATATCAATCTGGTCTTGGCAGAGTCAATTATAGATACAATTAAAAATCAAAACCAGACAGAGTTTTGCTCTCATAACGTGGAGACAGTTAGATCCTCAGAATCTCCATGGGGCATGAGACTCACCAGTCCCGAGGCTTCTTTGAAAAGACAACATAAATACCAGACTGTCTCTCAGCTCTGGAAGGAATAACGATGGTACCATCTGAAAAAGCTCTTGAGAGGAACCCAGGGGGTTAACTGGCTGAGGAAAGCATAAGGCAGGGATTCACCCTGGAGTCTCCTCCAACCAGCATTTGCGGCCTGCAATTGATTTGTCATGGTATTGGCCCAGGGTGAGGTGAGGTCATTGCGGTGAAGGTAAGAAATGGTCCCAGCATGCCTGCTGTTGGGGGCCTGGGCCTGCTTGTCCTCAGATCCATTCCTTGCCCGCCCTTCTGTTCTGCTCTGCCTCTGAGCGTGGGGGCAGTTCTTCCCACAGGCTGCCTTTTCCAAGGCTCCTATGTGACACAGCTGCTGCCAATGGCAGGCACCTGTGAGGGAGGGAGGGTCAGGGATGAGTGAGCGGGTCGGATCGTTTCTCCCCTTGTTTTCCGTGTCAGAGTCATGTCTGGTAACTGTGGGGTGAAGTCTGCTCTTGCTCCAGTTCCAGCATCCCTTCTGCCTCTGATCCCAGGTCCTTCCTTGGTGTTTCGGGATGTCTGTCAGTCCTGTAGCCAATTCTGCTTTAAATAGGGCAGTGTTTCTCATTGTTATGGATTGTCAGAGGTCTAAATACAAGCTGGCCGAGGGGATAGCAATTCCTCTGTAAGCAACTCCTCACAGTGCGTAAAAACAGGGAGGTGGGCTGGGTGTTTCTGCCAGCCTTACCTTCACTCACATCTGCTTGCACAGGATGGTTGATGGAATCAAAGACCCTTTCTCTAAGGCTCCTTCCATATGCTGGTCCTCCAGACTTTCTGTGTACCTCTTTGCAAACTTGTCTGAGTTGAGCAATAGGAGTCTGTCCTGAAAACCTTTCCATCTTCTCAGCAATCGTATTAAGTATCGGGTTTTGTGGGGGCTGGCCGAGAAATTATACCTCCCTCTTCACCAAAGGCGAAGCAGCTCATCACGACTTCTTGAAATTGCCTTTTTTATTTAAAAGACAAGTCTGATTTACACTGAAAACAATGACTGCGGTAAATGAACTTCACACACTAATCCCCATGTATACAGCACACATCAGGGATGTTCTCATCAGAGTGCTGAATATCATTCCACAGTATGTAAATCCTTGAAGCCGATGCCGCACAGTAAAGCCAATCCCAATCCTTGTTTGTGCCTGAAAGCCAGAAAACTTCTCTTTGTCTTCATTCTCACATCTGCCCCCTCCCCCGTGTCTGTGTCTCTAGAACCCAGTGTTTCCTCTCCAGACCTTTCTCAGTGGCTTCTTTGAACAATGCTTGCCAGAGGGTTCTGCAGTGGCAAACAAGCCATGGGTGCAGCTGACCAGAGAGCATGCGCCAAGGGGGCTGCTCTGGTGAGGTTTGGCTGCCTGGAGTTTTGCACAGTTGGAGCTGGCCAGAGTGGGAGAACCATGGGAGTAGCCACAGGAAGTAGACGTGTCCTGGCTAGCTCATCCCTGGCCGACTCTCCAGCATTTTCTTATTTGCAACTAAGGGATTTTGCCTCTTAAGTTCTTGCTAAAGGCCTCTTGAGACAGTGGGTGGGATGTGTGTGTGTGTGTGTGTGTGTGTGTGTGTGTGTGTGTGTTTTATAGTTTTACTTTTTAACTTTTGCCAAATGTGTCAGGAGCTAAGATGTCGGCCCTGGTCTTTTAGGGATGTGGCCTCTCTTTCTGATATAGCCTGCTCTACAGCAACCAGATGAGCCTGAAATCCCAACTCTTTAAGAAATCTTGGCTCATGGCTTCTGTAGGAATAGAGATTTTGTTAAGACAGTGAGGAGGCAGGCCTGAGAAACACCCCCCTTCCGGTGGCCTAAGTATAAGAATAAAAAAGTGAGCGGGTAAATTAGTTACCTTACTTGTTGCTATAACAAAACACCTGATAAAGGCAACTTAGAGGAGGGAGGGTTAGAGCACAGTCCATCATGACCAGTGAGGTGTGGCGCGGTGAGACCTCCGGGTCACGTGCGGCAGCAGTCGGGAAGTTGCCTGAAGAAAGCTGGCGCACAGTTTGCGTTCCCTTCACTATCACTATGGTCCCCAGCTGGAGGACATTCCGGGTGGGTCTTCTCTCCACAGTCAAGTCTCCCCGAATTGCCCTCATGGACACACCCAGAAGTGTATCTCCCAGAAGATTCTAAATCCTGTTAGGCTGATGAGACTGACCATCACAGAGGCCGTTATTCAGATCAGACATCCAAGCAGATGGCTGCTATTTGAATGTATTCTCCAAGGTCATACATTGGAAACTTCCTCTGCAGTGTGCAGTGTTGAGGGGTGGGATCTTTGGAAGGGGTATAGGTCTTCGGGTTGTTGAACTCATGAAAGGATCAGGACTGTCATTAGGGTAGCGGGCTAGTAATGAGTGGAGGAAATTCAGAATCCCTAACCATCTGACTCCTTCCACAGCATAGCAAGGCCTTCAGCTGGTGTAGCCCCAATCTTGTCTTTCCAGCCTCCAGAAATTTGTTTATAACTTACCCAGCCTATGGTCTTCTGTTATGGAACAAAAAACAGACTAAGAGAAAGACTAAGGTAAACACCCTCTGTTGTTTCCTTAGTTCCTAGCACTGCTTTCTGCTTCATTTCAGACTCGTTCCTCTGTGTAGGGCCACTAACTCTGAAAGAAGAGGGTTGTTTACTGCTCAACTCCAGAAGACAACTTTCTCCTTAGATCTGAAGGTATATAGTGTGCAATCTACCCAGCAGTGCACGGTGGTCCTTTCTGGAGAGTAGGGCTTTCCTCAGTTCCCTTGCTATACCCAGATGTAAAAGATAGTCTCTCTTTTAGTTTCCTCTTTCTCTTCCTGTGAAAATGTTCACATGCTTTAAGAAGGGATGCTCTCTATTTCAGAAAGCTCTTATGAAACTGAATGAGCTGACAAGAAAGGGATTTATACTAGTAAGGGGAAAAAGTCTTCCATAAAGACAATGCAGCATTATTTTAAAGTTTGCACAAATAAAATTATTCTCTGGACATGAAAAAAATTACCCATATGAGCTAAACTACTAACTTCTTCCATCTGGTGGGATGACTATGGATATTAAGAAGAGTTAATATGCTCTTGGGTCTCCAACAAATGAAGCTGGCCTCAAATCAACCACAGTCTGGAAAATTATGGATTATAAGTGACCTTAGAATGATCACGACTTCTCCATACTATGCAATTCAGGAGTTGAGAATCGTAACATTTGTGAATCTTAGAGCCAGCCTCATCGGGAAAGGCAAGATGCTCCGGGGGAGATGCTGCATGTTGCAGAAGATGGCCTTTAAGGACCAGAAGAGTTTGGAGAGAATGGATGGTAGAGGGGCTCCAAGAAGAAGACACTTTGGGGAGGTGGGCAGAGAGAGCTTTGTTTTGCTTTGTTTTTGTAGTAGGAGTCATTGGATTGGCCTGGAAAGGAAGGCTGGGAGTTTAGAGGCAAATGAGGTGGGTTGAAAAAGTTTGGGATATCAAAGGGATGATGAACAGGTACTGAAAACAGAGCCTGCGCGTGGAGGGGAGAGAGGCACAGCGGGTTGGTGGAGTGGAATCGTGATGACCACAGAGAGCTACGGAAGCACTGCCTGGTGCTCAGATCCCTGGAATGCAAGCTTTCCGAGGCCATGCAGCACGTATGCACAGAATAAACCTGTTCTTTGGCCCCGGTCACAACCTTAGAGCATCTGAAAACTACTTTTTTTTTTTCTTTCTTCATAGCCTGGTGTTTCTTTCAATATATAATTTCCCACATAGGGACACACGCTGCTTTGCCAAATACATAGTCCTTTTCTTAAAGCATGTTCAGACTGGAATTTGTTTTCCAAAACTGTGTCTGTGTCCCAGCAAAAGAAACAAACAGACCATCCCAAAATTGGTATTTTTCAAGGTAGAAACCATAGTGGAGGGTCCGTTGTTGATAATGCACATTGACATCAGTTTTTACTTTTTTTAAAGCTTAAGTCCTGGAACTCTTTTCAAATGCTGTTGGACATTTAGTCAGATCACAGGGACGGTGCTGACTTCCTGAAATGACTCCTGACTCAAGGGTGGGGCCAGCTCGACTTCAGCAGTCAGAGGATGCCAGCTTCCTGGTCCACCGAGGGGCGGAACAGAAGCTCCGCAGTGGGACTCCCCATCTCTGGATGGAATTCAGCACTCACCTTTCTTCTTTCACTAGCATTTCCCCTGACTCTGATCCCACCTCAGTGTACCCATGCACTCTTAAGCAAATAAACCTATGAAGTCTTTTACAAAAATCTGAAGAAACTAAGAAAGTAAGAGAAATTCCTCTTACTAGGCTGGGGTGTGGCTTGGTGGGAGAGAACTTGCGTGACATGTTCAAGCCCCTGGGTTCAGCTCCCCAACATTTAAAAGAAATGGGAAAAAAAGCCCTTCACAGAGGCTGGGAGATGGGATGGTCTTGCTACACAGATGAAAACGGTCCTTAGAGGGTCTTGGGCGGGAGATGAAAGGACGGTGCTGATGAATGACTCCTGTTGTGCAATGGGTAAAGATCCCGCTGTATTCTTTGGGATGGTGACTAACATCAGAAAGTGTATCTGAGAAAAATGGATCCTCATTCTGTGGAGAGATCCAGACCGTAACTTCAAAAGCTGGTAGGACTTGGAAGCCACCAAGACTGGGGATAAACCAGGAGATAAACCAAGGGCTCACATCCAGAGAATGACAGCAGGCAAACTGAGGGGCTGCCAGTGAAAGAACAGCTCCAGTGAGGGGCGCTGTTTCCTGGGCGGTGCTTGGAATGGCTTTACCCAGCATTACCGGAGGGACAAGGCCAGTCTTCGCCCTGCCCTATCTTACACCCCCACAAATCACTGTCCTCATCTTCCTGTTGTTACTCCCTGACAGGCCCCAGAAGAGGAAAATTATATAACTGTCTGAAGTATTGCAGAACATGAAATAATAAATAAACTCTGTAAATTGTGAGACGTGAGTCATGGCTCCTTTTGTTCTGCATCTTTATAACAGCATTTTAAAATTACATATTTTTCCCGCATGATAGAAATTTAAAACCAAACAAAACCCAGAAAAAAAATCCTCTAAGTGGCCTCTCATGAAGGGACCTATTTTATTACATCAGATTATACCAAGGCAACTGCTATTGAAATAGCAGTCAACATTTTCCAAGAGTCTATTGTGTGCCAGGCACTCAAAGCCACCTACTTCCATTTATATTTTTGAGACAATGAAACCAAAAATAGAGAGGTTAAATGATGTATCCATGGTCACCCAGGTACTGATTGCTGGACTCAGGACTTGAACTTATGCTTCTCAGTTCACAGTCCATGCTTCCACTCACTAAATGTAGCATCTCCCCTGAGAACAAAATTCTCAAGACAGTTTTGCTAAACCGTGCCTGCAGCTGGCCACCCGCCTCATACTCCTGTGTTTAGGAATAGATACTTCCTGTACAAGAGCTGAGTGTTACTAGATTCTTCTCTCTACCCACATGCTAAGCTTTGTGGAATAAATCTTCAGGCTCCTGGACCCAAGCTATGAACTGGCTTCTTAGTAAGTACAGAAAGGTATTAAAATGTAAGCTAGCAACATGACTAGGAAAGCCTGAAACAATTGTGTGAGCGTCCGACTTTTATAAAATGAATTTTTTATTTATTAACTCAGTACAAAATCTTCTATACATGATCAACTTGGAGGCAGGAAGAGTTAAATCGAAGTTTCGATGTTGGCCTAGAAGAAAAAACGGACCAATGTTAATTTTGAAAGTCAACCTTTAAAAGTCTTAGAAGAGAAGAGTGTCTCTGAGCCTGCTAGGCCCCAGTGGAGAGTGTCATTGTCTCTCCAAACAGTCTAGGGATAAATATTTAATTTAAATCATTTTTGAGCTAAGGGACAGATGCAGCCACAGAAAGGACAAAGTTATGTGATTTAAAAGATTACAGATTGACATGGTGATTTGGGCAGATAAAGGAAAAATTTGGTAAAGATGTCAACGTTCATTTACATAAAATAGAAGAAGCAAGTCTTGAGAATATAAAAGCAAAGAAACTTTCTTCACTTGATAAAGGATTTCTAGCAAACCAAAAGCCATATGTAGTTTTGAAAATTTATTACTACTTATTAATTTATTTTTGTTTGTGAGACAAAATCTCCCTTTGTGGAACAGGCTGCCTTTGCTATCGAGCTGAGGCTGGCCTTGAACTCTCGACAGCCTCCTGTCTCAGTCTCCTAAGTGCTGAGATTATAGTATGCATCACCAACCAGAGTTTTGAAATTATATTATAAACATCCTTATGGTTTGAGCCTTAAATGACACTCAAAATCTCACATGATGAAGATTTAGTCCCTATCTAGTGATACACTTGTTTTCTCTCTGTCTCTGTCTCAGTCTCTCTTTCTCTCTCTCCCTCCCTCCATCTGTTTCTTTTTCCTTTACTTTCCAGCCACAATGATGTGAACAACTTTGACCCTACTATGGGCTTCTCACCATGATGACCTCACCTCACAGTAAAACCTCTGAAACCATGAATCAAAATAAACCTTTCAGATATGGTTGTCACAGTAGTAGAAAGCTAACTGTCCCAGTTTGGGAATGAAAAAGAATACTGATTTCCATAGTTTTTATTCAATATCAACTTGGCATTCTTAAGCAATACAAGAAAAAGAAGTTATGATGGGGCCGGGGATAAATGTCATTATTTGTAGCCTATTTGATTATTTATATTTTAAAAAACTGAAAGAGAACTAGGCATAGAGGAAAAAAGCTGTAAGGCCAGCACTAAGCAAGTAGAGTCATGACAAAGTGAGCTCCAAGCCAGTCTCTGCTATACAACAAGACCTTGTATCTCCTCCAATCCCCCAAATAAAGGCTGAAATAGGGCCTGAGGATTGAAGCTCAGTAGTACAATGCTTGCTTAGCTTGATCCTCAATATTGCCTAAAAAGAAATGAAGAAAAAGAAAACCCTGAAAAAGTGTTTTTATAAATATCATGAGTTTAGCATGGTGACTGTATACAAACCAACAGACCATTTAATAATAATGTGCACACGTAAGCAACAGCACTTGTTCTCATTTTATAAATATGTGAAAAGCCAAAGAAATCGCATTTCCCCTTAAAAGAGAAGCAGAGCTGATATGGTAATGCTCACACATTTTGGTGTTATCCTTTTATGAATTTTGAGAAACTAACCATGCAAGAACCACCGCGGTCGAGATGCAGACAGGGAATCCTGACGCTACCGTCCCTCCGCATCCTGGTCCCCTCAGAGGTGAACAGCTGCCTCGGGCCCCCGCTGCGTGGCCAAGAGCCCCCCACTAGCCTTCAAGCTGCCAGCAAAACAGAACAGCTCGCCCTTCAGCAAAGAACAGGAGCAAAAGACAAGGGACAGAGCCTTGTGCCAAAGAAAGGTTCTCTGATCCTCTGATTCCTCTCTCTCTCCCTCCTTCCCTCCCTCCCTCGCTCTTCACTCGTCTTTCAGTCTACCAATTCTGACTTTTCTGAAAAATGTTAACCTAGATATAAGTAGAATTACACTGTCTGTAGTCTTATCTAACTTCTTTCACTAACATGGTGCACTTGAAATTTGCCCATGTCATAACACGGATAGTTCGTTTTTCATTGCTGCAACGTGTCTGTTCTTGTATAATCTGCTATACAGCTACCGTAGAGTTTAAGTAGCCACCAGTCGAGGGACCCTTGACTATTTCTGAATCTTGATGATTATGAGCAAAGCCACATAAACATGTGTATTGTAGGGAGTAGATGGGTCAAAGAGTTCAGTGTCCTGATCCTTCTTAAAATGGTTCAACTTTTTCCAAGTTAACTGCACCTGTCAACATTTCCACCAGCAATGTATAAGAATGAGTGGATTGTTTTCTTATCATTGAGTATAAAAGTCTTTACATATTTAGGACATAAGTTTTTCTGGGATATGTTTTGCAAATGTTTTTCATAGTCTGTGACTCTTGTTTTTAGTTGGAGAGCATAAACTTTGGATGCCGATGATGTCCAAGCTTCTATTATATTTTCTTTTATGAGTTGGGCTTTTGATGTGCTTTAAAGAATCAATCAATCAGGACATGGTAGTGCACATCTAGTTCCCAATTTTAATAGTCCTAAACAGTTCTTCTTGTGCTTTTACTTATTACTCTATCTCTGTCCCTCAGAATCACAGAAGGTGATCATCATAGGTTAAGAAATAAAAAGGGGGCCTTTATTTACTGACTACAAATTGATTCTGTTCATTTGTAAATTGATTCAGCATCGCAGATTTTGGCTCAGCAGGTAAGAGTTCATACTGTTCTTCCAGAAGCCCTGAGCTTGATTCCCAGCACCCACGTCAGGTGAGGTGGCTCATAACCACTTGTGACTCCATCTCCGGGAGATCCAGTGCCTCTGTCCTTTGTGGTCACTCACCCACACTTACGTGCATACACCCCCATACACACATGATTAAAATTAAAATAAATTAAAAAAATAAATTAAAAGGACTCCAGACAGCTGGGAAGTTACTCATACGAACGCATAGCAATGGTGACAGTGGGCACAAGACCCTCACAAGTTCAAGTCAGACAAAATCCCAGCATAGAAGTAAGGCAGTGGCAAGAAGTCCCACCTCTAGCTGAGGAACCGTTGGTGATTGATGGCTGCTGGAGAGGGAGAGTTGGTTTCTTTAAAGGTGTGACGTTAGATGGATTAACGGGGCTCCAGCGGATGGCTGCACATGGGAGAACATTTAAGGACACAAACTTGACTCCATGGGAATGAATATATGTAACAGGACATGAAATCTAGTGGGAAGAGAGGGCTGTAAGAGGGGTGAAGATGTGAGAGGAGGAGGTCTGAATATGATAAAATACATTGTATGAACACTGCAAAGATTCAATAAAAGGCAGATAAGCCAAAAAAGAGAGTAGATGTGCACATAGAAACTCAGTGGTGCTGAAATCCATTTGCAAACGGACAGAAATCAATTTATAGCCAATAAATAAATAAAATATGATAAAAAAGAAAGGACAGTCACAGTGTGGCAGTGTTATGTCACTGAGAAGCTATTCTCCCCCTAAATTTCCCAAACATTTGCCTCAACAACCCATCAAGGATCCGAGTCTTCAACAGCCACCATGCCCAGCGGTGCTGGCTCCGTGGGAGATGCTCTGATGTATTCTGTAGTGTGGCAGATCCCTTCACTGACTGAAGAGAACATTCTGGATTCTTACTCTGCTGACTCAAGGATGCTGAGGAGGCTGTTACATCCTGGATAGGAACCAACACCCAAAGAGTTGGTGAATCCCGGATGATGCTGAGTCCCTTGCTCCCGGATCAGCTTACTCTTCACAGCAACACTCATATGAGCCTATGGGAGAAGATTTACAGAGAACTTGAGGAATGTGAGACCCTGGAAAGAACTTAGACACACTGTGAAGAATCTGATAAATTGGCCAATCCTCATAAAAATAAAATAGGTACAAATAAGAGTTTCCTGCGTTATTATCATAGGACTAACTGGCCAGATTGAAAGTTCAGTAAATAAGCATCCCATGAGTCATTGTCATAATTTGGATTAGAACTCAAGACTCCTCATTCCTAGCCTGGCCAGAGCCAGAGATGTTTGCATTGGGGCTGACCAATCTTTGCATGATGCAATCGCCCAGGAAGTAACCTCCAGCCCGTCACTTCTGTTGAGCTGCTGAGCTGCTGTTATCTCTCCCATGAAGAAAAGGTGAGTAAGTGTTGTCTTCCTTTTCACTTAGAGAAAGGAGATAGAAAGCAGAGTTATGATGATGTGTGTGGAGGAGGCTCGGCAGAAAGAAGGCACACAGTCCTTTGCAGAAGCATAAGACACCAAGCTCACTAACTAGACAGCGGAAGGGGACCAATGGCTCCATTTCAGAAAGAAACTACAGTGTAGGAGAAAGGCAGAAATGGGAAGAATGTGTATTAAAATGCCCCCTCCACATCTAAAATGGTCTTTATCAGTGAGAGAATATGGCTTCAAATATTCTTTGGAGTTGGGAGTCGGTTTTCTTCAGGGATTCTCCCTTTAGAGGCTACCCACACTCCAGTAGATGGTCCTACACCCATGTACACACTGGTAACACTAAGTAGGCACCTTGGGTTTAAAAAGATTGTTTCTTTGTAAAGAGAACACATGAAACTGGGCAGGAACGGTGGGATGATAAGGAGAAACTGGAAGGGACTGGGGGTGGACTTGATCAAAGTACACTATATGCGTGTAAGAAATTAATAACAAAAATAAAAATTATTTGGAGTATCAGGAGTTACTAAGAAAGGATTTCTAAATAGTTATAAACAGACAGAAGACTTTTAAATAGACTAAGCCTTATAAGGTTAAGTTTGAGGTGTTTCTTAGTTGACATTCTGTCATTACTGAAATTGCTCTGGTTCGCCATGTGAAAGGAAAATTTCAAGCCAAATTCAATTAGAACCATAATGTGAACCCACCCAGGAAGGAAATCAGAACTATGTGTTTGACTTTACGAGGATTAATATCAGGATGAGTCATGTATGGAAATTGTTTTGCAGTCTAAAAATGGACAAAGATCTGCAATTTTAGATGGCTCTGTCTAATTCTGCATTTCTAGTTATTATTTACTTAACGTTGCTGACTGAAGCCGCTTCTGGCAAAAGGCTTGTGGAATAATCCCTTCCATCTAGCTTAAGAGCTACGCTGTCTTGGCTGTGGTTTGCTTTCTTACTGTTCTGGCTGTTTGTTTACCTCTTGTGGTGCTGGGAATCCAGGGTCTTGGGCATGCAGGCAAGTGTCTTACCACAGAGCTACACCCCAGTCCTCCACTGTGCTTCGGATGTGGTTTATTTCTCAAAACTTTTCATTGAAAATTGAATTCATATTAGGAAACATTACAAGGTGGGACCATAAAGAAGTGATTGCAGGATGGGTTGGACTGGAGAGATGGCTCAGAGGTTAAGAGCACTGTTGCTCTGGCAGAGGACCTGGGTTCTGTTCTCAGTACCGTCATTGGGTGGCTCACAGCTGCCTGTAACTCTAGCTCCAGGAGATCAAACAGCTTCTTCCACCCTCTATAGTCACAAACACACATATGACACATACTCACACAGACACATAAATAAGCAAACCAAGAGTAGTGATTAGGATTGTCTTTATGAATGGATCAATGAACTCATGCCATTAATCAGTTAATGGATTAATGTGTGATCTCAGGACTGGATCAGCTATAAAATCCAGTTTATCTGTTGAATTTACATTCAGGAGGACTGAGAATACACACAGCTCCATGTGCTAAGACAGAGAAATTAAAACTTAAACTGAGAAAGCAATGCATTTGGAAATTCATGTTGGAATAAAACCTCCAAATGTCAGGAGATTAGTGGAGAGAGTGTTATGAACTTAAGAGAAGCATAATTCCAAGATAGGTGCCATCAGGAGGCCAACTTTTAGCAGAATTTGAAGAAATAGTACCACTCAGAGAGATCAATGAAGTCCAGCCTAGGGAGAAGTTATTGGACCACCAAAGCTGATGCCAGGATAGTCTATGGGGCCCTCATAGTGTCTTATTTACACCAGGGCAATTAGACAAGTTTCAGCAGGAGACAATCAAGGGTGAGCAATGGCACGAATGGGCAAACATTCACGAATGGAGAGGAAACCAGCCTGCCTTTTTTCCTGCCCCATCTCTTCTGTCTTGTCTCCTCACCCTCTCATGGTGCAGGGAGGTTGCTATCTTTTATAACTTAAAAAGAATTCAAGTGTGTAAAAAGGGGCTGGCACAAAATTGCTCTTTTGATTAGGAGAGAGAGCATCAGGACCATGGGCAGCCATGATCCAGCCTTGGAGCTGGAGTGCTTTAGAAGAAACAGCTACTGTGTATAGAGTAATGAAGGTTTTGAAGGGAAAGAGACCCTTCAGTTCCCAGAATATAGAAGAGATACAGCATCGCAGCACACACAGTCATAAAGGACAGAGAGCCTTCCCTTCAAATCCATAACACAAACGGCGTTTCTGACTCTTACAGGTTTCCAGGGGCATGGGTGGGCAAGTTCCATACCCCATGAACTAGCCCAGCCTAAATGCCCGGAGTCACAAAGCAGGAAGACATTAGATAAAGTTGTCATTCAAGGTTGTCCTTTGTCTAGGGCATTCCCGAGTAAGTAAGCAGGAGACCACAAAGCTCTTTCCGGGTCCTATAAGGTCGCAGCACATTCGATCCACTCCTTGTCCAAGAGAAAGAGCTCAAGATGAGGGTGGGGAGCACAGTGTGATTTCTGGGACAGAAAAAGGCAGTTAAAGGGTCTGTGACTAACACTGTTCGCCTTGTGCCACCTCAACATTCCTAATGATTTGCGCTAGAAAATCAGGAGCCTCGGTGACCCTTCCTGCACCTGTCATCTTTGCAAAACACTAGATGATTCGAAATGTTGAATTCACCATTGATAGGCCCATCAGTGAATGTAGCTTTTAATGGTTCCATTTTCAGTTAACGATGTATTCAATGTAAATAGTCTACTACATTTAAAAAGAATCAGGTTTTAAATATAAGCAATTCATAGAGACAGTTCCAAATGGCTAAGTTTGTCATCTGGTCCTTTTCCCACTCAGAAGCCCTACCTATCCTGTGAATTTTTCCTAGGGACAGGTGAACAAAGGTCTATTCCCCCACAGGTAGGACATTGAAAACAGACCAAAGTAATCATTCCACCAAAGTCCAACTTGGTGAACCAGCAAGTTTATTAAGCTTACTCACAAAGGATAAGTGAGGGGTTACAGGAGCATGTGTGACCCTCAAAGAACTGCATCACCCCAAAGTCCCACCCTTCCATGGATGATGGCCCCATGAAAGTCACATCATAGAGCCCAGCTCCCAGTCCACTTCATTCACGCATGTATACTCTGACATCTCAAAGAATCACTTGCAGATGGGAGAGGACCACAGGGCGGGGGACTGGTAATGGCTGCAGTCTCTGCAGCCTCGGGTGAGATCAGCAACCCTGCTCTCCTTCCTTCTACTACTAGGTACCGACAGCTCCATGGACCTATATACCACTGTGTCATTCTGCTTAATTAGTTGCCATGGCTACCTGGCCAAGGACATCTCAAGTAGTGATGGGATGATCATGTTAAGTCTAGAGGAAAAAAGCCATTCTGTGAGGCCATCCCAAGGTGTGTAGTCACTTCAGCTAGGAAGGCCCCAGGGGAGCTTTATTTTAAGAGAAGCCACAGACAGAAAGGCAATGCCTAACCCCAACATATTAATTTCTTGTGATACAGTTTTAGGTCATGGGGCACCAGAATGGGATATGATTCCAAGCAAGGAAGTCTTTTCTTCACTACTACAGTTTAAAAACAAACAAACAACAACAAAAAAAACTTGCTTTTTTGACCAGAAGTGAAGTTCACCCTACCAGTGTCATTAATGGAGAGACAGTGGCCTCTTCTCCAATTCCCACATTGAAGGCAGTAGGAATACCCAGTGTATCCTGACCTAAGGAAATAGGACTCGAGGACTCAGATTCCTCCTAGAGAATATTAATCTTGGAAAATAAGAAAATCATGGCTGCAGGCTTCTTACCACTTCACATGGCCAGTCTCCACGTGAGGTGCTAGAACAGCTCAGAAGGCAAAGCAGCAAGCCAGTTCTCCAGTGCAGCTTTTGTAGATGACGGTATTGTATCACAATGTCCAAAACGTGGACACGCCTGGGGGACCTGGGAGTCGGAGAGAGTGTCAGCTGAGGTCTTAGCCCAGCTCTGTGGGACTCTGAGGGGTCTGCTACCACAATGGTGCAGGGATGGCGTCTACATGAGGAGCAGTCCCCTCCACTCCCTTGGATTCACCTAGGACACTGCAAAAGAGTAAGGGATGGGATTAAAGAGAGTATGATGAGTTATTACAACTGGAAAAAAAGGACTGCTTCCGTCACTCCAGTGTAAGAGTGAGACTGGCCAGAACCTGGTGGGTCATAAGCCCCCGTTGCACACCGCCTTCTGTTGCATATCCATGATGTAGTTTTTTGGGGCAAGAGGACTCGTTAAGCCTTTTTTTCTCATGTGTATGTGTGTCTGGTGTGTATGCATATATGTGTGTGTGTTCACATGTGTAGGAGTGGCACACGTGTGTGTATGCGTGTGTGTGCCTGCATGCCGAGGCCCAAAGCTGGCTTTAGGATCTTTCCTTCATCATTCCCACCTTATTCACAGAGGCAGGGTCTCTCATTTGAACCCAGAACTTGTAGACGAGGCTAGCCAAACTCGTTGCCTCCACTTCAGAGTGCTGGGGTCACGTGAGGTCTGCCACACCCATCTAGCATCTATTTGGGTTCTGGGATCCAGACTCCAGTCCTCATGTTTGGGTGCAGGTGCAGGGGCTTTAGCCACTGAGCTGTCTTCCCGGCCTTAGACAAGAGATGTTTGAACAGAGTGATTAAAGACTGTGCATGTCTCCCAAGAGCAATCGCAGCTGCATGCTGTATGTGGAGAAAAAGTGAAAACTCGGAACTTACCAGTATTGCATTAAAGACCATGACATCGACATCACAACACAGTGTACCACATCCAGAAGAACAATATCTGAACACCAGCTGAGTCAGCATCAAAGCCACTCCAGTGCAACCCATTGTCTTACTCTTTCTCCATCTTCACCTTTGAGTGAAGAGACCTTCATTTTTAAATCTGAGAAATAGTATTGTTAACCATATCAAAAGCAACTTCCGTTCAGAGCAGTGTGCAGAGCATTAATCACTTAAGACTGTCATAATACCTTTCCTTGTAACAAATCTGCCCTGGGAACTTTCATCTATACTAAGGGGGAAGCGTGCTCAAAAGCTAGTATTCATGTTTGGAGTAATCAGGGAAGGACTGACTGGTTCTGAGCTTTCTGGTTTTGGGAATTTCTCATTATAGGTGTTTGGTGAATTCTCTTGGTCATTCCAGGCTTGAGGGCAATCTGTGAATCTGAGTAATGCCTATTAGAGCCACTGGGTGGCGCTGGCAGGCCTGAGATGTGGGCGCAAGAGAGGAAGAGAGAAAGGAAAGGACGCAGGAGAGAGTTAAGGAGGCAGGGGAAGCAGGAGCCCAGACGAAGAGGAGAGGCAGGACGAGAAGAGACAGACCAAGCCACAGGCGACACTGCCCGAGCCTCCTCTCATAAAAGAACAGCCCGACCTCGTGCTTCCCAGCTGTGAACTGAGCTCCTGTCACTCATCTTCAGGCTCCCAGCATCCCCTTGTTCTGGGCACTCATCTGACGCTCTAGTTCTGTGGAGTGGTGAGATGGGCCCTTGTTCTTCTCAGATCAGACTGATAGATGGAGTCCTCGAGTGGGAGGAGGAGGCGGCAGGTTTTCTGCATTCTGTGCCCTACTGTTTGATGGAAATTCAAAACCTCTCACCCCAGTGGGCTTCTCCATCAATGACGTATCTTTGCCTTGTAATGAAGTGAGGCAGGAATATCACCAACACCCGCATGTCCAAGAGCCGGCCATTTTATGTTGTACTGGGCTAGGTAATAAATATGTAAGTCATAGCAAGTCAGACTGTGTCTTTCACATCTACCCAACTCTACTTCTGCAGTATAATATCAACTTTGGCAACACACAAATGCATGGGCATGGTTGCACACCACCAAAACTTGATTTTTGAAAATAGCAGGTCAGGGGTGCCCATGGCTTGCCCCACTGCATCCTTTTATGCCAATGTTGCCAAGCGTGGTGCCGCTCCCTCCAGCGTCACTCTTGGTATGACTATCTGTTGTTTGGTTTCTCTGACTCTGGGTTGGCTTACACTATAAAGTCCTTAGGGAACACCAGGGGGCTGTGAATGGCCTCCAGCTCTGTAAGTACTGCCATCTGACCATGTTCAAGGGCAGTCTCATGGAGTGTTCCAGAAGGACTTAACCCTTGTCTGAAGGTTAAGAACATGCAGCTGTTGAAGACTCCATAACAGCAAATGACGAATGTGCGGGACAGCAGGTGATAGAACACAGAGCCCTGGGTGACACAGTGGACTACCTTCCAACCAGCATGGAGAGGTCAGTCCCAGCTCAGACCACAATGGACTGAGTCTGTCCAGCCACACACTCTCTACACACACACACCCGCCACCACACCAAACCCCCACTGTTGTCTACTCTCTTTCCCAACCACTAATCTTCACTTACTTTATTTACTAAAAGGAAAATGATGAATGACTGATTAAAGTGCTTCCTGTTGAGAGGTAATCACATCCTCATAAGTCCAAGAGCACTTTAAGAGAGAACTGCTGAGCCAGCGACAGGACGCTGAACCTCAGTGGTGATTTGTGATCTGAAAGTAGAATGCTGCTTTGATAGGAGTTGATAGGACGGTTTAGAAGCATTGTGTGGGCAGCCATGGGAGACAGCCTGTGGCTCTACAGGATTTTAGGAATTAGGATGTGAGCAGCACTTCTGAAACTGCCGCACAGTGTGGCCCCGGCAGTAGGTTCTCTGGTATGTGTAGGTGGGTGGGTGCTTATGCTCTTAAGAGAGCCCAGCTCCTCTGAGGAATAACCAGCTGAAGGATGGGCTCGTGCTTTCAGGTCTTCTCTCCTAGTGAGTGAAGGATGGGTGAGATGTTTGTGGGACGTATGAAACTAGACGTGCTTGGTCAGGTAAAAATGTATTTTCTCCCAAAGAGAGGGTTTTGTTCCCAAGGTTGATGATGACTAAGTGTGCTGAAGGGCTCTGATGTACTCTAGAGTCTCTGTAGTGTCAGCTCTTACTGCACTAACTGCAGATGTGGCCCTCCCTTCGGTGTGATCTATCGGCTGTGTGCTGAGGGTCCCGCTACCCCCTCAGACACGCGGTAGGAGAGGCAGAGTTCATGGAGTCACGCCCCATTCACAGGTGAGTAATGTGGACATCTGGGGTCCGACTGACCATCCTGACCATCTAGGATACTGGATTCAATGGGTGGCTATGTCCTCCTTCCAGGTCCTGAGGTAGAAGGCTCTGAGATCGTGTCTTACAAGTCTCCTCAGGTGGCACTAAAGGGACGGAGCACCACTTCCTGACAGAGCACCACTTCCTGGTGCTGACGCTCCTCTCCCACATTCACTCTCCTCTCTGCTCCTGTTCCTCTAGATCATATCACAAATATTCTGCCAAGATGCTTCCATCCGAGGTTCTGCTTTGGAAAAAACTGAAAACGAAGACGTTGTTCACTTAGCACAAGGAAAATGTCCCTGAAACCAGCAGCTCTGGGTTGTGCAAGGACAAAATTGCAGGCCAATCAAAACTTTTTTTTTTTCTCTGCTGGGGATCAAGTTCAGGGCCTTGTGCATGCTAGGCAAGTGCTCCACCATCGAGCTGCACCCTCAGCCTAACATCTCATTCCTAGGCACTGGCTATGAGTACCCTTGGTAGGTAGAGGCCTTGCTGGGAAGACACAGAGACCTCAGTTCGGATCTCAGGACCCACATAAAAGCCAGGTGTGGTGGCGTGTGCCTGCAACCCCAGCACTTGGACACAGAGGTCGGTGGATCTCAGGGTCTTGCTGACCACCAGCAAGTTCACCTGAAATGATGAGCTTCAGGTTCAAAAGTGAAGGTGGAAAGAAATCAAGACAGATACTTCAGGTTAACCTCCTTCCTCTACGTGTGCACAAGGGTGAACATACCTGCACACAGACACACACACACACACACACACACACACATACACACACACAGGGAGGGGCAGAGAGAGAGAGAGAGGAGAATTCAG
This sequence comes from Eospalax fontanierii, assembly GCA_035773235.1. NCBI lineage: Eukaryota > Metazoa > Chordata > Mammalia > Rodentia > Spalacidae > Eospalax > Eospalax fontanierii. Next base: position 6,965,261 of record CM069540.1, read on the forward strand.
ACCATTTTGATGGTAAGCAAATCACAGGATCTCAGTGACACAGGACTTTCTGCTGCTTCTCTTATCCTCCTCTCCTTGGGGTTAGCCCTTCCTGAGCCCTCCCCTCCCCTCCCAGTCCATGAAGCGGACACAGACAGTTCCAACCCTTCTCAATGCCTCCTAAATGGAATTAGTTCATTCGTAGTCCCTTTCTGAGGAAAGCAGTTCTAGGCTAGAAGAGGCTATGGTTGGCCTGGTCAGTCTGAGGCAACATCTGGACCAAGGATAGCTCACGCAGCATACCCCATGCCATCACCCACTAGTGGCTACGTGAGAGGGACTTTACCCAATTAGACTAATCTCATTAGCTGTATCATAAGCACTCTGGCTCATCCAGAATTTGGACTCGGAAGTTTATTGTAGACCAGTTAGTGCATGGCGCAGATGTGTAGACAGGGTGACTCACTCTGAGCATGTAGACCATGAGGTTCTGTCTAGGCCAATATCAAGCCCACAGCAGCTTTGAATTTCTGGTTATAGTCCCCAGGATCCCTTCCTCCCTTATAAGATGGGCTAACAAATGTTTCTTATAACCAGAAACACCTAGCGTGCTCACCTTCTCCCCTCAGGACCCTGTTTTTCTCTAGGCCCATAAAAAAACCCACAATATGTAAGAGCTAGTAGCTCACCTGAGAGACTATGGTACTAAAGCACAGCAGCAAGTGGAGGATTTGGGACTCTGAACATAGTTTGTGACCCTCAGATGGTCCTTGTCACAGAAGCAGATTCTCAGCCTGTCACGTGCAGGTCCAGCCCTGTGAAAAGAGTGCATTCTCAGGGAAATGGTGGAGATCTAGTCACATTTGGCAGTCTTTCCTCTTTTGGAATGTTCATTCCATAGAGACTGAGCTTGGAGCTTCAGCAAACTCGCTGGTGACTAATGTCCACGGTATAGGGAGTCTACATTCTGAATTTGGGGGTATTGTCCGGATTTCAAATGTGCTATCCCATTGACCTGTTCCAGAAGTTCCAACTATTTGGTAACTAGCTTTAAAATAATTTACCCTCTTAGAAATTGCAAAGGAATGCTCCTGGATGCAAAATATTAACATGAAGGCTGAGCGTAGTAGCGTACACCTTAATCCCAGCATTCACGAGGCAGAGGCAGATCTCCATGAGATTGAGACCAGCCTTATCTGTATAGTGAGCTCCAAAACAGCTGGAGCTACATGGAGACCCTGTCTCAAAAAAATTAGTATGAGATTTCCACTGATTGAAAAAATATTAACTATTCATTGAGGTGAAGTCATACTGTGTGCCTAGAGATATTTAATTGTAAACTCTGACTTCAACATCATTAAAAATACATTCAATACCATCAAAATCATTACAGAATTCTATTTTAATATGAAAGTGTATGTCAAGCAAAGGAGGAAAACAGAGTCTTAAAGGGATCTTCAATAGGAAATTCCCTTTAAGGAGAAGTATGGCGGCAAAGGTGACATGTGACTGATTTGCCCCAGTTCATCAGTTATAAGATGAATGTATATGCAAACTCTCATAGCTTAAAAATTGGAAGAATCATTTTTTTTTAAATTGGTTACTCTACATATTTGACTTCAAAGTATTTTCTTTCATAGTCATGCATATATTAATGGAGTATTTTAAATAAAAAGCCTATTAAATTCAATGATATACAGCAACAGGACTAAAGAGGTCTCCCAGTTGGTAAAGAGCTGTGCTTTGCAATCATGAGGACTGAGTTCAATCCCCAGAACCTGTGTTAAAAGAAGCCAAGCCACGCATGGCAGTGCGCACTTGTAATCTCAGCACCAGTAGAGACTGGTGGACCTCAGAGTCAGAAATCTTTCTAAAATGTTACCCATCTTCTTTTGGCCTTTTTGAGACAGGATCTTCCTATAGCCATAGCTGGCTTGGAACTCACTGTAGATCAGGCTGGCCTCCATCTCACAAAGATCCTCCTGCCTCTGCCTCCCAAATGCTGGGACAAAAGGCATGCATTGACACGCCTGGCCCCATCTGAACTTGGAACTCACCATTTGGGCTAGGCTGTCCAATTAGTTCTAGGGATCTATCTGTTTCTGTCCCTCCTCCACAGCACTGGGATTATAGGCACACGGTCCCATACCTAGATTTTTATGTGGGTTCTGGGAATCTGAACTCAGATCCATACACTTGAAGGTCTGAAGTCTTACTAACTGAGTCGTCTTCCCAGCCTTGGCTTCTGCTTTTGTCTGTTGAAGATTATAGTACTATGAACCTTCTTGGTTTCTGCATGGACTTATGCATTTAATTCTCTTAAACATATGCCCAGGAATAGAACTGATGGGTCATATGCAACTCTATAGTCTAAAGAATTATCAAACAGTTTTTAAAAATGGCTGTACCATTTTACAATACTTCCAGCACATCAAGGGAGTTCAGAACTCCATACACTCTTACTTGGTATTTTCTGTCTTTTATTTTAGCCATTCAAGTGGAGATGAAATGTTATTTCTCTGAAAGCTGGTGATACTGAACCAGGTCCATGTGCTCATGGCTCATCTGTTTATCTTCTCTGGAGAAAAATCTGTTCAAAGTCTGTACTCACTTCTGAGTTGGATTATTCTTCTCTTTGCTGTTCTTAGTTCATTGGTACCACTGTCATAGGATACCTGAGACAGGGCAATTCATAAATGAGCAAAATTTATTTCTTCTAGATCTGGAGCCCAGGAAATCCAAGATTGAGACACTGGCTGGTTCAGTACCTGGTGAAGGCCCACGGTTCATAGATGATTCTGCCTCGGTGTCTTCATATAGCAAATGTAATGGGAAAATAACAGGGGTCAGTGTCCCTCCACCTCTTAAGAGCACAGATGAACTTGTGTCCTTGGGCTCTTTTCTAAGGCTTCTGTCCAGTTCAGGAGGGCAGAAAACTCATGACCCAGTCATCTCCTAAAGGCACCCCTTTCTTTCTTTCCTTCCTGTTTTAAAACAATTCTTTAAAAAATTTTTTTCATTTTTGAGAGTTTCATATATGACTATTGTATTAGCATTATTTCCATCTCTTCCAGTCCCCCGCTGGCCCCTCCCATGGCCCTCTCCATTTCTTGTCCTCTTCTTTGATTATTAGTGCTACATATATAAACACTTACACACACACACATACACACACACATACAATGCACTGAGCCCATTCAGTGGTGCTCCTGTGTACCTGTGTTTAGGGATGCCCACTTGGGATCAGATAACCTCTTAGCGAGCTAGCCCATGAAGAAAACTGATTCTCCCTCCTTTACCATTCATTGATCACCTGTAGCTCTTCATCTTGAGGTGGGACCCTATGATGTTCCCCATCCACCTTGGCATGTCAGATGATATTGTCATTATACAGATATTGTTAGGCTGTCTTACTGTGTATATTTCATTGATGAAGTTTCCTTTCACATCTAGAAGTCCTTAACTGGCAACAGGTGTCCTGTCCCTCTGGTTCTTAGAGTCTTCCTGTCCCCTGTTCTGTGATGTTCCCTGACCTTTAAGTATACAGTTTCCATTGTAGACATGTCACTCAGGTCCGAGCCCCTCACAGTTACTTATTTTCTGAGTTTGACCAGTCGTGGAACTTTATAATAGTCTCCATCTGTTGCAAAAAGAACTTTCTTGGATGAGTGGTGAGGGGTGCACTCATCTGTAAATATAAGGATAGGTATTTAGAACCAACTAAGAAATTAGATTGGTCTGGAAAAGTGACTGAAGTAGGTTTCTCTAGGATCTATGACCTCTCTAGCCGTGTGTACTTGGCTATGTTTACAGTACCACACATGATTTCCCTCCCATTGATCAGTCCTTAAGTCCAATTAGACATCTGCTGATTATCACCAAGATAAAAGTGCCACTATTGCACCAATAGAGATAATGTGCTGGGCCAGTCAAGGCACTACCTCTTAATAAATACCACTACCGTGGGGACCAAGTTTCAACCTGAATTTGTAGAAGATACATTCAAGCTCTAACAAGGCTTGAGTTGTAGACTTTCTGTATATTCTGGATAGAAGTCCTCTAATTTCTAAATGTTTTCTTTCACTCTGGGTATTATCCTTCACTTTCTTGATTATATTCTTTGAAAGTCAAAAGTTTTCATTCAGGGGCTCAGGATACTTTTGGCTCTGTGGTAGAGTATTTGCTTGCCCTAGCTTTGATTTGTAGTACTTTACCAAAATGGGAGAGTATTAATTTTAATGAAATGTAATTGTTTGTTTTTTCTCCTGTCCCTTACTCTTTCAAGGACTCTTACCTAATGCCAAGTCTCAAAGATTTACTGCTAGGTTTTCTTCTAATATTTCTCTCGTTTTATTTCTTAGGATTAATTTTATGATACATTTTCAGTTCACCTTAATGCATTATGCAAGATACAAATTCAAATTCATTCTTTCTCATATGGATTTATAATTATTCCAGTGTATTTGTACCGTTGATATATGTGGCTATAACCTAGAAGCACAGTGCTATCTTGGGAACAGTTGCTTCATGTTTGGATTTGAGTGTGTACTGTATGTATTATGTGCATGTGTGTACATTCAAGGCAGAAGTCGATGTTGTGTAACTCTATTGTTTTGAGACACGTCTCTCCCTGAAACCTGAGCTCAGCAGTTGGCCAGGGTGGCTGATCATTCAGCCTTAGACTCCTCCTGTGTCTGCTTCCCAGTGCTGGGTTACCAGCATATACAGCATGCCCAGCTTTTTACATGGGCTCTAGTTATCCAAGCTCAGGTCCTTGTGTCTGCAGAGAAAATACTTTACCCATTGAGCCGTCCCCCTGGCTTTTATTCTTGGTTTTGACATTGAAAATATGAGCTCTTCAAGCTTATGCTTATTTTTTCTTTCAATCTTGCTTGACTATTTTACAATGTAGCTTCCAAAATTAGGGAAGAAAAGGTAGGTGGTACATGTTCAGGTAAGGAGTAGAAAATGCTCGTGTCACAAGTCAAATGTGAATACAAAAGCACATGTGCTGGCATAAGAACTTTGATGCAGAAAAGTTCATTTTTGTTGAACGTTATAAACACTTTCTAAGAAAATTGATAAAAGTCCCCATGATATGAAACTTCATAACTCTTTCCAACTAAATTATATGTGGATGACTTTAATTACAAAGGCCTTTGAGATTCAAAACTTGCCATTATTCATCAATTATCCCTAATTTATTTCAGGGGAAAATCCCTGAAGGAGATAATATGTGTGAAATAATTATTTAGTTCTCTTTGAACACCTTTAACTGTTTTGTTACAAAATTTTACCTGTAAAGGACATTGTGTCTTGTGTAATGTGAGTTTGATAACTAACTGGGGCAAGGTAAAGGTATTTACAGATCAGAATACAGATATATGTAAACTTGGGGGTGCTAGATCAGAACATGTTAGGGTTAGGGTTAGGGTTAGGTTTAGGGTTAGGGTTTTGGGGTTCGGGGGTTAGGGTTAGGGTTTTGGGGTTTGGTGAAAGAAGTCAGCGGTGACCTTTGAAAGGAAAAAGAAGATTGCTTGGCTTTCCTAATGATTACTCAGTCGTGCCCAAGGATGACTGCAAACAAATGGAAACAGGTAGCATTGAGCAAGCTGCAAGCCTGGGCTCCCCGCAGAAAAAGAGCAGACGGGCTTGGGAGCGGATGGCCGTGAATTCCGAGTGGAGGCTTCTTGTTGCCTTTGTGAGTTTCAGAAATATGGGAAGCTTCCATCTGATCCTCTCTAGAAATTGTCAAACAGTGTTTGCAGGTCTGCTCTGAAGAGTAAATGATTAGATAAGGCAGAAGCTCCACCGCAGTATGCCTCGAAAAACACCTGCCACAGACTGGGCCCACGACCAATCTCAGTTTCCTTTCCTCCCAATAAGTGGGCATACGATGAACTAGATCACCTAAGTGCCATGGGAACAGAGCTATTATGATACATTTGCTATTTCTCTCCATGGGATCTTATTGATAAGGAATATCCACTGAGTAAGACTCAAAAAACATGATGGTGATTTTATCTTTCACATAAATCCCTATAAACAAGTCTTTAAAAAGTAACCCCATTTTGTCAGCTCAACTGTTCTAATTCCTGGTAGGAAATCACATATCTCTAACCAGGTAGGAATCTGTGAACTCCACGTATCAACAGTCAGGTTTTGCATTCTCGTGGGAGAAAAGGGGCAAACACAAAACAGGAAGCAAATGTGTGCACAGTGACAGATCCTTGTTGCCCCTCTGAGGATGAGGATGTGGCTTGGGTCCAAAGTCAAGTGTGTGATGTAGCGAGTTCCAGGCCAGCCTGGGCCACAAAGAGACCCTGTCCCAAAAAGAAAGAAAAAACAATAAAGAATGCCTGGTGCACAACAAGCACTCAGCTCATGTTTGTTGAACGAAGGCACACGCGTGACTTCACAGCAAGTATCTAGTTCACTAGTTTTCAAATGTTTTAGCTGTGGTCTCTTCATTCAAACAAAGTATTTAGTGGGCCCCCAACATTCCAATGCAACAGCGGGTTCTCTGTGCCAACTGGAACAGAGGGAGTCCACACCTGGAATCCACTAGATTCTGCAGAGCCAATGACCTTGTCAAAACCCATTTTAGGAATGAGAGCAGTAAAGTCCACTGAGCGCTGTACAGCAGGGCTGACCTTGGGAGTCCCTGTGGCAGGGAAGGAAAGGACACATTCCATGAAATGTTTGCATCACTGTGGACACCCTCAGGTCACCTGGATGTCTATCCGATCTTTGAATAAGCAACTCATGTGGTGCAATGAAAGGCTTCTAGAGGGATCAATGAGGGCTCTCCGACACAGGACCAGGTATGCGGGCTGTGCTCTCGTGACCGCCGCCCAGTTCTCTGCACAGAAGCGAGTTCCCAAAGTATGCCTACTAAAAATGTCTCTAAGTAACAGAAAGAAGCAAAGAACAAGCCAGCAGATGTGGGTTCTCTGGGGTCGGCTATCTCAGATGAGTGGGTGTGATTTAGGAGGCGAATCTGGAGCTTGGCAACCCTAAGATCCTTCTGCATCAGAGACTTTCTAGGAGCACCAGGCTAGTAATATTAGCTGGTGCTGAATGGAGAAGAGACAGCAAGACCCCAGGCTAGTCCTTAGGGTCAACAGGGAGCCTACTCCTCTAAGTCCTTGCACCCAGACCATCTCTTCCTCCTCCATCTACTCAGTGACAAGCTACCCCGCACCTGACAGCCAACTCAGGAAAAACAATCCTCCTTTGAGCTGGGCGTTGGTAACCTCCCTCTGCAGCCTCCACCGACATCACCAACTTCTTCTCTTCCCCTCTCTTCTGAGGGAGTTAGGTTCTCTCACAGATGGGAATTACAAAAAAACAAAAACAAAACAAGATAACGTGCAGGTGAGAACCAGCCACCGATGTCAGGCTTTAGTGGGTACACTACAACCCAGCACCCTAAGCTGTACTGTGTGAGGCTATCCACAGGGTACCTGGGAGAGTTCCCTCACTGGCAGAGGATCCCACTGCTCCTGCGATTCCAGCAGTCTGCCTAAAGAGGGAGCTGTTTCCCTGGAATGCCTGCAGAAGAGGCCTACTGCTAGCCTGGGGTTTGCTAAACCGCAGCAGCCTGCTTTTTCAGAGAACCATGAATAAACTTCGTGTGTTAAGCAAACAAATTTAAGTTGTAATTTCATGATTCCTTTAAAAACTTGCATTGGCTGTACTGACAGGAGTTCTAGATCTAGTAACTGGGTAAGAGGCTGGGAATGCTGACTCCTGTTGCACCTGCCTGAAACTACCAAACAGATGTCCCTAGGCCAGCCTCAGTATCCTGACCTGCAAGGTGGGAACCGGGGCGGAAGTCCTCCTGCTTCACTGGGAGGTGGAGAGGACTGAGTGTGCTCAGAATGGTATCAGGGGATCCTGAAAAGTGTTCATTTTCTAGTGGCTAAAGGATCAGTTGGAAACAGACTGCACATCACACGGGCTGGATTCTAACCTTTGCACTTCTAAGGTTTTGTTTATAATTCTGGGGAAAGAACAGCACCAGATTTGTAGGATTGTTGCAGGGAATAAATGGGAAAATATGAATTACATTGGGGCCAGCAGAGTCAACTATGAGTAAGAGAACATGTGTGCACATGTGTACACAGAGAGAGGGAGAGAGACTGAAGCAAGAACGTTCTCAACCCGTCACCCCACACAGAGGCAGGTACATGGTCTTCTGTGGTGCTCCCACAAAAGCAAAGCCCCAGAAGAGAACGGCTGTGTTTGCAATCCAGGGTGAGTGCCTGGGCACACCTCTTCAGGACGTTTCCTCGAAGGGCAGGCATCCAGGCCATGTGGATATAACAGGAGAACTGACAGTCGAGTCTACACATCTGGAGGGAGTCACTATGAACATATTCTCTACCAGTCCTAATCCTCCAGTCTGTGACCAGCTATTCGGTTATGCTTCCAACAAACATGGAACTCCTAACATGGACAGGGTTAGAGGATCCAAGTCCATAGGGACAAGGGGAGAAGAGGGCCCAGGCCCAGGCCCAGGCCCACGCCCTATGGGATTAACAGTACAGCCGAGGAAGACTGAGAGGCAAATGAGCCCACAGTCACAATGCAGACAGGCAGTGAGCACAGGCACTCTGAAAGTGTGTGGCAGGCACCGCCAGGCTGCACTCTGAAGGAGCTGAATTTTATCGCTGAGCATAGATCTGCCGCTTGACGTGGAGAGGAGAGGGCTACCCTAAGACCCGAGTTTCCCGAGACGCTCATCTAGGAAAGGAGGGCATTCTAGATGGCTCTGGGATGGCTCTCTAGAAGAGAGTGTGGAAGGGGAGACAGCGGTCTCCCTGTAAGAAGTTTTGTTTGCAGGCCCCTCGTTGCACCCATGAGCATGAGGAAACAGTGTGCGGGGAGCTGCTGTGGTACAGGAACGGGTTTTGAAATGAGAGAGGAAACTATATTGTGATGTGGCCCTTAGAAGATTCTGTTAGTGCTGAGCAGAGAACGACTGAAGCGAGGATGGTCAGCACTGGACAGCCAGCAGGCATGCAGGCAGGATGCGGAGCCCAGGACTAAGACAAGGTCCACAGGGCAAGTCGGGAGAGGTGGGCTGGGATGTGGCTCGGTGGTGGCGTTCCTTGCCTAGCACGCCTGAGGCCCTGGCTGATCCCCAGTGTCAGTACCCACTACACCATTCCACCCAAATGAAGCTGACCATGAAGATACCGAGAAGGTAGAACTGACAGGATTTGGTGACATATTGAACAGGAAAAAGTAAAAGTAAATGACCTCAAGGACCTAACCTGGCCTATGGGACAATCTCAGCAGTCCCTCATTAAGTCTGTAATGAAAGCCTTCATCACGCAGAGGATCTGTGACCCTCAGTCTTTCCAGAAAAAAATTTACTCTCACACCGGGGAACAGAAACATGTTAACTTCACACGTCCTCTATCTTTGCTTCTAGATTGTGGTGGTTCTGCTGTGATTTAGTGAGGAAAAAAAAAAAAAAGACTGGCCCTCAGAATGTCTGTGTAACAACTGATGCCCTCAGAAAGGAGGTCTGTCACCATGGGGTGATATCAAGCATTTGCATTTGTCGCAGGGGACTGTAATTCAACAATCCTGCAGAAACCTTAAAAGTGAGCGGACTCTTTGCCCCAGAATTTCTACTCTTTGGAATGTAACTAAGAAAATGGTCATCCATGCAACAGTAAACCCAAAGATTTATTCCAAAGATGTTCCTTGCAAGACTGTTTATAACCACGAAAAGCTGGAAATGACTGTGACCCACAGAAATGGTCCCTGACCTTGGAAGGCCAAAGGTAAGTCTGCTCTGGAGCCGAAGGTTTTCCATTAAGGGTAGGAAATGACAGCCAGATGCCTCAAGGGCTTAAGTGAGGACTGGTGAGGCTCTTGAACCCACAGGCGCAGCCATGTGCTCATCTTGAATTGGGAACGGGACTCAGGAACCAAGTGTCTAAAGAAAGGCTCCATCAGTCTCCTCACCTTCCAGGCATCACTAGCTGAATGTCCCCAGATGCAGCAAGTAAACATCTGTCTGGAGTCCCCTCAGCCCTCTTTCCTCTCTGTTGTTTACTCATCTTCCTGGATATTTCCGGGTCTGAAAGTGCAGATATGCTGTACAGATACCATCCAGTTGGGACATCACGAATCTTCGGTTCCTTTCTTTCTCCATCTTTCATTTATTGAGTACTTGCTATCTCCCATGCTCTGTGCTAAGCCCCAAAGAGAGACTGACAAGGAAACATAACCCGTACATATGGCAGATGCTGATTCTTGCCTATCCAGTATCAATGCTTCCCTTCGGTGTTACTAAGGAAACCCGGGTTACATTTTGAACTTCAGTCTACCCAGCTCAACAGTGTGTCTCCACTAGTGGTGCGAAAATAATCCCATTCCAACCAGGGAAAGAGAAGCAAGATTAATTATTGCACCAACCTTTTTGCCAGCCTGGAAATTGGATACCGCAAAGGACCAATCGTTGTAGAATCACCGGTGGAAATGCACACGATAAAGATGACTGAGCAGAAATCTAGAAAGAACCTGGGCCTCCCAAGATATCATAAATGTATCATAGCAACCTTAGTTACCCATAAAATAATAAATACCCCCCATAGCTCACCAAGCTATTGATTAACTGGACTTTTGGTTACTTAAAGCTGAACGTCTTCCTAGTGACCACTTGATTCAATGGCCCAGAAAGACAGATCTCTAAAACGTGGTGGGGTCCAGTGTGACACAGCACAGAGGTGCAGAGGCAGGGGGAGCTTTGATGTGAGGATTCTTTGATGAGACAGCCGGCTGAGAGGACTTTGTAAGGGGCAGTAATGCTTGAGCTGGTTCCCGGAGGAGTCTCTATACAGCCTAGTGAGAACAGCCTCACATACAAGTTGAAGGGCCAGTGTGCAAAGACAGGAGAAGTGAAAAAGCACATCACACTGAAGCAGTTAAGATGACTTCATCTGACCCAAGAAGAGGATGTGTGTGGGACAAGGTGGAAGATGACATGGGGTGATGTAACCAGGTCATACAAAGACCCCGTGGGACCTTGGGTAAGTCACTGGACTGGTTCTTCTTCCATTTCTTCTGCTGCAAACAGAAGGGTTCACTGAGAAGTGGATGTGAACCAGGGGCTGGCATGCCAGGACACCTTGGGGGTGCTGCTGGAGACTCCGTCCGTTCCTCCGCAGGACATGGAAGTTTCCATGGGAAGTGCCATCTCACCCAGCCCACTCGGTTTCACGCTGCATACTGTACTCCAAGGACGGACGCTGGCATTTCAGTTTGAACACTAAGTGATGACTCAGAACCAACAGAAGTGTGGACCACTGTTTACTGAGAAGGCAGCCTTTGGTGTGACAAATCAGAGTGGGCAGCTGAATTGTGCAGTACTCATGAGCCAGGCAGCTTGGAGCTAGCACATACCACTGCACAGGGTAGTTGATTCATTCCTGCCCTGTCTTGCCAAGCAGGGCCTCACATGCAGACCCAGGCAGACCCACAGGCCGTCAGGGTCAGGAAAAGCACTTTGCTTTTCTGATCGGTGCCTAAGTACTTTGACATCCTTTGTTTCCTATAATTCTATCATTGACTTGGGCACTCTTTTGACAGTGATCACGCCTTCAGGTTACTTAACCTAGTAGAGCCAAAAGACAATACCCTGTAGAGAGTCATAGAGTTCAAGGGTTACAAGTGAACTTCCAAATCATCAGTGGGTCTCAATACTGTTTTCCCTAGCATGTTAAAAACCAGAAAACATAGTGAAATATGTTAGGTATAAGGAAGCAAAAGGCTACATGGACAGAGATGAGATGATATGGCCTTGAGCCTCGCCTAACTTCAGAGGATGGCCTAAGCTTACACTGTGGGCCAGGAGGCCAGTAGAATTATGCAGTAGAAACACCAGGATTCAAATCCAGGCACTGGCACCTAGAGCAGGGGCTGCCCAGACTGCATCCAAATCTCTCCCAGTTCCTGACCTTCATCCACAAAGCAGGAACAATAGTACCTGCTTCCCACAGAGGGTGTGAAAATCAGAGATAACACATATGAAACAGCGATTATGTGTAGTTGAGAGTAAGTACCCAATAACTGGTGGCTGCTCCTATCGTGGCAGGTTAAGACAGCTGAGAAGTCAGGGAAGCAGTCATGAGACGGACTCTGGCAGTGCAGGAGATTTTCGAGTCAGTGGTTTGAGGTACCTGGGACTTACCTGCATCTACATTGTTTTGTGATTCTTGGACTTGTAAGGAATAGCCCCATTCATGTGTGAGAAAGCAGGACTGAGCTGAGAGAAGAGGCTGGGCAACTTTTAGTTAAAGGCAGAGCAGGAGTCTGATCCTGTGTGCTGCTGCACTCCCAGAGAGGAGATCATGGGCTTCCATTCAGAAGAGGGAAGGGTAATGAAGCTGGCTGGTCTGGCTGGGCTGGCTGGCAAGGCTTAGAGGAGGCTGCACGTCATCATAGCCCAGCATCCTCTCTATCAGTAGGATTCAGCAACTACTAGCTGCAAACAATTCTTTCCTTCCTTCCTTCCTTCCTTCCTTCCTTCCTTCCTTCCTTCCTTCCTTCCTTCCTTCCTTCCTTCCTTCTTTTCTTCCTGTCTTCTGAGGGAAGAACCACAGGAAAAAAATATTTTAGGAGAAGAAAAAGCTGTCTAATGGATTCTTTAAGATTTCTGAGTACATGTGATATAAATTTCGTCTAACATCCCACTACAGCACCACCAGCAAATCTCACACGACTACTTATACATATGTACAGAACTTTGAAGAGCTCACAGAAGAATACAGAATACTGACAGATGGGTCCCAGCTGTGACTTGTGAGCTCTGATATAAACCCATAGGCAACCCCTGCTCCTCACACACCCCTGAAGGCCGACCAGTGATTCCTGGTCAGTGTTTGCACAGCAGCCCTGTGGCTGGCCTGGTTCTCTATGTATGACAGGGTGATACTGGACCAGTGTGGTGGTGTCCTCGTTCTAGGCCTTCGTTACTATCTGAAGTCATTAGACTCGGGCTCTGCTAGGCAGTTGCTTTCAAGTACCTGTGCTGCTCAGTCAGACTTCAAGTTGGAATGGTTCTAACTTGAAAGGTAGGAATGTGCTATTTAACCTAGCTAGACTAGACATGGCTGCTCTCTGTAGATGACACTCTGAGTCCCTTTACTGCCTATCCTGTCTATCACTCTGCAGAGGTTAGAGAGTTTCAGCTTCCCCTTTTATCAGAAAAAGTCCCTTCCTAATTGAGGTTCAATCAAAACTTAGATCCCCATCCCAGAGCACCCAAACCCTCCCTTCCTAACACACTGAATGTTCCTATGGGAGATGCCTGGAGGATGCATCTTAACTATCCCAGGCCAATTGAAGAATGCTCTCAGAATCTGCTTCAGAGAATACCCAAAGATTGACCAGGCCACCATCAAGCATTGCCTGGGAAAGACCACTGAACGATTATAGTCAAGTAAATCTAAATTTGATTATAAGAGACATGAATGCTGAATTAACAGTCTGTTCTAGAAGGTTTTTATTTGTTCTATTATTTTCACCTCTACCACACAGATACACACATATGCACACACAGTGACACACACACAGACACAAACACATATATACACAGTGACACACACAGAGACACAGACAGACAGATACAAACACATATACACAGTAACACAGACACACACAGACAGACATACACACACAGGCACACACAGTGACACACACACACAGTCACAAACACATATACACACAGTGACACAGACACACACACACATATATATATATATGCACACAGACACAGACAGACAGATACAAACACCTATACACAGTGACACAGACAGACAGACACATACATACAGAGACACACACATATATATATATACACACAGAGACACAGACAGATATAAACACATATACATAGTGACACAGGCACACACAGTGACACACAGATACAAATATATACACACAGTGACACACAGATACAAACACATATACATACAGTGACACAGATACAGACATATATATACACACAGAGACATGCACATTGACATACAAACACATATATGTATACACACATAGAAACACACAGATAAACTGGCACACTGCTTTTCCTTCCGTCCCAGAAGTGGGACCTCATGAGTATACAATGCTACAGAATGATTTTCCCAGACTGAGAGTCCCTGGGTGTCGGCCCAGGCAGCCACGCCTGGCCTCACTAGGAAGCCTTTCCAGGTCTCAAGGTCCAAGCCCTTCAATATAACGTGACTTTGCCATAGGAACAACAGAGCTTGAGGGAAGCCACTTGGCGTCCGATTGTGGCTAAATAAAATTTATGCTGGAAAAAAATGGAGTGTCGTCACAGAGAGACGGAGCCTGAGACCTCTGCGGGTCTCCTTCCTGTGTTCACACTGGTAAAGGCTCCCCTGCCTTCTTCAGGGAGAGTTATTTAAATGGACCTCAAACTTCCAAGGAGGCAGGATCTAGAAGCTTCTTTTATTGGGTCAGACACTGTGCTCCCAGGACTCTGAGAAGCTGGGGGGAAAGGTGCGAATTGCCTTGTGGGGTTTCAGTAATGCCGTGGCAGCTGGTACAGATGTTTCACATGCACCGGGAGCCTAGAGCGTGAGCTCAGGGTGAATTCACGCAGGGGATCAGCCTTCTCTGAGCTGCTGGGTCTTCCTTGCCTGGCTGGGTCACAAAGCCTGAGGTGCTCTCCAATCCCACAGTGACCTTCTGCCGAAGTTCATCCACCCAGGGAAGTCACATGTATGAGGGGCAGGCATCTTCAATCCCACCTCAGCCCATTCGACCGAGGCGGAAATCATGTCACCCATAAAGCTGGCATCTGACAGGCTCCCCAGAGAAATGAGTCAGACTATTCCTTTCTCCTCCTAGAAAAATATCCCTTACTTTCTGATCTCCTGTACCCATCATTTTTCCTCTTCCCCATTTTCCATTTCTGAGGGCACATATCCATTACAATATGGCACAGTAATAATCTCACACTGAGCACTCGCCATATCCGGGTGCAAATGCTCTGTCCTCATTTAAAGTGCCTAACTGAACTTTTATGAGCCACCAAAGTTGAAATGATGCTTAAGACTAAGCAAGGTTAAGTAGCATGCCCACAGTGGCTGACAGCCAGTGGATCTGAGACCTGACCCCTGACTCCTCTGATTCTGCCTTCCCAATTTTTACTCCCATAATCTGGGAGGTGGGGCAGGTTCTACTGCTCCGGCTCAGGCAACTGAAGCAAAGATGACTTGCCCTATGGCTTAACCCCAAACGAGAGTCCCAGACAGTGATTCTCAGCCTGGCTGTCCATCCGGTCATCTGAAGAGTAGAGACTAAAAGCCACTCTCCAGTCACATCCTTCATGCTTCAGATATACAGGATCTGGGGAGAAGCTCAAACATCAGTATTTTTAGAAAGCTTCCCTGGGGGATTCTAAACATGCAGCCAGATTTGAAGATGTCTGAGAGATCTAACAACTCCCACTCCAAAGCGTAACTAATCCTAGTGGTTCACAGCACCTTGTACTGCCCCAAGTCCATCTAGGAAGCAGAAGGGCCAGCAGTCAGGCCACCCCGCCGTGCCCCAGGGATTGCTGAGCAGTTTACTCACCTGTGAAATGGAGAGAATGAAAGGGCCTGGGAGATGGAGTAGGTAAGAGAGCTCACTGCACAAGCATGGGGACCTGAGTTTAAATCCTCAATATGCACATAGAAAGCTAGGCACATGTGTGTGCGCCTGTGACCTTAGCACTGCAGGGGTCAGAGACAGGAGGGTCACTGGTCCTTGCAGGCAGCCAGCCAGGCTCCAGTTTCAGTGAGAGTTTGTCTAAGAGAATAAAACAGAGAATGATAGAGCCAGTGTCCTCTCTTGACTGCCAAACCTGTATGTGTACACACATGTGTGCATATACCACACAGAGACACACAGATACACACATACACACACAGTGTTCCATGTGTCCTTCACGCTTGCGTATGCGTCTACAATCTACAAGGTGGTCCCTGAAGCCACATTCTATGTGGATAAGCCAAGGTGACAGATAGGCAAGGCATGCTGGGTAATCGGTGCAAGCGGGCCTCAGTCTGAGTGTGCAGGACCAACCCCAACGCAGAGGAGACGCGGGGAGGGATCTCTTTGTACTCAGTTGCCTAATCCTTTCCACTTAACACACAGTGAAAGCAGAACTTTGTGACAGGCTTGCCCTGTCTGGGCAAAGGTTCTGCTTTTTCTGGAAGATCCTGGAAAAAGAAAAGAAAAGAAAAAAACTGGCCTTGAGGGAGAGAGAACTTTTTAACCTTCCATCCACCCTATGAGCACCACGGACCCATTTCTTCATCCATGTGTTGTGTATTCATGTGCCCTGCACTGGGACCAAGACTAAGAACACACTAGCAATCTTGCTGGCCTGCAGCAGACGAGGCTGATGGAGCAGAGGGGAAAGCAGATGCACAGGAGAGCTGGCACGGCATCTGGGTCCTTGTCCTGGAAACTGGCGTGCTGTCAGTGTGCAGCCCTTTTTATCACCCTCTTGGTAATGTCGTCCCTTGAGCTGGAGGCAAAAGCGTTACCATGATGGGTGGGTGAGGCGGCAGCCTGTCACTGCCCCCCGCCCCCACTCTGAGAAAGCAACCCTTGGAGATGAATCCCTGACACAGGGGCTCTCGGGGGACAGTGCTCTGACCCCATGCCAGCCTTCTGATAGGTCAGTGACTGTGGTAAATGAGATGTTAACCATCCTGACCTTTATTTGCCTCTGGTGAACCGCTAGCTATAGAGTTCTTGTAGACAGAGATCTTGGCATGGGGCGGGGAGGGATGTTCGTTTGCAAAGTAGAGATCAGAGACCAGTCTTAGATCTGCATATATAGAGCAAGTTCTTGTGTTTTACTGGTACAATTGGAATAGCCTAGGTGGGGGGCGGTGGTTATGTCGAAGGGCTCAAGTCCTTCTCCACATAAACCACTTCTTAGCAACGTGTCTACCCTAAACTTAAATGTTTAGGGTGCCTACAATTCCAGGAGAAGCCCTGGGATTTCCCTCCTTCCTCTCTACCTCAGCATGCTAGGCTGCGCTCTGTGCCCTCTGTGGGACCAGTGGGCATGCAGCCTGTGCCAGAACACCAGCCACCCGCTTTCCCCTCCTCGGCAGCCTGGGAGCTGTGCAGCCCTCAGCTGTTGGAGTTTTAGGTTGCCTGCCTGGTCCCTGTCAGCTTTGCTGTGGCCCCATCGCCTAGTCATCCCTCTCCGTGTGTTCAATCCTCTCATTCCAATCACTCCGACTCGTACACTGATTAACTGAGTTCTTTAGACAGAGCCATCCACATCCAAGGCCTCGGTTTCCCTGTCTGTGAAGGAGAATGAGGAAACGTGCCCTGAACTCTTAGGTCAGTCTCCTGGTCTGTGAGACTATGGTGACCTGCTTGCCAAGGGACAACATGGGGTCAGCCTCCTAAACGTGAAATGCTCTTCACACTTCAGGATGTCCTGCCAGCCTGTTTCTCAGAGTGTGTCCATTCTGACCTGCTGCCACAGATCCTTTCTGTGGGAACATATAGAGTGTGGATAATTAGGAACATTAATATAAACAGTTTTATTCTGAAGAAGTAGATTTTGTCTTTCTTACTCATTTACTCTTCTGGCATTGCCATATGTATTGTAAGTTTAAGGTGTTTCTGCCAACTCTTAACACGCTGACGTTTGGTGATAAGGACTGTTGGCGGCTGTATTCCCAGCCCTTGATGGCTTGATTGGTTTTCTGCTCACATGAACCACCTTCTTTCCGGGTTGGGTGACTCCTGTGCACAGTTCCTCCACATAAGCCTCCTTACCCTAGATCACGGTATCTAGGCCTCTGTATCCTTGGAAATCCTTGGGCATCTTGCGTGGTTGCAGGTGTGCATGGTTTAGGCAGAGTTGTTTTGATGATTTCTCATTTTCATTGCACACAACTCCTCCTCTCCCTCCTCCCACCCCAGTTCTCTCCCTTGGCCCTTCCCCAAGCAGAGGCTCCCAGAGGTCCAAGATGGCTTGGCTGCTCTTGGGCAATCCCGTGGCAAGGCCCAGGGACTTCCTCTGCTTCTTCCGGAGCGTGTGAGCCACTGGAGAGCTGGATCGTAGCTGCATGCACGTCAGGAGGGAGAGTGTAGGCGGTGATGCATTGACCTCCTAGAACTGGCCTCTGCGAGGAAGAGCAGAGGTGGCCAGCCATGTGGTCTCACACACGGTGGATTAGGTACTCTAGAGATGGCTCCAGTCACTGATTCCGTTATATGCTTACCACACAAACTCCTAATAACGGTGAGCATTATAACCAAGTTCTATGTGATCTGTACTGTGATGTAGGTATGGGACATATTTTATAGATGAGGAAACCACCCAAGAGCAGCAAGCAACTTCACTAAGAGCAAGCAGGTACGAAGTGACAGAACCAGGAACACACACACACACACACCCCTGGCTGCTCTCAGCCTCTGTAGGCTCTGTAAGCTAACTAAAACTTCCACACTCGGGTTTCCTTTTACATGAACTGTGTCTTCCTATCCCTCAGTGTCATTCCTTCTTGTCCTTCTTATCAGTGCCCTGGGTTATATCTGGACAATAGAATTCATTAGTCATAGATTTCAAATAAATCTATGCAAAATTTACCCTCAAACATTAGGAGTCTCTCAGGTAGTAGAGGGAAGTGGACTCAGATGGGTCCTCAAAATGCCTCTGAGGGCGCATCTCAGAGTCACCGGGGACAGACAGCAGCAGCAGATTCTAAAACATTACCTTTTCTTTCTTTTTAAAAATTTCATTTCCTTCTTTCTTTATTCTTAGTTTTCTCTTTTGAGGCAGGGACTTGCTATGTAGTCTACGCCGACCATGAACTCTGAATCCTCCTTCCTCTGCCTCCCAAGTACCAGGAGTTACCACTACACTTGACTAGATAAAAGTTTTCTGAATTCATGCCATAAGGCCACGACACTAAAGCCCTTGAGCCACATGAGTGACACTCCTATCACTCTGTAGGAAAATGAGGACGTCTGGGCACCTTCGGGATAGCAAGGTCCTGGCTGGAGACCGTAGGTCCCCACGTGCATTTGTAGCACTCCAGAGCCTAAGTCAGAAAAGGTCATGTAAAAACTCCTCTTCCCTGAGCTCTGGGGGATTAGAGACTTGTGAGGGTATTTCCTTCACTGAGCACCAACCACTGGGCTTACAAGGGACAGTATCTCCACCTAGATTCCTTATGCATTTTGCTGACATTTTTTGTCTCTGTTTGCTTTATAAACAGCTCACAGCAGAAAGAAACTGGAGGGAAACAGCTTAAAACAATAATAAAACATTAATGGCCCCAGAGAGAGTAGGAGTTGGGGAAAGGCAATCATTTGGACAAGCCATAAAGATGTTTAGAGTAGTATTTTCCACAAGTCTGAAAAGTGAAGCCATCTTTCCCCAAGAGAGAATGGAGAGTCATGTTGTGTGTGTGTGTGTGTGTGTGTGTGTGTGTGTGTGTGCACGTGTGTGTAGCCAAACTGAGAGACAGAACTAAAAGAAATCAAAAAGGGCCCATTACTTAATAAAATACACCCAGACTGGCAAACAGAGCTGAGTTCACTTGAACCCGCAGGCGCATCTTATTCGGGAAGTCTCCTTGCACTGCCCGGGCTCCCTTGTCCCTTCTCTAAAGGCTGATCAACCTTCTGTTATCAACCCTCTATAATCTATCACATCAAAATCATTTGTTTCAACATCTGCCTTTATCTTTAATTCTGAAAATTCTTCCTTGATCAAGAGCAGGAACAAGTATCTTTCCCATGGTGGAGTCGCCTGCGCCTACCCAGAAAAGAACTTGGGAGCTGACTGTGGAACACGTTGCCATTGTACCTGAGACTCTGTGAGCCAGACTATAGTCCGTGAGCATGGGGCTGGCAAGGCTGCCTGTCCTAGGGAAGGAGAGTAGTGTCACCCAGTAGGTGGTGTAGTTTCCCTCAGGGCCTCACTCTGTGACTTCCACTCTTATGTTAATAACATATGCTGAAACGGTCCCTCACCTTTTTATAGTCTCAGGATTAGTGAAATGGTTCTGGAAGAATGAAAATTACCGGGCTGGGGAGATGACTGAATGGATAAAGCACTTGTTGTGCATCATAAAGACCTGAGTTCAGATCCCCCAAACCCGTATAAAGCCAGTTGGATTAGCACAAATCAGTAAGGACAGTGCCCCTATGGTAAGATGAGAAGAGACAGGAGAGTTGTTGGAAGCTCCCCGCCAGCAGGCCCAGTGTAGACAGCAACAATCAACAAAGAGACCCTGATTCAGACAGGGTAGAACGCAAGTGCATGCCGACAGACACTCACTCACACACACACTCACTCACAAATAAAAAGAACCAAGGTTGCCTACATTCTAATCCCAAATAAACCCAAAGGCAGACTGCCATGATGGATCAGCTGGAGCCTCCAGTTCTGCACTACTGAAACTCTAAAAATGGAAGTGGTGACTGAAATTAGTTTCGCTTCTTAGGGAAATGCCTTCAGTATGCTTATTATATCTGTACAAAGACAAATGAACTAATCTATGAATGGATATGTAATAGATAACACCAGAGATGGCGGGGGGAGGGATCATGCTTAAAACACAACATGGGGCTGGAGAGATGGCTCGGTGGTTAAAAGCACTGACTGCTCTTGCAGACTGGGTTTTGGTTGATTTCCACCACCCACATGGTAGGTCACAACCATCCATAACTCCAGTTCCAGGGGATCCAACACCCTCTTGTGGCTTCTGTGGGCATCAGACACGCACATGCTACATATACATACATGTAGGCAAAATACTCATACACATAAAAATAAAATAAATCTTGAATATCCAATCTTCTGTTACTAAGAAATCAAGCAACTACTTTTGTCTAGTTGCACAGAAAGAGCAGATTTTACTTAGACTAGCATGAGATCTGGGTGTGAGATAGCCTGAGAGACAGCATCCAAAATTCACAATATTGTTCTAGTAGGGTTGTGACTAGGGTTTGCTTTTCCCTGTCTCCCAGTTTATTGTGCCCTGGCCAGTACAGTGCAAAGGGAAGGGCAAGGAATTATTTTTGCATCTCTGATTGGTAACATGCACACCCGTCAGTCACCTCTCTCTTATTCTCTCTTCCTTCAGAACCAGCAAAATGCACGATGCCCCTGCAGTGACCCCTGAGAACCTAAGAAGGAAACAGTTGGATGTTAGCCTGGTTCAGGGTGTGAGTCTTGTTGAAGACCAAGTGAATTCCAGGGAAGTCTCTGGTTGCTAAGAGACATGATAGCTTTAAATGTCAATTACCATTCCCCTCAAAATAGCTCAAAAATCACCCAGGGTTGGAGCTTTAAAAGTTGATGATACGCTAGATTCTTAAAAGCCTGGATTAAGATCCTGATCTCATGATGTGCCACTTTTAAAGAGACACAGATTAAAATCCAGACCTGACCATTCCCTATCTGGGTAACCTTGGCTATGTCACACTACCCTGGCCCCACTTCTCCTCCACTGTGACAATGGAATGGTGATAGAAGTCGTTTCATAATCTGCAAAACACTATTCATTGGACATACTTGAGACTAAAATGGGAAGACATCAAAATATAAGTTATTTCTGCAAGTGCTCTTGTCTCTCTTTAGGTGTAAATTACTTTTATTGTTTGAGGTAGATATCAGGATTTCCAGGGACTGATACGAGGTGATCTAATATCTCAAAATAATGCTTAGGTGTTTAAAAAGGAATTTGGAATAATTTCCTTATAATCTGTCACTCTATAAAATAACAGTAGCTCAATATATTATTGCCTAATATTGTCTATCATTAGATTAATATTATTAAGAACTGAAATTTTCATTTTAAATGTGGTTTAATTTGCAAAATGCATGGTGACCCTTATTTGCAAAGGCACAGGTATTGCAGCATGACAGATGTGATAAGTTTTCCAGCATGTGCTGGTGAATGACTTCTGTAACCAGGGAAGAAAGGATTGCAGGTGAGCCCTCTGTGGTGGTGAAGCCATGCCTCTGGGGTGTACCTGCTGAAGTTGGGAAAATGAATGAGTCCCTTCAACTCGTCACTTTGTGACTGAGCTCTCTCTGGGTTTGTCCTCTGGGGGTGTCTCTCCTATCTGCATCAGGGACCCTTCAAAGTCTGCCAGCCTCAGACCTGGTGTCTTTGTCTTGGTGGCAGCTGGGCATGGCATTGACAAACACTTCTGATCTCCTACTTGGATCGATCCTTGAGTGACTCCCCACCCTGTCCTTCCTGCAAACAACCTAAAGCAGCTGCTTAGAATCCAGCTGCTTGGACTCTGGGACTGGATTCTATTGGTGGCCAATTACTTACCCAGGATCACCTGGGCAAGGTTACTTCAACCCTCGGAGCCTTGTATTACTCACCTGTAAGTAGATATAATAACACCTCTCACATACTTTTTATACTGGGAGAGACAGGCCATTTAACATGGTGTCCCACAGGGAGTGAGCCTTCGCAATCACGCCATTGCTAAGTTCAGGATCAGCTTAATGGAACAACCATTGAGGATAGCAGTTTGATTCCAGCAAAATGTCTGTATGAGGGGAGCTCCTGGCTAAAGGAGTTCACATGCCAACATACAGAACACTTTCAAAGGCACACACGTACGTATCTATACTCATGTAAAAAAAAACAAAGGATATTGTTAATATTTGTTTTAACATTTTTAATTATATTCGTGCATGTGTATCTATGTGCTGGTATGTATATACGAGTGTAGGTGCCTGTGGCGGCCAGAGGTATCATAACCCCCTGAAGATGGAGTTACAGGTAGTTGTGAGTCATCTGATATGTTCTGGGAACTGAATGTGGGTCCTCTGCAAGAGCAGTGCTCACTCTTAACTGCCGAGTCATCACTTCAGCACCTACCAGTTTTTGAAACAAGGTTTTGCTATGCAGCATAGGGTGGCCATGAACTCCTTCCCCAGCCTTCTCAGTGCTGGAATTACTACACTCAACTAAATAACACTTTTAAAAGGTTTATTTATTTTTATTTCGTGTGTATGTTGTATGAGTGTTTACATGTATGTATATGCACCGTGTGTGTACAATGCCCACAGAGGCCAGAAGAGGGTGTCTGATTCCCTAAAACTGGAGTTACAGGCTGCTGTGGGTTGCCAGGTCAGTGCAGGGAATCAAGCCCAAGTCTTCTCTAAGAGCAGCAAGTATCCTTAAACACTGAACTATCTCTCCTGACTCCTATTTTTAAAACTTTGGAATACTCTAAAAAAGTTTTTATTTCTTTACTATAAATTTGCCTCCAACTCCCTTTCAGCTTGGATTAGTATAAAAACAAAATGAGATTTATATTTCTTAATATGCATCTCGGGAAAGGAAGTAGACACAAAGTCATTGAAGATGAGAGGTCAAAACAAAGTTGTAGTTTCTACAGCTGGACAATATTCATTCTTGGAGACTCAAAGGCATTAGAAAGGAAGGACAAGAAACCACCAGGAAGGCTCAAAATAAAAAGCAAACAAATTTTAAAAAGGAATTTAACTGACTAGGAGATCTGGAGCTTTCCTGTGGCAACAGAGAGAGCCAAGAATATGTAACTAGAAAGGAAAAGAGCTGTCAAGCCATGAGCTCATACTTTGAATGTCTGAAGAATCATCCTGGAGAAGAAGATTTTGCTTTCCCATAATGCACACTGTTGAGATTTGCAATCATGCTATAGAAACATTACCTTTAAATATTAAAACACAGACGCTTGAAGCAAACAATTGTATTCTAAACCTTCTGAAGTGATTAACATCAGCTATGTAGGAGAAAAATCTCTAAAAATTACCTCTCAACTCATTAGTTTTTTAAAATGAGCTCTCTCTCTCGCTTGTTCTCTGTGTGTGTGCATGTGTGTTTGTGTGAGTGTGTGTAAGAGCGGGTGCACATATGCCATGGGATGCATGTGATGGTCATAGGATAACATCATGTATCGGTCCTCACTTTTCATGATGAAGCAGGGTCTTACCTGTTGCACACAACAGACAGCTGGGACTATAGACACCCTACCATGCCCAATGTACGTGGTTCTGGGGATCTGAACTCAGGTCCTCACTCTCCTGTGCCAAGTACTTTACTCACGGAGTCACATTAGCCTTGTTTTGTTGATGTTGTTTATTTTTTTCATAGTAAGGACTATCTGAAAGTCAAGATAGAATTATCTACCATGACTTATATGAACCAACACTTTCAGAGATCTAACTTCATAACAACGCATTATTCATAAAGATACTACAAAAATCCACGAGGTTCTGTATGGTGTACGATCCCAACAGCCACTGTGAGAGGTCGATTTGGTATTTGTAACACGGAGAGGAAAAGCCCCCAAGGTTCAGAGCAATCCAGGCCTTGCTCAAGGCCAGCTGAACGTAGAGCTGACTCCCCAATCTGCTTCCTGCTGTGTCATGCTGCATGACTTCCTGTCTTGCCTGAACACAGTTCAGGCGAAACACAGAATCATGGGTGACGTGCCAGCGTCACGCCTCCCAATGAAACCCTATCATTTCCAAGTCTGAGTTGTAAGTCCTTCGGCTCTGTGTTCCTGTCTGGTCAGTCCAGGAAGATGTCTATTTTGAGATGGACCTCGTTGGGATGGCTGAGTCTCCTCACATATACTTGAAATGTAGCCATTTGTACCTACTCGACCATGACGAAACTGAAGGTGTAAACTCACCTGCTTCACGCCACAGCTGAAACGGCCCTCACCCCTGCTCCCCGTCCCCTGTCTGTTCCCAGGAGGATGTTAAGGCTACAAGTGGGGTCACGGGGTTATAAATAGAGCCCTGGGTTCAGGCCAACTCCGTGTGTTTATGTTTTGAGTTGCATTGCAACCGTTGTAATCACAGACGCGTGGGTGAGGATGGGCACGGATGGGCAGTGCTTCCTGCTGCCTCTCTCTGCACAAGCCTAGCGCTGGGGGTGTCTGAACTCACAATCCCACCACAAAGTCCCTCGTGCTCAGTCACTGCTGTGCCGGCTGCACCGCAGCACCCAGAGGAGGTAAAAGATGTCACCATGCCCCACAGCACCATTTGGATCAACACTCCTGTAGACTGAGTCTTCTTTAAAAGAAGGCAATAATGTGGTACTAAAAGAAAGATGTTCTCAGCTAGAGACGTAGCTCAGTGAGTAAAGTGTTGCACTGTAAACAGGAGGATCTGAGTAAAAACGCTGGGTGTGGTGGCAAGTGCCAGTACGCCCAGCCCTAGGAAGACCAGGACAGGTGGACCTGGGGCTCGCTGACCGGCCAACCTAGCCGACTCTGCAAGTTCCAGACCCTGTTCAGAAAAGGTGAATTATAGCTGAGAAACAGCACATACAGACATACATACACACACACACACACACACACACACACACACACACACACATGCACGCACGCAACCAGAGAAAGAAAACTATCTCAAAAGGCAGGGTATTGTTTGATTCCGGGGAATGAGGCAAAGCAGACACAGAAAGCACATCCATGGCTGCTAAGGCTAGAGGACACAGGGCATGGAAACGTGATGGCTTGGGAGAAGAAATCTTTATTTAAGGTGATAAAAATGTTTTAAAATTGATTGTGGTGATGATGCATGACTGAGAATATACTAAAGCTATTCGACTATATTAATTAGCTACATTGCTTGGTATGAGAATTATATCTTCATATACCCAGTTTTTAGAGGTCAAAAGCAATGCACATGAAGACTAACCCATGGGAAAGATGGTACAAAGATACCAAGACTGGTCCATGGGGAAGCTGAGTGAGGGCGATATGGAGACTGATCCCAGAGAAAGTTGAGTGTGGAGAGGGATGGAGACCGATTCACGGAGAAGCTGAGTGTGGAGAGTGTGGTGAGGCAGGAGTCTTTGCCAGAGGGACTGAGCGGAGAAGTTGCTCTTCAGAGAGAAATTGTACAATTGTAGCTATGGCTTGCATTCTTTTGAAAGGGGCTCTTATATAAAAGACCAAAGGATGAGGTCATAACAAAATTCCTACCAGTCTGCATAAACATCGAGCCTGCTCAGTCTGGTGATGTCTAAACCTGAGAGGATTAGCCATTGAAATTTAAGCTGTTTTTCAATCTCTGAAAGCTACTTGGAAATTTAATCTGATATGATTTGTGGGGATTGCTTGCTCTCCCAAGTGGTGGGAGCATGTGATGGTTGGTTTTAATTGTCAACTTGGCAACCTTAAAATCTCCTGAGAAGAGTCTCAGTGAAGGATTGTCTAGATCAGGCTGACCCATGGTCACGTCTGTGGGGATTGTCTTGATTACCTTAATTGATGTGGGAAGATCCAACCTTAAAGGAGACAGCCCCACTCCCGAGGTTTTTGGTCACAGACTACACAAGACGTTTAGTTGAGGGCTGAGCATGTGTGCCTGCCTCTCTGCTCTAGACTGTGGTGTGGTCCAGCTTGCTGTTTGGGACTCCACTATGACTTCCCCACCGCGGAGGACTACAGTCTGGAACTGTGAGCTAAAATGAACCCTTTCCCTACATGCCTATTGTCAGCATATTTTATACAGCAGCAGAAGTAAAGCGAGAGCTCAGGTTTTCTACTTTCACATTTTGCAAGGACCCACTCAAAGGCACTGCAGAGTCTGCCAGTTATCAAAGTGGAAAGATAGCTTTGTTACGGTTGAAGGAAGGCCAACATTGCTCGGGTATCTCTGCAGCCAAGAATGAATGAGGAGCTACGGTACCAGGTCCTGTTCCAGACACGGTGACTTGAGACTTCACACAGTAGTCATCGTGACCAGGAGCCTCTGTAGTGCTCCATCCTCAGCTCTCTCTGTCTGCCTTACCAGAGGCTCAGCACTGTAGCCTGATGGCATGGCTGCATCTGTGTTTGCTTCTGAGTTTAAAGCATCCTTTCTCCTTCTCCATACATGGCTAATTCCTACACTTCAGTAATCTTCTTGGAAGCTGTCTATGAATTCTCAGGATGCTCTGAGAGTAATTCCCCGTATTCCCGAAGCACTTTGTTTATATTCCACAGTTGCATTTCCTGCACTGTAATGAGGTTGTCTATTAATCGGTCTGTGTTTCCACTGGCCTAAGAGTTCCTTGGGGCTCATCAGCATGTCTCCCCACCCAACTCCTGGCTTAGTGCCCAGCACCTAATGCATGCTGAGTAAATAGTGGCTGAAAACTTGCATTGCAAAAAAGGAAGTTAAGACTTAGAAAAGTGGTGCCAATCACATTAACCCTAAGTATCATCCCGGTAAGTTGGGTGACTCACTAACGATCAGGCAGTGACTGGTCATTCTGCTTTTCTGCAAGACTGAGTACACACCAGGTGCCCCTTAAATGTTTGCAAGACTCACCATCTGGAATCCTTGACTTTCCTGTGTTCGGTGTCTTGAGGCCTACCTTACACGCTCCTACTCCATGCTCTGAGTTTAGAGCTTCATTCACTGGCTGACAGAAGAACACTGGGTGCCTTGTAGAGTGAGCCCCCTGTTCACCGCAGTGCCGTCTTGGGAATGGAACCCAGGAAGTGGTCTGAATATGTGATTGCATTTTACTTAATGAGTGAGGAACAGAAAAAGAAAGTGCTGAAATGAGCAAGAAAGGGTTCATCAATTTAATAAAATGAAGGCAGAAATAGAAATCATGAAGTGTGCTAAAAGTGACAGGTCTTTAGCCGAAACTGGATACTCAGTGGAGGACAGGATCATCGTGTAGTTAATTGTAAAGAAAAAGAGCAAATTAAAGGATGAGGAGAAATTCTGGGACTATGTGGTCAAGGACAGGATCCAAAGAATATGTAAAGCATGGCTAGCATCTTTCTCTCTCTGTCTCTGTCTCTCTATGTGTCTGTGTCTCTCTCTCTGTGTCTGTCTTTGTCTCTCTGACTCTCTGTCTCTCTCTCTGTGTACGTGTGTGTGTGTGTGTGTGTGTGTGTGTGTGTGTGTGTTTGTGCCGGGGGAACATTGTCTATGTGTGCCTCTCTGTGAGGCCCAAGGTCAACATCACATGTCTTCCTCCCTTGCTACTTTATAATTTTTTAGGACAGGGTCTTTCACTGAATCTAGAGCTTTCCAGTTTGGCTGTGGGATTACATATATGTGCTTCCATACCCGACTTTTACGTGGTGCTGAGAATTGAACTCGGGTCCTCATGTTTGCATAGCAAACACTTTACCAAAGCCTAGTTATATCCAGCCTCCATAATTAGCATGTTATGATTACCTTTTAAATCCTTGGACGTCTTCCCACCCCTCAAACAGCATCTGAGTCTACAGCTTGATGATCATACCTTTGATTTCTGTGCTGTGATTTTGATTCCATTTGGGGGTGTCTCCTGAACTTTCCTGTTTTGGAAGCCTGGTGTCCAGTATGTCCTGTCTTGGGAGTAGAAACCTTTAAAAGCTGAAGAGTCCTGTGAAGGGACATTAGGTTACAGGAGCACTGGCCTTGGAAGGTGCCAATGCTGGTTTTTTAGAGGGTTGTTATAAAGCAAGACCACCCCACAGGCTTGTCACTTTCTGCATGGAATTAATTCCATTTCCTTTTCTCTATCACCTGACGCACCCAGGGGTGTGGGTTTCTCCAGAGGTCAAATGGAGAGGAGTCACCTGATATTGGACTTTCATCCTTCAAAATGATGACAAAAATGAACTTCTTTTCTTTATAAAACTCCTATAACAGGTATTCTGTCATGTCAACATGAATTCATACAGTGTTTTCAAGAACACGTGTCAAAACAGAAGGTGATTTGTACCACATTAGAGATTCTTAAAACATTTTCCAATCTTAAAACATCTTTGGGAGGAATAGCATTTTATCAAGAACAACTATCAATCCCCTTGCCTCTGGCTCTTCGGCATATCCTACAGGCATAGAGGCCTCAACCTCGGATGGAGAAGCTGCTTTTCACAAAGAGTGATGGTCAAAGCACTCAAAGTGCTGAATGGGTGACTGGTGAACTCTCATCTAGACCACCTCCCTCCCACTCGGGCCTAGGGAGCATGGCAGAAGAGAGGAAGGAAAGAATTTAAGAGCTGGATGATGGGGAGCAGTGTCAGGAAATGCTGCCAGACAGACATGGCATTGCTGTTGCAACCACAGACACAGCAGGCACAGACACCTGCGCGGCATCGTGCTTTCAACCGTGAGTGGAGGAGGAGCCCATCGGGCCCTGCCCGTCCCAAGGAGAGCAGGACTGGCAATGGCTGCTGGAGGACAGTGTCATTTTCTCTAGTGGTGTGGCCACTCCGGGACGAGGTGGGAAGAAGAGGGATACCAGAGGGTAACAGAGGTGAATATAATCACAGCACATCTGTGATATACAGAACCACAGCACATCTGTGATATACAGAACCACAGCACATCTGTGATATACAGAACTACAGCACATCTGTGATATACAGAATCACAGCACATCTGTGATATACAGAATCACAGCACATCTGTGATATACAGAACCACAGCACATCTGTGATATACAGAACCACAGCACATCTGTGATATACAGAATCACAGCACATCTGTGATATACAGAATCACAGCACATCTGTGGTATACAGAATCACAGCACATCTGTGGTATATAGAATCACAGCACATCTTCTGTATGTATGAAACCGTCAGATCTAATGAAAGAACTTATGGGGCTGTAGAGAAGGCTCAGCAGTTAAGAGCACTTGCTGCTCTTGCAGAAGAGTGGAGTTTGATTCCCAACACCCATATGGCATGCTAACAACCGTCTGGAGCTCCCGTTCCAAGGGGATTTGACACCCTCTTCTGACTTCCAAGGGCACTGCATGACAAGAGTGTACTTACATACATGCAGGCAATACACTCATACACATAAAACAAAAATGACAAAATGAAAGAAACTCAACTGACTGAAAATGACCCTTGAAGACTGTGTCCCAGCCGTCACTTGGTGCTAAGTGGTTTGTAACACAGGGACAAGGTGCGCCGGCAGCTACCCAGGACTCCTGACTCTGATATCCCCCAGCAATAGGCGATGAAGTTACCAACCCACCAAACATCACATTCTTCTGCCGCAAGATGAAGACAGTAACACGGCCTACCCCACAGGTTGGCCAGAGTGTATGTGAGTGGAGATGTTTGATGCTTCAGCCCAAGCCTGGTATTTACTCAGCATTCACGATACAGGAGCTATTTTATGGGAAGAAAGAAGGACACAGGAAGAAGTGCTGGGAGGGGCTAAATTTGGCCTACTTCACAAACTGTCCACAACCCCACCGGAGCTCTATTAAAAACTCAATGCGGAAACACTTACAACTTCTGTTACTGCTCCCGGCCTTCTCACTGGGTCATTCCGGCTTCTGCTGGTGTGAGTGGGAGCATTCTATTTATTCACCTAATGACTCCTTCCAAGTTAGAGAAGTTGGAAACCCTGACAACGGCTCCACCCGTGACTTCTTTCATGTCACCTCCTCTGCACTCAAGAAGGTGTGTCTCCTGTGAGACTGCCACATCTGTATGGGAGTTTTCAGCTGTCTGAGCCGCTCAACACTTTGAAGCTGTGATGATGACTCTGCAATCACAGAGAAGAGACAGGCCTGAGGATATGCTGTTAAATTTTTGCAGGGCATTGAGGCACACGCTGGCCGCCCTGGGCTTCTGGGTTTGGGTTTGATCCTCTCAAGATGACTGTGTCTTTTTTCATGGACAACATGCATGTCTAAGTTCTTTATCAAAGTCTCACTAAGGTTTGATGATTTTGCTTACCGATGATGAACATTCATTACTTACTAGTTTTAGCTTTGACTTTACAAGAACAGCAAGAGTCTTGTATCTCTAAGATTGCAGGCAGACCTCAAGGTGCAAACCCAGCTTTACAAAAGAGACAGTCTGAACAGGGAGAGGAAGATAGTAGTGAGGTCATAGAATAAAAGAACACAGAAGGATGACAGCCAAGACCGCGTTGCCCATTTCTGATGAGAAGTAAATGCTCAAGTTTAAAACTCCACTTTTCCAGTCCTGTGAGGCCTCGCTCACTCACCAATCCTGTTATAAAATAACTATCAAAGTCAGCGTCCCACATACAGGAAGCCAGGCTTCTCAGTGCTGGGCTCCACTCTCTCACCCCTCACATTTATTTCGTTGTGTCCCACTGCGACTGTTCTCCCGCAACTGCCCCGTCTCACTGTGGCGCTCAGCCAGGTGATGCTGTGGAGCAGTTCCCTCGTGTCAAAGCCCTCTTCTCAGCCCTCCTCCACACAGCTTTCTCCTCCTTTCCCTCGTTGCTTCCCTTTCTCTCTTCTCTTTCTTTGCCTCCTGCCATAAGTTGGTAAACTAAAGAGTCTATCCTTGGCGTTCTGCGCTCCCAGGACACAGCCACATTCTGTCAGGTCGGGGTGCTGACTGCCACACGTAGACAACTCCTATTTCTCCTCATCCACGTCCAGCCATGTGGCCCACTTCATACAACGATTCTCCTCATCTGTTTGCTTTCCGGGTTCTCAGTTACCTGCAGTAGACCAGTGTGAAAGTATTAAGTGGAAAATTTGAGAAACAAACAGTTGGTAAGTCTTAAGTCACATGCCATAATAGCTTGGTGGACTCTGGTTGCCCCTAGAATGTGAATCGCCCTTGGTCAAATGTATCCACCTTGAACCATCTCCCCCAGCCTGCTAGCTTTCAGAGCAACTTCCCATCACCAGGCCAGGTCAGAAAGCATCCGACACATGCTGAACAGAAACTGCCATTTCTGAGTCAGAATCAGTGGAGATCCTGCTAATGGCGTGAACTTCACTTTGCCCCATTCCTTCCAGACTGTGCCTTTTAACGGTCATGGTCATGGCAGAGAGGGGGACAAATCCTACTCTGGGATCTGGGGAGACATGTGGGTTTCTTTAAAACACTGCAGATCCTTAATGAGAAATGCTGACGTGATCCTGTAGCACAAACACACCCCCACAAGGACACTAGTTGCATTATCTGGAAAGCATTTGGGGAAAGAGCATTTAGCAGGAAGGACAGTGGAGGGGTCCACGCTGCGACCCAAGTTCTGCTGGAGCAGAGAGGCTGACTCTTCTGATGGCCTCCTTCTCCCTTCCCCTCCTCTGAGGAAGGGTGTGTGATCTGGGGGAAGGGAAAGAAGACAGGAACCTGAGCATAGAGGAAGAAAACAAAGGCCTTGTTTCTAAAAATGGTCACTGGCTCTGATTGGGCAAGTGTTTCTTAAGAAATGTGAGTGACCCTCACAGGAAGCTCCTCTTCAGCAGAGGAGAGTAATCAGCGCATGCTTGCCAGGGATTGGTTTTTCCCTTCTGCGGTGAACAGATGACTCTGCGCAAGCGTGGACACCTTCCCTCCAGAGACAGAGAGTCCTCTGGATGCAGCCAGTGTCTGTCTAAGTGATCGGCTGGTCCCTCTGCACCCCACACTGTGGAAGATGAACTACGGCAAGCGAGAAGGATACTGCTGCTTCTCAGAATTTACACAGAACCAGGCCTCCATGCTAGTGACTTTTCCAGACTGAAGGAGCTTCCAGGGTCCCAGTTAAACACAAGTCACGTTCCCTTTGCTCTGCAGCTCACTTGACTTCACTGCTCCTCCCTGAGTCCTAGCTCCCTGAGAGAACCCAGCATCTGAAGGGCTTTTATCCTCACTGGAAGCATTAGGTTGGTTAATACTACAGAGTCCTGGATTCTTAATGCAGCCAGTGTTTACATGTGGAAGAGAAGTAGTTTATCCAAAGGAAGTGTTCTCTAACAGTGAAGGTTCTGGCTTGTCATGGTGAGATTTTTCTTGTGCCTCTTAATCCTATTGGTGATGACTGGCATGACCCTCATGCATAAGTCACAGTTCAACCTCAGGAAACAGTGGGAAGCTTTCATTAAGACTGTCAAGGTGCTTCGGGTCAGTGCCTATCCACAGCTATTTTTTCAGAAGCATTACAAAGAATAAATTATGCTTCAAAAGTTGATGATCTTTGCCCCATGCCCAAAGATCCTGAGCATTTTCCTTCCTTATCCAGGACAGAGTGGACTCAGACTGATGAGTAACTGGAAGGTTAAGACTCAAGTCACATGGTCACCTTAAAACAGATGCATGTCCTCATCCCCGCGTGCATTCGGCAATCATTTATTAAGTGCTAGAGATGCACCAAGGAACCAAACCTGCCAAGCACCTGCTGTGGTGCAGCTGAAAGCTGGAAATGAGTTGAGATTCTTTCTGTTGTCCCCAGAAAACAGAACTGGGACCCATGGGCAGCAGGCCCAGGGAAGCAGGTTTCTGTTTTGTACAACTCACCACCAAATATGGAATGTGAACATCATCTGTCCCTGCAGGATCTGCATGCAGTTGCATAGCTGCTTTGCTGCAGAAGATGCATCCACAGGCCTCGACCAGATCAATGGTTTTCAATTATTTCTTACAATAGCAGGGAAAAGTTTTCAAACAAAAATGTTACCTCTATTCTAATATAGAGAAGCGTAGGGTTGCAGCAGCTGAAAGGGAACTATCCCTGCATCCCTCTAAACCCTCGACACTCGCGACCACTGAGTGAGACGATCTAAAAGCTTCTACCCCATCCTAGTGTCCTGGGATCTAAGTAGGATGATGTGGGTTCTCACCCGACTCTCTGCCTCTTTCTTCTACCTTTTTCAGGAAACAGACTAGCAAACCAGAGATTAGAGGCAGAATTCTGGGCTGTGGCAAGACTCTCCGTGAATGGTATCTGACAAGGCCATTAGGGGGCAAAGACAGTATCACATGGTTGTGCCTGAAAATCAGCCTCGCTCCTTCAGCTCCAAAGTGAGTCCCTTTCCTGGGATCCAGGACCATAAGAAAAACCCAAAGGGTTCAGAAAGACAAAAAAAAAAAAAAACCTCTCCAGTAGGTATTACTGGAATTACAAATATACACTATGAAATCTGGCTTATTTCTCCATAGTGTATATTTGTAATTCCAGTAATACCTACTGGAGAGATAGAGATGTGTGGATCCTTGGGGTTCACAGCCTAGCCTACTTAAGTTCCAGGCCAGTTAACCTGCTCTTGAAAAAAAAAAAAAAATGATAGGGTCAGGCACAGCGGTGCACGCCTTTGATCCCAACACTTGGGAGACAGAGGCAGGTGGATCTCTGTGAGTTCATGGCCAGCCTGGTCTACATAGCCAGTTCCAGGACAGCTGAAGCTACATGGAAACACTGTCTCAAAAAAGTCCAAAAAAGTGGGGGGCCTCCACATGCATGTACAGACCTGTGCAAATGTACCACACACTCATGTGTATCACACACATGTCCCCTTGAATACACGTGTCTGCACACATATATACACAAAGTAAATAAGCCAAACATAGAACCAAATTATATGAATTCAGAGCTTATCAGAGATGCCAAATGCAGTGGAGTCACCCAGAATCCAGCTTCCTACAGCACATGGGGCAGAGGCAGGAGAGCTGCCCAGAAGCTGGTGGACTAGCTGGTCTGGAGTACTTAGCTGGCCTGGAGTACTTAGCAGATGCAAGAAAAATGACTTGCCTCAGCAATATGGAAGGAAAGAACCAAGTCCTGAAAGCTGCCCTCAGACTTCCACACAGGCCATGGCACACGTGCATGCGTGTACGCAATTAACTAATTAATTTTTAAAACCTTATTTGTTAACTGCCATCCCCTCCTAACTGTCTTCACTTCTGATCACCAGCAAATTAAAATGCATACACTGATTTGCTACAGTATTTTGGTTTCTATGAACAGCCTTCATTTTAATACTGAGGCCTCTACTGAGGCTTTAAGATTGTTCTTATTGATCTGTATAAACCGCTAAAGTTACTGAATGTGTCACTTAAGACAATCATTTTCAAAACTTGTTGTTTACCTATTTATTTGACTTTGCAGGGATCGAACATAGGACCTTACTGTACATGCTAGGCAAGAATACTACCATTGAGCTATAACCCCAAGCCTATTTTTATCTTTTGTTTTGAGATAGAATCTCATTAAGTTGCCCCAAATGGCCTTGAACTTGCTCTGAAGCCCAGATATGCCTGGAATTTAGTGATGCCCTTGCCTTAGCCTCCTGAGTAGCTAGGGTTATAGGCTGGGGCATCAGACAGCTTTTAAGTATAAAGTGTCATATCTATTGATGCAAAAATATTCTTTTCCCTTAAAAATTCTTCCTTTCTCTTTCAAATATCAGATCTACCAAATTTCCTCAAGACGGTTTTTTTCTTTTTCGAGAGCTTCACACAAGTCCCCCCAGACCCCCTCTAGCTCCTCCCACGTCCTCTGCTCCTTCACAATTTCTTGTCCTCTTCTTTGAGCATTATTGTTACATATACATACATACATTTATAAGTATGCCTATAGATATGATGCACTGAGTCCATTTATCTGTGCATCTGTGTAGGCCTGCTACTTAGGGTTAGATAACCTTTCAGGGAGCTCATCCCTGCGGAAAACTAGCTCTCCCCCTCCCAGCATCCATTGACTGCCTGTCCTGTAGCTCTTCGTCTTGAGGTGGGGCCTCTTCAAATCCCCCAACCACCTCGGCACATCATCTGGTTTTGCAATTGTGTAGAACTTGTTAGACTACCATACTGTGGGGATTTCACTGATGCAGTTCCCTAACATGTCTGGAATGCATTAACTCGCAACAGGTGTCCTGTCCTCTGGCTCTTATAGTCTTTCTGCCCCCTCTTCTGTGACGTTCCCTGAGTTGTAGGTACCTCGCAAACACTCACTCTCTGTGTTTGGCCAGTTGTGGAACTCTGAAATGGTCTCCACTTGCTGCAAAACTCAAGACGATTTTAGTTTTGTTTGTAAAACTTAGATGACAAATGATGTGGCAGAGGGTGGCGGTGCATGGTGGCACATGTCTTTAATCCCAGCACTGGAGAGGCAAAGGCAGGTAGGTCTCTATGAGACTGAGGCCAGCTTCGTTTACACCGTGAGGTCCAGGACAGCTGGGGCTATAGGAAGACCACGTCTTCTGACCATGTCAGAAAAAAAATATGAAGAAAAAGAAAAATAGTGTGCTGCTTATGTTTTGAACGAATAAAATAATTTGCTGGTAACTATGGGTCACAATTTTGAATAACACTTAACATTCTCTGCCATAGAACGGAGCATGTCCAGGAGACACTGAAGTGGGACAGGGTAACTTCCCCCCGTTCTGTGACCTCAGACTCCTGTGATTTGCCAAACGTGGCTGATTTTCAGTTTTGATCCCTGCCTTGGTGTCGAGTTCCTAGTTCTCTTTTCCTACAGTGACATGAGTCTGCCACTCACGAACTTCCTTCTTCACCAACTCACACAACAAACAGGCAAATCTATAGCACTGTTCTTGAAGGATATGTTTACTTGAGCCTGGTGGGGCAGGCAGAAGAAGGCACCTCTCTAAGGTATTCATGACCTAATCCTCGGGACCTCTCAAAGCCCTATGTTTTGCAAAGGCTGCCATGAGATGACCTTGAGATAGAGATTACTCCAGATTGTTAGGTGAGGCAGATGTTACCACAAGCGTCCTTATACGCACAAGAGGAACACAAGAGAGTCAGTGTCACAGCATTTCGCTATGACCAGCCATAAAGGCTTTGGAGATAGGAGACCACAAACCAAGGAATGGGGGAGGGCCGGAAACCAGTGGCTGTAAGCCATTCTCTGCCCTTCCAGAGAGGGATGCAGTCCTGGTCACTTGAGTTTAAGTCATGAAGACTCCTTTCAAACTTCTGACCTCCAAAACCACAAGACAATAAGTTGTGTTGTTTTAAGCTACCAAGTTTGTAGTGACTTGTTACGGAGCAACACAAAATTAATACACTGGCTGAGCAGATTAGAGAGAACCACCTGTCCCTGGGACACTGGGGAAAGGGTCAAGCACTACTAAAACAGGGTTCAATGCTGCTAAAATCACTGTCAATAATACTATCGTAAATGCCTCTTTCAGCATCTTTTTCTTATAAATAAACTAAAATATTAGGAGCTACTCTGGATTGACTCCTAAATACAGCTATGAGATGCTCCCTTGTGCCCTGGCTGCCTGAAGTGAAAGACTGTCAGCCAGGTACTCACCCTCAAGCCAGCACTGGCCACTGTGAACCCCCTGTGGATCCCTTGAGGAAGCTTCCCAGCAACCACAGCTCCTTGCTGCTAACATACACCCAGCTCCTGCAGACAAGGTTCTGACCATAACCGTTTCAAGCAGCCTGTTAGATATTTTGCCCTTTCAAGCTTCAGTAATTCTAGCTGATCTTGAACACCTTTCCTCTCAGAACAGAGGGTCCCATGTGCCTTGGCGGTCTAGCAGAAGGCCTAGGACAGATGCACATATTCATGAGAGACTGCTGTCATCAGTCCAAACATGGCCCTTCATTTGCATGAAGTTCCACCACACTGCGGGACGCCGCTGCTCCGTCCCTTCTGTGGACACCCAGGAGCTGTTCGGCGCCCTTGCCAGGCAGCCGGGAGACCCCTCTCCACTGGTGCTGCCCACTGGTGTCGCAATGGGAGGCCCAAGAGAAAGCTTCTCCCCAGTGGCCTCTCGCCCACTTTTGATTACCTTGCTTACTGTGGCAGTCTGAGATGATAACGTGAAAAAGGAAAAGAGGACAGTGGTGACGGTTGCAAGGTGGCGTCAGAGGCAGCCGCCCGTGGGCTCTAGAGAGTGTCCAGGGCAGAAACAGCAGAGTGGAGGCAGCAGGGACTCTGGGTGTTGAGAGAAAGCAAGAGAGGGAAGAGGGCTGGCACCTTAGGGGACAGGAGAGCCAGAGGAGAGACGCTGCAAGCCCTGGCCACAGGAAATGCTCCAGAGAGCCGCCAAGCCTTAGGGACCAAGGGCCTCGGGCATCCCAAGCCCAAGAGCTGTTTACACAAGCCTCCGTCAATAGCTGAGGATGCCAACACCCCCGCCTAACACTCAGCACTGTGCTCAGCGCTCCAGCACCCGTTCCAGGTCTCTATGGGAGCAGGAGCACTAGAAGTCACACTGTAATGATTAATCCTGCTTGCCAACTTGATCGGCTTTCGAATCACAGTGGAGATGCCCCTCTAGGCATGTCTGTGAGAGTTTCTGGAGTTGGGGCAGTTGGGGTGGGCAGATGTGCCCTGGGTGTGCATTCCCTGGGCTGGGATCAGACAGAATAAAAAGGAGAAAGTGAGCTGGACCCAGGATCCGTCTTTCAGCTTCCTGACAGTGAATGGAATGTGACCCACAGCCTTGGGCTCCTGCCGCATTTCCTTCTTGCCATGGCGGACTGTAGCCTCAAACTGTGAGCCAAGATAAACTCCTCTTTCCTTCCTATTTTATGTTTTATATGTGAGTACATTGCCTGCGTGTGAGTAGGTACGCCCAGTCATGCACTGCCCTAGGATATCAGAAGAGGGCATTGAATCCCCTGGAACTGGCGTTAAGGGTAGTTGTTAACTGCCATGGAGGTGCTGGGATTCGAACCCAGGTCTTCTGCAAGAGCAGCTAGCACTCTCAACCATCTCTGAGCCATTTTCCAGCCCGAGCCCTTCCTTTCTTAAGTTGCTTTTGTCAGGAATTTTTTGTCATAGCAATGGGAAAAGTCACATCGTGCACACATGCATCCATACATGTACACGTATACTCATGCACACACACACATGTACACCTGCTGCTGCTGGCTGCTGTTACCACACTCTCTGCTCCCAGGAGCAAAGGATTACAAAAGCTGCCAGATTCTGAGGCAACTGAGAATTAAAGCCTCGGTGGTAAGCCTCTAGTCTGAGTGTGTCAGCCTCAAGTCTCGGATTGCTAAAGGGTTTGGAGCTGAAGATTCTGCATCTGTCACACCAGCCCCAAGGCTGTGGACACTCTCTCAGATGACTAGCCCTGAAGAGTGTCTCCTTGTTTACCCCTGATTCAAGAACCCAGCCAGCTGGCTGTAACAGTTCCAGGCATCTCCAACACTGCTTGCTATTCCGGCTGCACCGAGACGTTGTTTCCTCTACCACCCAGTAATTTCCACAGTTGCTGGAAATGTAACCTATATCTAGATCAGACCCTAAATGGGACATAAACTTACGGGAACCTCCCTTACAAATCAAGTAGGGCAAAGGCTGAAGTAGAAGGAAGCTAGAGAGACATCGTGCTTAAACTTTTTCCTTTTTCCAGAGAAATCACAAGGCTCAACCTTCTGCCCAGTTTGGAAGAAAGAAGATCCAAAAGAGGGTCATGCTCGCTGGAGTGACTGAAACCAGCACCACTGCCACGTAACCACTGCCTGCACTGGGCAAGACAACCATCGCTGACTCCAGATAAATCCCTTTGGCCTCTGAAGACGGAGGGGTCCGAGGGTACAGGCAGCAAAGGGTCTTCTTAGCCGGGTTTTCTGAGGATAAGAAGCTAGTGTTATCTGAGCTAACAAGCTAGTGGCTGATAGGATCCTGTGCCATCACAACCCCTGTCTTTAGACACACTCATAGAGAAGACGCTATTCCAGTAAGAACAGTATGAAAGTAAGGACCTGAGAGAACCCAGAAGAAGGTACCAATCCTTGGCAGAGAAAGTCGGCCTCAAAAATGCATCTGGGCCTTCGCCCAGTGGTTTGTGAAGAGGTGTCTGATCTTTGGCACCTTGACATGGTGGATGCTGGAGGGGAATCTGAAGAAGGTGCTGCTTATCTCAGTGTCTTCAGTGCCTGTTACTATAGCAGGAGCTCCATTAAGCCTTGCTCTGGGAGTAAGTGGGTACATTTATTGGGCTTCTGCTATCTGTAAGGTTCGAATGATGAGTCTAGTAACATTGATCCAATATTTCTTTCTAAACAGTTCTAGCTCTACCCAAAAGACTAATTCATGAACCCCAATTCTAGTTACCTTAGAAAGCGAAAAGTGCCATGATCTTTTCACCTTTTAAAAAATTTTTGTCAGTGCTGATAATTGAACCCAGTACCTGGCACCCTGAGAAAGGTGTGAGTGTGTGTGTGTGTGTGTGTGTATGCACGCACACACACCTGTCTGTGTGTCTGTGTGTCTATGTGTACACACAATTTGTGCATGCAAATACATGTGCTACACATGTGTTGAGGACAGATCTGAGGACACATCAGGTGTCTTCCTCTCTCACCCATCTTACTGTTTTTTCTGAGGCAGGATCTCTCACTGAACCTGGTGCTCACCAATTAGCTAGAGTTGCTGGCCAGCAAGCTCCAGGAATCTACCCTTCTCTGACCCCTTGTGCTAGTGTTACAGATACATATGTTCATGTCTGGGTTTTTACATGGATTCTAAAGGTTGAAACTCAGGTTTTCATGCTTATGCAGCAGACACTTTACAGAGTAAGTCATCTCTCCAGGTCTAGGAAGTATTATATTAGTATTAATATTATATATTATATCAGCATATGAGAATTCTTTTTTTCTGAGAGGGCAAATCTTGCCTTCTCTGAGCTATAGTAAGATCTGAGATGATATTTGAGGAAGAAAAGCAAAGTGGCTAAAGGTAAACATAGGATAGAAATTATATCTGAATCTTAATTTAATATGTAATTTTAATAACAATGAACATTCAGAATTTAGAAAGCAATGCCTGGTATAAATGTACTCAAGAGACAGAGAGTGTCCTTACTGACAGTCAGCAATGTCGACTGTTCTTCAGTGATTAAAATGCAATGTTTAGAAAAACAACATGAAAGCATAATTTCTAACAAGATAAAAGAATATTTGGTTTTGCTAGCTTATAACAAATAAAGTGACAGATGGAGAACAACAAACCTGATCCCATGCATAGACTAGGATCATGACCAATACCTAGTCATGAAGACATTTCATAGGTTTGAACAGAGTTCCACACCTGTGTTCATGACTCAAAAGGCTAAGAGCACACCTTCCACTAAGGCAAAAAAAAAAAAAAATTGTTCCTTCGGGTGCTAGAAATATAACAATTTTAATATTGCCTTTTCATCATGGCTCATGCAAATAAGATTGGATCGATAAGCTAAACGAGGGTGCTCACACAGGGTCTGAAAAGATGCAGATGGACATGGCAGGAGAAAATGACACAGACACAGACATCAGGTTTGCTGTACAGTGTTGGTGAGGCCATCTTCCATGAGTTCACTTTCAAAGAAACTGTGGCTACAGAGTGCTATGGCTGAGGGACAGTTCTCCAAATGGTCACCAAGGGTGCTGACTAGAAGGGAACTTCTGTTAATATCTCGAGGCGACTTGACCTTTTCTATCTCCCAAGGCACACTGAAGAGTCAGGTAAAGCATAGGTTAGGCAGCCCAGCATGCTTGCTACATCAGGAAGAGTTATAATCTTGACTTCAGTTGCCATCAAAAGAAGAGAACAGACGGTTCCCCAGGTGTGTTAGTAGTTTGGGCCTTGGGAAGCTATTTCTCAAATCAAGCTACACACACACACACACACAAACTCACCCAAAATCATGTTTATAATCTACACACTGGGCCACATGCATGGCCTACTCAACTGGAATTTCAAGTGATGAAACCCTGGAATTAATACTTAAACAAACAAAGAAAACCACCCAAGTGACCCAAGGATGAGTATTCCAACATTCCCCCGGCAGAACCATTGTCCTGGTAGTAGTTCATAGAGAGGCTTTTCCCAAGTAGCAATGGTCCTTGTCTGGTAGTCTGGATATCTTTGTGGGCTTCCAAGTAGAAGAAACCCCTTCTCTATCCACACTCTGGCTAGATCCAGCCTTGCCTTACTCATGGGGTTTTATCGGGGAAGAGGAGGAACCCAGGGCTGTGATGAAGAGATTCCCCCACACTATGATCTCAGGACAGTAATTTGACCAGGACCCACTGGTTCTGAAAGATAACACGCTTCCACCAACTGGACACTATTAGTTTCTCTTGTGGCGTTGTGACAGAAATATGTGGGAACAACTCAAGGTTCATTTGG
This sequence comes from Eospalax fontanierii, assembly GCA_035773235.1. Taxonomy (NCBI): domain Eukaryota; kingdom Metazoa; phylum Chordata; class Mammalia; order Rodentia; family Spalacidae; genus Eospalax; species Eospalax fontanierii. Next base: position 7,007,103 of record CM069540.1, read on the forward strand.
TTCACGTGTCTGTGGGGGTGGCAGTCCGTCCTGGTGGTGCAGTTGCAGAGGCAGGAATTGCTCTGTCAGTGGTGGAAGAAGCGTGCAGTGGAGATTTCTCATATGGAGTCTGAACAGGAAGCAGAAAATATAAGCCAGAACCAGAAATAGATATGACGGGCAACAGCCACCCCTAGTCACCAACTTCTGCCTGCTAGGCTCCAGCTCCCAAAGGTTCCACAACACCTAAAATTGTGTTACCAAGCTAGTTATTCAAACACATGAACCTGTGAGAGTCATTTCAGACACAAATCCTAACAGACACGGGATGTTATAGAGAGTAGGTCCCTCACAGGTCTAATCTCAATTCTTTTCATCATCACCTAAACCTCCACTTTCACACCTGAAGCTCCTGAGACTCGGGAAGTTAAAGTGCTCCCCCAGGTCACCCAGCTGAAAAGGGATGGACACACTGAGCTTGTGGCTAATACACTGGGGTCTAGGATTCCCCCAGGCACTTCCTAAATGGTTAGTATAAGAAGTGGAGAAAGCTTTGCCCTTTAAAAAGAAATCTAAAGAGAGACATTTTGAAACTGCGAGGGCAGGTCGGGAAGTCGCGCCACCCACATGCCCTATTACCTGAGCATTGGCGGCTAGACAGAGGAAAAGCCCACAAACACATTCATTGCTTACCGGCCTCCCCCTCGGGGGCACACACGTCCCTGACCCCCTTGTTTGAATCCCACTCCTCTCAGGACACCTCTACTCTTTTCTCCTTTTCTTTTCTTCTTGCAGCTTAACACTGACACCACATCCTACCGTCTGGTTACTGATGACGCTTACTGTGATTCTTCCTCCTCCACTGAAGTGTAAGCTCCTTGAGAGAAGTAACATTTGTAAATCTGTTTACTCCTGTACCCCTCTGTCTAAATAGACTGGGACCTGTTGGCAAGGATGAATGAAACAATGAAAAATCTACATGGGAGTCTGTCATAAATGTTGAAAGTAATTATTGTTTATTTACAGAACTATATCTTATGAGCTTTACAGTCCATGTTTCATTTTTATTTACATGTGTATCCATGCTCCATTTGTGAATGCAAGTACTCAGAAGAGGATGTTGGATCCCTTAGGGTCGAATTACTAGTGGTTGGCAGGTACCCGGCATGCTAGGAATTGACCTTGGGTTCTCTGGGAAAGCAGCAAGTGCCTTAACTGCTGAGCGAACTCTCCAGGCCTCGTTTTTCAGTTCTGTGCATTGTTTATATGATAGTTTTTAATGTGCACCCGCAGATGCCCAGGTACCGCTTCTCTGAAGATGAAGGGAGGGCAAGGCGGAGTTCTCCTCCAGAAGGCAAACGTGCTTGGCTTCTTCTGCAGTCCCCTCGGATATAGTCTGCAACTTTCTAGCTCTGCTCTGTGCCCTGAGACTTGACCCTCTTGAACTGTGTCATGAAGCTCCCTAGACCTCCGGTTCTGGTTAGGATCCCCACTCTGGGCTCTGGCTGCTGCATCACTGCAGTGACTGTCCTTCTGCTGAGGACTTTTGGCTGCCCCCTCTCACCCTGCCCCTGCTGAGTTCTTTAGCTGCTTCTGAGCTGGTCCTTCAGGCATAGAGAGCTAACAGCTTTCCATTTTTTGCAGGATCTAGAGTACTTGCTTCCTTGGTCTTCCTCACTTGACCCGTGCCTTCATTAAATTTTCCTATTACTCCACTGAGTAAGCGGTGCCTTTCCCGGTCTCTACCGCAATGAAACACATGCTGGAAGCTAGGAGACCCGGACCCCAATACGCCAGTCTCACAGGTAACCTATGCAAAGCCAGCACGTCAGGACTCCACATCTTCACCTGAAAACCAAGAAAATTGGCCGAGGTGACTGCCAATGGATTGTGATCTGAAAAAGACCTTCATTTAGAGAATGAGCAGGCTCTTTGCCTACTTCCCTCATTGGCTAGAAAGTACCAGCTTGATCCAGATTCTGAAAAATCCTACTCTTCCAGGAATTCACCCCTCACCCCAGAGCTGCAGTTGTAAGAGTCACACTAAAGCTGGGGTTGGTCATGATCAAGCTGGCGCAACCAGTCCCATCTCTCCTCATACCAGCTTCCAACCAGCAATTTCCCGGAAATCAGAGGTTGCATTTTAAAAACTGTGATTATCCAACTAATGCACAATTATAATAGAAAAATGAGAACATGCAGATTTTTAAAGAAATACAAATTACTTTTGACATCCACAATTGATACTTTTCTAGACTTTTCCATCCATTCATTCCACAGATTTATTGAGCCACCAACGCATACCAGGCTTTCTAATATTCAGACATGGGATAAATTTGCAGTACTAGAAGTGCTTAACCAGAACTCTGGGTGTCACCTCAGTCATCTCTTTTCACCAAGTGTGCTTAAAAAAAAATCTCTGGGGCTATAGGGATGACTCAGCAGTTAAGAGTACTGGCTGCTCTTGCAGAGGACCTGGGTTAGATGCCCAGCACCCACATGGCAACTGATAACCTCCTGTAATTCCAGCTCCAGGGGATCTGAGGTCCTCTTCTGACCTCTGTGGGCATTGCATGACTCAATACACTCAAACATATAAAGTAAAAGTAATTTACTTTAAAAATTTAAAATCCCTGGAGAGCTGTGTATTTTTTGATGTTTGGACACAGGATACAGTTCCTGGAAGAGTGACTTCTTCCAGTCTGCTGATAAGAAGGCAGAACTTCTGCAATGGCCTTACTTCTTTGCTTTAAGGGTAATCTCCAGGATCTAATGAGATAGGGTTCAAGTTGTCAACCCAAAATGACAACAAGAAAATCAAAAGGTATATAAATAAAAAGACATTTCTGGGAAGTGGAAATTATTTAATCAAACAATACTAGAGGTTTTTAGACTAGCGATGTGTGCACCTGTAATCCCAGCACTGGACAGGCAAAGACAGGCAGATCCTTGGGACTTGCTGGCCAGCCAATTTAGTCAGTGACCCCAGGTCCTAGTAAGAAGACACTGTCTCAGAAATCAAGGTGGAGGGCTCCAGGAGAACTATCGAGATTGACTTCTGGTCTCTGTACACACACACACTCACACCTCCACACAAACAGATATACACACTTGCACTCATGCACACGCGCACACACACATACAAATATAAAACACATAAATATAAGCATATTCTTTGAAAGTAGCAGACCCCAGGCAGTGAACTTCATCTGACATAACTGGGAAAATGGGCCAGCCCAAGCAGACGCTGCGGCTGTTGGAGTGGTCACGTGGGCAGCTGAGCAGGATGAGCTACCTGGCCCTTTGCTGTACCTTGTCTCTCCTCATGTCTCTGAAAAGCACCACACTCACTGGTTATTCTGCTTTGAATACTAATGCCCTGGGTTAGCATAGAGCAGCACAGGCCCCAGGAAGGCATCAGGAATGATCTTTGCCTCATCTTTGACCAGCTTCTGGAAGCCCTGAAAAGAAGGAAATCTCAGGGGTGCATACACACTCTGCTTTATGCCAGATTATGCCAGATTCAGGTGTAAAGTGAAAAGGAAGCTTCTTCCCTGGGGGCCACTGTAAGTGTGAGACAAGGGAAGAAATGTAAAGTACTTAGAACAGGGCCTGGCACCTTAATGCCTGCTCTTCCTCCTCCTCCTTGTCCTCTCTCTCTCTCTCTCTCTCTCTCTCTCTCTCTGCTTTCACTATTGGCTCCTGGGAATTCCATCTTGGGTTCTGTCAATCAACAGTGCAGGCTCACCCTTCCACATACTGTAAGATACCTGATGATTTTTCACAGGTCCTATATTAAATGCAATTGAAAATCTTAAATGAACATGATTCAGAAATTAGTTTCCATTGGCAATGATTCTATGTACCACATTCTACCCCTGAACAGAGAGAGGTGGACGTGGGTGGGTGGTCAACTTGGTGACTCAAAGGCTGTTTAGGTTCTTAGTCTCATGAATGTAACAAATATTTGTTAAATTCTTGGCATATTCCAAGTCAAGGCAGGAACAACAGGATGAATCAGATGTTGATCTTGTCTTAAGAGAAATTTCTATGCGAAGATAAAATAGACACTCAGGTAGTGATTCTCTTTCCCTTTTTGGTAATTTTCTGGTGAAGATTCTTAATATTCATTTATAACTGTGTGTGTGATTGCATGCCTGTGTGCACACACATGCATGCAGGTGCTCATAGAGGCCAGAAGAGCGTCTCAAATCCCCTGAAGCTAGAGTTGCAGGCAGTTGTAAGCCACCCAAAGTGGGTGCTGAGTCAGAACTCTGGTGATCTACACGAGCAGCCAGTGCTCTTAACCACTGAGCCATCTCTTCAACCCCAGACGGGGGATTTCTAAACACAGATAGAAACTGACATGGGATGAGTTCGGTAACCCTGCAGCAACAAGAGAGACTTCTTTCTGCTGGGTGCTCAGACAGAGGGGCTCATCACTGTGACCACCATGTGGAATGAATTATCTTAAGGCAATTGCCTTGAACCTGAGCACTGCAGCGTTGTCTAGGGAGTTTTGCTCACAAGAATGGTGATGCTAACCTACTGTGTTATGCAGTCTGCCTTTGTGTCAATCACCCTCGATGCACACATCACCACAGGCCCCCCACCACCGCAGTCACGAACAGGAACCTTGACCTCAAGCCCTGCTCTTTCACATTCTCATCCCAATTAAACTGTCCCCACACGTTACTTGTTCTTCAGGAACTCTGGGTGGAAGCAGGACAGTCCTCAAAAGAGAGATCGCCAGTGTCGTGGGCATCATACATTTGACATTAGGGACCTCTGAAGTCCTGTAGATGTCTGCTCTGTGTTTAAAGCTGCAGGCCACAGAACTGTAAATGTTTAGTCAATGATGAAAACAAACCCCCAGGTTTTTAAAAACATATTTTATATATTCCTTTTATGTCTATGAGTGTATTACCTGCATGTAGACAGTGCACCCATGTTGTGCAATGCCCACAGAGGTCAGAAGAAAGTGTTAGATCTCCTGGAACTGGAGTTACGGATGGTTGTTAGCCATACTGCGGATGCTGGGAGTCGAACTCGGGTATTCTGCAGGAGCAGGCAGCGCTCTTAACTGCTGAGCCTCTCTCCAGTCCTAAATCCACCGATTTTTAATTAGCTGGATCACAACCAAACCTCAACCAGCTGGCAGCAGCAGTGGTTGGTGCAGCCGTGGTTTAGTTACCACACTGATTCTGTATGAATGGCCTTGACCAGCATTATGCTCTGTGTGGTCTGCTGACTGCCACTAAGAGATCTCAACCGAGAGAGTAACAGGGCTGTAGTAGCTAGACTCGTCAAGGAAAGAATAATGACTTTTAGAAAAAAAATGTCCCAAAGAAATAGTGCAATTCATTTCATATTTGAAGCATGCCAAATTTAAAGGAACATTGTGTGGAACATTGTTGGTGTGTTTCTGAGTTGCATCTGTGTATTTGTCAAGGGAGCATCATTTACACTGCTATAAATGGGACTCATCAACATCCCACAAGATCATTATTCTGAAAAGGTCAGCACTGTGCCAACCCTCCCACAGTCTCTTCTTAGGGGATCCACCTACCCACATTTTCTATTGAAGGGACAGGCCCAGGAAGCCACGTGTGGTACCTAGCTCCACCTTCACTGTTAACAGATGATTGGCCCTCAGTGAGGAACCCAAACCAATGACAGGCAGCCCAAAGGCTGGTCAAAGTTACAACCCACACCAAGTGATGGGCTAGACCACACTCCATCTTAGGACCCTGAACTTGAAACAAACAAACTACCATCAGTTAGTTCCAGGGCCAGAGGAGGGGCTGTGCTGCTTAGTCACAGAAGGAAAGGGAACCCACAAGCTTCACCTGCCGAAGGCCTGGAAACCTCTAGGAACCTGGAATCCCCTCTAAGTTGACCTGAGGTCAAGATTTAACATTAACCCCTACTTATATGAATAGTCCTTTATCATTTAAAAATATAGCATGACATAACATAATAAGCTAAAGCCTACCATCTTTGAGTTGGCTTGAATAGGTTTTTGTACTTTGCAAGAAAAGAAGCCCAGCAAACCCATGGGAAATGAAAGCCTACTCCCAACTGAAGGGCTGGGCTGAAGGCCTTCTAGAGAAAGCAAAAGAAGTGAGAAACTGGCAATGTCATAAGCATTAGTAGGAGGACAACAGGCCCAAAAAAGAAAAAAAAAGGGAACTGAAAGCCTTTCAAGATGATTTGGAAAGTTCATGTGTGCACTGACTGTGGAGCCAGCCATGATTGAGAAGGCGTGGCCTTGCCGAGGTGTCTCTCATAAATAAATCCCCACATACTAACGACCACCCTTAAACTAGTTCATGAAGGGCTGCTGGTTAGGATATGCTAGAGGCACAGGAGTCACAAGCAATGGAAGAAAATTCATAAGAAAGACAAGCTCATAATACTCGAAGCATTTTCAGAAGCACGTGCTGGATCAAGATGTGTCTGTGGGGCCCTGGTTCTTGTTTCCACTCAGCTTTGGGGGGAAAAAAAGACACTATTCTCTATTTTTAAAATGCATGTCCCTATACTTTGCGAATTGAATGTGACTAAATAAAACTCCATTCTAAATAGCTTCTTGGTGGTGCCATTTCTCAACCAAAAATATTTCATGGTCTGGGGCTCAACACAAGTTGGTGTCTATATAAATACCTCTGTTTAGAAGTGGAATTACCCTTATGCTTAATGCACAGAAACATCTCACCAGCTTGAAATAAAATTGGAAAACAGAAGATTTCACCACCCCCATAAACTTTCCTGTGCCTATTATATGAATTACATCTTTTTGCAGCGTGAAGCAGGGTGGTAAAGTTGTTAAGACAGAGTCTTGGGGACCCATGGGTCTGAGTTCAAATCCAGCCCCCACTCATTCCCTTGACTCATGTTACTCCTACAGGTTCTTTATTCCTAAAGAAAGTATTCTGATAACAATGGCACATGCCTTACAGGGCTTTGAAAGGATTAGATGAGTTAATGGACATTGATAACTCTGTAACCTACACAGTGAGTTCACATCTGGGTTCACATTTGGGGAGCACCAAGTCAAAACCAAGCAGAGCCAAGAAAAAAAGAGTGGAGAAAGATGTACTGCCTGCAGGTAAGGAGAGAACGGAAGTTATTTCCAAAGGGAAACCCTCCTTCAACAGGAGAAGCATGGGCATTTGATAAGGGAACCTATACATATCCATATAAAACAGCACTTTAGGGGTGGGCTCATTCCTGAGCATGCTCACTCTAGGGCCAGAGTTCAAGGGGAAAGATGGTGGATGTAGTTGTCTGCATCCTTAGCTGAAGAACAAGGAGTACTTATTCAGAAGGTTAAATGGCTGACAGGAACACTTCGGAGTGTACTCAGCTTATATCGTAAAGATGGAGGACAGGACTATCTCAGGCATGCTCAATTTTCTTTAAAAACCAAAGAACAAAAACCTCCAAACTTTGAAACAAAAGGAAAGGTCACTGTCACAGTAAGCTAACATAGGAGTTCCCCCTAAAGTCACTAGTCCCACATAGCAGCTGACAGAGCAATGCCAGGACCATGTGACACATCCTATAAATGTTTGCTACTTTAAAATGTATACTTATTTTTATTTTACATATATGAGAGTATTGCCCACATGTATGTAAGTGCACCCATACTGGACAATGCCCATGAAGGTCAGAAGAGTCAGATCCCTTGAAACCGGAGTTACAGATGGTTTTCAGCTGTTATGTGTGTACTGGGAACCAAACCCCAGTCCTCCACAAAAGCAACCAGTACTCTTAACCGCTGAGCATCTCTCCAGCCCGCAAATGTTTGCTAATTGGACTTACAGAATAAACCATTTAGCCAGCATTTGCTGAGTCTATGTAGGTTCTGATATGCTGGATACTGGAATATTCAAGAACCCCCAAATCCTTATCTTCACAGAGAACATCCTAGATTAGGAGACAGTCAAACAACCAAGACAAATTTGTAAAATTTAGAGCAGATTACAGGTGGATGTGCTACAGGGACACTCAGCAGGGAAGGGGAGAAGGGATCTGTAGAGGAGGCTACGATGTTAGAATGTAATGTCGCTAGAGAAGGTGTTCCTGAGGAGGGACATCTGAGGACAGGCACGAGAGGAGAGGGGAGGGAAGCCTTGGGAGCGTCTAGGGACTAGATATCAGGTAGAGGAAAGAGCACTGGAAAGACCTTGACGGGGGAAATGACTAGCTTGCTCCAGCAACAGACAAAGGAAGCAACAGGGAAGGGCCAGAGGTTTCAGCCCAGATGTTCACTGAGAACACTCCATGTTCATGATGGCCCAAGACATCTGGACAAGCTGCTGGCAGGAAGGGCACCTCAACCTTCCAAACTTTCTGTCTTCTAGGGACGAAAAGCCAGCCTTATCCTTGACAGTCGGGTGTGTCATCAGAGCTGCAAGCCACCTAACCCACATAGCAGTCTGGCAGCAGCCTTTACAATGCACGGAAGTCCCTCCCAATGCCACGCTGTGGTCTCCGAGCTCATCTCTGCACCCTCCTATGTAAGAGTTTCGATTCAAGGTCATTTTTGGTTCCTCTGTAGCAGACTCAAAACTAGACCTGTTCAGGGCAGGAGCAGACGCATGAATAGCCAGACCTCGTAGGAGCCACGTTTTCCATTCCCTCCTCCCCCGTGTTTGTTTGTTTCCCCATCTGTGTGGCAAAGGTGAGACTGTGTGGTATTTTCAGATGACACTTCAAACGGTGACGTGTGGATGGGAGGATGACACCCTGTGTTGGAACTTGTTCTTCCTCAAATTGTTTTCGGAGGCGTAGGAGTTGAGCTACCTGGGTTCAAATCCCCATTCCATCTGTTAAAAGCTATATGACCTAAGTGAAAACATGCAAACTCTCTGAGCCTTGGTTTTCAGATTTTTCCATTGGGAATGTTTGAAAATATCTGCTTCGTGGATCACAAGAATTAAATGAGGTCATTTAATTGTGTTTCAGAATTTAGGCAAATGGTGTAGTGCCTCCTCTCTCTTGGGTATGTTTTCTTTCCACAGTGAAGATGTTCCAGACACTAAGAGGCAGGGATTCAAAAGATGTGTTTTTTTCCTCTACATTTCTCCTCAAAGCCAGATTCAAGCAGTTCTCACAAGCTTCCATCTCTGGGCTCAGGGTTCTAGTCATCTCTGCCTGGGTGGTCCCAGACTCCCAGGCCCATAAGCTTCCTTGGCCCATCCAATTCTCTTATTATCTTCTCAGGAGCAGAAACAGAGTTTCTCTGATCCCATGTTGCACCAGGGGAAAGGTCTGTAATTCTTCCAGTGGGAACGAGCCAACAAGGATGTGTCCCTTTCAAATGAAGAGGTTTTTAGCAATAAAATTTGCTGGGATCACGTTTTTCCTCTTTCTGGGAGACAGCACATGCAGTTTGATGAGTTCTGTTGAGTAGCCCCACTTATTGACCTTTATTAGTTCCTGTAGAAAGGACAAATGTTACTATGTAATTTAGGTTAGAGAGTTTTCATGAGTGGAACACAGCAAGCAGTCAATATGGCCAGCAGCAGCAGCAGCAGCAGCCAAGAAATGGCGTGTGAGGAACAACAGCTACATTTTATAGGAATCTCGAAAGCATCTGCCTCCAGATCATGAGAAACTGTGTCTTGGAAACGCGTCTATAGCTCAGTCGTTCAAACAAACTCAGTAACTCTTAGTGACTCGATCACCATGTGGCAGATGAGTGACATGTTTCAATAGAAGACCTCTTCAGGTTATGTTAATTCAGTTCCTCCAGACTGCCATTGCTACAGGCTCAGTATGAAACACTTTAATGGAATTGAGACAATCCCCTGAAATGCACTTAAGGAGAAGCCATATGAAGGATTCTCACTGGCAGAACACCACTACCATGTGAGCAACTGTCCCTAACCTTCTTGGTTGTAAACATCATTTGAGATGTGCCAGGAAGTATTAAAGAATATACAGTTGGCTGAGAGAGCCTGGCCAAAAAGAAGAAACCTACCAAACCCATTCTTAGGTCTTAACCAAAGTCATGACTGCCAAAAGACACATCCAAGAAGAGTCCTAACTGCCCATTCCTGAGAACCACTGAACACTGGGCTGGGGGTCCTGTATATGGTCCATAGAATGCTACTCGGCAGAAAACTACTGTTACACAAACAACTGGAGTGGATATCAGAACGTGCAGAGCAAAAGAAGCCAGACACAAAGGACACACCCTGTGGGACCGCTGCAGATATGTGAAGTGACCAGAACCGATTTTAGAGGAGATGCACGCCACAGCTGCCCTAAGTTCTGAAGACCACAGAAGAGTCAGTGGGTACTCTCGAACGTGGTAATGGTCCCTTTGGTGCACAACCCAGAAAAGCTCGCTGTCCACACAGTGAGTGCTTGTGCTGGGTGCTCTGTATGCTATTTCTTAATTTAAAAAGAAGAAAGTAGCAAGCATTGAAGAGTGGAGGTAAAGAGGAATAACTGTGTCTGTCACCCTGTGATGTTCTGGTCCGTGTGCTTAATGAGTAACGATTAAATCGGTAAAAAGCATGTCCTCGAACATGTCAGTTTTACCTGATTTTGTGACTCTGTTCTTATTTCTTTATACTCTTTTTGAATGCTAGAAAAAGAATGTGTTTTCTGGTCAACTTTTGAAGACATAAACTTAGAACTATGGCTCCTCTGTAAGGAGAATATACATCCCTGCAGTTAGTCAGATTGTCCAGGGCTCTAATCACAGCACTCACAGAGCACGTGTGCCCAGAGCTGTGCTGGGTGACGGGATTGTAGCAAGAGAGGCAGCTTCAGAAGCTACACACAGAATGTTATAATTTTGAAATATCACACAGATATACTAAGAAAACTCCTCCAGACCTGAGAAGGTACAGGAAGGGGACTGACTGTAGCTAGGAGGTCAGCAAAGTCTCCAAGGAAATCACAGAGGCATGGAGATGTGAAGGGCAGGTCAGTCTGAAGAACGAGGCGTGAGGAGAAGCATGTTGACAGGGAGCAACAGAGAGGAAATGGGAAGACTTACACTCAGGTCCAAGAAGTTGGATACATTCTAGTGGGACTCAGTGTAGTCACAGAGAAATGGCAGGCGTGAAACTGAGTGGGGAGTGTGGAGAACTTTCTAGACCATGGCGAGGATTCAGATCAAACGCCAGCAATACTGAGAAAGGGACAAAAGGTTACAAAGGATTAGATTTACACTTTTCAAAGACCACTCGCTTCCAAAAAGAGAACAGCTATAAGGAGGTGAGATCAGAATCCAAGGAACCAGGTGAAATCGGGGAATGAAAAGGGGGCTGAAGAGATGGCTCGGTGGTTAGGAGCACTGGCTGCTCTTGCAGAGGACCCGGATTCAATTCCCAACACCCACATGTTGGGATGGCTAACAACCATCTGTAACTCTAGTTCCAGGGGATCTGAGACCCTCTTCTGGCCTCTATGGCACATTGTAGGCATGTAGTACACTTACATACAGACAAAACATTCATACACATAAAATAAAAATAATAAAATATTTTGAAAAGAAATGATAAATGTTTGACGGAAATGCTAACAACCCTTGTCTGATCATTACTCATTGAATACATATATTAAAATACCACTTGGGACTGCACAAACATGCCCAGTTATGACATCATTGGCTAAAAGCAAAATGAACCAGGTAGGATGACTGAAGTGGAGGAGGCTCTTCAGGGGTCAGCAGTAGCTCATAGCCGAGCAGTGTGCTAAGAGCACGTGACTGGCCTGATGGCACATGTGTACTACCTTGGCTTACAGCTCAGGGAACATTATGGAAGGGAGAACAGAAAAGACATAAGAGCCAAGAGGAGAGTGGTGTGAATGTCTGTCTTCTGGAGATGATACACCATTGTACTCATGAACTGCAGCTATGGAGCAGGAAGAGGAGGAGAGAGAGGAGGAAGGAGGGGGGGAGGGGGAGGGGAAGGGAGAGGGGAAGGTGTGGACACCTGAGGGGAGTGGAGTTGGGGTACATATATCAATACACATGGGTTACAGATACAAAATTGTCAAGGAATAAATCGACGCTGTCCTGCTGCTGCTTACTGGAGGAATCAGGATGCTGGACACGAAACTCAGAGCCATAGGTGGAGACGACCTGCTTCCAAACTTTGTCCTCTGGTGAGCACTTCTGTCTTCTGAAGCTGCTGTTCATTCTCTCTCTCCTTTCTCCCTCCCTCTCTCCTCTCTCCCTCCCTCTCTCCCTCCTCCCTTCCTCTCTTCCCTTCTCTTCCTGTCAGTCTCCTTCTCTCCCTCTTCCCATGCTCCCCACTTCTCTTCTCTCTCTCCCTTCTCCTCCTGTTTCCACCCCTCTCTCGTTCCTTCCCGTCCTTCTGTCCCTCTCTTCTGGCCTTACCAAAAGACACATACAGACTCCCACCCACCCAAAGTTCCCAGCCGCGGCAGTCCTGGTGAGGACACAGTGTCCCCAGCCAGCACCTCCTTGGCAATCTGTACTTTACTCAGCTCAAGAAGGGAAATCAGGATGACGTTGGTATTTGCTGAGGGTCACTACTTACCACATACTCGATTTAATACTTTCACTTGTTACTCTAGAGACCAAATTAGACCCCATTATTTCCGTATCAATAGATGATGATGTGGCAACTTGAAGAGGTCAAGTGATTATTTTATTACGTTCTCACAGCTATTTAAACTAGCAGGACTGGAGTTCAAATGCTGAGTTGATTCCAAAACCTTGTTCTGCAACAACTTGTTCGACAAAGGTGTTTTAATAACAGACACTTCAGGTTTTAAACAACTGTTTCAACATCCTGGCTGGACTCTCTTTAAATGCCAGTCTTCAGAACCTCCCGGAACACAGCACATAGTCAGCTCCAGTTGGCCTCCAACTAACTGTAAGCCCAGTTCCATGCATAGGTGCCCCAAGGCCAGTGACACGTGGCACATCCAGTGAAGGGTCGGGATGTCCACATGAGGCAGTGACATCAGAGCTCAGTCCACCTGGCTTGGCTTGGGAAGACATACATTTCATTCACATTGGGGAGGGGGCGGTTAAATCAACAGACCCAGCTCTTGTCTCAAAAGCAGTATCTCCTCCAAGAGATTGCACACACAGGCAGCTTGCAAGTCAGAGAATCGGAAGGAGAGTAGGTGGGAGCCCAGGACTGCTCCATGTCTCGAGGTGAACCTTAGAGCAGCTGGAGCTAGGATCCTGAGGGACACCTGTCACCAATCTGGGGAGTTGCTGCTATACAATCTGCCTCCCCAGTCTGCTGCAGATTTGTCTCGGGGCCATCCCTCATCTGAAACTACACAGGATGAGAATTCTCGGAATTATTTCCACCTTAGCTAAATGGACACAATATTACACAATTTCTGGGGGGAGCTCTAGAGACCAGTAATTTTGTAAAGCAGAGGTTTTCTAATATGGATGAGGGGAAGGGAGTTCCTACTCCACCCATAGTGCAGCTCTGGCCAAGACCTTCTGAGGAAACACTTGGAATTGAGGCACAGAGCCGTTCCTGTGGGAACCCACCACTGACCTGTTGAGGAGTGATGACACAGGCAAGGCCTTAGCATCCACGTGGGGCCTTCCAGAGAGAATCTCTGTGCTCACTAGAAGGAAGATATGCGAACACAATGCCACTTGAGCGTTTACTACACAAGATACACTGCTCCGTGCCCACCTGCCAGGTACTTCTAAGTGATGCTGGTGCAGACCATGGGGCAGACTAGAGCATTGTCAGACTCGGGTTCAGACTCAGCCTTGCCTGCCTCGCTCTAGATGTGCTATCTTGGGTAATTTACTTCCTTGCTCTAAGCTTTCATTTCCTCATTTATCAAGTACAGATAATGACAATACTAAAATGAGTCTACAATAAAAATAGAGGTTGTACATGTGAAGCACTGGAACTCTTCCGTAAGAAACGAACTTTGGTCCAGCGTCTAGAAGAGAGCAAGCTCGTTCCTCAGAGAAAGAGAGTTATTCACTCAGAGAGAGGCGGGATCTTGATTGTATGTATCTGCTGTGTCTCCTGGGGTCCTTCCAGAATCTGAGCTACCCTCAAAGGACTGAAGAGGAAGAGTAAATAAACCATTGACGGAGGCAGGCACCAAGGCTCAACCATAATGGTGAACACATCCTCCTGAACCAGAAGAAGAGAGAGAACAAGACAACTCAAATGGTGGAAGATGCTGTCCAACCAAAGCTGCTGTGAGGAGACCACATGGATACTGCCCAAGGTTTGGGGTCACACACCCTGACTTCTCATTTCCTATAAGAACATTTCATTGGCCAAATCCAGCCATCAGTCACAAGCTAAGGGAGCCCAGCAGCAGTTAGTCGTCCTCAGTCTCCCAGGCACAGAGCAGGGCCGACAGAGGAGGAGGAGGGTGGGCCTTGGGAGAGAACGGAGAAAACAGATCACCAGCTCACCACGTCCTGTGGTTCAGTGTCAGTTGTAGGCAGAGGAAGCCATGATTCATTTTCATTATTAGCGATGTACATCTGTATAGCATCTTACGATTTGTATATCATTTCACACAGATTCCCTTTTGGTTTTTGCTGTTTTTCTTGTTTTTTTTTTTTTAATGAAATTTTGTGTGTATGAATATCATACATGAGTATAGTCTTTGAATTATTTCCACTCCTCCCAGTCTCCCTCAAGCTCTTCCCATGTCCCTCCACTCCCTCTCGATTTCTTGTCCTCTTCCTTGATTATTATTCTTACACACACACACACACACACACACACACACACACAATCCACTGAGTCCATTTAGCAGTGTTTCTGTGTTTAGGGCTGTCTATTTGGGAGTAGATAACCTCTCAGGGAGCTCATCTCTGGAGAAAAGCGATTTTCCCTCCCTCTGCATCCATTGGTAGCCTGTAGCTCTTCATCTCGATGGGGGATACCTTGAAATCTCCCACATCGCCTTGGCATGTCAACTGGTTTTGTCATTTTGTGGATCTCATTAGACTACCACACTGTCGAGATTTCATGGTGGAGCTTCCCTTCCCTATCGTGTCTAGAACACCTAGCAGCAGGTGCCATGACCCTCTGGCTCCTACATTCTTTCCACCCCCTCTTCTGGATGTTCCCTGAACCTTAGGTGTAGAAGTTGCATTGTAGATGTGCCACTTAGGGCTGGGCATCTCACAGACCCTTATTCTCTGCAACTAACCAGCTGTGGAATTTGTAATAGTCTCCATCTGTTGCTTCTTTGATGAGTAGTAAGAGGTACACATATCTGTAAGTAAGGTAGCACAGGCTGGACTTGAACTCATGATCCTCCTGCCTTCAGCCTCTTCAGCATATCCTACCAGTCTAGCCACCACAACCAGCCTCCTTTGTTTGCTGTTCTTTTAAGATAGGGTCTCAAGTAGACCAGACTGACCTCCAACTTGCTATGCAGCTGAAGATGACCTTGAATTTCTGATCCTCCTGCCTCTACCTCCCTAGTGTTGAGATCATAAGCACACACCACCACACCCAGTTTTCAGATTCTCCTTTTTGAACCACACACTGTTCCTGTGGGGCAGATAAGCTCTTGTGGTCACTGATTTCTAAAGTCCAGAGAAGTTAATGATTTACTCAAAATGCACACAGTGAGTGAACTGTGAATCCATGTTGCAAATAAGGCCTTTTGACATGTAACCCAGGGTTCCTTCCAAGATATAAAGTTAATTGACCCAGAAGGTACCCATGCTGTAGAAGGCATCAGGGCATAGCATGTGGCCTGTCTTGTGGCCTTGGCCTGGTTGAGTTAACAGAGCCTCCCTGAGTTGTTTTCAATAAGCAAATATTCCTGACACTTCAGTTATCCTGAGCCACATAATAACCACATTGTGTGAGAGATTTCATACATTTCATTCAGTTGTATTGCAACGGGAATAATGTAAGTCAGAGCTTTGTGTGCATTCCTTCAAAAGAAATCATTCAACAAAACAGCTATTGTTGTAATGGAAACATCTAGGCTTTTTAAAAAAGGCAACACAGGCTCTGTGTTTTACAAACTTGACTGATTCTTTCATGTCCACCACTGTAACTCAGCAGGGAGAGTATCCCCCAGTCTCCCACAAATCATAGCAAGTGTTTCCACACACAGAGAACTCCAAAATGGCGTACACGATTATCGGGGTCGCAGCACTCGGGACCAGCCTGAGGAGGGTTGGGGGCGAGTAGATGCAGAGTCAAGCTGCAGACTCTGGTAGATGGATGGGAAGCAGGCCAAGCGCGTGGTACTGCCAACTCGTTTATTGAATAGGTGCACAAGCTCTTATAGGTCTGGATAGCCAATGATCTTATGGGGTGGGGTCCCAATACAGCCAATAGTAAGTTTGTCCCCAGGTAGGCAGGCTCTTTCCAGGTGCAGGTCTCACAACTAGCCAGAGCAGAACGCCACACCCACAGGAGCCATGCCTCTATTCCTCCTAGCAGGTGGCCAACATATGATAAGGTGTTTTTTAAACTTTCCTGTATTGTGGCCTTGTCATCACCCTTTATATTCTCTGAAATCTCACTGTTATGAGCTAAAACGTGTCTCACCAAAAGACACTGGAACCCTAAAATCTAGTAATTCCACATGTGACTTTATTTGGAAATAAGGACCTTACAAAGCTGACCAAGCTAAAACGAGGTTGTGGCAGTACCTGACTCCTGATGTCCTATGAAATGGGGGGATTTGGACAGACACAGACAGAGGGAAAGCAAGTACAGAGACAGGAAGAACACAACAGGCACCTGCCAAGGAAAGCCCGGCGTTCCCAGAAGCTAGAAGGGGGCCTGGAAGTGAGCCCTTCCCTGGAGCTTTCAGTGGGAGCAGAGTCCCCAAGAATAACTTGATCTTGGACTTCCAGCTTCCAAGACAGTCAGGCAATAAGTTTCCGTTGTTTTAAGCCACTTAATTTGTGGTACATGTCAACAGCAAATTGGATTCTAGAGAACTGATACACCCACTAAACAAATGCACATTTACACCCAAGACGCACGAGGAAAATAGCATTTATCGGGTCTGTTTGTTGTTTGTTTTTGTTTTGCAAAGTTCAAGATTTCATTTTAAACATGTTCAAAGGAGGCGCTAGAGTAGAGAGAGAGAAGGGGGAGAAAGTTACGTAGATTGCACATGACTTTTTCCTACCTATAGAGAACAGGGGGATTAGTCTAGTGACAGTGTCTGCAGGGGGAATATTTAAATTAATTAGTTACCAGTAAAGTAATCGGTTACCAGTAACAGGTTACCAGTAAAGAATAATCATATCAAAGCTATTTAATCCATATCAAAATGTGAACATTTTGACTGCAATGCCTAAAAATGTCATATAGCCTGGGCATAATTTGATCAAGGCTCTAATTCCCTGGGTATCTATCTCTTAATCTCACTTTTTCCACGCCCGGACTGCTTTCCTGCCTGCTAGCATAACAGCTGCAATGGTTCTAATAGGCACATCTGAACCCAATGCTTCACAGAGAACCAAACTTCCGATGCCCCAGACTCCATAAGAGTCCTGCTTGGGGTCCTGGTTACACCAATGCTAAACAATTCTGGGGGAAAGCCGAATGCTGACTGGCTAATGCCTCACGGCTGTAGTCCATTCACTGCAAACAACCAGAGGCCTTCTGCACGAAGAGGAGCCAAAAGAATATTGAAGAACTACCAGTGTCCATCCCAAGACTAAATAATATGGCCCTTTTACAAAGTCCAGCCCTGTGAGGAGAACATCACCCTGCCCCATCATCATCTGCTGGAGTAGAATCCGGAGCTAGAAGGTTTCCTCATCTCTTAGAAGAAGATGTTGGTAAAAGAGATGAGATGGTATATTGTTTATCCAATAAGTTCTATACCAGTGTGAATGGCTACTAAGACCTTCTCTCAAAACAGTGTTCCTGCTGGTCCGTGTGGGTCGAGTGCTGGGACTGTGGGATTGGGCTGACCTAGCTCAGGGACTCTCCTGTGGTCTTTGTGATGAGGGGGCGGGGCCAGCGCTCATCTCACAGGCTTCTTGGCTCATCTATCTGCCCCAACCTCCAACATCTGCAGCTCTTTGGCCATCTTTCTATGTCTTCCTTGTCTCTTCATGTGCGAGTAATCTTTGCAGGATTTAAGATCAGCTCCCAAAGGTTCTATATGTGTCTGTGGTATGCACATGTGTGTGTGTGTGTTAGAGAGAGAGAGAGCTAGCAAACCTTTACCACATCCTTGAGCAGCCCTTAGAAGCCAGTAACTTCACTTACACAGCACCTGTTTATTGCACAATCACGAAGCCCCACTGGGCTCAAGGAGAGGAGGACTAGACTCCGCCCAATGACAGAGTTCCAAGATTCCAGTAGACACATGGGATCAGAAGATGGATGAGTGGATGGCACATACGCACCATGGGGTGCTGCAGCGTGCCCCCCACACTGGCTTGCTGGGTGAGCTGGCCCTGGGCTTCATTTACAGATAGCAGATGCTGTCTGTGCGCCCCCCATCTCCTAGGCTCTCACCACATCAGCACCTACCACTTCAACTTTGAAACTACCTCTGAGTTCTCAAGGCCCATGTGGTCTTGCACATGGCAGGCCCAGTGTGTTGGAGAATAAAAGATCTCCATCATGTTGATGACCCATTAACAAATCAGAGCTGATGTAAAAACTACCCTGGCTTCCTGGCCCTCAGATTCCATTCTGAGGCATGTGCTTTCCCTGGGCTCCCAGATTCGTAGTGGGGAGTAGGCTCTGGTGACCCACAGCTGTGATCTGACAATACAATTCTGTCATTGTCTTCCCTGCCCTATACAGGTGCTCCCTGACCTCCCAAGTAAACAATGTGAATTTGAATCTTTCTGGGAGAAACTAAATTAGATTTGGCCTGACCAAAGATCATTCTGTTAGTGATCTGAACCTATACTATAACTTCAGGTAGCTTTGAGAAGTCCCTTCTTGATACCCAAACTCAGAGAGGTTAGAGAAAAGGCAGTACTGAAGATAAAGAAGCCCAGCTGGGGAGCCAGACAACCCTGGGGGCCTGGGATGGTCCAAGGTTAATACATCAAGCACTCACTGAACTTGGGCTAGGAGTCAGGCACTGGGCTAGGTGCCGAGAGGCCTCAGTCCACTCTGAGATTCCGCGGCAAGCTTACAAATCCTGTCCCAGTTCTCTCGGGGCTGTGATGGAAGTCACAGTGCCATGTCTCAATGAGAAAGGCCGTTCTCAGGGAGGTTGCTGGTAGCCTTGTTTCTGGGACCTCAGAGTATGACAGGGCCAGGTGTCCATTATATAGGGCTTTAATAAAATACTGTACACAGACTGGCCTAAGCAATAGGAATTTATTTTCTCTCTGTTTTAGATCCTGAAAAGTTCGAGTTCAAGATCCCAGCAAATTCGGGTTTTGATAAGAGTTCCTTCTGGTCCTGTAGGTGTCCAACTTCTCTCGGCACCCTCAAATGGGAGAGGGAGAGGGGAATGGAGAGGAAGGTTAGAGAGAAGAAGGAAGAGGGAGGAGGGAGGAAGGAGGGACAGAACCAGAGGACGCGGCAAGAATTCCCATCTCCCTCCTTTTTTACAAGGACACTTCACTGGACGAGCCTTCCTGACTGTGTGCCCCTTTACCTTGCTACTGGCCATGGTTCCAAATATTGTCAAACTCCCAAACCCTTCAGCTTAGAAATATATCTTGAGAAGACATGATTCAGTCTGTAGATGGGACTCTGGCACAGATTTCAGCACTTTTACTCTATTTTGCTTAATCAGTGATCAATATCCATGGCAAGTTTGGGGTAGAAGCCCTTTTGACTGTACAGAAGACTGGCACCACGTACCGTGTGATGGGCAGCCCCCACCCCATCCTGCCTTCTGCGGCTTCCCAAGCAGGGAGGATCCGGCCCCGAACTCCCACTCCTTGTCCAAGCCCAACACTGTTTTCCCAAGAACTCGCTGTGTCTCTTCCTTCTAGCTGATACCTGTGATGAAAGGATCTGGATGAGGAGCCTGATGCTGTGGCCACACAGTAAGCAGCTGGGTTCACAGCCTGCTGGTACAACAGGCCAACTTTGCACTTTAAACAACAAACCCCACCAGAGGACTCTAACCCGACTCCTGTTTCTCTTTTCTCATAGGCTAATTGACAGCTATTGGTTTTTTTTTCTTTTTTTAAAATTTAAAAATATTAGCATTGCTTTTTTTAATTAGTAAGATGATTACTACTTCCTTTTTTGTTAAGTTCCAAGTCTGTGATTTTTATCTCTAGACCTTCAGTTAGGGCACAGATAATAGAGAGTAGAAAACCTCTTAGTGCCTGGCAATGGGAGAGGTCCAGCATCAAGGCTTGGATACCCAGGACCACGTATGGAGTGAGGACTACAGCTGGACCTCAGGGGAGGTAGAAGGTCCTCTAGAGAGTCAGTCTTCCCAAGACCAGAATCTGCAATTGACAGAGATCTCCCTTGTCCTTGGCATAAAAGGCTAAATCTCTGCCAAGTATAACCTGGGACCTCTGGGGAGGTACTGAGGGGACTATAGTCACTCAGAGAAGACTGAAACTGTTGCCCAACATCAATCCATCCTCTGCTCTGCTCTACCATCAGCCTACCACAAGAGCAAAGTGACTCAAGGCAGGGAAACCAAAGCTCCAGGCTCTAGTGAGGGAACCACTATAGATTTTTGCATTGACTTGTTAGTATTAAGTGCTGTGCCAAATGCTTTTTGTGAGCCTCTGCCTTCCAGTGAAGAGATGAATGGACCCAAGGTAAGGGCACTGCTGTGGAACTGCAGATCTCTTCCTGTTGCTCCCCTGAGCTCACTGTGGAGACCCCCTTTTACTGAACACTGGTAGTTTCCCACTGAGGTGTCTATACCACCCTTATCTCTGCCCCAGGGTGTCTCTGGCACCATTAAGGTCACCACACTCAAGAGTGTGGTGGGGGTGGAGGGCAGGTAAGTCACACACAGTGACTGTCAGAGGACTGTACAGCGATGAGCAATGTTTCCTACCAGCCATAACAATATTTCAACACGCACCTCCCTGTTGTCATTGGCTGTTCTAGGGAGCCCTTCCCAAATAAGCCACCTGCGCCCAAGCCTTCACCAGCCTTTCCTTATGGTCACCAAATGGCCATACCGTGAACCACCCTCCCCTGCCAGTGTCTGTGCCAGGCACGCACACTGATCGCGAGTGTTCCACATAGAGTCTAGAACGTGTCTGGGAGTTGACCTGCATTATTACACGGGAGGAAACCCTAGCCATACAAGATTTCTCAGAGTGCTAGCTCAGGAGGAAAACGGGCTTGCAGCCATGCTCCAAAGAGGCCTCTGCAAAAAGTCAGGCTCTTCCACATTGGATCTAACAACAGAGAAGACCAGGGGCAGAACACTCACTTGAGCATGTCACCTGGTAAGTTTCCTGTCAGGAGTCCTCATTGGGTGGGAGTCTATTCTAGTTTGCTTCCAATCACTGTGGCAAAACATTCTGACCAAAACCAAGTTGGGTGGTGGGGGGCATGTTATTTTATCTTACATCTCCCAGGTCACAGTTCATCACTGAGGGAACTCAAGGCAGGAACTTCAGGGCAGGAACCTGGAGGCAGGAACCCGGAGGCAGGAACCTGGAGGCAGGAGCTGCAGCGCAGGCCGTGGAGGAACACCACTTACTGGTTTGCTCCCCTGACCCACCCTAGGCCTGCTTTCTTATACAATGCAGGGCTGGGCCCTCTCACACCACTCAACAATCAAGAAACTACCCCACAAACAAGGCCACAGGCCAGTCCAATGGAGGCAATTCTCCAATGAGGCTCCTTCAATCCAGGTGTGTCAAGTTGACAACTAAAGGTATCCAGCACAGGGTCACTCATGGAAACGGCTGCCAGCTCGGGGTCGGTCAGTCACAGGAACGGCTGCCTTTGAGAGGGGCCACGTCTGCTCTCCGTGCTTTCCTGTTGCCATGGGTTGAGGCCCACCAGAGAGCCACGAGCCACTTAGGAGTGGATTCCCTCCATGGACTTCCGTGTCCACGGATGACTGTCTACATGTTTAGATGTGGAAATCGGGAGGTGGGTGTCTAACTCTAGACCTGTGCTTACCTGGAGTGACCAGACACCAAGCTATCATGTATCTAATGTAGACAGTGTCAAGAATTTGTGGACCCAGCACTCTTCCGACATGTACTCTGAATATGTAAAGAGGAACAGATGCGGCTAATCCTGAATCTTCTTTCCCGGTGTGCACAAAGAAAAACGTTTCCAAGCTCCCTGTATAGAGGGGGAAGGACTGCAAGGTGACCAGACCTGCACTGAACTTTGAGAGATGACTATGGCCTGGCAGTGGAGAGTGACCCCCCCCCCCATTTGCAGAGAAGGCGGTGTGCAGGGGTGTTCAGAGACACAAGAGCTCAGGAACTGGCTGAGAGCGGGTTGTCAGTGGCTGGGGAAAATGGGTTGTGTTGAAGGGTCTGGAGAACTTTTCCCTTGTGACAAAAACAGTGGAAGTTCTAGTCATCCGCCCCTTCTGGCTCTTACAATCTTTCCGCTCCCTCTTCAGCAGTGATCCCTGAGCCTTGGGAGGAAAGGGTGTGATACGAGTGTCCCATAGGGCTGAGCACCCCACCCTGCAGTCTGTTGACCGGTGGTGGGTCTCCATGTCAATCGTGTTTTCCAGACAGTAAGGCTGCTGCACATATAAACCCACAGCAATTGTGACAGCATGTGCAAGACCTGTGCAAGTTTAACCAGACAGAATCCCAGCATGAGAAAGAGGCTGAGGAGACGGGCGAGAAGCCCCAGTCCCAGCTGAGGAGCTACCGACAACTGCTGGGAGAGGGCGAGTCGGTTTTCTTTACGGGTGTGAGGCCAGGTAGACTGACCAGGCCGCAGGGGATGGACCAGCACCATGAGCATTTGGGAACACAAATTGGACTCAATAGGCCTTAAAACAATCGTAGAGTTAGTAAAGCAGGAGCAGAGATGAAGGGGCTCTGCATATGACCAAAATGCACTGCATGACGTTCTCGAGAGTCAATAGAAATAAACAGGTGGAAGCTTCCGTTTCTTGCCTCCTCCACTGGCAGCTCTGACCTTTGTCTCCTTCATCCGCCCCTGTGCACTGGACCCTGAAACTTGCCCTCCGCAGCCTTGAAGTCTGCTCTTTCTTCCTTCCTCTGCACACAGCCATCGAACCTTTTGCTCTTCCCAGCGACGTGCAGGTGGGATCCCAGGTGCTCCTCTGGGCTGCTTTTGTTTCCAGTTGGCTGTCTCAGCAGCACTTCCCCTGTCACCACGCCCACCTCAGACTTCTTTGTCTATAAAATTTGTGGGCTTTCTGCCTCCCAAGTTCTTCAAATGGCACACCATTCTTCCATCAACCACAGTCTCACCACACGGAGGAAGAAAACTAGAAGGAGAAAGAATTCTAAATAGAATACGAGGCACTTGCTGCCTACGTTCCCACTTCAACTCATTCGATCCCTCAGGACAAGCAAGGGAGTAAACCATTTCATCTCCATGTGTGAGGAGGAAACAGAAGCTGAAAGGGTTAAAGAATTTGCCTGAAAGTAGACTTAAAGTAGCTTCAAAAAAACAGAGTTCCATTCCAGCTCAGGCATTTGTCCTCATAATTGTGCTCTCTTTCTCTGGGACCTTTTATTTTCCCTTTAAATACCTGTTCCCCTCCATTCCCTCCACTACTGCGCCCCCCAACACACCCAATGGGAAAGCATTTAACTAAGAGGGGCAGCTATGCCCGTACCAAGGCCGAAAGTAGGTCACGTGGGCACAGATGTGCTTCCGTCTACGGTGCCTCAGAGGAGCTTACAGTTCAGTGGAGAAAACACCCAGGAGATGGTGGGAGGGAGGTGAGAGAAGAGGTGGGAGGTGGGGGTGGGGGCTACGGAGGGAACCTGCCATATCGTGGGTTTCCGTGGAAGCCTTTAGTCTGTTCGGCCTCAGCCAGATTCTAAGCACTCCCCTCACTCTCTGTGCTGTCCAGGGCGAGACGCCACAGTGGTACAGTGTTCACCTTTCCCTGACATGGTCTGAAATACACACCCAACATCCTGCAGAATCACCTAGAGGGATGTTTGTAGACATGAGTTATGTTATTTTTAGTATTACTATTGTTATGCTATTACTAATGGGCCTGAGTCTATGCTAAGCTGTCTAAGGGAGCCATCTCTTAATCTGGGGAAAGACCACAGAGCTGTTTACAGCTAGGTAAGGTCAATTCACAGAACTATGCCTAGGGTGCCAGGGTTGCGTTGGGACAAAACCTAACATCTCCCAACTCCAAGGTCACCGCAATGGATGTCTACCTCAAACTGCCAACCCAGTACATGCCTAAGTAAAAGAAAAGGAGTGTGTGTGCATGCATGCGTGTGTGTGTGTGTGTGTAGTCATTGTAAAACATGTATAAATCAAAAAACATCATATTTTCCAGCCACCCAAAAGAACCATTGTTAACATCCACTCTCTCAAATGTCCCTGTTTTCTATTTTTCTTCAGTAATAACAGGAGATAGGTTGGATGCAGCCTTGTAACTTTATCAATGGGACAGCATATCATACATCTGTTTTCTCATCATAAACTCATCTATGATACAGGGGGCCATCTAAGACTGCTTATTCCTTCAGATGGATGCATGTAACTACTTCAGCAATCTCTCTCTGTAAGACGTGGATTTGGTGTATCTATTTTTTGCCTTCTGATGGATAGTTATGTGGTTGAGAGCTTCCCGTTGAGTTCCTCACATCCCTTCAGCCTTTCCTCCAAGTCGTCTGTCATGTGGCAGATAGAAGAACTGTGGCCCAAGTCTCTTCTTCTCCATCCAGTCACCAAACTTCTGGTTAGGGTTGTGAACTTGACAGGATCTGGCATCCCCAGCAGACAAGCCTCTAGGAGACATGTACTGTTTGTAAATAATTGAATGAACAACTTCAGCTATTACGTGGACAAATCCAAAGTTGAGGTCATCTCCGATTCTTTTTTTCAGTTACGCTTTCACGCCCGGCATGGTGGCCCACACCTTTAGCTCTAGCACTGGAGAGGTAGAAGCAGATGGCTCTCTGTGTGAGATGGAGGTCAGCCTGATCTACACAGGGATTCAGGCCAGCTGGGGCTGCAAGGAGACCTTGTGTCAAAAACACCAAACTGAAACAAAACAAGGAAGATTTCAGAATGCAATTAGTAAGTGGAAATTTTTAAGATTGGCCCTGACTTGCAGTTACCCTCCAGAAAGGACTCCGTTCTCTCTCTGGTGTAGGGAGGGTGAGACTCTCTTTTTTGGTCTTCAACCAGACTGTCACTTATTCTAAGAAAGACAGTAGAGCTTATGACCAAAATTAAGTTGATCATAAAATATAGCTGTATAAAATCATTTTTATTTATTTACTTATTTAGTGTCTGCATGAGCACGTGTGTGCACACACACACATACACACACCTTGGCACACTTGTGGAGGTCAGATAACAACTTGTAGGAATTGGTTCTCTGCTTCTACCATGGGGGTCCCAGGGATCAAACCCAGGGGGTCCTGAGTTTCCTGTCACTGGAGGCCAATAAGCAGAGAGACAAGATTCGAATCTTTAAGTTGTGCTTTATTCAGAGAGCAGGAGGTTAACACCTTAAAAACGGCCTTTCATCTCATCTCCAGCCAGCAGATTACACAGAGAGGGCGACAGGCAGGCAGTCATTCCAGAGTTCACTCCCGCCCCTCTGGTCAGGTGGTCAGCCCTGTTTCTGAGACGTGATGTCTGCATCTTTTGTGGTCATTTTACCTCATCCAGGGGATGTCCAGGATGGGCATGTCTCTTAAGTGTTGAGTCTAGTTAGTGTCTGCTGGTATTAACTTTGTACCCTCTGGGGCCATCTGGGCAGGGTCAGAGTAAATCAGATTAACAACAAAACCATTAAGTTCTTAACATGTACATGTAGATTCCTTTCCATATTGAAGAGTACAAATGTGTGTTTAAAATGCAAAATACAGAAGTGTGCGTGTCCGCATCGCAGTAACAGTCGCACCATGTTTGTGCGTCTGACTTACCTCATGCAGCCCAAATACTATCCCCAAGAGACAGACACCAGCTACTGTCGATCACAATTGAGTGACTGAGGCACGGAGGGGTGAGGGGCTGTGGAATTACATAGCTAACCAGGACTGGAGCTGAACTGAACACACACAGAACTGACTCCGGTGCCTCTTTTCTACAGGAAGCACAGCACACTTCCTGTTTCAACAAGCAACCCTGCAGGATTAGACCCCACTTTGAGCTTCCTTGAATTGAAACTAAAATCTTGTACCCAGCTCTCTTTCAAAATAGTTCTAGAATTAGTCAATGTAAGTATCCACCACACACCATATGCCTCACATCTACTCATTTTCGGTATCTTTATTTCAGTGTTCTTTTGGCATTTTACAGATGATAAACTGAGGCTCACAAAAGTTACATAACTTGCCCACACAGCCAAGAAACCAGAAATCCGAATCATCACCTCTTCTCCAGCTGTACCTGTTGCATGTTAGGTATTCATTTTCTAATCAGTTACCTAAAATTTATATGAAATAAATTTGCCCGACAGAAAGAGAGCTTGAATGGGGGTTGGAAAATTTTTTTTTCTAATGCTGTCACTGATTTTGTGATCTTGTGCATTGATGAGTCTAACGTTGCTTCCGGTTTTAATTCTAGGGCTCTACACATTGGGACAGAAGAAAAGTCACGGACATTGTTAACTTTAGGAAGATCTGTTTCCCAAATGTGACTTGACACTTTCTGGCTCATGGGTCTTGGTCATGGCTCGCAAACCTTTCTTAACTGATTTTCCTCTTCAATAAAATGAGCTAATGATGCCTCCCTTGCTGTGTTACAATAAAAGGGTGTGCTGACCAATTAGACAACTCCTAGCCTGTATTGGGCATCATTAAGAGGTGCTGGAGTGACGGGGGCTGGGCTAGGGGTGGGGCTGGGGTTGGCTGTGCTGGCAGCTTCCTTCCGTTGCCTGCACAAGCTTCAGCCTCACTGCACAGAAACTGCACACACATCCATCATCAAGCAACACTTCACACACGCTCACGCCTTTGAACTTTCCTGTGACGATGATGCATGCTTTTCAAACGATCTTAAGGTGACCTTCACTGAAATTCTGAAAAATGTACAGTCAGAGTTGTGTAACCAAGAGTCTGGCCTATAAAAGAAGCAGTTTTTCTTTTCCTCCTTGATTTTTTTTTTTTCTTAAATCAACTTGAGGCATTCCCCTTGTGGGTGTATGATCTCCCAGAGGCAGCAAGACCTCAGACAGCCACAACCAGAGCTCTCAGCCTGCTGCAAAGATGCACACAGTGGTGCAGACAAGCCTAAAGCTCCAAGTTCCACCTGGGGCCACCTGAGCAAAGACTGGCCCAGCTTATAGGCCTGGGGCTTGCCTGCAAGCACGGATGTGCAAACAGCTGCTCCTCCCAGCCCCAGGCTGGTCTGGGAGAACCTTTAGTCAAATCCCAACAGTCCGGGGCACCAAAGATAGAGCTGCAAGACGCCAGCGTTGTTTCACACATCGAAGACACCTTTGCCTGTGCGGCAATAGGGAAGCATGTGTGAACATCTCACACAAGTTGTAAGACCCAGCTGGCAGGTCAGAAACAAGAGGGGTGCCACGGAAACACGTTCTTCTCTTCCTGTTGGTCCCTAACCCTGGCTGGCCTTCGGCATCTTCAAGGAAAGAAAAGGAAGCAAAAGAGGTAGGCAGGTATTGCAACATCCAGTCACCCTATCTAGGTCACTTTCTACTAGGAGCTCTCAGCACCGGGTCATCTGATTGTCAGTTTCTCTTGCTGTGACCTAACAAGAAGTAATTTATCGGAGGAAGGGTTATTTAGGTTTACAGTGTGAAGGGATGTAGTCCATCATGCCAGGAAAGGCACAGTGCAGAGCAAGAGGGGCTGATATGTCTGCAGTCAGGAAGCAGAGAGAGAGAGAGGAGATGCTGGTGCTTGCTCTCTCCTTTTCGCTCAGTCTGGGACTCCTGCCTGTGAGATGGCACCACCCACATTCAAGGAGGGTCTTCCTTCCTCCTTAAATCTGCCTGGACCACCAACAACCACCCGTAATTCCAATTCCAGTGGAATCCTCCGAGGTCCTCCTTTGACTTCTGCAGGCATTGCACGACAGGGGTGTACCTACATATGCAGGCAATACACTCATACATAAAAATATATTTAAAAAATATTCTGCTGGATGACTTTAGTTGTCAGTTTGACACACCTGGGTAGAGGGAGCTCCACTTGGGGACTGCCTCCTTTGGACGGGTCTATGGCCATGTCCGTGGGACATTTTCTTGATTGTTGAGTGATGTGGGAGGGCCCTGCCCACTGTAGGTGGTCCAGCCCCAGGCAGGTTGTTCTGTATTGCATAAGAAAGCAGGTTGAGGGGCTGGAGAGATGGCTCAGTGGCTAAGAGCACTAGCTGCTTTTGCAGAGGACCTGAGTTTGATTCCCAGCACCCACGTGGCAGCTAACAATTGTCCATAACTCCAGTTCCAGGGGAATCCGATGCCCTCTTCTGACTTTCAAGGGCATTACACGACATGGGTGCACACATACAGGCAATACACACACACACACACACATACATTAAAAAAAGAAATAGAATAAAAAAAGAAAACAGGTTGAACACAGGCCAGGAGACCAAGCCAGTAAGCAGCGTTCCTCCATGGCCTGTGCTTCAGGAAGCTCCTGCCTCCAGGTTCCTGCCCTGAGTTCCTACCTTGGGCTCCCTCAGTGATGAACTGTGACCTGGGAGATGTGAGCCAAATAAATCCTTTCCTCCCCAAGTTGGTATTGGTCAGAGCAATTGAAACAAAACTACAACAGATATATAAACCTGCCTAAAACACCCTCATAGACACGTCTAGAGATGTTGTGTCCCTCTGGGTTCTAAATTTTGTGACATTGACAATTAAGAATAACCAGCAAAATCCCTATCCTCTTTTTACAGATTAAGAACAGGACTCCGAAGGATTTAAGTAACTTGTCAAAGACACATACTGGCAAAGATGGGGTTTGAATCAGCACAACAGTCTTGTCCTCAAACATCCCTCTACTCTGCTGTGTCTCACAAAGAGAATCCCAAGGAACTGACACTTATGAAAAGATGCTTTGTCCCTCCTGGGAACAGGAGATGTGGCACAAAGGGTATGCTTGAATACTTAGCAAGCACACACCTGCCCTTGAAGAAAAACACATTTCAGTACCTTTCAAAATGTATATTGTGGGGCCAGTGAGATGGCTCAGTGGGTAAGTGTGCTTACCACCAATCCTGACAGTCTAAGATTGAGCCCTGGAATTCACATGGTAGAAGGAGAGAACTAATTCCTGCAAGTTGTCCTCTGACCTCCAAGCGTGCCACATATCCATGCTCACACACAGTAAATGAATAAAAATGTAACAATGTATTTATTTTTTGTATTTTTATTTTAATTTTTATTCCTTTACATTTTAAATAATTTTTGAGTGTTTTATTTATTTTTATTTTATGTGTATGAGTATACTGCCTAGATGTATGTAATGTACCCATATCATGCACTGCCCACGGAGGACAGAAAGGGCATTGGATCCCCGGAAGCTGAAGTTATGGGTGGTTGTTAGCCAACACGTGGGTAGTGGGACCCGAACTCAAGGCCTCTGTGAGAGCAGCCAGTACATTTAACTACTTAGCCATGTCTCCACCCCCACATGTTCTGACGTTTTCATACATGTATACAGTCTCTCTAAATACAGTTGCCTCTCTCTTGCTCCCCTCGGATGTCCCTGGGACTCCCGCTCATCTTTCAGTCTTACACCCTCCTTTTATATTTGTATCTTAAGCGTATACTATGGATTCTCCTTGCCTAGGATTCGCCTCTCAGTAATCTACAGAGGAATGGTCAGAGTTTCGTGGACTAGGATGTCCTTCCACGTCTGTGGAAGGCCCCCTCGCCTTTTGTGTGTCACCTGTAGTGAACCACCAGCGTTCGTTGGAAGCGTCCAAGCCACTTGTTCTTTTTTATAATTTATTTATTTGTTTTTATTTTATGTGTATGAGTGTTTTGCCTTCATGTGTATAAGTATACCCATGCCATGCAATGCCATAAGAAGGTGTTGGGTCCCCTGGAACTGGAATCACAGATGGTTGTCAGCTGCCATGTTGGTGCTGGGAACTGAGCCTGCATTCTCTGCAAGAACAGCCAGTGCTCTTAACCACTGAGCCATCCCTCCAGTCTATGCAGAACTACCTGTTGCATGAATAACTGTCAAACTGTCAGTCACAGTAGGCGCCCTCCTCTTCCTTCCGCCATCATCTCTCCTCTGCTCTCCCTGGTAAGAACTTACTAAATCAGAAACAGGCTATATTACTACTGAGATGGTAAGTCATTGTGAACGTGACTGGATTTGGAATTACCTAGGAAGCCCACCTCAGGGAAGATCTGAGTTCAGTTCCAGAGAGGTTTGACTGAGGGGTTTAACCCTGAATCTGGGCAGCACCATGCTACGAGCTGGGGTTGGTCCTGGATTGAAAGCAAGCTGAGCACCTGCATTCTGCTCTTTCTGCTCTCTGACTGCAGGTGACATGTGAGCCGCTGCCTCACGCTCCTGCCATCACTTCTGGGGCTGCCCTCACTGCTAAGCCTCTCCCGCCGCGATGGACAGCATCCCCTCAGACTGTGCGCCAAAATAAATCCCTCCTTTCCCAAGCATCACTTCCTGCCTGGTATTTTGTCACAGCAACCAGTCAGTAATTGATACAGTTTCCCAGAGTCCTCCGATGGTTCTTTGAATGGCTTTTAGCCAGGGACTGACAAACTACCCCGTACAGAAGCAGAGAGCAGATATTTCAGGTCTTGTGGCCTCTGTTGATACCACTCTGCTATTGTGATATAAAGTACCCAGCGAGGATAGGTTACAAATGGGCCTGGGTGTTTTTCAATAAAATTTATTTACAAAAATAGTAAACTAGATTTAGCCCAAGGTCCACAGTTTGTTCACCCAGCTACAAGCAAGTGTGCCAGTCTGTGGACTGTTTCTGACCTAGATTCAAGCAGCCCCTTTCTCCGGACTCTCCTGTTTCACACCTCACATTGGCTTCTGTCAGTGTCACAATGTCTCTTTTACATCCTTCACCTGTGCTCTGTGTCTAAGTATCTGTGATGTGTCACTTGCTGGTGTCTTTTTAGAATCCCCTTTGCCACTTACAGGTCTCAGAAACAATTGTCTATCCAAACTCTAAACTCGTGGTATTAAAGTCTCCTCTACAGACCTTCCCCAACCTCCCCATAAAGTCACCTCAGCCTCCTGCTGCCTTTGTGCCTGATTCCACTACTCCTTGATTGGCTCTACCTCATAATTGCTGACATGTTTGTAACCACTTATGGAAAGTGACTATTACAAAGTGCTTAAGAAACATTGCTAATTGAATTGATACCAAAGTGCCTTTTGGTAGGGAGATTCCAAGTTCACTTGGGACAGCCCCAATTTTGTCTGCTGCCCAAACATAACTATTTAGTGCCCCTGTTCACCACAAAAAGCTCCATATGAATAGTAAGTTATATAGTTACCCTATCGTTTCTTTTTAGATTTTTTATTTTTAATGCTGTGTATGCATGTGTGCAGTGCCCACAGAGACCAAACGAGGGTGTTGGATCCTTTATGGAACTGGAGTTACAGGCAGTTGTGAGCTCTTCAACTGGGTGCTAGGAGCTAAACTCCAGACTCTCCACAAGAGCAGTACATGTTCTGCATGTTCTTAACCCCGAGTCATTTCCCTGGCCCTGCCCTATTCTTTGTGTACCTGGCCATCTCTCAGCCTGTACGTGAGTCCCACAACAGGGTTTAAGGTCTCCTGGTGCTCACCCTCTTCCCAGAACTGGCCAGAAGATCAGTGTCCCTGGCTCCCCCGGAACTGGACTGAATAGCCATGGGACCAGGTCCATTTCTCTCTGTCCACTCAGTCCATAGAAAAGGGGCCAGTCAGGATACTGAATATCGTAGATTTGCAACAAGGCTACAGTCCCATGGGTCATTTAACCCTGTCCTGTACTGTGACCCCAGAACAACTATTACTGAGGGCAGGGCCACAGCAAGGGAACAAGAGGGCTCCAGGCTCACATCAAGATGTCTCTCAGGCCCAGTCCTCACTGGAGACAGTCCATTTATGGAGTCTCCATGTCCAAAGAGAGAGCATTTCCTTAGAATAAACATAGGAGTGGTTCATGGACAAGACTTCAGGAAAGAAAAAAGTAAGGAGGAGCCCCCCTTCCAACACACCCTCCCCACTTGCCTGAAAAGCATCTGACTGCCCTGGCCTGTTTTCTGAACTTCCTCCCTCCTCCCCCGCAGTGCAGACACTCCATCTCTGTTCCCTGAACCCCTCATAGGAATACGAAGTGGCCACCCGGAAGTAGGCTGCATACATAAGGGGCCTTTGGTTCTTGGAAAGCAATCCCAAATCTGGAGTGGTTCCCACAACTCTGGAGTCTGAGCAAAAGGTAACTGATGGCACTTGCCAAAAATGCCTCTCTCCATAGGGAGTCCTGAGTGTCATCTATATGGTATCTCCGCTGAGTGGCCCTCCTGTGAGGTCACACTATGTTCCAGAGAATTATGTCTCTCACACCCCAAAGTTCCAACTCTTGCATGACCTTGACTCCACGCTCCTGAGCTTCTATTCACGTCTTATGAATCATTTCCACCCTAAGCCCAGTAGTTTCAGTTCTTCCAGACACACCTCCCTCTTGCACTAGCTGAAACATGGCTTTAAAAGTATGGCAATAGGGCAGGCAAGATGACTCAGAGGGTAGAGGTGCTTGCCACTAAGCCTGACAACCCGAGTTTGATCCCTGGAACCCGCATGGTGGAAGGAGAAAGGATTGGAGTTAACTTTTGGTGACTCGGAGATTTTTAAACTTGGATACAGATGACTTTTAAAAAGTTAAGCCATGTAGAAAGTCTGTCTATAAGGGGTTGACTGGCAAAAATTCCCAAAAAGATGGGAATTTGTCTGTTTCTTCATCTGTGAAATGGGGATATCCGGGTGTATTTCACAATTCCACAAATAGCTTTATTGCTTCTAAGTTTGGTCTTCTCAGATCTGGAGTCCCTTTATCCATGATTCACTGTAACTAAGGAGTAGATGTATGAATCACTCTGTGTGTCTAGATTTCCTACAATTTAGCCAGGCAGACTTCAGAAGACTGAAGTCTAAATCTGGGTCTAGAGTTCTGTATAGAAAGCAGGAGCTTCAGACTGTATATTTGCAAAGTACACAAAATTCCTATGCTAGTTATTGAAGCCTTCCAGTTTCTTGACGTTTCGGATGAAAATTATAAGCCAGTTGCCTTCCATGTACCTATAGGTTCTCCATTCGTGGATATAACAAACCACAGATCAGGCATGTTTGAACTGGAAAGCAGTTGCTACACTAAGGTGAACATCTGAGTTCTGATCCCTAAACCAGGCATGGCGGTACACACCTTCACACCCAGGGCTTCTGCAGCAAGGTGGGAGGCAGAGACCGGAGCGTGCCTGGAAGCTTCCAGAACAGCTAGCCTGACCATATTCACTGGACAACAGAGACTGTATCAAACAAGGTGGAAGGCTAGGGCTGACACCTGAGTTACCCTCTGACCTCCACATGCATGTTGTCCTGTGCCCTCACTCACACATAAGAACATACATGCTTGTGTGCACAAATATATAAGCACACATAAAATAGTTACTTTTTCAGAATTTGAAAAAACAGTATCTGTTATAATAAACAGGTACAGACGGTTTTCAAGTCACTACTCCCCAATACAATAGGATGACTACTTGCATAGCATTTCATTGTGTGAGGTGTTGTAAGTAACTGACAGACAACTTAAAGCATATGGGGGAGGGCTAGAAAGAAGACTCTGGGGTTAAGAGGACATACTGCTCTTGCAGAGAATCAAAGTTTGGATCCCAGCACCCACATCTGGAAGTCCAGAGCCTCTTATAACTTTAGCTCTAGGAGATTCAATGCCCTCTTTTAGACTCTGCAGCCATGTGCACATACCCACACATAGATACACACATATACACCTAATTTAAAAATAATAAAAATCAACATTTTTTAAAAGCATATGGAAAGATGTGAGTTGGTTACACGTAAATCCTGCACCATTTTATATAAGGGGTTTGGATATTCACAGATTTTGTTAACCACAGAGAATTCTGAAACCAATACTCTATGGGGCAACTATAACATATAGGCAAGTTAGGAAAATAAAACATACTAGGTATTTTGACAAGGAGACCCTCACATAGGTGTTGATTTAATAGGTGGTAGGGGAGGTGAAAAAGCAAAGTAAGAACACAGAGATGGAGCTGGGAAGATGACTCAGCAGGTAAAGCGTCTCCTGGGGAAAACCCAGTAAATCTCCAAACCCTATGTAAAAGTTGGATCTGCCTGCCTGTCATCCCAGTGTGAGGCAGCAGAGGCCTGGAACCCCCGGAACAAGCTGGTAGTCAGACCAGAAGAAAAATATCAAGCTGCAAAAGAGAGCCTGCCTCAATATATAGAGCGGAAAGCAATCAAGGAAGACACCTGATGTCATCCTCAGGCATCCACATGAACACATGTGCATGTGCACATGGGTACCTTCACACGTGCAAACATGCACACAAAGCACACACATATATGCAAGAAACAAAACATAGAGCTAACACCAAAGAAATAACTACAAGAAGTGTCCACCACCATGAAGGAGACTGAGAACAGGGGATGTTCTCCTGAGAACGCCCAACTCGGTGCAGGGCCCACCGAGCCGGGGCTCAGGGCCCCACCGAGCCAGGGGCTCAGGGCCCCACCGAGGAGGCCTGCTCAGTCAGTCTGCCCTCTGACCAGCTGAGGGATGCTGGGTCTGGAAGTGCCTGGAGAAGCTGAACTGGAAGCAGCCGCTGCTGCTGAGACAAACAGCCCATCTCCCAGGCAGTGCCCCCAGGACCATCGTAGGGAGAACATAACCTGTGTCCTCTCCCCTATGGAAGGACTTGCCATGTAGCCAGCTAACAACGTAGAAATCAAGTCTGCAGAGGCTGCATCACAAAGACCGTAGAGATGGGGAGGCCTGCAGAGGCTGCATCACAAAGACCGTAGAGATGGGGAGGCCTGGAGCTCAAAAACCCCAGCCCAGTCACTGACAGAATGACCTTTACCTAGCACACCACTGGGGAATATCAGATGACTTTATTCAGAACAAGCAACCACAAATGTATAAAAACTGCTTCAGATAACCCAGCACAGACTAAAAATGTGAAGTCACTCTCCAATAAGCCTCAAAGAAAATAAATAAATAAATAAATTATAAATAAATAAATAGAAAAATGCGTGGACCTCTCAGGGGTGAAAGTGTTAATGCTACTTACACAGACTGAGGTCAGCACATGCTGATGGGACCATATGACTCCCATCCCCTTGAGTGAGCCTGAGATATGAGCCATGGGATATCCTTCCCTCCCTTGCTTACTCATTCAACCTCAGTCTTGGCTGGCTGGGTGAGATCTCTTGCCCGCCTTGAAGAAGCAGACACTGGTGTGGATTACTGGTGGCATCTAGGACTAGACTGGGTGTGGCTCCCCTCCAACAGCCAAAGGGAGATCAGTTCTCCCAACAACAGATAATCATGGAAGCAGGCGGCTCTTTAGGGTCTCCAGGTGACACTGTCCAAGGCAGTGACTCCTGATCACAGCTCTCTGAGATCTTCCCTGGGCAGAAAGGATCCAGCCTGTGTCCAGACTCCCGACCCACCCAAACTGAACACAGTAAATGTGCGTGCATGTGTGTGTGTGTGTGTGAGAGAGAGAGAGAGAGACAGGGACAGACAGAGGGACAGACAGAATGGGCACACCGGTGGGGAGGTCAGAGGGTAATTCAGATGTCTCTTTGCCTTCCACCTTGCTTGAGACAGGGCCTTTTTGATGTCCTCACTGTGTGGCCCCTGAGCTTCCAGAATTCTCCTGTCTTTACCTCTCATCTCACCATAGGAATGCTGGGATTGTGGATGCTGGCTACTGCATCTGGCTTTACTGATTCTGTGATTCTCACACTTGTGCAGCAAGCACTTTACATATGGAGCCAACTCCCTGGACCAGTGTGTGTTGTTTTTAAGGCACTGCCTTTGTGGTCGTTTGCTACACACTGCAGTAAATCAGTACTAAGATGATCCTCGCTTCTCGGCTTACCATCTGTAGTCAGCATAGGCCTCTCACTGAGCTCCTAATACACTCCAGATATCTCCAGTCTTCAAGGAGCCAGACTAGTAGAGAAACAAATAACCAGACATGTCTGTGTGGTGTCATGTGTTCAGAAGGTAGGGCGCCTGCAGGCCACAGGAGCCCGACCAGAGAAGAATATGGAGGAACCTTCAAGGAGGCCTATTTCAAGCACAGTTAAGTAGCTAGCCTTTGGGAGAAGTCCCAAGGCTGAGGACTTCATCACTGATTGCCCCGGAACTTTATTCCATGGGCATCAACAGAAATCAAAAGCAGTTTTTCCTTACAGTGTTTTTCTTCAATCAGAGTCATATTCAGATTACAGTACATAGCAGAAAATCCAAAATCCAGAAGAGTTTTTAAAAATGTGCTGGAACTTAGATATGTCTCCAGATAGAGATGAAGTTAGCGATTGTTTGTCTTAATAACCGGCACTTCCTCTTGAAACCGAGCCCAAAACAGCTCTCAAGAGCTCTAATTTCATGAAACGTGTCATTTCCTTTCCACTCACAGCCCCCATTTCCCCCTCTTCCCATGGGGCTCACTTATTATTTATTTATTTTCTTTACTGTGTGTTTGAAATAATACTCCTCCTTGGCAAGCTACAGTACAATATGGCTTCTGCTTTTCTAGAGCTTGGCTGGTGAAGCAGAGAGTTTTTATCTCAGCCAAGGTCCCACGCAGGGTCAGAGACAGCAGAGCTGAGATGTAATGCTTGGCCCCAGGAGCCTCAGCATGAGTCCCACAGCGGGGCCCCTGTCATCTTCTGAACTTGGAGGGCCTTCCACCCACATGAGCCTTCTTTGGCGCCTCCCTCCCTTTCCTAACTACACAGCCAGCCACCCAGGGTCCTTGCCTACAAACAGGTCAGCTTTGGGGCTGGACTACTCAGGGAAACCTGAGTGGAACCCTGGGAGTGGGAAGAGCCTCCCTCAGTCCCTCCAAGTTGAATTAGAACTTGACTGCCCTGACCAGATCAGTGAAGGACCCAACAGGCAAAAAGGCAAAGGGACGGATGCTCATCGCTGGGACCCAGCACTGCCTGAATGACCACTCAGGAATGTTTGAACACTGGGGCAAGGACATGCGTCCCTCCCTCATCTACATCACAGTGACACCCACGCCAATCAAACTCTGAGTCCTTTCCAGTCATCATGGAAGCCCTTTGGGGAGGAGCCCTACCTTCTACGCACTCTAAAGCACCCTGTACTCCTCCCACAGGGCTGTATAATTAGCAACAAATACTGCCACCATCTCAGGCTACCATCTCCTTCAAGGTGGGCTATTAACTTTTCAGAGGGCGTGAAGAGCTACCACTCTGTTTTAAATAGAACAAATGCTGAAGAGTCCACATTTGAAGCTCTACAATGTGCACAGCAGCACGCACCCACCACCACCCACAGACCTA
Source organism: Eospalax fontanierii (assembly GCA_035773235.1). Taxonomy (NCBI): domain Eukaryota; kingdom Metazoa; phylum Chordata; class Mammalia; order Rodentia; family Spalacidae; genus Eospalax; species Eospalax fontanierii. The sequence continues at coordinate 7,044,689 of CM069540.1, forward strand.
GCAATTGAGGGATTCTTTTTCCCAGCTTGGCCTATTATTTATTTAGAATCAGAACTGATTTCTTTCAGGAGAATGCAGTCATCCAAGCTGACATCTTAAAGCATCCAACAATATAGTCCCCTCCCCCTTTAAACAGGACCCACAAGGGACTAGAACAGTGACCCAGGGAAGTAGGCAGACTTGTGCAAATTCACCAGAGAGCCTTAACTGCCTGGCATCGCCTATTTCTCACCCTGCTTAAATCTGGCACAGACCACAAGCATCTCACCCAGAGGTGTGGGAAACCAAAGCAGAAGCTGTAGGGGAAACTGGGATTCCTTCCGGTTCGAGAGGGGTCCTTCCACGTTGAGAAGGGTCAGCCCTCGCTTGGCCTTTCGGGTACTCACTGAACTTGTTTTTGAAGTGGAAAAGATGTCGTCACATTTTAAGTTTTCTTTTAATTTCCTATATGGAAATCTTGGGCAGGAGTTCGGGGCTCAGAGGATACATAGGTGACAGTGAAGAAAATAGTGTCTCTCCTTTGAAAACTACAATCAAATTAAAAATTAAGCTTTAAAAGCAGCCTCCCACACAGATCTGTGAAATCAGTCGTCTTCCCCAAACATGTGGTAACCACAGAGAAGCCAATGAATAAAACCACTCCCAAAGACGATTTCTAAAGGTGACATTCCTGCTTTCAAGCTTTCTTTCCTATGGCCCAGAAGGGGCTTGAAAGGAGAGAGGGGGGCCGCCTAAGGGTGGAGGGCCTTCTTTTCTAATCATTAAGTTTCAGAGTTTCAGTTTAAGTTAGTTACTCGGGATGGAAGGGAGCCAGGAGGAGTGGAGGGCAGGAAAGGGAACTAAGACAAAAGCCGTCCAGGTGAGGGTTGTCATCCCTGACACGCTGACAAGCACATGTCAAAGCCAAGGTGGGGGCTACAGGACTCCCCAGGCCCTACAAGCTCCATGTGTTTTCCCCATCACTCCACCCTGGTGCCAGGCTACCGCGGAGGGCAGTGTGCCTGGCATACTGAACCTGCCACCCAGTGACACTTCCCTGGAGAGGGAGGCTCAGCTCCAACCCCAACAATGCCAGGAAGACAGGGGTAGGCCATCAGTCTCCATTAGGGAGACAGGGATGTCCTCCCTATTATCAGCCTGTCATGTCCTCTGTGGACTCCGACGGCACGGCTGTCTCATACATCATCATCACGTTCACTCCACAAAGATGGAGAGCCCCAGGGAGGGGTTCTTTTTGCCCAAGTCCCTCCCTCAAGATGGCCGAGTGCCTTCCCCCAGGAGGAAGGGGTGCGAGGCTACCAGCGGAGATATCTGCATCCCAATTAAGCCGCAAACTTTGAAGAGCGGCAGAGGAGGGACCTGACTGGCCAGTTTGTAAATCAGAAGTTTAAACAAGCTTCCACAGTCTCTGTAGGCTGAAGAGCAACCCTCTGAGGCCAAGAGAGGATGGGGGGTGGCTAAGCCCAGATCCAGTTCTTAAAAATCCAACTATGCTGAAGCTTACTCTCTCACTGGAAATTGGAACACCGTTTATAGCGTTTATATTTAATTAAACCTCAGATAGTTTTATTTAATTTTTACACCCGCCTCATTTTATATTTAAAAGACTATTTTTTCCAGGAGACAAATTTGGGGTTTAGAAGAGCTGTCAAAATGAGAAGCTGTTTTGTTTCATCTGATTATAAACCCTGACACTGGAGATTGCAATGCATCAGTTGACCAGATGTGGAGCACTGTAGAACCCCGGCTTATGTCCTAGATAATAAGGTTCATGGTTTTCATTCATGGAGATCTACCCTGTGTCTGACCCTCCACACTTTTCCGTTACATGCATACATATCCTCATTTAATCATCCCGGGAGTACCATTCTGAGAGAAAATGCGTGTTCTTATCACTATCTGCATTTCCAAGGCTGGCAGGCTGGAGAAATGATGTCATTCACTAAGTCTTCAGTGGGCAGATGGTAGAGTTAGTTTTTAGACTAGGTAACTAGGTATCCAGACACAGCTACCTTAAATACAGATGTGTTGTGCAGAAGTCTAGACTCTCCTAGCAGAAAGAGCTCTCTATGCACTAAGTGGGAGAGCGCCTTCCCTTGGGCTCCTCACCAGTGAGGATCTGGATGATCAGTCCAAGGAGACTTCACTGGACGCTAAAAGGAGCAAACTTATCAGAAAAGCACGGTGAAGAAGACCTTTCCTTAGTCAGCCAATGGGAGGCATCAATTCCATTCTCACATAGCTTTGGAGCCTCTACTTGCTCTCCTGTGAACACTGCCCCAGGAACTCCAACACCAGCAGGGAGGCCTCTGGAGTTGGCATGCTGGTAGGGAAGCTAATCCACCTTTCAACCCTTTCTTAGCTTAAAAAGCTGGGGATGACTATCATTGTCCTTAGATCCTAGACATTCAACTAGGTACTCCTGTTATATGGAATGTGGCCCACTGGTTTAAGGAAGGGCTTCTATCATACAACAACAGAAATCCAACCAGCTCAGCATCTATCATTCCCTTTCTTTCTGTTGATAGACTCCTGGGCATTTTGGGCTGACTCTCCTCTTGATCGTCAAACATTTCCTTCTGCCCATTTCTTCTATCCACTGAAAGGCTGAGGAATTAGACAGTGACTTCATTCTGGCTTCCCTGTTATGAGGGGCTAACACTGTGTGTGTGTGTGTGTGTGTGTGTGTGTGTCTGTGTGTGTGTGTCTGTGTGTGTCTGTGTGTGTCTGTGTCTACAATCTGGAAAGGTTTCTGTGAAATGATCAAACAAACAAACAAGACCTACACCAAGAAAGCAATGATCTTTTCTTCTTCCACTGCAAACTCTCAAGTGTGGATGTGAGGTGTGGAACTGAGGTAGCCATGTTGCTATGTTAGGGTCTCTCCCCTGCGGATCAGTTCAGACACAGTGATGGAAAGAACCTGTCTTTGAAGCCATTGACATCCCAGTGACCTGGAGCTGTTCTAACCTTAGATATTTATTTATGTGCGCTAATATAGTTTCTGGTATATCAACAGATTTTGGTGCAGAAAAATTTGCATTATCTACCACAGAGGAAGCTTTAGCTGTTGTCACATCCACCAAAGTTCCCAGAACCTTTGTCTTCTCCCTTGCACTAAGGAAAAAGCCTCTAACGATGAAGACAGCAAGCCTGGGTGACCCAGTTCCTGTCTTTGAGAAGCTGTTGAGGAGCTTTTCTCAACACACGCTAGCTGAACCATGGAGCAGTTCAAGCTGCAGCCAAGCAAAGTGAAGTTCTGAGGTTTGAGCTTGTACAGCCTCGTCTCGCCAGACTGCAGATCATAAAACCCACAAAAAAGAATATAGTTTAGAGATTCCCCTGTGAATCTCCTGGCCTTGTTTATTGATTGAGTCACAACCCAATTCAGTGTTGCCTCTTCCTGTGCACCATGCACTTTAGGAGGGAAAAGTGGTCAGACACCCATCCAGCACGCGTGGACAGTAAGCATGCCATTATGCATTCCTCAGGAAAGGGTGGGATTTACAGTGGGATTCTGGCAGCTGCACTGAAGCCCTACAATTTTTCACTCACAGCTAATTAGAAGATTCTTAATTAGCAAATCTTCTGTCCAGTAGTTTAAACAATGGGGCTTTTTCGTAACCATGGGCCTTCCCCTAGTCTCATCTTAAGAAAACAAACTGTAAAGACATCATTCGTGGAAATCTCTGCTCACCACCTACAAAGTTCATCGTGAGCTGGTGATCAGGAAAGATCAAGGTGTGTGGGCTCCTGTCCCCCTCAACACTGCCTTCCTTTGGGATCTAGAACAAACTGTAGCCTTTGGAGTCTGTTTCTTCCTGTATGGTTTTTAAACAATTATGCATATGTGCGTATATGTGTGGGTATACTTATGGGTTTGTGGGTGCCTGTGGAGGCCAGAAGAGGGCATTAGATCTCCTAGACCTGAAGTTACAGGCAGTTGTGAGCTGCCCAACATGGGTGTTGGGAACCAAACTCAGGTCTTCTTCAGGAGCAGCAAACACTCTTAAGCAGCCACTAAGCCATCTCTCCATCTGTTCTTCCTATATGGAATGGAGTTGAATTAGAGCAGTGAGTCTCAGTCTCAGCATTGCTGACATTCTGGACCGGATAACTCTTTAGATGCCAAGCAACATCCTGGCCTCTGGCCTCTGGATGCCAGTGATACCCTTCCTCCCTCCTGTAAATAGCAGATCTGTTTCCACACATTTCAAAAAATACCCTGGGAGAGGGGCAAAATCACCCCAGCTGAAAACTGTTGAATTAAATCCCAACTCATAAATACTAGTAAGTATCTAGTAGTTACGTACATGAGAGACATAAACCATATTTTCAAAGGCAAATTCAAGAGTGAGTGTCTTACAAAAAAATAGAAGGGGGCACTGTTTATCTCCAGTGGAGTCTTGCCATACTGTGTGCGCATGTGTGTGGTGTGTGTGTGTGTGTGTGCATGTGTGTGTATACAAGTGCAAGGGCATGTGTGTGCTCATGCACATGGAGGCCAGAGGACAGTCTCAGCTGTCATTCTCCAGGGGCTGTCCACCCTGTGGTTTGAGACAGGGTCTCTCAGTAGCCTGAAACTTGCCAGGTAAGCTAACTGAGCTGCCAGAGAGCCCCAAGTGTCTGTCACTCTCTCCCCAACACTGGGATTACAAGTGTGCTCTACCAGCTTGTTATGTGGGTTCTGGGGACTAAACTCAGGTCCTCACATGTGTGCAGCAAGCACTTTGCCAGTGAGCATCTCCCCAGCCCTCTTGCTAGGCCATATACTTGTTCAAGAGAGGGCAGGAAATCACAACTGTGTGAAATCACTTGTCTTTAAACAGTGTTGGCAAATCAGACAGGTGAGCACTGGACCTACACTGTCTGAATTCAGATCTCAGGTCTACCTCTCATTAACTTCAATATTGGGAAAGCTCTTTAAAATCCAGTTGTCTTGGTTTCCCTGCCTATCAAACAATGACAATAATAACACCCACTTTATAAGATTAGGCTTAGACAACATAGCACACATAAAAGACCACGGAAAATGTTCCTGGTAAGTCTTCAATGAATACTACCTGTTTTTAATCCCTTAGACTTAAAAACACCATAAACCAAACTGAACATATCGTTGGGTCAGATTTAGGTTTAAGACTCCAGACCACAGGATTTCAGGGGTCTGTTCAAATTTCCTAAATTTTCATGATTTTTATAAAATCCAGGACACTGTTAACTTCTGATAAATCTGTATAAACTAGTTGAGAAGTGAGAACTCAGACACTAGCAGAGATCAGGTAGTCAGGCCAGAATGCCAATCAAACACCAGCGTCAGACTACGTGTTCTTAGAAATCGGAAAGAGGACAGAAAGCCAACTCTGCCCTTCGATGAAGAAAAAGTAAGCTTTTACTGTCCGTGGTCTTGGTCAGAGAAGCTTCTGTTCGCAGTGGGCATCGGTTAATGCTGAAACTCATGTGACTGTTGCATGCACAGCCCTAAATGGGACAGGACACCTACATGACCCCCCCCCCCCACCGAGACTGGGGGAACACCTCTGAAGAGGGGTCAGAAGGTGTATAAGAGCCGGAAGACGGGCAGGAGATCGGTGACATGCTGTCTTCAGGATTGGCGGCTGTTACACCCATGAACTCACAGCAACAGTAGCTACCTGTGCAAGACTGGGCCCCTCAACATTCCATCATGATGGAGGAGGGGCTTGGAGGCCCTGCCCCTCCCCATGGAGCCCTAGGTAGTTGATGGGACTGTGACATCATGCTGCCCTTTGGTGTTGTCACTGATAGGCTGTTCTTGCTCAAGTAAATAACCTCCATCAACACCCATGCAATCAACCCTAATTAAATGCATTGGACCCCAAGGACAAATAAAGAAGACATGAAGGAGAAGGGGACTTGGACACAGGAAGGAGAGGTCCAATGGTGGGATAGGAGAGGAAGAGGAGGGCCATTATAGCCTGAAATTGTGAAAAAACAATGTAAAAGAAACAGAAAAAAAAAAAAAGGCTAGCTTTTGTTTCTCTTTTGAAAGAAAGTCCATGCCATGAGTGGAGCGTCAAACTTGGGCCCCGCGTCCTCGGCAGCAGCCTAAGCAGACGCAGCGGCAGCACAGTGAGCTATTGTTGACTTCCCAGCTAAAATAAATCAACAATTATAAGTTGTCATTAGCCCAATTGCTTTTCAGTGAGATGGCTGATGGAGGCAATAATAGATTGGCGTCTCCAGCCTTATCCTCCCACTGGAAGGCAACATATCCACGCCTGATCAATACTTTGATCTCAGTTACTTATAATGCTTTCAGACATGGGTATCTGCCTCACTCCAGGGTGGAGGAATGAGATGGGGTTTTGTAAAATTGAGGTCAGACATTAAATTGCTTTGGGAGGGTTATTATTGTGGTCTAGAACCACATCACCAGATCAGCACTGTGGAGGAGTACCAGAAAGGGGAGACCAAAATAAATGTCCTCTGTCTTTATGAAAACCATACCACGGGGCCTGGGGGATTGCTCGAAGGGTAAATGTGTATGCTACGCAAGCATGAGGACCTGAGTTCGAATTCCCGACACCCACATAAAACACCAGGCATAGCTGCCCTTTACCTGCAAACCCAGCTCTGTGAGAGGCACAAGGAGAGGCTGAAGGCTTCTGGCTGCCAGCTGTCTGTAGGTTCAGTTGAAAGCCTGCCTTGAGGGCGCTAAGGCCAGTCACCTGACTTCTTCTGGCCTCCACACACACATAGGCATATACCACGTGTGCACATACACCCCATACACATATATACACACACTCAAACATGTGCCAAAAAATTTTTTTTTCTTAAAATACATGTCAGAAAGACATGGAAAATTATGGGTTGTCACAGTCCATGCATTTGAATTATATTTCAGGAGAATGATTGGTGAACACCACCTAGAACCCTTCTCCTAGGCATCTTCCTAAGGAAATAGTAACAAGCTGGAATTAAACGTATCCCTAGAGATGCCCTATGCAGTGCTAGTTACGCTAGAACAACTAGTAGGCAACCGTACTAGTTACCTGTCTGTAACAAATTTCCTGACAGAAGTGGCTTAGGAAGGAGCGCTTTTTGGCTCACAGTTTGAGCTTCAGTCCGTCATGGCAGGACACGGTGACGGGGGCTTGAGGCAGCTGCACACGTTGCTTCTGCATCGGAAGCAGAGAGAAGGATGCTCGGCTGGCTTTCTCTTTGTTCATTCCAGGACTCCAGCACAGGGAATGGCACTTCCCATATTTAGAGTGGATCATCTCACCTCAATTAATCCAGTCTTGGAACTCCCTCACAGAAAGGCCCAGAGGTTTGTCTTCTAGACGATTCTAGACTCTGTCAAGTTGACAATCAATATTAGCCATCACAGCAAATGGTGCTTCAAAGATTATTTCACTATGTGTGCATACACTTAATACATCATCCTTTGTAAAAAGAGGCATTAAAATTGGGTACACAATATGATACCAATTATATATGTGTATATGAAAATACACATCAAAATATGAACTTGTTATTCTGGGGTGGGACTGTAAGGGATCTTTATTTCTATCATAATGCTGTCCTAGTTTCATTTCTGTTGCTGTGATTAAAAATATCTCAACACAAAGCTATGGGGGGGAGGAATTTATTCAGATTATAATGCCAAGCTACAGCCCATTGCTGTGGGGAAATGCCGCTGGCGGGAGCTGGAGAGAAATCAAGGCATATGCTTGCTTGTGCTCATTCAGTTTCTCCAGTCTTCCTTTAAAAACATTTAACTGAATTTTTTGGAATGTTATACAATGTGCTTTGATCATAACTGAGCAACCCCTTCCCCTACCTGCACTGCCTTTCCACCCTCTGATTTCATGCATTCTGATATATATATATATTATATATATATATTTATATATAACATATATATAAATATATATTAAGGCCTATCAAGTCAAACTTGGGTCCTAACTGTCCTTTAGTGTAGGTCCTTCCACTGGAGCCTTGTTAACCCACCTAGAGTCACATGCTTAAAGAAGTGTGACTCTCCTTCTCTCAGTAGCTACAGTTGCCTATAGTTCCTCAGTTAGGGTTGGGATTTCCTGTCTACTTCCCCACACCTGTACTGGGACTTTGTATGACTTGAGCATACGTGGGACTTGTCTGTGCTGTCGCTGCCTCTGTGAGTTCATAAGACGTGCCCATTGCTGCAGTGGTGTGAATGTTATAGGAATAACCAACCACTTTCAAAAGACGGAGCCCATACCTGACACTGATATCAAGCCTAGGAACCCATGGCTAGACATGTCACAGGCCACCAGGGAGATTACTAATGCTATTCTGCTAAATAGACATGGTATTAAACCAACTCCTAAGTTATTGTTATATTCATAGATTAATGCATCTCTCAACACCCACCAGAGAAGTCTCTCCATTGTTAGTTCAGGGCCCCCTGCTTAGGGGATGCTACCACTCACAGTGGACTAGGCTTTCCCACATCAAGCAACTTAATTAAGGCCATCACCCACAGACAGGCCCCAGGCCAACCAAACATAGACAATGCCTCACCAAAACTCTCTTTCCAAGTGATTCTAGGTCGTGTCAAGTTGGCAGTGAAGGCTGAACACCACAAATCCTGTGTGGGTCGTCTTCATACTGACCCCATGGTTGTCACACTCATTGATGTGTGCCAAATCCTGCAGTGCAGTGTCAAGCTCAGGAGGCACTACAAGTCATACACCCTGTACAACATCTCTTCATTCTTTTTCCTAGTTGATGCAAGGGCCCCAGAAAGAGTACTGAAGTCCTATTATTCATTTGTAAGAAAAGCTCCTCTGTTGAAAAACAAGCCTCTCTACTCATGGGGCTCAGGGTTTACACAAGGCCCAGGGCTTATATAATTTGAGGAGCTCTCTTTGTGGACAGAATAGGAACTTGTGGTTGTAATATTAGTCAAAAATACAACTTTCAAGGGCTGAGCAGATGGCTCAGTGGGTAAGAGTGCTTGCTGCACATGCAAGAGGGTTTGAATCCTCTGTACCTATGTAGAAAGCCAGGCAAAGCCATATGCACCTGGAACCCAGGGTTGAGGGGAGTGGAGACAGGGGTCCACTGGGACTTGTTGGCTGCCAGGCTAGCTCCAGGTTCAGGAAGACCCTGTCCCAAGGAATAAGGAGAAGCGTAACAGAGAAGGACATGTGATGTCCTTCTCTGGCCTGTGTGCATGTAGTCACACACACACACACACACACACACACACGCACACGCACACATGAGTTTCCATTTGATATCCTGAACACTTAAGAGTTGAAAAAATCCTTCAGCCTTTCTCTCTACTACAATGTTTATTTATATAAAGTGCTTCCTGACTGCAGCCCGGCTGTCCTCCTACCCAGACACTCTACAACTCCCACCCTTTCTTGGCTTTGCTGGAGGGCCTTAACGGGAAGCACTCCCAAGCTTAAGCTCCATTAGTGCCACAGTGAATCTGGCTCTGACCTTCGGGGAAAGGAAAAAATCCTAAATTCAGAGGCAAGTGTATTTCACAGGTAAATTTATCCAAGCAGTGCGGCTCTGGATCGAACATTCCAGAAAGCACGTTCCTACTCAACACTGTTGGAAGAACAGAGTACATCCATCAAAATGTGGGATGCTCTCCGATTTACCCGGGGCACAGCTATTTTCTGTTTAATATAAATTTGATTTTTAAAGCAGTCAGTCTCCGCATCTTCTGTCATTCTTTGGATTCTCCACTGAGGACAGCAGGGCCAGCCAAAAAAAAAACCTTCCCCGGGAGTCCACAGAAGCACTAGGACAAGAAGCAATGAGAGAGTTAAAGCAGGTCTCTGCCACAGACCTGCTGAGGTACTGAACTAGGTTCCTGCAAGTCTGTTTCCCAAGAGCCACTAGAGTGGCCACTGTAGTTACTACAGGTCTGTCCCCACAGATCCACTGAGGTACTGAACTAGGGTCCTATCACACAGAGGCAGAGGCATTCATTGAATTAAAACTTAACAATGAACTGTACACCTTCAGTTCAAGCACTCAGGGGTGGATCTCTGTAAGACTGAAGCCAGCTTGGTCAACATAGTGAAGTTCAGGCCAGACATAGTCTAGACTCTGTCTCAAAAAGAAAATAATCCTCAACAATGCAAAAATAGAAATAAACACCATCAGTTATCTAACTTCTGAGCTGGCTCAGTGGGCAAAAGCACTTGCCATAACATCTGATGATCTGAGTTTGATCCCTTACATGTGGTGGAAGGAGAGGGCTGACTCCAGTAAGTTGTCCTCTGACTCCACACACAAGCTGTGGCACATTCGTATCTGCACATACACACACACACACACACACACACATAATTGTTTAAAAAAATTAATTATAACTCACAAAGCATCATCTAGATGAGTGGTTTTTTCAACATTTCTAGATATTTTTTCAAACAAAATCTTACACTAGTCTATTCATAAATGAAAAATATTATTACTAAAATGAAAAAATACCTAAAACTAAAATTATTTTCAACGAATAGTAGGCTGTGTTCATATCTCAGCTATTAAACTATTTTTAAGTTAACAATGACATGTGTGGTGTGTCTGTGTGTGTGTGTGTGTGTGTATGTATGCTAACAATGTTTGCATGTTGGGCATACACACACCTGAGCTACAGAAAAGATCAGTGTTGAGTTGCAATTTTCTACAGCGGCATCTTACAATACATTCAAATGTGTACACGTGATGGGAAAATACGAAAGACAAATAATAGGTCATGAGGGGAACCTTACAATACACTTCACAAGCAACACCTAGAAACATGGGATTCTAGAAAGAGAACGAGACAGAAATGCTTGAAGAGACAGTGGTTGAGACTTCTAAAGTCATTGAAAGACACCAACCCACAGATAGAAGCTCAGCAACCTCCAAATATGTAAGAACAAAGCTTCCCTTCCATCATAGTCACCCTGCTAACAAAACGAACAAACGAAACAGAAGCGGCTAGAAGGGGGATAGATGGAGATGGCCAGGTGGAGAGGGAAGACCTCGTTCAGAGGGAGAAACGACAGTGAGAATTTAAACTTCCAGAGAGCCCTGTGGGGCAGGAAACCGGCCAGCCCCATCACACGGCACCCTCGGCTCAAGAAGTAGATCGGGAAAGTAGCTTCATTTGCTGTAAGAAATGACACTGCTCATTATCTCCAAGTACTGGCACATCACAAGCTCCAGCCCTTCTCTGGAGCCTTCCTAATGCAAAGGACAGAGGAGGCTCAAGCCCTGTGTCGGACGGCCAAGCAGTCAGGTGACTGGTTCAGAGCATTCATTTTAAACGCAAACTGCGAGGGTTCTGACTCCAACTCCGTCCTTTCCTGGCCAGTTGGCTTTGTGCAGGTCACTTCCTTTCTCAGTATCCCTGTTTCTTCCCCTGTGTGAAAAGGGGATTTTCTTGAGGGCATCTGGTAAGAATCAAGTCAACTAATATGCAGAAGTCAATTGAATAGTGCTTCATACAAAAACAGCACTCTGTAATAATGAGATATGAAGAATCTGGGGAGGTGGACAAGTGTAGAGGACAGAAGGTCTGAGAAGCAGGAGCAGCCATGGCTAATGCCCACAGGGACTGGATGATGGGCACGTGGGGAATATTTGATTCTTTATAATAAGAATATCTCTGCAAAGCATTGACTGTTAACAATACGAGATACCAAGGCAGAAGCTTCCTATGCTCTTTATAATAAAGACAAGGTTTTAGAACACAAAGCAGCTACTACGATTACACAGGCATCACTGTTTCCATGGTATGATCTTTGAAGCTCTGCTGAGGTGTGGACCCCGCTTGCCTGTCCCCACATTCTAACACTTGTGTGTCAAGTAGTATTATATGGCCCTGATTTTTGCTCTTTGATTTTTGTTTTCAAAGCAGGGTCTCACACATGGTGAACGAGCACTACACCACCGGGATACACCTCCAACCCTGCCTGGAATATGTTCATGAAGACGTTGGCCGGCATGGTTACAATCTCATGTGCAAGGAGGCAGGACAGAGAGGCAGAAGGGACAGAGCAGAACTGCCACCAGCTGTCCTGGTGAGACACAAGTTGGTGCTGATTCTCCCTGAGGACTAGATTGCTATGGGAAGAAAACACACACAGTTCCGGGAGGCAATCAGCAAGTGTTCCCAGAATGGGGAAGTTGACCCTCCTTCCAAATGGGTTTTATGTGAGCCCCAAAGGGAACAAGAAATTGCAAGAAAGACACAAAGAACCTGTTTAGTCCCTGTCCTGGTTAGCTTTCTTTTCCTGTGATGAAAACACTGACCAAAACTGACACGGGAAGGGAAGAGATTTTTTGGCTTGCAGTGCAGCCCATCATCAAGGTAAGCCAAGGCGGGAACTCGGGAACTCAGGACAGCAATCTGGAGCACAGACCATGGAGGAGTGCCACTTACTGGTTCATTCCTCTGGCCAGTGCACAGCCTGCTTTCTTATACAATAAAGGACAACCTGCCCAGGAGTGGCACCGCCCACAGTGGGCTCTGCCCTCCCACATCACTCAACAATCAAGGAAATGCCTCACAGACATGGCCACAGGCCAATCCAAAGGAAGCACTTCCCCTGTTGAGGGTCCCTCTCCCGGATATGTCAAGTTGATAACTAAAGCTGGCTAGCACAATCCCCTTCTTGAACTGTGTCCCAGGAATCCACACCAGAATCACGCGGGAGTGTGAGAGAATCACAGAGGTTCGGCCCCACCCCAGAACTGGCAAACAGGGGTCAAAACTGGCCTCATGCTGCTTGCGCAACCCCCGCCCGCTCCCACTGCCTCTTCCTTGGGCTTCCTTGAGCTTGGGGATGCTGAGCAGAGCAGAGCTGTCAGTCAACTGCGAAGCTGCGCTTTAGCGACTTCCTGTGCACACTGACAACGTGTGGATTCTGGCTGATTTCCTTCCAGTGGGGAATCACCTCCTTCTGGATCAGCCACTCCTAAGAGGGGGCCGTGGGCACCCCTTAGTATTCGCCACCCAGAAAATCCAGCGTCTTCCGCCTGTCTTCTAAGTAAAATCATACCCGTTGCAAGGCAACAACAGCAGAGAGGAGAAACATGGAGAAGTGGCCTCTCTGTGTTTTGTTTTCTCATTTAAAAACTTTGCACAACTCAAATGTCTTCACAATCGCTCAGAATTCACTGAGGCAACGCCAACATCTCAATGCCTCTCTTCTGTCTTCACGTGTGTCATTCGAGAAAAATAAAGGGGGGGGTCATGGATAATGAGTGAGTGATCAAAGCTGAGTCCGAGTTAAAACGAGGTAAATTAGTACATGGAAGCACAACTTGAAATGGAGCGACCGAATGTGTGTGGGGAAACTAGCTCCATCTTCCTGGTGCTTTGATCAGTCTGGGGGCATCAGAAGCTTCTGACAGTGGGCGATGCTGGTGCGCCGTGGCGCGGAGGAGGGGAGAGAAGACATCAGGCTCCAGATGCCTGTCAGAGGTCCCCCAGTCTCTCCTCACTTGTGATAGTGCTGTGGAGCAATCGCTGGAGAGCCGGCTGTCACCCTTTGGGAAGAGCCTCCTTGCTAACTCGTCCTCTCTCTGATGTCTGCAGAGCTTGGCCATTAAAATCTGCCTTGGGCTAAAACTTGGCAGGCGAGTGTCTAGTCCAAGAACAGCTTTGACAAAATTTTAATAAAATTTAATAAAAAGTCTAGTTCTGATTAGCACTGGGGACTTTGAGTTAGACAAAAGTTTACCATAGCCTTAGACAGGCATGGAGGGGCGGGCCAGCCCCCACTACAGGATTCTCCACCACTGAGCTCTTGAACTGTTAGCATCTGTGCACAACTATTTGTGTCCTTGATTCGGGAACCACATGGGGGTCGTGGGTTTCTTAGGCATCATTAATGCATTTAAAGGGTCCTAAACTTAGGGAATTTTGCAAACTTATTACTGTCCTGTATCAGGTGGTGAAAGAGGATTAAAACTTTAAAAACAAAAGACAACGTGTATTTCCCATATCTTTTAAGGCATTTAGATGAATTTGGTTAAGATTAATGGAATAGTTTGCATTGTTCAAAAATACAATGAATGTCCTTTCTTTTAGAACTTAATGTGTAACAGTGAGCCTATGCGCCAGAGTCTTGTGACTTTAAGCAAAGAAAGTTGACTTACTTCTGTGTCTGAGTGGCACATTCACTTCTGTGTCTGCTGCAAGAGATGTCATCAAGATTACACTCCACTCAAAATCACAGAAAAAGATCAGAGCATTTCAAAATGTTTAATTGACTCCTCCAGTGCCTCTGCTGCCTTCCTGGTGTCTACACTGCACAGGGAATCTGCAAGTAACAGTCTTCTCTAACTACTTATTAGGAGCTGTAGCTGTTCATAATGTGGAATAATTTCATCTTTTGGGCTCCCTGTGTAAGCAAACTGTTGCTAACACTGTACAAGAAGTACTTGAGGCTGTGTTGCTTTTCCTGTTTGCCAAAATAAAATATCTGACAAAAGTAACGCAGGAGAGAAAGATCTTATTTTTAGCTCACAGTTTGAGGGTGCAGTCCGTCGTGATGGGGAAGTCATGGCAGCAGAAGCATGAGGCAGCTGGCACACTGCCTCCACAATCAAGCCACAGAGGGAGACAGGGCTCAGCTGGCTTTCTCCTTTTCATTCATCTTGGGATGCCCAGCCCATGAAATGGTGCTATGCACATTTAGGATGCTCCTTTCTCCATCAATCAGAAACTCTGATCTAATCTAGATACTCTCGCAGATATGACCAGATGTTTGTCTCCTAAGTGAGTCTAGATCCCATGAAGCTGAGAGTCAAGGTCAATTGTCACAAAAGTGACACTCTAACTATGTAGTTTTATCCAAAAGGCTGTTGGGGGGGGGGGGGCTGGAGAGATGGCTCGGTGGTTAAGAGCACCGGCTGCTCTTGCAGAGGACCCCGGTTCAATTACCAGCACCCACATGATGGCTAACAACCATTCAAAACTCCAGTTCCAGGGGAATCTGACATCTTCTTCTGACCACCCAGGGCACTGCCCAACACAGGTGTACTTAACAACCATTTGATTAGATAGATAGATAATAGGTAGATAGATAGATGATAGATAGATAGACAGATCCCCCTAATGGACTCCTTCAGGCATGCCTTGCAGGCAGTGTATGAGTTCAGCAAACAGTGAAAGATCTGCATGACAATGTCTCACTTCTGTTCTGCTCCTGTTGGCCCAGGCATTCATTTCATGAAGGTCATAGACCATGTTCTAAAAACGCTATGCAAATATATGAAATTAGTAGGAGACTATTTTCATCCTGCCCACTCTCACTCTACGGATGCTTTAAAATATACAAAGCAAAGACAGTAAAGGTAGAACTCCCAGGAGTCCTGCAGCCTGCTGTCAGTGAAGAAAATCTTTTTGCTAAATCTTAGCTTTTTCATAACTAGAGTTACTCAAAATCCATGTGGTCCTTTGGGGAATCCAAACCAAGATAATCACATGAAAGTTTGTTTTAAAGCACAAAGAAGCCCACTCTACCATCGTGGTTCACCCATGCCTTGCTCCACTAACAGGTGGAGCTTATGTATTTGTGTATTTCTGTACCATTTATCCTGGTGCATGGAGTTTCAGATGCATGGAGTGTGTTCCATCTCTGATATGCATGGCAACATCAGAGCTGAAGAGTAATGGGATACTCTCAGTATGACTCTCCTAAAACCTCGGGCTTACTTCCTGGGCCACATCTTCCTGAAACTGTATACTAACTGCTAGTAGAAAATGTGCTTAATATTCCATTGTACTTACCTCTTTTAGAACACTTTTCTTTTTCTTTATGAGTGTGTGTGTGTGTGTGTGCCACATGTGTGCAGTTGCTGTAGAAGCCAGAAGGGGACTATGCATCCACTGGAGTTACAGGCAGTTGTTGGCTGCCCAATGTGTATGCCGGGAACCAAACTCAGGACCTCTGTAAGAGCAGCTAAGCACCCCACAAACTTTCTCATGCACTGAGGCACTTCTGGAAGGCCCGTGGTGCGTACTTTCAGAGCTGGCTGGTTGTCCTGCCTTGACAAAAGCCCAGCAGTTTCTCTATTTCTCTCTATCATGAGCTCTCATGTTCCCTGGTCTCGCCTGGGATACAGGGTCAGATGACTTCCCACCTGTGGTGAAAATAAAGGACAATTCTGCAGACGCAACAGCACAAAGACAAACAAACACGGTGTGCTTTAGAGTAGCTTGAAGACTAGATGTGCTGCCACGATGCAATGCTTTTTACCTCACAGGCACGTTGAGAGTGTTATATGCATGGCATGCCTCTCTTCCTGTGCTCGGCTCATGCCACCAATGTTAGATAAAGGCATGATCCTTGATCTCACGTAGACTTTGATTTAGTTGAGAGAATAAGATACAGACACAGCAAACTGACTACTAAATTGTTAACTGACAAGTGTGGAGCTAAATTGGGAACTAATTAATAAAATGGGCCAAACCTGTCTTTCCCTCGGTTCATGATGGTTTGTTATGTTCATACCTGCCCCAAACACCATCCCTAGCAATAGCCCCTGCTTCCAATTTTAAGAGAGCAAGGCTACTCATGACAAATTCTCATTAACGTCCCGAGCAATAAAAGTGTTACAAATAGACTAAGTGATAGACCGGCAAGGGTCCCCAAATACTTTGAGCAGTCAGTAAACTATTCTTCAAGTTATTTTGACCTACCTGACAAAAATGACTCAATAAGCCTTTAATTGAGGTGAAAAATTTAAAGAAGTGATTTTTATGGTAAACTACACAAAACCCACAAATCCAAAAAGTCATTTGTCCATAGGGTCACACGTGATGTTGAAATGTCAGCCTCACACATCCATCCATTTAAAAAGTGCAACAGGCTTCTACTAAAGGTTTATACTATGCTGACCCCAAAGTATACAAGATGAAATGAATAGACATGAAATATACAAATCAGGCTGAGTAGATGGCTTGATGGGTACTAAGCACTTAGAAGAGGATAACCCAGTACCCAAGAAGTAGAGATGGGGTGGGAGGCAGGATACCCAGAATAGACCCCTACTAGGCTAGTTGGATTGGCAAGCTCCTGGTTCAGCAAGATATCCTGCCTCAAAATATAAGGTGTCCAGTAAAAGAGGAAGACAAATGTATACATACATACATGCATACATGCACAGCACACACACAAAAGAAACCTCTAGATCACTGAACCACAATGTAGTAATTGCTATGAGAACACATAGAGACAAATCACACTTTTTTGTAGGGAGGTGAGGAATTTGTCTCACATGACAAGAACTCCAGGGCTAGAGCTGGGGTGGGGCGGGGCTACCAGAGACCCAGACATTCCTTTTCTGTTCTGCCAGCTCAAAGTTCCGACACAGTGGAGGCCCCCACTTGTCCTCGCGGTCCCAGATGATGGCTGAATCTTGAGGCTACTCGAGCTTCCTGAGCTTGCAGAAAGGAAGAAAACACAAAAGGGGAAGAAGTGGGGCAAGGGTCAAAGGGGAAATGACATACTAAGTCTGCTTCTTTTTTTTTTTTCCTCAGGAAATGAAAAACTTTCCCAGAAGTCCCTCTGGGATGACTTCTGCTTCTGTTCTATTGGACAGGGTGGTGTCAAATAGCCACTGCTAGCTGAAAGGTATCTGGGCAAAAGGGATTTGTGGGTAAGAGCTGGGTCAGTCTTTACCAGCATTCCCAGAGCATCTGCCACTCACTCAGGCTGCACATCTCTGTAACCCTGCACTTGGGAGGTAGAGGCAGGAGGCCATAGGCACCTAAAATAGTGCCTGGCATATCATTGGTACTGGACAAATATTTTTTTTGAAAGGACAAATAATGAATTCCCGGCTCCCAGGTGGATGCCTGTAAGGGCCGCCTTCTATCAACTTAGGTATTGACCATACTCAGGGAATAACTGTGAACTTTGCACTATGTTTGACAAGATCAAAATACTCATGGTTGGACTGGGAATGTAGCTCAGTTGCCTACCATGCAGAAGGCTCTGGGTTCAACCCCCCACAGCACGCACACACACACACACACACACACACACACACACACACACACACACAGGTTTCCCATTGTCGTATCATTACACAATGAGCTGAGGTACCATGGAAGCCTCGCCTGGGATGGCCAGGCAGAGGGAAGAGCTTGTGACTTAGATATTTCATCACTGGAGCACTTTTCTTAGGTCTCTATGGAAATAATAACAGCCATCCCAGAGACCAAATATGGAGAGAGAGGTAAGAAAATTCTGTGATAAGTGAGATAATACAGGAGACTGCCAGAGTCCAAACAACCAAATAACACAATGCTCGGGGTGCACCCATAGCACGACTGGGAGGAGCACACCATTTTCTCAGCGTAGGCACCAGCCAACCTACGTACAGACAGTTTCTCTTCCAAAGATGCCAATTTCAAACTATGACTATTGATCTCTATCTAACCCTGAAAATGAATGATCCCAGAGGGAAAAAAATGACTCCGAATTGTGAGAGTATTTCAAACAATAAAATAAAAGCTAACAGGGTTGTGCAAAGTCTGCACATAATGCGTGTGTCACCGTGTTAATCCGCCTGCCCCATGGAACCTTGACTAATGCTTTTGCTGCTGTTTGGGTCATTTTTTGTTTGTTTGCTTGGTGGAGGTTTCATCTGATTTTACTTTAAATCACTTCTACTTGAAGGCTCTATGGAGCCAGTTTTCTCAGTACATCTTTTGATGTGTTCTTTTGTTTGTTTGTTTGTTTTTGAGGCAGGATCTCGAGTATCCCAGGCTGGCCTTGAATTCACTATGTATTTTGAACTTCTGATCTTCCTGCCTCTGCCCTGATGCTGGGGTTCCAGGCATGCACCAACACACCTGGTTTATGAAGTGGAAGGAATCCGACCAAGCGCTCATACATTCTAAGGCAAACACTCTACCGCCTGAGCTATACCTTCAACTCTTTTTGGTGATCAAGTGATGAGGGGTCAAAAAATAAACAAACGACTCAGCATAGAGTACTGTTTGATATCACAGAAGCCTATTTTAATGAGCTGGGGTAGATCACTAGAAAGGAGGTGACGTCTACTAGTGGATTAGGAGAATCTATGTTACAGTGTCAAAAGGGAAAGCCTTTTCTGCAAACCAACATTCCTGCAAAAATGTAAGCTTTCCTTTGGCCCCAACATTTCCCTTCAGATCTTTTTAAAATAATACACCACATTGGCATGATGACACTTATCTAGGAACATCTCTCCAAAGTTTCAGCTTCCAGGAAAGGTTTACATAAGTGTGTATATGTCACGAGGTGTGACATTCTCTGAGTCTCTAGCTTGCTCGACCAGGCTACCTGACACACATGTCACCCCTCACCTGCTGCCATTTCTTTACATCAGGAACTTCACACAGTTGTCAATTCTAGTAACCCTGCTTCCCGTAGAACACTAGCAACTCATCTCCTGTCCAATGCACTTCTGTACCCGTTAACACCTCTTTCTCCACCCCACATGCCCACCCCTCCCAGCCTCCAGGACCAACTGTTTTACCCTCTACATTTAGGGAACAACCTTTTAAAGTTTCCTCACATGACTGAGGACCAATGGTATGTGTCTTTCTGGGCCGACTTATTTCACTTCTTTCTCCACAGCACAGCTTACTGTGGGATGGAAGCTCACCTGGACACTTCTTCCCTGAATTTGGGTGGTTTAATAGCTAACTATAAGGTCTGAAGCTGGTTACTCAGCTGACATGTGCTGGGTGATAGGGTCTTCTGATCTGGACCAGCAGTATAAGTATATTGGGTGAGAAACTGGTAACAATCACTCTCCAAGGCTGGGGAGATGGCTCATTGGTTAACAACAATTGGTGCTCTGGCAGAGGACACAGGTTTGTTTCTCAGCACTCATATGGCAGATAGAGGCTCACAACTACCTGTAAGTCCAGTTCCAGGGGATCCAGCACCCTCTTCTGACCTCAGCAGGCATTGCACATGAGTGCACTTACATACATGCAGACAATATCTACTCATACACATAAAATAATAATTTTTTTAATGATTATTTTCCATGTTCTGTAGATCTAAGATGGCTGTGGAGGAAATGGTCAAGATCACCACTGATGCAGGCCAGGCTGGGTCTAAGGAGTCATGTGAGTAATTATAAAAGAAGGAATTAAAGGTCGGAAATGGGCCATACAGATGATGTCACGAGTTAAGCAGGAGGTAGTGAGACCACTCAAAGCCCAGAGAGAGCCCCGATAGGAATGGAGTCAGCTCTACCAGGCTGGAGACAAGGGAGAGAGATGGCCTCATAGGGGTCCAAGGACTTGGGACCACAGGAGCAACTCAATAGGAACTGGAACCACAACAGACACCCATTTCTCTCAGAGACACCACCTGCAGCTCCCAGTCTGCTACGAACTACCCCACTTGCTGATCTGCCCCAGATCTATCTGATCTTGGAGCCTGGACAACACAGCTTAGAGGATTCGGTCTCTTGTGGCAACAGAAGCCAGCTAGCGGAGGAGCAGGGTGAGCTGTGGCCTCAGACGGGGATGTTTGGACCCCTGAAGATCGCTTTCTAGGACTGAGCAACAGCATGGGCCTCTCGCTAGAGAGCCCTCATCAAGAACCGTCTCAGGACTGGGAAGATGGATCAGTGGGCAAAGCATTTGCCACACAATCATGAGCACTAAAGAACTCACATAAATGCCAGAAAGGGGTGGTATCTGCAATCCCAATATTTAGGAGGCAGAGAGAAGGGATCCCAGAGGCAACTGCCTAGTCAGACTAGTCAAATTGGTAAACTCTGGATTCAAGTGAGAGATCTTGTCTCAGTAAATAAGGTGGAGGATGATTGAGGAAGACACCTCATGTCAACCTCTGGCCTCCACATGCAGATACATACAGGTATGGTCATACTAGTGCACATACTCAGAAACAAGTGTACTCATAGTAGCACACACATGCCTCCACACAAGTGAACATATGTACACACATGTACACTACACACATATGCAAAAAAAAAAAGAATTATCAGTGTCTGCCCAACATGCCCTGTGAGAGGGCAGCAGCACACCCCCTCCAGGCCAAGACAGCCATGTGCTGGGGCCATGGCATCCCTGGCTCTTGAGAGCAGAGCAGCCAAAACCCAGTCAGCTGGGCCCAGCTAAGAAGTCCTTGATTTCGTCCCAGCGGATGGTTGCCTCCACTCACTACTGGAGACATACATTCTTCCCCTCCTTTCCTGTAGTAGACAGACACAGGCATGCCCAGGGTCCCAGAGAGGACGAAAATATCCCTCTGAGAAAAGGACTCAAAGCTCGGGTGCTAAACTGGGCGGTGATTAATTATATCAACACCTGGCTTGGATTGGTTATGTATTGTTAAGGATAGTAAAGCAAAAATGACTTGACATTTTGACACGTAGACCTAATTTAACATTTTGGTCTAAATTTCATATTCTTTCCTTTCATCCAAGTAGGAAGCAAGAACTTGTCAAAGAAACATGGAGGCTTTCCTAAGGAAAATTAGGCATCATTTATGCAGAGCTCAAAAGCAAACATATGTTTATCCCTAGCACAACAAATATTGGGGGTCACCCTTAAACCACGGGAAGAAAAGAAAGAGCAGAGAGATGATGCTTTTGCTGCTGTAGGGACTGGGAGGAGAGATTCCAGGGATGGATGGGATGTTTTCTCCTTTCTGCTCAGGGGGCTCAGGATGTCTCACAGAGGAAATGGTATTAAGGATTTTTCAGATATTTTGATTACATTTTTATTTATTTATTCTGTGCATATGTAAGTGTGCCTGTACATTCTATGGACATATGTGAAGGCTAGAGGAAAACTTAAAGGAGTTTGATCTCCGCCTTCCATCATGTGGGTCACAGGGGATCAAACTCAGGTCATTGGGCTTGAGGGCAGGTGCCTCCTGATGAGCCTGTTCATTGCCCCTCTTTAGTGGATTTTGATGGTTAGGAATAAAGACTCAGCAAAGTTGGCGAACCAAATTCTAGGTATGTTTCTTTTTGGAAAAAAAAATGTAGAAGACAGCTATCATGAGGGAGTAGTCGATATATATTTATTAACAATTCTGTCTCTTGGTTTTAAACCAAGACATCGCTGTAGTGAGGGATGCATTAACAAAGCACCCAATCCCCAGTCTCATGAACGGAGCAGGTCTACTGGTCAGTCAGCGGGAATTCCTACTGGTTGTTTTCGGAAACCTGTTTATAAAGTCATTAGGCTGCATAACAGTCTGTCAAAATTCCCACGGAGAAAAAAATAACTGCTCACTCCATTTCATGTGCTCTGGGGAGATCCGAGTAGCTGTAAGATCTCCTCTTTCAGACGAACCTGCTGATCACAAGTGTCTACCCTTCTCCTCATGTCCCCACTGCAGGTTTATGGCTGGGGCTGCTTTCCAAGGTCATTTGGGTTTGGAAGCTGAGTGGGCATCTGTTCATTGTCTCTGCCTCAGACCCTACTTAAAGGTTAGTACTCTGTGAAGTGTGACAGGCCTTTGAGGTTCTGAGACAGCTCCATCCCTTTCCTCCCTCACAATGTCACCTCTCAGGTCTCTGTGTTTACTGGCTTGTTGCTAGTGATCAATCGTCCCAACTCTCAGCCCCACAAGGTGTAAGGCTCCACCCCAGGTGGGGTACGTAAATCAACAGAGCGGTTATTCCTTAGTTACAGGGGCTCATTCAGAGGTGTGCATGTGACCTAAATTGGTCCAATCATGATGAACTTTAGGGAATTGTCAGGAAATTCTAGGTCAAATGCTTGTTCAACTTTGATGGGTCTAGCCTTGTGACAGGAAAAACCTGGTGTCTCTTCTGGAGGGTTCTTGTGTGGAGCCTAGAAATGAATTCAGCACAGGAGAATGAAAAAGGGAGAAACTAGACTTCCAAGTCAGCACAAAGTGAAATCAGCACCTTGGATTTTCAATGGTCCTCGGGAGACAAGACTCTCAGCTGTGCTTGAGTTAGTTCAAGCCTGGACTTCGGTAACTTGAAATAGGACAAGTTACCAGAGGCAGCTCTAGGGAGCCCGGAAGCCAGCACTCCGCAGTGTTTGAGATCACGCTGATTCTCCCCCAGCTGTTACAGACCCCGTGACTGGTTACTCTCTTTAGACACTACAGTATATGTAAATACAACTTTAGGCCATGTAGGCTGTGATTAACAAAATACCATAAATTGGGTGGCTTATAAACTTCAGAAATTTATCTCTTATAGTTCTGGGGACTGGGAAATCCAACATCAAAATAAGAGATCTGGTATACTGTGAGGGCCTGCTCCCTGTGTCATGGGCAACACCTCTCCCTGCATCCTCATGTGGTAGATGGGGAGAGCCAGTTCTCTGGGATTTCTTTAAAGGCACTAATCCCACACATGAGGGCTCCACCCTCATGACTCAGTTACCTCCCAGAGGCCCATACTTCTAATACCATCACCTTGGGTTTAGAACTTCAACATACAAATGAGGGAATAAACATTCAGACCACAGCATCCACTACAGGAAGATTCCCTTGGCTGCACGTAACAGAAATGAAAAATAAATCAAAACACTTTCACTTTAATGCTCAAGGCCTTCTGAACAATTTCACTTGATTCTCTTGGCGAAATTGTCCTGGTCATTCCGTAGTCAAATTCTCATAAAGGCAGTATGTATAATAATGAAAGTCACAATAAAACCTTGTGATAATGCTCATGGGGTGTCAAAGCCCGAAGTCTTTCCAGGAGGTGCCACAGTGAAGAAGGAAACCCTTGCCTCCACCCTAGTGCTAAGTAAAGGCACTTCTGGAGCTAGGATCTCCAATGTTCTGTGAGCAGTACCATGTGACATCATTGTGCACCCCACAAAAAGGAGTTTCCTTGGTGGTGGCCCAGATGTTAATTGCCTCAAGGAGTAAATGAGTCATAATTTGTACCAGAGATGTTGCTATAATTACAACAATGAAGAAGTCAGAGCTTTTCATTTTCTCACCTCACTTAGGCTTGGGGGCTAGAAGCTTAGAAACTCAGCCAGTAGTGGGTACAAGATCTGAGTCCTTGTTGTGGTCATCCACATTTTCCCTGCGGTCGACCAGGTAGACCATCTCTGGACGCAGAGTGGTCACTGGCATAGTCCCCCTGGGCTCTGGGTGAAGCAGAGACTCACTGCTTTCGGGTCCTTCATGCAGCAGGCAGCAGCTGTTCTGTAGACGGGAAGACAAAGACCGGGCGGGTGCGGAGGCTGCAGTGATGCCACCGGACTCCGCCGCACTTTCTTGCAGACCAGCGCCCTGGGAAGGGGCTTTCCCTCTGGTGTCCGAGAACATGTCTGTTCACAGTCTGATAAAGCATTTCTCCCCCTCGTGTTTCCTCCTTCCTTCGTTCTTTTCTCCCTCCTTCCATTTTTCCTTTTCTTTCTTTTGTAGTAGAAGTTCTAATGAGCTTAGAATTGTTTTTAAATCATTCTGGCAGGCAGCCGTGTTAACTGACAAGCTCCAGGTTCAGTGAGGAGGTACGCCATTCCCCCCCAGTGAACAAGATGGGGAGGAATAGAAGACAGCATCTAACATGACGTGAACCGACGTCCTCTAGTGTTCCTGCACACATGTGCACAGATGCCAAGGAGATTTTCTGGTCAGTGTTTTCACTTTTGGCTCTTTTTCCTTGTATCTCTTTTATTTACTTCTTTATCTGCAAAATGCAGAAACTGATTCTGGATAACTTGAGTAACTTATTGACAAGACAGAAGACAAAACTAAAGAGAAAATTCAAGAACCAGGCATAAAATACTATCAAGAGATGCGTGGGACTGAGGTAATAGGACCCAGCAACACTCTTTTCAGGGTTTTGCAACAATCGTTTTCCATCCTTTCAACAGCTGGATCAAAGAATCTAATTCCTGGTGGCAGAGTCTCACAGGGCTAGGTTAGCTCAGCTTTTTCCGGCCTTTTAGCTGCCTGGAATGTGCATCTCATGCAGCTTAACTGACAACTCCACCAGTATGGATCACGAAGGAGTTCCCAGTAATTATTAGAGAAAGGAAGGAATCACATCCAGGTGAACCAAAAAATGAGTAATTGATGCCATTTACAGTACATTTGATCTAGCTGCCTTCTCTGACCTCCCGTCAAACCCGGTCCAGACATCACCTCTAACAGGAAACCTTCCAGACCTAAGTGTATACCCTTCACAGATGCCAGATGCTGGCCCCATCAGCTCCTGAGTCACCTTCTCTTATTGCCCTAAAACACTGGAGTGCAATTACCTGAGCCTGATTTCCTTGAGAGAATAAGTAATTTGTTAGCCAGTCTTCTGTCCCTAACACCAAGCACATAGTAGGCACGTATCAAATGCTTCTTGGATGACTGGGTACATATTGGTTAACTTTTCTCTTCCTATGATAAACACCATGATCAAAAGTGAACTGGGAGAAAAGGGTTTATTTTAGCTTACAGGTTGCAGTTCGTCATTTGGGGGGCAGGGGGAGCAGTGCCAAAGCAGGAATTTAAGGCAGAAGCAGAAACCCTGGAGGAGCTCCAGGAGCTCAGCTAAGCTTCCCTAGACAACCCAGGAGCACCTGCTCATAGTGGGCAAGATCTTCCATCAACTAACAACCAGGAAAATGCCCCACAGACATGCTCACAGGCCAGTCTCTTCCCAAGTGTATCAAGGAGACACCCAAGATTAGCCAGCACAAGTTAGAAGGAAAAATGGATGGGTGAACTAGTCTGATGTTCCACATAATATAAACCATATTGATTTCTAACTTATAGCTGTATTTTATGCTGGGAAGAATCCATTATAATTCACTGATTTAATAACTATTGTCTGCAAGGCGTTGCCAATACAAATTTCTCAAAATATTTGTTCCAGTTTTGAGGGAACGGATACATATAGCTGTTCACTTTGCATTAAATAGCTCATTTTCTGTGGCTATCTTCTGTTGATCCAGAGATTGATATAGAAAAGTGAAGGTGTCATTATCATTCTCCTAAGACTGTAATGAATTCAAAGACCCGTGGTGTTCCTAAGTAGAAGTAGCTGTCTACACAGCATGTCATCCCAAGTGCACATCAGCAGTTGCACTACATTGTTTGACTTCAACCTCCTGCTGTTGGCGGCCTTTGTTTGCTTTCCTAGCTAAGCATTGAAATAGTGTGCCTCTACCATTCAAGAGGATCAGAAAATGTCCACAGTCTTCGACAAAAGCTCATCCGTGGTCTCCAGGTGCTGTTCTGGAAGGAGGAGGGCGGGTATGCGGCATCTGGTTCACGCCCAGCTGCAGACAGGGGGAAGGTTGAGAGTGCTTACATAGACAAGTGAGCACATTAGGCCTTCCTCCAGCCTCTGTCTGTGTCTTTGGTGGAGTAAGTGTGTTTGGCCTTATTAACAACGACTTGGTTGATTCCTACTTTTGTTTCCAGTCTAAACTATGTCTATGTGCAAATAGAAAAGGTGTCCCGGCTACATGGTCAGAACAGAAGCAGACTCTTCCCAGGCACCTGAGCTAGCAAAAGACACCCATTCTGATTGGATACAGCATGTAAGATGTGGCCTGTACCCAGGGGCGTAGTCTAGAGAGCAGAGGGTGGACTGTGTTTCAGGTCTCTGCCTTCTCAGTCAGTACATTTGTTTGTTTTTTTTTTTTAATTTATTATTTTCATTTTATGTGTATGAGTGTGCTGCCTGTGTGCATGTAAGTACACCCATGTCGTGCAGTGCCCAAGAAGTCAGAAGAGGGTGTCAGATCCCCTGGAACTGGAGTTACAGAGGATTGTTAGCTCCTACGTGGATGCTGAGAATTGAACCTGGGTCTTCTGCCAGAGCAACTGGCACTCTTAACCACTGAGCCACCTCTCCAGCCCCTCAGTTAGCACATTTGTGAAAGGATGACATCATCCACAAATGGCCTCCTTGCCCCAGAAGAGCAAAGAGAACATGACAAAGTCAAACTACATATCACAGATCCATGACACACAGAGGGAATACAATCTTTGAGTCAAAAGCCATAAGCAAAAAGAGCCGACAGCCACACATGCACATCTGCATCACACATTTGCCACCAAGGCCCAGGGACCAATGAAGAAGAGGGAGCAGAAAGACTGTAAGACCCAGAGGCCTGGAGGACCAGAGCCAACAGTCTCTTCTGAAGCTGACAGGACCACTGCCCTCACGAACTCACAGCAGCTGTGACCACCTGCACAACATCAACCCAGGCCACACTCCAGCTTGAGGATAGAGGGACTCACCCCTAGCTGAGGAGCTACTGACCTGGTGGTTTCTGTGGGAAGGAGGGTCAGTGTTCTTTAAGGATGTGGCCCCTGGTAGGTCAACAAGTTCTAGTGGATGGCCCCATGCCCATGAGTACATGGGTGACACAAACTGGACTTGATGGGTTATTAAAAAATAGAGGACACAAGTTGGTAGGGGTTGGGGATGGGGACTGGACCTGGGAAGAGTTAGGGAGATGAGGGGGTGTAAATGCGAGTGGAATATACGCATGTATGAAACTCTCAAAGAAGTAATAAAATATTTGAAGAATAGAGTCAGTTCTTTTCCATTTGCTTTTTTAATGTTAAAAACTCAAATGCATATAAAAGAGTAAATTCCTAGGCTAGGTGTGTATACTGTCAATCATCTGGATCTAACCATACCGTTTTATCGTGTTTGAAACCCTCCCACACCAAACCTTTGTCATCTCCTCCTGTTCCCTCTGACTGCACACTGTCACTGCTGGCCAGTGCATACTTGATTTTGAAAATGTTTACTCCATACTTTTATGTAAACATGTATGTGTTTTAAACATATATACTATTTAGAAGTATATATAATAGACACTATAGGCCAAATGCATGCATAGATAGATAATAGATGGAATAATGTTAGCAATATAAAATCGCTATATTTTAAATTTTATCCAGATTAATCGTACAGTTCAGTTGCTTCTGTAGTTTACTGTTTCTGCGCCAATATTATTTTTCAGAGATTGATCCACGTTGGTAAACATAACTGCATCTTCTGCACTTTAGCTGCCGAACTCAGCTTCTGTACTATGCTCCTTATGTAACTATTCTCAGCTTATTTGCCATTCTTTTTCAGGTTTCCAATAAACAATACTGCAATGGACACTATGTGCCTGATGTTGCAAACGTGTGCAAGAGATCATCTGGATTACACACAAAGGAAGGAGTTGAGTCAATGCATGTTAGACTATATACGTCATCACCTTTGATGGTTATTGCCAATATATTGTACGGGTTTACACTCCCACTACCAAAGCATGCCAGTGTTCTTCTTCAGCATCTTTAACCAAAACTTGGTTTTATCAGATATTACCAATTTTGTCAGCCCAAAGAGCACAGGATGATCACACTATGATTTTAATGGTTGAGAGTGATTTGTGTTCCTTTTTCTATGTTATTTGCTGTTTTTCTTGTACTGCCTTTTCCTATTGATTTGTAGAAAAAATTATTAGGAATTATTTTGGTGTATATTATAGGTGGACAAATAATCTCTTCAATCTGCAGCTCACATTTCAGCTTTGTTTATGGAGTCTTTGGTGGTATAGAAATGTAAAATCCTCCCTTTGATAGATCTCCTAAAACCTAACTGCCTGTGTTTAAATGTACTCTATGCATACTTCTCAAACTTTTAAACCATCTTTTTCCACGCCGAGCTTCCTGCCATTCTGAATGGAAACAAAAAGAAGACTGTCTTTTCTTCAATAGCCAATTATCACCCAGCTTGGAGAGCTCTTCCTTTGCCCACAGATCTGTGGAGAACCAAGGTCCCAAGAACCAGCAGGTGTTCTGTTGCAACCATTCCATCTCTGTGTGTATCTCTCACACAAATGATCAACTCTACACTGCTTTCAGAAGAGTTTCCACGGATGCCTAAAACAACGTCATTCCTTGGGTGAGACGTGAACCCCTCTAAGATAAACCATGCTCAGAAGTCAGTGACAATGTGATGTACAGACCTTGCTTGGATTCCTTCCTGCCTGTCAATCAGAGGGAGATCCAGAGCACGCAGAGTTTCAAAAAAGGGAGGAAACAAGGTTGGACAGAGAGACTCTCACACAGGAAGTAAAAATGTTATTTCCAATTACTCAAATGTTTTCTAGTCTTGGCACTAAGAAGAGATAGATTTGTTCAAGGATTCAGTTATTTCAATATACAAACGTGTCCCCGTAGCAATTCCCTACTAACTCTTACCTTAAACTATAACCAGAATCATAGCTAATCTTTCTTGAAATATGAGCTAAAATACTTGCTAATGAACTGTGCTTTGTTAAGCTGTATGATATGTCATTTCCTTAAAGTATGGGTGAAAATATGAAGAGAAACAAAGGGACTTGTCCAAGCTCACAGTTAAACGCTGGCACATTCAGCATACGTTCCTTGTGACTGGTACACACTATCTTCCATGCTGAAGAACGTACCGCCTCGGAATGGGATTGCCCAAGTTAAAGCGGAGAGAGTGAATCTTGTTTTACCATTACATGTTCTTGACCCAAGCCTGGTGTTAGTCACACAATAGGCTCTTGATCAATATTTGTAGACAAGAATGAATAGATGCATGCTGGCTGTGGGGTCTGTGGTTTCTGAGTCATGAAAGGTCTAAGTGGTTTATTTAGCTGTTTAGTGGAGAAGAATCTTCACCTCACTTCCTCTGAAAGCCATGCCAAGTGTCTTTTCTTCTTAGCCTCAAATGATAGACTGGGTTATGCACACAGAGTCATGTACTTTTTGCTACACAGATTTTGGGAGTGTCCGGGAGAGTTGAGGGCAGGGAGGCTGGGCACAGAGTAATGTCTGCTGTACTTCCAGCATGGACCTTTTCTTCCAACCTCTAGACATGACCTCCCCATATCCCAGATACCTCAGTGTCCTGGGCTTTGCTTCTCAGCATATCTGACAGCAGCCCTCCATCACTGCGAAGCTGTGTGCTCAATCCAAAAAGTGTTTTGTAGCTCAGCCCAACAGAGATTGCTGTTGTAGTGGGGATTCCCGGCCAGACAGAGCCCCTTGCTGCTGAGCGGAGTTCCCCGGCATGAGAAGTGAGTGGGCCATGGAGCTCACCGGTCTCTGGGGATTGTCTGCATCGTGACATCTTGCCTGAAGAACTGTTGGCTTATGGGGGAGGGGGTTAAATGGGGTGATATGCAAGGGAGATACTACGGAATGTTAGGAGCTGCTTGGGGAAGCCATGTGTCTCTCCCCAGAGTCCACAGTATTAAGTGACTTATCAAGGGCTTCATAGTAAGTAGACCTCAATCTATAACCTTCTGAGACTAAAGAGTTTACCATTTCTGAATCAATTCAGCCTCTACCCAATTAGGCCCTGCAGTAGCTCAGTTCCAGCAATGAAATGGAGAGTCCGTAAAGAGACTGCCTCAATGTGCCCGGGAACTCATACTGGCAATCATGCCCTTGGCCTTGATCATGTCATGCATAGTCATGGTCACTGACCTGGATTCTGGCATGGTCCCAGCTTTCTAGTAGAATCTCATCCTCCTCTGGGGCTCCCAGAACAGCCTTTACTACCAGCCCTTGTCCTATCCCTTATGGTGGCTTTTGCTTGTCTCCATGAGCATTAATTACCTTATTGAGCCCTCACACGATTTGATCTACAACACCATGGTCTCTTCCGACGGTCCATTCAGTCATTCAGAAAATAATTCCGAGACACTATATTCCAGACACTGATCTAGCATTAGGACAAAATGGTAAATAGGTGATGTCTCTCCAGCCAAAGATTCGATTCTAGAGTGAGAATATGGAATCCACACATAGATAAAAGAATGATTAGAGTTACACCCAGTAGTGGTGAGCTGTCACATGAAGAAAAATGGAGTAACACGGAGAGGTTACAGCATCATGCCTGACCAAGGGAGGGACAGAAGTAGCTGGACACGGATATGGGCTCAGATTGTGTGGGCATCTGAGGCCACAGTGAGACCCCGAGTCTACTCGGAACTGAATGTGTTGTAAAGTCCTGGAGGTCTTTAAGCAGACAGGCAAGATGACCAGACTTACATTTTTACCCTGTGTGGAAGGAGGATCACAGGAGGCTGGAGTTAAAGCTGGATCTGACCTAGAAGTCTGTGATAGTACACGACATGAGAGGTGGGGTCCTGTTGGACCTGGGGGGCAGTTTGGGTGGTAAGAGGTGGTCCTGTTAAGAGTACCCTCTGCGAGATATTACTCCTAAAGTAGATGGGGATGTGATGGGAAGAGGAGGATCAAGGAAGACTCCTTGGACTTCCTCAGAAAAGATAAATAGGAAAGTAGCCAGCATCCGCAGATGTGCTTCTACAGAGGCCAAGTCCATTAGCCCATCAGACTGGCATCTGACTCAAGTTAGAGACATAAACACAGGAAGGGATACAGTGTTCATTTACTTTGTGAATGGATCCGGTGACAGTGAACTTCAAGGAAGATAGTGGGAGAGACTCCTGAAGCCTGCCTGGGACCACCTGACACCTACACCCATATTCAACAATGAAGTGAGGCAGAAAAGAGGATAGACCTGGAAGATACAAGGTATCTGCATCACATTCCCCTCCTTCAAGCCCAAACCCTAAGCCCATTGCCAATAAGCAGCGTCATTGAGACTGGATCAGTCATCCTGATGGATGTCGACATTCTGGCTCCTGGTTTACTCTAACAGTTTTTCAAGATTAAGTATACCATTAGGCATCCTTCGTCAGTATCTCCAGACAGACATCTTTGGTTGTCATTATAAATGTACTGTCTACAATATTAAACTTTTACCTAGACTGCAGGCCACATTTTGGTCTAGTTCGTATTTGATGACACTGTTATTATCCACATGATGGCACACTATGGCATTCAGTGCCTTCCAGGAACATGTGCCTACTCTTCTCTGCTGTCTCAGACAGGTCTGCCATTCTTGAATGATTCTGCGTGTCTTACACTGTCACTTTACCCTCCCTACCGGAACTCCAATTTCCCCATTGTACTAGCTATTAGAAGATAGCAGTTTAAACCATAAACACTTCATCCTGCCAAAGATTTCTGCAATACTGTGACAACCTCATGCCTAGAATGGGACTTTCAGGAATTGTGACAGGACCTCTGGAAAGGTATTTGAGAGGCTGGGAGGGGAGGGGCTTTCAGCACTTTTGCAAGCATTACACTAGTTAGGCAACCACCCAGAAAGGCTTCCATCTATCTCTGGTCATCCATCAGTACATGTTATCGAAGGCCAGGTCTTTTCTGTTTGTGCCCAAAATAAAGGAAGTAAGCCCTTCCCAGAGCCATTTTTAATGATATTTGAGGCAGAAGAAAATTAATGTATGATCCTGATTCTTCCAAAACTCTTCTATTAATTCTCTGTGTGTGTAACATCTCAGTTTTAAATATTGCTTGGAATTGATTTTATCCACATCAAGCAACAGACTGAAGATATTTAGAAGGGAAATTTCTTAGCTGTATATAGCACTTTGACCACATCCTGTCTTATAAAGGATGGGCTGAGCCCTGGGTCACTGCTGAAGGCTTCCAAATGCATAAACCCTTTTTCCCCTTGGTTTATTTTATTTGGGGCTAAACACTGGGACTTTTGAGAAAGTTCTCTGTCACACTATCAAGACAATCTTTTTTACACTTTAGGAGTTTACTAACCCCACCCACACAAATAGGGTGACTCATCCCGGAGGGGTCTGAATTGGTGTCTGGTAAGGCAATGAGATTAAACAACTGTTTTAAAACGCCCTGTCCCAAATTATCTCTGCAGCAACTGACTCAAGGAAGAAAGGTTTGATGAGAAAACATTCAGATACTATTTCATAGACATATCAGGAGTCCCAGCAGAAAACAATGGCACACTTGAATTGTGTACTGGGAGGAGAGTTTATGATAAAGGCTTTCTTTTCAGAAAAGTGGCCGGAAGAGAAGGAAACCATAAGACCATGTGTCATTGAGGGCAAGCCACTGCATCGCCTTCTCTTGCTCTATCTAGGCCTGAAGATGGAAGGGCAAGGAGTTAGGAGGAGAGGAGACCTGGGGGAGGCAGGAGCTATCTACCAGTGCTGAAACCCAATTGTCCAACCACCCCACAGGAGAGATAAGCATCTCCACTTCCTTCTAATATGCTCACCAAATATGGTACCAGTGCTTACAAATGGCCATTTCCAATAAGAAAACAAGGCCCAGGGAAGCTCTGCAGTGTAGTCAATAGGAAGCTTCCCAGGGTTCAGAGCAGGGTGGAGAAGGTGGATCTGAGGGCCAGAGGGGCCCTCAGCAGAAGATATGTAAATATTTTCATTACTCATAAGCCAGAAACCTTCTCTAACCCGAAAAGCTCTACATATATCTACTTTTTTACTACATACACTGTTTTTTCCCTAGACTACTCAAATGTTCTCTGAAAAGACCGCAGCTAAGTCCAGGATGGTACATTCATATCTCACATGTCCAATCTAATTCATGGGTCATGCCTGTCTGCAGTGTGGTGCTGAGGGTTGGAAGTTCGAGGAGGCTCAATAGGAACAAGTGCTGTGTTGACAAATGTCTGGCAGAGACTCCAGAAGGATGAGCATGAAAGAAGCCTTCAAATTAATACCACATCTACAAAAGGAAAGGAATTGATTATCCATATCATCTGGTAAGAATGCATTTATCCAAAACATTCCCTTTAAGAATGCAATATGTGTATTACTTTGCATAAATGTCACTCCATTGACTTTTTCACTACAAAATCATTATTTCAATCAGTTTTCAGCTAGATATTACATGTCAGTTTCTGAGTGAAGGACACATTGCTCTAATACTCTGATTTCATTTCACTAATGATTTTCAAGGTCATACGTCCAAATGGTCTTATGATCTTACCAAATGACTTGATATGTTCATGTTTACTGTTGAAATCTGTACTGTCAAATATGGCAGCCATGAGCCATGGGTAGCTATCTAAATGTATTTAGAATGGTATGAGACAGGGCTAGGAAGATGGCTTAGTAGATAAAATGCTTGCTGCACAGCAGAAAAATCTGAATTTGGATTCCCAGAACCCACATGAAAGCTGGGCATGGTGGTGCATGCCTGTAATCCCAGGGCAGAGAGGCAGAGTCAGGCGGATCCCTGGAAGCTTGCTGGCCAGCCAGTCTAGCTGGAATAAGCAAGCTCTACATTCAATGGGAGATCCTGTCTTAAAAGCATAAGATGGAGAGTGACACAGGAAGACACAGGGGGGTTATCCTCTGGCACGACACATGTGAAAACATAGGCTTACACTACACACACATACACACACATACACACACACACACACACAAAATTACATAAAGAAATTCAGCAGCTCAGTCACACATCAAACATTTCAAGGTTTCAATAGCATAAATAGAGAAGAGTTACATAAAGAGATTTTTATTTTTTAAGTTGTGTGTGTGTGTGTGTGTGTGCACATGAGTGCAGATGCTCAGAGGTCAGAACAGGACACTGGGCATCCTGAAAGACAGAGTTACAGGACATTGTGAACCACTAGATACTGCTGCTGGGAAGCTACCTGGGGCTCTCTGCAACAGCAGTGTGTGCTCTTAACTGCTGAGCCATTTTTTCAACCCCTCCATGACTAGTTCTTATGATATGCTGTCATTAAGCATCACTTAGTTCTTTTAATAATCCTATTATGTACCAGGCAGCAAGCTAAGTAGTTTATAATCTCTCATTTAATCTGTCTGTAAAGTCTTATCACTCTCATATTACAGATAAGGCCCAGTGAGGTAACGTAACTTACAACCACAAGTTAACAGTGAAAAGAGCTTAAACTCAAAACTAGATCTCTCCGACATCACAGCTAATGTTCTTGCCCATTGTGTCAGCACTAGAAAAAGAAGCAGCAATTCTGATGAATTGTGTTTGACACCTGATACTCCCTAAAGATGTTAACTAAGTTGAAATTATAATTTATTGTTAAACCTTGCATAATAGTCATCTGGTAGAACAATGGTAGAGTGATGCATGGGCTGTTCTTGAGTTAACTTTTTCTGCAAATATTTTTACATGTGAGTAAATGACAGATTAGTGTAACACTTTCCCCCTGGGTATCAGTCAGGGTTCCACCAAGAAATAGGGGTGCACTCAAACTAAGGAA
The DNA here is from genome assembly GCA_035773235.1 of Eospalax fontanierii. Taxonomy (NCBI): domain Eukaryota; kingdom Metazoa; phylum Chordata; class Mammalia; order Rodentia; family Spalacidae; genus Eospalax; species Eospalax fontanierii. Next base: position 7,079,777 of record CM069540.1, read on the forward strand.
TTGAAAAGACTTTAAAGAAAGAGTTTTTCAAGATTAGCAAAACCAAAAAGGAAAAATGCATACCCCCTGGCAGATAAGACTGGGGAGCTGTTAAAGTCTAAAGCCTGAGTAGGAGGGACTTAGGGAGAGATTTCCTGAAACCAGAGAATGCTGCTTCTGGAGAAGGTCCATCGAGGCTGACTTTTTGTGGAAGAAAACAGCCAACTGAGAGTGACTCATCAGGGATGTAGTCTTTCTGCCCTTCGGGTGAGGGCTGGATTATCCATTGGGACAGCCATGGATCACAGACTCCTTAGGGGCTGTTCTTGTTTGCTTTCTGATGCTGTGACAGAATACTCGGACCAGAAGCGACTTGGGGAGGAAAGGGTTTATTGAGCTCATAGGTCACAGTCCATTGCTGAGGGGAAGCTGGGGGCAGTAACTTGATGAAGAAACCATGGAAGCTCGCTGCTCGCTGGCTTACTCCCAGGCTGATGTCCAGGTTTCTAATACAGTTCTGTTCTACTTGCCCCAGGAATGGCACCATTCACAGTGAGCCTGGCCCTACTACATAAATCAACAATGAAGACTGGACCCAGAGACACACCCACAGGCCAACCTGATCTGGGAAATTCCTGAATCAAGATTCCCTTGTCCTGTGACTCTAGACTGTCCAGTTGACAGGTAACGCTAACTAGGATAGAGATAGGGACCCAGCAGGGTGAAAAGGGACTGAATTAGAATGAAGAACACCAGGCCTGTTCCGTTGCTACTGTCTGGGAACGGGAACATCTACATTTATGCATGAGGTGGAAGTTAATGGAAATAAGGTTGAGTAACGCCAGACTTCTCTACCTTAGAGCCCCTTACAGCCAGTTAGATCTTCAAGTAGAAGAAATTCCCAATCTTGGGCCTAGGCTGACCATAACCAGTTTAAATGAAGTAACTGGACTCTGAACATCACTCTGCTGGTTACTTTTTTGTTGCTGTGATAAAATACCATGGCTGAAATTGACTTATGGAAGAGTTTACCTCTGCTTACTGTTGCAGGGGGAGAGTGCCTAGTGTGGGGGGGGGGCATTGGGAGTCCTCCAGCAGCAGGTGGCCAGAGCAGGAAACTGAGACAGCACGTCTTTAATCTGCACACAGGAAGCAGAGAGAGCAAAGTCAAAGTGGGAGTAAGGCTATGAACTCTCAAAGCCCACCCCAGTGACAAGGCTGCACGTCCTAAATTTTCCCACACAGGGCCACCAACCACAGACCAAGCCTTCAAATATCTGAGCCTATGGGGCACATTGTTCATTCAAACCATTGCAATCACATCATAGTCAGGGGTGTGACAACTGTATCATGGGGTTAACCTGAAGCCAAGAGGTACCAGACAAGGATATGTGTATAATGGGCAGGAGAGATGGCTCAGCCTCAGTGGTTAGGAGCACTGGCTGCTCTTGTATAGGACCCAGGTTCAATTCCCAGCACTCACATGGCAGCTAACAACCGTGCATAACTCCAGTTCTAGAATTCAACACCCTCTTCTGACCTCCATGGGCACTGCATGGCACTGGTTCACTTACACACATGCAGGCGACATATTCATACACATAAAATAAAAATAATAAATAAAATATTTAAAAAATATGTTCATTATGTAAAGGCTGCCTGGTAAGTGACCCAAGAATTGGGCCACTGGTGTCTCTGTGCTGAGAACAGAGGTTACAGTGGCTCTAGTTCCAGAGCCATCTTCATAGAATTGCTAACTGTTCATCAACTGCCTACCATCTCCAAGACGCCTGTGCCCCCGTCACCTGGCTCACCTCGCCATTCTCAGTACACAGTTCCCATTTCTGCAGTTACAAGCTGACTTACCCTCTCTGGCCTGCTCTGATAAACTCTCACTCTTACAAACCCAGTTTGGGTATCACATATTCTTGGAAGTCTTTACCATTTCCACGCAGACTAAGAAGCTCCCCTCCTTGGTACCCAGTGACTTTGGACTCATGCTGTTGTAGTAACAGATCTCAGAATATAGTGAAATATGGAGCTGAAGAGATGGATCAGCAGTTCAGAGCACTGGCTGCTCTTGCAGAGGACTGGGGTTTGGTTCCCAGTACCCACATGGTGGCTAGCAACCATCTGTATCTCCATTTCCAGGGGATTCAATGCCCTCTTTTGACCTCCATGTGCATTGTACAACATGAGTGCACTTACATACATGTAGGTAATATACGAATATACATAAAATTAAAAATATATACATTTTAAAAAGAATATAATGAAATGAATTCGTTTATGTATTTGTCTCCTCATTAAAGTGAGAATCAGTTCTCCACCTGAAAGAGTTTGGGTCTCATTAAATGTTGTACATAAGTATCTTTGAATGGCGATATGCTGTGCAATACGGAAATGAGGAGAGAAAAGAGGCAGATAAATGAATAAAATGCCCCATGCCTGCTCCTAAAGCAGGTGCATCAGGTACAATATAAGATGCCCAGTTAAGTTTGCATTACAAATCTTCTTTGTATCACCAGGGAAATGGAAATGAGGTATGGTAGTACAGCAGTTCAGACATGGGCATCACCAAGCACAGGCAGGATGGAGTAACAGGAACTCGCTTTCCAGGCTCATGGAAATGCAAAACAGAACAGCCACTTTGGAAGGTTTTTAGTTTCTTAGAAAGCTAAACACAGCCTCATCATATGATCCACCAATCACGTTCCTCAATGTGACTTAAAAGAGTCAAAAATTTTGCTTACGCGCGCACACACACACACACACACACACACACTACACATGAACATCTATAATACCTTTATTCGTAATTACCCAAACTTGAAAATAACCAAGATTCCATCTCCTGCTGAGAGGCACTCCTCTGTAGAACTTTGCCCATTAAGTCTGAGTCTCACATTTCCAGGCGAATGCTAATAATCTCTTCTGGTTCAGCAGCAGCTACCGGTATGTCATGTGGACCACGTTTTCAAGGGTTAGTTAGAAATACAAATATACTTGAATATAAGTAAAAAATTATTGGGCTAGAGAAATGGCTCAGTAGTGAAGACTGTATCTTGCTCTTCCAGAAGACCTGAGCTTGGTTCCCAGCACCTATGTTGGGTGGCACCCAACTTAGATCCTCTGGAAGAAGAGTACACATTTTTGACCACTAAGCCATCTCTTTAGTCCCAACAATAAATAATTTCAATGTAACTTTTAAAACTCTCATCATGGAAATAGATTGAATTCTTACATGGGACATACATGTACTAAAAATTGTTTATCTAAAAAGTCAAATTTAAGTGGTGTCCTATATTTTAAATATTCAAGTCTGTCAATGCAAATAATTGTCCAGTTGCTGAAATCCGATGTGAGTCCACAGGTCTATAGTGTTACAAGTCAGTGGTGCTGTGACCCCCCACCCCAAAGTAGTACAGACAGGGAGAGCTAACAGGAGTTGCTGGAAAAGCCCCGAGGGATCTCCCTACTGTCTCCTCCAAGTTCCATCCCGACTCGGGGGTTCTTACCAGGAAACGTTGCTTCTCTCCGTAGAAGCACCCTGTCCTAGAGAATGTTTTGGATTTGAAAGGAGAACTCAGTGAGTTCTATGCAGAGTGCTAGCCAGGATGTGGCTTTCAGAAAATCAGGGCCTCTCTAAGTCTCATTGTCCATTCTTATTACAAAACTGAGTCAGTTTTTCCCACATGCCTATAATGTATTTTGATCGTGCTCGCCCTCTGTTACCCTTTCATTCCGTCTTCACTGATTCCCTTATTTTTCTTAGCTTCTCAAATGTTTGTGTGTGTGTATGTATGTGTGTGTGTGTGTGTGTGTGTGTGTGTGTGTGTGTGTGTAACAAGAACCATGAGTCTGTACCCCTGAGGTCAGAGGAGGGTGACAGATCCCCTGGAGCTGGAGTTATAAATGGTTGTAAGCAGCCTGACCTGGGTACTGGGATCCAAACTGAACCACTGAGCAATCTCTCCAGCTTCCCTTCTCTCTCTGTCTCTGCCTCTCTCTCTCTCTCTCTCTCTCTCTCTCTCTCTCTCTCAGGCCTAATAGGTTTATTACAGTTGCTTCCAGGAGCATGGGGGTGGTGGGTTATTTACAAGAGCATGGGCCAATCACATCACTGAATAACCGTCTCTTAAGAAAAGAAGGGAGTGTTCTTTTGTACTCAAGGATTCATAGGGGGCCCGCTAACAATTAGGACCTTCTGGTCGCATCCGTCACTGCTCGGCGCCTTCTGCCTCTCCATCACTAACAAACCCTGGTCCTAGGCAGGTCTCAAACTACCTCATTTTTATTCCTCATCCAACCCTTGGCATCTTCTACATCAAAGGTCAGTAAACTCTCTTGCAGAGGCTCATCACAAATATTTTAGGTTCTATGAGTCATGTGGTTCATAAATCATAAACTATTTTGAACCTTGTGAGTTTCTGTTGCAACTACTCACCTCTCCCACTCTAGCACGGTGAGTGTAGCCATGATACAGAAACAAGTAGGCGTGTTTAATACAACTGCATTTATGATCACTGAAATTAGAGTTTTACATCATTTTCCATTTGTCAGGAAACGTTACATGTTTTGACACTTTTTAATATTATAGAAATGCAAAAACCATTGTCAGTTCACAGGCCACTAAAAAATAAGCAACAGGCTGGGTTGGTCTGGGCTGTGGTCCCTGACCATTGTGCTCCAAGGCAGACTCGCCAAGTTCTGCCAAGCACCTCACCCTGGGGGCAAAGACCTACTGTCCATGCGCAGGGTTCTGACAGGAGCTGATGTCAGTTCTTATCTATCCCTGGACTTACTTCGTGAGTCCAGGAGACTCATATCACTGCTTAGACTCTTCCTTCATCTGTTTAAAAAAAAAAAAAAATCAAACACAGAGTGAAGGGGTATTGTATTTAGCGAGCTTCTAAATAAAGTGGCTGGAAAAACAAATGAGGAAAATAAGGACGTACTTAGCTGTGACGGCCCAAGTGTTGAGTAATACTGAAAATCATACAACCATTGAAATAGAGAAATCAGATGGATTTCCTTGTAAATTTTCCACCACAATGTTCTACTTCGTGGAAAGCAAAGATGTGTGAGGTCATTTTTCCTTCACATAATTCACTTTCATGGAGATTGCAAGAAGAGGAAGTTTCTCTCACTGACTGCACCCAAAGAGAATATTTCCTCACCAAGGCTTCTTCTGTCCTTTGCAGGCCCCTCCTCTCTCTTCCAATCCCATCCCTGGCCACTCTGTTCTAACTGTCGGGCAGTCCTCGTCTGAGATCTTTTCTCCAGCACTGCCATGGTGCCAACAATGTGAGATTTTTTGAAAACTCAGGAACCCAACAAAAGGGTGCAGTGCTTGGAAACCATTACTGTGCTAAGATGTCAGAAGGAAGCTTGGGTGAGGGGGAAGTTGAAGAAAACCCTTAATACTGATCAAAAGGCAAAGAGCCAGGTAAACTGCGATACAGAAAACTCAAGCACAGAAGGAAGGTGAACTTCAGCAACCTGGGCTATTAGCTGGTGAGAAATGACAGTTCGATTTAAAGACAGTCCTAGGGAGTGTAGAGAAAGGGCTTTCAGGTGATGAGAAGTGGAAAGATCAAGTTCTGCTAGAAGGAGAGAGCATTCATCAGAGCAGAGCGATAACTCCAGATCATTATCGTGGTTACACCCTGCCAAGTACTAGTGTCTACCCAGCCCGTTGCATAGGGTCAACCTCATTTTTAATCACTTCCAACATGCCATTTTTGTCAGCCGATGAATCTTTCAATCTGGGTGTATTTTCAGAGCCTTTGGGTTCAACTAAGGTCAAGGAAAGTGGGGACTGGGAAGATAGAAAGTGATTGCCACTCAAGCATGGGGACCTACATTTGATCCTCACCACCCACATAGCTAGGTGTGGTACTTGTAATCCCAGAACAGGAGAAGCAGAGATAGATGGATCCCCAGAGCTCAGTGGCCAGCCAGTCTAGTCTAATCTGTGAGGCTCAGGTCCCAGTAAGACAGTCTCAACATGAAGTGTGTTCATGACTGCAGCAGCCATGTCATTTTCGGAAGACAGCATTTCATGGGACACTGGCCTCCTCTGGCTCTTACAATCTTCCATCCTCTTCCAAAATGTTCTCTGGGCCTTGGAGGGGAGAATACAGATGTCCTGTTTAGGACTGAGTACTCAATGGTCATTTATTCTCAAAATAGCTATGGCTACTTGCACTAGACTTACTCAGAGACACCAATATAGTTGGGAAGAAGGGGATCAACAGGACCCAGAGGACAATATGAGGAATGGTGGGAAGGGGTGGTGAATATCATCACAGAACATTGTGCACACGTATGAAGTTGTCAGAAAAGAAAATGGATATTTCCTGAGGAATGTCTCCTGACTTCTACATGCATATGCACATGTGCACACACGCACAAGAAAGTGATTTGTTCTCCACAGAACAAATGCTTAAGCAAGAGGGAGGAAATTAAAACAGGAAAGAGGACACCAGGATTCAGGGCTTGGCCCCATACCTTTCGAGGTGAGTTGGCAGAGACACATGCGCCTCAGTTTCTGCATCTCTAGAATGGGGACAGTTCTCTCTGTACTACTCACCACACTCTATTGTGAGCCACAAACACGACACATGAAAGGGCCCCACAGGTCATAAAAACGGAAGTACCTTTTGTGACTATCATTGTTATTAAAAGAGAAACAGCTCGGATCAGCTGCTGAGCAGTTGGATGGCCATTGCAGTTTGTAGAGATGACTTAAGAAGGTTAAGAAGCACATGTTTGGGTCACCATGAAGGCCCAGTGAGTCAGCTCCAAAGCACGAGGCTCAGATCATGGGTTCCATGGGACCAGCTCAGCTGACCTGGATGGCTGGAGCTTCCAAGTTAGAGAAATATGAGATTCAATACTATCTCCACTCCCTCCTCCCGGCGAGTCCCTTCTCCTACCTGACTCTTGGGCTCCCTCCCTGTTCCTACCTTGCTAAGCTGTGAGGTTTGAAATAACACGGCTACTGTCTGACACACCAATTTTTCACCGACAGGAACAAATACTGTTGAGGGAGGGGCCCATGACCAGCCCTTAGCAGTTGTTTTGAAAATGTCTATGAAGACTGCTCAGGTGGACAATCTGCTCAGCTCCTTCATAATTCTTGAGTAAAAATTATAAATGATAGGATCCATTGCTGGACCATTTGTAGCAAAACAGACGGTTTGTTGCAAGCACGCTTCTCGGCTACTTACTATCGATTTTGTCTCCAAGAAACCAGAGAGGACAGTATGATAATTACGGGCTGTCTGTCCTGACTTCTCATCCTCCTCTTTGGTCACCCACACACCCCAACCTCGCCCCTTCATCCAATGTGGTGAGTCCTCTCCATATTTCTGCTTCATTTTGCCCTGAATTCAACCCAATGCTCCAGTCTAATAGAAAGCTAATATAACTGATCTCTGCCTACAAAGCTGGACACAGGGTTAAGTCAGGTGTCTTGGAAACAGTGGGATGCTGAGGTCTGTGGGCGGGAGGGGAATGCACTCAGGAACCCCTACTGGGGAGAGAGGCAAGCTGGACTCAAAAGTCAGCAAAGGGGATGCAGGACCATGACGTACCCACAGCTGACACCATGGGGAGCTCTGGAGCTGGCCTGGCCCCTCGGGGTAGTGGTAGATGGTACCAAGAGGCTAGATACAGTACCCAGAAAAGGCCTCAGCTGAGGTCACCGACCCAAGTCTCTTGAAACTCAGGAATGTGTGTCTCTTTCTTAGGGGTCCAAGGTGAGGGCATTCCATCATACTTATACTCCATGGCACAGTCCTCAAGGCTCACCCTTCACCGTCCCTGGGTTCTCTCCCTCTTCACACCTGAGGTGTGTCTGTCCACGTAACTCTTGCTATTAACACCAAGTTCAGGGGTCACCATACTCAAAGTGGATCCTTGGTCCCATATCTCAAGACTCTATTGAATGTAAAGAATGAGAAAGATACCCATAAAAATGAGCAGTGATGGGTGTTATTCCTACAGCTGAATTTCCAATTCTTCAGCAGATTTAAACACATTTAATATTTCTTAGCCTGGTTCCTCATTCTGTTTATAGGAAAAAATATTTCATGAGTAACAGTACAACTCTATTCTTACACAATATCCATTGGGGTTTTCATTTCCTTTATTTGCTGGCTTTTCTTTATAAAGTTTTCTTTTGAAAATATAACAAGAAGTTCTATATACTGAAAGAATGTTTAGACTGGATGAGCAGATTAAACTAAGAAGAAAATTCCCAAACTGTGCAAAATTACCAACTGTACAGAGGTGATGAGTAGAAAGAGAGCCCGGCACTCAGTGCAAGTCACCTGTCCCATGAGGAAAGGAAAAGTCGTTCTGTCTGCCATCATTCATATATTGCTATTTATTTGAATCAAAACCACAAAGTGCATTTGATTCATCATGAATAAAAAACAAACCAATAATGAGACCACATTTTTTTTTACAAAATTGGGGTGATATTGGTGTGAAAGATATAAGTATATATATTATGTACATTTATAAAATATGTAGCATAAATTATCTTATTTTATATGAATTAATATGTGTTTATTATATATGAATGCATGCATAAACACACACAAATGCGTGGAGGGAATACACATATAAGCACACACTTCCTTAACAAATTAAGAGCAGCTGGGGCTGGAGAGGTGGCTCAGTGGTTAAGGGCATTGGCTGTTCTTGCGGAGGGCCCAGGTTGGGTTCCCAGCACCCACTTGGTGGCTAACAACTATACTGAACTCCAGGTCCAGGGAATTTGACACCCTCTTCTGGCCTTTGTAGGTACTGCTCACACATGGGTGCATTTACATACATGCAGGCAAAACACTCATACACATCAAATTTAATTTTAATTAAAAGAACAAGCTGAGTCCAGCTGCTGCCACATGGGCAATCACCACACTCTCAGCTCAGGATGGTGAAAGGCTGAGGCGGCGCCAGCTTCAGGTCAAGTCCGGCAGTTTGCACAGTCTCTCTGACGCTCGCCCACAGACCTCGGCCTGTTGGCCAGCCCCGCTCACAGCCCAGTGCTTGGGAGATCTTGCGTAAATGTTTCGAGTTTCCCTCAACTGCCTGAGATCCGCTAGGGCCAGCAATGCCTTTTGGATCTAATGAACACATACTGGGAATGGTATGGGCTCAGCCCCTCCTCCTCTTCCACTTATCCTTTTCAGGATACTCTCCAACCATGTGTCCCATTGTGAGGTTGACCACATGCCTTAAAGAACCTTGTCCTACAAATGTCTGGGGTTGCCTAGGGTCTGTAGTCAGACCTTGTTCCAAGGTGCCTTCGTGAATAGATCACACCCCTGGCTGTTGGGGAGCTTCTTTTGTAGGTTTCATAGATTTAGTTGCCAGAGTGGTACTGACACTCTGACTTGCGGGGTGACTTACTCATACTGGACACAGAATTCTTCAGGGTTCTGAGTTTACTGTCTGTCTTCAGCCTGCCATTGTTCCCTGGCCAATGCAGCCTCCAGCCTATAGAGCCCAGAGTGGTGGAGTGGCAGTGCGTGCCTTTCATACTGAGTGACGCCCTCCCTACTCTCATTGCTGGTCTTAGTTTCATCAGCCTCCCTCACAGTCTCTCTCACACATGTTAGATGGTCAGGAATGGCCTCAGCTAACTCTAAGGTGTCTGAAGACTTGCTTCACAAATGGCTATGGATCTTTACAATGATGTCCTCTCATTTGATCAATGAGGTGACATCTCCAAGGTTGATTGTTTTGTGGGAAGAGGGAAATGCTTTTTGCTAGGTCTCCCAGGGTCCTTTCTCACTGTCAACACTGAAAGGAGTCACCAGGATCACAGTGGTTACAGCCCAGAGCATTCCAGACAACCTGTGTTTCTATATTCACAGTATGAAGCTGTTAATAGAAAGTTTAACATGACCAGAAAATGAATTATTGCTTTTTTTTTCCTGCACACTTGGGGTAAGACTAGCATCCATGACCATCAGCTAGGAAGCACAGTGATTCTTCTGGAGAGTCACAGGATACTGATGTTCTAGGGCAGCACAAGACCCAAGGATGAGGTGCCATAAGTCATTATCTGATCATCACTCAATAACTGGTTATCAGGGATCTGAAGAGACAGGATCTATCCAGGTGCATTGTACAGACACCAAAGAGCTACAGCAATATGACGAATTATGTACTTCTCCCTGTTTCTCATGGTAGATGTGGTATTACCCAGGAACAGTGTGTCTGACAACAAAGCACTCAGGGAAGCTATTTTAAATGTTTTGGCATATATTAATTATACATAATAATGGTTTCATTATGACATTTTTATACATGTACATAATGTCTTTCTCTTTCCCAACTAACCCCTTTCGTTCATGTCTGTGTTTTTCTTTGTCTGTGTATATATGTGTATATACATATATACATATGCATGTATGCCCCAATGGGTTTCCTTAGCATTGTTTATAGTAGTATAGGTGGGAATATTGTCACCTTACCAATAGCTACACCACTGAAGGAAACATCCCTCCTTCCAGCATCAATCATTATCTGCCTATAAATCCTCGTGGAGGGATGGGGCCCCATGAGCCTTCCATGACAAGGTGTTGACAGGCCTAGTCTTGTGCAGATCTTGTGCAGTTAATCATGGCTACTCTAAGTTTAAGACTGCAATGCTGGGAGAGGGTATTCTGGCACTCACCTTTAATCCAAGCACTCAGGAGGTGGAGGCAGGGGGATCTCTGTGAGAATGGAGACCATTGTGGCTTACATAGTGACTACCAGGCCATCTGAGGCTACAGGGAGACCCTGTCTCAAAAAAACAACAACAAAAGAGTTCAAGAGCCATGTCCTCTGACTCATACGTTCTTTCCACTCCTTTCTACACAGTGTTCCCTGAGCCCTTGGAGAAGAGGTGTATGTGATACAGATTATGTGTGTGTCTTGCTTATATCTGGGACAAGTAGTTCTTTACCCTGAATAGGAAGCCATCGTGCTAGAAACAGTGAAGCATTTCTCATGTACTGACTGAATACAAGTAAATATGGATCACTTCCTGTTATCCTCAGTCTTTATTGATAAATGGCTAGACATCGTAGATCCATGGAGTTTATGTTTTATCAAATTGTGTGGCCTTGATTTTACATGAGGTAGAAAAAATCACTCTGATACCCAGGGCTACTGCAGGAAAAATAACTGTCAAAAGACTGTTTAGTGTGGCAAATTCCCTGACCACTTCTCAAGTTGTAATACTATTGGCAGATATGCTGGGTGGACTTCTGTAGAAATCTAAAGGTGTATCACCCAGTAGAATTTCCAGAAAATATACCAACTCTTAAAATCAAGTGTGTTTTGGAAAACTAGCACGACCATCTTTCCTGCCATGTCACTGATACTCCCCAGGCTCACCAGGCCTCTATCTTTTTTTTTTGCAATCTCCTATCTAAGCAGGTAGTCTTCAGTTATTTTAAATTTCAAGTACAGGGAGGTCATATTTAAAGATAACCTGATACAGTGCTGACCCAGGGCATTCAGGAAGGCCAGGCCAGCTGCTGCATCTTCTTATCTCTTCTCACTTTGAAATAGTCTAAAACAAACATGGGCTGTGGTGGCTTGAAGGCAACTGTACCCAGAGGCTCAAATAGTTGTACAGCTGGTCCCCAGTCGTGGTGCTGTTTGGGAGGTCACAGAAACTGTAGGAGGTGTGGTCTTGCTGGAAGAAGCAAGTCACTGGGATGTCATGGGGGGGATGGGCGCTGAGGGTTCGTAGTCCTGCCCTACTCCAGTTGCTCTTTCTGTGTTTGTGTCTGCCATTAGACGTGTGAGCTCTCAGCTTCCTGTTCCTCCCTGTTGCTAGCTGCTGTCCTTCTGCCATGATGAACTCTTACCCTCGTGGAACTGCAAGCCAAGATAAACTCTTCTGTAAATTGGCTTGGAATAACTTATGTTATGGCAGAATCTGGACTAATGACTTTTACTTAACCCTGCACTAAGAAGTTACTTCTCATAATGTAAACAAGCTCACTGAGCCAAGAGTGAGTAGTGTGACCTGGGCCTATGACCTTCATCCCTCAGGACCCCATTCTGCCCTCCACTGAAGACAGTGACTAAATGTGGGCATGCTTGAATTGGCAAATCAAAGCACTGAAAGTGGCACATTCATATTTGTATTCTCATTGGAAGTCGTGAGAACCGAGAATGCTTGACATTGTATGTGTGAGATGTTTTAGGACTAGGGATCAAAGGGCAAGATTCTCTGATAAGATAGGGGTGAATCCAAGCTTGTAGTTTCCCAATATGTGCTGGAGAAACTGCTTGAATGAAAGTATGGGTGAGGCCTGGCTTGGGTGCACAGATCCCCACAGAGACCTGAAGGAACATACTCTCAAAGTCCAGATCCACTTTGGGCCTTAATTCTAAGAGTTAAGCAATTCTTTATTCAGGTATAATTGTAAGGAAGCTTAGCAATGCTGTGCTTCGTCATGGTATTTTATCATGGCAACCAAAGAGTGACTAATAAATAGGTCATATAAATGTTGCCTAGTGTTGGTAACCTTCGGCAGAGGAGGCTCCACCATTCTTGTTTTGGTTTGGTTTCTGATGCTGTGATTAACACCATGACCAAAGACAACTTGGAGAGAAAAGGGCTTATTTCATCAAGCATTTCCAAGGCACAGTTCATCTTTGAGGGAAGTCAGACAGGAACTCACAGCAGGAACCTGGAAGCAGGAACTGAAGCAAAGACTATGGAGGACCATTACTCACTGGCTTGCTTCCCTTTGGTTTTCCCAGCTGCTACTTTTATACAGGCCCATCTGCCCAGGATGGCACTGCCCACAGTGGGCTAGGCCCTCCTACATCAATCAACAATCAAGAAAATACGCTGAAGGCCAATCTGATGGAGTAAATTCTTCACTTGAGGGTCCCTTTTCCTAGGTCCCTCTAGTTTGTGTGAAGTTGATAGAAACCAGCACACCAGCACACTCCTCTATCACCCACACCTATGCTAACAATGTTCACATTGCTTCTATGTGAGGTGCACACCGTATACTGATAGACCTTCTATGTGAGGTGCACACCGTATACTGATAGACCTTCTATGTGAGGTGCACACCGTATACTGATAGACCTTGGTTCACCAGCTTTACTATAACAAATACTTGAGGTGATCCTCTCACAGACAGCAAAGGTCTATTTGCATTCAGTTCTGGAGCTCATGACCAGTTGGTCCTATTGCTTTGGGCTTGTGGAGAGGCAACACATTGTGGAAGGGAGATATGACAGAGGTAGCAGCCCATCTCATGCTGAGATACCTGAAAAGGGAGAGGGGAAGAAACAGGATCAAGCAGTTGACCTAAATGTTCCCAGCCCTCTGGACCTTACCTCTTAAAGGTCCTACTGCCTCTCCATAGGGCCACAGGCTGTGCTTATAACACCTAGGCCCTGGGGTACATTCCAGGTGCAAACTATAGCATACCCATCTCTAGATCACCCTGTAGCAGTTGGGGATTCTGCATACTAAAAAAGAAGAGATCATTTTAATTCACTAGACTGAGTTTAAATTAGTTCGCAAGCTGATGATGGGAAACTTCAGCTTGCCACTCAGCGTCAACGCTGTCACTTGGGTTGGACAGAGCCACCGGTCACTTCAGGATGCTTTCTTTTCCCTTCCTTCCTTCTCTATGGTGATGCAAGCTGGGAGGAGAGGTCTTTGAAACTTCCTGGCATCAAGCAACAGGCAATATGCATCAGATCAAGATTATCATCTTAATGAACAGAAGTATATTGACATCATCCAATCAGAGCAGACATCAACTGATCACTCCTGGGTTTAATGGTGAGGACCCCCTGAAGGCGGCCCTGCTCATCGGTTCCTATCCACACTGGATTCAGAGAAGCATCGTATCTGATCCTTTGACCTTCTGCTTCCTGCTCTGTTCTCAGACAGTTGGTTTCAAGATCACAAGATGACTCCATAGGCTTTGGGGCCACTTGACGTCTACATGAAAGGAGAATTAGAATATAAGGGTTCACATTTGCAGAGTGAGAAACTCCATGTGTTAGAAAGCTGTAAACTCCGAAGACTACCTATGTCTCATTTATCCCAGGGAGGTGCAGACTCTGGCCCTCTGGCCTGTCGGGGCTGCAGGCCTGTGGCGTACTGCCTCCGACTTCCCTGGCCTAGACCTTCAGTCACCGTGGGTTTTTGTTGCAAGAGAAGTCTCATCTACAACAATTGCTTGGACTGCCTCAGGAAGGGCCTTAAATCCCACCCTTGAACCCCAGAAGCCACAGGGGCAGGGTGTAGGAGGGAGGGCACCAAGCATTTTCTGTGGCTCCTTACTCCCTCTAACCTGGAACTTCTCCCTCTGGTTGCCTGTGCTCAAACTCATCTCTCCTGGGCTGGAAAGAAAAAACCTTCCTGATATTCCTCCCTCACTCAGTGCTTTAGCATAAACCCTACTGCTGAGAATGCCAGCCTCCTGAGCCCTTACACCTCAGGCCCCTGCAGCAAGTTTCAGAGGGGTTTGTTCTTTTTTTTCAGACACGATCTCCTTGTAGCCGCAACTGGCCTGGAACTCACTATGTAGACCAGATTGGCCTTGATCTCAGATCTGTCTGCCTCTGCCACCTGAGTGCAGAGACTAAAAGCATATATCGCATACTTGGCCTGTCTCAGTCTCAAGACTTTAAGAAATAAATTCAGATGCTCACTTAACTGCTTACCAGAAATTCTATCCATCTTATAAAAAAGGAATTCTGCCAAAACAAGTCAGGACATTAAAATATCTACCACACACATTTTGGAAGAGGTTCTTTCAAAACCTAAGACAGAGCAACACCTCTTCAAAACAATTTATTCTAGGATGGCAAGATGGCTGTGTTTGGTAAAGGCATTTGTGGCCAAACCTGACAACCTGAGCTCCATCCCAGAAACCTGCGTGGTAGAAGAGAACAGACTCCTGGATGGGGGGTGGGATATCTTCACTTTTAAAAATTCAACTTCATTTAATATGCTACATATTGTGACTTTAACGCCAGAAAATTTCAAGCTGTATACCTATTCTCTCTCTTCTTTTTCCAAAAAAATTTATTTTTTTTTATTTTATTATTTTATTTGATGTGTATGCGTATATCACTTGAATGTATGTTAAGTATAACTATGTCATGAAATGCCCAAGGAGGTCAGAAGGGGGCATTGGATCCCCTGTTACTTGAGTTACAGACTATTATGAACCACCATGTGGGTGCTGGGAATCAAACTCATGAGCTCTGCGAGTGCAGCCCCTACTCCTAACCACTGAGCCATCTCTCCAGTGCCCTCCCCCCGCAAGAAAATGCTTCAAAAGACCATACTCTTCACAGACATGGCATCTTGCCTCACCCCTGCAGGCCAAAGGAGCTGACTTAAAAGATAGCTAAGATTTTTACATTGAATCTTAATGGCTGAGGCATATCAACACCTAAGAATGTTGATAACTTCCTTCCTTGTTTTTAACTCTGGTTTAAAGGAAAACCTTGGGGCCAGTGAGACAGATCACCAGGTAAAGCCACTTTGCTGACCTGAGTTTGATACCCAGGATCTACACGACTCCCACAAGCTGTCCCCTGACCGCCACACGTGTGCTGTGATACATGCACAAGCTGTCCCCTGACCGCCACACGTGTGCTGTGACACATGCACAAGCTCCTCTGTACACATGTACACACACATACACAGGCAATAAATTTAATTTTTTTTCTAATTTCAAGGAAAAGCTTCTGTCTTGGTTTCCTCCCCCAGATAATAAATTCACAGTCTCTGGAAGAAGACTGAAAAGCATGTCTAGTCTCCTAGTAACAGAGACGTTAGTGTCTGCATTGGTTAGCAGGCAGGTAGATGCAGCATGTGTCACCCCAGCAATAAGAGTCGAACACGCACCAAAGAGAAAACAGCATCTGACTGAGTGTAATAAACTCTGCCTTTGATCTCACTTGACCCTGAAAATAAGCTCTGCAGCAAGTAAAGCCAATGTCATTATCAGCCCTCTTAGAAAGTTAATAAAACTGATGCTCAGAAAGATTGTGCCCCCTGAGTGGTCACACAGCCAGTAAGTACCACTCCAGAACAAACAAAATCCCACTGTTCTGATTCCAAGCCAGTCTCTCTTCACCAAAGCATAACAGCACCTCCACTGGAACACCTGAATTTGGTAACTATGGCGATTCCCTTGTGAGACTTTTCCTAGCTCCCAGAAATTATCTTTTTGTAATGAACTCTAGATCAGAGTTCTACTACTTTTGTGTTTATACTTTCTCAGTCTCCTTCTGTGAGGAAATATGGTTGTGCCTGGTCAAGGGATGTGACAGCAGTGCCTGGCACACTTAGGTCTGAAGGTAGATTGTAGCCACAGTCCGCAAGGTTGTTTCTCTGTTATCACTGACTGCCCAGGCCCAGAGGAACTAGTAAACATACCAGAGGAAGTTGAGGCTGCCCAAGTACCTCACACAGGAAAGCCACTGCCCTGCTGAAGCTCCTTGTTAACATACTAGGGATGTCTCCTAATGCATACAAAGAACAAAGAAGATCTTATGTTGGTGCGCAGGAGATAGTGCCACCAAGTATTTAAATGACAAAGAGAAGAGGAGGGAAAGCAGTCTTCAGTCTTACATTTGACAGTGAAAAATCTTAATGGCAGCGGGGCACAGGCCTATAATCCCAGCACCACCTGGGGAAGCAGAGACAGGTGGATTTCTCTGAGCTCCAGGCCAGCTGAGGTTACAGGGAGACCCTGTCTCAAGAAAAAAAAAAAAAAAAAAAAAAGATAGGAAAATCATGAGTGGCAGTTAGTCTACAGATTTTGAAGATGAGAGAGATGGCTCAGTAGTGGCTGAGCACTGGCTACTCTTGCAGAGGACCTGAGCTCAGTTCCCAGAACCCACATGGTGGCTCACAACCATCTGTAACTACAGCTCCAGAGATCTGACATCCTCTTCTGGTCTCCACAGGCATTAGGCATGTACATACATACATTCAGGCAAACTACTCATACATATAACATGTCTGAAAAAAAATACCTTAATGGCCCAGAGATCCAGGAAAAAAAGTCCAGGCTGAGAGACATGTGTAGCAAGTACACACACTTAATATAACACCAAATGATACCTGGGTAAGGTGAAGACAGGCCTAGGCGAAAAGATAGAAATTTGTATAATGGGGGGAGACAGGGATTATCCTGGAAAAACACAAACCTGCAAATAAAATTAAATACAAAGTAGATATCTATTGGACATTAAACAACAAACCACAACAACTTGTAAACTGTAAACGTCGGCAACTCAACAAAACCCAGACCAATGTCATAATTTTATCAACTGTCCTATATAACTATGTAATATTTATTCTTGATTTTTTGCTGATACTTTTTCTATGACAATAGTTTTATAATTTTAACAGAGAGAAGCAAAAGATAAATATCTTTCTTCAAACAGTTGATAGAAACGGAAATATTTCTTTATGAATAGCATGTCATCTGCATTTTTAGGATTATTGTCAACTCCAGGACAATCCTAACAAGTTTCAGCCCTGTGTGAGCTATAAGACTTGGAACTCTAATACATAAACTAGCTGTCAGCTGTGTTATGTCACACCTTGCATCCTCCCCCCTAACCCTCTTCTAATGCTGGGAAAAATCAAGCACATCAATAGGAAGACAGACAGAACCTCTATCCCAAATTTTCAGGTTGCTATTCCAGGTCTATTGACACAGTGGGCAGTGGAGACTTTCATGGAAGATATTTCTGTCCTGGCACAACTAGAGATAACACAAAAATGGTCCAAAACATAGATGCACATCCTATTATATCCATATCAAGAATATCCCCAACTGTGCTCCAATACAGTAGATTAAAAACAGCAGAAAACCCGTGGTTAACCTTTTCCACCTAACTTGAGGATTGTGACAGGAGAAAATCGAAGAAGGAGACAGTGAACTTAATTGCATCTGTCTGCAGCATCCAGAAGCTTTCTCTATGGGCAAATGTGTTGTTAAGCCTAGACTCCGTTCCAAAGTCAGAAGGTTCCATGGTTTTGGTGGGCAAATGCTCCACTCTCAATCTGAAAATTTCAATCAAAGAATCCTAACTTGGCTTCATGATCATTTCTGTTGAAAACCCAACTTTGTTTTTGTGATTTTATCAGGAAGATAAATAAAATTTCTTCTTGAACTGGATCCAATAATGTCTTCAATAGGGTCTTCCCTCCCTTTCAGCTTAGGAAATAACTGTCACATTGACTTTTGTGATCACCCTCAGCAGGCAAATGTGTGCACTAGTTTTTTCTAATGTACAAAGGAAAGACAGACATCACCGACAGCAAGAAAGGTTTCAGCAAAAGATTTAATTCAAATATAAAGCTTTGAATTTTGTAATGACTTAGCTGTACTGAACTGGAAAGAAAAGTTAGGACTATGACTTAGAAAAGTTAAGTCTGGGAAAGTCCCATGGGGAAGATGTGATTGATTAGGCTCCATGAGGATAGAGACTCCTCCACATCCATCACGTGTCTCCTTGCAGGGCTCATTCTGCATATAGTAGGTGCTCTGTGTCAGTACAGGGACTGGTGAGGAAAGCAAGGAAGAGGGAAGGGAAGAAGGAGGATCTGCCTTTGCCTCCAGTAAACCACAAGTCAGTGTCTTCACTTCCTCACCTATAAAATAAGGATTAAAAATAGCACCTCTCTCATAGGGGTGTTGTGAAGATTATATGAGTTAATATACATAAATCATTCATAAGGTAACTTGGTACTCAATAAACGTAGTTATTACAATGACTTCTCTTAGTTTTGGGAGCTGTCAGTCAAAGCATTGTTACTCATCAGCACAGAGAAAAGGGAGCTGAACAGAGAGTGACTGGAGAGAAATCTGCCCAAAGCCCTGAAATATCTGTCCTAAACGTCAGATTTGATTCTTGGGTGGGAATGAGATGAAGAGGGTGCCCATGATGTGGCAGGAAGACCCATCTCGAGCCCCAGCTGGGTGAGCGCAATCAATAACATCCTGTGAGGAACTTTTTGTGGTCTCGTGTAAATTTAGGCTACCTGAATAAAAGATAACAGTTGTCATTTCCTCTCTCGTCACACAGCATGATGATTTATCTATTCCTTTGAAAGAACCAAACCAAAAACTGCTTATTTGTCCCAGGGTTTGGCGTCCGGTGTGAAATGGGAAAGGAATGGTTCAAGATGCTAAGATACTTTTAAGGACTTTGGCAGAGGAACCCAGGGGATGATTAACTTGGGGGGAAGGGCACATTCTCAAAATTACTCGTAAGGCAGTCTATAAGTAGTGTCACGGGCTATTTAACCAACCCTGAACTGTGGGAGTGATGAGTTATAACTAGGTGTTTTCCAGTTAACTAGCACAAAACAGTAGTGAAATGTGGTCAGCTGTCCTCTGGACATGGTACTCCCAAAAACTTATAGAAGAACAGAGTTCCTTAAAGCTTTGAACTTCACTCTGGAGGTTCATAGAGAATCTTGTTTCTCAAAAATATTGTTTATTGTTTACTTATCAGACCCATAATCTTCAAAGATAGTCAGGCTCAAAAGGCAATGTGAGATGACTGAGGGCCACTTTCATATCTAGGAGAGTCCCTGTAATGAATAAATCCTTGGGAATGGGGGTAAGGTTGAGGTCTGGCCTTGTGAACTGGACTCTGCATGAAAGACCATTTCACAGCTTTTTTCCTGGCGTCCATAGTCAGATCCTGCTCTGAAGGTCAGGGAGTATGACATTCAGCGCTAGGCACACTGAAATCCCCAGAGGCTGAGCAGTGGAAAGGCATGAGAACTTAAAAACCATTCTGCTGAGACAGACCAAGCAGCAATGGCACTCTCATTCAGGCTCAGTCTAAAGGCTCCCCTGATCTTGAAATGAGAAAAGAGATGAACACTGTGTGGCTCAGGCTTCAAGGCCTCAAGAACAGACCTGTGTAGAGTAATCAATAAGGAAGGATGGGTTTGGTTTCTCCTGTGCCTCAGCCTCACATCAGAAAAAATAAAATGAAGGCAAACAAAAAAAGAACAAACAAACAACAAAGCCCATGCTTCAGCTCCTTTGTATAGGCAACAGAATTCACTCAATTCTAATCATCAGTGCAGACCAGGCATAAGCAAAGGTCTTGTTCCATGAAGTCAGATGGACCTAAAGTAAGAACTTGATTTGTTACTATAGAACCGGGAACAAGTTATGTGGCCTCAGCCAGTCTGGGTGTCTTCAATTACAAAAGGGGCTGAGAACTTTCACCTCATGATAGAACCGTGGGAGACAATGTTAAGTCAAGTAATTGGCACCACGCCAGAGAAATAGTAGGGGCTCAATAAACACTATTGTTATAGTTATTTTAATTACACTTTATTGGTTGGGGGGGCATGTATTTGGCATAGCAAGCATGAAAAGGTCAGAGAACAACTTTTAGGAGTCAGAACCCTATGGGTTCTGAGACTTGAACTCAGGTCCTCAGGCTTAGTGGCAAGCACTCCCACCTTCTGAGCCATCTGCCCAGCACACAATTAGTATTGCTATGGTGAACATGAAAAATTTGTAAGCATCTGACAGATAGCATGAACAGATCTAAGATCTATTAGTGAAGACCCAAAACTCAGACATTGGGTTTAGACTACTGTCTTTAATTAAGACACTAGTTGCAATCATTGTAGTAACGTATACTTTCATCCGTTAAAAAAAAAAAAAAAAAAAAAAAAGCACATTCTCTAAGGTTAAAACCACTACATCTGGGAATATCAATGTCATGTTGGTGCTGTCAAAATGATCAGATGACCTTTCTGCTTGGGGACTTAGTGCTTTTCTGTCCTATTTTTAGTAAAATGCATCCAGCTGAAGTCTTCTCCACTCTGAGAGTGCTATCCATTGTGATGGGTAGGATCAGACTACCTTTGTTGCCCAGCTGTCTGAAACACGTGTTTTCGAAACTAAGATTTTAGCAGTTCTAGATGAGGCGTGCTGGGTGCTGCTGAGCGAATGTCTGGAGCAATCTCTCCTCCTGGGAATGTTGGGACTCATCTCCAACTGCTGAGCAGGAGCTAGCTCCTGAGACACCTTCTCTCCCTTCCCCTTGCCAGTCCCCTCTTAGCTTGCCTGATGCCCTTGTTACTACCTTCTTTTCTTCATGTATCTTGTCTCCAGCAGTCTTTCTGAAGAGAGAGCTAGACCTATAACCCACCCCATCCATGGCATGCATTCCCTGAGCTCAGCAGGTGCCTGAAACTGCAGCTGGTACCAAACCGTTCATAGACTAGGGCTTCTCTTATGTACCTATGGTAAAGCTGAATTTACAAAATAGGCCGAGCAAGAGGTTTGTAACAACACTAACGAAGAAAGAATAATTATAACAAAGATTATGTGGCTGCTCTCTCTCTCCCCACACTTCTGTTGTACAGTTCCTAACCCTGTTATGACCTGAGAAGATGCCATGCTTACATGGCAAATAAAGTAAGAGACACTGCAATACCGCATTGGGCTACTATGAAGGTGTTCCTAGAACACAAACCAAGGCAGACCTGACAGGAGATCTGATCAGCCCCAGGACAGCTACGAAGTAACTACAGGAGGACAGTGCATACAGTGTGGATATGCTGGAGAAGACATGTTCACAGCCAGGGCTGGACAAAGCATGATAAAAGGGACTTACTGTGTTCTAATTATCTTTGAGTCTCTGTGTCACCTCCCACTCCTCTCCACACACCATTATTTAATTATAACCTCTGATATCTCTTTTTATTAACTACCTGTCTGAACTTAGCAAAATGATGGAGAAGCCCAAGTTTCTTCATCTGTTGAATAAGATAACTTCATAATGATAATTATATTAATTATAATAGCAATTATAGAAACTAACACTGGAATTTTACAAAATCCAGACACTATACAAAGTGTTTCACAAACACAACTTCATTTCATCCTCCCAAAGAGATGTCCTTCATTACATCTTATTTACAGAAGAAAGTCAGAGTGCAGAGGGGTAACTTGCCTGAGCAGAATTTTACACAAGTCTGTGGTTAACAGAAGCAGCGTCCTAACCAAAGGTCCAGGCACCTCAGTATTTATAAAGCCTCTGGCCTTTGTCCACCAAACTAATGTTTTAAATTTTACATTGGAATCCAGTCTTGGTCACTCAAGTCCATTGGTAATCATGAACTGACTTGTGGATTTGTACACACATTTAATCTCTCTCATTTTATGAACTAAATCTTTGTAATATGCATTATTATTTAAAGTAATAAAGCTACTCTTATTTGTAACTATTCAATTTCCCCAAATTCTACTGAGTATGAGGACATCTGCTTTGTACTAGCATGGCCTCCTAATACCTGATACAGAAGAAATAAAACAACCCACAGAGCTTTCAGGGTATGCATGAGAATGGGTTAATTTCTGTTCAAGTAGGAAGAGAAACATGAAATTTCATGTCAAAGGATAAGACTGACATTCATCTGTATACCATCATATCATAAACATTCAGTTTTGTATGTGTTTCCTTCCCTTCCCATCTGACCATCACACTGTTGTGGCTTTGTAACCTCTGGCAGTCCCCTGAGAACTTCAAGAGCAGAAGGCAGTTCTGGCTGGAAAGTCGCTACAGCTGCTTTTTCATGTAGATAGCACAGATGGGGCCCTGGTGTCAGAGTGGTTTCCTTCTCCCTCTCACTGTGATAAGACAACATGGCAGCTGGTGGCATTCAGCAGATAGAGATTTCTGGCTACAAGTGATCTAGCCACAAGAACACAGCAAAACGGTGTTACAGGGAGGAAACAAAAAATGGGAGGAAGCTTCATCTCAACTGCTTGGCAGCAAGTCCTCTTAAATCTGAAATTCTAAGAAATGCACCTGTCCCTGCCAGGAATGACAGTCCTAGGTAGCCTGGGGTCAAACCACAGGGGATGACTCCCCCCCCGCCCCAAACGGAACCTGATTTGTGTCAGTTTCCCCTCTCTGTGTCCAAGAGTTTTGTTATTACTTATCTATTCCACAGCACAGTTGTATATAAAAACATCATACTGTACACATATATATAAACATAGATATACACAGTATTTATTTGTCAGGTAGTATACATGCTAATTAGTTTAATTTATATGTTCCACTATGAAATCTTATATAATAAAACATGCCCTATACCATAGATATATGTAATGATCTTGAGCTTTTTTTAACAAGCTCAGGATCCAGCTCAGTGGGAAATATGCAAAAGCTTGAGGCAGGCCTCCAGGAACATGAGGGCTCAGAGAGGGCAGGTGCCATCTGACCCCAGGGGTCTGAATGAGACACAGGGACGTGAACTGCGTTACATCTGACCCTGAACACCCTTTATCCCAAGTCCAGCCTGTGGGGAATGGATGCACGAAAGCCTCCTTTCAGCCTCTTGGTTCAAAGGAAGAGAAAGGAAACCAGCCATTGTTTTTTTAACCTCACAGTTTCCTAATGTGAGATGGAAAATTGAGAATGGCAAGTGAAGAGGCAGGCCTCATTATGGAAGGATGTCCGGTAGGGCCCAGGCCGACCATGGGGCCATGGGGGACAGGCATAAACACACAGGGCAGCAAAGTCTCCTTACAAATAGAGGGGGTGACTACCCACTCCAGCCAACTCTTCCAGTGTACATCTGTCTGTCCTCCACCTTGGACCCAAGGAAAGAAAACTTGACTAAGCTCTGCAACTGAACAGGTAGGACACCCTAGGACTCTCAGGGGCACAAGGTAGTTTTGCCCACAGAACACTGTCCCTTGTAAAAGTAAACACATGAATAATTATATTTAAGGTTATGTTGGTATACAGACAAATGTCAGCATTATCACAAGATTTTCTTCAACCTGAAAGTTCCTTTTCCCTTCTTAGTATGAACTTAAAATATCTCCACAGGTACCCTGCGTTTTGTGGGGTGGTGGTACCATCCTGGTTGTACCAGACAGATGAGCTGGCCATGCTAAAAGAAAGCAAGAAGAGTGGGAAACAGACCAGACACCGTCCCAGCTTCAAGGGAGATTTCATTGTACCCACAGGCACAAAGGGCAACAACAACATTGTTTTTTTAAATATTCTTTTCTGCTCATCTACTAATTTGGTCAAAAATAGCTCTCAGGTTTGTTCAGCACAATTTGACCTTCATAATCATACAGATGATTATGGGGTCCCATTAGAACTTTCAAAGCACTTTTGTACAGAAGGGGCCTCTAGACAGTCTACTATAATAAAAACAAGCTCATAAAATCCCACACATTTCGCATAGGCCTTTGATAACCCATCACTGACCTTGAATAACTCACAGCCTGTACTACATTCAAACCAGTCCTTCAGAGGAAAGGGTTTTTTTTGTTTTGTTTTGTTTTGCTTTTCTAATCTCATTATCTCTGTCTAGTCACTGGGCACCTTACAAGGAAAAATAAATTTGCTTATGAAAAGATCTCGTGAATCATCAAAAATGACCCCTTTCTTCTCTGGAGTCTTCTTCTAGGCAAGTATGTCAGACACAGGGCACAGAGGTAACCTGGGCTCCCACCCCCATCCTGTCTGAAATCTGTCTGGAATCCTGTATCCTCCTCTGGACTCAGTCTTTGAACAATGCCATACAGTTGGCTGGCTGTCAACACAGCTGGCCTAGAACTAACACCTGCTCTATGGCCTAAGGGAATCAAGCAAAGACACAGGCCCACCTGCCCTCAGGCAGAAGCAAGGGTCTTGATGATCTTTCTAAGTTAGGAAAACTAAATTTGAAAGGCCTAAAGGGAGACAATCTCTGGGACCCCTTCAATTTAAACATACTGTGACTGGGGTCAGCCTGCCTGGTGAGTCCTCTCAGGTTGGCCAGTCACGGGGGTATCTCATGGAATCTTTCCCAACCTATGAGTGAAGAGGAAATGCTTTATCTTAAACAGAAAAGAACATTCTAATGAAGCCAGATATACCACAAAAAACTTGACATGGAACAGAAGGGTAGTAAGGGAAAGATCCAAGTAGACTAAGTGCCTAGTAGCATTCTGCCTAGGACATCAGGGTCAGTGGGGAGCTCAGCCATGATGAGTATCCAAGAACCCTGGGGAGGACACTGGCTATAGCCAGAGCCACAAGCCCTAACTGACCATGGGCTTTCACAAGTCCAACATAATCCAAACAGGACTATCAATGCTTCCATTGCCAGCTGCAAGATGGAAGTTTGGGGTGCTAAGAAGACCCAGGGTCACACAAGTCAACAAACCCAGAGTCGGGGAAGGGGAGGTGTCAAGAGGGAACATGAAAGAAAAGATCAAAACTTTCTGGCCCCTTACCCACTCTGTTCATCTCGATAGCCAGTCAGTCATCTAATCAGATCCTGCTTCTCCAGCAGCTTGTGCTGAGAGAACAGTCAAGAACCTTCCAGGAACGACAGCTGCAAAGGCTGCACACAGTAGTAGTTTTGTTCACCCGACATTCCTGTTCTCCAGGCAGATACACAGTAGGGATGTGCTTCTCTGCTTTGTCACAGTTGGGCATGTCCTTGCTTTGGCCAGGACATCTGAGCTAAAATGGTAGCTACCTCCGGGCAGAAGCTTTAAACCACAGACAGCTCAGTCCACCTTGACCAAGACAACCAGCAGCATGTTCCACGGAAGCTGTGCCAGGCTGGGTTCCCAGGGCTCAGACAAGCTGGCAGGGATATGTCACTTAAGGAAGAAATGATGTTGTCTGGGTCACACAGAGCTTCAGAGTTGCTTGTCACCCAGCATCACCTGACCTACCCTAAGCAGTAGCCATACACAAAAGCAAAAGCATTAAAAAGCCAGAGCCTGTCAGTCACCCCATTAGTTCAGCGATGATAACTCTCCTAGAGAGAAGCTCTTGCTTCATTTTAAACCCAGTAAAATGCATTTCACTTGCTCACTATACTGTGGCCAGTATGCTTCTATAGTCTAAGAGTGTATATGTGAATGAATTCAATTGATATGATTTACTGTTAATTAAAACTCCCCTCAAAGTTCCTGCACTAGAAACTTATAAACATAGAAACTTCTGGTGTATTTATTCTTGAATCAATGCCTTAAACAGCCATAGAAAACCCAAGGAGAAATGGGGAGGAAGGATAGAGAAGGAACTCACAGAACCAGAAAGGAAAGCTTTCAAGTCACTTCCACTCTTTGTAATGGATAGCCATCCCCCATCTCTTTGCCTTTATGGAGCCATACAATATTTTCAAGTAATTCTCAATATGACCTTACCTTTCTGTAATTATTCAAAACATTAATGCATTACAAGTTATGGTTCTTTGACATTCATCATTTGCATAAAGATATTCACTATATCCTAAGTCCCTTCTAATCTACAAAGCTGCATTAAAAGTTAACAGTAAGTTCCTGTGTGTAGACACGGGTGAGTCTCTGTGCTTTGTAAGAACCTTCTCATGCTCTCACTCTCACCCTGCGAGGTAAATGTTGCTGCCCTAGATTTGAGAGATGAGGAAAGTCGAGGGGGGCGGGTGTCAGAGGCTTACTCAAACCCCATATCCAGAGACTGGAGGGGGTTTGACCCCCTTCACAGCTTAGACTTTCACACTTGGCCTTCTGTCCCCATACTCCAAATCTCAGGTTGCTTGCTGCTGAGGAATTCATCCCTACAAAGTGGCACAGGCTTCTGAGGCCTCAACCTCATATTCACGAACCCATATGGCTTATGAGCAGGGAGGAGAGACGGATGCACAGGACGCCTGGGGACACAGATGGACAGACAGACAGGTTGCCCACCCCTAAGAACAGACTGTGAGGCTGGAGGCAGCCATCCAGAGCCCAGTATCCCCAGGCACTTCTACACAAAGGTCTTAAAATAGCACTTGACATGGCTGGGACACAGGTACCCTGTGAGACTGAGCTCTGGAACTCCACCAACACCACAGAAACACTCTGGAAAATGCAGAGTCAGGAGGTCAGGTCTGGGCTTGGGCTCATTCATCAACCAGCTCTGTGAGGGCGGCAGACAGAAACCTGAAGCAGGCCCTAGGGGCCCCAGGCAGGGAGCAATGTCAATGGCATGAAGCCAGGATATGCTCTCCAAGGACCCACTGTGGCTTCAATCACTGCCCTTCAATCACTGCCGGAAGACCAGGAGCAACCCTACAGCCATTCTGCCCCTCAGAAAAAAACAAGAGACTTGTCTGAGAGGACACAACTAGGAGGTGGAAGAACCAGGACTGACTCCAGTCATTTCCTTTCTGTGGGCCTCAGTTTACTCCTCTATACAATAAGAAAGTTGGGCTTGCTGCTGATGTCAAGACTGAATTCCAGCTTTCCTATCTGGCTTCCTCAGTTTGTTACAAAGTCCTGTTTGTACTATCACAAAGGCCCAGGGCAAGAAAGGCACTCAGTCTTCAACCACTTAATGTGCAGGGCCTGCGCCACATTCCCCTTTGCCCACTGATGTTCCCTTGGACCAGAATGGACCAGACTCTGGTCCACACAGTCCCTCTCTTTCTGCAGTTCATCAATCACATTGCAGAGTGCCTAGAAACTCTTCTCAAGGAGTTTTATTACTCACAAGGGCAGAAGTAAAATGAGAAAAGATTGATGTTCACATCCATTCCCTTTTATAATAAAACCAGGCAACTCTCCTCATCCTGGTGAGTGGGCTTGTAATTCATGAGAAGGCGGTGTGGAACTAAGACCAATGCTATTCCCCTGTGGCAGTCACAGAGGTGACCACTGCCTAAAGAGTCAGTCCTCCCAAGGTCTAGATGCATTCACAATCTTAAGTCAACAGACCAATTAGGACTACTCTCAAATCAATTATTTTTCTCTAGGACCACAGTGATGTCCCTGCCCTTAAGCATGCAATCTCAGAAGTCCCTATCCTGGGGAAGGGCGGGGGCACTCAAAGGGAACTTGCTAAAAGTGCTGAGTCCTGGGCCCACCCCTAAAAATGGTTTCATGGTTTGGGATGGAGTCTGAGAATCTTAATCTGCCTCCTCCCCGCACCAACCACTCATAGTTTGTAGAGCACAGATTTGGGAAATGCAACTTGGTCCATGTGCTAAACTCATTCATCTGCTTTTTTCTCTGGAGAGAAATGGACTGTCAATGCTATTTGGGCAGAGCACAAGCCAATCAAGATGACCAATATCGATGAGGTCTGTGCTGTTCTGGGTGCTTTTATCAGTTCAGATTGTAATGTTTTTAAGCCATAGTGCACAATGATATCCAATGAATATTCCTTACAAGTTGAACAAATCTACTGTCTGGCTGTGTCCTTGCGCATGCGTGTGTGCAGGAAACAGAGGTGGGTTTGTCCTCTAACATGGAATTGAAAGATGCCAACACTGATATGGGATGTTGGAAAACTTTATGTCATGTCAATTACTCATCATATTTCATCCTATGTCATTCAGAAAGTTTTGTGTGGAAGAACTACCCCAGAAAAGGGCACAGAATTCACTGTCCAAGATGGGCTACTTTTGAGACCAGAAGGAGCTTTGAAGGATTTTACTGGAACAATAACCCAACAAGCCTAAACTCTGGGAGATGGGAAGTCTGTGCGTGCCTTCGTCTACCCCCCAGATCCTGCCTGCAAGCTTGTGGGAAGCCTCACTGATGGAGAACCAGCTGAGGTCACAGTTGCCTGCTCACCATATGGGGACACACACAACTGTGTCCTGCAGGACAGAAAATCCTTTAAAGCGTGAACCAGGAAACTGGGTTTACATGCAGCTCCAGGGAAGTCACTGAACCTCTCCTTGACTTGTTCTCTCTGCAGTGGGGCTCATGACATTCATTTCATGGTATTATGAAGATGGAATAAGATAATACATGTAAATCCACAAAACAGGCCTTCTCCACAATCAATAATCCACCTCTCCCCCACACCGCTGTTTCATGTGATAACCACTATGGGTGAATCCACTAAGACCCAAGTTTAGAAGCATAAACAACCATTTTACTATGCTCACTGGTTTGGTTAGTCAAGACTATGAAAAGGAAGCAATGGATTGACCTGTTTGGCTCAGTGACATCCAGGGCAACAGTGGGAAGGACCTGAGCTTGGGGTGCCTTGGCCTCTGGAGCTTCTTTCACTTGCATTTCTAGATGAGGTTGCCTGCTGTTCATCACAGCCTGGAGCCCTGTCCTTCCTACACAGTGGCTCAGCCTCTGAAGATGAGGTTCCCAACATGTCAGTGAGGAAGCCTCCTGACCTTTCATGACCAAGCT
The DNA here is from genome assembly GCA_035773235.1 of Eospalax fontanierii. Taxonomy (NCBI): domain Eukaryota; kingdom Metazoa; phylum Chordata; class Mammalia; order Rodentia; family Spalacidae; genus Eospalax; species Eospalax fontanierii. The sequence continues at coordinate 7,108,978 of CM069540.1, forward strand.
TTGGAAGTTAGGACTACTTCTACCGTGGTCCTAAGGCAGCCTGAGGAAGAAAAGGTCAGTCCCAGCCCTTGCTAAGACAAGTGTGTCAAGGGTGCAGTGAAGAGTGTGGGAGATTGATTAACCATCGAGATGAAGATGGAAAAGGAAGGAAGGAGGGAGGGAGAGAAGGGAGAGGTAGGGAAGGAAGAAGGGAGGGAAGGAGGGAGGGGGAAGGAGGCCACTACCAGAACACATCCAAAGTTCATGGGCTAGAGAGATGGCTCGATAGTTAAAGAGTACTGGCTGCTCTCGCAGAGTACTCAGGTTCAATTCCCAGCACCCATACGGCATCTAACAACCACTTGTAACTCCAGTTCCAGGGGATTCAATGCTCTTTTCTGCTCTCCATGGGCACTGGACAACATGGATGCACCTATATACATGCAGGCAATACACTCATACACATAAAATTAAAATAAAAAGTACTTTTTAAGGTTCACAGTGCCTATCATCCACTGGGCTTCATGTAGTGCTCAGGTCTGGCAAGCACGTCCCTGACGCCAAACACAAGGAGTCTGCAGATCAGCGCAGCATTTAGTCTCTATTTTCAGAAAACTTTGTTGGGTTAACAATCAAGACCCCGGTAGGAATTTCGAAAGCTGGTATCTCATCTAGGGGACTGTGTGGGGTTCACATATACATCTGGTGGGCTTGGGGGGGCTCACATGTACATCTGGAGAGGCTGTATGGGGCTCGCATGTATGTTTGGCAGGCTTCTGTGTGGGGTTCACATACATATTTGGTGGGGCTGTGAGAGGGGTCTCGTGTACATTTGGTGGGGTTCTGTGGTGGCTCACGTGTACACCACTTATGATCCTAGCCTGGCATTTGTAGTCTCTTTTCACTTGGCCTCTTCCCATCCAGCCTCTACGTTCAGCTACTCTGAATGCCATGCCGTGCCCAGATAAGGCTTGTGCTTTGTGCTGCAGAACCTCTGGACTACTTTTCTCTCCAGGAAACCTTCTTCCAACCACACCTACCAAAATCCTACCATGCTTTAAGGCCCAGTTTCTAGGTCACCTTCTCAAGGAAGATTTTCCTGGTGGTCCATAAAGAATTTCTTGAGAGCTTTATAGCTTTCTTTCACATGAAACACTTCCTATCTCTGCCAAACACCGCCATATTTGAAGAACCCCACCACTCACCTCATTCTTCCCTCTGACCCTGAGCCCCACCCTAAAATATCCCTAAGAAGAAAGTAAGGTGAAAGGATTTCCCTAGTATGGAAACACTTGAGCTTTTGCCTATGCAGGCAGTGCTGGCACTGGGAGGCAGCAGGTCGTTTAGGAGAGAATAGGAAGTAAAGGCAACCAGAGTCAAGGGAGGGTGCCACAGGCAAAAGGTCTCTTCACCTGCCCCTGGTGGCCTCCTCTCACTGCTGTGCACTGCAATGAAAGCACACACACACAGATACATACATATGCACACACACACATGCCCAGACACACCATCTGACAGCATCGTAAGATTCTAAAATGAATTTTCACATGCTTTCAGATATTTCTAAACAATTGTTTGTTTGTCGTGACTCTTCTATCAGCAAAATCTATTCACTTACTGGGTCTGCTCTATTTGAGCAGAATCTCTTTCATCTCCTTCCCCAGGAGCACTTTCTCCTAACTCCCCGACACCCTCTAGGGCACACACTGTAACATTTCAAATGACATGCACTTGGACTTAGTTTGAAATTACATTGTATTTCTTTTCACTGGGCTAAAGGATAAATTTGAGTAATGAATCTCCTTGAATACAGTCATCTCAGAGAGACTCTCAGACCCGGTCTTAACAATTCTGTCCTAATCTAAGGAAGGTGCGTGCTCATCAGTTCAAACACAGAGGCTTCAGCCATATTTTGACTGACCTTCATGGGGAACTGGGGCTCTCCTTGGAGCCCATCACTTATGTTTTCTCCATCTTCAGTGCATTCGTAGCGTCTCACATTCCCATGTTAGACGCCTAGCTACTGCATCCATACATAAGCTCTTACAGCACTTTAGTCACGTGCCCTGGAATACTGAGGTCTGAGGCTCACTCTGACTGGCACCCAGGGAACTGGGAGCCCAGCTGCCCTGTTCGTCCCTCTGGGGAATGGCTCCTCCTTTTCTTGGCTCTCTTTCAAAACTCCAGCAACTGATCAAACACAACAGTCCCTACTGTGGGTCTCTACACGTGTATATGGACGTTCAAGTATGTAAGGGTGTGCAAACACCTGTCTAGAGGTCACAGGTCAGTGTGTCTTTCCTGGAGTATCAGTCACCTTACTTTTTTCCAGGAAGAGTCTCCTGTATCCCAGACTGGTCTTAAACTTGATATGTAGCCAAGGATGACCTTGAACTTCTGATGCTCTTGCCTCTACCCTCCGCACAGCACACACACATATTCCCTGAGTGCTTGGATTATAAGCATGTACCACCAAGCCCAGTTTTTTCAGTGCTGTAGACTGAATCCAGGACTTTGGGAATCCTGGACAAGCATCTACCAAATGAACCACATGCCTGGCCCCTACCGTATTTCTGAGGCAGGATCTCTTCTTACTGACCTGAAGCTTGATTAGGTGAGGCTGACTGACCAGCAAGCCCCAGGGACCTGCCTGTCTCCACCTCTCCATGGCTAGGGTTACAGGCATGTGCCACCACATCCAGTTTATTTTTTAAAATGTATGTATACATGTGCCTGTTTGTCTGTGTATGTACCACATGTGTGCCATGCCCTCAGAGGCCAGAAGAAGCATCTGATCCCCTAGAACTCGAGTCACAGGCAGTTATGAACTAAATCCAGGTCCTCTGCAAGAGTAGCAAGCACTCTTCACTGCTGATCCACTATTACAACCCTTCACCCAACTTCTTTTATGTGAGGTCTGAGGAGCAATCCTAAGCTTGCAAGACCAGATCTTTACTGATTGACCTATCTTCCCAGGCCCCATCGATCACTATTTTACTAGAGGCAGCAGCAGCACTCTAACTAAAATGCCATCAAAGAAAGCACTACTAAGCACAGTGAGACCAGCAGGTGATGAACATGACAGTCACCAAGCAAGGCAGGACCCACCTTCGGGGCAAACTTCTCTATCAACACACTTTCAAAGCGTCCTTCCTGACATTGATTTTCAGCTAAAAGCTTATGACACTAGCTAAGCATGCCCAGAGGTACTGCTAGCCACCATTTAAACCTTTTAAACAAGTGCTTCATGACCTTGAGCTAAGCATGTCTCAATATGAGCTTAAACTGCATCGTTCTTAAACTGTGACCTTGCACTGGCGTGGCCAGGAGTGCACTTACTCCTGTGTGCTCTCCTATGGGGCACCTCTAAGTTCCCCAACAGAATCTCAATGTCTCCTTCGTTCAGGGAGAGCATGCTTTGGAAATAAATCCTGTGTTCTCCTTGCCTGGTACAGGTAACACAGCCTTCTCCACCCTTTTGTGTCTTGGCTATGCTTGTCTTAGATTGTACCCACTAACATGTGACTCTATAGCACTTGGTTACATACACTTCAGTCTAGCATCTATGGTACAATTAATCAGTCAATAACTTGTCTGATTCAGACAAGTCTTGAGAGCCTGCTCTACAAAACTGAAGACAGTATAATCAAAAAGTTCCAGCATTTGGGGTCAGAGAGATGGTTCAGTGGTTAAGAGCACTGGCTGCTCTCGCAGAAGACCTAGGTTCAATTCCCAGCACCCACATGGTGGCTAACAACTATCTGTAACCCCAGTTCCAGGGGGTTCAACACCCTCTTCTGACCTCCCCAGGTTTTGCATGATACAGAGTGCACTTACATATATGCAGGCAATACACTCATACATATAAAATAAAAATAATAAAATAAAATATCACTTAAAATCATGACTATCTAGCCAGAGGCTTTCTGATAAAAACAAAACATATTATCGTTGCCTCCCTTAAGAGTTAATCTAAATGGACCTGTCAATCATCTAGACAGAAAATGCTTCTCAAGGCACTGTTTCAGAAACTTTAAGAAATAGTGTAATGCTTACCTAGGTCCTCACAACAGTGTCTCAGGCCACTGTTCAGTCCTACCCTATGAGAGTATCTTCCTATACAATGGTCCCCAGACCCACTGCCTACTCTTGTCCCTCAGGGGTGTTCTGCTTTATCTATGAGGCAATCTCTACCTTCTACACTTCTCCATGTGTCTCCTTTGAATTCTTTCATTGAAGACCATGAGGATTAGGAGACTTAGAGAGATCAGAGCAAGACACTCGGTGTCTGGAATAAAACAGGATTTCAGACCAGCTTCCCTGTCTCTTCTGGGTTGACACCAGTCTGGATGTCATCTTCCACCAAGCCCCTTTCACAGTTCCTTCTACTACTTGTATGACAACTTATATTTACTCTTTTTCTTTGTATAACCCAGGTTAGCCTCTATCTTGCAAACCTCCTGCCTCAGCCTCCCAATTACAGACATGTGCCAACAAGGTTCTGGCATCCCTTCTTAAGCAAGTACAGTGAGCCCTCCACGAATGTCAGCTTTTGATATTACTTTTCAATCAAACTGGGCTTCTTAATTTAGGATATCAGCAGTTGATGTTTCGTGGTTTTTCCTCCCTGGAAATCATTATCAACTTCATTCCTCTGTAAGCCACTTTTTCCAGAGAAGGGCAGACTCTTCAGTCCCACAAGCCGCAGTGGGAGAGGCCATGAGTCGAGTACAGACTGAGTGAGCTGGAGATCCTGCCACAGTCAGGGTGGCAGCCTGAGCAGGTTTATGGGTAGACCTGCTCTGCCCCATGCACCTTTTCTCTGTTGTAGCCCTTGATCCCACCCATCCCTTGGGCCTCAGCTGGTGGAGTCACTGCTGGGGGAGGGGAGGTGTGAGAATTCACTAGCATTCTATAGAGTTTTTCTCAAGCCCTGCACTGAGTCCCACAGCCAGGGCCTTAACGACACAGTGGTGTCTTTGACCTCCGCCCATACTTGTCTCCTGGGGTGCCCCTCTTTACGGTCAGCTCTGATTCTTGTAGAATTCTCCAAGAGGTTAGATATTCCAGCAGATATTCTGTTCCCTCAGACGGGAAGACTCACTGGGGGCACTGTCTCCTTAGAGCTTCACCTCTCCTCTGGGCTCCCACTGACTGAGCCTTAGCATTGCACTTCAGAAAGATCTAGAACTCTAGCCCCTAACTCTTCTACATAAACCCTTGCACAGGATCATTCTAAAAGTCAGTATTTTGGTTTTAGAGCCCAGTCAAAGCACCTCCCTCACATTCAAGTTATTATTTTTTATTTTAGTCAATTTATTTTTCTTCGTATATGTCTATTCCACCTCAAGATATCCAATTCATGCTTACCTTCAGTCTCAATTCGCTTAAAAATTTTTATTACATTTATTTGTGTGTGCATGTGTAAGTGCATGAATACCTCAAAGTGCATATAGGTCAAAGGACAACTTGTGGGACTCAGTTCGCCTCACCTACCATTCGAGTGTCTTCGGTCTTTGAATTTGGTGGTAGGCACCTCTGCCCACTGGCCACCTCACCAGCTTTGCCAGTTCTTTTTTGTTTGCTTGCTTTTCTTTGCAGGGGCTGGGGGCACAGCTTTGTTGAGACATGGTTTCCCTGTAGACCCAGCTGGCCTAGAACTTTCTGTGTAGACCAGGCTGGCCTTAATCTCACAGAGATTTGCCTGCCCCTCCCTCCTGAGTGCTGGGACTAAAGGTATGTGCCACCACGCCCTGCTGGTTCATCTTAAGTAATAGTAAAACTGACAACAGAGAGAGATGGTCTCAGTAGTTCTTCTAAAGTGCCAAACTTCAATCTCAAATTGGAAAGTTCAGAACAAAAATTATTAAAAGAAAGCTACTTTCAAGAAAATTCTAGTCACAGTTGTTTGGGGGGAATTATTTAAACCCATGATGCTACAACATATCTAATTTGTTTTCTCTCATTGGCACACAATGGTGGCATTTAATCTCTGGCCTCATTCAGCATGGACACTGTCCTTATTTCAACGCAATCAAATCAAATTTAAATAGCAGGGCCTTTTGGAAAACAGAGACTCACCTCTCAAAGCAGTGAACAAATGTTTGCGTTACCTATTTATATTAAAATATGCAGATATTTCCCAAGCATTCAGCCAACTTATAAATTTTTATAACTTCTTTGAATTGTTAACATTTTTTTAACACACTGCTTGGTTTCAGCTTTGTGAAGGGCTCAATAACAATCTTTCTGGTCAGGAAAAAGGAAAGGACATTAGAATAAAGAATGCCGAATAAATAAAAACAAAACAGTACAGCCCGTACATCCACTCACACAAAGACAACCTTCATGAGGAGCTATAAGGAATTATCACAACACAATGTCCTTCATGTGTATTTCAACAGTGAAAAGAATTTCTCTAGTTATTGAAGACTTTCCTGGCTCAGTTTCAGAAAGGAAAAAAAAATCTGATTCCATCCTAGTCTGACTTCTGGGCAATGCAAGTCCTGCACATTTTAAGGCCTGGTACATAATGCTGCCTTTCTTCTATGAACTGTTAACAGCTGTACCAACTATTAGATCCAGCTTCAAAACATGTCTATAGTCAGTGCTCTCCAGACACTTAGCAATCCCAAAGCTATTCCTAGACTTGTTCGCATTGCAGCGCAAACACAAAGTTTTGATTTATGCTGGGAATGAAACAACAAACTTCTGATCCTGCCTCTACGTGGTCATTCAGATGACACGGATGGCATGTGCTTCGGGGGAAAGTGGAGGGCAGAACTCACAGAAACAAAAAGGAAGCAGGAAAATAAATGGAGGGCCACCCACAGTTACCTTAACAACCCACAGTCACTAGTACAAAGCTATGTGTTGGAATGACATCTTGGGGCTCACAGAAGGCTCTTGTGCTTGGAGAGAAAGAAAGAGCAGTGCAGGCTTTGGACTGGGAGTGGTCATAGGAGGAGGAGGGCAAAGCTGGTGGTGACACCAACATTAACTCAGCAAAAGATGAAGGCGACAAGGTGGGACTGAGGGCGAAGGGGGAGGGAGAGCTCTCACCAGCATGCCTAAGGCGCTGGGCTCCATCCTAGCACTCCACCTACATACACAGACCACACAGACACAGAAAGCCATGAGGTTCTCATTTCAACTGAAAGTTCCGCTTCATCAAATCATGACAAAATCCCCTAAAACCGACACACTCATGTGAGGGTATTTTTTTTAAGTTGTAGCAACACAACTAACCCCAAAAGTAAAGCGTTCACTTCACTGGCAACCTTAAGGTATAGGGTTCCCTCACACCATAATCACAAGCTAAAGCTCCGATCCACAGTGATGCTTCCCTTGAAAGGCAGTGTTTCAAGCCAACCATTCCAGGCTTCCCACAGAACCCTGTGTCTAAGCTGTCTAGAAAGAATGGAAATATCAACGTGCAACCAAAATCCTAAGAAGGCCCCATCCCAGTGCTGTTGATGAGCACAAAGAAATCTCAGGACACACAAGTTTTTGTTTCCCAACTTAGAGACCAAGAAGGTGGTGAAAATAAGCCACCTGCCCGACTCCCTCCATTCTGCCCTAGATAAGGAAAAGATACTGTGGAACTCATTATGCCTCAGCCACGGAAAAACTTCTCTCCTCGAAGCACAAGAACGGAGGACAGAAGAACAAAGGACCCAACTTCTGACCTGAAGGTTTCACACTGATCAGGACAGAAAGCATGACTAGGAATAGAACAGAAGTAGGAAATCAAGCAGGGGATAAGTCAGACGGCTCAGCAGGTGAAGGTACCTGCTGATCAGCCAGACAACCTGAGCTCTGTCCCTGGGATCCACATGTTGGAAGGAAAGAACTGACTCCCACAAGTTGTCCCAATCTCCAAAGGCACAGGTATGCACATGCACACACACACACAATAGTAGTAATAATTAATAATAATAATAATTAATAATGAAAGTTAAATTTTAAAAAAGAAAATACAATGGACCGGAAAGTGCTGAGAATAGATAAAGATGGGGTCATCTGAGCCCAATGGCCCTGAGGATTGTTAGGCGGTGGTCAGTTTCTCAGGATTCAGAGCTAAATTCTAACGGAGAGGGGAGGTGCAGGATAGCTGTAGTATCTGCCTGAGATGCTGTTCCCTGCCTTCTCCCATCCATATGTACTAAGACGTGAACAATGAAACGTCTAGCTGCAGCCATGTAAACAAAGCCATTCAGGGACTTCACATAACCTCACTGAACGCAGGCAGCTACAGCCTCTGCCTCATGACGCACAGCCTTGATATCTTTTGTCTCCCAGTCTCTAGCACGACTATTTCCCCCATGCCTGGTGCCTCATGTTGTCAAAGGAGTTACTACAGCACCTGACACCATCTTACAGTAACAAGGGGGAATCCCTGTGAGCTCTCTACCTAACACTGACTTTGTCATAAAAATAAAAGCCTTCCCAGAAAGCCCACCTCCAGAGGACTTATTGGCCAGAAAGAATTTTCTCCTATGACTAGCACTGTCAGAGAGGAAGCCTTAAGTAAGACTAGAGAGGAGGCTGGTCTGATAAGCAGAGAATCATAATCTGCTCAGCACTGTGTTGCCCCAAATCAAGTTTATCAGTAAAGAAGAGGCAAGGGGTGGAGCTGGGTCTCAGCAGGCAGTGCTGTCTTAGGTGGTCCCTTGCTTTATTTCTATCTTGACAGAAAACAAGACTTTCTTTTCACTATTATAAAGAAGTAAAACCCACAACTTCTATTTTCATGCAGAACATGTCTAACTTCTTTCTAGGGAAGGCAGAGTATAAAACTAACCACCTTTTCTCCTCTAGTGCCACAGAATCATTTTGCTAGGAAAAACAGACATAGGCTTCTGGAAAAGGAGCTCAGTTGGTTAAGTGCCCGCCTTGTAGGAATGAGGACTTCAGTTCAATGCCTAGAACCCAAGTAAAGTAAGTCAAGACTGACAGTGTGTCCTTGCAATCCCGGAAGTGGGGAAGCAGAGGCAGGAGGCTGGGGCTCACTACCAGTCAGCCTAGCCTATGACTACTGATGTTGTCCTCTGGTCTGCATACATATATCTGTACATGTGTACCCCCCTAACATATACATGACCATACATACATACACACACACACACACACACACACACACACACACACACACACACACACAGAGATAGACTGTCAAAGATACCTAGAATCCTAGAGTCCAGAAAATAAGGTTCAGGCGCTGTAGCTCACGATGCTTTGGAAAGTTGATGCAGAGCACCATGGCTGACTTTAATAAACAGAGTGAAACTTCACCACCTAGAAAGGGTTCCAGGCAGGTCCTCTGGTAAGATGTGCATGGCCCCAAGGGTGCTGCTGCTACTGCTGGGAACATCTGCCTTCACCATTTCCTTTGGAAGACCTCAGGAGAATGAGTCTTTGTCTTACAAGGGTTCTTCTTGATGACAGTATTAAAAACAAAGTGGGCATTGTTTTACAGATAGTTTTTAAAACAGAACTTTGAAGAAGTGGATTGATTTGCCTAAAGTCATAAAACTGAGCACAATGGGAAAATAAAAACAGTGACTTGAATCACATCTTGGTGTTTCTCAGAACATTTAAATAAAGCCATGTTTCCTGAGTGGAGTCTGAGTTCAGAAAGGACCACTAGAATCCACAAAGCACAGCAAATCCCCAGGAAAGACCACAGTTGATGCACCATCATTCCAGTGAGAGAGTATTGACACACATTTCAACAATGGAATGAATCACCAAATCTAGTGGAAAAGCTCTTAATTCAGGTCCAATAACTTATCTTGATTTGTTCTTAACAGGTTTCCTAATGGAGAAAATTACATTCACCAATAATTTCAGGTAACTGAAGCACACAGGTAAGAAAACTTAAGGTCACTGAGATCATCGAAGCAAGGAAAAAAAAAAAAACTAAAATTTTCCCTAAGTTGTGCAATTACTAGAGATGATTGTCAGACAGTCCATGACACCATAAAATAAAACTGGTTCTGAACATACATCACTACCTCTTTCTTTTGACCCCCCTAAGGAGCTACTGTACACAAAGACATCCTGGTTATTTCAAAAGGTTTCTTTTTTTTTAAGTCTGCCAAGTACTTTCCCACTGCGTACACTTTTGTCCCCCTTCACTCTGTGGAATTATTTCCTCTTTATTTAGAAATCTAAAGAGTCTAGGAGTCCCAGGAATGGTGCAACACGAGTCTATTCTCCCCTCCAACGGCATTTCTCATCATACCAGCTCAATTCTAGCTTGATAGTCTCCTGTTACAATATGAAAATTTCACAACTAGCAAGGAATACCAGGGATTTTTCTTTGCCAACAATCATCATCACAGCACTTTATGAATTAAATGATTAGAAGCTGGATGCCAAAAAGTCGAGATAACCCGATCCACCAGTGTCCTAAGTTCTGCACGATGGACTAAATTGTACAGATTCTGCACAGGGCTGTGGCCAAGTGGGAAGCTCATTTCTAGCACTCATACTCATTTAGGCAGAAAAGTCTGCTTTAACTTCAGAGAACACCGCACCATTACCCAGAGTCTGCTCTGTACACCAACAGTTTATCCAGCAGGGAGTTTATCCAGCAGGGATTTGCTGTCCATCCCCGGATTTAAGCTCTAGTACACAGCTATCAGTTTCTCCCAGTAGGAGACGAAATCTACATCAAAGCAAACACACCGTGCTCACTAAGTCAGTGTCTCCAAAAAGGAGCATTTCCGAAACATAAGAGAGAATTCAACTAAGTAAACCAGATTCCAGGCTTCTATGATCTACTCAAATGCACATGGATGTGACAAAACCGAAGACCAGATGACCTCTCTGTAGGCCACAGGTATGAAGACACTGATGGGTCCCCGCTCTGCTCCTGCCTGTCAACTCATTCAACATCTCCTGTGGACAGATACACATCTTACCTCAAATGAACTCAGGTGTTTGTGTGAGGCCAACCTTGTCTTTCCTTGTATAACAGGTGCCCTGCAAAACCCAGTCACCAACTTCATTTCTCAGTCCAGCCCCTGTGCACCGTGTCTCTAAGTAGACTGGGATCTCCCCATCCAGCAGGCATGTGTCCCCTACCATTTCCTCGGAGTTTAGTCCAGTATTTCCAGATAATGAGAATGTTACTGTTTGGCATGTCTTCCACAGGCTGATGTGTTGAACACCTGGTCCCCAACTGATGATAAAATTGGGGGCGGTTCTGGAAGCTCTAGGCAATAGGGCTTAGCTGAAAGAGGGAGGTCACGGGGGATGTGCCTTTGAAGGTTACACCTCTCCTCTGCTTCTTATCCACCATCAAGTGAACAGTCTCCTCTGTCACATGCTCTCACCACCACCATGATGTTCTACACAAATGCACGAGGCCAAGCAACCAAAGATGGGTCTTCTGAACCCATGAGCCAGTCTTTTCTCCCTTGTGTCTGTCAGGTCCTTTGGAATGATCCAAGCAACTAACACAGACTGTTTAGTCAAAGCTGAGGAGTGATTTTGCCAATGGTAACTGTAGGATTTATTCCTGAAAAACAGGAGTCTCTACATTTATTACTCGGAGTCACTGCGAGCATCCCAAACCAAACCCAGCTCTGTGGATAGTAACGGACCCTAGCTTCTGAGGTCTTAGGGTGACAAAGGTGATCATTGCCATAATACATTTGGGCTCTTCTCCTAATTCTCCTCTAAAGGTACAGTAAGGAGAAATTAGGTTAGTCGCTCTAATTCCAAAGCCTCAGGAAACCAAAGTTGTCACAGTTCTCAGTCCTCCCATCTACTGCAGGCCACTGTAGAAACAGCACGTGGGGACGTGAGCGAGCTTCAGTGTCAGAAGATAGGGAGGAGGTGGCCCTGTGTCTGCATCCAGAGGTTCATCCCAGGTAGTGACAGCAGGGGCAGGCCTGCTCTTCATGTGCATCTGCAGACAGAGGTACACTCTGCTTCCAAAGCATTTCTTGTACCAGCACTGGGAGGCAGAGAGCACCACCGTCAATCGAAAGCTGTTACTGGTAGGCTGAGCAGATAGCTTAGTCTGTTAAGTGCTTGCCTCAAAAGCATGAGGATCTGAATTTGAGTCTCAGAACCCACATTAAAAAAAAGAAAAACAGCCAAGTGTTGTGGCTCGTGCCACACTCCCAGCACTGGCAGATCCTTGAAGCTAGCTGGCCTACTTGGCAAGCTCCAGGCCAATGAAACCACCTCAAAAAATTAAAAATGTGGTCAGTTTTCGAGAATGATGGGGTTGTTCTCTGGCCTCCATATGCATGTGCACACCTGCACACACACACACACACACACACACACACACACACACACTCTCTCCCCAAACATAACTGCTGATTGTCTTGACAGTTCTCTTTAACTCTTTAAACCCTGAGGCTCAGAAACCTAAGAGCTTATCCTTCCCCATCACCTTTCTGTGTGTGTATGTGGTGCTGGGGTTCAAACCCACGGCTACATGGATGTTAGGTAAGGGCTCAACCACTGAGCTACCTTCCCCGCCCCTCTCCTCTCTTATCACTGTTAATTAGAAGAATTCAGAATCAGTTCTCATCACTTGGACAAAGTGCACACAAAAGCATCTCTACCTCAGATTTCTTTGTTCCTCTGCAACAGTCCTCACTTCTCTAGAACATTCCCCAATCTCCATCTCTTCTCGGAGTGGATCCCAGAATGCACTGTGGAAAAGGACAGAAGCAGAAGCCATGCTCACTACCAGGTTCTTCAGCCACACCACCATTCTGGGTTCTGTCAATGCACCAATCAGAGGCTGCTGTCCTCAGGAATGTGTAAGCTGCAGCTGAACTCCATTCCCGGCTTCTCTCCTGCCCCCACTGGTGAAGAAATGGCTCAGGTAGTACAATCCTGGCTTCCCACACTCTGTCTGAGCTTTGGGGACTTTCTTCGCATGTTTACAGGCTCTTCAAACCTAAGATGTAGGAGTGACCTTAAGAAAAACAGAGGCTTGATGTCTGAATGCAGGCTGAGGTCATCTCCAGAGATTTCTCTACATGTCAAGATGAGGAAAGGGCTAAAGCAAATTACTACAAGTTGGCATGGTCACTGGCATCGCTGTGCCATTGTCATTATCATTAATGATAAAATGGTATTTTTATGTGAAAAATTCTGGGGGAATCTGAATTAGGAGAAGAAAGGTAAAACCAAGATGCTAGATTAGGAAATTTTATGCCAAAGGGACAAATGTGAAATCTGTCAGCCACATATGATATCTGACAATTGCTCACATAATATGTGCAGGTCAGAACCACAAAGGAGACCTCATCTGGGCCGTGTGAGGTGACACAGCACATAGCTGTGGAAACCGACAGTAGGAGTGGTAAGACAGGCGAGAAAGAGTGCTTCTCTCGATGTTCCGCAACGTGTAAGAGCAGGGACTGTCCACGGAGCCTGTAACTGAACACGTGAGTGACGGAGTGCTCAGGAGAGGTGGGCTCTGTGAGGGCCTTGCGAAGGAGATGCCTCATGTCCATATCCAGCTGGATTTGTGGGACACTTGGGGTCTCTCAGTGTAAGAGGAAATGAGGAAACAAAAAGTGACACTTGCTGGGAAGAAGAAAAATAAACAAAAGCCTACATTTGGGGTGTCTGGTCATGACCCAAGTCGAGAGAGATAAGAATTCCATAAAAGACAACCAGACAGAAAGCCAGCATGAGCAGCTGGCATCCCAGCCTACATGGAGCAACAACAGGGGAAGCCAATGAGGGTCTTAGGAAACACCCTGGGCCCAGCTTCCACCAGCCCGCCACTCTCCTCCAAGTCCCTCCTGCTTTGAAAAGTTCTCATGGAACATTATTCCCATCATTGACGATGCTGGATGGGTGGGTGGAGGTTCTGATTGCTTTATCTCAGTTAAGACCAACTAAAGGCTGTCTAGACATCCAAATTCAATACGCTTCATTTTATATAAAAATATGTGTATACGTGTATATGAAGGTACTATATATATGCATATGTATATAATTTGAGTTATATGTAATACATGCACTGACATATATTGTATTAGATAGTTTCCGTTGTCAATTTGACACCTTGGAGCAAGCCAGTAAGTAGTGTTCTTCTGCGGTCTGGGCTTCAATTCCTGCCCTGAGCTCCTGCCCTGGTTCCTCATCATGATGAACTATAAGCTGAAGTTGAAAGAAACCCTTTCCTCCCCAAGCTGGTTTTGATCAATGTTTTTATCATAGCAATGGAGAAGCAAACTAGAACAGAAATTGGTACCAGGAATTAGGCGTTACTGTGATGGACCTGATCATATGTGTCTGGGAGGATCCTGGAGTTTTGGGAGCTTTGCAAAAGAAAAGTGCTTGGAGTTCAGTGAGCTGTTCCATAGGAACCTGGAAGATAATGATGGAAAAGATGTAGATGGAGGCCTGGCTTATGGCACTTCAAAGGGAACAAAGGCTCTATCTAGTTGTTTGTGTGATACATTTTTAACTAAGAAATTTTGAAAGAGAAACCTTTTGTGCTTTACTAGGATAATCAATGATGATCAGCTGGGGCTGAAAAATCAGTTGTAAGTTAAAAGAGACCGGCATCATCGAGAAAAATCTTCTGGGGAGTATTTCCTCAGGGTCCACACACAGAAGCTGTGGTATCGAGGGGACCAAGGCTGCACATCAAACTGGCAGCGGAAGTTGGCCATGTGCAAGAGTCTTCCTAGTGGTGCTGGTGTTGAAGGCATGAAGGGGCCATGAAGAGAATCTGAGGCTTTGCACTGTGAGAAGCCAGAAGTCTCTGGTAAAAGTACAATCTCAGTTCCAATGGAGACTTCAGCATACTGGAGATGCCAGGACCATGGAACGACTACCAGGGGCAGGGGCAAATGTGGAATGGAGCCAGCTTGAGCCGTGATACAAGCTGTGTACGCTGTGGGTGGCAGAGCCAGAGAAGAACTGCAGAAACCCTTTGGAGCCCAGAAGATCTTGAGTGAATCCCAGACGCTCAGCATTGAGTGATATTGCTGGGTTTTGGTTTTATTTAAGTGTGCTCAGTTCTTCCCTTCTGAAAGGAGATGGTACAGAACTTGTTTTGAATGCTACAGGAACACACAGTTAAAAGACTTTTTAAAGAGACTTTGAATTTTTAAAGTGTTGAATTTTTAAGAAGACTGTGGCACTTTTAAAGTTGCACTGTTCTACACTGTGATATTAACATGTCTAGGGTTAACAACATGGAAAGGTTGTGCTTACAGGGATGTGTCTGTGTGTCAAGTTGACAAGGGGTCAAATGTGTTGGATAGTCTCAGTTGTGAACTTGGTAAACTTGGGTAGAGGGAGTAAGCCAGTAAGCAGTGTTCCTCTATGGTCTGTGCTTCAGTTCCAGCCCTGAACTCCTGTCCTGGTTCCCCTCCATGATGAACAATAAGCTGAGGTGAAATAAAACCTGTCCTCCCCAAGCTGGTTTTGGTCAGTGCTTATTTCATAGCAATGGAGTAGCAAAGTAGAACACTTCTCCCCTTTCCTCTCTCTCGCTCTCTTTCTCTCTCTCTCTCTCTCTCACACACACACACACACACAGTGTATTAAATGAAAAAAATGCCAAGATCCTATTCTGTATCACTGATTCTCAACCAGAGGACACTTCACCTTGAGACATCTGGCAACAGATGGAGGTGTTTACTCTTCTAGCAATTAGGTGCAGGGCAAAGGTGCTGTGGTTACCTAGTCAACAGGGGCCACGGACATTGATAAACACCATACAATACATGGGGCATTACCCCACAGTAGAGGAGTAGCCACCCCCAAATGCCAAGTATCACAGTAGAGAAAGCCTACTGTGTGCTAACTGGTATACAGTTGATATCTGGATACAGTGAATTTTCTGTGCCCATTCTAAAAGCCAAGGTGACCAGAATTTAGAAAGACATGCACTGCTTTCTCTGTTTTCTGGGGTATCTTGAGCTTGATTTGGAATTAAATTACTTTTCTAAACAGTCAAGTGAATAAGAGAAAGAGGCTTTATATAGTTCATGTAAGTTTTTCTATTTTGGAAATGGAAGTTATGATTAAAATTGGCATCTCTGAAACTCTAATTGCTACTTACTGCATTGCTGAGAGGGAAAAATAATTCCAAGACCAGCCAGATGGGAAGCCTCAAGATAAGAAACAAGTCAATATACATACTCCAATCAGAAGAAAAATTCTGTTTGTGCACTTTTAATTCTGCTTAAGTAGTAAGCAACATATTTCTTCAATTGATTCCTAAGTGGCTAATAATTGGCTGACTAATTTTCTAACATTGGGTTTAATCTCCTAAAGCATTTTAGATAAAAAATACGTAAAGCGGTGTTGTATGAAAGGAGAGAAGGTAAGCCCTCCCCTTGACAAGGGTGGAAAAAGCTCGGGGCCTAACAACACCTATGGTTAAGGCGTTGCCACCTACTTCGTGGGTCTAACCACTGTTTTCATGGACAGTTACTCCCTTGTAACTTCACTGCCTGCCTGAATGAAACTGCTGTTTTTGACTACCAGAGGGCGATGGTAATGACTACTTCACTGCAACCATCACAGCTGACCACGTCAGGCATCAAGCAAAGTATCTGAACACACGAAAACCTTCAGATGAGAGAATTTCGTCAGGATTATAAAAGTTGAATTCCTGAGAAAAAGATTTCAAAATGGTGGATTACATGTCAAAAAAGCATCCCTCTGCATTTGACTCACCTTTCCGAATACATATGTAAAACCTGGAAAAAAAAAAAAAGTAAAGCAGAGTTCATAAAGAATGTTCTGTGTAATGAGGACATCGTGAACTTTGATGGGAACAGATAAGTTTCCGCCACTGCGAGGGATCCGAGTGAGCCTCTTATAGAAACCTGAAACATGCACTTTCCCAGACTCATTTCAGGGTTTCAGATCATACATCCAGAACCAAAGCAACCGATGCCTCTGAAGCTCAGCACTAGGAATATGAGTGAACCGCCCTGGTAATGCCCCCCCACCTCTGTCACACCCTCCCTGCTTCTCCTTCTTCTTGCCCCTCCCCTCAGGAGTGCTAGAACAGATGGAAAGACCGACAAGAGAAACACATGAGAAAAAGCCCACTTCTTTTGTCACCCATGAGACTGAAAACTGTCACCAAAAAGAAGATGGCCAACCCACAGAGCTTCCGCTCATTGGGGCATATGTCAATCATTCCAGATAGAAAGATCATAAGCCACAAAGAAAGGCTCTGTCTCCAAGGCCTCGCCTCTGGAAAGCCTGTGCAACTTTTTTTCACTCAGGCCTACTGAAAGCTACTGAGAAAGGACCACAAGCTGGGGTTCATCTCTTGCTCGTTTTTGACAAATAAAGCAATCGTCAAAAGCATGGCATGTGCCCTGTTTCTCAAAGCCCCATTTGTTTGACATAATACAGCCGCAGGATGGCCAGGCAAATCAATGGCATTACTTAACATAATCACTTAATGTTGTGCAACCAACATCAGGCCTCACTGCTTTATCGCTTGCAAAGAATCTGATGGAAGAGTTGATTGTTAGTGTGAAGATATAAATTGTTCAGTGAAGTTGTTAATGACAGAAAGGAACACAAAGGAGGAAACATAGGCTTTAGCAGCCCAAATTCATAGCTAATTGCCTGTGCATTCATTATGGGCTGACCAGGGCTAATTATCTAATTAAACTAAAGGCCGCTGGCTTAGAGGCATCCAAGGCGCTGTGATGTTGGCTGTCAATTACCTCAGCACGTCCTCCTGAAATGTGTAGTTAACTTGAGGCATGTTTTGCTTTTGCCAGCAGCAATACATGGCACTCTGATTGCATGGTAATTTGTGCTCACAAGGAAAAAAGTTTTCTTTTGAAAAATACACTGCAGAACAACAGAAAACATTTCAAACAGGAACTCCTGCGCATTTTACTGAGTGATCTATATTAAGTAAAATTCACTTAAAGGGTGCAATGGAGACACAAAAGAGAACTCAAACTACTCCGTTTGCATGCTGCGGGCGTGTCCTCTGCTTTGAAGTGTCTTCTGTGATGATCCATAGCAGTCGAGTAGGAAATTACACTACTTATTTTCATATCATGATGTCTTTAATTCATATGATTTTTTATATGGAGGACAGAGGTAAACCACTCAGACTGGATTCTTGTCTACACTCTTTCCAGCCCTTCCACCCTCAGGTTGAGCTGTAATTTCTCAGACTTCCTGAAGACAAGACCACAGAGCAGTTCCTGGACAAGGTTCCCAGAAAAAGGTGTGGAGAGAAGAGGAGCCCAGGGTGGATCACGAGCTGGTCACATAGCATGTGCTTCCAGTGCTGACTAGCCTGAGGGAGCATGCACAGAGCCTGTGGACTCCTCGCCTGTGCAGCCCATGATGTGCTACAAAATGGCCAATCTCAATGAATTTCCCCCAAAAGACCCAGGAAAGGCCACGGGGCAGGACAACACAGGATTCTCCCCTCGGAGCCCCTCTCACACTTTCTCACTTCTGTTACTTAAAAATCTGTCTTTGCCCTGCTCACTCCTGGTCTCCATTTCCTCATTCTTCCTGGGAGTGAGGCAGTGAACTCAGAGGCCTGAATGGTTCAAGACGGCTTTGGTGGCCATTGACTGCCGGATCCCAGTTCCCCAACATGAGATCACCAAGAGTGGGGAAAGGCTCCATCGCTCCCTAAACCCCACAAGGATCTGTCTAAGGAAACATGTAATAGCAAACCTACTGATCTGGGGTCAGATTCTCAGGATGTACTTGAAGGTGAACCTTCAACACAGGAAGGGGCACCTCCCAAGAAAGAACATTTCATTTCAAAGAGTGTTTTCCATCTTCACTTCTCTTGATCCTGAGATCTCAGGAGCACTGTTCCCTAGCAAGCATGCAGAACCCTGAAACACTAGCCTGCCCCTCTCAGTGGCTGTTCAGGCAGGTGCCAGTAATGAGCATACAGACATTCCCTGACAAGTGAGGGAGCCAACTTTCCCTTTCACTGCCTGTTGAAGCTGAACATCAACTGTTTCACCACTTGTGTCTAAAATCCATTAATTAAAATAAATAAAAAGTGATTAAAAAAAAAAACCCTCCCTTTCAGCCAGGAGGAAAAGGACAGATGGGAGCACAGAGGAGGTGGAGAGAGCTCAAGTCTTCTTGGGGAAAAGGAAACAAGAAGCACGGAGGGGAGGGATGGAGGGCAACACATGTCTCCACTCGCTTTACACTCATGGCTGTTTTGAGTCCCTTAGCAGTCCCGTCCCTAAAGAACAAGCAGAAAACCTCTCTAGCATCACATCGATAGAGGGGCTATTAAAACCCTCAGCCTGCTCTCAGAGGGGAATACCTGGCCTTTGCAGAGCAAGAACTCCTCTTCCTTGACTCTGAGCACCGCAGTTCCCCTATGCCACCTGTCTGAAATTCTCCTTATTTTTATTTTCTCCTTTGTCTTCCAATAAGACCCTGGCAAGCAAAGAAAAGAAGGAATCAACTTAAGTCCTTTTCTGCTTCAACCCTCCAAGTACTGGTCTATCGCCCAGCTCCTTAAACTGCGGGTCCAGATAGCAGAGAGGGTTGTGTAAATGAATGGGGTGGGAAGACACAAAAACGGCACCAGTAAAAAGTTTCTAATGTACAATGACTACAACCGAATTCAAAATCAAATGCATCCTTGATCCCAGGTGTTCTGGCAGTGAGACTTCTTGGCAGCCTCGGTTCTGAACACACAACATGCACACTTAACACTGGGTATGCCGTCATGCCACATACCACCAGTGATCTCTGCCTGAAAGCCCCTAGCTCAGAGGTCTCACTAAGAAGGCTTGGCCGGCTTGAAACACACTGTGTAGACCAGTCTGGCTTTGAACTCACAGAAATTGACCTACTTCTGCCTTCCAAGTGCTTAGATTAAAGGTATGTGCCATCAGATTCAGCCCTCTTGTCAGCTTTTGAGACAATCTACTGTGATCCTCCCGCCTCAGTCTATCAAGTGAGGGGATTACTGAAGTGCGCCACCTGGCTAAAGAGTAACATAAATCTATGGTTGGGTGTGATGGCAGACACCTTTAACCCCAGCTCTAGGGAGCAAATCTCTGCGAGATCAAGGCCTGCTGGGGCTACAAAAGGACGCTGTCTCAATAAATAAATAAATTCATTATTCATTATCAATAATGTTTGTACCAATGTAAATCTATGCACCTAGTTTTATGCAGCTATACACCCAGGTTGTGTGAGAATTTTCTTGGCAAAAAGGGGGTTGCTAGTGGAAAACCTTTAAGAAGCCCTGGTCTGAAAAATGATGCCTATATCTTCTGTGACATGGTACAATATCTGCAATGTATTGGTGCAATGTTCACACTTAACCCTAACCCTAAAAACCCCTGAGCTTAGGATAGCTAAGTGAGCCACTCATCCCTCAAAACCGTGATTGCAGACCACCTTGGGAAGCTCGGGCGCAGCAACTCTGGAGATCTGAGTGGAGAGGGATTAGATAAGGAGGGCCGTGGTGATGTAGCTGTGGATAAACAGAATGCAAGGAGAGATACAGGTCTGGTTTTGTCCACATCTTTCCTGTAACTACCTCTCTCCTCCATGCAGGACTAAAGGAAACATGGAAGGAAATGCAAAGATCATCTCTCTCAACACAAGGGGCCTCCATCGAGGGAGCCACACACCCACCCCTCCACCTCCACCCCCACCAGCAATTCTTCTTCTTGACATTCTTTCATAATACAGAGAGAGCAAAACAGTCACAATTTTTAAAATCTGAAAGGGAAGCCATAATATGAACCCCAAATATTCCAATAACTAAGCAGAAGTATGTTCTAAAAATGGGGGGGAAATTTCTCAGTTTATTTTCTGTGTTCCATATCAACATACAAGACAAACCTGGGGGTAAGGTGACAAAAACTACTGGGAAGAAACTTCCCAGCCCTCTTTGAACATGAACAAAACAAAATGACAGCCTAGGGCCTCTCGAACCTGAGAGTGCTAAGAGTTTTGTTCTTTCAGCTGCATGCCAGTGTGACCAAGAGTTGAGCAAAATGGGCTGAAAAAAAAAAGGTCTGTGCAAAAGTCAGAGTTGGTTCATCTTGTGGATCAAGGAAAAACAGACTTTAAGAGGCGAAGTGAGGACTAGGATGAAAAACAAAAGAGCAGCCTACTCCCAGAGAACGAGCCCCCAGCCAGTGAGCAAGGGTGTGCAGACAGCTCAGGCCGGGGCTCCCCCGGCTGCCTCCTAGTGAACTAAGCAACTGTAAAGAAAGAAGAACCTCAGCTTTATCCCTGCATCTATATGCTCCACCCTTCCTCAACGTCACAGGCATGGGCAGGAGGCGGGATTTCAGCTTCCCCAGTCCGGCCGATCACCACAGAGCTGTCAGTCTGTGAAAGGGAGGAGGTGAAGAGTAGATTCTGAAATAGACCACGAGGCCCCAGCCCTCAGCAGCATGCCAGCACCTGCCACACAGCTCCCTGCTGTTCACGCTCTCTTATCTCTGAATCGCTGCCTGAGGTCAGATTCTCCAGCACTGCACCTTCCCACATCAATATCTTTAAGAATGTACAGCAGTCAAGTCTCCCCAGGCAAAAGTTCTCTAAGGCCTCTGGCTGTACTTATAAAACAATCCACCACCTTCCACAACCCATAAAGCACATATAACCTGGCCCCTGCCCACCTACTAAGTTTCTTCTCCACCTGAGACCTTGACCCAGGGGCAGCCCAGCCCTGTCTTTCTCTTCCCCTCCTATTTGCCCTGCTGACCTGGGCAAAGTCATAATGTGCTGGGCCATGACTGTGTCAGATCCTGCAGTGCTCTGAACCCAAGATTTTCCATGACTAACTCCTTGATACTTGGGACAAACTCAAATCTTATCTTCTGGTCACTCCTGACAGTTAACATAGAGTAAAGCACCACACACAAATATATCACCCTGTGACCCTGCTGAGATGTCCTCATGCCCTATGTTACTATGAAATCACAGATTAATTTATTTTTACCATGGAGCACCCTGTCCCCAGGATTGAGTAATTTATAAAGATCAGACGTTTTCTTTATGGCCTAAGCATGTGGTGCCAGACTTGGCACAGGCTGCCTTGCTGCATCTAACATGGATGGTATCATGAGAAAAACGGAGCACACAAACTCAGATCCTGTAGGCCACAAATGTCATCCCAGGGGCCCACACTCACATCGATCTTCCTACCTCCCAAAGGCTCCACCTCCAGCTGTCATCCATGTATGAATCTGAGGATTAGGCTGCAAACCTAGAAGCATGCCTGGCGCCATCAGGCGCTATCATTGAGCAGTAGCGTCCACGTGTCCCAAACCTGGTTTCTGCCGCACAGCACTGTAACTTCTGCTCCCTGAGGCTGCTTTTTTCTTGTCTGATCCCCTTTCTGATTTTTTTGGTCTTCACTCTGCTTACAGCAAAATGGAGAACTAGAGAATAAAGAACACAGAAAAAGTCCTCAGTGCTAACAGAAACCCACTCAGCCTATGCTGATCTCAGTTGTACAGAAAGCCTCTTAGGCTCAGGGCCATTCACTGGCGAAGCTCTGCAAGGCAGCATCAAAAGGAATTACATACAGTTAGTCTGTCCTTGAGCTGAAAGTAGGACATGCCCTGCAGACACTCAATGGAGCATCAACACTTCAAGGCACAAGATTCTGATACAGACTTTGATACAACCTGGGAACCACACTTAGGACCAACACCCCTAGTTGGCAGTCTGGAAAGTCTGAACACCCAGGCCAAAGGATAAGTGACAGGATTACAGGATAGATGGTTAAGCCAGCAAAAAACATCTTTTAAAGCTCTGCTCTGAACTCGGTAATCAAGACAATCATATTTCAGTATTTGCTGAATACTTAAACCCACTGGCCTTTAAAGGATGACATTTAGTCATTTAAAACAGTAACACCTACTGTCCTGTGGAAGCTGATAAGTTCCTGTAGGTGTTATCCATGACTGGCACATGTTAGGTTTCTGGAGGAGTCATCCATGACTGGCACATGTTAGGTTCCCAGAGAGGTCATCCATGACTGGCACATGTATCATCTGTTGCCAACTTACAGATGAAACACTGAGCTTCATTCATAAAAGCACAAACCACCAGTAAGAACACAGCTGTGGAAATCAAGCAGGTCTCCCCACCATTCAAGTCTGTGTTCTCTGAAGTCTTTATCTCCTTCACAAGAGTAAAACCAGTAAGTAAAACTGTATCTGTAAACGGAGAGGCCTTTCTCTTAAACATCCCTCACTTTAGAAAGACACTGATTGCATGGAATTTCCTTACATAATGAATTCTGATAGTACATTAAGCGACCTCTAAAAGCCTTAAGAATCCTTCGGTAAAGGAAATAGTTGTTCTTATCCACAATCACCTAATACTAAGAGCTGCCTCACTATTTACAGATCTCACGGTGATCCCCAAACTGTGCTGAATCAAGAATCACTTGGGAGGGATCATCCCCTAAACAAAAAATTTAGCCTTCACTCCAGTTCTGCCCTGAGTGTGACCTCCAGAGTCTGCTTTTAAGCTACTTGGGGCTCTTGATGGATGACTATGGTTCAG
The DNA here is from genome assembly GCA_035773235.1 of Eospalax fontanierii. NCBI lineage: Eukaryota > Metazoa > Chordata > Mammalia > Rodentia > Spalacidae > Eospalax > Eospalax fontanierii. The sequence continues at coordinate 7,132,483 of CM069540.1, forward strand.
AACTCTTCTTACTCTAAAATGAGATTTCTACCAATGAATAAAGAGTCTGAAGGGGTGGAATGGGCTGACACACAGCTTCTAAGTGGTCCAATAACCTGGAAAGACGAGGTCCAGAGTTCCTCCAGGTGCCGCCAACCAAGCCAAACTGTGTTTTCGTTACACCGCACTCACTTCTTGTGCTCTGGAGCGACTCACCACCCACTATCCTCCTGCAAATTAATCCCTCATCAGCAGGAGGGGAATAATAACGTCTGTGCCTACCTCTTAAGAGTTTCTGTGAGGGTTAAATAATATAACATTACATAATGTACTTAACACCGTGCCCAGAATATAGTGAGTACTCATTAACTAGGTTACATAACCCACTAAAAAGGCAAGTCTATTTTAGCTGATTTATTGGGCCACGCCAATGACAAAAGGTACAAGAAACCCATGTTTCCCTTTGCAAGTCCAAGAAACGTTTAAGCTCAGGGTTAAGTGTGAAGTCGTGTGTCTAGCGTCTTCCCTTACCAAGCATCATCTATGCTGCCAGAAGTTCAGAGAACGGGGTCTGTGCAGCAGCCCCTCCCGCCGCCCCCCCCCCCCGCCCCGCTCTCCCAGGCGTCCAGATCCCGCTAGAGAATCCACCTCTGCAGGGTGGATCCTGACCACAGAAGGCGGCCGGTCCAGGTCTCAGCCAGCAACGGCGGGCCCTGCAATCAGAGCTGCAGCAGCACCAGGCCCTGCTGCAAACCACAGCTGGGCCCGGCTGTGCACAGTACGCGCTGGTCCCCGGGGACCCGCTGGACACCCCCGCCCCCTAAAAAACAGAGCTACGGAAGCGCCGCCGGCGGTCCCGCGGTGCACACGGCGCGGCCTACGAGGAGCTGAGGTTGACCCCAAGCCTCCTTCCCAGGGGTCAGAGGTGACTCTGGACGGCCCCACTGGCCCGAGCGGCGCCAGAAGGTTAACGACCCTCTTGCCCCGTTCCTCGCAGTCAGGAAAACCCTCCACCAGTCCGCTGTCCAGCTGCCGGAAGTGCGTCACTCACTCTGCGGGGGATGCCGGGAGTTGTGGTTAAACGGCCCCATCACCTACCTGACCGTTCGCCTTTCTCAAAGCGAAAACACCTTGGGGATTTGGAGAGCAAAAGGCTTTCCGCCAAACGGGTCCAACACGGTTTACTTCTCTACTCAGCAGGGCCCCTTCCCGCAGGGCCCAGGAGGAGCCGCGGACTACAAGTCCCAGGATGCTCTGCGCCGTCCCCGCCCCGCCCGGCCGCCGTCGTCGCCGCGGGCCGCCGAGATGGACCGCTGCGCGTGAAGCAGCTCTTGGCACGGCCCGCGCAGCGCCTACCTGCTCGCCCAGCCTGAGCGCGGGGAGGTGCCGGCCGTTGTGCGCGTGCGCGGGGCGGCGGAGCTCGGGGGCGCGGCGCGCCGGGCCGGCCGGTGGTTGCGGGCCTTCCCGCCCGGCGCGGGGCTGCGGGCAGCCGTGGCGGCCGCGGGCGAGCGCCAGGGGCGGCGGAAAGGCGGTGGCGGCGGCCGGCCGCGGGCCGCGCGGGCCGCGCCGAGCATGCCCCGCGACAACATGGCCTCCCTGATCCAGCGCATCGCCCGCCAGGCGTGCCTCACCTTCCGGGGCGGCGCGGCGAGCGCGGACGGCTTCTCCGAGAACCTGAGCAAGCTGAAGAGTCTGCTGACCCAGGTCCGCGCCGAGGACCTCAACATCGCGCCGCGCAAGGCGCCGCCGCAGCCGCCGCCGCCCAGCCTGCCGCCGGTCACCTACATGCACATCTACGAGACGGACGGCTTCAGCCTCGGCGTGTTCCTGCTCAAGAGCGGCACGTGCATCCCGCTGCACGACCACCCGGGCATGCACGGCATGCTCAAGGTGCTGTACGGCACGCTGCGCATCAGCTGCATGGACAAGCTGGACGCGGGGGCGCGGCCGCCGCCCGAGCAGCAGTTCGAGCCGCCGCTGCAGCCTCGGGAGCGGGAGGCCGCGCGGCCCGGCGTGCTGCGCTCCAGGGCCGAGTACACGGCGGCCAGCGGGCCGTGCGTGCTGACGCCGCAGCGGGACAACCTGCACCAGATCGACGCGGTGGACGGGCCCGCCGCCTTCCTGGACATCCTGGCCCCGCCCTACGACCCGGATGACGGTCGGGACTGTCACTACTACCGCGTGCTGGAGCCGGTCGCGGGGCCGGAGGCCTCCGGCTCGGCCTGCGACCTGCCCCGAGAGGTGTGGCTGCTGGAGACCCCGCAGGCCGAGGACTTCTGGTGCGAGGGGGAGCCCTACCCGGGCCCCAAGGTCCTTCCTTGAAGCGGCGGAGCCCCGACCCGCCAGGGCCCCGCTCCCCCGCCCCCCGGCTCGGGCGAGGGTATCCGCGGCGGCCTGCAGCCCCCCCGGGCCGGTTGTGGGGGCGGGCGGGAGGCCCGGTGGCTTCCTGGTCCTGTCGCGGCCACCAGGGCTTTGATTCAAGGGAGTGTGGCCGGGACTCAGCGCTTCCATCCTAAAGCCATAACGGAGCTGTTCTTCCTCTGTTTCCCGTTCTGTACAAAATACACTAAGTGGTTTTCCAGCCCCCGCCCCCTTGGGTGACTAGGGTTTGTTTTCTTTCCTGCCCTTTCAGGACCTTTTGCTCCTTCACAGTTTTTATTTATTACTGACTCTGCGTGACCTTGAATCGTTTTTAGTTCAAGTCACTGGTTTAAAAAACAGCTAGGTTTCTGAAGACTAGCTCCTTTTAAAATGAGCAGTCCTGCTAAGAACTTCCTTTGAAAAATCATCTTTTCAGAGTTGGGTTCATTCTCATGACTATGCATGTTGAGGGCAGGCTGTCTTTCCTCACTTTTCTGGGTGACCACATCTGGTTTACCAAGGCCTCCGCTAAGATCCTCATAACGGCCCTTAGAGCTTATCTTTCCCTTGAGTCTCCAGATCACTTGTACGGGTTTGTTGTTTGGGGAATTTTTGGTTTTTGTTTTTTTTTGGAGATTCACCTTTAACGTGACTGTCTGTATTGTCCTCAGATGACTTATGTTCTAATCTTACTGTTCTTTAAGAGGTGATGAAGTCATTATTTTCCAACCAGAAGATTCAGAGGAGCTGAATCTGCGATGCTTCCAAATAACTGAATGTAAAGCCCCTAACCACTTGTTTCTCCAGTGGCCTCCTGTAGAGAAGAGTGCACTGCCAGCCTTCTCCCTGGAGCCTCAGACTAGAGCCAGGGCAGGCCTCTAATACCCTTTCCTATAGGCATGGGTGATCATATGCATGTGTAATGTGTGGGTGTGCATGGGCCGCAGGGTTGGCAATTTACTAGCCATTTTAGGGCCCCAAAATTGGAGATGAAACACTTTTCCCAACCTCTGCAGTGAAGAGTTGTGCTATTGGTAATTTTATTTTTATCATTTGAATAGGCTGGGCACCTTTGCCCTGTTTACAAATGTCTCCACACCATCTGCTTCCGCCTGAGGAGTACTCCCTCCCTTTCTGATCTTATAGGACTCTTTTTTTCCCCCACAGATCTTTTCATAAAGACAAACTAGAAATAAACACATTAAAATTTGCCCCGCTGTCTTCTAAGCCCTCCTGAATGACTTGCTCGGTGGCAATAGAATTGTAATGTAATATCTATACTAAAGGGAAACAATATTGCTGGTGGCAAGTGTTTACCCCATAGGGAAGCTGCTTTTGATTCTGCATACTGGGTTGCAAAGACCCAGGCTGAAGCACTGTTTGTTCTCAGTTAAAGAAGTATGAAAAAGGAAATTTTTGATGAATGGTTTGGGTTGTTTTTAATAAAAGCAAAACTTAGCCAACACAACATGCCACTGAAAAGCTGTTGTAACACTGACATAGGCGCATCACCAAACACTTAACCAGGGTTGCTAGAGGTAGGGAGCTTCCCCTTGTGTGGTTTGAAATGTCTTTGAGCCTGTGAAGCAGCTCCTCTAGGCACTCGGTGGAAAATCTAGACAGCAAAGGATTATCTTAAAACTTCATAATGTTTTCTTTTTTCATAGCACAGCAATGAATGTGTGGTTTTCAGCCACCTGGCCTTTTTTGAAATGTAGCAAAAAGTTGATTCATTTTCAAAGTTGAGAGTAATGTGTGTCTTAGGGCATAATCTGAGTACTTTAAACTGCCCTGAAGAAATTTACTCTGGGACAAGGGCAGCAATAAAGGAAGAGTTATTTCGAAGGACTTTATTGCAAAAAAAAAAAAATTTAAAGGTCTCCTTTATAAGCAGTTTTGAAGGAAAAAACTAAGGTGCTTTTCAAAAGAATAACTGAAATTGTTCTGGGCTAAAACAGCAATACTGTGTTTTTATTTAGTTCAATAAGAACAGGGAAACTTGTTTAACTGATCATACATTAAGTAATTTAGCAATGAAAACAAAGTGTAACATGTTTTAATGAGCCACTGTGGAAGAATTGGCTCATTTCTAAGACAAGTGTGCAGGGAAACCCTTGTACTTCTATGCATAAACTGTTACAAGTGTGTGGCTCCTGTTTGCAGACAGTTCTGCAATGTAGATTGTTTTATAACTGGGATAAGAGCTACTGTCTCCTTTGACTAGGAGAACAATGAGCACAATGCTGTCAATGGCTTGACTTTTCTGTTGAGAAATAAATGCAATAATTGGATGTGAAATTGTCTGAGTACTTGTGAACCTTTTCAGTTTGTAGTGCCATCAGTGACCAGTTACGTCGGCACAGATTGTCTACTTTTCTACTGCCTTGAGAAGAGGGGTTTAGACACCAAGTGCTATGTATCGATGAGAATGCTAGCCTGCTTTTTAAGCAATATGTATTGTATCAGCAGGAGTAGGTTCTCTGTGCTTTAAAACCTCACTAGCCTTTCTCTGCCTTTCACTCCCTGCATTCATTAAAGGTTTCTTAATTTGAACATATCTGGAGTGGTACCGCTCCTCTATCAGAAATGATTCTGAGCCTGTTGCTGTTCAACTGTATCCTGACTGCAGGCCTGAATTCAGAGCTAGGGTTACACAGAATCCAATCACTAGTCAGTCCACTGCATAGCTAGGAAACCATTTGTTAATGATACCCAGTCTTCAAATCCAGGAGTGTTTACATTTCTGAGTAAAACCAGTATATGTATGGAAAATAAAGGCATGTTTAAAATTAAAGATAAGGTTGATTACTGTAAAATGGATAAAGGAAATATTACCCGTTACAACTATATTTTGATTATTGTTAAAAGTCTATTCTGTAAGATTAATGTTGTACCAAGAGCCAGTGGGCTATAGATTTCCAAAGTTTAAAAAATGGTTTAAAGTTAATTTATTTCCTTGAGAGTGGTCTTTGAACAAGATGACTAAGAATGCATCTGAAACTAATGTCTGTGTTATTTGCTGTAACAGAAAAAAAGCTGCTGTCATATTTAGCATAAAATAAGCTAGAACAAGGAAATAAAGTTAACTTTTATCCTAAAAGGGGAAAAAAAACTTAAGACTTAAATATCTCCGTCTTTTTTTTCCTTACAGAATTTGATAGTTGTAGTTTAGACTGGCAGCATTTTATTGATTGTTGATACTGACTTCTTAACACACTAAAAAAAAAGAGAAGAAGGTTTTAAGCAATATTTAAAACAATTATCTTTAATCTCATTAGCGCTTAAGCTGTTGAAATTAAATAACTTGGGTTGTGAGTACTTGAGAACCTAATCTAGGTTTAATCTACCTGTTTATAATGAATCTCTCCATCTCAGAATCCTGAATCTTTAAGGAGTTACGCTCCACAAAAATAGAATATCTATCACGTTGTCCCATAAAGTACAGGTAAGAGATTAGAAGAAGCAGTCTTACCTCTGTGAGCACATTTTTTGAATGTGAAAAATGGCTTGAGTGTTTCAAGTTGGGAAGGAAATCTAGTTCAAGGTACTGCCCTAATATGTTAGCATCTGGAGTGGAAGCCACATGTTGAATCTGAGCAAGGGCAGAGATGTATAGTTCTCTGCAGCTTGTTGGTGGGGTGTGCCTCCACACCAAACCAAGGTGAAAGTAATTATTTAACCAATATGCCTAGCGCTAAAATGTCTTTGATTGTATTTTTAAATGATGTTTAATCTGTTGCTTTTTAAATAATAGTTTGCATTATCTTGATTGAAGATGCTCCACAATTAAAGTTTGGGAAGCTCATTGAATATTGCACATAATTTAGGTGTGCTGTATCTTTACATAATGAGATTTTAGCGGGAGGGAATTCATGATTCAAAACAATTTTCAAAATGTGCCATTACTTTACATTTGCCAGAGGTGGATAGATAACAGTAATATGCTGGTGACTGGGAAGCCGGAATCTAGTGGGAAGTCATGGGTCACAAGAAACACCTCTGACACCTGAGTTTTGAATTCTCTTAGTTCTAGAAAGAAGTGTTCTACGTGCTGGAAGTACGGATGGAGAAGCAGATGCAGAACGGGACTGTTTCTCTCCAGAAATTGATGCAAATTCCAGGGACTGATGCTCTGTAAGGCCATGGATTAACAGCCCTCAGCCTGAGGGAGTGTAGTAATAACTATGAGCCAAGGAAGGGATACTCAGACAGCTGAACAGTGGGTGCTCCCGCAGTTACATTTGTACAAGAAGCAGTGGGTATTAAATACTTAGGTTCAGATTTCAAAGTAAAGATAACTTCACAAAGATGACCATTGCTTTTGTATGATAGGTGGATAATCAGATTTTTTACCTGTTTTTAAAATCACAAAAGGCTCCCCGTAAAAGGATATATATTATTTTGTAAACTATTACTCTGTATCTTAGAGGATGCTATTTACCTGTTAAAAGTTGAATTGCCTTGCAAAGCCTTAAAGGCTGTGATTCATCTCTCTTATCTAAGAGCTTGGTATTTAGAGACTTCTGGCCCCACCAAACCTGTGGTAGATAAATGATCCTTCCAAATAAGGGCAATCAGCTGGGAAGCCAGTCCTGGAGAGAGATGAGTTCTGGGGTAATTCCTGTGCCACCCATTAATGCTATCATGAACAGTGTCTAAACATCTTTGATCTGAAGAGGCGATAACTCTTTCAAAAATTTTTCTGTGGTCTTGAGATTAACCCTGGAACCCCACAGTCATTTCCAGCTTGGCCACACCACCCACTTCTCAAAGCCATGTCTCAGCTGAGCTTCAGGCCCTGGTGAGAGTTGAGAGTTGGGACAGCAGCTGTAAGTGCGACATCTCCAAGTGGGCACTAGCTTGTAAGTATTTCTTTTCCAGAGCCCACTGGGGAGCAGAGAGAAGCTTCAGTCTGTTCGGCTGGACGGATGAGTCAAAACGCCTCCCACTTTTACACTCATTAATGGGGGAAATCCCCGAACACTAGTGATGGGTTATGAATGAAGATCAGAGAGGCTCGGTGTCCACAGGCTAGCAGGGAAACCAGTCTTTTGTTGGTCAAAGACCTTTGGCCCACTGGCACCTAGTTTTCTTCTGTTCATAGGTAACAGCTGTGCATGGTTGTTTTAACCCTGCACCTCAAGCACTGCATAAATGATTTCTGCAGCAAGAAATATTGTTGAAAAGTATTTATTTACACCATAGTCATAAACCATCCATTATCTGAACTTCAGTTAGTGGTTTCACGTTAGAATAGACTGTTTATTTTTCCACAACTATTAAGAGCTAATAACCACACGAGCCAGCTGCAGTTAACACTATGTACATTCTTATCTGAAATTTGACTACAAAGGCAACACTTTTAAGTCACAAAACAGAGCATACAAAAATATACTTTCTAAAAAATTCCAAATATTAATAGGCAGAAATATACAGCCATACTTAAACCCAAGTGATTTTTTTTTTCTGTAGTAAGGCATCCCATTTACATGCAGACCCTGTAACACTGTGCACATCACACAAGGCACCGGAACACGTCTAACACAACTGCATGCACCCATGTTTCAGAGAGTGTATATACATTCCCCTTTAAATAAGTTAACCTCTGACTCCTTTCAAGAGATCATAAATGGTTGAATGTTTTCTCCCCCAAAATTTCAGAATCTGGAGAACAGTGCACATCAAAAATACACAAAATCTGAATGGGTATACACTGAAAAAATAGTCTCTGTTTCCCAACAAAAGGAGCCCATATTGCTTTCTCCCTCCTGACATTGCACTTCCGTTCTGTGAGTTTTTAGAACATATTGCTTAACGGTGGAGACGACCAGATAAACTTCAATTCACTGTTCTAGGACCACAGAATGCGGCAGGAAAGGCCAGGCTCTGCTCACTGTACAGTCCCCCCAATCAGTCCCAAGCTATAAAGTGCACATCAGCTTCGCTTGTCTTTTCGCCAACCCACACCGAGGGGTCAGCATCTCCCAACCGGCTGTAGAAAAAGTCTCGGGTCAACTCTGACATCCAGGGCCAAAATAATGGCAAAAATGAGAAACAACTATCAAGCAGGGTCAAGCCTCGGCCCTCTAGCCCGGGACCCTCACCCGGCCCTCTTCTGAACTCCCCACGGCCTTGGAATGGTAGTCAGTTCCCCTAACAGAGTAAAATGGCCTCAGTTTTAGGGGGGCTCTGCTTCTAAGGAGGGGCATGGCTGGGCTCCACCGAGGTCCTTTGCCCAGGCATTACAGGGAGGAGCACAGAAGGGTGGTAGTGTTTGTCGTGCAGTGGACGGAGGGCCTCTGGGGCCTGGAGGAACTGGTGTGTCCGCCGCAGCTTCGTCTCATGGTGTCCGGGTCCGAGAGGTGCAGGAGGCCAGTGGCCCTCCTCCAAGCGTGCTGTTACCGCACAGGCTGGCCCCAGCCTGCGGGCCCCCGGGGCCAGAGGCCGTGGAGGGGGCAGGCACCGAGGATGAGGGACCACTGCTCTTCCGCTCCTTCTGTCGCAGGTGGATCTTGGTGTGACGCTTCCTTTCGTCACTCCGGGCAAACTTGCGGCCACAGTAGTCACAGGCGAAGGGCTTCTCCCCGGTGTGGGTGCGGATGTGAGTGGTGAGGTGGTCACTGCGGCTGAAGTTGCGCATGCAGATCCGACACTGGAAGGGCTTATGGCCAGTGTGGATTCGGATGTGCCTGGTCAGCTCGTCGGATCGCGAGAACCGCCGGTCACAGCCTTCCGCCGGGCACGGGTAGGGCCTCTCGTGCACTGGTGTCTTGCTCGGTCTGTTGGGGTACTTGCGTGGCCTCAGGATGGGCCGCAGTGGCAGGTGATGCGGGTTATAGGCCGCAGCAGTGGCCGCTGCAGAACTACTGACAGGCAGCCGGGGTCCCTCATTGCCTCCGCTGGCTCCTCCTGGTCCTGTGACCCCAGCACTGGGGCCCCCCAGGGTAAAGTTACGGATGGTAGACAGTGGAGTGAGTGGAGGGGGTACCCGCAGTGAGTCCAGGGGGCAAGGAAACGGCTTACGATCTGGGCCAGCTGCACCATGTGGGTCTCTCTGGCACGGAGATGGAAAGAATCCAGGGTAGTCTGGGATCATAGGGATGAGACCTGGGTCCATGGCTGGCTTGGGGGATGGATAGGAAGGAGGTGGCTGGTAGGCCAGTGAGGAGGTGGAAGTGGTGGGTGGCGACAGGAATGCAGAAGGGTCCTGGTAGAGCTCTCCTGTACAGCCAGAGTAAGGAGGGGGAGGCGGTGGTGGAGAGTAGAGGTGGTCCAGGTCAGGCTGAGTCTGGGACATGGCACACACACCCAGGGGGCCTGTGGCCAGTGGATTGGGGGAGGCAGAGGTGACGCTGGACGAGGCTGTGGTTGAAGCTGGAGGAGTGACTCCTTGCAAGATGCCTGCACTCACAATATTGATGATGCCTTCTGGGTAGCAGCTGGCACCAGGGTACTGGGGGTCAATGGAGAACTTGCCCATGTACGTGAAGGTCTGGTTTCTGGGCGCAGAGATGGGAGCAAAGCTGCTGGGATATGGGAGATCCAAGGGCCTCTTCTCTGCAGGCATGTCAATGTTGATCATGCCATCTGAGGGGGGAAAAGGCAGAACGGAGGGGCGTGATGAGAAGGTAGCCAAGAACCAATGCTCACCCCCTCTCCTGGGGCCATTCCCAAACCGCAAGACCCCAGCCCCAAAGAGCTTGGGCCAACAAGTCCGTCCGACAGGTGGAGGAAAGGAAGCCTGTAGCCAGTCAGTCGAGGCTAGACTAAATCTAGGACTCATAAACTACCTCCAAGAAAGTGGGCGTGCTCCTCCTTCCCCTGCACCCCCATCCGTAGCTCTAGTCCCCAATAAAAACACCCAATAATAGCAACAACAAATATTAAACAATTTCCCATCCGCCTCCAACCTCTCTCCCACTCCTTTGCCTTGCGGTCCCACCGCTGGGGCACCAGCACAGACACCACCCACGAGCCGACCAATCCCAGGCAGTACAGAGAAGGTGCCAGCCTCGGGAGAGGGGAACCCCAGTAGGGGTGGGTGGGTGATGTTCCCGATGCTCTCACTCCCGGTGCCATCTCTCCCTCCCTCTCCCCGCTGCGCTTTAGCTGACGACTGCCAGTGGGAAAGAGGGCTGCGGAGGAAGGAATCTAGGTTTCCTTTCTATCCCAACATCCTCAGCCTTGCCTGACACCCGCGCGTCCCCGCCCCAGCCGGGGGCCAGCGGCTGGTCTTCGAGGAAGGCGCGGGGGCCGAGGAGACGACTTTGCACAGCATCGCCAAGGAAACCCGCCGCGCCGGTGCCCCCGCGGGGCCTCCCTCGGCAGTCCGAGGGCTGCTTCCCGCTGTTGCCCGCCCTTCTTCTCCATCTAATCTAGCTAACCCCTCCACCTCGGGCCATGCGCAGGTGCGGGAGCACCTCCTGGCCGCTGGAGGAGCGCAGGGCGCTCCAAGATCCTCCGGAGTAGGCTCGGCCTCGGGAAAGGTGCGGGCGCGCCTCCCTGCCACTCCGCTCTGCAGAGGCGCACCTTTCTCCAGGAGCTCCGAACTTCACCGTCACTTTGCCCCCACCCAGAAGCGCAGAGTCCTGCCTGTAGACCTGTCCCAGGCCCGAAGTCCAGGAGGGGTGCTTCTTACACCTGGATCCCTGCGCCCTGCCGGAGCTGGGCGCGCCCGGGGCGCACGCACGCGGGTTTGGTAAGCGGGTGCGTGTGCCAGTGCGCACAGCCTCGGGCCCTGTTCTCTCCTGCACTCACTTCCAGTCTCCAGAGTCAGTGCAGTGCGGTCAGCGTCGTCACCTCAAGTCCCCATCCTCTCCTCCGAGTCCCTCACACCCACCGCTCCCCACCCACCAGCTCCGACGAGGCCACGCGGCTTACCTCCGGCCACTCCGTTCATCTGGTCAAAGGGGCCTCCCAGTTCGGCATTGGGGAAGATGGTCACCGACGGGGCGGCGAGGTCCTCCACTGGGTAGATGCTGTCAGGCAGCTGGTGCATAAAACCACCGAGAGTTACTGGAATTTTGTCTACGGCCTTGGCGGTCATCATTTGTTCCTCGCACAACCTGGAGACCCAACTCCCTCGCTACCTGGAGTGCCAGAGAAGCCGTTTTGGAGAGGGGTTGGACTGAGCCTGGGCTGGTGTCTCCTTTTACCCTCCACACTTATAAACGACCACCACCAAAAAAAAAAAAAAATCCAACAGAAATAAAAGTAGCAAACAAGTTGTTGGCTTCTTAAAGAAGAAGAATGGCTATTTGCCACTGACTCCTGCCTGTGATCCGGCTGCTGGGAAGCCAGCAATTGCTGGTGTAGTGTTATTATAACAGTCAGTGTGTCCCCTCGCCGAGCTATTAATCAATTGCTGCTCTCTCAGACGGAAAGTGTTAGGCTCCAAGTATTTATGGGCAGGTCTTCAAAAACCCGTGACGTCGCTGCCCATATATGGACTGAGGAACAGGGCTGGGCCAGGCGGCTTTTGCCGTCACATGGCCAATTTGCATACGGGTTCGGCCGCGCGGGCTCCGCCGGGCTCGCCACGAGCCGTTTGCAGGCAGCGGACACCCGCGGGGGTCCCGGGCGCGCGGCCCCTGCTGCAGCGTGGATAATCGAGGCTGCAGCGCTCAGCAGGGGAGGGGGCGCTCCGGACCCCGCTGCGGCGGCCGCGGGCGGGCGCGCGGGCCCGGATCGCGGCTCAGCCTCCAGGGGCGGGGAGGAATTCCGGTTCGCCGAGACTTTCCAAAAAAGGCGAAGATCCGGTAGTGGCGGCTCCGCCTCCCCCAGCCCTTGTTTGGGAGACATTCCGGAAAATTAAACTTCGGAAAGAAACCGAGCGGAGCCGAGACACTACAGTCAAACCCCTCCTTCACTTTCTTGGCAGCTCAAAACCGCAAGTAAAAAGAGACAGAGAAAAAAAAAAGAAGAAGAAGAAGAAGAAAAAAAAAAAGCTCTCCGCATTCACGGAAGCTGACTGCTTTTTTCTGAATTACTTGGTGGAAAGAAGTGGCTAGCGATAAGAGTGTACGCGGTGTTGCTTTTTTGGAAAGTCTGTTCTATTTATACAGGAGCGAAAACGGAACAGGTTCGGGCTGTTTGTTTGTTTGAGTATTTTGGGGCACCTTGAGGCTGGGGGTGGGGTGGGGGTAGACGAGTGAGCGGCAGAACAGGAGCTTCCAGAGGGATCCTGGGCAGGAGGCACCCCCTTCCTCTGCCCGCGCGCCCCCGCCCCGCTCCAGCTGCTGCGCAGAGCGGGCGCCCTTCCCGGCGCGTCTGGGCGGTCGGCTGCGTGGGGGCGACCAGATGGAGGCTTGGACACTCACCCTGCCGCACACGCACACACTCACACGCTCCACTTCCGCCGTACACACTCCCTCCTCCGCTGCCCTTACACACCCACTCCTCCATACACCGTACGCTCCCCACACACCTCCCGCTCCGCCGCGCGCGCGCGCGTGCGCCCGTCACCCCAGCACGGTGCCCGGGCGGCACCCAGGACGCCCTGTAAAGACACTGTCCTCAGCCCGATCCACGCGTGTACACTTTCCGGGGGTGCGTCCTACCCACGTCTAAGCCCCTACTCCAGAGGTCATCTCCCTCTCCATTGCAAAAGGCCACCTCGGTCCTGAGTGGCAACAAACGGAGTCGCCAAGACCAGTTTCGAGTACCCACGATCCCCACACTTGTTTCCCTTTGCTGCTTAAAAATTAACACAAAATGGAAAAAATAAGTGAATAAATAATCTGACCCAAGTAGAAACCTCCCCCAAACTTTTCAGAGACCTACACCTTGGCGCCTCTGGCAGGCTCCTTCCTCCCGGCGCATCCCGCCCGCACCAGACGCGCTCCGGGCCAGGTACGGGTTCCCAAGCCCTACGCTGAGGCGCCTGCCTAGCCTGGGCTAGTGAATGCAGGCTGAGAAATTTCTCTGCCCTTCCCGGCTCCACAGTCGGACAGATGAAGGACCCAGCCGGTCCGGGCAGCCTCGCCGGCCCCGCTGCTCTTTCTCCGGCCCCCGACCCGTAGCAGCTCCAGCCGGGAGCCGACCTGGGGCGCAGGAACGGCGCCACGCCGTGGAGGGAGCGGGCTCTGCAGGCGTTCTCCGCGGATCACCGGCGGGCCGTGGCCGGTGCGCGCCGGGCCCCTGCCCAGTCTGGAGAAAGGCGGTCAGGAGACCCCGGACAACCCCGAACCGCCTCTACCCCCCACTATCCGAGCAACGCGTTTCCCAGTGCCATCTCTAAAGCTTGATCTCCCAGGAGTGGCCATCGCCCTGACTTCAAATGCCCAAAGCAAGCAGATTTGGGAAAGTTGCTCTGTTGCTCTGTGCGCGCGCTCCTTTCCAGTTGGGGATGAAAATAAAAGGGAAAGGGAAAGAAATAAGTTTGACACCTCTGGTAGGTATCCCACCCTTTGCAAAACAAACGTGACAAGTTTCTAAGAAAAACGGAAGAGAAGAAAGCTGCGCTCTTACCACGTGCGCCAGCCCGCTCCGCCTGCGCTCCGGCCGGTCCCGCGGCCCCCGCGCTGACCACAGGCAAGACGACGCCTCGGAGGGGAGCCCGACTCTCATCTCCAGCCTGGGTCAGAAAGAAGGGGGGGTCCGGTTATGCAAATGGAGATCCCGGCGGTGGGGCTCGGGTTACGGCCCCCCGCCAGCCCCAGAGTTGAGGCACCCACCAGCGAAAGGCGCGGGGCCGGGAGACTGCTTGCGCTTCGCTCGGGTCGGTGCACGTGGGCGGGCGGCGGGCGGGCGGATTGCAGCAGCCGCCCCTCGCCAACCCTGCCGGCAGCCACCGCGCGCCGCCCGGAGGGGGAGCTCCGGAACGCCGGAGAAAGGGCGCCGAGGCCCTGGTGAGGGTAGAGCTGGAGCCCAGGAACCCGCGCTCTGCCGCTGCCACCCGGCGCGCACGAGGAGCGGGGATAAGAGCAGGGAGGAGACCCGGCTGAGGAGTCTGGAAAGTGGGAGCGACAGACCCTCTGGATTCAGAGCCTTCCCAGAACCTTCACTCCCTTAAGAGCTTCGCTGAATCTGATACAGAGCAACCAAGGAGCAGTGGAGTGGGGGCAGGGACTTGCCGGAGCTAGCTGCCCCAGGCCTTGCAGGCTCCGGAGGATGCCTGGGGCCAGTCCCGGGAGGCCGGGAGGCCGTGGCTGAACCTCCGAGGTATTAACTTCCTGTAGTCTTTTCTTTTTTTCTTCTCTTCTCTTTTCTCTTTCTTTTTTTCCCTTTCCTTTCCTTTTCTATTCTTCCTTTTGTAAGATCTCTTTAACTTTGACTCCTACGGATAACTTAGATGATAGAACAAATCAAGAAGCACACACCTGAAGCCAGCCACTCTGGATAGATGAGTTCAGAAAGCTGAAACTTGCCTAAAGTCACACAGCTGGTGACTGGTTCAGTTCAGACTGGATACCTGGTCTTCATAATTCCGAGTCCCTTGCGCTGGGCTGGGCGCTGCGTCACGCACTCTGGAGACCCTGGCTCCACAAAGTGAACACCTCTTTGAGAATTGAGAGCCTGGCTCAGCCCATTAGAGAAACTCGCCACCTTCATCAATTTCATCTTACTTTGGAAAATGAAGTTGGGGTCAGGGGTTTGTAAAGGCGAGCGAGAGGGGGGACTGTTAAAGATGTGCCCCTGCAGGCAAGGGGAGACTTTAAATGTGGGGACTGTTTCTGGTGGAAGGAATGAGCAGGTTGGCACACGCCCAGTATGGTGCTATCCCAGGAAAAGTCAGCTTCACACTATCTTTCCTCCAGGCAGGAAGAGAAAAGGCATGGATGTGATGGAGTCTATGCTGGGTAAGAACGCTGATGTGGGAGTGGAATACAAAGGTGATCTGGCCTCTACTTAGAAGCACTGGAACCTTTTGTTTTTCGTAAAAACACTACAAATAAATGACTTTAAAAAAAAAAGTTGTTAAAATGCCCATGTAAATGAGACTCTCCAAAATACACTACACTCAAAGTTAAGGGCAAATTGCTGCCAGATTCTAATTCTCTTTGTCCAGATTTCAGACTCAGGAAGCCAAGTAAGAAGGAACAGAGGAGCCCTTTGGAAGCAGGCTTGCTCCTGAGGTTGGGGGTCAGGTGAGGGTGGGATGGGAGGCAGCTGGCAGGTCCTGGAGAGTCCCGTCTAGGCATGGTCTGGGGCTTTTTCCTTTTTGAAGTTCTCCTTTGCCATGTGGTCATGACAGTCAGGAGGTATGTCACAAATAATTTACCATGTGAATTTTGATGTGCTAAGAAGCGTGTTAGAATATTGTCACACCCTACCTTCTGCAACGTCATTTTCATATTCAGAGTGTGAGATAAAGTCATGTTAGAATCTCCCTCATTGTGGACACATGCAAGGACTAGATCCCTAGCCCAAACACAGGGCACGTTACCTTTGAAAATTAGACCACCTCTAACTCTGCCAACTTAAGGGTCCCCCTGTGTGCTGAAAAATCAAACTGTTCCCTACACTCATCCCTACAAACCTGGGGACCTAAGGAGCTCCAGGCCTAACTCAGGTGATGTCCAAGCTGGTGGAGCTTGAACAAAGTCACATCACTGGCATAAATGGTTTGGACAGAAGTCTCTTATTAGCTTATTTGTAGATACAGCAGCACTAGCCCAACTAGTGAGTGAATGGTCAGAGACCCCTTAAATATTTCTTGAACAGCTATTATGTTTCCAGCACTGCGCTAGACCCTGGGGATGCAGTGCTGTCCACAGTAGGTCTAGTTACCAACCCATGTCATATCATGAAATATATCATTGCAGTGACCATGCTTGATATCAATGAAACAAAGAGACAAAGGATCCAGTGGTGTCTTCATGGCTGAGGACCCGACCTGACTAAGTACAGATCTGCAGGACAAGTAAGGACTGAGGGTGATGACCATTGTGGGAAGCTCTAGGGAGACAAAGCAGGTGTGGGAAGGCCACGGTGGGAGAAGGCAAGGTGCATTTGTGGAACAGAGAAAGTTCAGTGTGGGTACACACCTTTAGGTCTCTTCCTTTGCCTGGTGCATTGGGGTTGTAGGAAGCCAGTACAGGTTGCCTTCCTGGGACCACACTGGAAAGATTTTAATCTCTGCGATGGTCCTCTTGTTTGCTTTCTTTTTGTGTTTGGTTAATGACAGTAGCATTACAGTTCTTACATCTGAAATGGTTTTTTTTCTTACCACTCAGCTTCTGCAAATGAAGAACTTGCCAAGAGGTTTCATCCAGGAGAACATACAGAAATGCTTATTGACATGCAGCATTGTATCTCTGTGACAGACGTAATGAAATACATTCCTCAGTTGTCTGCTTCTCAATAAGAAAATGATAGACAATGTGAGTTTTGTCCCAGTGAATGGATGTGTAAGTACAGTAGAAACACATCATGTCAAACCTATGGATCACTTTACTGGTAGAAACTCAGGTAAATCGATGTACCAGTTTGCAGGATTGTTTAAAACAAAGTGCATTTCAACCTGGGCCTCAGGTTAACAAGTGACAATTTGTCAGTCTGGTCATAAACACTCAAAGCGAAATCTTCTTTCCAAATTATCTCTGTTTATGCTTTTATATATTTTGATCTTTCAGCTTCTACATTTAATGTGTAATCTATGATTGCATGAAAACAAAGGTCATTGCTACTAGGAAACCCACTGATGTTGTCTACTGGCCTGTTATTATTGTCGGGTTGTGGGAACTGCTTCTCCCTTCTCCAAGTAATGTCTGACTCATGAGAATTTTGGTTTTGTATTTACAACAGGAGCAGGCAAGACAGAACATCTACAAACATTTTTATATTTCAAGAGAATAATCTCAACAAGACTGTCACGATTGAACTGGAGAGACAGATGCACTGGATGCTCCTGCAGAGGACCCAGGTTCGAGTCCCAGCACCTACACGGTAGCTAACAACCACCTATAACTCCAGTTCCAGGGGATACAATGCTCTTCTCCTGACCTCCTCAGGCATCACAAAACACAGGTGCATTGCCCATACACAGGCAACACATTTATACACATAAAATAACAATAAAATATTTTTTAAAAGAACGTCATGATTTCTTATGGTTAAGATGGTGAGTTCTGGAGGCCCACATGGTCTGGGTTCAGAACTTCTAGTCTCTGATCCAAATCCTAATGTTGCTACTCCCTGGCTGTGTGGCCATCAGCAAACTTCATAACTGGACTAGACCTCAGTTTCCTCATCTGTACAGTGAATGAAATGACCATTGAGCTGTTCTGAGGACTAGGCATAGTGATATTCAATACACTACTGGTGCATAGTAGGTGTCCGATCAGCGTTGGCTGTTCAGTTATTTACAACACTGAATGCTGTGCATCAAGCATGACTTTGATGGTCTATCTTCATGACTTTTGTTCACATAACCCCTTGAAAACCACAGCTATTTATTTGCATTTTAGATGGCTGAGCTAAGGCTCAGAGAGGGCACATAACTTACCCAAGTCTTCCCAGTAAGTTGCGGAACCAGGACATGGACTCTGTTCCATCAGTCCCAGTGCCATGTATGGAGTCCACGTCATACAGAACTCACAGCAGATAAAAGCAGAAGAGTAACTTCTCTTCAGCTCCTGAGGTATGAAAGATTCCTGGTATTTCCCCCAAACTCTGAGTTATCATTTCTAGGAAGGTTTGGGTTTGGGAAGTGAGGATAAAACAGAACCCCAAAGGTAGAGGCCTTTGGTAGGTGCTTTGAAAAATATGTCTTTGTGGAAAATGTCATCTAAGCTCAGAAAGCCCAGGTACACATTAAAAACAACCTAATTAATATACATGTTTTCATTAAAAAGATCAAAATGCATAATAACTGTATCACCTTTCTTCCAAGGAAAAAGCTGGGGATATACAATAGTGATCACAAATTTAGGAGATGGGTGGCACACACCTGAGATCTCAGCACTCAGGATCCTGAGGCAGGATGATCCCAAGCTTCAAGCCAGCCTGGGCTATACAGTGAATTTAGGTCTGCTGTAAAGAGCACCCTTTGGCCTAGTATGCCCTTTGAAGGAGACTAGCATATGATCATCCCACACATTTTTGTATACCACCGCTTTTCTTTTAATTATGCAGTTTCTTAGTTTAGAAGTATGCTTGCTGTCTTGCTCCAGCCAACAGAGTCCTGGATGGGAACAGTGTATATTCCCAGCAGTGAGAAAGAAGATCTCATCGATGGATCCTAATGAGCTCTGCTGGCCTCTCTACCTGCGATGTCAGTTTCTCTGAGAGATGCTGTATTTCAGAGCAAGGTGAAGACCCCAGGAGCACCCTCTGAAGAGGGCCCAGGGAGCCCTTTTCACAGGGGTTAAGGTCACTAAGCTCTGAGCAGCCACCTTCTACAGTCAACAGAAAATGTCACGATTACAGTGGCCGCTAGCAGAGAGAACAGCTGAGGCCAAGCCTGCCTGGAAGCTTAGTCCCTCCTTCTCTAAGTCATGGATATGGGCAGGGAGCCTGCAGAATGCAGAGGACCCTGGGCAAGGAGTCTGTCGACCTCTGTTGGGTTTCACCTCTGCCACTTGCTGATGGCATTATTTGAGTTGATGCAGGGAGGAACCAGTTGTGCCTCCTGCCACCACATCGCTCTAGGCTGCCACAGTAGCCAGTCTTTTCCTTCCAGCATCTTATGACAGTTCTCGATCATGTGTCACAAAGCTGATAAGACATCGCATCCCTTCAGTCCTGCCAGAACGCTGAACAGCAGTCCATGAGACCACGAGGTGCAGAAAGGGAGCTCAAGTCTCCACTGCTTTAAGAACAGTGGTTACGAAAATGGGGAAAAGATGTTGAGGAGAGAGGATGTAAGAACCTGGCACTGAGTTTTACAAAAGC
The DNA here is from genome assembly GCA_035773235.1 of Eospalax fontanierii. NCBI lineage: Eukaryota > Metazoa > Chordata > Mammalia > Rodentia > Spalacidae > Eospalax > Eospalax fontanierii. Next base: position 7,151,659 of record CM069540.1, read on the forward strand.
GGGTAAAAGCAGTCGATTAGAACTCCATCTCCGTGGTCACCTCTGCATAAGGATGTTCACACTATCAACAACAGTTTATATGCAAGAGCATAGAAGAGTATTAAGCATTCTACTGGTACTAGTGTCTGAGCTCTTGTTCCACCAATCATCTTATGAAGCAGGTATCATTATTTTTTTGACTTTAAATATGAGGAAAACCAAGTCACTGAAGCCCAAGTCCACGTTCTAACTCAGTGGAAACAGCGAAGATAAAAACTCAAGCATTCTGCCCGCAGCGCTTGTGCTCCTGGGACCCGCCCCACCCAGGCTGTGCCCTTCTCGGAGTCTCTGCTCGTCTTGAAGATGGCGATGGGTAAGCCTGACTCCACTGCGCTTGCCCAGAGCATTGCAAGCGTGGAAAGCGACAAGGGGCACGTCCTGGAAAGAGCACACACTGTAGGACTGGTGGCTGTCTCCCAGGGCAGTCGCTGGCCTTCGGGAGTGAATGTAGGTGCGGGGCTGGGGCGGGGGAGGCGGGAATCAGGCACAATTGAGGATTCCAGGACAGGAACAAGCATTTGTGAGTAAACTAGACCTGTTTACTTGCTGGCAAATCTCAACGCCTCTTTCCTCTCCTCCCCTTCTCCTCATGCTGGAAAGCAGTCCAGGTCTGTACTTCTCTTCTACAGAAAGCGAGGGACCTCTCCAGGTTTGGGAGCTTTACCCTAGCTGTCTTGCCTCTCTTGATGCTCAAACCAGGCTAGACATATGGTCACATGCCCAGCAGCTAACTAGAGCATCTTTCTGCTCAGGGTCTGCGGCACCTCTTGAGAGGCTGTTGAGGTTCAGATATGCTCGCCCCTGACTCACAGAACAATCTCAATCAATGGCTTTGTAAGCACAGGAGTGGTGTCTCCTCCCGGGACCTGGTGACTTCCAGCCCTTTTGAGTCAGAGTTTCTTTTTTATAGGACTCTTTAGGCAACAATTCATGGAGTCTTCAAAAGGAAGAAAACAATTCAGACCTTCTCTTTGGTTTGCCTTTCATGACAGAAGAGCACTGAAGATATGCCCCAAATGACTGGTTTAGTCCCAAATCAGTTATTCAGAAACTCTAGAGATGACCAAAGCCTTTGCAGGGAATGGAGACATGGAGACATCAGTCTTTGTGTTAAGCATTTCATCACAACAGGCTCACAAACAATGACAAATTGAGTGAACAGTTACCAATAATCCACAGGAGGCTCTCTCTCTCTCTCTCTCTCTCTCTCTCTCTCTCTCTCTCTCTGTGTGTGTGTATGTCCATTGTCCATGTGTGACCATGTGTGCATGCTTGGGGAAAAACACAGGTGTATTTGAAACTGCAATATATTTGGTTCACTCTCCCCAAGAAAATCCCTTACAAAGAACGCTAAAGCACATTGTCCCAAGTCCCCCCTTGGGGTCTGGAAGCCACCACTGTAACACAGGGTCAGTTCACAGGTGGAGGACAGGGGCCATGGATAAGCATGCAGGTGAGCCAGAGTGAACAAGAGGCAATGGCTTGTCTCATTTCCAAATACCCAAACAAACTTTTAAATTCCTTAATCTATTCAGTGGATATTTATTAAGCACCTTCTGTATGCAGGCAACAAGAGATTTTGGGAAAGTGTCAGCGAATAAGACTCCCTTGTCATTATAGAACCCACATCCTAGAAGCTCTTGTGGATTTCTTCTAGGAACCAAAAAAGGGAACACTTGGCTTGGAGTGCCTTCCCCGGCTTCGGCCAGAATCCCATTTAAACCGCCCACTCTCAGGTAGGCATCTCTCCTAAGGCAACGAGAGGAAGAATCCCAGACTCCCTTTAATAACTAACTCATCCAGGTGTCTAGAGCTCTCACAAGGCATTCCTCAGAGATAGAGCACACCCCCTTTTCATTAGGCATCTTATTTTGTTTTCCCCTTGGGAGACCTGAAAGAACTTAGTCACAATGCTGTAAGAACCCGTCATATGCCGGATGATCGCCCTGGGCCTTTTCTTCTCAGAGTGGGCAAACATTTCAGCTGAGAGTCGTTCATAGGATTTTTGCCTTTTAGTCCATTTTATGCTCATTTCCTGACTCTCCTGGCTTCCTCCTGGTTGTAAAGCCTAACAGGACATTTTAGATGCCACTCTACGTGTCCAGTCCCTTTCTTCTACATGGCTTCTTTTGAGACTCACACTATAACCTTTTGATGTTGGCAAACCATGTTCACCTTCCCATTGCCCAGAAAAGCCAAGTGAGCCCCAGAGAGGCTAGTGACTTACCCAGGGCCACACAGCTAGAGTGAGAGCAGAGAGGGCATCTTCGGCCTCAGCTCCTGGTGCTGAACTGGAGAGTCTCAGTCTGTCTAATGGGAGTCTCAGTACCGGTTGGGAAGGCCCAGCCTTGTGCAATGCCTGAGACACTTGATGGCAGGTGGCCAGTTATCATTTAGGTCATGTGTTTGCTTCTTCAACTATGGCTGGCCCTGTGTCTTGTTACACACAATGGTAAGGCCTAGCAGGATACATTGAGTAACAGTCACCAGCCAACCGGATCCTGAGGTGGGTCACTAGAGGCGATTCGAAGTCCCACTATTCTTCAATTCCATCCACTGGAGGCCTCGTCTGCCCCACTTCCGGGAGGCTGGCACTGACTCGGTGACTTCCACCCTCTAAGTTATCAGCCGATGGTGCAATCAGGAGAGATGACAATCAGGAGAGATTGTCATCTGTGTGGGGTGGCTTAAGTGTGGCTGGGTCTCACCCAGGGTGGCCAGCCTAGCCAGAGGGAGGAGACAAGTGCAGCAGCTTTCCAACAGATAGCCTCCGCGGTTCTGTTTTTCCACGCTCAGCTAACCTGTGCCACTGTGTGCTCAGAGAAGATCACAGTATGACTTGCACTTCTGGCTAAAATTTGGCCCTGCTCTAACTTGTTTGTCTGATGCATAATCCACCATCCCTTCTCCAGAAGACTGCAAGAGAGTCTTAGACATGTGGAAGAAACTGGCTTGTAGACATAGGAACTGCCTGGCTCCCGAGCTGGGCCTTCTTCTGACCCAGTCCCCATCATCTCTATTAGAATAGTCACAAGGAAGTGCACACTGAAGATACTAATTTTGATGGTAAGCTGCTTGCTTGTTACAGTAATACTAATAAATTATGCACACTTCTCACCATGACCTACAGGTGAGTAGTGGGTGGAGCATATCAGTGCTGAGATACATGCCTGAGTGGTGTTGATCCGAGCAGGCCTTGCCTTGCCTTCCATTCATATCTCTCTGCTCTTCCCGTGGATCACCATGTTGCCCAAGCCCGAAGTGTTCCAGGCCCCTTCCTATCTCAGAATTCAGGTGCTGGCTGCCCCCTCCATCTAGAATGATCCTTGCCTCGACTGTTTGATCATCCCACATGCTGTTCTTGCTCAGGGGCACGTCTTCCCTTCTCAGCCCTCGCTACTTGCCCAGTCAACTTCCCCATGGTCGTGTTCCATTTTCTCACAAAAGGTCCATGCTTAGCAAATCTCAGCCCCACGAAGGGAAAGGCCATTCCTGGCCTGACCATCACTCATCAGGGGTGAGACCTCCACCCTCATCACTGCTGGCAGACAGGAGAGTGAGTTGGTGTTTGTTGAATGATGGGGTGAAGGAACTGGGGCTCTGCATGCCTCATTATGGTCCCTTTGGCTCCCCGAGTCAGCTTACTCATCTATGTAACAGGGTACTAGCCTACATGACATCGCGGGCTCTGTACAACGCTGGCAGTCTGTTATTATCAGGCCCTGAGGATTTGTAGTGAGTCCAAGGGCTGTGGTCTTAATCATCACCCTACACCAGCCCTTTTGAGCCAGAGTTTCTTTTTTATGGGACCAGATTGTGACAGTCTAAGACAGCATTGCACATCCTGATAAGAACCCATCCAAGCTGTCTCCCTCCTACAAAGGGCTGGGGCCATGCTTCCTCCTGGGAAGAGGTTAGATGATCCTGGCAGCAGTCGGTTCCTTGAAATCATTTTGATTAAGTGCCGTTTGCTGCCTTGCTCATGCAAGGCAGTTGTACATGGAAGAGGCAAATCTATTTTCAGATATTAGTAGGAGTGATGCTTATGAGGAAGGCCTAACAGAGCCTACAGTCACTGGGACCTCTTTTTAACTATTATAAAGAAAGGTTTATCATTTTCAAGCTCCAGGCCAATCTCCAGGATCCTATGAATTCTTTCAAACAGATGTTCTACTTCAGATGACAGAAAAGAATGGAAAGGAGATAGTTAACAAGAGGCAAAGTTGTTTTGTTCCTAACTAATTAGACTTCAGAACCATAAAGCAACTTCTGTGATTCCATTGAAGGCGGTTAGGGCTACATGTTGTTTTTGAATGAATACTGCTAAATTTCAGTAAGTAAATACCATTATTATCAACATTTGGCTTTGAATATGGTAATAGCACACCTGTAGGCTCACTTTAATTTCAGTGGTGTATTTTAATTGGGGCTATAGAAAGGAAACTATAATTTATATAATTTTTAGAAAATCAAGAATAGTTTATCAAGAATAGGTTGGCTTAATTACAGCCTGGTTATTTAAGATGTGCACACACACAAGTCAATACACGATATAAAGAGAAATGGGCTTCAAAGATAGACGTCAGTTTCTTATTGCTATGGTCCAAGAGAATCTAAAATTCAGATGTCTGTTGTTACTGACTGGTACACTAATGCCATCTACTAGAACTGGGTGGGGGACAATACTGGCAAAGTCATCCGATATTTTGAGGCCTGGGTGCTAAGGCTGGTGCTAGAGATTAGAGAGAATGACTCTGGAGACTAGTGCTTCTAGAACATGTTCGTGTAAGTGCACAAATGCATACTGTACAGAAGACAGGCCTGGTACGGTCAGACACACTCAAATTGACACTGCAGGTCAGGTGTGGTGGCGTACACTTTTAATCCCAGCATTTAGGAGGCAGAGGCTGGCATATCTCTGAGAGTTCAAGGCCAGCCTACATAACAAGTTCCAGACCAGGCAGGGCTACATAGTGAAATGCTATCTCAAAATAAACAAACCAAACACACATACACACACATGAGTGTGTACACACACATACACATGCATTCACACACTCACACATGCACACACATACACACATTCACACATACACACACTCTCTCACACACACATGGTACTGCAGCTTAAGGAGGAGGACAGTCCCAGTGTGACTGTGGAGACCCAGTGGAGCAAAACAGGTGGGGTTACTCACGATGCTGCCCTGTCCTGCATAACTGGCACATCTCTCTGTACTCAACACAGTCCTATGGGAGCTGATCACTGACTGACGGATACTTGCTAAGACAGAACACTTTCAAAGCACACGCTATACCCCCTACTTGGTAGAAATAATTCACCCTGGGATTTATTTAGAGACTGACAACTGTAATTGCAGATCCAGAAACGTAAGTTCTTCATGTATCTATCCTCTAATTTTCTGGGCAAAGATTGTTGGATCCAACTAGGGTAGGAAAAAACAAGGATAGGGCATGCCACACAAAAGTGAAGGAGGCTGCACTTAACGGCAGCTGAACTTTCTTGTCCCTGAAGAATGTTTTAAGAATCACCTTTCAGACCTCTTATCCAAAAGTGCTCGTGTGGCTCCATGAGGGGAGGGATTGGGCCCTCGATCATACTGGCTTGGTTATAGCTATCAATGGGCAGAAAATAAAAGTTCAACCTCAAAAGGCCCACAGGCCTGAATATAGAAATAACCCTCCCTTCCCACGATGTGGCAGCTGCCTGAAGACATTCTCCTTAACCACCTGGAGAGCTGGTCACAAGTCCTTCCGATGGTTGTTGCCCCCCATCAAATGGCCAGCTGCAGTCTGCTCCACTATGCAGACAGATCTCTTTGCGGTCTTTGCTGTCCACTAAAACCGAGCTAGAGGAGCGAACAACCTTCTGTCTTCAGTTGGTGCCTCAACTCATACTGCCACGGAGCTCCTGGATGGAGTGAGACCTTGAGCACACTCAGACCGCAATTGCTGAATCTGGTGAGCTGCGGAGACCCCTTTCACAACAGGGAAGTTCTTTGATTTAGGCTGAGAGGCCAGGGAGATCAGGGACATGGGACACCTGGAGACTTCCGTGGTATCCCATGCCTTCTGTGCAGACCATGGCTCAGCTAGAAGCCCAGGCAAGGTGAGGGGACACAGCAAGGAGTTCACGGAAAGGAAGAGACACGTGTGCACCCTGGCCCTGGGTCTTCAATTGGAGTACATTTCCAAAATAGGAAATGGATTATTTAAGCTTCAATGAATTTTTTTTTCAAGAATGGGCTTTTGTTGGTTCTGTCTCAGTGATTTTAATTAACTTTCAGGGATCTGCAGCCATAACTGCTTCCTATAGTGCTGTTATAGACAAAATGGACTGGGCATAGATACAATTAAATGTTAATTGGAAGGATAACCCAGTTTTAAGATTTGCTATCTGCATTTATCTGTTTCTGACTGATTGTGTTTTGAGCTCGATATACAGGTTCTTTTTTTAAAAAAGAACTTTCTCTTCATCTTCCACAGTTATTTTTTCACTTTGGGTTTGCTAGTTATTAGTCAGAGATGATAATAATAATTTTTCTTAAAGTGCAGGCTGCAGCTGAGAATTTCCAAACTGTAGTGAGTCACATCTAGAATAGTCATTTATCCCCAGACCTCAGAGTCAGACACTATGCCAGGAAGAGGCTCAGGATTCCCCACCCTTGAACAGAGCATCCGCATCGAGACCCCTCACCACGTGGGGTGGCTGTCCTGGGCCAATCAGTGGGGACTGCGATGTGGTCCCCACAAAACAGGGCGCAGAGAAGATTTCATGTCCCTCAAATAAGTCACTTCCATGTCCACCCTGCCTCAGATTCACGGGTCATATGACGTACCAACATGTGTCCCATTGTCACACAGTGACAGATATTCATGAGTTCACAGGACAATCTGTGAGGGACTGGGATCCAGCCCGCCAGTGTCCTCCCTGACTCCAGGACTGAGCTGTTGTCATTTTGTTTTGTATTTCTGTTTACGTTGCACTCCTCTTTGTTTGTTTTAATAAATAAAAGGAGCTGTGAAGGTAGGCCACAGCTAGGGTAAGGTGCTTGCTTAGCAAGCATGCGGACCTTAGTTCAGATCTCCAGCACCCACATAGAAAGCTGGCTGCAGTACTGAACACCTGTGACCCCAGCACTGGTGTAACAGGTACGGAGGGTTCCTGGGGGCTCGATAGCTAGCCAGTCTAACCAGTTACTGAGCTTCAGGCTCAGTGGGAGACCCTGTCTCAAAGAATAAGATGGTGCAAGATTGAGAAAGATATTATATATTGACCTCTGACTTCTGCATAGATGCCTACCCACACATATACACACAGAGACTTGAAGTGGAAGAAGCATCCTAAAACAAAAATGTTAGATTAGGAATGAAAAACAGAAACCTTTGTCATTTGCATAAATAAGAGAAACCTTAAGAGTAGACCATAGTCTGGGGGTTCTAGCCCCACAGGGAAGACCCTGCTGAAGTTTGCCTCTGGGAAGAAAAAAAGAGTCAGTACGGAGACTGAGCCCATTAAGACCTCAGGCTGGCGCAGGCTCTGCACTCCCACTTTCTAAAGGCAACATGAGGGAGATAAAAATCCAGCAGTTGCTCCCCTGTAGTCTGAGGCTCTGGCTTAAAGGATGTGTAAAGATAAACCAGCCCAGTCTCAAGGGTTTGAGGCTAGGTCCGTAGCGGAGCCATCAGCTGACTGGTGATAAACCAGCCCAGTCTCAAGGGTTTGAGGCTAGGTCCGTAGCGGAGCCACCAGCTGAAAGGATGTGTAAAGATAAACCAGCCCAGTCTCAAGGGTTTGAGGCTAGGTCCGTAGCGGAGCCACCAGCTGATTGGTGGTTCAACTTGTGGATGAGGCAACCACAGGGGCAGCAACAAAATAATGACTTGCTTACAAATGTTGAAAAACTCTGCTAGTGAACATCATTTCTCCAACATAATCACGTAAGGGCGAGAGATGGAGAGAATACTATCAAATGGGAATGTGGAAGTGAAGAAAATGGCAAGACGAAAGAGATGGAGGTGGGGCAGAGGGAAACATCACCAAAGCCAAAGAAGAACTTAAGAGGCACGATGGACAGATGGAGATCTTCGACTGTTTCTTTATGTGTTTCCCCAAGAAAAGGGTAGAGAGGCTGCATCAGGAGAAGCATCATAGAAAGTCAGTACTTGGATTTTGTGTTTATTAAAAGATACATTAAGAGAGTCAGGCCACAGAGGAGCTAGTTAAACATGTATCTACCAAGGCTTGTGTCCAAAACATGACTGTAAATACCAGATGCACATGGTATACACTGGTAATCTCAGCACTCAGGAGGCAGAGTCAGAGGATGCTGAGTTTGAGGCCAGCCCAGGCTCCATAGTGAATTGGGGTAATTCTCCTACAGATAATTAATAAATAAACTGACTTTATTGTTTTTAGATATGTGTATTACTGTGTATGGTGTGTGTACTAGTTAGTGTGGATGTATGTACATGTGTGCATACATGTGTATACAGAGGTTGATGCCGGGTGTCATTCCTTGACTACTCTCCAGTTTTATTTTTTGAAAGACACTCTCTCAGAAAACCTGGAGTTCATTGATTCTACTAAGCTGGTTGGCCAGTGAGCTGCAGGATCCAAGTTTCTGCCTCCATCCAGCTCTGGTGTTACAGGCATGTGCTGCCACACCCAGCTTTTTAATGTAGTTTCTGGGGTGCCTTAAGGTCCCAGTGCTTGGATGGAGGGTACTGGGCAAACTGAAACATCTCCCCATCCCAATAAGCAGACTTGAAGAGGCGAGTACTTGAGCAGATATTTCACAAAATACTCTGTTTATAACAGAATATAAATAAATATTTCCATATCAGTCATTAGAGAAATGATAATTAAAACCACAGTGGGATACCATTGTTTAGTCTCCAGAATATCTACATTTTTAAAAACTGAAGATGCTAAGCATCAGTGAAAATCTGTAGCAAGTAGAAATCATTCACCCAAGGTTTGAGATTACATTGGCTCAACCACCCTAAAAGATTATTTGGCCATTTTCCCAAAGCTGATTTGCCTATCATAGGACTAGACAGTTAAAATCTTGATTATTAAGCCAACAGATAGTGCCACATTTCATAAAGCCAAAAAACCCACACACCACTCAAATTCATCAGAAGTGCAAGTTAAGTTATACCACACACAAATAATAGGCATTGTAATTAAAACAAATAACTTGCCAAACATGGCTAAATCTCATAGGCATCATGTGAAGTAAAGACAGACAGGAGCTTACAAACACACCACAATTCCTGTCATGTAAACATGCAAATCTCAAAAACAGCCTAAACTCCTCCATGGTGAACCTTGACTTGGCCACTTAGTACAATGCTGCCCATGCTCTGATTTCTCATTTTCAGAATCTGCACAGTAACGGTACCTATTTGTTAAGGCTGTGTGAGGTCAAGGCTCAGCATGGTGCTTGGCTCACAAGATTATAGAGAAGTTAGCTGCTGTTACTACTTGTGATGGTTAGTGTCACTTTGGCAGACTCCAGACTCTCCCAGGAGATGGGCCTCTAATGTATGTATGTTAGGGTTAATCTTGATGGTGCTAATTGGTACCGGAAGACCCACCTTAAAGATGAGAAAACAAACTTCCAGAAGTTAAATTGTTCAACATTACAGGGACTCTGACTGGTGCAGAAGTAATGTTCTTAAATACTGCTTTACACAACTTTCCTTTACTTTCCTATAAAACTGAATGTAAAATATGAGCATCTATTAATTCATTTATGCAAAAGCATATATATTGAACACTTAATATATGTGATCCAGGTATATAGCATCAAAGGGGGAACAACCATAAATAAAGCTCCCACATTCTCTTCCAGCAAAGGCATCAACCACTTATTACAATAAAGTTTAATGAGCATGAAGTCAAAAATGTTCCACAGTGCCTTGGGAACCAGAAGCCTAATTAATTCCTGGCACAGAAAAACTCCTTCTAAATCCCATTATGTGTATGTATTAGACTGCAGAGAGCCCAATTTAGATGATCCACAACTGTTCAGCACATCATCTTGTAAGAGGCGACCTGTAGCTGTCTCTTATCCAATGATTGCCATAACTTGTCACCAGTCCCTCAGACTGAACCGGAACTTGCCAAAACTAGCCATCATATGCCTCTATTCTAACTGAAAATGAGACGGAGAGCTGAGGGTTGAGAGCTCAAGATGGAATGCTGGGAGGGGCAGTTCACCAAAGCCCTGCTGAGACCTGAGATAACTGCTTTGGCTTTTGCCAGAGAGGAGCCAGATGATAGTTTCTTCTCATACTGTCGTGTTTTTCGCAATTTATTTATTTGCTTTAGTCTCCCTTTGTACTCCTGGCTGGTCTTGAACTCATATTCCTCCTGCCTCGGCCTCCTAGAGTGTGCAGGCGTGTGTCTCCAGGCCTGGCACCTTTGGTGATGTTAGGTACAAGGTAGTTTTCAGACCCCACAGACTACTTATACAGTGACAATAAATAGTAAAGGAAACAAAAAGGAGGAAACAACCAGCTAAAGAGATTTAGGGTCTTTTTGACTTTAGGCATCAAAATGTTATATCTATTTCTTTGTCACGGGTGGGAAACGCACATAAAATATCATTTTCAAGTGCACTTCAGTGGTATTAGAAAATTCACCTTGTTGTGCAACCGTCACCACCAGTCATTTCCAGATCCAGAACTCTTTCAATCTTGCAAAAGTGAAACTGTGTACACACTAAACAATCACTTCCCGGCCCCTGGCAACTACCACTCCACTCCATGTCTATAAATTGAGTGTTCTAGGTGTCTCGTGCAAGTGGAATGACACAGTCCTTTTGTGACTGGCTTGTTTCAATTAGCATAATGTCCTCAAGATTCATCTGTTGTGGTCCATTTGGTCTCCTGTAACAGAATGTCATCAACTGGGTGTCTTATAAACACAGAACTTTATTTTCCATAGTTCTGGAGACTTGAAGCTTTAAGATCAGTGTACTGGCAGATTTGGGCTCTATTGAGACTCTGTTCCTTGATATGCCCATCTTTGATCTCTGTCTTCCCATACAGGAACAGAACAACAGAGTTCTGTGAGCTCTCTTTCATATGGGCACCAACCTCATTCATGGGGTCCACCCTCATGACTAATCAATAAAGACCCCACATCCTAATACCATCACATTGCTGGTTAGAAATTTAACACATTCTTCTTGAACATGAACTGTCCTCCTTGTGTTTTCAATTCTTGGTCTCCAGTTGTTGGCGCTATTCTGAAAGGTTCTGAAAACTTTGGGAGACGATCCCAGGATGGAAGAGGTCAGTCCTTAGTGGGGCAGGCACCCTTGCAGGGTTATTTCGTGGTTGTTTCCTGTCTCTGACTCTTTGTTTCCTGTCTGTCTCTCACTGGTCACTCCCTGTCTGCTGTGATGTGAACAACCGTCCTCCACCACACACTCTCATGACCACCATGTTCTGCTCTTGTGTATGGGAGCAAACTACCATGTACTAAACTCTGAAACCAGGGGCCAAAATACATGTTTCCTCCTTAAATTGCTTCTGCCAGGTATTTTAGTTACAACGATACCAACACAAACATTTAGTGCCTAACATTCATGCAGTATGTGTAAATACTGTTTATGAACATAAGTTTATTAATATCTCTTTGCATCTCTACCTTCAATTATTGTGCAACTGTCCTAATTTTAGACATCTATTCCCAGAGGTTGGATTTTCTGATTATATATAATTCTATGTCCAAATTTTTGAGGTTCTACTGTCTTCACAGTAATGGTACCATTTTACATCCCACTGAGAGCTGCATAGATTTTCCAGTTTCTCTGTAGCTCACTAACCCTTATTTTAGCACACTGACATTATTTTCTGATAATGGGCATCAGCAGGCACGGGAAGTTTGTTCCTATGGTTTGATTTATAGTTCCCCACTGATTACTGTAGCAATCTCTTCATGTACTTACTGAAATTTTACATATCTTTTTTGGAATTTTCTTATTTTAATTTCTCATCATTTAAATTAATGCTATAGTTAATACACTTATACACATAAATTTATGTTAATTACACATGATCTAATATGTAAAATATTGAACAAATGCTAAGATTGTATAAAAATCTGAATCTGACAAATTGTTCACAGAAAGGCTAGCCTTAACAGTGAGTGTGTGTTGCTGGGGCTGGAGCGATGGCTCAGTGGTTAAGAACACTCACTGTTCATCAGAGAAACCGAGTTTGGTTCCCAGCACCCACATCTAGTGGCTCCCAATTGCCTGTAACTCCAGCTCCAGGGAATCCGAAGCCATCTTCTGGTCTCTGTGGGTACCGCCACACAAGTGGCATACACTCACACAGACACAGACACACACACACACACACACACACACACACACATAAATAAATAAAAGTAAAATAAACCCCTTTTTTGTATGTTTGGAATAAATCAATTTCAAATTACAATTCCCTAAAGGATGTAAATATCTGATTAGGGCCCAACATAGTGCTCACACACAAATAGATAGTCAACCCACATTCCTATTTAGCAACAGCAGTAACTAGTTTTAGAAATTCCTGTCAGGTAAATACCAGAAGGATAGTTGATTCTGAAAGTAAGGGTCTTAACCTTGAGGCAAGACAAAGCAGCATCTTAGAGGTAAGTACAACTCTCTGGATGGAAGGATAGTTTCTAGATCACACACCAAATAATCAATTCCGTTCAAGATATACATATCTCACAAACCCGAACAGATAAGATTACACATATTTTCACTAGACATAGTCACCAGCACTCAGGATATCTCAAGGTAGTGAAACTCAGTCACATGAAATACAGTAGAAGAAATGGGATATCTCACCTACAGACGGCAAAATGTAGGGAGCTCACAATAGCCATCTTCAAGCAACTTGAAGGACTGATGCGGAAGAGGAAGCAGGCATGATTTTTGAACCAGCGCTAACAGATGGACTGGTCAAGCAGAGAGATTTCAGCTCAAGATGAGCTGAACACTTGCTAACGATGTAGGTCATCCTGCAATGAAACAAACTGCCTCCTGAGATAACAAAGTGCCCGTTCCTGAGGAGGTCATGGAGGGTGGGTGTGATCTCTTACGAGGTATCCTGAAGGGTAAGACCATTCGAGGATCCCCTAAGCATGCACAAAATCCAGCTCCCTGAAGTCAAAGAATATCCATAGTGTCTGAGCATTTATTTCGGTGCAGTATCTGTGAGTAATCTATTCATGCTAACAGCCTGATCTCTGCTGAGAGAGGAAGGCCAGGAGGACAATATCTGAAGATGAAGTTCTTTGGGGCTGGAGAAATGGCTCAGTGGTTCAGAGCGCTGGCTGCTCTTACAGAGGACTTGGCTTCAACTCCTAGCACACACATTGCAGCTAACAACCATCTGTAGCTCCAGTTCCAGGGGATCCAAAGCCCTCTTTCTGACCTTCATGGGCATTGCATGACATGGGTGCACTTACATACATGGAGGCAAAACACTCGTACACATAAAATAAAAATAATAAATAAAATATTTAAAAAGATGTTCTGATAAGCTTTAAGGAACATTAACATGATCAGAAAACACCCCACATAACCATTGTCTCTGTCTCTTTCTTGTTACCTAAAACTCTCCCTTCTTGCTTTCCTGTCCAAAAAGCAAAATATCTAGTATGCACCCGAAGCTAAGGGGCACTGAGTCATTCTGAAGAGCTGACTCCAATCAATTGGTAAGGTCTGGGGGAGGAGCTGAATTGAGGATTCGGAAATTGTATCTGGGATCAACCAAGAAAGAGTATCAATTGATTAGCATGGTCTGCTCTGAGCTCAGCCGTGGGAGAGGAGGTACATGTGTCATGGAATTGATAAGTTGCATCAAGATGGTCTAAAATGTTAGTATTTTCAGATCCCTAGGGAGAGACGAAAAGCCACGTCTCAGCACAGGGGTGCTTTGTACACCTATCTCAGGGCTGGCTTCCTTTTCCGTTCCCTGTCAGGATCTGAGGGAAACAGAGAGAGGACGGAGCCAACCACTGGAGCAGCGTGTGCTGGACGTCGGGCACAGAGATGAGACAGACAGAAGTTTTCCTAGAAGCAGCCATGCTGACGTCTCCCTCCATCTCTACCTGAAGCTTGGACAGAGGAACCGATGGTGAAATGCTTCTCAAGCCTCCACAGCTTGTCTCCTGTCTTTGATGCTTGGCTGTTGGTCCCCTGATCCTGTGAGGGCCTGTGAGCCTCTTCAGAGTGTTCTGTCTCTGCTGGCCAGACGCCGGTCAGGTCCCTTCACCAGGTAACGCTGCCCACTCCCCTGAGGCTCCCGCCCACCCTCAGAGGCCGCTCCAAGTATTATGGTGATGTCAGCGGCTTCTGGCTCCCTGCCTGCTTCCCACGCTTTCCTCCACAACAAAAATGCTTCAATTCTACTCAGCCTGCTTTCAAGCTGCCTGTCCCCAGCCTGCCACAAAGGGCTCTGTTCTCCCAAGTCCCCCAGCACAGACTCGAGGCTGCCCCAGGCCAAAGATGGGGTCGACGGGGCTAGGTGGGTGGGGATGGAATCGCTCCTGGCCTTTCACCCTTCTCTCTGCTTGTTGAGGAAACTGAGGCTCAGAGAGGAGAAGGCACTCATTCAAAGGAGACACAGAGTCAATGGTTAAGGTGAGGCTGGAACCCAGGCTTCTGTAGTGTGTCCAGTCTTCCCGCCCCATGAGCGTCCACACAGCTGTTCTGCTAGAGCTGCTCGGTTTGGGTCCTCCCCTCTCCCCAGCCTGTCCTCTTCCCGCCTCCTTCTTGGTCTGGCTTTGCCCCACTTTCCTCTCCTTCTCATCCACTTTTCCCTTTTCTCCCTCTCCCTCTCCCTCCCTTACTCCCTCCCTCCCTCTCTTCCTCACAAAGAATGAAGAACAGACAGTTCCTGTACGACCTTGGTGTCCTCCGCTGGCTGTTAAGAGGGGCTGAATGGGAACAGAGAAAGAGCCTGCAGAAGGACCCTGGCTTAACCGGGTGGCATTCATCCACGCTCTGCTCTCTGACCCCCGCTCCAGGAAATCTACTTAACCCCCCAGTTTTTCACTTTTAAGGAGGTCCAGTTTTGTTTTGTGTGTGTGTCTTCCCCTCACTGGAATCAGAAGCAGTCATATGATATAAAGTGGGGTGCTCTGCCCTAATCAAAGCCCCCCCACCGAACTTGCTCGGGGAGTGAAGCCCTGGGGATGGGGAGGGAGGGTGGCAGTCACCTGGGAAGGGAGCTCTCCCGGATGCCAGAGTTATCTGATGAGGCAGGTCAGTGTGTGCTGCTCACCATGAGAGAGGAGTAGGAGTTGCAGGTTTTGCAACCAGATACCTGTCTAATGTGTAATAAATAAGGAACATGGGTGAGATGGCCTTTTATTATTTTTCTAATCACAGGTTTCACTTGTGAAATGGGGGGAGAGACGAGGCAGACCTATTTCTGTAGGGGGTCTTCAGACTGTCACCTCTGGTGGGCTCACAGTAGACAATGCTGGGCTGCTAGAATCGGACAGATGATCTTCCTCAAACCCACGGTATTGGTCTCATGCAAAGAACACAGTATAAGGAGGTGACCTGGGGATGCTTCCCCCAACACCTTCCATGTGTCCTGTGAGGGCCAGGGGAAGCCAGTGGCCTACCAGGGCCAGGAACTCTGGTTTCTGGAATGAAGAACTTGAATTAGATGAATGGTTTTTCAGATAGTATCCCACGCCTCCCTGGGATCACTGTAAACATGTTTCAGGACATCTTCCCACAGAAAAATAACATCTGTCACATACAAACTTTGGGTCTTCCAGAGAAATCTGCCGGTCACTTTTATTTGTTTACCATGTCAAAGTTCTAGGTAACCTTTAGTTTACCAAAAAGTTACCAACTTATTAAAAAATGATTCTGTTCCTTATATGAGGGTCTCAAATCTGGTAAACAAGATTGACTTCAGAGTGCATGTGGTGGCATCTAAAGTGGCTCTTAAAGACATGCCAAGTCCAGAGCACTTACTCTGGGCCTGACTGAATATGTCCACCCAACAGATAGAACTGGAACTGGCGGGGCGCTCAGTGAGTAAAGGCACCGGCCACCAGGCCCGATGACCTGAGCTCAATCCCTGAAACCCACGTGGTGGAAGGAAAGAAGCAGCTTTCATAGTTCTCATCTAACCTCCAGTGGTACAGACACCCACAAAGAAATAAACCAAAGGAAATGAGAGATGGACTTGTCAAGGAGTGATCCATCTCACAGGGAAGTACTAAGAATCCTGCTGGTTACTAAGTACTTCCCAGATACCTACATTCCTATCTTCGTAATCTCAAGATTATGTGTGTCTATGGATTCATGAGGCTTACTGGCTGATGTTCTTACACCCAGGATGGCTCAAACGTAGCACATTGTCCCTTTTTCCAATCCTATGTTTATAGCAGACATCACTAATCAACTGTTGCTTTTACCACCAAGCCTGACCAGGGTCTCCTATTTCTCAATGCTCCAGACAGCCCTTAACAATCAATATGCGAGCTCATGAACTGAAACCTACCTTTCATTCCAGCATCTAAACATTTGAATCATAAGTAACTCCTTTTGTTTAGATGTCTGACTCACCAAGCAACCTTCCGACTAGAACATAGTTTCCCATGGATCTTACAGAAACAAGATGGAATTTTGGGAAGACAGGGGTGAGTATCTTCTTGATAGGGACATTTTTCACTCTGGTTTGGGTCTCATGAATTTGGTAATGGAAAGTCATTATGTTTTTATACAACAGATTAAGTGTCCTGATAACTAACAGTCTGAAGAATAAATCTGGAATTCTGGCAGGTCCACCATGCTAGTGTTCCTGGGGAGACAGCTTTCTAGATCACCAGCCTTCCCCAGATTACCCATCCCCAGCATTACATGTACCTTTCTTTTTTGTTGTGTTTTGTTTCTTGAGACAAGGTCTCCCAGTAGCCCCTGCTGGCCTGGAGCTCATTATGTAGACCAGGCTAACCTCAGTCTCACAGAGATCCACCTGCCTCTGCCTCCTAAGATCGGGGATATAAAGATGTGCACCACCACACCACAAACACAGTTTGTACTTTCTAGCTCTGGGAAAGACTCCTAAGTAGCTTGATGTAAAGGAATACACGATTTAAGAGATGTCTGTCACTCGCACTGTAAGCACAGGCTACAATCACAGTGTTGGTCAGACACTCCTGAGAATATAGTTCAGTCAGCTAAAGGGGAAAGGTAAGAAGACAGAATCCTAGAGACAAGCCCTTTTGCCTCCCATCAGATTGTGACTCTGCTAACAATCACCCCACACCAAGCCACAGAATTTCTTCCGTGTTCCTTGTTTCTGGGGCCATCTTATAGTCATCAGTTGCAAAGAACTAAATGCATATTGGGTAGGGAGCTATTGGTCCTCAGCCATGGTACTTCTCGATTGGCTTTGTCTGTGGAGTTGGGTAGAGCCTCACCTCACATTAAAGCCAAAGTTGGCACAACCAGGCATGCAAATGCACTCCACAGTCACAGCTTGCTCCTCAGAGGCTCCAGTGAGAAGGCACGCAATGGCCTTCTCTCTCTCGGAAGTCTGACTCAGACCTGTGTCCTGCCTAAAGCAAGTCTACGTTTTTGTTTTGGTTTTTGCTATATAATGAAAGCTAGTTCTAAAGCGAGTGAGCTTCCCTTGTGAAAGGGCCTTGGCACTCCCAAGGTGTCACTTTTAGACTTGAACGATGGGGCTACATTACCTGTCACAGGCCCAATCCATGTGCCAAGGTCCTCACCTGCAATTCCTCAGAATGTGGCTATGTCTGGAAACAGAAGTGACTGATACCCTTGTAAGAAGAGGAGATTTGGGCACCCAGAGAGATTCCAGGGAGCACATGCACACAGAGGACAGATCATCTGAGCTCACGGTGAGGTGGCCAACTATTTAACTATTTTCCATGGAGAGAGGCCCAAGGGAAATCAGCTCAGCCAACATCTTGCTTGGGCTCCTAGCACCCATCGTTATGAGAAAACAGACTCCCGTCTTTTCGCCCTTCCTGGCCATGCCGTTTTCTTATGTTAGCCTGCTTCTCTTCCCTGTTAAAATGGGTTTTACCAACCTCACAGAAATGATCAGTTGTCTTTGCAGTGCTGGGGCTGGGTAACTCATCTGGGGAAGGCTGGTGGTCTAGAAAGCTTTCTCCCCAGGGACACTCCCCTGTGGCGTGTTTGAGCTTCATATAGGGCTCTGAGTTGACTGCCCTTTGAGCTTAGAAACAAGGAATTATGGGCTGTACATTTGGTGGGCTGAGGAGAGGGCTCAGTGGGTAAAAGCACTTGCTGTACCAGCATGAGAAACTGAATTTGGACCTCCAGCACCCATGTAAAAGGCAGGAGTGGTTGTGCGCCTCTGTAACCCCAGCCCTATGGGGTTGGAGGCAAACAGATCCCCAGGGCTTGCTGGTCAGTCAGTCTAGCTGGATCACTGAGAGACCTCATTTCCAAAACCTGGTGGAAATCGATAGAGGAAGACATCTGATGTTGCTATCTGGCCTCCATATACGGGTACACCCACATGTGCACACATACACAGAACATGCACATATGCTACGCACGTGTACACACACAGAGATCATGTGAAAAGCTATCATATTTCATAGCAAACTCAGCAGTGGTTCTGTAAGTCCCTCAGGGTCCAGGCCAACACACCTAGCCTGGCTTCCTCCCCTGACTCTGCCTCTCAGTTCCTCATCTCAGCCTCACAGCCTCCTCGCATTCCTTAAATGAGACCAGCACATTCACACCTGAGGACCGTGTATTCCTGCTCCTTTTCTCCAAAATGTTCTCCAAGATATCTACTTGACTAACTCCTCCCTTCCTTCAGGCTTTGCTGCAATACCATCATATCAGTTTGGCAAGTCCTGAGAGCCTACAGCCATCTTCCTGTATCAATCAGTTTTCTTCCACTGGGAGAATATACTCAAGAAAACAGCTTCAAAGGAAGAAAGGTGATTTTAGCTTGTAATTTTAGAGGCTTAGTTTCCTAGATGGTAGGTCCATCACACTGGTAAAGCTGACCATCATGGCAGAAGACTGTGGAGGAACAGAGTGACTCATCAACCTTTGGTGTTTCCGAGAGAGAGGAGGATGGAGAGAGACACCAGGAAAAGGTATGCTCTCCAAAGACACACCCCCAGTGACCAACTTTTTCTTCCACTACTCCCTACTTTCTAATAACCCACTCGTGTGGATCAGTCCACCAGTGAAGTCTACACCTTTAACATACATACAGTCACCTCTAAACAGCTCTACCAATGAGAACCAAGCCTTGAGACTTGAGCCTTTTGGGTGACAGTCTCTATGAAAACCATACTGCTTGCTAAGCCTACCCCTTGCCAGGCTTTCCTTTCTCTCCACAGCACTTGTCCTCTTTCAGCATACTGGATTCTTTCTATGTAAATAAATATTGTTTATTGCCTGCCTTCACTCCACAGAGTTAGTGAATCCCTTAAAAACAAAAATCTGTATTTTCAGGGCTGGAGAGATGGCTCAGCAGTTAGGGGCACTGACTGCCCTTGTCGAGTATCTAGGTTCAATTCCCAGCACCCACATGGCAGCTAACAATTATCTGTAACTCCAGTTCCAGGGGCTCCATGCCCTCTTCTGAACTCCACAGGCATTGCATGACATGAGTGCACACACGCAGGCAGTACACTCATACACATAAAATAAAAATAATAAATAAAATATTCTTAAATCTTAGTTTTCTTTACTGATTTACCCCCAAGTACCTATAACAATACTCAAAACATAATCAGTACTTGATAAATATTTTTGAATGATTGAATCGTGCCTTTTATTGAGTACATTTTCATATTTTCCAGGACTAGACTAAAATGACTAAGCTTCAGTTTCCCAGAAAGCCATTAAAAGCACATCAATACCTCTCAAGGGATAACTTTATCCTGTGTTCAAATCTAAATGAGATGGTTAACTTCTAGGTCTGGCCCGCCAAGATTCTGTGAGATCACTTCCTAGTTACAAAAAACCGTCCCCTAGTGGACAGATAGTGTAAGTGCGCCTTACAATCAACACTAATGCCGCCAACCAGTTCAGTCACACCAGAGAAAGTTTAATCAAATAGTCTCCACTAAAAACAATGAACGAAAAAACATCTGAGCTTAACTACATTGTTCAAATAATGGCAGACAGTTCCTCCAGGGAAGAAGCAGTCCAAGATGCTGCAGTATGTGATGCCGTTATCTGTAGGGAAGTGTAAAGACCTCTCAGAACAAAATAACCCATCTCTCCCAGGGATCAGTCTGCCCCTCACCGAGAACCTTGCTATCTCCCAGTGAACAGCTCTAGACATGCAAAGTGAAGCTATGGCAGCACCAAGAATGGGTGACAGAGAACAACCCTCGGCGGAGCGTTACCATGGCTGCTGATCCTGGTGGTCAGAGTTGCTTTCACATTCCCTCTGCAGTCTGTCATTCACCTTTAGAATATGCACATAGAGAAATCATCACAAGTTTCTAGCAAACTGCACATCCGTGCCTCTCTCCTCAGTCTCTTCTCGCTCTCAAGGAGTCCTCACTCACTGTCTGCTGTTCTAGTCAGAGATATAAAACAACTGGGGCTCTGACCTCCAGAGACCCCCACTCAAGCAGATTGGAATGACTCTACAACGGGGTGGCAAAGAGATGGTTAATGGTCGGCAAAGAGAGGGGTTCACAGAGACTGAAAAGTCCAGAGGATGACAGAGATTCTACCCAAGGAAGGGCCATCTGAAACGCTGCCTGGGGAGCCCATTTGAGCTCTGTTGAAAATTAGGAGGCAATCCCATAGATGACCAGCACAGCAAACTACACTGGTACAGTAATGACACTTTTGGCTTGGGGATTATCAACACTTAAAACCCACTCAGTGGGAGAGAATTCATGTGTGGTACTGTAAACATAATCAAATACACTGACTGGAGAGGTCATAGATCTTAGAGAAAACCCCAAGGCTGTCACATGCCTAGACAAATATAATTTCTTACTATGTGCAAAATACGGATCCTCAAATTTACAGTCAAGTATCCCAGTCACCTCTCATCAAAGAAGCTTCTTTTGTACCAGATGGAGATTATTACAGAGTTCCACAACTGGTCATACACAGAGATTATCTGTGAATTGCCCAAGTCTAAGTGGCACATCTATGATGCAAGCTCTACACCTAAGGCTCACAGAGCATAGAACAAGAGGCAAAGATAATGCTAATACATCTCTCAGTTATCATCAATGAAGCTCCCTCATGCAACAGAGGGCCAGGAGCACAAAAGGTCACAAATGGCCAAAGCGAGGGAATAAGATTCTACAGAGTGTGGTCCTTGGACAGGACTCCTATATTAAAATCCACCCACCCAGGGCTCAGGGACCATTGTGGAAGAGAGGGTGGGAAGATTATAGGAGCTGGGGAGGAGGTGCATGGCCATATGTAAATAGAGTCCTACAGACCCCCGGGACCCTGCTCATATGAACCTATGGCAATGGTGTCAGCATGCACAAGACCCAGGCCAACTCAAGCAGCAGAAACCCAGCATAGAACTGTGGAAATGGGCAGCAGGCCTCAATCTTAGCCAAAGAATTATTGGAAGCTGATTACTATTACTTCTGAGTGAGGAAGAGCTGATCTTCTTAAGGGGAAGGACTCTGGATGGGCTGATTAGACCCCAGTGGATGAACTTGCACTGAGGGCCATCCGAGGACACTATGTTGACAGGATGAGCCTTGACACAGATGACAGAATGTATGAATTCCAGTGGGTTGACGGTGGGAGGGTGCCAGTGAGGGAAGGGGGTATAGAGATGATTGGGATGTTCTTTGTGAAATACACAAAAAATTACAAAATATAAATGAAAGAAAGAAAGAAAATAAAATTAGGAGGCAAAATTTGCTTAGCAGAAAAGAAATCAAAGCCCACTGGGGGCTGGGGAGATGTCTCAGTGTCAGCTGTGCAAACATAACTCACATAAAGCCAGGCTCATTAGCACACTTCCATAACTCCGTTGTTCCTATAGTGAAACGGGAGGGGACACTGAAGATCCCCTGGAAGCTACCAGCAAGGTGTATACAATTGCAACAGCAAAGAGATCTGGTCTCAAATAAGATGGACTATGTGACTCACACACACACACACACACACACACACACACACACACACACACACGTTAGAGCTCTTTGATTTAACTGACTTATATAGAAAGGGACTGCTTTAATGGAGCTTCCCATAGGATGTGTTGATGGTTAATATGGGGTGAAGTCAGTCAAAACCATTAGTCGGGAAGATCAGAAAGGAAAAGTGATGGTCTGATTTCTTTCACACATGTTGACAAGTAGAGCCAAGTACAATGGGAAGTGATCTGGATAAGCCAGCCATATTGGGAGTAAGTATCTTGGTCTTTCCAATCATGGACAACGTGGTCAAACAACACACTCCTCCCCTGGCTTGCATTTCCTATAAGACACATCTCTAGGGAGTCAGTGGTCAGTGGCTAAGCTCCAGGAATATGGACTCTGTGGACACTATTTGCAGAGACTAGAGGACCCAGGGGAAAGATCTAGAGGTAAAGAATCTCATTGCTTTTCCAGTTAAAACAGAGTCCAAAAGCCAGGTGATCAGACTGGAGCAAGGCACTCTTCACTACCCGCTGAATTCAAAATGAACGGCCCTGTCATTAGTCCAGTTCTTAAGAGGATCGCAGGATCTCAGAAGCAAAATCATTCTCACCAAGGTTTCCATGTTACTCTTAGAGCCCAGAGTCTGGAGACGAATGAGGCCCCACAAAAAGTTAGTGACAAGAGTTGAGACCAGAATAAAGTTATATTTAGTTTTGAGGCATAACCCTATCCAGAAACCCTCCTCTGTAGACAGTCCCTACCCTGGCTGCTCAGTTCTCTGTTTTCATGGAGACAAAACAAGGGAAAATGAGGTAAAATAAAATGCCAGTGAATGAAGGCGAGTCCAGGGGAGTCAGGAAATAAGGTAAAAACTCCATCTGGCCAGATTCACCCTCAGATATACCTGCCCAACAGCATCCTAAGTCTAACACACACCAGCATTCCACACTGCTCTGGTTGAGTGCAGATGCAGTATTTGGCTTCTGTCTAGGGGCCGTGCTGCAGGAAAAGCTCATCATAAAACCACCCCGGTGGGCTGACTGCAGTTGTTGCAGGATTAAAGCTGCAGCCCAGCTCCTCTAACCACACCGGAACCACATAGCCCTCCTGTCCCTCCAGACAGTTCCACTTTGCCCCAGTCAAATTTCACCTCTGCAAGACTTCCTGTAGCGCCTCCCTGGAGTCAGCCTTTCCCTCTCTGTGGCTCATTACTCAGAGTTTTAGATTCTGTTTCAGTCGTCCTTCATCAAAGCACTTAAAAACATTTCCATATAATCTGAGCCCTTATGGTCATGGGCCTTCCTTTCCTTTTTGACAATAGTTTTTCCAGCTTCACTGTGGTATTATTGACAGAATCGTTGGGTGAACTGAAGATGCACAATGTGAGGTTTTTATATTCACTATGAAATGACTACACTCATCAAGCAAATTAGCATATCCATGGCTTTCTACAACTGCCCTGTGTATACACAGTGAGAGCATTTAAGGCCAGCCTTCCCAGTAGATTTGGGAACAGGAATGCAGTATCAGCGATCAGTCACTATGCCCTGTGTTGGGTCCCCTAGCTTATTCAGGATCATTTGTATTCCTAAAGCAGCTTATGAATTGGGGGTTACAAAGGTCAGAGGTGTTGGATTTCGGGCTGCAGTTAGCATCCAGGTAAGAAGCATATTCAAGAGACTATCAGTGTAGCCGGCAGGGGCAGGTTGATGGGGCCAGGCCCCTTGAGTCAGCGACAACTGGAAGTCTCATCATCCCTTGTTCTAAAGGAGCAAGGGAAAAATGATCACGGTATTGGAAAAAAAACCTGACAAAAGCTGTGACTTTGGGTTGAAAATTGCAACCCTGGGGCCAGGGAGATAGCTCAGTTGGTAAAGTGTTTGCCTTGCAAGCACAGAGATATGGGTTCAATTCCTCTCAAGGTCACCCATGCTTATAATCCCAGAGCTGAGGAGGTAGAGACAAGAGGCCTCCTGGACTACACTAACCCGCCAGGCTAGCCTACTTGGCAAGTGCTAGAGCAGAGCCAGACCCTGTCTCACAAAAATAAAGTAGACAGCACCTGAGAAACAACAGCTGAGGCTGTCCTCTGGCCTACACATGCATGCACGTGAACACACACACACACACACACACACACACACGAATGATCCTGCCACATTGCAACCCAGCAGAGAGGTTGTTAGGAATAAACCCCCAGCTTCTCCTTCCTCCGTCCACCAACGTGTCCTCATCTCCCACCCTGACAGGAGAAAGACTGATGTGTATGGAAGTCCACAGAGCAGAGTAAAAGAGTAAGGACAGGCTTGTGTAAGGGGCAGATCAAGATTATCCCACGGAATTGGGATAATCACTTTCAATATATTGCTGCAAGCATCTTGATTCTCTGATCCTTAGATTCTGTTGGTGAAAATGAGTGGTTAAGCACTAGATGGCCCCCACACTGCCTTCTTGTCTAATGCTCAGTGGTGCTGTAACTCTGGATAACACTTACATGCTATGTCTTCAGATTTCTACACTCAGATATGACCAGGAAACCAGAACCTAGGTGCTGCGATTAAAATACTTCTTGAAACAGAATATGTGGAATTATAAATTCATGTCTTTGTAATATCATTTAGTGTTTAACACATTTCTAAGAAATCAGGCTGTGATCATTCATTATTACTTAGTTTTAAGTCATGTTATCTTTTGTGGTCATGTTTATACAATACCCTAACATAAGCAATATACGTAATCCTGAAAATTTACTCCATTCTTTTTAATAGGAAAACCCTTTGGTCTCCAAGTAACTTAGTCATTATCTGATCTCTATGAAACTTCTTGGAATCATTTGCAATATGAAAAAGACATGATTTGCACGTGAACACATTCTATGGCACCATGGGAGGCAGGAGGCAATATTTTTCAGATTCAAAAAGGATAAAGCCAGGCATGGTGGTGCTACACACCTTTAATCCCAGCACCCAGGAGGGCAGCGACAGGAAAATCTCTGTGAGATCAAGGCCAGCCGCCTGGTCAACATAGTGAGTTCTAGGCCAGCTGGGGCTACATGGAGACTCTCTAAAGAAAAATGCATGACACCTAAAAGTGGTGGAACTCTAAGATAATCCCAGGAAACCTTGGTGTCTCCAACTGATGGTCCTCTGGCGGTGGGGGGTGGGGGCAGAGCAAGGTTTGGAAATGGGACTGGCCATCAGAAGCACCGAACTTTGCTGTGGTTTGCTATATGTGTCTCCAAAGTCTTGATACCCACCCTGTGGTGCTATTGGATGTCAGTTGAACCACTGGGAGGAAATTAGGTCACAGGAAAATCATGTCAAAGGGTTGTAGAACTCTCAAATCTTCCTCTTCTCCTTCCCCATTCTCTGTATACATATGTGTGGAAGCACACACACATGTGTGGAGAAGTGTGTAAGTGTGGGTATGTATGCACACACAGAGGCAAGAAGACACCCAAGTCATTCCTTGGGTGTCACATACCTTATTTTGGGACACAAGGTCTCCTTTCTCTGGAGCTCACTGGAGAGGCCAGGTTGGCTGACCAAATAGCTCCAGGCATCTGCCTAACTCTGCCTCCACAGGACTTGAATTACAAGCATGTACCACCATGCCCAATATTTCACACGGGTTCTGGGGATTAAACTCGGGTCCTCATGCTTGTGGGGCAAACACTTTACCGACTGAGCCACCTCCCCAGCTCCCTCTCTTTTTTACTTCCCAGCCACTATGACCTGAGTGATGTCCCCAGCCGCACGCTCCCAGCATGCAAAGCCCCAAACCCCAAAGTAACAGGAACAACTGATCTTGCATTGAAACCTCCAGAACTATAAGTCAAAACGAACCTTTCCCTTAAGGCTGTTTGTCTCAGCAACAGAAAGCTAACTCACAAAACCTTCCTGTCTTCTAATCAGCCTATACAAAAAAATGTTCCAGGCACGGGGGGGGGGGGGGGGGGGGGGAAGGGGGGGGGAAGAAGGGCAGGCCCAGAAACAAAGTCCCTTTCTAATAGCAGAGGAACGATGATCTCAAATCATTTATAGTCAACCCTCTGCATCCATGAGTTCCACATCCATTGTTTAAACAACCATGTACCAAAAATACTCAGAATTAGGGGTTGGAGAGAATGCTTAGCCATTAAGAGCACTGACTGCTCTTGCAGAGAACCTGGGTTTGATTCCCATCATCTACATGGCAGCTGACAACTGTCAGTAACTCTAGCTCCAGGGGAATCTGTAGCCCTCTTCTAGACTTTTCAGACACAGCACAGCACAGGTGCACTTACATACATGTAGGCAATACACTCATACACATAAAATAAAAATAATAAAATACAAACATACTCAGAATTAATATTACATCTTACCAAACATGCGGTTTCTTCTTGCCATTATCCCCTAAACATTATAATATTATTCACATTGTATTGGACATTATCAGTGACCTAAGGATGTTTTCAATACACAAGAGAATGCAAAGTAGTTTGCATGGAGATTTATAGGAGCATATAAAGATCTTTATATCTTCTGGGAATCATGGAACTAATTCTTCTTCAAAGGACAACTATTCATACAAAATCTAAGTACTTATAGAATAATAATGTTAAGCTCACTGAAGAACTAAGGAAGGATGACGAGCTATCAGAATGGTGAGCTCATAGTAGGACCATGTGAGTCAAAATACAAAATCTTGGGAAAAGGTGGATTTTTTTTAAAGATAGGGTCTCAATGTGGCCCAAACATTGAGCTCTAAATAATCCTCCTGCCTCAACTTTCTGAGTGCTAGGATTATAGATGTATGCTGCCACATATGGTTGAAAACATTGATTTTTGATGGGACACTTTAATTTCAGATATTTTATTTTGCATAAATACAGAATATAAAGACATAGACTAGAAGAGTCAAGTCACTGGTGTTCATGCTAAAGGACTAAGGAATCTAGGAAGGGGTGTCAGGAATGTAGCTCATTTGGCAGAGCATCTTCCTAGAAGTCACAAGCAAAGCCCTGGGGTCCATCCCAGTCACCACATACACCAGCCACAATGGCGCTAGCCTATAATTCCAGAACTCAAGAGACAGAGATGGATGCAGGAAAATCATCTAGGGCAACATATTGAGTTTGAGGCTATCCTAAGATGCATGATACCCAGTCTCAGAAACCTAAGAACAGGGGCTGGAGAGATGGTTCACCTTTTAAGAGTACCTGATACTCTTACAGACTTAGGTTCAGTTCCTAGGACCCACACAACAGTTCATAATTGTCTGTAACTCCAGTTCCAGGGCATCCAATGCCCTCATCTGGTCTCCATGTGGTATACATATGGTGCACATACACACATGCAGGAAAAGCAGTCATACACATAAAAACAAATAATTTTTTAATCTAAGAAAATGTAAGCATGTATTATTGGGTTCATGAACACTCAAGGGTGTGGGATGCAAGCAGGGAAATGAGCACTAGGTCACTTCTAAGGGAAAGAACGACAGTATTGGAATACTGAGGGGAAAGAGAGGAAGGCACTGAAGTCCTGAGAACATGGAGATGGGTATTTGTTCATGTAGTCTGAGTCCGAACACTCCAGTAAGTCGACACGGGGAAATACAATTCTGGTCCGCAGTATTGCTTCACTGGGTGATGTCAACCATCCCAGTTTGTGTAAAACACCTGTAGTGTTCAAGAAGTGCCAAGTTTGCCCAAAGAGATGCTTCTCAGCAGGTATCCCTGTTGTTAAACAACCAGTGGCTACACTTGGCGGTGTGGAATGACCTGTGATGCAGGTGAGAGTTACAAGTGGCTCCCCCTGCCCTTGCCTGTTGCTTGGCATGTCTGAGGTATGTTTCATATGATTTAGACTGTTTTATTCTAGTGTCAAGACTGGAAGGGAGCTGGAGAGAAAAGAAACATTTAACAGGGTTTGCAAAGAAATATTCAAAAAAGCATCCATGCACATGTCGACTTTTACTTCTCAGGCGATGCTGAGTGTGATAACAATTTCAGTATAAGGAAACAACCATTTTTGGTCAGGTCTGGAGCTTCCATGATTCAATGAGGAAACAGCTCAGAAAAGGTGCTCAGAAAAGCAGCAGTAATTCCACACACCACCACAAAGAACAATCACAACTTCAGATCTTCACAGTGTCTCTGAACCAGGTTCCATTGTATTTGAACTTCAATTTCCATCAGCACAAACCACAAATAACAAGAGAAAAGGAAAAATAAGATATTTTTTTTCTGAAGCCTGCTGTAGGACTGAAAAATATTTACCAAAAATTGAACAAGAACTTTGTGTCTTTGCAATACAAAAGCTTCCACTAACCACAAACATCAAAAGCCCGCCTCGATATTAGTAAGCTATTTTAATGAAATTCCTGGAGCTAATGTAAAAGCTTCTGAACTTGATGTCCTGCCAGCTACGACCTGTGACCAATTCAACGATGATCCTTTCTCTGTTTTAAGGGCAGCACACCAGTTGGCAGAATGATCAACCTGTCAGCTGACAATTAAGTTCAGAGATACTGATTTCTACCTGATTAAGGCTCTTTTTTCTAGAAATTGACTGATTCATCAAAGCATTGGTGAAGGTTGATTCTAACTGTATGTTTATGTTGACTCTGAAAATGACTCATCTATCTGATGGTTTTTCCAGGGTTTGAGGAAAGTTGTTCTTGTGAAAATATTCTCCTATCTATCTGATATGGAGCAGGTCGCTACAATCATGGAACGATTTAGTCAACAGCACTCCATGAGATTCAGGCAGTCTGAGACTCATGTCTGCTCCTGAAACAACACTACGAAGATTCACAATTCTCAACGCAGTTTAAAAATGGAAGATTCTAATTTGAGACGTTATTTCTAGTTTTAAGCAAACCACTTCCACAATTTTACACGATACCCTTTCTAACAGAAGGAACTAAGTGCTTTTGTAACCATGGGCAAAAGTTAGAAACAATTTTCACTTTCATTTCAAACAAGAAAATTGAAAGAAAGCCACTGTGGTTTCTACTCTCTTTGAGATCTGTATCTAAGTAGTTTGCACAGAGAAACTTTGGAAGAGGTTAACCTAGATAGGGCCTGCCATTGATGCTGGATTCCAGGGAGAAATTACAAATAGGAGCAAACAGGGACTAGAGAGATGGGCTGGTCAAGACAGTGCTTTCCAACAAGCATGAGGACCTGAGTTCAATATGCATCCATGTTATAAAAAAAATGGGTTCTGTCTTTGTGTGTGCCCACAATCTCCACGCTGGGAATGTGGACATAGGCACATCTCCAGGTCTTCATGGCAAGCTGGTCTAGCCACCATGCAGAGCTCAAGGATCAGTAAAAGTCCCTGTTCCAAAACATAAAGTGGGACTGGCGAGGTGGCTTAGTGCTTGAGGGTGCCTGACAACCTGAGCTTCATCCCCGAGTCTCATATGATATAAAGAAAAAAGTGATTCGCCCACAAATTGTCCTCTGACCTCCACACAGTGCTGTGGCATGACTGAACACCTCACAGAAGCAAGTAAATAAATAAATGTAATTATATTTTTTAAATCAAAAAATAAGGAGGGGAGCAACTGAGAAAGATGCCCAATGTTGACCTCTGACCTTTACACGCACCCCCCCCCCACAAACACAAAGCATACAGAAGAGCAGCCATCACTTTCAAA
Organism: Eospalax fontanierii; assembly: GCA_035773235.1. Lineage (NCBI taxonomy): Eukaryota > Metazoa > Chordata > Mammalia > Rodentia > Spalacidae > Eospalax > Eospalax fontanierii. Next base: position 7,181,513 of record CM069540.1, read on the forward strand.
ATTGCTGTTCCTTCGCTTTCATGCAGTGATCTTTGGTGAACACCATGTCCTTAAATCGTAGTCAGTCTGGAACCTGTTAGCCCAGTGAGCAAGGAGGGTGTATTTCCAAATAAAAAATCAACTGAATGTGCTAAACAAGTGAGTTTTTTTTCACCCTGTGTATGACAGGAGTAACTCATCCTAGAGCTGGAGAGATGGCTCAGAAGTTCAGAGCACTGGCTTCTCTTGCAGAGGACCCAGGTTTGGTTCCCAGCACCCACATGGTGGCTAACAACCATCTGTACCTCCACTTCCAGGGGATCCAATGCCCTCTTCTGACCTCCATTGGCACTCCACAACACAGGTGCACTTACACACATGCAGGCAATATACTCATGCACATCAAATAAAAAATAATAACATATTTTAAAAATATTCATCCTGGGCTGAGTTCACTGTGATAGGCAGGCAAACACCAACAGAGAGAACTATAGAAACCATGAAATAACCTTTGAGTTTAGTGGCCACAGAACCATCAGGCTCTCTGTTGGCATTTCCTATTAAGTACTCCAAGTCTCCGTAATGGTTATTTGAAAAACAATTAGTGAACCAGCCAAGTTCTTCAAAAAAAGCAGCGAAAACTAGTTGCTGTCAGCATAGTTACCGGATAATGATAAAACCAAGAAAATGCATATTGTATTAAGTCTATATAGATAAATTACTCTTGAGATAGATTGATTCATTAGGAAAAAAGGTTTTCTGTGTTTTTTACTAACATAGCAGTCAAGTTTATTTTATACAATTAATTTCTAGAAACATTTTGAGGTTTAATGAAATTCCAGTAGATAAGTATGGAGTTCCAGTGTATACAACTCCCTCATTAATCCCCTCATAACGTGTCATTAATTCAAGCAAACAGCAAAACATTTTTGCCAAGATCCATATTTTAGATTAGGTTTCACTCCTTCTCTAGCTCTATGGATCTGTCACAGACCTGTTTTTAACAATATTTGCTGTGGTTTTGAGACAGGATCTCTTGTAGCCCAAACTGGCTTTGAACACTCTATGTAGCTAAGGCTGGCCTTGAACTTCAGATCCTCCTGCCTCTACCTCCCAAGTACTGGGATTACAGGAATGTGACTTCACACCTGGCTTTTTTTTTTTTTAACCAAATTTTCTATTCCTTTTCTTTCATTTTGTTTTTTAGATAAAGAACAAAGACTCATAAGTAGGTATAGTGAGACATAATATTGAGTTTAGAGTGCTTTTAGTAGAAATAAATAGTCCTTGGTTTCTAGTTTGAGCTCAGAGTAGGAAAACATTACAAGTATTGGTCCTAAGAAAAAACTTGAATAGCTCTAGGAAAAAAGACTCCAGAATATAAGGTCAGAAACTGACCTGACTTCTGAGTCTTCATCACCCAGACAGGAGGGTCCAGTCTACAGCCCAAGAGCCTCACATAGCCTAGGATAGCCATGAATGCAATCCAGCACACATATGTAAGCGTACTTAGAACACCGAGATTTCTCTGTGTTCACTTTTGTCACATGGTGCTGCCCTGTGTGTTCTTAACTTTGAATCTGATCTACAGCAACTAAAAATTAGACATTTTCACACACATGAAACTCTTGCTTACTGGCTTCTCTCTAAATGTGGCCAGTGGCCTCAAGCTGCTGCTGCCACGCTTTTCCCTGCCATGATCATGGGGACAAGTCCAGACCTACAAGCTCGCACTATTTGTGCGGAATCTAGACCTCATGAAGAGTGAAGTGTGGAGTGGAGACGCAGCATCAGAAGCACTGAGAGGCGGAAGTGAGCACACAGCAGGAGGCTCCTTTCACCTGTGGGCCTGTTCACCTCTGCATTTCCAACAGCACCCGGTGTCTCACAGACATCTGGTGAAGACTTGTCTGGTGAATGAATGAATCAATGAAGTCCCCACTCTTTCCCTTCTGTGGTCTCACTGCTCCACCTGCTCCCTCTTCCCGGCTCCTGGTCTTTCTCTACACTGTCTTTGGTGTCTTCTGCTTAACCTCTGGGGGCTGACTCAAGACTGACCTCCTGACATTTTGAATATGACATTTACTTTTCCTTTGCTGCAATGATTCATGAATACTCTACTTTCAGATTTGTTTTCACTCTGTATTTCTGCAGGCAAATGTAAAGAGGTTGAGGAGGCCGAGCCTTAGAATTCTGGTTCTAGCTCTCACATTGAGCAAGTCATGTAATCTCCCCAGGCGCCGGCTGAAAATTGGGTGACTCAAGTCTGGATCATGGGTGTGATGTCTCCTTTTCACCACCGAGGAATGTTGAAAGTTCTATGGAATCTTGCAGTAAAGAAAACTCATTTAATAGTGTTTAAATATAGCATTTCTCAAAATCCTTTTGATAAGGAGCACCCCCCCCACACACACATAATCATCCATTGATACCTTGTGGAATTGGGATTACAAATAATTTCAGGAATTGCTAACGTAGAATCCAGGAACTCACAATCTCAGATTAAATTCATTGGCACTAAGGGGCAGCATCCTCTTGGAGGAATCTACTGGTGCCACTCAGCCAAGTTCCTTTTGTTGCTTCTCTTTTGTTCCTCTTTATCAGCAATTAATAAGACCAAGCGAAGCCTAAAGCCTGCACCTTCTTAGCAGAGGGACTCCAAGTTGGGAGGGGGGCAGGGCACCAGCTGCAGCTTTTTAATCTTTGGTGACAAGAAGTGGTTGTATTGCCTCTTGGGTAGTCACCGGGTTCATGAATAGTGCCACAGTCTTGCAAAGCGAGGATCGCTCTTTTGATGTACAAGTTCATATGACTCTACTGTGAGCAAGGCCTGCTATCTGTGCTGCCCTCACCCCTCTGTGCTTGTCTGCTCTTGAAAGGGGCCAGGCACCCAGCCACGAAGGCAGTGTGCTGTCCAATTCAGAGAAATGAAGATGTGCCCCCACACCTCAATTTGATGGTAAGTAACCATGGGAGCAATAGAGTGAACTCCTCACTAAGCCGAAGCAGCTCTCAGATAAGCCAGGAATAATGTGTCTAAAGCTGTTCTTCAAAGTGTGTGCAGGTTCCATGTGGTCAGGGGGCTGTCAGGCTGCCATGGAAATGGAATTTAATATAGAATTTGAAGGAACCAGCCTGTGTGGTTTCTTCCTTCCAGCTCCACCTTGCAGTTTGGTGTAAGAGGGAAAAGGATTGGAGGAGGCAACAAACTAAATACGATCTGTGATGTAAGCATTCAAAGAACACGGATACATTTTTAGAGTCATTTAAGAGAATTTTTTTAAGAATCTATACATGTTGAGTAATTCTGCTATGAATCAGCCTTGAGAAGCTTCTAGGAGGACCCAGGCCTCCTGCCAGCCTCCATGGCACAGGTGGGAGGGGACACTCCATCGCTGGTACGGGTTCCACCGAAGGAACAAGCACTCCGAGGCTCTCACCAGAAAGTTCCTTCCTTCCTCCCTCCCTCCCTCCCTCCCTCCCTCCCTCCTTCCTTCCTTCCTTCCTTCCTTTCCCCATTTACTTGGCTCTTTGCAAATCAAGCCCCACCCAAATGCAAAAAGATCTGCCAAATACATCTACTTTTAAATTCCTACTTTTAGGACTACGCTACAGGTTTCAGGTATTATCTCCAGAAGATTCTAGCTGAGATGCCTATGCCAAGGAGGGCAGGTTTCCTGTCTCTTGCTGCACCTCTCCTTCTGCTCCATCCCCACCGGCCCCCTTACTACCACTCAGGCACTCCTGGCATGTGCCCGACTCAGCGACACCTCCATACATACCTGGAACACTCTTCCTCGAACTTGCCCATGGCTGGCATCTTTTTCTCTTTCTAGATTTTTTTCAAATGTCATCCATGCAGAGAAAGCTGTCCTTGTAACACTGTGAACTGTTTTCTCACCTGATAGAGCTAGCCTCGTCCATGGCTTCCTCTCTGTAGCATTTACCATGGTCTCCTCCAGCCTTTGCTCATCTGCTTTACTCCAGGCCTTCTACCTCTTAGTAGGCTAATCCAACGTGGTAGGGTTTTCTCTTTCGAATTTGGTGATATAAGGCTACCAGCAAAGTTCTCCTATTTCCTAGCGTGGTACACAGCCGCAGAACCCACTCAACGGCTCTTCTTTGAGGGAAGAAGGGAGGGATGGAGGGAGGGAAGGAAGGAAGGAAGGAAGGAAGGAAGGAAGAAGGGAGGGAAGGAGGGAGGGAGGGAGAGATGAAAGGGAGGGAGGGAGAGATGGATGGATAGATGGATGGATGGATGGATGAATGGACAGGTGGATGGGAGGGAGGGAGGGAGGGAGGGAGGGAGGGATAAGTGGATGGATGGATGGACAGGTGGATGGGAGGGAGGGAGGGAGGGAGGAAGGGATAAGTGGATGGATGGATGGATGGACAGGTGGATGGGAGGGAGGGAGGGAGGGATAGACAGGTGGATGGGAGGGAGGTAGGGAGGGAGGGATGAGTGGATGGATGGATGGACAGGTGGATGGGAGGGGGGGGGAGGGATGAGTGGATGGATGGATGGATGGATGAATGGACAGGTGGATGGGAGGGAGGGGGGAGGGATGAGTGGATGGATGGATGGATGGATGAATGGACAGGTGGATGGGAGGGAGGGAGGGAGGGAGGGAGGGATAAGTGGATGGATGGATGGATGGATGGATGGATGGATGGATGGACAGGTGGATGGGAGGGAGGGAGGGAGGGAGGGAGGGAGGGAGGGATAAGTGGATGGATGGATGGATGGATGGATGGATGGATGGATGGACAGGTGGATGGGAGGGAGGGAGGGAGGGATAAGTGGATGGATGGATGGATGGATGGACAGGTGGATGGGAGGGAGGGAGGGAGGGATGGACAGGTGGATGGGAGGGAGGTAGGGAGGGAGGGATGAGTGGATGGATGGATGGATGGATGGACAGGTGGATGGGAGGGAGGGGGGAGGGATGAGTGGATGGATGGATGGATAGATGGATGGATGGATGGATGGATGGACAGGTGGATGGGAGGGAGGGGGGAGGAATGAGTGGATGGATGGACAGGATGGAAGAGAGGGAGGGATAGATGGAAAGCTTAGTTTCCTGCCATCTCTTAGAGATCAAGGACCTGAGACAAGGGACCCAGCTCTGGTAAGTTTTGACTATGGTCTTAGGGAAAGTTCTAGGGCAACAACTCTAATCAGGGGACTCTGAGCACAGACTTGGCAAGCACAGGAATTAAAGTGCTAAGAGCATTTGTTTCTCAAGCTTCCATAATAATACAGGCTGTCTGAACCACTTTCTCAACCCTTCTTCCTAAAATCTGTAGGTCTGCTTTCATAACCAGAAAACTGCAGCCATGTCTGTCATCAACCCTTGGCACCACCTTTCTCAAGAAAAACATCCTCGTTTGCTTAAATCCACATGTGAATGTAGATTCCCCAACACCCCCTACCCAACAATTCAACCTCGGTTATGATATCTCCACCTCTCCTAACTGCCACACGAAGCTCATCTTCCAGTTGTCTCTCTGACCCCTGACCGGCTGTGTGGAACTGTTTGCCAAGCCTCTGTCATATCATTCTGCACGTGTCTCTTGAATCCCTCCCTCTCTCCTATTCTGACCGCCACAGCCCTGACAGGGCTCTCCTTAGCTCCCCCAGCTGTTGCAATAGTTGCCTAGCTGGTTTCCTATCTACAGTTTCTTCCTCCTCCAACCCATACACCAAACAGCTGCCACAACAACAGCCCAAAGAACAAACAGGAGAGCACTCTCACTCATCTCACAGAATGCCAATGGCATCTCATGCACAGTGAATTGGGTCACTTAATCCACATTCCAGGCTTGTCACCCACTGGCTCGCTAAAGCACCCTTCACTAAAGCCTTGTCTGTCCCCCACTCGCATCCAAGCCCTGCTTGTTTCCCAATAAAACATGTGCTTTCTACTCCTCCCATTCTGGTCTCCCTACCCATCGTCCCTTCCCCTTCTAACCATGAGCCCTTGCTTCCTCCCCGTGACTACTGAAATCCAATAAAGGGATCTCCTGTCTCCTCTGTTGTCTGAACCATTCATCCAGTTGGTCACCAGACTGGGAAAACTCAACCCTCTTTCTTCCTCATGTCTCCTGTGTAAGGAATGGGTCTTCCTCTATGACAGTGCCCTTGTCTTGTGCTCCTTGATTAAAACAACTGTTCTCTGGACAGTCTCCCTGTGGCCTCAAGGACACATCTGTGTCTCTGTTCTATTCCCAGAGCCCTTTACATGAGAACTTGCTCATAGTGAATATCAGCGATACTTCAGCAATGACGACAGCAGAGCTTGCTGGTCCTCTGAGGGTCACCACCATTCTCTCAAGCTGACTGTGAATTGCAGCAGGTGAGCAATCCCTTAGCGTGCTTCCCCTTCCCCAAGGTCAGGCGGCTTCACTGTCCTCAAAGTGACCACTTGTTACTCAAAGCCAAGGAAGCCAGAGCAACGCCAGCCAGGATGGAAAACAAATGTTACACAACTTCCTCCAAGATGAATTTTAAAAAGGAAAGAACAGACTTGATTTACCAGTTAAGGCTGTTGTCCCAGGCGCATACACATTCTCTATCTCCCAGATGCCCTGTGGCACACACCTGAAAAGACAAGGTGCCTCACAGTGTGGGCAGGCAATTTGTAAAACAAGGAAAAAGAGACCAAGGACAGGAAGGAGGGAGGGAAGGAAGGAAAGGAGAGCAAGGCAGGGACTGAGTAGCATCTTGCCCATGAACACTGTGACACGGTGTAAGCAGGAAGACACTGTAACATGTGGCTGTGCTGCCCTGAGAAAGGCATCACTTTTATTGCCTGTGATTTTTCTGGCTGCTCTGAGCACACCCTGCTTCCCATCTGTCTCAGTTGGTTTTCTGTGGTTGTGATAAAACACTGACCGAAAGCAGCTTGCAGGGAGGAAGTGCTGATGTGAAGTATAGCTCACAGTTCATCAACAAGGGAAGCCACGGCAGGAACTCAGGGCAGGAACCTGGAGCACAGACCATGGAGGAACATGGTGCTCAGCCTGCTTTCTTAAACAGCACAGGACCACCTGCCCAGGGGGTGGTACCACTCACAATGGACTGAGCCCCCCCCACTACTCAGTAATTAAGAAAATGCCCCACAGCCATAGCCACTGGCCAACTCAACAGAGGAAATTCCTCAACTGATGCTCCCTCATCCCAGGTCTGTCAAGTTGACAACTACAGCTACCCAGCACAGCATCAGTACAGACATCAGCCTTCACCAGTTCATCATCCTGTCACCTTGCTTTGACTCGGGACTCTCAGAGGAAGAACAACATGCTTGGTCTGTGTCCTCAGTCCTGAGTCAACTGTCTGACGTGTGGTAGATACACAAGGCACTGGCATTGATAATAGTTATGCAGATGCTTCCAAAAGTTGACTCTGACCTACCACTGCTGAGCTATTTGTTCTAGCTAAGCACTCTGCTTCCTGCACAAGTGTTTGCCGCTCTAATCTGATCTACATTTTTCAATGCCATTCTTTGCAATAATGTCTATGAAGGGATGAGGGTGAGTTATGCTTTTCCCAATGTATATTAAAATAAACAGATTCATACAGGTACCATCTGAACCAAGACAGTAAGCAGATCCACTTGGGAAATAGTGATTCTACTCTGTTCTCAAAATTGCCACAATTAAGCCCATACATTCTATAATTCACTTTTTCAGTGGGATTTATGCACACACACATACACACACTAGCATTGTCTTCCTAAAGACCATCTGTGCTGGTGCTTAATTTTTTTCTGTGTATCATCACTTTGAATATTGTACTTAGGTGGATTCTGAATGGAGAAGGCATTTTGGTCATGTTGGCATTCGGTGACAGATTTCCGTAAGCTCCAATTTGCTTCTCTTCCTCAGGTCTCCATCCCCAGGGTCGGCCCCTAGATCTGGATAGTCTCTCTGGGAAATGACTCATAGAAAGATAAGGTGAACAAGCCATCAGTCATGAAAGTGGAAAGATTAAACCTTTCTTCAGTAAAGAGACAGGAAAATACATTACCAAGCCAATGTAGAATAAAATTAAACATCATCGATTGCTTTAACTCTTTTAAATAAGAGCAATTAAAAAAAAATAATGCCCAGTATGGGTCAGAATGGCTAAAATCAATAGCCTCACTTTTTTTTTTCATGTGGCTATGTGACACATGGATTCTGTGAACTGGTAAAAAATATTCAAAAATAATTTAGCAACATGAATCAGGGGTTCAGAAATGCGGCACGGCCTTGCATCTAGTGATAATTCTGCATCTGGATAGCCAGTCCCGTAGGTATAGAAAGTATTACATGCCTGAACATGTCTGTTACTGCATTACTTATGGGAATGAAATCCTAGGAGCAAATAGATCTCAAGTGAGTACAATTTCAGTCCTTCTCTAGTCAGTGGAGAATCATAAATCCACTAAGGTAATTTCCTAGGGTGATTAACCAGATCTGGGGCAGACACCAGGCATGGAGGCATGAGGGATCTACCACGGATTGCCAACATGACCAACATGCATTCTCCATTCCATATGAAAAGGTCACATGATGTAGGGAAATGTTTTGGGTGTAACAGAATAAAAACTTTAAGATAATTCTAACAAGTATGTAAAAATATGTTCATGTGCTGCTAGGAGGGGTCTCAAGGAAGTGCCCTGGCTCCCTGGCAGGTCCGCTGGCTCTGTGACTGAGCGTGAACTGCAGTATCAGAGATCCACACATTTCAACTGCAATGTGCTATGTGACACCTAGGGCAAGTGGCTTCATTTCCCTAAGACTTCACTTTTCTCATCTGGAAAATGAAGCCGAAATCTCACCGTGTCGTTGGGAGGATTAAGGGGAATCATTTATGCAAAGCATTCTGCACAGGACTGGCACACAGTGGCACTGACTACATTGTTACTCATCCCACAAGTATTTGTCAGTCATTGACTGTGCTGCCTCACAGGGCAAATCGTGGTGTGCTACCACTGGCTGCAGCAGGCGTGTGGGATTCTTGTGAGGAGGACAGTCCGCAGCTTGCCTGCCTCGTACTCTGCTGCTTCTTATGTGGGCTGTGCCAAGAGTCTACCAATGGCTTTCCCTGCCTTTTTCCTTCTCACCATTCCTAAGTAAGGATCTGATTGTGTCATACAACCCAGCTTCAGCACCTTCCCCAGACCCTTGACTTACAAGATCAAACCCAAAGTCTTTATTTAAGAGTTTTCAAACTCAAGACTCAGGCTGGCAAAATGGTACTTGCTGCCAAGCCTGACAGTCTACGTTCTATCCCTGGGTCCCACATGGTGGGAAGGAGAAAACTGACTCCTGAAAGTCAGCCTCTGACCTCCACATGTGCTGTGGCATGTGTGCACCCCAACACAGACACAAATAAATACAGGCAATTTCTAAATCCCACAAAGTAGAATCTAGTCTCAGCTTACTCTTACAGTGCTATTAAATGTCATTTTCCATTCTCTCTCTCTCTCTCTCTCTCTTTCTTCCTCTTTCTGTTCCAAGTGCTCTGCAGCTTCAAATTCCAATAGTATAGTCTGCCAAAACCCTGGCTTATAGCCAGCATAGCACACTGCTGTTTTCAAATTCTCACTTCCTTTAGAATGGTGACTCGGGGACTCCACAGCCAAGGGTGCCAACTCAGAAGCCTCAAGGGAGCCTGAGAACTGGCTTCTTTCCTAAGTGCTCAGCATGAGTTTGAGAAGGAGGTCAAGGACTCCCTCTGGCAACATGCCTGGTGGGTCTCTCCTCCAGCCTGATGGGCGCTCTAGCAGGATCAATAGAGGTAGGGTGCTTTTTCCTGGCTTCTTCAGGAATCTTCTTCAGATCTGTGTTCTGTGATGTTTTATCCAAACCTCTACCGAGGCAGCCAGTTCCCCACAATCTCTCTCCTTACTTACTTCCATAATCATCCCCTAGACTGAACGGAGAACTTCTAGACTGCAGGGACTGTGTCTCAGTAGACATAGTCCTCTGCCTGTCACATGTGTTTAATCGCTCATTCATTGGCTGGACCTTTTATTTACTTATTTGTTTATTTATTTATTTGTTTGTTTTTTTGATACAGGGTCTCCCTCTAGCCCCAGCAGGCCCAGAACTCACTATGTGGACCAGGGTGGACTTGATCTCATGGAGATCCACCTGCCTCTGCCTCCTGAATTCCAGGGTTAAAGGCATGTGCCACCACCATACCTGGCTTCATGCAACGGTCTTGATGCCAGTGATTCTCCAAGTTACACCGGGCTGACATTCATTTACACTGAGTGAGCCTGACCTGACTCCTTGTTCTGCTCAATGCCCTTCCAGGCCTTGCAGGCCCTGCGTGCTTTCTCACAGGAACAGAGGTAGGATGCTTGGAAGGGATCTGAACAGGCTCTCACAAGACTGAACATGCATAGGATGGACTTATATCTGAGGATGCTGACTGGCCTTGAGGAGTCCCAGTACAGACAGGCAAACAGGCTCAAACTCAGATGTCTTACCAAGGACCTCTGGGCTTAAATGCTGGAATATCCAATACACTTGGAAGTCGGCATATGTTCATTAGAATTATACCTCTTCTGAGAGTGTGCCACCGGGCAGATCTTATAACCTCTTCACACCTCTGTTCCCTCATCTATAACCTGGAGAGAGTGATAGTACCTAACTCAAAGAGTTATTATGAAGAACTAAGGCGTTAAAGTCTATGCGATGTGTAGAATAATTTCTGATGCATAGTAACTGATCATCAATTCCTAGGAGAATGTGGAATCGATGGGTGGTGTACTTTGAAGCTTTTCCTCTGACCTTTTTGTCAAACCCTACTGAATGGTTTATAGTAATCTTGCTTTCCCTTGGGGACTTGACTTATAACCCATCAGACTGGCTTCAACACCATGAGACTTAAAACCAAGGTAATCTAAAGCAAATGTCCAGCACTTAATAAAGCTGGACTTCATGCTGCACATCTGTATCCCACAACTGGAGAGGTGGAAGCAGGAGGATCAGAAGTTCAAAGTCATCCTAGGCTACATAGCAAGTTCAAGGCCAGCCTGGGTTACATGAGACTCTGTCTCAAAAAAAAAAAGAAAAGAAAAGAAAAAAAGAGACATCTGTTAGAGATAAGTTTAAGGATGAAAAATATGGTGAGAGGTCCAGAGCTATAGCTAGGTCAATAAAGCACTTGCATCACAAGCATGAGGACCTGAGTTCCATCCCCATGTAGACAGCTGGGCTTCATATATTTAACTTGTAATCCCAGATCTGGGGATGTAGAGACAGGCAGAGTCCTGCAGCTCACTGGTCAAATCAGCCTAGCCTAACTGGTAAACCCCAGGTCCCAGTAAGAGACCCTGACTCAAAAACCAAGGTGGAGGGCTCCTGAAGAACAGCATCCAAGGTTGTCCTCTGACCTACACACACACACACACACACAGAGAGATGGTCAAAGAGAAAGCAACCTTGCTACATTTGTAGGGCAAAGAGTAAAACATCCTAAAGATGATGTGATAGAAAGAAATTCTAAGAAAAAACTTGGGGACAAAATCCCATTTCTTCACAGTTAGAAGCAGTAGCGTCTATCTGTCACGCCTTTGAGAGAACAAACATAAAGTCACTCCCAGCATTGAGTCCAGGCCAGTTTGGAGTTCAGCGTTTCACAGAAACGGCCTTATTTGTTGTTGTTGTTGTGATCATGTGGGCTCCAAGGATGCTGACTGGGCCTAGTAAGCTCAGTCAAATTCTTCCAGCCCATCTTGTTGGTTGGTGTCACTATTTTGAAGCTGGGGAATCTGCTAGGTTTTTAATCATCTGCACACTAAACCCAAATGGACTTCTGTATCCTGCTTTGTCAGCCTGTGAGGAGGAAGCAATGGAATCATCCAACTCAAAAACATTTGTAAGTTTGGTGGCTTCTCCGGCATAATTATCACAGCTTACTAACATCTAGCAGTAGCATCCTGGTGACTGCACGGTCATGCTGGCTGCCTCCCAACCCCTCCTTGTCCCTCAGACACATCCTGAACGCTGCTTCTTTGTAAGTTCCAACTAGATCATTTCATGTCTTCTTGTCTTTTCTTTTTTTAACATACTATTGTGATTCCATTTACACAAAGTTCAGATATAGGCAGGCCAGCATGTTATTACAACTGAAACAAAAGGTTATCTGCTGAGGGTGGTAGAGGCTCAGGGAAGATATGAGGCGGCAGCAGGGAGAGGGCCAGGGGTCGTGTTGAGGTTCCCGAGTTGTAAGCTGCTCACACAGCTGTGCTCTCCAAGCATCTGAGACTTCTTCACTTTTTAGTGTCTGTGTTGGAGTTTGATATGTTTTGTTTCCTGTTTTGTTTTCTTTTCAGACAGGGTCTCCCTGCATCTTCAGCCAGCCTGGAACTCACTATGTAGACCAGGCTAGTCTTAAACTCACAGAAATCTGCCTGCCTCTGCCTCCTGAGTGCTAGGATTAAGGGTGTGAGCCACCATACCCCACTGATGATTTTTGTTTTCTTTTCTTTTTTAAACTTTCTATTGAATTTTTTTGCAATTTTTGTGCAATATAATCTGACAGTATTTAGAGCCCTCCCCTCTCTGCACCTTCTCTTATTGCTCCCGCCTTCTATCTATAATAAGGCTATAGAGTCTAATTTTTGTCCCCAAGTGTCCTTCAGTGTGAATCTATCACCTGGAGCCTGGTTCAGTTACCAAGAGTCCCATCCTTGCCGGAGACGGTCTCTCCCCTCCCAGTAGCCATTGCTTGCCAAACTTTTCCTCAGTAGGGTTGGAGTTTCCTCCTCAGTCCCCCTCCCATGTCTGGGCTGGGATTTTGCCAGCTTGAGCTTGCATAGGATGCATGCACGCTGTGTTGTTTTTAAAAACCACACTTTACTCACATTCATTCTACACCCTTTATTCCACAGTGATTTCCAAGGGGCTTCATCCTAAGACAGCACCTGTTAGAAGGCGGGGCTTCGTGAAGTATCTGATTATGTGCTATCAGGGTGATGAACAAGACCCGACATTCCAGCTGTTGCCTGGGCCAGGGGGCCTTCCTGCCCCTCCCCCTTAGGGTACTGCTTTCTAGCAATAAATGACAGTTTTCTTATTTACTCCTTCGCTCTTGAGTTGGGGGTGGCAGTGCCCACTAGTAACAAATTCTAGCATTTGAGAGCCTGATTCAGGGAGACATATAGTGAGCTTGAGGCTAGCCTTGGCTATGAAGGGAAACCCTGTCTTTTAAACAAATGTTTATTTCCAATTGTTTTCTTTTTTTTTTTTTTTTGGCCTGAAAGAGATTCTTAGAACGAGGCCTTCCTGTGTCATATGAGAGGACATGAGGCCTATCTCACTATGAACAAGACTTTTTGAATATCCAGCTCATATCTTACATATGGCACCCCCCACCCCATCAAACCTGCTTGCTTTGAGTTGCATTTATTAAACAGATCCCTTGCGTGAGCAAAGGCTGTCAAAGCCAAGCAGTAAGCAAGAGACTGCCTTCCCATCTGCTGCATTCTGCGCTGCCTGCCAGTGGCATTGACCTCGTCTGTAGCAGCTGTGAATAAGCACGAGGCGGCTTTCAGAGGAACTGCTCAGAGCCCATCACAGCGTGTGCCTCTTCCACCTCAGTTCAAGAAAAACCAAACCAGAGATGCAAGTCTCCGGAAGAATTGCACTTGCTCTGACTGGCGCTCTGCTGATCCAGGCAGGTCAGACCTACAAAATATTGGCTCTGTGGTTGTAACAGTTCGTCTGAGTCTTCCCAGTTGCCTGTGAGATGGCTGTGTTTGCACAAACGTTTTCTCATCTGTATGCAACCTACACACCGGGTTGGGTTTCAAAACGCAGTGTGCTGTTCAGAGGTTAAAAGTTAGCAATAGAGATAAGAATGTTCAAATCCCAAGAAAGGAGTGAACAGTACGTATCTAGCCACCAGGGCCCAGGCCTGAGGAACTTAACCGTGTGGATGAGGCCAGGCTGGGTGGCTCACACCTGTAATCTCAGCACTCAGGAGGCTGAGCCAGAAGGGTACCATGAGTTTCAGGCCAGCCTGGGCTACATAGCAAGACTCTTTCTTAAAACACCAAAAAGAAAAAGAAGATGGGGTCGGGGCATCCTGGGAGGGTAGAGTTTCCAAAGTGAAGCTGAAGGAGCAGGAAGGTCAGGCTTCAGGTAATTCGGAAGAGGAGGTGGAGCAGAGAGATGCTGAATCATAGCAGTCAGGGCGGCCGAGCTTCCTGTGGGCTATCACAGTCAGAGTCGGGGTGGTCTTGGGATGGAGAGCACAGGCAAGGCATTGAACAGTCTGAACTGAGGCTTTAAAAGGTCTCTGAGTTAAGGAAGAATGAAGGAGTGCTGTTGTGAGGGGTGTGTGTGTGTGTGAGAGAGAGAGAGAGAGAGAGAGAGGGAGAGAGAGGGAGAGAGAGGGGGAGAGAGGGGAAGAGAGAGGGAGAGAGAGAGAGAGAAAGAGAATACATATCACAAAATTTGCATTTTAACATTTTAAAAACATTTTTTGAGGCAGTCTCACACTGTAGTCCCTCCCTACGCCCCACCGATCTAGGCTCTGCCACTACAAATATGACTAGTCTGGATCCCTAAATAAATGTTCATGAAAACAGCTTGGAGGACTGGGGAGATGGCTGGACCCTGCCACACAAGCATGAGAACCTGAGTTTGAATCTTCAGCACCCATGTAAAAGTCAGGTGCCGTGTGTGTGTGTGTGTGTGTGTGTGTGTGTACCTGTAACCCCAGCATTGAGCAGGTGAGATAGAAAGATTCCTGTGACTTGCTGGCCACACAGGCTAACCAAATTAGTAAGTTCCAGGTTCAGAGATCCTGATTCAAAAAAGCAAGGTATAGCATGACTGAGGAAGACATCCGACATCAACCTCTAACCCCTCCTGCACCTGCACACACGCACAAACACATGAACAGACCTACACTCATATGTGCCTGTTTGCCACTGGCTTGTTTCATTTAGCATGAGATCTTCAGTGTTATCCACATGGTGGCATGCCAGAATTTCCTTCCTTTTCAAGGCTGAGTAATATTATATATAATTGTGTTATATATTATAATGCATATACCATGCTCTGCTTTCTATTTTAACGCAGGTTGCTTCTGCTTCTTTCCTGAATAGTGTTGCTAAGAACTTGGGTGTACAGGCATCTGTTTGTGTCTCTGCTTGCGAAGCTTCTGGAGAGATACCAGAAGTGGAATTACTAAATCCAGTGGTAATTTGATGTTTACATTTTTGAAGTGTCTCCACTCCACTGTCTACACTCCCATCAGCCCCTTACAAAGCCCCAGTTCCTCCACCCCTAACACTTGCTCTCTTCCATCTTAATGCAGGGTGGGGGGTGTACTGTCCCACTGAGGTTTGATTGGCATTCTCATGGTGATGGGTGATGCTCAGCATCCTTCCAGGTACCCATCACCTACTTCCATATCTCTGGAGAGATGGGCATTCAAGCCTTTCCCCTAGGTGATTTTATTGTAGTCTAGTGGTAAGAGTTCTTTATATATGGGTATTGACTCCTATCAAGAATGTGATTTGTAAATACTCTCTTCCATTATTTAAAAAAAAGATTTTTTTTCCACATTGCACTGGGTAGTTTGAGACACCTGGGTAGAAGGAACCTCAACTGGGGACTTCTCTCCATTGACTTGGCCTGTGGTCATATTTTAGGGAACTTTTCTTGATCACTGAGTGATGGGGGGGTGTCACCCTGAGCAGGTGGTCTTGTGTTGTATAAGAAAGCAGGCTGAGCACCAACCAGGGGAGCAAGTCAATAAGTAATGCTCCTCCATGGTCTGTGCCACACATTCCTGCTCTGGCTAACAAGAACACACATCTATATTCTCTCTCTCTCTCTCTCTCTCTCTCTCTCTCTGTCAGAGGACAACCTGTCTCCTGCTACCATGTGGGCTCAGGCACTCTTACCTGATAAGCCATCTTGTCAGCTCTATGACATCTTACTTTTAAGTAACTCTTTAATTTTATGCTTATAACGGGAGACAAAGAAGCCTGTAAAATCTTACACAGAGGGTGCATAATGGATGCAGGTTGCCTAATAAAACTGAAGAGCAGAATGACAGTGGCAGTTGCAATTGACATCTCTCCATCATGTCTGCCTGAGCAAGATCATGGCATTCCAATCCTTCCCTCTCCTTGGAAACTCTGGTCTACACTTCCACTTCGCTCTGTCCATCTCAAGCCTCTGCTGTGCCTGATGTTTGGGGACTTTACTTACGTTAAGCAACAAAGCAGGGTCCCTAAGCCCTTCCTCTTCTTCCAGGAGTCTGGGTTAAGAATTGTGAGGTGGGGAGATGGTCAGTGTGATTGATCATCTCAGCTCCCAGCTTGATGAGCTCTAGAATCTCCTCGGAGATAAGCCTCCAGTCACCTCTGTGGAGGATTATCTTGGTTAATTAGAATGGGAAGACCTGCCCACTCTGGATGCCATCATTCTTGGACTATATAAAAAAGAGAGAGCTGTGCGTGGTGGCTCACGCCTTTAATCCCAGCACTCTGAAAACAGAGGCAGGCAGATCTCTGTGAGATCTGGTCTACATAATGAGTTCTAGACTAGCTGGGGCTACAGGGAAACCCTGTCTCAAAAAAGACAGTAAAAAAGAGAGAGAGAAAGCCAGCTGGGCACCAGCATCCAATGCTCTGATTTCTGGATGTGGATACGTGACCAGCCGCCTCACTGCTGCTACTGTGGCTTTCCCCTGGTGAACTGTAACCTGGAGCTCTGAGTGGAATAAACCCCTCCTCCCACAAGCTGTCTTTGTCAGGGTATTTTATAAAGCAACAGGAAACAAAACTAAGCTGGTTGGTATGCTGTACAGTGAGTGGGGGTTTGCACTCCCAGGGAGCTAGGGATCTCTCTCTCTCTCTCTCTCTCTCTCTCTCATACACATGTTCTTTCGAGCTGGGGACCCAGGCATCTAACTTCTGAGGTCCCTACCTTGTTGCTGTAGCCAAATTCATTGTCTCAGCAAGAAATGAGAGTGACAAAGTGTTTGTTGAAGGCAACGTCAGCTCCAGCTCCAGCATCAGGGTGGAGATGAAAGGAGCCGGGTATCATCATGAAAGT
Organism: Eospalax fontanierii; assembly: GCA_035773235.1. NCBI lineage: Eukaryota > Metazoa > Chordata > Mammalia > Rodentia > Spalacidae > Eospalax > Eospalax fontanierii. Next base: position 7,198,571 of record CM069540.1, read on the forward strand.
CTCAGAGGCCACGTGGTCCTCGGTGAACCCCAATTCCCCACCTTAAAATTGTATTTGTTCTGTGAGAATTTCATACAATATATTTTGATCATATTCACCCCCAACTCCTCCCGGATCCTCCCAGATCCTCCCTACCCAATGCAGATTCCATGCTGCCTTCTGTCTGTCTGTTTTTAAACAACCCTAACCCAGGATGGCTTCCAACTCTGTGCAGTCAAGGATGACCTAGAATTCTTGATCCTCCTGCCTGTATCTCCTAAGTGCTAGAATTATAATCTTGTATCACCACACTTAGTTTATGTGGTACTGGGGCCTGAACCCAGGGCTTGATGTATGCTAGGTTAGCAAGCACTCTATCAACTGAGCTACTCCACCAGTCCTCAGTGGTAGTCTTTTGTAGCATGGCCGAAACTTTGGGTTTGCCAGGAAGGAAGAAAGGAAGGAAAAGAAGAGAGGATAGAGGAGGCCATGAGGAAAGATCACACTCTACACCATAAACACATATGATTACTGTGACAATTATAAATATTTTTAAAATAACTTTGAGACAGAAACCAAAACATTTGTATGGGTCCCTAAATAACATTGTCCCTATTAAGTCACAGGAGGAGTTAGCTCTGCCAACCCCGGGTGCAGTGTGGGACTGGAGGTATCCTCAAATCCTCACTTCCCGGTCTCATTTACCTGTTGCAATGTTGAGGACTCTGCAACTGCGAGCACATGATGGGGCAACACAGGCAGAAGATTGCTGTGGGACAAGGGCCTTATCCAGGGTCTAGAATGCCAAAGCATTTGGAGTCTGAACCACAGTCCCATGTCCTGTGTCCGTTCCCCAGTTCCACCCCGGGCGCTGGTTTTCTAACTATAAAGTGAGTGTAAGGTTCTGGCATCATAGAATCCCAGTGAGGATTAAAGGTGACAAGAAAATGTCCAGTTCAGCATGGCGCCTCGCCCATGACTGACAGGAGCTGGCAGCCCTTAGCGGTCACAATCCAGCACTTTCCACCACCTGGAGATACCTGGGAATGGGAACGCATGAGGGCCAGAGAGCAAAGGCAGGAACACGTGTCCTGTGCCGGACAGGCCCGGGCACCTCCGGGCTCCCCTCCCACTGCCCAGACAGCTGCCATGTCCCAGTACGCATAGCCCTGAGATGGTCCCACCACAGCCAGCAGACAATCCAGAGGCACGACTGTGCGTCATTTACTGACTCCTGTCCCACAGGCCTGCTCCGGATGTATCTGCTCCTCACGCCCTCCTTCACGGTCTGTTTTATCTGGAAGGCAGATGGGAACTTCCATCAATCCTATAAGATCCGGCCCCAAGAGCTTCCTTTTGAACGGATTTGGCAAAATGGTTCTGTAAGGGACTAAATAAACAGACAGCGTCACTGAGGAGCTACCCTGATGACATACTTTCTTTGGCCTGAGCCAAAGGCCTAGGCGCTCCTCCTCTAACCAGCAAGGCTCCCTTCCCAGCCAACTAGTGCAAAACAATTCAGATGAGGCTGAGGCCAGACCTGGACACATCATCATTGGAATCATAAGCCTATCAGCCTTTCCTTCTTTAAGATCACCAATCCAAAATGAGACGAGGGGGGGCCTCCTAGAGCCCTAAAAAGCATACAGCCTCCCTGGAAGGGCTGCGTTCAGTGTTCTGGCCCCCGCTCCTCTTGTGGAGAACGGCTTTCTCTCTGTGTGAAGGCACGGGTGTTAGTGCATCTTCATCTTTCAATAAAAAGTTTGTGTGTTGCTCTGTGCTGGTTTGAGATTTTTCTTGCCTTTTGATTCTTTAATTGACTGAGAAAATGAATCCCACCCCTAGTCAGTGACCACCCTCCAACCGTGCCACTAACAACTCCCCACCTTTCCTGAGCTGCTCTGTAAGGGTCACCCTGTGTGATAACCATTAGTTTGCATCTCTCCCCCTGGTTCCCACCCCAACCACTGGCCCACCTCACTTGTGTTGGCTGCCCACAAATGAGGGCAGGCTTCTTCACTGTTGGCTTGGTTCTGGAATCGCTCTTCTCACACCTGTTCCAAACAGTTTCCTGATTTATGTACCAAATTAAAGATTCAACCCTGAGTAAAGTTGCCGCGTGGCATGAAGCGGCAAGAAACTAGGTGACTGTTTCCAAGCTGGGCAAATACCTGAGGATTAACTTAATGAACACACCTGGGCCTCCTGACAGCTGTTCCTGAAGGGGCGAAGGGCTGACTGAACAGCTCCCGTGGGCTTGCGAGTCAAAGGGAAACAGGGGTCAGGGTCTGAACAGCACCCCTGATGTGTCCTGTTTGTGTGGTTGTCACCAACCCCTCACTTCTTAGTCACTCAACACTGACGGCCTTTTTTCTCCTCTCCCAGGTCACTCCATGACATTGATGTCTGCCTAATGGTGGCCTCAGGGAAACTCTGTCCCCTGCTCCCTAGGAATGGACGGTCAACTGCTTCCTGGAAATGACTTTTCTGCTCTGAGGCATCTGATTCGTTCTGTACCTCTTTCACCCCTACACAGCCCACCCATCCCCCCAGAGCCTATGGAGGCTGCCGTGTGCTATTTCAGAAGGCTCGAGGGATGATGTATGAAGCTCAGGTGGCCTGGCCCAGGGCAGCGTCTCTTCTATAACACAGGGACACATGCAGCCGACCTTGTCCGAGGCTGTTCTGGGTCAGGGTGGCGCTCTAGAACCCCAAACAGCATCAATCCTGTTTGCTCTGGAGGAGTTAAGCCTTCTGCCACCTGGAGCATCTGTGGCTCAAAGTCCTCACTGCATGTGTGTGTGAATAAACGTCTACTCTCCCCAGACAGGGAACCCATGACAGACCAAAGAAAGGACACCACAAAATCCAACTTGGTGGACCAATGAGTTTTATCAGGGTCGCTTACAGGAGTGTGGATGAGGGGTTACTTGTAGGAGCAGAAATGACTGAGACAAGTGCATCACTAAAAACCCATTCCAGCATGAGTGATAACTCAGCAAAGCAGGAAGCCAGGAGTGTGCTGCACAACCTACAGGCAGCTTGATAGTTTGGAGAGTGTCCTTTGTGCCTCTCTCCTAGATCAGCTTGCCTAAGAGTATCTCCCAGTTCTTAGGGCATATATATGCTTGGGGAAGGAGGTACGCTCAGGGAGGACACCCTCAGGAGGACACTCTCCCTCTGTACAGAGGAGTCATGCCTACTGCTTCTGTCTTAGGGGAGAGGGCAGTTATCTTAGAGGAAATTGCTACACAGCAGTGTGTGACCCAGGCTCTGCCCTAAGTCCCTTAAATGTTTCTGTACTGTGCTGCCAGAGAAACACCCTAAGGTGCCTCCGGAGTGGTCCATTCCTGTGCGGGACAAGAACAGACAAACACAGTCTATTGATAGAAAAAAGGCAGTGACATAGGAGAGGGGGAGAGGGGGAGAGAGAGAGAGAGAGAGACAAAGAGGGAGGGGGAGGGAGGGAGGGAGGGAGGGAGAGAGAGAGAGAGAGAGAGAGAGGCTAGGTGCTTCATAGGCTCACTGCCCAGCATTGAACATGAGGGAGCCTTTGGGGTTTTCCAAATGTTCTACATTTTATATTATGCTTTTACTTACCATTTTTGTATAAATCCACAGAAGTTTATGGTCCTCCTGTTTATGTACATGTGAGCCTCCATAAGGAAAAGCCAAACAATCTCCTTTTATTTGGCAAACCAGTACAACTGTATTATCTGTTGGTATCTCAAAGACATGGCTTTTCCTGAAGTCCTTGGGGCCCCATGCCCCCCACCTCCTCCCATTTCTGGTCCCACCTGCTGAAATGCTGCTGCAAGATTCAAATATGAACTTGGGTCTGGAAGGATGCTTTCTCTCCTCTGTGATTTGGTGTTCCTGAGCACTTCTCTAGGGACCTCTTTTGGATGGACTTGGTTTCTCCTGTCTGATCTTTCCTAATAGATACACACTCCTTAATGTGGGAGACTTGTCTCTGGTTCACAGAAACCTAGTCCTTGGAAAGAACTAGAAAGGAAAGGATAGCACCTGGCTTCCTAGGCCATCCCAGCCGGGCTCTCCCTGCTTGGTGATTGGTGAATTCGAATTGTGAGCAATAGCTTCTCTACCGTCCCTGTCCCCAGATCTCTGCCCTGATTGGGTTTAGGGATTTGTCTGTGGTGACTTGGTAAGCTATTCAGTGCTCCAAAAACTGGCTCCAAAGGCCTCATGGAAAAAATAAGAGGAACAGTTGTGCCAGCTGGAAAGTGTGGGTGTGATCTACTCACATCTACCTAAGACTGTGTGCAGAGGGGTGATTCTTACTGCTTCTGTCTTAGGGGAGAGAGCAAGCCCCATCTCTAGGTGCCAAATGAACTGAACCTCAGTATTCAGACAGCTGTCACCTCTGAATTTATACATACACGACAAAGCATCCTTTCAGAACATGAAATGACGCATTAGTTACACGTACAGTCGTTACAAAGTGTGTGTACTAATGCATACATTGATCCTCCACCGTAGGAAGGGCCTGGGCTAGGGAAAGCAGGGCATCAAAAGAAACGAATTCTCCCTTTCTGCCTCTGACGAGCTGGAAAGTCACCTGTTGTGTTTTCAGGAGGCCCTTTGAAGCACCGTCTACAGCTAGAAGAAAATTGGAAATGACTTGAATATTCATCTCAGAAAGAGAGACCAATGAAACAGCACAGTCATCCGGGAGATAACAGAGCAATTCAGCAGACCTAAGTAGCGTGTCTGCACGCCCTCATTAGCAGACCACAAATATATAGTAAGTGAAGACGTCAACATGTAGAACGATGCACGTAGCAAAATAGCATTTATGCAAATACATACCCAATGAAAACAATGCTATCTGGGCCCATGAGAGGGCTCAGTGAGTGAAGGTGCTTGCTGCCAAGCCCAACACCCTAAGTTCAATCCCCGGGACTCACATGGTGGAAAGAGAGAATCAGTTCTCAAAAGTTTTCTGATGGCCACACATGAGTTGTGACATGTGTGTACATGCATAAGCAGACACACAATACATAAAATTTTTTAAAAAAAGAATGTTCTATATGTGTTATAAATAATACTATATCTGCATGTGAAATTGTTGCATGTGTGTGTTCTAGTTTATTTTCACCCGCTGTAACAAAACACTCTGACCAATCCTAACTTGGGGATTGGGAAATTTATTTGGCTCACTTCTCCCGGGTCACAAATCATCACCGAGGATGTCTGAGGTAGGAACTCAGGGCAGGAACCTGGAGGCAGGAGCTGAAGCACAGGCCATGGAGGAATGCTGTTTACTGGCTTGCTCCCGTGGTCCAAGCTCAGCCTGCTTTCTTATATAATACAGAACCACCTGCCCAGGGCTGGGACCTCCCACGGTGTGCTGAGCCCTCCCACATTACCCAATAATCAAGAAAATACCCCACAGACATACAGGCCAGTCCAATGGAGGAAATTCTCCAGTTGAGGCTCCCTCTACCCACGTGTGTTAGTCTGACAACTAAAGCTCTCCAGCCCAATTGACCTCTTGTCAACCTGATGCACAAACACATCACTATTAAACCACAACCTTTCCATTTCTTGTCCCCACAATTTGACATTAACAATATTACAATATAAGGCAGTGCAACCTTAAAAAATCCAGTCTTCAAAAAATTCAAGCAGTTTAAAAGTTCAAAGTGTCTTTTAACTGTGGGGTCCTATAAAATCCAAAACAAGTTCAATACTGTTTTAATTCCAAAGGGGAGAACAGGGTACACTTGAGCAAAACCTAAGTCCACTAAGCTAGCTCAAGACTGGACATTTGGGATTCACTCACGGTCTCCTAGGCTCCAAAGGGTTTCGGAAGCTCCACTTCTCTGGCTCTGCCGTCCACAGCACACACGGCTTGTCTCGCAGGCCCAGACCAGCTCCGTTCCACACCTGCTGTTGCCCTTGGTGGTCATCCCACAATCCTGTCATGGTCAAGAAGCTGGGGTCTCCACTGAAACTGAGGCTGCATCTTTACCAATGGGCTCCTCTGGCCTCTCTGGGTACAAAACCTCAGATTCTCTCCATGACTCCTGCAATTCTTGGGGTCTTCACTACAAGTGAGGCTGCGCTTTCACCAATGACCTATCCTGGCCTCTCAGGGTGCCGAGCCTCAGCTGCTCTCTGTGACCCCTTCACGCTTTCAACACCTGAACCATGCAGGTTCTTACGGATTACCAAGTCCTGCTTCCAGCTTGAGATGGAGGCTCGGGCCCCCTCTGAACCACAGCTTCTGTGTGCTGACCCTGAGGAAATGCTTCCCAGAATCTTTGCCTCAATATTGGTCTCTTGTTAACCACAACTGATTCTTCATCCCCAGATGACCAGAATGCCGGGAGCCATTCGCCTGCCTTGAACTATGCCCTAGTTTGGGGTTAGGCAGAAGTCAGTCCTGTGCACAGAAGTGCTGTTGGAAGCAGGAGTTTTCATTATGCAAATGATTTACACCTAAGGAGAAGTTTATTCTACACCCAAGACTGAGGTCACCTGAAGATCTTTGAAGGAAGCCCATCACATCTTAAGTTATTTTACCTGTGTTAGTATTGTTTTTGAACATCTGACCCATTGCTTTGCTCATTTCATAGTATAAATAGGGGAGACTTAATAAAGGCAAGCTGCTTCAGTGTGACTGACAGCCCTCCTGAGTCTGTCCTATTCTCTCTCTCTCTCTCTCTCTCTACATTTTCTCATCCTCACTCCCCGTTTCGGGTGTGGTTCGATTTCTGCTGGCAGGCTCCGGCACCAGAAACCATAGATTCTTGATTCAAAATAATCACACAAACAGCCCTGATAGTCTCTGCTTCCCTTGGAAGCTTTTGTCACAAGCCAGGCCTCCATTATCTTTGCCTCTTTCAGCAGAACTATTCCAAACTCCACAGCAACAGCTCACTAAACTCAGCATTCAATGGCTTTTGCAGCCCAAAGTTCCAAATGCTTCCACAATCCTCCCAAAAATAACTGGGTCAGGTCTGGCATAACAGTAACCCACTCTCTGGTATCAATTTATGTTCTAGTTTGCCTTCAATTGCTGTGACAAAACACTCTGACCAATACCAACTTGGGGAGGAAAGGGTTTATTTGACTCGCATCTCCCGGGTCACAGTTCATCACTGAAGTAGCCCAAGGTAGGAATTCAGGGCAGGAACCTGGAGGCAGGAGCTGAAGCACAGGCCATGGAGGAATGCTGCTTACTGGCTCGCTCCTGTGGTCCATGCTCACCCTGCTTTCCTATACAATACAGAACAACCTGCCCAGGGATGGCACCACTCAACAGTGGGCTGGGCCTTCCTGCATCACTCAACAATCAAGAAAATGCCTCACAGACATATTCACAGACCAGCTCAATGAAGGAAATTCCCCAGTTGAGGCTCCCTCTACCCAGGTGCATCAGGTTTATAACTAAAGCTCTCCAGCTCAGTGTATGTTGTATATGTGTATATCCATGTGTGTGCGGGTACACATGTGTGTGAGCACATGTGTAGCTGACGGTGTGTGGGGAGACTACAAGACAATCTCGTGTGCTAATCCTCAGGTACCATCCACCTTCTTTTCTGAGACAAAGTCTCACTGACCTGGAACTCACCAAGTTGGCCAGTCTTGTTAACCAGTGAACCCCAGAGATTAGCCTGTCTCTACCTCCACAGCACTGGGATTACAAGCACACCTGCCTGGCTTTTTAGATGGGTGCTAAGGAACAAATTCAAGTCCAGGAAACACGTTACCAACTGAACTATTTCCTCAGCCCCCAAGAAAGTGTTGTCTGAAGTGTTTCCACCAGACATCTCTCTGGGAGACAAGGAAAAACCAGAAGACTGTCATGGGGTTTTGGTTTTTGTATAATTACTGCTCTATTTTTAAATTCTTGCTTATTTACTTGTGAAATAAAGTTTTATTGAAAGCACTTTTGTACTTAGGAAGGTACATTCTAAATCCATGAGAGGGTCAGTCCCGAATGCCCTGGTGATCAAGGAAGTGATGCGTGCAGCCTCGCAAAGAGACAAGACGGACTGCCCAGCCAACAGCATCTACTGTGATGACTGGAGTTCAGACTGGGAGGAGCTTGCTGGGTCCTGAGATCTCTGGGGAGCTGAGAAGTTAGGACTTCCTTGAAAAGCTTCTGGTAAAAGAATGTGTGAGAAGGTGGAGTTTCATTAAAATTAGCTGCAGGTACGCAATGTGAAAGTTGGCATTATGAGTCAGAGAGGGTTCTTTTTATTCTTTATGCTTGGTGGGCCCTGGGATGTGGAAGAAGATTCTATTATTCAAAGGAAACTCTCGGGGGAAATGGAGCTAGGGACATGAAGAACATCTTGATCTAACCATTTAGCCAAATGAACAAGGGATCAGAGACTTGGAGGGACACCTTGGGATCATCAGGCTTATTTGTTTACCCCACTGGATTGTGAATTTTTCTGGAACTGGGCCTGGGATGTTTTCCTTCTTGGAGTCCCACATCATAGAAGAGTGCATGATGCCATCTAGCAGTCACTCAGTGAACACTTGTCAAAGGAAGCTTGAAAAAAATGAATGGATGGATGAAGGATGGATGATTGATGGATGGATGGGTGATTGGACAGATGAAGGATGGATGGATGAAGGATGATGGATGGATGAAGGATGGATGGATGGATGGATGGATGGGTGGGTGGATAAAAGAATATTGCACAAAGGACAAAGAACAAGGGCCTGAGGAAGGCCTGATGCTGGGTTGAAGGTAAGGTTTCAGTGGAGAGTGCTCATCTAGCCCTCAAAAGGATTCAGGTTCATTTCCCAGCACTGCAAAAATTAAATAAACAAACAAATACCTGTCGTTTGCACGGTTCGCAGTTTGCTGCTCTGTTGCTGTGAGAAGCACCATGCGCAAAAGCAGCTTGTGAGGAAAGGCTTCATTTCAGCTCACAACTTCCCCATAGTCATAACCCATCACTGAGGGAAGTCAGCGAAGGAACTCAAGACAGGAACCTGGCGGCAGGAACTGAAGCAGAGACCATGACGCTGCTTGCTGGCTGGCTCCTCTGGCCCGTGCCCAACTTGTTTCTTATACAGTCCAGGACTACCTGCCCAGGGATGGCACCTTCCACAGTAGACTGAGCCCTGCCACATCACTCAACAACCAAGAAAATGCCTCACAGACATGCCCACAGGTCAATCCAGGAAATTCCCCGGCTGAGGCTCCCTCTTCCCAGCTATGTCAAGTTGACAACTGACGCCCTCCAGCACAGGTGACCTCTTGCACTTTGATAGACATTTGCCCCGGGCCTCACTTTTTCCTAACAGTGACCCCTCCAAACCAAGCATGGCTTTCGCCTGTCTCTTGCCCCACCCTCCCTCTCTACTATTCCTAAACCCCAGGGTCTGTCTTCAGGCTGGGAGAAAGGCAAGCACTTTACTGACAGAGACATCTTCCCAATCCAAGGGAACTCTTAGGCTGGATAGCCTAAGCCAAAGTTGAGAATGAACCCAGTGGACATTCCAGCTACTGCAAGATTGACAGCTTATAAATCTCTGTACTCTGTGTGTCTTGGAAAGGGAGCTTCAGTGTAACAGGGACCTCTATGTCTGTTGGCAGAAACGACATCTTTCACACTAATAGTACAAGTCAGAATAAATCTCATCTCCATTTGGAATACAATCCTTGACAGAAGAGAATTGGCCTGCTTGATTAGGAAGATATGTCAAGCACTGATAACAGGGAAATCCTTTTCATTCGGGCTCCAGAGCCTGAACAGTCATAATGAGTCCCAGTTAATGAGCCTCCTGTTCTGTGATATTAATTACAACCCCGTTGCAAAAAGCAGCCGACTAGAGACAAAGTAGGTAAAACACACAAGAACTGGATCTCATCCAAACTCTTCCCTCAAGACAGCGACGGGCCTGCAGTCCCACACAGACGTCTCGCGGGAGCAAATGGACTGGGTGGTCTCTGGAAGCCTTCCAGAAGAACACCTCATGGCCAGCCTGCCTTGGCACTCCTGGTTTATCTCCTGGAATGGCCCCACCCACTTGGGTCTGACAGGCCTGATCAGTCTCTACTAGCTGCCACCTTGGAAGAGAAACTTCATGCGGAGCGAAGAGGCACATCTGCACTCCTGCCTGGGGTCAGGGTTCACATTCCCCTGAATGGAGTGGAGTTTCTTCCTGTCACATGTAAGCTGGGACCCATCGCCAGGCTGAATCATCACTAAGGCTGTTTGGTACTGATGCTTATTGATGACTTGCTATTTGCCAGATATTGTCTTAAGTATTTGGGGTTCATTTATTCATCACCAAACACCAGTGCTCAGTACTAACAGATACCCCTCTAGCAGGGGTGCAGGTGTAGCCCAGGATAGCTCTTTGAGCTGCACTGCCATGCAAAATAAACGTTCTGTATGCTTTTACAACCAGGGCTGTGGGTAGGGCACCCTGGAAGACTGTAACTCTTTGGTCTGTGCCCTAATTAGGTGTTGCCAGACCCAAGCCCGGGCTGATTCTCCAGCCAGGATACTTGGCCACTGGGCCGCCCTGCTCCCTGCCTGTCTGCAAGCCACTTGTTCATTTAACAAGTACTGAATGAGCTGCTCCTCGGTGCTGAGCTCTGTGCTAGGTGCTAGGGCAGAGACACACAAGATACTTGCTGTTCCGTCAGTCAGGTAATCCCACATGTCTAAGGGAACATCCTACTCCATGCAGGGCGGGTGTTAGAGTTTATATGTGAAGTGTTCCACACCCCAAAGCCTTGTGTGTTGAAGGCCTCTTCTCCCAGCTGGGGTCGGTCCAGCCAGTCATTGAGAGGCTTTGGGTTTTGATCTAATCAATGTGTTAGTCTACTGGTGGACTCATAATTTGATGGCATTATAGGGAGGTGATAGAAACTTTCAAGAGTGGGACCTAATTGGAGAAAAGATCACTAGGAGGTGTGTCTTTGGGGGTTATAGCCTTTTTATTATTCTTTTATTTTATGTGTATGAGTGTTTTGCCTGCATATATGTAAGTGCACCCATGTTGTACATGCCTGCAGAGATCGGAAGAGGGCGTCAGATCCCCTGGAACTGGAGTTAAGGACAGTTGTTAGCCGCTGCCATGTGGATGCTGGAAAATGAACCCAGGTCCTCTGCAAGAGCAGCCATTGCTTTTAACTGCTGAGTCATGTCTCCAGCTCCTGGGGGTTATATCTTGTACCAGTGTTCTCTCTTTCTCTCTCCTCTCTCTCTCTCCCCTCCTGGCAACCATGTAATAAACACCTTCATCTGCTTCATGCTCAAGCCACCATGATATTTTGTCTACCTTGCAGACCCAAAGTCATGAATCCAGCTGGCCTTGGATGGCAGTCTCTGAAATCATGAGCCAAAATAAATCTTTCCTCGCTGTAAAGTTGGTTTCCTTGGGTGATTTGTGACAGCTACACGGAGTCTGACTAACACAGTCAGCAAGACCTTCTAGAAATAGGAACTTCTAACCAAGGTTAAGAGGAAGAAGAATCAAGCAGTGAGTGGAGAAGAGAACCCGGAGGAGGTGAAAAGAGCCTTGGAACTTGCAGCGGGGGGTTCAGCGCCAGATGGTGGCATACAGGCCCAGGCGCCAATCTCAAGGCACCTCATGGGGAAGGAGGAGACAGGAAGAGACAAAGCAAGTCAGAAGACGGGCACGTGTCATTCGTACCTGCGCACGCGCACGCAAGTGCTCCTCTTTCTTCAGCAGTCCGTGCTGGTGAGATTTCAGAGGTGCAAGGATCGCCGTTGGCTGGTGGCAGAGGCCTAGAAAGGACACACATAGCATCTTTGGTGGAAAGAGTTGTAAGCAAAACCCATGTCCAAATAGCTCACAGGGAAAAGAGAGATGGTCTTGAGAAGAAGGCCTCAGGAGGAGGCGAAGCTTGACCTGGGTCCCTGAATCAAGGTAGAACACAGTACATCTCTAATAAACATACTTTTGCCCCAAGCATGGAATTCTCACTGACCTCCCAGAGTGTAGTGACCTGTGACCTGTGAAGTGGTCCACGAAATGGCTCATCCCCTGCGCTTGCTGCACCAGCAACGAGACCAGCACATGGTTCTACCACTCCCAGTCCTGCCTGGGTCTGCAGAAACGCCCCACCTCCATGGACTCCCCTGCTCCCCAGGGCGAGAGGCTCTGACTCGGTGGATCTGGAGCAGAGAAAGGTGTGTTTCCAACAAGTCCCAGGTGATGGTGATGCAGCTGCGGCCAGTCCCACGCGATGAGTACTGCTGATCCACGGCAGCAGGCAGGTGTGTCTTCCCAGGGAGGCTTCCTAGTTCTCCAGCCATCTACCCTCTCACCTTCTATACACGTGAATTAATACACGCCACCAAAGAGAGCCCCAGTTACCTAAAGAAGGAGCCAGACAGGCAACGGGGGAGCACACCGTGAGAGATGGAGGCCACCATGAACGGGAAACCCAAAGCCTAATAGAAAGCGGCGCTGATCAGTTACAGCTGAGCACTAAGGCGAGTTCAGTACTGCCAGGCCTTCCAGCTTTCAAGAAAAGGCAGAAATCTTGGTGTTTAGATAAGAAACCTCAGTTGTTTTCAAAGTTAGCTCGAGACGGTGATGATGGGGATGGTTACACAAAGTTTAGCTATCAAGTGCAGAGCCTCACACATCCCTGGTAAGCTCTACCACTGCACTGCACCCTTGCCCTATTTAATAAGATTTGTCATGATATCAGGATGGGTCATGTAACCTCTTAAGCCTCAGATAGCTTAATGCTAAGTGTTTTGAGGCTATGGTAAGGAATTTGCCCGTGTATTCTGTCCTGCCACCAAGAACATCAGAGACACATTTGCAAGAGTCGTTCATCTCTGTCAAATTCTTTCCAGAATCTCATAGCCCAATTCTAATCAGGAAAAGCAATACACAAGTATAGATTGGGGTACATCCATAGTCTCTCTAATTACTGTTCCTCAAGGCAAAGTCACTAAAGACAAGGAAAGATGGAGGGACTTTCACAGACCAGACTGGGGTGGCGCGACACCTAGACACGCACCTAGGCACTGTGGCTCAGATCCTGAAGCAAAAAAGACTGCAGTGGGGCTGAGAGGCAGCTCAGCAGTTAAGAGCACCAGCTGCTCTCGTGGAGGACCTGCACTTGGTCCCCAGCAATCACATGGCAGTTAACACCCATCCATAACTCCAGTTCCAGGGAATCTGACTCCCTCTTCTGGCCTCTACCTGCATTGCATGCATGTGGTGCACTTACACACACAAGGCGAAACACTCACATAATAAATAAGATATTTGTAAAAGCACTTCAACGATGTTGGATCGGGGTCTAGTTCAGCAGGTAGAGTGACCATCCAGGATGCACGAGAGTGGGGTTCACCCTCCAGTGCTGCTCCACTGCACTGGGAAGGAATGAACCCAGGGCGGTGGCTCGTGCTCATAGTTCCAGCACTGCGGAAGGGAAGGCCAGAGGATCCGAAGTTCAAGGTTGTCCTTAACTACGTAGTAAGCTTGAGCCCAGTATGGGTTACCAAGGAGACGTGGGAGACCAAGTCTCAAAACAAAAAAGAAAATACATTGATGGAAGACTGAGAAGATCCAGCAAAGCTTTGGGTTTAATGCATTGTAATACATAAATTTTAATTTCTTGGATTTGACCAGTATCCCACGGTGAGGGAAAGCAGGTGAGGCTAGACCAGAGCTTTCTTCATTAGTGTTCATCTTAAATTAGTACAAAACAAGAAGTTTAGTTAGAAATAATCAAATTGGTAAAATATACTTTTTTTCTTTGAAAAAATTAAGTCCATGAGTGATTACAGGACCCAGGCTGCCAGTTTATAGTCTTTGGTTTGAAAAAAAAAAAACAAACAAACACACACAATTCATCTTTTCTAGAATCCCAACCAAGTTTAGTTTTCCAGTCTCGGACTTGATCTGACTTGAAACAGCTTGAATTTATACAGAGAAAACTGGAGTTCCCAAAGTTTCAGTCACTTGTCCGATATGTCACAACCCGGCAAGCTCAGTCGCCCAGGTGTCCAGTCCCACCCAGCTCACTTACCACTGAATCTCACTTCCTTCTGACCTGGGTTTACTTCAGGTGCAGAACATCCAGCTCCCTCCCCTGAAGGTAAGTGATCTGAGGCCACTCTCCCAGCAATCTGAGGCTGTGCTCCCTGCGTGACTAATTATAACTGTGCACTTCTCACGTAAAAGGAATTTCATAAGTGGAACTGATTTTACTACCACTTTGTAGGAGAAGGGGTTTTAGTCTTCCCTGCCTCTCTTGACAACCAGGGAACAGCTGCCAAGTGATGGCCTGTGTGAGCCTCTTCATGACTGGGCGTCAGAGGTCCCTCACCTGCAAAAGAAGAGGTTGGGCACCATCTTTTTACAGATAGTGTCTCCATGGGCAAGAGTCTCTGATATGTTCAGGAAGCTTGTTATGAGTGTGTGTCTCAGGCCCCAACCCACACCTGCCTTGTCAGAACCTACTTTTAACATTTCCCAGGTGATTTGTGTGTTGTTAAGGTTTGGGGAGCATGAAACAAATTCTCAGACCTCACTGTGTCAGAACCACCTGGAAGCATGAGGGCGTACATCTCCTGTGCCTGCCACAGTTTACTCTAGCAGGACTTTGGAATCAGGGGCTGGAGCTCAGCAGTTTAAAGGAATTTCCTTGGACCCTCTCTCTTCTCTCTCATCCACTGTGTAGTCTGATTTCTCCTGACTAAAGAGTGTGTTGCTCCTCAGTCCCAGAGCCCAGGTTGCTTGCCTGGGATTCTGGTAAATGCATCAGGGAAGAAAAAACAGCGGAAGTATTGTAAACAGCTTTTGCCCATTTTCACTGTAAAAATACTCCCAGTATAGCTCATGCCAAACAACAGGTGTGATGTCACTTTGGAGTGGAGAAAAGACGTGCACACAGTGGGGGTGGGCCCCAGCAGCCTCAGCCTGCAGCCTTGTTATTCTGTGCCAGCTCTGCCTTGGGGCCACCAGTCCTACATTTGGCTCAGCACTGAAGGTTGCGGAGGAGAGTGAAGACCTTAAAAGGTTGGGCAGTGACCAGACACGCAGACTCAAGAAAGGCCAGGTCTCAAATCCACATCTGTCTCTGAAAACTGTGCATGCCCGGCCAAAGTGCTTATCATCTTTAAGCAATTTCACTTCTATGTATAAGTAGATATATACAATACACTATACATATGTGTATATAATATATAAGGCATTTGGCAAATACTAAAAACAATAAATACATACATAAACATATCATAACATATCCCACTTCCCAGAAGCAGGAAACTGGGCTTCCAGTCATCCATTCTCTGACCCCAAAAGCTGCACCTCTCAACAGGTGTGTCTCTTCCCTGGACCTCAGCCTTCTCCCTGGTAAGAGAGAAAAGATGGGTCTAGAAGACTGTGGAAGGTCTTCGACTCTCTAAAAGGGGTTGTGAGGCTCTCTTCTTCCCTTTCTGTACATGTTGTCAGTGATGCTGAGATAAGGCAAATAACAAGCAAGTTTCGGCTGTTCTCGGAAGGCAGACACCAGACATGTGAATTCATATCCCAGGAATGTGAGAGAAAGCCCAGGCATGGCCCTCTTCTTGCAATGAACACTAATCAATGCAGAAACAGCAAATGACTGAAAGCCACCTTTTCATCTGTAGCTGCTCCTCGTCACAGACTCCTCCTTCGATGTGTTTTAACCAAACTTCACGGTCAGCCCAGCAGACACAGACACACGGGGACCTCCCCCTAACAAGACTCTACCTTTGATGTGATGATAGAAACAAAACTTTAAAAGAGTCCACACAAAATGCTCAGGACTCCAAGGTTTATGAATCATAGGATGCCACCCGTCTGTCCTCCCTTACTCTACAACATCTGATGGACAGTAAGCATTTGACAAATACTGGTGAGTTAGTGATAAGTACCACTGCTATCGACGAAGACTCGGGCTCACACCTGTGCTGATGAAACTCGGGTTTCTTCTGCTGGGT
Source organism: Eospalax fontanierii (assembly GCA_035773235.1). Lineage (NCBI taxonomy): Eukaryota > Metazoa > Chordata > Mammalia > Rodentia > Spalacidae > Eospalax > Eospalax fontanierii. The sequence continues at coordinate 7,214,509 of CM069540.1, forward strand.
TAACTGTATTTTTCATTCATTGTCACACAAGACAGAAAGAGCTCCTGTGTTTACCACAGAAAACAGAACTCTACCAAAACATTCAGGGCCCGAGCAGCCCTTCCACCAAGAAGCTGCGCCAGGGATCCAATATGTAACCACACAGGATAATTCCCCACCTGTCTTCTTCATGTGGCTTTATAACTGGAGAGGTCAGAGCCAAAGGAGTTGATAAGCAAATTAAGTTTTTGGGAGAGGGGAGGAAGGGTGGAATTGTTTGTGACTCAGGAAGTCATAGTACAGTAGTCACAGTGAGCTTCTCAGAAGAACCCAGTGTTCTGACTGTAAGGGACACTGGATCTCGATGGATGACATTTACCTAGTCGGAAAGAACGTGCCTTGTACAAGTTGGGAACTTGAATCAACTGTCTTCACTTGTGTCTCTGTAATTGTGACGCTGGTGTTAGAGTGAGCCAATTTCTTTTCAATATGGCCTTTCCTTGAATAGTGGCAGAGAGTAACACCAAACCTGGTTTAGGAATGAGGTCTGGCAGAATTTGTGCTTAATTACTGAGCAAGGCAATCAGTGAAGGAATGCCCCAGTCTAAGGCCTGCAGCAGGTGTGAGCCCAGGATCACTATGAATACTGCCCAACACAAAACCGTAAATTTAATTTAAAATATTATTAGACTCTTTTGGTGATTTGTTGTTGTAACCCAATTGCATGGTTCTTGAACGTGAACTTTGTAGATGAAAGTGTCTTCTTGCAATGTCAAAAGGTTAGACACAGGGCTAGAGAGATGACTCAGTGGATAAGAACACTGACTGTTCTTGCAGAAGACCCATGTTCAAATCCCAGCACCCACATGGCAACTAACAACCATCCGTAACTCCAGTTCCAGGGAATCTGATGTCCGCTTTTATTCTCCACAGGCACTGTATGACATGGGTGCACACATGCAAGCAATACACTTATTCACATAAAATAAAAAATAAAATATAATAAAATAAATGGTTAGGCCCACCTGGAAGACACATACACAAAACTTGGAGGACACAGTCCTTACATCTTCTCATCAGAGCTGAGATTTAGGGACCACATCCTTCATGCTTCGTGGAACTGAAGTTCCCTGAGACCCCTCTTTACTATCTACCTTGAAAAACTCTAAAACCTCCTATAAGCTACTGGCTTAAAGCAGAAAGGGTGAGCCACAGGGCTGTGATGGATTGTCCTACACCCACGCATCTCCCGCGACAACCAGCAGCCCCATATGGCTATGGATCACTTGTAGCATGGTAATATGACTGAGGAACTGAACATCAAATTTTACATCCTGTTCATGAATGCCACTGAAAATGGCCACATAAAACAAAGGGAACTGTTTGATGGCGCCATTTTGGAGCGCGTTCATCGTGCAGAATAAAGATGAAGTGTTCCATCATCATTATTTAACTTCCTTTAGATTCCAAATGTATTTATATTTCCAAGTGATTTCCATACACAAAGGCTTCAAACCTCCAATCCAGTTCCCACATCGTCCATAAGGTTTAAAGTGCAGTTGTGTATGCTCACCCCACAGATGCAAATGTGGCCAGGCACACTGTGAATGTGCAGCAGTGGCAAATTCATTCTTCTGTTAGGGTCTAGGGACTGTCACATCCCTGCTGAGAAGGGTTCTTCTCCCAGGCTTGTGAATTCCCCACCCTGCACCCACACAGCCCCAGGCTTCTAAAGAGCAGTCCTTTGTCTCCGGGCCTTGAATCAAGGAGGCAAAAGATTTGGCTGCATGGCAATTAATCAAATGACCCACGTCTACCTTTGATGTGGGAGAAAATTGTCACCATAAGTTTGGAGAGGAGAAAGTGGAGACAGCGACAGAGCTGGAGGTGGGTGGAGACAGGGAAGCCCTGCCGGAGAGGAGGGGAAAGGCGAGGCAAGACAGGACGGGAAGCATGGTGGTCATCTTGACGCTCATTATCTCAGAGACCCCAGCTGCGCTCTCCACCCCCTGGTCTGTGAAAACCCAGGATGTCTCATGGCATTAGGGCACGTCCTGGCCAGACTCCAGCCACTGACCATCCTAACTTATGCAGACATCTAGGGGACGGCGTTGACAGTACCTATCTACTTCCAAAGTCTTTATGTCTAATTTTCACTCATATCAACCAGAGGCTTATGTAAAGACAGTGTTCAGAACAAACCGCCCCACAGAGCGAGCTCCCAGGAAAATGAGGGAAGACCAAGGGTCTTCTGGAATTTCCATGGATTGACGCTTTCTTCACACTAACTGAAAAACCAGGCTGTAGGAGGAACTGAAAAAGTGGCAAAGCCTGGGCATCTCTGCGGATTAAGTACAGGAAATTGGTAGCAAAATTCCTCTGGGTTGTGCACGGTTACCTTTAAATGTAGCTCTTTACTATGACTGGCCTTAGGAGCCCTGAAAGAAAGGATTGAAAAGAAATGGTGTTGTTTCATTCATCTAAAGGGAAACGAAGTTCTAAAACAAGGGTGAGCATTTGTCTTCTTTCATAAAAGAAAAGAGCTGTGCTGTGTTCCTTCCCTACATCTTAAAAACATGTTAGGGACACACTGAGCTGACAGAAATGCAAAATTATGAATATTCTACTCAGTAATTAACCATGTCTTCTTTTCTTGGCCCCTTTAATGACAGCATTTCCTGTACAATTAATTTTAATCCAATTCTTTGATATTTAAAAAAAAAAAGTAGAAATTCCACTAATGGATTCATGGAGAAAGTTTATTTATCCAAAGGAACTGAGGAAAGTTAAGTTTGGAGACAATTCCTGGAGGTTTTGTTTTTTTTATGAAGTTATGAGTTGGCTTTTACAGGGAAGTTATCCAAAGATGTAACAAACTGATCTTCAGTTTTTCTAGCAAGTGAATACCGTGTTGTATAAACACAAACACACATTCCAACACACTTACCTCTTCACCGTTCTGGGCTCAGCCGTAATCAGGCCAGGCTATGATGCTACCGTTTTGAATGAGGAGACCAATCCTCTCAGGTTCTGTACTAAGCACGTCCAGTTTTCCTTGGCCCAGCTGTGGGAGTCTGGCTATAGCCATCATAGGTGAATAGGTTCAGCCTCAGCCTATCCAACTCAAACCCTCCAGGAAGCTCTTTGAAAACCACAGAACCTGATTCCATGCTTGATTTTGCACTAAGATCTTTCAATGGTTTAAAACATAAAGCATTTAAGAGCAAGTGTTCCTAGTTCCCAGCACAACTCCACGCCTGAGGAGGCTGCAGAGGGCATGTCATTCTCATTAACGCTGCACCAGCATGGCATCTCTTCCTGCAACAGACTCACCTTGTTCCAGACAGGGGAATGGGGAGAGAAGCAGCATCTGGACCATTCCATCACCTGAGAGAATGCTTGCTTGCAAATGGAGGAAACACACGAATGAGTCCCAACACTCAGTGTTCTGGAAACCTTTAGAAAGTCCCCAGGTGTCTTGAAGGGCAAGTCCTGGCCTTACTCAGATCTGATTGATTATGCCTGCATGGGTACCAATGTAGAAGAAAATCCAGGGTCTGTCTAGATATCCCAAGTTACCCTGTGTGTGAATAGCCAAATGGTAGGAAAGATGTCCCCATTTAGAGGGCTCAAAGATTCATTCATCCCCTCTCCATAATTTACGAGTGAAGCACACATTTTGGTTCACTGGTGACCTGCCTAGATTGAGAAAGTACCATCCTTCTCTCTGAACAGCTGTCCTGTCAGCTCTGGGCACTTGCAAGCCTGAAGTGCTAAGTAACAATGAAACTTTACAAAATCACCAAGACTCAGTCTGTCCATTTGACTGGGATGTCACACACAGCATTGAGGAAGAATATCTCCTGTCAGAGGACCACCCACGGGCCATCAGAGCAGACTCAAGAGTGAAGGGGTGTCACCATGGAGGCAGGGAGCTCCCAGCCTCCGTGTCCGGGAACGGTTCTTCACAGCAGCCCGGCTCGCAGGCTCCAAGCTGAAGGCTAACTTGGCAGCATAATTGCTCCTTCCAGATCACTCCTTTTGTGCCTCAAGGTTGCTGCAGCATTAGAAAAAGGAAAGCAGAACTGTCCTATTACATATGGGAGAAAATGCCGGGAGCTGTGGGGGGTGGGGCTAGCTGGAAAACAGAAAACTCCTTCTGGTTTGAATAATATCATTTTCTCTAGAAACATGATAATATTTCTCAAGTGTCTGCAGTGTAGGGCACTGAGCATGTGTGATTCCACTGGCCTATACCCTGCGCATGCTTCCTTCTGAGGTAAGCATTTTGTCTCCCTTTTTCAGCTGAGGAATGACAAGCTTCTTCCCAAGTTGACTAGGTGATAACCAACAAGGGTAATTTTGGAGCAGGCAGTTTGGCTCCCAGCTCCTCAGCCTCACCAACCATGATCACCAGAGATCCACGAGGAAACTCTCTAACCCAACCAGCATCCTGAGAGCAGGAGGAAATGTTTTCCACATTACATTTCCCAATCATCCACCATCATGCTTTAAAACACCTTTATTCCTTTTCACTGGTACAGAGAGTTGGGACTGCTTCAGGGGAGCTGTGTGTCCCAGGAAATCAAGTATCAGTCATCAGTGGCCACCGCGGCGCCAAAAGGGACCAAGCCAGGCTAGATGAAAATCAACCACATTTCCTTTTTTTAATGAAGTTACTGATCTGCTCACCCTGGAGGCTTGGTGTATCTCATTGTCAATACGATAGTGTATTTGACCAAATCGCTCAAGTTATTCTGGTAAATGGGATGGAGGGTCGCAGGGATGAGTTGTGGCTGCTGGTTGGTGTCAGCCTCAAATGTGGACCCCAACATTTTACTAGTGACCCAGATAATCTAATATCCCAGAGCTGCCCTCTGAGAAGAACAAGCCCTTCCTCCTGGCAGTCCTCCCCACCCCACCTCAAGTCCCTTCTGAGGGGCGGCGACTTCTCTTTCCTGGTCCTCAGCTCTGGGATGGCCCTGCCTAAAGCACTCTTGCTTCCCTAATGCGTCTTGCAGTTTGGCTTAGTGATCACTTCTACAAAGAATCTTTCTCTCATCATTGACCCCCAAACTAGACAACCCCAGGATCACTCTCCCACGCATGTCCTCTCACACTGAGGAGACAGCCACATTCCTCATTAGACTGTAAACCCCATGGGAAGAGATAAGGCCCTCTCTTAAGCCCTTACTTTATCTCTGATATTCACTACCATGACTGACACATGGGAAGGTTTCAGAAACATATTTGTGGAAGATTTGAATAATTGAATAAAAGGAAGTAACCTTGGACTAATGAGAAAATCAAAATCCTTACGAAAGGTGTCATGGTCTGAGAAGGTGCAGTGATTCTAACATGATTCATTTCGGCTGAGATGAATGTTAACTGATGAAACCCGTGGGCATAAAAGAAATCAGCTCAGACACGATGTTGGCAGTGCATGTGAAGGGACCTGAGAATTCCACCTGACAGAAAGTTGAATATCATTGGCCACTCCAAGTCGTGATGCCATTTAAGTATTTATGGTTAGGAACAAAGCTACTGAACTGGTCGAGCCTCGCTGAGTACTGTGTCTGTTGCAATGACTATATTTTCATACAAAAGGCAGGAAAACAGACTGAACTGAGACATATTAGAATGAAAAGGTTAAAACCAAGTCACATAAAAACTAGCCAAAAGGTCATGGGTTTTTCAGTTTAGATAAAGGAAGGCTTGGGTAAAGGCTAGAACCACAGTCATGGAGAAGGTCAGCTAAACTCGCTCCACATCTCCCGTGGAAGTAGGATCAGCAGCAGCAGTAGAAGCCCAGGTAGAGCGAGAGAGTTCCAGCCCAGCACAGCATAGCTGTAATCAAGTTGTTAGATGACAGGCAGGGGTGAGGCTCAGGGTAGTTGGAAATGCTCTCACTCCTAGACGTCTCTGACCAAATGGATACCAGCTTGGCAAGGACATTACATTGGGAGCTTTAAGAAAAAGTGTAGACCTGGACTCGATGTTCTGCAAGAAAACCCTTCCAGACAAGTCAGGAAAGAATACAGGGGCCTCATTTCCTGTACTTCAGACACGAGCTCTGAATTCCACAAGCCCTGTGATGTTGTACTTTGCAATTGTTATACGTATCATCTTTGAGTTGGAGCCTCACAAACTAGGAGGCTCAGATCTGCCACGGATTAATTAGCCAGGGTCTCATCATGTTGTTTAAGCCCATCTTCTTCATTTGTACAATAAGAAACTTTAGACTCATTTGATTTCTTCCAAGTTCCAAAGCACTGTTTCCCTGACTTGCTCTTAGAAACAGAAGCATCAGAACCACCACCACAGCCTGTTTCACAGACTCCAAGGCCCATCCGATACTTCTCTGTGAGATCCAGGAGCATGACTTTTCTATGAAGCATCATAAATTGTTAACAAACACACTGAAGAGCTAGACAAGATTTTAAAAAGTGTGTTCCCTTGAAATAAGAACAGAAGATAAGCAGAAATCAGGCACACAAAGGTTAATTTGGTAGCTCATGATTCAGAGTAAAATCAGAGTTATTCCTCAAATAAAGTGACCAGGTTACTTCTCATCCCCTTTGAGGATGCTAAGATGGAAAGGAGGAGGTGGGTGGAGAGCTAGAACAGTCTGCAAGACATGTCTAGCAAGGCTGGAGAGGAACCAAACCTGTCTGGAGAGGGAGGAAGTGGAATTCAGAACAATAGGCCACCTTGCATCCAAGTCAGCAGAGCAGTGTAGTGACTGCAGTGAGACCCACACATGAGGCTGCCACCATGCTCTCCCGACACATTTACCCCTTAAGTCCAGCATTGAAAAACCGAAAAAGGATAGCCCATTGGGTAAAATACTTGCCTTGCAAGCACAAGGACCTGAGTTTGATCCCCAGAACACACATTTAAAAAGTCAAGCCTGGTGGTTCATGCTTGTAACCCAGCACTGGGGAGGCCAAGACAGGAGGATCTCTGAGCTTCACTGGCCCAGTCAGACTGTCCTAATCGGCACGTCCCAAGCCAGGGAGAGACTATGTCTCAAAAGAACCAAAGAGACAGTACCTGAGAAAGGGTAGCTCAGGGTAGTTGGAAATGCTCTCACCCCTAGATGTCTCTGGCTTTCACATGTACTCTCACACACGTGCATGTATATACCTACACACACATACATAAACATGTAGACAAACATACATGGAAAAAAACCCCAGAAAATAGAAAGCCCTGATGGGTACCCTAAACAGACTGAAACCATGCTACACCAGGCCCAGGAAAATACATTTCTGCTCATGCAGCAAGCGCTCAGTCATGGTGGCACTTCTGTAAAAGTCAGCTTACACGTTATTTTTAATTTCCTTCCCAGTTCAAGGTTCTAGAGAGCTATTCATCCAAAATCACCACAAAACTTTGAATAAGTGTTCCCTCCTTTTGTAAGCAAACATGAATCTGTTTTTAGAAAACCCCTCTCTGCTGCAGACCTCCTGCCAATGTAAGGCTGTCAGCACTGGACTCCGTTTCTTCATGCATCTTCATGAGGTTTCCCAGCACTGAATATCACTGGAGAAAGGTATACCCTCCCTTAATCTTAGAAATACACATGATGTCCTTGATTATGAAAATTCTGGTTTCGTCTCATAGCATCTTATCCAAGCAAGAACCCTAAAGCAACCATTTCATTGGCCCAGCTGCTGGCCTAGAGCCTACTGTCTGATATTTAAGATGAAAAATCCCAGATGCTGGCACATTCAATATTTATCTGTTTAGCAACCACCTCAAACTCCCCAGCACAAACAAGTGCTCTTGATAAATGTAAATATTGCTTAATATGAAAACTTCCAGCTTTTTAAATGAGGCTAGAAAGATTAAGACCACAGATTTGCTCACAAGCACGCCTGGCATTTGAGTCTCACATAAACCCAAACAATTTTTGATGCCCCTCTTTCCTCAACATTTATAGAAAGGCTTTATTGATAAGTTATGGCACTAGTCAACCATAATTGTATGGAGCCTCGGAGGGCGTATCCTTAAATGGTACCTTCTGCCTTACAGCTGGGAACTCACTGAAATGACTTCATAAAGTCAGTCACAAAGCAAACTCGATGAAGACATCTCAACTCGACAGGAATATTGCTAGTGCAGGGAGAAGGAGGAATAAAACTTGCCTTTGAAGAAAGCTAATTTATCTTTGTATCAGAGTGTCACCCAGTAATACTGCTGGAAAAATAAAAAGTACCTTACCCAGAAGCAGTTGAATTAAGCAGATGGATTTTGACAGGACCTGCATAATTAAAGTTTCCATTGCAGTTTTTGAAACTCCTATTCTGAAACCCATTTTGTCAGCCAATCCTAAAGAATGTTTTTTTGGCTCAGGAACATAAAATCCAAATAGTCCCAAAGGGGGAGATCTGCTTGTCAGTCTGGACACCTCAAGACAGTGGCTTTCAAAGAACAATTCTTTCCCTTAGAAATGGGCCTGACATTGATACTGTCGTGTTAATTGGCTGATTCAAACACAAGTCACCTCTTAAACCAGAAATGGAAGACGTTTGGGGAGACTGTTTTAAAATGTTCAAACAGCAAAGACATGCTAAGAAAAATGGACCTTGGCACATAAGCTTCCAATAACTGACAACCATAGAATCAAATGCCTTTCCTCTGTCTCCTGGTTGCCGAGGAGTCTCCTCTTCCCATACTTTCTTCACTGGGCAGCAAGATCCCACACTCAGACTTCAAACCCGATGTGGTAGTAAGTAAACAGGGTATTTGATAAATTTCCACCGACAGATATTCTAATCCTTTGTCCTTAACAGTCTTATTCTCCTTCTCAGAAATCTATAACTAAAGGTGGCATATGGAGGGTCCCTGGTACACAGCTCCAGAGCATGGCTTCCATACAACACAATGTTCTAAAAGGAGCCAGAGTCAAATGCAGAATTCAGAATCCTCTCCCAGGGATAAAAGATGCAACTCCTTAACTATAATCTCCTGGCTTACAAAAAAAAAAGCAAACAATATTCTTGCAATGGTATTTTGCTCTCTAGGCCTGGAGGTAAGATGTCAAGCTGCCAATTCTGAGTCATTCCTGGATCTGGAAATGACCCTGGCAGAGCCCAAAGAAGGAGAGCCTGGTTTCAGTAGCTCCAAACCTAGAAACTGTAAGGTCCCATCTCACCAATGATTACACAAGAAGATTTTTTTGGCAAATCTATTCAGCCTGGTTCAAACCTACTAAGACTATAAGTCAATAGACCAATTGGAAAAAAATTAACTGGGAAGATTTGTTACATATAGGAAAGGTAGGTTTTGTAACCACTTGAATAAACGGTAGCTGCATTACATACAGTCCCTGTTGATCAGAAACCTTCTGAGCGTTTGTTCAGAAGTCACCAACAGATTCTCTTGCCCACCTGCTTGCAAGAACCTGGAACAGGTGAGTATGTGATGTGACACTTTGGTTTAGAGATCAGCCTATGCTGAGCCACTAGTGTTGTGAAATTGTCTCCCATCTTAGAAGCAAACTGAAGACTCAATGTGTGTATGCCTGAGAGTTGGAAAATGGACACCATTTTCAGAAGGGAAAAACGAATAAAATTGAGATCTAATTAAGTGGCTTTGAAGGCTTACCTTGAAGGACATGGTAGGTCTCTGTAACCAAGTCCAGGTTTGGACACTTCAAAGAGAGCAGTCACTAGGACCCCTCAGAGCTTTGGGCACTTCATCACACTTTGCCCCTTGGTAGAACTCAAATAATCAGTAACAGACAAAGCTGAGAAAATTAAAGCATGCCGACCCACAAATAAGCCCCTGAGCCTATTGGTTATTTTGAGCTAAAGGCAGTTAAGGAAGAGTAGAAATGGCTCTCACGTCCCCTTTCTACCTGAAGGATGAGAACTCCCCATGAGAACAGTGTCTTCCCAGGACTGGGAACAGGAGAGCATGCTCATTATAAATCGTGGAAGAGCAAGGCTTAGAGGAACCTGCGCAAACAAGCCTACTAAAGCCTTTTTATTTTTTAATACGGAAAACTTCATGAATTTGCATGTCATCTTTGGCAGGGACCACGCTCATCTTCTGTGTGTCATTCCAATTTTAGTATATGTGAACTCAAGCATTCAGACTTCTGTTTTCAAAAAGATGTATTTTATTTTTAATTATGTATATGTGTGCACCTGAGTGCAGTGTCTGCAGAGGCCAGAAGAGGGCATCAGATCCCTGGAGCTGGAGTTACAAGAGCTGTGAGCCGCTTGATGTAGGTGCCAGGAATCAAACTCTGGTCCTCTGCAAGAGCAGTTCAGACTCTTAACCACTGAACCATCTCTTCAGTCACCTCTCAGCCTTCTTTGGGTCTTAAAATATTAAACTTTGTGTCTATTTACAAATATGAACATCAAAGATATTTATATGCTTTAATCCTGGTCATCTGTCTTTTGTCCATTTAATTCTCAGGCCCAGTCATGGAAACTAAGAAAGCACAGGAAAAGTTTTTCCTCTTGTTTAAAAGCCACAGAATTTGGGAAGGATGCTGAAGTCACCTGATCCAGAGCTGTTGACAATAGGGAGACTGTATTGTTTGCTGAGCTAAAGTCAATGTGACTAATGTGGGAACAGAAATCACCACTGGCACTGTGTTCATGAGTAGCTAGAACAAACCAGTAGTTCTCAAAGGCCAGTCCAGTTCTAAAGGCCATGCTGCTGTCCCATACTGCCACAGCACATGCACATGGGAAATCAGACTGGAGAACTGCACGGCCCTATTCAGAAGCTAATCCCATCTGTTTAGGTAATCAAGAAGAACATCCGGGTTAGAGATGTGCTGTGGTTTACCAGGGTCTAGGAAGGACTACAGTCCAGGCATCTGGTTTCCCACAGCAGCAGTCTCTCCACTGTTGGGCTAAAATTCCAGATGCTCAGTCACAGTAGCAGGCACTGGGAGCCATCTTCACTGCTCTACTCATCCAGACAGGTATTTCAGCATCCCAGACACAGCTTTGGCCCTGATTTCATGTTGCTCAGTTTGTGTCTGATCCACTGATAATCAATCTCAGGCATTTCAGAGAAGCTGCAGCAACTCATGCCAGAGTAGACAAGAAATGGCCATCAGAGTCCAGGTGGGCTCCAGGATGGTAGGCTCACAGGAAGATGTGGAAACTGTTGGAAATCAGTGGAGATGAAAAATACATTGAGGGTAAAGAGCAATGGGCCTTGAATGTCCTGCTGAGAAGAAATAAAAATAGTTGAGGCTCTTCTGTAGACAGGCTCAGCCTTCTGAAAAACAACTGATGTATTATATTATAATTGTGGTTTTTTCTTTCTCAGTGTAACGTATGGAGTGAATGTTCCTGAGGGTAGGGACAATAACTGTCAACACAGCAACCTCAGGGGACAGCAGAGTATCTGGCATGCAGAAGTCTCCTCAGAGATCTGTTGACTGGAGGAGCAAACAGATTCACTATCTAGGGACATGCAACTCCCACGACACTTGCTATGTGCAGCTAAATAAACCAGTGGTTCTCAAAGGCTTGGTCAGCATCAACACTCCTATTTGGGGAGTGAGGATAGCCCCATTGGCACTTCCCCCTGGCTTTTTCCCACTAGTTTTAGTAAGGTAGGAGGAAGCTAGCAGTATGAAGACAGCCAGGGAAGAGGGGACTGAGATGTTTTGGCAGGCTCAGCCTTTGACTCAGACATGACCAATGACAAATCATTTAACCTCCCCTTGCCTTGTTTTTACTGTATGCAAAATAGAATCACATAACAATACAGTCTCCACCTTCCCTCTGAGCAGTGTTCTGAGAACTGCAGAGATGCTATCTTGGAACTGATTAGCCTGTCTTTGGGCTCTAGCACAGAAGTGGTGTTGTTCTCAGGCCTAGCTACAGCTGCTATTTTCCAGCATGAAGGGTGATGCTGTGAGGCCTGCTGGCAAGGAAAGGACGCTATTGTTATGTGCTGATGTGGAGACACTGCGGGCTAGAGGATGAGGCCCTTGAAAGCTGAATGGTTCTGACTCCATTCATTGAATTCCTTGTTCCTCACCTCAGACCTCAATCTCTACTATTCCTCTGGACAGGTGACTTATCCCCCCACTTCCAACCTTCCTCAGCTGCCAGGACAGCTGGAGAAAAACAACGCTGATCCAAGACATATTTTTTCCTAATTGAATCAAAACCACAGAGGCTGCTGCTTATTCTGGAGTCAACTAGTTCATTTAATTGAACCAAGAAGCAACTTCTGAGCCCTATGCAGAACATGACGTTTAGAAAGATGAATCAAATTTGTGACCATGTTTTCTGAAGAGACAGATGGTCTGATAGCCATGAATAAAGTTAGCGGACCAAGAAGACAGAAAGAAAAGTCACTTCTCCAGCAAAACCATGGTCAAACAGCAAAACTGTAGAAATAGAAGTGTGTCTGCTTTTGCAGAGCTGTAGACAGTGCCAGAAACACACACCAACTACTCTCCAGAAGAAGGCAAACTGTCAGTGACTTCTCAGCTTGCCTGGGAGAGCAGAGGAGATGGTGTGTAATTCTGGCTAAGGAATGGGAAGAGGTTTTCACAACAGGGAACACCTAAGCTCGGGGAGGGCAAGTTTCACAGAGATGAGAACAGCCTGTATGTGTTAGTGACTTTTCCTGTTGTGTGACAAACTGCCTGGCAAAAGCAACTTAAGGAAAGAAGAGTTTACTTTGGCTCATGGTTCTAGGGTGTAATCCGTCATGGGGGAGAAGGTATGGCTGAGGGAGCTTGAGGCAGCTGGTTGCATTGCACCCACTGCCAAGAAGCAGAGAGCTTCTGAGCGTGACAGCACACGCCTCTAATCTCAGCAGCACTCAGCAGGCAGAGGCAGGTGGATCTCTGTGAAAGGGAGGCCAGCCTGGCCTATATAGTGAGTTCCAGGTCAGCCTGGTCTACATGGTGAGTTCGCTCTATAAGGAGACTTTGTCTCAATAACAAAAAGCAGCAGAGGGAGATGGATAGCTGTGCTCAACTTGCTTTCTCTTTCTACACAGTCCTGGACCCCAGCCCATGGAATGATGCTGTCCACATTAGAGTAGGTCCTCCCACCTCAACTAATCTAATCAACAGCATGCCCAAAGCCTGTCTCTTCAGTGGCTTTAGATCCTGCCAAGTTGACAATATTAACCATAGCCAGAGAAGCCCAAGAAGAGGGAGGCAAGGGTGGTGCCCAGAGCCTGGGAACCTGAAGCACTGTGTGTTTAGAGGTACCCGATAGGGTGAGAGGTGGAAGACATTCAGGAGAAAATGCACAAAGAGTTATTGGATGTTTGCTGAGAGCCTGGGGGTTCACAGAATCTTAGGTGCGAACCTTGGGTGGAACAGGAAGACACAACCTTTTTCTTTGGAGGTGAGAACTCTCAGGGTCCGGGAGATGTGTGGGATGCCCAGTGGGATAATTCTTCATCTCAAGATAGAGATGGTGAGGCCTTGGAACTGCATCTATAAATGCGTGTGAAGACACCAAAGAAGGGAGGCCAAACCAGCCCTGGCCATCTGCAAACTGATGATATTCTTGAGTAGAAAATGATGCTGAGAACAGTAGTTGAACTGGTCCATTCACGTTGTGCTTTCAGTCAGCTGGAACTCTCTAATGTCAGGATCTGGGGCCTATAGTTGAATCAAATTATGACTTTTGGCACAAAATCCTTACTTTCTCCAGAGCAAGAATTAGTTCCTCCTCAGACTAGGATACCATTACCAAGCCATGACCAGAGGGATATGGATTACCCTGGGCAGAAAAAGATGTAGGGAGAAAATAAGAAAAAGTGGAAAGGTGAAGATCAGAATGTTTATCTATTATTTTTTAATTTATTACTCCTTATTCTATGTATGTTATGCCTGCATATATGTAAGTACACCTGTGTCATGCAGTGTCCATAGAGGACAAAAGAGGGATTCGGATCCCCTGGAACTGGAGTTGCAGGCAGTTGTTAGTCGCCATATGGGTTCTGGGAATCGAACCCGGTTCCTCTGCAAGAAGGGCTGTGCTCTTAACCTCTGAGCCCTCTCTCCAGCCCCTAGAATGTATTTCTATCAATCATGGCATCTTATTCCAGGTCTTCCCCAGTGAGAAGAATATCCCTTGTCTCTATACTGACAAGCATCCAGATGCTGCAGTGAATGAGAACTTTCTGAAGTTGTTGAAAGCAAAGGCCTCTGAAAACACTATCACAATTTCTTTTAGCTTAGAATTGCCAGTGATGTTAGCTTTTGCTGTGTGTGTGAAATGTCTTAGAAATCAATTAATAATTCTGCTCAAGCTATTATGATTGTAAGATCAGGTACATTAATTTATTCAATATTGATTTTAGTTCATTATGTACATGTTATTATCATATACTATCCTTGTATAAGGCTTTAGAGGAACAGAGTGACTAAAATAGCAAAATCTCTCAATGCATAGAGCTTTTAATCCAGTACAAGGCTGGACAGTGTTAAAGAACTTCAACACTTCAAAAACATAACTTTTAAATATGCTAAGGTATTGGTCCCATCAATTCTTATGGATTGGACGGGTGGGTGGGAATCAGCTAAGAAAAAGTGAAGAAAAATATCTTCCAGAGAGAGCCAATGCTACAGGCAGGCCTGGGATGGACTTTCCAGTGACAAAGATCTCAAAGACACACAGTGTGACTGGATCCCGAAGAGCAAGAGGAAGAGTCACTGGAAAGGGGGTCAAGGGCTTTGGCACATAGGGCCGAACCCTCCCCATTTCCTGTCATTACTTCCTTAACATCTAGCAGAGAAGGGTCCAGAACCAAGAAACAAAAGCACCTTTGAGTAACAGATGTTAGCAGCAAGATGTCCCCTCCAGTGTCGAAGTCATCTTTACCTGATGGGATGAGTCTAGACGAAATGACTTACACAGGAACAGCCTCATAGAATGAAGACAGTACCTCTCTTGCCTGCTTTGTAATTAATTCATCTCTCAGAGCTGGAAAGTCTGAAATGAACCCTCCTCCCCCAAATAAAATCAGAGTGAGATCAGAATTGTGAACTGATTCCAAGGTCAGTTCAGTGTGAGATAAACAGTAGGTTCACATGGCTCCTTATTTCTGGAAATAAGCTTCTTAAGTTCCCCCAAAGGCCCCTCTTTCTGGAAATAAACCAGATGTAAATAAAAAGTGAACCTCAACCACTGTGTGTAAGTGATACATGCATTTTTGTGGAAAGGCATCAGTTCTATGCATCACACTCCTTTGCTATAAGACCCAAGACACCTGTCATCTTTCCTGTACATGGTGACCAGCTCTCCACATCCATGAAATTTATTTTATATCCCATAATGATCTCTTTCCTCAGGCAGCCAGGAAATGTCTTATGCTCATTTACCCGAATGAAATGTTTCTTCCTGCTGCTTAACATACATGAAAGTAATGAATAAAGATGAACTTGTTATTTAAAATGTACCGAAGCCAGGCATGGTAGCACATACCCATCATCCTGGCACTCGGGATGTAGAAACAGGAGGATGAGGAATTCAAGGTCAGCTTGGGCTACAGAGCTAGACTCTGCCTCGAAACAGTTAATACAATGCAATACAATATAAAATTAAGTGTACCTGGATAAATGGATCCTTCGGCGAGTGCTGATATACTATAATTCCTGTCTGGATCGCATCAGGATTGTTTTAGCACAAGAATCTGCAACAGGTTCAGCCTTATTTTCCTTTCTATGAGAAAATAGAGAGTGGGAGGAGAGGGTGGGAGAAGAGCTTTGTTTTCTTAAAGTAGGCACACTAGTGTCTAGATTACATGGAATCAAAGGTCAGGAAACACGCTGGCATTGTAGCTCAGTTGGTCCAGTGCTTGTCTAGCCTGCACAGGGTCCTGGGTTCAAGCCCCAGCACCATATAAAACGGGTCATGGTGGTACACACCTGTAATCTCAGCACTAAGGAGGTGATTGCAGGAGGATTAGAAGTTTAAAGTCAGCTCTGACTATACAGCAAGTTCAAGACCAGCCTGGGCTACATAAGACCCTCTCAAAAAAAAAAAAGTAATAAAGTAAAAGACATCACTTGATGCCAAAGCGTGCAAATGAAAATCACATGCTGTTCCCTTCTCCTACAGGCACAAGGAGCCCGGGACCAAACCCAGGGCAGAGAATCTCCTTCGTACCTGGCAACTGAAGAAGGTGGTGACAGGTGTTACAGTAGGAAGTCCCTAATCTACAGAGGGGCCACAACAACTGCTCCTGGCCAGCTGATGTCAGAGAGGGCTTTTAATCTCTTTTTTCACATGCATAAGTAAGCAGACACTGCATGTCAATGAGTTTCCCTAAGCAGCCAGGCCCTTCTGCCATGCTGGGTTTGTATTTTAATGGCTGTAGTCTAAAGGTCAACCATGCAAAGAAAAGCCAGGCCAGCCGGAAGCAGGCCAGCCATTCAGGCAGGTAATAAATAGAGTGAGCCAAGCCCTCCTCTGCCGCAAAGTTCCAGATACGGAGTATCCTTCTAGAAATACATTGCTATTGGATGGGCTATCAGCAAAAGTTGAGCTTTCACTCTAGAAAAGAGAGTTTGGAAAAGTCAGGTGTCAATTCTCAGAACAAACCCCAACTATCGCAGAAAAATCAGCACAGGTCTAGAGAAGAGGCGGGACTTTAATCTCTGGAAATCCCCAACTTCTGATTCCAGTTGGGAGTTGGAGATTTGGCAGATCCAAATGTTGGGGAAATACTTTTCTGATTCATTGTGACGTCTTGCTACAGCTATAGTGGATAACCACTGTCCATCTATCCATCCATCCATCCATCCATCCATCCATCCAACATACAAGCACATAGGTGGCATGGGAATAACAGTGGTAGTAAAAGGAGCTAAAATGTTATCTCTTTCTCATTCTGTTCCAGGAACTGGATACATGTATTCATAAATATTTGCTCCTTTGGGACTGGGAAGATAGATCAATGGATAAAGTGCTTGATGGACAAATAGGAGGACTTGAGTTAGGATCCCTATCACTCATGTAAAGCCTGGCGTTGCCAAGGACACCAGCCTCAGCGCTGGAGGGTGGAAACAAGAGGATCCCAGGGCTCGCTAGCCAGCCAGTCTAGCAGGGGTGATGAGTTCCAAGTTCAGGGACCTTCTCTCACAAAAACAACATGGAGAGTGACAGAGGAAGACATCCCAAGGCCTGCCTCTGGCTGCCACAATAAGGTTGGCAGGTACACACACATAGTACACAGACACCACATATACCACATACATCACACACACACCACATACAAACCACACACACCACACACACCACACACATCATACATGCAAACTACACACATACCACACACATCACACACACACCACATGCACACACAACACACACATACAAACTACACACACCACACACAAACACATATTCCACATATACACACAGAAATAACATACCACACACACCTATTACACACACACCACGTACCATACACACACACAAACACGACACACCCACCCTCACACATCACACACACACACACACACACATAAGCCAATAAATAAACAAGCATCTGCCCCTTCGATGCTCATAACAGCTCTATTATTTCAATGTGACAGATGCAGAGACTGACTCCTAAGTGTTCACAATGCTTCCCGGGGAGTCAGAAGGCAGCTAAGGTTGGAGTTTGCTCAAAAAAACTAAACTACTCCTCCAGAGCACTCACCGAAAAGGTTCTAAGTCAATAATCACAGAGCCACTGGTACATCTGTTGATTCCAACACTATTTACCACAGTGAAGTCACAGAGCCAATCTGGTTTCCCACAAATGAGGAATTGAAGAAAAGGTCTGTGGAGACCGGGGATCTGGCTCAGTTGGTCAAGTGCTTTCCCTGTAAACACGAGGGCCTGAGCACCATGTAAACAGACCTGTGCTGTAACACACTTGGCAGAAATGTGTCTGTTCTAAACAGACTCTGGCTATTAGGACTATTAAAATAATGGACCCCAAGACCCTGAAATTCCCCCAGGAATCTCATGCTGGGAGAAGAAAAGCCTGGACAGCCAGAGCCGAGACTCTTCTCTCTGGGAAAGAGATTCATAACCTGACAGAGACAGGGATGGGTCAATGGTAGGCATGACGTGCCTTGACAGGGACTGCTTACATGCATCATCCCTGGCCTTCTCTCTACATGTAACTTCCCTTCAGGACCTTCATATGGACTAAGCAGGTCAATGATGTCTTGTCCCTCTTCCCAATGTGGCATAGTGAATAAATCTCCAATGGTTGCTTTTTATTATTAATCTGGCTGTTTAAAATGGCTTCTTCAAGATGGGGTGGCTAAACCCAGCGTCTTTGGGCAGACTGTGACCCAAGTTCAGTAGCAGTATGGGAACACACGCCTGTCATCCCGACACTGAGGAAGTGGAGACAGGTAGATCCTTGGGGCTCTGTGGCTGGGCCAGTCCAGTCTAGTCTAATCAACAGGCTCAGGTCCCACTGAGGAACCATATATCATATATAAATATATACATTATGTACGAAAGGCAATTTTTCGTACAAATGAAACAAAACAAATTGATGCTTTTTTCCAGGAAAATTGATCCACTGGAGATAATCATTTTAAGTGAACTAAGTTATTCTCCATGTTGTGCTTCCTAGCTTTTATACAGATAGAATCATACATAGATACATATATATTACAGGAAAGTAGAAGTGAAACTGTCTAGGGGAACAAAGGAGACTCACGAGAGGGAGGAGAGGTGAGAGAGGCGGCTGGGGCTTGGGGGAATTTGTGCAGCACACAATATATACTTGTATGAAAACATCTTTGTATAACACAGTACCATGTACACCGAGCTACCGTGAAAACTTGTCTTGCTGACTGGACCTGAGGTCAAACTCCTTCTAATATTTATGTTTAACCCGTAGATCGGTGCTGCTGTCGGCTGTGATCAGAGGTGCTTCTTTTTGCAGTGGGCAGCAGCTGATACAGAGACTCATGTCAAAGTGCCAAGGATAAGTGACTCTCAGTGTTCAGGCCTAAATGGGACATTATATCAACCATCCCAAAATACAGAGCTGGAGGGTGGGAGGGGCACTGTGAAACGCTGTCTTCTGGATATGACACGGGTGCTGTGCTCATGAACTCACAGCAGCTCTGGTCACCTGCAGAAGACCTGCACAAGATCAAGCCATTCAGAATCCCAGGCCGGATATGGGAGGGGCCTATGAGGCTCCCTAGCTGAGGAGCTATTGGAACTGAAGGTTGCTGAAGAAAAGTTTTCTTCAGAAGCGTGATCAAGTTAACATCCACACACATGCAGGGAGAACTAACGGCACTCAGTTGTTGAATAAAGGAGGCGGAAGGGGAGGAGGAGGAGGAAGAGGAGGAATGAAGATGAAGGAGGAGAAGGAGGAGGAGGAGGAGGAAGAGGAGGAATAAAGATGGAGGAGGAGGAGGAGGAGGAGGAGGAGGAGGAGGAGGAGGAGGAGGAGGAGGAGGAGGAGGAGGAGGAGGAGGGAGAAGAGAAGAAATGAAGGTAGGAAGGGGAGGTCCAGGGCAAATAGGATGGGATGTTGGGGCTGGATATGGTCAAGACACATTGTACACATATATGAAACTGTTAAAGAATAAGTAAAAATATTTTAAAAGATTTCATTTATATTTTTATTTATGTATATGTGTGTGTGCTTACATGACTTTTGTGCACCATATGCATGCAGTGCCTACGGAGGCCAGAAGAAAGAATCTGATCTCCTGGAACTGGAGTTGTAGATGGGTTGTGAGGTGCCTGGAACTGAGCCTGGGTCCTCTGCAAGAGGACTAAGTGCTCATAAGCACTGATCCATCTTTTCAGCCTTCATAACAATATTTTCCAAAATGGGCTGGAGAGATGGCTCAGTGGTTAAGAGCACTGACTGCTCTTGCAGAGGACCCTAGTTCGATTCCCAGCACCCACATGGTGGCTCACAACCATCCATAACTCCAGTTCCAGGGGATCCCACACCCTCTTCTGACCTCCATGGGCAGTGCATGAGAAGGGTGCACTCACACACATGCAGGCAATACACTCATACACATAAAATAAAATATAATAATCAAAATATTTTTTAGAATATATTTTACAAACAAAAAATAGAATGAAAAGAAAGCAGTGAGGCTGAACCTGTCAGAAGCTTGCCTGATCCAAGTTCATGCCTGTACACCAACACTGATCTGCTACCTTATCGCATACAAGACTCTGCTATGTGCCACAGAGGACAGCAAGGAGAAAGGCACTGACTTTAAGGCACTTCCAGGCTAGCTGAGAACAATGTAAAGTCACCAAGAAATACTGGTGAAGAAATTGTATCCTCTTCAGGGTTGTATAGTATACTAAATCCAATTGGGTCTTTCAGGGTATAGTGAAAGACTTCACAGAAGAACATTTGAATAAATGCTCTTAAAGTCAAGAGTAACATAAAGAATCTTTTAAATGGGAATGAAGAAATGACTCAGCAGTTAAAGCACTGGCTGTTCTTGCAGAAGAGCCAGGTTCAATTCCCAGTACCCACATGGCAACTAATAACCACCCATAACTCCAGTTTCAAGGGATCATCGGATCCCTCTTCTTCCATGGTCATTACACGACACTGGTACACTTACACACATGCAGGCAATACATGAAATTAAAAAGGAACCTTTTAAATATTTTATTTTTTTGTTAAATGTGTTCATTTTGTGTCTACGTGTGTTACAGGTGGTCGTGAGTTGCCTATGGTGGGTACTACAAATTGAACCTGGGTCCTCTGGCAGAGCAGAGAGCACCCTTAACAGTTGAGCCACCTCTCCAGCTCTAAAGATTATTTATTTTCATTTCATGTGTATGAACATTATCTCCACGTATTGATGTGCGCCGTGTGCATGCAGTGCCAGCAGTGGCCAGAAGGGGCTGTTGGACTCCCTGGACCTGGAGTTACAGGCAGATGTGAGTGGATGCTGGGAACCAAATGTGGGTCCTCTGCAAGAACAGTAAGTTCTCTTAACTACTGAGCCATCTCTCCAGCCCTAAGTTAATTTAGTCTTCCTTTAAAAAAAAAAAAAAAAATTCATTACATTTGTTCATGCGGGCACTTGTGTCATGTGCACCTGCCGAGGCCAAAGAGCTTGAAGGAGTTCGTTCTCTTCTACCATGTGGATCTCAGGGATGGAACTCAGGAGTCAGGCTTGGCGACAAGCCCCCACCCACTCACTAAGACAGACGCTTTCTAAAGATTAGACATTTATCTACAGTGGTGCACACACACTCATGGTGTATACACGTGTTCATTTTGAAGATGACTAGAATTTCCAGATGAAAGTTCTACTTAGCCCCATTTCGTACTGGTTTTGTATTCCTTCATATAAATGAGTTCACTGTGAGTACGGGTCAGACACATGGGGCCAGAAGAATGGTCAGGATGTTTTTTTCAATGTGCATGCAATGGGTTGGAGAGATGGTTCTGTGGTTAAGAGTATTTGATGCTCTTGTTGAGCACCTGGATTTGGTTCCAAGCACCCACATGGCAGTTAACCACCAACTATAATTTCAGTTCCAGGGGATCCAATGCCCTCTTCTGACCTCCAAAGGCACTGAATGTATGTGGTGCACTTACATGTAGGTAACACTCATACACAAGCAAATAACAGTAAATAAACAAAGAAAATGTGTTTAATTCGCATGGAAACATTTTAAAATGTCCCATTCTCTTGAAACCATGGGTGCCACTGACAGACTGCTTTATGCCAGGCTTTGCTCAGTATACACTACATTATTTTTTCTTCAATTTTATGAAGCATGTTCTTATTCTTCAGGTAATGAATGATTCAAAAAAAATGTAGCTCTGAGAAGTTAATTTTCTCAAGTTCATATAGCTCTAGGCATCATATTAGTTTGAACACAATTCTCTCCAACAGCAATAACAAAAAACACCAAGTGAGCTATCTGTATGCTCATGAATCTAGATCACTCATCTGAGTGACAGTGAAACTGGTAGGTCGGCCTCCAAGTAAGAAAGCCAAGATACTGTGTGGTCTAGTTTCCTTTCTGGTGCTGTGACAGAACACTGACCAAAAGCAACTTGGGCAGGAAAGGTTTTATTGCAACTTAGACTTCCAGGTCCAGCACTGAGGGATGCCAGCACGTGAAGCAGAGACCTTGGAGGAATGCTGCTGTGGATCATGTTCAGCTAGCTTTACTATCCAGCCCACGAGCCCCTGCACAGAGAATGGTACAGCCATAAGTGGATTGGGCCCTTCTACATCAGTTAGCAATCAGGACAATCCTCACAGGCACGCCTACAGGTCATTCTGATCTGGGAATTCAGCTAAGACTCCCTCCTCCAGAAGGAAGAAAGGAGAAGGTAAAGAGAAGGAGAGGAAGAAGAGAAGGAAGATGGCAAGGGGAAAGAGTGACAAGGAGGGGGAAAGAACAAAGGGATGGACAAAAAGAAACTAAGATAGGGCTGGGAGATGGCTCTGTGGCTGAGTGTTGCTGTGAGGGCATAGGGATCTGAGTTCGAATCTGAAGAACGCATATAAGAAGTATGCTCCTGTAATCCCAGAGCTTGCAGAAGAGGGATGGATACAAGACCTCTGGGGCTTGCTGGCTGCCAGCCTGGCTCCTGATTTAGTGATAGACCCTGTCACAGTGAATAAGGCTGTGAATGATAGAGCAGGGACACACAAAGTCCTCCTCTGACCTCCGCAGTGCACACACGGGCACACATACCTACACACACGCACACACACACAGGAAAGAGAGTGAGAACAAGAGAGACAGAGATAGAAAAGGCACAGAAAGGAAAAGAAGGAAAAATAAAAGAAAAATTAAGATGGTAAAGGCACAGATTCAGGGGAGGCAAACTGCACAGGTCCATTGGGAAAGCCGACCTGACCATCCCCCAGTACCTCCCTTCACAAGGAAACGGCTGGGCTGTCTTTCTCTTCTGTGAGCTACCATGATGTCAAGCTGATGTCTTCTTTACTAAGAAGACTAGACACAAAGATGTGGACGAGGCAGCAACACCTGGTAACATCGGGCCGCAGCAACGTGGAAGAAAACTCAGTGCCCAGATTCCACCATTTGCACATCACTGGTGCCCAGCTTTGCAGCATTTTGGAATAAAGTACTGCTTGGATTGGAGCCAAGAGCTTCTAAATTCCCAAGCAGGAGCTCGCAGAAAAGGCAACAGTTCTCCGAATCATAGAAACAGCATCTTGGAAATCAAAACCTTCCAGACTAAGATTTCTAAGATATGTTTAG
This sequence comes from Eospalax fontanierii, assembly GCA_035773235.1. NCBI lineage: Eukaryota > Metazoa > Chordata > Mammalia > Rodentia > Spalacidae > Eospalax > Eospalax fontanierii. The sequence continues at coordinate 7,237,713 of CM069540.1, forward strand.
TTGATCCAGTAACAGGTAAATTTACGGTGGCTCAGAAGGGATGGAACTGGGCTTGTCTCTTCAAGGATAGAGTGTTCCAAAGTTCCCCTGTAAGAGAACAGGGAGCCTCTCCCATATAAGAATGATAAACTCTGTGCTTCTGGTCTGAAAAAGGAAGATGGAGATCCAGAGAGAGCTGCGTGTGGTTCAGGATGCACCCAGGAGAACACAGCTAATAAAGTCTTCGCAGAGCAGTAGCACATATGTGTTACACTGAAGGGTTTTTGTGTGATCAGAAAGGAGTCATCTGATACTGGGACTCGAGTAGGAAAAGATCATCCTGAAAAATTTCTGTGTGTCACGGGTTCTTCTCATTAGGCTGACAGAGGTCAAGATGAAATTGAGAGCTGGAGAGGTGGCTCAGTTGGTAAAGTGTTTGACATGTACGCATGAGGACCTGAGTTCAATCTCTCAGAACCCAGGTTTTTTAAAAAAGGGCAGACAGGGCAACATAGGTTTGTAATCCCCACTTTGAGGAGGAAGTGTCAAGAGGATCTCCGAGGTTCTCTGGTCAGCCAGCCTAGACTTGGAGCTGCAGGTTCAGAGAGAGTCATGTGTCAGAAGATAAGGTGGAGAACCATCGAGGAAGACACGTGACATCCACCTCTGGCCTCCACATGCACACACATACATGTGCACACACACACACACACTTGAGTCATCACTCAGTCACCCCCAAGGAGACACACTAAAGGAATGTCATTGTGGCCCAAGAAGCCTACAGAGCGGTCCAGAGCTAACTGGGGATGCGCTCATGGCCGACAGATCTCGAGTTTGAAAGAAGCTCTGCCTGGCTTCTCTCGTCTCCCTTTCCCTGTACTGGAGCCTCTGCAGTGTGGAGACACCTCTAATGGCCCTGGCCCAGACTGGGGTTCACTCCAGTTTCTGAAGCAACTTTCTGGGGCCTTCTTCTCTGGCACAGCAGGCTAGATAGGTAACATCCAGAAACGAGTGAAGATGTCGCTGGAGGTGCTGACTTCCCTTCCTGATGTTCTGCACTGGGCACCATCAGAACCAGCATCAAAAGAAGAAAAGGACAAAGAAGCAACCCAGTCACCAAGGCAGGACATCGCCAGGATCTGACCCTCACAAGGAGAGAGCCGAATGATGGGCCAGAGTCAGAGAAGCACCCGGGATGAAGCCTGCAGGTTAACCAGGCTCTGGTTCCTGGACTCCTGGCGTCTCTTTGAGATAAACTGCTGAGTGCCATTCAGAAATGGAAGTTCCCAAAGACTAAGGCATCCGTGTGAGCTTTTATTGGTTATTGATGAATATTTATGCCCCATTTATCAGTGATTGTTGGCTATGAAAGAGTCAGATAAGGATAAGTAGCCACCTGAGTGCCTGGGGCCTTGGATTACTAACAAACCAGCCTATAGGAAGGCCCCATGTCTGCTGGATCTGCAGGAGACAAAGGTGCTTTGTAACTTGCTCTGAGCAAGGGCTTGGAGCTGTGTTGTCACAAGGAGGAGGAAGAGGGAGCGGGAAGAGGAAGGATCTGCTTTCCTCAGCAGAAACCTATCAGTGAGAGCAAGAGGAGGCCGGAGGGAGTGAAACATCTGCGAAAATCGCCTTGTAGGGGGTTCCTGCCCAGACTGAACTCATAGCTTGTCCTGGCCAGCCCCACCCCACCCCCCGGCCCCACACCCTCTTGAGGGCTCCAAAGTAAAGGGACAGAGCTGGGAACGAACTCCCAAGGGTCCACACTGAACTGTGAGGTGTCTCTGACTGTCCTCTCCCAGATCCAGGAAGGATGAAATCCTTTCTTCTCAGTTTTTGGCAGAAGGTTGAGAGGAGGCCTAGTAAAGAAACTTGGAGGAAGATGTGTTCAAAACAAACCAAGGAACCTGATGGCCATTTGTCATCGGGAGACAGTAATTGTTCATTTAAATAGGTTCCTGTATAGGAGACCTGGAAAATAAAGTCAACCTCTGTGATAGTAACCACCGCCACCAAGGCTCATCTCTCTCGTTTGTTTTTGTTCTCATTTATTTTCATTTTTTATGTGTATGTGTGTTGACCTACATGTAGGTAAACACATCATATGCATCCAATGCCCACAGAGACCAGAAGAAGGAATGGGATCCCCAGAAACTGGAATTAACAATGGTTGTTAGCCACCCTGTGGGTGCTGGGAACCCAAGCCAGGTCCTCTGCAAGAGCAGCCAGTGCTCTTAGTGGCTAAGCCATTTCTCTAGCCCCTTCCTTCTTCCTTCCTTCCTTCCTTCCTTCCTTCCTTCCTTCCTCCCTCCCTCCCTCCCTCCCTCCTTCATCTTTCCTTCCTTCCTCCCTCCTTCCTTCCTCTTTTTTCCTTCTTTCTTTCCTCTCTTAATTCCCCTATCTCTGTCTGTCGGTTTCTCTCTCTTCCTCTCTACTTCTCTCTCCCCCTCACTCTTTCATTTCTCTCTCTTTTTTATTTCTTCAACCCCTCTCTCCCTCTTTCTCCATCTCTCTCCTTCCTCTTTCACCCTGTCCCACCCCACTTGACCAGATGCGCCATCCAGAATCCAACTGGATCCATTTGATCTAAGCCAAAAAACTCCATTGGAAGTGAGCAAGAGCATTAACAATTTCCAAGCCTGGTCATAAGGCAAGAGTTCTGCAAGATGGACTTGACCTTATCGTATTTTCACCGTTATTTTTATTAGCACTTGTCAGTAAACATTAACAGGAAGCATCCCATCAATAATTTGCTATAGATTAAAGTGAAAGGGTTTAGAATGTCCTTCCTCAGGGTCATCAATTGAGGACTGAAGCACAGCTTCCCATGCTACCCAGAGACCCCAAAGTCAGGCTGACCCTAGAAAACTAAGGAGCCTGAGCAGGTCAAGTTTGGGGGGCAATAGGAAGGTGGGAAGGGGAAAGGAGGGTGGCAGCTGGACTGAAACACAGGCTTTTCTACTTCTCCAGAGACACCCGGCCCCACGGCCAAAGTCCTACTTCTCGCACATCACCACCCCGCATTGAACATCATCAGTCAGTCATTCTCCAGTTTAATTTCTTGTATCAAAGACTTTAAATTACACTTGTGGGACTTGAAATGCACATAGCCACTGTCTGGTTCACTCCAATCTTCAGTACTTGCCTCTCCTGAGCACTGCAGTGTGAGCTGGAGTTCCCAGAAAGAAGCCACACTTGTGTTAAGCATTCAAGGCTGACTGGCTGATTGTAAGAAACTGAAATATTATAAACTGGGAGCCAAAATCATCTTGGCTATCTTTCATCCCCTTACTAATTTGAGGCCCACTGAGTGTACCTAACATCCTGTGAGTATTAGATAAATCCTTTTTGGAATATGCAGACACTTTAAGCTTCCAGCAACCCAAAGGCTATGTGTGTCTAGATGACATCTAAGACCTACAGCAGAGGGTTCCTTACTTTACTGTAACCTGCCTACCTGATATTTCCACCAATATATTTTGAGAAGCATCTTGATTGATAACTTTGTTTTGTAACTGAAGAAACGTCATGAAACTCTTACACCATGAGAACGTGGATTTGGAGGGTAGCTTGAAACTTGTGTTTTGGGGCCATGGTCATTCATTCCTGGTTCTAGAGCAAACAATCTCTTACCCCCTTTGAGGAGAGAGTGGTGAGTTCTGCAACAGCAACGTATGTATGAACAGTAAAAGCACCATGATCATGATGCTATTTCTTGATTAATTTTAATTTTAATCAATAGTTAGAGTTTCCTACAAAAGACAATAGAAATTTTATTCTTTCATGTATATAATCTCCCAACCCCAAAGAGCAGTATTATAATACTGTTAAATTAATAGTGGTGAGTGCTTATAATATAACTACGCAAGTATTGTGCACTGTGGACCAGAATAGAACACGAAGGCAAGGTCTCTTTCCTCTTGTACTATCTGATACCCAGGTGACTGACCTTGAGGCTCCTTAAGACCCCAGAGAAGAGATGCCCATGTGAGCCTCTACCCGCCAACACATATGACTCTGCATCCTGCCTTGTGCCTACCTTTGTGTGGACTTCCATCTCTCCTCTTCCAGGTCCTAGTCACGTTTCATCTCCCCAGAGAGACCAGCCCCTTCGTTGCCCTTACTTCAGAGTGCCCCCTAACCCAAATCCGAACCACACAACTAAGCTATTCCCTGTCTTCTTTTTCACAGTGGTGAGTGACATTTCATTGTCATTCTTGTCTCCCAGTGATGATTAATATTAACTGTCAACTCAACAGGATCTGGAATCACTTAGAAGACGAACCTCTGGGCACTCCTGTCAGGGATGACATGGATCAGAGGTGGGAAGCAAACCCCAAAGGACGGTAGCTCCGTTCCCTGGCCCTGGGCTTGGAACGCATATGAGGAAGTCAGCTGAGCAGCAGAGTCCACCGCCCCCTGCCTCCTGACTGTGGACACCATGTGACCAGCCCCTCAAGCTCCTGTTGTTAGGCTGTTCCTGTCGTGATGGACTGCATCTCCACACTGTAGGCACAGTAGCCCTTCCTGCCTTAAATGGTTCTTCTCAGGTTATTTTATCACAGCCACAGGAACGGTCACGGAGACACCCCGCAACTGGATCTCGGAGCCCCACTCCTTCCCTCTGTCACTCTCAGCCCCTCACAGTGTAGCCCACAATTCTTTTCCTGAGGCTACTTTGTCAGGATCAGTAATTCTCAGGGGTGAGCTCTGGAGAAACTCTTCATGAGCACAAGCTTTCTCTTAAACCCTCTCTCTAACTAGAATGGTTATGATCACAAACCAAGAAGAAGTGCCAATCAACCAAAAATTGTCAAGGTCTCTGGGGCAGGTGTTCTGCCTGGCGACTCCACCTCAACCAGCTTCCTGCCTAGTCTCCTATATTTGCGTCTCTTCTTCTGAACACTGTCTTGCTTTTCCTGCCCCATCATCACCCTTTCTGGCTCTCATTTTTCTGTGGCCCAGACAGATGTAATATTTTCCTGTGTGACCTCGTCCTCCTCCTTATCTTTCTAAACCTGTCTGCCAGATCAACTATTCTGCAGCACAATCCTTTGCACCCTGGAAACTGGCAGTGGTTCTTCATGTCTCCTGCGTGGTACTCCAGTCTTCACCTGACATCTACAGCCTTCCACTCAGCCTCAGCCCTACTGACTCTGGTGCGCTGTTTCTGTCACCTGCAGACTCTACTTTCCCGTTGTGGCTTCCACAGTGGGCCACTCTCTGCCCTCCCCCGCCCGGCCTGCTCCTTATCTGGTCTGAACTGCCACTTTCTGATCCTCTCTTTCTAGAGGATCCAGTTTTGTTATCATCATTATGGGTTGGTCATATAGTCCTGACAGGAGCAACAGCTCACAGGCAGCCAAAATATGGTCATTTCACAGTATAATCTCTGCAAAAATAGTAAATTGCAGAAGTCCAGAGAAGCGAAAGTTGAATAAATGTTGATTTAAAATGAGAAAAATGAAACAAGTCCATTCCCTGCCCCCCCCTTCCTGAACCTACAAATCACTCAAAATGCCATTCTGATAATTCTTGCTCTCGTGTGATAATGAAAGAAATGGGTTTCGGCACCCATCTTCCAGTGACGCAAGGGCAGTGTCTCGCTAAGTTCCAGCCAGTAACACCTCTGCCCTTTTACTTGGCAGAGAATGTCACACCATCTCCTAAACGAAACTCTCTTTGGGAGATGGACTTCAATTCAAGAGACTGTAACTCAGAACCGCCAGCCCAAATCGAGCTCACCCAACCTCACAGTTCCACACCAACTGCCTGGCAGCTCCGTTCGTCTATAAGCAGATAGGGAAGTCTGTCTATTTTTGCAAGACTGAGGGAAAGGCAAGAGGAAGCATGTCGTTTCCATTTCTTCTCTTTGCCTCTAACTTTCTGAGCAGTTTTCTGTTTTTCTGAGCCAGGCATCATGTAGACACAGGAGGCCTTCTCCAGGCTGGAGCCACCTCTGCTAACTTCCCGTGTTCTTTCTGGGGCTCTCTGAAGTCCTGCTAAACATTTTGATCTCAGGCCAATGTGCCTAAATATAAGATCCTTCAGATGGCCAACTTTGGGTCAACAGATCCATTTGGCTCTGAGACCCAAGATGTTTGCAGTGCTTTTTAGTGGAGAACTTTCTAGAGAAAGACGCCATTGTCACTGACTTTTTTTTAAGGCCAGCTCTCTCAAAGCCAAACTTGTTTCCATTGAACAAAGCCAAGAATAACTCATACATAAGCTTCTTAGGGCCCATTCCACAATGACATAAATAACTGAGGAAAAGTGAATTGTGGGGGCTAGAGACACAGCTCAGTGGCTAAGAGCACCTGCTTGTCTTGTAGAGGACCTTGTTTGGCTCCCAGTACCCACACTGGGTGCTTCACAACCACCTGTAACTCCTGCTCCAGGGGATCCTATGCCTCTGACCTCCCAGGGTACTTGCACTCATGTGCACACACACACGCACACACACACACACACACACACACACACACACACACATGGGCATACATACACATACACACAATTTTAAATAATAGAAATAAATATTTTAAAAATTTTACAAAAAGTGAATTAGGAACTATATGCTCTGTGTCTTAATGGTGTATAAATTATGTAGCCTGAACTCATTACAAATAGCTGATTAACCCTACCTGCCTCCCCTATTAAGGAGATGTGGCAGACAGCAGAAAAACACACAGGTGCACGCTCCAATGAGAACGATGTCATTTTCAAATGGTCCAACATAAACATGCCTTTCAGATGGTTACAAAGCTGGACAACCTTCACAGTTCAGTATCCAACAGTTGGGTTGGGCCCACGCCCTGGAGCTCTGAGATCTGAGATTAGAGTTTATCTTGATGCAATGATGAATCAGAAAAAATTGTAAGAAAACAATAATTATTTTTATTTTTCCTACCTTTGTCCCACATACGTGTACCCCCAGGGAGAGAATTTCTGGACCCAGTATAATTATATGGATCAAGTGCACTAGATGGTCTGGGACTATTCTAGACACCTGTGTTCTTGTCTATCAAAAATGGAGGCAGATCCACAGGACCTAATCTCTTTTTGAACGCATTTGTGAACAGAAATAACACTGTGGCCAAATTCCTATTGGCAGAGTCAGTCAGGAACACCAATGGTTTCAGATCCCCACTTGGTGAAACAAAGAGATCGGGTGAGATATTTTCTCAAGTCCCTTTTGACTCTAGTATTCTATGATTCTCAATGTAAAAATGTGGACAGTTCAAATGACCAGCCTCATTTCTCCCATTAGCTATGGGTGAATCAAGGGCCAGCAGTGCATTGCATCATCTGGGGTACAGTAATATGTGAATGGCATTACACAATGCCTGCTTTTATTAATGGGAGTGCTCTTCCAGCAACAATGCAATACCCTTGAGCTCATTCTGGCCTTTGTTAGTGCCCAGCCTGATTGCATTGTCAGAATCTACAGAACATGACATCGACGTTGAATGTTGGAGCAGATGAGGAGGGGCAGGCACATCAGAGTGACACAAGCCAACAGCCTGTAGTCTTGTTCAAGCTCACAGTGGATGCTTTTTGAGAGCCGAGTGACTAAGAGTGAGTAATGCAGAAAGACTAGTAGACTTATTAACTGCCTCGAGCAGACACCTTTGAACTTTACTGTTTTCCCGTGGACGAGTCTCAGTGTGGGTGGGAAGGAAGGAGTTCAACTTAGGAGCACTCTTAGTTCCCATAAGTCCAGGACTCTCAAATATGGGTGTTCTATCTCCTAACTACATGGCATATGTATTCCTTCATTAATCAGATACATACTCGTTCCTACTGGGTTTGTCATAGGAAAAGGCTTGATCCAAATCTCTGTGCTTGATACCTGATTTGGCTTCCTAAGGCCCCAGCTCACTCACGTTGGGCCAGTAGAAAGAGAGATAGATCCTTAACTACCTCAGTGCTTCTCTTTCCTTGAGTCTGGCCAGCTCTCCTTGCATCCCTTCCTTGGACACTTCCTGGTCCTCAGAACACTGTGGATGTCACCTCTGGCAGAGAACACCTGCCTGTAGCTCTGAAAAGAGAGAAGGAACAGTCAACATTCTTAGCTTAGTGTTCTTGCAAGATACACAAGTCCCATCTCCTTCGACCTGGCCTGGAGAAGCGGTCAGCGTCACCGTCTCCCCCTGCCAGCTTCTTTGGAAAGCACACATAACCCATGGCAACACTACACATCTACTTTTCTTACAGAAAGACAGTTCCCTTGCTGGACATGGTGGTACAGGCCTTTAATCCCAGCGCTCAGGAGGCCAAGACAGGGAGAGCTCTGTGAGCTAGAGGCCAGCCTGGTCTACATAGTGAGGTCCAGACAGAGCTACATAGTGAGACCCTGTCTCAAAGCAAAATGACAGTTCCTCCACAGACTCCTTTTCATAAGCCCATGACTGGTCTGCTTTACTAGAGTTGACACACTGCTGCTCGCTGCAAGCATCCTTTCTCTTTCCCTTGGTCCCTGAGGGCCTTGGTAAGGTTAAGAGCTAGGATGGGACCACGAGACAAAATAGAACTAACTGGACATACAGAAAGTGAGTTTTGAGAGAAAGGAGTTTTGACAATAAGCCACTTGCTAAATGGCGAAGGTGGTTAGGCTAGGGTAAATTGTCTGCTCTTTCATTCCACCATGTCAGCTAATCATCAGAGCCCTGATGTCAGAAGAATAACGTGTGACACCCAGCACAGCTCCTTCCTCGGAGCTCTGACTGACTTCTCTGCGCTCATCTCTGGTGCAGCTGCTCCTCAAATCTTGTCACCTCTGTTTCGCTGGTTTCTTTCCAGGCACGTGCAATGGGTTGAGATCCTTCATGCTATAGAAGTAAAGGGCATCCTTAGTCTCAGAGCTCAGAGAGTTTGTTCTTTTGAGGTAGCTTAGAGCTGACATTTCCCATCAAGTCAGCCTTTCCTCTGTGAAAATTCACATCATTACAACTGGAGAGTAGAGAACACTGAAACTTCTGCCCCAAGGTCCAGGCAGACTGCATCATTAAGAGATAGTTGATATACACCCAAGGCTCAGAGAACATAGTGGAACAAGGGGTAGAGAGAACACTGACGCATGTCTCAACTCTCATCAGCAAAGCTTCCTCCTGCAAACGAGGGTGATGAACACAAAAGACCACAAATGGCCAAAATGTAGAGAATAAGAGTCTTCAGTCTGCAGAGTGCGGGCCCCTGGACAGGACTCCTATGTTAAACTTCACCCTCCCAGGGCTCAGGACCATTGCAGAAGAGGCGCCAAAAAGATTTAAGAGCCAGGGAGGAGGGGTGTGACCACACGGAGAGTCCTGCAGCCTCCTGAGACCTTGCTCATGTGAACTATAGCATGGCGCCGGCATGCACAAGACTCGTGCAAATTCAAGCAGGCAAAAACCCAGCATAGAACTGGGGAAATGGACAGCTGGCCCCAACCTCGGCCTGTTGGCAATTGATCACTGCTGGGAGAGGGAATTGACCTTCTTTAAGGCAGTGATTCCGGAGAGGCTGACCAGGCCCCAGTAGAGGAACTTGTACTGAGGGATGTCTTGGGTATACTAACTTGACTCAATAGGTCTTAACGTATATTAACAGATTGCATGAAATCTGATGAGGGAGGGGGAATGCAGATGAGGGAGGGGGTATAAAGATGATCAGATGTTTTGTATGAAATGCACGAATTTCAATAAAAAATACATTACACAAAGAGAGATGGTTGAGGGGGCTTCAAGATGGCTCCACCAGTCGAGACAGCTGCCATTAAGCCCAAAACTCTGAGTTCTATTACCAGAACCGACTTCCCCAAGTGGCTCACTGACCTCCACATGCATATACACACAAAATAAATAAACAAATGTTAAAATAAAAACATTGAAAGAGAGACAGTTAATATTTAGGATGGCTCAGGGGTAAAGCCCTTGCTGTGTAAACAAGAGGACCCGAGTTCAAGATCCCCAAGAATGCATGTAATACTGAAGGCAGTAGCACATGTACATAATCCAAGCACTCCCACAGAGAGATGGGAGGCCAATCGAGGAGAATCCCTGGGAACGCACAGACAGCTGCCCTGGTATACACAAGGGCAACAGCAACCATCTCAAACAAGGTGGAAGGCGAGGCCCAGGCCGGAGGCTGGCCTCTGACCACACGTGCATGACTCTTTCCCACACACAAAACTAGTGTTTTTTTTTTTTTTTTTTTTTTAAGAGAGAACTACTTGGACTTCTATGTGGCTACATATTTAAATACTCTAAAAGAAATAGAAACATCAGACGTGGAATACTCACTTGTTCAACAATGTCAATGAGAAAATACAAGTTTCACAAATTCTGGAAAATCCCACAGAAGAAATGTACCTCAGTAGGCTGTGTAATAAATATCTAAGGCACAAGTTACAGCTGACCTGAAAAGGCCAGATTACACATGAAGAAAGCCTGGATTGGTTGATATTAGTCCTCCTGTCAGCCTGAGGCTTATCAATATTTTGTTCATTTGATCTGCCATGGGTGCCGTAGAGTTTTAGAGCCATGTACAAGAAGTGTCGAATATGCATGATCATCCAGGTTCCGAGACTGTCACCTTGTGGCTAGACGGCAGGTTAGACTGTGATGGGATGAAGATGTCAGCCAATCTGTGCTTAAAGCTACATGGCATATCTCTGTGTGTGCATTTGCATATGTGTGCAAATGTGTGCACATGTGTGTGCTCTCAGGTGCATGTACATGTGTGTGCATGTGTGTTTGTGGGTGTATGTGTGCATGTGTGTTCTCAGATGCATGTGCGTATGTGTATATGTGTGTGTGGGTGCATGTGCACGTGTGTAGTAGCCGGAGGACAAACTCAGTGCTGTTCTTCAGGCGCCATCAATCCTGTTTTTGAGACAAGGCCTCGCACTGGCAATGGAACCTGGAAAGCAGGCTGGGCGGGCAGGCCAGTGAGCCTCAGAGACCCGCTTGTCTCCAGTTTCCTGACACTGGGATTGTAAGCACATGCCACCACACCCAGCTTTTTGTGGGGGCTCTGGGGCTCAAACTGAGGTCCTCCTTCATTTAAGCCCAGCACTTTACTGACCAAGCCAATGCCCTAGCCCGAAGTGACATATCTGATGAGCTACTTTGCCTTTTAGATGAAAAGATTCTTCTTTTCATAAACATTTGTCTTAAATGTGTATGATAGTGGTGGTGGTGGTGGTGTGTGCATGTGTGTGCATGTGTGTGCACATGGAAATGCAGGTATCCACAGAGGCCAGAAGAGGGCATCAGATCCCTTGGAGCTGGAGTTACAGGCAGTTGTGAGATGCACAATGTGTGTACTAGGAACCAAACGTGGATCTTTTCCAAGAGCAGTATGTGCTCTTAACCCCTGAGCCATCTCACCAGCCCCAGGATTCTCCATTTAAGCAGGCCGAGAAAAGTAGTCCATTGCTATGTTTGGTGTTCTGTCTTACATTTCCTTCCTTCTTCCTCAGGCTAACTCCTTCCAGAGCCTCACCCACCGCTGTGCCTCACAGTACACCTGGATCTCTAGCAGACGGCTTGAGCTTGGTGAGGGCTGGAGACAGAGTGAGATACAGGGATGGAGCCTAGCACAGAGATAGGAGCCGCTTATCTTACTACATAATGAGACACAATGCCAGAAGCAAAAATCACTTGCTCCCCAATGCATTTTCACATTTGTGGTGTAGCCAAAGGGCCAAAATTAAGATTCTCTGCTACTCATTAAACAGCCTGAGTGGTGGAGCTCAAAATCAGCGCTTTATGAGACAACAGTGCCCCCCCCACACACACCCCTTTCCAGGGCTTCAGCAGGCCAACAAAAATACCTCTCTCTTCTTCAAATTGGAAATGGAAGGAAATAATGACAATGGAATTGATTGGCTTTATTGCAAGTAAAAATTAGTCTGAGAAGTGTGAATTTAATGGTCAGCTAAGTTAATTCCCTTGTTTATGTCTGTGTAAATCAGACATGTATAAACAGACCCTGGACCACCTCAGACAGGCATGATTGTTTACTCTTGTAAGAAAGACAGAGACTAAAACCATATGGGAAAAGATATCCCATGCTCACACTAATCAAATGAGATGATATATCAAAGAGTATTACCAGGGAGAAAGAAGGACTTTCACAATTATAATGAAGGCAGTATGTTTAACTTTGCTCTCTTTTGCTATGATAAATACCATGTCCAAAGCAACATGGGGAGGAACAGGTTACTTCGTCTTATGGGTACAGTTCATCATTGAGGAAAACCAAGGCAGGAGCTTGAAACCGAAACCACAAAGGAACACTGCCTACTGGCTTGGTTTATCTGGCTCACTCCCAGGCTCAAGTCCAGCTACCTTTCTCAATAGCGCAGGCCCACTGTCTAGGCATGGTACCACTCACAGTGGGCTGGGCCTCATACATCAATTAGTAATCAAGAGAATGCCTACAGGTCAGTCTGATGGGGGAAATTCCACAAGTGAGATTCCCTCTTCCCAGACATGCTGACGACCAAGATTAGCCACTGAACAATATATTAAGAGGACATTATAATCCTAAACAGTTCCAAAAACCAGGAAGCAAGATCTGAGAGACTGGAGAGATGGCTCAGTGCTTAAGAGTACTGGCTGCTCTTGCAGAGGACCCAGGTTTGGTTCTCAGCACCCACACATTGGCTAACAGCCTTCTGTAACTCCAATTCCAAGGGATCTTACATGATTTTTCTGACCTCCACAGACACTGCATGTATGAATGCATTTACATACATGCACACAAAACACTCATACACATATTTTTTTTAATTTTTAAAAATCTGATACATATGAAGTGAGACAAATCTTCAATTATTGGAGACTACAAGAGTTGTCCGGCAATAACTGACAGAATATATAGAATGACAATCAGTAAGGACATAAATCAGAGGTCAGAAACTACAGCCAGTCCTCCAACCCAGCTCTCTGTAGGTTAAACATGCCTATGCTTGTTATGTGTGCACTGTCTGCATCTGTTTCTATATGGCTCAACCACAACTGCAGATTTTATTTATTTTATGTGCATGAGTGTACTGTCTGCATGTATGTAAGTGCACACATGATGTGAATGCCCATGGAGGTCAGAAGAAGGTATCGGATCTCCTGGAACTAGAGATATGGAGCTGTTAGCTGCCATGTGGGTGCTGGGATCTCTGGTCCTTTGCAAGAGCGGCCAGTGCTCTTGACCGCTGAGCCATCTCTCTAGCCCCTACAACTGCATACTTTAGTAGTTAGAACAGATATTATTAGACCCACAAAACTGAACAATTTCATGATCTGGATTTTTACTGACATTTGTGTGGACTCTCAGACCCCTAATTTGTACAACTCTATCACATTCTCCACTCCCCTGCATGTTGACTACTTTCCTGGTTGCTGTGGACAATTACTGACAAGAAACAACGTAAGGGAAGAGTGGTTTGTTTGTGGCTCCTGATCTGGGGGATGTAGCCCACCGCGGCAGGAAGGCATAGCGGCCGGACCAGATCCCATCTGTGGCAGTGGGGAGTGTGAGGAGACCTGCTCACAGGACAGCAGGTCAGGATGCAAGGGTGTGTGCGGGGAGGGGCGGGGAGGGGCGGGGAGGGGCGCTGGCACTTACCCGCCTTTTCTCACTTTCCACTGGGCCTGTACTCTGTCCCACATTCAGGATGAGTTTTCTATCCTCAGTGAATCATCTCTGGAAACACCCTCAGAGACACTCTACCCAGTGGTATCTCATCAATGCCCTGAGTGATTCTAAATCCAATCAAGATGACCTAACTAACCATTGTGCCACGGAAAGGTGGAAAACATAGTCTCTTCATGTAAACACTGAATGTCATGGTAGACAATATTTAGACCATAAAATAGTCTCAATAAATTGTAAAGGATTCAAATATACAAAGTATATCTTCTAACCAGAATTAAATTACTTTGGAAATAGAGAGGCTCAGCGTGGTGGCTCATACCTTTGATCCCAACACTCAGGAAACAGAGGTAGGAAGATTGCTATGAGTGACGGACTAGCCTGGGCTACATAGTAAGTTTCAGGCCACCCAGTGCTACAAGTGAGACCTTGTCTCAAAATGAAGGAAGGAAGGGAGGGAGGGAGGGAGGGAGGGAAGGAGGGAGGGAGGAAAGGAGGGAGGGGAAATAATGATAGAAAAAATCCAAAGGAAATTTTCAGACACTTAAAAGCTAGAGAGCATACTTCATATATCTTATGAGTCAAAAAACAAAGGGAGAATTAGAACATCTTCTGAATTAAACACAAATAAAGACTGCGATGAAGTTGTGAGTGTTCCTAACGTAGTACAGTACCAAGGGGTATATTTGTGGAACAAAATGCCCATATTATAAAATATAAAGAGTTTTAAGTGATCTCATCTTTCACACTAAATAAAAAGAAAAGGAGAGTAAATTGAACAATGCAGAAGAAACAGAGATGTTCATAAACACTGTAGAAATAAAGCTGAAAACAAAACCAACCCAGTGGATCTGAAAGCTGGTTCTTTGAGAAATCAATGAATTCAACAAACTAGGGGCCACAATAAGAAAGACGCAAATTCCCAATGCTGGGGTGCGTAGTGATATCACTATCAACTCCACTCTGAAGGACAAAAAGGGTGTGCTATGAGTAACTTCCTGCCTTGGAACTCACCACACAGATAAAAGGAACACATTCTTAGAAGATACAAATTGCTGGGCTCAGTGGTTTTCACAGAGAACCCAGGTTAGTTCCCAGCAGCCACACAGTGACTAACTCTAGCTCCAGGGGATCCATCGCCCTCTTCTGGATTCCTTGGGCACAGCATGCATGTGGTGTACATACATGCATGCTGGCAAACACATAAAAATTTTTTTAAATCTTTTTAAGATTCAAATTACCACAACTTACTTTACAAGTATTTTGAGTATTTATAGTTTAAAACTCTACACAGAGAAAACTCCGGGGCTAGGTGACTTCACGTGGAATTTTATTAAACTTAAATTTTATTAAACATTTAAGGAAGATACCAATACTTCATAAACCCTTGTAGGAAACTAAAGAAGAGTCAATACTTCTTGACTCTTCCCACAATACCCAACAAAAACAGCAAGGAAAACATACTACATACAAACATCCTTCAGGGGCATAGATGCAAAAGTTGCAAACAAAATTCTAGTAAGTTGAATACATAATAACCAAAGAATACAAGATCAGTTTAATATTCAAAAATCAGTTCATTATAACTTGCCACATTTAAAAAGTTAAAAAGAAAAGGCTATATGCTCATCTCAGTAGAGTCAACAAAAGAACTTAGCAGAATTAAAGATGCACTTCTAATAAAACCTCTGTCAAAGTCGAATAGTAGAGAATCTCCCAACTTTTTAAAGGGCACTTAGAAAAATCTACAGCTAATTTTTTATACTGAATATTGAAAGACTGAATACTTACCTTTGAAATCAGGAGTAAATCAAGACTATCCATGCTATTTCTTTACAACATCACACTAGGGATTATAGCCAGGGTAATAAGGGAAGAAAACGCAATAAAAGATATCTAAATAAGAAATTAAGTAAACTATGTATAGAGCATAAATGGCATGATCATCTGTGGAGAAATCCAAAGGAATCTAAGAAGAAACTATTAGAACTTCCATGTTTCACACAATTGGAGGTAAAATATTATCATTCAAACCCACTTTGCTGCTATAAACTGCAACAAATAATCAGGAATTATATTAAATAACATTATTGAATTTTATTTGTTTTTATTTTATGTACATGAGTGCTTTTTTCCTGCATGTGTGTAAGTGCACCCATGCATGAAATACCAGGCCAGAATAGGATGCTGGAGCCCCGGAACTGGAGTTAGGGACGGTTGATAGCTACCATGTAGGTGCTGGGAGCTGAGTGAACCCTGGTACTCTGCAAGAGCAATCAGTGCCTTTAACCAGAGCTATCTCTCCAACCCCCAAACACTATTTAAATACATCAAAAATACAAAGTACTTAGGCTCAAATATTAAGGATTCATAACGCCTGTACACTGCGGATAAATGCTAAAGAAGACAGAGGGAGGTGCATCTTTCCTTACTGGATTTTTGTAATTTTCATGATTTGATAATATGTACACTCCCTCTCCTATCCCCAGCTCTCTTTATTGTCTCCACCCAATTTAATATACTTCATATATATATGCATATGGTTTAGAGTCTGATTTGTGTCCTCAAATGTCCTTCAGTGTGGGTTCATCCACCGGAGTCAGGTTAACCTATCAAGAGTCCCATGTTTGAAAGAGACTGTCTGTCCTACCCAGAAGCCATCTGTTGCCACAGTTTTCTTAGGTGGGGTGGGAGCGTCTTACCCACTTCTTCGTGTCCAAGTTGGGAATTTTTCTGGGGCACTTGCATGGGACTTGTGCCTGCTATCATTGTTGCTGTGAGTTCATGAGTAGCTGTCTGGAGAGGACTTCTTTCCCTGTAGTCACCCAGCACATCTGTCTCTTACA
Source organism: Eospalax fontanierii (assembly GCA_035773235.1). Taxonomy (NCBI): domain Eukaryota; kingdom Metazoa; phylum Chordata; class Mammalia; order Rodentia; family Spalacidae; genus Eospalax; species Eospalax fontanierii. Next base: position 7,254,176 of record CM069540.1, read on the forward strand.
ATCTTCCACCCTTCTTCCACAATGATCCCTGAACCCTGGGGGTGGGGACAGAAGTTTGATATTGATGTCCTGCTCAGGGATAAATGATCTGCAGCCTCAATGCTCTCTGTGGGCTTATGTGTTAATCACCATATGTTGCACAAGGAAACGTCTCTGGTGAGAGTTGAGAGAGGCACTAATATGTGGGTGTAGCAATAAGTCATTAAGAGTCAGTTTAATATGGTGACTATTTAGTAGAAAACTAGTATTGGGCTCTACCCTGTGTCCTGTGACCTGTGAGGCCTCAGTTCCTAAGCCTGATATCAATGTCAGATATGAGTTCCATCCTAGGAAGTGAGCCTTAAATCCCAGTAGAGTGTTTGGTTGCCAGTAATGTTTGTGCCACTATTGCACCAGTGGGCAGTTTTTACTGTAGTTCAAATGATTCACAAATGAGTAAGTGTGATGATTATGTTTCCCTTCCAGAAGCATGCACAGCACCTCCCAGTACTACGAAAGATAGCCAGTAGAGATGAGGCTCTGAAGTCTGTACCAGCTTGACTTCTTGTTTGTTCTACAGATCATTTATGTAGTATCTTCAGCAACAGGGTCTTACCATCCAGTTCTTGTGGGTAACCAAGAGCAGGGGCCATGGCCAGTATTGTTTGAGGGTCTGTGGGGCCCTTGATCCACACCTTCTAAAGAGGGGGTCCATTCCTGGCATTGAGGGGTTCTTTTTTTGTCCTATAATGTCTGGAAAGGACAATGTCCCGAGTTATAGGATAACTCCTTTTAATCTCTTTTTATGATGTATATTTTTAGAAGTTTCTAGAGTGGGAGGTTTCCATATGGCTTTCTTTAAAGGCCATTAGTGTTCACCTTCCTGCCCTCCCTCCTCTGCCCTGACCTTTCATAGCCCGCCCTGTTTAACCCTTTCTAGTCTAATGTCCCCGTTCCTCTCATGTCACCACATTCCACCACCTTCCCAGGAAGTGCCCCCCATACATGGCCACCTTCCCAGGAAGTGCCCCCCATGCATGGCCACCTTCCCAGGAAGTGCCCCCCATGCATGGCCACCTTCCCAGGAAGTGCCCCCCATGCATGGCCATTATTAGTTTTTTAGCCTCTCTGAATTTTCAGATTGAAACATGCATATCTAAGATTTCAAAGGTAACATCCAGCTGTGAGAGAGAACATGTGACCTTTGTCTTTCTGAGTCTGGGGTACCTTAGGGAGATTGCTTCCAGGTCCATCCATTTACCTGTGAATTTCATAATCTCATTTTTTAAAGAGCTTGATAGTATCCCATTGTGCATATGTGTGAACCACACCTTTGTTATTCATTCATCAGTTGACGGACATTTAGATTGTTTCCAATTTCTGGTTATTATGAAAAAGGCAGCCCTGAACACGGATGAACAGGGGATTCTGTAGTAGGGTAAGAAGGGTATATGTCCAACAGTGGTATGACTGGACCGTAAGGTAGCTCCACGTCAAGACCTTCTTGTGGAATCTCCACATTGACCCCACAGCGGCTGCACCAGTCTGCACTGCCACCAGCAGTGGGCAAGAGTTCCAAAGGGACATATCTTATCCACGTGTCCGAGCCTCATTTCTGTTGAGATGTCAATTTTCTCCCAATTGGTCCATAAATTCAACAATCAAAACCTCAGTAGGATTTTTTAAGAATTTGGCCTGCTGGCTCTAAAATTGACATGGCAATGCAAAGAGCCTACAACAGCCAAAACAAGCTTGGAAAAGAAAGCCAACAGCTCTGATTTCAAGATTTACTATAAAGCTGTAGTAATCAAGACAGCACGGTGTTAGTATAAAGACGGACACCTGCAGGGTGGGAAGGTGGCTGAGTGGCTAGAGTACTTGCCTAGATGCAAGAAACCCTTGATTTAATTCTTGGCACTCCATAAACTGGGCACCGTGGTACATGCCTATAATCCCAGCACTCAGGAGGTGAAGGCAGGAGGATCAGAAGTTCAAGGTCATCCTTAGTTCTTAGCAAGTCTGAGTCCAATGTGGGATACATTAGATTCTGTCTAAAAATAAGAAAGAGCTTGAGGGATGGCTCAGCAGTTAAGAACACTGGCTGCTCTTGCACAGGACCCACATGGCAGCTAACAACCAACCGTAACTCCTTGGACTGCACAACATGGGTGCACTTACATGTACATAAAATAAAAATAATAAATAAAGTATTTTTTAAAAAATGTAAAAAGATGCATAAGTGTGTTGGAAACAGAAGACCACAGAGTCAGTTTACATCTAGACAACATGGCATTAATATGGATATCCAGTATGAGTCAGCTAAAACATGGCTGACACTGGACATTCAGGGGGCTATGAGTCAACACAAAATGGCTAATACCACTGGCTGTTGGGGGATCCCCAAGATAAACAACGATGTAATTCATTACAAACTATTATAGCAGGCTGCCACTTCTGTGTGATTCTGTATAAACACGGCCTTGAGGTCAGAGATTTGCCTCTGCCTTCGTCAACCACCTGTGTGTTTGTCTGCAAGCCTCTGTGCCAGTCTGCCTGTGTGCCTACGCCTGCCTACATGTGCATGTGTGTCCTGTAAAGCCTGGCTACCTGCCTAGTAGTCTGCGTGTTTGTGAATCAAGTACCTGGACTCCTTACAATCTCTTCAACCTCCTGGCCTCCAGTGACCCCTCTCCTTTCCTGGCCTCAGAATGTAGACTTCATAAGGTGACTTTACAACATTCCATAAAGCAAATTTTTCATAGAAGACAATTCTGGAAAAGTCAGAAAAACAGAACTCTTTTTATCCAACTTGACTGTATCACAGAGTTCTTTGTTAGTATTAAGGAATATGTGTGAAATTTAGTGTGTCATCAGGGGACCTGATGCTTTGAAAGGATGTGTTTAATAAAAAGTCACTGTCTGGAGTTGGACATGGTGGTGCAGGCCTTTAATCCCAGCACTCAGCAGGCAGAGGCAAGCAGATCTCTATGAGACTGGGACCAGCCCAGTCTACAGAGTGGGTTTCAGGCCATTTGGAGCTACAGGGAGACCCTGTCTCAAAAAAGCAAAACAAGCTTCCTTCTCAACTTGGGCCCAGTGGACCCGGACCTGCTTAGAGTCTCCCTGTCACCTGCATTTAGATGCCTTACACAAAGAAGGGTGGCGAGAAGAAGGGCCAGTCTGCCAACAACGAGGCAGACCTGGAATACACCATCAACATTCATAAGCACATCCATGGAATGGGTTTCAAGAGACCTGCCCCTTGGGGACTCGAAGAAATCTGGAAACTCACCATGAAAGGAGATGGGAACTCCAGATGTGAGCATTGATATCAAGCTCAGCAAAGCTGGGACAAAGGAATAAGGAATGTTCCATATCGCATCCGTGTTCATTTGTCCGAATATGTAATGAGGATGAGAATTCGCCAAACAAGCTGTGTACCCTGGCAGCCTCTGCCCCTGTTATCACACCAAAAATCGACAGCCAGCCAGTATGGATGAGAACTGCAGAGAGCCAAACAGAGTTATAAAAATAAAAATAAAATAACCTACCATCTGGTTTACTTCAGCTTTCTGAAACCTCTTCTGAATATACACAATAACTCCACTCATCAGATCATCCAGTTACCACTCCTTTCCATTTCCCCTCAAAACACACTTAATAATTAGGATTGTTTTTCATTATTATTTTTGAGGCAGGATCTCATGTATCCCAGACTGGCCTTGAATTCACTACGTAGCCAAGGATAACCTTCAACTTCTGACCCTCCTACCTCCACCGCCCCAGTGTTAGAGTCACAGGTGTACACCACCATGCCTTGTTTATGCAGTACTGGGGATAGAATGCAGCACTCAAGCCTGTCGGTTAAGTGCTCTACCCACTGAGCCACATCCCCAGTCCAAAACATACTCATTGCCAGAATGTGCCAGATGCTGGCTGCTTCTGAGCACTCTGCGGTATGCACTTCCAGTTGTCTGCTTAACAAGAGTGAGCCTCATTCGTTTTCAAATCTGTTTAAGTATGTTTTATGCTACTTTTGTAGAATAATACTGGTCAGGTAGTCAGACCATAAGCCTGCGTAAGTGCAGTTAAAGTGCCAGAAGAGCACTGGCTCTAGAAAGACTCATTTGGATGTTTAAATCACTTTGAATCTAGCACAGATGAGATAAATGCAAGATTGACAGTTTTTCACCAAATTATAGATTCCAGAATTCTTTAATCATCAGACAGCCTTGGAAATATCTTTAAATCCCTTAAAGGATCTGCTTTAAGAATAATGAAACTTGGAAAACAAGTTGATGAAGAATTGTAAGTGTGGTTTATGACAGAAAGATGAGAGAAAAGTCCAGAGGAAACGATGCATGGGAGGTCTTCATGAGATGTCAGCCACAGGGCGGTCTGAGCATGTTTGGGAAACACTCATTTCATTTTTTCAGTTATGTGTATGTGTGAGTGTCGGTTTGTGCATATGAGTGCAGTGTCCATGGAGGCCAGAAGAGGGCTCTGGACCCCATGGAGCTGGAGTTACAAGTGGTTGAGAGCCATCTAGCCTGGGTACTAGAAACCAAACAACGGCCGTCTGCAAGAGCAAGTACTCTTAACCACTGCCATCCAGGCCCGTGTCTGGGCATCTTAAGACAAAATAACATAGTGAAAATGTGCATATTCTTGTAATTATTCCTCTCTGTGACATACTTTTTCAGTTTTCCAAGTTATAATTGCTTTTAAATAATATATTCACAGAATGCAATATGATACTTCAATACATATGCACTCTTGGACTGATCACCACCGTTAAGCTAATTAAGTCCCCCTCCCAGTTTCCTTTTTTCTTTTCTGTTGTTGCTATTCTAACTTTTTAAATTTAACCACAAACTCTTAAGACTTGTGAGAAAAGTATAACTGATGCTCCCTGAGCGAGCCACCTGCAGATCAAAGTATAAATTAGGAAAGTTCTTCCTTTTCTGTCATAGAATCACAGATTACCTGACCTACCTGGTTCTCACCCAACCCCTGCCCAGATAGGCAATCAGTGTCTTCTTGGTCTTGCTTAAAGAAGCTGACTGAAGATCACAGTTGTCTGGGGAGCTTTTACAATTCAGGTTTTCCAGGAACCTCTCCTGGAAGGTAACTAATAGCAAGGACTTGGGGATCTGTTATTTGTAGAGCTTTCCAGGCAGTCTGCAGCAGCCAGTTTGGATCCTCCTGGGCATCACACTGAAGAATTGAAGAGGAGGAACAGTCTTACAAGTCATCTGTAGAAAAAAGAGGACAAATCTATGCACTACACATTTCAACTCCAAAATCGTTTACAGAAATCACAAGTGGGGAGCCAGCCACACCGGGCAAGGCCTCTTAGTCTAGTGTGTTAAATTACCTTCAGCAAAAGCTACAGTGGAATTTTTTAAGCTTGAAAATGGTCAATCCTTGAAAGGACAACTGTTCTTTCATTGTTAACTGCAATAGAATCTTCCCTTTTAAGGAAAGCTCATGGGGAGACCCACACAACACAACAAAGCACTCCTTTCTTTGGTCAGTGATGGTGCCTTGGAGTGTCCGGCACAGTTCAGTAGTGCCTCCTTCTTCATTTGTGGACGGACTCTTTGAATCCTTAGAGAATTTCAGGTATCACTTAAAACCAAACATTGCAGGGGGTTGGAGAGAGGACTCAGCAGAGGTTCTGCTCTTGCAGAGGACCCAAGTTTGATTTCCAGCACTCACATTAGGACACATGCACGCACAGACACGCACTCACAGACACACATGCACAGGCACACACACAAGCACACAAGCACTTCAGAGAACAGAAAGCTCTCTGATAATGTGATGATGCAAGACGGAACACTGGTCTGTGAGCAGGTGTGATGACCCAAGACGGAACACTGGTCTGTGAGCAGGTGTGATGACCCAAGACGGAACACTGGTCTGTGAGCAGGTGTGATGACCCAAGACGGAACACTGGTCTGTGAGCAGCTGTGATGACCCAGCAGTGGCTCTCTGAGAGGTTCCTCAGGCAGCAAGCCTGTCATTCTCACGACTTAAGAGAAATATCTGCGTCTCCCGACTGCTACTGACTCCCTTCATGCCCACCTTGCATGCTCATGCTGGTTGAAGACCTACTACCCAGTGGACTCTGCATACTGCCTTTCCTCTGCTCCACTCCACTGTCTCCCATGCTTTTCACAGTAGCTCACATTTTGATACCCAAAGACTCTGATTAGGTCCCCCAGTTACATGCAGTGTATCTTTGGTGGCAGCTCTCTTCTGTTGTTATGCTGTGGGTTGTAAGGCTCACTTTTACACAGCTGGGTATTTTGAAATCCATTGTAGTGCCCTAGAACATGTTGTTACTCCAGAATAACAAGGGCACATGGCATAAACTCCAGCAACATATCCATAAGGAGCCACATTAAACTGATTTTTAAAAAGCAGACTACAGTTGCCACATCATTTCATCATAGCAGTATACTGGGCTACCAGAATCAGAATATCTATCACAATATGTGATAAATAAGACTGTAATCCCAGGGTTGGCTTACACAATTAAATTGCCATGGTGAATGCAAAGACTCATGACTGCTCCGAGTCTGAGGCTAGGGGACTGAGTGCTCAGCTCTAAACGAGACGTCTCTACCAACCTCCATTCCCCCAGAGTGCAGGGAACATCTCAGGAGAGGGCACAAAAAGACTGTAAGCGCCGGAGGATGGGGAGGACCGCCCTGTCTGGACAGGGTGTGTGGCCACACTCCTGAACTCACAGGAGCTGTGGTTACCTGCACAAGACCCGCACAAGGTCCAGCCAGCCAGTTTGAGGAGCTATTGACAGTTGACTTCTGCTAAGAATTCATTTCTGCTTTGGGTGTGTGCTGACTGGTGGGCGCCCACGCTCCTTGTGCACAGCCCTCCCATGCACATGGAGTACTAACTGGACTCAGCGGTTTATTTTTTTTAAATGCCAAGAATGAAGGTAGAAGGAGGACATGTTAAGGGAGGTCCAGAGAGAGTTCGGGGGGTCATAGGTGGTATGATCTGGGCACAGTGTCTACATGTAGAAATTCTCAAAGAACAGACTGAAAACATATTTAACTTTTTTATGTGTAGGAGTGTTTTGAGCATGACCTGTGTCCATGCAATGCCCATGGAGGCCAGAGGAGGGCACTGGATCCCCCGGAACTGGAGTTATGAATGGTTGTTAGCCATCCAGTGGGTGTTGGGAACTGAACCCAGGTCCTCTGCAAGAGCAGCCAGTGCTCTTAACCACTGAGCCGTCTCTAGCCCTAAAAATATATATTTTAAAAATAAGCTACAATTACAAAATTCAACTGAAATGATTAATAAAATCATTAAGATGACTGTGTTTGGGGTGTGTGTTTGTATGTGTGTGAGTGGGGTGTGAGCATGTATATATCGGGTGAGCAGTGAAAGACCTGGGAAAACACACTATTGGTCATGCCTAAGTCAGAGAAAGGCATTAGGTCTCCTCTCTCACTGCCTTGTTCCTTTCAGGCAGGGTCTCTCTCTGAGCCTGGACCACATGGTTTTTGTCTAGGCTAGAGGCCAAGAAACCCCAGCCATGCTCCTGCCTCCCTGCCTCCTCAGTGCTAAGGTTGCAGGTGCATGCTTTTCTACATGGGTGCTGGGATCCGAACTCTGGTCCTCATGTTGGCACAGTGAGTGCTTTAACTTCTGAGCACTGTTGCAGCCCTAATGCCGAGGTTTCTAATGGATAGCACCTCCTCCCTTTGAAAGTCACCAACGTAATGTGTATTCTGAAGATGATGGACCCTCTCTGTCAGGAAAACACAACTATTTTGAATTAGAGAAGAAATCACTACTCCAGGTTATGATATGAAGAATCCTGGGACTCACTGACCACTTCAGTGATTATGAAAACTGTGAACTATTTTAAAAAGCAGATTTTTCACTGCTCTTCATTAAGGTCTGATTACCTGGCCCATTAGCATTTGGCTCCTTTACTATGATGATTGTAGAGTGCTGTAGCTGTGACCATTAGCAGGTGAGGAAAGTTGACATGGTTATCTTGATTAACTCATCAATAATCATTTGGAATAATTTTTCTTCATTCAGCAAATGGATCATCCATATGCCCTGTAATAATTGTGTACATTGAGGTTCAGGAAATTAGCATAAAAACCATTCACCCTGGAGAGCTAGTTTCCATTTCTAACACCACTGAAAGCTAGTTCAGATGCACTTGATGGCTTTATCAAGCAAGTGAGAAAAAGAATTACAAGTTTTCTTTATAATGCTGTTCCACAAACATCTTCTGATATATAAGGCCTACACCTACAAATAAGGTGTAAATAGCAATGTGACCGCATTGCCAATCCTCTTGTTTGCTATATTTGGTAAGAGGAAAAATACTAAGCATTGTAAGAGTAATTCTCTGCAAATAGAAAACTATACACGCAGATTCTACTCTTCCTCCTCTGATAACGAAGAAACAAACAAACCAAGAAAGTGCTTTCTAACCCCATCCCCCTAGCAGAGGGCTGTTGGCAACTGATGGCTGCTGGGGGGCGAGTGTAGGTGTTCTTGAAGGATATGGCCTCTGACAGGCTGCCCATGCTGTAGATGACCCTGCACCTGGACATATAGAGGCAGCACTAAGTGGACTCAGAGTCAAGAGAGAGAGAAAGAGAAAAAGAAAGAATAAACATGAAGATGGAAGGGAAAAGTGGTAGGGAATGGGGAGTGATTGGAGGGATGGGGATGGATTTGATCAAAACACACTATGTGCACTATGAAATTCTCAATGATAAGAAAAGAATGGACTTGAGGATTTCAAGGAGTTTCCCATAGTTCGGAATTTGACTCTCAGGTACCGCAGAACAACTTAGAAACACAGAACCTTGCTCCCTGAAGGGTGTTTAGGGATCAACAAATTAACATTACAAAACTGAAAGACCCTGTAATTTACCCAAGGTATCGCTTCCAGTAAGCAACAACACAGGACTGTTTATCCAGATCTGCTGACTGCAAGAAATAGAAACTTCCAGATTGTTCTGTCCCCTGAACAGCAACCAGCAGCAGTCTCTTCTTCAGCCTGTTTAGGAATATATTGATCTGGGTTGGTTTATGTTCTCTTCCAGGACAATGAACACAGCTTTGACCTTATCCTGTCAAAACTTACAGGTCCATTTATTTATTTCCAAACACAGGGAACATGTTAATGCAAAATGATCCAACAGTATCTGATTTATAGCTGTCCTCTCAATCAGGGTTTGCCTCAGCTGGTTGAAGTAAACAGTCCTGAGTCCACTCTCACCAGCTCAGTGCTTCTGTGGACAGTCAAGGTTCATGGAGCATTTCCGTTCTGTGAGCATCTCACCAACAGTGTTCTACTTTACAACAGACATGGATTGGAGTGACTGAGAGACAACTGCCACTGATCTGGAAATTTTATCTATAACTAGAAATTCACAACTCTGGGGCTTTGGAACAGACACGGCAGAAATATAGAATTTAGAATTTCTAGTTATCACATTAAAAAGATAAAAAAGAAGTAGGAAAATTCAACTTGGATATATTTCATTTAGTCTAATATATCTGAAATATAATTTCAGCACGTAATCAGCACTTGATCCGGCTCTACTACTCCTTGGCATACACCCAAAGAACTCATCCTCCTGTAGAGATACTTGCTCAGCCTTGTTTGTTGATGCTTTTTCCACAATAGCTAAGAAATGGAAACAACTTAAATGTCCCTCAACCACTGAATGGATAATGAAAATGTGATGCATTTACACATTGGAGCTCTACTCAGCAGTAAAGAAAAACAAAATCATGAAATCTGCAGGTCAATGGGTGGAAACTGTTATACTATGAAGTAACACAGACTCAGAGAAACAATTGACATATGTTCTCTCTCATTTATGGATCTTAGCTCCAAATCCTTAGATTTGATTGTACATCCTGATGTAAACCACAAGAGCCAGGAAAGTGGAAAGGAATCATGAGGATAAATGAGAAGAAGGAGCTCAAGAGAGGGGACTAGTAGGAGACAGATGTTATCAAAGGAGAAATGGGGGCAATCGGGGTACTTTAACTGGGGGAACAGCTGTACAGCGGGATTGAGAAGACGGAAGTATATTAGTTTAAAACCTACTGAAAAATACACATTTCATACCATATCATATCATACCATATCTTGTGCACGTGTGCATGCTGAAGGCTACATAACAAAAACACGGTGCCAGGCAGGGGAAGCCCCCTTCTAGTTCCTGGTCAGGGTGATTCGAGAAACTCCCAAAGTAGCACGGGCTATTGCCACAGCCCTAGAACCTGAAGATAAGACCCTATTGCTGAAGACAGGATGTACTTCAGACACAGGGCTTGGAGCAATGGAGCCAGAACTAACCTGGAATCCTCCTCTTGAAGACATGCTCCCATAGTATAAGAAGATACTATGCCAATTGCCAAGAGAGAAAACCAATCAGTGGTCCTACCCAGCTGTAAAGCTGAATAAACACAACAATAATGATGAGCACAGCAAACCATCTTTATTGGTACAATAGTGGTACTTTTATCTTGAGAGTAGTAAACAGCCAACTGGACTTAGGGCTGACTCCATGGAAGGAAACTCATGTGTGGTATGGAAAAAATAGCCAAAAACATGCGACTGGAGAATTCATCAATTCTAGAGAAAAACCTACTTTTGTCACACTCCTAGAACAACGTGATTTCTTACTGTATTCTAAATATGTATACTTATATTTAGAGACAAGTACGTCTCACCACTCATCAGAGAAGCTTCTTTTTGCAACAGATGGGGACTATTACGGAGTTCTACAAGTGGTCAGATACAGAGAATGTGTCTGTGAGAGATGCCCAGCCCTAAGTGACACATCCACAATGCAACTTCTACATCTAAGGCTTGGGGAACATAGCAGAAGAGGAGGCAGAAAGAATATTAATGCGTCTCTCAACACCCACCAGCTGCTCTTCCTTTTAGAGGGGACCCTGGTCTTTTGTATACATGTATGAAATTACCAAAGAATAATTTTAAAACTACAACATATTAGTTTCAGATTGCTAATGAAATTTCTTAACCTTTACACGAGTAAAATATTGCTAAAGGGTTTACTGTTTCTACAAAACAATAATTTTTTTAAATGTGAATTTGAAAACTACTTCTGTCCCACTTAAGCAAATTAGAAATTTCAGATTTAAGCAAAACTTAAGCAAACAGAAAATTCTTTTCTGTGCTCTTTCAAAATCATTAACATCAAATTTTAAAGTATTTAATATAATGAAATATAATATGCTTAATATAACATAGTTTACATATTACTTGAATTTTGGGTGGCCAATTTTCATGAAAATATTCTGTATATTGATTTGTGTCATAAAATGTGTAAAATTATCATCATTTTTGTGTCATGAAAGTTTCCATTTCAATCTAAGTTGTCTAGCTAGGCCACAAATGAGTTTTCCATTTCTGGAAGCCTCCAGTTTAACTCGTTTATGTGCAGTGTGATATAACTGAGAAAATGTAAACCATACTTCCCTATTTGTCTTTTATAGCTGAATACTTGATATATACTCTTTTTTGTTCGCAAGAAGATCACAGTTAATACTACAGAGTGCAATATATCCATAAAGCTCCTCCCCAACTTAGACACTAGCACTGGCAAAGAACACGTGATCATTACATTCATTATCTTTAATTTCTTTCAGTAGTCTTATAACCTGCCACTGACTCACAGCATTAACACACATATATCAAAGGGTTTTCACAACTCACCACAACGCTGTCACAGAATCTGCACTTAACAAACTGAGCACAAGTATTTTCAATACATATCATGTAAAGGAGACACTGTCATCTTATTTTTAAATTCAGATCTCAATCTGATACCATTGAATCATTCGTTATAATTAAATCCAGTCCTCTTTGAAAAATATAAGACACAAAAAACTGTATCCTGCAATTTTAATTTTAAGCTACAAATCTGCAACATTTCTTTATAAATATGCAATTCTTTGAAGAAAATGTAACCAAAGTATTCAGTTTTTTGAAAGATTATTTTATCGATATGTATATTTCTGTGTTTGTACACTTGGGTGCTTATGCCCAAGGAGACCAGAGGAGGGTGTTGGATCTCCTGGGAGCTATAGTTACAGGTTATGAGCTGACCAGTGTGGATGTTGGGAAGTTGAACTTGGGTTCTCTAGCAGAATAGCAAGTACTGTTGAGCCACCTCTTCAGCCCCCAAAGTACTAATTCTATAGTGTCTCTTACGATGCAAAGAATGGAGGCTACAGAAATTTTTACAGCTTTTCAAATTTTGAATCAATTGGTTTGTTCTTGTTGTTGTTAATTTTAAATAATCGAAAGGTTATGTTTGGGCAATTTTAGTGAAATATTTTTTTCAATTTTTAATTGTAATTCATAAAATCTTTCACCTATAATTTTAATAACTGAAATAATAATTCCTTCTAGCACCTCTCCATATAAATGGTGTATGTATGTGTATAAGAATCCAAACACTGCATGACACAGGTACACTTACATGCAGGCAATACACTCATACACATAAAATAAAAATAATAGATAAAACACTTTAAAGAATCCAAACAACTTTATAACTAGCCAAAGTATGATTATAATTCAAATCCTTTTAACAAGTGTTCTAAAATGTTTTACTTGATATCTAGCCAGGTGTGGTGGTATGTCCCTGTGATCGCCTGTGACGCAGATGGGAAAGCTCATCGTGAGCTCTACAGAGAGCTCTAGTACAGCCACAGCTACATAGCAAGATGCCATCCCCCAAATGAAACAAACCTAAAAAACAAACCCTCAAATACACATAAAGTGACTAGGTGCCCAGAATTCCATGGACGTTGTCTGCTTTCCTTCTGGACTGATGTCTACCCTGGAGAAGTCTCTTGCTGGGAGGGAGCACTCAGGCTGCCTCCTCCCTCTCTCTAGCTGTCTGTCTCATGGTCAGAGACCAGAATGTTTGTCTCCTTGTTTACTTGTTTGTTGATGGAGTCTGGGGGGGGGGCGTTTTCTTAATATTTGGTTTTTTGTTTTAGAAATCGTCTTTCTTGCTTTGTAGCTCTGGCTTGCCTAGAATTCAGTATATAAATGAGCCTGGCCTCAAACTCCAATCCTAGGGTTACAGGCCTTCACTACCAAGTCTGGCTCAAATGTTTCTTTCCCATCTATCAGCACTTGGTCCAAATCATGACTGAAATGGATTTCTTAGCCATGGATTTAATCCTCAGAAGACAAAGAGAAGTACAGATGAAAGAGGGGTCACATAGTTTGACAACAGAAGGCAGCTGACCTGCAAGGAAGTCCCAGGTCAGTGAAGAAGGACAAGAACACACATGACTTTTGAAAATCTTACCTGTAGAGAATCAGGAGTGCTGTAGAGTAGACCTGGTTCTCAAATGCCGAGAGACGACCTAAAGGTAGGGTCCCCCATCTGCAGTCCCTCCCTCAGGATGGTGACTACCCAGAAAAGCAATTCTACCAAACTGAAGCTCTGAGAGCCACTGTTAAACTGGAGATGTTCATAGAGTGGATTTAAGTATTTGAACGTCAACCTTTACTTACCATCAATTTTATTACTGGACTATTAATTAGTTGGCCAGAAACCACATTGGTTCTGAGGTTATAGAACACAGCACCGAGTTATAAACACCTTCTTGGAAAGGACAGTTGTAAGCCTGAAACACTGGTCCATAGGGAGCTCGGGATAGAACAACAGAGACAGAAAGATGGCCCAGGACCCAGAGCTGGGGGAGGAGGAGAAAGTGAGGGGCCTCAGTTGGTGGCCAGGAAAGGCAAAGCATGCCTCAGCCTGCTCCCAGCATCTGGAGTTCACAGGGACACAGTTCTCCACCCCAATTAAAGGCTTTCTGCAGCCTGCCTTGCTTTGGTCCCCTAGACAGAAGTGGCTTTGTTACCGGGGAGCAGAGGCCCGGAAGCAGCTGTTGAATGTGTGCAGACTTCCTGGTTGCAGCCTCTCTCTTCTGAACGTCTTGCTGGGACCTCTGGGTCCCCAGCCTTTTATCTCCCGTGTTTCATCTGATTCTCAGAGTATATTCTGTAATTTGCTTTGTCAACTGCTGCTCCCAAAGAACGGCCCCCCTTGATCTCTGCCTCTTCAATTCCCTTTTTTGTTCTGTCCAAAACATAATCTTAAATTAATGGCTTTTGCTTGCAAATGTACCGAAGTTCGGTCAAATGCCCTAAAATGGCGCTAGGGGCTGCCCTCGGCCTGTCCTTATTCACCCTGAGTGATATTTTTTCTCTAATTCACTCTAATCTTTACATAATTAAAATAGTACACTATTACCTCTAAATTCATCAGTTTTGGACATTACACATTGACTTCTTTAAAATTTTATTTTAATTAACACATAATTGTTGTATAGATTTGGGGGTCTAGAGTGACACTTCAAAACACGGATATAACCTGTCATGATCGAATCAGGATAATGAGCATGCCAATCACCTCAAATATTTACCCTTTCTTTGCACTGGGAACATTTAAAATCATTTTTCCAGCTACTTTTAAACACACAATAAATAGGTGACTACAATCTATAAGACGCTAACTCTAATCCTCTTGTCTAACCGTAGGCTTACACCCCAAATCATCCTTTCTCTTCCCCTTCCCCCTACCTGACAAGTTCCTGAAAATGAATATCCTGCCTTCTACAGCACACAGTGAGCATCTCTAACCTCACACGTGGGTAGGTCATTCTGTGCCTGGCTTATTTTACACAGGGTTCTCCCAGCTCATCTTTGTGCTGGCTTCTTATGACAGAGCAAGATAAAGAATCCTTTCGCCTCCCAACTAGTTACATCACAACCTGGGTGTTCATCTGCTCAAAATATTTTTTAATTTTACGTGCATGAGTGTTTTGCCTATATGTATGTATATGTACCACATGTGTACAATGCCCACAGAGGCCAAAAGAAAGCATCAGATCCCCTAGAACTGGAGGTACAGATAGTTGTGAGCCACCATGTGGGTGGTGAGAAGCTTCTCTGCAAGAGAAGCCAGTGCCTCCCACCCCTGAGCTTATCTGCTAATGCGCTTTAAATGTTTTGTTAACTGTGTTGTGTTATACCAAGCCTAGTGTACAGCAACTGAGTTACATTCTTGCTTCTCTTATTTCCTTTCTTGGAGTAAAAAAAAAAAGACTTCCTCTTTTCCATTTTATTAGAACTGCTTCACAGACTTGTGTGTCCCTCCTGGGCAAGGGCCATGCTGCCGTCCTGTCCTCCTTTCACCGTCATGACAGTGTGGCCAGTGTCGAGCTTCCGGGCTGCACTCAAGCTTGAGGGCTGAGTCCATTCACTCACAGTCCCAAGCTACAGGCTCTACTGGATGATAAAAGTTTCCCCAGGCACAGGACCAGCGCTGAACCCTGCACTTCACCAGTGTTCCATAAATACACCTAACTTCAATATGGCTGTTCCAAGTCTCAAGTTAGAAGACGCAGCAAACATACAGAGGTGTTAATATCCACAAACATAAGAACAGCAGAGGAAAGAAAACTCAGCTTGTCCCCAGGAAAGAAGAACTCGAGGTCATAACTGCCTGATCCATGTGAAAACAAACGCCCAGGACTCAGAGAGATGGCTCAGTGGCTAAGAGCGCTTGCTGTTCTTGCAGAGGACCCAAGCTCATGCCTGGCAGCTCACAAACACCTGTAACTCCAGCACCAGGGAATCTGATACCTCTTCTGGCCCCCACAGGCACCTGCACTCACATGGCATATGCAAATATACACATAAATATTTTTAAATTAGTTTTTATGCATATGAGTGTTTTGCCTGCATGTATGTAAGTGCACCATATGCATGTAATGCCCACAGAAGTCAGAAGAGGGCATTGGATCTCCCAGAACTGGAGTTACTGATGGTTGTGAGCTGCCATGTAGGTGCTGGGAACTGAACCCATGCCCTCTACAAGAAAAAATAATTCTTAAAGCAAATATGTGCCAAGTGTGGTGGCACACACCTTTAATCCCAGCACTTGAGAGGCAAGGCAGGCAGGATCTCTGTGAGGCCAGCCTGATCTACAGCCTGAGTTCCAGGCCAGCTGGGGGATACAAACAAAAAGAAAACAAATATATGAAATTATGATTTTCATTTAATCAAAAAGACATTGTGGACATGTTTCATGTTTCTTTTTCAAATTCCCAAGTCAGTGGGTAGTGGGATTGGATTATCTAGAAAATGTTGTTTGTTGCTGTAATTTTATGGCACCATCTTGCCACGTAGCTCAGGCTTGGCAGTCACGACTCTTCTGCCTCCGCCTCCCGAGAGCAGGGATCATGGGCAAGTGCCCAGCCTGCAATACTTCACTCTTGTTGCTAGATAAATGAGGGAGGTTGAGTCCCATTAGGCCTTTACTCAGGCAGAGTGGCCAAGATTTCTGAGCTTGGAAAGTCCTTATTTCTTATAGAATACATTTTTCAGAAACTTTACCAAAAAAGCTCATTTTAAAAAAGTTGCAGCCAAGGGATTTGCCTGACTCTGTTGCAGCAAAACCTGTCCTACACTCATCACAAGTTTCTCAGTAGTTCCCTTTCCTTGCAGGCTTTCATAGAATGCATAAAATAATCTAGAACTAATGGAATTTTGTGAAGAAACCAGAACAAACTTCCACTTAAGGAAAATTCAGTGGCCATAGTTCATCAAAATAAACAAAGGCTAGAACCTGGAAGGGGTGGTTCCAGTTCTACAGGAACCCAGTAAGGACACTCTTGATATGTCATGGCCTGGGTACAAAGACATGAGAAACTTTATCTGGGGTCATGTGCTCAGAAAGCTTGACATATTTGTTTACTTTTTCACATAAAAAGCTATGTGCATGTGATTGATTCATGTATTTTCCCATATTACCTATAAACTGTATGGAACAGAAAACACGCCTGCTCTTCTGAATTTTATACACTTAGTGCAGTGCCATTCTAGTCTGGTTTCTGTTGTTGTGGTAAAACACTGGCCAAGAGCCTGGAGAGATGGAGCAGCAGTTAAAAGCACTGCTTGCTCTTGCAGAGGACCTGGGTTCAAATCCATATGGATGCTAACAATCATCCATAACTCCAGTTCCAGGGGATACAATGCCCCCTTCTGACCTCCATGGGCATTGCACAACATGGGTGCACCCACTTATATGAAAGCAACATACTCATACACATAAAAATAATAAATTTAATTTAATTTAAAATTTTAATAAAATTTAAAATTTTAAAAAGTTACTGACTAAAGCCAACTTGGGGAGGAAAGGGTTTATTTCATCTCACACTTCCAGCTAACAGTTCGTCACTAAGTCAGGGGAGGAATCTGGAAGCAGAAACTATGAAGGAACACTCCTTACTGGCTTGCTCTGCCATCTTTCTTACACAGCCCAGTGGATGGCTGATGGCACCGCCCACAGTGGGCTGAGCGCCCTCTGTCAAGTAGCAATCAAGAAAATGCCTCATAGACATGTCCACAGGCCAATCTGATGGAGACAAGTCTTCAACTGAGGCTTCCTCTTTCCAGATGTGTTGACCAGGATCAGCCGTCACAAGTGCCTTGTTATAAGCTACCTCAATACCAATGAGAGTCCTTTATTGTGATAACTAAGAATCTCGCAGTTAAATTTAATATTTACCTATTATGCTATTGGTCCTTATGGTGCTCAGACTGCTATTTGTAATGATTACATTTCATTGTAAAACTATTTGGATTTAGAGTCACCATGGAAACATCTCTAGGTGTGCCTATGAGGATGTTTCCCGAAAGGTGAGATGAGAAAGCCCAAGCTGAATACAGGCAGCACCATTCCATGGGCTGGAATCCTAGACTAAGTACGAGTGCACTTCCTAACTGCGCATGCAGTGTAACCAGATGCCTCACACTCCTGCTGCGTGACTTCCCGACGTGAAGAACTGGACCCCAAAACTGTGAGACGGGAAAAACCCTCCCTTCCTTCTTTAAAGTGCTCTAGCCGGGTATTTCGTCAGAACAAGAAAAGTAACTAATACTCTCCTTCCCCGTCCCCCTCGCTTCCTTCCTTCTTAAAATGGTCTTTCTCTGTGGCCCAAGTTGGCCCAGAATTCACTGTGTTGCCCTGGACTCAAACTCCTCGGCTCAGGTACTAACCCTACCTCAACTTCCCATGTAGCTCTGAGGAACTGAGACTATTTGTGCATGCAACCTTGCCTGGCTTTGTGTTTTATATTTTTATTTGATTATTTTACCATGTGTTTTTTTTCTATCGTAAGCTATTTTATGGTTTCAAATGAAAAACCAGTTTTCATTTGAGCAAATTTTGGTATATAATAATTAAATAAGAAACTGGAAAGATGGTTCAGCAGTTAAGTGCACTGGCTACTCTTGCTGAGGACCCAAGTTCAGTTCCCAGAACCCACATGGTAGCTCATAATCATCCTTAACTCCAGTCACAGGGGATCTGACACCCTCTCGTGGCTTCCACGGGCATTGCACACATGCACTCACATGCAGGCAAAATGCTCATATACATAAAATAAAAATAAATGTGTTTAATTACATTACAATGTAAAATGTTTTCTGCTACACCCACGAGAAACCTGACAAGTTTAATGCTCACTTCATATTTTTCAGATTAAAATTCTGAGAAGAGCCAGGTGTGGTGATGTCCATCTTTAAATCCAGTACTCTGGAGGCAGAAGCAGGCAGATTTCTGAGAGTTTAAGGCCATCCTGGTCTATATACAAGTTCCAGGTCAGCCAGGGCTACATGCTAAGACCCTGTCTCAAACTAACCAACAAATAAAAAAATACCAAGAAGAAAGTGAGGTTATCCTCTAATGTTTGCCCGTTTCTCTGACAGTAGCTGACATAGACAGAGTATCAGTAACTTCAAACACCCCATTCTCACTAACCATGAATGGCCCTGTGATACTGGTCTTTGAGTAAGAAGCATTTGAACACAAGAGACAGGATGCCATGAAACTGGGTCATTCCCTCATTGATCAGTCAGGAATTTGCTCATGAAGGGATTGTCTGTCTGTAGCACAATACGTAGATATTAAACAAGAAAACTTTTCTCTCAGTTTTGCAGCATCAATTCCACTGGACATGATCTCTGGGCTGGTACAGAAAACCCAGGGCCACCGGCCCCTCCCCTTCTGCTCGGCATTCTTTGCATGTCTGCCTTATTGTCTTGTGAGCCAAGATGGCAGCATCACAGCTGCCTGTGCATCTGCAACCTGGCAGGAATGAAGGGAAGGACAGGGCGAAGAACGTCTGCTGGCCAAGTGTGCATCCCTCAGTAAGAGGGCAGGAGCATGTCCTAGATGTCGCACTGCGGACGCGGACTTACATCCTGCTGGACAGAATGAGGTCATGCTTACACCATTCAGTTACAAGGAAACTTGGGAACTGCAGGACTTTTGCCTTCATGTCAGACACATTACTACCCCAAATATAGTAAATGTCCAGTGTGTAGGCAGTGGCACTCTCGTATATGATGCTCTGCCTTCACTTCTCTTACTGTGACATAACATCCTGACAAAAAAGCGACCTGGGGAGAGAGGCTTTGTGTAGCCCACAATTCTGGGTTACAATCTATATTGGTCAGCTTTCTGTTGCTATGATAGAAACACTGACCAAGGAAACTCATAAAAGGAAGAGTTTATTTAGTTTACAGTTCCAAAAGGACAAGAGTCCATCATGGCGGAAGAGGTAGGCACAGAAGCTAAGCACAAATATCCTCAAGCATGCACAGGAAGCAGAGAGTGACTGGAGATCCAGCAAGGCTTTAGAACCCTCTGAGCCCACCCCCAATAACGTGCTTCCTCCAGCATGGCCACACCTTCTAAGACTTCCCAAAATGGTGCCACCAACTGGGTGCAAAGTGTCCAAACACTTAGACCCTCTGGGGGACATGCTCATTCAAAGCCCCACACAGTCCTTCATTTTGGGAAAGTTACTGTGGCCTGGGAAAGTTTGTCACATCATATCCAGAGTCAGGAGCAGAGCAAAAAGAGGGCACATGCTTGCTTGTCTGTGCTCAGCTCAATTTCTCCACTCTATGCAGTTCGGGACCCCTGCCTACGGAATGGTGCCACCCACCGAGGGCTGGGTTGTCCCACACTGATCAACCCAGTTAAGACAGTTCCTCCTGACATGTCTATAAGCCAACCTAATGTTGTCAGCCCCTCATTGAGACGCCCTTCCTAGGTGAACTGCTGCATCAAGTAGACAGTTAAAGCTAACCATGACATAGGATAAACAAGCAGTATGGCAAGGAAATTAAAAGAAAACGATGGAAGAGACCTAGTGCATATTTTATTCAAATGTTACCTTGCTGTATAAAAGATTATAGGTCTCTACTGTTATTTCAGGTCCTCATTTTTTTCACATCTAACTGTATCTGTTATGTTTCTTGTGTTGTGTGCTGAAGTACCACCAGATGCCTTCAAATAACAAGATTTCTGACAGTGACCTTGAAAACATTATTATCCAGAAAGGTTCAGAAGCTATGTGTGTTCAGAAGCTAAGCCCTCACATACACAAAGACATAAAGAATTAAAAGTTGTATCTAGAAAGTAAAGAATAGTTAGAGATAATCAGGATTAATTTTGAGGAACATGATACTCGAGGGACTTTCAAAAGACTAAATAACATAATGAAATATTTGCAGTAATTTTTTACCTTGTGAGAAGGGAAGTATATTCCCAATAGGATGTGAATATCTGTTGCATACATATTAAATACAATTCTTGTAATCACAAGGGGAGAAACCTTCAAGCATGCTATGGTTTTAAATTAAACCACTCTCCTCTTTTGAAACCATCTTTAGCTAGTAGAGGAGCTCTAGCTTCTAGAAATTCTGAAAGACTGGAATCTAGAAACACTCTGCAGAAGTCTTTATATTTCCACCATGTCAGAGTATTCAACCCAATAGGAATATGCAAAACTTAACTAGGACCTTTAAAATAGTCAGAATTGGACAATTGGAATGCCAAGGAGCCTTATAGAAGATGGTTGCTTGTTATAACTCATCTTAGTACCTTTAGATGCGGCACATAGTTTAGGGAGAACTCAGGTCTTTGCTTTCTAAGTAAGCACTGGTTTTGTGCTTTTACCATCCCAGCCACTTCTCGTCTTATTGGAATCTCTCCAGTCTTCAGCGCCACATCTACAAGGCCCTCTCTCATTCCCTCTGCCCACCCATCTCCGCCATAGTCTGGTTCAATTAATCAAATGCTTTGTGCTTTCATGGCCTTAATTTACCAGAACTGCTTTGAAAGGAGGATGCTATTTAATGCTTTTCAGGTCAACCCAGTGTCTTTATCCATTTCTGTTCCTGTGAAAATGGTTGGTTACTCCCATAACATTTGTGCCACTGTTCACCAATGGGCACGTCTTGTCAAGCCAGTCATTACTGTAGCTTGCAGGATTCACAGCTGGGTAAGACTGATGATTACTTTTCTCTCTTTCCATGCATAACACTTTCAAGTACTGTGAAAGCTTGCCAGTAGGGATGAAACTTTGAGGTCAGTACCAGCTCGATTTCTTTACATTCTATGATTCAAATATGTAGTATCTTCAGCAATAGTGCCTTAGCATCAGGTTCTGGAGGGTAACCAAGATATCCTGGCCCTGTTACTGAGGCCAAGAACCTATGGCTAGAAAGGTTACAGACTCTAAAGGAGACTATCTACTATTATTCTGCTAAATGGATAGAGCAGTAAGGACATCTTATACCCATAGGTTGGTACATCTCTCAACCTCATCAGAGAAGCTTCTTTTGTCAGCAAAGGGCAATCAACACAGAGACCTACAATTGGCCAATATGCATAGAATAAGAGACTACAGAGTGCTCAGCTTAAACTGGGAAATGTGTATCACACCCTCCACCAAAGGTTCAGGCATCATTGTGGAAGAAAGAGCAGAAAGACTGTAAGTGCGGGGGGCAGTCAATGACTACAACAAAAGCATGCTTTCCAGACCCAGCAGGGCAGTTGTACATATGAAGACACAGTAGTTGTGACAGCATGTTCAAGACCTGCGCAAGATCACGCCACACAGAAGGAGGGGGCATAAAGACCCACCGCTAGCTGAGGAGCCATTAACAACTGATAGCTGCTGGGTGGGACCACTGGTAGGTCAACCCTGCTCTAGGGGAAGGACCCACACCAAAAAGTTTGGGCAACACAAATTGGACTCAGTGGAATTTAGAAAAAGAGGACATTAAACTGGTTGAGTAGGAAAGTAAGGTTGGCTCTGGAAGAAGACGGGCAGGAGGTAAGGATAGATCTAGCAGGAGACAGAGGAAGGTAAGGATGACTATGGAAGGAGGCAGAGGAAGGTAAGGATGACTATGGAAGGAGGTGGAGGAAGGTAAGGAATACTATGGAAGGAGGCAGAGGAAAGTAAGGATGACTATGGAAGGAGGCGGAGGAAGGTAAGGATGGCTCTGGAAGGAGATGGCGGAGGTTAAGGATGGATCTGGAAGGAGATGGGGAAGAGAATGAATATAATCAAAATATATTGTATGAAATTCTCAAAGAATTAATACAGGTATTATTTTTTCAAATAAAATACCCTGACAAAAGCAACTTAAAGGAGAATGGGTCTGTTTTGACTTAAAGTTCCAGAGGAGACACAGATCATCATGGTGGGCAGGAGATTGAGGCCAGCCCGTCACATTGTGTCAGCAGTCTCAATGCAGAGTGAGAACATAGGTGGGTCTCATCTACAAAACTACAAGGTTCTCCTCCAGTGAAGTACATCCTCCAACAAGGCTTCTAAAGGTTCCATGACCTTCTCAAATAGCCACCAGCTGGAGATCAAATGTCCAAACACATTAGCCTATCAGGAATATTTCCCATTCAAACTACAATGCCTAGCCAATCTGAAGAAAACCAGGAACCCTAGGGTGCATGACAACTGTATTAGTCACTTTTCTGCTGCTGTGGTAACATACCATGACCAAAAGCAACTCAAGGACAAAAGGCATTTATTTCGGCGTCTGGTTGCAGAAGCCAAGCTCATAGTAGCTGGGGAGCTGTGACAGCAGATGGGCAGATCAGGGAAGTGTCAGATCATATCTGCTACTTCAGACATGAAGCAGAGAGTAAACTGGAAATGGATGGAGGCTATGAACTCTCAAAGCCCACCCCAGTGACGTACTTCCTCCAGCAAGACTGCACCTCCTAAACCTCCCCAAACAGCACCATCACCTGGGGACAAAGTGTTCAAATTCCTGAGCCTGTGGGGGGCAGTCTCACTCAGACCACCACAGCTACCCTTCTTGTTTTGCCCAGAAACCTCTAATACCTATGAAACTTACATTCCTATCACTTTCAGATCAAAGTCATGGAGAAGGTCCTGGCTGTGTACTGAATTTCATCTGCATTTTGACACGTCTGAACACCACCCATACAAGAAAGCTGTCCCATTTAAGGAACATTTTCCCTCTAAGAAAGAATTCTTTCATCTTATACTTAAGATAAATCTTCTTATATTATCAACCACTCTGGTAGATGTTATATTAAATAAAAATAGCCAGACATGGTGACATACCTTTATCCCCAGCACTTGAAAGGTAGAGGCAAGCACATCTCTGTGAGATTAAGGGTAGCCTGGTCTACATAGCAAGTTCCAGGATAGCTGGGGCAACAGGGAAACTGTCTCAAAAACAGAAACAAACAAAAATAGGCTCTCCATTTTAAATATCTGTTTGTGTGTGTCTGCTTTCTCTTTGCAAAAGATCAATGTCTTGGGAAAGGGACTTGCTTTTCTTATCTGCCACTCCCTCCCTGGGCCCTGCATGTGCTCAGCTCAGTAAACAGTTTTTGGATGTTGGGGATATAACTTGGTGGTAGAACATTTGCCTGGTATGTACAGGCCCTGGGTTCAATGCCCAGTACCAAAAACAAAAGAGTTCTTAGCTAATAGCATAAAAGCTAGTTAATTCATACAAATTAGAAGGACAGTAGTCTAATGTTTAACAAACAACCAGTGGCTGCATGGCTCAATGGTTAAGAGAGTACACTGCTCTTGCAGAGGACCTGAACTCTGTCTGGTGGCTCACACCTGCCTGAAACTCTAGCTCCAGGGGACGTGATGCCCTCCTCTGGCCTCCACAAGCCCCTGCACTCACGCACTCATGTTCAAAGACATACACACACACACACACTTAAAATTAATCTTAAGAAAAACAGTTAATTTTAAAGTTGAACTTAATTATACAAATAAATCTTATGAGTAAATACATAAAATTATATTCAATCTCATTAATATTCAAAAAGATACAAATCCTTTTGACGGGTGGGGAAGTCACTCCATTAGGAAGATACTTGCATGAACATCTGAATATGATCCCCAGTACCTACATAAGAATGTCAGACATGTGGTGCACTCTCATAATCCCAGTACTGGGGAGGCAGCGACAGGTGGAATTTTAGGGCTCACTGGCCAGTGGGACTAGCAATAGTTGAGATCAAGTGAAAGACCCCATCTCAAAACACAAGCTACCTGAGGATTGGTACCTGAGGTTGACCTGTGGCCACGTGTACAAGCACACATTCGTACATGCACCTACCCACACATGCACACACATGCAAAGAAATACAAATCAAAATACTGTATTATTCTTGAACTGTATAATTAGCAAAGGATTTTAAAATGCTAGATTACATATTAACAAGTATGCTGACAAATGATCTTTCTAGAAGAGAATTTGGCAATAGGAAGAACAGCTTCCACACTGTTTCTATAACATTGATGCTATAGCTCTGCAGAAAAAAGCAAGTCATGTTCAAGCCACCACCATGCCACCTGCAACCACAGGAAGGGGAATACCCAGAGGTCAAGCCACGCAGAGGTGAATCTCCACGTAAGCGGTGCAACTCGTCAACTTCTTTTTAATCTTGAAAAGTAGGTTTATTTTCCCAATAAAGAATCTTGAGTCTCAGAAATATTAAATGGCTTTCCAAGGTCTCCTGACTGGTTTCTGCAGGAGGCAGAATTATAACAGGCACTGTGCTAAATACCACCGCATCACGTCTTCTATCCCATGCCTCTCTTGAACTTCCTTTTTAAATATATTTTAATTGACATAAATACACATATCTGTGTTTCATACACAACATTTCAATCACTCTTAATCATCCTTACACGCCCCTTCCCCTCCAGCACCTCCTAAAGCCCCCCAACTGGAATCCATACATTCTTTCATCTGTGTTAAGGTATACTGTGTCAGGTTAGTGTCCCCAAGTGACGCAGGTTCATCCACTGAGCTCTAGTCAGCCTACCCAGACTCCCTCACTTCAGGAAGACTAGCTCATCCTCACTCAACAGTAATCAGTTGGCAATATTTCTTAAGCAAAGATTGGAGTCTGCTGCCCGTTTCCCCGGTTCCATGCTGGGTTTCTGTCTGCTTGAGTGTGCATGGGTCTTGAACATGCCAACACCATTGCTGTAGGTTCATATGAGTAGGGTCCCAGGAGCTTGTAGGATTCTATTTCCATATGGTCATGCACCTCCTCATTGGCTCTTACAATCTTTCTGCTCTCTCTTCTGCAATGGTCCCTGAGCCCTGGGTGAGAGAAACTTAATATAAGTGGGTCCTGTCCAGGAACTCAACATTCCACAGATTCCTAATCTCCATGATTTATCCACTTGTGACCTTTTGTGTTACTGGCCCTTTGCTGCATGCAGGAGCTTCATTAATAAGAGTTGAGAGATTCATTAGTGACCTCTTTACCCCTTGGTCTATATTGCACGAACCTTGGGTGTAGAGGCTGCATTGTAGATGTAACGCTTAGGCACGGGAAATTCAGAGACAATGTCTGTGTGTGACCAGTTGTATACTCTGTAGTAGTCTCCATCTGGTGCAAAAGAGAGGTGACTGGGATACTTGACTGTAAATATAAGAATACATATTTTGCACTTAGTGGGAAGTTACATTAGTCTAGGGAAGTGACGGCCATAAGGATTTCTCTAAGATCTATGACCTCTTCAGTCATGTGTATTTGGCTATGATTACAATACCACACATGAGTTTCCTCCCACTGAGTGGGCTCCAAGACCAATAAGGTAGCCATTGATTGGCCCCAAGATAAAAGTGCCACAACTCCACCACTGTCAAATGCTGTGCCAATCATCAATATGGTTACTTGGTCATGAAGCCGGTGTTGGGCCATCGATTGATGTTCTCCCTTAGCAGCTTGCATGGTACTCTCCAGAGCTATAAGAGCTAGCCTTCAGGGGAAGTGGCTTCCAGGTCAGTTCCAGCTCCATTGCTCCAAATCCAATCTCTGAAGTATGTCCTGTGTTCAGCAATAGGATTTTCCACCTTCAAATTCTGGGAGGCAATCAAGGGTTGTAGCAATAGCCTGTGTAATTTCTGGAGTCTCTTGGACCACCCTGGCCAACAACTCAAAGGAAAGTTTCTCCTGTCTGCCACTGTTTCTTGTTATGCAGCCTTCAGCTATGCACAAGGACACATGTAGACACTGAATATAGAATTTGTCATTAGGCTGTTAGACTAATATGATTCCATATTCATATTCTCTCTGCCTGTCTCTCCCCTCCCCCGTCTAACCTTCCCTCCATACCTTTCCCATTTAAAGTGTCCTCATTTTCCCCAACTTGTCAACTTTTACACATACCTAGTGATTTTTTCCCTAAGAATTCACCCAAAGGGAATATCTGAAGCTGTGCGATGAAAAGATACTTAGTACTGTTTGAAAGATCCAGCTCAGGAGAACTGTAAAATAAAATTTGGAACTTTCCTATGGTAGAATGTTAGGCAGGGATTGACTTGGTGTAGAAGAAAACCCACTGACATGATACTGTGAGCCCAATAAATATCCACATATAAACACAGTCCACAGGTCAGCCCTATGCAATTACTTTTTAAAATAATGCAAAACTAACAGTTAAATTGCTGTGGCCACTGGATGGATGATGGATGGATGGATGGATGGATGGAAATAAACAGATAATAGATAATAAATGCATACACAGATACATAGATAAGTACATAGATGATATATACATAGAGAATACATGCATTTATAGAGAGAGCTTGATATATCACAGATAATATATAAATACATAGATGATAGGTGGGTAATATGTATACACATAGATACATAGATAGAAACACATTGATGATAAATTGAGAGATACATAGATAATACATGCATATATACTTACATAGGTAGAAGATAGATGATACACTGATAGATACATAGCTAGCACAGTATTTGAGTTCTTGTATAGTTTTCAAATTTGTTATTTAGATGAAATACACAGTGATATCTAACAAGAGTTCTTGTCAGTGGCAAAGTCCAGAAACCAATCCTTCATTTAGTTTGATTCTATCTGGGAATGTGACTGAATACTCAACCCTGTGGAGATCAACAGAAGATGATGTGCAGACGAGGTAGTAAACTAACCTCCTTATCTACTAGGGGCCAGGTGCAGGCTTGACCCAACCTCCTTGTCTACTAGGAGCCATGCCAGGCTTGACCCAACCTCCTTGTCTACCAGGAACCATGCCAGGCTTGACCCTCACCCTCCCAGTCTCTGGCACATGCTCAGCCACTCTGGGAGGCAGCTGATGTGATCCTCAAGCAACAGATGACCCAAAGCTGCCGGGTAGAAAGACAGTTACTCAAGCCCAGATTCTAGGTAGTGGGGCTAGAACCTGCACTCAGGTCAGTTTAATGCCAAAGCGCTGCTTTCCCATTAAGAGTCTCTTACTAGAATGTACACATCATGGATCCAGGATCACTTAAAAAGAATTTTCAATAATATCTGAAGAGCACAATAGAACATTCTACCCAACAGTTAAAAATCAAGGAGAACGTGTGACCCGTTGGTACTGGAGCAGTCATCACAGAGTGACACAGTGATGCACAACCCAGGCTGTGGAGTTTATATCGGATTCAGGCAGGATAACATGGAAGGAATTCTAGCAGATTGCAACAGCAAGAAAAAAGACACAAAGGTGGGTCGTGATGAGTGGTACGTTCCTGAAGCAGCCCGGGGAGAACAGCCCAGCCACCCAGGGGCCTGGATTTATTTGATGGACAGCCTCTAAGCAGAGCTATGCAGTTGGAACTGGGTTTCAGAGTACGTTTATTGTAAAACATTTGATTCCCCAGGGCTGGAGCGATGGCTCGGTGATGAAGAGCACTTGCTACTCTTGCACAGCCCTGGGGTCCCAGCAACCATGTCCAGGTCTGAAACTCCATTTCCAGGGATCCAATCCCCTCTTCTGGTCTCCCTGGGTACTGCATGCATGTGGTGCACATACATACACGCAAACACTCATATGCATAAAATTTAAATCTTTTTTTTAAAAACTGATCTGGGGTTGGAGAGATGGCTCAGCAGTTAAGGGCACTGACTGTTCTTGTAGAAGCCCTGGCTTCGAATGCCAACACCCACATGGCAGCTAACAACCATCTGAACCTCCAGTTCCAGGGGATCCAACCCCTTCTTCTGTCCTCAACGGGCATTGCACACCACAGGTGTACTTATATAAATGCAGGCAATACATGCATATGCATAAAATAAAAATAATAGAAAAATTTTAAAAATGGATCCAGCTAGTGGGTTTTCCACATGTAATGCATAAGACAAGGTTGGCTCCAAGAGCAGGTAATGTCCATCTTCAGCAATGGGGATTTTGTTTTCTACAAACTTTTAGTATTGGGGGGGGTCCTCGGCTGGGTCCTCATCTACAGCACACCTCTGTGGAAACTCACAATCTGAGGTTCACACATTAATCTTTTGTTACAGTTATTTTCCCACCCACCAAAATACTCCAGCATGGCGGGTGTGGACTGTTCCTAGACTATTTCAATCAGCTCGGTGTGGTTAGGGAAGAACATGGGTGCACAAACTGGAGAGTCCTCTGGGGCTGCCTCAGGCTGAGGGAGCCTCAGCACACTGGAATCAGTTCCCGCAGCTGAGTGCTTTAGGGTGGAAAACTGGGTTGACCGGGAGAAACTTAATTTGGAAGCTGAAAACAAAACCGTACCTGAACACAGGAGATGCGGAGATGAGCGAGCCGGCTCTTCGACGCCTGCCTGACAATCAGTTCGATTTAATATAACCCCTGGGGAGACGCACTTTCTTCCTCAGCAGGAAATCACAAAATGTCAGAAACATGCAAAAGGCTGAGGAACGACCGGCGTGCTTCTAGAAGGGGCAGCCTGAGCCCGCTGCCGAGGGAAGCCCCACGACGCTCGCCTACGAATGCTTCGGCCAGCAGAGAAGAGGCAGCGGAGCCCCAGAGCGTGCGAGTCCGCGCCTACCGTTCCAAAACCGGCGAAATCTAGGCCGAGGCCCGGAAATCAAGGCCGGGGCCCGGGCAGGTGGCAGAGACCCGGGGGCGGAGCCCGGGACGCCTCCCCGCCCTCGGCCTGACCCTCGGGACACATCCGCTCTTCTCCATGCTGCTCCAGCTCAGCTCACCCTACAGTGAGCTTCCGGCCACCCGCCATCCACATGCCGTGACTGCTTCCGTCCTTCCGCTTCCCGCTTCCTTCTCTGGCTCATGACTTCCTGTTTCCCCCACCTCCTGCTTCTCTGGCTCTCCGGGCGTCCGCAGAGCAGGGCGCTGTGCACTGGTCCCGGGATGGGCAGCAGGCGTGGGAGCAGAGACGTGTGTCCCAGCTCTCCTTTGATTCACCCAGAACGAATTTGCTGTTTGCTTTATTCCCTGAGCTGCTGTTTACAGTGTCCAATGGAAGGGAAAAAAACAGGAAAAGAAAAGCTTCCGCCTCTTAAAAAAGTCTGAAAACCACTACCGCCCTTCCCGTGAAACCTAGCCTCCCACTCCCCCCAAACCACTCCCGGGCCCACCATTTCTCGTCACGTGTGTGCCTTCCCGATGCTCCCACCAACTCTTCCTGCTCCAGCCTCCTTTGCACATCCCTCTGCTCTTATGCGTGCTTCACCTTGCAGTACAGTTCATCACTGTGCATCTCATCTACCCAGGTGAACCAGAGGTGGGGCGGTGGTCCCTCAGCAGATGCACGCACACCCAGACCCGAGACCCCGCCCTACCTCCCGGCCTCCTCTACCCCATTCTGCCCTTGCAGCTACATCCCATCTACCTCTTTCAGTCATTCCTGACAGCTCTGGTCTGTTCCAACTTCCCTTCCTGGAGGCTTCTGCATAGCTAGCCGGTGCCAGGTAATGCACCAAGTAATTATTCCTGCCTAAATCGTTCTTCAGCTATTTCACGGGGAACATTTTCCTCTTCTTAGTCACCGGCTTACAGAGGTGATGGACTAGCTCTCAACATTTCTGGATAAAAGCAGCCAGGCTTCTTTGGCTGAACCTCTCCAACCGCATTTCCTCTTTGTATTTGCTCCAAATAACCATTACTAACGTCATGTATCTATTTAAAACAGTGATTTAAACAGAAGAGCTGAAGTGCCGCTGACCCGACTTCCATCTTGACCAACCTGTTGCAGCTGTAAAGAACAGAAACATCAACATCCCATTATAGTGTTTTTACAACAAAAAGGAGCACACAAATCCAGGAGCAGCAAACAGAAGGACAAAACATCCTCAGAACTGGAAGAGCAAGTTAGAAACCAAGTCCCCAGCATCTTCCCCAGAGACCAGAGAAGGAGGAAGCCAGGTCTTCAAACCAGTTAAAGGTCAGTCCAAGCCCCCTCATCTCTATTGTTAACCTTGACTGTGGCCTTGACTGAGAAGCACCTAGGATATTTGTATCACATACCTCACACCTCGGGGGGTGTCTGTGAGGGTGCTACTCAGAGGTGGAAGTCCTGCCCTCAGTGTGGGTGTGGGTGGAAACATCTCATAGGCTGGAACCTGGAAAGAATAATAGAAAAAGGAAAGAGCCAACAAGGCATATTCATTCTCTCTCCCTCTCCCCTTTTCTCTCCTTCTCTTCCTCTCTCTCCTTCTCTTTCCCTCCCTCTCCCCACCTCTCTCTTTCCTGGCCTCCAGGAAGAACTCAAATCTCTAGAACTGTGAGTTGAAATAAACCCTTCCTTCCTTCAGGTTTCTGCCCGGTATTTCATCACAGGTGTTCCATCACCGAGCACGTCCAGGGTTTCATCATGTTGTGTAGACCTTATGTCTTCCTGCAACCTCAAAGCTTCAACACCTGTCAGCTCAGCACCAACAGCCCTCCTCATCATGCCCTCCTACACAAAACCTAGGGGGACTGGGGCTGGAGGGGGTAGTTCAGTGGTCAGATGCTTTCCCAGCGTTCATGAATTCTATGACCAGATAGAGACAAACAGACGACAGAGAGACAGAGAAAGGTGAATGCGCAGCACTTGCCTATAACCCTATAATCCCAGCTGCAGGAGGAGGATGACTGTGAGTTCAAGGCCAGTCTGCTTGTACAGTGAGTGCCAGCTAAGGCTACCCAGCAAGACTTTGTCTCAGAAAAATAAGGGGGGAAGGAAGGAAAAGAAGAGGAGAGGAAGGAAGAAGGAGAGAGCCGTCTACATCTTAGAGAGACTCAGGCACGCTGTGGCTGGCTCCCCTTCTGCTGGGTGTCCAGTGGGGAAGGAGGCCTAAGGGATGAACAGGACAAGGTGGGGGACCGGGAGAAAGAATCTTAAGAAAACATGCACGGGAGGGCGAGACTGGCGTTGCTACGACAACATTATCCATTCACAATGCATATTGTGGGGGGGGGGGGACGATGACGAGACGACTGTCTTTTTGAGACAGGGTCTCCCTGTAGCCCCAACTGTCTCAGAACTCATGATATAGACCAGGCTGGTCTCACAGAGATCCACCTGCCTCAGTCTCCCAAGTGCTGGGATTAAAGGTGTTTTAAATTAGCCATTAGTTCTATCTGATTTCATGTCTTCTGTTGTGTCAATATGCTGTCCTCACAAACAGTGACCCTAATTTCCAAGCGTGTGAGCAAAAATCAACCAGCAATCTGGAACCCACCTGGGTTAGAAAGAGTACACATTTTTAGCCCAAACTGATCCCATCAGGGTCTTCCCGAAGAATCTTCTGGTGTTTGTCCTTTAAGAAATCCTCCACAATTAAACAGACTCAAAGTGGGTGTCCACATGGGACTGCTCATACACTAACCAACTTCCACTGTATTTATATTTTGAATTCATTAAAAATGCAATTTTGCCGCTAGTTCTCTCAAAGGAATTTCCTGCTTCTTGTTCCCTGAGCCTTCCCTGGTGGATATCTTCATATGGTC
Source organism: Eospalax fontanierii (assembly GCA_035773235.1). NCBI lineage: Eukaryota > Metazoa > Chordata > Mammalia > Rodentia > Spalacidae > Eospalax > Eospalax fontanierii. The sequence continues at coordinate 7,286,373 of CM069540.1, forward strand.
GGATTTTTTTTCACTGTCGGACGGCATAGCATCTGTTGTCCCACAAAGAATATACTGAGATATGAGATTAGTGTCAAAAATCAGCACAATTAATGAGTTGAAAATTTCTAGGAAACAGGTTTTTTAAAGTTCTGTCAGGTTTCAGTATGACCAGTCTTATTTTCATTAAAACAAGTTAGTAAAATTTATTACCAGATCATAACAATTCTGGCATATGATTCTCCATTTTGTAATTTTTAAACATAGATTGTTCTCATAAAATAAAGATTAAAAATTAATGAGAACTCCCACCAGACCTCCAACAAAAACACAGTCAAGTTGTAAATTGCAGAAACAAGAAATCTAATTAATTCTCCATAAAGAATTATGGAGACATAACTAGCATTTTATGGACTAAAAGTGTGCAGCATCAAAACCAAACTAAATATTTCTGAGACTACTTTTACCTTCACTGATAATAAATTATTGAGTTTTCTGCCAAAGGAAAGACTTATAGAACCCACAAGACTCCGATGTAACAGAAAACAAATCAGTATTATTGGACATTAATGATTTTTGAGTCTTTGAGATGGATTTTGTAGTCACCGACAGTGATTCTGTCTCACTCACACTGAATCACATGGAAAGGAGGAATTTTGAAATCGGCATTTCCCACACAGTTTATTACCTACATCTAAAGGCAACACTGGCTTCCCCTGGTGTCTCTCAACTCCTGCGCGGCTCCTGGGGAGTGGCGCCCCCTGACTGGTCTGTGTGGGAAGAGGCACTGGAGGGTGTGCTCGGAGCAGTGCTGTCACTGCTCTCTTTCTGGTCCCGTAGGTAGGCTTTGATAGTTACAGCACTGTGTTCTCCCTAATAACCTTCCTGATGCAGTGAGCACATGACTGTATTGCTTTTAGCAGCCGGGGAAGTCTTTTTTCTTGAGTCTGAATACAGAGATAATACACTGTCTGAGAATTAATTGCTCCCTCTTCTCTGCTCCCAGAGCCAAGGGGTACCTCTGTTCTAATGTAAGGCATGTAGGTTGCCTTATATTTCGGTGTTATGATACAATATGAAATGTCACCCACTGAATCATGTGTTGGGATGCTTGGTCTCCACCTGCTGGTGCTGACTTTGGAGACTGCAGACGTTTTGGCGTGGGAGGCATTGCTGGTAGAAGTGGGTCTCTAGGAGGCTGATCGTCGAGAATACCAGCCTGGCTGTAAGTCAAGCCTGACCCCTCTCCTTCCTGATCCACCAAGATATAAAGAACTTCTGCCACCACCTCCAGCCAGCACAAAGTCCACCATGTCCTCCCCAACGTGTACACCAAAACTGTGAGCCAAAATGAATCTTTCTTCCCTTAACTCTACCAAGTATCGTGTCACCGTGACAAGAAGAGAAAACTGATATGGGGAGTGGGCTGTTGCTGTGATAAACCCAACCACATGGTTCTTAGACCTTTACAGCTGCTTAATGGGATCAGTTCAGAAGGGTTTGGAGCTGCAGTTTTATAGCTGCATGCTATAAGCAGAGCTTTATGGTCATTCTCCTGGGAGTTCAGAAGACCAGAATGCTGTTAGAAAGGTGAACAGGGCCTGTAGAAATGGCTCAGCAGTTAGGAACACTGGCTGCTCTTGCAGAGGACTAGGGTTCAGTTCTCAGCACTCACATGGCAGCTAACAACTGTCTGTAACTCCAGTTTCAGGGGATCCAATGCCCTCTTCTGACCTCTGCAGGCATTGCACAACATGGGTTCCCACACATACATGCAGACAATACACTCATATACATAAAATAGAAATAATAAATAAAATATTCTTTTTAAAAGGAAAGGGAGAGTATAGAGACTGTGCTCATGATGTTGAGCAAGGACTCTGCTGGAAACTGGGTTAAGAGCTGTTCTTGTTACTTTCTGGCTATGTTCTGCCAATGTCCTGAAAACGTGAGTGAAGCCAAATTCAAAAGAAACAAACTAATTTGTTTAGCAGAGGAAGCTTTGAAACAGCATAGTGATCAAAACACAGCACTCTCACTGGTCACTCCCCTTGGCCGGATTTCTAGTGTGAAAGCTTGGGATATAAGTGCACTTGAAGCTGTGGACGAAGCAGGCATTGCTGTCACTGTTAAAGAGATGAACGCCCTCACAGAGAAAGATTGAACTGTGAAAGAAAGGTGCCTGGAGGTTGATTCCCATGGGAATCCCCAGTGTGTAAATCTGAAAACCCATTGAAAGACTTGCCTTTGAAATGAGTCCACACGCACAAGAAGAGAAGGTAGAATCTCCAGGGTGTCCAGCTGGAGAAGGGAAGCCTCCCAGGTTCTGCACACAGGCGTGCCAAGGCCTCTGCTGCCATGGTCCAGAGAGGCCGAGCTACACATTGAGTTGGCAGTCTAACTTGGCATCACCTAGGTACTGATTTGGCAGAATGCAAGAGTATGGGGTTATTGAGATTTATACCAGGGTTCCAAGAAAAAGTTATGAGGTCAAACAGTGTACAGCAGGAACAAATTCCCTGTATGTGACTGCTATGTGGACGGCCTGTGGAATTGGTTTATATATATAAATTTTCTATTGGAGTTTTGTATATTTCATACAGAATATCTTAATCATCTTTATTCTCCCTTCCCCAGTGGCACCTGCCCATAGCCACTCCCCTCCTGGAATTCAAACCTTCTGTCATTCATGTTAAGGTCTATCATGTTAAGTTGGTGTCCCCAGACATCCCTAGATACAAGTTCATCCACTGAGGTCTAGTGAGCCCATCCAGAGTCCCTCCCTTTAGTAAGATCAGCTCTTCCTATTGGCAGTAACCCACTGCCAATAATTGGGGCCTGCTACACATTTCCACAGTTCTATACTGGGTTTTTGTCTGGTTGAGTTTGCATGGGTCTTGTGAGTGCCAACACCATTCCTGTAGGTTCATAAAAGCAGAGTCTCAGGAACTTGTAGGATTCTGTTTCCATATGGTCACACCCCCCCTCATTGGCTTTCACAGTCTTTCTGCTCCCTCTTCTGCAATGGTCCCTGAGCCCTGGGTAGGTTGAGTTTAATGTAGGAGTCCCGTCCAAGGACCCACACTACGCAGACTTTTTCCCTGTATGCTTTGGCCATCTATGACCTTTTGTGATCCTGGCCCTCTGTTGTATGAGGGAGTTTCATTGATGAAGAACTGCAATATCATCAAGGGAGAAATGAGGAAAATGGGGATGCTATAAATGAAGAGGGCATGGAGAGAAGGTAAAACAGGAAAAGAGAGAAGAGAGATAAATAATGCCTGGCTAGTATAAAAAAAAAAACAGATGGAATCATATTAGTCCAAAAACCTACTGACAAATTACACATACAATATCTCTACATGAGCCAATGTGTATAGTTGAAGGCTACATAACAAGAAACAGTGCCAGACAGGAGAAACTTTCCTTTGAGTAGTTGGCCAGGGTAGTCCAAGAAAGTCCCCAAATTACACTGGTTATTGCTACAGTCCTTGATTACCTCCCAGAACTTGAAGGTAAGACCCCATTGCTGAAAACAGGACATACTTCTGAGACCAGATCTGGAGCAATGGAGCTAGAACTGACCTGGAAGCCACCTCCACTGAAGGCTAGCTCTCAAACCTCTGAAGATCACTATGCAAACTGCTAAGGGATAGCATCAATCCATGGTCCAACCCCAGTTTCAAGGCCTAATAACCACATCAACGACTGGCACAACAAACAACACTTGTGCAATAGTGCTTTTTCCTTTAATGTGTAGGGATGTTATACCTGTATGTGTGTAAGTGCACCCATGTGGTGCAGTGCCTGCGAAGGACAGAAGAGGGTTTTAGATCCCCTGGAACTGGAGCCATGAACAGTTATTAGCCATCATGTGGATGCTAGGATTCAAACCTGTGTCTTCTACAAGAACAACCAGCATTCTTGACCACTGAGCTATCTCTCCAGCCCCAGTAGTGGCACTTTTATCTTAAGGGTAATCAACAGCTATCTAATTGCACCTAAAGCCCATTCAATGGGAGGAAACTCATGTGTGGTATGCTAAATATAGCCAAATACACATAGCTGGAGAGGTCATAGATCTTAGAGAAAACCCAAAGGCTGTCACACCCCTAGACAAATGTAATTTGTGCAAAATATGAATCTTGATATTTACAGGCAAGTATCCCCATCACCACTCATCAAAGAAGTGTCTTTTGCAACAGACAGAGACTATTACATAGTTCTACAACTAGTCAGACCCAAGCATTGACTGTGATTTGCCCAATGCAGCCTCTACACCTAAGGTTCATGGAACATAGAGCAAGGGGTGAAGAGGACACTAATGCATCTCCCACGTGTGAAATTGTAGAGGTGACACCACAGATAAAACTGAGACCTCATGATGCTGGAAATGCAAAAATATGGAATGTCAGCCATGGGAAGCTGCAGGTACCAAGGAGAGCTGGGTCAAAGGAGAGGCCATGCATGCTGCAGAGGGAGGGGCTGTGAGCCACTGGAAGCCGCACAGTACCAGCATCTGCCCTGGATACTGGACTTAGCTCTGCAGGGTTTACGGTTTGTTCTGCTGGATTTCAGGCTCCCTGTTATTCAGTCTTTTCCTGCTATCCTTTTTTGAATGGGAGTGTTTACTTAGAGCCATTGTATGCTGGCAATATGTAATTTGTTTTCTGATTTGGGGGCTTCTGGGCAAGAGTTTACTTTCACTTTCATAAGAGAGTTCAGACTTTGGACTTTTGCAGTGTCGAGTCCATTAAGATAATGGAGACTCTTGAGGTTTAACTGAATGTATTTTGTGTTATGAGATGACCATGAGCCTATGGGGGCCAGGGACAGAATGCCTTTTCTTACTTTTTGTTTTTATTTACATGTATATGTGTATGCCTGCTTGTCTAAATGTGCACCATGTGTGTGCATGCCAGATGGGATATCAGCTGGAGTTGCAGGCAGCTATGAGCCACCCAGTGTGGATGCTGGAAGCTGAACCTGGGTCCTCGTGCTGGGTCCTAGTGCTCTTAACTGCTGTGCCATCTCTCCAGCCCCAGATGTCATGTTTTGAATATGAAACATCCCCCACAGGCTCATGTGTTTGAACAGTCAGTTCCTATCTGGTGGTGCTGAAAGGTTGTAGACACTTTGGAATGATGATTATCTTAGCAGAAGTGGGTCACTAGAGGAAGACCTTCATGGTAATAGTCGTTCTAGTTCTAGTCCAAATTCTCTCTATCTTGTCCACTGAGGAGGCTCCACCGACTCATTCCTGCTACTGCGAATTTGGCCATGCCTTTACCAACATCATGGACTGTCCCTTTAGAAATCATGAATCCAACTAAACCTTCCTTCCCTTAAGTCATGCTGTTAAGTATTTTATCACAGTATAAAAATAAAATAACTAATATACTTAGACAAACTTCAGATGTCCACGTAGACCATAGTCCTTGAGGAAAGAGGTAGTCCCCAGTAACTTTCTATCTCCCAAGGTGTTGATAGTATCTGGTGACACCAACGGATAGCTTGTGAGTGTCGTGATATTCCATCCCCTGCTATCCCAAGAAACACATAATCCAAAAGAAAACTACTTCACTAGCTCAGCCTAGAGCTTCTCTAGCTCATTCTTCTTCACCTTGGAGTCTGATCATGTGACCTAAGCCTCCTTCCTAAGTATAAATTGCAGAGCCGCCTGTCACTTAGAAGAAGGAGTCAGAATGAGGACAGAGGTCAGGAGAAAAGAAGACAGAGGAGGGAAAGGAGGGAGATGTTCCTGAGCCACATATTCCCAGAGTCACAATAAATCCTATCAACAGTCCTTAAAAGAGAGGATTCACCAGGTTATCTTACCCAAGAAAACAGCAACTGTTAAGAAACCATCCACAGTTCCCAGTAAGAAGAGAGTACTCAGAAATTTAGAAGACTAAATTTGTAATGGTTAATGACAAACTTATCATTAACCATCACTGTTTCTGTGGTACTTCAGAGGGAGGGATGAAGAATCAGAAAAAGATGAAAGCAGACCATGGTCTTTCCCACAGCATTCAGACACCACATGCATGCATGCCTGCGCACACACATGCACACGCACAAACACACACACAGTTCATCAGACTGGGCTGCGTGCTCCATGTACTGAGTCAAAGGGCCAGGAAATTCTTGGGAGTGTGGCAGCCAACATACCTCAGTACAGCTTTGTAGGGCTTTTGAATCTGCCCCAAAGGAGACATAGCCAGATGGTGGAGGCACCCTGTCAGAAAACTCAGTTTTGCTAGAACATTCCAGATCCAAAATTCCAGACAAACTTACCCTAACATACTCTGTGTAGCTGCATTTAAGGAATATATACAAATCTCAAATACTCCTGGTTCTTTCATTAAAAATGGAATGTGTCTCTGTGTGTGCATGGGTGCACACTTCCAGACAAGCAGCATGACCAGGGGTCAACATTTGGACCTCCTTTCTCTGAAACCTGAAGCGTACCATTTTGGTTAGACTTGCTGTCTAGTGAGACCCCAGGATCTGCCTATCTCTGCTTCCCATCCCCTCAATGCCCAGTGTTGGGGTTGCAGATGCACACATCATGCCTGGCTTTTATGTGGGTGCTGGGGATCTGAACTCAAGTCTTCACACTTCCCCAGGAGGCACTTTACCCACTGAGTCATCCCCCCAGCCACAATCTACTTAAGAAACCTTTAAAAATGTTTTTAGACTAGTGAATTTTTAAACTGAACTGTAAATTCTGTACCACATTTGAGGGGAAAGCACGTTATCTCAGCCACTCTGGACCTAGTGAACTAAAAGACCTAAGACTGGAAACTTGGGGCTGTCGGCAGGTTTACAGTCCTACCATATTCAGTGGCATCTCAAGCTGGCTATTTAGGGGTGGGATGCTCCCAGCTCATACTGAGAATCTCATTTGTGCTAGAATAACCTTCCATTCAAAACCCATTATTGTTTCAAACTTTTCATTGCAGTGTCTGGCTTTGTAGAAGAAGCCAGGGACCTGAAATTTCAAGCATTCTTAAAATTGTTCTCATTAAACAGCATGTTAATCATGGATCAGGGATTGTACATTATACAGCCCATTAAGCATTTGTATGCTCCTGGAAGACCTTAGATTGTATAAAATACAAATGATCCACTGGTTAAAATAATTGGCTATAATGAACTGCAAAATTAATTATGAATGACCATATTGCTTACCCAGTTGACCTAAGTCATTAGATGTAATGTGTCGGGGAAAAATAAGATGTATTCTGGCTTTCCCAAAGTGCTCCAAGGTTCATCTACAGTGTGTCTAACTCTGCTTGCCAATGTGGAAGATGTTCGTGGACACAGTACATGAGGCTGTTGATGGTTGTCTAGAAGATTCATGACAAATCCATTGTAAGAACAATCTGCTATGAAATCTTAGGTTTACTATAGAATGGGAAGAACTAGTCACCTTTTTGAGTTAAATGAAGTATTCTGAGCCAGCAAGATGATTTAACTAAGCAATGGCTTAACTAAAACAACTTTCCTCCAGTGTTTCCAGGAAGACAGAGCCTAAGAGATGTTGGGGGGGGGGTGCTGCGGGGGAGGAGTTGGGTGTAGAGGTAGACTTCTGGCTTAAACCCTTGTGGAAAATGCCACCTTCTTGGAGAACTGAAACACAAAATAGCATATTTTAAAGGGAAACCCTACCTCAGTTCTGCATCGATCAATGTACAGGGCTAGGGGCAGAGGATGAACACTGTAACCTGAGGAGGAAAGGGAGTCACAGGGAAGACAGGACAGTGCTCCCAGAACAGGGGGGGGGACCAGAAAACCAGGGTGTCTGGGGTCAAAAACACAGAAACCCTCCAGCTAGGACGCTGTCAGAGCTGCCACCATCTCCTCCCTTGTCCTTCCCAGGTGACAGAGGACAAGCATTTGAAGAGACAGATCCAGGTTGGAGACAGAGAATTATTTCCCATCCTGCGGACTTCTGTTCTGGGGCCCTTGATGGCCTTCTTCAGCCAAGGCACCTCAGATAGCTCCCTAACCAGAGACGCACTCGAGAACATGTTTCCAGCTCAACTTTGTTTAACACAGTATTTCCCAAGAATATTTATCTATTCATTATCTGTTCTTTACAAAACACATATTAACAGTAGAACAGGTCAAGTATAGTGGTACACACCTGTAATCCAAGCCTTCAGGAGGCTGAAGTAGGAGGGTTGTGAGTTCAAGGCCAGCCTAGTTGTACAATGAATTCAAAATTCAAAGTTCAAAGCTAGCCTGTACAAATCAAGGCTTTATCTCAAAAAATCAAAATAGCCTGACAGGTGGCACATGTCTGTATCCCAGCATTTGGGAGGTAGAAACAGGAAGATCAGGAGTTGAAGGTTATCTTTGGCTCAAAACCAGCCTAGGACAAATGAGAACTTGTCTTAAAAACAAACCAAAAACAAAAAAAGAAAGAAAGAAAGAAACGAATGAAGGAAGGGAGAGAGGGGAAAGGGGGAGGAAGGGAAGGAGAGAAGGAAAAGGAGAAGGAAGAAGAGAAGGATGGGTTAAGAGAAACAGAACAGACTTGCGAATGGGGTAGGTACTCACAGGAACCATGGTTCCCCTGCAGCATGGGGGCTTCTGCTGTTTGTGTCTCCAGATCCCCTACACTTTGGAATCTAGTGTAGTACATTCACAGTCAAATTGTAATCCCCAGAGAGCAGATGATCTCCATGCAGTGAACACAGGGGCCTGCAACTGGTCCAGATGTGATTGGAGGAGCAATGCTGAGACCCTGTATGCAGCTAGACGCAGTCAGAGCCACCTGGCTGCATTCAGAAAAGCCCAAGGAATGAGACAATACAGGTATTCTCCTTAATATGCCTGTTGTCATTTGACTATCAAATGTCCCCACGAGCCCAGGTACTTGAACACTTGGTCCCCAGAAGGTGGTGGTATTTTGGGGGGTTGTGGAACCTTTAGTGATACTGTCTTATAGGAGGAAGTGAGTTGTTGGGGTTCCTGAGCTGGGGGCCAGCCCAAGTAGGACACAGGGTCTCCACCATGAGAGGGTGAGTGGCGCAGAGTCAACGCACAAACACCAGGAGCTGGGTGGAAGCATGCTAAGAACGAGCTGCAGCAAACTCATTTATTCACAGAAATGTCAGGGGTTATATGAGGTTGGTTAGCCAATTGCCTTATGGGGTATTTCCCCGACTGCAGCCAATAGTAATCTGTCCCCAGATAGCTCATCTAGGTGCAGGTTCTCTCCAGATGCTGGGCAGAAACTGGTGTCACACCTAGCCAGAGCAGAGCACCACGTGCACAGGAGCAACTCCCTTATTCCTCATGGCAGGTGGCCTGGCTAAGGCCCATCCTGCATTATGCTATACAGTGAGTCACTGGGGGTATGAGCCTATTGGGTGAGCCCGGTCCTGGGTTCTGCCCTCCTGACTAACCAGCCCCTCACATTCTCATTGCCCCAGCTGTAAGCTTCTCTGCCACTATGCCTCCATCATGACAGACTGAATCTCTTCAACCCATAAGCCAGAGCAATAAGTAACTAATACAATTTCAAAATCAAAAGTCCATGTCAGACTAGGCCAGCCCATCTTTGACCATGTCTAGCCCATGCCTGGCACTGAGACCTGACACTTGCAGGCCAAATGTGCCTGGTGTAAGTACATGGACTGCTAGTGGACCAGCAGTTCCCTTCCCATCTAGGATTGGGGTCCAGGAGACCCACACCCATGCACTGGGCTGGAGTTCCAACACAACCTGACCAGCCCACCAGGGTTCTTCTTCCTACTTTCACTCCAGTATCCCAACTAGACTAGGTACAGGCCCCACATCAGTGCTCTGGAGTTGATTCTTGGTTCCTGTAATTTCTTGTTGACTCTGAGGAACCTCTCTATCGGCTAAGATGACATTTGATGGAACTCAATAGAAAAATCAAGAATAAAGTCCTTTAAATACCAAAATATTTGTTTCTTCATGTAAAAGAAATTCAAAAGTAAGTGGTCTGACACTGGTAAGTTGGTTTCACAAGGTTTTGAGGAACCTGTGTTCCTCCTTTCTGCCAATCTCACCTCAAGAACTCTTCAGCTTCTGAAGATTCACCCATCACATTTACATCTCAGACAACAGGAAGAAAGACGAGTTAGAGACAAAAAGAATTTAAAGAAACCTTTCCAAAAGTCCTGAAGTTCCCACGTCATGTCAATGGCCAAAATGTAAATATGTTGCCATACGAAGTTTCAAAGAAGAGGAGAAAATATGGTTATAATACTGGCTCCTTTGTCACCTCCAGTAAAACAGAGATTCTATTAGTGCGTTCATTAATCTTAAATTCGCGCTCGTGGAAGGAGACCCAGGCTGGTTCGGCAGACCCACGGTTGTCATGACCTGAGGCTCCTTCTACCATGCATCTTCATTATGCAACTTCTACTTCCTGGTTACTTGTAGCTGTTCCTGTTCCATTCTAACCAGCTAGAAGAAAGAAAGGAGGGGCATTGGAGGGCCACTTCCTAGAAGTGCTGTGCCATTGTGCATCCACTCAGGACAGCTCAGTCAACATGGCCACTCCCAGCTTCGAGGAAGGCTAAGAAATAAATTCTGAATGATGGTGTTCTCAGCTGACTAGGGAAATTCCCATTCCAAAAGAAGAGGAGACTCACTTTGGAAATAGATGACAAATTCTATCACCAGTTGTACGAAACAGAGAGAATGATGGTTACATAATAAATTAATACTATCTACTATCCCCTCCTCCATCCTCTAGACCAGGTCCTAGATGTGAAGGCCTACCTTGACAGAGAAGCTCCATCACCAGCCCTGATCCTTGCATGAGAGCTCTTGGATTTAATTCAGATTGAGTTGGATTATACTTTACTGGGTCTGAAATGTAGTATCACCTTAAAGCTACCCAGTCAGTCCACTATCTAGACTTTCCTAACCTTGTCTGAAAACTCCCAGTATATTTCTATTCTAGGCTTAGTTAATTTAAACAAAAAAGCAATGAAAAAAATCCCTGTTCATTTCTGAAAAGAAGTATGTTCAGTCCAATGGAAAGACCTCTTTAGTCCTTTGAGCAAACCAGCAAATACACATTTGTAAAATATGTATGTGGCTGTGTGAAATCAGCATTGAATAAAGCTGCGATTTTCACCCAACCATCTAGGCGTCCTCCACATGGTAACCCAGGAAAGAACCCAATCAAAAATATCTTAAGCTAAGCTACTACCTTGAAATACAATCGCAGCCAATAAACATTTTCAAATAAGCATGCCCTGAGTAATTGTTCTTTTGTCAAGTTCAGGGACACTTTATAGAAACTTAGAGGCTCTAGACATATCTGCTGGTTCCCAGTATGTCAACAATTCTTGGTACACTAGCCCTAGGAAAGGCTGTGGCTAACACTACACTTGGCCCATAAAAGAGAGTCACTAAGCATCCTTCAAATCTGAATTTATATTCAGAAAATGTTCAATACGATATTACTTAAATACAACACCCAACAGAATTCTTTATATACTTAAAAACCTCATTCTGAATTTCTCACTGTAGGAAAATGAACTAAACACAATATTTAGTACCTTGAGCTAGTCAGTTATTTTTCATTAAAATATATAAAGCCTGCATTGGAAATTATGCCCATAAAGTCCATTTAGATTTACAACTTAATTATACGTAGTAAAACTTTACTGCTACATTTAACAGGTATTAACCTAATTCTTTTTAAACAAAAACAGTATTTGACTGGAAATAAACCTAAAGCTAAGAAAACAAGAAGGAACTCCCTTAAAATATTTCCTTAGTATTTATTTTTCAAGAAAGGTCAGTTAGCTCATGCATGAGCTCGCTTAATGTCTTCTCTGTGTTATCTCAGTATTTTCAGTAAAACAAATTTGTTACTATGGTGTTCAATTTCAGCATCTCCATGACAAACACTAATAGCAGGAAGGCCAAACCAACTGTGAGCGTTACAGTAGCAGATTTCAGTCTACGGAATTATACATGGGTCAAAATACTTATTTAAACTCGGGAAATATCTGGAAACATGAGGATTTTAGATAGATGACTCCCCTACTGTACTCTAAAAGATCTGTCACTTCCTTGAATAATAAAATTTAAAAAGGTAAAAAAAAAAATCTATCCGAGCACTGAAAATACATCATTGTTTTTAATCTTAATATACTTTGGAATGAAATCTTTCCAGAATCTCTACCTTAGTAAAATAAATTTAAGGTTCTCCATAAAAAACTCATAAGATACCATTATAGTCTTAAAATATGTTTCATATAGAATATTTACAACCCATAGCTTTAGAAGGTACCAGCATACATATGCATGAGTAATAATAAAGACTTCTTGGGTGATTATCTGAAATTCAATTTGACTCTACAACTATTTATTGACTAGTGTATAATCCGATAACAAGTTTATAATGAATGAGATCCACACTTCACAAGACACCACATCAGCTTTGCCATCATTTGCGAAGCCCACACTAAGACGTGCAGATACATGGGAAGTCCTAGGATGCAAAGATGTAAAACATAGCCCTTAGTTTCTTCGCCTCAGGAAATGTGTTATTATTCCTATTAATGAAGTCAATGCACTATATATTTTAAGCGCACAAAATACACTTGTGTCCATCATTTCTGAAGGATACACTCTCGATAGCCTTATGATGACTGTGGCACAGGTGAAGCGCACCCTAGTGATTAAGCAGTCTGTCCAGGATCTTGAGGCCAGACTGATGGCAAGAATAAGATTAGAACTGCACTTTCATCGAAGGATTTTTTCCACTCTAGTAAACTTCTCCACAACATTTATCTAGGAAGTCTAGACACATTCATAAGATTTACACTGCACCAATGGAGTGTGGTAGAAGCAAAGGGCAGACGGCCAATCCATGATGCGTTGAGGGAGCTGTAGGAAAGAGGACTCCAGGCCTGGACCCCTTCTGTGGAGCTTGGGACGGATGGTTAAGATGCAGAAAGCAGGGAGAGACCAGGAAGCTACGCTTGGCAGGGCACCGCTCCAACCACCACCCTCCCTGGAGTGTGGTAAGCTGAGGGTGATTCTTTTTTTCAACCTTTACCCCACAATGCCTAGCACAGCCCTTGAACTTTATAGATCATTAGTCAGCACCCCAGTTTCCCCCTGTAACAGGTCCTCAATAAATGTTTAGTAAGCAGAGAGGACAGGTTAAGCAGAATAAGTGAGTGGCCAAGCGTACATCTACAATGTTCACAGATTTGGAGGCCCTGTTACATTTCTGAATGAGCCTACTAATCAACTGGACCATTCACGCATGCATTCTTTAGTATCAGTGACTCTCCACTGGGGATTACCCTCCTTCCCCGTGAAACATCTGAAGAGATGTTTGGTTCTCATGACTGACAGTCCTACCGCTATCTATGAGAAGAGGCCAAAGATGCCACTAAGCATCCTTCCACACAGAGGAATGTGCTACTGAGAGTTATTCTGTCATTACCCCAGTTCCAAATACAAGTAAGGCAGAAGTAGAGAAAGTCCGCGTTGTATGTTTTGTTGTGGTTGTTTGGGTTTTGATTCTCTGAAGCAGGGTCTCTTGTAGTCCAGGTTGCCTTAGAGTAACTACGTAGCCAAGAATGGTCTTGGATTCCTGATCTTCCTGCCTCTGTCTCCCACATGCTGGGATTACAGGCATGCACCACCATGCCCAGTTGTGCTTTGTACATTTTTGTAAATATTTTGGTTTGGCAATGGGGACAGATATGCCAGAGAAGTGGACAGGTTAATTATTATAGACAACAATAAATAGTAATTATCAACTTTGGCAGGTACCATGAAAGAAAAAATTGAGTGGTGTTGAGAAATTCTGGATGCTTCATCACTTCTAGACAAGAAAGGATAACTCATCTTGCCTAGAAGACAGCATTTTGGAAAATCTCAGGCCAGCTCATTAGAAACCCAAATGCACCAGATACCTAAGATGAAGGTGGTGAACGCACTGCTTTCCAGGTGAAAATAGTTCAGTGCCTAAGGCAATTGTTCTGCTGTTTACCTTCTGAAATACAGTGTGAGCCCCACAGTACCATCAACATAAAAACATAACATGACAAGTTAGCACTGAAGACTCAGTAGGTTCCTATTCTTCAAAATGCAAAGTCAAATTTCTTTAAACATAGAGCTCTTTGGTTGCAAAATGAAGTCTTGTGTCTGTTCCATCTTCATGGGAAAGTCAGTCCTCTTCCAAGTTCTGGGAGGCTGCCAATCACAGGACCCCTCAATGTCCTCCACTGCAGAACCCATATGATGCTGACTGAACCAAAACCTCAAAGGTCAGTGAAACAGATTCCTTCAGTGTAGCAGCCTAGAGAACTTGCCTTGTATTACAATTGCTGTGGTCCCCAGGGCTGCTAAGACACCTGCTTTCAACTGACCTTATTATTCACCTGTCCTTGACTTCTGTGAAGGACAACATGTGCTCTTAATAATTCATTTTCTCCTCTTGAGTTGACCAGAGTTACCATGTTTGTTTGTAGCCAAAGAACTGCACCTGATGCCATTTTATAACAAAATGAATACTAGCGCACAGAATGGAGTAGAAAGAACCAGAACTTTTCTCTTCTCTTCTCCCCTTTCTCCTCCTTTCTCTTCCTCTCCCCCCCCCCACTCCTCCTCTTCCTTGACTTTACTTTCTTCTAACACTAACAAGCGAATATTCATTAGTTGTTAAGTGGATAATGGAGGAACTCATTCTCTGAAGCAGGTCTCAGTGATTCACAGGTCTAGTTCACACTCTGGTATAGCACTCCCCACAATGAATAGCACTGGTCTCTATTATCTAACCCTGTATTACAGAAGTGAAGGTTTGTAATTTCCATGGCTCCACTGGTAACAGATATTGCATCTACTATTTTTTTGTATCTCTGTGTGAGAGAATTCAGCCACTGGGACACAAGGACAGTGTTAGGTAGCCTTATGGAGAGACCCTCCGGGTAAGGACTCGAAACTCCTACAACAGGATGTGCCTGCAGTCTTGGCATTAATCACCCAGGTCCACTGGGGCTTTCGGATGTTGTGGGTAACTTCTTCAGTCTTAACTCCCCGAGCCACAACCACCCAGCTGAGCCACTTCCACGTCCCCAGCCCACACTGTGTGAGATGAAGCATGCTGGCTGATTGCAGTCACTAAGAGTTTGGTAATCTGTCAGACAGCAAGAGATCACTAATACAATAATCAATTCCATCCTGGATAAACACAAACTCCATGTTTATTTGAACTGTCAAAATGAAAGAAGGGAGGGAGGGACTTTATTTCTTGAAGTAGTTGTTTCTGTAAACAAAGCTATTCTAAGATATAATGACTCAATTTCACTGCAGGCAAAAGCAAAACCAACTTGTATATTGTACCAATTGCAGCATGTACCAATTCCTTGTGTTACTGAAGCATAATTAGCCATTTTAAACTGTGTATACAATTAGAGAATTTTGATATCCACATACCTTGTGAAATAATCAAGCTCATTTAATATGTTCATGTTGCTAAAATTCCTTTTGGGGGGAGGCAGGTGTAAACAATGCCCACCGTTAACTTCCTTGGTCCTAACAATAAACCAAGGTAGGATTCCACCAAAATGTACTCCGGGAAACCACTAAGCTTATTGGGCTTCCCTACAGAGCAGTGGGTGAGGGTTTACTTACAGAAATGTGGGTGTTCCCCTTTAAGCCTGCACTGGAAAGTCTTCACCCAAGCATGAATGATGGCTTCCCCATGACTACATAAAATGGCGAGGGACCCTCCCTCAGTCTTTCCCAGTCTGTGTACTCTAGCCTTTCTCCCAAGGCCATCGAGGGTTGGAGGGTGTGGCTGGACACTCCAGTGCTGTTGCGTGACTCCCGCTGCCCCTCCTGTTCAGGGCATCAATGGTCACTAAGCTCACCTGTGAGGATCTTAGGCAAGTGGCCCCAGCTGAGCTCGGGAAGATGGCATCTGTCTGTCGGACAGTCCTCGAACAACAGTCCATTTCCTCACAAAATGAACAGTGTGTATATGTGTGTGTGTACGTGTGTGTGTGGAGAAAGACAGAGAGAAAGACATTGTAAGTTCATTTAATATGTCCATGTTGCTAAAATGCCTTTTAGCAAGGACATTAAGATGATAGATAATAGATGATAGGTAGATGACAGATGATAGATTAGATAGATGATAGGTAGGTAGATGATACATAGATTGATTGATAGATGAATGATACATTAGATAAATAGGTATAGATAATAGCTATATAATCAATAGAGATAGATACGTAAATCCAATAGATAGATTGGATAGATGATAAATACACAGATATATAGATAGACTTCACTCTTAACTCCCTGAGCCACAACCACCCAGCTGAACCACTTCCACATCCCCAGCCCACATTGTGTGAGATGAGGCATGCTGGCTGCTGACAGACAGACAGACAGATAGGAAATCTACCCTTTCAGCAAATTTCAAGTATGCAGCACAATGTTATTGACATTACATTGCCAGAGCTTATTTGCCTTGTATAACTGAAACTTTGTGCCCTGGACCAGCATCTCTACACTCCCTTCCCCTCCCCACAACATAGTCAGGTAGAACTGTAGGAGAAATGGAAGAATATCCAAGGCAGAAAAAGGAGCACGGAATTTAAAAAGAATCTCCAGGTGTCCAAAGACTTTACAGCCAGAAGTTCCCTGTGCTTGCAGCCGTTTGTGTTTCATTTAAACTCGTTCATACTTTTATTTTTTTCCTGTCATTGTTTTCGCCATTTACTTTTGTTCCATTTTTCACTTTAAATCCTGGGGTGGAGGATAAATAGTTAAAGGCGATTGCAAGCTCCAGGCACTCCATGGTGCCGTCCACTCACAAGTGTCATGTCTACATCCGGCTTCTCTTTTTAGCTTTGCCTCTCTTACCTCTAGTTACTGGAGTCTTAGACTTCTACATAAGCCATCACTAGATCCTGCTCTAAATTGATAAATCCAGAATTAACTAGTCAGAAAAGCAGCTGTCTCTATGAGGTCTCACTTTTAAGCAAACACAACAGTGAGCATGCCTGGTGTGCACAGCCCCTGGGAGGAGGATGGGGCTTTGAAAGTGCCTCGCAGCAGCCACCCTGGATCTCTGCAATCCACGTGTGAAGTCCAGAACTCATACATGCATTCAGTGGGATTTATCGTCCAACAGCTGAGTGGCCAATCATTAGACCACAAGGTTCAAGGCTAATCCCATGAGCATCTGAGTTCAGGGGCTGATAATCTGTTTGGCTTTATCCTATTAGTATGTGTAAAGAACTCATTACCATAGCAACTAAGTGCTTTCCATAGAGAACTGATCAAATTATTCGGAAAAGGTGAACAAGGGCAGAGAGGACACCACAGGAACTGAAAGGAGGCTTTGGCCCACGTTACACAACCTTTTCCTTCTCCTTCCTGACAAAACGAGATCTCACTAGGCATCTGTTTAGTGACTTCCCTGTCAGAATCTTTAGCAGTATTCAACCTTGGTTCCCTGGAGCACAAGTACATGTCCTGTTGGGTTCATCCTTGAACACACACACAATGGAATGATGTCCTCAGCCCTGGTTTCTCCTTGCAGTGCCCTTTGCCATTGTACAGGGAGGAAATGACATACAGTGAGTCTGGGCCAGGACTTGAACATGTACTGCTTTGATTTGAATTCTAGCACATCCACTTCCTAGTCAAGGTGTTCCTCAGTAGGCTGATTAACCTTCCTACACCTTACTGTAATTTCTTCTCTGAAATAGAGAGACTGAGTGCTTACTTCATATGAGTGACATCAGAATCCAACAAGCTGATGCAGAATCGGTACAGTATAATATACTCTTTAATAAAGAGTTCCTAGAACATAGTAAATGCTCCGTGAATGTTCACCATTATTTCAGCACAACACTCATTCTTCCCTGGTCTTCTTGGTTCCGTGAATGGAGAAAAACATTCCCCCAAAACAAAGTCCCTCCTAAACCCCACACAAAGGCATGAGGACAAACCTTGACTTCCAGTGCTGGGAGAGAAGGATAAGCAACTCTTTATAAGTATTTTTCTCTCAGCAGATTCACCATTCATGAATGCAAGGAACATGTCTCAGTTATTTCCCACCAAATGTACAGCCAAATTCATTCTCACCATTCCAGCAACACTCCAGGCAAGCACATAACATTGAGCCTATGTGGGCATGAACCCCAAAGCATTACGGCAAGCCTGTTCTTTCAGTCTCCCTGACAATTACTGATAGAGATTGACTCGTGCTTTCTGCCTTCTTGAAAGCTAAACCTAGTAAAAACAATATGTGTAAATTAAATGCTTTACCCAAAGAAATGTGCTTCTGTGTGTGTGTGTGCCTGAAAGTGGGTATGCCGGCGTAAGCATGCAACTAGGGAAGCCAGAGGAGAGCCTCTCATGCCATTCCTCCTCTTCAAGTACCACCTACCTTGTTTTTATGAGAGAGGGTCTCTCACTGTGCCTGGAACTCGAGTAGGTTAGGTTGGCTGGCCAGTAAGGCCCAGGGAGCTGCCTGTCTTCCCCTCCCTAGTGATGGGATTACAGACACAGGACACACCATGCTTGTTTTTTTAAATGTATTATAGTTTGTGTGTGCATGTGTGGAAGTCACAGGACAACTTGCAGGAGTCAGCTTTCTCCTTCCATCAGGTCCCAGGGATTGAACTCAAGTTCTCAGGCTTGGCAGCTTGATGGCTTTCCAGTGAGCCAACCTGCTAGCCCATAAGCCCACATTTTAACGTGGGTTCTGGGGAACTCAGTTCCTCATGCTCACAAGGCAAGCACTTTATGGACTGAGCTATCTAGCCCAAAAATAAGCTTCTAAAGGCAAAGCCTAGTCACTGGCTCAGGAGGAGCAGTGTAGTCTTTACAGTCTCCTCACACCTTACTGTAGAGGTGAGCAGGTGTGGTTTGATGGGACTACCTTTGGGGGGTTTCTTCCCTGGTATGGCGTGGCCCTGCTGATCTGCCCCACGTTTGCACAACCAGAGACTATCTCAGACTCGGAAGCACCAACACCCAAACCCAAGAGACAAGATTTCAGATAAGCAGCCTTGAAACTTGGAAGAGGTCGGTTCAGGGTAAATGAAGGCTCACATTCTTTTGCACTGTGGGTAGTTAATGAATTGCATCACCTGGAACTTGTTACTACAAGAGCCTATATAAACCAAAAATAAAGTTAGGTTCAAGAAGTTTGAGATCAATGGATGAACGAAGAGTTACATTTGCTTCAAAATTAGGAGCGTTTTATGTTTTATGAGCCACCGCACCCACCCTACTATTTGGGTCATTTATCAGTGGAGTCAGACAAAAGGGACTAAGGAAAAGAGGGCCTCTCAAGTCCTGTCCCTCTTATCACCCAGGAGACCACCTGCAGGAGACTACTTGAAACTAAAAGCCCAGCATATACCCCAAGAACAAGCTGGCGACATAGCCCAGGCTGCTCTTAAACTCTCCAAGCGCCTGCCTCAGCCCACCCCCCACCCCCCATCCCCCGCCCCTTTTTTTTTTCTAAATAAATGAGTAAAGAGGAGTTGCTGCATAGATGTAGATACATTATCCGTCTTTGTGGCCATTGTGGGTAAAACCTAGCATGTTTATTTGGCACAATGCAGTCGCTGTGAAGCACCTTCAGAGTTCATTTCAGTCAACTATGTGAAAAGGAACATGCATGTGAATGTCCTGATTTTAAAAATAAATAATAAATCTAGGGCAATAGTGTCAGCAAGCCGTAACTCTATATGTTCTTTAACTGCAAACAGCATCTCTAGGAAACATTTTCAAAAGACTCACTCTAATGTGTTTATTTCCCAGGTTTATAAAACTCAATTACATTCCCGCAAAAGAAACCAAATTGGCACCCTCCCTCCTATGACAAAGCCGCAGGAGCAAGCCGCTACCATTTTTGACTAATCCAGGGAAACCACCTGCAGGAACACTGTTGTTTCTGTGGGCTCCCGGCAGAACCTTCCAAATGATGATTAATCACTGAATAAATGGCAGAATTGACACAGGCATAAAGACAGAGAGCAGAGCCAGGCCCAACCATGGGTGCATATGGCCCAGCCCCGTGGGTGGAGGGGCACAGAAGACGGATGGCTCTGCAAGTGCCTGACCCTCACTGAGGGTCTTGCTTTTACAAGGGTGATGGCTTCTGCCCAATGCAACCAACCAGGCTGTGCACATCATGCAGACAAGAATCCCATGGCTGTCAGAAGCAAGAAGAAATGTCTCCCAAAATTAAACTAATGAGTTTCAATTGGCATCTTAAGCCCAAACGGTAACAGAAATAAGAGATACTGCAGATGACAGCTTAATCCATTATCGTGGAAGGCATTCAGAAGGCTTCAATGATTACTGCTTCAGATTACCCAAACGGTGTCCCTACTAATTTGAAAGATGATGAATCACTAAGTTCAAACGGGGCTCAGAAGAGTCAATTACACTAAGCTGTGATATCAAAAGCTCATATTTTCGACACCGAGGAATAAAACATGTTCTGCCTAATAACAAAACAGAAATGAGGTCTAATGCTGGATCTCAGTTGACCAAGTCATTAGCAATAAGAATGTTTCTCTAATTTTTCAATATTTCTTTCTGGGATATGTACTCCCTTGCCCCCAAGGAATTCTACTAGTCAAAGTTTATTAACAGAAAAAAAGATTTACAAGAAATGAAATATTGGTGTGCCTTGCTGAATGCCCTTCGGATACCATCCGTTTTCAGACCTTTCATGAACAAATGAAAAGAGCGTTACTGGTCAGACTCATTATCTCCCTGACACCATCAGCATCCACTTCATCCCCAGAACATCCATCATCGCCCTCTACCTTTATCATCTCTTCCCTTGGAAACAGAGAACTTGAAGTTCACAAGAGCTTCCTGCTCCTGCTTCTATTGATCCGTGTTGTTGGGCGAGGGGCCATGCAGGCCACCTTCACCTGCAGCTGCCTCTCCTCCCACCCTCCCAGCAAACGCTGCAGTTCTCATGCTGGGGGCTGGGGGTGGGCTGGGAGAATGACAGGCACCCTACCGAGAGAGTCTGTTCCTGTGTCTATCAACCTCTTCCCCAAAGGAAGTTTACCTTAAGTGTCCAGGGCTCCACACCATATGATGGACACACATGAACTGAAGGGCTGAGCTTTCCCTCATGCCTGCCCACCACCCCACGCTGCCCCCCGGGATCAGAGACAACCTGACTGGCATGTACTAGGAGGAATTCCTCAACTGCATGGACCAGGACCTCCCCACTCTCTCTCTCTCTCTGAAGCCTGCAAAGGTTCCACTTAGCCTCATGGGTGTGAACCCTACTGGGAGCCCCTGCCATGCTGACTTTCCATGACATTCAGAACTCTCTGGGTTGGGTGAGAGTCCCTGCCTTAGTTATAAAGTGGACAGCAAACAAGGAAGACACCAAAATGAACTTTTGACCTCTACACACATGTGCACAAATGCTCATATGTACAAATGTGCCCACATACATGTGAACACGCATATACAGAAGTGCACACACACAAAAATAGTGTCCTTACCCAAAAGGACATTCCATTTCAGTGTCCATCTTGATCCCCTGTTCTGAGACCATCATAGTCCTTAACAGATGTGCCAGCAGCTGCCCCTTCTGTTGGCACTCTGGACATCTGTCTTCTGCCTCGGGAACTCTTTTTGTGTTGATTCATCTCAACAGAAGGTACTTCACTACATGATGGTGACACTTTTGTCATAAATTCTCAGCATCCGCTGGGGAGATGGCTTAGTGGGTAAAGTGTTGCAAACTGGAGTTCAGGTCCCCAGAACCAATATAAAAGCTGGGCAGACATGAGACTGCCTATAATTCCTAGGGAGGCCGGGATGAGGGGTCCTCAGGGCAAGTGGCTAGCTAGACTAGCCAGCGTGAGAAAGCTTGGGGTTCAGTGAAAGACCTTGCCTCCATGAATAAAGTGGACAGCCGTCAAGGAAGACATCCGAATTCACACATGCACACATGTTCACATACATGGGAACACACCACACACAGACACACATAAGAAAATAATATAAAGAAGAGTTTCCGAGCCCCTAGGTACATGTTTCCTGCATTATCTCTTCTCCCCAAGTATAGCTGAAAGCATGTTTTGTACATTGTGGGTGTTCTGCCATAGTCACCTCTTTAATAACTTTATTACTGAACTTTTTTGTTTTTGCTTTTTCTGGACTGTACCAGTATGAGGTCATTTATACTTGAGATTTCTGACCCTTCCTTATTGGGGGAGGGGAGCATTGTGAATAATCTTGAACAGTCTAGGAGTGTGGGAACAGGTGACCGAATCAGTTTGAACTTGAACTAGTCAAAACCGTGCCCTTTTTCCTGAGCACTTATGGTAGGACTGCAGTGAAAATTGACTTTTCTCACCAAAATCCTCTCTCTGCCATCTTTCAATGACTAGGAAATTTAATCTCATATTCAGAACAAGCCTCAGATTCAAACACTTTAGCCTCATGTTGGAACCACTGCCTACCTCGTCAGTCCCTCAGCACCGACTTTGTCCTTCAGTGGCTTCCTGTCCCTCTTCTCTTCTACACTCACATCCTGGACTTCTGCCCATCACCTTTCTGGGGAGCTCCTCTTCTGCAAGATCTTGCCATCTTCCACAGATATATCAGAAGGCTGTGACCATCATCCTGGGGGTGAGGGTGGGGTGGTGCTTTGGAGCCCTGAAGCCATTTCTAGCCCCCCACTTAATCATAACATGACCTTGACTGAGTTATTTCAACAACTCTCCAAGACTGTAATGAGAGTGCCAATCTGTCCCATGGGCATTATTGAAAAAAATTAAATGAAATAATGTGCAAGAAATGCCCGGCCCAGATGCCATGTGATCAGTGGCTAAAATAATGTGCAAGAAATGCCCGGCCCAGATACCATGCGATCAGCAGCTATTCCTGTCACTGTTCTGACTGTTGTGACTGGTAAATACATGATTGGATCAGGAAGCACCAGCTCTCTCTCTCACGGCTTTCTTGTACAGCATTCCAACGACATATCCAGTGAACCATGTTTATGAAGACAACTGAACACGTAGGGTCTGCTGTCTTCCCTGCCTCTGTCCGGTATTCCATCTTCTTTTCAGGAGCGTTGGTACTCACATGGCCCTGCACTGGGTGGTGACTCAGAAGCCAAGAGATGCCCATCTCATGGCCCAGCAGTACTACCTGGTCCTGCACACATGTACAGCTCTGAATGCCTCTCTAAGGTGAGTGAAGGGTGAGAACCCTATGCCTGTGCTGTGTTGATCTCCAGCTCAAAAAAGTGACTATTCAGCAAGACATTTTGCCCGCAAGGCAAGAGAACAGCAGACTGTTTCTTTTCACTGAAACATTTTTTTACATTTTCCATTGCATACACATTCTGGCATTAATAGTGAAAATTGATGTCTTAAGGATTTGTTTGTTTGTTTTTCAATCGCCTGTGATCGGCCAGGGCAGCCCAGCGTGTTCTTCTTTGCGAGCTGTTCCCAGTTCAGATGCAGACTTGCTATTACACTGTTGAATCACAGCAGCCGTGTAATTCTGTGTTCTGCTCTCCCACTTTCTACTGATAGCATACGCATTTCATGTTGCCACACTTCCCTATTTGAAAGGCAGCCAACAGCTTTCTTACAAGGAAAAAAACCTGGAAATGCCAAAATGTTGGCCACACCACCTGGTATCCTCAGCCATTTCCCTAGACTCTTCCCTCCTGTCTGGGACCCAGCCCTTAACCCTGGCCATGGACATAGGTGAAAGGTGCGACTATACGAACGGCAGCACACGGGAGCTTTGGGCTAGGTGGAGATCACCAGGAAAGGTGGCCAAATGAGACCCATGCGCCCACTCTCCATAGTACCTGATTCTATGGTTCTGGGACAGCAACCAGGAATCCACATCTTTACCAAGGAACACAGAGACAGGACTACCAAGGACTAGGGCAGAAGTGCTGGGGGAACTGGTGGTTAAAGCCATAGCTTCTTGAGACTGGAGAGATTCCTCAATCAGTAAGCTGCCTGCCTTGGAGTCTGAGGATCTAAGCGCGGATTCCCAGCACAGACATGTGCATGTGTCTGTAACAGCCGGAAGGGAGGGGCAAGGGTAATGGCAGGTGGATCCCCAGTCTTGCTGCCAGTCAATTCAGTCAATCAGTGAACGCTAGCTTCAGCTGGAGACACTGTCTTAATAAGATGGAGAGCAATGGAGAAAGACATCTGATTTTGAACTCTGGCCTCAACATGCATGTGCTCACACAAACAGACATTCATATATGCACTACACAGAGAAAGACACTAAGTAAATAAAATAAAATAATAAGAACCAAAGATGCTTGGCTTCAGGTAGACTTGGATTTGAATCCTAATTCTACAACTTCTCAGTTTGTGACTGTGGACAAGTTACTACCCCGTCAGTTTCCATTCTGGGAAGTGAGGTGACAACATTCGTCCCATGCACCATGAGGCTCAACTGAGAGACTCCATCAAGCATCAAATGCAATTTTACTAAAAGCTTCACTATTCTCCTTCCTTAGTGTTGCTCTGAGTGTGAGTAATCACGTAGGTATTACGGGGACCAGGCTCCTGCTTCCCTTATCTTTAAGCTGGATGTGAACAAGGATTGTGTCACTCATCCCAAAATTCTCAAGGTTTGGGGGCTGACACATAGCAGGAGTTCAGCAAAGATTCACTTGGCAGAGAGTAGAAAATGAGTGGGCCCAGGAAAGGGTAGCAGACAAGCTGGTGGGATACAGCTTTCCGATGCAGGAAGGTGTCAGCTTTGGTGTTCTTATTTTACCTCTCTTTCTTGTTTGTTTGTTTGTTTATTGAGGTTGCCCAGCATGTGCCATGGTGCTCATGTGGCGATCAGAGTACAACTTGTAGGAGCCAGTTTCTTCTACCACGTGGGTCCCAGGACTCAGACTCAGAGGGTCAGGTTTGTTGGCAAGTTCCCTATCTGCTGAGCCTTCTCACCTGACTCCTATTCTTTAACTAGTTTGTCTGCCTAGCAGACAAATCAAACATTACATGCCATCCATTCCACAGACAGTATGTGGACTTCCAGTTTTTCTATATTACACGCCATCCGTTCCACAGACAGTATGTGGACTTCCAGTTTTTCTTCTTTCTTCCTTCCACAAACTTATCTCCACGGCCTCGAAGGGAGACTCGGAAAGCTCCTGTCAGCAGCAGAGGTGACTTTGTCCAAGAAACCAAAGCCTGAGCTCCTCCCATGGGGCACCTCTCTGATGGGAAATAGGAGGCTCAAATCCAGCAAGGGAGGGCCTGAGGGCAGTTCAGTGCAGAGCACTTGCCTAGCTTGTGGAAGGACCTGGGTTTGATCCCTTGGACGAGAAAGAAAAAAGAAAATAGCAGCTAAGGCAACCAAAGAACACACAAATACCATACATGGGGGGGCACCCTAGAAACTCCTAAACCGATAAATAAATAATAATTAAGAAGAAGAAACTAAACATGAAATGGAGAAAAAGGGACGCTAGCCTGAGGAGGTTCTGAGGAAGGAGGGAGTCTAAATTTGCTGAAGACTGTATGTAAAAAGTTTCCTAATTTGGAGATTCTTTTTGTTTCTGGGTTGTTTTGTTTCTGTTTTGGGGACCTATTTTTGGCTTTTGTGGGGGTTTTCTTTTTGCTACCAACCATAGTTTTACAACAACCTGGTTACAGTTCATTTGTAACTATGATAAAAGCATAAAACATATTTAGAAATTAACTAAATACACATCACAAGTAAGGCACCTATTTGTGAAGACTTTTCTGAAAGAACTTATTTATCCTGCATCTTTCTGGAAGATTTTTACTTTTAGATTTCAATATTCAAGAACTCATAAAGCATCATCATTTTATAAACAAACCAAGTTACACAAAAATGAGCTTTTTCTTCCCAAACTAAGTGAGTTGAGAGTTACAAATGGTGCTTTTTAACAAGTATTAGCATGACTATTTTCTGTAATTCTTTCATTCTCTTTTCTGTCTTCAATAATCAGATTTATATTCCTATTACAATTAAAATTTTGAAGTAAACTTTGTATTTCTGAAGAAGATTCAGCATATAAAGTCTTACACAACTTGTTTGATTTGGTCTTGCACCCAGTATGTGCTCAACAAAATTCATTTCATCATAAAATGGAAAAATCTTCTGGAGTTCCCACTATGGGGTCTGGCAGGCCAAAGCTCTCTCGGAGCAAAGCCCTAACTCCAGGCCACCTATGTGTGGTCCAGGAACTCAGAGCAGAAGGAGTCTTCTTCCCATAGCACCCACACTTCCGGAAGACTCTTCCCCTCCTAATCGACAAGGAACTGAGCTCTGTGATGCTGTCTGCTCAGCCAGGCATTTTGTGGAGGCCTGTGGGTGGACTGGGCTCAGAGATTAAAGTGGTGGCAAGTCTTTATTCATCATAACCACCAAGCGGTCTGTCCGAGGCATTCATTTACAGGACGGAGACCCTCCTGGAACAGCAGGCACACCATTAGCATTTCATTTCCCCTCCTGACCGCCTGTCTACCACAGCTGTGGTTGTTCTGACCCAATCAGAGCACAGAAGTGGTTTCCTGGCCAAGGGGATGAAATGTGAGGTGGCCAGCTCAGGTGCCTCGAGACATCATGGTCCAGTAACCTAAGCAATGGGCTGGAAATTCCAGACTAATTATGTCCTTTCCAGAATCAGCCTTGCTGTGTGACACAAGGTGAAGCTCCCACCTTCTCTGGACCTTGACTTTGGCTCCTCAGCTACATGGTAGAAGTGGGTGCTCTACAGTGACAGCCAATGAATGCCCTCCTGAGCCTCAGATCCCTCATCTATGAAATACGGGTGACCTTGCTAAGTACTTGTATGGCCTCCCAGGGTCACTGAAAGGCTAAAACACACATTTAAAACTCCAGTCAATTGTAGAGTACTGAACAAAGTAGCTGTTCCTAGTGCTATTATTGCTACTAGGGTGTACAGCTGAGACTCAAATCCAGGCACGAACAGCCAGACAAAAATTCCCTTTGCTTTCCATGATCAGACAGTGAATCTTGAACCTGAGGGACTGTGGTTTCATGACACACACTCCTGCAAGGGTTCAAGCATGTCTGAGTACTAGCTAAGTTCAGAAGAGCTCCCAAACCAACACTGCTAAGACACACTGTCAGTTCTTAGACTGAACTCAAGAAAACATGAGACCGCCTTTTTGTTCAAAGCAAATGTGAAACCCAGCCACACTTGTAGGTTCTCAAATGTATAGAAAGTTTCCGTCAGTGGGTTAGACACGGAATGGTGAGGCTGCTTCTCTCCACACTGAATCACACTCAGCCCTCCGTCATTATATCCCTAGTTAATTCTTCTGTAATTGGGGCACTATGGTCTTTGCAAATGTCACGGTTTTACCACAGTGTATTTACTTCTGGGTGGATTAGCATGAATGTGTCGATTGTATTGGATTGCCAATTTTGTGGGAGTGATTTGAAAGCCTTCAGAATAAACTGTTATTTCACTTGGGGAAATGGGAAAGGGGAATGGCAGCATTTAATACTCTGCTTCCTCTGGTTCGTACTTGCATGAAACCTTCAGAACCAAAGGCAGCTGGAATCCCAGGTATAATGATAAGAGTAGTAAGAGGTCTGGCCAGGCTGGAAGGTGGAGCTTGTGTAGGAGGCAATTTTTCCATGTAGATGCGAAGTAGAAGAAATGTTTATTAGTAGAAATTACATATGGAGATTGGGGAGGTGGGTTTGTTTTTTTAAGGCACCTGTTTACCACGTAAGCCCAAAGTCTTTAGCTGCTTTCCTCGAAAAGACAGTGCCTGTCCCACCCACTTGCAGTGTTGATCAGTCTATGCAATATCTGCCTGTCCTTATCCTAAAAGAACCTCCTGGTTGGGGTAATAATGCAATTAGATTGTTTGAATATGTTAATGAACTTTAAACTGACAAGATTGCTCTCTCTTTTTTACAGAAGTCACCAGAATCAGAGAGATAGTGAATGAAGCCTACAAGATGCTGAGCTTCCCGGGCAGGATTTCCCATGCAGACTTTCCCATGAAGGCCAGTTAGAAAGCGAACGGACGACACTAGAGTCACTTGAGGCTCTCATCTCCTCAAGGCCTCGTAGCCCTCTTCGACCATGTTCCTCTGTTTGTCTTATTTTGCCTTCTGATCGTATCACCAGTGAACCCCAGGATGACAAAGAAGAGGTTTGATGCTGAACATCCCCACAACGGGTCCTGCAGAGACAAGACAGGCAGACACACACCAAAATGGCAACACTGCAGACCAGAAATGCACCCATGCCAAAACGGTGGCTGTCTTTACCATACAGCAAAGTCAGATGGATCCAGGTCACAATCTACCGATAAGGGCTACATTTCAATCAACCCCAATATCTTGATGTCACTTCTAGGTGAGCCATGGATCTTACAAGGTCTTGATCAAAACAGAATCTGAGTAACAAGATGGCAGTTGTTGTCTGTCTTTTGTTTTGTTTGTTTTGTTTTTTGTTTGGGAATGGAGTCTCAGGGAGTCCAGGCTGGCCTGGAACTCCTTATATGAGCCAATGAACTTCTGATTTTTCTACCTCCAGCTCCCAATTGCTGGGATTGATCGTCTTGAACCACCACCTGGTTTATTCAGAGCTGAGGATGAAGCCCAGGGCTTTGTACATGCAAGGCAAACATTCCATCACTGAGTCACAGCCCCAGTCCCAAAAGAAGAAGGGTTAGAGGGTGTAACCCAATGGTCCAGCGCTGGACTAGCAGGCTCTCAGGAAGCAGGGCTGGGAAGGAACGGGAAGAAGAAGGGTGGGGCAGGGGAGGGGCAAAGGGGAGGGAAGAGGAAGAGGACAAGGGGAGGAGATGGAAAGCATAATGAAGTTCTGGGCTTGAAAACTGGAAACTTGGTTCACGTACAAGGTCACTTCAAACCAGTTCAGAGAGTTTAAGCAGTAGTCACTTGCCTCTTTGCTCCTGAGTTTTCCAGTCTGAACATGAGTGGCTTGGACAAGGCCTTTAAACTTCATTATACAGTTATAACAAACAAGGAAAGGCAAAATTAAAATCACCTACTGTCTTAGTACTCGGAGATAACTGAATTTGCAGATAGATTTAATATTTATTTGCAAATCTACCTAAATGAACCTACACCAAATATATTGAAATTAATTAAACATTGAAAATACAAACAAATCACTATGAAAAGCTCCCCCATCCTAACACTACATTACCTTCCCTGCTGCCGGAGCAGATGGGGCCTTTTTTTCCTGAACCATCTCCACTTACTGCTGTAGGCCTAGATACTGTAACATAGGTGTGAATGGTGCCCCTGGCCTTTAGAAAATACAGAGCCTCAAAGAGTCATAGAAAACACTTGACTCTACCTTTTCGTGGTACAGACAAGAAAGCTGAAGCCAGAGGAACACCAGTGACATGTCCCACTGGTCTCTGGAAGGTGCGGCTGGTACAGATGTCTCCTGACCCCTGCTCGAACACTGATAACATGTTTTCATTGTTGCCAGAGCTTCTCATGAATTCTAAACAAGTAAGGTTGGGATGACTTCTTTCCCTAATTTAAGCTAACAAGAAAACTTACTTTAACCAACTTCCCTAGTCAACGGAGGTCTCGGCTTCCTATACATTAACTTCAAGTCTGTTCCTTCCCTACATGAAGAACTGCCATGAAGGATATAAACGAGCCACAAGACTGCACAGCAAAAACAGTACCCGCCCTCAGGTCTATACTAGGCCTCACAGGGGTACTGACAAGCTGTTGATCCAGTTTTCCCTAAATCCACTGAGTCTTCCCTTATAATGCACCATCTGAGGCCCATCCCTGCATAGATCTCTAAAGGGGCGAATGCCAGGAAACAATGTCAGATGCTTCATAAATATTTGTTGACTGATTGAGCTTGCTCCAACCAAAGGCACTGGTGTTCCTAGTGTTCTCCTTTATGAGGAGATGGGGAAACAGCACCCACCCACGCCTATCTCACGGAGAGGCCAAGAAAATGAAAGAGACAATGGAGATCAGATCCTTGAAGGAAAGTACGATGTGTCTCATTAATATTAACCATCAAGCCAGAGCACCTGGTCCCTTAGGAGCTGCCCTGGCCGTTTTCAAATCGAAATATGGCTTCGTTCCCCTGGTCATTCCACCAAGCCTTTAAAACCCCACCATAATCCCCCTCTCCCTCAGCCTTCCGGAGGTCAGACACGTCCTTCCAGAGCACCTTGTCTAGTTGTCTTTCATTTCCTCTTTTCGTTGTCCTAACCCCAGCCCACCCAGAGGACACCGCACATTGTCAAAGACAAGGTGAAGAAAATGCTTTCTTGTCTTTCATATAATCTTCTGGAAGATTCTGATATGCTGAGCTGGCTCCTGGGTGAGAATTCTTGGCTTTAGTTTAGCAGAAGAGACTGTGCCCTGATACCAAACAGTGTGTGTCCAGAAACATCTTTCAGATTTTAACTCTCAGGATCCTCACAGTCGCCCCAGTGGTGGCTTTGAGATTTTCAACCCTGACATCATCATTCAGGCTATATCTTTTTTATTACATTTGTATTTGCTAGTACGTGCACACGTGTGTGTGTGTGTGTGTGTGTGTGTGTGTGTGTGTGGCCAGAGAACAACTTGCGGGAATCAGTTCTCTCCTTTTACTATCTGGGTCCCTGTAATCAAACTCAGCTTGTTGAACTTGGCACCAAGTGCCTTCACCCACTGAGTCATCTTTTCAGGGCCTCTGGATATATCTTAGTATCACTCTATAAAATCAAAATGAATGACTGAATGAATCTCAAACTGGCTTTTCTCTTGTCTAGCCTTTGTTTTAATCCTTTGTCAAGAAGAGTCTATTTCAGTAGCTCTCAGACTTGACCATATATCAGAAACATTTGGAAGATGCATTGAAACACTGCAGGGCCCCACTCTGGAAGTTCTTGTTTACTAAGCCTGAGGTGTGGCCCAATAATTTGTACTTTTAACACATTCCCAGGTGATGCTGGTTCAGAACTGTCCTGTCCTTTGAGAAACTCTGCTGTGTTAACAGAGGACTGAGTGGCATCTGGCCTTTAAAGAGGGCCATTTTTTTTGGCCATTCAGGACGCCATGCTTTTCTCACGCACATTCTTTGTTTTACTTTTTTTTAATTTATTATTTTTATTTGTTTATGTGTATGAGTGTCTTGTCTGCATGTATGTTAAATGCACCCCATGTCATGCAATGTCCACAGAGGTCAGAAGAGAGTGTTGAATTCCCCTGGCATCGGAGTTATGGATGGTTGTTAGCCGCTGTGTTGGTGCTGGGAATTGAACCAGCCCCCTCAGGCACATTCTTAATCAGTGGTCTGGATTGTTTGCAAATTTTCTTAAGCAACACTATGGTCATCTAGACAGTGATGGAATCTCTACTGCATAGTCTGTCAAGGAGTAAGTCTTGACTAGAGTTTCTTTCTTATGCCATTATGACCTTCCTATCCAGATGGGTGGTACTTCCTGGCATAAGCTCATGTCTTACTCTCTACCTAAAACAAGCTTGCTCTAGCACAGAATTTTGTTCATCATTACTGTTTATTGTTATAGAAAAATCATAATGTTTGGACCCAGATATTGTCACAAATAGAACCACTGACTCATTTTATAGATAAGGAAACTGAAGGGCTTTAAGTTGTGATTTTTTTCCAATATTTCATGAGTAAGCTGTCATGGAAGACCAGGACACAGCTCCTCATCTGTCCTTTTTACCTCTTTTATGAAGATTCTTTGATATTGTGAAGCTATTGACATGTCTAACTTATCTTTTTCCTCCAAGGTTATCTCTATGGAAATCTTCTTAGATCAAAAATTCCTTCAAAGATTAATTATACAGACTCAAATTTTAATGCATTTGCAGCGAGTACTATTACCATAAAAGTCTCAAAGGTATCAGGCACATAGTAGGTACTTTTGTGGACACCCACATTTCATCCTTGAGGTGTGTTCCCCAATTTCAGATCTGAAAACTGAGACATAGAAGTTATTTATCTACACCTCTAGATTAGAACTTACAACTTCTGCTTCTTTTCTGATCCCACTGAGCTTCCTGAGAGAAAAGATTGTATGCACTTTAGTTTGTGTTTGTGTGTGTGTGTGTGTGTGTGTGTGTGTGTGTGTGTGTGTGGCTACACTTGAACCCAGAACCTTTCACTTGTTCGGCAGGTGGGTAAGTGCTCTAACACTGAGCTGCACACTAAGCCCCTGTGTGCATCTTAATTACACAGGGTCTCCAACCCAGGTTAAGCTCATAGAATTCAATAAATATGTTGAAGGAATAAATCAATGAAAATATTTTTCAATATTCTTGGTCTTGCCTGCTGCCCCTGAACTCCTTATTCTAATGTGGAATTTTCTTTACTATAAACAATTTACAATTGCCCTGGAATTATAAGCAAGTTTCTTTAGGCATCAAAACCTAGAATATATTTTTCCTGTCTTGAAATTTGTGTGTTTTCATATTTCTCAACTATTTGCATATGAAGGCCCCTGTAGGACCCTTTGTTTGAAAAGCACTTTCCGGTTATTTACAATGACTTGTCCCAGTGGTGAACATGACTCACACTGTCATCATTCCCATGCAGCAGAGGGGAAGCACACAACCAAGTCACATCCAAGGTCAAAGTCTGATGAATAGAGGATTCAGATAAGAAACTAGTGACCCGGCCAGCTAGTGATGCCCGCGGCTCCCGGTCTCTTCCAAGATTTCTACACTGCTCCACACACACACACCTCCTTGCCAGCTGTTTACCCCATCTTTCAAGTGGAAGCAAGTCCTTTCAATTAGGCTCATCAGGGGAAACCCACTCTGCCTCTCCGAAGGAGGGACGGACCAACCAGTTCTCCTAAAATAAGAGCTGACGTGATCGTCTAAATTCTGAAGCTGTTCTGACAGCATTTTCTAGTTGGCTAATGTCCCACCAGTAACGACCTAGCACGTAAAACAAAGGCCCTTCTTCATTTACTTCCCCACACAGAGAGCTGTCCAAGCACCGGCTGAGAACAGCCATGTCACGATGCTTATCTCAGCCTTGAGCTTGGTTTTTTTCCTACTTAAATATTCTACCAAGTTTCTACTGGTACATGGTAGCACCCTTGAACACACAAAGACTACATCTCTGTGTCTCTACAGGAGTCCCAGCAAGCCAGCCAATATCTGTAGCCATCAAAAACAGGTCTGCCCTGGTATCTTTGGGTGAAATAAATGAGCCTCCCAAGAAAACAAAGTAGATCTTTAAAATTCTTTTGTACTTGGAATTTAAAGCGCTAGCTTGTCTTTGTTCCCAATTTCATAATCCAATTTCAAGTCCATACTTGTATTTTAATGGCACCACATCTGTGTAGTGCCTTTGAAATTTTCATAGTCTCATTAATTAAAGGGCTGAGAGCAGAGCAGGTGAGAGGAAAGGTCATGCAAGAACAACACCGTGGCTCAAGAATACAGCATTTAATGAGCTAGACCTTCCAGGTTTTCCTCTGGTGTGGGTCTGTTGTAAAGACTGCTGCAACACTCTTTCCAGGTTTTCTAGACTTTAGGAAACAAAATACTGAAGCCCCGGAGTATATCTCTAGAGCAATCTCCTGGTCCAACTGGGAACCAGCAATGAATAACCAGGACAAGCTGACGGCAGACAGAAGCTGCTCTGTCAAACTCAGCACCAGGCATTCCCAGGCATGTACATGAGCTGCCCTGTGGGTAGGAGAGGTGAAAGAGCTTCAGTGTCCTGCCTGTCCCCTCCCTGCACCTCCACCCTGACCCCCACTTCCAAAATAGAGAGGAACCTCAGAATTGTAGACTGGACTACTTCACACTGGTTAAAGAATTAGAATTAAGGGCTGGAGAGATGGACCAGTGGTTAAGAGCACTTCCTGCTCTAACAGAGGACCTGAATTTGTTCCCAGCACCAATGTCAGGCTGTTCACAACCTCCCTGTAACTCCAGCTCCAGAGGGTCTGATGCCCTCATCCAGCCTCCACAGCACCTATACACACAGGACATACATGCACGCACACACACACATACACACACACAAATAAAATCTAAAAAAAGTAATAATAAGAAGAATTGCAATCTAATCCAACATCTGATGGTGATACGATGATTAATCTTGACTGTCGACCCAACAGGATTTAGAATCAACATGGGAACAAACCACCAAGCGTGCCTGTGGGGATTTATTTTCTAGATTAGATTAATTGAAAGGGAAGACCAAGCCTAAATGTGAACAGCACCATTCCACGAACCAGGGTCCCAGACTGGACCAAAAAGTAGAAAGGGAGCTGAGCCCCAGCATCTGTTTCTCTGTTTCCTGCCTGTGGACGCAGCTGCCTCCCACTCTCCAGCCACCATGCCATCCCCGCCGTGATGGCCTGCGTCCTCCAACTCTGAGACAAAGAACAAACCCTGCCTGCCTGAAGTTGCTTTCTGTCAGGTTTCCATCACAACCGGGGGCGGGGGAGGGGGGAATTCGGCACATCTCTACCTGAGCTCAATGTTCCATTTTCTTACTTCTCAGTCAGACACAGGGCTAAGAGCTAAGAGCAATACTGACTCATATGGCACTGGATGTGGAAGCATACATCTGAATCCAGCTTGTTCTTCCACTTCTGGAGAAGTTATGGCTGTGAGAGTAAGAGGTCTTCACCTTAACCCACCAACAAACATTTGGAACACAATGGCAAATGGCACCAGGCCTCAGGGTTGGAAGTTGGGTGTGGCAGAGACTGTGGGGAACAGGAGCACAGTGACCCCACCCAGGGATGGCACACCCCATCGGGCATTGCCAGGCTAGAATCTAAGACCAGGGGTGCCAAACTGTCCAACATGTCCAGAGAAGTGCGGCATCTGGGCTGCGCCCACACTGGCATCTCCCCCAGGACTGTGCTTAGTTTGTTCACTTCAGAAATACTGTTCCTATGAATATTGTTCAGACCGAAAAGAACAAGTCTATAAGGAAAATAAACCAGGAACCGGGGCTGGAGCTCATTGGTAGAAGTCCCACCAAGCATGCAGGAAGCCCTGGGTTTGATCTCCAATACAGAATAAACCAGGTGCAGAGGTACATGCCTGTAAAACCAACACTCAGGAGGTAGAGGAGGAAATCGGAGGTTAAAGCTCATCATCTGCTGTGCAGCGTGTGTGAGGACAGCCTGGGTTACAGGAGAGACTGTCTCAAAGAAATCTAATAAATTAATAAATATAACAAAAATGCTGTGTGCACCCTCTGCGTTTGAAAACTGTCATGGCTTCGATTGGTTCTTTTCGCTCTCCAGTCCTCTGAGTCCCTGACTCAGCTTTCACCCCCAGGCCCTTCACCCTCAACCAACAATCTGGGCTAATGCTGAATTCAACAGAATTTGACCTCAGCAGAGGCAGAACTTTCTTTTCTCTATGCTTCCTGTATGAGGGTACCTCTTTGTTCAATATATATTTTTGTGATTTTTTTTCTCAGGTGTAACAGCTGACCCTGCCCTCTTTATGTATAGCATCTTGTCATGAACAGCATATTTCTATCTTTCAACATCCGTCCTAGTGAAGAATCACAGCATGGGATCATTCAACATTCAATGGAGAAATCTCTCCAAATGAGCCAGTGAGATGGCTTAGTGGGTAAAGGTACCATCAAGCCAGATGATGAGTTCGAGCCCTGGAACAAACATAATAAAAAGTGGGGGCGGGTGCTCTCCTCCAAGTTCTCCTGTGACCGCCCCACACATGCTGTAGCATGGTTCTCATTAGCTGCTCTAACAAGACAATCAGTGTGGCAGGAGAATGTGCACACCAAACAAGAGTAGAGGTGTGTCCGTCATGTGCAGACGTTCTGGATGGTACTCCTGACATTGTTAGTCCTATCATTTCTCCTGTTTGCTCTGAGGGGAAGTGGACCTCACTGGTCACCACAGCGCTCCTGGTTCTGGGACAAACTAGCACCCACACAGCATGGCTCACCGTAGAATGCACTTTTCTGAAACTATTGAATCAAAAGATGATAATACTCTCAGAAAGACACAATTAAAGCATTTCCATTGAGAAACCCTCAGGGGGACATCTAAGGGTGGCTTACAGCCACTGATGCTGGCTCTCAGGGTTGTAAATGTGTCAGCCTAGGGAAAGGGGCTCTGCCCCCCAATTCCTACAACAGAACAGCATGCTGTTATGAAAAAGCAAAGAGCAATGGTCATCAATATGACTGACCACTGTATCACCAGAGTCTCAAAGTTTCAATATCTCCTACATCTACCAGTCAACGAAAACGGACTCGAGATATTCTGAGCACACGCGCACATCTGTGACATCTTTACGTCCATGTCATATAGACTTACCTAAAGAATCAGTCAAGAGTGTGTCCTATGCTGACATAAAATAATTGCTTTTCATTGTTAGTGCTGCTGTTAGCCTATGTTTAGACTTTTTACATTCTAAAATGTAGAATATGTTTCCAAATATTTTAACGTTTTTTAGCTATCTGTCTCTATATTCTGGCAGTTTGTTACACACAGACAGCTAAGATTGTTTTCGACAATCTCTCGACAGAAGCCAAAGGGAAGGCAACACTTGCAATCCCTTAGCTTTTGTCTCTATAAGGAAGCCTTTTACACTTTTTTGAACTCTTTGGCTTTTTTCACCTCAAAGCAAACACCACGGAAAAGAGAGGAAGCTATGGCAGACAGTAGGAAGTCTGTACACGGCACCTCCACCATCCTCTCCACATTTCCACATTTCATGATGTTTCTGTAACAATGAGTTGAAGATTGATGCTTTCCGGGATAATGAAGCCTGGGGCCGGCTTTAAGGCATACAGCTCCAGTTTGGTTCCTTCTCTGCATGGGCCAGGAGATGGGAGAAATCAGCAGATTTCTGGGTGTTAATGTTCAACCAGTACAGTGATGGGTATAAAGAACAGGGGCCGACAAGAGCTGTTTGACAGGCCCGCCCTTCCAGTCTATTGAAGTGGGCCTGTACGCGCCTTGTCGATCCCCTTGTCTAATTAGCTGCTGAGCTGTCCCCTGGCTCCCTGCGCCTGACGGAGACTTCACGGGAAAAGTCCTGTCACTAGGCATGATGAAGTGGGCTTGATGGTACTACAAGATGTCCTGTGGATGCAGGCCAGCCTGTTTCCACTAATCATCAACTTAGCAGATTCCAACACCAGGGCTGGTCTGCCTGAGCAGGAGCTTTGCCGAAGTCAGCGCGAGCCAGCTGCGGCTGCAGGAGGAAGACAAGGAATTGCTTTGTTTACATTTTTTTAAGGACTGGGCACCAGAGCCAGCACTGTGAGCATGTTTGAGAAAAGGGGACCATCTTTTCACTTAAGACTCCTCACAGCATCCTCCTAAGAGGGAGGAGCACGAGCTTTTACCCTCTGCCTGTGACCAGATCTGTGGTCATGTTAAGTACTGGTTACATATTCAGTCACTACTCAACTAATTTTCCCCACAGAGTCATAGTGCTAACTCTATGTCTTTGGAAAACATACTGCGCCTCTCTGAGCTCAGTTTCCTCGTTTGTAAGGTGTTGTAAGTGAGCAACTCACAAATTGTCCAAAATAAAGCACGTGCTATTTTGTGTTGGTAACATTATTGGTAATAACATGATGGGGCTAAAATCCACCCTTCTCAAAAGAAAGGCAATGAAAGATGGTTTCATTCAGACAGTGGAGATGCAACAGTTAACCCAGATTTCCAACACAGTAGAAAGCATCCAGATCCAGCAGCAGAGGGTTCCAAGAACGAGGCTTCCCTGCGCTCTGGCTAGGGGGACACTCAAGCTCCACAGCCTCGCTGTTGTTGACACAGGCTATTTCAGGCTGCACTTTCGAAGAGAAAGCCAGCTGCCCACCACAGATAAAATAAGATAAAATAAAATGAACTGTTCACACTTGATGTTTTCTGTCACCAGCATGCAATTATAATTAACCCCAGAAAGCATTATCAACATTCAAAATGAAGAGTCTTAGTTCAGAAAACAGTAAGAATAGTTGAGGAGCTGGGCAGACAGTGTGGTGGATAAAAGTACTTGCTACACAAGCTCGAGAACCTGAGTTTGAACCCCAGAACCCAAGTAAAAGGCACATGCTTAGCGTGAGTGTCTGGAATCCCCGCATCTCTCGAGGGAAACGCCAGTAGAGACGGGGATTCCTGGCACTCCTGCAGGGAGATGGGAAGTAGAAACGGGGAGTTTCTGGAAGCTTGAGGGAAAATGAGGCACTCAGTCTCAAGCAAGGTGGGAGGACTAACAACCAAGGCTGTCCTCTGATCTCCACACACACCATGACATGCATGCACTCGTAGTCACTTACATGAGTGTACATACACACACATACACATGCACAGATAAATTAATTTTTTTATGTAAAAATTTACAGGTATCGTGGCCCCTGCATGTAAGTCCAGCTCTAGCGAGGCCGAGGTAGGAAGATCATAAACAGCAGCATTTACCTGGAGACAGCACAACCCATCCCAGCTTCCACCTGCAGATGAGGAACCTGGAGTACAGAAGTGAGCCAGAGCTGGATTCCAACCTGCCGGTCATGCTGGGTATGGCGGTGCAGGCCTTTAATCCCAGCACTTAGGAGACCAAGGCAGGTGGCTCTCTGTGAGATCATGGGCAGCCTGGTCTCCACAGTGAATTCCAGGTCAGCTGGGGCTACAGACACTCTGTCAAAAAAATAAAGAAGAAGCCTGAGCCCACCTCACCAAGATGTTCATCTGTGAATACAGTCTGAAGCTGTTCACCTAAACCAGC
This sequence comes from Eospalax fontanierii, assembly GCA_035773235.1. Lineage (NCBI taxonomy): Eukaryota > Metazoa > Chordata > Mammalia > Rodentia > Spalacidae > Eospalax > Eospalax fontanierii. Next base: position 7,325,118 of record CM069540.1, read on the forward strand.
CACTGAATCTGTTGAGGCCAGCTGACCTGGAGTGTTTTCAAATGTAGAGGGTAATGGGAAAGGACAATCTCCATTTCACAGAATGATCCAATACTTTAAATAGACACAGCCAGGCTTTATAAAGAACTGTATAGACACTTATGAAACAATTTCAAATTTTAAATGAGAAAAACAAGGTTCAGAACAATTTATAGAATATCAATAATCTATGCATGTGCATGTATGTGTACTTAGTGTGGGGGATAAAAGTCTGAAAATATATATTCCAACCAGTATGTTATGACCAATCTTCTTAAGACGGGGAGGGGACTGAGAGACCTGGAAGAAACCCAAAGCAGCGGAACGCCTTTCTCCTTCTTGTTTTACTCCTCTGTGGTGATGTTTGAATGCTGGTGGCACAGGGTTTGTCCTGCTACTGAAAAAATATCTTGATGGGGTTATTTTTGTTTTGTTTTTTGTTTTCGTTTGAGACAGGGTCTCCCTGTTTATAGATAGTCTGGAACTCCTTATATAGACCCGGCTTGTCTCAGTCTCACAGAGATCCCTGTCTCCAGACTCGTGAGTGCTGGGATTAAAGGTGTGGACCACTACCCAACTAATATTTTAATACCATCTATCATTGCATATGTGTGTGCACCCCATGATGTGTTGGCAGATGCACAGGTCACAATACTCATATAAAGGACAGCTTTGTGGAGTTGGTTTTCTCCTTCCACCTTTACATAGGTACCAGGGATGGAACTCGGGTCATCAGACTTGCATAACAAGCACCTTCACCCTCAGAGCCGTCTCCTACAGTCTGACAGGGATTTTTTCACAGTGATGTTACTTCAACAAACATAAGTTTCTCCTGTGTATTTCAACTTACTAGCCATGGTCTTTGTTCACTCAAAGTATCTTCCTTTTGTACAACCTGTCGTAACAAAAAGATGGTTGGGTATTATATCTTGTGTATGGAGTCCTAATACCAGGGAGGCTAAGTGGGAGGGACTGTGGAGTTCAGGAGTTTGAGACCAGCCTGGGCAGCACAGCAAGAGCCTGTCTCAAAATAAATAACAAAGAAACCATATGTATGTGAAGTTATCAAATTCAAACCAGGGCACACTGAAGCAGCATCTCTGCTGGGTTCAGTAATAACACAGAAATACTTATTAGCTAGGCCAGTGGCGCAGATGCTAGTTTGGAATATTGGCTAGGTTTCTAAATTATTCTATGCAGCATATGAAAATAGAAACATATCAGTATTCTGGGGTTATCCTGAACTTTGTGTGTAAATATATACAAAATAAAGCTTCATGGATCAATTCTATTTTTTAAAGTAGTTATAGAACTATGCTCTTCATTTTTCAAAATTCCATCATCTTAGCTCATGACAACTTCACTCTTCAAACCCCTTATAGTTATCTATGGTTTAAAAAACAAAGGCAGGGCAGGTGACCCCTTCTGGTAAAAGTATCTTCAAATTGTACCTTTACTATTCTGCAGAGAATGATAAATTATTTCCCTTTAAGAAGCTTTTGGCTGGGACAGGCATGGTGGCCCACTTTTTAGGTCCAGCACTCAGGGGGCAGAGGCAGGCTAATCTCTGTGAGTTCCAGGCCAGCCTGGTCTACATAGGAGTTCTGGCTTAGTGGGTAAAGGTATTTGCCACCAAACCTGAGTTTAATCCCAGCAACCCATAAAGTAGATGAAGAGAACTGACTCCCACAAGTTGTCCTCTGACTTCCACACACAAGTTGTAGCCTGTATGGGGACACACACACACAAACACACATACACATACACACTCAATAAGTAAATCAATAAATATAAAAAATATTAAATGACAAACAATAAGTAAACCCTTATTAGGCCTTATGTGTGTATATTAATTGAAAATTTGTAAATTTTAGCTCCATTTTCCCCATGAAGCAGTTGAATGAAAGAATTCAAACTACTGGAATACGTACATAAGGAAATCAAAACCATGGCTGAGCCGCTGCTTGCACTAATGGCAACTAGGTAACCGTCATTTTTAAAAAACAATGTCACAAAAGCTATTTCGAGGCTGTCATGCTCAAGAATAATTAGTTTCCATCAAAGCAACAGATTATCTGTTCGTGTTGTCCAGCGGGTCATTACAATGAACAACCAATACAGATAAATGATGTCTAATCTCTCCTGCTCTTCTATCGGGCTGATGGATGCTTATAACATCTCCGATATTATAAGGCAGAAAAATTATGCTGACATTTAGAAGCAAACGCACGGAAAGATAAAACTAAGTATAACACATACCCCACACTTCCGGGGGAGAAAAGAAATATCTAAAGACAAATAGAACTAAAAACAGGATGGCAATTAGACCAACTGAGAATTATAGGCAACAACATCTATACCTCGTGGGTGGCAGGCAGGTCAATTAATTATATAACAAGAAGAGGAACCCAGGCATTTCCGTAAGACACATTAGTAAAAGGAATGTTGACTTAAGCATCTTTTAAATTTTATGCCCTAAAAGAAGACAAAAAGGTCTCCCTGGCATTGATCAGCTTCCAAAGCAGGCTGACTTTAAGGGATCACACGATGAGGAATGGCCATCCACAAATGAGACTAAGAAAGGGCTGCAATTACTTACAGCTCACATTTACTGGGCTCAATAGATGACGGCCCTTCCACATGGCTTCGTGTTCTCATCGGATTTATCAGGTGGGACTGGAGAAGGATGGTTCGGTTGCCTTAAATGTGAAACAGCAATTTGGGACACTAAGGACTTGAACTCACCCCATTAGCATCATCACTTAGGGAAAACCTGGACTGAGGACGCTCACTGACATGGAGCCTGGCACCACCTGCTACTTATGGCAAGATTTGGAGAATGGGTGCTGTTGGAGCTGTTTGTAACTCAGAATCAACTTCAGCTGAGGGGCTCCACCTTTAGCAGAAATGGGGAAACTTTTAAATCTCAGTGAGTGCTCATAGCAACAGGCTCCTTCTCAGAAGATTCCTCTCACTGTTCTAATTTCTGGGGCTGGAGAAATGGTCCAGCAGTTAAGAGTACTTGCTGCTCTTGCAGAGGACCTAAGTTCAGTTTCCTGCAGCCACATCAGGAGGCTCACATCCGTTTATAACTCCATCTCCCAGGGATATGACGCCCTCTTCTGGCCTCCTCAAGAACCAGCACACGGTGCACATACTCACACATAGACACACATACAATAGACCTTCTTATAGAGAGAGAATCCCACTCCACCACCACTCTTCATACTATAGGGCTGTGAGGGTTCTTCTACAAGAGCTTTTAAAATTTTGAAAACCTGCAATTTTTCAAGAATACATTGTGCATTCCTTCCATTAACAAACAACAACAACAAAATGCTATGTTCCCTCTGCAAATATAACAAAAGACCCTGAATGATCAGGAAAAAAAAGAACATTTGTGGGAACGCTGAAGGAATCTAAATAAAGACTGGACTTTAGCTGATGGGGTTGTACCAGTCAATGCTGAAATCTTAGTTCTGATAACTGTACCACAATCCTATAAGATGTAACCACTCACTGGTTAAAGCTGGATAAAGGGATACTGGACCATACTGCGTCATCTATGAAACCCTTCTATAAATCTAAATTATTTCTAAATCAAAAGTTAACAAAAAATAGCTCCCAGGAATCAATTCCCACCGCTGTTGTACTTAGGAATCAATGATTTTCAGGCATAGTGTGCACACCTGTGATCCCAGTACTTGGGACACTGAGGCAAGAGGATCGCAGAGTCACTACCATCTTGAGTTGCACAGGATCTGCCACAAAACCGAACAAATTAAATGAATGGTTAAACTGGACAGCAACTGGGTGCTTGTTAGATTTACAATGGCAGTGTAGGATCTTGTCCACTGCAAAGACCTCAGTGTCAGGTGGGGGACCTGCAAAAGAACAGAAATCAAGGGGTTTTGATTGTTCTTCACACACACACACACACACACACACACACACACATTTTTTAACCCAATAGGTCTCAACTGGGGGAAATTTTGTGCTTATATTAGCCCAGGGGATATTTGGCAATGTCTAGAGATCTTGGTTGCCCCAATGGGGAGGTGCTTTGACCATCTGCAAACAAAAGCCACACATGATACTAAATATTCCACGATACACAGCAAAGCCCTAGAACAGGGAACCATCCAGTCCAGAGTGTCAGTTATGCCGAGGCTGAGAAATGACTTATTAAAATCCACAAGCAAGAGAGAAGAGAGAGGTGCACTGAGAAACAACTGTGCCAAGTTCTCGCCCTCGGTGTGAAGAGGTTGGGAGGTTCTGACGGGGGACGAGGAGAGAGTGCTGTGGGCCACCACTTCACAGGACAGCTTCTCAAGGCCAGAACCACTGCAGCAGCCCCTGTCCTCCAGGACCCCTTCCTTCTCCATCCCTCTCCTTTCAAAACCCAAATCTGCCTTCCTTCGGCCAAGTCTGACCTTAGGACTTCTTGGTCTTAATGTTCACTCATAATTTCTCCAGTGATTTTTTTTTCCATTCCTCGAATTCATTGAACTTCTTCTAAAGATTATTTGTAATAATATCTATAACATTTACTAGCCTTTACCCGTGTGCTGCTGAAAGCTGTGCTAACCCACCATATGGCGTAGTTCACTGAGGAGTAAGTACTGAGGAGACCGAGACTCCATCATCTCATGACACATCTTTATTATATATACCACTAAAAATTAAAAGATGCTGCCACCTAAGTTGCCAGATGGTAAGCTGTGCCAAACGTGAGATGCCCATCAAAAACACAGACACAACTTTGAAGCCCACTATCTCAGAAGAAGTAAGACCATTTCATCAGCACCTTAGCATTTACGTGCTGTGAGTTTTCACTCACTGTGTGTGGATAGATCTCCTTAAGCAACTGGAAAGCCTTGAAAGGTCTCCAGACACCTGTCCTGGTTTCCTTTCTGTTACTACGAGAAAATACCCTAACAAAAAGCAATTTAAGGGACAGCAGATCTCATGTAGCTCAGAAGTCCTGGTTACAGATCCTCGCTGCAGAAGTCACAGCACAGAACCTTGAGAATGCTGAGCACCTCCCGTTCACATTGAGCAGAGAGAAAGGGACGCATGCCTGCTTAGAGATCACTAGCTGTCTACTCTCTGAGTCCATCCCCCGAAAGCAGGAATGGTGCGCCCACTTTCAGGGCCTTCCCAAGTGACAGTAATCCATCCCATCCCCCGGCAGACCTGATCTACACAACCCCTCCCTGAGACTGTCTTTCCAGGTGATTCCAGATTGTGTAAGGTGAACAATTAAAACCAAACATCATTGACCAGGTGTGAGGGTGCACGCCTTTAATTCCAGCACTCAGGAGGCAGAGGCACATGGAGCTCTGTGAGTTCAAGGCCAGCCTGGTCTACATAGTGAGTTCCAGGCTAGCTGGGGCTACAGGGAGGACTTGTCTCAAAAAATAAAAATAAAAATAAAACCAAACATCATAGCTTATATTCATCACAGGTTATGTTTCTTTGTTCATCCCCAACATCAAGATAAGCACTCTGACGCCAGAGTCAGTACCAGAAAGAGAGACAGTTGCCTCTCATCCAATTCCTAACACGTATTCTGCCTCCAAAGAATGCCATGAGATAGGACAATCATAAGCCCAGGAAGCAGGAAGGAAGGAAGGGTCAGAATGTGGTATCTCCCCACTGGTGACGGCAGGGCAGCTTATGGAGTCTAGTTATTTCCATTTCACAGTCCAGGCTCCCAGCACCCATGTGGCTCGCCTGGTAAGCAGGGGTAGAAATGCCAAGGATCAGTTTAGGACAGAAGGGACGGATCATTGATGCTTTCCAGACACACCCCACACATGCTCTTATGAATGGTACTATTACCTCCAGTAACAGGCATTAAAGAAAGCAACCCAGAAGTGTCTGCTTACAATGTTAAGCTACTAGAGGGCAAATATTAGCCCTCAACTACAAGCCAGGGACATTAGAGAAATATACCTTGACTGTGAATGCTGTCTGTGGGGGTGTATGTGTGTACCTGTGTGTATGTCTGTGTGTGAGTGCTTGTGTTGTGTGTGTGCATGTATGCAGTGGATGGGCCTGTGAGCAGAGGGTGCAGGTGCTTAGTGCCTCATGGATGCCAGAGGAGGATGCTGGGCATCCTGCTCTGTCACCAACCACTTTGTTCCCTGGAAAGAGGATCTCTCGCTGAACCCGCAGCCAGGCTGGCAGCCAGCAACCTCCGGTGATCCTCCTGTCTCTGCCTATCATGGCACTGGAATTATCTTTGTACATGGCCAGGCTTGGCTATTTATATGAGTGCTTGGGATTTGAACTCGGGTCCTCATGCTTGCACAGCAAGTGCTGTTACCCACTGAACCATCTCCCCAGCCCCTAATGATGCCTTTGATAATGCTAGAGGAAATAGTTTCTCTTTCTCTTTCTCCCCCAAAACCTAAGCAATTTTATTTGATTTTTTAAAAAATATTTTATTATATGTATTTTATGTGTATGGATGTATTGCTTGCATGTATGTAAGTGCACCCGTGTCATACAACGCCCCTCAGATGTCAGAAGAGGGTGTTGGATTCCCCTGGAACTGAAGTTATAGATAGTTGTTAGCCACCATGTGGGTGCTGGGAACTAAACCCAGGTCCTCTGCAAGAGCAGTCAGTGCTCTTAACCACGTGCCATCTCTCCAACCCAGAACAATTTTAGAATTCGCATAAAGGAAAGAATGTCTTTTAAAGTTTGCTCCAAATTTTGCGGGCATTCTTTGTATTAGATTCTAGTACGCCTTAATTGCAGAAACTGACAAGGTGTCACATCACTATTAGGAAGCATTTCAACCAATGAATGAACTCCCTTTCCCTCACCCTCGCCTCCAACTCTGACGTCACTGTTTTCCTCACAGGTGTGTTCCTTTCACACAGCTGTGCACACAGATCAGTTTGTCTCTCCTTTTTCACACCAGCTGTCCTAAGCATCTTCCTGTGCCAAGCTACACAATCAGCTGGTAAGTACCAGCGTAAGACCTCTGCAGACATTGGTTCTCAAGCAGTGCCATGCTGAACGTTCATCTGTTTTGGTTACTCAAGAGCTGACTTGACCTTTCCCTCTATTGTAAGGAAGACTGTACAAACCGGGCTTCTCCTTTCTGCAGAATTACTTCATTTCGGATTCCTCCCTAGGGGTGTGATTAGTGAGCCAGAGTGGACGTCTCTGTAAGGTGATTTCTCAGTAACTCGATAGTGTAAAAGAGAGATCACCCCACGTGGAGCTGTTGAGGAAGAACAGAGGGAAGCACATAATAACAACCCCCACCGTCCACGCCCTTGGGCTTTCAAAGTGCTTTCACAAACCACCGTAAAATGGGTAAACTTTTAGTTCTTCCAGCTGTGAACACTTGACTTCCTCAAGGACACCAATCCTGGTGGAAATATCCATAGCTGCAATGTGTTCAAGAGATAATTGTGGGTCAACCATGTGCACTACTTTTTGCATAGATTACTTGGGGTGCGGGTATGTGTGTGTGTTTTCCATGTGGGTGGGCATATGTGTGTGTGCAGCTGTGCACACAGGTGTGTGCACATGCCTGTAGAGGAATGTGGAAAGTCTTCCATTGAGCTCCACCCTGTTCACTGGAAACAGTGAGGGTCTCCAAGTTGAACCCAGAGTTCACCAATTTGGCAAGTCTGCCTAGCTAACTTGCTCGAAGAGTCCGTCTCCATATTCTGAGCATGAAATTACAAGCAGGCCACCATGCCCACCTGGCCAAACTCCAGTTCTCCTCCACTGAGCCATCCCTCAACCCAGTATGTGTTACTTTAACAGATGAAATCAAGTCTGTCAAGAAAAAAGATGCTGTTGGAGTCTTTAAGTGAAATATTGATCCGAATGGTCACTGGTACCCTTACATCTGTACCCCTGAGTTCATAAAGTATTCAACAAGAGCAATAATTGCTTTCCTGTTAATGAGGCTGTAGACTCTTCTTGGAGTGACTCGTCCATTATTCAGCTTATTTAGAAATAGAGAGTGGGTCAGCAGTGTTCAGACAAATTGGGCAGTTTGCATCGCCACAGTTACCACCACCTCCGAACTTGGGCTTCCTTCCAAAATAAGCAGTGGAGCACTCACCAAAACCCAAAGCCACACAACACTGTGAGTCACGAAGGCCAAGGGGTGCTCAAGCCCACAGCTTATGATTTCTCTTGAACTAATTTTCAGGTCATCTCATTTGATTTAAAATAATCCTGGCAGCAGTTCTCTGTTTTACAGTTATTTATTTGTGGGGTGTGTGTGTGTGTGTATCTGTGTGTGTGTGTGCGCGCGTGTGTGTGTGAATGCACATGTGCACATTCAAGCAACACACATTCAGAGGTCAGAGGACAACTTTCAGGAGTCAGTTCTCTCCGCTATGTGGGTCCTGGGGAATCAAACTCAGGTCAGTCATCAGGCTTCGCAGCAAGGTCTCACAGAGCCATCTGGCTAGCCCAGTTCTTGTGTTTTAAAATAAGGTTGCAAGATTAACCAATAAACTTGTGAACCACACATAAAATAAATGTTTAAAAAATCCAATTTATTTGTATGTGTGTGTGTGTGTGTAAATCACATTTTTTTTACATTTGTTTCTGGACAGAATAGTAGACATATCACTGTAATGGGACCCACACTGTGGTCTTGGAATGATTCCCCAAATAAAATAAGTCTTCTCTGTTACAGACCCCTCTATATACACAGTCTATACAGCAAATATAATTTTTCAAACAGGCTTTGATCCCATCATTCTGTTCCTTTACAAGCCCCTCTAGAGCTGCTTAAAATAGCTAACCATAGCCGGATATGGTGGTGCACACCTTTAATCCCAGCACTCAAGAGGCAGAGGCAGGCAGATCTCTGTGAGAACAAGGCCAGCCTGGTCTATGTAGCAAGATCCAGTCAGCTGGGGCTACAGGGAGATACTGTCAAAAAGACAGAAAAAAAAAAAAAAGCTAGCCCTATCAACACTCGGAAAGCCCAGCATGTCCCTCAGTAGGTGAATGGATAAGAGCTACAGCACATCCACACAGCAGAATACGACTCCACAAGATCACTAAGTCACTCAGTCAGAGAAGCCAGTCAGAAAAGGTTATGTGGCATATGATTTGACCCCATGGCACTCAAGGTGGAGCAAATCTGTAGGGGGAAGTGGTGGCCACTAATGGTTGTGGGGAAGGACGACAGAATCATTGGGGTGAGAGGATTTCTCAGGGCAGTTTGATCATGCCTCACGGCCTTGTAGCAATGGACGCATGACCCTGAAAATTTGTTTGCACCCATTGACTACACGACAGCAAAAGGAAATCGAATGTGAATTGTAGGCATCCAGTGAAGATGGTGTTTATCAGTGGTAACAAATGCCATCACTCTGGTGGGAAAATTGGATAATGTGGAGAGAGGTGGGTGGCCAGAGGATACATAGGAAACATCGCTACCCAGTTTTGTTATGAACCTAAATGAAAACCCTTAAAAAAGTTCTTTTATTAGGGACTGCTGGGAAGATGAGTCAGTCAGTCAAGCGCTTGCCACGTAACAAGAGAACTTGGGTTCAGTCTCCAGAATCCATGTAAAAATGCCAGACATGATAGTGCAGGTATATAATCCCAGCACTAGGGAGGCAGAGACAGAAGGATCCCTGGAACTCAGTAGCCTACAATAACTGGCAAGCTTAAGGCTAGAGAGAAACCCTGGCTCAAAAGACAAAGTAGGGGGCTGGAGAGATGGTTGAGCCATTATGGGCACTGGCCACTCTTATAGAGGACCAAGGTTCAGTACCCAGCACCAGCATGATGGCTAACAACCATCTGCAACTCCAGTTCCAGGGGATCCAGCGCCCTCTTCTGACCTTTATGGGCACTGCACAACATGTGCACACTTACATGCATGCACATAAAAATAATGGGTCATTCCCCAGCAGAGTGGAACTGAGTAGCCAACAGCCTGTAGAGCACCACACAGTGCCTGAGTCTGACTGACAACTGTGCTAAGTATCTTCCCCATGACTGTCCATCTGTGAGAGAAAGACACGCTGCAGTGGTTGGAAGCACAAGGAGAACGTGAAGGACGGCTATCAGAAATGGAAGGCGGAGCAGCCCGGAGCCCAACTGACAACGGCTGCATTTCAGCTGCAGGGGCCGTGATCCACCTGCCCTCATCTCCCGGGTCCTCCTCAGCCTGGTACGATGCCAGTACTCCACATGGGAGGCCCTCCCCCTACTGGGATGATGTCCGTGGGACCTGCTCCTGGAATGAGGTCACCCATAGGAGGCCACATGTCCTTGACGCCCAAGCCTCCAATGATGAGACCTCCCACTCACCCCGTGATGGTGCCCACCCATCCTGGCATGACACAGTCAGATAAGAGCAGAAGCTCTGTCAGCTTCGTACTGTGTTCTGTCTCACCAGGAGACCTCGGTGCTGCCGCACAGTGTTTCCCAGCAGCCTGACAAGGAAGGCTCCTCCCCCTCCTAGCAGAGACACAGGTGGGGGAAGTAGGACAAGTGCAGCTTCCCTTTCTATGTGGTGTGAGAGCAAAGCTGTCAGCTCTCAGTGAGAAAATAGTAATCAAGTAACAAAAATAAAACAACAAAGTGGATTACACTCAAGGAAAACACCTGAAGCTACCTCTGGTCTCGATACTCAAGCACACACATGGACACACAGTACACAGAGTACACACACGTGAACATACACAGCACACCCATACATGGACACACAGCACAGGCACACACACATGAACACACACAACACATACATGGGCACACACATAGCACACACATGCATGGACACACAGCACAGGCACACACTCACACAAGTAAGTATAGTTAAAAACAGCATCCTATCCCTCCCTGCCTCCTTAACCAGGAGGATGCTAGCTTCCATCAAGAAGCACCTAGGGATACCTCCTACCTGGATTGCACCTGTCCACTCTCTTATGTCTCCTGATTTTAACCTTGAGCAATCAGAGAACAAGAACCTGCTGTCATGTGTCTTTGGATCCTCAGTTCCAAGCACAAGCATATGTAGAGGCTCCAAAAAGGTGGGTGAAATAGGCTAATGAGACGGCTCAGCAGGTAAAAGCACCTGCCACCAAGCCTGATTTGAGCCCGGGACCCACTTGCACAAGCTGTCCTTTGACCACTCCCCTGCTGTGTATGCACACACCACACACATACAGAGAGACAAAATAAAAGGTGGGGAGCATGGTCAAAGTACTGACCAACGATCATGTGAATGGGGAAGTCCTTTCCAGCCATCCCTGGCTTGGGGAAGGAAGCATTCAGTTGGGTTCTGTAATTAGCACATTAGAAAAGAATAAAGCCACCCAGCACATCATACCGTAGTCCAGAAGTCTGCAGAATTGTTTCAGCAATAACTTAAGTGTTAAAAAGCCAAGCATTCTATAACCCTGTTTTCAACCCAAACCTCACACTGGTTAAGGAAGAGGACAAAAATCAAAGCTCTTGTTCAAACCAGGTGAACAGTGCATTCAAGAGCGCCCTTCCTCCTCGTTTTCTGCCCACACACACAGAAGGGCACAAAGTACTGGGTTGTGGAGAAAACCTCGCGGTGGTTGCAGTCACAGAGAAAAAAGAAACTCCCCGAGCTCCAATTTACACAGTCACAAAACAAAACCTGACTTCACGGGCTTAAAGGGTATATACATGGAGGAGAGTAAGAACCCGAGAGTCCTGCTGGCAAGGCGGCATCGCCTAATGCCGGGTTTGAAGTGAGTAATTTGTAGCTAGGAGGAGGTGCTGGCTATAGCTTTCCTCCCACCCCTCCAGGTAATAGTTCTGAAAATGCCTCCAATTTAGGGCTGTCTAGCACACACAGCAGCTTCCGGAGAAAACATCCTGAGGATGCGTCTAGCAATGTGGGCCAGAGGGCCGTGTGCAGAAGACAACAGGTGGCTCGGTTCTGCTCAGTCCCCCGCCTTGTTATTTATTGTTCTTTTCTGCCTAAAATTTCAAATCACTCCAAACCCTTAAGGACATTTGCTAAGGAGGTTTGTGGGTAGAGTTAGAGATCATCTTTCACCCTTTAAGAACAACAGCTTTCTTGTAGGTTGCTCTAAGGCTTCCAGCAAATGTAAGGTGACTAGCAGAGAGGCCAGTACACAGAAAGTACCAGAAGCAGATGCACAAGGACGGAAAGCCGCTCTGTGGCTCCTTCCGGGGGTAGTGAGGTCCAGGCCTCCCATTTAAGAGTACCTCCATTCTACACTTGCAAAGCCATAAGCCCGAACACACGACTGATAATCACAAACCACAAGATAGAGGGAAATTCTTTACCAACATTCAAATTATACTTAGCACAACTGAAACATGTCACCTGATCACTCTCTTTGCCAGAATCCTAAAATGATTTTCTGATATACTATATTTCAGTGTGTTTTATATTAAAAGTGTTCATTTGTTGCACAGAAATGTTTCACTATAAACATATAAAACAGGGCCAGCAAGATGGCTCAGCAGGTAAAGCGCTTGTCACAAAAGCCTGATGATTTGCCTTAGATCCTCGGACCCTAAAGAAAAGTAAGAAAACTAACTCCCAAAATTTGCCCTTTGATATCCACGTGCCTCGGTGTGCACACACCTGACACACACATCACACACACACATACAATAATAAGAACTTTTAAGTGTAAAGCCCCACATGTAACTGCTTTTGACATTTCTCATTTTTTTAAGATTTTCTTATTTATATGTACATGTGTGTCTGTGTATGTGAATACCACGTGTGTGGATACCTGCAAAGGCCAGAAGGCATCAGATCCCCTGGAGTTGTAGTTAGTGGTTATAAGACATCCAATATGGGTGCTGGGAACTGAACTTATGGCCTCTGCAAGGTTGGCAAGTGTTTTTAGCTGCTGAGCTCTCTCTCCCACCCCAATAATCAATCTCTCTCTCTCTCTGTCTCTCTTTCTCTCTCTCTCTCTCTCTTTCATTAGGATGCTCCAAATAACAGAAGTGCCTTAGATCTCTTAAGGTCTCTGAACTCTGAACACAAGGTGATGTATGATTCTTCCCGGGGAGGATCAGCAACTGTACAGTCAATGATCTAGCTAGAGAGGACTGGCTGTCCATAGACACATGGAACAAGCCACAAACAGAGCTACATGTGTGCTTTTAAATCTCCTTGCCACCGTTCAAAACATAAGTGCTACAGAAGAAGCTCATTTCAGTAGCATATTTGGGTAACCCAGTGTATTTAGTATAATGCAATTTCAAGGCTGATGTGATAGTTCATACCTGTAATCTAGAACTCAGGAGACTGAGGAAAGAAAATTGCTGGGAGTTCAAGGCCAAGCTAAGCTACATACTGAGTTTGAGCTAGACTGTGTCTCCAAAACAACAACAACAACAAACAGTAACAACAAAAAGCAACCGATATCGGGATCACACAGAAACTCAAAGTCTAGTACAATCATTTCAAAAGCGGGTTTACTGAGCTATCTATGCCACAACTCACAATTCTTTTTCTATTTATAGCTCTAAGAGAAATGAGAGAACATATATCCCTAAAGAAATATGCAAGATTGTTTGTGGCAGTGTTTCTCATAGGAGCCAAAACCTGGAAGGAGCCAGAATTCCCTTAAAAGTGGAACAGAAAATAACAGTCACTGAGAACTTGTCTAATATAAGGTCAGCACCAACATAAACTAGAGAGATCAGAGTCCACAAGCGCAGCAGTCCTTTCCTCAACCCACGTGTGCAGCCAGACCCCGGCTCTTCAGAACCTAGAAGGAAGTTGCTCGGACACTCCACCTTCCTTCTTTCCCGCCCCGAGTTTTTTTCTTCCCCCTTATTTCTTATTTATTTAATAACATTTGTTATTTTTATGCGTATGAGTGTATTATCTGCATGTCAGTGCACCCATGTCCTGCCATGCCCATAGAGGTCAGAAGAGGGTGTGAGATCCCTGGGAACTGTAGTTAAAGGGAGGTGGCCAGCTGCCGTGTGGGTACTGGGAACTGAACCTGGGTTCTCTGCAAGGGCAGCCAGTGCTCTTAACCACTGAGCTATCTCTCCACCCCCTCATCTGTTTCAGAGAGGGTTTCACTATGTAGCCCTGGCTGACCTCAAGCTCCTACAGCTCTATCTGCTTGCCACCTCTGGTTCCTTCTGTTCTTTTAACATTTTCAAGTGTTTTCACGTCATTTCTAACAACATGTTTTATTTTTTATTCTCCTTCATACAGTCCTCTAATTTTGTGCACACATTTTTATCTGCTATTGGACAATCTCTTTCTTCATCTCGTTGCTCTTTCTACATGCGTTTTTCTCTTTTTGCAAAGTGTTCCCTTTGTTTCTCCTCTAATGCACTTTTTTTCTCATTGCTTTTTCAGAAGTAAAAATCATGTGTTTAACTTTTATTTCCCTTTTACATTTATCAAATATTTTTGATATATTACATTTATTTACTTATGGGGAGAGGGAGGTTGGGTAGGGTGTCACTGTGCACGTGTGAAGGTCAGAGCACAACTTACAGAAGTTGTTTCTCTCTTTATACCACGTGAGTCCGGAGGCTCAGACTCAGTGTGTCTGATATGGCAGTTGAGTGGAGGAAACGTCCCAGGGTCCCACCTCTAGACGTAGGGCAACCGGTGCCGATAGGCAGTCAATGGTAGCCGAGGAGCAGCTTTCTCCAGGGACTGTCTCTTGATAGGTTATTCAATCCCAAGTGGTCAGCCTTAAACACATGTACACACAAGCACTGCTCAGAGGCTTCATTGCATTATATAATATATGAATTTATAAATGTATATATGCATACGCAGCAGTTATAATCAAAGAGGACAAAAAAATGAGTGGGGGACATAGGAGGAGTCGGAGTCAGGGACGGAAATGATGAAACATAACACTCATGTATGAAATTCTCAAAAAATTATATATATACATATATATAACTATATATATTTATATAGTGAACTCAGGTTGTCAGGTTTGGCAGCAAGTTCATTTGCCCATTAAGCCATCTCTCTGGCCCATGTCTATCTAACCTTGCTTTGTCATGGGAAATTTTGTTGTTACTGTTTTGGTTTGTTTGCTTTTGTTTTTTAATTTTCTTTTTTATATTTTCTTCTCTTTAAATTGTTTTACATTTACTCTCTCTGTGTGTGTGTGTGTGTGTGTGTGTGTGTGTGTGTGTGTTAAACGTGCATACCATGTACCACAGCACCATGTGGAGATCAGAGGACACCTTAGAGAACTGATCTCTCCTTCTATCAAGTGGATCCCAGAGGCAGAACTCAGGTTGTCAGGCTTCACCCACTGAGCCACTTCGCGGCCCGCCCCCTTTAAAACTCTTTTCTAACTCTTCCTCTTTTCCTCTCTAGAACGTTCTTTTCTTCTTTTCCTTTCATTTACTTGGTCTTATTTCTCCCCTCTTTCTCCCTTTCCGTGATTCCTTCCTCTGCTTTACACATTGACTCTTTCCACATTTATCTTAAATAACCGTCAACTTCACAGCATGATATACGTTACTTTTCTCATGTTCTGCTTTATCACCGGAGATAAGTTGGGGCTTTAATTAATTCTATGTGTATTTCTATACCCTACACAGTTTGATGTTGTTAGTCCAGCAGTTTGTTTTCTCTTAGTGGCCCTGGGATTGAGTTGTAAGGATCAGGCAGCTTATGTAAAACTGCACAAAATACCCCAACAGTATACATGCACATCCCAGCACAGAAAGCCATGAAGCTCGAGAAAGCCTGGCAGCACAGGCACAAAAGACCACGGTGCTTCAATGCTAGAGTCAAAGACCGAACATGGTAAAATGGTAGATAAATATTTCAAAATTCTCCTAGTGAAAATGATCAAGGACCTCAAAAGGGGTGCCAGTAAGCAGATTAGCTCAACAAGCCCTGGGCACTTAACAGCAGAGTCTGGACTACACTTGTCTCAAAAACATGAACAAAAAGGATGAGGCAGGCCAGGCATGGTGACACACACTTGTAATTTTAGCTCCTGGGCAGGAGAACAGGAGGTCAAGGTCAGCCCTCATTACATAGTGTGAGCTGTGGCTAAATGTGTCAAACAAAAAGGACAATTAAGCACATTGCATTATGCTTGTCTAGTGTTTGCATAATATCCCATGAGTTTGTTTCTGCACTACTTACGATGGAAGCAGCCTAAATGTCCATGCACAGATGAATAGGAAAAGAAACCAGCAGAATAGCATGTGAATCAAGCGACAACCAGAAGAAAACAGTTACACCTGGCCACCTGGACGGATCTTAAACAGACCATGTGGAAAGAAAGAAGTCACACAAAAGACTACACGCAATATGATTCCACCTCCATGAAGTTCAAGAACAATCCAGATATGTCTATCATGACAGAAGTCAGAAGTGTGGTCACCTCTGGGGTTGGAGTGTTGGTTAGGGAAGACCTACAGGAGTTTCCCAGGGAGCGTCCTTGACCTGGGTAGAAATGTAAGCAGTCATGGGTCCATACACTTCCTATTAGCATTTTAGGTGTATAATGAAAGGTTTGGAACTTGAGGGGGATGTGGACACTGAGGCCAATTGTTCTCTTTGGTAAGAGATTTGTTAAAAGTGTTATTAAGGTCACAAACAGCAGATGGTGGTGGCTCTGAGGAAAGTTCATACCCATGTGACAGAGTTGGTGGGGGCGTCCCTTCTAGGTTTCAGAAGAAGGGGAAGTTCTATGCCACATGATTGATGAGTAGCCCATAGCACATGCTTGCAGTTAGGATGTCCCTGAATCAGCTATGAGGATAGGGAGGGCAAAGAATCTGTAGAACATTACTTTACTTCTGAAACTAAATTACTATCATTTCAGGAACGGTCACAGTTCAACCAAAATGGAGGAGCTTTACAAAATGGTGTGACCCTGGCTGACATGCTATGCATCAGGGAGAGAGGGAGAGAGTTTTAAGGAGCTCGTGGCTTCTCTGGTGGCATTTAGAAAACTCTACCGGAGGAGAGTGCTGAGGGGTGAGCCGATGCTGTGGCGCCCTGAGGAAGGGTGTGTCCTCACAGCCAGGAAGGCTGCCTGAGACTGAGCTATGGAGGGCCTTGAAGACCGAGACAATAGGCATGTGTGTGCAGATTCCTGTGCAGAGGCGGGGGGACACCATCAGGTGACCTGCTCTACTCTTCTGCACCTTGTTTCTTTGGAGTCAGGGTCTCTCAACAATCCTGGAGCTAGACTGGCAGTCTGTAACTCCAGCATGCACATGGCATGCCTGGCCTGTTGTACAAGTGCTGGGATGCAAACTCAAGGCCTCGTGCTTCAGCAGCAAGCATTCTTAACCACTGAGCCATCTCTCCATCTCTCCAGTCCTGAATTTTTCTCTATAAAGCGAAAAGTTGGGGGTAGAAAGAGAGGCAAAAAGGAAGAGCAACTAGAACTGACACTGGAGTTACAAACAGGTCCTGGAGGGCCCTCGGTCTGGCTGGTTGTGCCATCTTAATTGGTCATACGTTGACTGTAGGGAGCCGGTGAAGAGTTTCAAGTGGAGAGCTGGGTCAGATCAGTATCATCATGAGTTGTTCTTGCTCCAGCACAGAAAACAGATGGTTTGGGTGAAATAAAAGTTGGAACAATCAGGAGATTGGAGTGATTTTTCCAAGCAACAACTGAAGAGAACAAAAGAGAGAAGTCAATGTGGTGCTGGGGCCTGGGGAAAAGCTCTGAGCCCAGATGCTACGCACACTGCCCAGGGGGCGGGAAGGGTCCAAACCCCTCATAAGTTTTCAGCTTCACTGAATAGACAGTCGCCTCAGTGATGGAAACAAAATTGTAGAAGGAGGAGCCGTTTTAGAGAAATAAAGTGCTCTGGTTTTCTTCCTGTTGCTGTGACAAATACCCTCACACAAAGTCATAGAGAAGAGGAAACGGTTCACTCAGCCATGACTCTGGGTCACAGTACATCACTGAAAGGAACTCAAGGCAAGACTTCAAGCAACTAGTCACACTCCACCCACGACCAAGAGCAGAGAGAGAATAAAGGCAAACACATCCCTGCTGGACTGGGGCTTACACTCAGCCAGCTTTCTTTACTCTCACAGGCAGGGCCCAGCCTAGGGAATGGCACCGCCCACATTCAGGGTAGATCTTCCCAACCATCAAGTCTGTCCTCTACAGACGTACCACAGGCCAACCTGTTTTATACAGTTCCTCATGGGGACTCTCTTCTTGGGTGATTCTAGGAGTCAAGTTGACAGTTAAAGCTAGTCAGTCCAGAAGGTAAGGTTGGTTTTACAGGTAAATGATCAGCATGCTGTGGCTGAGGACCACAGGCTGAGGTAAGGAAAGGCATCGAAAACCAAAACCCAGAACCCGAGGCAAATCAGCTTCCTTGTGATGGTTCCTATTCTTCCAAAAACAACCAGGCCCCTTGAAGCCCAATTCTTAGTGTCTTCTAGAATAACTTCTTGGTAAACTAATGTTCCCCTCTTTGGACTTTGTTATCAAACTATAATTTGTTTGACAGGGTGGGGATAATCACTGTAGCTCAGAGCTGTCGGCTTAAAGCCAAGTCTTCATAATTCCATACAAAATTATTCATATTTTTTTCAAAAGGAAAGGCGATGAGAAATGAGATAATATATTAGAGGAAATCAAATAAATTTACAATAAAAGATCATTAGGAAATGAAATCTTGTCAGCCTAGATAAATGGGCCTGATTATTACATTTAAGTCAAACTAAATTACTGTCCATGTATCTATTAAAGCATTCATAAGTGTCGAAAATGTAGATGTCAGGGAACCAACTGTAGGTGTAAAATCGAAGTGATTTTGATAAGTTTAAGCAATCTTGTACTGTGAAGGGAAAGGATTTAAAGAATCAAAACGTAATGCAAAATTCCTTTCCATAAATAGTTTGGGAGTTTCAAGTAAAATTAGTGACATCTGCGTAATTAAACATGGCCATCAGATAACTTTAGTGCCCAATAACCAATTATGAAATATTTTAGGTTGGCAAAATCTTGTCTTCCTTTCTTAAAGCGTGAAGGAGAAACTACTGCAATGAAGTCAGTCTGTGCGTGGTCTCTCTCTTCTCACCTCCCCCACCCCTTCCCTCTCTTGCCCCAGCCTGAGTTACATAAAACACAAAGGGCTAGAGTGCGGCTCAGAAGGAGAGTGCTTGCCTAACATCTGTGAGGTCCTGGGTCCCCCCAGCACTGCAGTCATCTCTCACAATTCCATAAGTTTGAACCCCTAAAATATAATCTGTATCATTATCAGTAAAGGGGGACAGTGGATTACTCATACAATGGAGTACTGCACACCCATTTCAAACAATATAAAATTATATCTACTGGGAAAAATATTCAGTTTCCAATTTACGTTAAGAAGGTTACAAAAATAGTATCTCCAACAGGTAGGGCCTGAAATGTGGCTCACCTTTGGCCAGTAGGCTCTGGCAGGCAGTGAGTATGGCGGAAGGGACCTGTGAATAGTTTCTTCTACAATAAGACACAAAAGGAGACAAAACTCCCTCTCTTTCATGGATGCTGAACGTGGGGAACGAGGCCTGGATCTGCAGTAGCCACCTTGCCAACTTGAGAGTCGAGCTAAGGACACCCCAAAACAATGACCCTGGTACAATGTGAGGGCAGAAAGAGCCTAAATCTTTAATAGTATTATAGAACCACTGAATCAACTCCAGGACCATCAGAAGGTAATGCACATTTATTCAAACCAGTTTGGTGATGCTGTTGGCATCCCAACAGATGTAGTGTCTCTCCAGGGATCCAGACAGAGAAAACTGAGCAATTTCCCAATACCACCGTGTGATGCCTCAGTCAATGGGCACATCCCCTTATAATGCAAACGCATCTGTACACTAAACAAAAACACACATTTCTTAAGTCTCTTATGACTATTAAGGGGAAGTGACAAGACGAGACACATGACTTTGTCTCTTAAGGATAATACATCTCCGAGAGAAAAACCCTTGAGGTAAATGAGCTTATCCTACATCATTCCTGACTACTCCTCTGGCTGCTGGAAGCCAGACAAGTCTTCCACCCTTCTGGACTCGTGTTTTCCCTTAAAATTGTAAAACATAAAATAACCTGCATGATGAAGATCAGGAGGAGGGACCAGGCACTCTGATGAGGGGTGAATAGGATCAAACGTACGATATACACACACAGAATGTCATAATGAAGCACATCATTATGTATAACATATATGATAGTATATGGTTAAGACAGTTTTTATATATTTTACCTATTACTTTATGTGTACGATTGTTTTGTCTGCATGTATGTAAGTGCACCTGTCTTGCGCAATGCCCACATAGGTCAGAAAAGGGTGTCAGATCCCCTGGAACTGTGTTTACAGGTGGTTGTAAGCTGCCATGTAGGTGCTAGAAAATCAAACCCCTCCTCTGCAAGAGCAGCCGGGTTCTTAACCCCTGAGCCATCTCTCCAGCCCCTTAAGACATTTCTAAAGCCTGCATGAAACTCAGTGATGGTCACCAAGATCTCCTGTCTTTTTGTTTGTTTGTTTTTCAAAGTTCCTATAATGAAAAGAAATTCTAAAGCAAAGTCCTTCAGTCAAAATCCACACACTACGGGAAGGATCTCACTTCAGGTCCCCCGGGAGATTCTGGGTCTTTCCGGTGAGCTTGGCCTCGAGTTGAGCATCATCCCAAACAGTGACAGACTTCCTCTCGGCCCCTCACCCCCAGCTGTTGTTACTTTTTTCTTCTTGATGTTAATTACCCCCAAAGCCACCATACACACAGCTACTGTCCAGAGCCCAGTTTTAATAAAGGGTTAGGGGTAAGCACTTGAACAGTTCATTTAGGCAATCTCTGTCATTAATCATCCTTTCTCCTTGGGCCCTGACCCTCCAATGGGCGCTGTCTCACCCCAGAGCACTGCACAGCTCCCCACTGAGTTCCACCGGGTACCCTCAGGCCCCCATCTCCTGGGAAACTCCAGCATTTCCTTCACCTATTGAGCACAGCAAATCAACCCTCTCTTTGTTTGCCCTCGCCCAGAAGAACTGAGGGAGCCAAACTGAAGATCCCCCGGAGGTGGTTTTCTTTAGTGAGAACCCGTGTTCTCAAATGGGCCCACACCCCCAGGTGTGTAACACCAGGCAGGTGAAATTTCTTCTTGATTTTCTGCGGCAACATTTTACTTTTCAATACTGCAGACAATGGAGCAGGATGTTAAAATGAGCCCATGTCTGCCTCAGTGTCCCATGAGGCCTGATGGCCAAGTGGCATTCCAAACTGTGCCCTGAGACCACGGAACCAGAACTCCGCAGAGCCCTGGTGCAAAGGTATTAACAGATATAGAACGTATATTGCCCCACCTTGAGACTTGGAAGATTCTGGCTGAGTCGCTAGCTCCACGCACCCTCTTCTTTCCCCAAAAGGCCAAGGCCTGGGGAACAGTGTTCCTGCCAAAGCAGGTGAGAAAGGGACCCGGAGAGAAGCGCCCAGGGAGCATCCGCGTCACCTGGAGGACAGGGTCATAGGAGATGAAATGCGTCCAAGGAAGACGCAGACGCCCTGGGATGCGGGAGGAGAATCTTCCTGCAGCTGAGCCCTGTCCTGCTGGGAGAAACCCCGTGGAATTACCAAAACCAGGAAGGCTTACCAAGAAAGAGAGAGAAAGAAGGGTATTCTAGTGTCCTGCATAATTGGAAAACCAGACCCCTGGAACGAACTAGGCTCTGCTCTAGAGAGGCGTGGCTTGCTGGAAATTGTACAGGAGGGCGAACATGAACAGAGATTTAGTCAAAAAAATATGGATCTGGGGACAGGAGCCAGAACACATTACCTACATGTATGAAATTGTGAAAGCAATTTTTACTAGTGAAAAATGAATCTGTCATTAAAAGCATCTTCCCAACTGTCGCAAAGGGATAAGACAGTAATGGAGGGGATCTGATCAAAGTGCGCTACATATCTATAATACGAATTTGTGGAAGAATAAATTTAAAACAAGATGTTTTTAATCTTTCCACAAAACTGCAGGTGTTAATGAACTCACCAGCTGGTGTTGTCAAATGTTTAAGAAAAGACGTTCATCATAAGGGCTGAAGATGCAGGTCAGTGGTAGAGCACTTGCCTACCGTCCACAAAGACTTCTGTTCAGTTCCAAGTACTGAAGAAAGAAATTTTATTTTAAAAATTTCCAAAGAACAGAAAAAGAGGGACATTCACCAATTTCCATTAAGGAAGAAAAGAACGCAGTCTGGACGCTGCCACCTGATAAGGATTTATGTTTTTAAA
Source organism: Eospalax fontanierii (assembly GCA_035773235.1). NCBI lineage: Eukaryota > Metazoa > Chordata > Mammalia > Rodentia > Spalacidae > Eospalax > Eospalax fontanierii. Next base: position 7,347,370 of record CM069540.1, read on the forward strand.
AGTGTGCAGGTTTCCCTTACTGGGCGGGATGCTGATTCTAAATAGACTACAAGGCAACTGAGCTTCTCCAGTTCTGTCTTTGTGTGTTGTTTTGTTTGGGGTGTTTTTGTTTTTGCTTTTGAGAGAGAGGGTCTTGCTTTGTAGCTCTGCCTGGCCTGACCCAATATTTACTCTGCAGCCCAGGCTGGCTCCCAAACTCACAGCAATCTTTCTGCCTCAGCCTCGTAAATGCTGGAATTACAGGCATAGGCTACCTTCCTGGCTTTAAGCAACTGGACTCAAGTAAAAGAGAAAAAGTACATAAGAAATAATTGAGACATGCAATTGCTAAAAATTTAAAACATCTGTAACGCCTTGCTGAAAAAAAAAAAAAGACATATATGCTAAAGAGTTAGTATCCATTATCGACAGAGAACTTACAGAAAGTATTAGATTCACAGAGGTCCGCTCAGCAGCCGGGAAGGAGAGGCCAGGGCCAGCCCTGGACAAGGGCTCCTCTCAGCCCTGGTCAGAAAAGCTTCTTTTTGCAGTGGGAGATGGTTAATGCAGAGATACATAAGAGGTCAGTCTGAGAATCGGGGATTCTTGAGTGCTCAGCCCTAAATGGAACATCTACATCACCTGCCAAGGTTCCAGAAACATTTCAGAAAAGGAGGTCAAAAGAGCTAGAGGAATGGAAAGGGGTGCCACGAAATGAAAAGGAGGGAAGGGAAGAGAGAGAGGGAGGGAGGGAGGGAGGGAACTCCAGTTTCATTCTTGTGTATCCTCAAGAGAAATGAAAACTGTTCACACAACAACCTTTACAAGGGTTGTTTCTGGCAGATTTGCTCCTAACAGCCAAGCACTGGAAGCAGCCCAGAGTGGGTCAATGGAGGAGCCGCTGAGTCCCCTGTGACACAGCGAGCTGTGGAGTGCTTCCTGAGAACTTGAAGGAACGATCTAGTCATGCACACAGCATCCTGAGCGAACTTCCAGAGAATTACAAGCCAGAAAGGTGCCATGGGAGCCTCATTCATTTCATAGAACAGTCTGGAAATGACAAATTCATGGCAATGGAGAAGGTCACAGTTGCCAGTAGCTGGGGGGCGGGAAGCAGTCAGACGGAAGTGGTTTACCCGTAAAACCACAGCACGAGGGACTCCGGGAGTCAGATCTGAGTCTCGACTGTGCCCTTGTCAGTGCCCTCAACATACTGCAAGATCTAACCACTGAGGAAAATGGGCAAGGTGACACAGAGTGTCTCTGTACTAGGTCTTATTCGGCCTGTATAGTTAAAATTCTCTCCAAATAAAAGGCTTCACTGTTCTAAAATGTGCAGAACTGGGTCAGGAGAGATGGTTCAGTGGTTGAGAGCACTTGCTGTTCTTGCAAAGGACCTGAGTTCAGTTCCCAATACCACAATGAGTGGTTCACAACAGCCTATGACCCCAGCTCCCGGGGAGCTGATGTCGCCTTCCAGTTTCCATAGGCACTTGCACTGATGTGTGCACACACACATAGACACACACTTGAATACAGGATGGAAAATAAAAATAAATCTTATAATGGATGTAATTTGTAGTTGCAGTCACAAAAATTTTAAAAGGTAAATTTAACCTATAGCAATATGAATCAGATCAGTCATTGTCTCGGGTGGGATAGAGACTGAGGGTGAAAGAGGCACAGAGAAATTTCTGTTAAAGAAAAACAAATCTTCAGAAGAGCAGTGAGCTTCATGGTGTTGGACTTACTCTAGACCCTTCTCCACTCCCCAGCTAAGCAGTAGCTGGGGAAATAACAGGTTCCACAGAAGGGGCAGAAAGACCTTACTTACAAAGAATATCACCAACCCAGAGCCACTCATGAAGCTTGCCTCCAATTTGCCCAGTTAGAAACTAAAACCACCCAAGAATTCCACATATGGAAACGCTATCCCCTAAAGTGGAAAAGAATGCAATACATTCCCAGGCTTTAGCAAAATACTTGTCAGTTGAATTCAGCACCACATTGAAATGAGTCTACATTATGGTCAAGGGGAGACAGACTCAAGGAGGGGTTAGTTAAAAAGTTACAGGTTCTCCTTGACTTAAAAATGGAGTTTATGAATGGGTTGCATCCTGAAGGTCCTGATAAAGTTGTGGAGGTCAGGGCTAGAGAGATGGTTCAGTGGTCAAGAGTACTTGCTGTTCTTGCTGAAGACCTGAGTTCGGTTCCCACAACTACACAGTGGTCTACAACCACCTGTTACTTCAGGTCCAGGGGATCCAGCATCGTCTTCTGGCCTCTGCAGGCACCAGACATGCATGTGGTATACATATATACATAAGCAAAACACTTGTACACATAAAATACAAATAAATAGATCTTAATGCCAAGGAGGTCGTTGTCAGTAGATCTGCCCTGCAAGTCAACCAAGACTTATAGAATGCAGTGAAGCAAGTACTTAGAAAGTTCCTGGCAGTAAATGTCTAGATTTAAAAGGAAAGATTTCACATATACATCCTAAATTTCTATCTTTAAAAAAAGCAAGAAAATTAATTAAAGCAAAAGCAGGAGGGAAATAAGAGGAAAACATGGAACATGCACAGCACAAAGAACATTGACACAGCCAAAGACATGCTTTAAAAGACCAACAAAACTGAAAAATGTGTCAGCAGACTGATCACAGACAAAATGCTTAGATTACTAAAGCCAAAGCCAGGAGTGCACAGGCCTTTAATCCCAGCACTTGGGAGACAGAGGCAGGCAGATCTCTGTGGGATCAAAGCCAGAATGGTCTACATAGCAAGTTCCAGGCCAAGCTGGAATTACAGGGAGATCCTGTCTCAAAACAAAGAAAAATGACTGAAATCAGAGTTGAACATCGAGACTTAGCCACCATGGACTAGAACTAGAGAGGTTCACAATGGAACACAATGAACAATCCCATGACAAAAATTAGACAACTTAGATAAAATGGAAATTTTTTAGAAACACTCAAAACTGACACTAGAGGAAACAGAATGCCTGCATAGGGCTACACTGAATAGAGAGACCGTGCCAAAACCCTAGAACTTGCAACAAGGAATCAGGAAGGCCCTGCTCCTGCCCCAGACCATTGGTTCTGTCTCCCACACCTCTCTGAGATGGCACTAGTGGGGAGGGGTCTCCTGCCAACCAGGCGGGTCTCGAACTTCTGGGCTTCAGGAATCATCCTGCCCTGGCTTCCAGAGTAGTTAGGACCACAAACAAGTGATGCCACTTTCAGGGGCGGCTGCTGATGCTGCTTTTCTTTGCTTTGTTTTGTTTTTTCCTTTTTCTTTTTCCTGCTCCTGACCATCAAACCCAGGGTCTGCATCCCAAGAACTGGAAATTCTTCTCAAACACTTGACAGAAGAAAAGCCAAAGATATCACAAAAGAAAACATAGTGGGCCCAAATCTCATAATTAGAGAAAATTATATATATATATATATATATATATATATATATATATATGTATATATATATATGTATGTATGATTTTTACATGTGATGAGTGTATTGCCTGAATGTATGTATGTGTACCCGTGTCATGCAGTGCTCATGAAAGTCCAGGAAATAGAGTTACAGATGGTTGTTAACCTCCATGTGGGTGCTGGGAACCATACCCAGGTCCTCTAGCAAAAGCAGCAAGTGCTCTTAACCACTGAGACATCTCTCCTGCCTCCTGCAAAACTCTTTGAGAAAATACCTGAAAATTTAATTCAGCAGCTCACAGAGAGGAGCATAAATTATAGTCAAGAGGAATGGTTCCATGTGAGAACATCAATCTGTTAATATAGCATGTTAATAAAGTCAAGGAAAAAGAAAACATGGCCGTCTCAGTAAACATAGAAAATGCATTCCTCGAGACCTAGAACACTCATAGAAAGAATAAAACCTGACCAAAATAAAGAATATTAGAAGAGACTTGAAAGCTCGATAAAGGGCTTCTGTGGGAAACGCATAGCTAACACAACACTTCATGGCGAAGCATTGAAGGTTTCCCCTGAAGATCAGCTAAGTCAAGATGGCATTCTTACTGTTTCTATCCTGTTGTCCTGGAGACCAGGGCACAGCCCAGTGACTGAGTATCTGCCTACCATGCAGAAGAACCAGGTTCGATCCCTATACCACACACAAAGAAAGTTGTACTCAAAGTTTCAACCAAAGAAATAAATAAATGGCATCAATAATATAAAGGAAAAATTCTGTATTTGCCAGTGCCGTATTATTTGTAGAAAATCACAGAGAATCCACACAAAGACTATTAGAGCTCATAAATAAACTGAACAAAGTTTAAGGATACAAGATTAAAAAGTTGTATTTTCATGCGCTAACAATGAACGATCTAAATACAAAATTAATAAAACAATTTCACTTAGAGTAAAATCGATAAAGATATTCATATAGGAATAGATTTGTACTTTGAAAGAGCTCCACATTTATACACAGATCTGCAGAGTGTTATCAAAAGATTCAACCAAATAGGAGATTCGGTGTTCATGGATTGAATAATTTAATATTGTGAAGACATCAGGCTTTTTAAATTGACCTACAGATTCAATGTAGTCCCTAGAAAAAATATCCAGCTACCTTTTCACAGAAACAGGCAAGTTTACACTACAAGTTGTATGGAAACACAGAACCTTAGCTAACTAAAACCACCTTGGAAAAGCAAGACTAAAACTGGCCCCCCAATGCTTTCTGCATGTGCACAGCATGAGAGCGAGCAGGCGGACTGAGACGGGCGTTTACAGCAATGGGACACATCAAGAGTCCAGAAATGAACTCATACATCTCACTCACTTAACAGGCAACAAAGACATCAAAATTAATCAATGAAAAGAGCACATTCCTTTGAATAAATGATGTTGACACAACTGAACGTAGAAATGCTAAGTGATAAGATTTGGATGTTTACTGTACACACATACAAAATCAACTCAAAACATATCATAGACTCAAATGTAAGAATCAAAACTGTAAAAAGCTTAGAAAATATCACTAGTATAAATCTATATTTGGATTAGAGACAGCTTCTTAAACATCCCACCAAAGAGAATAGATTCATTTGATCAAAATTTAAAACTTTGTATGTTGACAACTGCAGCTTCCCAGTACAACTCCAATTCTAAGGAACCCAACACCTTCTCCTAGATTCTGTTGACACCAGGCACACACACGGTGAACAAACATACATGTGAGCAAAACACTCATACACACAAAATAAAAATAAAATAGGCATCACAAAGAACATTAAAAGATAATTTCGAGGAGTATTTGTAAATCACATATCCTATGAGTCTAGTACACAGAATATATAAAGAACTCTGAGAATTCAATAACAAAGGAAGAATTTGAATTAAGCCTGAGAGACGGATTTTCTTAGATCATTTTCTGCTGATATGACTGAAAACCACAGACTGGGTAATTTATGAAGAATAAAGGTTGATTCAGCTCATGATCCTCTGGCCAGCAGGTCAAGAGGGCTGCATGTGGTGAATGCCATCTTAATACTCTGCAGAGTCTCCAAATAGTGACTGTCCAGTGACAGGAGCACACACAAGACTCAGAGCCAAACTAGAGATAATCCATTAGCTATTAATCCATGACTAAATTAATCCATTCATAAGTCCTCAGGACCCAGTCACCTCAAGAGGGGCCCTTTTCTTCCCAGTTCTCAATATCTCACAGTGGGATTAAATTTCATCACCAGTTTTGGTGGGAACATTCCAACTCCAAGAGACTCGAACAGGCATTCTTCCAAGGCAGATACAGATGGCCACCAAGCACAAAAAGGGGTTCAAAGGCCTTAGTCATTAAGGAAATCAAGCCCAAACCACAGTGAGCAACCACTTCACACCCACCAGGAAGGCTATGATTCCAAACGCATCATTGAAAAAAAAAGGTCGGTTCAAACTGGAGAAGCTGAACATTGCAGAGGGAACGGAAAACAGTTCAGCTACCATAGAATTACCTTCTGACCCAGCAAGTCTAGCTCTCATATGTATTTCAGAACACTGAAATACATGTTCGCAGAAAACTTCAAATTTTATAAAACAATGTCAGTAGCAATGTTATTTGTGACAGCCAAAGGCAAAAGACAGTCCAGAGATCCATCAGTTGGTGACTGGATAAACAAAATGCGGTATAGCCATACAATGGAACATTATTGGACCATAAAAAAAGAAATGGAGAAATCAAGGTGGATCAGTGAGTAAAGCACTTACTGTGCAGGACTAATGGATCTCAAATTATTCCCAGAACCCATGTAGAGGTGGAAGGAGAGAGCTGACCCCACAAAGCTCTCCTCTGCACCCCCACCCTCTGTGACATGTATACCCACACACACAGTAATAATAATAGAAATGAAGAGCTGATGTATACCTTGAAAACATTAGGACGAACACTGTGTGCCTCTGTGTCTGAAATAGGCATCTTATAAAAACATCAAGGAAATTAGGGTTTTTCTTGGGAGGTGGAAAAAGAAACTGGGTGTGACATTAACAGGTATAAGATCTGTTTTGGGGAAGATAGAAATTGGAATTAGTGATGATTCCACAACCTTACAAAGAAAAAATTTAAAGGTCACTACTGAATCGTATCTTTAAAATGATGAATTTCTGTTATATGAATTTTGTCTCAGTCAAAAAAAAAAGAAAATTGCATCCAGGCATGGTGGCACACGCCTTTAGTCCCAACACTCAGGAGGCAGAGGCAGGAAAATCTCTGTGAGCTCAAGGCCAGACTGGTCTACTCAGTGAGACCCAGGTCAGCTGGGGCTACAGGGAGACCCTGTCACCGCAACAACAACAACAACAACAAAAACCCTGCAAAGGTCAGAGGAGTTGTTGCAGACCTGTAATCACAGCACTTAGGAGACAAGGGAGGATAGTGAGTTCAAGGCCAACCTGGGCTACATAGTGAGGCCCATTTAAAAGAACAACAGAAGTACAGAATGTCAGTCTTCATTCATTAGTCTGTTTCCCAAGTCAAAACTTTGTAAGCTGTGGTTTATGCCAAAACACCAAAAGTATTAGTAATGAGCCTGCCATGCTTCTGTCCCAAGCCTGAGTTTCACCCTCCGCCTAGAAGAGTCATATAAGGTCCCAAAAGACAAGCAAAAAAAGTATCTTGTACTGTTTACATTTCCTTGAATATCCAAGTGACCACGGTGTTTTTTACATGTGCCTTAACTGCTGTCTCAACATCAAATTTTCCATTGAATCCAATCTATGAATAATTCATGGAGGGAATATAAATAAATGGAACTGGGGTTTCTAGCTCTGAGACTGCGCAGGCTGTCCTGGGGAACGATGGGGGCTTCAGACCCCACCTCCCAGGAATAGCAAGGACCTGCAGCCAGACACAGACCGGAGCCAGTCCAGCAGTCGCTGCTCTCTCCTCTCTTCCTGTCCCCTCCTCTGTCCCCTCTTACAAACTTGTTCTTTAACAGTTTCACACACTTATAGAGTGGTTTCTAGTGGCCCCCACCCACCCTCCCCTCTCTCCCCCAACTCCTATGATCCCTCTCTCCTTAGAGGTCCTTCCCCACACTCATGCCTTTTTGTTCTGTGACTGAACTCTTGGCCTCTGGTGGCTCCTGGGGGGAGGACAGTTCCGGCCTCCAGTGGTGCAGCTAACCCCTAGCCCCCGGGAGCCTGCGGTTTAAATACGGACGCACCTCCCGTGAAACACTGACGTTGCCTCTCACGCGGCAACTGGCTTCTCCTCTTTGCTTGCCAGGCGTTCACCACCTCTCCTGCAGCCTCGTTCTCAGCGGCCGCCCCTGTCTCCGACACACAGAAGCAGCTCCATTATCTGTAGTTGTAACAGCACTTGTGACATTCAATTAAAGTGGTATCAGCAGCTCAGGAGTGATTTTGTTTAATTCACTCCTACTCCGATGTAAAAACATTAGCGACTTTTTAAATTGGACCTCATAATGTCTAACTCCTACCCAAACGCAATGGAATTAAAGACTTTGGTGCCTAAATACCGCTTAATTTACTCCCACCCAACTATAATGACATTAAAGATGCTTCGGGGTGGATATAGTTTCCAATCAATTTTATTCCAAAGAAATCTGAGCTCACAGGTACTATTATTGAGCATATAATAAAATCACATAAGAAATATATCTTTACAGTTGGGGATAGGGTTGTTTCCAGTAATATTAAAAAGTAATCATTTTCATTTTAATGCAAGGATATTAAAAAGTAATATCTTAAATACAAGGTTTTGTAAAGTTTTCCATTGTTTAAGCAAATATGTAATTCCCAGCCTGTTAAAATACATTGTTGCATATACATTTGAAGAGTTTTATTCAATTACAGTGTGTGATTAGCTTATGCTGAGTAAGAAATTTTATCTTAAATATGGCTTAGAAAAAGCAATTTTCTGGTGATCCTAATGCTAGCAATTATTTATTTTTCTGTGTATGAGTGTATTTTCTGCATGCGTGTAAGTGCACCCATGTCATACAATGCCCTCAGAGGTCAGAACTGGAGTTATGGATGGTTGTTAGCTGCCATGTGGGTTCTGGGAATCAAACCTGAGTCCTCTGCAAAAGCAGCCAGTGCTCTTCACCACCATCTCTCCTGCCAGCAATTTTTTTAAACATCCTTTTCCTTTATTTCTTTAAAAGACAACACATTTTAAGACTTTTCCTGTAGTCTATGTTTAAACATGGCAGTATTTTGAGGCCATGTGTGCACAGGATAAAGTAGCCATTCAATAAACAGTTGCTGAAAATGGACCTAAAGCTATCAATAATAATAGCTAATATTTACAAGTCTCTAGTTTGTTCCAGATAACTCTACAGGCTTGATATGTATTAGCTCATTTAATCCTTTGAATTCAGGAATAGTAATTTTCCTACTTTATGGATGACAACAAAAGATGGATGGATGGAGAATGTATGGGTGGATATTGAGGGAGTGGAGGGTTGGATGGGTGGCAGGCTGGATGAATAGATGGGTCAGTGAACAGACGGATGGATGGGTGTTGGATGAGTGGGAGTATACAGGTGAATGAATGAATGAATTCGTGGATGGATGGCTAGGTGGATTATTATATATCATAAATAGGTTGGTAGGTGGACAGACGACTGGATAGATGATTGGATGGATGGATGGACATTGCTGATATAGTTTTTTGGGTTGCCTTGAGTTTGGAAGACCTTTGAACCACTTATGAATTCAAACAATAAAATCTGAAATCCTCCCTGTAAAGCTGATAAAGAAAATTTATGGACCATAGACATGGTCCACAGGTAAAATCACTTGCCTAATGACCTGAATGCAATCTCCATACATTTAACTTATTTTTATTTTATGTGTATGAATATATTCCCTGAATGTGTGTAAGTGCATCTGCTCACAGAGGCCAGAAGACACCGAATCCTCTGGAACTGGAGTTACAGACTCCATGTTAGCAACCATGTGGCTAACCCGGGTCTTCTGCAAGAGCAGCTAGCACTCTTAGTCACTGAGCCATCTCTCCAGCTCCATATACAAATAATTTAAAATAAAATAAAAATTTTAAAGCTCTAACACACTAATAATGACGTGCCTGGGTTTTCTCTGAAGCTGTCATACCCTAGCCAAACCTCCTGGTCTGCTCACAAAAATAGAAGTTGGGGGCTGAGGATTTGCTTAATGTGTAAGACCTAGAGTTTGATTCCTAGTGGTAGAAAGAAAGAAGAAAATGACAGAAAGGAAGGGAAGGGAAAGGAAAGGAGAAAAAGAAAAAGGACAAACAGAGCCACATTTGGTTTCTTGGCTAGTGTCACCTCGGCCGACGGGCAGGTGATCATACATGTCAAGACAGTCACAAAGCTGCCTGAGCTTAAATCCTTGTGCCGTCACTGCATTTGATCTTAAACAAGATATTTATTTCTCTCAGTCTTGTCTCCTTATCTCAGTGAGAACAATAAACCCCATTGTCTCCCCAAATGTTCTGCTCGCTTAATAATTCCTGGTTGGGGAACGTCACTCAATTCCTTTGTAACTGTTTGATCCAGACCCTCGGAATCATCCCAGATCTATCTCCCTCTTTCTCCACTTCCCACATGCACTGAGTCAGCTCCAACCTATGTCATTGCCCAGATCTTACTCAGAGGTAAGACACTACAGAGTGCATTAGATATGAGGCAGCTGGCCCCAACATTCACACTCCCAGTGTTTACAGAGCCCCATTTTTTGCCAGAGATGCTTAGGACGGGAAGGATGCAATGATGATAAATGTTGACTCCAAGGAACTCCCTTGCAAGGGGAGAGAAAGGATGAAATCGAGACGGGGAGGGGAACAAGGAGGAAGAGGAAGAGAAGGGTTTGAAGAAGGCGCTTTGCATGGGTGGACAAACCCGCGACACCATAAAAAGAAATACACTAGATGAGAGAATAATTAGAAAAAGTTAGGAACTTTAGTTTGGGCTCTTTTAAGAGTAACAAGGGATTGTTTTGTTTTTTAAAAGACCTACTTGAGCGTGTCAGTGGCTAAGCCTGAACCAGAGACAACAGATAAACAAAAATAGGAAAACGGACAAAAAAAACCAAACTAGCATTAAGAAGTTGACCTTCATGATTATGCCAGACATGTCACCATGGGTCCCTCTGGAAAGTTCTCCAAAGTCTCCCACATTCTTTCTTCGTGTAATTTCCCTCCTGCTATGGATTAAATTACGCAGTCCCCTATTCACATATCAAAGTACTCAGTTCAGTAAGGCATAGAGACACATACCTATAATCCCTGCACCAGAGAGGCTTATGAGTTCAAGGCCAGCCTATATAGTGAGCCTATAATCTCACTATATAGTGAGATTCTGTAAAAAATTAAAATAAATTAAAAAAAAAAGTAACATCCATCTAACACAGTGGTGTTGGGAGGATAGGCCTTTGGGAAGTATCTAAGTTTAGATGACATCATAAGATGTCTCACCTACCATGAGATTAGAGTATAAGAAGAGCAAAGGAATATATAGCTCAGCTGTATAGTGTTTGCCTAGTGTGCATGAAGCTCTGGGTTCAGTCCCCAGAACCACGTAAACTAAATATGGTGGTGTGCAACTGTAATCTCAGCACTTGAGGGGAAGAAGCAAGAGGACTAGAAACTTGAGGTCATCTTTGGATATATGAGTTGAGGCCAGCCTGGGCTACATGTGACTCTGTTGAAAGAAAGATGGACAGGATGGAAAAAGGAACAATAAAATAACAGCCTCCTATGAGTAGAGGAGCGCTCGTTGGAAAAAGAATGTGATTTTGGACTTCTGGCCTTCAAGACAGGAAAATCCATGTCTGCTAGGCAAGCTCTCTGGTGTTTCCTTATACAACCCAGACTTGTTCCAGCTCCCACATCATGGGGGAGCCCCAGGCTTGTAAAGGCTACAAAGACCCCTTGACAGCTGAGGACTCCATTGTGGGTGCTGGCACTTCCGCAGTCAAGACTTCACCTTGTCACACACCCCATAAGCACACTCCTGCAGTCTCCTGAATCACTCAGGACTCCTATAGTCACACATTCCAGAGGACCCAGGGACATTTTCAGACACTTGAAGCTACTTTTAACCTGTAATCATCCTCCCTAGAAACCAGGCCCAAGTCCACATATATCTCCTACAGCTGACTTTACTTGAATAAAGTCTTATTATTTGCCTAAAACAACTTAAAAACTTTTAACTCTTTATTTTATGTGTACCAGTGTTTTACCTGCATGTGTGTAAGTGCACTATGTTTGTGCAATGCCTGCAGAGGCCAGAAGATCAGATCCCCTGGAACTAGAGGTATAGATGAGTGGGTTCTGGGACCTAAACTGACAGTAAGTCCTCTGGAAGAGCAGACTGTGCTCTTAACCACTGAGCAATCTCTCCACCTCTGCCTTAAACAACTCTTGAGCTTCCTATTTATTCAGGGAAATGGAGGAAGGCGGCAATGTAAAAGAGATTAACAAGTTCATGGTCAAAAAAACAGCTCAGTTTTTGAAGGGTCAGTGCAAGACTGCCCAAGGCACTCCGGCTGTTGATTTCTTTCCCATATTAGAAAAGAGAGAGTGTCTCAGAAAGTTTCCCACTCTGCTGACCTACAGGCCTTCCCAGGGAGAAAGAAACACTCTGTGAGCCTCCCGTGATGCTCTGAATGATCAATTGTTCCTGTGTATAAATATGTGACTGTACTGCATCACAGACCCCACATTGGTACTGGCTTTGGCAAGAATCTGTTTTATTAAGAGTCAATTTCAAGTCAAATCATTTAGACTTTGGATCTTTTCTAGAGCTTTGTGGAAATACAAATTTTTACTTTCCCAAATCTGTTTTTATTTTAAATGTTTAAAGATGAGATCATTTAAGCATTTTGTTTCACAAGTTGATAAATTTCTTCCCTTTCCTGTGACTTACAAACAAAAACTATATTTTAGGATTAGCCTCAGCAAATAATTTAATGGGCCTATTTCTCTGTGAATAAAAAGGATAAAACATAGATATCGTCCTCTTGGGATCTCCTGGTAAGCAGAAGCAGCCTCTTGCTTCCTTCGTGTTCCAAGATCTTTGTATTGACTCCATAGTGTGTTGGGCTTAGTCTGAGAATTTTAAAAGTCTCTTGAGGCCCCCCAGTCCTTTTCAGTTGCATGGAAAAGACATAAATGTAGCAGTCAATGGGCAAAGGGTTGATGTCACCCCCAGGGAGTGGGAGGGTGTACCAAGCCGGAAGTAAGGTTTCCTGACTTCACACACACACACACACACACACACACACACACACACGCAGAGTTACCAAATTTAGTTGTTGCTGTGATGAGGCAAAGCTGTTGTGTTGACCTGTGTGAGAAATAAAATGTGTGTATCGCAGGTCATTGGCCTCAGAAGGGCTGTGAAAAGTCTTATTTTCATTGTTGACCCATTGAAGCTGTGGCAGGTCCTCCGGCCTCCTACTGTGGGTCTCCAGGGTCCTCCTACGCCTGCCTTCCTCTCTTTTCATCTCCCTCCCTCTTGAAAGAGGAAGCCTCCACTTTTGAAGGCCACACTGGCAGTGTCTCTAGAGAGCTTCTGGCTCCCAAAGCAGCAGAGATGCAGAGAGAGGGCCAGGGACCACCGAAGACCTGTCTCCATGGCACCCTGCGCCTGCCCCATGGAAGATAGCTGTGCAGATCACACGTTTGTCAGCTTCCAAGTCCTGACAAAAGCAACCGGCCAGCATGGTCTCTTCTGGACTTTTCACTGGGTGTCTTGAACTGGGTATGGCATTAGGAGGCAAAGCATCTGGACAGAGCTGAATGCTTTCATGTAACTTAGTTTCTCGGGGAGAAATTCCTGCCTCATTTCATCTGCTCTGCCCGGCCAGCCTTTTTCTCTCCTTTTGCTGCTCTTCATGGGCTTGTATTCTACTCCTTCTGTCCATTTAATGATGTAGTTATTTTGGTACCTGTTGTGGGCCCCTTGTTACACTCTTAAGGAAAGAGCTCGAACACTGTTGCACCCACCAAGCCAAAGCCATATCCACAAGTTGAAACGAAGACTCCTTGAAACCAGGTACAGAGGTTTGGGATTACACTTGTAATCCCAGCATTCAGGAAGCTGAGGTGGGAGGAAGGTGAGTTCCAGGCTAGCCTGGGCTAATAACAATACCTTATTTAAAAATAAAAAAAGTCATTGCTGGTTTGCTTACAAAACACATTGGCTGTGTATGTGACAAGGGCAACTACTAGAAACTTATCCAGAGGGATAAGTAAGTGCCCAGAACAGAGTCATCTTCAGGAGACTTGAAACGAACTAGCTGAGGAAGAATATCTTGATTATTTTAATATATGTATTTTTAAATTGCTTTATAACTCAGGGAAACAGTCCATTTTCTAAAAATGAATTATTTAAATTATTCTTTATGAGTATTTCTGAGAAAATTGTTATTTCAAAAGCAAGAAAAGGGGCTGGAGAGATGGTTCAGTGGTTAGAGTAGTGGCTGTTCTTGCAGAAGACCTGGGTTCGAATCCCAGCACCCACACAGCAATTAACAACCATCCTAACTCTAGTTCTAAAGAATCTGACACCCTCTTCTGCCCTCCATGGGCACTGCACAACATGGGTGTACTTTCATATATGCAGGTAATACACTCATACACATAAAATAAAAATATTTTCTAAAAATATTTATTTAAAAATAGGGCTGAGAGATAGTTCAGTTGTTAAGAGCACTGATTGCTTTTGCAAAAGACCTGGATTCAAATCCCAGCACCCACATGTGAACTAACCACCATCTGTAACTCCAGTTCCAGGAAAATTTGACACCCTCTTCTGACCTCTGGGCATTGCACAACACGGGTACATTCACACACATGCAGGCAATACACTTATAGTCATAAAATAAAAATAAATAAATATTATAAACAAAGTAAGGGGAAGGGAGGCCCTAACATATACCTCTTTAAAGTCTTTTTCAGAACTGATTGCAAAGCCAGGCACACTGCTTCATACCTGACAGCCCCACAATCAGAGGCTGAGACAAGATTTCCCTAAGTTCTAGGCCAGGCTGGGCTACATACAGAGTGAGACTCTGTCTCGAATAAAAACAAAAAGAATAGGGTGCGTGCTTGCTCAACATGCACTACAGCCTGAGTTTGGTCCCCAGCGCTTCATAAATGGGACATAATGGCACACATTTGTAATCCTAGCACGCAGGAGCAGAGAGGTAAGATCAGACATTCAAGGTTATCTTCAACTACAAACTGAATTTAAGTTGAGGACAGCCTGGGCTACAAAACAAAATAAAGAACCTGTGTAGTTTCTTTATTTTGCTCTCTGCCTCCACAGGTTCTATACCTGATTCAACCACCACAAATTGAAAGTATTCAGGAAAAAAAAAAATGCATCCGGCGAATATTTGCAGACTTTCTGTCTCTGTCAGTGTCCTCGATTGCTTCTCCATTGCTGTGACAAAACACTCTTGGGGAGGAAGGGATTTATTTGGCTCACAGCACAGTTCATCCTTCAGGGAAGACAAGGCAGGAACTCAGGGCAGGAACCTGGAGCACAGACCCATGGAGGAACGCTGCTTTCTGGCTTGCTCCCCTGGCCCATGCTCAACCTGATTTCTTATACAATACAGTACCATTTGCCCAGGGGTGGCACCACCCACAGTGGGCAGGGCCCTCCTACAGTGCCCTCCCACAGCACTTAACGATCAAGAATATACCCCATAGCCACAGGCCAGTCCAATGGAGGAAATTCCCCAGCTGAAGATCCTCTTCCCAGGTGTGTCAAGTAAAAACCAAAGTTATCCAGCACAACTGACTCCTTGTCTACTTGACACACACATCACTATTAAACCACAACCTTCCCATTTCTTATCCCCAAGACGTGATGTTAACATTACAACGTCAGACAGTACAACCTTAAAAGTCCACAGTCCTTTAACAAAATTCAAACATTTTAAAGGTTCACAGTCTCTTTTAAAAGTCTTTTAACTATGGGAACCTATAAAATGCAAAACAAGTACTATCTTATTTCAAAAGGGAAGAAGTGGGCACATTTATGCAAAACCAAAGTCCAGCAAAGTAGCTCCAGGCTGGACATCTGGGAATTACTCATGATCTTCTGGGTTCCAAAGGGCTTAAGCAGCTCCGTGTCTCTGGTTCTGCCGTCCACACCACACACAGCTCATTGCATAGCCTCAAGCTGGCCCACTCCACATCTGCCACTGCCCTCAGTGATTATCCCATGGTCCTCGCATATCCAATATGTGGGGGTCTCATCTGCAGCTGATGCTGCATCTTCAATGGCCTCTCCTGGCCTCTCAGGATGCAAAGCCTCAGATTCTCTCAATAACCCTGTCAGTCCTGTGGGTCTTCACTGAAACTGAGGCTGCACCTTTACCAATGGTCTTTTCTGGCCTCTCATGGAGCCAAGCCTCAGCCACTCTCCAGAACCCCCTCATGCCTTCAGAACCAGCACCCTGTCGGAGCCTCAGGCTTCCAGCTTGAGATGGAGGCTCGAGCCCCCTGGACCACAGCTTCTGTGTGCTGACCGTGAAGAAATGCTTCCCAGAAGATTTTGCCACAGTGATGCTGGTCTCTTGTTAAGCACAGCTGGTACTTCAGCCCCAGCTGACCAGCATCAATTGTCCCAGTAAAGCAAAGGTTTCACTTCAGTGGTTCTGGTCTCGTAATTACAGCTGATTGTTCAGTCCCAGCTAACCAGAAACCACAGAGTCTCAATTCAAAATATCACACAGACAGTCCTGATAGTTTCCACTTCCCTTTGATACTTCACGAGCCAGACCTCCTCTTTCAACATAACTGTTCCAAGCACCACAGCAACTAAACTCTGAGCACTTAAAGGCTTTTTCAACCCAAAGTTCCAAATGCTTCCACAATTCTCTGTAAAACAACTTGGTCAAGTCTATCAAAGCAGCACCTCTCTGATCCTGGTATCAACTTCGGTTCTAGTTTGCTTTCATATTGCTGTGGCAGAAACACTTATCAAAACCAACGTGGGGACAAAAGGGTTTACATGCCTTACAGCACAGTTCGTCATCAAGGGACGTCGAGGCAGGAACTCAGGGCAGGAACCTGGAGCACAGACCATGGAGGAACGCTGCTCAGTGGCTTGCTCCCCTGGCCCATGCTCAGCGTGCTTTCTTATACAAACCAAGACCATTTGCTCAGGGATGGCACTGCCCACAGTGGGCTGGACCTCCCACATCACTCAACAGTTCAGAAAATGCCCCACAGACATGGTCACAGGCCAGTCCAAAGGAGGCAATTCCCCAACTGAGGGTCCCTCTTCCTAGATGTGTCAAGTTGACAACCAAAGCTATCCTACACAGAGTGTCCCATAAGCAACAGTGTGACAGCTATTTCAGGGGTTCACATCAAGTTAGAAATATAAATAGCCTAAAGGATATCTGAGCACAGGGCAGACGTGAAGGGTACACACAGTAGTACACCTTTGTTAACTGGAGCATGCTCAGATTTGGGAATCCATGGGGGCTAAGGTCCTAGAGAAAGCCCTGCAGATCATAGGGTGTGACGTGTGTGTGTGTGTGCGTGCACGCGTGTGTGTATGTGTGTTGCTAGTCTGCATATTTAAAAGAAGTGCTCACAACTGATCCTCACTAATCTCCACCCATGTGTGCAAAGTACAGTTCCTTGTCCAAACAGAGAGGATTCTAGTTTCTTTTGAAAACCAGATGCTCAGAACAGAAGAGCTTTGAGAGGTTCCTACTTCCCCCAAAGGGGATGAGACAGAGTTTTACATCAAGCTAAATGACTCTAAAAGTTTCCTTTAATTTAAGCTGCCAATTTTAACTATGTGTGTGCATATATATATATATATATATATATATATATATGCTTTTAAATGGAAATTAACTTCCTCAGCATGTAGCCACCTTCCATGTAATGAGGACTCTGATCATGCCGGGGTAGTGGGAAGCTTGGTGATGCTGGGGTACTGAGGACCTTGCTGAACAGCAGGCCATCATTCCTCCTGCATGTCTACTGGGAGTTTCCTGAACTATGGGTTAGGATTCTGAAGATCTGGGGAACTGAGAGTCTGCATGTCTCCTGAGTTCCCAGTGGAAACAATGCAGTTTAGGACCATATTTTGAGCCCTGAAGCTTTGAGCTGCTGACCTTCAGTGACCTTCTGTGCTGATGGGTCAGGTGGAAATAATATGGAATCATTTGTGGAGGGTCTCAGAATCACAGGGCCAAGTGAGGTTCTAAATTCAGACCTTTCAAATTGTATGCAGCAGTCCCAACAGAGCTGGAAAGAAGCTCCCTCTGATTAAAGCTATCAAAGCCCGGTGTGGTGGCACACATCTCTAATCCCTACACTTGGGGAGACGGAGGTCAGTCTAGTCTACGTAGCGAGTTCCAGGATAACTCAAAAAGACCAAAAAGTCTATCACCATTCAGCAGCTTGACATATTCATATTTGGTCATGTTAGGGTTCGGTAGGGAATCTAGACAGCCTCATGTCCACTGAAGGCAAGTTGCTCCTAAGTTGGTTCAGGTCAAATCAGGTTTTAGTATCCAATACACTATAAAAGAAATTGTGTGTGCTGGGCACATGGCTCAGCCAGGAAAGTGTTTGCCATTCAGTCACGAGGCCCTGAGTCCAAGCCTCAAAACCCAGGAAAAAAGCCTGCTGTGGGTGATCCCGCACTGGGAGACAGGTGGGTCCCTGGGAGGGCTTGCAGCCAGCCACCAGCTTCTCAGAGAGCCCCAGCTCCCAGTGGACAGTTCCTGAAGAATGACGCCTGGGTTTGCCCCCGCATACTATACTCACACACATTTAGAAAGAAAGGAAACAGGGACTCTTGTAACTCTTAGTACTTTGGCATTTTAGGGTTTCAGTTTAAGGGGCATGGGCATCTTTTCCAAAGCTCAGTCTCCTGTTAGGCTGTTCTTCAGACAATGCTCACACTTTTTTTACTCTGTTCTTTAACCAATCCCCTAAGGTGTAAATGGCTAATAGCTAATTCAAATATAATCACATTTTACCAATGAAAACTGCATTCTCATATGGAATTTTGGCATTAACCAATAATTAATTTTATCTCAGGAAGCTCAATGTTAAGTGGGAAATGATTAACCCTTTTGGTTCAGTTGAACCGTAAATTGTTCCCTGCTTTCGTGCTAACCTACAGCTTTGCTGATGTTGTCTTGTCTGTTTCAAGACAAGGTTCATTATGTAGCCCAGGCTGGCCTCACACTCAGATCCTCCTGCTTCAGCCTCCTTAGTGCCAAGGTCACAGGTATGAACCTCCACACCCAAGTTTCCCAATCATTATATTTTGTGTGCATTAACTTTTCTGTTTCTTCTTTTTTAAGTTGAAGAAAATGAATTTGAAAGAAACAACTTTCCTAAGGTCCTGAAGGTAAAGAGTCAGAACCTAGAATTACCCAGAACTTTGCCCAATTAGACTCTGTCTCTAAAATATTGGGTAGAAAATAAGTGAGAATGGAGCCAGTAAGATGGCTCAGCAGGTAAATGTGCTTACTGCCAAACCTGATTACCTGAGTTCTGTTCCTGGAACCCACACGGCAGGAGAGAACCAACCCCTGCAAGTTGTCCTCTGACCTTCACATGTGTGCTGTGTATGTATACTTACACACACACACACACACACACATGTGCACGCACACAGTACAATTTTAAAATAAAATAAATGTAGAAAAATTTCAAAACTAAAAAGAAAAGAAGTGAGATCATTTACTTTCTCCAGACAGGTGAAAGGCAGATATGAAAATGATGGGCTGAACCTGGGGGCTCCCGAGGAAGGGACACAGCTGTGGGAACAGTGCACGCCCCTGGGCAATGATGTCTGCAGTCTCCGCTAGAATGATCCTCCTTGTAGGAGGATAGCTGACAGGCCAACTCTGAACCAAATGGTCAGGCTATATCTGCTGCAGTCCTCGTGCAGGGAGATCCTGCATCTGTGACACGCTGGCCTTGAGTGTGAATGCCCCAGAACCAGGGTGAGAAAGCTGGATGAGGTGTCCCACACTGGTGATGCCACCTAGGGAGGTGGAGGCACACAGATCCCTTGGGCTCCTGGCCAGCCATGCCTCATCCAGGTCCAACGAGAGACCCTAAGTCCAAAAACCAAAGTGCCTGGGGTTGCAGAGATGGCTCAGAAGTTAAGAGCATTGACTGCTCTTACAGAGGACCCAGCAATGGTTCCTAGCACCCATGTGGCAGCTAACAACCATCCGTAACTCCAGTTCCAGGGGATCCTACACCCTCTTCTGACCTCTATGGGCACTGCATGACACAGGTACACTGACACACAATCAATAAAATATTTTTTAACAAAAACAAGGTGCCTGAGGAATGACACTGAAGGGGACCCTTACTCCCCCGCCTTCCCACACACACAAGTAAATAAACACACGAATGCTATGGTCCTTGAGGTGTTATCACTGCCCTCAACGTTCCAGCACAGTCTGTAATGTCCACTACTGAACTCCCACAACAAAGGCACTTAGGTCTTCTTTATTTCAACTCTTCTGAGACAGAAGTTTGTGGAGATGGTGGACCAATCTCTAGAACGCTGGTTGCACTCTGCACAGCTAACAGAAGGTGCTCAGCAGCTGTCTAATTAACACAACCACGTCCTGACTAGGCTGGTGTCTCCCACCCTCCTCTTGCTCAGGAGAAGCAGCATCTCCTAAACAAATGCCCGAATGCAAGCATAGGAGGAAGGTTCATTTGTGTTTAAGAATGAATCAGAGAGTTGTTTTAAAACAGAGTGCCACCGCTTTGAGAGAAAACAGAGTTCCATCTGCAAACTGGAAGTTAAAGCTCATTGTGTGTCCGTGTCTGCTAGGGTATTTCTTACTGCTGGTGTTTTACTTTACATGATGGAAGGCTCCCTGGATGAGCTCACGGCCTCCCCCTGATGTCCAACACAGCAGTCTGTGGGAGAGCCTTGCTAGGTACACACCTCTCTCTTGGCAACCACCCTCCTCTTCCTGTTTTGCCTAACAAAAGGTGTCCTGAATCGGCTGGAAATTTCAGTTCATGTTGGGATGACGCATCTTCTTCAACTGAACAACAGTCCCGAGTTACAGATGCCAAACAGGAAGGGCACATCTGTGCAAACCAAGCCTGAAGCTGGGAGAATAATGATGCTGTGTGGGTCGTTCTTTCTAGACCAAACTCTGGCCTCTCTGTGAACAGCTTTCTGATAACAATGGCAGAGGGTCTGCCTCCCACGTGCCTTTGTATCTAGGCTCCGAAAAGGAAGGAAAGTTGATGGTAAAGATTCCTCTGTCATTAGGACTTGGGTATTGATTCAGACTCGCAGAATCTTTCAATAAGAGATTTCTTTCTCGGAGTACTCAGCAATGAGTTTTCTTCAGGGATAGGAAAACAGTTTTTGCTCTGAGTTTCAAATCCCCAATAGAAACTGCCAGATAATAAACTAAATACTTAAAGACTGACTTGATTTGGGTTTAATTAAGGCTTTTTTAATAATTATGAAACAAGTACATTTTCATTATTCAAATCTTACCTATAAGTTTTCCCGTTTTTATTTGGCAATGTCAATCATTTTAGAAATATGAAGGCTTATCTCTAGTTCTAATGGTATATATATGCATATGTTTGTGAGAGATAACATTTATGCTTAGTAAAATAATAAAATCTGAGTAGCTGAGAAGCCAGCAAATTATTATACTTCCCTGCAATTTTTGATTCATGGTCACATTTATAAGTAACTTTCTTGAGTTCATAGATGCGTCTCCGTGGCTCTCATAAAAATCGCCACAATAACAAAGCCCCTCCTTCCCATACAGAATTCCATTAACAGTTTGGCTGCTGTGATTACTGCTCCTGTTTCATCCATCATAAGTGCTTGCAACTGAGGAAGAGGCTAACAGTATTAACCCTGGGACCTCCCACTCCCTCCCCCCAGGCCCAAACTCAATTAAACCCTTGTGGCAGCAAGACACATACAAAAAAAAAAAAAAAAAGATGCCGCCTATTTACATAACACAATGATCAGTGATAGACCAACATTAATCATGAATGTTGCAACAAGTCACTGAAATGATGTTTGACCTCTCCATGGGCTGGACCCATCCACCCATGAACAGCATCAATTTCCAACTGGGAACCACTTCCCACTCCAGAGGATGGGGTCAAGCCCATGACAGGTAGATTTGATCTCTTCACTTTCCTTTCTTCCTGACTCCTTTACTTCCTAATTCTGAAACAATTCCATCGTAGAAATTATTCAATAGCCCAACAATCAACTGTTGATTTTCTTAAAGTTCTTTTTTTTTAAGACAGGATCTTACTATATAACCCTGACTAATCAAGAACTTATGGCAATCCTCCTGCCTCAGCTTCCTGAGTACCAAGATTACAACATGCTACCATGCCCAGCTTTCAAAGCCATCTTTAAACTTTTTTGATTTATTTATTTTTATTCTATATGTATGAGTGTTTTGCCTGCATTATAAGTGCACCACATGTATGTAATGCCCAAGGAAGCCAGGAGATGGTATCAGGGGCCCTAGAACTGATGTTACAGATGGTTGTTAGCCATTATGTGGGTGCAGGGAACTGAACCCAGGTCCTCTGCAAGAGTAACCAGGGTTCTTAACCACTGAGTCATCTCTCTCACCATTTAAAGGCCATTTTTAACACATCTTGGGAAGCATTCTCTATTAACACAGAACTTAGCTAACAGACTTGTTGCAACACTCATGATTAATGTTGGTCTATCACTGATCATTGTGTTATGTAAATAGGCAGCATCTCTCTTTTTTTATATGTGTCTTGCTGCCACAAAGGTTTAATTGAGTTTGGGGCTGGCGGGGGGGGAGGGGAGTGGGAGGTCCCAGGGTTAATGCTGTTAGCCTCTTCTTCAGTTGCAAGCACTTATGATGGATGAAACAGGAGCAATAATCGAAGCATTCAGTGCATTACCAGGCTTGACTCTGTTTCTGCCTAGAATTGTTCTGTTTGAACATTAAAGGAAAACTTAAAGTTAACTTTAGAGAGTGTTTTATGAATGAAAGACCCACAGTAGTAAAGTCCTTCCTGCTACGAGTCACCCTACCTGCCTTCTCCTATCTGTGTCTTCCTCTAAGGGTCCTCTGTTACCCAACACTTCTAAGTAGACTGGACAGCCAGGCATAATGGCATGTGCCTAGAATATCAGTATTCAAGAGGTGGAAACAGGAAGGTTGCAAGTTCAAGGCCAGCTTTGGCTACATAATGAGTTCCAGGCCAGCCAGGAGTACACAGGGAGGCTCTCTCTCCAAAACAAACAGGAAACCCAAGACCCAACGCAGCTGCTTCGTCCCTGGGCTTGGAATGAAATCCTCTCAGTGTGCCAAACCCTGAGGAAAGTGGGCCCCCTGTTAACAAGTGCGTAGTCATTAAAGATGAGCATGAGTTTCTTTTCTTCCGGAACATTCTTTATCATTCCTCAGAGCCTTTGCACATTCTGTTCATTCTCTCTCAGTGGCCCATCCTCCCAGACCCGCACACTGCCACCGTATGTACTGGGAACTGTATACACACCTAATTTCTCCACTCAACGCAGCAATTCCTGGCAGAACTGACCAGACACTCCAAGGCCGACTCTGACCTTCTCGGCTCCATATCACTTCGGAGCTCACCCTTGCTTACATTTGTGTGCCATTCTGCCATCAATAGACTGTGAGAATGTGGGAACCAGGAACGTGTCACTGCATTTTATATCTCAGAACCCAACATGCATCTGTCAGGAGATGCCGTCAATGGGAAAAAAATGGATGAGGATGAGCAAAGGGTGCAGAACTCAATAAAATCTAAAAGGCAGAGCAACTAGGGAGATAACTGTGTTTCGATAATCAATGTTCCTTCGTCAGGTCACAATTAAACTGTCTTGCATTGAACTTTTTACTGCACTCAATTGCTTTATCAAATGCACACCCCTCCTTAACTCCTCCCAAGACCAGGACGGATTGGTGGTCAAATACCAGTTGGTCCCTCATGAGTTAGGTGATCAAAACAACAATAGTAAAAGAAACAAGTTATGACTCACCCACTGCTTTGACAGGGAAAAGAGATATTTGCACACGAAAGTCAGCCTGTGGTGGACATAAATTAGACATCATCATGCTGATTATCTTCAATGACATGGAAGTTGAAGATGATAGAAATATGATGTGATATTCAAATTAGTATCTCACTCAGCCTCACGTTAACTATATGTTGTTTCCCTCATGACAAACTGATTAAGTAACTGAGCTAATGTGCTAACACACATCATTATGCCAAAAAAATATTAAAATAAACTATGAATCATTCTGTCAACTGGTGTTTCAATAGAATAATGTATATCTTTCATGGTTATTAATATTTGATGTCTTTTGGTAAATTAAAAAATCAAGCTTAACAAAGGTTAAAAATATCTGATGATACAGAGATGATTATAAAAGTAATATATATTAATGAGCTTTTGTAAGACTGACTTTTTTTGTTAATCACTCACAGAATTATGTCAAACATACATCAAGGCTTCGGCTCCTTTTTCATCCAACCTTCCAGTATTTCATTATGATAGTTACCTGATTAATGGGTGCAATAATATATATGGCATGGTACGATATGTTCACATTAAATTTTAATCAAATATTACTAAATTCAGAAAACATTAAGTAAATCATGACGGATGAGGCAATATTGCCTGCCTGTCATACTGATGGCCCTGAAACTCCACCACAGAGAGAAACAGATGAAGCCCAAGAAGCGGACTTTATGAGGAAATGTAAGGACCGTAACTTCCACAGTTGTGTCTTTAATTGCTTAACAGCCACCAGAGAAGAGTTAGGATTCAGCAAGTGGATGGGTATCGTGAATCTCAGAATTCTCCCTCTCGATTTCAAAAACTGTATTCTCCATGAAAGAAGGGTCCATGTGCATTATCTGTGAAGTGGCCTCTTACGCCTCTCAACTAAATATTCTTGACATCATTTTACTTGTAGGAGCCAGTTAAAGTGATCAAGTCATCACAGCCAAGCAGAGTGGGGGCTACCAGGGAAGCCGGAAGCTGTTTGGTGGGCACATGGTTTCTGCCCCGCATGAGTCAAAAAGTTCTGTTGCACAACAGTGGGAAGATAACACTACTAACTTATAGAATTATATACTTAGAATGATTATTATAACCAGACACGGTGCATAAACCTATAGCAGGATACACAACCTACACTTAGGCGGTTAAGGCAAGACAAAAATCTCAAGTTTGAGGTCAGCCTGGGCTACGCAGAGTTACTTCTCTCAAAAAAACAAAAAAGAAAAAGTGGCAAGATGGCTCAGACTGGTGACCTGAGTTCAATGCCCAGATCACACACGGTGGGGGAGGAAATGACTTCCACAAGCCGTCCTCTGATCCTCAGACGAACATCATGGTGCACACCCCCACACACAATCAGTCAATAAAGAGAAAACGACTTCCACAAGCCATCCTCTGATCCTCAGATGGACATCATGGTGCGCACCCCCACACACAATCAGTCAATAAATATAAAAGGGGTCACAGTGGTAAACTTTATGTTATTTCATTTCAACACATCTTTAAAGGATTTATTGTCATTTATTTTAATTAAGTGCTTCTTGTGTCTTCGTGCAGTATCCGTGAGTGCAGGTACCCACTGAGTCTGGAGGCACACGGGATCTCTCTGGAACTGAAGTTCCAGACAGTTGTGAGCCACCTTATGTGGGTGCTGGAAACTGAATTTGGGTCCTCTGCGAGAGCAGCACAGTCTTAACTGCTGAACAATCTCTGTCTCTACACTTCTTAGCTTTAAAAAAAAAAAAAAGCTTTTGTGCATTAAATAAAACTAGTTCTTTCCATTTGGTGCAGGGGGGGTAAGATTTATCATTTACTGATTGGCAGGTGTGCACAGACACTTGTGTAGAAGGCAGGTGGAGCAGCAGCCACCACACCCGTGAAAATGGAATGAAGTCCTAGCTGAGTTTACAGGACCTTGAAACAATCACAAGCTCTCCATCAAACCACATTTTTTGGTCCAGATTAATTCCGTGGAAGCAATAAAGCATGAAGCATGAGTTTGTTCACCTAGTCTCGTATCACAAAAGCCACAGGCAGGCATCCTTGCACTGGTGTGGAACAGGCAAAGACACAGTACCCGGTGGGTGGGAACATGTAATGTCAACTCCCAAGGCTGTGTTCTTGGTACGTGTAAAGACATCTACAGCTCCCTCATGTCCCGCCTTCTGGAACCCACAGAGGAAACATTTCCTAGCCCTTCTTGCCGTCAAGCAAGGCTACATGTCCCACACAAGTCCCTCTGGAAGAGCTCTAGCAAGCACGCATTGAAGTGTGAGGTCACGAGATGGGGTCTGGGAGTCACCCTAGGAAGGGAGATGTCTTCTGGAGGCCACTCAACCCACAGTAGGCTTTGCGCAGGTGAGAAGAAGAGAGCTATTGTGTGTTAAGCCGTGGGGACTTGGAAGATTTCTGTCTCTTCACACTTGTCCAACTGGCTTACAAATACACTGACTGGGATTCGGCTCTGCTTAAGCTTAAGTATTGGTCCATAGAATGATCATTTAAAAGTTATTTTTTTCTTATCCTCATCCACTCAAATCCATGTTTTACAACCACCTAGCATTCTAATCACCAGTTTTCTTCCCACACCTCTCTCTCTAAAACTAGGGTCTCTTGTAGCCCAGGCTGGCCTCAAACCCACCCTGTATTCAAGAATAACCTTAAACTCCTGATCCTCAGCCTCTGCTTCCCAAGCACAGGGATGACAGATTAGGACCACCATTCCTGACCTTTTCTTTTTCTTTTCACAAGATAAAGGGAAACAAGTCTCATGTTGGAATAATCTAGAATGATCAGTTCATTTTTTGCCCTTCTCACATTAACACAGGATAATGTTCTCAACCAAGCATCATGTCCTGTCCCCCAAGGAAATTCTCCATCTCACATTTCCTTTTTTTTCTTTGCCTTCTTTTTGTGCATATATATGTATGGTGTGCGTGCATGTGTGTGTGTCCGCATAAGTGTAAGTCAAGTGTGTAATGTGGATGCAGGGAGGTGCGTGTGAAGGCCCAAGGCTGGTGTCAGGAAACTTTCTCTATTGCTCTTCTACCTTATGTTTTGAGGCAGGGCCTCTCAATCAAAGAGCTCACCAGATTGCAGGCTGGAATTATAGGAAGGCTGTCACACATACCCGATATGTGGGCTTTAACCACTGAGCCATCTCCCCAGCCGTCTACTGCAGGTTTCATAAAACTTGCTACTCAAATGAGTTGTAGGAGCTTCATCATTTTTTTGTCATTTCCTATTTATTGGAAAATATAATAGGAAAACACATACAGGCCTCACATCAACCATCTGATCTCATGGATATTATTCCCTACAGCAAGATTAAAGGAAAAATTAGTATAATGTTGTAAATTTTAAATGGTTTATTTAGTTTTTTTTATATGTATGAGTGTGTTCCCTGCATGTAAATGTGCCTATGTAGTGCAGTGCCTGTGGAGGTCAGAAGAGGGCATCAGATAGCCTGGAATTGGAGTTATAGATGGTTGTTAGCTGCCATGTGAGTGCTGGGAATTGAACCCAGGTCCTCTGCAAGAGCAGCCAGTGCTCTTAGCTGCTGAGCCACCTCTCCAGCCCCATATTGGTAGTTTTAAATGGATGGCTTTAGAAACTAAAAAGGACAACCTAAGAGTTGGTATGGCAGAAGTCTGAATCTCAGGAAAAACTTCAAATGTCAAGAGGTCCCCAGCTATGCAGAAGCCTCCTCACAGCTAGAGCAGATCCTGTCAGAGGGCCAGGTCCTCCTGCCCTGCAGCCTGGTGACAAGGTGATAAAAAGAACCTCTCCTGGCCTGTGTTTCCCCATACCACAAAGCCAGGTAGGCACGTCGTACCTGCCCAGGTTCCTCCAGGCGCCAAACAGTTGCCAGTGAGAGCACGGAGGTTGCCAGATGAGGCTAGGGTCTAGCAATTCGTCTGTCTCTCTCTTTGCTTATAGAACCTCGAATTTCATCATCACAGAGCTGCGCTGGTTGTTCAGCTGGTCCTGTAAGGGACCCACTGCTTTCGCCTGGCTGGGGAGGACATGGAGGGGCAGAACCCTGGGCTAGCGCTGTGTATCTCTTGCCCAAACATTGCTGTAATGTTTAGCCTGGGCCTCTGCCAGGGTTTCAGGAGGGGGCAGTCATCCGGCTGGGTGCAGTCTTAGCACCTGGGATCTCTGGTGAAAGGTGATGGAAACGCAGAGATCCAGCCTCCCACGTGCTGAGGTGTTTAGCACAAAATGAAATGTGTGAACAACTTGCCCTGGTCAGAACTCCAAAGATGGCTTTCCCACTGCTGTCACTAACTCTGTGCTCCGAATTTACGTAAGGTGCCAACCCTGCCTTAGTTGAACTCAGGAGAGTTCATAACATATCCTGGTTCACGTCTATCGAAGGAGCTGCAGCTCCCTCACCAGCACGGCCTCAGCTCGCAGTTCACCCTGACGCTGGCTGAGGCCCAGCTCCATCTCCCTTCTGCAATAGCCGTCCCGTGACCACGCCACTCTATGAACTTAGAGAGAAGAAGAGAGTCACAAGAATATGACACTGCTCTCCTCTCACTGGACACCACCCTAGTCCAGAGCATGAGAGACTGGTCCAATCATGTGAGTATCTGAAGTAGGGTGAGGGGAGGAAAATGAAGATGTCTAGTGTAAATGGGGGGGCCAACTGGCTACCTGCCATGGCTCACAGAGAGCATCTGTGAACCCAGAAGTCTATCAGGAAGAGGAGGAGGAGGAAGAAAAAGAAGACAGAAGAGAAGGACAAGGGGAGGACTGGAGGAAGAGGAGGAGGAGGAGGGGGAGGAGGAGGAGGAGGAGGGGAAGGCGCAGGGGGGGAGAAAAGGACAAGAGAGGAAAGGAAGAGGAGGAGAAGGGAAGAAACAGCAGGAACTAGAGACGTTCTTTTGAAGGGCTTCTTCTAAGAATGGAGAAGTGTCCTGTTGACCTCCTGTCCCATTTGGGGACGCAGAGCTGCTGTGATGAAAGACATATAAGCCAGACTTTGACTTTTCAGATGAGTTGGACATGAAGGTGAAGACTATGTAGCCCTCATAGTGGAGAGAGGCACAGAAAATTAAGATGAGTAGTGAGCAGGACCAGTTTTGACAAGTGATGGAGGGCTCCGTGGAATCGGTCTAACTTCTCCGTAGCTAACACTGGGCCTGCCAGGGCAGCCCACAGTTTCTCCCAGGCCCTCAGGGACTCTCACAGCACCCTGAGTAGCTGGTGTTCCGTGTCAGGTATGTAGGTTGGACCTCCCATTTTTGTCTCAGTCTGTGTGGCAGAGACTCTCCAAAGAGTGGAGCCAGCAAGTCATGGGCTGGCTTGCCAGGATATGCCTCCAGAGCCACGGCTTCCCCTCTATATCTCGCCTCCCAGGACAACTGGTTCCCACCTAGACTAGAACTAGGGGGTCACACAGGCCACCATGCAGGTTGTCACAGTAGAATAACAGCAGTTTCATCCAAGTCACAGAGGCCCTGGAAGGTTGGAACCACCATGGGCTTTCTCATTCTGAGAGCCCCTCAGAAAATGGGTTTATTTTGAGAAGAATTTGTGTGTTTGGGTCCATCCTTAGTCAAATGGCATTGACAGCAGCATTGCTGGCTGTGGGAGGTCTCCTGGCTGATTCAGTGAGTGTGAAGGAGGCACTGCAAGGTCTTCTGCTCTGACTACATGAGGTTCTGTTATGTTTCAGAGAGCTGCCTTTGACGCCTAAATGATCTAATAATGATGCACAGAACAGTCCCAGTGGTTGTAGTGGGCACTTGTCTATTTTATTTCTTAAACAGTTTTAGTGCGTTCATCGATCTGCAATTGCATCCTTGCAATCTGAACTTTGAAATGAGTTGAAACTGGAGCCTACAGCCCCGAGCCCATTCAGTTATTTGGCAACACATGGCCTGAAACCTACAAGCAGGCATTTGTCTGTGGGTTCTGTATGAAGTGCTGGGAAAGGAAGACTTTGCAGGCTCGCACATAGGCAAATCCCTTTTGTCCCCTCACCACTTCTTCAAAGGAACTAGCGTCTCTGACTCCCTTTGAGGATGTCCCTGTGTGGGTGGCTCTGTGGGTCTCCCTGCAACCACAAAAAACAAGGAGCCTGAGTAGATTGGTGCTTCCCTCAAAATGCAGAGCCTAGGCAAAAAAAAAAAAAAAAAAAAAAAAAAAAAAGGGCAGATACAAAGCATGCTCAGAGAAGTCAGCACGGAGCAAGCACAGTGTGGGCTGAGGGACCCTGCCTCCTCAGGAGGTGACAGTCAAACGCGCTGGCTCATCGTGTGTGTCAAAGGCCGAGTTCTGCAGGTAAATAGCAATGAGATGCTTCCCACCCACTCACGAATTCCACGCTGGAAATGCTGGTATTTCAGGAGCCCCAGCTGGCTACTGTCTCCATTCAGAGCCCAGGTCTTTTCAAGAAGGAAGCCATGAGCCTCTTACCACATTAGGAGCTGCCTCAGAATGGTTTCAATAACAGCCAGAAGAAAACTGTCACTTCTCAATCTCGGCCCTGGCCTTTATGCCTTCTTTTGTCCTCTCTAAGATAAGATAAAATGTCAGTTATCCAACAGCCAGGACTGCATCAAGTTGTAGTGACTGAATATTTATTATAAGAAAAGTTGATTGAACTGGACTTCACTGCACAGATGTAAGCTCAATCTTTGCCTAAAAGTGCAGATAACATGCAACTAAAGTGGTCTCATTTGAACAAGGAATTAAACTACCCAAAGTCCTATGAATAAATAGACTGTAGGAAGCAATGTCAAAAACATTACAACAATAAATATAAAATTCAACATAATTTAGACCAATCTAAGAGAATAGCGTTAAAACCGTAATAAGCTTTCAACAGCTTGGAATTAAGAGAGCAAAAGGAGGAACTGGAGCTGGAATGGTTGTGAAAGCCCTCATCAGAGAGTCAATGAACAATAAATAAATTATGGGGCTGGAGAGACAGCTCAGTGGTTCAGAGAACTGGATGCTCCTGCAGAGGACCCAGGTTCAGTTCCCAGTATCCACATGGCAGCTAACAACCATCTGTAATTCCAGTTCCAGGGGATTGGGAGATATATACACATATGCAGGCAAAACACTCGTACACACACACACACGCATTGATTTTGTATGTGTGTTCCATAATCATTTTTTGTAAATTTTTTATTGACTTGTGTATTTCATACATAACGTCTTAATCATCTTTATACCCTCTTCCCCATTGGTACTCTCCCATAATCCCTACCACTGGATTTCCATGCATTCTGTCGTTTGTGGTAAGGCCTATCGAGTCAAGTCAGTGTCCCCAGATGTCCCACAGGGCAAGTTCATCCACTGAGGTCTCATCAGCCTATTCAGAATCCCTTAATTTTTAGAAGTAAAATTACATATAGTAAGATTTTTATATAGGTATTGCTTTGTAGCTTATCTTTGAAACACTGTATGGGGGCTGGGTCTGGTGGCACATGTCTTTAATCCCAGCACTTGGGAAACATAGGCAGATGGATCTGTAGGAGAGAGAAGCCTGGTCTACATAGCAAGTTCTAGGCCAGCTGGAGCTACAGGGGGCTCTGTCTCAAAGAACCCAGAACCAAAACAAAATCCCACAATGTTGGAGCTGAGGAAATGGCTCTGTAAGTAAAGTGCTTGCTGTGCAACCTGAGGACCTGAGTGTGGATCCCCCATCTGCATAAAGGTTGTGCATGGTACTGCATGTCTGTAACCCAGCCATAGAGGTGGCGGGAGGCAGAGACAAGTAGATCCAGGAGCTCCCTGGCCAGCCAGTCTAGCTGAAATGGTGAGTTCCAGGTCCAGTGAGAGACTGCCAGCAAGCTGACTCAGGGGTAAAGGCATTTGCCACCAAGCCTGATGACTTGAGTTCAATCCCCAGACACCACATGATAGAAGGGAACAAGTCTGGAAAGCCGACCTCCACACATGCATGTGCACATGTGGACTGACAGCATTTTTAGGTAAGCCGACTGCATACCAGAGGCTGGGCTCACTGCAATGAGAGGAAGGGGGCATCGGTGCAGACGTGGAGATCCAATGTCACAAAACAAACTGTGGTTTGGGGTTTGGTCTACCACCAGCCAAATAGAAAGTGAAGGAGAAATCTGGCCAGCATTGGGTTTGGATGAGACTTTTCACAGGCTGGTTAACTGCACACGGTGCCAGACCTCTATGTAGGGAGATAGGCAGACACTTACAGGGCATATTCCGAGGTGTTCTACAAGGCCCTGCTGGCCATAACATGGCTCTTCAGGGACCTGCAGGGGCCAGGCACCCTCAACCACCATGTATGAGCTGAGCGCCTACTCTGCCCAACACTGGCTGCGCAACGAGGCAAACACGAGCCAGCATCCCTGCCTTCTAGACCTGGCAAGGTCATCAGCGAGGCAGAAACAAAATAAGATACTACCGAGTCAGCTAAGATGGTGTTTAACTTAAATTGCGGGAGAAACCCTACAGGGAAGAAAAGCGGAATTAGAGTTCTTCTGGAAGGCCTGTCAGAGAATGAGCTCAAGGGTGGAGAGGAAGGAGGTCAGAAGCCGACAGGGGAGACGGCTCAGCTGGCAGAGGTGCCTGTCCCACAAGCATGAGGACCTGGTCTGCCCCTAACACCCAAGTCAAAAGAAGAAAACTAGGTCTGTAATCCTGGTGGGGGAGGATGGGGGAGGCATGTCATCAGAGCCAGCTGGCCAATCCTCGAACACCAGGCTCAATGAGAGATCCTGTCTCAAAGAGAAGGTGAGCAGAAGGGAGTCAGCCAGCATCAACTTTTGACCTCCAACACACACACACACACACACACACACACACACACACACACACACACACAAGCCCAGTGGTGTAGGAACCCAGGCCTGAGGGCACTGGGTTAGAAAATGAGATATACATGATCAAGGTAGTAGAGGGTGAGAAGCTAGGAGTAAGTCCTCCTTTTCATCAAAAGTCCCCACTTTTCTTGGATTTCCTTTCATAAACCCTTATCAGCCAAGCCAGGCATGATGACTCGTAGCTACGTTGCTAGTACTTCGGAGGCTAAGGTAGACTCGAAAGCCAGAGGCCTGCTTCTGCCTCCTGGGTGCCGGGATTGCATAGCAAGGCCCTGTCTCACAAAACGAGCCAGATTCAAGATAAACACCGCATGTTTTCTCTCCTATGTGGAATAAACGTGATGTGAAAGCAGGATCTTAGAGTGAGCTGGGGACAAATTACAAGAAAGGGCTGTGACACAGGTGCATGAAATCACCATAGTGAAACCCATAATGTCACACACTAACTTAAAAAATTAATTTAAAAAGACATATTGTTACCCAACTTGTTTCCTTCATAAGACTGGCCGTGGTGTTCTGTTTTCTTCTTAATCACATCTTTACCAACTATCTGCAGAGTGGCATGCATACCGGATGAGTTCAGTAAACAGTGATCGAACTGACGGAGGCTTCCACATTGGAGGAGCTGCCGGATGGCCTCTGCTTTCTCTTGTGATCTCAGATTCACTGAGTTCACTATATTTCTCTTCACTTATTTGGCTTAGCTTTGTTTTAGATAGTGTCTTACTGCGTAATCCAGGCTAGCTTCAAGCTCACAATCTTCCTACTTCTGTCTCCTGAATACTGGGGTGACAATCCCTTGCCATGACACTCAACTCATTACATCTCTCATACAGGCAGAAGGAGCTCAGTTCTAAAGAATAAGAAAGAAAGAATCTTGGGCTGGAGAGATGGCTTGGCAGTTAAGAGCACTGACTGCTCTTGCTGAAGACCCGAGTTTAATTCCCAACACCCACATATCAGCTAACAACCATCTGTAACTACAGTTCCAGGAGATCTGATGCCTTCTTCTGACCTCTACAGGCACTGCATGACACAGGCGCACTTAAACATATGCAGGCCATACACATAAAATAAAAATAGTAAATTATTTTTAAAAAGAAAGCACTCTTTCTGAGGAGTGTGAGATGGGGACTCTTCAAGATCTCATAAAAGTGCCCAATGAGCACATCCTACACAAGAGAATGCTGTCCATCCGTGGAAGGGTGCAGAGGCGAGCAAGTGACCCTGCACAGCCAGAGGAGGGAAAGGTACCGGGAAAAGGGGAGAGCAGAAGGGGGCCTGGGCGCACAAAGTCCAGTGAGATCCTAAAGGAGCTTAAGCAGTGTGTGGAACACGTCCGTGATCCCAACACAGACAGTCAGGAGCTGAGGCAGAAGGATTGTGGGTTCAAGACCAGCCTGGGCCACATGGCAAGACCTGTCTCAAAAAAAAAAAAAAAAAAAGAAAAGAAAAGAAAAAGAAAGAAAGAAAAAGTGCAGGGTATGTGTTTCTAGGGCCTGTCTTGTACCAACTCTAGAACTGAGCCCAGTTAAAATGGCCGCTCTCCTTCCTGGAGTCAGCAGCTGCAGAGGAAGCTTTCATTGAAGGAGATTCCTCTAGAAGGAAATATTGTTCCACAGACAATTGTGAAACTAATTCAGTAACTGATACAGTTAACCTCTTGCTCCTAGCATGATGGAGTCTTAGGGGCTGAAAGGGAAGGGGGCGGAAACTGTCAATCAGTTATCAACTCTCAGGTAGGCGTTTCTCAAAGACTTCTGACAAGTGACCGGTTCTTATTTTTAAAGTTCAGGGTCCCAAAACTGCTCCAGTTGATCTTCAATAATGATGCGAACTATGCAGGAAATTCTTTCAAGCCTCAAAAACAGAAGCTCTAGCTTGGACTGAGGTGCATCCTTGTCTAGCTAGATACAATTCTAAAATTGATTGGCAGCTGGGGACATAGCCTAAAGGTAAAATGCTTGCCTGAAATGTACAAGGCCCTGGGTTCAATCCTTAGTACCTAAAATAAAAGATCTGGGAGTGGAGAGTGCTTGCTGTGTAAACACAAGAACTGAGTTTGATCCTCAGAACTCATACAAAAAAGCTGTGTGGTGGCAAGTGCTTGTAATTCCAGCACTAGGGAAGCAGAGCTGTCCAGTCAGCCTGGCCTAATCAGTGGGCACAGGTCCTGGTGAGAGACCTCCAAACACAAGGTGGATGGCTACTGAGGAACAAGACTTGAGGTTGGTTTCAGTCTCCAGCCTCCACATGTACATAGGTGCATATGTACCTGCAGACACATGAACAAACACACATGCATGGGCATGCATATACACACACACAGCTGGTTTACATAAACAGACCTAATGGCTCTATTCTTCGAGCAACTTTAATAACCTCTGAGTACAGTTCTCTGTCACCGCCGTTTCTGCCTTCCTTCTGACCTCAACTTCCTCTTCTCCCTGATCCATTTCATAATGAAGAAAATTCTGAAGGATGCTGAGTAGTATGGGACAGAAGCCAAAACAACACCCTGTGCCCAGGAGTGCTGGACGTGGGTTACCTGTCGTTATAGCTAAAGCTTTGTCCCACCTACTTCCAGATTTATGAAATCCTGTGAAAACTGCTTCAGATATATAAAGTCCCTAATGTTGAAAGGGCATTGTCCTGGAAATGTTCGATACTTTGTCAAGAGGGTGGAAAACTGAGTCTGCACTATTTGCTCTAAGATCAAAACAAGCTCTCCGAAAGGAGCTGTCTGAGACCAGCTTGGTGTTACACACCTGTAATCCAAGCACTGAGGAGCCTGGGCAGGAACATCTGGAGTTAGAGCCCGGTCTGGGATACAAAGTACAAAGGCCAGACTGTCCAAAAAAAAAGAACAATGCCAAGTGTGGTGGTGCATGCCTTTAATCCCAGCACTCGGGAGGCAGAGGCAAGGGATCTCTGTGAGTTCAAGGCCAGCCTGGTTTACATAGCAAGTTTCAGGCCAGCTGGAGCTACAGAGAAACCCTGTCTCAAAAAGACAAAAATTAAAAAAAAAAAAAATCCTGTTTGTGAAACCAAATATGAAGAGTCTTGAAAGTGAGTGACTTCCTTCTTCCTTGACAATCTTTTATTTTTTTTAAGACAGGGTACCTCTGTATTCCTGGCTGGCCTGATACTTACTATGTAGATCAGGCTGGCCTCAGTCTCACTGAGATCTACCTGCCTCTGCCTCCTGAGCACTGTGATTAAAGTCATGTGCCACCACACCTGACTGACCTCCTTGACATTTCAAAAGCCCTGATGTCACGGCGGGAGAAGGTGCGTGCCAACACGAGACAGAGGAACAAGGGGCCCGGCTGGCCTGGGGGCTGTGTGCTGGCCTGGGCGGAAACAGGGATCTGTAAATATGCATGTTGCCTACACGTGCATATCTGCAAACTGTAAGTACACATGTGCATCTGTGTATGCATCTGATCTATGATGTATGTGCTTATGCATGCATGTGTATACATGTATTTCCTAACTATATACACTAAAAGGGCTAAGAGGCAGAATTCTCCATAACACCCAGATTTGGGATTCTCCAGAGGCCAAGACCAGGTAGGTGGAGAGAGCCTGCTGTGTATGTATGTAAGAACGTCTTCCAGGCAACAACAAGAACACGGTCTGAGGACATGGGGCCAACTCAAACCGGTGGCTGTCGTCTACCTAAGTATCGAATGTCCTGCACTGTGAATTATAAACACTGAAAGCTACCTGAGGTGGTGCCTGCCCATTAATTCCTGAATTCTGAGAACAGAGACAGAAAGCTTTCTATGAGTTTAAAGCCAGCCTAGGCTACATAGTAAGTTCTAGGCCTGCCTGAACTATAGAGTGAGACCCTGTCTCAAAAAAATAAAGCATTGTATAAACAGAAATTCATATGTCTAATTCAAAAATACAAAATAGATGTATGATGATGATATAGAGAACAGAACCAAGATTTTGCTGATGGTTGGAAGCAGGGGGCTGAATAGCAAATCTTTTGTTTAGTGTGATACTGCTTCTGAATAAAAAACTTCAAAAAGAAAGGCTTTGAGGCTGAGCATAGTGGCATATGCCTTTAATCTCAGTCCCTGAGAAGCAGATGCAGGTGGATTTCTATGAGTTCAAAGCCAGCCTATGACCCAGCTCCAGTGGATGAACTCACATCAAGGGATACCTTGGGACACAAACTAGATCTTAACATATATTACAGAATGCATGAAATCAGGTTGGGGGGTGATATGGGAGGGTGCAGATAGGAGAGAGGGTCTAAATATGATTAGGGTGTATAAAATGCACAAAAATTCAATAATATATATTGAAGGGGCTGGAGAGATGACTCAATGGTTAAGAGCATTAACTCTTATTGCAGAGGATCTGGGTTCAAATCCCAGCACCCACATGGAGGCTAACAACCATCTGTAACTCCAGTTCCAGAGGAATCGATACTGTCTTCTGACCTCTTCGGGTACTGCACAATATGAATGTACTTGTATGCACGCAATACATTCACACACATAAAATAAAATAATAAATTTATATATATATATATATATATATATATATAGAGAGAGAGAGAGAGAGAGAGAGAGAGATCAGCCTAATTTACATATCGAGTTCCAGGTCAGCTGGGGATACACAGTGAGACTCTGTCTCAAAACGAACAAAAAGAGGGAGGGGAAAGAAGAGTGACGTGTGAAGCTCTCAGAGCAGAACAATAAAGGGAAATAATTATTTGATTGACTTACTTATTTGAAGGAAAGCTCAGGCTACTGAAAGTGATGTTTTTCTCTATGCGTGTTTCTTCTGGGTCATGAGAATTTTATGCAGGGTTCTGCAGCCTGGCAGGTGGTCAAAACAGATCTTCTGGCCAGAAGCCAAACCTCCCTAGCCTGATGGACACTGACTCTGCTCATCCATCACGTGTCAATCTTGGGTGCGTTTCTTTTCATAACACAGTCTTCTCATCCAGTCTGTATTGTTTTAAGATTTTTAAATTAATTTTTTATTTTACATGTGTGAGTAGTATTTTGCCTGCATGAACATAAGTGCACCCTTATGTACAATGCTCACACAAGCCAGAAGAGGGCATCGGATCCCTTAGAACTGGAGTGATGGACAGTTGTTAGCCACCATATGGGTGCTGAGAACCTAACCTGGGTACTCTGCAAAAGCAGCCAGTGCTCTTAACCAAGCCATCTCCCGAGCCCCTAAGATCTATTTTTAATTATGGATATGGGCTTATGCCTGTGTGTGTCTGTGTACGTGAGTTCAGGTACTCAAGGAGGCCCATTGGATCCCCTGAAACTGCAATTACAGGTGGTTGTGTGCTGCCCAGTATGAGTGCTGGAAAATGAACCTAGGTCCTCTGCAAGAGCAGTAAACACACTTAGCCACTGAGCTGTCTCTTCAGCCAACATTTTTAGAACTCTTCCTAAACCTGTATGTGGAATAACTTTACATTTTAGGTGTCTCAGACCAACAACCTAAGCTGGCTGCAAAGTTCTGTTGAACTGTGTTTTATGTCCATTGCACTGTCATAATAAGACCAGATTCAGTTTTCAATAACCTCAGATTGTTCTCTAATAAACCCCACCCATCTCCAAACTGAGATTTCATTAGCTCCTGATGGAGGCTTTGTTGTTGTTGTTGTTATTGTTTAAGTTATTTTTTATTTAACTTATTTTATGTCTTGAGTATATTGCCTGCATGTACCTAAGTGCACACATATTGTGCGATGCCCAAGGAGGTCAGAAGAGGGCATTGGATCCCCTGGAACTGGAGTTACAGATGGTTGTTAGTTGCCATGTGGGTGCTGGGATTCAAACCTGGGTCCTCTGCAAGAGCAGTCAGTGCTCTTAACTGCTGAGCCATCTCTCCAGCCCTCTTGTTTGTTTAATTTAACCTAAACCATTTACATTAAGAGAAAGTTTCTGGGGTGGGTGGGGGCTCAATTGGTAGAGTGCTTGCCTAGCATGCCCCAAGCCCTGGGTTCGATCTCTAGCACCGGATAAAACCAGGTGTGCTGGTGCTCACCTGTCATCCTAGCATTTGGGAGGTCATCAGGGGAATCAAGAATTCAGGTTCATTCTCACCCACACAGCAAGTTTAAAGTTATCCTGGGATACACGAGACCTTGGAAGAGGAAAGTGATCAGGATCCGACCTACCATACAGGTTTTTACATGCATCCATACAGAGTTCAGTAGCTCAGCCCGAGACTAAGGGAATGCTGGAAGTTTTTACAAACTATCTTGCTAGCTTGTGCAAGGCAGAGGAATTCTCCATGAATGCTGGTCACTGGAGACACCTAGAGGACACGTTGAAGAACTGCATCGATAGATGAAGGCGGGTGCTGAGGGTGCCTGCTGGAAGAGGGAGGCACAGTGGAGAACCAGGCCTTTTGCTCCCCAAAAGAGGAAATCACAACCTCAGTGCCTGCTCCTCAGTCAGCTACATGAACGCCCTAAGCGCCTGCTCTGACAGTCCTGCCTCCTTTAGGAAGAAGTGTCCTTGCCTAAAACAGGCATCACCGAACATGCGCTGGAGCTGATTCTTAGCCCCGTGAAACTACCTCCTCCACTGGCTGGCTGACTGTGTGCGCCTTGCACTTAGCAATTAAGTGGTTATTTGTTTCGTTTTTTTTAAGGTATTAAAAACTTTTTGAGAAGTTTGTACCTAAGTACTGTATTGCATCATTTTCGCTCCCCTTCCCACTCCATCTCCTTCCGTGTCCCCCTGTCACCAGCCCCACCCCAGCTCCCTCTGGAAGTCATAACCTCGTCCTCTTCTTCTATAATCGATATATATATGGACTGTTGAGTCCATTTAGTGGTGCCTGTGTGGGCATGTGTTTAGGGCTCACCACTTGGGAATGGATAACCTATCAGGAGGCTCATCACTGGAGAAATCAGATTCTCTCTCCCTCAGCAGCCATTGACTTTCTGTAGCTCTTCATCTAGGGGTCAGGCCTGTGAAGTGTCCCCCATCCATGCTAGCGTGTCAACTGTTGTGGCCATTATTCAGGTCTTGTGTAGGCAGCCAACTGTTGAGATTTCATGGGTGCAGCTTCCATTATGTCTAGAAGACCCAGTCTCTCGGCAGATGTCCTCATCTTCCAGCTCCTTAAGTGAGCTTTTAAGGGATTTTAAGGACACTGAAAACTCCCCCTGTGAATGGCTGTGCATAGCCTATGGGAGACAGTAGAGATGGCCCATCTTCTTCCATTAGCATATCAACCACCCATCATTCTTTCCAATTAAGAGCAGGCTGGTGGAGATGGTGATTTGCTCTTGTTTTAGAAACTTGACTCTTTCAGTCTGGGTGGGCAGCAACCTGCAATTCCAGCAAAGGTACCAATGGGTTAAGAGGCAGACAACTCTACCAGGACCAGTCAGTTATATCCCTCAGTTCTGTGGCCCAGAGCAAAGTTTAAACATTTCAAGCAATATTTATTACAACAAAACTCCAAGCTGTGTCTAGCCGTCTTTCATTCTGGAATGTACCCAGGACTTTCCCAGGGAAGTGTCACGCTGTCTTATGAGAAAATTTCCTTCCTCTTTGCTATAAAGGGGTTCGATTACATTTTGACAAAGAGTATCACTTGAGGAATATCAGTTTTAAATTTATGCCCAATTTTTTTCTTCTCTTTTTTGGGGGTGGGGATCATGGCAGGAAAGAGTTGCTTACCAGTGTCTGGAAGTATTTATCAATAGCAAACTCAAATCTGAGGTTGCATTCCTACGTCCAGACAGGGTGTGGTTGAAAACAGACTTGGAACTGGAAGAAAAATGTGCATTTGGTAATTTTTAAATTTCTCTCTCAAGGAGGAAGACAATGAACGGACTTGTAAGTAGCGTCGTCACGGAGCACTCCGTAGAACCGGCAGAATTAAGTGACATCAATAAGTGTGATTCCCATACCTCTTTCAGTCTGGGTCTTGAATGGCACATTTCATTTAAATCTGTGTAAAAATAAACATGACCAAATAGTTTGGGATGGTTAATGAAATGCAGATGCTGTTAAAAGATTTTTTAATTAAAATGAAGCCAAGTGACTATTCCTGTAATATTTAATATAAAACCCAGGTCAGAGGTCCATAAAGGTAGAGAAAACAAATGTCTAACTCAAAATCAAAGAGCACATGCAACTTCTGCCCTGAATATTGTGAGTGTGGTGGTCCAGG
The DNA here is from genome assembly GCA_035773235.1 of Eospalax fontanierii. Taxonomy (NCBI): domain Eukaryota; kingdom Metazoa; phylum Chordata; class Mammalia; order Rodentia; family Spalacidae; genus Eospalax; species Eospalax fontanierii. The sequence continues at coordinate 7,387,920 of CM069540.1, forward strand.
CCTTTAACCTCAGCAGTTGAGACTGAAGAAGGGGGTCACAGAAGAAAAGAAGGGAAAAAAGAGAGAGAGAGGAAAAAGAAAAGGAAGAGGAGGAGGAAGAAGAAGAAGGAAGGGGAAGAAGGGAAGGGAGGGAGAAAGGGAGAGAGGAGGAGGAAGGAGGGAGGGAGGAGGGAGAGAGAGAGAGGGAGGGAAGAACCATCTTGTATGCCCAGATACCTATACAGTAGGAGCTTCTTAAACATTTTCCATTCATGACTCCTTTTACATAACCTTTGATATATAGTTATATAAAGTAGGTATATATACCAAACATTTACTGACTTACAAATCTAAACTTATTTTAAGATAGTTGTTTACTACGCACATAATTTTACTATTAGTTAAAGGCAAACACAAATTTCAATGCTAAAGAGACAATTGTGCTTGTTTATTTTTTTCAGACAGAATTAAATGAACTTCTTGGTCCCCTTTACCCCACGGTCCTTCACACCCCCATCTAAGTACCCCCACTTTACGCATTTCCCCTTAGTGACACCTGCCGTTCTCGCTCAGGTTCCTCTCTCTGGGTCCCCACAGAGGCCAGAAGAAAGCATTAGATCCGCCCGAGCTGGAGTTACACGGAGTTGTGGGCCACCCAATATAGGTGCTGGGACCCAAACTCTGCAGTAGCAACAGGCATTCTTAACTGCTGAGCTGTTAAGGCCACAAAATGGCTTTTTATTTTTATAAAACTCACATCGGCAACTCAAATATCAGCTTTTAAAATACTTTTCAAAAATTTTAAATCTTACCCAAGTGTGGTGGGCAGAGGCAGGCTGATCTCTGTGAGTTCGAGACCAACTTCAGTCTACATAGCTAATTCCAGGTCAGCTGGGGCTACAGGGAGACCCTGTCTCAAAAACACCAAAAACTACAGCAACAAAAAATTTTAAACAGTGTGCATATATGTATATGTATGTGGGGTTTGTGTGTTTATTGTGTTTATATGTGTGCATGTGTGTGGTATATATATGTATGTGTGTGATATGCTATGTGTGTGTATGTTTGTGTATGTTTTTGTCATAGTTATTTCCTATTGCTGCGATAGAAAAACACTGACCAAAACCAACTTGGGGAAGAAGGGGTTTATTTGGCTCACAGTTCACAGTCCATCATCAAGGGAAGCCAAGGCAGGAACTCAGGGCAGGAGCCTGGAGCACAGACCATAGAGGAACACTGCTCAGTGGCTTCCTCCCCTGGCCCAAGCTCGGCCTGCAGTCTTCTACAAACCAGGACCATCTGCCCAGGGGTGGCACCACCCACAGTGGGCAGGGCCCTCCCACATCACTCAAAAGTCCAGAAAATGCCCCACAGACATGGTCACAAGCCATGTCACAAGTCCAGTGAAGCTAAGTCCTCAACTGAGGTTCCCTAAGCTATCCAGCACAGTATGTATGTGTGTCTATGTATGTGGTGTGTTATGTGTATGGTGTGTGTTTATGTATGTATATGTGTGTGGTATATATGTATGTGGATCTTTATATGCACGGTATGTGTATAGAATGTGTATAGTATGTTTGTATGATGTATATATGCATATATTATGTGTGTGGTGTATGTGTGTGTGGTGTATGTATATGTGTTTATGTATGTATGGCATATGATATATGTGGTATATATGTGATGTGTGTGTCATATGTGCATGTGTGTGTTTATGTGGGGGTTATATGTGAGTGTGTAGTGTGTGTATGGTGTATGCATGTGTGTGGCATATATGTGTGCATGTATACAGATGTGGAGAAGGTGTCTTTCTCAGTCTCCACCTTGTTTTTTGAGAAAGGGGCCTCTTTTGAACTTGGAAGTCACTGATTCAGCCAAACCAGACAGCCAGTGAACCCCAAGTTTTCTCCTGTCTCTGCTTCCCCAGCACTGGGCTTACAAGCACATGCTACCCTGCCTGGCTTTGTGTGTGTGTGTGTGTGTGTGTGTGTGTGTGTGTGTGTGTGTGTGTTGGGAAACAGATCTGTGCCCCTCTTGCTTGCAAGGCAAGTAATTTACCAGCTGAGCCATCTACCCAGACCCAGAACATTTCACATATATATGCGCATTCGGTATGTGGTGTACGCACATGCATGTGGAGTCGAGAGTTGATGTTAGGAGTCTTCTTTGATTGCCCTCCACCTTATTCCCTGAGGCAGGGTCTCTCACTGGAACCCGGAGCTCACCGATACACTATTCTAGATGACCAACTTGTTCTGGCATCTTTGTCTCTATCTTCCTAGCACTGGAATTACAAGTGGATCACCACACCCAACATTTATATGGATTCCTGGGATCCATCCTCCAGTCCTTGTGTTTGCAAGGCAAGTGCTTTATCCACTGAGCCATCTCCCCAGGTTTAAACAGCAATTTTGAAAATGAAGCATTCTAACACAATACAATCCAAAAACTTTGGGAATGATGATAGGGAATATCAAAATCACAGCCTCTGTGCTGTGAGTGCTCAGTATTATCACACCTAGTCACTTGTCCTTTTTATTATATTGCATCGGAGTTCTTATTTTATCATCTATCTAGACATTTAACTTTGTTCTGACACTGAGTCTTACTATGTGGCCCAGGGTAGTCTCAGATCCAGAACATGGCCGAGTCGGTCTGAACTTCTGACTTTCCAGCCTCCGTCTTCAAAGTACTGGAGTTGCAGGTGCAACCACTGCACCCAATGCAAATGTTCAAGAACTAAATATTGTGTGAGAATCTTGGGGCCTGGAGTCACTGTCTGGCCCTGCTGGGACTCAGAAGACCCCATCCAGCATGGCTGGCTCTGGGCCATTTCCCATGCAGATACGTCTGCACGACCTTGGAGGCTCTGCCTACATCCATGGAGCTGGCAAAGCAAAGCGTGCTGAGGGAGGGCGCCTTGGCCATCTCTGCTCTGGAGTTCTTTCCATCATCATTTAAGGAGCCCTACCCAGCTGACATACGGAAGGTGGGAGGTGAAGGCCTGGCCCTTTCCCTGCCTCCTTTTGTCTTCTCCCCCAGGAGAAATTAAATGCTGTGCTGGATGAACTTGATGTTCTTCTTGCCCAGAAAGTTCACTCAAGGAGCCTGACCCTTTAGAGATTCTGTCCTGGAGGTGCAGCCACAAAATGATTCAGACTTGAAGTATTGGTCCCTGGTTCCAGGCATCACTCAGCTGAAGTACCTGGCTCTGAGCAGGAGCTCCTTGAGAAAGCTCAGACCTGGCACCTTGGAGCTCTGCTCAGGAAAGGAGCAGGTAGTCTTGAGACCCTGATCTAAGAACACTGTGGGATCAGCAACTCTCAGTTCTATGCCATCCTGCCTGCCTGGAGCCACTACTCCTAGCTCACCTCGTTCAGCTGCCATTTCCATGTCTGTTCTGAAGAAACCAACAAACCACACTACCAGGCAGTACTAAGCCAAGGACTGTGTTCTGCATCTCTGGAAAGCCTTTTAGAATTGGGGGCCGGGAGTACTGATGATGAGACAATTTCCCAGCTCTCTTCTAATTTGAGATGGGTACCAAGGGACAGAAAGCCACATGTTAAAGTCCTATCTGTCCTATCTGTTCTGGCCTCTCTGATTCATCAGAAGACTACCCATTGCTTACTCTGGGGCCCTGAGGCAACTGGGATGTGACAGAGGAGTATCACAAACCATAGTCCTTCATTTGTAGCCACTGCTAAGGGAGAGTTCATCATCTGCAACCCCAGATCGTGAAGGACTGAGGTAGAAAAATCTCAAGTTCAAGGCCATCCTGGGGTATATAGTGAAGTACTGTCTCTAGTCATGTTAAAACCAGAAGGGGAGGGGGAGGGAACTGGATTTGGTAATAAAGGGAGCTTCCGTGAGATAAAAAGATATAATACCCTGGTGTCTACTATGGTCACTGTGTTATACAATACTGTGAACTCATTCCTCTGTCTAAATGAAATTTTGTACCCCTGGCCAGCATCTCTCATACCTTTCCCCCAGAAACAACCTCTGGTAACCATCACTCTACTCCACACTCAAGATTTTTCAGCTGTAGAAGAGCCAACAGCCTATATTCATAACAAATATTTTGTGAGAACATTTAGAACATCCATATACATGATTTAAAATATTTTTATTTTTATTTTCTGTGTATGAATGTATTGCCTGCTTGGAGGTAGATGCAACTATGTCATGCAATGTCCACAGAGGCCAGAAGAGGGCATTAGATTCCCTGGAACTGTAGTTATGGATGGTTGTCAGCTGCCATGTGGCTGATGGGAATTGAACCTAGGTCCTCTGGAAGAACAGCAAGTGTTCTTAACCACTGAGCCATCTCTCCAGTCTCTGTATACATGATTTAAACACATGCATGTATGTATGTATAAATAGATACATATATGCATATATAGATATATGCATTATATTCCTAGCTGTCATCAAAGGGAGAAATTGGAGGCATATCATAATAAAAGATGCATGTCAATACACACATGACTGGACATGACTGTATCTGAATACATAAGGCTGTTAGAAGTTTGCTTCCATACACTGAATCACCATGAATGTAAGAAGCTCACTCAGCCACTGATTATAGGAGCGTCACTGCAACTCAAATGCCAGCAGGCAGCATGGCCCTTGATGATATGGTTACCTAAATAGTGAATGACTCTGGATAATGATTCCAACAAAACAGGAGGATGAGCCATCATCAATTTACATGGCAATTGCATCATCTCCAGAAATTTTAATGGAAGTTAAGACTCAGCAAAAAATAGTTAACCATTCTCTGACTCTACTGAAGGATTCTTGGTACAAGTTTTCTCTGTGTGGCTGCTCAGTGCAACATTCAGAGTTCAGCAGTGAGGAAGATCAGTTCTTCACTAGGATTTGCTGAGAGTCATCTACTATGAGATCTGGCCATTCCTCACCTTCTCTCCCTGTCTATCATTAAATGCCAGGAGCACCCCAATCACTGTAATGCAAAGAAGACTTCCCTCAAACACTTTCTTAACAGCCCACAGGAGCTGCCCTATACCATGGAGGACTTCTCAACTGACTAGCAAAGGCTCAGGAGGGAGCTGTTCTTCTAGTTAAGTACTAAATGACCCAAAGGAAAGAAAAAAGGAAGGCCTGGCCCAGAGGTACAATGGTGGATTAACGAGCTTGGATGTTTCACCGAGTGAAGGGATTGGTGGGACCAGAATGCACTTAATAAGGAGTATGATGAAAGACAGCTTTGGAAAGCACGTAGAGGTCAAACTTTACAGGCCAAAGTCAAGATCTGAACTTTTTAATTAGTATGACAAGGACTTGTTAAGAAGGTTCTTAAACAGCACGGTGTGGCAGGCCTGTAATTTCAACTATTTGGGAGACCAAGACCAGATCATAAGTTCAAGACCTGCCTGGGCCACAGAGAGTTCAAGAATAGCTTGAGCAACTTTGTGAGATCCTATTTCAAACTATAAAAAAGGCTGGGGATGCAGCTCAGGGACAGAGTACTTGGCTGGCATCCCCAAGGCTCTGAGTTCATCCCAAGAAAGAAAGAAAGAAGAAAAGGAAAGAAAGAAAGAAAGAAAGAAAGAAAGAAAGAAAGAAAGAAAGAAAGGGGGGAGGGAGGGAGGGAGGGAGGGAGGGAGGGAGGAAGGAAGGAAGGAAGGAAGGAAGGAAGGAAGGAAGGAAGGAAGGAAGGAAGACTTAAGCAAGGAAAAGCAAAGTCTCTGATTATTACTTTGGTATTTATGTGGTTGTGAAAAATGAACGAACAGGGAGAGAAGAGGCAGAGGAGGCCAGCTTGAGAGACGCAGGTCCTCAGAGCGAAGATGATGGAGGCATGGTCTAGGATGGAGAGAAATGAATGATGCCCTTGTTTCATTTCTGTTCCTGTGATAAAATACCCAACCCAACAAGCAACTCGGGGAAGGAGGGTCTATTTTAGCTCAGAATTCCAGGCAATAGTCCATCACTGCAGAGGAGTCACAGCCCTTCCACATAGGGAATGATGCCATCCACAGTTAACCAGGTCTTCCCACACCATGACACTTAATTAAGGCAGGCCTCCACAGACCTGGCAACAGACCAGCCTGGTGTAGACACACTGTCATTGACCTCTCTTCTCAGGTAATTCTAGGCTCTAGTCTACAATTTAAGTTCACAATTTAAGCTAAGCATCCAGGGGGCTTCAAGAATAAGTTGGAGAGAAGGGGTGGCAGGATTGGTAACAGCCCAGATATGTGTAGGACAGGAAGTAGTCAAGGACAAATGCTGATGGTTTGGGCTTTGTTTCTGTGTTTGTTGGGGGAGGGGGTAATTGTTAAAGAACAGAAATTTCTTTCTTACAGTTCTGGAGGCTGAGAAGCCAAGAGCAAGGCGCCCGGACTTTCAGTACCTAGGGAGAATCCATTAGCAGTTTCAACATAAACAGCTGTGTAGTTGTGGGCACCATTTCCTATATTGGTAAATGGATTTTTTTTTTTTCTTGTTTCTTTGCTTTTATGGTATCAAGAGTTCTGTTTGGGACTTGTTCCATCTGAGATACCTGTCAGATATCCAGGCATTCAAATGGAAAAACAAGCCATCTGCTTGTTCTCAAGAAAGGAGCACAGGCCTGTAATTTCAGAAGGAAGATTACAGTTTCAAGGCCAGCCTTATCTATAAAGTGAGACCCTATCTCCAAACAAAACAACAACAAGAACAAACAAGCAAAAAGCCATCTGGAATTCAGCCCTGATAGTCAGAGTTGTTTTTAAGAATTATCACCGTAAGATTTCATCTTTCCCCAATCAGACGGGCTAAAATTAAGAGAACAAATGATACCAAATGCTGGAGAGGACGTGGGGAAAGGGAAGGCTCACTCACTGCTGGTGGATTGTAAACTTGCACAACTACCATGTAAAGCAGGGTGGAGAACTCTTAAAAAAGTAAAAAATGAACTTACCATATGACCCAGTTATACCCCTCCTTGGCATATACCCAAAGGGCTCGTCCTATTGCAGAGATACTTGTACATCCATGCTTGTTGCTATTTTTTTCACAGTATCTAAGAAATGGAAGCAACTTAAGTGTCCCCCAGCTGATGAGGGGATGACGACAGTGTGGTACATTTGCCCAATAGAGTTTATTCAGCAGTAAAGAAAGACAAAACGATGAAATTTGCAGGTAAATGGATGGAACTAGAAACCATTACAATACATGAAGTAACACAGACTCACAAGAACAAATGGTATATGCTCGCCTTCATTTGTGGATCCTAGCACCTAATCCTTATATGTGAATATATATACTGATGTAACTGCAGGAGTCAGGAAAATAGAAAAGAACCAGGGAAGTAAAATAAAAGAAGGAGCCGGAGAGAAGAACTGTAGGAGACGGATGTTACCAAGGGGGGTGGATAAAATGGAGTGTTAAATGAGAGGGGGATGAAGGGAGAGAAGGAGCTCAAGAGAGGGGGCATAGGGGACAGGTATTACCAAGCGTGAAGTGGGGAAATGAGGGTACTTTAACTGGGGTGGGAGGGGAGAGAGAGAGAGAGAGAGAGAGACAGAGACAGAGACAGAGAGACAGAGAGACAGAGAGAAATAACGCCTAGCTGGTGTAAAAAAAAAACCAGAGGGAAACATATTAGTTCAAAAACCTACTGAAAAATTTACACATATAATACCTTTGCATGAGTCCATGTGCATAGCTGAAGGCTACATAACAAGAAACAATGCCAGATAGGAGAAACTTCTCTTCAAGATGTTGGCCAGGGTGGTCCAAGAGACTCCCAAAATTACACAGGTTATTGCCACAGCCCTTGATTACCCACCCCCTAAAGAACTTGAAGGTAAGATCCTGTTGCTGAAGGCAGCACATACTTTGGACACAGAATTTGGAGCAATGGAACTGGAACTGACCTGGAAGCCACCTCCCTAAAGGCTAGTTTTCATAGTTTCAGAGAGCACCACACAAGCCGGTAAGGGAGAACATCAATGGATGGTCCAAACCCAACTTTAAGGCCTAATAACCACAACAATGACTGGCACAGTAAATCAAATTGGGACAGTACTGGCACTTTAATCTTGGGGATAATCAACAGCCACCTAATTTAAAGCCCACTCAATGGGAGGGAACTCATGTGTGGTACCATAAACATAGCCAAATACACATTCCTGGAGAGGTCATAGATCTTAGAGAAAACCCAAAGACTGTCACATCCCTAGATAAATGTAATTTCTTACTGTGTGCTAAATATGGATCCTTATATTTAAAGACAAGTATCCCAGTCACCATTCATCAGAGAAGCATCTTTTACAACAGATGAAGAGCACTACAGAGTTCCACTACTGGTCACACACAGAAATTGTCTGTGAAATGTCCAACCCTAAGTGACACATCTACAGTGGAACCTAAGGCTCACAGAACACAATGAAACAAGGAGAAGAGAGAATACTAATGTATCTCTCAACTCTCGTCAATGAAGCTCCCTTATGCAATGAACACAAAGGACCACAAATGGCCAATGCATAGAGAATAGAGTCTGCAGAGTGAGGGTGCTCAAATAGGACTCTCATATTAAACTTCACCAACCCAGAGCTCAAGGACCATTGTGGAAGAGGGGACAAAAAGATTGTAAGAGCCAGGGGAGGAGGTGCATGGCCATATGTATGGAAACAGTGTCTTACAAGCTCCTGGGACCTTGCTCATATGAATTTATATCAATGGTGACAGCAGGCACAGATCCATACAACTGAAAAACCCAGGGTAAAACTCTGGCAGTTGGCAGCAGGGCCCAGTCTTAGCTAAACAACTATTGAACAGCTGATTGCTGCTTGGTAAGGAAGAGGTGAACTTCTTTAAGGGACTGACTTCTTTTTAGATAGGCTGACTAGGCCCCAGTGGCTGAACTTGCACTGATGGACGTCTGGGTACACTAACTTGACTCAATAGGCCTTAACATAAGTGACAGAAGGCATGACTCCAGTGGGGGCGACGGGACATGTGGATGGAGGAGAGATGAGTAAGATGTTGTGTATGAGATACACAAACATTCAATAAGAAATGTATAAACAATAAAAGGATTAATGCTATAATGGAAAGCAGAGACATGACTGGGAACTGGAAGGGCACAAGAGATGAAGAGTAAGGTATTTAAGGATGGCTCCATTAAAGTAGGCTTGTACTATGACCTAGATGAGAAAAAGGACCTAATGCAGAAGCCAAGGCCCTGGAGCGAAGCAGAAAACAATCTTGCTCCCCTGAAGAAGAGCTGGCCACTGGTGAGATAAGGCTGAGCTTATTCTCCCTGCCAGGCCCCTCCACAAGATGTGCTCTATCTTTACAATCAGAATTGCAGAGCAGAGAGCACAAAGTTACAAGGTTTATGAGGTTTTAGATTCTAGTTTAAGGCAGATCTGTCCATGTAGGGCAGAATGGAGGCTGGATTCAGATTAGGTAGAGATCAGGAAAGAATCACTTAGGATCTGAGCATACCCGGGCTGCAGGATGGGGAGGGAGAGGCAGCTGTGGGCATGCTGGCAGATTCCATCAGGAGAAGAAAGGGTAATTCCCAACCAATTACATTGATTTTCTTCTGTTTTCCTGGTGACACTTTAAGCAAGGTCGTCAGCTAAGAGCAAGCAGGGCTGTATGATAGACAGGAAACCTGCAGAGGCTGGACAGAGGAAAAGCTATTAGGTTAGACAGAAAGCCAGAGAGTGAGAGCACACACAAAGTACGTAGGACTGACTGTGGGTGGCCACACTGGTGTCTTCCTTTTCACCAGCTAAAAGACAGCTCATCTATGGAAAGCAGCCTTTGCACCCTGATACCGGGGCTCCAGAGCAATCCTGTAGAGCTGCTGAGAGTAGAGTTTCTGAAAGTGTCTCTATGTTCACAAGGACATTTGGCTCCCATTGGAGGTAAGCCCTTAAAAGCCTTGAGATCAGAGACCACAAAAGTGAATTTGGATCTCTATGGCTTCCAGCAAGGAGAACTACTCCAAACCTTGAAATATGTTTTCTGACCTCAAATCTTCTCAGAATTTTGAATGTTTTTAATTTAATATTTTTTTTCAAGAGAGGGTCTTACTCAGAATGGACTAAGACTCATTATGCACCAGGCTGGACTTGAACTTGCAGTCTTCCTGCTTCTGCTTCCCATATGCTGGGATTACTACAGTGCAGCGCCCCACTACATCCTGTCTGAAGAGCGTAAGACCAAGTTTTAAACATAAGTCAATGGCCATCACTTTTCTCTTATATCTGGTTAGGATTCCAGCCACAGGTAAAGCCAAGTTTGCCTTACTGAAGCTGAGTGGGGGTGCGGTTAACTGTGGCCAAAGCCAAAGCCAAAGCAGCAGCAGCAACAACAGCAGCATAATCTATGTCATAACTACTATCAGGTAAGAGCAACAATGTCAAGCACATCAAGATAAGTTTGGAAATCTAGATGTGGTAGGTCATGTCTGTAATTCCAGCACCTAGGAAACTGAGGCAGGAGGATTACATAAGTGTGAGGTCAGCCTGGGCTACTGTGTGAAATCCTGTCTCAAAGAAATAAAGAAAAGGGGACTGGAGAGCTGATTCAGTAGTTATGAGCACTGACTGTTCTTGTAGAGGACTAGGGTTTGGTTCCCAGAACCCACATGGCGGCTAACAGCCATCCAGAACTCCAGTTCCAGGGGATTCGACACCCTCCCTGACCTCCATGGACACTGCATGACATGAGTGCACATACATGCACCCAGGCAATACACTAATACACACACAATAATAAAAATAAATAAATAAAATATTTTTAAAAGAATTTGGAAGTTATTTAATACAGCTTTCTAAGGAATCACAAATAAAACAAGGGTCTTTGGAGAAGCTTCAAGTTGGGTGTAGGTGATATTTATTTATTTAATATACCATTTTGTATTTTTTCCTTAAGAACTTCATACAGGCTTACAGGTATCTCAATCATTTTAACCCCTCACTCACCACCTCTGGTTCCTTCCGGATCTTCCCACATCCTTTTCACAATTTCAAGTCCTCTTTTCCCTTTTAAAAAAAACAGGCCACTGAGTCCATCCAGTGCTGTGTAGATACACAGCTGCGAAGCCAGCCTCAGAGCCGGATGACTACCAGAGACCACTCCCCTTAAGAAAAACGCCTCTCCCTCCCCTAGTAGCTATTGATTGTCAATAGCTCCTCAGCCGGGATGGGGGTCTGGTGCCCCCTCCCATCCATGCTGGAATGTTGACTGGCTTGATCTCTGGCAGTCTTGTGTAGTAAACCATGACAGTCCTTGATCTGCCTTGTGGCCTTGAAATGTCTATGAATATGCAGAAGGTTCTGGGTCAGATGACAGTGTGAGGATAAAGAGGCAATATTCAGTACCACCTATTAAAAGGTGATCGAAGTCTGAGGTTCCGCATTGAGAACACAGGGCGGAGAAGCCACTCCTAGGAGATGACACAGCAGTTTCCAGCAGAACAGCCAGATCTCCTGCAAAGCTCCCCTGTGGCCAGTGTTCCCGGGGCTCCTGAGACCTGCTGTCTCCTCTTCTATTTGTTCCTTCATTGCTGAGCACTGTTGCTGGCTAGATCTCACTCAAATGGCCCTGCCATCCATCTCTGCCAGGCAGTGTCTGTTTTCCTATCCCTGGTGTGGGTTCAAAACTGCAGCCCCTGACAGGGAGGGTTAGTGAATGAGTAGTCCCTGTCATGAACTGAATTCTGTCCCCTCAAAATTCATATCTTGAGGGGCTGCAGAGATGGCTCAGTTAAGAGCACTGGCTGCTCTTGCAGAGAACCCGAGTTCAATTCTCAGCACCCACATGGAGGCTAACAACCATCCATAACTCCAGTTCCAGGGGATCCAATGCCCTCTTTGGTCCTCTGCGGTCATTGCACAACATGGGTACACTTACACACATGCAGGCAATACATTCATACACATAAAATAATAATAAATAAAATGTTTTTAAAATATAATAAAATATTTTTAAAAGAGAGAGACCAAAAGCAGGCTGGGGAGATGGCTCAGTCAGTACTGTTTACGGCATAAGCATGAGGACCTGAATACAGTCCCTAGCACACTCTAAAAAGCCAAGTAAGTCGGTGCTCATCTGTAGCCCCAGTATTGGGGGGATAGAGACAGGCAGAACACTGGAGCCTCCTTGTCAGCCAGTCTAGCCAGTTGATGAGCTTCAGGTTCAATTAGAGACCCTGTCTCAAAAAAGATGGCGAGCAATAGAGGAAGACACCCATAGTTGACCTCTGGCCTCTGGTGTAAACACACACACAAACATGTCTACACCTGCCAGTCACAACACACACACAGATATACATACACACCACAGAAAGGCACACAAAGAAAGAAAAAGTAAGCATGTGTGTAATCACAGCATTTGGGAAGCTGAGACAGAAACATCACTGTGAGTTTGAGGCCAGGTGGGGCTCCACAGTGAGCTCCAGCCTGGGTGGCAGAATGAGGCCCTTAAAACAACAGCATATCTGGGCGTGGTGCAGCATGCCTTTAATCCCAGCACTTGAGGCAGAGGCAGGTGGATCTCTGTTGAGTTCAAGGCTAGCCTGGTCTGCATAATGAGTTTTAGGCCAGCTGGAGCTACAGGGAGACCTCATCCCCCAAAGACAAACAACAACAACAAAGGCCAGGTGGTGGCAGCACAGCCTACTATTCCAGCACTCTGGAGGTGGAGGAGGGAGAATTAGGAGTTCAAGGTCACCCTCAGATACATAGTGAGTTTGAGGCCAACCTAGGCCACATGGACCTTGTCTTTAAGAAACAGAAAGAAAAACAAAATCGAAATGGAAATTTCTAGAAGAGTCTCCAGAGATAAGCCAAGGACCTTGGTCTTTAGACTCTCCTTCAGTGCAGGTGAGAACCAGTCTGCTGATGTAAGCAGGAGAGAAGAGAGCCGGTGGGACACCTCTGTGCCGTCCACTCACTGCTCCTTTAAGAGCTTATGCCGGGACTTGGGTGGAGACTGGCCACTTTTGAGTATATCCTGGGCAGAACCAGTGAGGAGTTCACATGTTAGATCCACGCTCCTTCGGCCCAGTCCATAGAGTGATCAGGCCTTACTTCTCATCAGAGGAGTGGAGCACCTGTACTAAGTGGCTAGCTAATGATGCACCATGGTCTGCCGTCCTCCAGCAGAGAGTGAACTCCTTTCTCAGCTCACTCCCCAGCACTGGAGGAGAGAGAGAGAGAGAGAGAGAGAGAGAGAGAGAGAGAGAGAGAGAGAGAGAGAAAGACTTAGGGAGACCCTGCCTCAAAAGAAAAAATTCTAACGGGCTGAGGATGTAGCTCTGTGATAGACTGCTTGTCTAGGATGTGTGAGGCCCTAGTATGACCAAAAAAAGTACAGAAACAAACAAACAGACAGAGGCAAAGTAAGATCCCCCACCCAGGTGTGTTCATCTGCAGCCACCAACTGTGCTTTTACTTATTTATTTTTAATTAGAGTTCAAAAAGTTTTGCTCAAAGCTCTATTAGATATAATGCAAGCTTCCCTGGATTTTATCAGTCTCCTGAGATGTTGAAGACTGAGCCCAGGCCCTTGCTCTAGTGCTGAGCTACAGCCCCAGCCCCTCCTGGATTCTAAAAAGCTATGGAACCTGTTCCAAGACACAGCTCTGTGAGGCCTACAGCAGCTCGAGTTCTTCTCAGAGATCTGTTCTCAGGTGAAGCCGGGATTCTCCACTTTCCTTGACCACAGCAAAGAATTTCAGGAGAAGCCAGTATGGAGCAGAGTTAGAATTTATTAGGAAGAAAGTTATTTAAGCAGGGGAGAATAGAAAGAAGGGTAGTAACAGAAAGGGTAAGATCACCAAGCATGGGCTTGGGCTTCTCAAAGGACAGCCATGCTCAAGTGTCTTTACAATAGCCGTAACTATATGATTTATATCTCACTGGGTTCCTAAGAAACCTTTTCTTTTGTGTGTGTGTGGTAAATGAAATCGTTGGTTGGGTCCTGTTGTGCTTTGGATGTGATTATAGCTCATAAGTTTAAAAGGTAGGTCACCACCGCGGCGGGGAACTCAACATGCTTTGACTGTAAACAAAAGTTTATAGTACTGTTTATGAGATTCCTAGGTTTACATATGGGAAAGGAGTAAAGCTATACATACTTAGCCCTTGAACATGATTCATAGGGACTGGACAGATGGCTCAGTGGTTAAGAGCATTGGCTGTTCTGGTAGAGAACCTGAGTTCAGTTCCCAGCACCCACATGGTGGCTAATAACCGTCTGTAACTCCAGCTCCAGGGGATCCTCTTCTGACTTCCCTGGGCATTGCATGACACAGATGCATTTACATACATGCAGGCAATGCACTCATACACATAAAATAAAAATAATAAATAGAATATGAATATAGAATATATTTTAAAACATGGTTCATGCTATTGTAATGTATTTGAAAATATCTCTATATAAAAGGAATATTGTCACAATATAGGTGACCTTCACATCAAATATTAATTGTGCAAGAATTCTTGACTCTCACTTTGTGAGAGACTTCAGACTCCAGAGTAAAGGCTCTTTTCTCTCCCAGGTCTCCTGAATTTTCCCTACCTTTCTGTTAAAGTATCACTGAAGGCTCACAAAGGGGACGCAATTGCTTTCTGGTCAAGAGAATGGACTCTCTGGCCTGGGTGGAAACCTGGCTTTCCCGATGGGCAGGCCAATCACCTGACTAAGGCAGAAATACCCCAAGTTAAGGGACAGAAGATTAAGTCAACGTTAATGAGATCGAGAACGTGCCTTCTCCGTGCTCTATGCAGTCTCTTATAGTCTGCCATGTCTCTGAATCATTCTGAAAAACAGAACCTTTTCTTGTCTCATCTCCCTTCCAGCATGCTTTCCCTAATGCTGTTGGCTTCACTCTTTCTCTAAAGCTCTCCTCCCTCCATGTGACTGCTTGTTTATTGTGAAGCTGACCTCCGTGCCAGGTTAACTCAAATGGTGTGACCTTTTCTCTTCTCCATCTTCCTTCTCTGAGCAGTGGCCAAGATTTACATGGTCCAAGATAAATTGTAAATAGATCTGGCTCTGCAGCATTCCAAACTCCACAGTCACTGAAGTGCTAATCAGTCAGCCTTGCAGGAAGACGTCCAAGATGCAAGATGAAGCTTGCTCACCTGGAGTTTTCCTTAAACTAATAAAATTGTACTGGAGCTTCCTTTTGAGTCCATTCTTAAATTCTTTTATTAATGAGGCTAAGAACCCCAAGAAGGGACCCCAGGATCCCCAGTAACATATGACTACTCTCTAGGACTCCCCAAAACTTCTGGCAAGATTTCTAGCTTCCCTCAACTGTACTCTGTACTAGAAAAGGGACAAGCAGAATGTCATAATCAAAGGATTTTCCCAGAAAAATCCTACATCTTGGACTGAACTTCCTACAAGGCTGACCAACTGATCAACCCTTCAGTGACTGTGGAGTTTGGAATACTGTAGATCCAGAGCCTATTTACAGTTTATCTTGGGACCATGTTTAGCACATAAATAATGATTCCTTGCTAACCTCTGTTTCCAGCTTAACACCTTGTGACTAACAGGTTAAAAAAGAACCCTTTAGGAATGTATTAATTTAGCAAAGACTTAGCTTCCATCAACCCAAAGTTCAGGATATCTTTAGACAGCATCTGCGGCTAGGGCAGAGATGTCTCTCCTACTGAGTCCACTACTTAAAGTCTCCACCAATGTATGTGAGACGTGTCTTGATGAATGACTTTCTTTGTTCTGTTACTATAAAAACGTCATGGAACTCCTTCCATGTTTGAACATGGAATTTAGGTGACCTGAATCCGTATTCCAGGCCATGGTCACTCATATTTGTGTCCAGAACAAACTCTCTCTTATCTCCTTTGAGATGAGAGTTGTGCTTTTGCACTGACAAAGCATAATACTGAGTCTCCAATGAACCATGTGAAGAGAGGGAAGACTGAGGGTTACTTCATGACAGTTCAGCACGGGTTTGGCTACCAAATGAGTAACACAAAAAATTGACTTTTTAGGAGATATTGGATTTTGGAATTGTGAATAAAGGCATACTTTCTAGATAATGCAATAGTAGGGGATTGATGACAGGCCAAAATTACAATTCAAAGGTGTCATTTTGCTTTACTTTTCATATTATAGAGTAAGTGTTCTGATGAGTCAAGAAGAGGTGGTTTTATAGACAGAGGAAAAATCTAACAAAAACAGAAGCAAGAGACAAAGACTGAACTGGTCATTTCAAAGTTCCTTTCCTTATAAGGCCGACAGGGAGGCAGAACAATAGAGAAGTAAGTGTTGGTTAGCATCAGGCTACCTCAGGTTATCTTTTCTTTTTTGTATAATGGTTAAGGAAGAAGCATCGCCAGTGTCATACCCAGCTGAAACCAGCCTACTTGGATGTGGAAAGACAAATATCTCTCATATATATGCTGTCTGTCTATCTATCATCTATCTATCTACCTACCTACCTACCTACCTACCTACCTACCTACCTATCTGGTGTGAAGGTGAAAGGAGAACACTTGAAGGAGGAAGGGACCTTCAGGAGGCAGAAATGAGCAGGTAATGGGAGGTAGGTATCATGAACAAAGTACATGATGTCCATATAAAAAAAATTTCTTCTGAAGCAAGAAAGAAACTGGCCTATTTGGAAAATATGCCTGTTATCCCTCCTGATTTCCAGGAAGGACAGAGAACAACAGTTTTGGTTTGGTGACCCAGAAGGTAACAAGTGCAGCTTCCTCATTTCCAACTCTTGGTCTGCTCTAGCGGGCCCAGCACACAGTCCAGTGAAGAGCAACAGCCATCTGGACTTTTCCATCAGATGAGGGATGAGGGTTTCAAGAAGCAGTTGGTATCAATTATGGCGGATGGCGAAGAACAGGAGTCGAAATAACTTAAGCCAGGCCTGGGGGCTCAGGCCTATAAAATTCTATCTATCAGGAAGCTGAGCAGGAAGATTTTTGTGAGTCTGAAGAAAGCCTGAGCCACATGGTGAGGTCCAGCCCAGACTGGACTACAGCAGGAGAACCTGACAGTGATTTCCCTAACCCCCTCCAGAAGTTTGTTTACATTTATTTATTCTATGTATGATGTATGTCTAGGGGTGTGATATGTGCACATGTGCCACGTGATGCGAGTGAGGACAGAGAACAACTTGTGGGAGTCGGTACTCTCCTTCCACCAGATGTGTCCCTTGGTGTCACACTTAGGTAGCTAGGCAGCAAGCACCCTTCCCTGCAGATACAATGGTATCTAAAGAAGCAAATTACTTAACACTACGATATAAAGGGGCAGATGCCAACTTTCAAGGGTTTAATGAGTAAAACAACCCACATACCTGATAGAGGGTGAAAATAAGCAAGACAGACACTACAGCAAGTTGACAATAGTTTAAAACAAGTGGCATTTTCATTTGTAAGCAGTGGGAGTGTAAATCAGTGTATTCTGGAAAATTATCTGGGAATATCTACTAATGCTCAACATTGCAAATATTCAAAGCAGTGATTCCAGTCCTAGATAGGAGCTCAACAGAAATGCAGGCCCATGTCCTCCAGAGAAACATGCATGGGAGTGAGGGCACATCAGCTCTCCTCCAGCGCTGTGCAGGCAGAACAGACTTTTGCAGCCTTTAGTAGTCGGCACCTTTTACACCTCTTGCCATCCTCACTACTGTATTCATCCTCATCTAAGGTCCTCACTGTACCGATCTGTGTAACTCTTCTCATGGGCCTGCAAGGAAACTGAAATCAGGATGAAAGCCCTGCACCTCTGCCTTCATTTTGGGTCTGTCCCTTGTTTGACTCTATTCTAAACGTTAATAGCTCATCCCCCTTCAAGGATGAAGGCAGAAAGATTCGTCCTTGTTCTAAACCTGCAGCCTGTCACCTTAGATTCCAGGAACAGCAAAGCCTGACAGAGCAGACCTCCCCCCCATGGGGGATACCCTGCGGCAGAAGTGACCCTATCCTGGGAAGCAATTTGTCTCTTCAAGCAGTAAGGACTTCAGACGACCTTGCTGAACAGAGCCGTGACAATAATCTCCTTGACCACTGGCCACGTGTTGCCCAGAATGACTTCATCACACAAGTCTCTTACCCTTTGCCCCATGCTTCCTGTTCACACCTAAATCCATGGCAGTTCCCCAGTTGGTGACGCTGTTTTGGAGGTGTTAGGAGGTGCAGACTTCCTTGGAGGAAGCACATCACTGGCTTTGAGAGTTCTTAAGCCTCACCGGATTTCCAGACACTCTGTTGCTGTGCCTGCTTGAAGATGGGATACCTTTGTTTTCTGCCCCAGCCGCATGCGCACGCACACTCCTCCCCTGGAGCTGTGCGCTCAATGACCTCTGCCCCCGCAGGTTCCCGTGTTCATGGTATCTAACCACACCAACAGAGAAGTTACTAACATAGTAGCTGAAACCACTTTTTTCCAGTCTTGGACTTTTGCCCTAAAATGCCAGTTATGGAGGGTTCATGACTATTATATAAATCAAATTAATTAAAACTAGATAAAAGGTGCCACATACAGAAATTGATAAGAGCTGGTCAGGGAACCAAGGATTTTGATGTTCACATCTGTGCAACAAGATTATTAGAAAGGGAATATAAATTGTTAGTGAGAACAGGAATATCTATAAAAAACACACCTACCAAAAATACTTTATTTATACATTTATTTTAAAAATTCTCTGCAAAATCCAGCCAATCATTATGGTTTTATCAAATGGATATTTGTTCTGTGATCATGAAAATTTTAGAGTTCTAAGAAAACATTTCAGTAAAATCTGATAAAAACAAAAGTTTGCAATTGGTTCATTTCTCCAATTACTTTGCCTCCTTTCCCCAAACATGAACCCGAGAAGGTGATGAACCGTGTGATAGAATCAGTCAGAGCCCCGAAGACCGAAGTGGAGAGAGCTGAGCATGGAAAAACCTGAGTCTAGCCAAAGCGGTGTTCTGGGCAAGCTCCATGTATGCTGTGAGCATTCTTTGGCCACAGTCCTGATGTCCTAACATCTGAGCTTGCATCACCCTCCTACGGATGCTTCTGGAACAAGTGTCAACAGCACATGACAAAAATATGCTCTGGTACACAGTATAGGCTTGTGCTCCACCCCCATTTTTTTCTTTTTGATCACAGACCTACCTAGTTTTAGAATCCTATGTCAAAAAACAGATCCTGAAAGGTAGAGAAAATCTTTTAAAACACCATACTGAAAGTAAAAAGTGTAAGCCAAGCCTAAAATTCCAGCACTTGGAAGATGGTATGTAAGAAACATTATTAGTCTTGTTCGCAAAGCCTGTAAAACTTGGTTTAAAACAAAGATTCTAATCTTACAATCCCACAACACCCTGAGACTTTTTGTTAGGAAAGGCCCTGACGCACACATAGCCCCGATGGCCTGAGCCAGCGGAGCCACCTCTTCTTTTTCACAGATTTTCTTACACTAGCCAAGAGGGAATGGCTGTGAGGTTGGACCCCAGCCAAAGAGAAGAGACAGTGGTTTCTCCTTCTGGACAACAACTTAATCAAGCTTTTGAGCTTGCTGGATCTGACTGGCTACACAACACACCCTTTTGCAAAAGTAAAATCTACCTTGCCAAATTACTTTGGCTTTATCAGAATGTCCTTTGTACTGTACTGGTAGGGTCCTTGGATCTCAGAATTTATTTTTAACTGGAGGCAGGATGATTAGGAGTTTGAGGACAGGGGTGAATTCCCCCAAGAGATTCTGTCTCAAAAAACCAAAAAGGAAAAAAGGGGAGAGGAGGAGGAAAAGGAGGAGGCAGCAGAGGAGGAGAGAAAACTGTAACATCAGATGAGGTCAGGTGAGTTCAGGGTAGTGTCTAGACCACAGAAATTTCAATTAGTAAGCTAGTGGTGCAAGCCTGTAATGCCGGCTCTCAAGGGGCTGAGTTAGGAGCTATTTCAAGGCCGTTTTAGGCTACGTAGACTATCTCAAAAGGGCAAAACAAGAACTGCATATGTGGCTCGGTGGCAGAGTGCCTGGCCTGACATTTGAAAGGACTGGGGTTTAACCTCAGCACTGTCTCCCTCTCCTGAAAGAATCCGTCAGTGGTGAAAAGCTTATTTTGCTATGACACTCTGATCCCTGATCTGGATTCTCTGGACTGTCCAGCAGCTTATCTCTGGTGCTGATATTCTTTAGGTGGGATGCCAGCAGGAGGCTTGGAACATGGAAGGGACTGAACTGACTCACGGTAAACTGAAGAATCAGAGCAGCTATGGAAAAACACTGTTTAAATGGAAGCACAGGAAAAATCCCCCTCAGAAAACTGGAGAACATGGCTGGAGATGTGGTCCAGTTGACAGAGTTTGCTTAGCATGAGGGAAGCCCTGCATTTGACGGCCAGTACCACATAAACTGGGTATGATGCACTTGGGGGGTGCGGGCAGGACCAGAAGCTCAAGATATCCTTGGTTGCATAGTAAGTAGGGCACCAGCCTGGGAAAAATGGGATCCTGTCTTTGAAAACAACTGAGAACAAAGTAAGACATGGTAACCTGTAATGCTGGTTCTTAGGCAGAAGCAGAGGAACGGAGAGTCTGCGGCCAGCCTGGGCTTCGGGACAAGATACTGTCTCAAGAAAAAAATGATAAACCAGAGCAAAGCAAATAAAAACAGAGTTCAGAACAGTGATGGGACTTCTGCCATAGGCAACCACCATTGTTCTCTACCATTCAGTTTCTAAGCATTTTCTTATCTTTGATTTTAAGGGCTATCATCGACTGTCATCTTCCAATATTGGGTGATTCCTTTGATGCCTGCCCACGAGGTGACATATAGTCCATATTCAATCGCATTTTGTATCTGAAGCTCAGGGCAAGAGGAAGAGTGGTTAAGTCTCAAGCCCATCATTGAGGGTAGTAAATGTAATGGCTGAAGCCAGATGTGGGCCTCTAGTCCCAGCACCCAGGAGGTAGAAAGAGGATGACTGGACAGGTTCAGGGTGGTGGGGCTACTCAATGAGGCCTAGTCTGAAGAGAACAAGTGAATGAATGTATAGTGGCTGTAGAGGTGTGTGTGTGTGTGTGTGCATGCAGGTGTTCGTGTAGACACATTCATGTAGACGCATGCATGTGTGTGCAGGTGCATCTGCATGTGTGCCTGAGCTAGAGGGTGGCATTCAGCGTCTTCCTCCATTACTCTTATTTTTTTTTCTTGAGAGCTGGGCCAGCTGGCCCATGAACTCCAGGAGTCTGCCTGGCTCCCTCCTTCCTCTCAGATCCACACCATTGTGCCTTGCTTTGCATTGCTGTTAGGGATCTGAAATCAGGTCCGTCCACATGCTTGCAAGCCAGGCACTTCACCCACAAAGCCATCACAACCCCCTGAAGAGGATTTGATTAAGATCTCAGTGTCCCCCAGTCCCTGGCAATAATATGAAAAGAAAGATGTGGTACTAGCATGGTGGTACACATCTCTGGTCTAGGGGACAGAGGAGGCTGAGGCAGGAGAATCACTTGAACTCAGGAGTTTGAGGCCAGCCTGGCCAACATAGTGAGCCCCCGGTCAAAATACTAAAAACACATGGAAAGAAAATGTAGATGAGAGGAATTTCCCTTACGCCTGACCCAGTGCAAACCAACAGGTAAAATATGATTATGGACAGAAACCAGGCAGCCCCACCCTCGACAATGAGGTCTGAGACATGGAGGGTGCCAGAGTGACTGCTTCTGCTTCCTTGTTTGGGAAACACTGACCTAGCACCAACGTTGACGGAACCCTTCATTACCTTTCTACCTTTATTCGCCTGACTTTGCCCAGGTCTCAGTTTACCAAGTTAAAGTCTTCCCCACTTTCCTTGGCTTCGCCTCTGTTGAACTTTGCTGAACACAATGCCTGACTGCTGTTTAACTTGGCTCTGTTCATGCTGGCTCTTGCTGGAGCAACTGGACCACTTGGCTCAGAGTCCATGGAGTTGGAGCATGGCTTCACTGCTACCCTCCCTCTCTCCACACACAGGGTCCTGCCCAGTCTGGTTTGTAAATAGTTCTTGGCATGTATCCTGGAGAACAGGGTTCTCCTGGAAGAGAACACAGCCACTAACAATAGCAACTCTCTTTTTAGCTTGAATCTCTTAGTACTCAGGGATGTGAACTTGCAAAACCCAAAAATAATCTAAGTAATTTCAGTAGGTTACCCTGACGGTCTATTCCTACTGTTACCAGCATCACATGTCATTCCAGCAGATATTTAGCTGCTGGTAGTGTAAAAAGAACCAGGCCTAGCCAGCCAGACCTAGATTTGAGGCCTAGCTAGGCTGCTTAATGTCATGGGCCAGTCACTAATGTGAGCCTGCTGAAACTGAATGAGAGGACGTGCCTGGGAATCTGCAAAGTGTGACGCAGAGTTAACCCATTCACACCAGGAAAGGAGGGTGATCTAACAGAAATCTCCAAGAAAAGCCTGAATCGACCTGAGGGGAGACGGGGCTGTCCTCTACTCAACAGAGGCACATGCACTGCCTCAAAAATCAGTTAGAGCCACAGTGTGTCTTAAAGACAGTCTTCGCCTTTGTTAATGATTAATTTGGAAATGAACTTTTCCGATCTTTTCACATCAAGGAGCGGCACAGCAGGTGCATCGGCTCTGTTAGCTATGAAGTTCAGGAAGGGGAGTCAGTGCCCATGTGTCCGTTAGGCTAGCCAACTGTTCTGTTTGTTGTTATTGCGAAGGTAAGTCATTGTTTTGGCACTTAGAACATTTATTATTTTTTTCCCTCTCCTTTCCTTTCCCTTCTTTTCATTTTTTGAAGCTGGTTCTTACATAACCCAGGCTGGCCTCAAACTTGCTATGTAGCCAAAGGTGAACTTGAACTCTGGATCCTCCTGCATCTACTGCACTGTGCTGGGATTTATAAGTGTGTGCCACCTTACCTAGCTTAACGGCTGCTCTTTACCTGCTTAGATGACACGGTGCGTCCCCCCAGCACCGCTGGCGCCCACTGTCTCCATGACGGCCCCACACTGCTGCCTGATGCGGTCTAGCCACAGTGCTCACTGGACTTCTGTCTTGTAGGGTCTCAGGCTTGGTTAACAAGACTCGATTTGTAGCCACTTCAGAAAGAGCCAAATGTTCTGAAACTTGCAGAACCTAAATTAGCTCTAGGGCAGCTTCTCAGCCCAACTGTGGCATGTCCTAAAATCCTTTATGGTGAGACAGTGAAGATTTTGTAAATGGAGGGGCGGAGTCTACTGCCTCCTGGCTTTCTCCAGATTTTTTTTTTTTTAATACTTCTCTTTAATTTGAATAAGGCCTGCAGGAAGATGTTTTTTCAAATCGCCATCTTCATTTGTTTGCGTGGCGGAGGAGGCTCCGATGGAGAGTCCTGTGTTGTGTGTTCATCTTCCCCTCCTGTCTTTCCACCTGGGCTTAGTCCTGCCCTGGGGAACTCCCTGGCTATTGCCTTTGCTCTGCAAGGCTGACTTAAGAGAGCTTCCTACTGGCCCTTTTCCTGCTTCAACAGTGGTATGGATTCACTGGGCAATCCACAGCAGGTACAGTGAACTCCTTTTCCTACACGATGCTTAGAGGAAGTGGCTTGGACACCTCAAGGCCCACGGAAGGGTTCCTGATGCTGACAATATCTGATCTTCTCCATCGAGCTCTTGTGCTGAGTCAGATACAGTAGAGAGTCACAGAAGAGTCTACTCCCCACTCTTGCTATAAATAGGCAAACCAAGGGCATATCACTAGACCAACTTTTGAAGTTATCAATTTAAGGATCCCATTTCATGCAAGGATCCCCTCTGCAGAGGTGCTGTCAAATGGTATTACTAGTGTTATGTGAACATTTTCAAAGGTAATGGGAACACTATTGCATGACCAACAAACACATCCTATGCCCTTACATTCTACTCATGTTAGTTTTGCTGTAAGGATTACTAGATGGGATTATTGAGACAACTGTAGGCACAAACCACATTTCAACAACAGTGAGCAGATTATGTGTGGTTACTCACATATGTTATAATGATTTATACAAAATTCAGGCTTTGGCACTCAGAAAGAAGATCCAGTTCAAACAAAGGATAGTTAAGAATACCCCACAAAGAATCAGTTTCCTTTTATGTGTGTAGTCTAAGACTGGGTTATCATGCTGTGAAGAGAAGCAATACTGGGGTCAGAGAGGCTGATATCTAAGGAGTCTCTGAAACTGAGGCTGGAAATCCATTCTGATAATCATCGGGAACCTCTCCAATATGACAAGTCCTTTGGTGACAAACCATTCAGGATCGGATTGGATCACATGAATTGCATTTAGCTTGAAAGCACCAGAGGCTTTGCAGGACCAAGTCAAAGCACTGTCAAAGCACTCTGTCCCTTACATTGAGTTAGAGAAGAGACACCCCAGAGATCTTTTGGGCTTGTCCAATAATAGGCACAGCCGCTGTATTTCCAAATGGAAACTGGAAGGTTTAGCACTGCCCTGAGTATAAATCACTATAACATGTGAGTACCCACATATGACTGCTCACTTGTTGGAACATGCATTGTGCCTACCATTGCTCAGGAGCTGCTGGAACCTCCCAGTGGTGGCCTTAGGAGGTGAATGGGCATTCTCCACAGGCAATGAAACCCTCCACATATTTGAAGAGATTCCAAACTACAAGTATAGAGCAGCCAGTGGAAAGCTTCAAAGAGATGCTTTCTGCAGACTCTAAGAGGAACAGTCTGGATGCTCTAAGGTCTCTGCAGGCTTATGATCTCTTCCCCTGGCGTTCTGGCCACCGGCAGCTTGCTCTTCACTGCTTGCGATGGGACTGGTGGACATGAAGCTCATGCTCATGGTGTGGACATGTCTCCTTTCCTGCCGATCTAGACAAAGCTGCTTGCAAACATGAGTGCGTATGGCGTGCCCCTGAATGCACCACACTCTCCTTCTTGTCCACTTGCGGATGCTCCTCCTCTTACAGTTACTGAACATATTCACGGAGCAGCTGGCCACTGTGGACTCACTACCCATGTGGATTCACTACCCATGACTAAGACTTAAGAGTTCTGCATTTCAGTTTTATGCCCTTGAGGGAATCTGAAATACTTTTCTTTTTTAAATTTTTTAAAAATTTGTTTTTTAAATTTATGCATATGAGTGTTATGCTTGTATGTGTGTAAGTGCACCTGTGTCATGTAGTGTCTGTGGAGGATAGAAGAGAGTGTCAGATCCACTGGAATTGGAGTTATGGATAGTTGTTAGCAGCCATTTGGGGACTCGGATTCGAACATCGATCTTCTGCAAGAACAGTGATCTTAACTGCTGAGTCATCCCTCTAGCCCCACTTTTTAAAAAAATTTTATTTTTACTTTATGTGTCTGTTTTGCCTGTATGCATGTAAGAGCACCTGAGTCATGCAATGCCCACAGAGACCAGAAAAGGGCTTTGGTCCCCCGAAACTAGAGTTAAGGACAGATGTTAGCTGCCATGTGGGTGCTGGGATTTGAACCTGGGTCTTCTGCAAGAGCAATCAGCTCTTGACTGCTGAGCATCGCTCCGGCAATGAAATACTTTTCTATGCCACTGTTCCAGTTCCTCTTCTGCTGCTGTGATAAAACACTTCACCAAAAGCAACCTTTGGGAGAAAGCTTATTTTCTTTATACTTCCAGCTGCAGTTTGGTCATTGAGGAAAGTCAAGGCAGGAACTTGAAGGCAGGCCTGCTTGCTATTTCACACGTTACCTCTGACCAAGGCAGTCACTTCACAGAGGAGCCATGGAGCCAGCTTATATAGTTCATGACTACTTGCCTAGGAATGGTACCACCCACAGTGGGCTGTGCCCTCCTATTCCAATTAAGAATCAAAACAATCCTCCATGTACATGCTCAAAGGAAAATCTGATCTAAGCAAGTTGAGGCTCTCCTCTCAGATGACTCTAGGCTGTCAAATTGATAGTTAAAGCTAAATAACACCTAAAAACACTAGACATGGTGGCTTGAAACAATACACAAATGCCACAGGTCAGGCCCAGCCCAATTTACACGTCTATAATGCCATTCCTACACTTAAGGCTCAGGGAACATCATGGTAGGTAGAGTGGTAGAAAGATTGTAAGAGCCAAAGGACAAGGATGCCTGCTGCTGGACGGTGTATTTTAGACATGACAGAGAAGCTGCACCCATGGAATCTCCACAATACAGTTGCCAAAACAAGACTTGCGTGGTGACAATGCTACTGACATGCTAAAGGTTAGGGACATTTCCCAGTGTCCCACCACTAGATGAAGAGCTACAGGCCACCAATGGATGCTGAGGGAGGATCAGCTTTCCCCAGGGATGAGCTCCCATAGGCTATACAAGCCCTAAGCACATGTACATATGGGCACCACTGCATGGACTCAGTGCATTATATAAATGTATGTGCATATTTTAAAATGTATGTATGTGTAACAATAAAAAGGAGGGAAAGAAATTGAGATAGAGTCAGGATGATGTGGGAGGAGTTAGGGGGGACAGGTAGAAGTGATATAAATACAGTACTCATGTATGAAATTCTCAAAAATTTAAAAATAAAGAAAAATGTCCTAAGTCAGGATTCTGGGTGTGGCCTGAATGGCCCCTCTCTTCTCTGTCTCACAAGTATCAGTCAAGGTATAAGTTAGGACTAGAGTTTTATTTGAAACTTGGGCACCCACTTCAAATCTTCATTGCTTTTGAAATAATGCATTTGCTATAGAAGTAAAGATAGGTCATCATCCCCCCATCTCCCATTCCTTTTTCTTCTTTGATACAGGATTTCATGTAGCCCAGGGTGGCCTCAAACTTGATATGTAGCTAAGGATGACCTTGAAGTTCTGGTCCTCCTGCCTCCATTTCCTGAGTGCTAGGATTACAGACATGTGCCACCAGGACTACTTTATGTGATAATGGGGATTAAACCCAGAACTTCCTGCTTGTTAAGTAAGCTGGTGGATTTCTTCAGGACACTCTTCCACCATCACCAAATTCTTTCTACTCAATGTCCCCAAACATACATATTTCTCTTACAGATTGTGGCACATGAAGAAACGGAAAACTGAATGCACAAATCTTACCTGCTAAACCATTCCATTCTAGCTATAATCAATCACTAAAGTAGCTTATCTTGGCAGTTTGACCCTCCACAGTGCAGTTGGAAAGCAATTTTTAATAACTGTAAGTTAAAGTGATTTACTCTCTAGCTTAAAAATCCTTCACTTGGGGACTTGGCAGTATAGTCCAGTGGTAGAGCATTTGACTAGCATGTACGGAACTATGGGTTTCATCTCCAGCACCAAACACACAAAAAACATACGCCTCAGTAATTTACCATGAACTTCAAAACAAAATCCAAATGGTTCATTCTATTTTACGATGGCTATTAATGGAGTCAATTCTATTCCAGAACTTGCCTATCTCTGATATCTTTTGGCTGTCCTGTCTTCTACCAATGCTGCATTTTCTTCACCCCCACCCCGACACTCTTTGGAGATGTACATTTCCTCTACTGGAAAAGCTCTCTGCTTACCTGGCTCTTTAAAGTTTCATATTGAAAATTACACCCCAAGATGCTTTCTTTCACCATCCAACTGTGCCTGTCCCCCAATACTACAGGCTCTAAAGGCACATTCACCCAGGTCACATCATTTTCTCATCGGCTGCTCTTGCAGGGGACTCGGGTTCAGTTCCCAGCACCCACATGACAGCAAACAACCGTCCATAAATGCAGTTCCAAGGTACCCCAACACCTTCTGACCTACCTCCGCAGGAACTGCACCATACCAGGGCAGGCAACTCAAAATAAAAAAAGAAACCTTAAGGCCAGGGCAATTTCTTTCACCCAACCCTACCTGGGTTATTCTCTCTCAACTCCTGGCTCTCTCCGCTTTGCAGCATAAACTGTATGTATCTACATGTCAGTGCATTCCAGAACAAGAACTTCGCACAGTAATTTGATACACAGTTGTTAAATGAATTATAACTGGCTGTTTATGACCCTTTAGGACTCAAGTCCATGAACAGCCAAGGTGGAGTCTGAGTGTGATGGCATCTACCTATAACTCCAGCACCTAGGAGGCTGAGGCAGGCCTACCGCAGGTTCAAGGTCAGCCCGGCCGTCTGCGTGGGGCGGGGCTCTGGAAGATCCCTCCTCCTACGGTCCTTGGGAGCAGCATGGTAACTGCGCTCCAGTTTGCTTCTTGAAAAAAGGTAAGGTGGAGCGGAGCAGAGATCTGAGACCTCAGACTGGAAGGGAGACGAGCACCAGCACCAGGGAGCCGCCGTCTGCAGGCTCCAACCCCGCCGCAGCTGCTCAAGCGACCCGGCATTAGCGGCCAGTCCGCCCACGCTCCGACTCTCGCGAGAGGAACTCGCCCGCGCAAGTGTCACTCAGTAGCTGCCCCGCCTCCAAGGCCACGCCCACTGTCCGGTCCTCCCGCCCACCCGGAGTCAGCCGCCGGCGTGTGACGTCAGGACGCTGTGCGTGGCGGCGCAGGGGGCGGGCCGGCGGGGCGGCGTAGGAGGCGGAAGTGGCGCGGCCGTCTCCCCACTGCACGCACCGCCGGCTCCGGGCGCTGTGAGGAGCCGCTCGCCGCCCCTCCATGTGTCCGGGCGTCGCCGCTCCGCCTCGGGCCGCCGTCGTCCCCGGGGTCTATGGAAGTGATGGAAGGACCCCTCAACCTGGTGCGTGGCGGCGGACGGGGCCCGGCGTGGAGTGGGGGCCGGGCTTCTGGGCTGTCCGCCCTCGGCGCCCAAGCCGTGCGGTCCGGCCTCCGTCTTGGGCCGCCGGCCCGCGTCCGAGCGCCACGCAGCGTCTGCGGGCAGCGGGCAGAGTCGGGGTCCCGGGCCCACAGCTGGAGGGAACCGGCCTTCCGCTCCCAGCGCCGTGGGGGTCACCACTAGGGTGCCGGTGTTGTCCCGTCTCCGGGATAGAGGTCGGGAGCCCGGGTGCTGCCTGGCTGCAGGCACAGCCAACCGCTCCCAGCGTCGCCCCCACCCCGTTCCTCCCTGAGCGGTCGCGCCGCGTCTTTGGCTTTTCCGGGATTTGCATGCAGACGTGGGCTCACTTGACGCTGCAGGCCGGAACTGGAAGACCCAGCTTGCAGTAGGCTTGGGAGGTGGTGGGGTTGCCGGGTACAAGGTGGCTTTCTCACGTCGCCAGTCGACCCCACTGGCTCGGAGGAACCCGGCTCGTACTGCACCGGGAGGCCGGCGCCGGGGGTCTGAGAGGAGACCAGGCTCTGGCCTCGGATTTGAACTCCCGTGGTCACTCGGTAGCCGCGGGATTGCGCGGATTGGCTCGCCCGGTTCTTCCAGGTTTGCTGTGGGGTTACCGGAGTACACGAAAGTGTGGCACTAGAGCCGCAGCACCAGGAGCGCACGCTGCCCTCACTAGACCACAGCCACGGGCGTCTCACTTGACACTCGCGGAGCCCTGAGAGTAGTCACCTGGAGCTGCGGCTCCCCAGGAGCATGTCCCAGCGTTGCTAAGTTGAGCCCTGCCTCCATGTCTAAGTTGTTTACACTTAGTCCAGCTCCATGGGTGAGTTTTTAAGCCGGGGAAATGCCTTGCGCCTCTCTTGTTAAGGATATGTAGTTTGCAGTGAAACGGCCCAGAAATATGAGAAATAGCCAGCCGTTCCCGAAGTACTTCAAAGTTCAAGTGTCCTTGCAAGATGACCATTGGTTCAGTTCCAGTTAACTTCACTCTATTTGGCCACAGAATGCAGTGTAACCCCAGTCAACTGCTCCACTCCTGTGTGCTTTATGAGAACGCTAAAACTGGGGTGCAGTGGTAGATTGAGCACCAAATCCCCAGTTTAGGAAAAATTTGGTACATAATGTTTATACTGCTACTCATTGTTTTAAGTTCTCACTCTGGAGCCTATGCTGGCTTCAAACTCACCGTGGGACCTAGGCTGGCCTTGAATGTTCCATCCCTCTGCCTCATCTCTCTGAATGCTGGGATTACAATTTGCCACCGTGCCCTGATTTTTTCTTAATAGGTAAATTAGGCTAGCACACTTTCTTTATCCAGTTATAAAATTTGTCTGACAAATTTCAGAAACGTGGCATCCTGAATTTTTAAACCATTTGAGACTTTAGAGATCTGATTTCTAGCCTAGTTGCTTATTAGAACATGGAACAGACATTTCTTTATTTGAATGATTTTAACTGTGGCAAACTTATCAATGGCAGGCCTCTGCCATTCAGAGTTGTACAAGACTAAAGTTGGTATCTGTACATTTGTGGAAGTTAGAGGACAACTTGGGGTCGTTGGTTCTCCCCTTCCACCGGGTTTGCCCTGGGGATTGAACTCAGGTAGTCAGGTTTGGGTGGCAAGTGCCTTCACCTGCTGAGTCATCTTACCAGCCCAAGTCTAGAGTTTTCTGAAGATGTTCACTGTTTTTTAATGTCAGTGGACACACTGCAGGGTCTGGTGATGGTGACTCAGCATGAAAGATAATTCTCAAGTCTCTGATTTAATGAGTGCTTTTGGAAATTCCAGTAAAATGTACAAGTTTCATGATTTAAGGACTTAAAAATCTAGGGTTTTAATTGTATATCTTAAGAGCATCTTTAGACTTTAATAAAAACTATTTCCCAGCTTTATGAATAAGCTTAAATTGAAAGGAAATTAATTACTTAGGTCAGTGACTTATATATTTCAGATTCCAGCTCATTTTGATATAACCTGCTTCTGGCAGTACTTCTATGTTAATGTGTTTGTTATTTTCATTTTAATATGGTCTTTATGTGAACTATAAATTTTCTGTCACTTCACTATTGTTTCTGCTGTGTCATTGATTATTGTGTGTTTGGTTTATAGTAAGCCTGGTTTCCTCAGTGAGTTTTAAGACTTGGAGGAGACTAGTTTGAAATAATCATTTTAATATGTAGTTAGTATAGATAATGTGTGCTAGCACTCCAGCTTTCAGAGTTGGTCAAAAGAAATAAAAATTTATACTTCCTTTGAAGAAAGCAAATAGTCTTTTAACTATGAATAAATGTTCCTTTAGGTTTTTTATTTTTTTAATTTGAGACAGGGTCATAAGACCATGTCACAATGTATATCTCAAGCTATCTTCAAACTTGTGAGGCTCCTGCCTCAGCTTTCTGAATACTGTAATGACAGGTGTGCACCATCACACCCAGATTGTTAGCTTTTTATGGAAACAGTTGTAACTTAGAAAATCACTTAGTCTGTGTTTAATTATTTCTGTGCATTTAAATTTGGCAGTCAGTTGGTAGCAAGTGTCAGAACTTCTGAGATAATTTCTAGTTCTTTGATTAGTTTGCTTCCAACTTGGTAGTGATGTTAGTGTCTTGTGACTGTTGCTTTTTGCTAGCCTAGGCTGCAGAAGGCAGGGCCCGTGTGACTCCATAGCCACACTTATTTTCTTGAAGGTAAAAAGAGGCTATTTGAACTCCTTTGCTGTTTTACTGAATATAGACTGGGCTCACTGGAAGAGCTCTGGGGAAAAGTAGTGGACCATTAATATTTCTGGTATCTGGTAAGTGGTAGGGCTTGGTATTAGGCACTCCAGTCTGTCACTTATCTTGCCCTTTAATAGGTAGGTGAGAGCCAGGCATGGTGGTGCATGACTTTCCTAGCAGGTGGAGGCAGGTGGATCTCTGGGAGTTTAGGCCAGCCTGGTCTACATATCAAATTCAGGCTAGTTCAGGTTAGGTGGGAATACAAAGAGACCCTGTCTCCAGTAGACCCTCCCCCTCCAAAAAAAAAAAAAAAGGACTGTTGAGAAGATATCTGCCTATTTTATGGATTAAGACATTGAAATGCAAAATAAGTTGTGACAGTCTAAAAACACTGACCTTTGTATTAAAGCTTTGTTTACACTTCTGCTTTATTTCTTGCATATTGATAGCATTCGGTTTTTGTATTTTGTTTTGAGACTAGGGTCTCCCTATAGCTCCAGCTGGCCTGGAACTTGCTGTGTAGACAGGGTGGGTTTGGAAGTCAAGAGAGATCTGGCTGCCTTTCCCTGCAGGTTCTGGGATTGGAGGTGTATGTGCCACACCCAGCTAAGTAATCAACTTTGTGTATAGTACTGCCCAGCTGCTATATTATAAGAGCCCTCCTGGACCTCTACAAAAACATCCCCCCAACCCTCGAGTTCACCAAAAATAAACCAAGTCATAACTTTTTGCTATATATGAGGCTCTTTAATATTTGCTGTTGGATTTTTTAAGAACAGAACCTGAGTCCATTGAATTGATTTCATAAACCACTAATGGGCTACATCCTATAATTTGAAAGATACTGTACTAGGTTCCCACTGTTGCCACACCAGATGGTGACAGTTCTGGAACTGATTGGGAAGGGAGAGCAGGGCTGGCATTTTTTTCTTTGCTCCCAGCTGACGACCACACCAAAGGAGCATAATACATTTCCTCTGCCTTCTTTTTTAGTATTATGTTTGGAATATTTTCTCTTCATCTTTACGTGGAGCTTCTGCCCAGGTCACAGAAATTAATAAATTGAAAGGTATAGAAGATAATACTGTTTGCCCTGGAGAAAGGTGATCTTGAACCTGTCTTTTAAAACAGTTACCCTTGAAGAAGCAAAAAGTACTTGATAATGAGGCTAGTTACTTCCCAATCTAATTGTAGTTGCTAGGGTTTTTGTTGGTTTTAGATGATGGTGGCCCATCTCTTTTTGGCTGGAGGTTATATGTTGGACCGTAAAGAAAAGGGTGGAGGATCGGGACACTGTGTCTAACTAAGATCATGTGGAATCTGCACTCAGGTGTAGGAATCTTCTGGCAGGCCTGGAGCATTTCACTGTCCTCAGACCTGTGCTTCTACCTGGTGAGCCTCAGTGTCATGTGGTTCTGTTTGAAGCCTTATTGGTCTACTTACTCTCTGGTCCTTAAGTGTCAAAAAAACTATTCAGTATAGGAATGTGGCAACTTCCGTAGGAGTCATGGGAGAGGCCTAGGAAAAGCAGTGCACAGACCTCTTACTTTTCTATTTTTTACTTGAAATTATCAAAGAAACGTGCATTTATTTTAAAGATTGTGATTCTACAAGAACAATACTTAAACAGATCGGTTTTAAAATGTGAATTCTAAAGATTCTTTGAAAGATAACAATGACTGCCGAAATAGGCTTGCTTCTGTGTCTTCCAGTTTTTTGTTGTGGTTATTTGCTTACTTTCAAACAGTCTCATGTAGTCCAGACTGGCTTCAAACTCCTGTAACTAGGGATGACCTTGAACTCTTGATCCTCCTGTCACCACCTCCCAAGTGCTAGGATTACAGGTATGTGCCACTGTGCCTGACACAAATGAAGCTGGACCTTAAACAGTTTTGTTTTTGTGCTGGGGGATTGAACCCAAGCCCTTAGGCATGCTAGGCAGACTGCTACTCAGCTGTGTCCCCAGTATGGTCCCTTTTTGGAGATGTGTCACCCTATGTTACTCAGATTGACCTCAGAATTAATAACTGCTTCAGCCTCTGGCATGTTGGGATTACAGGTATGAGCCACCGTGTACAGCATCTCTGTACCGTGTCCTCGTTTATTTTTAAAAAACTTTTTATTTTATATGTATGACTGTATTACCTGCATATGTGTAAGTGCCTCTGTAGTGCACTGCCCTCAGGAGTCAGAAGAGGGCATTGGATCCCCTGAAACTGGAGTTAGGATGGTTGTTAGCTGCTATGTGGGTGCTGGAAATCAAACCCAGCTCCTCTTGCAAGAGCAATCAGTGCTCTTAACCGCTGAGCTGACTCTCCAGCCCGTCCTTGTTTTTTTTCAAAAGCTTCGCTTCAGACTTGCAAGCAGTACTGCTGACCTGCTGATTTGCATCTTCATTTTAACCAGATGCCCAAATGATTGGAATTCTTTTTACAACTTCCCAGAGATCTGGCACAAAGCCATCATTTTAGTAACAAGTGAGGTTATTGGAGCAGAAGTGCTGTTTTCTGCTTCCTTTCTACCTTAGTTGCTAGAATTCCTCCCAGACTTGCCCGGAATGCATTTGTAAACTCAGGTGCTAAAGTGATTCTCTAAAGTATTTTTTATGAGGCATTAATGCTGCTGCTTCTCCTCCTCTTCCTCCTTTTTTCTTAAGATGAGGTCTCCCTGTAGTCCCAGCTGGCTTGGAACTTTCTATGTAGACCAGGCTGGCCCTGCTTGCCTCGGCATCCTAAGTGCTGGTATTAAAGTTATAATTGTAATCTTAATGTAAATTACTTGTCTCGTTTTGTAAGAGAAGAACAGATTCACAGGTTGTAGTGAAATTATATTAAAGTTCTTGAATTTTGGTTGTAGGGTTTTTGTGTGATCTAACATAGAGCTTCACACATACTAGACAAGTGCTCTGTCCTTGAACTCTTTCTATAGCCTTTTAGGAAAAAAATAAAATTTTTTGGCCATGTTGGGAATTGGATCCAAGGCATTGCCCATGCTGGGCCAAAATGCTCTAATAAGACACACCGAGCATCCAGGCTTTGATCTCTTGTTATGTGGCTAACCTGAACTCGCTTATGTAGTTTGCAAGTCTTCCTGACCTTGCAGTGCAATCTTACTATCTTACTGTCTGTAACAACCCAAGTACTGTAATTGTTTCCTCTTTTGGGGAAAAAAAAAAAAAAAAAATTTTTTTTTTTTTTTTTGAGACAGGGTCTCAGCTTAGGCTGTCCCCAAGGGCAGGATGACCTTGAGCCATGGGTCCTCCTGCTTCTGTCTCCTAAATGCTAGGGTTGCAGGTATGTACCACCTTGGCTTCTATGTAAGAACTGCAGCACTGCTTATGTAATCGGTCTGCTTTTATGCGTAGGGATATTTGAACCATTTACTTTTAGAACCTCTTAAATTTGCCTTTCTCCTTTTGGTGACTTGAACCTGAAAAAAAAATCTCTACTGAAACACTAAATGTTATATAAGAATTCCTCAACTGTTTGCTGCACATTTTTAACATTGGAAACTTCAGTGTTGAAAGGGACGAATAAATGGATAGAAGAGAAGCCTAACTTTCTTGTAATAAATGTGATTTCCTGACTAAAGTTTTTGAACTATACAAAGTAGTAAAAGTATCTCCAAAATGTCTTTTTCCTTGAAAGAATCTTACTGAATTCAAGAAAACTCTATTTGGAGTCATAACCTATGATTATATCTCTTTTGGTTATTCTGAACAGTGGAGGACTAGGATCACTGTGCAGCTAAGACCTGATGCTCACTGGAGAGGGTTTGGGGTAAAGAGTTGCCAGTTTCTTTTGGATGCTGTGGTTCTAGGTCTGCTCCTCACATGGCTTCAATTAAGGACACAGTTGCAGTAATAGCGTTATGTCTAGTAACAAACAGCATTTATCTTGTTAAATAGGTTCTCTTTTTAAGTCTTTTTTATAATTCAAAGTAACTGGAGCCAGGTGCACGCCTTTAATCCTGACACTTGGGGAGGCAGACGCAAGTGGATCTTTGAGTTTGAGGCCAGCCTGGTCTACATACTGAGTTCCAGGACAGCTGGGACTCCAGGGAGACTGTCTCAAAGAGACCAAAAAAAAATAAAAGAATGAAATAAATTTGGAGTAACTCAGAATGTATGTCTTCTAGGCTCACCAACAGAGCAGACGAGCAGACCGTTTGTTAGCTGCTGGGAAATACGAAGAGGCCATTTCTTGTCACAAAAAGGCTACAGGTAAGAATTGTTCTTAAGAAATGCTGAGGATAGCAGCAGACAGGCTAAGGCAGGATTGTCATGAATTCTAGGCCAGCCTGACTATGAAGTGAAATTCTGTCTCAAAACCAAAGAAACAAACAACAGAACAAAGATGCTTGAGTATAAAATGAAGACCGTCTCCTCTCTCTCTGGAGTGAAATCCACAGCTTCGGTGAACATGTTGCACTTGTAAGGCAGGCAGTGCTAACCCACCAGTCATCAGCTTTGATGGGTTTTCAAGTAAGTGTGTTGGATTCCTCAGGCATTTCCTAACCATGGGACTCTTTAATCTGTGTAGTAGTTTAAATAGTTGAATGTCAAGAAGTCTGCTGGTTTGTCTTATATATATTCGAAAATGGAACTGGGTTTCAAATTGTTGACTGTTGTAGGCTATGAAAGTAATTCTGATACCATCCAGTTCATTTTCAGAGTTTCTGTTTTCTGCGATGCTGATGAGGTAATTCCACCAAAGTTCCCTAGCACCTAAAGTGTTAGAAGGCTCTTCTTATAGGCTTTGCTTAGTTTCCCTTGGAATATTTGTTTTATAATGCATATCTGTAGTAATACTGTGTTAGTAGTTGTCATTTAGGTGTGAAGTTTTAGAATTATTGGCATTTGAAGTTGGAAGTGGAGCTTGGTAGATGAATATACACTTAGCATGTATTGGTTTCTTAGCAGAAATCAAAATTTCTGAGTTAGCCTTATAAATAGATCTTGAGGACCTGTTTTGCAAAGGCCAGTTTCCATTGACTAGGTAACAAACCCAAAGTTCTTGGGGGAGTCACTCATGTTGCACCCAGAATGAAGGCTGGCCACTTTTAGAGTAAGCCTCTCAGTCTTGTACTAGAAGGTATTTTTCTTTCCCTCTGACAAAAGCCATGCTTTCTCCTAGCAGAGAAAAGAATGGTACTCTACACTTGAAGTATGGACTCATGGTGGGTACTGGTTTAGATAAGCCCGTGGTGTCGTGGGTTTTGCCTCTAAGAATTTAGGCCAGGCGTGGTTGTGCTTGTCTTCAGTCCCAGTAGAGGCAGGTGGATCTTGTGAGATCCAAGCCAGCCTGGTCTACATAGCAAGTTCTGGGCCAGCTAAGGCTACATAATGAGAACCTATCTCAAAAAAATTAAACAAAACAAACCCCCAAACAAGAATTATTTTTAGGGTCTGGAGAGATGACTGCTTTTGCAGGGTACCCAGGTTCAGTTCCCAGCACCCTACATGATGGCTAACAACTGTCTTACTAATGCTGGGCTGCCTTGAAATTTCCTCTGCCATATTAATTAGCCTCATTTATTCTAGTTATCTATGTATTTGTTTTGGTCTTTTGTGAGACAGGGTCTCCTGTAGGGCCAGCTGTGTAGACCAGGCTGGTCTCGAACTCAACAGATGTGCCTGCCTTTGCCTCCTGGGTGCTAGGATTAAAGGCTTGCACCACCATGTCTGACATAATTAATCTTCTTTAAACTCAGCTCTCACAGTCTCAGGACACAGACAATATAGGCAAATTCTTTGCCAAAATGTAGCATGAATGGTCTGCAGTCTGGTTCACAGCATCGTCCTCATTCCATCTGAAGCCTCTGATCCTAGGCTTTGCTGTCTGCATTCCAGTCAGCATTCGGTCTGCTGTTTTCCCACCAGAATTTTCCACTCAGTTCCACTTAATAGCCTTTTGCAGTTTCTTGAACCTTCTTGCCACACTTTCAGATTCTTTCTGCAGACCAGTTCCAATGACTTCTGAATGACGTTAAGTGCAGTCACAACCCACTTTTTGGTTTTGGATTTTTGGGTTAGGTTTTTCTATCACTGACAAAAATACCTGAGGAAATCAACTTTATAGTTAATTATTATGTGTGAGCACAGTCACACACGTGCCATCCTGTGGGTGTGGTTTGTGGGTGTGGTGTGCAGGAGGAAGTCAGTTCTCACCTTCCAAAAGTCTGACTCTGATGTCAGGCTTTCATAGCAAGTGCCCTGAAAAATCAGCTTTGACAAAGGAAAGATGGAGCCAGTGAGATGGCTTGGTGGGTAAGTGTGTTTGTCACTAAGCCTGGTGATCTAACTTTGATCATGGAAGACAGAATGACTTCTACAAGTTGTCCTGTCACCCTCATGATACATGTGTGAAGTCTTTAACACTTGAACTTAGAGGAACATTCATGTTCAGAATCTGTCTAGTTGGCATAGTGTTGCAGACCTTTAAGTCCCAGCAATCAAGAGGCCACATCGGGAGTGTTGTAAGTTTGAAGGTGAAGTTACATGGTGAGACCCTATTTAGAAATTTTTTTTAATTCAAAAAAGTAGTGCATACTCTTAATCACTGAGTCATCTCCAACTTGTGGAACCCTATTCATTTTTTTACATTTTTATTTTCATTTTACATGTGTGTTTGTCTGAATGTATGTATATCCACCATGTGCTTGCCAATGGAGGCCAGAGTGTGGGATCCCCTAGAAAAGCAGTAACTGCTCTTAACACTGAGTCATCTCTCTAGCCCCCAAGACCCTATTTTAAATACAGCTATATAAACCATGTCAGCTTTCCATTAGCCTAAAGAGGAAATGTAAATTCAAACAAATTAGGTCATCCAGAATTTGATCAAGGTTAAAGAATGTCTTGTTAAATGGTATTACACTGTCCTCAATAACTTGCACAGTATTTATCGACATATTCTTAGGGTTTTTTTTTGTTTTTGAGGCAGGCTGTTTAGGCTGGTTTTGAACTTGTGATATTCCTTTGTCAACCTCCCGGGTGCTGAGATTACAGGTGTACCACGATACCTGGCTTATTCCTAGGGCTCTTAAATAATTTGCAGCAGGCTATTGGAGTAACTCAGAACTGTCTGATAAAAGTAGGTCTCTTAAGAGACTGAGATGATGCGGTGCTGGTATTCGGGTGGCTAACAAGTCATCAGTAATCCATTGATACTTTTGTGAGTCTAGCTTTCAGTAAGTTCTTAATTTTAATGTTCTCTAAACGCATTTTTCTAGCTAAATCTTCAGTTCCTGAATCATAAATTTACAAATTTATTCTTTTTGTAGTATTGATAGGCTAGAACCTGGGCCCCGCTCATGCTAGACAAGCAGTCCACTGTGATTATGCCTCCATCTCCCTATAGGGTTTTTAAACACTTAAAATTTTCAAGGTGGGTGCTAGGCGTGGTGGCACATGTCTTAATTCCAGCACGTGGGAGATGGGCAGGTAGATCTCTGTGAGACCAGCCTGGTTTACATAGCAGTTCCAGGCCAGCTGGGGCCATAGGGAGACCATGTCTCAAACTAAGAAATTTCCATGATGGGTTATTGTTTCCCAATAACATTCTTTTGTGAGAAGTTAAGATTAAGAATCCTCTTTTTAAAAATTTGCCATTATAGCAGTCTTGCTTAAAGGCCAGTTCTTATGAGGAAAAGTAAGAAGCTTCCTTTAGCCTGTGAAGTATGAAAAATGGTGCTCATATGTTAATTTGTTTTGTCTTAAACCAGTGTATCTCTCTGAAGCCATGAAGCTGACGCAGTCTGAGCAGGTGAGAGACATGTTCTTAGTATCTACAGCAAAGACTAGAAAAGACTGAGGGGACTGGAGAGATGGCTCAGCAGTTAAGAGGGCTTGCTACTCTTGGAGAGGACCTGAGTTCAGTTCCCAGAACCAACTTTGGGCAGCTGCTAACCATCTATAACTCCAGCTCCAGAGGATCCAAAACCTCTCCAGCCTCTGTGGGCACATGAACTCCCACACAGACACACATACACACATGATCAAAAATAAAGCTTTGTGCCCTCTGAACACTGTGTGGAAAATGAAAAGTAATTCAGAAAGGAAATTCAGGCGTGGCACCAGAAGCTGCTTTTCTCATCTGGTTCTTCCACATCTGATCGCCAGGTGTTTCCTTTAGAGACACTCTTAGGACCATTCCTGATGTTCCACTGGCTTTTGACACTAGCTCGTGGTGAGGAAGCAGGCCTGGCCAGTGGGAACCAACTGGACTACACTGCTCTTGTTCAGGGCATTGTAAATCTAAATGCTCTCCCGTTTGTCTCTTGAAATCTTGAGTTGTACTTACGTCTGTTTCACCAATGACTAAATTGTCTTCTGTGCCTAAGACTTAAAAATACTTTCATCCAAAGTGAGCTTTTCGGGTTTTTTTTTTTTTCAGTGCTGAGGTCAAGCCTAGGCTCTTGCACATGTTAGAAAACATTCTGCCAGCAAGCTTCATCCCTAGCACTAAAGCACGAGGGAAGATCACGGATGAAGGGGATACAGTCCATGTGGGGAAGGCATATTTGGGGCTCCTCAGTGGCAGGAACTTGTAGCATGGTTTTCTAATCTTTGTGGACCAGGAAGCAGAGGGCTGGCTATAACCAAGGGCCTGCCATGAATGAGCCACTTCTTTCTTGTAGGCCCACCTCCTAGAGTCTACAACCATCCAGGTAGCAAGTGTTGAGACATACCGAGCCTGTGAGGACTTGTTCCATTCAACTGGAACACTGGGCCATTCAAATAGGACGCTGTTGGAATAGCAGATACTGAATATTACTGAACAGCTTTCTGATGTTAAGTTCTGCTCACTGACCTTTCCTTCTGTCACAGGCTCACTTATCACTGGAACTGCAAAGGGACAGCCACATGAAACAGCTCCTCCTCATCCAGGAGAGGTGGAAGAGGGCCAAGCGGGAGGAGAAATTGAAAGCACAGCACAGCTCAGACAGGGACACAGCTCCCCCCCTGCAGGCATCTCACAAGCCCTCTGACGATGTGGAGGGCCAGAGCCCTCTGATCTCTCAGAAGTACATCCCTGCTGTGGAGAAGCGCCCTGCTGAGGTGCAGGCGGTCTTTGACAGGGATCCAGACACGCTGCTATTTTTACTTCAGCAGAAGAGTGAGCCAACAGAGCCATGGATTGGGAGCAAAGCCCCAAAAGATGATAAAACAATTATAGAGGAGCAGGCCACCAAGATTGCAGATTTGAAGAGGCATGTGGAATTCCTTGTGGCTGAGAACGAAAGATTAAAGAAAGAAAACAAACAGCTAAAGGCTGAACAGGCCCGACTTCTGAAAGGTGCAGCAGAGAAGGAGCTAGACGGAGATGCAGACTTTGTAGAGAAGTCGGAACTGTGGAGCTTGTCGCCACGTGCGGAAACTGCCACAGCCTCTTCCACCTGGCAGAAGTTTGCAGGGAACCCGGGGAAGGCCAAGGACATTCCGATACCCAACCTCCCCCCCTTGGATTTTCCATCTCCAGAACTTCCACTTATGGAGCTCAGCGAGGATATTCTGAAAGGACTTATGAATAATTAAAATGAAAGGCCATTGGCAAGGTTGGTGAACACAGCTAATCCAGAAAAGGAGACAGAGGGGAAGCCATGCCCAAGGGGAATCCCGGAAGTGCTCTGTCTGCGTACAGCCGGGAAGAGGCAGGGCCAGGACTCAGGAAAGTCACTGTGAAAACGCGTCGCCACGGATCTGATTCTCAAGCTCACAATTCCGACTTGGCGGACACTAAACTCTTGGAAGTTCGCTTTCTTCTAATTCAAACCAAATGGCTACCTGGAATAATCTTTTTCAAACAATTATTTTTCTTATCTTCAGGGTTAAAAATGTATAAAAATGTCATGTGTGATTAATCTAGAATGCCATAAGTGATGAGGCAAAAGCTAAATACAGTGGCCTGGGAGGCTCACTCGTATTTGGAACATGCTTTCTATCATGCATTGACTGCATTTATGCACATTGTGTTTGTTGAGATACGGTGTAAGATACACCCTTCCAGCCGGAACTGTGCCACACTCTGCACTACTCATAATGATAACCTCAAGACTATCAGGAGAAACATGTAAATTTCCATTTTATGAAGAAAGGAACCAAATTAGTTACGCTTCTTTTTAAAAAAAAAAAAAAAATTACCAGTTTACATAATTAATCAGGGTGCATTTTAGGTTCTAACTTTGTGTGTTCTATAATGCATCATTTGAAAAGACCAAGGAGATCTCCTTTGTTGTGAATGATGCGTATCTGAAAGTAATGCTGGCTAGCAGTATTGGATTGTAAGAAACCAATAAAGTCATTGTGTTTCATGCCTTTGTTGAATGTGACTGGTGGTTGAAAGCAAGGTATCCAAATGGCTTCTCCCTGCGTTGTCCACTTTTTTTTTTATTTTAAAAAAAATTTTATTTATATGAATGTTATGTCTGTAAGTGCAACCATGTCATGCAATGCCTACAGAGGCCAGACAAGTGTTGGATCTCCTGAACTGGAATGGTCCTTAGCTGCCATGTGGGTGCTGGGATTTGAACCCCGGTCCTTTGCAAAAGCAGCCTGTGCTCTTAGCTGCTGAGCCAGTTCTCCAACCCCACTGCTCCTCTTTTGAGATAGGTTCCAGCTGTGGGCCAAGGCTGCCCTGAGACTCACTCTAGCCCATGCTGGCCTTGTGATCCTCCTGCCTGTCTTATAGATGGGGATGTAGCTCCGTGGAGAGCTGGCCCTCACTGTGGAGAGGAGCAGGGACGGCTTTGTTTTGTTCTAGGTGAGCACTTTCTACCAGTGCTGCCCTCTTCTTCTGCTCCCCCTACCTTTTTTTGTTATTTTAAAGCAAGTCGCTGTATTCTCTGAGGCACTTTTCTGTTTCTGTTATTGGAAGTTTGTGCATACTTGGTAGTCTTGCTTAACCTTGTTCTGTGTTGAAGTCTGCCTCAAATCTATGTTGTGCCACCAGGCTCAGCTCACAGTGTGTTTAGGAGGGTGCGCTGCTCTATCCCTTTCAAAAGTGCCTAGTGCTAGGCAAAAAAGTCAGACATAGCAACCCCTGCCTAGAGCCTGGGTCTGAGAATGCACTTCCTGTACAGGAGGTAGTGTGCTAGGACTGCACTGGTTCCAAACAGGCATTAAAGGCCAACAGACCCAGAAAAGCCACATGGCACATAAGCACCCAGCACTCTGGTAGGAAGGTCAAGAGTTCAAGGCCGGTGACCTTGACTCCATAGAGACCCTGTTCCAGAAACCACATAAGTGGGAAGGTTAGCAGCTGCTTGTCTCTTTTCTGCAACTCCCCAACCCCCAGCCAGATGGTCAGAAGTCTAGAAACCCTAGCTGTTCTCATTTTCTTTCATGTTTCTTTTCAGAATAACTCCAAAACTGCCCCAAAGTAGAAGACTTAGTAACATCTTTAGCCCTGCTCTGGTAACCATAAAGCTGCACCACGGGGAGCTTCATCAGGGTAAAATCTCCAAACTGTCAGCTCTGTTCATTGACTCGTCTCCTAGTGTTTTTTTATTAGGGAATATTATTGACAAAAATTTTCCCTAGATGAATCAGTTGAAGATGGTGTAAGATGTAATTTTAATGTGTTATGTGCATACAGGAACCCTCAGGCCAAAAGAGAGCATTGGAGCCCCTTGAAGTTTTAGGAGGTTATGAGCTGCCAAGTGGGTGTTGGGAACCTGAACCTGGATCCTCTGCAAGAGCAGTAAGTGCTGTTAACTGCTGAGCCATCCCAGCCCTCTTGCTACTTTTAACACTATACTTTGTCAATTTTTAAAAGCCCTGTTTTATATTTAAACAAGTCTTGGGGTCCAGAAAGTTAAGATAGTGGAAGTGGCACTGAGCAAAAGGAAGCGACAGTACTGAGTGCCTGGTGCAGGACTGAGGCATTGGGTGGGGTGGGGAGTGATCTTCCTTTTGTTGGCCAAGGGACCTGGCCACCTAAACCTTGTTTCAGGTCTATAGGTCCAAGCCCTTCTCTTCTTTCCAAACAGCAACCTGGGAATGACAGCACAGTTAATGAGAGATGAGGACTTTGAGCCAGATGTGGTGGTACATACATTCCTAGAATCCCAGCAGGCAGAGGCAGGAGGATCACTGCAAGTTTGGACAGCCTGGACTACATAGACCGTTTCAGAAAGAAAGTACTGTGGTCTTTGTTCTTGAGGTAACTTGGTGGGCCTTTAGAAAGAACGGTAAACCTCAGAGAGCAGGACTTCACATCTGTTCATCTAGAAGGGCAGTTAAGATGTAGACACTGAATAGTTAATCACACCGTCGTGATGACAACTTAAAAACCCCAACTGTGGCACTTTGCAAATGACCACATGTGCCAGGAGGTGGAGGTCTGTGCCCTTCCCCAA
Source organism: Eospalax fontanierii (assembly GCA_035773235.1). Taxonomy (NCBI): domain Eukaryota; kingdom Metazoa; phylum Chordata; class Mammalia; order Rodentia; family Spalacidae; genus Eospalax; species Eospalax fontanierii. The sequence goes on from CM069540.1 coordinate 7,431,659, forward strand.
GATAAGAGCTTATCCAGTCATTCCTGAGTCCATTCTTTATAAAATGGGTATGTTTCCCTTAACTACTCCAGCACAGGAACCCAAAGTGTGTGTGTGTGTGTGGGGGCTGACATCCAGTTGGTAAGCACTCACTAACCCAGGGATGGTGATTTGGCCTGAAGTGAGCTGTGAGAGGGAAACAGCATCCACTAGCCTGCAGGGACTAGCACCATGTAGTGTCTGAACTGAGCAAACTCAAGGACACCCGACGTCCCCACCGGGAGATTAGGAGAGGGCAAACCTTCCTCTGGTCGAGGATGGAGATGGAAGCGACTCTGCTTCGCCTGGTTCTGGTTTGGTGAAAACTGGTTCTCACTGGTAAAAAGCTAAGTCTCTCGGTCTCTGTCGTTTGTGTTCGGGGATCTGGTCTTCCTCAGTTGCTCTCCACCTTTTTTGAGGCTAGGCTCCTCGCTCAGCTTGGAGCTCACCATTCTGGGTGGGATGGCTGGCAAGGGGATTTTAGGGGCCCTCCTCTCTGCCGCCTCCAGTACTGGGCTAAAATGAGAGGCCCTTGCCACCATGCTTGGCCTTTTACTTTGGTGCAGGGGCCCATACCTAGCAGGGTCTAGGACGCACATGAAGCACATTAATAACTAGCCAGCTGTCCAGGCCCAGGGTACGGACGGTGACCCTTGTGTGGACATTGTAATGCTAAATTGGATGCTACCAGCTAGAGTGAGGCAGTGTGCCACAGGGTCCTTTAAACCTCCGGGACTACCTTCAGTTAGTGAAGCCTAGTAGTTTCATCGCTACCCTTTGTCATAATTCCTGCTCACTTAACAGCTGGTGATCTCGGAGAGTGAGGGGAATGGTGTGCACTTGGCATTTCTTGTTTTTAAAGGAGACCATCCTTCAGTTTGTCTTCCAGCTATGTCCTTTTAGAAGCCACTGCTGACCAACAGTGCCACCAGACAAGCTAGCCCTAGGTCATCAAGTGGGATGGGCTATGCATCAGAGGTCTGCCTGAGGTCAAGTTTGCCAAGGTCTTAAAAATGAGCACTTTGACAAATGGATCGTGGCCACTCAGGACATTGGTACACCCATAAAGCTGCTGCGATAGCCCAGGCTTTTGTAACCACTGTAGTAAATGAAGGAAAATGTTTCAAATGTGGTGGAACAGGTCACTGGAAAAATGAATGCTCTAAAAACTCCTCTAAAAAGGGACACCCTACCCCAGACTGTTTGCCCCGGATGCAGGAAAGGCTACCATTAGAAAAAGGATTGCCGTTCCAAATATGACAAGGACAACCGCCCAATAAAGCCTTTATACTCCCTCCGGGGCACCCCTCAGCCCCGCCAATAAGAGGGGACGCCCACCAAGCTCTTTGGGTCACTAGCATCGTGAAAAATTCCCAGCCTAAACTCCTTATAAAAATTGATAATAAGCCCTTTAAATGTTTAATTGACACCGGAGCTGACAAAACTATATCAAAACAATCAGAAATTCCCCTCAATTGGAAACTACTCCCTGGGCCACAACTAATGGGAATAGGAGGGTCTTCCCCAGCTTTTATGACCAAAGAACCCTATAGGTGGGAGGACCCTGATGGGACCTTCGGCACCATTAGGCCTTTAGTTGCCAATGTGATCACTAACCTTTTAGGCAGAGAGATCTTAGAGGACCTTAATGTCATCCTGGCCAGCAGCACGGAGGCAGGCCACCTTTGGGTTAATGAAATTACAAAAAGGCTGACTAAACAAAACCCCCAATTCTAACGGCCACTGTTGATTACTATACCCGTCCCCTGGACTTTAGAACCAGTCTGGGTTGAACAGTGACCCCTTAATGGGGAGAAACTACAAATCCTTAATCAGCTTATCCAAGAGCAGCTTAACCTGCAACACATCCGGCCATCCAGAAGCCCCTGGAATACCCTAGTTTTTGTTATATGAAAAAAGTCAGGGGGATGGCGTCTACTGCATGACCCGAGGGCTATAAACAAAACCATGCGGGTACGGGGATCCCCACAGAGAGGGCTCCCTCTCGAATACCTCACTCCTAGCTTTAGATATAAAAGATTGTTTTTTCTCCATTCCCCTCCATCCCAATGGTTGCCAATGCCTTGCCTTCTCTATCCCAAAGCACAGTAATTCAGGCCCTGCCAATAGATACGAACGGTGTGTCCTCCCGAGGCATGGCCAGCAGCCCGACCATATGTCAGGAGGCAGTTTCAGCAGCTCTGGCCTTTTTTTTTTTTAGAAAAAGGACTCCATATCTACCATTATATGGATGACCTCCTTGTTTAGAGAAGCCAAAACACCTCGCTGCCTATCTTGTGAGATCAGATTGTATCTACTCTGACCACTGTCCGGCCCCATAAGCCCACTCTAACCCTCCCTCAACCCCTTACTCTAAACTCCTTACAAAGTTTTTTAGGAAATCTCAATTGGCTAAGACCCTGGCTCTCTATCTACCAGTCAACCACAACCCCTGTTTGAACTCCTTAAGGGCAGTAAAGACCCCACCTCCCTAAGAAAATTGACCCCTGCAGCCAAAGAAACCTTAAAAATAATTAATGCCCACTTACAATCAGTTTCACTGGCCAGATATGATCCCCAGTCACAGGTCCAGTTCCTTCTCTTTAATTCCTCCCCCACCGTAGTCGGTGCTATTTTTCAGCCACAGGGAGTCATTGAAGGCCTGCACACCCCTGCGGGGGAGCATCACGAGCCCTTACGGAAACTGATACATTAGCTGCCATGATCAGGCAAGGCAGCGACCGCACCCGACAAATCCTAGGGAAGGAGCCCGATGTTCTGGTCACGCCATTCTCCCTTCCGGACATACAATGGCTCATGAGGAATCATTCCTCATTCGCCTTTAGCCTCCTTAATTTTTCTGGCCGAATTGACAATCACTATCCAAAGGACAAATGGATCTCTGCCATACCTCTTCTCCCCTGGTTACCCCCCCCCCACTCTTCTACCGTGCCCCCATCCCTGGAGCCCCCCACAATTGAGCCACTGTAGATATGAATCTTCTTTTTCCCCAACCCAGCCCAGAACCAGGTTTTTTGGTTTTATTTCCTCATTCCTAAACTGCCACAGCCTTCCCGCCCCTTATCCCAAAACCCCACCTTTAACTTTCCCACCTTCTGTAAAGCCCAGAAGGCCTTCCTATAAAAACCCGTCTTGGTCCCAATAAACCATCTGATAAACCATCTGCCCACCGACGAAGTTTCCCAGGTGTCATTTCCCGCCAGACTCTGAGCCGTCTGAGGACCTGTTCCACTCTCCGCCGTCTGGGACCACTGGTGCGCAAAGGCTGTCTCTGGAGAAGGGAGCCCCACAGATCACATGCCCCTGCCTCCCAAATGCTGGGATTAAAGGTGTGTACCACCATGCCCAGCCCTGCTGGAGCTCTTTAAGAATTTGTTTCATTTTTAATTATGTGTGTAGGTATGTGCAGGTTCTAACAGAGGGGAGAAGACAGCATCAGATCCCCAGAACTGGTTGTGGTGCTGGGAACCAAACTCAGGTCTGGTGCAAGAGCAGTCAAGGCTCATTAATTGCTAAGCGCCTGGAGCTCCTTTTCTCAGGTAGGCTGGAAGCCAGGAAGCCCCAGTGATTCGTCACCATTCCCCTAGGAGCTGGGGTTATAGGCATTTGTAGAGGATACACAGCTTGTTACACGGATGCTCGGATTTGAACTCCAGTCCTTATGATTGTAGAGCCATCCTTCGCCTCTACATTTTACTTATTTTGAGACAGGGTCTACCTGTAGCCCTAGCTGGCCTGGAACTCAGATCAGGTCTTCCTGCTTCTGCCCTCCCAAGTGCTGGGATTACAGGCACATGCAACATGCCTGCTTACTTAGATAATTCTTACCATAATCACTTCATGGGGGGAATGGACATAGTAAAACATTATCTTATGTAAGATATGGCAGAGCCAACAAAAAGTAATTTTGAGCATGGTCAGTCTCACTCCAGGCAGGAGCAGGGAAAGACGCTCAGTTGGTAAGGTACTTGCTAAGCAAGCATGAGAACCTGAATTCAACCCCTAGCACCCACTGAGAAAAGTCAGGAGTGGTAGTGTGCTTGTCATCGCAAGGCTGGGGAGGCAGAGCCAGGAGGATCCCTGGGGTGCCATGGTCCACCAGCCTGACCTACAGAGCAGTGAGATCCAGGTCTCAGAGACAGAGCCCGTCTAAACAAAGTGAGGTGGATACCCACAGTTGACCTCTGAATTCCTCCATGTGCACCCACACACACATGCATGTGAATGCTCTCTCACCCTGGGGCACACATGTCTTGCTCCAGTAGTCAGAAAGCAATCAGTAATGTCAACATCCCAGTGTTCCCAAGTGTAGAAATTTCTTTAATGACATAACATGGTCTTTCTTGCCACCCCAAGCAATCAGCATGGAATTAGGTCACCAGCATGGAATTCTCACCATGACCAGAAACCTCTTCAACTGAGGCTGGAATGCTCTCATCAGGTGGATCTGCCCTGAGTGCTACGCTACATGGCCGAATGTTTCCCAGATTCTGCTGGACTGGAAGGCCCTCAGATGGTGAAAAGGAGCTTCAAGGAATAGTGAGAAGCAAAAGCTTTTTGGGAGATGAGCACCATAAACGTCGGCTCATGGCAGACTTCGAAGGATTAGCAGGTACAAGTGTCCAGACTTAATTCCAGGGCTTTAAGCTCATTTTACATTAGAACTCAATCAGCTAGAACAGATAGGCCAAAGAACAACACTGAGTTGTGGTATGAGGCACATTCAACATATGTCATTGGAAATATTTTTCAGCCTATTTTTCCCTCTGGGCAAGAGCTACCTACCATCCATCTCATTCTTGTGCCAGGCACAGGGAATTAACGTGAAATGAATCACCCAGATTCCTGGTGTCGACGGTGGCCTAATAGCCTATGTGAAGCTGAAAGATAATGGACAAGTCAAACCAGAATTAAACCCAGGCAGACAACAAGGAGACAGGACTCGGGCTGAGGCTTTTTCCTTTGCTCAAAACCCTGGAGGTGTCAGTGGAACACATAGATTCCAACATCAAAGGGTTCAGCCAGTGCTGAAGTGGTCCTGTTTGTATTCAGACTGAGCTTCCAATTAAAGCAACTTGCCAGGGCCACACCATGAGAACTCGCTCTATTCCCTGCCCAGCAGGAGGCTCTTCTTTAAGCCGAGTATACACACGGAAAGACAGAACTGCCATAATCCGACTTCTTGATAAAGTCTTTTAATGGAAAATGTAAAACCCCTTTCAACTTGAATGTACAAAGCCATATGTAACACTTGCACTTTAACAAAAGCAAGCCAATGTTTTAAAAAAATACATCATTAAATGTATATATGTATATATTTACATAGCATATTAAGTTTAATATTTAGCTTTAAAACTTCACATAAATTTTACCAAAATGAGACAATTTTAAATAAATTACACCTTTGAAAATGTTTAATTGTACAGTCAATAGCTTCAACAAAATATTGAAGTGTCTGTTTAGTATCTACTTTATATATGCTTTGTATTTTACAAATTTTACAATTATTTGGCAGTAATTCTGACTATGACATGACTGCTGTGCGATCCAGCAATTTCCAAACGCGGCAGCAGCTGGTGTGTGTCCTATTCTCACAGTAACTGTCTCAACGTAGTGAAAAATATCAGTTATTATTAAACTGTACACGGCACATTTACACTTGATCAACAATATAGCATAGATTTTTTTTTTTTACCAAAAATAAATACATCATTGTAAATCTGGCATCTTCACAAACATCGTACACACTATAATACAGAAACAGCTATGTAGCACTGCCTTTAAACGTAGCTTGTTTAGTAACAGCACTGAGTCACAGGAGCTGTGGCCTATGCTATACTGCTGTGGTGTCAGTAACAAGTAATTACTACAAAGAGAATTTCTTGGCACTGATGGTCTCTGAAGCTCAAGTCTGTGTGCATACCTATTGTCACTCAGAGAGCAAGCATCCCAGCTCTCCCCACACTTAAGTTTCCTCCATGGCCTCTGCTTCATCTTCATGCATCTTCAAAGCTCTCACCATTTCTTTGACTGCATGATACAAGATATTCTTAACCTGAAAGAGACAGTATTCATAATCACCTGAAGTGCTCGGTTAAAAACAAAATTAGATATGTTACATATATATATATATATATATATATATATGCTTTTTTTCAAGATAGGATTCCACTGTAACCCAAGCTGGCTTCAAACTCGCAATCGTGCTGCCTTAGCCTTCCAAGTGTTGGGATTACAGACATAGACTACCATGCCTGGATTAAAAGTATTAATTTTTATGGGGACCAATGAGCATACGAAAGTGCCAAAGTTGTGTTGGAGGTGGAGAGAAGGCTCAGTGGTTAAGAGCACTGGCTCCTCTTGCAATGGTTCTCAATTCCAGCACCCACATAGGGCTAACAACCATCTGTGACTCCAGTTCCTGGGGATCTGACACCCTCTTTTGGCATGCATGGGTACACTTACATACAGGTAAAATAGTCATACATATAAAATAAATGTCAAGCCAGAACTTCAGCAGAGATAAATTCAATTAAATATATGCTGGTATTAACCTAGGTTTTTACCCTAATGTGACAAATGGGGCAGTGACTGCCTAAGCGGTAATGCACATGCCCTGTTTTCATACGGAAAGCCTGGATCTCCTTTGCACATCTGTTTCTTACCTGGAGTTTATCATCATAATTGATCTCCTCCTTCAGCAGCCTTAGTTCTTGTGTTAAATGAAATGACTGTACGAGATGTTCTGGAGACACAAAGTCTTCGGTTACCTGAATACAGCTGTGAAAATTCTGTACCTATTCCAAAATGAAAAAAAGTGAAACATAAATCTGAGGAGCCCAGAGTGGAAGCAAGGAAAAGCCAAGCTGCCTAAAATCAGCAAATATGGGACAGATGTGCCAGAACTGTCCCCAAACATCAAATGGATTTCAAAGCAGAAGATCACACTTTAATGATAGTTATGTCACTGAAAAGCTTCATGTGAAGTGACTTTGTAAATGAAGTATTTTTAAATGACAAAAACACATAACTTTTCCAGGAATCCTTTGGAGAGGCTAATAAAATCCTAAATTATAAACATCATCTAGATGGACTTTTTAGAATGTGTTACTTTTAAAAACTGCTATGGTGAAAGGCTATAAGAGGCTCTCAACCCATGTATGATCGTTGCTATTCCTTTGCTGATCATTTCAATGTTAATTGACACCAGATAAAAAAGAAAAGGAAATGCAACGTAGATTTGTTAGGCACTGGGGCCAGATCAACTGACCTCAAATGAGTCTCAGGACTGCCTAGGAATTTAGGTTATTTGTGCCTTTGTCTCAAATTAGCCAATTAGAGAGCATCTGATGGCACATGACTGCTCTGACAGTTTCAGGATGGCTCTGTCTTTCCTGACTAGCTTCCTTCGGGAGCCGGTCAGCACCGTATCACTGTTCACCAGTACACTCTGCACACCCCTGCTCCTCCAGCGGCTGTGTCTCAGTGCTCAGCATAAGAGAGGAAAGCTCAAGCTGATCTCATCTGGGAGCTGTGCTGTTTTTAGATTGTCTTCTAATGATATTTTAGAACACCATAAAAATTCCTGGGAAAGGAAGAGTAACTGAAAAACTAAGCACTTAAAATTTATTCTAATTTTTAAAAGTTTGCAAAACAAATTTAATTGGGAGGAGTGAGATGAAGCAGATAGTAAGTGGGGAATGGAGACTGTGGGAAAAGAATCTAATCGATGACAGGGAGATGGAGTCCAGAGGGGCTAGAATTCCTCCTCTGGACATGTGACCACCTGAACAGCTGCTGAAGTCTGCAGAGTTCTTTAACTCAAGCACTGGGCCTTACTGACAACTTGGTAGCACCATAAAGTAAACGCTCTGTGTCTGGGATTAGGCTGCTGGTTCCTCTGGAGATTAATAGTGAAGCCTCACATGTGCAGCGTTTCTGTACAGTTTCACTGGCTCGTCCTTATTTGTCTGTAGAACAGATGCTCTATTTCACAGAACAGTAGACTATGGATGAGATGTTCAGCGCCTGTCCCAAGACAAATCAGCCAATAAATGGCAAGTCACCAGGAGCCCAACTCCTGTGATGTCTTGTCTAACAGATGCTTTACAGTCTTACACTACCTACCTCGTACCATCATAAAGCCTCAAATGCTCTGACTCTCCTGGGTCTCATCTCAGCCTCCCGGAGAGTGAGCCCTTCAGGGGGTTTAGTATGCTGTGCTGTCTCTTGGCAGACCTAGCTCTAGCACGACCTGAAATCACCTGTGACTCCAAGGTTCTTGCCGAGGCCTCTACCCAGTCTCCTGCTCTCTGTATTTTGTTCACGCGTCTTGCTGGTTTCCTTTAGCTCTCTGAGTTGTCCAGTAAATCCAAAGTCTGGACTTCCTCAGGAACATTTCTGCCATTATGTGCCCTCCCTCTGAACAGGCATCCTGTCCTTTTCTGTGCATGCTTTATTACTCTAGGTTGAAAATCGGGCATCTGAACATTGCTGTGTTAATCATGGCTAACTGTATTCCCCTGCCTCAAGCTCGGTGCCATCTTTGAGTCACTGTCCCGACTTTCAGAGAGGACTACATTCCTTCCAGTTGTTCAGCAGTCAGTCAGAGCTAATGGAGATCTCCTAGAGACACTAAATTCTGCTACATTCCAGAGTCCAAAAAGGTTCTGTCAGCTTTGCCAGTTTACAGTTGCTATCATAGTGAATGACCACTAGCTGATGAATTTTGAAAGGCTGAAGTGTAGTTACTTTAAGAGGAAAGGGTTCTGTTTTAAAGTAGACCACGAATGAATCTGCCATACCATCTATCTTTTCTTCTGTAATCGGAGTCATTTTTATTACTTCCTAGACCTATAGTTTTAACCATACCTGCCTTAAAGGATCAGTTGCAATCATGAACATAGACAAATAAGAAAATGTGGTTTTTTTTTTTTTTTCCACGTTTAGAGCATCATTTATTTGTTTAAAGAAAATTTATTTTATGTACTGGAGTGTTTGCCTGGATGTATGTAAGTGGACTACGTGCATGCAATGCATGGGGATTCCAGCAGAGGGCATCAAATCCCCTGGAACCAGAGTTACTAATGGTGGTTAGCTGCCATGTGGGTGCTGGAAACCAAACCCTGGTAACTGCAATAACCACTACATCATCTCTCCAGCCCCTAAAAACAACAATAAAAAACCCTTTTTATTTTCGTTTTTTTTTTTTTTGAGACAGGGTCTCTTTGTAGACCAAGCTGGCCTCAATCTCACAGAGACCTGCCTGCCTCTGCATGAGTGCTGAAATTAAAGGAGCATGATACACATTGTCTTTTTTAAAGTTGTGTTAAGATGCATAAGCCAAAACTGCCACTGTCCTTGTCATTTAAATGAAAAACATATAAGCAAAATAATCTAGTCAACTAGTTTAGGGAAAATTTATTAATAAAGATTTTTTTTTTTGGCCTTTTTCTTTTTTTTGTTTCCTTTCCCTGGTGGTCCTGGGAGCCGGACCCTGCGCTTCACAGACTCTAGGCAGTGTCTCATCACCAAGCTATTACCCGCCAACCCCCGCAGCTCTTAACTCTGAAGGCATTTCAGAGCACTACAGCAGAGGCAAAATAAGCTCAGGAGGTCAAAGTCTAGCTGCTCTGTCCAGGGATGGACAGGGTCTCACGTATTTTGTCAGGCTCACCAACCAAAGACTTATAACTTAACGACTACACTACAATTTTAAGAGGTCAAAGAACAGAGTATTGCTTCTCCCTGTTAGTGCTGCCCCTCTGGTGCAGGGTGCAGTGCCGCGTGGTTCACACAGCCTGACAAGTGCCCAGTTTCTTGTCTTTTACACAGTATATATAGTCCATGCACAGGGTCATTAGCACTGCTTTTAGAAATGTGACTCCCCAAGCTGACCGCCAAGCAATCAAAACTCTAGGGGTTAGCAATCTGCACTTGACCAAGCCCTCTAACAAATTCTGGTGGATGTCAAAGAGTAAGAGAATACTTGAAGACTGGAGAAGGCTCCCTGGAAGTCAGAAGCCAGTCTGGTCTATGAAACAAAAAACTTTCTCAATCCTGTTCCCTCGCCCCCTAAAGAACCCAGGAAGTAAAGGGAGAGAGGAAGAAGAGGAAATGAAATGGATGTGACACTGGACTAGGGAAAGATTCAACCAGCGTAAAGCACAGTCTGGTAGTCTCTAAAAATTAATCATACACTGATCGAATGTCTAGGTGGTCCAAACAATCATTATTTACCTAATGGAAATGAAAGTCTATGTCCACATAAAATCCTACGCATAATTTAGGCTTTATTGCCCAAATTAGAAACACCCTAAATGTACTTCAGCTGAGAAGACCATTAGATTAGAAATACAACAATATGGTGGCACAGATAGCTGAAGATAAACAGTGCCACCTGGAACACACAACATGGGGAGCTTAATACATATTATGGGGCTGGAGGGGCTACGGACATGTACTACTCATGCAGAGTTTGATTTCTAATACCTACAACATGTGGATCACAACTGCTATAACTTGAGCTCCAAAAGCTGGCCTCCAGGGACACCTACACCCCCCCCCACACACACACTTAGCAAAAATAAATGTACATATATATATATGTATATATATATATATACACACATATATAATTCATATATGACTGATACAGGTTTTGACTGCAGCTCAGGCAGGTCTAGAACTTGAGATAACTCTCCTTCTTAAAGCTCTAAACTGCAGAGTTTACAGGCCTCTTGAGTACCACTGCCATTATGATCCCAATTAAATGACAGTCTTGTAAAAGCTAATCGTAACAATCGGGATGTGGGTACAAAAGGAGCAGAGGTTCGAGGTTTTCCTCTAGCTACATGGTTAAGTTCAAAGTCAGCCTGGGCTGCATAAGACCATGTCTCAAAAACAAAACAAAATAAAGCAAGTGCTTTAAGATATGGCTGAGTGACAGGTAACCATAAAAGGTGCAGGAGATGAGGCTGGAGAGATGGGTTAAGATTTTGTACTTCTCTTACATAACAGAGGACCCAAGTTCAGTTCTCAACACCCATATCAGTACCTAGGCCAGGCAGCTCACATGGCCTGTAAGTCTGTCTCAGGGGATCCAACTCCCTCTGCTGGCCTCCAAGGGTACTGCATCAACAACCCCCTCCCCCAGCATACATATAATTAAAAAAAATAAAGCTGTTTAAAAAGTGCAGGAGTTATTACTCAGTTATATATGTGTCAATATTTGCAATATTCCATAGCAAAAGGGTAAATTGTACCATACCATTTTAGGGTATTAAAATGACTGCAGTGTCTACTTTAACTTAAGAATAGTAACACTGGTGCTAGATGTGGGTGATGTGCCTGTGACCCCAACACGTCTGAGCCTCGGGGAGCAGTGCTGCTGCACTCGTGATCAGTGTTGTCTGCATAGGAAGATTTCCTTTCACAATCCCCCCAAAGAAAGCGGACATTGCCAGGTATAATCCTAGGACCGACCGAGGCTGAGAGGAAGCCATCCCAGGGTGCACAGCAAGACTGTCCCAAATGGTTCAGAGCAGCAACAACAGTAACCCGGACACTTACTAAGCTGGACATGTAAGCAAGAATTTGCAAATGAACCTATTTGCATGCTTATATTTTATAGCTCTCCAGACCTAGTACAGGCAATTATTTTAAGTCATTTACATTTAGCTATTTTCTGATGATGCTAGCACACAAAGAAATGGTATCTGGGGTTCTGAATCCCAAACATGAAAGACAGCGAGTATAACATCTTTGAAATGATCACAAGTCCACGTAACTATTTAATATACTTTCTAGGAAGTTCCTGGAGAGAATGAGGCATATTACTGTGTTGATATTTTATTTTTGTAAATGCCATTTAAGATCTAAGAATGAGGGCTAGAGAGACAGTACAGTGGTTAAGAACATTGGCTGCTCTTGCAGAGGACTCGAGTTCAGTTCCCAGCACACACATGGTGGCTAACAACCATTTGTAACTCTAGTTCCAGGGTAATCAATGTCCTCCTTGGACTTCTACAGGCATACAGCACACTTACATACACGCAGGCAAAACACTCATACACATAAAATGAAAATAAGTAAATATAAGAACTAAGAATTATAAATCTGATCTCCTAAAGCTCTTATTACTGTATAAGGAATGCCTGTGCACATTTATCACAAATGCAAATAGGGATAAAGTCAATACCCGATGCTTCTCAGTACTGATGGTGGGTGGGAAAGGTGGGAATACAGTGGCAAACTGTCTGCAGGTTTTCCTTACTTTATCACCAGAAAGGCTGACCTGCGCTCTGGGCTCGGTTCTACTGCTCAGAGTCCACTGAACATTCCAAGCCCATTTCTATGCCTATCACCGTCATGCTGTCACTCTTCCCACATGTCCCCCACGTGCCCCCACAGAAGGGAAGATAGTAGGTTTTTTCCTTGTTCTTTTTCTGGGACAGGCTCTTGCTATGTAGCTTAGGCCAGCCTTGAACTGTGATCCTCCAGGGTGTCACTACACCATGCTAGGTGTATTTTAGACGGCAGACACTGATCATGTGAGCACGCTGAGGAAAAGGCTGGTCAAGTCTAGGTGGTCTCCCTCCCTCTTAAGGCCCCTTCGTGACAATGAGTAATACAGTAATCTCTATTTCCCCCAAAGGTCTTAAAAATTATTTCAATTTATTAAACTGGAGAATATATTTAAAAATAGAAATACAGCTCAGGTTAAAACAATTTAAGATGCAAGCATGTACTTACTTTAGGTTTTTGCAATCACTACAACGCCAATCTGGTGATGTAATGAAAGCACGGTGTGGTCAACGTTCCTACAGGTCATTTATACCTATCCCCAGGATGCTTTCTTTGCCTGAAGCTAGTTTGTTCAATGCAGGAGTGTAAAATGACACTGACATTTACCTGATGAAGCGCTCCTGCAGGCAGAACAATGGCGTCACCCAGGAACTGAATCAGAGTGCAGGTTCTCACGCCATACTCCTCGAGCAGCCTTTGGCGGAGCTTCCTATTCACATACCAGCTTTGGTCTCGTATTGGATCATGCTCTGGCAGAACCTCAAGACCTTGTTCTTTTGAAATCTGAAATATAGGTGAAAATACAAAGAATGCCAAGGAATTTGAGTCAGAAGTGGAAATTCCTAGTTAAATTTCTACTTTATTTACATGTTTTCATAAAACAATGACTGTGACTAACACCCTCGGCAGTTACTGAAAAGCTGAAGGCCAGAGCACAGCTGCTGGCAGTCAGGATGCTCTTCACACTGCCTACTGTTCAGTAGTCACCCAACTGGTTCCCCACCTCCCCCAAAGCCAAAGCTTCTTGTATATGTATTCATAAGCACTTCTTGACAACTTAAAGATATGTGCACAAATATCAATAACTTTCAAACCTGGCCTTCTAGTTCTTCAAAAAAAAATCGATCTCAAGAATTGTCAGTAGACAAAAATATAATCTGCTTTCACAGGTTATATTTTAGGTTAAAACACTGCTAGGTATTCTGGCATAAGACAGTAGTGTACACGAGTTCTTCACAGAGACCACAGAAATATCACTTAATCCTTTCAAAATGAGTAACAAGATAAGCAAAAATAATGATTTCTTAAAGAAATCCTGTAAACTATAAAATTTTTAAAATATTTTAGGCAAGGGTTTGAACTGTGTTCTGTTAATAGCTCATTTTCTACCTGACTGAACAATTAAATTACACAAAAATTCATTTAAGCAAATACGGGCTGGAGAGATGGCTCAATAGTAAGAGCACTGGCTGCTCTTACACAGGAGCAGATTCAATTCCCGGCACCCACGTGGTACCTAGCCACTGTCCTTGACTCCAGGTCCAGGGGATCTGATACCCTCTTGACTTCTGCTGGTATTGTATGCATGTGGTACACTTACATACATGCAGGCAATAATAAATAAAATGTTAAGAAACAAGCCTTCTAACTCATCAGTTATGACAGGTGAAGCGGTTACTCCCCGTGAGGGAAAAGAGCAGAAGGAACGGGATAGCACTATGAAATGATGTTTTCTGGACGCGTCTGCTGTACACAGGGACTCATAACAGGTGGTGTTACCTGCACAGGATCAAGCTAGTTTAAAATTGGCCAGGTATGGTGGCACATGCCTTTAATCTCAGTACTTAAAACAGACCAAACGAAAGGCAGCTGATGGCTGCCAGGGGAGGAGAATGACTTTTCTTTGGTGTGCTGACCCTGTGCCCACATGTATGCGGGCATCGCTGACTGGACTCAGTGGGTTATAATGGTAATTTCAAAAAGGAGGACACAGAATTTGGGGGAGGGACAGGGGGAGGATGTGATGAAGACACGTTGTGTGTAAATGTATGAACTTTTCAAAGATTAAAAAAAAAAAAAAAAAAAATCCACCTGGCAACACCCGCTATCTTGTTTTTTCTTACCACACAACGGGAACATGACCAAACAAGAACATTTTCCCTCCCTCCCTTGTCTTCTGAGGCAGGGTCTCCCTGTAGCCCCAGCAGGCCTTGAACTCACAGAGATCTGACTGCCTCTGCCTCCTGGGTGCTGGAATTAAAGGGGTGCACCACCATGCCTGGCCAAGTTGCATTTTCAAAGCTTCAAAATGTAAAAGGTTCAAAAGGAGACAAAAAATTGTCTGATCTTCAACAAAAATTCCACCTACCCTGAACTAAAAATTATTTAATGATCTTATATTGCTGAATTCCAAGAGAAGGTAAATTAATCAATGACTACATCCTTGTTCAGCATGAAGAGGTAAGAGACTACCTGCAATCTCTATACCTTTTGAAGAAAGTCCCTTATCTTGTCCACATCCTTTCCAGCATAAATATGCCATAGAGCACCAGGTATTTCACTTGAGTCCTTTAATCTTTTTCTTAAAATATCATCCAAGTCTTCGTCTTCAAATTTCTTAAGTATTCCTGAAACACAGAAAGTTATATTCAAGTTGGTCAGTATAGACTACCAGAAAGCCGAACCTTCAAGAAGTGATCAACAGAACACCTGACTAGGTCAGTCCTCTTTTTGTTTTGCTTTGTTTTTCTCAAGTATGGTCTCAATATGTAGCCCAGGCTAGTCAGGAACTCACTAGGCAGCAAAGGTTGACTTATAACTTGCTATCCTCTTGCCTCTGGCCTCAGCTTCCACCCCGCTGGGATGAAAGGCGTGTGCCACCAAGCTGCAGGGCAACACAGAGAAGACCAACAGTGATTTTTCAAGTTGCTTTCTGCAAGCCAAAGAGCACAAGTCAGCAGAGGGGCAGTTTAAGACCATGACTGCAGATCCGGAAAGGAAGGACTAGGGCTTGGAGATGGCTCAGTGGTGTGTGGGGAGAGGAGAACCGGCACCCGCAGTTGTCCTCTGACCTTCACTCACATACACTGCCCCATAAACACATACAAGAGAAATGACAACCGAGTAACAGAGTAGTTAGAGAGAAGACTAAACTCTGTGGAATCTAGACAAAGGTTCACTTGCACTTAGGAAAAGTTTCCCTCTCCTGACACCAGTAGAGGGAGAACCCATCAGTTACAGATGATGTCTGAAGTCATCTTTACAGCCCCAGAACCTAGTTTCCACTCTCTAATGGTTACAAGTGAGTTTAACAATAAACATCCATAAATATAATACTTAGTAATGCTAAATGATCTAATAAAAACATCTTTTAAATGAGTATTTCCTTTATATGATGAACAAGAGAATAATCTTTAGGTAACAAAGATTAAAACAGCCTTGTTATCTACTGCTTTAAATAAAAAAAAATCTGGGCTGGAGAAATGGCTCAGCAGTTAAGAGCACTGGCTGCCCTTGCAGAGTGCTCTTGCAGAGGACCTGGGTTCAATTCCCAGCACCCACACAGTGGCTAAAAAACCTGTTGGTAACTCCAGTTCCAGGGGACCCGGCACTGTCTTCTGACCTCCACGGGACACTGTACTACATGAATGAACTTACTACACACATGCAGGCAATACACTCATATATACATAAAGTGGTTTTTTTTTTTTTTTAATCTATGCCACTAAGCCAGAGGCAGTTATACATGATATCAATGTCTGTGATGATTTTCAGTCTCCTCACCTGTTTTTGAGAGGATGCCATTTCCTTTTGCTACGCCGACATACACTAGAATATTCACAACATCGGAAGCTTCGATGTGCAAATTCGTGGTTCCTATATCATGATCTTTAGCAGCAGCTACGCCTGCAGAGAAAGGCGGCTTTGTATGTGACAGATCTTTATATACCTAACAACGTCGCAGACACTGCCCTCAGTGAATCTGAGTACCGTCTAAAATTTAACAAATCAGTAACAAGATTATCTTGCAAGGAACTAGCAGAAGTATGCTGGCTTTAATTCCTGGAATACTTGATATTATACAAGGTTTCAATAGCATATTATTATTATTAGATTTTAAAAGACTGTGAAGGCTGTTGAGATGGCTCGGCAGTTAGGAGCACTGGCTGCTCTTGCAGATCAACAGGGTTTAGCTTCCAGAAACCAAGTAGTGGCTAACAACCCCCACCCATAACTCAGGTTCCTTTTCTGGCCCTCATGGGCATTGCCCGACAGGGGCGCAATAATATGCAGATAAAACATTCATAAAATAAAAACGAATTTTTTAAAAAAAGTTAAAATAGATTTAACGAAAAGTACAAACTTCAGACAGTTTACTGTGAGAAGTTGTTAAAATCCCATAAAATTCCAATTTGAGGGAATGTGATATATACTCACCATAGGCACTACACAGCCTGGGTCCTAGATCAGGACGTACAAAAAATCCTGGCAAATGTGAGGCCAAATTGAATTTTCCTTCTGGATTACAATATTCTGGCAATGGCAGACTTTTTAAAAGATCTTCATATCTGAAGATAACAATAATACATATTTCTTTTGAATAAAGACTTGCACTTTGAACTATCAAGTACATTTTTCTGGATGGTCTTTTTGAGAAAGGGTTTCCCTGTAGCTCCAGCTGGCCTGGAACTCAGAGAGATCTGCCTGATTCTGCCTCTGCCTTCGGAATGCTGGGATTAAAGGCATGTACCACCATTCCCCGTTTCAAGCACACAATCTTTAGATTGTGAAAAATACCAGACATCCTGTCCTCAAAATAGGAAACACTTTCCTAGAACTACGTCAAGGCTTCAAAACACAAATGGTTATAATATAGTTACTCATTCCATCTCTGGAGATAATTCTGCTCACCTTCAAAAATGAAAATGTCAGGTGGGCATGGCAGCAGATGTCTTTAATCACAATACTTGGGAGGCAGAGGCAGGAGGATTTCTCTTTGAGATTAAGGTCAGCCTGATCCTTCACAGTGAGTTCCAGATCAGCTAGGACTACAAGAGATCCAGTCTTTAAAAACAAACAAGCAAACAAAAAAACAAAGAAAGAAAGAAAATGTTCAAAAGCTGTACCTTGCTGGCATCATGGTCTTGAAGTCTTCTCCAGAAGGGCAGTCTTTCAACTTTAACACGACAGTTTCTCCACTTTTATTTTTTTGCCGTTCTATAAAGATAATAGTCAAGTACTTAAAATGTTATTTCTAAGTAATATTTAGAAAGGAAAACTAAATTACTAGACAGCAGTACACAGGTGCTTACTGGTCATTGTTCCTCATGTACTTGTGCAGCATGAAGACTTTTCTGGTCTAAGTTTTTTGTCTTATTATTTATTTATGTGTATGTATGTATGCGTGTGATGCATGTATATGTGGGTGCCCATGGAGGCCAGAAGATGGTATTAGGTTCCCTGGTGCTAGAGTTATGGGTGGCTGCTGAGAACCTCACTTGAGTTCTCTGCAAGAACATTATGCACTTGTAACTGCTGAGCCATTCCTCCAGCTCCAAGACTCTTCTTTTAAGGGTTGTCACCATCTCCCTCTATTAGGAAATACAGCTTTATTATGACAACGTCGGACAAATTAGGATGAACGTTAGGACCATGAATTAGACTATTTGTTTCCAAGTTTTTTCACCTGGTTGCTGTTGTTTTGAAACGAATTTCTCATTTAGCACAACTGGCCTCACACTGAGCGTGAACCTGATCTCTGCATCAGACCTTCTGTCTCCATCTACCAAGCGCTGGGAGGACAGTGTGTGTACCACCGCTCTCAGCGTTGAGGAAAAAACTAACTGAAGAACACTGTTAATACAGAAGTTTCAAGAACTAAGTACTTAAGTAGTGTTAACAATTTATTGTCTTAGGGTTATATGACTAAGAAAAAAATAACATACTTGAAACTTCTTCAAAGCCATCCCAGAATTCTTTAACGTTGGCATTTGAAACAATGCTGTCTTTGCAGTTCAGGAGATCAGCTTGGTGGTCTCCAAAATCCAGACTAATTGATTCCGCTTTCCACAAGCTAATGTTCATTTTTTTATGTACACCGGAAACCACTGCAGGCTTATGAATAAACACATAAATAAATAAGTTAAAAGACATAAAGAATTTTCAAAATGTAAGTGGGTATGTCAGTGGATGGCAAACTATGTTTCAACCCCACTGAGACACCTATGAACATAAAAACAGGCTATTTGAAAATAGCTCTGGACTTTACCCAGGGAAAGAAAACAGATGGTGCCATTTACTAATTTATTTGGTTTCCCTTAATTACAACACACAATTTTGTTATGTAGCACAGGCTGGCCTCAAACTTAAAAGATCTTCCTGCCATAGTTTCCCAAGTGCGGGGATGTATGGACATGTTAGGTGATGTACCACACCTAACAAATGGCATTTTACTTCAGAAATTTCAATTTACTTCAAAAATCCTTAGAAAGAAGCCTGAAGATTTCATTTATGGGTAGGAAGAATATGAATTTGGGGGAACTGCTCTATCTATGGGCAATTTTTTAGACATTACATAAGCTATTCGCATTTGCAGTAATATCTTAAATTAAAAATAGGACAAAACATTATTTATGCACATACTGAGTTTAAATGAATAAAAATATTAAGCACAGTTATGACATTCAATTTTAAGCATAAGAATTGATTCCTTGCATATGAATCTCTCCTTTTAGAGGTCATGAATTAAAATACTTTCAATGTAACCTTTACACAGAAGGCTCATGAAACACAGTAGAACAGGATGTAGAGAATACAAATGTATCTCTCAACAGCAAAGCTTCCTCATGCAACAGAAGGTGATGAACACAGAGGGACACAACTGGCCAAAGTATAGATAATAATAGACTAAACAGTGCGTGTTCCTGGACAGGACTCCTATATTAAACTTCACTCACCCAGGGCTCAGAGACCAATGTGGAAGAGGAGGTGGAAAGATTGTAAGGGCCAGGAGTGGTGCATGACCACAAGGAAACAGTTTTCCTGGCTTCTAGGAACTTGCTTGTATGAATTTACAGCAATGGTGACAGCATGCACAAGACCCATACAAACTCAAACTACACAAAAATCCAGCATAGAACTGGGAGAATGGGCAAAAAGCCCCAAACTAAGGAGAGGAATTTTTGGCAGCGGATCACTGCTGGGTAAGGGAGAGTTGGTCTTCTTTAAGGAGTGGACAGGAGAAACAGGTTCCAGAGGACAAACTCATACAAATGACCTGACAGGCCTTAACATATATGACAGAATGAAATCCAGGGAAAGGGGCCTACATATGATTAAGACATATTTATGAAATATAAAAGATCAATTAAAAACAGTGAAAAAAAAAAGACTGCTTCTGAAAACTCCTAAAAACTTATTTTTCAACACACACTTTAATTGAACACCAGTTATGAGCTGTATTGCATGAAAAATTAGGAAATTGTACTGTGGACTGTGTAGCACGAGTCTGAGAACAGCACTTGCTTAGAGAAGCTGGCAGAAAACTTCTAAATACATTATAGAAACATCTCTATTATTTAATTGTTCAACTCAAATTATTCACGGGGTTAAAAAAATTTTAATCCAAATGATATAAAGTTTGGGAATATAGAGAATTTAGGAAGTTGTGCCTTCAGAGACTTAAAAAGACCTATGTTGAAATTTATCTAATAAGACATTATTTGTAAAATACTTAAAGGTTTACAGTCATAATCTCTGACTGGGATGAGGTATAATCTCAGAGCAGTTTTAATCTGCCCTTCCCTGATGACTAGTGATGCTGGTTATTAACAATGGTGAATGAGAAAGGGCAGGACTGGGTGACGAGGAAGGGTGGGAAGCAGGTAAAGGACACACAAGTTATCAAAGAGGATTTAAAACTAACTATCTTGTTTTAACCGTCACAGCCTTTTCTTTTTTTGAGGTGAATAATTGCATAAAAACAAAAAAAATGATAGCTAAAGTAAAAAACTTTAGGTGAAGCTCCACACGGCTCTGGAATGGCTGCAGAAGTCACCGAGATGTACAGAGCCTGGAACTGGGTGTTTGTCTGAGTGATTGCTTCTGGGCTGTATACTTGGAAAACTCCTCCGAACCCCTTAGTATCCCTACCGTAAGGGTTCTACGAGATGCCACAGTGCACTTAGTGATTTGTTTCTTCAAACAATGTGTTTGTATATTTTGAGGACTTCAGTTTGACCTTTGTTTACATCGACTGGTTCAAACCAAGCGTAAATGGAGTATCTCTTCCTTTCCTCAAACAGTATTACTCATGTGATAAGACAGCACGAGCAGAGGTCTGCCTAGAATATGCCAGCTTCTCTAAGCAAATGCTGCTCTCAGACTCCTGCTACACAGTCTGTATAGACAAGTCCACAGTACAATTTCCTAATTTTTCATGCAATACAACTCATAATTGGTGTTTAATTAAAGTGTGTGTTGAAAAATAACAGCTTGCAAACTATACATGCAGGAAAAGCACTTATAAATCTTTAAAAAGTAAATAAAATTTTAAAATAGATTAGGTTTAAACGATGTGATATACATTAAAGGTTTTATTGGTCTAAGAATGCACAAATATGGTAACTGGAATAAAATACAGACTACATTTTGTAAGTAAGACGATTCTAAGTATGCTCACTTATCAAAACTGTCAATGAACACTGTTCCCTGTAACATCATATAGATTATGACAAAAATAGGAATTTAGAAATCATCATTTTGATAATCTTTCTGTTGCTTTTTGATATTTTATTTTCCCTATCAATTTATATTCCTAAGGAGGAAATAAATTTTCTATTTAAGA
The DNA here is from genome assembly GCA_035773235.1 of Eospalax fontanierii. Lineage (NCBI taxonomy): Eukaryota > Metazoa > Chordata > Mammalia > Rodentia > Spalacidae > Eospalax > Eospalax fontanierii. The sequence goes on from CM069540.1 coordinate 7,452,849, forward strand.
GAACATTTAATTAGTTTAACACACTCACCTGTCCCTGCTTCCAACACTCTTTGAATAGCTTCCAATTGTTACTGTTCTTGTAATCCTTAAGCCATAAAATATGTTGGTCACAGATCCAAGAATGTGGTATGTCATTATATAATTTATTGTTTTCATTCATGGCAGATCTTCTGCTTTCTTTAGGCTCTTCATTATGCTCTGATTTTACATTCGTCTTGCAGGTTTTATTTGGGGGGATTTTGTTTTCAACAACTGAAGCAATTATGTCATCAAGAATGTTAGGCATGGTCCGTCCACTTTTGCCACTCTATTAAGAAATAAGAAAGATTTCTGACAAAAATCATATTGAGAGGAAAATGTGTATTCTCCTCCAATATGTGTATCTTAAATTTTTGCTTTATTAATATAGAAACAAATCACCACAGGCTTATCGAATAACCTTGTGCTGGGAGCCTGCAGCTGTGCTACTGGGATGGAAGGCCCAGGGTGAGTCTGGAGAGGCGAGGGACTATCTGGGAACATGAGCCTAGAAGCACAGCCTTCCTGTTTTGCACACTAGTGTAGACCTCAGCCAGAGGGTGCAGGTGGTCAGAAGTCGCTATGATACATATACATTACATGCTACTACAACTTAAACTACTCACATGACAGTGGTTTGTGTGTTTCCTTTTTTCCTGACAAGTAACCAACATGTTTTCTAAGTGTCTTACAGACAATTCCATACAGTTTTATTTTCTATTAGTATATGTATAATGTTCAGGTTCTAAAGTGTATCAAAAGTTCTCCTGGCCTCAAAGAACCTTCTATCCCTCCAGCTGAGATGATGGAAATGAGAGACTAGGTCTAGCCACTGAGCATAAAGGATTTCACCATCACCTGCTTTGCTAGGTGGTTCACAGCTAACCACTAAGTCTCTCTATAAATGTGAGGCCCGTATTTAAAACCAAAAAGAAAAGCTGAGTGGTGGGCATTTACCTAGCATGTGAAAAAGGAAAAAAAAAAAAAATCAAATTTCCACAAAAAAGCCCCTGACATCTCACTCACCGAGGCTCCCATTGAGTAAACTGGGGCAAAGGCAATGCCAGCGTCTGTAGAGCCCACTCGCAGCTTGCCGGCTGTTGTGGTCAGCAGATCCCGTAAGGTTGAGCCCTGCTCATTATTCTGAGACACTGGAGGTGATGCTTTGCCACTTGGAGAATCAGAGTCATCTTGTTCTCCTTCTTTAATTTCCTTTTCAAGGGAAAATTCTTTGTTTTCTGAAATAAAATTTCATAAAATTTAATGCATATTTTATACTAAAGTGTAGAGCTTTATACTAACTCTACTTTATACTCTAGTGTAGAACAATTATATTTACCTTTCTTTTCCTCTCTGGACTTCTGTTCTGCCAGATCAGCCAACCAATGAAGTGGTGACTGGGATTCTGGAGGGGTTAGCTTGCCGTCTGTGCTGACATCACTGCCAGGACTGCTGCCGCCATTACTCTCCGACTGCTGAGGGTTACTCTGCTGCTGAGACTCAGGCACGCACAGAGAAATTTTATTACTGTGGTTAAGAACATTCTGTAAAACCTAAAAGGTAATACAATGTGATTTTAAAACACCATGTCTTTGATTATTCATAATACAGTAACAGAGGAAGATGACCTATATTGGAGGGTTGGTTTTGGGTATTTGGGGGATGGAGGGTGGGAGATAGGGTCAAACAGTGTAGGCTAGGCTAGCCTAAAACTCACTGTGTAGCTAAGGCTGGCCCTGAATTTGCTGCAATCACCATAGCTTCCTATATGGTGTAGTTCGTAAGTACAATCACCAGGTTTGGTGGGCAACTATGTTTCAAATGTGCAAAAGGGCTTGCCACAGCAACGGAAGCCTTTAGTTCTAGCACTCAGGAGATAGAGGCAGGCAGGGATCTCTGTAAGATCCAGGCTAGCCCCGTCTACATAGCAAGTTCCAGGTCCATTGGGGCTACGGGGTCTCACCTCCCCCCTAAACCTGAAAGAACAACACTACATAACACACAGCCAAGAACTTTTACCACGGAGTGCACATGAATATTTTTTTACTTACTTGAGACACACCATTCATCGCAGGAAAACCTCCAACTTGTAAGTTCTGTTTGCCAGTACAATGACAATGGGATCTGATTCCATATTTTTCCCTAAGGATGTGCATAGCATCAAGAAGATCTGTTAACACTGAAAAACAAAATGGTATTTAATAAAAATATTAGCACTTGTTGACAAGATTACACATTTTTCTTACTATGTTTATAATTTGGGAACAGCAGATTTCTTCTGACCTTTTAATTTTCTGTCAGTTATTTCTCAGTACTATCCTTTTGAAATATCAAAGACCAATTTATATTCTTTTCCTTCTTGTTTATTATGAAAATTCCAATATGCTCAAAATTCTGAGAAATCTTTCATTATAAATTCAAATATTATCCTTGATTAATTTTCCCCTTTGACAGTGATTCTTGTGAGGTTTTCTTCAATAAGTTTGGGAAGACTTTTCCCCTAGATTTATTAAATTTAATATTTTGTATAATTTTTGTAAATAAAAACATGTATTTACTTAGAAGTATTCAGAATGTCAACAAAATAGCTGCTTTTTTTTTTTTTTTGCAACTACAGAGAGGCGTTCAGTTAACAGAATGCAATGATTCTGTATAACTGTATATAATTAACTAGAGATGATGAAAAGTCCCTCCCACCCCAGGTAGAAATGATCTGTGTATCAAGAACCTGCTCCGTCTCCGTGCCACCTGGCAGACGAGTGACGATCGAGAACACCCTCAGGGCTACTTCGTAAACTACACAGAAAGAGACCGTTCAGTTCAACAGTATATCTTACACAGCCTCACAAGGGTGTTAAATGTTTCATAAACAAGAAAAAAAAAAAAAAACTGTACTAGAACAGACTTATTCATCATTATCATCTTCATCTTCCTCCTTGTTCTTTTCAGCCCTGCCAGCTTCCGTTTCTGTGGCATTAGGTTTCCTCTAGCTTTGTGGGCAGCCGAGTCCTTTCCTAGTTCTTCAGCCCAGCAGACTTCTTGTGAGGCTGCTCGCCATCTGCAGTGGTGTTCTGCATCTTTCCCACTCTTACTGCAACATCACCAGTGGTAGGATAAGGTGGGACGGTCTTTGATTTGGGGGGTGATAGGCAGACCGGAACAAGGACAGAAGACACTTGGTTGGGTGCGTTGGGACCTCTGCACTTGTTTTTGTTTCCCCGTTGCGGGGGTTGGGGGGGGCCAGGTAGGTTATCATTTTTCTTTCATAATGAGCCTATCCTTTGCCATGTCTTCACACTTTCCTTTGTTCTTTAGCAGATGGTCGACCTCTGAGTACATCTTGGAACACCGAGAAGACACATTAGGTGCTTCCTTTCGTACTCCTCCCAGCACGTTTGCACAGGGATGGCCTCTGATGACATCTTAGGTTCTCTTTTGCCCGTGTTTAGTTGCTTTTCCTCAGCAAGGGGCAGTCTCCACAGAGCTCAGTGTACTACAATATATTTTTCTGAATTCTGAACAGAGCTATTCAAGACTGGTTAAACCCTACTTTCCCACTCCATCACACACTTAGCTATTTCTTACTGATACAGAATCTCACCATGTATACAATCAAGGTCAGCTTCAAACACACAGCAGTCCCCCTGCCTCAGCCTCCTAAATGCTAGATTACAGCACTATGCCTGGCAAAAACAACCTTAGGCATTCTTTCCATGTGAAGCAATCACAGCCTGTTATACAAAATAAATAAAAGGTATTTTTACTTACCCGAACCAGGAATAATTTGAGTTGGCATTAAATGTTTGTGGTCATGAGGCTGTCCTTTTACACACTTCATCCAAGCGTACAACTCTTTATCTGTAAAAAAAAAATCACTTGGGTCAAATCACTTGAAAGTATACAATTGAAGATTGTACACAAAGAGCTTAAAAAATAAATTTCAATGACAGTTTCTAATAAATTTGTTCTTTGAAAAAAGTCAGGGGCGGGAGGGATGGCTCAGTAATTAAGAGCACTGGCTGCTCCTGTAGTGGACCTGGGTTCGATTCATGGCACCCACATAGCAGCTAACAGTCATCCATAATCAGGTTCCAGCAGATCTGACAGCCTCTTCTGATCCCTGAGGGCACACATAACACGGGTGTACTTACACCCATGCATGCAATACACTCATACACACAAAATAAAAATAATGCATTTCTTATAAAAGAAAAAGGCAGGGAACCCTGTAGCCCCAGTTGGCCTGTAACTCACTATGTAGATGAGGCTGACCAGGATCTCTCATAGAGAAAAAGTAACAGAAAAAGTTAATTCCCTTTCCCTACAACAAAAGTTACAAAACAAAAAATATATTCATAATTAAGGGAAAATTTTTAATTTTCCAGGAGGATTATATAAAGAATGTAAGCAATGCAGAATATTTCCATTTTTAAATAAGTTATAAGCCAACCTCTAGAACTCTTCCTTTCTTTTGCCTTGTAACAATCCAAACAAACCACAAATCCACATTTCTGGCAGACCCAATGCATGTTAAACAGTGTGGCTTCACAGGCATCACACATCTCCCGGACACCTCTTACTGCTCTCTTCCAGGCAATTTTGGCTGAAACGCAGACAAAAAAAAGGAATGTAAAGACAAGCATACTTTGTTGAGTGCACACAGCAACATAAAAATGTGATGGCAAATCAAGAACTTCTAGGCTATCTTACTGTAAAAACAACAGCAAAACCCAAGAGCCTGGATATGCAGCTCAGGCTGGACACAAACTATCCTCCCTACTGTTCACATTTCCTGAGATCTGGGATTACAGGCCCCGAAGCATTTTTCTTCAGATAACACAACTCTTTAGAAGACTCAGAAATAATCACAAATAAAAACTAAACAGCTAGCTTCTATTTCAGACAGGCTTCCCAACCGGACACTTTGGGAACTGCAGGGTCACATGTGCACTGCAGGCTGTGGAAGCTGCGGCCTCCCACAGACAAAAAGCAGCACAGGTACTCTCTTCTTTGTCTATGAGATGACAACTGGCTCCAGGTACTGTCCTGCGTACTCTGGGGCCCAAAATACTGATTGCAGGGAAGGAGAGAAGAGAAAGAAGCTAAGTTTCAGAGTATTACTATGCTCAATACTGATGCTGGGCGATTTTGTCATTTAAGTAGATACAATGACTCTACTTTGCAAACAAATAGGTAAGGTAGTTAATGTTTCCATCACACACACACCTGACATTCAAATCGGTTACTTGCAAGGTCACATAGTTAAACAAGGAGTTCAGATTCAAATATGGTGAACTATGTCCTTACACATTTACACATCATGATGATATCTTACATTTTTCATGCAAAGAAATTTTATAATAGTTTTTGTAGCAGCAGAAATAGGAAAATACGATTGTGATTTCATGAATAAGTCGTTCAATTTCAAAGGGAAAGAACTGTACCTTAAGTACACAGAAAGTGGCAAAGTCACATTTAAAATAGCAAAAAAAGAAAAAAAGAAAGATTTATTCACAGATTAAACAAAATGCAAAGAGAAATTCTAAATGAAATTTGTAGAGTGCATGTTATATTTAACTTCCTTACCATCCTTTTTCACCCAGGACAAAGCTGTTTTTTCAGATGTTACTAATTGACAGAACTTATCACCTATTATATCCAAGATATATTTAGAAGTTTCTATGTCTATTTCATCATCTTCATAATTTTCATGTGTCCATAAACTCATGGCTTCATCATCATATTGGTCAGGAGAAGAAAAACCATCTATCCTAACCACTCCATTTTTACTAAATGACAATCTGAAACATTAAAACATAAAAGCATTAGATACTAAGATGAGAATTTTTATGCTCATACTACATTACACATACATGTTATAAGTGAAATAAGGCAGTCTCTCGTTGTAAATTACTAATCAATGTACATAATTCTCATAGGCACTATCTAGCAGCAATGATGAGCAGCGGTCACTCTAGGCTATTTCAAATAAGGGTTAGTTCAGTTCTACAGCATGTGCCTGGCGTGCACAAGGCTCTGGGTTCAAACCTCAGGAGGGCAACAATCATCTATTATTAACTATCGTCAAATGTGAACTATAGAAAACTCTATCCAAGTAGCTAATGAATAGCAGAGTGCATGCCCCCTGTACCAAGCCAGTACCTCCCAGCTACCGCCTCACCCTGTAGCCCAGGCTGGCCTTGAACCTGCATAATTCTCCTGTCTGAGATTACCAAGTTCTGGAATTACTAGCATGTGCCACCATGCCTGACATATTATTTTTTTGGTCTGAAATTGCTTTAATCCAGCTTTAATCTGAAGTTGGTAAAGTTAAAAATGTATTTTTAGAATTTTTAGTTTAGGATTGAAAAATGCTAATTGTACAGATAATCAAAATCACTTAAAATGATTTAAAATATGGATGTCACTCTGCAGACATGCAGAGTAGCAAGGCAAGCCTGCCACTCTTTATTGGCTGATGGTTAGGCCTTAATTATCTAGCACGCTGTCTACTTTCAAACAGATTACCTCAAAGTCATGGCAAATCATTATTTTTCAAAGGGATGAGGTCCATAACATCATGCTTAACCCTACTTCTCATTTTTCCCTTATCTTACTCTTTTATTCTGGTAAGGTTTTGATGGTTAGTTTTTGATACAGGGTTTCTTTTATGTAGCCAAGGCTGCTTCAAACTTGCTCTGTAGCAAACAATGACCTTAAACTTCTGACCCTCTAGCTCCCCTTTTTTTAAAAAATGAAAATGTTCCTTCATCTTCTCTTACTCTATCATCTTAAACATGTTTTGTTTTATCCCTGCCTGAATCTTTTTTTCCTCTAACTTTTCTGAGGCTTTCTTATCCTCTCCTAATTATTCTTCTTGATGATTCCTTTCTAACTTCTGCACTCCCAAGAGCAATCCCTAAACTTGTTTGCCTTTTGGAGACAACTGGTTAGACTATATCAATGAATACATTTTAAGAATCTCTACTGATCATCAGGAAAGTATATTTCAGACTGTGTTTCTTCACTTCCTAGGAAGATTAGGAAAATGATTAACAACAGACTATTTGATGCATGCATAGAACTACACTAAAGACTCAGCACAGTACTTAAATCTCATTTAACCTTGATTAAGTACATGTACCAGAACTGCTTTGATCCTGCACATTATCAGATGAGATAGGTTTATGTATAGTCCTTTACAAGACCAAAGATGGTATTCAAACCCAAAAAAGGCCAACCACAGATTATGAGACATTAACCATTCTCTACTGGCAGGCTACCTAGCTCTTCTTTTTTAAAAGAAAAAACAATAATAATAATAATTTATTACTCTTATTGTATATGAGTGTTTTGCTGGCATATTTAAGTGCACCTTTGCGTACAGTGCTCATGGAGGCCAGAGGAAGGCATCAGATCTCCTGGGACTGATCTTGTTAGCTTCCCTGTGGGTGCCGGGAACTGAACCTAAGTCCTCTGCAGACAGTGCTCTTAAACCACTGAGCAATCTCTCCAGCCCCATACCTAGGCTTTTCTTTACTTGAACCTCCTAAATCTATATGTGAATTTTTACATTTAAGGTATTTAGTAATATTTATATTAAATCACTAAGTTAATAACTAAATGGTTTTTATTCTGTTATGACATATTTACAAATGTTCCATGTGAGTTTGTAACTAATAATTTTAGAGCTACCATGTTTAATGTGTATTTAATGGAAGTATGGTTAGTCCTATGTAAAAATATAATAGCAAATACAATACAATCTGCTGCTTATATTGTTGACCCTAATTTATAGTAAAATTACTAATGTATGCTAAGCATATGTATGTATTAAACTGTTTTAGCAAAAATATATACATTTCTAAGAAATTTTTTTAAAAAATCCAGAACCGGGTTATTTCCTTACCACATTTAGAAGAAAAACACTACCAGCTGTTAGCTGGGCTTAATGGCTTATATGTGATTCCAGCACTTGCAGGCAGAAGCAGGGGATGGAGGCCAGCCTGGTCTACATAATGAGTTTCAGGCTAAAGAGGGTCAAAAGTAGACCCCATCCCTGTCTCAAAACAAACAAAAAACCAGGTAAGAATTATTTTCAAATATAGTTCAGTGGGAGAGCACTTGTCTAGCACATGGAGGCCCTGGATTCAATCCCAGACAAACCAATAAACCATACCAGAACATACTGTCTTCCAAACAAACAAACAAAATGAAGAAAATAAATATTAACACTTTCTCATTAAAAATAAATCTTTCAGAAAGAAATGCGAAAAGGCTGCTAATTAACTACTGTAAAAACGCTGCACAAGTTTAGTAGCTTCTATGTATCAGACAGAAACTAAAGATGCATCCCATATCCAGAAAGGGGCTTCTAAGAATACTGATGTGTCTCCCACCCTCGGTGGCCACCCCAGCTGTCCCCCAGGACTCACCGTCTGAAGTAGTAAAACCTGCAGAACACTGGCGAGGGGGCGGGCTCCTCCCCTTTCTTACTGCGGAGGAGTCTGCACTCTCGGCACTTCTGCAGATTGGGGCCAATCTCACAGCAGGAGTCGTCCTGTAAAAAGGACTCTCCAGTCTGCTTCAGCTTCTTGACTTTACGCCAGTCTTTTAATACTGAACGAGGGATGCCAGCTGCAAGTCAGTAGGAGATTATTAGCGAGATTATGATTTACAGAAACATATTTTGAGATAAAATTCAAATCAACTATATGAGTGTGATAGTACCAGACTGCAAAACTGAATTCCAGGTATGATAGACAACTAACAAGTCCACTTTGCAAGGGGACTTGATGACCTATTCTAACCACATGAGCCAAAATTGTATGCTGGTATACCACAGAAGCAACAACTTTCATAACTACCTGAAATCTTAAACGACACGCATACTGACAGTAAACATGAGACTCATGCATACTTTGTACTGTTCAGTTTAAATGTGCAGCTGGGTGTGGTGGTTCATGCTCTATTAAGAGAAGGCGAGGAAGAACGAGTATGTGTTCTAGGTCAGCTTGGGATATACAGCAAGCCATTCCCCCAAAAAACCCACTGCAAGAGAAAAAGCCAAAATGAGAGAGAAAACTGGACACAGAGGTAAGAGGTAGAGGGGAGTCCCTGCAGCGCTAGAGGTCTATTCCCATCCCCAGGCTCCACAGTCTCTGGCGTTTTCTGATACAATCTTTCACCATGTCCTCTAAGTTCAATGGGTTGTCCTAACAGCCTTCCAATAAATCCCATTGTTTGTTTAAACAAAAAAACAAGAACATAATAATCAAACCCTATACTAAAACCTTTCCTGCCATTAAAATATCTCTTAGAAAGTTAGGGGTTTTTAAGAGAGGGAGAAAAAAGTCTACAATACGAATTTGGACATCCTCATTAATGGAAATAAAAATCTAAGACCGGAGAGCACTAATTCTAATCCCAGTCATCCGGACACTGAGGCAGGAGGATCTCTCAAGCTCAGGCATGAAGGCGATCTTTGCAAACATGGTGAAATCCCTTTCTCAAGTGTAATGGAAAAAAGCAGAACAACTCAAATGCAACATACAATCTAATATTTGTAGCCCCACCCCCAAACTCTATTTTCCAGTTAGCATCATTGTTTCACCCTGTTCATTTACATGGTGACCTTAACAATATATATATATATATATATATATACATGTATATACAATATACATGTATATTGTATATACATGTATATACATACATGCCATATACATATATATATATACATACATATACATATATACATACATAGCCAGTGATACATGTATATACAATATACATGTATCACTGGCTAAATCAAGTCATCTGTGCAACAGGAGGGATCTGTAGGTGAAGAGAACCCAAGAATTATCCAATGCCCTTAAATTTTGCCTATAAACATTTAGAACATACTAAGAGTAAGCTTTGTGCCACCAGGAAGAACTGCTGAAGTGTGTTTATCATGTCTTTAGAATGCACAGCCTACTATTCCAAGAACATGAAGAAAAACTGTTTTCAAAATAATTTCCATTTTGTATATCAGATACACAGTTCCACTGCCTGGCCCTGTGTCTAAAACAAAGCCTCACTATGCAGCTTCCAGTTGGCCTGGAACTTGCTATGCAGACCAGGCTGTCCTCAAACTCACAGAGATTTGCCTGCCCTCAACCTCTTAAGTGCTGGGATCAGAGGTGAGCAACACCTGCCCTACCCACAACTGTTCTCTTGAAACAAGGTATTTCTTTAAAAAACTTATAGCACAATCCACTCCTAAAAACGTATTTACTGATTGCATACACAATCTAATTACAAAAAAAGAAAACCACTCTTTCATAATATTTAAAACTGTATTAAATTACTAAGCAATTTTTAAAGACTGTTGCCAGTTTCTTCCATTTTAGAAAAAGGAGTCATTTGTTCATCACAGTAGACACACACACACACACACACACACACACACACATACACAGAAGATATTTCTCAAATGTCTGTCTAAAAGATTTCATTCTCCTCCATTGTATAAGGCAGACTGTCTTCCTATGGACTGCATAAAAAGACATCAGAACGGACAACGGGAATGTCAATATATAGATAAATTTTTGTTAGGCACATTTTGTTCCAATCACTGATTGAGCTTTTAATTTATACACTAGAGCAAGCTAAATGCAATCTGTTTCTGTTTTTGACTAGAAATGAAATGTGACCAATATACTTTTAACTGCAGATGATGGAGACTGCTTGGAACATGGGATGTTCCAGCACCACATTATTTCAAAGAAATTCTTATTTATTTGACACACTACTAGGCAATTGTGAGTTTTTTAGAAGAATGGATGAATTACAAAGATATTGAAGGCTAGAGATGACTCAGCAGTTAAGAGCACTGACTGCTCTTAAAAAGGACCAGGATTTGATTCCCAGCACCTACAACAGGGCAACTGTAACTCCAGTTCTAGAGGATCTTGACACCCTCTTCTAACCTCTGCAGGCACTGCATGACATGGGTGCACTTATACATGTGTAGGGAGTACACTCATACACAAAAAATAAAAAGAACAAAATTATTCTTAAGGTATTGAAAAGTTTTTTATATACTAATTTTTCTAGATCAACTAGGCTAAACATGACTCCTATTATGAATTTAACTTTAGCTTCTTCTAGGAATTTAACAATAGTATTTGTACAATAAATAGGGTATCATTGTTCTAGATGTCTAATTTATTGACCATTTATTTAAATGTGTAAGTTTGAGATTAAGACAGTCATCTAACAAAAAATATCCTCACATTGCTTCCTTTATGCAGTTAGAACCTTTTAAATCTAAGCTTTTATTAATCAATTCACAAACAGCTGTCCTAGTGAAGAATGATGGAGAGTTAGCAAGAAAACAGACAAGTACACACTAATACCTGACTTTTCATAAACCAGCACCTTGAGAGAATTTTCAGATACAGAAATCAATTTTAATTGTAGTAGAATAAATGGTTGTGCATAACACAGGACTTACACTTAAATTTGCTAGCAATTTCAGGTCACAAAGTAAAATTATGTAAAAAATTCCTTATGGGAGAGCAGTCAACTTTTAATTAAAAGAAAAGGCAGCAGATATGAAGATATTCCAAAACACCAGATGAAGCTAAAGCTAACCTCACTGCAGAATGTGGTAAGAAACACCGTGTGTGTATGGGTGTATGAAGTATATTACACATGTATGATATTGCAAGTACTCATAAGATGCAAGCCTCATTCATTCTTTAAACTGATCATGACCGATAACAACGGTCATATTTACTCCATGGACCCATTCAGATTTAGAAATTCTATGGTTTATAAAAAGTTCCAATTTAAGTAATTTTTCGAGATAGCTTGTAACAGAGAGAAAGTAACCCTACACTTTTACTATCAACACATCTTTGGAATGCCAAAGAATAAGATTTAAAATATCCTTTCTGAAATTAAATTATTAGTTACCAAGCAGGGGAGATTCGACTAAGCATTTCAACCTGGAATAGAAAACACTCTGGCCACTGTCTTAGACTCTTACTTGAAAACAAGTATATTTAGTTCCAAGATAAAGAGAGAATATATAAGTCATTTAAAAATAATTTATGGGCTGGAGAGATGGCTCAGCGGTTAACAGAACTGGCTGCTCTTGCAGAGGACTGGGCTTTGATTCCCAGAACCCACATGGCAGCTAACAACCATCCATAACTCCAGGTCCAGGGGATCCGACACCCTCATCTGACCTCCATAGGCACTGCATTACACAGTTGCACTTAGATACCTGCAGGCAATACATTCATTTTTAAAATATTAGAAAATATTTTAAAATAATAATTTAATAAATTTTACTTCAAAAATATTTTCTAATTGTTAAAAGCTAATTTCTGGAAGCTTAACTCAAAAAATCTGAATGCCTAACATCAAAGGAAATGCTGTATGAGATTAAAACAATTAGCAGGAAGTTTACTGTGAATTCACTTAGCGGGGAGCAGGGAGAAAAGACAAGAAAGAACAGGCATAGTCTGCTATTCAAATGGAGGTGTCCCTGTCCTCTGCCTGTCCCTGAATCTCAGTCTGTCAGTGTTTCTGCCTATGTGAATACAACCCTCAGTCCTTTCACTTTCTACCCCGCCTTCTCAGACTCCAGCCTCCTGATATCCACTCCTTCACTTTGCTCATGGGTTCCACACAGGCAGGTGGGAAAACCTCATTCTGAGAAAAGGTACAAACAAAAGCCTTCAAGCACCCAAGTGCTTATGGGAGCACATCTTGAGGCTTCACACTGTCATAGATGTTGAAATACAAATGAGACTATTTTATGTGTTTTCTGCATTGTGCAATAAACCTATAAAGAAATATGCAAACTAAGAAAAACTACTTCAAAAGACATATAAAAACACTTTATAGTGACTTTGCTCGTAAGTATACCTTATTATGTTCAGCTGTGGTCACAAAGGAAACTATAACTATTACCAGGTGTGAAGTGTTTATTCTCAAACTGTCCATAGGACATAAAAATAAATGTAAAACCACAAGCTTCTATCTTTCAACTTCTTCCGTTTGTTAATGACAGTAGTTTCAATAAGCTTACAATTCTGTTACCTGGTAAGAATGATATGGGCCATATTCACAGTGCTAGTAAGTAGTGCACCTAAAGATAAGAAGGATGTATTCTTTAAATCTTGTCATAATTTACTATTTTAACTGATAGTAGGAATACTTTTCTGTTACAACAGTTCAAAGCCATATTTTAAGAGTTCTTTGAAACGATGGAAATTATAAGCAACTCCTGAATTACACGTCGGACTGCACATAATATGCACAACAAATGCTAGATGAAATGTTTCTTAAAGAAGGAGTAAGTCTTCTCCTTTTTTTTCCCTCTTACAGGGTGCTTTGGGAATGGAGTTTAAGAACAAGGTCTTATAAAAACCCACGTTGTTACTGCTGCTACCTTGAGTTTTCTCTCTGAGATAAAAGTCATCTGTATACTTACCACTATTACTGGTCTGCAACTTCAGTTTACTTTTTTCTTTGGCACTCCTGCTGAGAACGCCATTGGGTTTTAAGTCTTCTTCAATTTCACCTTTCCTCTTCTGCAAATCATTCTGCTTTTTTTTGTAAGTTGGCTTGGGTTGCCTTTTAGTCCTTTGCTCTGACTTGCTTTCACTTTCATCTGAGTCTCCACTTTCAGAGGCAGATTCGTAAGTTCGTTTGGCTTTTCTCCTGCTGACCTTATCATCTCTTATATATTTATCCCCTTTACCATCTACACTCTTTTGTATATCATTAGACGTAGAGGCTATTAAGTTGACAGAACATGGCTTAATAATTTCAGATACCGAATTCCCTGAATGTTCCATCTTATTAGTATTTTTATCTTCTTCTGAATGTCTGTTAAGCCAGGCTTTCTTCAGTTTAGTATGATAATTTGGTTGGCTTGTCTGGGAGGCCTGCCCATTCCCTACAGAGATTGCTTTGTTACCTGCACTACAGATTACGGTGCTATCCAGGGGAAGAGAGGTGGGAATGGCTGGAGTTCGCCCAGCACTGAATTCAGTCTCACTGACATTACTACTTTTATACTGAGCTGCAGCCAATGCCGCTTTGTGCTTTTTCAAATGGATAAAATCAGTTGTGCCTGAGAAGCCAGAGCCAGCCTGAACAAGACTTCCTGTCTTACTGCAGGCTGGAGTGACCGGAGCCGTGGTGCTGGTTTGGCATTCTTTTGTTTGCGCCACTGACTGACTAACACTTTTTGAAGAAGAACATTCTAAGGATGCAGAGGCCAAGATGGTACTCGGTAAATAAGCTGCTTCTGAGGTGCTCAAGCTGGAAACCCCGGTGGCTGTGGCAGCAGACATAAACACATCTGTTTTGGTATTACAGACCGCATGTACAGCAGACAGGGCTGAAATGGGAGCACTGCCCTCAGAGGCAGCATCCAAGCTTTTTTCAGATTTAGCATGAGCACTGTCAAAATTCACATTGGGTGGAATGGGTCTGCCAGCCTCAGTGGCTTCTGGTTTGAGGTAATCTGCTTTATTTGCCCCAGCTGAAGGTCTTTCACAAACTCTCTCTTTGGAAGCTAATGGTGTAGTTGACACACTGTCAGTTTTCATACTGGAAGGTGGACGTACAATGACAGACGCCACAGCAGCCTGCGACTTCCCAGTGCTTTTCTCCATGTGCCAATCAGCTTTCTCATTGCTGAGGTTATTATTAGATCTCCACATTGCTGTCAGACTCTGTTCAGAAGAACTCTTAAAATTTGCCTGAGAGTCCTTTGGCTCAGGAATTAGAGTTGGAGGCTTCTGTGATTCTTGAACTTTCCCACCAGCATGTACTGGCATTACTGGAGTCAGAGTTGGAGGGGAAAGGCTACTGTAGCTGCTTTCCTTTCTTTCCAAACTATGATGGATTGGCGGGTGGAACACTGGTGCCCTATGCAGCGCAGGCATGCTTCGGAGTGTGTTTGTAGAGGAAATTGTCACATGGGTAGGGCTCCTACGATCATTTCTGACAGCTGCTACTGAGTGAGATGCAGTCGGATGGGGAAGATGGTCTGGTGTCTTACCTACTAAACCTTCACTTTCTGGCTGGTGTTTGATCAAAGGGGGAGGCTTTGAAAGGGATGATATAAATGAAGTCAGAGTTTGAGGATTACCTGCTGCAGAAAGGTTATTACTCTGTTTTTCAGTGTAAATACCAGACACTTCTTTGGATGGGTACGATCGTGGTGGCTCATTGACCACACTGTTAGACAATGTAGTGAAATAGTTACTTTGGGGCAAACTGTGAGGCACTGAGTGCTTCATTTTATACAGCTCTGATACTGAGCGCTCTCCATCTTTATCTTGTTTGATAGCATGGCTTTTAGGGCTAGAAGATGAGGATGCTGCTCTGGAATAATCTCTCTCAACCTCAAGCCCCTTGATTTTAGTTGTAAAGGGAGCAACATCTAGACTTTCTTGCAGAATTCGACGATGCTCCTCCTTATATTTGCTTAGTCTCTCAGCAGTCTCCTGGGGCGGCCTCTGTGGCTGATTTGATACCGGGTCCACAAAATGTCTAAGCAGGTGACGGTCTTTTCCAGGCTGTGGCCCACTAAGACCCAGGTCACCTTTTGCTGAGGCCGACACAGACGAAGATGCAGAAGCAATGGACCGCAATGGTTCCATAAAAGCTTTCCTCTCCAACTCTCTGCAAAGACAGCACAGAAGGATTCAAACACACACAAAGATACTTTCATCAACTACGTTAGAAAGTGTAGCAGTACGAAGAGAACAGAATCAGGTATAGTGGTTTAAAACTCACACATTACCCCTTGGATGGCCAAGGCAGGAAGGTGGCCCTGAATCTGAGGCTAGACTATCTCAAAAGGCCAAAACAAAATCTAAAGGACAGCATTCTCTCTAAAGTCTAGTCCTGACATTAATTTTAATTTCTTACTTTTAACATGTATTTATTTTTGTTTGCATGAGACCGGGACGCCCTGTACCCGCCACTGCAACTTGCTATGTAGACCAGGTTAGCCTCAATCTCACAGTAACCTGCCTGCTTCTGCCTCCTGAGTGCTGGGAAGGAAGACACAGCACAAGTGTTCAGCTTTGATGTCAATCCTAAATCAGGTTTAAAAAGTGAACTGAGAAGAATTATGAAAGTCAATGGTATTCGTTGGATTTTGAACATTGGTAGACTTACTCTTTATGGTGATCTACTAAAGATTTTGTCACTGGTGGACTGGAATGCACTGTGGTTTTGTGAGGTCGATGAGGTTCTGCACTGGAAGGTCTGACAGGAATGTGACCAAGTAATCCAATGCCATCTGCTGAAGTCACAGGAGTAGGTTGATGTAACCAAGGACTGGGAGAGTTCTATTGAAAACAAAAGAAAAAAAAAAAAAAAACTGGACTTCATTTACTTCAAAATAAAAAGCAACAACAAAAAAACCACGTCAACTGGAGCTAGGGAAGGTGGCATGGAGTTAAGGCAAGACCTCAGTTTCATAGTAAAACTTCTGACTACTGTAGTTATGAGGCCTGGCATTGTAAAAAAAATTAATCTAGTAAGAAATACTCACCATCATGTTTTTTCACCAATATTAATTATGAAAATTTCCCTTATTATATTCAAAACTACAAACAGTAAAATAGTAACTTCCAAAAATACCCTCCTAGTAAAAGATCTTGAAATTGGTGTCATTACCGTACTATAAGGTATCTACAGAACCCAAACTTAAAATAATTTTTCCATAATAATTTATGTGCAGTTCACAGATCATTACATTTTCAAGGCATAAATATACTCCACCACTGTACTATATGAGCTAATACTGTAGGACCATTAAATTCACAGGTACGGGAGCATAGCAATTAATGCTTTCTAACTCATACATTACCTGTCTGATAAATTAACATGCATATGATGACAATGACTTTCATGTTGAGTCACACATTTAATTACATGTTCTTTTTATATACTATGATATCAGAATGAGTCATATATATATATACACATATATATATATATATACATATATATATACACACACACACATATATATATATATACACACACACATATATATATATATGTATGTATGAGGAAAATTCAAACCAACTTTAGTTTTACCTAAAGTAACAAATCTTATAACTCAAAATGGTAAGACGAAGGCAAGGATAATGTACCAAAGACATAGATTGTTATAAAGGTCAACTTACGGCCATAAGCTCACAAGAATAATGCCAAGTGATACAGAAAGAACCATTTAAATTAAAGTGATAGAAGGCCACTGTGACATAAGACTTAGAAATCTTAGGTTACATTCAATTATGCCAATGATCAAAGTTTTTGTCCTGTGTAGTATCATGTAAAATTATTTAATCTAGAGGCTGTGGCTTCTAGTGTTTAGTCAGTCTAATTATAAACACTTGGATACTCATTTCTGCTGAAAATGTTATTTTAATTTACACCTTTGTATTACAACTTTACATGGCTGTTTTTAGTTTCACATTTTAGTGACCAGAATAAAGTATTCTTATGAACACGAAGGCCGGAGAGTCAGAGTCTGTTAAGTCTCCTGTTTTGCAGCATTTGGAATTTAGAGAAGAAGATACTAATCTTTCTGCCAGCTCTTGGGTTCTCTGTGTGGCTCTAGCCTATACTTATGCAGTTACAACTATATGTATGACAAGAGCAAATTGTGAGTGTGATGGGTACTTGGGTTACCAAGCCTGATTTCAATTCCGGTGAAGTGCATGTGGTTCATGATTCTGGACTATGTAATTTCTACACCCTAGCATGAGTTCATCTATCACCTGATACCATCAAGAATGCAAAGGGAATAAAGATCCCATTTCTAAAGGGAAAACAAGAATAGGAAAACAAGAATTAGAGAAGTGCAAGTCAAGAAGTGAAATCCTGACCACATCAAATGGAAACTATCAGTCGATTTCATTAAAGAAGGTCGAAGCTCATATGAAGGCAAGCTCAAAGGGAGATGGTAAGGATAAATCACAGGAAATAGTCTTCAAAATTATTATGCTGCCAAATTCATAGCAGGTATCCCTCACTACCAATACCATGCATTACAACTTGGGATTAATGGTCTTGACTGATGCCATTATTCATGGCACCCCAGCTTTTCTGACAAGCTTGGTATGATGACCGCCATACTTGTATCTGCTGACATTCCAAATGCTAATGGGCTAACGGTGTTATTCCAGAAGTAATGAAATACATAATAGCGCTGTCTTACAAACTGTCACTTCCAAGATACGTATCATGGGTCTTTGCCCAGAACATGGCATGAAAACAGTTGAGTGCATATAACTTTAGGGGAGCACCGTTCCCAAGAGCTAAGTCCACTAACAAAGAATGCTGAGGAAATGTGGCAGATTTGCGGCAGGGTGTGTGTGTGTGTGCTTATCTAGCAGAAATAAGATGACACTAAATAAAGATACAGAGTTAAAAAAAGAAAACCTAGACTCGTATGAATACAGATGAATGTCAAGGACATACTAAATTCAATAAGATACTGAACCTCATCATATGAAGTATCTAAAGTAGTTTCTTAATAAAACTACAGAAACGCAAAGTAGGTGTGGAGCTGCCCAGGGTTGCAGGGAAATTTAAGTATCTAATGAGTACAGTTTCAGAATTTTAAAATATTGTATGATTTTTATCTCATGTGTATGAGTATACTGCCTGCATGTATATTAAGTACACCCATGTTGTGCTGTGCCAGTGGAGATCAGAAGAGGGCATCAGATTCCCTGGAACTGGAGTTACAGACAGTTGTTAACCACTCTGTATGTACTGGAAATCAAACCCAAGTCCTCTGCAAAAGTAGCCAGTGTTCTTAATCGCTAAGCCATCTCTTCTGCCCCTTCAATTTATAAGATGAAAAAGTTTGAGGGTTCTACTGCTCAAAAATACTTAATGGTAGGCTGCAAGGTAGTCCAGGAGAGTGCTTGCCTCCATGCCTGGCCCACCTAAGTTCAATTCCTAGAACCTCACATGGTAGAGAGCCAGAACCAACTCCACAGGAGAACCACAAGCTACCTCAAGTGCACAGTAAATATGTAAATGCTTAAAAAACAAAACAAAACAAATTGAATGCATCGAACCATGCACTGGAGATTAAAATGCTAAAATGCTCAATTGAATGTTAAAATGTTTTTAACACACATACACGCATCAAAACAGTACTGGGGGACACCTGCAGAGCATGCTGGCCAGGACAAACCTAGGTCGTCCCCGTGGCTGTTTAACAGTAACACTCATTCTTTTAACTATTTTTAAATTGTCTGGTATTGTAATTTCTTTTAAAATTATTACTTTTTTAAAAAAGTACTTCATTCATTTATTTTTATTTCATTTGTACAGGTATTGAAGTGTACCACATGCATACCTGGAGGGCACTGGGATCTTGTAGAACTGGTGTTAAAGGCAGATGTTAGTCATAATACGTGTGCTGGGAACTGAACTGGGCTTCTCCTGAAAGAGCAGCAAGGGCTCTTAACCCCTGGTTATGTCCCCAGCCTGTTAGAGAATGCTGCCCACATGCTCTGGAACCTTTACCACTGTTATTTACTTGTAACTCTGCCAAACACTAGGCGTTGCTATCTGGGAGCAGCCTTGAGAATACAAAGGGAATGTGTATTCAGCTGTTCAACAGGCAGCATAACGTTCATTTAAAGAAAAAGCTGCTAACACATATTTAATATGAAGTTTACCCCTAAATTGTCACAAATACAAATAGCATACGTAAGTCTAGTAAATGTCTAGTAAATGCTATAATTTATAAAAGTTACTTCCTTTTACAAATAGGCTTTTCCTGAGACTTCCAGATCTGTTCTTAGATTATGTACCCTCAAAGAGAATCAACTGTAAAATTTTAATACTAAGAAAAAGTACCTATAGAAGTTCAATGACAAATATATGTTGCTTCTTGGGAAACACACTGGCACTTACCCTCCTTAATGAAGCTTCAGTATTGACTGCATTTTCAGGATGAACCCACTTAGAAGAAGGCAGACCAAGTCCCGAATATGCATGTGCTCCATTTGGATATTGCCAAATGATTGGATAGAGTCCCAGCTGATTATATGAAGCAGCAGGATGGGCTTGTCCAAGAAGGTGAGGGGACGGGTGCTGTAACAAGTGCTGCTGTTGCTGGTGTGCTAGCGCTAAGTGGCTCAAGCTGCTGGCATGAGCACTGTCCAGGCGAGGGTGGCCACCAAGTAAGGAGGCAGCAGGCACTCCAGGTAAGACAGCAGGAAGTAAATGAGGATGGTGAACAGAATGGGGCGGGCCACTAGCAAGAGGGTGAGTGTTAACACTGGGCAACTGAGTTTGACTAGATGGCCCAGCTAGTAAGTGGGGGGCAGGAGTTAGAGCAGGGTGATGGGTGCCTGGGTTTAAACAGGTTCTATGGGACGAGGAATGAAGAGGGAAAGGGTGCTGGCTCAAAAAGGGTGAAAGGTGATGAGTTTCTGAGCCCACAAGAGCAGGGTCCCTATACACTGTGAAATGTTCATTTTTATCAATGATAAGGGGACTCTTCGTAGTTTCCAACGCGCTTCCTCGAGTAGGAACGGGATGAAAAGTACATCTTGATAATTCATGCTCTATCTTGTTATTCACCAGTCTTCTTTCATTAGTAGCCTGACTATTCACATAAGTGGCCTTTGACTTCACAGAGTCAGGAGAGTAGGTGATTTTGGGCTTAACAACTTCAGGTGAAGAACTGGATTTGGTCTTGTGAGTATCTACTGAAGCACTGAGTTTAGATTTTATAGTTTCTGGAGGTGGACTTCGCTTGTGTGGCTTATCCTCTGCGGCAGAAACAGCACTTAAAGAAGACATGTAGGAAACATAGTGAGTTCTCTCTTTTTCCATATCAGGATGATCATTTCCTGAAGAACTATTTGTAATACCTGACTGGGTTAGATCTACTTTCACTACGTCACTGACCCAGCTCTGCTCAGAATTTTGCTTGGCTGTTTCTGGATATTTAGCATTTGAAACTGAATGTTTAGAATCACTAACAGTAGGATCCATTTTCTCAAGTGTTTGGAGGCCAAAGGCACTTGAGTTTTCCTGAGCCGCCCTTTCTGAATTAGTGTCATTTGTGATATCGATAACACACTTGGGTGTGGGTGATCTGGATACAAACTTCTCCTTTGGTAGTAATTCCACTGGATGTGTGTTTTCCATATTGCATTCTTGGAGAACTAAATCATTAGGATTATGGTTACCAACTGGAGCTTGTCCCGATGAGTGGATAGTCCGTTTTTCCTGAAGATGGGTGTCAACAGACTTCCGTTTCTCTCCTTCGTCGTCGTTTTTATCTTCCTGTGTTTGATCCCAGGGAGGCTGCCCATCGACTGGGGTCTCTGCTGCCTTCTCAGCAATCTGGGTTTTTCCTTCCTCTCCATTTACCTTCGAAGTGCTTTTATTCCTCAGCTCATACTCCGGTGATTGCTCAGAGGAATTATCAATTACTCTCTTACTTGGATTTTCAGAGTCACTGCTCTCAGAAGAGTCTGAAGCGTTGTCAGTCCTCACTCTTTTCATACTGAGCTTTTTCCCGTCCTCCTCAGGTTTCCTTCTTTTATTTACCAAGTGTCTGTTTTTACCTTTAGGATTTTCTGTAAGATTAAAAAGAGTATTATTTTTCAAGACCAATAAGAATATTAAAAAACTTTGGGGGGCGGTGGCTAGAGAAATGGCTCAGCAGGTAAGAACACTGGCTGCTCTTTGTAGAGGCTCAGGGTTTGATTCCCAGCACCCACATGGTGGTTAACAATAATCTGTAACTCCAACCCCAAGAGATCCAACATCCTCTTCTGGCCTTCCTGGGCTCTGTACAACATGGGTTCACCTACTTACATGTAAACAATACACTCATATACATTAATTAAAAATAGCATATTTAGAAAATGTTTTTTTGACTAATTAACTGTATGTGGATGAGTTCTTTTCCTGCATGTTGTAGAGTACACACAGAGGCCAAAAGAGGGCATCAGATCCCCTAGTACTGGAGTTACAGTTGGTTGTTAACCATCATGTGGGTGCTGAGAACTGAACCTGGGTCCTCTCCAAGAGCAGCCAGTGCTCTTAACCGCTGATCCATCTTTCTAGTCTCTCACGCACATTTTAACGTAAGGCATCTTTATTCTCTAGTCTAGCAGGTCCTACCTCCTCGTGATGTATGGTCACACCTGTCCTCCCTCATCTTCTCCTCGTCAGGGGCACTGCTATCTGAGCCCTTCCTCTTACTTGGACGAGCACTTCTGTGTTGCTGCTGCTGCTGTGTGTTCGGTTTTGGTACAGCAGCTTGAGAATGCATTGCTGGTCTGGGACTGTTTGCTTGAGCACGTGTATAATGACCCTAAAAATAAACGATCAACAGTGATGACTTACTGACTGATCTTGAATAAATTACAGAAAAATTATCTTCTAAAAGTCCATTACTAGTAACATACATACGTGAACAGCGTTGGTATTTTGATTGGCACGAGACCTTCGTCGTGACGTAATGCCAATATTTTCACCTTTTAACAAAGAGTGAACAACATCATCTAGAAAGGTCATTTGAACCATAGAAGGATCGACATTCTGTGGTTCTAGAACCTAATCCACGACACAAAACAAAAACAGAAATTAAATCCAATCAACTAACCAGTGTTAACATTTAGTACTTTTTTTTTTTTTTTAAACTCAGTCAAACAGTTTACAAGTGGGTTTAGGGCCCTGGACTCGTGAGACAACAGCAGACAGAGGCTCACATGATCCATTTAATCACCAGAGACAAAACGGCCCTTTCCTTTGTGCTTGCTGTTAACTCTTCAGTGTGTCAGCAGTGAGCTGAGCTCTGAAAGCTCCTGGCGCTCACAGGAAACCACTGGGGAAATATTAGTATTAGGAAGAAGGAAAACTGAAGTTTAATTTTCAGTTAGTCTAAAGATTTGAAAAAAAAAAAAAAAGACTAATCAATTAGGGACAGACAGTTATCAATACTGAAATAAATTTGCCATCACCATCATTTCCTGAGGTAAAGTGGCCTCCACTTGTATGTAACATCCAATATTTTTGAGTGTACAAGGATTCTATTACGAAAATTCCTGTATGTTATTAATCTATAAAAATTTCCTTCCAAAAAGATGACTTGAGAGGCTGGAGGGGGAGAGAGGAGTGGACAATACAACATGCACGTAGCACACACAAAGTGTGCTGACATGTCCAGCCCCGAGTTTGAATCCCAGCACCAAATAGTCCAGCATTTACCTGATCATTCATAACGATCATGGTGCGGGTGAAGAGATCATGATGAGTAATTATGCCAGTAAACCACTGGGTGGCAGAGTCTTGTCTATAAACTCTCACTCTGTATCCATTTAAGGAATAAGGACCTTTAAAAACAAGACACAAGTAGGGATGTCTTAGACGCATTTCTTACATAGAAAGTACCTTCTAGCAGAAACAATGCTATGTGACAAATGAGTAACACAGAAGATCAGGTTTTGTTTAACGTCTTAGGGCACAATCAGATTCTTCTCCATCACTGAACTCTAATGTTATCATTACAGACACCACTACACATGGAAATAATACACTTTTAAGTTAAAGAATGATACTGCAATTGTGAATTAGTAAAAGAACAGTACAAAATGTAAGTTATAGCAGTCTGGAGTATAATAAAGATGGACAACGACTTCGCAAGTCTGGGAAGATGGACTTTGTGTTTGAAACAGAAAAATAATTTTCAATTTGACGTCTGAGTGCTTTAGTCAGTAGAATTTTACCATAATTTGCTTTCTTTAGGTCAGCTAGGAAAAGCTGAAAAGCATAGTAAACAGCCTCACACTCCACAATTGATACAATGTGGAGTCTGCCTCAAATAATTCTGCCAAATATGGAGGGATTAACAACTTACTTGTGTCTTTCCTAAAGATCTAAACATCCTGGTTTGGTCAACAAACTCCAAAGAATGATGGGAAAATTGGAGTGTAAAGACATTACCAAATCACACTGAATGTCTTTTGCCAGAGATCTTCTTGACTTTCAAAAAGTAAACTCTCTAAAAATGTCATTATGACACACATGGAAATTGGAAGTTCACTTTTACACTAGATACTGAGAAACACTTTTCCCCCAAGTTTAACAGCAGTATGGTAACTTTATTTGCTCTAAATGGATAGAACAAGGGGATATCTACTGCGTAGGACAGGGGACAGGAGCAGCAAAAGTTTGGTAGTTGTTGAGGGCTAGAAGACAGATGCATGGAAGTTGAATTAATTTTTCTGCATGCCTGAATTCTTTATTTGTATGTTTGAAACTCTCCTTGGTAAAGCAGAATAGCATTTACACTAACAAGCATTTAAGACCTAGATGATCTGCTGTTGTACATAAACAAAATTTTCAAGATTATTGCTTAGTAATGCATCAAGGTTTTCTGTTTCTTTTGAGACAGGGTCTCATTATGTGGCCCTGGTTGCCCAGAACTGACCACGCTGGCCAGGAACTCATGGAGACTTCACCTTACCTCTACCTCCCAAGTGCTGGGATTAAAGGCTGGCATAAATGTTAAAGACTAAGACAAACATGGGGATTTAACAATAAAACTATATTGTAAGCATTCAACAAAACATTAATAGTTCATGTCATGTTTTAGATTTGAATCAATTTCACAAAAAACTTCTATTTCCAGTATAACTTCTAGCTATAAAAATTAATTACTAGGAATCATAAAATAGGACTCGTTAGAAAACCCCACTTTGGGGGAGGAGAGATGGCTCAAAGGTTAAAAGCACTGGCTACTCTTACAGAGGACCCAGGTTTGAATCCTAGCACCCATATGGCAACTAACAACCGTCTGTAACTCCAGTTCTAGGGGATCTGACACCCTCTTCTTTGGGATCCACAAGCTTTGCCAACACAGACATAAAATATAAATAAAAAATATTCAAAAGAGAAAACTCCATGTTATAGACAAACATGTAACGCAGCACACAAAAGAACAAATCTAAGACTAATACTGTGGTAACTGGTGAAGACCGTGGAAAGACATTATCAGATACCAGAGCAGTCCACAAAGGAAACATTCAGATTCTGGACAGCCCTCAACTGTAAACAATGTGTCCTTTTCCTGGAAGGACACACCTCAAACATTCCTTATTTTGGAGGTTTGTTTTCAACAAAACACCTGTGTAGCTATAGTATATGAATACAGTTCAGATTACTCAATAAGCCATTGAACTTTTAAGGCTTTCTATCAAAAATACTGTGGTTTGCCAATTGTTTTCTGATGAACTTTATGCAACTGAAATGATTAGATTGCATAAAGTTGAACAAAGAAAATACACTGGTTTAGTCACAGATATAATGTGTAACTTCAAAATAGATACCTTGCATAAAAATTTCCTGAGCCTTCTGTTCCTTTACCCAGACTTTCACTTCCTCATCAAGTTGTGGGTTGTCCCTGAGAACGGGGTTTAGGCTGTCTGTGTCGTCCTGAAATTTTAAGCAAATAAAGAAAAGATCCCATTTACACTCCTCAAATTTACATGTTAAAAACACTTTAGCAATTTCTTTCATATAAAAGCAGGTTAAGCACAAATTTATAAACTGCAGTTTATTGAGCAGCTACATAACACTTCAACATACACTACACTTAGGATGTTTAATAATACAGGTTTCAACTTTTTAAGCATGGTCTTATGTCAGTCAGCTTTTTAAAAATTTTTGTTATTTATACACCATACAAACACAATATTATCAGGTTACACAAAGATGGTAACAAAAAATTCAAGTTACTTTAGTGGATATTTATGTATGATAGGTTACTACCTATTTGCCTTAAAAAAGCCTTCAATGATTTACAACTCTGGTAAATCCTTAATTAATTGCCTTGATTTAGATGTCATCTAATTCGATTCTACCAACTTCTCTGGCCACTAATTCCACTGCTACAATTTTTTTTTTCCTAAGAGGAGGCAATTAAAATTACTATAATGGCATTATTTCCTAACAGGTGGACCTAGGTACAGAAATAGTCATAGTCAAAAGGCTTTCCACAGCCTGCGAGTCCCTATTAGACCGTCTCCTTACAGCATCTCTCGGCATTGAGATCCGAGAATGGACCATGAAAAACACAGCACTCTAATCTGCTAAAGCAGAGACAGATCATGAAAACCAGGATCGGCAAGGCACTATCTCAGAGGAACTGTATCTGGTGAATAAAAACTATCAAGCAATTCTGAAAGTCTAGAAGGGAGCTGAATTAAGGAAATTATAGATAATAAAAATAATCTGGCAATTTAGAGAACCCAAACGGTGTCTACAGAGTATAAAGACCCTTCAGTCAAATACCTTACATGCACATCTGTCCAAAGTCTGTCCAAGTGAATGCTTCTGGCTCATGCATCACTGCTTTAAGACCTTACTCTATGCTCTTGCAATAACATTATAGCATTTATTAAATGCTTCTTACACACAGTGAAGCTCACGAGGCAGAAACAGTGGGAAGGGTCATTAAAAAAAAAATAGGTAAAATCTGTCCATTAACATATCGTGTTGAAAAGAATCTTTCTAGTACCCCCTTTCCTTATTCTCCATTTAACAGTAAACTGCAGAGACGAGTGGTGTAACTCAGTGCTAAGACTCTGGGCTCTAAGCCAGACAAAAACCCAGCCTGGATGAGGAAGGTGGGCAAGAAGCCCCAGCTTTAGCTGAGGGACTACTGGTAAATGTCAGCTGTTGGGAGAGGGGAGGTCAGTCAGTTGTCTTTTAAGGGTGTGATGCTCCGTAGGTTGACCAGGCTCTGAGGAATGGACCTACACTCAGGATTGTTTGCTGAACAGAAATTAGACTCTACTGACTTTTAAAAACAATAGAGGATATTAAACGGGACGTGGGGGCAGTGCTAAAGTAGAGCAGAGACTGAGGAGGGGCTGAATATGATCAAAATACATTGTATGATTCTCAAATTATCAATAAAAATAATTTTTAAAAAAGACTTTAGGTTCAATCATCAGCACCAAAACCAAAGTGAAATAATAAAATATTAAATAGTAAAAATGTACTGCAAACTTAGTTATCCTGTCATTTAGGAACAGAAAATATCACAGAAAGTTCTATGACACTAGTCCTTTTGACACATTCTAGCTAAGTCTAATTATGAAAAACATAATATAGGAAGTTGTTTTCTAAGGAAGACCACTACTATTTTCAGACAGCTGTACCTATGCAAGTTTTAAATGTTCTCATTTGAACTTACAAATACACACCCAGTATCTTTCAGCTACATGGAAAGTTACAGTTTGTTTGCTTGGCTTGATTACTGGTTTTGAGATGAGGCTTCACCCTGTATCCCAGGCTGACTTCAAGCGCAGGGTGACATCCACTTTTCAGTTTCTCAATGCTGGGATTACACTCTTGTACAACCTGCTTTTAAAGCACATTGCCAGCACCCTACAGACAGGAAGTCAATGAAATGAGTTGCTTTCTTTTTATTTTACAAATTAGAACTACTGGGATATATTTGTTTTTTCACTATTTTTATCTAATCAGCAATACACAGAATTAGATAGTGTTTCAACTGTCATCTGACAACACACAGAGACCTTTTAGGTGAGCTTCCAAACCAGCATAGGTAACACGCTCACTCGCAGGCGCACACACACACATACCCCATACAATTGACAATAACATTTCTTACCCTAGGTTTCATGCCTAGGGTAAGAAACAACGCAAAACACCAAGCAACAAAAATTGGTAACGTGATCTCTTTACTGATATGTCCTTCTATAAGTCAAGTTCCTCATCTATATAACAATTACTAATATGTGTGTATATCTTCAAAAACTGATTGATTTTCATGTGTATGAGTAAACATTTTGCCTGCATGTGTATAAATGCATCCTTGTGTGCAACACCTGTGGAAATCAGAAGGGGGCGTCAGATGTCCTGGACCAGGAGTTATAGACAGTTGTGGGAGCTGTCAACCAAAGCCAGGTCCTCCACAGGAGTAGCCAGTGCTCTTAACTGCTGAGTCTCTCTCCAGGCCCTATTAGCATGCATTAATACGCTTTTATGAGGAATTGTTTAAAGTACTGATATAATCTTTCTGTAAACATCCGATTCTTGCTGGACACGGTGGTGTGCACTTACAATCCCAACACAGTGAGTAAAAGATAGTCAAGAGGCAGGCAAGGCGACCAATGCCTGAAATCACTTAGGAGCCTGCTGAGGCAACAGCATAGTTTCAAGTTCCAGACCAATCTGGTTTATAGTGAGTTTGAGGTCATCCAGAGGCATAAAGAAGACCTCTTATCACAAAACACAGAAAACAACCCTCAAAGCAAACAAATGAAAAAAATAAAACAACCAAACTGAAACAAAACCACAAAACCCCCCAAAACTCCCATTCAGTTCTTGAATTATTAATGGCATTAAATTACAAAATTAATTAAGACTCACTAATTTTATCCTAAGAATGTCTGGCATGTTTCTGCAGAACCGGGTACAGTAGTTTGTAAGTTAAAGGTAATCCAGCTGTATCATGATGACCACTTTAAGAGATTCACACACCAGGGAGAGAAAATTTTGAAAAGGTCAAATGAAAATTCTATTTTATGTACTGACTTGGAATAATACTGTGTAGGCCCTAAAAAAACAAATATTAAGAACAACAAGGTGAGTTACAAGACAAGAAAATAGAGCTCTGTAATTAAAAACTAGCTATGAAAAACCTATTTGGGGGCAATAGAAAAGGTGCTCACTTCCAAGCTTGATTCCTGGAACTTATCAAATGACAGGAGAGACACAACTCCCTTAAGGTGAACTCAGTCTTCCACATGTGGGTGGGCGCGCGCGCGCACACACCCCCCAAACATTGTAAAGTTTTTTACTGTTTTAAATTATGTGTATGTGTGTCTGTGTGTGGCTTTGTGCTTGTGGTGGAGGAGGACAGAGGTTTTGGGTCCCAAGGAGCTGGAGTCACAGGCGCTTGTGAGCTCCCTGATGTGGGTCCTGGTAACTGAATGTGGGTCCTCTACAAGAATAGCAAGTGCTCTTAAATGTTGAGGCCTCTCTCTAGTCACACACATAACATACATGTGCACGCATTTTTTTTGAAAGAAGAACCTGCTTACTTGCTAAAATGATGGAAGAGCATTTCCCAAATCTAGGGAAGGAAACAGACACAAGCACAAGAGCTAATTAGAACTCAAGTGGACGGACACAACAGAACCCGTCCACGGCACAATACAACCAAGTACTAAAAACACAGAAGAATATTGAAGCTACAAGTGAAAACATCCCTAAAAGTCAGGCCATCAGAACACAGAAGGCTCAGTAAACTCCTAAAAGCCACACAGGTGTGGGTGATACATTTTGAGACCAAAGAGTAGCCAACTGTCCATCAAAATCATATACTCTGGAGCTGAAGAGATGGCTCAGCAGTTATATATTCTATAAAACTATCTTTAAAACCTGATGGCGAAAAAGACATTTTGGAGTAAGCACCAAGTAAAGCAATTTATGATCTCCAATCCAGCATTTGCAGAAGACTGTTAAAGGGTTAGAAAGACAAGTCTTAGTCTCATGGAGAACAAAAAAAAGAATAAATTTGAGTTGTGAGAAATTAACACACAATGTACACAGAACTTTACCACTCTTAAAATAGCACCTATCAGTTACCTATATAGAAAGTTTTTGAATATAACACATATGTGTATATAAACTTTCCAAAAGCAAGTCATTCAAGTAGGGAAGGGTTAGCACTCTTGGTGACCCCTTCCCATAAACTGTATGCTGAAAGAGGAAGTTATAACTTCTGGCAAATGACAACTGGGAAAGCAGGATCAGCAGAATATGACTATGAAAAACTCTACCATTAGTGCTATCAACCTGACAGGACCTAGAACAACCTGGAGAGCAGCCTCTAGGGAGTTATCTTTTATTTTTAAAAGACAGAGTCTCGCTCTATATGTGTGACTGCCCGGGAACTTGCTATATAGCCTGGGTTAGGCAGTCTTGAACTCACAAAGATCCACCTGTCCCTTCAAGTGTGTGCACCACCATGTTCAAGTGGGGAGTTACCTTGACTGCAGGTGAGAATCCCTGCTGCCATGGGTAACACCATTCCTCTCAGGGGTCTGGATAGTAAAAATGGAGACATAGGCTCAGGAGTAGAAGGCACTCACTGCTCCCTGTTCCTGGCTGTGGGTATGATGTGAAAAGCTTCTTCAAGCTCCTAGCACTTAGACGTCCCTGCCAGAACAGACTGCAGCCAAGAGATGTGAGCCAGCATCAGAGTAAACCCTTTCTCCCACAAGCTGGTTTTGTCTGGACATTTCTATCATAGCAATGGGAAACGAGAACAAGAAACATACATAGAAACATGAGAAGCGACTGCACATACATTTCAGTGGAGAGTGTTTGCCCGGCACGTGCAAACACTTGGTTTTAATCCCCAGTATGAGGAAGAAAGAAAATACAATGAAGTTCAAAGAAATGTCATTTTATGTGTATAAGTGCTTCACATGTATGTATGCAAGTACACCATGTGCATGCAATGCTAACGGAGGTCAGAAAGAGGGCATCTGGTACCCTGGAAGTGGAGTTACAGATGGTTGTTAGCTGCTGGGAACTGAACCCAAATCTTCTGCAAGAACAGCCAGTGCTCTTAATCTCTCTGGTCCCTTAAGAAATAAATTCTTTATGCCACACACACTTCAGATTTTACTAAGGAATCAATAAATAAACCAGTTCTCAGTTTCTATGTAACTGATAAGGAACTGATTTAATAATGAGACTTTAAAGTCCCAACTGGGGTTCTAGAACAGTACTTTTTCTTGGGAGGGGGGGGCGGTGTTTGAGACAGAATCTCCCTGTAGCCCCACCTGGCCTGGAACTCGCTATGTAGACCAAGCTGATCTTGATCTCACAGAGATACACTTGCTTCTACTTCCTGAGTGCTGGGATTAAAAGATGTGCACCACCATGCCTGGCAACACCCATTTTTAAGAAATACATAAAACTGAGAATGACTAGTTGCTTACTTTCAACTTTATATCGGTATGTGGCTTAGTCCTGGAGTAAGTTCTTCCCTTAGGTGACATTCAATGAGCTTCTTATATCACATTTCATTACATAAAATCACCCATAATGATATTTGTATTTCTAAGAGTTTCCATAAAAGCAATTGTCTGTATCTTAAACATCACATCAAGTGAACTGATGTTCTGTCACAGTCATAAATTCAGTTACCCAAACTACCAAAGACAGCTTTCTCTTTTATATCCTGGCATTACGGGTCAACAGCTACAAACACGTTAAACACAGAGGTTGAATGACATCAACTAGCACACACCAAGCCTGACAGAACTTATGAAATACTTCATCTTATTAATAAAGATTTGATGGGACTGGAAACAAATTTTTGTTTATTTATTTTATGTGTATGAGTATATTTCCTGCATGCACGCAAGTATCCTGTGTTGTGCAGTGCCCGAGGAGGACAGAAGGGGGAAAGAGATCCCCTGGAACTGGAGCTACAGATGGCCGTTAATTGCCACGTGGTGCTGGGATTCAAAACCTGGGTCGCTGGCAAGACTGGCAGTTTTCTTAACTGCTAAGGCATCTCTCTAGGCCTTGGGAACAACTACTGAAACCTACTGAAGCGTTCCTCAAAAAGCAGTCTTCCACATCACCTGCAGTTCAAGTAAATGTGAACACTGCTGCAAGAATCCATATATTGTCATGATTGTTTTTTCAGGTTTTAAAAAATATTTTATTATTTTTATCTTATGTGTATGAGTGTATTGCCTGCGTGTAAGTGCACCCATGACATGCAATGTGCATAGAGGTTAGAAGAGTGGTGTTGGATCCCCTGAACTGGAGTTACGGACGGTTGCTGGCCATACTGTTTCTGTCACAAACACTCTAATAGAACAGCAGTTACATAATACCATAAATATATCAATAAATGAGTACAATTATGTACTAATACATTTTTATGACTTGGCCTTCTCTGAAATTTAAATGCCACAGTCTTTTGATTCTTTTTTTCAACCATATAAATATGTAAAAAGTCTAGCAAAAACACGAAAAATTGGGCACTCAGGAGGCAAAGATAGGTAGATCTCAGTGAGTTCCAGGCCAACCTGGTCCACACATAGGGAGTTCCTGGTCAGCCAGAGTGACACAGTGAGACCCTATCTCAAACACAAAATGAAACAGAAACAAAAACAAACATAAAAACCTCAGGGGTTGGAGAGATGGCTCAAAGTGGTTAAGAGTACTGGCTGCTCTTGCAGAAGACGTAGGTTTGGTTACCAGCACCTACATGACAGCAAACAACTCTCCCTAACTCCAGTTCCAGGGGATCCAATACCCTCTCTTTTGACCTCTGCAGACACTGTATGACAAAGGTACACTTACATATATGCAGGAAAAACACTCATACACATAAAATATTTTTTTAACAACCTCACAAAACATGATGCAGGTTGGCTTTGGCTTACTCCTGAATTAAAACAAGAATAAAATTAACCTGGTATTATAAAGTCAGATCAAAACACCTAGAATTAATTAATGTAATGGAAACTTTACCATATTGAATACAAATCTGATTTCATAAATCCATAATTAAATATATTCATGAGCATAGAAAAATTTATCTATAACAAATCCTGTTCTTTAGTAATTATAAAGAAAACATTTTAGGGGCTGGAGAGACGGCTCAGAGGTTAAGAGCACCAGCTGCTCTTGCGAAGGACAAGAGTTCAATTCCCAGCACTCACATAGCAGCTAACAGCTGTCCGTAACTCCAGTTCCAGGGTATCCGGAGTCTTCTCCTGGCCTCTGTGGGCACTGCATGCATTGGTGCACTTATGCAAGCAAAACATTCATACGCATAAAATAATTCGAGGAAAAAAAGGTTTATAAATGATTCAACAAGATTCAAATGTCATAATGGTTACCACTCCCCATTATCTACCCAATTCTTTTTCTACTTATCAAATTCAGGAGTTGTAAAACATGTCCATTCCTGCTAAAGTACTTATAATTTTACTGCATTTTCATTTCATGTGGGTCTGACCTGTGCACATGCAAGCCAAAGGTAGATGTCAGGTGCCCTGCTCTATCATTAGCTCCTGTACTCCCTTGAGAATGGGTCTCTCACCAAATTTGGAGGTTAGAAAGCCATCATAATCCTCCTTGTCTTCAACGTCTAACAGCACTGAGGTTATAGGTTCCGGGGATGCAAACTCAGGTTCTGTGCTTGTAAAGCATGTTCTCTTACTACTGGCCCATCTCCTCAGCATCCTTTAAAATTACTTACAGTCTGAAAAACCTGAAGAAAAATATCTACTTTTAAAGAAGAACAATGAAAAATACAACAAAAACTTAATATGAATAATGTAAATGGTTCCAGAAATGAGAGTGTAGTTCAGAGAACCTGGGTGGCATTTAGGGTGACTCTTTATTGGTAAAAGATTACTGGTGTTGTGTGGTGGCATACATTTTTAATTACACCACTCAGAAGGCAGAGGCAGAAGACTGCTACAGTTTCCAGGCAAACCTGTCTACATACTAAGTTCCAGGCTAGCCAGGGCTATGCAGCAATAAAATTTCTCAAAATGCAAAATAATTACTGTGAAGGGACTAACAGCATATAGAACCAATTAGAGCTTTAATCATTCTTTTAAAAATATTTTATTTATTATTTTATGTGGATGAGCATATTGCCTGCATGTAAATGCATCCATATCATGCAATGAATGCCCAAGAAGATCAGAAGAGGTCATCATATTCCCAGGAACTACAGTTAGGGGTGGTTGTTAACCACCATGTGGGTGCTGGGAGCCGAACCCAGGACTTCTGCAAAAGCAGCCAGTGCTTTTAATCAATGAGTCATCCATCTCTCCAGCCCAAGACATTTTTTAGAAACCATAAAATTTACTAACAATATATTTTGTTCAACGTGATCTGAAAAAAACCTAGTATCACTCAACTAATATGTCAAAGAACTAGCAATACATGTAAGATGGTGTTCCTGCCTCAAGAATCTTGTATTCCAGTTGAAGAGACAAAATCTGACATAAGGTGAAGGGCAGTGAAGATGGGTCGAGATCTAGTAAAATGCAAAGGTGCTTGGTGAGATTGTGGGAAATCAGGAAAAAGGAGCTTTCCAAACTGAGGAATGACAAACATAAACAGAAGAATGAAACAACAGAGCATAAGCAGAGGCCTCTAAATACACTGAATAGATTTAATGAAGAAAAGAGACCCTAAGACCCTGCAAAAAGCTCTTGAACAGCGTAGCCAAGTGAAGATGAGATACGTACGAACAAGAACCAGCAATCTTAGAAGACCAACAAGACAAGCAAGAAAGCTAAGAACCTAAACCATTCCCAGACAGGAACTTAGACGGAAGATAAGACAGTGGTGTTTGTGCCATTAGCTAGAGTAGAGAAATATCAGGTAAAGAGCAGTAGTGAGTGTTCAACTATAATGCCAGTATGATAGTCTTCATCTTTTCAGTGATAGCTTTATGACCTGGTTCATCCTATTACATTCTCTAGTCTCTTCACACAGTACTGTTACCTAGCCCTTCTGCCTCCAGGAATGCTAAGGTTACAGACCTGTGCCACCAAACCCAGCTGTTGCCCTCTCAATTTCATGTTTTTTTTTTAAATTTATGTTTATTTTTTAATTGTGTGAGTATGTCTGTCTATGTGTCTACTCACAAGAATGCAGGAGCCTAAGGCATTGAGAGCCCCCAGGAGCTCAAGTCATAGGAAGTGAAACACTTGATGTGGTTCCTGGGAACTGAACCCGGTCTCTGCGAGGTGATGCTCTTAACCACTGTGCTCTCTCCAGCCCTATGCTCCCAATTTCTGACTGCTCTTATTTTATCATTTTGTCACAAAATTTATTAAACTGCACATCATAATAGAGATAGCTTGTTTAATATGTTATGTATCATACATCCTTTAGAATTTAAGATTTATGGGGACAGGAACTTTTAAGTGCCTAACACATATAAGTTGCTAAATAAATACTTATTAATTGACAAGAGAATAAGTGAGAGTTAGTTAGAACTTGAGATTTAGAAGACAGAAAACAGTGGAATCACAACACCACTTAGGGTGATTAGTAAAGTAAGAAACCAAATCAGAAAATCATATAATATTAATACTACACAGAGATAAAAAAAATAAACAAAACCCAGAAAAACCAGGTTAATGCAAATAACAACAAAGTATAGACATTTTAAAATTTATACCATGTACCTTTATCTAAAAAGAAACATTTAGAGATGCAATGTGGCAGGTGAGACTACCTTAGAACGACCCAGGAGAATATGAAGCGGGGTCAGCGGGCACACCCCGGCACACACATGTACCCTGGCACTCGGAAGATTGAGTTCAACACTCGCTTTAGCATACAGCCAAGTCCAAGGATGCTCTGGGCCACATGAAACCCGGTCCCCAATATTTAAAAAAATTGGCAATGGGGTGGTGGGGTTCCTGAATATGAATGAGAATGAATCTATATTGTCCATGAAGTTTATTTTTTTTTGCAAATTTTTAATTTAAAGTTTGTGCACTTTATACAAAGCATCTTAATCATCTTTATGTCCCCTCACCACAGGATTACAGGCATTCTGTCATACATGTTAAGGTCTGTCGAGTCAAATTTGTGTACCCAGGTACCCCTCAGTGCAAGTTCAACAACAACTAGATCAGCCTATCTAGAGTCTCTCCTTAAGAAGATCAACTCGCTTTCACCCAGCAGTAACCAGCTGCCAACAGCTCTTCAGCTAAGGTTGGGGGCGGGGGGTAATGAATTGTTCAAGCGTGATGGTAGGTATATAGGAGTTAATTTTTCTATTCTATACATATGTTTAAAAGAAAATGAGAGAAGAAAAGGCTTTATCACTAACTTTTCAGCTCAAAACCCTCTAAAATTCTAGGATACAAACTTATTAGAATGAAAAATAATCTCTTCATCACAGCCTGTAAAGTCCCACATGAATGCCATTATAATGCTATAATGCTATGAATCTCTATAGTCTGTTATTCTCTGGATGCTCTCACTTTAGGGCCTTTCCTCTTCTCTCAGCTGATAATTACCAGCCCCTTTCCAGCTTTACTCATTTACTTATTTTACACTTTTATTGTTTTTTCTTATGAAATGTATTACATTTACTGTGGGTACATGTATGTGGAGCTCAAAGAACAACTGGCAGGAATCAGTTCTCTCCTTCCACTGGGGGGTCCTGGGGAATCACTGGGCTTGGCAGTTCTTGCCTGTACCCTCTGAGTGGTCTTCTCTGCCCTGTCTTCCAATCTACTGATTTCATCTTCAGTACCTTCCCTTGCCTCATAATCTGAAACACTAAATAGAGCCTTACACAAAAAAGTATCCAAGAAATATTGCTGAAATTGAAATAAAAGCAAACTCCATCTTTGAGATAAGAAAAAAGGAGGCAAGGAGAGGTATAAAAATAGGCATAAGAACAGGAAGTTAAGGAGGTTCCTGCTTGTAACCTCAGTTTCCTCTGTGTGGTAGGAGAAAGGTCATCTACTAAGAGAAAAAGAGGAAGTTTAGTATAGTAATTTTAAATTGGAAAAGCTACATTAGGAAATAAAAAGTTCAGAGGAGAATACAAAAGGATGCAAAAGATATCACTGTGCTCAGCTCGAGTAGAGACCATTACACTGACACCAAAATACACGGCACAATGTTCTCCCCTTCAGCGTTCAACACTTAGCTGCCCAACAGAAGCCTCTACAATGTAAATGTTACCTGCACTCTCCCATGTGACACTTGAATCCTGGCTGGTATTACCAATAATGGGGATCCATATAAGTTTAGGATACATAAGCAAAATGGAAAAAAAACAAAAAACTCAAAAACCAAAAGCCCTACAAAAACAAGCACGCCCCCTGCTCACCCCCCCTCCAAAAAGAAACAGCAAAAGGTCTTGCACGTGCTAGGCAAACACTCTTACTAATGCCAACCCAGATTTGCTCTAACACTGAAAATAAAAGTAAGTGTGGGGCTGGAGAGATGGCTCAGCAGATGAGTGTACTGGGTGCTCTTATAGAGGACCTGGGTTGGGTTCCCAGCACCCACATGGCAGTTAAACAACTGTCTATAATTCCAGTTTCAGGGATCCAATGCCCTCTTCTGACCTCCACAGGCATTGTGTGACATGGGTGCACTTACATATATACAATGAGCAACTCAGACTTCATCCAAATCAAAAAAAAAAAAAAAAAAAAAAAAAAAATCACAGGACATCATCAAGAAAAAAGCTAGGGTAACCGGGAGAGGCTCAGTGGCCAAGAACACTTCTTGCTTTTCCAGGGGACCTGGTGCCTTCTGTGTGGGCACTGGAACACATGGGGCACACACACTTACAGACATATACACATAAATTAAAATATTAAGAGACAACTAACTGAACGGGACAAAGAGCTGCAAGTGCTGTATCCAAGCCCCATGGCTGGGGCAAGCTCATGCTCCTAAGGGAGAAGGAGCTGTTTTCAGTAGGCAAAGAATAGCTTCCAGTCAGATGAAAAGGTGCTAGGTCTCAGTAATCATTAGGGAAATGCAAACCAGATCCACAATGACCTAAAATAAAAGTAAATAAACTTTCAGGGAGCTTGAGAGAGCACTTGGTGGTTAAGGGCACTTACTGCTCTTACAACAAGTTCAGTTCCAAGCACATATCGCTCAGAACCATCTGTAACTCCAATTCCAGGAGATTCCATACCCTCTTCTGGCCTCTGCCAGCCTACATGCACGGGAAACACTCACATGCATTTAAAGCAAAATCTTAAAGAAAATACCACAATGATATAGATATGGCTTTACACTCTACGATTTCTGTCAGGCAGAAATAAAAGGAAAGTAGCAAGCTTCCTGAAGGTACAAAGGAACTGGGGCCCTTGTGTGTGGTTGGTAGAAAAACACATGTCACAGCCACCACAGAAAACAGCTGTTTCTCAAAAAGGCTTTTTGGGTGTTTTTCTTTTGAAGGAGTAAAGGGCACTTTTTAAGAGAGTTTCATTCTGTAGTAGCCCAGGCTAACCTGGAACTTGATACATGGCCCAAGGTAACTTCAAACTTGAAAGCTTTCAGCCTCAGTCTCAAAAGTGATGAAATTATAGGCTTGAGCCTCCTCCATGCCTGTCTCCAAATAGTTTGAAACATTCCACATGCTCCAACAATTCCACTCCAACACAGCAAAAACTGAAAAAAGGAGGACTGAAATGGATACTTGGATACCAATGTTCATAGTGGCATAATTGACAACAGCTAAAAGGCAGAAGCCCAAATATCCATCTAAAAGGTAAATAAAATGTGGAACACACAGACAATAGAATATTATTCAGACATAAAAAGAAATCAAATTCCAGCACAGCAATGCTATAATATAATGTAGACAAAAGGTAAAGACATCATACCATGTAAAACTAGCCTGAGATTCAGAGAAACAAAGTAGAACATAGGTTGCCAAAGGTGAAAGAGGGTGGATTAGGAAACAGGAAATTATTGTTTCTGTTAGGGATAATGAAAATGTTGCAGAAACAGGCAGTGGTGATGCTGTGCCGTACTACCCACTGGCTCCAACAGCAGGGCACTTATGCTTAAATGGTAAAAGGTGGAAGCCATCATTGCTTTTAGCCAAGTGCTCACCACTCATTTACTCAATAGGGAGAATGAGGGTTACACCAGTGAAGTGGTGGCTGATCTAAACTAAAATTGCTGGTCATGGTGGCATACACCAGCACTCAGGAAGCAGGGGGAGGTGGATATGTGTAAGTTTGAGGCCAGTCTGGCCTACGTATTGAGTTCCAGGCTAGACAGGAAACACAGTTTGTCTCAAAAAGAAAAAACAGATGAAACGATGCCTTCTCACCACTGCTGCATCTTCAAAGCGAGGTGTGAAAGTTAAAGCCACTCAGTACATGCATTCTGCCTCCTCCTGCCGCTATGTATTTAAGCAACCTTCCAGGCCTACCTGTCTAGCTACTTTCCATCCACCCTGAGACAGCTGACAGCTAAAAGAGATTGCTTTTACTTCCCTGGTACCTGCTATTGACTGTGTGTAGCCTATAAGCCTTTTATATTTTCCTATGTGTGCTTTTCCATAGCAGATTAAAGATTTTATGAAGACAAGGAATTTCATAAAATAGGCTCCAAGCATAAATCTACATGTCACATTTACTAATAGCCACAAGGCAGTACTGTACTCTGACAGGAGTTTAGGAAGAAGGGAAAGTTAGAGAGGCCAGAGGCACATGTTGGAGTATTTTAATTTTTTAACTTTAATTTTGAGCCAATCGAAGCCTTCGGAATCGTATATTAACAAAGACAGTGGGGCTCTGGGGAAAAGCAGGGCACATGCAAAGCTGCTGCATTGGCCGGGAGTCTACCTAGAAGATAAATGTGGTCAGAAAGTGACACACCCACTGGGAGCACAGCTTTATAGCACAGTGTGTGCAAAAGTCCATGGAGACCGTGCTTACAAAACTTAGGGTTGTGTACTTAGGTCTTGGTATTTAGGAAGGAAATAAACTCTAAGGAAGTGAGTGTGCAAAATGAAAGAAAACGAGGTGCGATACAAATGAGATAATCCATTTTAAACTTTTACTTTATGTATATGAGTGGTATGCCTGCACATACGTAATTGTACTCATGTCACACAAGGAGGCCAGAAGAAAGGATCGGATCGCCTGACTGGAGTGATAGACAAGTTGTTGACTGCCATGTGGGTGCTGGCATTCGAAACTGGGTCCTCTGCAAGTGCAACCAGGCAACCAGTGCTCTTCACGGCTGTCATCTCTCCAGCTCAATAACTCCTATTTGATTGCTGAAGAAAATACAGTATCTGGCAACCTGAAGTTCCGGCTGTATGAAGCTGCCCTTCCCATCCCAACTCCCTCCCCCTATTCACTACAAGCTATTCCTTTCCCTTCTCAAATTTCATCCTTTTTCTCCCCTGAACTACTTTGTATCTGCTCTTTCCTCAAGGTCCTGGGGATTGAATCCAAGGCTTGCACACGGTGAGCAGGTGTGCCACTTACAGAACAACTTCCCCAGCACCAGTACCATCTAGCTCTAGTTTTAATAAGTCAATGATTACATCTACAGGTCTTGTGCTGTTTTGTTTTCTTTGAGACAGGCGCTCACTATGTAGCCTGTCACCGCCCAGATCAAGGTGGTCTTCAACTCAGAGATCTATCTACCTGCCTGTCTACTGAGAGCTGGGTTTAAAGTTGTGCACCACCATGCCTGCCTAGCTGGATCTAAAAGTGTTATAAAGGATAAGGCATGTGGAGAAATGGACCCAGACCTACCACAGTCACAAGAGTCAGTATTATGTGATCTATGAGTAAGCACAAAAAGCTGAAGAAAGGAGACCCTGAGCTAGGTAGGGCTGGTAGCACAGGCCTATAATCTTAGCTACTCTAGAAGCTGAGGCAGGAGATTTAAGTTGAGCAACAGAAAGAGTTCAAGACCTGCCTGGGTAATTTACTGAGATGATTTTTAAACTTCTCAAACTAAGTTTAAAAATACAGCTAGGAATGTTGATTCAGCAGAATATTCACCAAATGTATGGAGAGCCCTAGGCTCGATTCCCAGTATTGCAAGAAACAAACAAACAAAAGAGGAGAGGAGGGAATAAGCAATTTGAGTGCCCAACTCTACAGTCTTCAGCTCTTGGTATCGTAGTTATACATCAGGACCTTGCCTGCTGTATAACTACGATACCTATCCCTTTTATTAAAATTTCATCCATGTTGAGTGGACTTTCATTTCTGATTCCTTCTCACTTACTTGTATATTAGATTTCTCAACTGTGCATAAAGTAAAAATATGAGTCAGACAGTATTATACAGGATTAGGGGTTTTTTTAATAAAAATTGAGATATTAAATCTGCTTAAGATGTAATAGTAACAATTATTTGTATAGGCTAGCATAAATAAGTACATGAAAATATTTGGGGCATGAACAATTTTTTTCATGATATAAGTTATACTCTTAAAAAATTTTTAAAGATGTTTTATTTAGGGTTGGAGAGATGGCTCAGTGGTTGAGAACACTGGCTGTTCTTGTACAAGGCCTGGGTTTGAATCCCAGCACCCACATGGCAGCTAACAATCATCCTTAGCTTCAGTTCCACAGGATCCAATGCCCTCTTCTGTCCTCTGTGGGCACTGCACAAGTGCAGCTACACACATGCAGGCATAACACTCATACACATAAAAATAAATTTTACAAAATAAATATTTATTATTTTTATTTTATGTGTACAAGTGTACTGCCTTCATGAGTGTACCCATATTGTTCAATGCCTGCGCAGGTCAGAAGACTGTGTCAGATTCCCTGGAGTTACAGATGGTTGCTAGCTATTGTGAGTGCTGGTAATGGAACCTGGGGTCCTCTACTCTACAAGGGCAGCCAGTGCTCTTAACAGCTGAGCCATTTCTCTAGCCCCAACTCTTAAAACATTTTATAATGGCTGGAGAGACTGCTCAGTATGCGTTGCTCTTGCAAAGTCCCAGAGTTCCCAGTACACATATCAGACAGCTCACACCTGCTGCCTGTAACTCTAGTTCTAGGGCATCTGATGCCTTCTTCTGGCCTTCATGGGCAATCACACATACCCCCACACAGACACACATGAATACACATAATTAAAAGATAAAAAATAGATTAAAAAAAAATTTAGGTGTATGAGTGCTTTGCCTGCATGTATGTTAAGTCCACCATGTGCACAGAATGCCCAGGGAGGCCAAAGGAGGGCGATGGAGCCCCTGGAACTGGGGTTTCATATGGTTGTTAGCCACCATGTGAGTGCTAGGAACTGAAATCAGGTCTTCTGCAAGAGGAGCCAAGACTAATCACTGAGCCATTTCTTCCATCCTAGGATTTATAAAATGTTCTAAAAAGTGTAAGTTGAATTATGCATTAACTGTGAGATTTAAAATAATATAGCTTTGCTTTAGTAAAACTTTGCAATGGGGAAAAGCAGAAATAAATATCCATTTTTTCTTTTTAATTTTTATTTCATTTGTGTTAGTGTACTGCCTCCATGTGTACAAGTACACCTGTATTGTGCAGTGCCCGCAGGTCAGAGGGTATTGGATTCCCCTGGAACTGGAGTTACAGTTGTTAGCTGCTATATGGGTGTTGGGAATCAAACCTGGGTCCTCTGTAAGCACAGCCAGTGCTCTTAGCCACTGAGTCATCTCTCCAGCCCCTTATCATCTTATTTTGAATGGCAAAAGAAAATAGAAAAAAATCTTTCTCAAACAATAACTAGGGACAGCTCAGAATCTTTGGAATCTGGTATCTAGGAGCAGCTACACATATTTTAAACTTAAAACAGCAGCTGGAGAGAGGGAGGGAGGAAATGAGGGAGAGAGAGAGGCGGTTCTTTCAACCTGTGGCCACAGCATATCTCAGATGCAAGAACTACTGCAGTGACCTGTAGATGATTTACATTTGAATGTCCCAGACAGTTGCTCATACCCAGGCAGATGTTCAGACCTGGCCTCCATGGAAAGTGTCAACACACCAAGTTTTACAATCTATTTTTCCAAATAAAAAACTCCTTTTTGTTTTTTGGTCATTTTTTGAGACAGGGTCTCCCTGTAACTCACTATGTAGATCAGGCTAGCCTTGAACTCACAAGAGATTCTTCTGTCTCTGTGCCTCTGGAGTGCTGGGATTAAAGGTGTGTGCCACCATGATGGGCAGAACTCCTGTCTGAATTGCAGCACATTTACATTGGAGTACATCAAATACTAATGGGACCTTAATAAGCATGTGTCATACCTTGATTATTTTATAAAATTAGATAGGTGGGTGACAGAATATATACCAAAATTATTGAATATTAAAACACAACATACCAACTCTTAAAAAGACAAGTTTAAGATAAGGAAGCACAGTGACTACTCTGTCGCCTGAATCTCTTTGTTGTGTGGGCCACCTTGCCATTCAGGCTTCAGCTTGGCTCCACTACTGAAGCTGTCGCTTCTGAGAAGCCAACGGGAGAAAGCCAAGGACTCCACAACAACTGCTTCCTGCTCTGGTTTCTTCTGCACCACCCCCAGGCCATGCTCATTTTACCCAGCCAATAATCCTTCAGAAGTCAGTTGCCAGTTATGATCCTGGAGCTTTCATATTCTTGGCGGGGCGTACAGATGCATATGCCACAAGGCTCAGTTTGCTCTCATTCTGCTTACTAAAGAAATGCACCACTACATTTCATTCAAATGCTAACATGAATGCACAGGAGCAACTGAAAAGGGAGATGCTTATGAAAATTCAGGGATTGGGAACATGCTTACTCCTGCCAAAATGTAATTCAAAACTAGACAGAGAGAAACAGGATAAAAAACTCTTAAGTACTGTTTAATCCAAACAATCCTGGTTTCCCAGCTGGGTAGTATTTTT
Source organism: Eospalax fontanierii (assembly GCA_035773235.1). Lineage (NCBI taxonomy): Eukaryota > Metazoa > Chordata > Mammalia > Rodentia > Spalacidae > Eospalax > Eospalax fontanierii. The sequence goes on from CM069540.1 coordinate 7,496,368, forward strand.
CACTTCTATCTAGCACTCCATAACCTTAAAGTCTTTTCTTGGGGATAAACCCAGTTTTAGAGCAAATGTCTCTTCTCTCAGAGACTAAAACTATTAGGAATTGATCCCATTAATGTTGGTCTGAGATGGCTGAAGGAGCTAGGAAGGAACTTCAAATAGTTACTTGGTATAACTATTTCATCCTATGCTTATAGACTGCCGGTCCAGGATATCGCTTAGACAAAAGACTCCCTAAATAAGGAAACAGGGTGGAGTGGGGCTGGGGGCTGGAGGGGGGGGGGGCATATCTGACCACACACAAAAAGATGCAGTGAGTTGAGTCTCTCACTGTGTAGCTCTGTAGCTTTCACTGGGCTAGAATTCTCTACGTTGACCAGATTGAACTCAAATCTATACACATCCTCTTACCTCTGCCTCCAGAGTGTTGGGGTTAAAGACATGCACCTCTAAAGGGTGTTGTTATTGCCCGAACTGGCCACATACTCTCCAGAGTGCTAAGATTATAGATGTGCAGTAACACACCAGGCTTACTGGTATTTTGTTTTGTTTTGTTTTTTTGAGACAGGGTCTCTCCATAGTCCCAGCTGGCTTGGAACTCACTATATAGACCTGGGTGGCCTCAATCTCATAGAGACCCTTCTGTTTCTGCCTCTCGAGTACTGTGAATAAAGGCATGTGCCACCACTCTGGGCAGTAGGGTTTAAACTTTTTTTTAAAATTCTTTTTTCAAAATGTGTGTGAGTGTATTGGCTGCATGTATGTAAGTGCACCCATGTCATGAGATGCCCCAGGAGGAGTGAGATCAGAAAGGGGAGTCTGATTCTCCTGGAACTGAAGTTACAGATGCTTGTTTGTCACCATGTGGGTGCAAAGAATTGAACCCAGGACCTCTGTAAGAGCGACCAGTGCTCTTAACCGCTGAGCCATCTCTCCAGCCCAGCTTTAAACTATTAACAAGTGGAATTTGATCTTATCTAAACATACTTCTTAGAAAGAGGGAGAGGGGTGGGTGGGGGGTGGGGAGAACCTGCTAAAGAAATACGTTCTATTATTAGACACAGCTAATGGGGTTGCACTGACAGATGAAAAAAATTTGTTGTTGGGTCCAGAAAGAAACATAACTGAAGCCAATCAAATAGACTGACGTGTGAGAAACTGCAGAGGTGAAAAAAATATGCAATGAGTCTGCAAATAACAGAAAATCACAGAACCCATTCAGAGGGCTGGAGAGATGAGCCAATGGTTCAGAGCACTGGCTGCTATTGCAGAGGACCCAGTTTGGCCCAGCACCCACATGACAGCTAACAACAATTAGTAATTCCAGTTTCAGGGGACCCAGTCCACCTCTTCTGGCCTCCTTGGGCACTATACACATGTGGTGCAGTTACACATATGCATACAAAATACACATAAAACAAAAACAAAAAAACCCAAAAAGGTTCACACACCACACTAACTGAAAAGAGGGGAAAGGATCCCTTATTAGGCAGTGTTCCATGGTAAAAAGCTGTCTGTTTCACACACTTACTTCATTCAACCTTCCTAGCAACCTTGACATAGATAAGAAAACTGTCCATTTAAACATTTTGAATTTTCTCCAAGATTCAAAATCATGATTGACCGAAATGACTGCTTTTCATTTGTGCTAGATTTAATCTTTAAGGTAAGACACACTAATGAATCACTTAGTTGTCTTCGATTTTATAATGACCAGCATCCTACTGTTAATACACGTGGTGTTTTACATTCTCCTGTTCCATGTACTTCAACTCTTTTTCTGATACTACCTGATGGATCCAGCATACCTGCTGCTCAAAAACAAGCTCTGTTCTAGCCAGGCTGCTAATACCCTGCTGTTTCCTGGCTCTGCCTTGCTATAATGGATTCTACTCAGTGCTGACAGGTATCTGTTGTTACCCACTATCTTTTACTTTCATCATTCAAGTTTTACCTCCTTCCTGAGACTTCTTTAATTACTTTTGTCTTTACCAGCCTCTTACTCTGATGGTAGAAAGGTAATGTGATTCCAGGCAAAGAAAAAATATGGAAGAAAATCTGGAATAGAAGTATCTACACAAGAATGCTAATTAACAGACTTTGCTGGGTGTGGTGGCCTTTAATACCAGAAGTGGGGCGACAGAGGCAGGTGGATCTCTGTGAGTTCCAGGCCAGCCTGGTCTACAAAGCAAGTTCCAGACCAGCTGGGACTACAGGGTGATCCTGTCTCAAAAAAGCACACCCCCCAATTAAAATTCAAGTCAAATCTCTGTTCCTCCATTTCCATGAGCAATGTTTAGGGCTGTAAACCTTAGCGACACCTGTACTACTAAACATTGGGCTTAAAAACATTTTTTAAAGTTTGAAAAAGCAAGTCATTTCTTTAGCTCTATAATGCAATAGTAACAATGCTGTTGAGTTCCTTTGGTAAACTACTAACAATATTATCACAGTATCCGGAGGAATAATCTGTTTAATAAAACAAAAATACTAACAAGAGTTTCACCCCATGTCAGGGGACCATTTATATCAATTACTTAATTCAAGAAAGCACAGCAGTTGCCTACTTATAACCAAACCCCCAGTTAATTTTTCTCACTGCCCAGCAGACTTGCATTTTACTTGAATTATCTCCTCTCCTCTAGATGGCAAAGCATCGTCAAACTCCACACGACAGGCACAGAAATTAGAAGAAAAAAATGTGTGCCTCTGTTATACCTCCTACTCTATTCCTAACTGAGCCTAGGCGAGTGAACTATTTTTAGTAAACCAGCTTGTTGGTTAATAGTTATCCTTAAAGATATTATGAAATCACAGACAATACATTTATATAATCGATGGTAGAAAAATTATTAACTGAAATGGACCCAAAATAGCCTGGAAGGCTTACTCGGGCAAGTGCTTGCCCAGCATGTGCAAGGCTCTAGGAAAAAATACCTTTAATCACTGAAGAAATACAAAAATTATAGCTATACACATCACAGAACAATTCAGACACATTTTAAAGACTGAGATAGCTGTCGCCAAGCCTGATGACCTGAGTTTGTTCCTCAGGACTCACATGTGGGATGAAGTAAACCAACTCCTCTGACATCCACTCCCTTGACATGGTACAAGCAGATGCACACAAATAAGTAACACATATAAAAAACAAGAATAAACACCCTCTTCTGTTTAAGTCTTTAAGCTCTCTTTAGTTTGGGTGCTAAGGAAATACTCTGTTCTACCTGTCCAATTTTCCTATAACCAGTAATTTGCAACCCAGTAAAATGGTTCAAAGTTTACATACCATAAGGAGAAAAACTATGATACTAACAGTTTTATTTCTAAATTGGTTGCTTCATTATGATTCAGGGTTTCAGAGACAAGCATTCATCAGGTTCTAACTACCTTATACTAGGGAAAACCCCTGAATACAGCAACACATTTTCAGTATAGAACAGATGAAAAGGGTATACATTAGGACAACCACATTTTTCAGCAAATCTCTAATAGTTTTAATTAGGGTGGGAACTTTATTTTTTTCATACATTGAAAAACAGAGGATTGTGATCCCTGGAAAATGTGGACTTTCTGAACAGATCAAGCCATATTTAACCGGTATGAGTCATATACAACTTTCAGGCAAGAAATAAATCTCTTTTATATCCTGTATGAAGCAACCAACTTGAAAACTGCAGGTGTGTGCATGGCTAGTGGCCAAATCTAGGACAACAGCTGATTTCAAAATCATGGTGACAAGTTGAATATTCTATTTCTTTAGCAATCTATTAAATTTTGATCAAAAGTACAATTAAAATTGAATGAAAAGTTTTTTTAAAAAAAAAAACCTTCTGTAATCATATTCCAAGGTTGAGCAAAATCAACTATAGAAACAAAAAACTACAAATAAAAAAAATCTTTAAAAAGCAATGATTGAGTTGGGTATGGTGGTAGCAGGAGACAGAGGCAGGCAGATCTCTCTCCAGAGATCCTGGTGAGCCTGGCTTATAGAATTTGAGGCCTGCTGGAGTTATATTGGGAGACCTGGTCTTCTCCTCCCCACAACAGAGCCACAGTGACTTCTCTCCCTCCCTCCTCTCCAGTCAACTAAAGGCAATGGGAGAATCTGCAAAGTCTTTCCTATTTCCTTTCTTTATTCCCTTCCCCCACCTGCCTCAAAGAAAGTTAACTGCAACTAGGCATGGTCAGGAAAACTAAGAGAGAAAGCCACTCATTAGTGTGCACAGGAAGAGGAAAAGAAAGAAGGGAAAGGGGGAAAACGTTTCAACAATACCAAGGCATGCTGCTTCAGTGAAGTAATTAATATGCATGTAACTGTTTAGCTTATAAGATTATTGCTTCAATCTTTCTCTAGTTAAAATTAGAATCGTAAATGACTATATGTTGAAATACCCAATTTCGTGCAATCTGGTATGAAAGACACTGAAAGAGTTCAGATCCGAAAGGGACACACAGCAATGGGACCGCAGTGAAAGCGCCCGCATCTCTCTGAGTCACCGGGTTCCTAACCACTTCCTCAGTACTCATCTGGGTTCTCATTCCAGTTTGATTTTTAAAAAGAAATTTCGATGTGCAACAGTAAAGGAAACTAAAGTGAGCATACAGCTACAGAATAACATGTTGAAGCCTTAGGGATAAGGTAGGGTGAAAGGAATTCTCACTGCAAAAGCATTTAATAAGGTTCACAACAAATGACTTCTGGGAAATTCTAAAATAAAACTTATGTTCTCATCAATATAGCCTAAAAAAATTATATGCAAAAAGTCCATTTCTAAAGAACAGAACGGTACCGCCCCATGTACCCAAACAGTTTATTAAAGGATAATTAGCAACCTTATTCAAAAGAAACTGCTTCATGAAATTTAAATGCAGGAAAAAAATGTTTGACAACAAACTGAAAGGCTTTTTCAAGTGTCAAAGTCCTTTGATTCATACAAGGTTATCTCCGAAGTTGAGACAGATCAAAGCAATTACAAAATCTACACTAGTACACCGAACCATGTTTCAGATGCCAGAGAATTTAATGTATCACATCAATAAGTGATTAGAATAAAGAATTCTGGAATAAGTCACTATAATTAAATGAACATCAATGTTTTCTTTCTCTTTGAACATGTCTATATTTTGTTAATTTAAGTGAATATGAAAAAGGAGGCTGGGCCACATTAAGCCTTTTGGTATACTTCTACTCAACACACACACACACACACACACACACACACACATAAAATATCCATCACTTATAAACTGGAGGAAGTATGTTGATATTTTGAACATGATTTAACCCTAGTATCATCAAGAGTAAACACACACAGAAAACTTTTACAGCTGGGTGTGTTTCTCACACCTGTATCAGCACTGGGACACTCAGACAGGAGGTTCACAAGTTCAAGGTCACCACTAAGTACATTTCATGACAGCCTGGGTTATGGAGTGAACCCTGTCTCAAAATACAAAATCAAAACAAAATGCTTGTTTGCAAACTGTCACTGAGAAAATGTACAAGAAGTTCTGGAACTGGAGATGGTTCAGTGTTTAAGAGCACTGGCTGTTCTTGCAGAAGACTTGGGTGCAAATCCCAGCACCTACATGGCAGCTAACAACTATCCTTAACTCTAGTTCCAAGGAATGCAGGCAATATACTCATACAAACAAAATACAAATGAATCCAAAAAAATTCTGTAAGAAGAAAAGAAAATTTACAAAAAGTTCTAAAAGTAAAATGCTCTTAGGCTAACTCTTGATTTATTATTTTTTTAAACATAGTTAAATGATAAATGAGAGGCTGTGCTTAAGAGTGTAGCTCGGTAGTAGAGCCTTTGCCAACAATATGCAATGAAGGTCCTTGGCTCAATACTTAATTAAAAACAACAACAAAACAAAACAAAAATCTATAGTGAGTCACTTCATTTCTTGAAGATATAAAATCCTTCCCTTCCAGAGGTCAATTTACATGTATCTATGAGTAAAGACATCTAGATAACTTCTGAATGAAACAAAATCGCAAAATTGACCAAATCACATGTAATTTTAGCTCCTATGACTTTATTCTTTTTAAAAAGAAAAAAAAAGAGATCAGAATCTAAAACATTATTAGATTGTTAGGGGAATGTGTTGGCACATTCTTCTAGTCATTCTAAATCAACCTATTGCAGAGTCTTAGGCAATAATTTTTTTCGACAGGGTCTCCCTGAAGTCCCAGCTAGCCTAGAACTTCCAATATAGGCCACTCTGGCCTTGATTTCTCAGAGATCAGCTTGCCTTGGCTTCCCAAGAGCTGGGATTAAAAAGGCATGCTCCACCTTGTCCAGGGAAGATTTATTTTAAAAGCAACATCAACTACAGGGCTACAAGATGGCTCACTGGTTAACAGCATATACTGCTCTTTGAAAGGACCTAATTTCATTCCTAACATCCATACCAATGGTTCAAGGCAGCCTGTAACTCCATCACAAGAATGCACATGTATACAGACACGCACACACACCATTTAAAAAGTCAAATAAATACGTATTTTTAAAAAGTAGCATCTACTTAACTATTAACACTGCTCTAAATCAGATCCAAGAATTAAAATGCTGATGAATTGGAGGGTTTGCTTGACTTCACCTACCTAGATTCACCTATTTGAACTCACTCCAAATGACTTTTAAAATGAAGCAAGCAATAGGACCAACTCTAAGTAAACAGCATTCATGAAAACAAAATAAAACCCAAGGGGTAAAAGCTCAATCACTTCCATTATTATATTGGGATTTGCTGTGAAGTTTTAGCATTGAATGCTATAAGCAGTCATAAGAGCTAACAGTATCCAAAAACTAAAATTAAAAACAGAGAAAAATAATTAACTACTCTATTTATGCAAACAAGAGAAATAAATAAATGTAAGTATCTGTATGCTTCACATGAGGATATGGTTCTTACAATAAAGGAGTGACTATCTCCTTTAGGCGGACCTGGCAGAACTACTCTAATTCCCTAAGTATTCTAAGTTCAGCACAACAAATCACTGCTCATTAGCTCAGGCCCTTGTTCTTTCCATGGAACAAAGGCTCTACATTTTATTTTCTGAAAAACAGTAGTCTGGAATAAAATCAGAATATTAACTTTCCACTGCTTACAAGGGAAAAACAATAAACCAGTTCCTTTTTTTTTTAATGCAATATGATGCATAACCAGAAAAACACCTACAAATGTGTGTGAATACGTATACATGAATCAAAAGTCTACCTATAAAAATTTCTTTTTAACTTATCTCTTAAAATTTTAATGAAAAGCTAGAAGCTAAAAAGAAATGGGGTTAATACTTTTTTTTTTACTTTAAAAAAAGTTGGTGTGAGTATTGTGCATGCATGTAGGTACCCAGCCAGCAAGACCTGAAAGGGGGTTTCAAATGCCCTGGAGCTAACCGATATGGGTGCTGGGAACTGAATTAAGGTTCTCTTATTGGCTGAGACATCTCTTTAGCCCTTTTTTAACTTTTGAAACAGTCTTCCTAAGTAGTGTAGGCTGGCCCTGAAAGAGATTTTTCTACCTCAGGCTCCTGAATGCTGGAATTACACTAAGCTAATAATATTTCTGATAAGTTTCTTCATGTTTAAATCTTAATGTCCACTGGGAAACATTTTCACGCCAAAATATAATTACATAAGCTATTAAATTATTCCATTAATAACTACCTAAAGAAAATTTCCACTTAAAAAATGAGAACTGGCAATGTGGTTCAACATGAGCAAAGAGGACTAACAACTCAGGGCCCTGAGCTTGATAAATGCAATGTTAAACTGACAGGGATACACATAGTGAATGCACTATGATTACACTTAAGAGATTCAATCCTTGCCCTTTAGAGTTGAACAAGAACATAACCTACACAAGTGTCCAGCCAGTTATTCCTAACTTCAGAATGCCAAGGACTATCATGTTCATGCCAGCAGTAGACAGAACCTTCCTGGTTCACAGAAGTTCTCACAACATATTTGTTGGTAAACAAATATAAATGAAATTTACTGAATACTCTGGGTTCCTTGGATACCTAAGATATTAGATGAATGAAACAACATTTAACTTTTAAAACTAATGTAAAATGTCTCACCTGGTATGGCTGAAAGGCACTGTCTTCAGTTAAGAAATCCAGCTGCTTATCAATAAGGAACTCTACTGCAGTGACTGAACTAGGCGAACTATTTTCAACCAATGGTTTGAAAGTCTGTCAAGAAAAAAAAATTCTAATGGTTATTTTCTAGGTTTTATTCTCAAAATGTGGCATGAAAAATATATATAGCAATACAATTTAATGATTAGTGCTATTATCACAATGGTAAAATCTAATATCTTTATTCATGCAACAGAATATTTTGTATACATGAAAAATGAATTAAGTATTACTATAAGATAAAATATTATCAGTTTCTTACTTTTAGAGATTAAAAACTGGAATTGCCTCTGAAAATGTCTGAACACATTCTCCCCTCCCCTCCAACTATAAAAGTAGCTATGGTTTAAAGAAAAAAAAAAAAATATATATATATATATATAAACATGGAATGGCTTTTAACTAAGCAGGAAGCATCTGATCTTAGCCCCGCCCCTGTCCCTGCTACAAGAACAAATAGAAATCTAGCCACTCAGTGAGAGTGGCACCCAGGGAAGTAGGAATGAGGTCAGTGAGAACAACTATACACTATCTCTAGGACTTTTAAACAAAGTCCATCTAGGATCCTGTTGCAGTGAGGGAGGCAGGAGAATCAGAGGAAGGAAGGAAGGAAGGAAGGAAATAAGAGCACCATGGATTTTAAATGACTATCCCAGTCTCATTCACAGCAGAGGAGCTTGAATAAAAATTCAATGTAATTAGATACACAGGATATTATCTGAAAAGCTTAAATTAAAAATTCTACCATCTGTTTAAAAACCCATTTTATTATTTTTAATTTTATGTACGCAAGTGCTTTGCCTGCATGCATGTAAGTGCAACTGTGTCCTGTAAGGAGCAAGAGTCAGAGGAGATGTCAGATCCCCTGGAACTGGAGTTCGGATGGTTGTTAGCCATCATGCAGGTGCTGAGATCTGAACCAGGGTCCTCAGCAAAAGCAGCCAGTGCTCTTAACTGCTGAGCCCTCTCTCCAGTTCCAGTTTCTCCCATCTTAAAAACAGTGGCTTTCCTATAAAAGAATCCAAGTCTGAAAATGTCATTAATCAACTGGGCTTCTTAACTGTCTATATCTCAAAAGAAATTTTGTGAGATCTGGAGACAAAACAAAGTTTTTTTCCACAGACAGCAAATATCTTCAGGAATCCCAAAGTTACTGTGGTTGTGTTTACCTCTGAGTCTTGAAGAAATATAAAATACTTTGGGGAAAAATGTCACGATTTTTAGTTTGCAGAAGCTCTTAAGAGAGTTAACTCCTGTTCAGGCATGGTGGCACAAGCCTTTGATCCCAGATTTGGGGAGTCAGATCAATCAAGCTGATCTCTTTGAGTTCCAGGTCAGCCCTGTCTACATATCCAGATTCAATCCAGTTACCAGGGCTACATGTTGAGACTCTGTCTCAACACCTTCAAGAGATAACTTGTACATTTAAGAACTTCCTGACAAGACTTTGAGTGGATTCACTGCAATCTGTGGCCCTGAAGAACATGACCATAAACAAATACTTGGAATACACCTTAATTCTGTACCATCAACAGTGAATTCATGAACAAATAACATTTAATTAAAATAATATTTTAAAAGGTCAGGACATAGGTACTGCTCAATAAAGAGCATGTGCTAATTTATTAGCATGCACAAGAGGACCTGGGATTTTGATCCCCAGGACCAAACAACCAACCAACAAAACAAACAAGCAAATCAAAAAACTCCTCTATTGAATAAAATGTAATCACAAAAACATTTTCCTATATCCCAGAATAACGTTTAAGTACGACATATTTATCACAAGTATTTTGTGTGAGAAATTACATTTTAAAAATAGAAAATCCCTCCGTTACTACCCATCTGTCTCCTCCTCCTGTTATCTAGTACTCTGTGCTCTGAGCCTGAATTCCTAAAAGTAGTCTTTCATAAAATCCTATCCTTATTTTGGTTAAGTAGTGACAAAGTTTTTAAGAATTTCAAGAGTACTTATTTCCACTTTAACAAAGTTGACGTTATCTGAATATCTGAAATATGTGGCACGAAGAGACAGCAATTCAGCTCCTCTGAACTAAGATGCTTTTAATGCTCTACTTCTGTCAGTTTGAGGACACTGGCTCCTTCTCAAGAGGACTTTTAATCTCTGAACATTATCCACTTCTTAAAACATCAGGTTGACCCAACAAGGTTAACAAAAATGACCCACAAAAGATATTATCTAAGTGGCTAAAGACACAATTCAATTTAGCAGGATTTGACACAAGTAAACTTAGTCTTAAGTGCCTCTTTCTTACGCAAATAATACAGGTGGTTTGCATTTCCTAAGAGACTTAGTCATTTTATAATATCAAAAACATTCTTGTGAAGATCTTCTCAAGAGCCCTCCTTTCCCAGGTAGGTCATTTTGGGGGAAGGAGAAGTAAACAAGTTAAGGTACAGTTTAAATCACTGTCAGTTAACCAGGAAAAGGGTTTAATTTCTAGGTGAAACAAAGAATTCCTCAAGTTTTAAGGCATTTAATTGAAAACCTTTGGTAAATTTGGCTAACAAAAATGTGCACCGCTTAAATAAAAAGGGTGCAAGTTTCAAATGTTACAATTACAATTATATTTAAATTAAAAATACATTCTCATCAAGTATAGTTACACTGATAGTGCTTATTAAACATTTTAAAGTATATTGCTACCAACTGTAAATGTAAATAAGAATCTTATTGTAGAGAAAAAATAAAAAATTGAATGTGGATAACATGAAACAATGTAGTAAGACACAGTTTCAGCTAAAGTGGCAAATCACACGGTAACCACGCTGAGCTTACACCAAACAATTAAATAGGCTCACATTAAAACGAAAAGGAATGGCTCCCGTAGCTTTGGCAATGAATCTGTAATTTAAAAAAAATCTCCTGCTGTAGGTGCGTTGGAATGTAAAGAAACTAGAACTCAAGCCTAACTAATTCAAGACTTTAAAGACTTTCTGTGAGGAACTTCCACAGCCTAAGGGGGAAGCAATGAGCTCTGGTTGAAGAAAGCTGAGGTAGATGATGGCCTGAATCACAAAAGGCTCTGAAAACTGAAATGAAAATCACTAACTTAAAATTGAACATTTAACTGAAACAAAACACCTTTTCATTTTTATTACAGGATTAAGAGTTCTCTCAAGGTTATTTTTTAGTGTTAACCAAACTTTAAAAATAGTCTTAAAGTCAAAATACACCCAGTCGAGAGCCTATATTCTTAGTAAGGCCTAGCGCACTATGGGAGAATGCTTGGACAACTGCATCCTGTCTGGGGCTCCACGCCGGCCACATTCCATTCACCAGAGGACGAGGCCGACAGATGAGCCTCCCCGAAAAATATTTTTAAATAAATCAGCCACAGTTCTCAAATACAACTCAGCTGCTCAAATAAACCATGTTAAAGCTCACTAGCATTTAACAGGAAATTCATGGAGTTTATGTCTGCAGTCTGAGTTTCTAACAATCTCTGGTTAACATTTAACAATTCCTTTTTCAGGTTAAAAAAAAAAAATCTACCGTGTTAACTACAAAAATACTGGTATAAATCTCAATGAAGGAAAATATTGAAGTTGGGAACAATCTAGGCCAGGTTTTATAAGTCAAGGTTTAGCCTTAAAAAAAAAAAAAAAAAGATTGGAGCTACTTGAAAGAACAAAGTCCAAATTCCCACCCATGCAGGTCTATTGAAAACACAGCACTGTTAGAAAACAAGCTGGGGGTGGGGAAGGGAATACAGTACCACCAGAAAAAGTAAGAAAATCTTCACAAACAATATCCTACTTCCCTTACAACATTATAATCTAATCTGAAACATATCTGTGATAATAATAAACTCTAGTTTTAAAATTAATCTTTGTAGCATTATAAATTATTACCAACACAGTAAACCTTTCTGAACAGTTTTTGAAATCTTAAAACTAAGAACACCAAACTTAGAACTCTAAAGGGCAATGGCCTCAGTTCCTAAGGCTAAGAAGCAAAACCAAATGTAAATTAGGACAAAAGAAAAAGGAAGCAGAAAACACAAACCTTACTTTGTTCTTGAGAATTTTAAGTACTTTTAAATCTCAGCAATCCCAGCCAAGGCTTTAAAGGTCAGTAAGTATAGCTGACATTTCATTTTATTCCTAAGCAGTATTTTTTAATCGAGCGTAAATACTTCTTTAGTCTTCAGAAATCACAGGCAAATGGCTTTCAAACCAGGCATTTCTGAGCTCACTCGAAGCCGCGTCATTGTATAGGAAGAAAAGCCAAGACCACAGAACCAAGCAGAGGCTGTAACCTAACAAGCCTCCAACGAGCAAATGACGATTTTCTGTCTGCCCCAGCTCAGCCCTGGCAGTGATGAGGATTACAACTTGCTCTTTGTCATCAGCGCAATGGTGTTAACGACGAAGAAATCCTGCAGCTGAAGCACTACTGCATCCTCCGATCTGGGTCAGGATGATTTCTCTCGAGGTCGCTTACATAACCAGTAAGATACTCCAAATAAAGAGAACCGGCGTCCATTAGCTGGAGAAAGCTCTCCCCGGCACTGTCTGCATGGAAACACACTGCTGTAGCTTCCAGCAACGCAGACACCCAAATGAGAAGAGTACTTGGCTCAGGGCACACAGAAAGAAGGAAGAGGCGGTGCTCTGTAAACTGTAACTAATCCCCCGTCACAGGTGCTGATGGAGTCACTTCCAGCACGAGTCACATTACTGGTGATTACTCATTTGGCTGCGGCCACAGAGACTGGCTCATAATTTCAACAGACAAAGACAGACTATGGCGAGACGGAGAGCCCAAGTGTACTGTCTCCTTCATAAAGCAAACCCAAATACAAAGTTTTTGCATTCCAGATTGACCAAGGTGAGAAAGCACAAAAACATAATAAAATATGTTAATATGAAGTTAGCAAAACTAAGGAGTAACTTTAAAACACACACAAAAAATACTCTGGGTGTTTTCAATCAAAGGTTTTATTATTATTATTTTTTTTGTCTTAAAAAAAAAAACCTCAGAAAAATAGATTTTAAAAAATTCTGAAGCTGGGTTCACTCCTAGGATTCCTGATAATGGAAATCTACCTTCAGCTATCCTGTGAGTTTAAGGCCAGCCTGGCCTAAGACCTCCTCTCCAAAAACAAACAGAAAATAAGAAAGGAAGGCAAGGGGCAGGAGGGAGGAAGGGAGGGCAGCACTCTGTGTGGTAGTACAGGCCTGTAATTCTAGGACACAGGGTGATCTTTCTGAGTTCAGGGCCAGCCTGGCCCAGCAAAACCTAGTCTCAAACAAAACCAAAAATGTGCTATAACAGTCCAAGTGAAATAAAACAACAAAATCTCAGAAGTACTTTATTTATATTTTAAAAAACGGGTAAAATTTGTTTCGGTGGATTTAAAACTGATGAAACATTTTCATTATTTATAAAAACAATTTAATCTAAAAGTCGACAAAGACCTATCATTTGAAAGCCTAAACTATTCTAATTTTGGTATCATGCATGCGGTGCACATGTGACATCCAAGAGCACTTTGGGGAATCAGTGCTCTTCTTCCGTGACAGGTCACACATAGGAAACTCAGCTTTCACCAACCAGGCCACCTTGATAACCCCTTCACGTTTTGAACATATATTCTTGCTTTGTTTTTTGTTTTGCTTTTGGAGACAGGGTTTCCCTGTGGCTCCAGATGGCCTGGAACTTGCTATGTAGACAGGCTAGCCTCAATCTCACAGAGATCTACATGTCTCTGCCTCTTGAGTGCTGGGACTAACAGTGTGTGCCACCACACCAGCTTTAACACGTATTTTAACTTCTTTGGAAAATCTACAATTATGCACACGTGGCTACTGAGCACCTGAAATTTGATGTGAAGTGAGATATATTCTGTCTAGACACAACACACACTGAAATACATCCACGATGCATCATAAACTCACTGTTCACTTGTGAAATGAACTGTTGGTTATACTGGTAAAAATACTGGAATTCCCTGTGCATTGTTCACTCATTTCTTCCAGACCAGGGCAGCACTTTTTCATCTCAGGCGAGGCGGATGTGATGCTATACTCAACAGCTAAGGACCCAGAAATGAGCTCTATGATTTGGAGCTTTGTGCTGAACACCAGGTTGTATCTCCTCATTTGGCAGAATAATCAATCTTTAGAACTAATCGAAACATGTAGCTTATACAGAAAACCGTCAGTGTTAAAATTTCACTAAAATGCTTTCAATTTCACTGTAAGGAATGCATGAAGAAACGTACAGACCATGAATGCATGCAATACAATACTGAAAATATAACTTTACCAGATGTGGGGGTTCCTGCTTCTAATCCCAGCACTTGTGAGAGTGACACAGGAGGCTTGCCAAAAGGTTGACACCAACCCGAGCAAGTGTGAAACCCTTTCTTGAAAGACTAGATCTAATGGGGAGAGAAATGGGTGAAGAGGAAGAGATAGGCAGTGACTATCCTAAGTATGTAAGTAAAATATGGTTCTATCTTATAACATATGGGCTGTGCTAAAATATAACACCTTGTTTTATAGACCATGAAGGGAACTAAATATAACTTTACCACAAAGTACTTTAAATAATGCTGTCAAGTAAAGATTAAATCACACAATACCATCCTAATAATTCATTGATAAGCAATCACTTGAATATGAAATTGAAAACACATGGAAACTAAAAAACTCTGGTCCAATAAGTTGCAGAGGGAAACCACTGGACCAATATGGCACCCTCTTTCTGAGACCCAAACAGACAGCAAATCCTTGATATACCTTAGTACTAATTACGTTTTATACTACATTTCTACAATTTACTGTACATAATAGCATGAGTTTAGTGTTATACAAGATGCATCCTTTAACACTATAGTATATACCCAAATCTGATTATATTTGACACAGACTTTTAAAAGACTTATTTTTACCAGACTAGGTGGTACTGGTGGAGGAAGATCTCTTATCAGTTCACAGCCAGCCTGATCTACATAACAATTTCTGGGACAGTCAAAAATAGTGAGACCTGTCTCCAAACAAGAGCAGCAATACCCTGTACCCTTCAGAACCCCCTAAAGAAGCAATAACACACACACACACACACACACACACACACAAATCATACAGACAATCCAACTGCCAGTAGCACTCAGGAGACAGAAGCAGCTGGATCTCTGTGAGACAGAAGCCAGCCTGGTCTACACAGCAAATTCTAGGCCAATTGGGGCTATAGAGAAACCCTGTCTCAAACAAAACAAACAAAACAAAACACCAATCCAACTGCCACAAGTCATACATTCCTAATAAAGAATGCACTCCACTACTTAAAATCAAAGTGATTCACATCACTACTGAGAAAACAAACATTTATTTTAAACAGATATTTCAAAGTGCATCATGGTCAAAAGAAAGCAAAAAGGCCCCCATAAAGAAATTAACTGGTCAGTTCTTGAAGCAAAACAACAGTGAGAAGAACAGCCAGTGACAGGGCTTAACTGGGCGTGGGGCATGTCTGTAAATATGTTAATGTAAGTTTGTTCTGGAAATCTGGCAAATTTCTCACACACAAAATAATGGGACAATGGTATGGAAAATTACTAGGTTTTACATCAAGTTTCCTTAATTCTCCTTAATTCTCTCTTGTTCTTAAAGTTGATCAGGGATGGACAGAGGAAAGTATCCATTTGTTTTCTTGGCTCGCACCTTCCTTACTAGATTAGGGTAGGAAAGTGAAGAGTCAATTTCTGTTCCTTTTCTACGTTTTGATGGGTGTAGAATTAGAGGGCTTTTCTGGCTGCTAAAACTAGGCTAGAGGAAGAGGAAACTACTCCAGTTACTGCCCAGAAATACACATCTCTGACTTCCTTCCTTTTTAGTTGGTTTCTAGGTTACAAGCTGAATAAATCAACAGAGGTGAGAAAGTAAACAGGGGCTAAAAAGAAGGCAATCCTGTCTGGCTTTCCAAAGAAAATCTGCTCTTTCCAATAATATGAGGACGAGGTGAGGGCAATTAAGGGTTAAACAGGCATTTTAGCTTAATAACAGTAAATTCCTCACCTTTATACATATGGAAGACTATAAGCAATCCTGGGGATTTCTCTAACTACAAAGACAGAAAAAAGAAAAGGAAAGGGAAAGGGAGCAGAGAAGGAAAAGAAAGGGAGGGGAGAGAGAGAGAGAGAGAGAGAGAGAGAGAGAGAGAGAGAGAGAGAGAGAAAGGGAGGGGGAGAGAGAGAGAGAGAGAGAACAGAAGGAAGGAAAAAAAGACACAAACTTCTGGCAGGGAGACAGTCAGGAGAGGGTACTAGGGAGGAAACCCAGCACTTCACACACAGGAATTCCTTCTGTGCTCAATGGCTTAGAATTATTATTGATTTCTTTGGGAGGTGAGGGCATGTGAGTAGAGAAAAACAGATGAATAAATAAAACAGTAGACAAAGGACCACAACTTGATATGCCCTTCACACAGCTGACGAGATTCTGAAAAATGGTTTTCAATAAGGCATATTTTCTACATATCTATGAAATTCCCTAAACACAAAATTTCTCCATCATGCTAATATCCAAAGGATAAGTATTTCACTGATCAATCTATACAGAACTCCCATGCAAAGGCTGTATCAATGTCTCATACCTTTAGTAGACTGAGTTCTAGATTGTATTTTTAGAAGACATATAACTCCTCTTTTTGCTCAAAAAAAAAAAAAATTTCCTCCTACTGTCCAATCAAACAGTTCAGTGGTTGAAACAGCAAGAGGACCTGAGTTCAGATCTCTAGAATGCCTGTCAATGCCAAGTGAATGTGGCAGCTTGCCTATAGTTGCAGTCTCTGAAGGTGGGGATAGGACCTCCAGAGGAAGGTGAGGAGTCTATTCAACCACACTGGCAAGCTCTGGATTGGATTGAGAACCAGCTTCAAAGAATAAGGTGGGAAAAACAATCAAGGATGATTCCTTACATCACCTTCAGGTCTCCACACCGACATACATAAGCAGTAAACATGCATACCCATACCACACACAGGAAAAAGAGACAAGGGACGGGGAGGATGGCACAGTTTCCCCTCTCCCTTAAGACATAGCAGTCATTCAAGAAATACATGTGGGATACCTTGTGGGCTTGACTCCAGGGATACATATACCAGTAAAGTAAAGCATTCCTACCCTTCCATAATTAATAGTATTTTCAGAAGGACATTAGTAATTATAACACAAAATAACCACTGTTAGAAATCAAACCGGAGAATGATTTAAACACCCCTCCCATTATAGCCTTGATAATAAGCTATTTGAGAATACCAGCGTCTATTCTGTAACCTGCAGACATCTTGTCAAAGGTCTGTGCTAGCAGTATTTTAAAACTGCCACAGTTCATCAGTGACCCTTTCTTTCATCTTTTCCTTCTAGATTATGCTTTGGGGATGCTGGGGATATCAAACTGAGGACTTAACAGACTTTGTCACTGAACTGTATCACCAGCCCCTTCTAGACTTTCTGAACACTAGTAAGACAAATACTGAAACTCGAGAATTTGTTTCATTGAGTCTGTCATCTCAGACTTCTCTTTCAGAATTACCCTGATGAGCCTTCTTTCCTCCCAATATTGAGATTTTACTTAATTTTCTTTCACTACCACTTTGTAGGTTGTGGCAGTAAGATAAACAGTAATCTCAGTACTTTGGAGGTGGGCTGATTTTTACATAGTAATACAGTATGAAATAACTATACTGTTGTTCATGATTGCTGGCATGGGGTGGGTGGCAGAGAGTAAAGTATTCTGCCATCTGCTGTATTAAACTTTAAACTTTGAACTTCAAACGGAGGAAGATGAAACTGAGATACTGGAAGCCTGGAATTCAACAAATTGTTTATTAAAAGAATCTGCAAAGGGTAAGTTGAACTGGATGGTAGTTATACAGATACTTGGCAGCTGGTTAAGGTACTAGTTACTAGTACTATTAACCTGTGTATGCAATCCTCCTTAATCTTATAACTACTTTCAGTTTAAAAAGTAAGAGCTAGTTTCAGGTCAGACTGAGTTATAGAGTGAGATGTTGTCTCAAAAAACTCAATCAGAGACTGAAAGACAGCTTAGCAGTTAAGAGTACTGGCTACTCCTGCAGAGGACCCAGGTTCACTTACTAGCATCCACGTGGTGGCCTTTTCTGATTTTCATGGGCATTTCACATTCGTGGAACACACACACACACACACACACACACACACACACCCCACAGGTCAAACACTTATACGGCAGGGGCTGGAGAGGTGGTTCGAAGGTTAGAATATGCAGAGCACCAGGTTCAGTTCCCAGCACCCAAATGGTGGCTAACAACCACCTGTAACATCCAATGCCCTATTCTGGCCTCGGCAGGCATTGGACAACATGGGTGCATGCAGGGTAAACACACACACACACACACACACACACACACACACGATATTTTAAAAATCTAACAACCAAAACAGAGCATAAAGGAAACAGATTTTCAGAAATTTATAAGGAAGAATCTTAGAGGGTCTGAAGACAGGAAATTACCATGAATATTTAAGAGAAGAAAGACAGGCAAATTAAAATTCAACCCATTAATAAACAAAGTATCTACACAAAGCCACAATACTTCCTGTAACATTTTCACACTGATGCTGGGCCTGGTGGCAGAAGGTTGTAATCCCAGCTACTCAGGAGGCTGACCCAGGAGGATCACAAACTCAAGGCCTGCCTGAGGTCTGGAGTCATTTAGTGAAGCTCTGTCTACGAAAAGAAGTACTGGAAACATAATATAGCAGCAGAGTTCTTGCTCACCAATTTCCAGTAAGAGAGAAAAAAATTCACACTGAATACACAATCTGAGTATCTTGTTCAACTTAAGGGCAACATGATATAAAGAACAATTACGGATGACTGGGATCATTTTAAGAAACAGTCTGTGCTAATCTGAAGCCACAGTGAGGGAAAAAAATAGATGTTATGTACAATTATTTTAAGGGTTAGGTAATGATGGGAAGAAACACCCATAAGTAAAATTTCTAGGAGGGCTTATTTACCTTAATTCAGTACAAAGAATCAACTAAATTTATTCATTAAGCCCTATGAAACCAAAGTAGTGATGAAGCAGTATGCTTTCTTTAATTAGGAGCAATGAAAATTTCGTTGAGGGCTAGGTGCTACATGTCTATAATCTCAGCATTCAGAAAGTAGAGACAAGGTTTCCACAAATCTGAGGTCAACATGACTGCCACAGTGAGTTAGGGTCAGTCATGACTAAACCAGTCTCAAAAGTTCATGGGATAAAAACAGACACTTGGATGAAAATTTGTTAAATTTGAATTGAATGACTAATTGCTTTGACAGGAAGTAGTTTATAAAATATTAGAGATTCTTACCAGTTAAGATTCTAATATTTTCTTCTTCAAACAATACAATGCTTTAGCAGTACAGATAAATACTATCAAACAAAGCCTCAGAAACACTGTTGCCACTTCTGCATCTATAAATGCACAGAAAAGAAATTCTGCTGAAGGTTCATATACTGTATCACAGTAGATCAAACTGCATGGAAAGCTGTGGCATGGTGTCTCTGATGATCCACAGATCCTTTATCTCAAAGATGAAAAGCAATTGTAATTCTGTAGAGAAAAGAAATACTACACAAATCAATGTAACTACAAATGCAAAACACACGTTAAAAAGGGAGTGATTATAAAATCACAAAAGAAATGGAAGTTAATCTAAAATAAACTGCCCTGATTCTTATCAAACAAACAGACACTCAGTAGGACAAATGTTCCATGTTTATACATGACTGATGTCATTGCCTTCTTCAGTCTAAAATCAATATTAAAACATATTTTCAAAATTTTCCAACCACTTCATTGTGTATACCCTTAGAAGCTTAGAGTAAAATATCTATTTATTTACTGATTTTGTTCACTTCCATCTGGCAAATATTTGCTTCCTGTACATCACAAGTCAACAAGGCTTTATAATGATTTCTCTAGTACCTTCCTATTCATCAAAACGTTGATGCCATGGACTATCTGGGAAGCTGAAGATTTCAATGAACAAAGAACATTCCGTTTTTGTAGTTTGATAAAATACAGCAGTTAGTTTTGATTTGAAAAAATAAAAATATTTTGATTACTGACCACTTATGTTCAGTATTTAAATTCACAACATGGCAAGGTAACAAGCTATCAAATTTGCAACAGCACAACTTTAGTAACTGATCATTTACACCAACATTTTTATAGCCATGAAATTCAAGAACTGCTATTCAAAAAAAAGATGACTACAAAAGAAAAGAGAGCTATTTTACCTAATTAGAAACTTTGGCACTGAAGTATTTTCTATCAACTGCAAGTCAGTTATGATTCATTTAAAATGTCCTTTACTCTCCATCTAATATGTTGTACAATAGGAAACTATACTACAAAAAAGTACAGAGAAAACAAACACAGAAGTAGACTCATAACAAATAAAAATGTCTTACTAATGAAAATTTGATTCATTTCATTTAGACAAAACCCACAAAATTCTGGGTCCCCCCCCCCTTTTTTTTTTGTCTTGGGACATGCCTGGTACCTTAGTCTGTATTCCAGGTTGGCCTGAACTCACTGGGTAGATCAGGCTAGCCTCAAACTTGTGGCAATCGTCCTGCCTCAACCCAAGGGCTGGGATTACAGACATGAGCTATGAAAGCTTGGCTTTCAGGTAACATTTTTTTTTTACTGACTGCATCCCTCTGAGGAGCAGAATAAGCAGGTTCCCAGGGCTAATGGTTTAAGGGAAAGGCTAAGATCCATTAAGACGAACAGAAACTTAAGTTTATCTCTGTGTGAAAGAGAATTTTTCACAATTCCACCTTCATGGATCATAACAGCAGTGTATTTTGTAGTTCTGCAGTGAATTCCATGTTCTACAGCTAGGAACAGTGGCTCCTTCCGTAAGGATTTGGAAGCTGCCATGCAGTGGTTCTTGACCACCTGCTTTTCCAGGTTCCTCAGAGAAGGAATTCTCAAGATTCATCCTTCATTAGGTCAAACTAGTTTGTTTTAATTTTGTGCTTATTTTACTTTGTCATAGAGAATATGAATAGACTTCAAAAGTTACAAAATTAAGTGTTACAAACCCCCAATCAAATCATTTAAGTGGCTATGGAGCATTTTGCCTACTCACGAAAAGGGAGAGGGCAGACATCTTGCTACATTGCTTACACTGGCCTTTCAAGTCTTGTGGCTGAAAGGCTTCCCCTTCAATTTCCCCAGTAGCTCAACTTCAGGTATGCCAATAGGATAGTTTTCTTTCCCTCTATGTAGGGGTTGGGGTCCAACCCAGGGCCTCATGCTTTTCAAGGCAGGAAATAAACACTTTTCTACTCTGATGAGAAATAAGGCAAAAGGGGGCTAAAGAGATGACTCAGCAGTTAAGAGCACTGGCTGCTGACAACCATGCATAACTCTAGTTCCAAGAGATTTGATACCTTCTTTTGACATCCTGGGGAATTGTATGACATGAGTGCACTTATATGCATGCAGGCAATACACAAAAAATAAATATTTTTAAAAAGAAAGAAAGCAAAAGCATATATATAGAACAGTAACTCTTCCTGAATGTGGGTGTGCTAGTGGGGTCAACGCAGAGAGTATGGCAGACTCTGCTTGGCTACTTCCTTTGCCCAGAGGTGTTTTTGTTGTTGTCTTCTTACAGTGGCAATTAAACTGAGCTTTACTATGTTTCATTCTGTTTATTACTGGTACTAACTGATGGAAAAAGGTTTACTCTGCTGCCAGAATATGATGCTGAGGGGACATAATTATGTTAGCCTGGGTCTAGAATACTGGTTTTCAAAGAATAGTCCTATATTCAGTAGTATCAGTCATGTCAAGGAACAAATTATTAATCTTAAAAATGCAAGTTTTTGGTGCTTGCAACAGACCCAGTCTCAGAATTTTGGGAGCTTGGGGTATAGAAATTTGTGTTTCAAAACCAGTTCTTTGGTAATTTCTGATGCTATATTTTATACCATCAAACCTTTGAGAATCTGACCAACACTAATGCTTTTCAAGAAATAGGCAACACAATGTTTTGAACCACAATTTCAGCTGGTTCCAACATTACCTGGAGAACCTTCAAGTCATAAAAATTTCTATTTCTATTTTGTCCTAAAATATAGTGAATATGTATGGCCCAGAGATCTTAGTTTTAAAAAGCTCTGGCTATTTCTGACCCTGTTCATTTTGGAAACCACTGCTTCAGAAGGCCCAACCGAGTGCTAAGCACTCATCCCATGCAACATCTTAAGACCATTGGTTTTTGGTTTTGTTTTTGACATGTTATCAATTTACTAATTTTTACACTAAACTTTGTAAAATTCTTCCTGGTTAAGAGCACATGGCTCAGGGTTGGTGAGATGGTTCAGTAGTTAAGAGTACTCACTGGCTGTTCTTGTAGAGGACCTGGTTCCAATTCCCAACATGCACTTGGCAGCTAACAACCATCCATAACTCCAGTTCCAAAGGATATGACAGCCTCTTCTCACCCCCATAGGCACTGCACAACATGGGTGCACATACACAAATGCAGATAATATATTCATGCACATAAAATATAAAAATAATAAAATATTTTTTTAAAAAGGACACATGGCTCAGAATGAAGACATCTTGGGACACATCAGCACAAGCCAGGAGCCAGGCGTTCCCTTTGAAGGTGTCTCTTTGTGTCTCTGTCACTTAATTTACTTTCCTGGTAACCATAAAAAGTTTTAAATAGTTTACCAATAAGTTTACATTGGAAGGCAAGCCATTTTTAGCATGAGGCTTTGACTCATAAAGAGTTCTTTGTAACAAGTATTTATGTGTGAAAATCACAAGGCAAGTGGAGGAGAAACTCTTGACACTGGGCAGAGAGATACACACTCAGAGATCTTCTGCCTCCTGAAAACAGAAACAGCAGGCCACCAGAGAGGCACTGTTAGTTCCCCAAATTACAGAGCAAAAGAGAACCTAAAACCAACTAGTAAAAACCATAAACTCAAAAGTAGCTTCCTCTTCTTGATGGTTAAAAAAAGATGGACTTAATCACTGCTGATCCCTACTTTCTATGCATACAAAGAGGAAGTTCCTCAAGAGAAGACCTGAAGAACCAGCAGTATAGTTAATCATTCAACAAAAGATTTCAAGGCTGATTTAAAGTGCCTGTGAAGCAGCAAAAAAACTCCCCAGGTCACATGAACTATGAACCCAGAATGAGCCGGCTCAAAGACCTCAAAGACGGCAGCCAGAGGAGGTGAGGTCCCGGAACTAGTTAGCACACAGCCTTCCTATCGCCTGGCGTCAACTGCTGGAGCACTTTCTGTTCTCGTTTTTTTTTTTCATCTTTAATGAGAAATGGTTGCTAAACTTTTAAGCTTAAGGTGTACAATGTGACAGTGACTTTATATACTTCTATACTGTGAGGTGATTGTCACAATCTAACTCATGGAGACAACTACCATCTTTCCTTTTGCACATGATAAGAAAATTTAGGATATACTTTTAGCAAATTTCAAGTATGCCTGATAGTACTGTTAATTAGGGTCCCCAGCGTGTACAGTAGATTCCCAGAACTAACTCCTATTAACTGAAGTCTTTTGACCTAGATCTGCCTGCTTTCCCTAGCAACCACCATTTGATACTCTGCATTGTTTTTGTGTTTTCTATTTTTAATTTTTAAAAATCTACGTGTATATATGTGAACATATGACACATACTTGCAGTTCCCAGAGCCTGGTGGAGGGTGAAGGGAGTTTCAGCTCCCCTGGAGCTAGAATGACATGAAGCTGTGAACTGACCAACCTGAAACCTGAGTAGGCACTGGTGACAGAACAGGGATACTCTGCAGGAGCAGAAAGTACTGTAACCATTTGGCCACCTCTGTTTCTATGAGTTCAACTTCTCTGGATTCTACACAAGGAAGATAATCAAGTATCTCCATTAGGTTTATCATTTAGCATGATGCCTTCAACATTTATATTTTGCTGAGCTAAGGATTAAACCATGGGCTTCTAGTCTGTTAAATACTCAGCTCTTATCACTAAGCAACATCTCTGGCCCAATTTTTTTCTTATCCAGACAGGGTCTTATGCATCCCAAGTAGACCTTGAACTTTCTAAGAAGCCAAAGGTTGCAGTTGCTGTTGTACTTTTGCTTTTGTCTATTACTTAGATGTTAGTTTCTGCAATCAACCCCATGGATATAAGACCTTGTATATTTAATACAGTGCATTATTCTGTATAATGAAAAAACACTAAGTTTAAAACTTCTAAATCAATGACTTAAATTCTGTACCGTGTCAACTCAACACGGTAAACTAACATAATTCGCCAAAGCAGACAGCACAGCTAAAGTGTCCCAAAACTCAAGTTTTATTTATAAAAATACCAGATTTTCCGGGTTGTTCATCATCTGCACAAACCTGCATAGGCAGGCTGTCACATGTTTTAAAGGACTAAAATATCCTGATTTTGATACCTAGAGAATACACCTAGAGTTGTAATTTGGGTTCAACTTAGTTGATTTTATATATTCAAATAACTAGTCTTTTAAAGAGATTGATTTACTTATGCTGTGTGTATGAGTGTTCCCTGACTGTATGCAGGTGACCCTGGAGGCCAGAAGAGGGTGATAGGTCCCTTGGACCTGGACTCGACAGGCAGTTGTGTCCTTGTGGGTGCTGAGAACCAAACCTGGGTCCTCTCCAAAAGCAGCAAATGCCTTTAACTGCTGAGTCATCTCTTCAGGGCCTCGATTTAGTTATTTTGAATATAGAAAGTATAAAATTCTTGATAAGAGTGAACCTAGTTCTCAAAATGCACATTGAAGATATTATACATTCACTTAGTAAACATCTTACTATCCATTGTGCTTGGTGTTAAATGTGTGGAAATAAAATTTATTAGTATTTGGTTCTGCATGGAATCTATATAAATAACTTAAAATAAACCGATCAGTAATTTAAAAGTATTTTACTTCAAAACTGCATTTAATACACAAAACCTAGGTTGGCATTTTCTCAAATATACATGTACATGGGCCAAGCTAGGCAAAATTATCTAATACAAAACCTATTTTACAGAGTGCTGATCATGTCAACTAATTTAATGGACAGCTGTGCCTCCCCAAATATTGGCGACACATTTCACTATGGAGTATTAGTTTTACTCTGCTGATTTTCTGGCTGACACGCATGTAGTTATACCTGTCTCTCTTGCTCAGCATCTAGAGTACTCTAATATATATATATTAGATATATATATATATATACACACACATATACATACACATATATATATACACATATACATATATATACATATATATATATTTATCAGGAGCCTAAGAAAAGATAGAAACTCAAAATTCAAAATACAGTTTCCACTGAATGCAAATTGCTGTCACATTATTGTAAAGTTAAGAAAGAGTAGGCTGATTCATTTTAACTTGGGCCCTATCTGAAAATATTCTTATATAATTAAAGTTAACAATAGTAACCCTTAGATGTCCTAATTAGGCTCCAAACAGCTTCTACTTAGGTATGGAGCAATAAGTGGCTCCCACCCCACCCCCAGAGGCACACATTAGTGCAGTATGTAGTCAAACCGGCTTGACAGCCTTTGGTGCAAAAAAAAGGATTAGGAAGTTTATTCATTCAACAAATATTAACTGTAACACCTACAGCTTGTTGAACATTGCCAAAGAAATTGAATTTTGATGCAAAGATGAAGGTAACCAGAAATTCAGTAAAAGCAATCAAATACTTGATATGACTTGCCTTATCCTCACCTGTACCACAGACTAGAAACTGCACTTAACTACGGTCTCAAACATGCTAGGCAAGAGTTCTAAGGTTAAACTCTAACAACAGGTTGGAATAAATGATATGGTGTTTCAATTATGTGAACTAATATTCACAATATATTGAGACCATTTTAACAGAAAATAAAAATTCCACTAATAAATACCTAGGTATTAGGACATAAACAAGTGATCTCCAGAGTAAAGATGCATCTATAAAGTCCTGTTCTGAATCATTACAAGAATTTGGAATGCATAGCCTAAGGCTTTCATATTTTAATAAACTGGAACATTTTTAATATATCTTATTCTAGAGCAGAGAAATGACCTAAATTATACATTTAAAAAAAAAAAACAACTCTCAGGGGATAGAGATGGATCTCAGCAGTCCAGAGCCCATACTGTTCTTGAACTAGACTCAAAATGGGTTTCCAGCACCCATATCCGGCAGCTCAAGACTACCTGTAACTCCAGCTCCAGAGATTCTACACCTCCCAGGGGCACTGTGCTCATGTATACAAACCCACTCACACATAAACAAAAAAAATACATAAAAAAGAAAGCTCTCAAGTTTTCAGTGTGATAATCAATACTTGTATACTTTGATTTTTGTCCTTTGTGCTGAGACATTTGGTATAGAAAATAGAGTTCTGAATGTATGTTTGGCTTCGAATAATGCCCAATTTTATATAACCAAGAAAAACAAATTAAGATGGCTGAAACTCACAGAAGTGTGATTGACACAGACAACAAACAACCCCTACTACATACTGGGTGGAAAGAGAACACGTGGAAACAGCATGTCGCTCTCGAGTCACTTGTGGATGGCCGAATATGCCATCCTTAAAATGTCCACTTACTGATGACCAACGCTACTGCCAAAGACAAACAGGAAAAGCACAGCACTCAGCAAGTGTCTGGCTGGCTCTGCCCTTTGCCTCCTGAGATATTCCGCCACTGTTCTTTGCCCAGTTATGAATACGTCTAACTCAGGTCCTTGTACTTAAGACTATCAGTAGGGAAGGTTGAACTAAATGCCAAATAGATTCGTGTTTGGCCTCTCCTTTCTGTGTGGTATGTTGTGATGCACATGTCACATGATGGCAGCGGGTGGGGGGTGTTTACAAAACCAAATGTGTGCCTAATGGAGTCCTGGGGCCCATGTCAGGTCGTTTTATCTGTAGTTCTCCACTCCTGATTTCCGTGTATGGTGTAGGGCATGTGCACGTGTTGAGTGGTGCTGACGTTTTTCTCAATTTCTTCCTAACTTATGCATTGAGACAGGGTCTCTCAACTGAACCCAGAGAACAATGCAACAAATCTAGCTAACCAGTTTGCTCTGGGGATCCGGGCTCTACCTCCCAAGGGCTAGTACTATAGATGGACTGCTAGGCCTGTTCAGAAGTTACATGAGTGCTGGTATCTAAACTCCAGTCCCTCATGCTTTTGAGGCAAGAGCTTTCACCCACAGAGTCATCTGCGCAGCCCTCCTCCACCTTATTTTTTGAAACAGGGTCTCTTCTTTTTTTAAAAAAAAAATTTTATTTTATGTGTATGAGTGTTATGCCTGCATGTGTTTACACACATGCAATACCTGTGTTGTGTAATGCCCACGGAGGACAGAAGAGGGTGTTGGATACCCTGGAACTGGAGTTGTGGAAGGTTTTGGCTGCAATGTGGCTTTCTGGGATTCGAACCCAGGGTGTTTGCAAGAAGTGCTCTTAACCATTCAATTATCTCTCCAGCACAGGATCTCTTTTTAAAAAAGACACCAAAGCCCACTGTTTTTCTAGGCTACCTGACAAGTGAGCTACAAGGATCCTCCTGTCTCCGCCCCACTGTGTGGGGGTCACAGAAACACACAGATTTCTACATGGCTGCTAGGGTCTCTGAACTGAGGTCTTCATGCTTAGACAGCAAGCGCTTACCCACGGGACCATCTCCTCCTTTACCCTTCCTTCTTTACTGCCCCTCCTTCCTGGAACTGGGTGGGAAGGTGGGTGGGAGGACCCCAGATCCTGGCTCATGCTGGCACTCCCCCTCTTTGTTTCTAGTAGCCATTATTAGCTCTTAGAATAGTTTTTAAGCAGGGCTGCAATAAATTTCCTGCCTTTCTACCTGCTAGCATCTCCCCTATCATCAGCATCCTGCAGTGGAATGGTACACTGTGGAACAGGAGATGCTCTTCCAACAGAGCATGAGATTCCCTGTTGCTCTGTGTCCTTGTTCACATTTGCTGAAGCTTACCGGTCTAGTGGGTATGTAGTGGTATCTCATTTTTTAATTGGTTTTAATTTGCAAAATTTTAACGATATGCAGTGTTCATTATTCTTTCTTATGCTTACTTATATGTATATATTCTTAAGAGAAAGTGTTCACATTTTTATCAGTTTTAATCAAATTGTTCATATTACTGTGGGGGTAAAGTTCTCTGAATATTTAAAATAACAGTATCACAAGACGTCTTCTGCACATACTTTCTCTAGGCCTATGGGCTACCTTTGAACATTCTTGATTGCCTCATTTCTTGCTTTAAATTTATTTATTAACTTCAGAGTTTAACATGGTCCTTTAATGTGGGTTTTCAGCATAGTTACCTTTTATATGTAGAAGAGACCACTGCACTAAGTAATTTCCCATACCCATTAGTAAACAGTAACTCACGTAGGAAAACTGTATAATTAGTGAAGTTTACATATTCTGCATTCTTTTAAATTAATTACTTTAGTTAGCATGTGTCCTAATTTGCTTTCTGTATCTGTGATGAAACACTGACTAAATCCAACTTGGGAACCAAAGGGCTTATTTCAGTTTACAATTCCAAAGTCATAGTCTATCAAAAGGGAAGTCAGGGCCAGGAGCTCAAAATGGGAACCTGGAGTCAGGCGCTAAAGCTGAGCTCAGGGAGGAATAGTGCTTACTGGCTTGCTTCCATGGCCTATGCTCGCCCTCCTTTCTTTCTTATACAACCTGGACCACCTGCTTAGGAGTGGCACAACTCACAATGGGCTTGGCTTTCCCACATCAATTAGCAGTTAAGAAAATGTCTCACAAAACATGGCTTAAGGCCAGTCACATAGAGGTATTGTCTCAACCAAGGTTCCCTCCTCCCAGGTGTGTCAAGCTGACAAATGATGGCAGCCAGCACAGAACACAAAGGAACTTCTTAGACATTTTCTTCACATACATTACTGAACTCTTATACTCCCTCTCACAAACATCTTCCTCAGAATTAATGAAGTTTAAATCTATGTACGTCCTAGTCAATTCTCTTTTTTATAGTCAAAAACAAAACAAAAAGTGGGCTGGGGTATAGTTCAGTTGGAAGGAGCTTACAGGCAGCCCTCGGCACTATCCCCAGCACCACATGAGCTGAGAATGGCAGTTCACACTGTAATTTCAGCACATGGGAAATGGACACAGGAGGATCAGAAGTTCAAGTTCATCCTCAGTTACAAAGTGAGTTCAAGGCCAGCCTGGTCTACATAATACCCTGTCTCTAAAGGTTTTAAACAAAACAAAACAGCCAAATATAATTTTATAAGAAAAGGTAAAAATAATCTTTCTTACAGGACAAGGAAATTACTTTCTATTTATTTTACTAGGCAGGTGTTAATTATTAGCTTTGAAATAATCAAACAAAACCACAAAAGTAAATTCATACCTGAAAATGTAACAAAAACAAAAACAAAAAATGAATGTATGACTGTATTGACCACTTTTCTGCTGCTGTGATAAAACACCAGAACCAAGGGAACTTAGAGGAAGAAGTTTATAGTCCCAGGTTCCAGGAGGATCAGAGTCCATCATGGTGGGAGGCATGGTGAGGTGGCCAGAGAAGAAAGCAGAGCACTCACATCTTCAAGCAGGCACAAGAAGCAAAGGGCAACTGGAGATCCAATAAGGCTTTAAGAACTGTCTAAGCCTGCCCAATGACATGCTTCTTCCAGAAAGATCACACCTTCTAATACCTCCCAAAATACCACCACCAAATGTCCGAATACCTGGAGTCTATGGGGGACATTCCCATGCAAAACACCACAGTGATGGACAGTAAAAGCCTTAATTTTACACATCCTCACCCTAACAGGATCCACAGTGAGTTGACTTTTCATGGAAGGTGATGAGTGTTACTTAATATATGGATGTCCCTCTATAATTTTTTTCAACTTAAGTATACGTAAGTTAAATGTGGTTGTGATAAAGCTCCAAAAGATTGCACAGATTACTTACAACTAATTTAAATAGTACTGGCAGACATGCTACTTAAACATCTGTGGATGAATCTTTAAACATTTTAATTTTATTTCTTAATTTTATTTTATGTGTATGACAGTACTGCCTGGATATACATAAGCACACCTGTGTAGTCAGAAAGGTCATCAAATTACAGTGGAATTGGAGTTCTAGATCATTGTTAGCCGCCATGTGGGTGCTGGGATTCAAACTTGGGTCCTCTGCATGAACAGCCAGTGCCCTTAACCATTGAGTCATCTCTCCAGCCTGATCTTTAAAAAATTTTAAGGACAGCTTTCACGACAAGAGTATTTACTGCAACAGGTTTTTATTTAAATATAAATCAAACAGCACACATATTTAACAAGATTACTTTCTAAAGGTCATTAAAAACCTGATTACAGAGCAAAACTTTTACATCATCCCTGTTACTTACAAAATTTAAAAATGTGTGTCTATTATAATAAACAAGGGTACATCACATTAGTAAAAAAAACATTGAGATGCATAAACTGAAATCTTATAGTGTATTTCAAATAACAGGAAACAGGATAGATCTTTAAAATACATATGTAACATAAATCTTCTAGGAAGCAGTAAAGTACAGTCTAACACTGGGAAAATACCCTTTAAAGAAGGTCTAAAAGGGATGTCATTAGACTTTCAAGGACTATGGAAGTTTCTGAAAACATAGGGAAAGTTAAAAATAAATACAAAAAGACTTGAAAAGTAATCCTACAGTCACAACTGCACGGGCTGGCAAAGGCCTTTGCCACCAAGGTTGAACACCAAGTTTGATCCCAGGGACCCACATGGTAGAAAGGAGAGAGCCTATCCCCTCAAACTGTCTTCTGACCTTTGCATGTATACTGTGATCTGTAGTATCATACGAAAAATGTCTGAGGAATTTCGATGATAACAGAGGGCCTACAAGGTGGGGAAGCAGGAAAAGGCCCTGCCGCCAGCCCTGACAATTTGAGTGTCACAAGGCAGGAGAAGAGAAAAGAACTCCCAAAAGCTGAAGTCTGACCTCAGCTGCAGGGTGTGTGGGGACGCCAGTGCATGCACAAGCATACAACTGATCAACAAATATACGAATAGGAGCTAACAGAAGGACTTTTGTTTTGGGTTTTCTTAAGACAGAGTCTCACTCTCTTACTCTAGCTCAAGCTGATTTAAAACTTACTCTGTAGCCTGGAATACACATATTCTTATACCTCATACCTCAGGTCCTAGTGTACTGGGGCTGCAGGCATGAGCCACCATCACCAGCAAGTGAGGATTTCATTTTTTGAGGTTTCTTTGGACTAGGGAGTGAATATAGGTCCTTCTAAATGCCAGGGAAAAGCAGAGGCCCAAAGCACTTTTCTATCTCTAATCTTCTTAAGGTCCTAAATTAGGGTAAAATTAACATATACGATGTAGCAAAATGCTTGCAATTTTGTTGTAAATATAATAAAATAGTTTATATTCAGCATTCAGTTGGAAGACACCTTGCAATACATAGATAAAAATGGAATAAATGAGGACTGACTATACAAATGTAAGTTATTAACCTCACAGAATACTAACAAGGTAAAGCAATCAATATTGGGAGGACATTAAATACATCAATTCATACAGAAAAATTTCAATGCTAGTCAACATTAAGAAAGAAAAATGGGATTCAAATTACAACTTTTAACTCTACAATGGTCATTCTTTCACCTTTATCTAAACAGGTATGTTCCAAAATACCCACTGGATGCCAAAAAGAGTAAATCTTACCAAATTGCACGCACGCACTATCTTGTATACATAGATGCACAAATGCAATGTCTTCCCAAGAGACCAGATAATGCCTTAACATCTGGTGATTTGGGAATGATAGGACAACTAACATGACATAACAGAGCATTTGCTTAGCACACATGAGGCCTTGGGTTCAATCCTGTACAGCCACAGAAAACAAGCAAGCAACAGGCAAAAGGAAAGAAGGTAGGCTGCCTTCTTTGGGGCACACTGAATTATTTTCATGACTATTCTCGATCCTTGGGGTTAAACAAGGTTTCTTGAAGGCCAGGTATAGAGGCACATGCCTTGATCCAGCATTCTGGAAGCACAGGCAGCTACATCTGTGAACTCAACACGAGTCTGGTCTACAGAGTGAGCTCCAAGCCTGCCAAGACTACACAGTGAGATGCCATCTCTAAACACAGTGACCTGAATGAACTGTGTAAGGTGAATGCTGAACTGATAACCAAAAAGACACCAGCTGGAGTGACAGAAGTATGAGACCAAGTAGAAAGTCACAAAACCCCAACCCACTACTCAGGAAAGGTGTACTTTAAAGCTTACAACTGTTTACTTCTAGAATTTTCCTTTCCATCTAATTCTGGGCTGTGACTAGCTGTGAGAAACAACTGTAATGTCAGAAAACAAAAAACAGGGCTGGAGAGATGGGTCAGGGTTAGAGTACCTGCTGTCCTTGCAGAGGACACACATTCAGTTCCCAGCACCCACCTAGTGACTATCAACCATCTCCTAACTCCAATTACAGGGGATCTGACACCCTCTTCCTTCCTTTTCGGGCACTGAATGTGTGTGGTGCACTGACATACATGTAGAAAAAATACACACATGAATTAATAATGGCCCCAAAGAACTAATTTCCTCCCTCTGTCTTCTCTCTGTATTATGGATTTGAGAAGGCTACTGGAAGGGAAACAATGTATAGAAACACTTTTACCTTTCCCACAGCAAATCTGGAGGTCAAAGGGCAATGCCATGGAGTTGCCTATCTTTCCCCATCTTTAAGGGGTTCTGGGAATCAAACTGAGGTTACCAGGCTTGCTCAGCAAGAGCCTTTATCTGCTGAATCATCTCACTAGCCCAGAAATAATGCTCTATTTTCATTCTGTAAACTCACAGGCTTTAAAGAGATTTGCTGAACCTTCACTAGGCCAGTAACTAGGTAAAAACAAACACCTTAAGCAAAGCTCATTTCATCCAGTCACATTTGTTAGCACAATAGGCAGACAGATCTGTGTGAGTTCAAGGCCAGCCTGGCCAGCTGGGGCTACAAGGAAACTATGTCTCAAAAAGACCAAACAAATAAACAACAAAACAGAATTGTCAGTCTCCCCTTAAAGCCACTACCTCCTCTCACCTCACCAAGATGTTAAAATATAATATTTAAAATAAAATATTAAAAAATCCAGGATGAGCAGACAGTTCAGTCTCTCCCAACAGGAATAAACACTCCACTCTTCTTGATAATTAATTAATCTAAAAGAGTAAATGACTTCTTTGATCTTGTCTTAGATTCTTTTCAATGCCATAACCAGAACCTCCAGTAAATTAAACCCTTGTTAACTCCATTACACCGACCCATTCAGCTAGCAGATCAATCAGCAAGTATCTGAGAGTTAAGTAGCATCTAGAAACAAATGCCTGCCTCCTGCTCTGACAGCCTTTGCTCCATTGATGCCAGTAAACAGCACTTATCACTTCTTTCTAGCTACCCTGTTTCTCTCACCATTTCTAATGTTAGAAGTTACCAATGTCACAGCAAGTAAGCTGGCAATATTTTTCATAGTTGTTTGTTTGCATGCTTGGTTTTTGAGACAAGGTCTCACTATGTAGCCCTGGTTGACCTGGAATGGTACAGAAAGATATAGAATACTATTCAGCGCCCCCCCCCCAAAAAGCATAGAAATCCATATATTTGCTATAACATGGATGGAACTAAAGAACATCATGATTAAGTTAAATAAGCTAGGCACAGAAAAAGAAGTAGTGCATCTCTATCAGATACAAAAATCTAAAAAAGTTGATCTCACAGGAGTTGAATAGAAATAGTAGTGATAGGAACCTGGGGCCGTCCAGGCTGGGGGAACTGTGAGTGGGCATTCATTACAGTAGGGTGCACTATGTGGAATGCAGAGAGGTAATGACACACGATGGGCACTTGTTCTTAAAATGAAAGTTCTACAAGTCTTTGCACATGAAGTAAGAGGAGCAGCAGACATGCCTATTCAGAATGAACACTACACCGTGTGTAGAAGGTCACAGGGCACCTCGGAGACACACACAATGCTGTGTGTCTGGGAGTAAGGACATTCAAAGTCTGCAAAAAGCTAGTGTCCTGTTTAGAAGAACTTGAGGACAGTGTTACAA
Organism: Eospalax fontanierii; assembly: GCA_035773235.1. Classification (NCBI taxonomy): domain Eukaryota; kingdom Metazoa; phylum Chordata; class Mammalia; order Rodentia; family Spalacidae; genus Eospalax; species Eospalax fontanierii. The sequence goes on from CM069540.1 coordinate 7,530,745, forward strand.
ACAGAAAATTAAGAAAGCACAGTTAGTATACTATCCTGAATTCCACAACGTTTTCTTTCTCATTATGATTCTTACCAAAAAGTCTGTTGATCAAGGAGGTAAGTTTAAAAAAAAAGTGATTTTCACTTACTAGTAAGTCTCCTTAAACAGGCACTCTCCCCCAAAATGTCACACTCTTATACTTTAGTATAAAGGCGAATTTTAAATATTTTTCCAAGAAAAGTATCTGTAAAGCCATCTCAAACATAGGATTATCAAATATTATACTACTGCCTAAATGAAATAAAGGCTGTTTTCTATGAATCCATGGTTATAACACTTGTGTCAAGCAATCAACACATGCCCTGTTTTGTGTTTCTGTTATATGACAACTTTCTTGATTATACCTTATGCAACAGCTTTGTTGGCTCATCAACACTGAAATGACCAAAAAAAAAAAAAAAAAAAAAAAAAACCAAGAACAACAACAAAAACAAACCAGCACAGAATTCATAGCTAAGTGAAACTTACTAAAGCATCTCATTTTCCTAAAAGTCACATCAATGTGCCTAAAGAAGGTAACCTTTTTTAAACTTAAAAATATTATCTATGTGACCTGGAGGCTGTAGATCTGTTGGCAGAGTGCTTGCCTAGAACGCACAAAACCCAGAGCTCAATCCCAATCTCTGCAAACAATCAGATATGGTAGTGCACACCTGTAATCTCAGCACTGAAAATGATCAGACATTTATGGCCACCTTCACCTATATATAGAACTTCAGATCAGTCTGCACTACATAAACCCTAACTCAAAAAAAACAAAAACAATCAGATCACTTAATTTGGGAATCATTTCTCCACCATTGCAGTTCTAGGAGATGAATCCAGAGCATCAACAGTGTCATGAAAAGAGGCTATACTCCCAGTTCCTAGGAAAACCCTGTGTGTGTGTGTGTGTGTGTGTGTGCGCGCGCGTGTGTGTGCAGTGCCTCCCTACAGCCCCAGCTGGCCTGGAACTCACTACGTTTCACAGAGATCCACCTGTCTCTGCGTCCCAAACGCAGGACCAAAGGCATGTGCCACCATACCCAGACCCGGGAGACATTAGCAAAGAGACGCTTGCGAGGACATAGGTGTACAATAAATCTACATGAGAAGACAGATCAGTGCTCAGCTGGAACACTGGGAACAGCAGTGCAGAGATGCCTTGAAGATTCACTCTGCATTGCTAAAGAATGACTGAAACTGATTTGGTTTAACTGAGGTTAAAAATAAATCTTATCAAGTAGACAAATTTTCAAATACAGAATCTGTGAAAAAGTGACAACTGACTATATATCAGTATGCCTGGCTATTGAGAGTTACAAAGGACAATGTCTCCGCTACGTGGATCAAGTTTTTAAAGGGGAAAAAATGGGTGCAGAAGAGAGGACAGCAATCTGTAAACCCAAGACTGTGCCCTACTCTGCTTATAAGCCTCAGTGTTTAAGATTTTCAACAGTCAGGTCATTGCTTCTTTATACTCACGTGTGTTTATTTCACCACCTAGATGAAAGCTTTCTCAAAATTAGGACCACATAGTCTTCCTTGGCATTTGTCTTTATCATCAACCCCAGGGATCTTGAAAAGTCTATGTACTTAGTTCTTCTGACAGGAGAAGGGTACTTACTTAACAACATTACCCAACACTAATGACCTTAAAATGCTGTATAAAGAAAGGGGGGAAAATGTTGGGAAAGTATGTGAAGAAGAAGGCTGTCTTCCTCTGGTCTTCCTTGTCACTAACATTTACTATTATCAAACCTGCAGCGTGGCTGGAGACCCAAAAAAGAAACAGAGTACTTTGTACTTTAGTGAGGAATTTACTAGGAACCCTCCAGTGGATTGAATAAATTTCTACTAATGCCCAAACCAAGTATGTTCAATTATAACTGGAGACAGAAAAAAAAGCGAAACACTGGCAAAGGTCATAAAAAATACCATCACAGAGGTTAATTTATGTTGGGGAAGTTAGAGCAAATTACTTATTTATATTTTATGTGTTTTGTTTTCACGTATATAAGAGCATCAGGTGCATGTAAACACTTGAGAGGACCAGAAGAGGGAGTTAGATCCCTTGGAACTGGAGATAGGGACAGTTGTTAGCCATCATGTGAGTGCTGGGAACCAAACCCAGATCCTCCAAAAGAGCAGCCAGTGCTCTTAGCTACTGAGTCATCTCCCAAGCCCAATATTAACTTTTAAGTCTATTATGCTACTCTAAAATTTAGGAATCTAGTTTTCACCAAGAAAACCTAGAGGGCAGAAAGGCAAGGTCAACTCTATTCACTGCCACGTAATTTTGTGTTTCAATATGCTCTATTACAAACTTGATAATCTGAAGAGTAAGGTGTTCGGTTTAAAAACCAGATAGGTAAATCAAGATGAAAGAACTTCATTTACAGCTTCGACTACAGAACAGACTAACAATGATCGGCAAAAAGTCAAAAGGGCAAACAGCAAAAAAGAATGGAAGGAAAATTTAAACTGAAGATGGGCATGGTGACTCACACTTGTAATTCTCCTTATTTGGGAGACTATGAGAAGAGGATTACTACCAGTTCCAGGCTAACCAGGGATAGCAAGTCAGACCTTCATTCAAGAGAAAGAAAGAGACAGAGAAAGAAGGGGAGGGAGGGGACAGAGGAAGCAAGAGAAGAGAGGAGGGAATACTTAATAGCAACCTATAAAGGAATGGAATATTTTATGTATTGTTTTAAAGCAGGGTATCTTGTATACTGGATAACACTGAACTCCTAATCTGCCAGCCTCCACCTTCGAAGTGCCCAAATCACAGAGGTGCACCACCACCCAGACTTTATGTGACACACTGAGGGGTGAGCCCAGGGCATCGTGTATTGTAGGCAAGCATTCCACAAAGTGAGCCACACCCCTAGCTCAAGATGGGAAATATTTTAACCCTCTATTTGTTTCCTACAGTTGCTATAAGAAACATCAAAAGTAACAGTTGTGGAGGCTTAAATAACTGGAATTTTTACCTCCTAATTCTGGAGGACAGAAGTGCAAAAGCAAGTCACATCCCCCTGAAGCACACTCAGAGCTCTTTCTACTGCTCCTGGCTTTTTGATAGGTCGCTGGCAATCTGCGTCTCTTGGCCAGTCTGTCTTTGTGATCACACCTCCACAGCATCTAGCTCTGTGTACAGTTGTTCTCTTCTTTTGGTGACAGAGATGGATCTGAGAGCCCTGCACATGCCAAGGGCCCAGTCTACTACTGAGTTACTAATCCAGCACTGGCCGTAACATGATTACAAGTACAAAGGGTATTCCCAATTGAGGTATGCGTCATAAGTGCTTAAGGTTAGGGCGTTAATGTATCTTTGAAGAGAGCACATTTCAATCCACATATATATTCAAAATGCTCTGATATATATAAGTACACACATGTACATATCCATAGTCCAGAATCCTAAAGTATATAATGTCAAGCATGATGTTAGAAAATGATATTAGAAAAGTATATAATGAACAAGTTCAGCCTGTACCCGATCCTGCCTCCCCACACACAAAAACTTCAACAATTATAAATAATTTCTAGATAATCAAGTTCCACTAATCAATAGGACTCTAAATTATTCAGAAATGCCTTTATCCTTGCACACAAATTTAAAACTTGCCAACAAAACTACCTAATTAAAAAAATAAAGCCTCTAAAGAAACACAAACTTCTTAAATATTCAATCTTTAATTTACATCTCCTAATTATGACAACTCCATTTTTAACATACTTCCAACAAGACTAAAGGACACAACCCCAGAAATAGAATGTCAGAGTTAATGGTTAGGAATGATTAAAACTGTTGACAATCTGCACTTTCTAGAAAACCAGGGAAGGAGAGAAGCCAACCTCACTAGGAAGTTAACACCAAAAACTGAATGCAGTATCCAACTAAGAACCAAAGATAATGCGCTAATGCAATATGTTCAAGATGCTTTATTATAGTACTAATGAGGTAAAGGTTGGGAACTCTATCTTACAGAAAGCTTTGTATGTTTCATTTCAGAAACAAAGTATCTTGTAAATAGTAACTCTATGGTTGTAAAAAAAAAAAGCCCAATAAAATCAGTGATAAAATATTAGAACTAAAAGGCAACATGTTTGCCCATACACAGATAAAAATGATTATGCACTTCTAAGTTTATTACTTTAAAAGTAACAAAATCTGATAAAAGAAAACTGTCATAGGAATGACAGGTTTATACAACATACCTTTATGAGTTATTTATTTGGTTTTGCAATGCTAGATCATAGGAATGACAGGTTTATACAACATACCTTTATGAGTTATTTATTTGGTTTTGCAATGCTAGATCTCTAACTCAGGTCCTCATACATGGTAACCATGGACTCTTTTCAATGAGCTACATACTCAGCCCTCTGCCCTTAATCTAAATCTTTGAGTCAAATAGTATTAAACAGCAGGATGCTATTTATAGGGTTAAATTTGAGACCTAAGGAGGACCACTGTAAGAGAATCATCTATAGAAATGGCCAACACCATTGAAAGATATCAGAATATTTTTCTCAACAGCTACTAAAGCATGCGTCACAAAAATCACTAAAGGAAAATGAGAATCATTCTCTACACATGCACAAGTAACACGACTGAACAATATGAAAAGAAGTAACAGTAACTTTTAACGTTGGGAAGTACACCCAATTTCTTTAGCACAAAAGGAAAAACTTTTCATCAAATTCTTATGGTTTTCCAGAAGTATATGCCAGTTTGTGTATGTGTGGATGTCAATATAGGACCCATGTGAAACAAATGGTTAAAAAAAAAAAGATTCAGGTTTGGTTCTGTAGAGAGGGGGGCGGGAGGGAGAGAGAGAGAAAGGAAAGTAAGTGACACCCTGCCCCACAACTCTAACCCAGGCAGGGAGTCAAAGCTAGGACCTTGCTGATGCTAGGTAAGTGCTCCACCCAGGAACCGCATACTCCAGTCCCAAATGTGCTCACAGCACCAAGTCCACTCCTCATCAATACACAAAGAACTACTTCATTTTTTTAATGACTGGCTGCATTCTACTCTCCTGTGTCCCACTTTATCAAACATTGATGTTTCCACTGTTTCTAATTTCTGTTGGGAGGTGTTTGAGGTTCATTTGATTGTTTTGAGACAGGGTCTCCCTTGTAGCCCTGGCTGGCCTGGAACTAGTTATGTCGCTGGTATTAAAGGCATGGGTCACTATACCCAGCCACTTCCAATTTTCTGTTATACAAGAAGATACTACAAACTTATTCCCCACAAAATATGTAAAGCAAAATTGCTAATGGAAAATAAATCAATGGGTATCCACAGCTAGAATTCTCCCTGACTTCACCCTGTAAGTGCATGCTCTCATAGCGATGAACAAGCTGGCAGTTTACCCACATTCTTTTTCAATGCTCAAAACTCAATTCTTGTAGCTAGAGAGATGGCTCAGCAGTTAGGAGCATTGGTTGCTCTTACAGAGGACCCACGTTGGGTTCCCAGCACCCACATGGCAGCTAACAACCATTTGTAATTCCAGTCACAGGGGCTCCCATGCCCTCTTCTGACCTCTGCAGGCACTGTGCACATGGGTGAATGGAGGCAAACACTTATACACATAAAAAGTTTTTTAATCTTTGAAAAAAAAATTCTCAGTGTTCAAACATGTACCTGATATTTGATAATTTCCTGTTACTTTATGTTCTATGAGTTGGCTGAGAACTTGCTCTGCAGACCATAGCAAGCTGAACCTGCAACACTCCTGTCTCAGCATCCAGAGTGCTAGCAGGCAGAGATCATATAAAATGTCTTATTAGGACTCCAAGATCCCACCCTTCCCCGCGCCACAAATTTCCAACTTTAAAAAGCTATTTAAAATGTGAATAGTTAGCTTTTGCCATTATTACGAATGCAAGTAAAATAATTCATATTTGATTTCAAAAGGCACTGGTAACAGAAGTTTGGGCATAAGGCAGACTCTGCTTTTCAGACACAGACATACTCAGACTGCTGGCTACAGCTGAACAAATGAGAATTTAGGATACACAGCCAGGAGTTTGAAGGAAAAAACAGAATCAGCTGCCTGCTGAACTTCAAAATAGGAAAGTTCTCAAAGAAATAAAAACAGTATATTTTAACTAAACATTATTATCATCAAAATTATTTTTGAGGTTCACAGGAATACCAAATGTGAGATTCTTTTGTCTACAATGCAAAAATCAACTTTTACCAATGGTACCATTTGCTACAACAAGAATACCAACCATGATACATGTATTAATCTGTGCGGTGAGAACACGTGCAGCTGCAATGACGTGGAAAAGGACCAAAGGGAAGATCACAGACAGCAACTCCTCAGTCACTTTTAGCATGCAATCTGTTCAAAATGTCAAAAGCCTAGGATCTGAAAATGTACTCCATTGATGAAATATATATAAATGTGTGCATGTGCCTCCTCTGCTACATCTCTTAAAACAAAAAGGCCGTAGAAATGCCTTAAAATATGGACAGAATCTGGACTAATGAGTTTTATTTAAACTTGCACCAAAAAGCTACTGTTAATAATGCACACAAGCTCACTGAGACGTGTTCGTGACCCAAGCACCTGACCTTGGTTCAGAGAGACCCCCACTTTGTCCTCCAGCCAATATAGTAAATGAATGTGGGTGTGACTGAATTAACACATCAAGCACTGAAGGCAGCATACTCATATTGGTAGCCTCATTGAGAAGTAGGCTTGACATTCTACATGTGAGATATTTTAGGGTTTGGGATCAGAGGACAAGATTCTCCATAAGCTAAGGGTCCAAGCTCATAGTTCCCGACTGATGCTGGACAAACTGAATGAAAATATGGGTGAGGCCTGTCTAGAGATCACAATTCCCCGAGAGACCTGAAGGAACAAGTACTCACAGTCTGGGTTCAGTCTCCCATTAAAATAAAATGCTAAGAGTCGAGCTCTTTATTCAGGTAATTTGGCTCAGTAACACTGAAAAAGGTGATTATCGAACTTCCTCTAAGAGGATCCACTTAAGAAAGTTTCTCTTCCCACCACTAGTCCTGAGACTTTATTACTCTTTTTGTTTTGTTTTGATTTTTTAAGCCATGGTCTCACTATGTAGTTCTGGCTAGCCTGGAACTCACTAAGTTGCCAAGTTGGCCTCAATCTCACAGACCCACCTACTTTGGCCTCCTGAGTGCTGGAATTAAGGGCGTGTGCCACCACACCTACTATTACTTCTTTTTAAAATCATGTTACTGACAGTGGTGGAAACTAAGTTCTTATTGGCTATAATCATTTTCACATAGATTTTGATACTTTATTTCTCAGGCAGATATGTGTGTGTGTATAGTACTTTTTATTTATTTACTTTTATTTTACATGTATGAGTATCTTGCTGCATGTTTGCATTATTTTTATTTTATGTGTATGAGTATGCATGTAGGTAGGTGCATCCATGTCCATGTCATACACTGCCTGCGGCGGTCAGAGGAAGGCATCAGATTTCCTGGAAGTGCAGTTACAGGCAGCTGTTAGCCAGCACGTTTGTGCTTGGAATCAAACCCAGATCCTTTGCAAGAGCAGCCAGTGCTCTTAACCACTGAGCCATCTCTCCAGGCTCAAGCCAGAACTTCTTAAATAATTGATTACAACTCAAAATGGGGGAGGGGCCTAACAGCTTGAGGGATGTGAAAAGTCTAGGTTTCTTAATGAGCCAACACGTAAGAGTTAATTGAAAATAAAAAGTGTATTCATTCATGTGTGTCTTGCATTAGCCTGCGCTGTATCATGGAACTTCATCTTATCTTTGGCTCCGAACCCGAACACATGACACATGACAAATATTCACACTTTCATACTTCACACAGTCATCACCCATTACTAACAAACACGACCTCAACACTTTGGCTCGGGCATGAGACAACTGTATGCGCGTGTATGCTGTACATACAAAGCTTTATGCTCTTATAGAACATAAGACTTTTAATATTCTTCTGTCACTCCTTGATATGTATCAGATTAGGGTACTCTGGATTATGCTGTATTATGTTTGATTTTTAAATTGAGTTTCTGCCTTAAGTGCCATATAAAGCCTATTGAATGGGGTTGGAGGATAGCCCAGCAGTTAAGAACACTGGCTGTTCTTGCAGAGGACCCAGGTTCAATTCCCAGTACTCATATGGTGACAACCATCTGTAACTTCAGTCCAGGGGATCAGAAGAGGGTGCTCTTCTGACCTCCGCCAGCACTGCATGACATGGATATACTTACATACATGTAGGTAATACAGTAATACATATAACATAAAAATAATATTTTTGTGTAAAAAAAGATCATTCAATGAATTCTAGCTTGGAATTAGGTCTAATTTCCAATAATTTCTGAAACGGTCCTAAATAAGTTTCTTCTATTTGGTACTATGCATTTAAGGCAAAAGTGGTATTCTTAACAATTATGAAATCAAAATATCATTCAATTCTGAAAAATGTTGAAGATGCTCTATGTCCTATAGTATCAAAAATTCAGCCAAGATTTAAGTGTCTGCATAAAAGTAAACATTCATCTCATTAGCGTGTACATTTGTTCTTGCTTTAATAAACTGTTAAAATTATATATAAACTGAAGAACTGTCTTCAAGGAAATTTCATTATGATTACTACTACTATTTGATGTTGCATATGTTTTATACACCTGCATACTTAGGGTCAGGTAAAAATTTCTCACCATCCAATCTATGACAATGTAAGGTTCTGTATCAAATGATACACAGGAGATTACTGAAACTGGAGTACCCATATGGAAAAAGAAATGAGCAATATGTAGGCTATCACTATAGGATTTTGTTTTCTTAGAGCAAAATCTCAGAATGGCTCACTATAACCCAAATAACAGTCATATTAAACCACTCTTAACCTATACTAGGCAGGACATTTAGGTAGAATATTGTATTGTAGAAAGAGAAAAGAACTGTTGGTAGTTTGAAAGAGAAATGTCTCATATGGGCTCAAGTATCTGAATACTTGGTCCAAAGCTGGCGATGTAATTGTGGAGGTGATGGAATCTTCACAAGGTGAAACCCTGCTGAAGGAAGTGTGTGTCACTAGGGGTGGCACTGACAGTCTGCAAACTTGTCTCACTTCCAGTTTGCTTGCTGCAGAAGATGTGAGCTTCCTGTTCCAGCTGCCAGGCCTGCCTTGGCCCCTCCCTGACACTATGGTCTCTTGTTCTTCTGGAATCATAAGCCAAATAAACTTTCTTCTGGAAGATGCGCTGACCATGGTATTTTATCACCGCAACGGAAAAGTAACTACTACAGTTCTAAAGACAAACAACACACTCCTTCTTTTTGCCTTTTATTTTCTTAATAGAAATTATCATAATGAGAGAATAAAATAAAAAGACAGAACTTCACTTAGCCTAAATATTTAAATATAGTAATAAATGATTTTTATACAGGGAGGTTTACTTATTACATTTCTTGTTACTGTGGCAAAATGTCTAACAGAAGGACGTAAGGTTGTTTTGGCTCTCCAGTTGAGGGTACAGGACAGTAACGGCTGGGAAGGCAGGTCAGCAGGAGTATGAGACACACTATACCATACGGAGGCGGGGGGGGGGACAGATGGGACACTGAGCTCAGTCTGTTCTCCTTTTTATCTCTTTATTTGGTCCTGGACCCTGGTGATACAATGGCACTGTCCATATTCAAGGTGAGTCTTGCCTCTTCAATTAAGCTCCTCTGAAGATGCACTCAGAGACAAGCTCAGCATCATATCTCCTAGGTAACTTTGAATCCAGTTAAGCTAACAGGGATAATTAGTTACCACAACTACCATATGAAAAATTATTTTCCAAATAGCTTATCAGGACAAGATTTCAGTCTGTCTGATGATTTCTCTTTATATTTCAAGGCTTGGACATCCTGGATAAAGTAACTATAATTTTATTTGAATGTATTTCTCAGTAAGATATTACTGTACAACCTTCACAGCATCACAAGTAATTTAGCTAGAATACATTTTCCCAACAAATGAGTACCATTCTGAAGACACTGAAACATAGAATCCCTTCTATTCATCTGAAATGATCAAATGGACTACAGTTCCCATTCTGAAAGAGATGCATGAATGCTGAGATGTACAGAGTTCTGAGACCCTACTGAACTAGGTATCTCAACGCTCTGAGAGAAATCACACAAGCGAAAAGCCAGTAGGAGGACTTAAAAGGGAGCTTTAGGTTTGGGGTTCAAATGCAAGCTGAACACATGGAACAAATTTTAGACTCTCCAGAAACACTTTTTTTGTTTCTATTTTTTATTTTATGTGTATGTGTGCATTGTCTGCTGTAAGTATGTGCACCCATGTCCTGCAGTGCCCAGGGAGGTCAGAAGGTGTCAGAGCCCCCAGAACTGGAGTTATAGATGGTTGTTAGCTGCTATGAAGAGTGCTAGGAATAAAATCTGGGTCCACTGCTCTTAACTGCTGAGCCAGCTCTCCAGCCCCCTTCTCCAGAAACACTTTTTAAAAACTGTATCAGAGGAATGATTTTAACAACAAAAAAACCCAATACATTTATGTACTTAATATGTGTAATGTACACACCCACACATACCACAGCCCACATGTGGAGGTCAGAGGACAACTTGCAGGAGTCTGTTCTCTCCTTCTACTGTGTGGGGCCCAGAGATCAAACTCAGGTTGTTAGCTTGGCTGAAAGTGCCTTTACCCACTAAGTTAGCTTGCCAGTCCTCAGGGGAATTCTTTAAGAAAGAAAAATACTTCAGAAGGATGGCGACAAAGAGAACAAAACTGAGAGCAGAGCCATTTTTAAAGTTGGAACGGAAATGTGTCAATGATAACAAGCTGTGCACCACACCAGATTACACCAAATTTTCCAAGACATTAAGAACTATCAGCTCTGCTAACAGTACAACTAGAGGTAAAAAGTAATGGTCAAAGTAAGGAAGATTTCAGTAACAGTCATTGAAGTAAAAAAAAAAAAAAAAAAAAAATTAGATCACTAAATTCCCTGCAAAACTTCAGAGATCAGATCAGGGAAAGTTTATTCTCCAAGGAAGTCTCACAGAGAGGGTCTCTAGAGAGACATGAGTCACACTGACCTGTGTGCTTCAACTGCCTTCAAACCAATTAGCACACCAACACCTAAAGACAGAGAATTTTGGCCTTTTCCCATCCGATCACCCTAACCCTGCAAACTCATCTCTACCATCAAAGAGCCAGGTTCTTACCTAAAAGAACAGAAAAGCCTACCACTAAGTAGAGAAAGCAAAAGAAAAGGAAGGGAGGACTGCGGCACATGCCCAGACTGATGCAGGGTGAGCTGCCAGCCTAAACGGAGACAGAGCTGTACAAAGAAACACCACAATGCAATGTCAGTACTACCGGGAAAAAGAATATTCTAACTGTCTTCAAAAGAACAAAAGCAACAAAATGACAAAGGATGCAGAAACAGAAAGAACGTCTGAGTGGTGAGTTCCAGGCCCACTAAGGCTGCATATTGAGATCTTGTCTCCAAAATATGTGGGTGTGCTCATGAACTTATAAAATTAAAAATTATGGAGCCTGGGCGTGAGGACAGGTAGCTTTAATCCCAATACTCAAAGACAGGCAGGTGATCTTTGTGAGTTCAAGGCCAATCTGGTCTACAGGAGGGAGGGAGGGAGGGAGGGAGGGAGGGAGGGAGGGAGGGAAGGTTTCTGACTTAATAGTAATCAAAAGTAATCAAGAAAGAAGTACACATAAACTAAAAGGAAATGGACCAAACTCTTAATAATGGTTCATCTTTGGAAAGTCTAAAAATCACATTTTAATTCTCACATCTTTCTCTATTATTCACAAATCATAGAATGAACTTTTTAAAATTTTTATACTTAGGAAACAAAAATATTTTTAGTTTTAGGATTAAATATCACAAGTTACATAAAACTCAGTAATTAAGAAACACCTAAATTAATAACAAGGAAGCGCAAATCAAATGAAGGCACATGGACATCTGCGACGAAACATCCTCCCTTCCTAGAGATTTAAATCCAGGCTAATTCGGACTATCTTCACATAGATACTACTGACCAAACTTCATAAATTGTACAACAAAATGTTTACACATATATTTTAGGACATAAGAATAAAAAGTGAGAGACAGAGTGCTTTTGAGAGGTTAGTGACTGGCATCTTCCTTTCTGTACTCTGAACATCCATTACTTTGACATGGTTTACGTACTGACCTTCAATGAAAACCAGGAAAAGACTCAAGATAGCCTTTTCAGAATGCACACTGCCTCACAGTTAGCAACACAACTGGAGAGGGTGTTCCTGGCTGCTCATAATCTATAGTTTAACTTTTTAACCTTAAGATATCAAAATTACATTTAATTCACAAAGCAGTTATAAACAGAAAGACAGCACATTGCAAATGTGTGTGCAAACACACACAAACTAGGCAAGCAGTAAATGTTTACATGTTTACCAAGAAAGAAGCAAAAGAAGAGGATGAAGGGAAAGGCAGGAAGGTCGACGGTGACAAACTACTGATGGAGGACACCCCAGAACATGGCAGGACAGGGTGAAAAGACCCCATTCAGTTACTTAAGCGCTTCAAATAAAAGTGTTTCTGCTGTCTGTACCACTTCATCTCCGCACCATGCCTCACCATTAAAACATCCACCTCAAAAGGATGCCACAAACCACAGGGAGTAGTATCTGCAGTGTGGTAACCCTCCAAAATTAACTACTAATACATTGTTGTGCAGCTAGGGAGGTAGCTCAGTTGGCAGAGTGCTTGACTAGAATGCACCAGATCCCTGGGTTCAATTCCCAGTCTCACATTAAAAAGAGGCATAGTGCAAATAATCTGTAATCCCAGCACTCAGGAGGCAGGAGGATTGCCACAATTTTGAGGTCAGTTTGGTCTATGCAGAAAATTCCAGTCAGGGTTATACACTGACACTTTTTATTAAAAAATGAAGGGTCAACAAGAAGGCTCAGCAGGTAAAGATGCTTGCAGCCATGCCCAAAGACCTGAGTCTGATCTCCAGAATCCACCCACGAGGTGGAAAGAACCAAGACATCCAAGTCATTCTTTGACTTCCACACAGGCACCGTGGCATGCATGCACTTACACATCCAATGAATGTTCACTTAAAAAAAATTTAAGGCACTAAACAGTATAGAAATTGCTTTTGAGGGAACTGAAGAGATGGCTCAGTGGTTACAATTGTAGCCTGCTCTTGAGAAGGACCCAAATTCGGTTCGCAGAACTCACATTAGGTGTTTCACAGCTGCCTTAACTGGCACTCCAGGGACACGGAACAAGAGCACACTACTCCCCCACATGCACCAACACACACAGAAGTGCAGGCACATCACACACACACACACACAGGCACTGAGCCATCTCCCAGTCTTGAAGTTACTATATATGTGTTTTCTTGCTTAATCTTCGAAGTCTTGCGTGGTAGGTGCTATTATGAATACAATGAGACAGAGAGAGAATAAATTATTCTAATTCAAATAACAGTAAGCAGCAGTTAAGATTTGCATCAACAGCTTCTTAGTGCATTACACTGTGTTCTAGATAACTGTTCTGACTTCCTGAATAGGTTAAAATCTCTAGAGCTTTATCAATGACACAAATCTAAGAGCAATCAATTAATTTGGACAGACAAAAGGAAACCCCAGAGGGATTCCAGAGGGAGTGAGAAGGGGGTAAGAAAGGGGTCTAGGGAGCAAATATGATCAAGATATGCTCTAGAGATGTATGGAATGAAATTGTCAAATTTCAAAATTCCAAAATTTTAAAAAACTTTGAAAAAAAATTAAATTTCAAAATTAAAAAAAAATTTTAAAATAAACCTCAGTGGTCATTGTATTCAACTTTGTTATGGCTTAAGCTGCCAGGTTTACAATAAAATATTTCTTCTCTTTAATAATGAAAGAGTGAAAACACAGCATTACCAAAACACAAAAATCATAAGAATATAAGACCAGAAACTTAAGTTTATGAAAGTAATTTGAATAAAAGTACTTCCAAACTAGACAACCCTAAGTAACAGTATATGAAACTTCAAATTATCAAAGATAGACTTCAAACCTTGACCATCAATCACCAAACTTTGTTTTCATTACTCCATACTACTTCTACTTCATGGTTTGAATTTCACCATTCATTTTTGAAACTTGTTTGTGTATGCGCACACTAGACATGTATGAATATGCATGATCGCCAGTGTATGAAGGCCCAAAGTTGATGCTGGGTGTCCCTGCCAATTGTTTTCTACTGCATCTATTGAGGCAGAGTTTCTTCACTGGCTAGTGAAGATCCTGTTTCTACCTCCTGAATGCAGGGATTGCAAATGGTCACTAGCCACGTTTGCACAGAAAGTGCTTTACCCACTGGGCCATCTCCCCAGCCCCATAATTGCCATTTTTAAAACTATTACCCTCAAGAATTAAATTAATAATATTCTGAAATACTGGACCTCTCAGCTGCCTTTTCTGTGTATTAACTGCCTTTCCTTTTTCTATCTATAGTCCTTATGATGCCTATGAAATACCTAACAACCTCTAGATGAACTGAATATACATTCTACTCTTTAAAAAAAAATACTGACACATGTAGACACCAGACTAGCCTCAAAACCACAGAGACACACCTGCTTCGGCTTTATAAGTGAGGGGATTAAAGGTATGTACCACCACACCCGGCTTTACTTTTGAAAAATTGTTTTAAGAGTAACAGTAATCAGTCTCATTCAAGTAGCTGTTAGAAATGCTGATTTGATAAATTAATATTTTAAAGAGAGAATAATTCTCTAACAACTAAAACAGTCTGAATGTCTTTATGGTTCTTTTTATTACATTTATTTATTTATTTATTTATTTATTTATTTATTTATTTATTTAGTGTTGATGTGAGGAGGGAGGAAGGGTTGGTGTGCATGTGTGGGTGTGCACGTGCGCCATGGCATGTGTGTGGAGGTCAGAGGACAATTTGTGGGAGTTGTTTATCATCATTCCACCATGTGGGATCCAGGAACTGAACTCAGACTTGGTGGCAAAGGCCTTTACGTGCTGAGCCATCTCACTGACCTCTCTTTACAGTTCTTTAAAACATACTGTTGTACAAACAGATGTCATTCTGTGAGGTATAAGAAATGAATCTCTGTGCTCATCCATCACCAGTATTAGATTTTATCATTTAGAAAGATAATTTACTATGTGTAACTTGAGCTTCTTAAAGTGTTTCACCTTTCAAAGAAACCATAACCCTGAGAGTAAACTGTCAACACTTTTATTTCATTATTTAGTTAAATACAAAAAGTACATATTACAAACAACTCTGGAAACGCAGTAGTTGCTACATAAAATGCTATTTCAACATTTACTTCCTGTCTGGACTGTGGAATGACTTCCCATGTTCGAACATGGCATAGGCCATAATCTAAAGCAACTTTAGTGATGTTTAACTGCCAAAGTTTGGGACATTTTATTACAAAGAGCACCAAACTTCTCTTCAAGGGGAGATTTCTTTCTGAAGAGAGTGACTAAAAAGGACTCTTACTAAACAAAGAATCGAAAAGACATAAATTAATAAAGGTTTATATGTTAACAGAATTGCCTAAGTGCACTGGTTAGTTTGTGTCAGCTAGAGAAGGCTGGAAGAGAAAATTTCCATAGAGGAATTTTCTCCATCACACTGGCCTGTGTGCAGATCTGCCGTGGGAAGTCCGTACACTGAGAGTGGTGCCACTCTTTGGCAGGTGGGGCCAGGGTTATTTAAGAAAACTGGCTTGAGTACAGACCAAAGGAGCAAGCCAGTAAGCAGCACTCTTCCATGGCCTCGGGGGAAATCCCTCCTCTGTCCCTCCAGATGCACTGTGTCAGGGAGGTCTAAGACAAACATTTTTCTGCCCCAAATTGCTTTTGGCTAGTGTTTTTATCACAGCAACAGAAAACAAACTAGAACACTATCTATGAAGAAAAGTGCACACTAAGAAGAAATAGTCTGAGTTTTCTAAAACTTGACCGAGAAACTCAACAAATTATCCAAGGCCAGCATATTTAGTGGACTATAAAGCAATTCATCCCTCACTCTCACATACTCAAAATAAGCTATTCTGGGTAAACTTACAATTCCCCATTTTGAAAGCTTAATGAACCAGATTTATGGATTTTAAAATATTTTATTTATTATTTTTATGTGTGTACATGTACTGCCTGCATGTGTAAGGGTACCTATGTCATGCAATGCTTTCAGAGACCAGAAGGGGACGTGAGATCCCCTAGAACTGGTGCTACAGACAGTTGTTAGCTGCCATATGGATGCTGGGAACTGACCCTAGGTCTTCTGCAAGAGCTGTCAGTGCTTTTGATCACTGAGCCATCTCTCTAGGCCCTTCTCCAACCCATTTTTTGCTGTTGTTGTTACTGTCTTTTTAAGATAGGGTCTCACTATGCAGCCTTTGTTGGTCAGGTACTCAAGAGTCCAGAAGAGGCTGGCCTCAAGCTAAAGACATCAGCCTGCTTCTAGCTCCCAGGGGCTGGGATCAAAGGCAAGATCCACATCTGGCAAACTCATACAGTCCTATCAGAATATGCTTTCTCGTCCTTTGTTAAACAAAAAAATATGGAAAAATTTGCTGTAACTTTCAACCCCAAGGAAGGATATACCATTTTAAAATAAGCATTTACTTACTGCCTATAATGGTAAGCAATTGTGCTAGATTCCTGGGAACCTTAAAAAGATAACTAGACATGATTCCTCTCCTCAAAGAAATCACAATTAGAGGAAGACAGACATGTTGCAAATACAATACAAAGCAAAATGCTGTTAAAACACATGAATGAACAAAGTCTACAGGAGTACAGAATGGTGACGTGAATTCTGGTCAGGGGGATCTGGACAGCTGGGCCAGCCAAAAAGTTATAGGAAACTCTGCCCCTAAGAAACCCAGCTGGGTTACCATGAAAATCTTATGCCATACAGAAGATATTCCTAAAGCAGATAGAGTTAGAGTCCTTATCTAGTGAGGTAGGTGATTTGCTGATTTCAAATATCACCACCAACACTTTCTGGTGCAGATGTGTTATCACATAAATTACATGAAAATAAATAAAAAATTATATATTAAGTAACTTACATGATGTAAGTAAGATAATTCACTTAAGTTATCTACAACACTAAAATGGCCTCAAGTGGTATCCCGATTACACAGAAGCAGACAAATAGAGGAAAAAAAGAAAAAAGTACCACTTCAGTTGCACTGTAAGTGATGTACCAATAAATGTTTTGTTCTTGGTATTTTGGAAAGGTGAAGGGAGACAATTCAGAAGAATGACCCAGGCATTATAATACTATGCATGCTTTGTTGAAGACCAAAATATTTTAAATTTTTACATGTAAGCTTCAGACTAATGAAACAATAGGACAGTTTTACATCTTGTCATGATTTTAAAAACCACCAGGTTCACTAGCAATTTCCATTGACTTCTAGAAACAGACAGTGGACAAGAGAGCATAACCAATATGGAATTCTTGGAGCACAGACATGAAACTAGGAAGATGATAAACATACACACACACACACTGTCATACGAAACACAGAGAATCAGGTCTGCAGATCAGAAATGCTAAATCTGTAGAAAACTAAAGCTATTTAAGGGCACTTTTTAAATGTTTGTTTTATTTTTATTTATGTGTATTTCCATGTCTGTATGACCACATATGTGGAGGCCAGAAGAGGTCCCTTACATTTACAGGCATCTGTGAGCCACAGTAGGGCCCTCTTGAAGAGCAGAGTTCCTTCTTAATCAAGCCCTGTTTAATGGTCTTAAAATAGTTCCTTCATATCAATGTTATCAGTTCATTAAAGAAATGCTGCATACTTACTATCTTCTACATATTTTGCCATAAAACACATAATAATGGGGGTTAAACATGGTTACTTTCCTAATAGCATTTTGTTTTGGTTTGGTTTTAGAGAAAGAGTGTCATGTAACCCAGATTAGCCTGGGACTCAATGTGTAGATGAGTCTGGCTTTGAACTCCTGATCCTCTTGCCTTCGCCTCTCCTCAGTGCAGGGATTATAAGCATATACCTATATATGTACTTGGCTTTCTTAACAGAATTTAATGATCCTGTTGCATTAGCATGTTTCTTTAACTCTTCAAAGTAGTGAGGAATTTATTAAAATCAATTATATTTTCTTATATGGACTATTTCCTAATATTAAGTACTTTTACCTAAATATGTAACTATCCATGTAACAATGATCACCTATAGTGATGTGCTGATTAACAAGAAAGTGTATGCTCTATGGAATGCTTTAGAAATTCAAGTATCTTTTTTCCACTTACAAAGGTTTATTTAGAAAAGCTGCTCCATGCCACATAGAAAACGACTGATTGACTATTTCTCAGGTAGTCATAACCCAATTGGACAGAACACACTATCCATTGAATAAAAATGCTAGAAAACTATACATCAAACTAACATATAAAATTGTTCAATGAAAGTGCTTTGAAACTTCTGTTAGCTCTAGTTGCTTCAGGAATATTAAACTGTCACTGTCCAACTATATCTCAACTTAACAGTCTGCTTATTCTTTTACAACAACTGAAAATGCTTAGTAAAACATGAACAGCTCTTACCAGTGCAGGCCACTGAATCTGTCTGCTCTTTGATCCCTGAGTCTGGCTAGGGTCACTCCTTTTGGCCCAAATTAAGTGGTATTCCACCAAGAAAGTTGAAAAATCTTCATAAACTTTAACCCACTCTCGTTTATCCCATTCAAGATCATCAAACTCCACATACACCTATGGAAAAGAAAACACAACATTCCATGAATGATATACAATTCAGCAATATTTCAAACTTCAACCCATGAAACTGTGAATTTAAAAAGACATTATTTATTAACTCATTACTTTTTTCTTACACAGGTCTTGGTATAATACATAGCCTAAGCTAAGCTAGTCTCAAACTTGTGATCCTCCTGTCTTTGCTCCTCAAATGCTAGACTACAGGTATTTACAACAGGCTCTCTAGCTTTCTCTTAAAATTATTTAATCAAGTAACTCTACTTATTTCTGTGACAAGGAGATAAACCATACATGGCTGCATAGTTAAGAAAAGTAATTTACAGATGTTGATCAGAGCATATCCTAAATACACACAAAAATATGTATATACTGGATCACTTTAATAGCAGAGCTTGGGAAAGGCTGTCCAAAGCAAACAGGTGGCTAGAGGCATGGGATGCACAGCAGTGAGTTTACCCTTAACACCCAAAGGTTTACATCATTAGAAGGAAAAAATATGAAGCAAAATAGTAAACAGAAAATTCATGAGGCTTTGCAAACAAACCATATGGCCTTGTCAAAATTACTTCTGTCTAATACAGTCACAAACAACTTATAAACTCGATTTGGAATCAAATATTACTCAAAAGGCAGTATAAAGATGGCTTGATGTATGAAAAATAATCAACTATATTAACAGAATGAAGAAAAAATTATTACTCTTAATAATGCAGAAAGGGCATCTGGCAAATTTCTTGGGTCTCAGCCAAGCCAATCATGAAGGCATATAGTTGAAACTCAGCCCTCTGTAAACTGAGGCAGGAGGACTGGAAATTTTCATTCTACTTACTTAGTGGGGTTTGTTGTTATTCTGGTACTGTTAACTACATTACAAGGTAATTCACTTAAGTTATTTACAACACTAGAATGGCCTCAAGTGGTATCCCGATTACAAACCAAACAAAAATGAGGAAAAAAAGAAAAAGTACCACTCCCTATCATTGTATAATGGCTAGGTCATTCTTCTAAATTGTCGCCCTTCATCTTTCCAAAATGCCAAGAAAAAAAAACATTTATTGATGCAACTTACAATGAAAACTTAGAGGTAAGGAGGAATATGATTTTTGTTTTTAACTTCTCATGTCTCACTTCTAGTATCTGCAGACTAAAGCAAACACTAAAGTTCCTGTGCAAAGCACATCACATGTACAAATAATTAATTTAGAAGGGAAAAAAGGTGTGTATGCTTGAATATGAATGAATTACTGATTATTCATGGTGCTCATAATTATCAAGTACAAGAAAGAACATTTTATTCTGTATAAACATTTGTAACTACCAATCAAAAGTAATCATTATATAATGGTAAAAATTCAGAAAAATGTGAGAGAGAAAAACCATGAATGGGGGGAGGGGAGAACACGATGTGGTCACCACGCGAGTAGAGACAATCCAAGGAAAAAGAAACAGCACTAATTTAAAATTATTTCATAATGAACATACTGTAAACACTTCCTAACACAAAATAATTCAATAATGAATTCTAAGCACAGCCTCTTGGTAATTAAGGCTAACACATTCCTTTCTCTGTAATAATCTTTTTGTTCTGTTTTCTTTAAGACAAAGTCTTATAATCTAACCCATGTCGGCCTTGAATTCATGGCAATCCTCCTGCCTCAGCTTTCCAAATTTTGAGATTACAGACTGAGCCACCACCACACCTGGCTATCGAGCTATTCTTGATTTAGTTCAGATGATTAGAAGTTGATCAGACCAACCTGTCACATGGTCTTCATGATGCTTTATTTACTTGAAAATGAAGCTGAACAGCATGATTTTTTGAGAAATTTGTCAAGTGGTTTTACCCAAACCAAACAGCAACCTCAGCCTAATGCTGCTTAACCACAAAAAAACTTTGTTAAAAATAAATGTCTTAGACTACATTAACATTCTTTAAAGTGCAGTGTACAACACACAATTATTGTATTTTTTACGTATAAGACAGGCATCAGAGGAAGCCATATAAGTCATGAAATGTTAAGTCATAAACTTCTCAAAGGCCCTTTTTCTTAGGGTCTTTACTATACCACTAGTTCACTGGATATTACTGTTAGAGAATTTGTATCATCAAACTTTCCCTGATTTATTACAATAGTCCATAAACATCATTCCACAAAGAAACAAAATGGGAAACAGTGAAATAGTTTCTCCACAGGACTCACTTATGTGCTGATCTACATAAATAATTTAGTAATAGGAAACCGAAGGGGTCCTTAATGTTCAAAAATGTCAAATCAACCTAGGGATTGTAGCAGAGCTATAGAAATTTGTTCAGCATCCCAAGAACCTGACCCCTAGGATTGCAAAGGATGTATACAGACGGATGCAAGTATAGGAAGATAGTTTGGCAACTCTCAACATTTGAATGGGCTTTTGGACTTAAGTTTAAATGGTCTCTGCAATCTATAAGCTGTAAATGTCTCATATAACACAGTAAATATGGATATGCAAGGATGAATCATCCACAGTGGCTTTGCAATGAATGGCCCTTTATAATCACTTTATATACTTGAGTAAAACACATTGTAGGAATGACATATAATACAGCCATCTTTTAATGATCAATTTTCTTACCTAACATGCTCCACAAGCTTGTAGCTCTAATTTTTTCTGTATTTATTTTTATTTTATATGTATGAATGTTTTACCTGCATGTAATTGCCTGCACATTTGCAATGCCCACAGAGGACAGAAGAGGGCACTGGATCCCTTGGAACTGGAGTTATTCCCACAGTTGTTAGCTGTCATGTGGGGCTAACATGTGATATTAGTTGGTATATGGGGGGCCCAGCAGACCCCAACCCAGATCCTCTGCAAGAGTAGCCAGTGTGCTTAACTGCTGAGCCATCACTCCAGTCCCCTGAGTATATAAATTTTACTATTTTATTTATTTTATGTGTATGAGTGCTTTGCCTGCATGTGTGTAAATTCACCACATTGTGCAATGCAAGTGGAGGTCAGAAGAGGGCGTCAAATCTCCTGGAACTGCAGTTACTAAGTTTTTAGTCACCCAGTGAGTGTTGGGAACCTAAGTCAAGCACTCTGCAAGAGCAGCCAGTGCTTTTAACTGCTAAGCCATCTCCCCAGCCCACCTGAGTATATTTCTGAAAACTACTTCAAAATCAGTGCTCAATTGTATATAAATATATATATATATATATATATATATATTTTTTTTTTTTTTAGGTGTTTGTGCTAGTGCCATGATCAAAAGCTTCAGAGGACCTGATGACCTAAGTGTTCTTACAACATGGTAGGCAACTGTTTTTCACTATTTCACTTCATTATAAGCCATGTCTGCAGACCTTAAATAGTTGCCAAAATAGGAATGGTAATACTGAATGCTATTAGTTAATGTATACTAGCATCAAAGACTCATGTTTAATCAATACACTGGTAAGGATCATGACAGTGAATTAAAAAGAGCTGCTTGATTATGTTGGTTCCAATTTTTTTCTTCCAACTCACCAGTATTTAAAAATGTTGTCCATGGTATATTCAGAATACACTGAAGTATCATACTCATGTTGGAGGTTTAATGCAAAAATGCTGCCTAGAGTCTACTTGAAATGGCTATATCTGAATTGTCTTACATTACAGGAGGTTCCATTTTATTTTTTATAAAAATAGATGACTCTTGGGACCCCTCAGTATACCCCAATTCTAGGAAATAACCTAAGAAAGTCAACTGTAGTCATTTGAATGAGCCACTCCCCCGTAAGCTCAGGTATTTGAATACTTACTTGGTCTCCAGCTGGCAGTGCTGTTTGGGGAAATTATGGAGCCTCTGGGAGGTGTAGCCTTGCTGGAGACAGGTTTGAAAGTTCCCTGTCTTGTGCCATTTCCAGTTCACTCTCTCTACTTTATGTGTGTGGCTAAAGATGTGATCTCTCAGCTTCCTGCTCCAGCTGCCTGCTGCCGTGCCTCCCTCATTATTATTGACACTTCGTCTCAAAACTTAAGCAAAAACAAACCCTTTCTTCCATAAGTCACTTTTGGCCACAGTGTTTAATCACAACAACAAAAAGTAACTAATAAACCAACAGAGAGGAATACAACCATGTTGGTTTTACTGGATGCCATATTTCAATCAGTGGTGGCACATATGTGGTACACAGATGACTTACAGTTCTCAGAGTTTCCTTATAGAAGAAGCATCTTTGCCTGTAGATGACAGTGCATCATGTCTTCCTGAATCAGAAACGACTTCATAACATAGAAAGAATCAAATTAAGCCAGACAGAGACAATAGATTACTTCTCTACATTAAAGCATTCAGGATCAACCTCTTCCTGGTGCTGGGGATCAAAGGCAGGGTTCTGTGTCCTAGAAGGCATTCCACCCCTAGCCTGTGCTATTTATGGTTTAAAGACAACACATGAGCCTCCATGCTTTCTATGTTAGTATGTTCAGCAAGGCTTCATAAACTAGGGGGTCTAAAAACAAGAAAGCGTCTTACAGTTCTAAAGGCTAGAACAACGCAGCAGGATGGCTGAATCCTGATGAGGACTAACTTCCAAGTTTATACAGTTTATATAGTTTCAGTCCTCACATGGCATCAAGTCAAGAAAGTTCTCTGAAGTCACTTCTAGAAGGGCATTAATCCCATTCACAAGGATTCTGCCCTAATGTTCTACCAGAATATTCCTCTCCTAATAAAATCACCTTAGGGTTTCAACATATGAATTTGGAGGAATACAAACATTTGGTCTACTATGACTGTTCATGGTTTGGTTCCTGCCCCGCCCCCCCCTAAGAAATAGTTTTTTCTCAGGGCTGAAGAGATGGCTCAGCAGTTAGGAGCACTGGCTGCTCTTGCAGAGGACCTGGATTCAATTCTCAGCAACTACATGTCAATTAACAACTGCCTGTAACTAAAATTCCAGATGATAAGACGCCATCTTCTGGCCTCCAAGGGCACTGCATGACACCAGTGCACTTACATATGTGCAGGCAGTGCACTCCTACACATAAAAATAAACAAATAAATAAAATAAGAAATAGGTTTTCTCTTGGAACTGGAGAGATGGCTCACTGCTTAAGGATGCTTTCTGCTCTTGTGGAGGACTAGAGTTCAGGTTTCAGGTGCCTCACCACTAGCTACACCTCCAGTTTCAGGGGGTCCATCATCTCCACAATACCCCACACACAAACATGCATGATCTAAAATAAAATAATTAAAAATTGGTCCAGTACTGGCAAGACAACTAGAGGGATACATCAGGCCTGATGACCTAAGTTCAAACTAAAATCCCATGGTGGAAAAAGAAAATCAACTTCTGAAACTTGTGCTCTGACCTAGATGTATGTGTTATAACACAGGTATGATCCCCTTTCAAACACACACCACCGTAATGATAAAATAAAAAGAACCTGAGTCACTCACAGGCATGACAGTTACCACACAGTACAAGTATCAATGGGGTTGGAGCTATGCAATCCTGAACTCTGGGCATCAAGCAGCCCTCTTAGTCCAGCCTTTTCAGTAGGGGACTCTAAACATGTACACAGTATCTATCTACCACTAACTCCCTTAACCATAATGACTTTCATTTCTTCTGTCTTTCGGACTCTTGTGTTTTACCTGAGCCTTTGTCCAGAATGTCAACATACAAGAAATGTAACCATCTATTCTAATTTTATCCCTGCTTCTGATTTAAACTGAGCATTACATTTTCATTATCAATCAACCACACAGTCAGCAATTCAGACTAAAAGCGCTCTGTAACTGGAGCCACCCTCTTATTTTTCAATTCTAACATTTATAGTCTCTCATCAAGTTTCTAAACTTCCTGGTTTCAAAATGGCAGTTCAGAAGTCTGCCTTTAAAAATTACCTTCTATCATTTGAACTGAACCAACAATCTGTCTTGTTTCTCACAGAAATGAGGATTAAAGGCCTGGAGCTCTGGGTGCTAGACAGGCACTCTACCACTGGCTACATCTTTGTCTCTCTTGAAATCTTTCCTAAGCAGCTAAGACAGGGATTAAGGGAACACAAATTATTTATGTGCCTACAATTAAATTAGGTTAATGGTATGAATACAATTTACAATATAAAGAAGAAATGATAAAAATGGCTAAGTCTCAGGTAGTGGGGGAAACCAGATTCACTAATACAAATTTTGGGGTCATAACTACAAGTTCATGTCACAATTAAGACTACTTCTATTATATTGATCACTCCTCTCTTAAAAGTATGAATTTTATCATTTCTCAAGTCTTTGAGCTATGATCAAGTAAGTAAAGGTATGAATGTAAATGTAGGAGGAAAATATTAATAACAGCCTCCCATCTAAGAAATCGTCTGTACCTTTTCATTATAAATGCTGATTAGGCATATCTATAAACCCTAACAGAAGTTAACCAGAAATAGATAAAGAAATCTTTCTAGGAGGGTGGGCCAGGGAGCCAATCTGACAGAGACCACTATCTGAATGAGGCTGATATTTTGCACCAGAATTTAGAACTGAGAAAGGCATACTCATTTCTGGGGCCTTGAGTGGGAGCAGTGCATTTAACTTGGTATGTTCCAGGCTTTGTTTCAAAGACTAAGCAGTTCTGTGACAGTTAATATTGTCAATTTGATGGGCTGGGAGACCAAATCTCTCAATATGTCTGAGAGTTTCCAGACTGGGTTAACTAATGTGGGAGGACTGCCCTAATGTGGGCAGCGCCAAGGTCTGAGAAGAAGGGGGAAAGTGAACTGAGCAGTGGCATTGCTCTCTCTGCTTCCTGACTGGGGACGCAATGTGAGCTACTGCCTTACTCTCTGCCAACATGACTCCCCTCCGTGATGACTGCATTCTCAAGCTAGGAGCCAGAATGCTCTTCTGTCCTTAAACAGGAGCCAGTAAGTAGAAACACAAGAATAACTTAACAAAATCGGTTTAGGACATACATGGTGAAAACCATAAACTACCAATGGGGGCGGGGGGACAACTAAACTCAAGGCCCAACTGAATAAATAAGTAACAGAACCACTGTGCTGGACAGCTTTAGTGTCAACTTGACACACTGGGAGAAGCCTCAACTAAGGAATTACCTCCTTTGAACAGACTTGTGGCCATGTCTCAGGGCTATCTTCTTGAGTGTTGAGTGACCTAGGAAGACCCAGCCCACTGTAGGTGGCACCATCCTTGGGCAGATGGTCCTGTATTATATAAGAAATCAGCCTGAGCATGGGCCAGGGGAGCAAGCCAGAAAGCAGAATTCCTCCGTGGTCTGTGCTCTCAGTTGCTTGCTGCCTTGGCCTCACCTGATGATGAACTGTGTACTGTATGTTAAAAAAGACACTTTCCTAATCAAATCTGTTTTGGTGCGTATTTTGTCACAGCAATTGAAAGCAAACTAAGACAACCACTGTACCCATGAACTGAACATTTTAGTTTGGTTGTGAAATCAATTCTCCCCAAACTGATTTACAGAGTCAATGTAATCCCAACTAAGAGCGCTTCAGGATTTTATATAGATTCTAAAGTATACATGGGATTATAAAAAGAAACAGAATAGCCAACACGATTTCAAAAAAGAAAAAAATAGAAATCTGATTACCAAACATAATGTAAAGCTGAATACAGGGTTGGCAACCTGGCTCAGTGGGAGAAGGAGTCAGCCATGCAAACTTCACAACCTGACCATCCTAGGAATCCAGGTCAAGATGGAAGAAGAGAACCAATTCCACAGTTATCCTCTGGCCTCCCCACACACAGGCTGTGGAGTGAACACATAGACCCATATACACAAAGTATTAATTCTAAAAACTTGGGTCGGGAGTGCAAGATGGTTTACTGGGCAAAAGTGCTCGTATGATAACAGAGTTTGATGCCTGAACCCATGTAAAGGTGGAAGGAGAAAATTGGCTCCACCAAGTGTCCTCTGACCTCCACACACAAGCCACTCCCATCATCTACACAATAACAATAAATTAAAGCTGATACAAAGCTGTAGCATTCAAGAGTATGCTATCACCCCAAAACAGAAACGGAAATCCATAACAGAACAGAAACATGGAGTGAATCATAAAGAAATGAGAACTGGTCTCTGGCACTGTGTAGTGTCAATTCAAAGGAACATGGACAGTATCCCCAGCAAACCGTGCAGAGATAAACAAACACGCACACTGTAGAGACAGCAAGGAGCGATCTAATCTCAATCTACACTTCATATCCTACACAGAAACTAGTCCCAAAGGTCTCTGGGTTAAAGGCAGAGGATCTGGTTCTGGTTCCCATATGGTACCTAACAGCAACGTTTCATAACTCTAGTTCCAGGGAATTCAATGCCCTCTTCTGACCTCTATAAGGCATCATTGTACAATACAGGTGCACTTACCCATGCAGGCAAAACACTCATACACATAAAGATACATTAAAATTTTCAAAACTTAGCCCCAAACTGGTCAGATTTAAGGATATGAAATAAAAGTTTTGATAAAATAGTTAAAGTATTATAATCTTTGGTAAGCAAAAGGGAGTCTTGAAAATAATATTAAAAAACACAACGTAAGAAAACGAAGAATTTTTACTGTGAAACTTGGTGCTCACAAAATGAAAAAAATAAGCCACAAACTGGAGGAAAACAATGTTTACAAGTGATGAACTTAACAAAAACTTGTATCTAGAATAGACAAAAACTTTCAAAACCTGGGGCTGGGAAGATGACTCAGTAGTTAGGAGTACTTATTGCTCTTGTAACATGAGGAACTGAGTTCTGCTCCCAGCATCCACATAAGGTGCTCACAAACTCTTATAACTCCAACTCCAAGGCATCTGACGTCTCTGGCTTCTGAGGGCACCTGCACACACATACACAAAACCACACATACAAATGTTTTTTAAATCTTTCAAAACTCTCAACAGAAAATGCAAAACTATGGGTAAAGCATGTGAACAGGCACATTCAGTGACTAAGAGGCCAGAGGACCGCCTTGCTGAGGACTTCAGACCTAACTGCACTCATCTTTTTCAGGCCCTCCCCACATTCAAGCTTCTGAAAAAATAGCCAAAATTATTTTTTAAAGTCTTTTGAACAGGTACTTCTCCAAAGAAGATATATAAATCAGCAATTGAAAATATTTACATTCACTAATAGAAATGTAACACAAATATAGCTTATGACTGCACATTTGTGAGGTAGGACTAAAGTTCTTAAAACCAACAAAATCAAAAGATAAGGAGTATCAAAACAATTAAGTCTGAATGCTGATGGGGAAACAAAATGGTAAGCCACTAAACTAGAAGCAAACCAGATATCCCTAAAGAGAGGGACAGACAGTTTAGTAGGAGCCACACCAGGTTCTGCCGCACTGACACAGGCAACAGCACAGAAAACACCCAGTATCGGGTGACTGAAGGAAGTATGACCTAAAATGGAAAGCAGTGTTATGATTCTATTCAGACATTCAATGCTGGAGAAACCAAGAACTGAGAGCAGGCTGGGGAGGTGGGGACCCACTAGGAGGGAGTCAACTGTTTTATATCTTGACTGTGCTAATGATTATATGACTATGCATTTGTCCTAAAACTCATATGACTGTTCAAAGTAAGCAAAAGTAAGCAAAACATTTAGAGAATTTAAATAATAAAGGGGGGATGATAATAAGCCACATTCTCTCAAAGGCAATGCAGACATTATGTGATTTATAATTGAGACAAAGACGAGAATAAGTTAGCCAACATAAAAGTAGGTGCGACAATAAATCAGTTGTTCTAGAAGTTTCAAATACAGAACCTATTTTTCAAGCTCAGAATATTTTAAAGAAAATCTTAGAAAACAGCCCAAGTCTTTAAGAAACTAACACTTTTTTTGCTGTTTGCTGGAATAAGACCTTTCTATGTAGCTGAGGCTGGATTTGAACTTCTGGTAAGCCTCATGACTCACTCCCGAGAGCTGGGGATGAAGTACCATGTCCAACTTAAATAACACCTTTCTACAACAGACACAAGGGGGCACCGAAGCACAGTTTTTAAGTGCAGAGGAAAGATGTGTACACATTCAGTTTCATAGAAATTTACATCTTCAGTTTATGAACTTTCCAAGAAAATCAAATTCAAGGACTAACTGTTTCCTTCTATTAAACTTCCTAAACAAGAATTTTGGTTTTTCATTCTTACTTAACCAATTACAACACATGAATTTGAAAAATAACCACAAAATCTTCAAACAAATCACTTTCACTGATCACATCTTCTAAGGTATATCTCCCTAGTCCCAGTCACCTGGAACCCACTAAATAGACCAGCCTGACTTCGATCTCACTTGCCTCTGCGACCCACTATGTCCAAAGGGAGTTTAAAAACATTAATTCTTTTTAGTAGGTAAACAGTAACATAATGTACTCATTATCAGCTTCAACAATTTCCAACTCATGACCAATTAATTCTTTAAAGCCTATCTACTATAACTCAGCACAAGTCTTCCAGGTTGGGCTTTTGGTTGTCTTATTTCAGTCTATTATAGTCAATATTCGAAGAAGATCCACATATTCCAACTAGCTGACATGTCTTTCAAATCTATTTTTGTTTAAAGGTTTCCACCTAATGTTTTCCTTCTGTGAAAGAAATCAAGTCATTGGTTCCACTCAGCCTTCAAACATCAGTGTTTCCTATTCTCTGTGCCACTTTTAACCAAGTTCCTCTGTCCTCCTACTTCCTGTAATTGTTGAATGCTGAACCAGAAAAGCTCAGGATTAACTGAAAAAAAAAAATCAAATAAATAATACTGTGAGACGTCATCAATAATATGTATAAGTCTGACACAGTGGCACACACTGTTCCAGCCATCCTGGCACAGAGGACAGGAGGATCTTCTATCAACACTGACCCCAAATAGCATATCTGCATTATCTAAATACATGATGTTTGTTCCAATAACAGTTACTGCCTAAATTCAATATTTCTCCAAGATCTATAAAATGGTGTATCATTCCATCCCTTATTATTTGGAATATGTCCACTAAGTAAACATTCTCATCAAATGCTTGGTTTTCATAAAGCTGTTTAAGAAAGATTAATGCCTGATATTTCTCAGTTTCTGAAATAATGACTTGATATCCCAATTTCTTAGAATAATAAATAATGAGCAGTTTGTTTTTAAGAGAGGGATCATTAGAACCTTTGTAGTTAAACAAATGTGATGGATCAAATCACTGCAGCTGTGGCTGATTAATATCCAGTTTTTCAGGGTGGAAGCTGTGCTACAGATTGAACCCTCAGATTCACATATACTAAACACTGGCACTACCACTAAGTTTTGAAAATTCAGCTTCAAAACTTAGTTTCAGCTTGTGAGAGAATTTTCAAATTAATCCCTTACACACGAATTAGTAAATCTCTTAATAGCTTCTTTGCTTCTGACATACAATATATTGCAGTTACCTGTACCTGAAATCAAGTGTATACCCAAGGAACCCTGACACTCCTCAATGAGGAACAATATTCAAAGACAACAATCTGGATACTGGGGGGTGTTCATGACTCTTGAGTTGGTCATTTTTATAGGCCTTTTTGTGGTGGTCAGAGAATGATTTTATACTTATAATTCCAAATAACATTCCACAGTTTTATTCATTTCTCCTGCTTAAAATATTCACTACACAATGACATCAACATAAATACACTCATTCGCTTTGTCATATGCCAACTAAGCAAAACAACCATCTAGGAACAGTAAGACGAATGTTATGGTAAATGAAATCATTTAAAACTTTAATTCCATCCCTTTCATTTTCAGGGTATATAGCTGAAGAGACACACAATTAAATGATTTGTATGTGTCTGTTTGCTATTTGAGATAGGGTTTCCCTGTAGCCCCAGCTGGCCTGGAACTCACTACGTAGACCAGGCTGACCTAGATAAGATCCACCTGCCTCTGCCCCCTGAGTGCTGAGACTAAAAGTGTGTGCCACCATGTCCGGCTAAATGGTTATGTTTTAGAGTCACTACAAGCAGTTCCTTTTTGTGGTTACTGCTTAGGCTTTTTTGTTTTCTTTTATTTTTACTTTTAAGGTTTTGTAAATTCAACTGTCTAGAATTGCACAGAACACCAACTTGGCGTCAAAGTTACATTGTGAAAATAAAATGTTATAGAATCATATCCCACATCTTACAAGTATTAATTACTGGTCCTAACTAAAAAAAAAATAAAACAGTAGAGCTGAGCAATGGCTCAGCAGTTATGAGCACTGACTGCTGAAGCAGAGGACCTCGGTTCGATTCCCAGCACCCACATGGTGGCTAACAACTGTCCACAGCTCCAGTTCCAAGGGATCGGATGCCTTCTTCTGACCTCTGCAGGCACTGGGAGCACGACATGGGTGCACTTACACACCTGCAGGCAATACACTCATACACATAAAAATAGTAAAATTTAAAAAAATAATGAAACACTATTTCTAACATGAGCATACACTCAAATATATTTAAAAAAGAGAAGTATACTTTAACCACTTTGCTGTACATGTTTTAATTCAATACTGTATTAACCATTAGCCATAAGAAATGTTCTTTATTTGCATTTATATCTGTGTAATATACCATTTGGTACAGGAGTTTCTTTATATGCAATGAAAGCTTCACTCATTTCAGTCTATTGCTATCACAAATGACACTGAAATAATATATAACCTATGTACATGTCACTTCGTGTTTTAGACAGCAAATCTAATTGGGGGGATATACTGCTCATAGGAGTAGATTTCCTACTTGAAGGATAAAGGATATTTAACTTAGCCAGATATTGCCAAATGTCCTACTGTGGAAGGCTGCAGCCCTGTGAATTTCAATAATTTGTGAGAGTGCCTGTTCCTCCACCGCCTCACCCTCTAGGTGTGTGGTCCATTAGGGGATGGTGGAGGGGTAACTGGGGTAGAATACTATCTAAAAGGTGAAAACTGTTCTTTCTGCTTTTTAATACCCGTCTTGCGCTTATTTGGGGTTTAATATGTTCTTCTTCTCTCAAAGAAGAAATGTAGGGCAATGAATTCCTAAGAATCTTCCTTTTCCAAGTATGTGGACAGACCAATTTCTCTTTAAACCTTGTTGAAGGTGCATCTACACTGATTGGTTGGTGTATTTTCACTATCATTTCAAAATGACTTCTCAATTACCTTTTTATTTCTCCTCTGGCAAACAGTTTAGAGGTAAACTGTTAATATTCCAACATTTCGGTGTCTCCCCAGACATCCTATTTTCACTCAATTAATTCTTTCGTGATCAAAAACATATTCTGTTATGATCAAAAACATGCCACTGTGCTATTTCCATCCTACTCACTAACTTGTTTCATGGCCCAGCACAGTCTCTCTTGACAAATCTATTATGTATATTAGCAAAAAAAAAAAGGCCATGGCGAAAAACTCCGCAGGTAGCATTCTATAAATACCATCTGTGGCCAGAATGTTCGTAACCCCCTGAAATCATGCCGAACATAGTCTAATCATTACTGGGATAGTATTAGGAGGTGGGACTTTGGGAAAGATAAGTGAGGTTACTGTCCTTATAAAAAGGTCTCAGGGGTTCCCAGGAGCCTTGGTCACATAACAACAAGAAGGCAACAACTAAGGCAAGAAAGTGAGTCTGCAGGAGACATCAAGTCTACAAGCAACTTGACAATGGCCTTCTAGTCTCTACAACTATACAAAAGAAATCTGTTGCTTCTAAGGTACCTAGTTTTTATGGTATATTGATAGCAGTCAGTGTTAGTTAATTTTTGTCAGCTTGATGAGATTTAGAATGATCCAGGTTACGAACCTCATGTTTGTCTGGGTAGGAGATTTAACTGAGGATGGAAGACTGATTGTGAATGTGGGTGACACCATTCTAAGGGCCAGGGTCCCTGTAGGCAAGCAGAACAGAAAAGCATTCACCTTCTTGCTCCCTACTATGGATGTAGTACGAACAGTTGTCTTGCTCTCTTGCCACTGAGACCCTTCTGGAGTCCCTCATACTATGAGCAAAAATAAACCCTTTTTTGAGGGAACACGGGGGGGGGGTGTTGGAGTACGGGAAGGAGAGCAGGAAAAGGGGGAATAAGGCAGAAGGATCAATTAAGCTTAAGGAGGTTTTATCACAACTAAGAACACTATCTCGAAGTCTGCTTGCACTTGGCTTGCATGGTGCACCTTTTTCCAGTCATTCACTTTAACTTATCTGGGGGATTTACTATGAACGACATACCACAGAACTTCCTTTTTGCTTTGTAGTGAACTCTTATCATCTCTGCTAGAACTGGAGATCCTCAAATGTTGAACTGGAGTTTCATGTGGTGCAATTATCAATATGACTTAATTTCCTTAGTTTCCTGTTTGCCTCTGGGTTTTCTGTGCTCCCCAAAACACACTTTCCCTTAGAGTACCAGAAATTTTTAGAACTGTAATTTAATTTGGGTCATTTTAAGGGTTCTGGTGGTCACATTTAAAAAAACAAAGAAATGGTCAGGTGAACTTAAAGGTATTCTAATGGTCAGTACTCCCACTTGTTCCGGCTGTTCCAGTTCCTTAACCTTTTGCTTGTGCCTTTCCCCACACCTTTCCTAAGGGGCTATGCAGTCATTACCCAGTGCTAGGAAACAAAGCCTTGACCTCATAAATTCCAACCCTTTATTTCTTCATTTTGTAGAGACTGTTAGGCACCAATTGGAAGGGATATGGTCGAGTTCGAACACAAAACGGAATCAACTTTTACATTGCCACACATACAACCAAAAGGAAACACTAATTGTTAATATGAGAAGAAACCAAAAATGCAAAAGCTACTGTTTTTTAATACAGATGTGAATAATTCTACTAATAAACAGAAGTTATTCTCTATGAAAGCAGGAACTCTATAGTGCAGTTTTATCAATTATTTTACTTCCTAAGGTCTGATATACATTAGGAACTTAGTAAATGTCCCTGGATTGGATAAATTAAGGAATGGATGAACGAAACAATGTAGGCATGGGGCTGGGCATATGGCAGGTGGGATTCGTCTAGCATTCTCAAGGCCCTGAGTTCAATCCATAGCGCCTTCAAAAAGGAAAAGAAAATGTAGGTACAGAGTTCTGATATCAGACTTTAAAAGCACATATATTTTAAAAATGGAAGGAGGAAAACATAAGAATGTTTACAAATTACTCTAAATCTTCTCCTTTACCTGAATCAACTCAACTTCTTAACAGAAGGGAAACCAAACAGGCCTACTGAGTGAATAAATGGAAGATGAATCAAAAACCAGAGGGTAAGGAACTGCTCACACCTCCTGCTTTGCATACAACTCCCCAAAAGGGGAACTGAGTAGATAACAGGAAAGGGTAGAAGAAACAGTTGAAAAGTGAGTTTGAAATGGGAAGACATAAAAGAATGCCTACCTAGTTTCTAAAGCACTGTGTACAGAGCCTCAACAATCACAAGACTGAACAGGTATGCACTTGCAAAACGTTTCAGACGACAAAGGAAAGAATTTCTAATATGAATTGATTTTTGAAAACAAAACTGTGTTCTAGAAAATATTTATCAGAGAAACAAAAACTCCCAAGTTTTAAAAAGCTTATAAAAAATCCATGAATATCAATCCATATAAAAAGTCCAAAACCTTATTTGCAAGGTAGCTAGGAAACATGTTTTAAAAGGCTTATATAGGGGCTGGAGAGATGGCTCAGTGATTAGGAGCACACCCATATGATGGAGGACCCAAGTTCTCTTCCCATCACCTTCATGAGGCAGGTCAAGGCCACCTGTAGTACCATCTCCAAGGGATCCCAAACCCTCTTCTGAGGGGACAGACGCACATACAGACATGCGCACGCACACACACACACACACACACACACACAGACACACACACAGACACACACACACACACACACACACAAACGCAAATCTTTTAAGGTTTATATTTAGGCTCAATTTTATCTTACTATAATTTATGTTATCATTATAAATACCTGCTTTAGGGTAGGTTATGGTAACTAATGCATGACATCTTTTAAAGCAAATTATAGGAAAAAATTGAAAACATGTTTAAAAGTAAAATGTCAAAGTGTAAGCCTATTAATAACATAGCACATGGCTGGATAAACCACAGTAGCTTAACAGTACTGACCAAAAACTAAAGTAGAACAGAATCCTACACAGCTCTACCCTTTGACTTCGGCTAAGCTGCCACTTAGAAACAAATCAATTTGTGAACACAAGACACAAAGTTCAGATGATAAGGATTCCAAGAAGCAAAGGACAAGATAAAACAGCAAAATTAGCAGTGGGGCATGGTGGCACATAACCATTAATTCCAGGATTCAGGAGGCAGAAGAAGATGGATCTCACTGAGTTTTAAGCCAGTCTAGTCTACAAAGCAAGTTCTAGGCCAGCCAAGGGTACATATTAAGACCCTGTGCCAAACACACAAAAAAGTAAAATCAACTAATATTAAACTAATAGCTAGCAACAGTGGCAATTTAATGAAATAAAAAAGTTGAACTAAAACCAGAGTTGAAGAATATTAGTAAACTTTTCAGTTTACAACAGGAAAGCCCCCAAAAGTTACAGATTTTTGGCAGTCAAGTATAGCCAACATAAGAACTGACTAAAGCTGTGTAAGCAGCAGACCCAAGAATCTCTTTCTAAACTAAAATAACACTCTCATTCTGCTTAAAGAGAAAGATTATTATTCTGCAATAAATATTGCAGATCAGTAAGACTACTACATCAAGTAGGGTAGGAGGACTGTTACTGAAAAGGAAGCATAGGTCAAAGTTTAAAACATGAAATCTATCCAGGACTAGGGTCTCTTCCCACCTCTTTGTTTTTCATCAGTGGGGAAAACTTTCAAAACAGGAAAACATTGGTAAATTTCTCCAGGAAATCTGAATTGTTCAAGATAAAAACAAACCCCCAGTCATCAGTTACCACCCCAAAGAAAATGGCCTGATCTGGGACTACTGAGTGGGACCTGGTCCCACAGCTTGCTCAGCGCTCTCAGTGTCCTTTTCAATACTAGTGAGTAGTCAGAATTGTCAGGTAATTCATGGAAGAGACTATTAAATTTAGTCAAAGTCTTAAAAATACAGAGAGAAAAGAGTGACTGGAAGAAAAAGATTTCAAAGAAGAAAAATACTATAATAAGAACCAGGAAAGCAACATCAAAATCTTGAAGGCATGAATTTGAAAATTCTGAGGAAATCTTATTTTTAATATCTAATCAAGAATTTCATATTCTATAAATTCTGAGTCAAGTTATTTAGGCTTAATAGGCTTATTAGGCTATGAAAAAATGTTCTACAAGGCAAAACTTTCAATATATTCCACCAATACAAAAAAATAAATCAAGACATAGAACCTAGAAACAAAACCCAACAAAACACAGACAAGGAAATCACTGGGATGATGGTAAACAAAATCAGAGGGTCTGGAGAACCACTCCAGACATAAAAGGCCCAGAAAAGATTCTATAAAGAACTGACAGCCAGGTATAATGATAGAATTCCTGCACTAAGGAGGGCTGACAGAGAATTATTCCAAGTTCAAAACCAGCCCTGGCACTGGTGATTCAACTTTTAAAGAAAGTTAATTGCACCATTAAATCCATTAAACTCAGTTTGTTTTAAAGATTTCATATGTTTTAAAGATTTCATATGTACATGAATGCTCTGCTTGCATATGTAAGCGCACCATGTGTGTTTGGTGTCCATGGAGTCCAGAAGGGGCCACTGGATTCCGGGTGTTAGCTACCATGTGGGAGCTGGGAATTGAACCCAAGTCCTCTGGAGAGCAGTAAGTGCTGTTAACTGGCGAGCCATTTCTAGTCCCTAAACTTAATTTACTAAAACTTTGTTATATAAACAGTATCAAATAAAACTTTTAAAGTATTGCCTGCTCAAAATAACACCATTATTTTAATTTAATTGCCTGTGCTGTTTGTCTCTCTCTTAACTTTTGGGTTTGGAGTTTTTTAAATTGTTCCATTTCTTCTCAGACTACACCCACTGGTTAAAAATCATTGTAATCATCACATCAACTAACCATTTTTAATAGCTTAGCAGTGTTCCATTGTCTGAACCCTCTGGTTACTGCCATGAGGTGAGTAGCTTGTGCCACAGCTAAAGACAAAATATCTTAACTCACCTCCAGCAAAAACAATGGAACCAGAAAACACTGGGCTGGAACCATAAACCAAATTCATCTTTCCTCATTTTGGCGCCACTCCATACCCATTCCTCAGCAGTCTCCTAGGTTTTACTGACAGTATCCTAGATGCACTCCCAGCTATCATGACACGAGGCAGTGAAAAGAATGGACCGAGTCACATTTTCATAAAAGGTAAGGAAGAAGTCTCCCCTAAACCCAAAAAAGCCTGCAGAAAGCATACATTATGACAAAACTCTGCCTGATTTAGAAATTCTGGCCTTTACAACTCCAGGGATTCCAAAAATGAATACAGATGAAAAGTACAGCAGTACAACTACATGTAAAAGCATGGTTACTTAAAAGCTCTACAGTTGTGCTGTGAACCTGAAATGTCCCCAAAGTCCCTGTGTGAACTCTTGGCATCAGCTGGTGGTGCTGAGAGAAGGGGGACAGAACCTCTAGAAGACTTGGTGGAGGAAGCACCTCGCAAAGAGAAGGCTTTGAGGGCTCACAGCCTGGCCAAACTTCCTGTTCTCTGCTTCCTGTGTGCTCTTGCAGTGTAGTCACTCTGCTTCCCAGCTGCCAGGCTAGTCCTGTGCTCCTGCGCTCACATTTTCCCCACTATGACGGACTATATCCCTCAGGAACAGAAGTAACTAATACACCTATATAGAATCTATTTTTCCTTCATATAAAATGACTTTATTAGTAACATACATCACTACAGATATTACAGACCAGATAAACTTCACTAAAATTAACTTATACGTTGTCATATACTCATGTCGTGCTGTTGAGGCTGCTTCAAATTATAATAACAAAGAGGAAAATTTTCGCATAGCTCCAAGTAGAGCACAAAGGATGAATGCAATGAAATATACTTGTATTAGAAAGATCGAATAATCAAATAAACAATTCCAAAATACCGTCTACCTTCAACATATGATTTTTTTCATGAGTAACTCACAGTGGCTTAATGATAGCACAAAACTGAACAATAGCCTCTAGTAGACAATGAAAACTTCTAGAAAAACAAGACTTTCTCTTAAATTCACCTTTTAAAAAATAATTTTAAGTGTACAAGTGTAACTGCATTTTCATAAGTGTACCCATGTCATGCAATGACCACAGGCCAGAATAGGGCATCAGATCCCCTGGAACTGGAGTTACTTTCAGTTGTTAGCCTCCATGTGGGTGCTGGGAACAGAACTTGGGACCTCTGCCTGAGCAGCCAGTGGTCTAAACCACTGAGCCATCTCTCCAGCCCCTAAACAAATTCATCTTAATAGAAAGTATATGGAAAATAATTTCTGGGGTCATTATCTAGTTTCTGAGTTGGAGATTAATACGTGCTCATTTTCTTTGAGCCAGCAGTTTCTAATTACATAAGACTTCTCAAGTAGTAGTATGAAAGATTAATTATAATGGGATAACATCACTAGCAAAGTATCAATTACATTTACTTTAAAACATTTATATATGAATATATGAAAGTCATTTTCACTTGTAAGCAATTTAATAGTCCTTAGTTTGGTTTGTGGGTATTTATCAAAACTATATTCTCTAAGTTTGATTTCTTAGCCCTGCATATTCTTGGAATGCTACATACTGATTATGACAAGTTTTTGCTGTTTAAGGTGATATGTGAGTATACACCAACACTTTCTTTGCAAATCATTATTTTCTAAAAAGACTAATCCAGTACAAAAGCCTAGAGACATGCAAAATGATTAAAAATCCATAAAATGAAACATAAAAGACTCTATTTCTCAAATGTTGCTTAAAATGAAACTCTTTCCACATCTAAAACAGAGAAACGGAATTGCAATGCCCTATGGAAAAGCAGCACCTGCAGGAAGAGACTCAGCCTGGCAACTGCTGTACTGCTGATTCATCACTTGATTCACAAACATTAAGGCAACCCTTCTCTCCCTTCCTGTGCACTCAATGGATGAAGTTTAAGAAAACAGAGCTTACAGTGTTCTGGCTGAACCACCCCAAATACACAGCTGAGCCTATTACATCGCCTATGAAACACTGTTCCTTCAGAGAACAGGTTTTAACCTGGAAACAGATTCCAGATAGAAAAAGTGGTCTGCTGTAGAACCAATCCCTTTGAAAACAAAACAAAACAAAACTGTTATTTTTAAAAGACAGAATTAATGAAAGTGCCTAAAGCTAATTGAAAAACCTGAAATATTAAAACTGACTAAGGTAAAGAGACATACACGTATAAAATAACAAGTTTAGCAGGCAAAAATATTTTAACATCTCAAAATATTATTCACTCAATCACGATTAAAAATTTTTTAATGATGAATTTATTTTTAGTTTGTTGGGTTCAATTCAGGGGCAAAAAGTTAAAAACAAGTATCATTTTATCAATATTTTTCAACATGTTATTAGTATTTTTACAAAGCTTTTAATACTATGAAAAAGACTTTGAATGTTTCTCTGGTATGCTACTAAACCACAAAAGGCCTGTCAAATAACAAGGGGAAACTGTCTAGTTTGCTAATCATGTTTTGCTGGCAATTTCTCAAACATCTGCTAAAGGTCAAATTTCCATTGCATGGAACCAATCAATGGAACTACACAATGTTCCTAGCTAAACAAAGAACACGATTTTATGTAATAACACATAACTTAAGTTTTGTAATTAATTGCACCAAAGTCTACTGCTTTCTTATCAGATAATTCACACATCTAAAGATATTTTCTAAACTTTGATTTATACTTTAACCTACAATTACATTATGTTTACCATGTACAATAAAACTCTACCTTCCATTTAGTAAAAACTCAGTAACTAATTTTTTAGCTTTACACTATAAAACATGCCATAT
The DNA here is from genome assembly GCA_035773235.1 of Eospalax fontanierii. NCBI lineage: Eukaryota > Metazoa > Chordata > Mammalia > Rodentia > Spalacidae > Eospalax > Eospalax fontanierii. Next base: position 7,570,586 of record CM069540.1, read on the forward strand.
GTCCAAATGAAATTATAAAGATAATTTTAGCAACCAATAGGGTTTTTACAGCTCTGAAACAATGCTAATAGTTGGTTATTTAATTTAGTGAAATTCTTTCTGCAGCTCATTCACATTCACACTGACTGAATTTAAGAAGTAACATTACTAAAATTAAATGTCACAGGAACAATCAGATTGTTCAATGACTGTCACCAACTTTTTGAAAGAATTTTTTGCTAAGATCATTCCATACTCTGTAACTCAAGGAATCTGACTAGTTTTTAAACAATAGAATACAGCATGTATGAGACAATTGTAATAAATATGCTGTGTGTGCTCTGTGCATATATGTAAACGTTTTAAGATACAGTCCTACAATGTAGCCCAGGATAGCCTGAAGTCAAGATTCTCTTGCTTCAGCCACCTGAGTTCTGGGATTATAAGCACACATCTTTTTTATAGTTAGAGCTAAATTTAAAAGTTCTCAGACTTTCAATTTGCTCCTTATATATGGTTAAATATATACTGTTGTCAGTCTGATGTGCACTTCATAAAAAACAAATGATTTAAAATATGCCTTTATAAAAGACTGTCTAATGATTACAAATAAATATCTTAAAATCCTGGATTAAAATACTTTGCCAGGGGGCTAAGAATGAGAGTGTCAGAGTGGATACTCAGCATGAGTGGGGTCCTAAATTTAATCAACAACACCAAATTAAAAAAATTTTTTTATTGTGTGCATGTGTTAGTAGAAAGGTGTACATGCCACAGAGCAAGTGCAGAGGTCAGAGAACAACTGCATGAAGCTTGTTCTCTCCTTCCACATTGATTAGGGCTCCACAGATCAAATTAAGGTCCTTAGGCTTGCACTATAAAGCAGCAAGTACCATCTCCCTGGCTCCCAATTTTTTTTCTATAATGAAAAGAACTAAGATACTATCTCAAATGATCCTCACAAAATTAGTAAACAACTTTAAATGACCAAGTAATATTTGAAACTTCTTTTAAAAGCTTAATATTAACACTTTCATGTAACATAGGAAAGTTGTGCCTCATTAAAAATGTTAAAAGTAGGCCAGGCATGGTGGCGCACACCTTTGATCCCAGCACTTGGGAGGCAGAGGCAGGTAGATCCCTGTGAGTTCTAAGCCAACCTGGTCTACATAAAGAGTTCCAGGCCATCTGGGGCTACAGGGAGACCCTGTCTCAAAAAGACAAAAAATAAAATACAAATAAAATTTTAAAGTAGACTAGATTACAGATGGAAAATTTTTAAATTTCAGAAGGGTCTGGAGAGATGGCCCGGAGGTGAAGAGCACCAGAACTCTTGCTGAGGACACAAGTACAGTTCCTAGCACACATGATAGCTAACAACTGTGTGACTCTAGTGGTAGGGGATTCAGTGCCCTCTCCTGACCTCCATGGGCACTGCCTGATACAGGTATACTTACATCCATGCACCCCAAACACTCATATACATAAAATAATTTATAATTACAGACTTCTATCAAATTATATATGCAAATCATTTCCTTGTGAACATTGAAAAGGTAAAAAACTTAATTCTAATGAGACTTACAGTAAGAAATATTAGGTCCTAGACAATTTGGTCTTTCAGCAATACTGCAAAAGAAATTAAATAAACCAACAATTACACTAACAAGTCAGTAAAAGCCAGAAAGCCAAGTTACTTTTCCAGGTAAGACAAAGAAGTTCCTAATTTTTCAATCGTAGTTTTACTCTAATAATCTTACAATTTTAAAGAACAGTGAAGACTAGGACTGGTGCTATTTTCCAAGGACACAATCATAAAGGTAAGTAACTTTAACAGGTCTATACCAAAATCATATCCTAATTTTATTCTATCATAGTAGGTCTAAAATTTAGACATGTATCAAAACCCTTTTAAGGGCTTTTAGAACAATGAAGGCCTAAAGCAGGACCAGAGAATGGCTAACAAGTACCCCAGACACTGCCATCACACTGTATAGGGAAGGCAGACACCATGTACCCTGACAAGACACAGACTCTGTCTTGCAGGACTGTTAGGTAATTACTCCATGACTTGCCATTCCTCCATCACATCAAAGCTAATTAAGCACCGTTTTGAAGATATTATAAGAAATAAAACAGCCGTACTTTTAGTCTCATTTTTCCTTAGTGGCTCAAGGGAAACTATGTGTACAGAGCCATGTCCAAACTCAGCATTTTCTATAATGTGTCATATGCCACAAGCTAAATTACAAAAGCCAATTTAGTGAAAAACCATATACATATGGGAAAAACCATGTAAGAATTCTGATGATTTGAATAAGAGGTTTTTACCATAGCGCACTGGAACACTTGGCCCCAGATGGTGGCTGTCAGTGGAGGTTGGGAGGTGTGACCTTGCAGGAGGAAGTGTGCACTGGAGGTGAGCTGGGAAGGTTCATACCCTCATCCCACTTCCAGTTTGCCCTATCTCCTCTTCCTGCTCCTGCTACCGCCTTCCCTGCCATGACGGACTCTCCCTCTGGAACCATGGGCTCAAATGTCTCTTCCCTCTAGATACTGCCTTAGTCGTGATATTTTACTATAGCAAAAGGAAAGTAACTAATACAGGATTATAGGAGTAGTTTTTTGTGTGTTTGTTTGCTTTTATTATGTACAACTGTTTGCTTCCTATGCTTTTCAAAGCATTACCACTTTACCCATAACAACTGAAAATCTAGATAAAATAATCTTAAATTTTAGATTAAAAAAAAAAAAACATAAAATACAGCAATCCTTGATCTGAAACTCTGAAGAGGTAAGAAACCTGGATCCAAATAAGTAAAGAACATCTAGCCCTGGGATCGAAAGGAAAATTTGGTTACTTCCCTCAGGAACTCCAAATCTAGAGTTCACTAAAAATAAGATCATGATAAACTTCCTAATTAGGTTAGCACTCCAAAAGGCTGTATCCTCAGAACAAGAATAATCCACAATTAAATGAGTTTTTACATGGTTTACAGTACATCACTGAGTAATCAGTGTGGGTCAGAAAGTAACAAATCATAGGTAGATTAGAGCCTGAGAAAGGCAAACAACTCTTTCTGCCACCCACCTGAATGACTACACATACAAATTCTCTATGGAGAAAGAAATCGAGACCTTATGTTTCCAATTATTTGTACAACCCACTTCTCCAGCAAAAGACCTTGTACAAAGCTAAACAAAACTTAAGCAAATAAGATGGTAAGCTAACATCAAGAAATCTAGCAAAATCAATCAACAACAAAAACTGTTTGTAAATACCCCTTGTAAAACTAACTGTCAAGAGAAGTGCTACGTAATGAATTCTGAAGAATTCAGCTCAAGACTCAGCAGGGAAACCTAAAGGCTCAGATGCACATATTTAGAAAAGGAAACTGAATAATCACCAGCTAAGACCACCTCCAAATCTACAAAATAGACAACTGTGAAAGCAGGAACTGATCAAGTAACTAGAATACTCTACAAGAAGACTGGCAAAATCTGCACTTTTCTGAAAGGGCAGTGAAACTGAGAAATCTCTGGTGAGAAGAAAAAGAAACAAAACCAGCAAGACACAAGGCACAGTGATTTCCAAAACAGCAGATTCAACATTAAGAACAAAAACCATGTTTCCTCAACTTCCTCCAAAGCATTCCCCTTCCCTCTTCAAATTGGTATATACCAAGAAAAAGGAATAGGCTCTTTCCACAAAGAGTGGTGGGACAGACCCAGGCATGACGGCACACACCTGCTGAAAGATGGAGACAGAAGAATCAGGAATTCAAGGTCATCATCAGCTACAAAGTCAAGTTCAAGTCCAGCACGCCCTACATGAGACCCATTCCCAAAAAACCAAACACAATAACAAAGCCAGGACAAATCGATTTCCATGAAAAAAATGACATAATTGAACCTTAAACCACATACAGAAATTCAAAGTGGTTAAGAGCATGAACTATCCTTCCAGAGGACCCACATTCAGTTCCCAGCACCCATGTCAGGAGGCTAACAACTTCTTTTAACAACAGCTCCAGGTGATCTTGATGCCTTCTTCTGGCCCCTGTGGGTACTGGCATCTGTATACACACACTTCTCCCCCAGATACAGATAATTTTAAAGGTTATCTCAAAAGATTCAGAAATCCATGTGGGAGACCTAAATACATTAAACTTTGAGAAGGAAACACACACAGAAAAATTGTGACCCTGGATTAGGCAATAGTTTCCTGAGATGTGACATCCGAATGCACAAGAACAAAAGCACAACTGTACAGACTTCATCCAAACTAAACCTGGAGGCTGGTAGATGGTACCAGTGGAGACCAGTCTGGGCTACGAAATGCGCTGGGAGTCTGGTCAGACCTATATACTGAGATCCTGTATTACAAACAACAACAAAAATCCACTTACACAGTTTTGCTCCAAGGGACCTATTAATTTTTGCCACTACCAAAATATTTTAAAGAAAGCAAAAAGAAAAAGCACTAATAGAAGGATTTCAATGCTTATTATTTGGTGAGGAATTTCTAACGTGCTACTGCATTAATACATCTTAAGAACATTTGAAAGAAATACAGAAGCAAAATGGTATGTATTATTCACTTACATAAAATGTCCAGAAAAAGATACAGCCATAAAGTCAGAATATAAGTGAGAGGCTGCCGGGGGCTTGAAGTGACTGAGGAGAGGGACGGGGAAGAGGAAACAGAGGAAGGAAAAGGAGCAACTGCTAATGAGTAAGTATTGGGTGGGGTCTTTCTTTTATGCACCAAGAATGTATTCTAAAAAGTGGTCATGGTTATACAACTCTTTGAAACATGAGAAAGATATCATTGAATTGTACACATTAAAAGACTGTTGGGGGCTGTAGAGATGGCTCAGTAGTTAAGAATAGTTGTTCTTGCAGAAGACCTGGGTTCAGTTCCAGTAGACACAACTGCCTCTAACTCCAGTTCCAGGACATCTGACACCTTCCTCTGGCCTTTACAGGCTGTAGGCACACAGGCGATGTACATACATACATTCAGACACACATACACATGAAACAAAAATAAAGCTTAAAACAGAAACACTGAATTTTATAGTATTTACATTACATCTCAATAAAACCTTCTTAAAAGAACATTTGTGGCACTGAGAATGGAAGAGCATGCCTTCAATCCTGGTGCTTAGGAGGCAGAGGCAAGGGAAGTATGCTAGTCTACATTATGAGTTCCAGGCCAGTCAGGGCTACATACACACAACAGATATTAAAAATAAAACAAAGAACTGCTTAAAGTATGTGCTAGGTAACAACAAATGTAATGCAGACAGTAAGGAGATGCATTCAGGAATCACAGACTCAGTAAACAAAATATACCTACTGACCTGTGAGGGAAGGTAAACAACAAAAGACTCTTGTCAGAGCAAGTTACCTACTAAGCAAGCTATCAACAGCAACTGCTTCCCCCAGCCTAATAAAAACCTTTAAATTGTTTACCATTACATTCTTCTTAAAGGAAAGTGAAGAAAATAAATGTACTGAAACACTTAAGAATAACATATCAGGGGGCTGGGGAGATGGCTCAGTAGTTAAGAGCACTGACTGCTCTTCAAGGGGACCCAGGTTTGATTCCCAGCACCCACATGATGGCTAACAACCATCTGTAACTCCAGTTCCAAGAAATCTGACACTCTCTTCTGGCCTCTGAGGGAACTGCATGAAACTTTCGCAGTAATTATTAACATAAACCAAACGCTTTGCTCACACAGGACTCTCAATAAAGATGATGTGCTTTCATTAACTCATATGAATACTTACTAGACTATCAATCTGCCAAGAGTTATAAACACAACCAAAATAATTTTTCTAAATATATGAGTCTCAAGCAAGGATTTGATTTTTTAGGTTAATGGAATATGAAAACATGGTGATTTCTAAAAAGATTTTATTATGTAATTATATGTATATGTCTGTGTATGAGAATGCACATGTGTGTGAAGGTGCCCAGGGAGGCCAGAAGAGGACGGTGAATCCCCTAGAACCAGAGAAACAGGTAGCTGTGAGGTGCTCAATAGGCGTGATGGGAACTGAACTTGGGTCCTCTGCAAGAGTAGCTTGAGTTCTTAACCACTGAGCCGTCTCTCATCCCTCTGGTGATGATGTGATCACACACAAAGTATACTTCAATTGTATCATTTATAACCACAATACTAATTTTCCTATTAATTACAAAAATAATTAAAACAGATCTCAAACTCTACTAGGGCAAGAAACATATAAAATAAATGAAGAAAATGTAAGGAAAGGGGGATTAAACCATAAAAAGATTTATAGCTTGTGTAAAGCAGAAAACCTCAGACCCCACAAAGGCTGGAAAGCAGGCTTGGTGATTCAGTGCCTGCTGCTTCTGCAGATGACTGAAGTAGGTTCCCAACACCAATGACAGATGGCTGGAAACCACCTGTAACTTCAACCTCGGGGTCTGACACCTGCTCAGTTCTACACATACATGAATACACATACACACAAATAAAAAATATTTGAAAATAAAATTAAATGCTCAAGAGATATTATTTGGCTACTTTTTTCCATATGGGAATGGTTTTACATTTAAATGTCATGCAAATATAGTTTACTATATGCCATGTAATCCTCAATAAATCTTTTTTAAAACACAAAGAGGCTGGATGTGGTGAAACATAACTTTAATCCCAGCACTAGTGAGTTCAAGGTGAGCCAGGGCTATGGAGTGATAGCCTGTTTAACACACACACACACACACACACACGTAAAACAAAGTACAAAGTCAAAAAGGTGTTGTTAGTCACTTTTAATTTAAAAAATAATGAGATTCATCTTATTTGCTTATTAAAAAGGATTATTATCTGGGGTCTGGGTTGGTTCTCTGTCTCTCTCTCTCAGGGTCTCACACTAGCCAAGCTGGCTTGAAAATCACTGTGTGGTCTAAGATGGCCTCAACCTCAGTAACAAAGACAAGGGGAACCCTGAAGAGTTCTGAACTGTGAACAATTCAAATGCAGAAGAAAACACGAGGTGTGTTCATCTAGCACACTGTTGAAAACTAGGAGGAAGGGAGGGTTTGACGAACTGGATTTCTAACAATCTGTGACAGAAGAAATGATGAGTCATGAACACAGGGGTCTTTTCAAGGCCATGCACGCAAGGAATCCACACCAAACATGCTATCAGAAGGGTATTCAGTGAAAACCAAGACTACCCTAATTCTCTCCTAACCACTCTAGTTCTGTCCTGAGTGCACACCTAACATTCTACAGGTCCCAAATACTTGGCGCAAAAATTATCTCTGCTTTCAGACTTTGGAATTTGTGCATGGACTTTGTTGGTTAAGCATCCTTAATCTGATATTCAAAAGGCTTCAAAATTCTCAACATTTTAGCATCATTTCGGAGCTCAAAAGCTTCGGGTTTTAGAGCATTTAAAACTTTTTCAGATTTGGAAGGTTTACCTTGAAAGGTAATATAGTTATACTTTTAAAACCACCTCACACTGATGATTTTCCATTATCAGTCCTAGTAAACACTTAATCCTTTAAAAGTCTATAAAATCTTTCCCATACTACCTCCTGTCATCCTTTCACACGCTTACTACATTTACAAGCAGTCCATCACCCAAAGGTTCATGTGATAGAAGTGTGGTCCTCAGTGTAATGATCCTTAGAGAAAGTGGGACTTCTAGGAGTTGGGGCTGAAGTACTCAGAGCTAAGCATGGCAGCACACTCCTTTAATCCCAGCACTGGGGAGGCAGAGGCAGGTAGATCTCTCTGTGAGATCAAGGTCAGCCTGGTCTACATGGAGAGTTCCATGATAGCTGGAGCTACAGGGAGACCCCGTCTCAAAAAAACAAAACAGACAAACAAGGGCTGGAGAGCTGGCTTGGTAGTTAAGCGCCCTGACTGCTCCTTCAGAGGATCACGGTTAGGTTCCTAGCATTAACATGTCGTCTAACTCCAGTTCCAGAGGAACTGACACCCTCTTCTGGCCTCTGTAGGCACTGCACACACAGAGAGCACTTATATACATGTAAGCAAAATGTTCATACCTATAAAATTAAAATAAATAAAAATTTAGCTGAGTTCAGCTTTCAAGCTTATTCCCTTTGCATCCTTTCACCACATGATACCATCTCCACTCGCTGTGCCTACTCTGCTACAACACTGAACAAGACCCTCACCACAAATCAATACTGGTACCAAGTGCTGGGCCTCCAGAAGTGAGAATCAGTCAGAAGTGAGGGATCATATCTATTAGTGATCTCAGCATCTAGGAGGCAAGAGTGGGGATTGTCACGATTATAAGAGCATCCTAGGCCAATGGTGAGCTCTCATTTCAAAACATACACATACATACACACATGCATGCACATGCACATATATGCATACACATACAAACGTGCATGCATACATATACACACACATATAAATATACACACATACATATGAAGTGGGATCCAAATGATGAAAAGTTCCAACCCAACAACATAATCCTTGGCTTTTCTCATCTCCATACAAATGGGTTTCAAGAGTTAAAGCTTACTTCATCCATCTAAGTTTCAGGGTGTACTCACATTTGACTGTGCCTCATTCTGTTGCTGCTATTTGGGGGTTGCTCATTTGTTTGGAGACAGTTTAGTATGTGGCCTGGATACTGAAGTTGCTCTGCTTCAGTCTCCTCTGTGCTAGGATTCCGAGGGATGGCCACCACCCCTAGCTACACAGACTTCTTTTTCATCTCATTCTTACTTTTATTGATCTTATTGCTGATTCTTTAATTCCCTAACTATCACATATGTAAAGAGAACGTTTAAAATACTTTTTAAAATGTATGTTGTGAATTCCAGTACTGTTGTGTATAGCACAATTCTAGTACATAACCTATTTTTAAATTAATTTAGACTAACAGGGACAGGGGAGAGGCTCAGTCAGAAAGTGCCTGCTGCACAATCACGAGGACTTGAATCAGGAGCTCCAGAAGTTCCAGGTGTGCTAGTACACACCTTCAGACCAAGCACCGGGGAGGTAGAAATGTGGATTTCTGAGAGTTAAAACCCAGCTTAGTCTACTTAACTTTCAGGCTAGCCAGGGCTGCACAGTGAGTCCGTCTTCAAGAAAAAAAAAAAAAAAAAAAAAAAATCTCGTGAACCCATATACAGTACAGTGGCATGTGCCTGTAACCCCAGGGCTGAATGGTAGGAGACAGATTCTCAAAGCTCATGGGCCCTCCAGTGTAGTCAAGTTGATTAACTTTGGGTTCCTTGAGATCCCCCACTCTAGAAGGCAGAGTGACTGGGAAAAGCACCCCAGGACAACCTCCGACAGGAGCAGTATCTGAAGCCACCTGTAGACTCTCAGGCGTCAAGCGGCCCTCACCCACCATCCCTGTTCATTATCATTGCTCCATCTCTGCAAACCCTCCAGTGAGCTCTGTGCTGTGTTCACGGCCTTCTCTTTGCATTTCCAGTGTGCAGGCTAGGTTTTATTTTATATTTCTGTTTATTCTTTGACAATGTCCTGTCCACCTCTCCTTTCCCACCTGTCTCCCCTCCAGAGCCCTCTGCAGTCCCCTCACACCTTCATGTTCTCTTCTTTTGAACTCAGTTCAGTTCAGTTAGTACTGCCTGGAATGCCATACTTCTCTGACTGGCCTTTTCTGTTATCATCTACAGCAGTCAGTATGTTATTACATGATAAAGAATCTTTAATGATAGGGTGGCTCCCCCTCCTGACATCAAATATATGATCTTCTCCAGCACTGCTTTTCCCCAACTCTGACAATTTCATTGATTCTAACACCAACTATCCAGAACTGGTGACACAGTCTACAGGTATAAAGGTCCTTTCTGCAGAACGGCCCTCATCTCAGACACCACTGTGGAGTGTGTGTGCATCACTCAAACTTTTGACCAATCAATATAACTAGCTATAAATCAAAGGCATTCTATAGCCAGACCCCCTTCTCTGCCTTAGTAATTTATTAAAACAATTCACAAAACTCAGGAAAGCATTTTAATTAAAATTACTGATTATTATAAATGATACAACCTATGAGTTGCCAAGTGAAGGAAAAACAAAGGGCAAGATATACAGTGGAGTGCCTCCCCACCTACAATGCCCACCCCTCCGGCACCCAGGTTTTCCCAAACCAGAGCTCTCCAAAACCTGCCCATCATTTAGGAGTTTTAAATATTTATTAGTTTCATTTTATGTGTTTGAGTGTATTGCCTGTACATGTATAAGTGCACTTGTGTCGTGCAGTGCCTGTGGAGGTCAGAAGGAGCATCAAATTCCCCCTGGAACTGCTGTTGGGGATGTTAGCTGCCATGTGGGTGCTAATATGGGGTCTTATGCAAATGCTGTCTCTCCAGCCCCCATTTTAGGAGTAATGGCAGTTTCTTTATAGGTGACTGATGTGGCTACTGGGGACTAATGACTCCAACCCATTTCCCTGCCTTCAGAGGTTGGGGACAATAAATATCAGAATTCTCAATTTCTTACCAAGGGTTGGTTGTTCTAGAGATCAATGCTCATCCTGAAGCTACCTAGAAGCACACTAGGGGGCTCTCACGAAACAAGAGACTCTCCTATAATCATTTTCTCTCAACACATTCCCAAAGCACTAAAAGCCCTGCATCAAAAACCAGAAGCAAATGAAAAATATACATTCATTACATCACAACTGTACATGAGAGAAATCAAAAAGATGAACACATCCATCATCTTTCTCTACTGCAAGTACCAATTACTTGATAATGAGTTTACCTCTTCAATTTCAGATGATTCCCCAGTGTAGAGCACACTCAGCAACATAGGAAGAGCCGATATATAACTGGAGTTTTCCAATTTCAAACACACATATTATAAAATTCTTTACTGAATTTATTAGTTTTTTTCATTACTAAAGTATCCCAAAGAATTAAAGATAAATTTCAGAAGACTCTAGGCCTTTTCTATATTTTAATGCAACAAATAGTATGAACTAGCCACTACCTGCAGCACACCAAACACTGGAGTGTGGAGCTGGCAAACAGACAGAGGTTCTCCATGAACCAACTTAATTCTAGTGTAGAAAAAGTTCGCTGTCTCTGAGAGGAAATCAGGCCCATGATAAAGCAGGGTAAAAGGAAACGCTGAGAAAATCTGATTTAAACGCCATCTACCTCCCCTTTACTGGGACAGGGTCTCACCTCTGCAGCCCTGGTTAGACTGGAACTTACTATGTAACCTAGGCCAGCCTTAAACTCAAGGATCTACCTCCTCCTGCCTCCCAAGTGCTAATAAAAGCAGTCGCCACCAACTGGGCTTGAAAATGGCCAATCTTAAATAAGGTTTCCAGAGAGGACCACAAATAGCAGCAAGTCCTCTTCTGAACAAACCTACAGGAAGTACCTTTGTTGAATGCTCTGAAAGCAACTGCAAGGTCATAAAGTTGCATCCCCCCACCTCCCACCTCCCATCTCACCCCCAGCAAAAAGAGCAGACAGCTGGAAAACAGCACAGAATAGGAACAGATGGTAAGGGTAGAGTGGAACCATGCAGTAGGACATGCAATGTGATGCCTCCCAGGCTCCGGCACAGCCTCTACTTTTACTCTGAATGAACTTAGAAGCCTCTGGAGACATGGAATTAAGGATAACAGGATCTGACTGATTGCTATAGACACTATACACTTTTATAAGCAAGGAAAACTACACAGTTAAGATACTAGTCACTAGGAACTGGTTAACCGGCTACTGGACCTAGTTAGATATTTGATAATCTAGGCAAAACAATTAGTGTAGCAACAACAGGTTTCTGAAAAAACTTGAAAACAGAAGCAAAAAGACTGCTAACCATCTGGATGAGATATGAGAATCAAGAGTGTCTTTAAGGAACCTGAACTAGAATGATGGGGTTGTCATTACCAAAAGATGCAGAGGCTATTATCAGGAACTCTGCTATGGACCTGTTAAATGTGACATGCCTATCAGAAAACCAAATGAAGACAATAAATAGGTTGTTTCAATGAAGTGTGCATTTAGCAAAGAGATCCAAACTAGAAAGTAAATGTGAGAGGTACTAGTATGTTGGTAGTACTCAAAGTTAAGGGACTCCATGTGACCAAGGTCAAGAATAGATAAATAAATGGTCAAGAAAAACAGTCCAGGGGGCTGTAGAATGGGGGAAAATGCCTAGCATGTACGAGGCCTTTAGGGTCAATCCCTATAACAGGACAGGAGGGAGAGGAGAAGGGAGATTGGTTGTAAAAATAAGAAAACATCAAATACTTCAAGAGGCACTAGAGAGATGGCTCAGGGGTCAAACACAGAGTGCTCCTGCAAAGGATCCAGTAGAACATGCAATGTGATGGACCCAGAAGACCCAGCTTCAAATCCCAGCACCCAGAAGGGGGCTAACAACCATCTGTAACTCCAGATCTAGGGGATCCGATGCCCTCTTCTAGGCTCTGCATTACATGACACGGGTACACTTACATACATGCAGGCAATACACTCATACACATAAAATAAATGCAATTAAAAAAAAAGATAAAGACAATTTGTAGATGGAAACAATTATTTAAAGAAAAACAAGGAAATTAATCATACTGAATGTTGCTGAGAGGTTCTAGCAGGTGAGAACTAGGAAGCAGTATTTGATTTAGAAAGGAATATTTTTCATTTTCAACTGAGATTCCAGCAATTTCCCTGGAGTAGTAAAAGCAGAGAGTTGGCTCAAGATATAACAGAAGTCAAGAACCCGGGGCAATCTCTACAGCATCAAACCACATTATCAACCAAATCTGTAACAGAGACTTTCTTTACAAAGATTCAAGTTTCCTTAAAATCACTAGGAAATTCCTTTCTCTGCAACACTTTTTCTCCAATTATTTATTTGTATTTCAAGTATTATTAAAGGATAAGTACATCTTCAAAAAAATCTGCAATTTATAAAATCATAAAATCAGTCTTTAAGTTTATTTTTTAATCAATCTTCCAATAGATGCTTTAAGATTTTTTTCATACTTATTTTTAAAAATATTTTATTATTTTTATTTTTTTGAGACAGGGTCTTCCTGTAGCCCTAGCTGGTCTGAAATTCCCTATGTAGACCAGGCTGATCTAGATCTCACAGAGATATGCCTGGGAAATGCCACCATGCCAAGCCTTTATTATTTTTATTTTATGTGTCTAAGGGTCCGGCCCTCCAACAAACTCTTAACAAAAGAGAGAACTCTAGTTTTAATGGTCAGAATCTTACCAAGCAAGCTTCTCAGGTTTAAATTCATATACAGCCTCCCAATATATCACAGCACATCACAAAAGCACTCAAAGGTTTATAGCTTTCCTGACCTCAATTCAGTTCTTTTCTACATTCCCACATTATATCCACCAAGCTTTTCAGAAAACTCTTCTTCATTGCTAGAGTAAAAGCACAATGGAACACATTGGAATGGAGAAAGAAAAAATATATATTAAAAAGGTATGTATCAAGCAGTAAAAGCACTTGAAGCACAAGCTGATGACATGACTTGGATTCCACAGTGGAAGGAGAACCAACTCCAGAAAGCTGTTGTCTGGTCTGCAGACAAATGCCAGCATTTACATATACATCATGCACATACAACAATAGTAAACAAGCTTCAATTTTTAAAAGAATATAAAAGGATACTATAGAGGGAAAAATAGGTAGAAAATGACAGGATACTTAAATTCTCCTTAACGTTTTCAATAAATAAATTCAAGATATTCCAAACTTTACCTCCCCTTGAGCCATTCAGCACACTCGGGTTTTATTGAGTCTATACAGTTTTCTGTACCCTGCACACAGGTTTCTTTTTTAAAAGACTCTTTTTAATTTAATATGTATGAGCGTGTTGCTTGCATGCACTTATGTGTACCACATCTATGCCTAGTGCCCATGGAGGCCAGAAGAGGGCATCAGATCCCGTGGAAGTGGAGTTACAGAAGGCTGAGTCACCATGTTGGCGCTGGGAATCAAACCCAGGTTCTCTACAAGAGCAGCCAGTACTCTTAACCACTGAGTCATCTCTCCAGTTCCAGGTTACTCTTTAATACACACACACCCACACATGCACACAATCTTCAGGTTATCGAGCCATGAACATTAAATAATGGAAATATTTAGAAAGATAAACTTCTTGCTTTAAACACTGATGCTGACAACATCAATCATCTTTGGTTAGTATTATCAAGGAAAAGTACTTCCCATCTGTTTCCTTCCACTTTTAAAGTCTTGTTTTAGATATGATTGTTCCATTTGGTGTTTTTTTCTGCTATGGATTTAATTATGTAGGCTATACTGGACAGTTCACATTTAAAATAATTATTGGTATGTTTAAATCTAAGCTAAGTCTATCGTGTTTTCTACCTGTCCTATTTTGCTGTATCTGTTTCTCCTTTTAAATGACTCATTTTAATCATTCCAATTTACTTCCCTGTACTAACCTGGAAATTGCACAGATTTTCTGTTCTACAGTTCCATTAGAACAGCTACATCCAATGTTCAAACCTGAAATCACCATCTGTATGTGGTAACTGAGCATCTGAAATGTGACTGATTTTTAACTTTATCACATCTTAATTTACCACATTCGACTAGCGCCTATCATACTGAAGAGTGCCACTCTACAATGTACCACACTTTAGATGCAGCTAACTATATCCTTATGTAATTTAAAGTGGTCTTCTACCCCTGTGTGTCCTGCAAACTGATGACTGAATAGAAGCCTGGTTATTTCTAACAAAAAAAATTTAATTGGATATATCATGCACTTCCTACTATATATCTTGCCAGGGCACTAATAATATGCAGTTTTCGTTTCCTAGTATTTGGCATTACATATGTGAAGAGTAAGATTATGTACAACTGTTCATATGAACAAAGGAACTCAAGAAAAATACTTTAAGAAATTTATAAAGATGGCCATCTACCGCTGCCTCCCAAGTGGTGAGACTCAAGGCATGCACTACCATGCCTGGCCTTAGTTTTCTTTTTATATTATGTGTATGTACATGTGTGTGAAGGTTTGTGCGTTTGAGTGTAATATCCATGGAAACCAGAAAAGGGTGTCAGATTTCCTGCAACTGGAGTTTGAAGCTGTTATGAGTCACCTAACACAGGTGCTGGGAACTATACCCAGGTCCTATGCAAGAACGGTTCACACTATTAACAGCTGAACCATCTCTCCAGTCCACACACACAAAAATTTAAGTATGCTCCTGCTGTGACTCTCAAGCACAGAAAATAGTTTAACCCTATTCACTGAGAGACTGTAAAAATACAAGAAATAGTGTTGATGATCACTGACCTCAGTCATATATATTTTATATATCAGTGTGCATATATACATATAATTTATATATATGATTGATAATATATATATGATCTTCCAGGTTCCACTGACAGTTCCTTAACTTTGTATTTCAAAGCAACTGTGCTATAAATGTGAGCATATGTTTAAACATTTGAGAATCACTGAAAAGAGATGATATGACTAATCCAGATTCATATCTTACTATTTTTTATTCAGATGAACAGTATGAAGTAAAGAAGTTCCTCTTAAAACAAGTCAATTTAACATTAAAATACTTAGATAAATTGAGAGTTAAAGCAACAGAAGGTTTAAGAGGACAATGGAAGGTCCTAAATAAGGTTTCCAGTGTAATTTAAAGGTCAAATAATTGTAGGGTACAATCCAACATACTGTGCTCACTTCAGCAGCATATATACTTAAAAAAAGAGAACAGTCTACCAACTCCAAATTGTTTCACAAATATTCCAGATAGTTCTGTCAGTCTAGATGTCTTAGATGCAAAGATTCTATATATAGAATTAAAATTTAGGGAAAAAATAAATCCTATTGTATAAGGATCGTATATGACTTGATGTCATCATATTAAATGACAATGCAAAATTCTATCCATGGGTTAATACAATGTTTCCTTCTATAACATTCCTCTGAATTTAAAGATGCTTTACTAGATGGGAGATGTTTGAGTCTAAATATCAATCATTCACAAGATGGAATTAGTCAGATCTCCTCCTAGCTTAGAAAATTCGCATATCTATTCTCAGAATGCTGTTTTACTACAATGTTACACTCTCTGATACATCAGCACATTCAAAATAAATAATTTCCATATCAATACATCAACATGGCAAATAACAACAGAGGAGCTTTGAAATGATGCTGAAAAAGCCAGATTCAACATTATCCACTTGCTGTGACACCAATGTAAATTATTCAACAGAAGCAGTAACATTCACATAAGTGATAAGATAAAAACATCCTAAAAACACTAACACTGTTTGTAACTTGCACTCATTCTCTTACTGCACAGAACAATTTTTCACGGAATACCTAGAGTACAGCATAGGTGCCAACAAATAACATGTGCCCATTTGCTTGTCATGCTTTAAGACATTCAGTAAACTAGTAAGTACCAGCAGGTATAACCTAAATACAACCAAAGTCCAATGGAAACCTCAATTTTTTTTTTTTAATTTAGAGATAAAGAAACATTTATACATGACTGGGGTCACACATTTTGCAGAAAGACCACCATCAGTATACGATATTTGACAGTCTATAAGGTGGCAAAAAAAAGTGGTCAAACAAAAGTAGTACACGTAATAGCTGATAGCATACATACACATCACTTCATGTATTAAGTATCTCTGCTCTGATTCTGACTCAGTTCATGTAACACAACTATCATCTTCAACAAAAGACAGTATGTTTAGCATCAGTAAACTTTCATCATTAAATGAAATTTCAAAGAAAACACAAAATGCATTTAATGGTTTTAAAAACAATGCATTAAATTCTTTCTAATTGGAAGGAAAGATTTCCCCCTAACAGCCACAAGAGTTTATGTAGCAGAACTGGCAATTTTTCAGTTTCAGAGGCATAGGGGCAAGATTGAAGATATCTGAACACTTATAAGAATAGCATTTGAGGGGCCTGTAGAGATGGCTCCACAGTTAAGAGCCCTGGCTGTTCTTGCAGCGGACCAGGGTTTGGTTCCCAGCATCCATGTGGCAGCTAACAACCATTCCTTAACCCGATCAAGGTGATCTGATGCCCTCTTCTGGCCTCCACAGGCACTGTACAACATGGTTGCACTTATATGAAGGCAAAAAACTCATACACATAAAAATCAGACTATATCAAAAGAAAAAAATGAAAAAAAGGAATGTCTGATTTCATCAGAAAATCAGAAGAAAAACTACTAAAGAGCAAAGCACCAAAGTGGCCCCAAGACAGAGTCACTCTGACTGACCTGCTCACATCCAACAGAGCTCGTTGCAAAAGCAGAGACAGAAGTAAACAACCCTTAACACACACTTGGAAGGCTGGCCCTTCCAAGAACTGAGATAAAGATCCGTCCACTTAGGAGAAATCTGCGGTAATGAGTACATGCCTACAGCATTCATGGTGAGAAAAATGCAGGTAAGACTTCAATTTAGGTCTTAAAAGGCAGATGGCTTCACCAAAGAATAATAAATTACATTCTACACAACACACATTAGATCCAAATGCAAGACTGAGACCACACATTGGAAGTAAAGAAAGACTGATGCCTAAATTACAGACTTGTAATTATGCAAAGACGTTCTCCAAGGTAAATAAAAAAGGTTTTAAACTGGGCTAGGTGGTGCACACCGTTAATCCTAACACTGGGGAGGCAGAGGCAGGCAGATTTCATGGTCTCCATAATGAGTTCCAGGCCAGCTAGGGATACAGGGAGACCCTGTCTCCAAAACAAAAAAAAAAAAAGAGGCTTAAAAAAGTAAAAGTTAAGTAGGCAAAAGACTAATAAAGTAACAACTACACACCAACACACACACACACACACACACTCCACACACAAATTAAAGCAATTTTTTTGTCTGTTTTTACTTTGAAAGTTTATAAGCTACAAGCCTTTTAGAGAAGTGATGATATTATCAAGACACAGAAGACCTGGAATCAGAAATCTGCATCTAAATTCCTGCTGACACTTGTTATATGACTTCAGAACCCTCAAGTTCCTTTATATTTTGTGTTAAGAAAGCATACATCATAGAAATAATAAATATAACAATTGACATAGCATCTAAATTCCTGCTGACACTTGTTATATGACTTCAGAACCCTCAAGTTCCTTTATATTTTGTGTTAAGAAAGCATACATCATAGAAATAATAAATATAACAATTGACATAGGAAACAGAGAATCTGAAGAAAGTTTAAAGAATTAAAAGTGTCTAATCACAATCACTATGTACATCATGTTATCATTACAACAGCTTCACTTAAAGGCACAGAAACTAGCCTGACCTACAGCAAAATGAGACATCACAGACCTGAAACTGCGCTATCTGTCAAACTAGCAATCATTAACTCATGAAACTTCAGCAATAAGTTACATCACCTGACCAATTAAGTATGTGTCACTGTTCCGTGTGTTCCATATGAATGGAAGCCAGAGGAACCTCAGCAATTGTTCAAGTGACATGCACATTTTTTTTTCTTTTTTGAGTCTTTTACTTAAAAAAAAACTTTGTGTGTGTGTTTGTACGAGAGAGCAGGGCTGCCTGTTTGGAGGTCAGAGACAACTTTCAGAAGTCAGCTCTCTTCTTCCTCCATGGAATCCAAAGACCAAACTCAGAGGTAACCCAGAGTCACTTAGGCTCTCAATGACCTAGACTGGGAGGTAGGCCAGGCTGGCTGGTCAGTGTACCCCAGAGAAATCTCTGCCTCCCCAACTCTGGGATTACAAGGGTACTCTACCACACCTGGCTTTTTTACATGGGTTCTGGGGAAAGCAAGCACTTTACAGACTTGACTATCCTAGCTCTGGAAAACACTTTAAAGAAAAAAAAAAAAAAAAACACAGAGAAAGCAGACCTACACCTGCCATTTCCATTTCTTTTGAAATACATCCTCTACAATAGAAACAGTACTATAACTGTATTCTTCTGTTAATTTTAGGGTAACAGGTCAAAAAGAAACAAACATGATCTTCTAGCTCTAATTCTCTGAATTATTTTGAAACATTTTAATTTTATACTACCTTCACCTTCCTGTAAAAGACTAAAACCTTAAGTGTATGAAGATATATCAGAAGAATCATTTCAAGGCCTGATATCATGGTTTACCTTAAGAATCCAAGTGGGGCATATAGCACATGCCTGCCAGCAGTCTCAGCAGGCTTTGCATGAGGTACAGTCTGACTCAAGAAACTGAAGACCAGCCTGGGCAATACAGCAAAATTCCATTGTAAGAAAATAAAAGACCTAAATTCTGTCACCCCACAAACTAGTAAATGGAAATCACAGCATTAATAAAGAGAATTTTGTTCCCTGTAACATGCAATAGTTGTACCATAATGTGAGCCACTCAGGATCATTTCCATATAACTTAATCAAGCTTTTTGAAGGAAAGCTCAACACATGTAAAAGGTAAGTAACATTACATTGATGCTGGTGTTTCATATTCTTACTTTCAAGTGATATGTAAAGAACAATGGAAAAAATTTAAATTGTAGATTCTAGAACGGAAAACCAGAAATTATACAATAATGATCACTTGTGAAATACAACTGTTGAAGGTCTGGCATGGGTTTTAATTTTTATTAAATAAAATTTATGTTAAAATAAAATGCAGAGATAGTCACAGCATAGTTTAACATATGAACCAATAACCAGGAGATTAAAGTTTAATATAGTTAACCAGTAATCAAGAGAGAAAACAATTCTATCACCTCTGCAAACTCCTTTTTGTTCTTTCAAACAAATCACTGCCATTGATAGGCAAAAATTTTTACTATTTTTGTTGTTGTTTCATTTGGTTTGGTCTTGAGAGAGGGTCTTGCCTGCAGCCTGGCTGGCCCTGAATCTGCCCCCTCTTGAATCAGTCTCCCAAATGCTGGGGATTATAAGCATCTACCAATCATGACTAGCTCACAATTTCTATTTTAAATACCTAGCTTAATTTCTTGCTATTTACAGAATTGGTATATGCTAAGTCCTTCTGCATCACTTTATTTCCAAAAGTCTACTTAATGTATCAGAGCTTGCCTGTCTCCAATACTATCTATAATCTAAAATTATGTCCTACTTTCCACATACCTACTAGGAGTATTGCACAAAAGATCACTTCATGTGTGCTTTAAAATAGTTTCTAACAATGCTAAATAAGTCATTATCCAACTAGGTTTCACATAAAATTTCAATTTTCGGGTCAGAGGGTGGAAAGAGAAATGAATTCAGCACATGTTTTTTACACAAACAGAACAGCAAGTAGTTTCAATTATCAGTAGTAATCATAAAGATGAATAAAATTTTTAAGGTTCTTTCTCCTTTTGAACGGACAGCTAGGCAAGATTTTGTAATTTACTTCTTAATGTAAATTCCTGTTAGCAAGTAGTCACCTATCTACAGTGACTGCAAGAAGTAAAATGGTTTGCAAAAAGAATATTTAGAAACTCCAACAAAAATATCAAGCTAGGTGAGTACTTTTACATGTTACAATGGGTTTGAAACAGTAAGAATGCATACCAAAAAGACGTCAAAGATGTCGAAAACATTAGTAATGAATTTCACAGATTCTGTGTTTATTGAACAATACCGTGCAGCTAAATGAATGCCATCTCTACTCTGTCCCCACCGCATCTTAATCCGGTTCCCCAATGACAATACACTCCTAACATGACAGAGCACAAAACCCAAACACATGGGTCTAGACTGCTGAAAGACACCTACAATCATATATAAGCTACACACGCGGGAAGAAAGCAAAGGACTCTCTAAAATGATGAATGTCCTGTAAAACTTTAATTTGCAGTACTACTCGCTTTCCGTGAAGTCAAAAACACAGGAACGTGAACCCAATGCATTATCCGTTTCTAACAAAAAAAAGATGAAATGAAGGGGAAAGTAGGAATTAGAATTCCTACTTCCCGTCGTCCCCAGCTAGAAACCGCAGAGGAGGGTGGGCAGGGGCACCACTCCGCCAAGTCCAGGGAGGGCGGGGCGGAAGGGGCCGCCCCCGGTTCCCGGTCCCCATCCCGGCCCCCATTCCCCAGCCATCCCCGGCCGCCGTTCCTGGCCCCCCATCTCCGCCCCGCTCTCTCAGCTCTCACCGCCAGGTCGGGGTGGCGGCGGTCGCGGTGGGACACCGCTCGGATGACGCCCGCCCTCCAGCGCCGCCCGCAGCCGTCCCCGCGCTCGGGCCGCTCCTCCTCGCCGGCAGCCACGCACAGGAACCGCTTGCCCACCAGCTCGGGCCGCGTCTCCACCGCCATGGCCGCTCCACCAACGCGCGTGGCCCGCTCCTACCCGCCGCGCATGCAGAGACCGGCGGGCGGACCGCGCGGGCGGGGTGGGGCCGCAGGCCGAGCGGAGCGGGGCCGCACCTCCGCCCGAACGCAGCGGCCAAGACCCGCGCCCTCCGGCCGAACGCCGGTGTCCCTCCGCGGGCGGGGGCCGGGCCCAGAGCGAGGGTCGGCGGGCGCCGGAAGTAGTGCCGCCTGGGGGGTCGGGGTGCCGGGCACCGGGAGGGTGCGGGACCCAGGCGGCACTTCCGGCCCGCGGGCCCGGCCAACCCCGTGCACCGAGGGGCGGCCGGTCCGCTCGACCCAGGACGGTGTCGTCCGAATGCGGGCCACCGGGAGGCCCAGACCCAGCGACCACTCAGCCTCTCCCCTCTTCTTCCTCATCCTCCCTCCTCAGCCTCCTCCTCCAACCTCCGCCCTTCATCTCCCTCCTCATCCTCCCCCGCCCCCCCCCCTTCCCCCAGCCCCTGCAGCCTCCTCCTTTCATCCTCCTCCCTTCAGTCCCCTCATCCTACTCTCCTCATTCCTCCTAGCCTCTTCTCCTCAGCCTCCTCCCTTCACTACCCACATCCTACTCCCCTCATTGCCCTGTCCTCCCGAGCCCCAGCCTCCTCCCCTCATCCACTCTCCCCAAGGCCAGGCTCTACCTCGCTGGAGCCTGGGACATTTTTGGAAGGCGGGGCTGAGTACTTCTAGTGCTGGTACACAGTCAGGTAATAAAAACCGCACAGCTCCTGGGGAATGCCCAGAAAGAACGGGTGGGAGCCAATCACACGTAGGATGCTCACTTCGCGTCCAATCACAGCGCGCCTTTACAACCTGCGGCTGGGAGCTAGGCTCTCAGGAGTTCGCCCTGAAAAGCTACAAGCACTTAGACTTTGGACACAGGTTCTTAAGCAAATTTTTTTGACTTCTGAATTTTAAAATCCGAGCTGTCATTTTCCAGTGGCAGAAGTGATCACAATCAAACGCAAAAATTCATCTAGACCAACAAAAATTTTCTCACCAAACTTCTCCGGAAAAGGCACTTTTTAAAAGGCCTCTATAACAGCAATCTGAGTGTCAAGAACACAAACACAAAGGCTTTGCCTCCCATGGAAGAGCATCGAAGCGGAGATGTTGGGAGCAGAAACGCACAGGTAATCCCCAAGGCACTGACAAATGGAGACTATTTTACTTGGGGAGTTTTGCTCTCAAGTCCATTTTCAGTTTACATTGTGCAATACTTAGGAAAATTTTCTTGAGAATTACTATGTCGCTCTGGCTGCCCTGGAACTCACTGTGTAGACCAGGCTGGCTCGAACTCAAAGGTCCACCTGCCTCTGCCACGTGCCAACCACTCTAGATGATACTAAATTCCTTAATTCCCAGTTTAGCTTAGTGAGCCCAATAAAGGAAGCCAAAGGAAATAGTCCAGCATCTATAAAAATAAAAAGGGGTCACATTTTCAGTGATCCCCTTTGAAATCTTGAGCACATCATAACGGTTACAGGGAAAAGGTGGGTCCAGCTTGGTGGCAAAGCATTGTCTAGCATGCACAGGGCCCTGGGTTCCATCCCAGCACCTAAGCCCTATTCACTAAATTACATTCTAGTATTAAAGTTTTCGATTTGCTTTACATAAAACCACCAGTGTTTCTGACTTACAAACTCCTCTAAATGGGTTTCTAGGAATTCTTGCTGTACAATGAATTCCAGCCTTATAAGTCCAAGAAAAACCCTACGAATCCAACAAAATCAATCATTTCATGCGTAAAAACAAAGTTCTTCATAAGGTAATATATCCCCTTTGCATTTCTTTTCTTGATTTCATTCTTTCATGAAACAAGATGAGCAGCCCAGTTGACCCTGAACTCATCTTTTTTCCTCAACTTTAACTGCTTTAAAAAGAAAAGTATTTTTAGAATTATATCCCAATTTATGCTCTATAATCCCATGACTATAGCCCATACCTAGACTTTATACTAATTTGTAGATATTTTGCCTTTAGAGAAATGAGGTACATTTTGCTTGCTGGCATCTGACTTTTTTTGGTATCTGTATTGTTTTATTTTTACTAGCAAATCATAACTGTAAAATAACATGGAATTGAAAGAAATTTTAAAGTCATATCTGAAACCTTAGTATATTGGTACACTGACTGTAAACTAACAGGATCTAGGATCACCTTGTAGACAAGCCTCTGGTCATGTCTATGAGGGATTATCTAGACCACATTACATTATTGAGGTGAGAAGATCCACATTTCCTGGGGTCACAAGATTTCATGGTCTGGGGTCCTGGACTGAGAAAAGGAGAAAGGGAGTTGAGTACCAACGTCTCTTGCTGAGTATGGGGGCAGTGTGACCAGCCACTCCTGTAGCTGCCACCAGGACTTCACCATCACAGACTATGCCCTTGAACAGGAGCCAAAACAAGCCCTTTCTCCCTTAACTCCTTCTGTCAGGGTAATCTGTCACAGCAACAGGCAAAGCAACAAATACCCTTAAAATACTGTGTCTTCATGAGCTTCCTTATATTCTTTATTTTGATAGGCGCCTCAGAAAATGCCACTGCTTATCAATGTGAAGAGTGACCAAATTGTTCACTACACAGGTAAAGAGAGGATAGAAGTACTTGAAAAATACTGACATCTACTTATTGAGGTCTAACAAGAAGTTGTCACTCAGAGCTACCTTCCAGTGTTCACAAAGATACGACCCTTAAACATGACTGACGGCCTATACACCCCAATTCAAACAGACCTCACATGTCCAATATGTTCATCCACATAAAATATAAATTAGGAGACTATACCATATGGCGCCAGCCACAGTGTCTCATATCTGCAATCCCAGCACTTAGAAGGACACAAGAAGACGAGGAGTTCAAGGTCAGCCTCAGCTACATGGCAAGTTTGAGGCCAGCTTGGGCTCAGAAAACAAAAACAAATAAAACCTATTTGGTTTATTTTAAAAACTAAAATGAATGAAAGAAATTTAATTCTTGCAGTGGTAAAAGTCATAATTATCTACTTAATTATCAATGATTAGCAGTTCATGCTGTCACCATAAGCAAATGACATACAAGTGTGACATAATTTCAAGAGTGAATGATGTGCTCTCATACATACTGGTCTCTCATGCCACTACAAGGGTCTAATGCTTCGGGAGGGGCAGGGAGACTAGGTAAGCAAGCTACCGTAGCCCTAGAGTTTAAACGTCCAAGAAACATATGAAGCTTGGCACATGTCTCTTGAAATATTAGTCACTGCTTATGGAACCCTTAAGTGTGTTGTTAGTCACTAGACTTAGTTACACATGTAATCTTATTTTAGGATAAGGAAAATAAGATTTTGAGAGGGTTTAATAACTTGCCTAGGACTACATATGAGGAACTAATTTTCAAAAACAGGCCCTATAATAGCAAAGGGACCCTAATCTTAATTAAAATGACAAACATGAACATCAACCACCAAGCTGAGTCCTCTATATTAAGATGGATTATTCATAATTTAGCTGTTCAACATTTACTTACCATTTATATATCACATACTGCAAAATTCTGGAGACCAGGACTTTGTCCTTGAGAAGCTCAAAGTCTATCTGGAAAGACTGACAACAGAAATGCTTTTGGGGAGGGATACTGGAGAGATGAATCAGTGGTTAAGGGCACTGACTTCTGTTACAGAGGACCCGGTTCAATTCCCACATGGTGGCTAGCAACCGTCCATAACTCAAGTTCCAGGGACACCCTCTTAATGACCTCCTCTGGCATTGCACGACACAGGTGCACCTACACACATACAGCAATACACATTAAAAAAAAAAAAATTTTAAAAAAGGAAATGCTTTGGTTTGTGGATTTAAGGAAATATCAACAAAATGGCATGCCAGGTAAATTTAATGCATTTTTACAAATCCTTTTTGAAACTGTTATATCTTAGAGGTTTTAATTAGCTGTCAAAAGTAAAGACTTGAGTCATTCATAAAATCTTAAGACTATACACTCAGCTACATCTAGAAACTTTAATAAATTTTCTTTAATATCGGTTTCCAAAGACAATTTCAACTAACCTATGAAAGTAGAAAACCAAGCTAAGTCAATGTTATGCTTATTTAAAACCTTAAATAATCCGTATTTCCCTAAGTATATGCTTAAAGTGAACTAATCAAGGAGCTAGAGAAGGCTCTACTGTCAAAAGCACTGGCTGCTCACTCTTGCAGAGGACCTAGGTTAGGTTCCTAGTGCCCACATGGTAGCTAACAACTGTAACTCCAGTTCCAGGGCACCCAATGCCCTCTTCTTTCCTCGTCAGGCATCGCATGTACATGGTACTTACATACATGCAGGCAAAACTCTCATACACATAAAAACATTTTTTAATTTATAATGGTAAAGTAATTCAAACGTTACTTTCTCAAAATAGCCATCTTTGATTTCTAGACAAAAATGCCCAATTGTACATTTTCACAACATGTCTTATTCTAATAGTTACTACAACTGTATTTACAGCACTTACTGTGTGATTGACAATTTCATGCTTATCTCATCTGATGTGTATAAGCCCTGTAAGGGCGGGGGGATGGAGGGCAGAATACTCATATTCATTAACTATGCTTCCTGTGTCTACAGATCTTTGCTGTGAGAAGGTATATTATATGGATCAATGAGTGAGTACAGTAGACTGTCTCCCAATGCCCCCACACTTCCATTTTGAATCAGGGTCTCATACATAGCCCAGTCTGGCCTGAACTAAGGATCCTCTGCTTGAGTTTCCCAAGTGCTAGGTCTGGAGTAATACACCACCACACACAGCTATGTATCTTTTCATAATCCAACCAAACTGAAGGGAACTTGGAATTTCTAGGTCAAGAGTCATGAAGGAGAGTTCCTGTTCTTCCTACACAGTTGTCTGTGGCCTTCATAATAATGCCAGGCAGCCCTGTCCCATTTCAGCACAGAGGGACAATGCTAAGCATTCAAAAACTCCCGCTTCAGCAGAAAAGCAAGGTTGTTCCAAGTGAGTTTCTCAAGATCGGATAGAGAGAAAGAATTACACTTTGCAAGAAAAACACTCATTACCAAACTACCACTTTAAACAAACTCTAAAATGATGAGTGTATATCCAAAACATGTTCACTTCAGGTCTCTGGAAGACAACCGTCTTAAATAATGTCTTTGATGGAGCCAACACACAAATTTAACTTTCCATCTTCTCGATGCCATGGGGACAAGACAGGGAAAGAAATGAAGAGAAGGAACGGCCAGTGCTCTCTATGGATGGTGCCCACTTTTTATATTCTGACTACACAGGGACCTACTTCTTTGCCACACTCTTTTCACTATTAAAAATACTTAGATTTGACCTCTAATGATAAAGCATTACAAATTTATAATTAATTACAAATCAAATGGGAAAATTACTTTGCTCAAAGAAAAGCTCAATAAAAACAAAGATAGAAAGTTGTCATGTAGCCCACAGCAAACTGCCCTCCAAGGCCTCCTACTGCACTTTCTGTCCACTGCCCTGCTCAGAAATACTCCCAGCTATTAAATGCCATCAAAATCTACTGCATACAAGTTCCTACTTTGCAAATAGGTTCGGTCCCTCAAAGGTCCTACTTCTACTAGACCCACAAGGTCTCACTACAGCCAGATGTTGGCAGTCACTAGTTCTGTTCATATCCATGAAAGTTCGTTAAATTGAAGGACTTAATTTCTATTAAAGTTGTGAGGGACTGGCAGTTAAGAGCACTTGCTGCTCTTGCAGAGGACCTGAGTTCTGTTCCCAGCACTCATGGTTAGGTGGCTCACCTGACCTGTAACTTTAGCTCCAGGGGGTTCCATGCCTCAGTCCTCAGGCACCTGTACTTATGTGCATGTACTCACAGAGACACACACATCCACATATAATTAAAAATAATAAAAGTCTTTTTTAAAAAACTATTGCTATGGGAAAGCTAAAGTAAAATAGAAACTAAAAAGCTCCATCAACTCAAAAATCACCCTGTAGAAGCTCTTCTCCACAGATGAAATTGGATTTTACATATGAAGGCTCTTCATGATAAAGATCACACAGCTCAAATTAATGGCAACTGGTTCAAAGAAACAAAAACAAAAACAAAAAAACAAAAGTTGCAGTGAAATACAGTAACTTCAGACACTCCTTCCTTTGGCACATTCTAGAAAAGCCACATGATCACATATAATCAGATTTATAATCTACTGCAAAACCCAAATATGTAAAAATTTATATGAAGGAAAGCAGCACTGTCTGTTGACAACAACAAAAACCAAATAAACCAAAAAGGATCATTTTTATAATAACACCTATAGACCATGTAACTTTGTGAGATTCACTGTGATTTTTTTTTTTTCCCCCATCTTTTTGACACAAGGTCTCCCTGAAGCCTCTGCTGGTCTAGAACTCCCTATGCAGACCAGGCTAGCCTCAACCTCCCATACATCTGTCTGCCTCTGCATGGCTGGGATTAAAGGCATGCACCCGCACAGCCTACTGTGATATTTCTATATGTGCATAATGATATGCTAATGGTATTTACCTATCCTTTTGTTATGACAGCCCATGCCCCAGTCCACCCTTCCCATTCCCTAGTAATCACCAGCCTACTTTCAATGCATGTCTTTCTGTTTTTGACTCATTCACAGACAGGATGATCTCCAGTTTCATCAGCTCTGCTGCAGGTGACAGTGCTTTGTCATTCTTTATGGAGGAGTACTAACCCCATCATGTACAGCTCGCTTTCCTTCTTCCTTCCTCTCTTACCAGGAACTGACTGATTCTTTTGGACAGCTACTGTGACTAGACAGAGGCACTAAGTTTGGACATGCAGGTGTCTATTCTGTGTGCTGACTTTCTTTCCTTTGAACCCATGCCCAGTTGTGGGATAGCTGTGTCATATAGCAGTTCTATGTTGAGCCTTTAGAGGACCCTCCAGACTGCTTCCAGAGTGGCTGTACTCACTTAAGACTCCTGTTAGCAGTGCACAAAGGCTCTTTTCTCTTCATCCCCTTCGGCATTTTTTGTTATTTGTGCTGTCCTGATAAGCATTCTACCTGGGTGAAGCAGTGGGAGTCCTCATGGCTCTGGGTCTGAGCACGTCCATGAATTTATTGACTGAAGTATCTATTCAGTTCATTTGCATGTTTTCTGACTAAATTATTTACTATTTTGCTAAGATTTTTAACAATTTATTTGTTTGTTTTTGAGACCAGGTTTTCCTGTAGCTCCAGCTGGCCTAGAACTAGCTACATAGATGAGGATGGCCTTGATCTCAAAGAGATCTGCTGGCCTCTGCCTCCTGAGTGCTGAGGATTAAAGGCATGTGCGACAGACCACAATCAGCAGTTTTAAATCCTTGCTCCCTTCCATAGCACTCCTCTGGCCTGCTCTCCTCAGCTATTGAGCAGATGCCCTCAGGTTCCCATTTAAAGCACACCCTCAGCCAAAAGGCAAGAGACAGAGCAAGAGGAAAACATACATTGTGTGCTTCGAATGGGAACCTGAGGGCATCTGCTCAATAGCTGAGTCTCCCAGAAGAGTGCTAGGGAAGGAAGCAAAGAAAAAGGAAGTTTTAGAGCAGAAAAGACGAAAACATGTGAATCTTGAGAAAATGTATCTGAAACCAAGGAGGAAGAAAAATGAAAAAAAATTTTGAGAGAGGGTCTTGCTGCGTAGCCTGGGCTGGCGCGGTTGGAACACAGGCACTGGCAGTCTGTTCTCAACTGTTCAAAGAGAGGAAGGAGAGAGCCAAGGAGAGTGAGGAACAATCAAATTAACTGATTGCCAGGAAAGCTAATGAACATCAATGAACTTTGAATAGGTGCTGGGATACGGCCTGAGGGTGCGGGAAATGCCCTGTTATCTTGTAGAGGTAATGGCTACATTGGCAAAAATGTGCAAAAAATAACTGGAAAAACTTACAACATATCCATAGTTCTAAACATTTTCTTTCCTTCAATACAATAATTGCTAGAGTAATTAAAATGCATTTTTATAACTTGAAATATATGAATCTTAATTATTTCTTCTCCCAAGGTTTGGCACTACTAGAAATATGATGTGAGGCCTATGTATCATACAGAACGGAGAATACAGCCCACCTCACCCTTTTGTTTTATGCAGGCAATTTGGTGGGGTGGGGTTGCTCCCTCCCTCCTCATCTAAAAACATACTTCCTTCATTTTCCTTACTGAAAACTGTCATTAATTAATAAGGTTACCAGAAAGTTCATGAATACAGTTAATTCTACTTGAAAAACTTCATGTAGTTGTCAAAAATCCTGAATCCATTCATTTTAATACTGGATACAAAAACATTTTTTAATAAATGCCTTCAAAATTGTATGGTAAAATCTGCTGAGGGAAACTAATACTCTAGAAGCAAAAGAATAGAGGTTTCCTACTACTGAAGGAGAGGCTGGATTACAGCAAGGAGAAGAAAAAGCCTACATAGGCCAAAACTGGTCAGGGCAATAAAGCCTCAGTTCCCAGCACCACAAATCCAACACCTCCACATAACAAGTAAAGGCACACAACTACTAGGGAACTAAAAGAAGCTCTGAGAGCCGTTTCCTGAAATACAAATGTACAAGTAAGGCTCAGAGGTTTCAACCAAAAACTAAACTAAAAACTGCTGAATCAGGACTTTCCAGCAAATCAACTTCCACCTTAAATACTGGCTAATGACAGACTTTCCGTCTATGAGGCACTGAAGGCCATCAGACCCACAAAACTACAAAAACATATAAACTCTCATCAACTCCAGCCAAGTCTGATAGCCTAGGCAAAAGAGTCATTCATAGACTCAATTTTCAGAATAAATGTCCACTACCTCCATCTCCACTAGCCTATAAATAATGGCTAGCACTCAGAAACAGCAAACATCACTGACAGGAGCAAGCCAGAGAGCAGACAGGTAAGTTAAACACTGGGACCACCAGTCAAGGAATCCGAAATGCTCACAAACAGCACCATTCATGACCAAGTGACAAAGACACAAACCTGGAAGAGAGCAGCAAGAGTTAAATATGAAAGTCTAGAGCCAAAGGTAAGAAATGTGGCAACAGCCTCCGACAGCACGCAGAGAGCGCTGCTGGTCAAACCTCTTAAAACCAGGTCCAAGGAAATTACTAAGGTTGACTCTGAACAAACAAGATCAAAAAGTGGGAAAAAAGTTGTCAAGACTACAGGACACTGCCAACAGCCTGGCCTACCAGCTAGAACCAAATAAAGAGAAGACACAACTATGAAATACTTGACCAGTCAATTCTATAATTTTTTTTCAAAAATAATTTCAAAAGGTATCAAATCACAAATTAAAAACCCCAGAAGCCCAAGTAAGGTAAATCCCCAAAAGACATATCAGATAAATTACCTTCAAATTTCTAGTATCAAAACTATATTTAAAAATCTGTAAAGGAGCTGAGAGTCGGGAGGAATGTTACATTCAGAGACTAAAGAAAACTTACAGCAACTCCTCCAAATCAGAATCTAGACATGACAAGAAAAGAGAGACCTTTTACATGGGAAGAAAAGTCCTGGGAATGTGGCTCATTGTAGAGTGCACAAGTTCTGAGGTTTAATTCCTAGCAAAACAAGGGTGATGGGGATGAGAATGAGAATAAAATACAGGAGGATAAATAATAAACAAATTGGGGACAAAAGCAAACATGAAACATAATTATGTCAACAGAAGTTAGAAAAGGAAAACGGAGAGCATTTTTTAAAGGCGTTCAGACATGATCATCTATGCAAAGTCACAGAGAATACGCAAGCAGGTCCTGGAATGAGCATCTAGAGTAGCTGCAGTAAGAACAAACATGCACACTGAATGTGCTACGCACTTGAACAAAAGTTACAAATCTAAACTTGAAGACTACTTAAAGCACCATCAAAACACACACAAATGTTAACACTACACGAAATTTTGATTCTGTATTATGGAGAATCCTGCTTTTCTCTAGGCAAATGTTGTCTGCATAATTTAGACAAAATGAATTACAGTGCCGACAGCTCCCTTTCTACATAGGCCTCTAGAAAACTTTATGCTATCTGCTTTTTAGCCTTTGTTTGATTCAGTTTTTACTTTATCTGTGATAGAGAACAACAAACAGCCTCACACATCAGACAGCTAACCAATGTCGACTTTCTCTCTCTGCAAGCACTTGCGCAGATCCGACACAATCCTTCACTTTCAATCACCCATGACAACGAGACTGTGTGGTCATAAAGATTTTTGTTCAGGCATTTACCTTACCTTTATCACACCTCACAAAGCTGGCAATCCTTCCCCAACATCGTCTAATCCTGCCTGGCTAGGTGGTTCAGCAGGTACAGCACTTGCTGCATGAGGATCTGGGTTTGGACCCTGAGCACCCATAGAAAAAGCCAGGCATAACCCCATCTACCTATAAAACCCCAGAGCAGGAGAAGACAGGAAGATCCCGGGGCTCGCTGGTCACTAGCCAAACTGAAAATAAAAGAGCTTCAGTCTAATTAGAAACCCTGTCTCAAGGGACTAGGACAGTGATAACAAAAGACATCCAATGACCTCTTCTGGCCTCTGCACACAGGCATTGCATACATGTACCCACATACAGGCACAAAATCATTCAATGTACAGTCTGTTCAAAAAGCCTCCATTAGCTCAAATATATATTTTTGCTGCTTTTCTAAACCAGATCAAAAGAAGAACCACACACTAAAATCTTTAAAGTACCTTGCTCCATCAAAAAGTCACTTAGCACAGGATGGCTCACATGCTAAATTTGGCTACTCCTCCAATGCAGTGTGCTTCTGTTGTCTCTCCCAGTAATCTCTAGAGATATGCTCAGTTTCCACTTGGGGTGAGCACACTCCATTGGTGACACATGCACTCACCTAATCTCTTACATTCACACAGGCCTGCCTGAACTACACAGGGCATTTATCCTACAGTACTGCTGGCCTGGTTCACCCAATGATCATTTCACCACACAGGTAGTGACTTGCCAATTCTACTGTTTCCTCTGCATTACTTACCTGAATTATCTTTTAAAAGGCTTTCTTGAGCTGGGCATAATGGCTCATGCCTGTAATCCTATCATTCCAGAGGCTGAGTCAGGATAGCTGAGTTCTGGGCCAGCTGGTACTACATAGGGAGTTTCAGGCAGAACAGGGCCACAGAGTGAGACCCTGAATCAAAAAAACAAAAAAGAAGAAAAGCCTAACTGTTAATGATCTGGTTACCTTGAGAGAGTTTTTACAAGAAATTAGGATAAGGTTTCATTCTCCCTTGCTGTTTATGAGCTCTCAGAATAGTGACTTGATGGTCTGTCACCCTTGGAAGCTGGTTATTTCTTAGCTTCCATTTGCCTTTGTTTTTCTCAATACTTCTAAGTTGTGTCACATATGGAAATAAACATGGCGATAATACACTGAATTCTTTTGTGCATATTACTGAATGCTAACCGCCTGTGAAACTTAAAGGGCACCCCCACCCCTGAATTTAGTTAACAATTGCTGGGGGGAGGGGCCTATAAGGCCCTGTCCACATTCAAGGATTCATATAGTTAACAGCTGTCGGGGGAGGGGCTCACAAGGCCCTGTCCCTCCCCAAGGATTTAAGGACCGTTAACTGCAGCGTAGAGGAGGGGCTAACAGTGGCTGGTAGAAAAGGGCCTACAAGGCCCCCCCAGGATTTATTGACAGTTAAGAGCTGCTGAGAGATTTTTTTTCTTCGACCACTGGTAAGTGTCCACAAGTGTCTAAGCTTCTTCTGTATGAAACCTAATTGCCCTCACTGGTTCCAATGCTGCACTGGGGTGGAATCTTGCATTTCTATCATAATGGCCTGTCTGGGGTGAGTAGACATTTGTTTACATCTCCTAAAAACATCACACTACTTCTAACATCATCTTAACAACATCTTAACAAAAATAGAGGCTTTCAGAAACTGATCATTTTGAACAGAGAGCGATGAAAATAGCACCAAGACACCCCAAATAAGTTTTAATACCCTTAATACCCCCTCCCACAAAACACTCCTCCTCTCCCCTAAAAGGATCTCTTGGACACCTGTGGGGAAAGAGCAGTAAAACCACTCTAGGTAAAACTGTAAGGGCAAAATAATAAAATAACCGAGAAAGTCACAGGGGAAACACATAACGCGTTTCTCCAAAACGACTTTCTGACAATGAAAACCACTCTTCCTTTTTAATTTTCCAAATACAGAACCATCAAATACTAGTATAAAGGAGTATTTCAAAAATTTAAAATACAGTCTTAAAAACTGCTTTAATTACACTAAGGCCGCAGAGATAGACTCCACAGGTAGAGGCACTTTCCAGCCTTTCTGCTCCCTGTGCTTAACTTAATGTGTTCTCTAGGCTTCTGGCTCTGCAGCCAACCCTCCCACTGCCTCTAATAAACTCTTCCTTCTCTTCTCTAAGCTCCCTTGGTCACCATCTTTTATCACAGCAACAGAAAAGTAACTAATAGACCTATGCCCAGTGTAAAAGGTTCTGATCCAGTTAGGAAGGACTCCCATGCAATGAAGAAGCACCCAAAATGCAATGCCCATCTTCTGTTGTGATGTCAGACCCTAAGTGGCCTCCTGAATACAGTCAAGGAGGGCAGGAGTGCTTCAGAAATGGCCCAAATCCATGAACATTAAGTACATCCAGCAAGGGGATGACAGTAACTCTAGTTTCCCTAGGACTGCACGAGGCAACTCACATAAAAACACTACCCAGGTATGGTTTCATATGTCCCAGCACTCAGGAGGCAAACGCGTTCTCTGTGACTTTTGAGACCAGCCTAGTCTATAAACCAAGTTCTAGGCCAGTCAAGCTGCATTGTGAGACTTTGTTTCAAACAAACAAAAACACCTAGCACAAAGCCACACAGAGTCTGAGCTCAGTAAGTACCAGGTGTCAGCTGCTCTGCTGCTGATGGCAATTGACAGTGTAAA
The DNA here is from genome assembly GCA_035773235.1 of Eospalax fontanierii. Taxonomy (NCBI): domain Eukaryota; kingdom Metazoa; phylum Chordata; class Mammalia; order Rodentia; family Spalacidae; genus Eospalax; species Eospalax fontanierii. The sequence continues at coordinate 7,604,859 of CM069540.1, forward strand.
AATTTCTGAAACCCAGGCCAGTACCTATGGTTCTTGAAATATTCTGTGTTCTCTATACCTGTCCTTGCAAAACCCTCTTGGGCTAGATGTGGCAGTGCACACCTTTAACTCCAACATTCAGGAGATTCACTGTGAGATGGAAGCCAGGATGACCTACATGGTGAGTTCCAGGTCAGCTGGGGCTACAGAGAGACCCTGTCTCAAAAAGAAAAACACCCTTACTTTCAGGTTATCCTCCTATAATCCAAGTGTTTCTTAACATCCCCATTTCCTCCTCAGGATTAAGTCAGATAAGGAAATCCCTTATCCCTTACAGTGTTCTTTCTTTTTCTGAACGTAACAGCTCAATTATCCAAAAAATTTACGAAACTTCCAAATTGGGAGAGCTCATATTTAGGGGGAAATAAAAATCACTGTATATATCTTTCCCCCAAACTGGGCTGTAAACAGTTTGAAAGCAGGGATGGGGGCTACAACACCGAACACAAGGTAACTGCTAATTCGTTCAATAGTGTTGTATGAATAAATTCTCACATTTTCTCTAATCAGCAACAAATCTAACTTATTTAACAAATACTTGCAAGGACCTACCTATATACCAGGCATCACCGACTCAGGTGGGGACCCTAAAGAACAGGAAAGAGGTGGCCAGTGCTCCCACAAAGCTCACAGCACAATGGAGATACAGCTAAGAAAGCCTCTGCAGCCTGGGACTAAGCAGGGAGAACCTGAAGGGAGGTGTTAAAGAGACAGAGGGCAGGGAGTAAGATGGACAGCTGATCCACGCTGAGGTCAAAGAGGCGACAGGCAGAAAGTGGTGTCTTGATAAAGCTTGAAAATGAGGCCAATAACGGGCAGAAAGTTAAGTGGCAGCACCATGGTTTGTTTCGGATTTTTCAAAGATTTATTTATGTATATATGTGTCTGTGTTCATGCTTGTGCACCTGTGTGGAGTGGGTGCACACATAGAAGCCAGGAGAGAACACTGAAACCCTGGAAGCTGCAGTTACTGACACTGTGGGACAACTGGCTTGTTGCCCAGGTGATGTGGGTACTGGAATCCTAAGTGCAGTTTTCCTGGTTTTGCAGCAAGCACTCTTCACACCAAGCCATCTCTCCAGCCCCAAGGGGGGCCAGGCTGAGGAAGTGCAACTCAGTGTGACTGAAGCTGGGACAGTTGGGCAGACAGGGGTCAAAGGGAGTGCAGGAGAAGGAAAAAGTGGTCACTGCTGAAAGTAGTCAGGGTAGCTAGTAAGTCACATGACTGACTGTGAGCAAGTAAGAAGCACCTGATAAAGTCTGAATTTGAAACCAAGCTTAGGCAAAATTATGGCAACTTTAAGTCAAGTAAAGGTACTGAATTTACATGTAGAGCAATAAATCTGTCTGTAGCATGGAAAATAAAAAGACGAGTAATTAAGAGATTGATGAAATGAATTAGTTCAATCCATCTCTTCTTAAAACCATGAACACTCTTGAATGGCACCTAGCATGGGCAATTAGAACGTTCACACCCCACTGTCTACAAACAAAGCCGATCTACCGCCCTTGGCTGCATGGCTCCTGCAGTCCCCTTTCTCTTGGTTTATATTAGAATCACATTTCTTGACTGCCTCTCCTCCACCCCAGCTGTGTGACTCACCCCTCATTTTCCTCAGATTCCCGACACAGCAGTGCCTCAACGACACAGCAGTGCCTCAACATGAACCGTCTCTACCTACACAACCCAGCAGGCTAGGCTCAGCTCCTGCACTCACTGTGCCCCTCACCAGCTGACCCTACATTAAATGCGCAGTATCTTTTCTGACATTCTGTCTTTTATGACAGCCATGATAGGGACAAAGAAAACTGGTCTAAAAGCTAACTTGCTAAAGGTCACAAAATCTGTTAAATGATGGCCCACAATTCAAATTCAGGCAAGTTCATGATTGGTAGCACCAAGTTTAGTGAGGACAAATATAATACCTCCTATTTTATCTGTGACACCAAGATCATCTGCTAAAAATACATAAGATAATGAGATGTGAAATTTGAATAAAAGTCTGAAATAAACCTGTGAAAAAACAGTCTCATTAATGAGGAAAATGTTAAAAGGCCACCAGGCAAAATTAGGGACCTAGTAAAATAAAGAGATAAAGAGATATGTGTTCATAGTGACAGTAACTAACTGTGATCTTTCCTCAGAGTGCATGCTAATGGGCAGAGAGCACCCATTTACACTGCCGGATAACACAGGAACCATGCTGGCTGGCAAGCCTTCAGGAAAGAGCTGCTTGCTGGCATTGGAAACAAGATGCTTCAACACATCTATATATTCTAAGAGCAGTCTCCACAAGGAATTCCCTCCTCCAAAGTGTCAGCAGTACTCCTGAGAAACCCTGGGTGAGACTGAACTTGGAGCCCTGAGCATATAGCAGGGAGGAGGGACTTGGAGATGCTGGTCAGATTTTAGGTGACAGACCATGAAGGTAGGTAAAGTGAAACTTAAAATGTGAGGGACGCCAAAGATCCACGAGGGAAGTGGCCTCAGTGTTGGAGATGCCAGATCACCAATGAAAGGGCAATGATGCAATATTCTGGATAGAAAATCAGAGTGTGTCCGGAGGTGGCTGGCTCACTGGGGAAGATGGTGGTATGAAGAAAGGCTGGAGCCAGCCTATAAAGTTTCTATGGCAGGCTTCACATCCTACCTGCCAAGGAAACCCACCAGGAAGGAGCAGCAAAGGCAGAGGCACTAGTTTTCAGGAAGAAAAACCTAGAAGTGCCAGCAGCTGAGAGGCCGAGGGAGGACCTAGGAGATGACTGCAGCCATCCAGGAGTAGCGTGGTCTGGCTCAGACAGGTTCCACCCTTGAGAGAAGGTAGAGCTGTCACCGGCCGCTAGAGTCACACTTGCTCCTCACTTGAAATTTGTAAGAAAAGCTTACTATTCCAAAATCACAGGAGAAAATGGAGACAAACATCCAAGTGCATCCTCAGTGGATGCCAGAGCAGGGCTCACGGAATTCACTCCAGAGTGGGCTCAGCATCCACTGTACAAACAGACACAGAAATGACCAATACTTAGAAACTTATTTCAAAAGAGGAAGGGCGTGAGACTGGTTCTACACAGCCATCTATCTACCCCATGGTCTCAGTCGCCTGCAGTCACAGCCCAGAATCCAATTCAGGAACATTCCCTTCTTTGACCCACCAAACCAAGAGCTCCTCCTCCACGAAGACCTCCAGACTAGCACAGCTTTCCTTCCTCTAACCCTCCTCACAGCTACGCCCACTATTTCCCCTTTACTTTTCCACTTGATCTGACTCAAAGTCACTTCAGGGTGCAGATATTTTAGTGTTTACTTGTGATACTTTAAGGTAAATAGTAGTAAGATATTCTACACAGATCTACAATACTTTGTATGGCAGGAGTGTGCACCATTAAGTCCTGAACTTTTCTTTGCTCTTGTAGAGTGTTCTCTAGGCTTTTGGCTCTGCCACCAACCCTCCCCACTGCCTCTATTAAACTCTACCTTCTCTTCTCTAAGCTCCGTTGGTCACCATCTTTTATCACAGCAACAGAAAAGTAACTAATAGACCTATGCCCGGTGTAAAAGGTTCTGATCCAGTTAGAAAGGACTCCATGCAACGAAGAAGCCCACAAAATGCAATGCGCGTCTTCTGGCCAGGGAACTGCTTGCGAGTTGTGGGAGGAAAGAAAACACTTCCAGGTGGCCCCTCTCCCCTCATCTCCCATACAGCATGCAGCAACACAAATGCTGGTCAAATGCTGGTCAACCTTTTTTTTTTTTTTTTTTAAATGTAGCCCAAACTGAGCTCATCTCCACTATCCTGCTGCCTTAGTCTCCCAAGTCTTGGGATTACAAGTATGTGCTGCCAGGCCCAGCACTTAAGTCTGTCTTTACCACAAAGAGCCCCTACTTTATTATAGCTAAAAATCTGGTTTGGAGAACAAAACTAGAATCTGTATGGTACTGTTCTACTTCATACTGCTACCAGAGAATCTCTCATAGCTGTTCCCACATCAGCTTAAACTACAGCCATCCTCAGGGGAAAAAGGAAGTTTGGGCTCCGGACTCTTTTTCCAGACAAATAAGGCAACTTTTTAGAGCTTTCTAAGGAGCTGCATCAGAGAGCTGCCACAGTGCTTCTGAGTCCCAAGAGGAAGTTCACTGCCAAGTTCAGAAAGCTATCTGTCACCACAAAGAGGATTAATTCTAATGGAGGCGGGGGAAGGAGGGTAGGCTCCAACACAGCAGAAATTCCTTGTCCTTATAGAGATTATCTTTTAAACTATGTATAAATTATCACATTTTGAGAGGCAAGCTGAGTCTCCAAATACAGGAAACCAAAGTGTGACCAGATCTATCATGGAAAGAAAAATGCTAACAATGAAGATGTGAAGAACATAAAGAGAAAATGAATAAAAAAAAATCCTTTAAAAATGTAAAAAATACACATTTTTATATATCAATTCCCAGTGCTATGCTCAAAACGAAGGCTTATACCAAAACAAGGGAAAGCACCCAAGCCCACTGTGATTTTGCCTAAATAAGATCAATATTAACCTAGAATCTTCACTGTGTTTGGGATGTAAAGAGCCAAGGACTTGAGTCTAGCTAGCCGATAAACATGCTGACTTTTTCTTTAAGAGAAAAGAAAGAGGATTCAAAACCATCTCAATTTCTTTCAGTCTCTCCTTTTCTTATTTCATGCGTCTTTCACTCAGGACAGACATTAATATTTTCACACACACACAAACACACATGTATATACTGTTGGTGTTTTCTTGTTTCAGATGCAGTATCACACTATAGCCCAAGGCGACCTAGAAAACTCACAATGTAGTGAAGACTGACCTCAAATTCATGATAATCCTCCAGCCTCAGCCTCCTAGTTGCTAAGACTGTATGTGTAAGCCACAATGCCAGGCTTTTAATAATACATTTACAGGAGAAAAACTTAAGTGAATACTCTTAAAATCTAGGTCAAATAACGGGTTCTTTTTAAGTGGAAAAAAGTATATAGTATTAAAATAATAAATTCAACAGTACCTGGTAGAGAAGCATATATGTTCCATTTTTACATATAAATTAATTTATGATTTGGCCATTTTTACATACCACATAAGTGGTCAGTGTAAATGGAAGTGATAAATTTACACAAAGTTAGAAAAAGGTTCATAAAATCAAAAAGTTCCTGAAATAACTTTAGGGATGTTTTCCTGGGCTAGTGAAATGGCTCAAAAAGTAAGAGTGCCTGCTGCCAAACCTAACCACCTAAGTTCAATCCCCAGGGACAAGGTGGAGGGAGAGAAATGCCTCCAATAAGATGTCCTCTGACCTCCACATACATGGTAAGGCACATGCCCCCCCCCATAAATGAATAAAGTTTTTATTTAAAAAGAGACAATGCTTTCTTCCAATCCAGATGGGAGGGGAGAACAGGAGGGGAGGAAGGGGGAGGGAGGGAGGGAGGGAGGGAGGGAGGGAGGGAGGGAGGGAGGGAGGGAGGGAGGGATCTTACTGAGAAGGCAAGTAACAAGGACTATTCCTGAGACCAGACAATCTACCTGAACATTATGTCCCACACAAAGGAAACCATCATTTTTAGGAGAATGGTTGATGGATTCCAGGTCTGCGTCAGGACATGAATGGTGACATTTTCTCATACCAAAAACCAAGAATGCTCTTAAAGACTACCAACATATTGCAAGGACAAATAGGAGCTATACACATAAAGAGACCTTAAGTTCATTAGCTTGAAAAGTGATACAGCTGCACATGGCTCCAGGTGTAGCTTAACTACTAAGGTGCTTCTCCAGCAAACACAGCCCTGCATGCCATCCCCAACCACATACACTGGGTATCTCTCACCCCAGGACTCAGGAGGTGGGGCTAGGAGCATCAGAAGTTCAAGGTCCTTCTTGGTACATAACAAGGTCAGCCAAAGACACCAGAAACCCAAGAAGAAAAGGGGAAGGGGAGAGAAGAGAAAAAGTGAGCAAACAGACACGGAGCCGTGGCACACTGGTTGGAGAAGACCTCAGAGTCACCATGCTCTCTGTAAAGTGATGTCACTGGACCCTTCAGGAAGTGATTCAACTGCACTCAAGCTTCCTAGCATAAGAAATTCTGGTTTTTGCCTAAACAGAAGAATAAAAGTATGAAAATTCCTAGCTGACGTACCTGCCAGGCCTCCAACAGCTGTAGTGTCTCACCTCAGTCATAGCTCTGTACTCTGAGAATGGCGGATGACAATCAGAAAAGAACTCATGTGTCTGAACAAGTTCCCAAGTCACCCAAAGCAGTCTCAAAGTCTGGCAGTAATAACCGTACACATTTTGTGCCAGGCCCCATATTAAACATGCTGGAATATAGCCAATTTAACTCTGCCAGTAGGAGGAAGCTATCCAGCCCGTGATTGAAAAGCATCCCATCTAAGATCAGTCACAAAGTGGCACAGCACAATACAAAAGGTCTCACTTCAAAACCCACCCTCACCCACTGCCTTTTCTACACTGCTACACCCAACACCACCACACTGTTTACGGCCTCTGCAGCACGGTGGATACAGGGATTAGAAAGCAAGCTGCAGGGATGGGCATGAAGAAGGGAAATGGTCGCCAATAAAACAGCACCAGCAAGCCACAGAGGCAGTGACCTTCTGAGAGCTGCTTCCCAATAAGCCAGTGGAACGCCCTGCAACACACAAGTCTTCATCTGACAGCAACCCCAGAGGGCCAAGGGCTCTAGGTCTGAGGCAGGCATGAACCTCTGGCCTTTGAGAAAGAGCAATGTGACCATTCTGCCTCTAAGTATTGAACCTCAAGAAGCAAAGGTTTCAGACAAGTCTCACATATATGGGGAAATGCCCTGCTAAGCAGGAAATTTAACTTTACTTTACTAGTGAAATAAAATCATCCACTTGCAAAATATGTTAACATTTTAACCTTTCTAAAGAATAAAAATTGCCTTTCCTTAATTAGCCAAGGACATCATTTTAAACTGTCCAGCAATGCCTTGGGCACTTACTAGGGTCAAGTGCGGGCTGTTTGGCCCCACAAACAAACAGTTACACTAAAACTGCTTTGTCTACTCCTTAAAATGTCACATCCTCCTTGGCTAAAAATCCTAAAGAATACACACAAGCTCTGCTATATATTTAATTAAAAAGTCCTTATCACAAGCAGTATTTTAGGAGGCAAAACGTGAACCACTGACCTATTCGACTGATCATACCAGAAACATCCCTAGCTACCAATCTGGGACTAGAATGGCTTCACATCATGCATATAATTATCACAGACTGACATTTGATTCACAGCCTGTGAATTTCTTAGGTATCAATTCAACAATCAGTAATTTGTATTCCAATACACTATTTCAATATGCTTTCTCTTAAGATCTAATTTTATTATTTTGTGTGTACCCATGCACACACACGCCAGTGCCAGGGCACATGTGAGGTCAGAGGACAACTTTCAGTAGCTGGTTCTCTTCTTCCACCTTATGTAGGTTCTGGGGATCTAAATCAGGTCATCAGGTTTACATGGCAAGTGCCTTTATGCACTGAGTCATCTCACTGCCCCCAATACGCTTTCTTGCTTTCTTACCTCATGGCCCTGGCTAGCCTGGAACTCACAGAGATCAACTCGTCTCTGCCTCCCAAGTGCTGGGATTAAAGAGATATGCCCACATGCCTGGCAAAGATTTATTTCTATTTTATGTGTATGAGTATTTGCCTGCATGTACACATGTATACCTCGTATGTGCCTAGTGCCCACAGAAGCCATAAGAGGGCATCAGATCCCCTGTTACAGGTGGCTGTAAGCTGTTAGTGGGTGCTGAAAACCAAACCTGAGTCCTCCAAAAGAGCAGCCAAGCCATGTCCCCAGTTCCCATGACCCCAGCTCCCATGTCACTTTAAAGTGTGAGCAAACGTAACAATTAGTGATGAGGCTAATAAACATCCACTCTTAACAAAAAAGACCTGATAACAGTAAAGCCACACTATCAGAGTACACAAATAAAAGATTAAATAATACCCCAGTTAGAACAGCCGTCACCAGAAACAAAAGCAAAGCACAGAAAAAGGGGAACCCCTGCAAACCATAGGTGGGACGCACACCAGCAATATCACTATGGAGAGCACGATGAAGAGCAGACCCAGCAATATCACTATGGAGAGCACGATGACGAGCAGACCCAGCAATATCACTATGGAGAGCACGATGAAGATGCAGACCCAGCAATATCACTATGGAGAGCACGATGACGAGCAGACCCAGCAATACCACTATGGAGAGCACGATGACGAGCAGACCCAGCAGTATCACTATGGAGAGCACGATGACGAGCAGACCCAGCAGTATCACTATGGAGAGCACGATGACGAGCAGACCCAGCAGTATCACTATGGAGAGCACGATGACGAGCAGACCCAGCAGTATCACTATGGAGAGCACGATGACGAGCAGACCCACTCACTGCAGCACTGCTAACAGCAGCTACGAGGTAGAACCGGCCTCCGTTCTCCTCCCCAGATGAAGAGAACAGGATAGGTTTACACACTGAAACACTACTGAGCCATAAAGACTGGAATCCTCTCACAGCAAAACATGTAGAACTGGAGCACATTATTTTAAATGAAACAAGCTAGCCACATAAAAAGTACAGCATACTCCCCCACATACGGAAGTTTTAAGAGAGCAGACATCATTGTAGAACAGTAATTAATAGAAGCTGGGGGCATGGGAAGAGGGATAGTGGCTACAGGGAGGCTGGGTCTGATCTACATATGTTCTATGTCTGCATGGAACAATCATACCAAACCCTACTGACATGTACAACTAATATGCTCATTAGAATTTAATGTGTTTTGCTTGCATGTACATAAATACATCCATGCTGCCATACTGGTGCTGGGAATTAAACCTGGGTCCTATGTAAGAGAAATCAGTGCTCTTAACCACCGAGCTAACTCTCCAGCCCCTAAAATGTAACCATTTTTTTTTAAGAGAGGTGTTATTCAAGCTGTCGCAAGCTCTTAAGTTACTAAGTTGTTCTTTTCTTTTTCTATTATGGTAAGAACCCTTAAAATGAATCTACCTTGTAAACAAAAATTTTGTTTTTCTATTTTAATGAGTTCCCTTATATATCAATTATTAAAAATTAAAATACTTCCTTTAATTGTAAACTTCTGAAAACCACAAAATGTAATTATCTACTCTATTACATTCTAACCAAACTACCCAAAATTCTACTTGCATTCTTTCAAGTTACTGTATGACAACTGAGACCTGAGGCTTCTCAAGCCCAGTGGATGACTGTGAGGCACTGGTGCATCTCTGGGTCACACCAATGCATGAAGGTGTAACGAAGTCACTCACATGCATTCAAACTACACACACTCCTTGTTTGTTACTGGTGATAACTCTGAAAGAGATCCCAGCACCAAAAAATAGGAGCAGTACATCACAAAACTCACATCCATAGGTTATTCAAAGTGACTGCTGTACAATCTGTCTGCGGCATGACATCACTAACAGGAAAGGTAGTAAATTTTTATCCCAAATTGACTGCCACAATTATTCCCTAACCAGCACTCTCAGAAGAATCCCATCTGCCGAACAGAAGAAACTGTAGGAAGTGGGGGGCACACCCCTCGCTTCTCTCTGGTCTCTTAGTTCTCATCTTTCCAGCCAGGGACATCTTGTTTAGGAGAATCTCCAGTTGTCTGCCATTATCTGTGCACTGACAATCGTGTCTAGACCCCACTCCACCTGGTCAAAAGACACCCGTAGTCTCAGGCGAGATAGGTTCACTCTTGTCCAGGACCCAGGAAGATATCCTAGGTGAGAGAAGGGAGCACGGTGCTAGGGCTGAGGGTCTAGATGTGTCTCACTGGACAGCTGAGTAGACTGGGGGGTCATGGTAGGGTTAAGCTTTTGTGATGGCTCCACCGGTGATGGAAATAACCTCAAAGCCTTAAAAATGAACTCCAAATAAACTGCTTAGTCCTGGAAGTGACCAAAGCCTAAACCCTAAGAGCCTGAAAGAAGTCAACTACCTTACTCAACCGTTTTTAAAGCATGCAGTAGTATTATGTTACTGCTGAATATAGCACCTGATGTACGGGGCTCTAGAGTTTAATCACCTTGAATAATTAGACTTTAATACCCTGATGGTACCTCTGCATTTTCTCCACTCCCAGTCCCTGTTAGTCAGCCTTCTGTTCCCTGTTGTAAACAGAATCATACACTATAGTCCTGGCTACTGGTTTACTATCTCCTCCATGTTTATTCATGTTGTCACAGATGGTAAGGTGTCCTTTCCTGAGCTTGCACAGTACCCACTGCACACACACATACGTACCACATTGGTGGATGCATCAACTGTTTCCAGATCTCCACTACACAGCATGCTGTTAGAACATGAGACTAGAATCTCTTTACGACCCTGATTTCAATCCATTTGGATAAAGTCCAAGAAGAGGAGCGAGGTGTGGCAGGCCCATAATCCTAGTACTGGAGGAGTGGAGGCAGAGGCAGGAATTCAACCAGCCTGAGCTTATTATTAAGACCTTGCTCAAAAAAAGGTGAAAGAGGCAGAAGTGGAACTGCAGGTTCATGCAGTAGTTCAAGTTCCTGGAAGCTTGGGGAACCTCCACACAGCAACCACACCACTCTACATTCTCTACCTGAGCACACAGGGCTCCAATTTCTCCACATCCTGCCAATCTTTGTTTTCTTTGTTTCTGGATAACAGCTATCAATCTGCCCTTTCTTGTGCCCTGCCTGAAAAACAGCCCAACTTCTAAACTTGTTCTGTTGGGGGAAGGGAGTTGTAAGTTTGTCAGTTCTATTGTGTGACTGAACCAAGGGCCTCCAGCATGGTAAGCAAGTGCTCTGGGGCTGAGCTACATTCCCAGCCTTAAACTTAAGTGTGGTGGTTTGAATGAGAACTATCCCCTAGGCTCCAAGTAGTTCAACACTTGGCTTCAGCTGGTGGTGCTGTTTGTGGAGGTTTAGGAGGCTCGGCCTTCCTGGAGTGGAAGCGTGTCATTGAGGGCAGGTTTATAGAATTTATAGCCTTGCCCACCTTTAGTTTCCCTCTCTGCTTCCTGTGCCTGCTTGAAGCCATGGGCTCTCAGCTTTCTGCTCTGGCTGCCATGCCTCCCCCACCATGATGGACTCTTGTTCCTCTGGAACCATTAGCCAAATAAATTCTTCCTTCTTTAATTTGCCTTGGTCATGGCACAGCAACAGAAAAGTAACTAATACATTCAGCTGTATATGCACGACTGATTCAAGACCACGGTATGAAAGTAAACCACAGCCTTCACAGAAGTGAAAAAACATCTTAATCAGTCTCAATAGCTAAAATATAATGAAAGAGCAGTTCAAAAACTACCGAAGGATGGGGCTAGAGAGATGGCTCAATGGTTGTAAGAGCATTGGCTGCTCTTGCAGAGGACCTGGGTTCAGTTCCCAGCACCCACACAGTGGCTAATAACCATGTATAAATGCAGTTCCAAGGGAGGGATGTGACGCCCTCTTCCAGCCTTCACAGGAACTACATGCACAGATGCACTTACAAAACACTCTTAAAATAAAAATCATGTTTTTAAAAACTGAAGAAAATTCCTTAGTCATATTAAAAGGTATACCAGAAACCCAAAACTACAGGAAATATTGAAAACGCAAAACAGAGCAGAATTTTAGTATCTCAAGCTTGAGATACTTTGTTCATTAAGAACTTGTGTTTGAACTTCTGAACTGTTTTATGAAGATATTTAAAAAGCAAATCTTTAAACGTATTTAAGAGGAATGGGGCTCTCAAAGACCGAGTGTGGCGATGCACTCCTTTAATCCCAGCATTCAGGAAGCAGAAGCAGGTGAAGCTCTGTGAGCTGGAGGCCAGCCTGGTCTATAGGGATTTCCAGGCCAATGAGAGCCACATGGTGAGACCCTGTCTCAAACAAAACAAAACAAAGAAACAAAATACTCTCAAAGAAAAACTGCTAATGAATTAACTCACTGGGTGTAGGAAAACCAAGGTACTTTGAAAATGATTCACACACCCTTTACAAATCATCCCACAGAGCTAAATACCTATTTCCTAGTCTATTCTGTACCTAGACTAATTTAAATTATTCAGATCAAATAGGTTTACCCTAACCTCTCTTTTAATGTTTCATTGAGGGCAAATGTAAATAACCTACTTAGAGGACAGGCATCTATTTTGTATGGCATTAGAAACAGCAATAACAAAGGAAAATATCAGTGGTGGCTTCATAAAGGAGTCACTAAGAAACCTAGCTGAGAGAATCCTCCCAGTATTCCTCCTCTGTACAGGTCAGCAATAAAACACACATGAACTTACATGTGTGAGTCAGAGTCTGCAATTCTCATTAATGGGGGAAGGCACTAAGACACACAAATTCAGTATTTAAACTGTATTAGTGTTCGTATTGCTACCTGTGCTATTTGAGCAGAGAGGAGTCAGGTGAGGCAGGGTCCCGCTCTAGACTGGCCTAGAACTCACTATGTATCCCAGGCTGGCCTCGAATGCATAGTTCCCCCTGCCTCACCTCTGGGTGCACTCCATCATGCACAGCACTCCACTCCTAAACAGCACTAAGTCTAAGAATCTGCACAAGTTTCAAAGTCACTTTACTACAAACTACCATTTTTTCTATCAAATGGTTATGTCTCCAGCAAAATCATCATCTGATAACTTACTTTTAATAGGGAGAGGGAGAGAGGAAAGGAGGAAGGAGATGGGAAAACACTCATCTCCTTTTAAAATATAATTTCATTTATTACTGCGTGTGTGTGAGTGTACGTCATGGCACCCAGGTGGAAGACAGAGGGTTGCTTTTGGGAGTCGGTTCTCACTTTCTACCAGAGTTACTCAGGAAATCAAACAGCAAATGTTTTTACCCACTGGAGCAACCTCACCAGTCAAAATTTATCCTCTCTAAAATTACATAGCAGGCCAGTGAGATGGCTCAGAGGGTAAAGGTATCTACTGCAAAGCCTGACAATCTGAGTTCAGTCACTGGGACCCACATGGTGGAAGGAACTGACTCCCTCGAGTTGGTCTCTAAGCTCCGCATGTACACCATGGTGTTGTGCAAGAATACACAAAATAATGAAACTGTAATAAAATGAGACTAGTAAATAGTGAGGAACACTAACTTCCAAGGGAAATGTTTTCCTTCTTGTGTGGAAAGAGCATGTCAAAGACCACCATGGAAATACACTTTATTGTTTATGTACACTTTGATGCCGCCAGAATCCTGAAATAGGTGGTAAACACATGAACTGCCTGCAGACACGTAAGGTTAGAACCACTGTTAGCAATTCTGTCACTGCAAATTTCATCCCTGTCTCCTTACACTCACCAGGGTGAGACTGATGTAGCAGCACTCACTCCTGCACACCAGGAGGACCACCTACCAAGGGAAGCCTGTCCCCCTTCACCCTGTGTACAGGGAAAGCAGGACAGCTGTCAAAGGCTGGGAAGAAGCTTTCGTAGGCTGCCAGTGTTCGGCTCTCCTTCCTCCCACAACTGCCTAAAGAATACACTCTTTGCTCAGCTATCTTTTTTGGATTTAAAGGGAAGAGGTAAAAGCATGAGCTAGGGATGGAGGTCAGGGGGGACAGCTGTGGGTGGGCTGGGGCCTGATGTGGTCAGTTCTTTTCAGAGATTTCTGCTCAGGTGAAGCTGGATTCTTGACTTACCAGGAAAAAACTTGAGGATGAAACCATATGAAACAGAGTTGGTGTTGGCGTGTTTAGAAAGAGAACTTAATGCTGATTCAAGCCCATGGGGAGGTGGGGTGCTGGGAGAAAGGATAAGACACAGCTAAGTGTGGACATGGGCTTCTGGTCACTTAAGTGCCTTAAAAGTAGCCACACAAATTCGGTGGTTTTCAAGTTATATCTCAAAGGGATGCTAAGAAACTTTTTTCCCTTTTTGGTAAATGAGATCACAGGGTGGTACCCGAGGTGCACTGGGTTTAATTACAATTGGATGAGGGAAAGCTATGGGTCACAAGGGTTGCCTAAGAGGGTTAAGAAGTGTCTTTGATGTAAATGGAGTTCTTGGGATATTCCTAGAACACTGCAGGTAGGAAAGGAGAAAAGGTCAGACACGCTTGGGCCTTCAGCACGGTTCATCACTATTTTACTTTCTTAGCATGTCTTTCTATAAAAGAAATAATGTCTATGCAGGCAGCCTCCACGGCAGATGTTAACTGCGCTGGAAGTCCTGATTCACAGCAGGAGAGACTTCAACCAGACTCCAGGTAAAGAGGATCCTTTCCTTTTCCACTCCGTCTTCATTTTTCTCTGTCTTTTTATCTTGCCTGGTCTTGCCTAACATGCAAGGTCCCAAGACTGGTCCCTTGTACAGCAACAAATAAATAGACAAAATTTTAAATCAAAGTTTGAATCTCAAATCTGTAAGGTAACTCAGAGAACATGAGATGCATAGTTCTAAATAATAATAAAAACACAACGATTACTACACACGTATTATGACTCAGGCAATACGCCAAGTGCTGAAAGGCATTACCTGAAAGAACCTCATAACTACTCCCTGAAATGAACACTGAAATGGCAATGTTAGATGCATTTCGCAAATGGTGCAGCTGAGTCTCAAGAGCCAAGTGATCAGGCAAACAACACAGATCTAGATGGCACAGAGCTGAAGACAGAGGCCCTAGATGAGTGTCAGCCTTCGGCAGTCAAGCCCCAGGAGCTCACAGGCACTCGTAAGTCTCAGCCAAGTGTAACAACCATTTAGCTGCAAAGGCCCTAACAAGAACACTGAGGGCTCGTTCAGGTTTCGGGTTTTTAGTTCAACATGGGTCAATTCAGTATGGACAGCAAATGCTGCTCTAATTGCAATCCTCGGTTTAAAACGGAGGGAAATTATTAATAATTAAAGGTCTGACCAGAAAGTATGTTTGTAATGTGGGACTCATAGTGGGAAAACAATTTAGGTCGTCTGTTCTGTGAAGTCTGGAAGACAGTGGATGAAATGACCTCAGTGATCTGTGATGATCTAACAGCAAAACCTGCCAAACAAGTACTTCTCCATCAGGAGTGTGTTTGCACTGCAGTGCTCCCCAGCTGTCCTCCAAGTCCCACAGCATGGCCCACCCGCTGCTTTCCATTACTGCTGTTGGCCTAGGAACATCAGCAGCTAACGCTGACTCACCAGTTCCTCTTAGCTTTTTTCTGACTCTCCCGGCTGCTCCTTAACTAGTATGCCCTCATACAAGCTGCTGTTTGCCTCCAACTTCTTCTGAACATCTCCTAGCAGTCCTCAAAGTATAGTCACTTAGTCTCCAGGCAAGCCTCTATGATCTGGATCATTCTGAAATGGATTAAGAGGTTCACCAGAGTCCACGTTACATCCTGTCTCCCTAACCAGTTTCCTTGCTCCACTCCGAACCTCAGTCTGGTCTTTGGCCAACTCTGGTAGAGTATATTCTATAAAATGTAGCCTAAGAGCAAAAAACCATGGTATAGCTAGTGTACAAGGTCACCACTTGTTTCTGTGTCTTTTCAGGTATGACCAACCACTCAAATCCCAAGGCTGCTACCCAAGATGTGTGTAGGGACAGGGGCTGAAACAGTGAAACGGGACAGACAACATAATGTACATCTTGTACATCTGCTCTTCCCATAATGTACATCCGAACTGGAGGAGGAGACAGAAAACAAGTAAGAATGGCAGCCCATGGTAACGACCATGCAGAGAACCAGAACAAGATAACCCAGCAGAGTCCAGGTGGCCAGGCACAACTGGGGAATATATGACAGAGATGCCTTGGAATCTGCATGGCCCTAAGCTGCCTGTCCAAGGAGCACAGGTGCTCATTCAGGAGCAGGGACTGACAAATGTAAAGGCGGGGTGGTGGGGGTCGGGAGGGAGGAAGGTGCCATGTTCACAGAACAGAAAGAAGGCTAGGAGCAGAGCTAACAGATCAGTTTTGGAAACACAGAGACCAGTGCACACAGGGTTTTGCAGCTTTGCAGGCTAAGGTAGAATCGAATGCGAAGCACAAGGGGAGGCGGGGAGAACGACACGGGACGGACACCCCACCTGACACCACGGCCAGGATAGGAGTCTTCTAACTTATATACCAAAAATGTCACCCTGCTTACCATGCAAAACACACAGGCGACACAGGCATAACAGGTATCTGCCCCAGCTGGGGAGGTGGCAGGTGACAAGATGCACTGGTTCAGAAAGGCAGAAATTAATGACAGAGAAACAAAGCAATGATGCACATCATGATACTTTACTCTGCTTTGTCCATTCTTGGCCTCTGGCCCCAAGGCAGGCATGGAGACTAGTCTCACCCCACCCCTACATTTCTGCCTTCAGTGGCTCACACGGAAATCCTCTCACTACCTTGTCCACAGTAGGTTGAGAGGCCTTGCTCACTGCAGAGGCCCTCCCCAGCACGGGAGGGAGAAATGCTG
This sequence comes from Eospalax fontanierii, assembly GCA_035773235.1. Lineage (NCBI taxonomy): Eukaryota > Metazoa > Chordata > Mammalia > Rodentia > Spalacidae > Eospalax > Eospalax fontanierii. The sequence continues at coordinate 7,621,368 of CM069540.1, forward strand.
CACTCATCAGTCAGGAGCACAGAAGCAGGCAGGCCCAGAGCAGATGGGCCCCACAGGAGTCCCCACCGCACCCCTGTCACAGGCTCTTTCTTTCTGTCCAATCACATTTCAACCTGGCTGTCCATGCTTCAAACATGCTTATGCAAGGAAGCCTCCAAAAAACAGTACCAGAAAGTCTCTGGACAACTGGACACGTGGAGGACCCTCGGATGGCACACCCAGAAAGGTGTGGAAACGCTGTCCTTTCTCCCAAACCTCACCCTAGGCATCTGTTGCTGTAACTGCTACATCTTTAGAATCAACTGATAAGCACATGAGCTACTTAGCAAATTCACTGAACCCAAGGAGGGACTGGCAAGAACCCCATTTTACAGTCCGTTGATGAGCTTGGGCTGAAGGTACAGCTCATGGCACAGGCCATACTCAGCACAAAGCCCTGGGCTAAAGTCCCAGCACAAGACAGACAGGAAGAGAGACAGAGGGAAAACTGGGAGGGCAAAGGAAGAGGAAGGGAAAGAGAACATGAAAAGAAAAAAGGGGAGGGCGAGGCCAGGGAGCAGCTGAACCTGGGCTTGCAACTGGCCCTAAAGAAGCAGAGGGACAGTCCTGGGTCCTGAGTCTGCGACCTGTGCACTCTGGTGATGCTGTCTCCATATGGAGTCAGAATGGATCCCACTGGAGACTTCCAGCTCGTGTCAGCTGCAACATCAATTGCTTTAAAGCCTTTCTATGTGCATCCTCCCCCTCCCTTTTTCCAGAGTTATCTTACAAAGCTCTACCTACAGAAGGCTCTAGGAAAGAGTTGTCTTTCCTAAGCAGCTATGTCTCTAACTTCAACAATCTCTCCCTTTCCTCGGCATTTTTCCAAAATCAGTTAAGACTGTTTACATGGTACTTATCCTGGTGGCAGTCATTAGCTGCACATATGTTCCTTTTTCTGTATGTGAAAGTATGCGTGGTCTCTCCATCACAGAATGCAGTCTGGAATGTCTGCTATGGATTGTTATTTATCTAAAAATGTTCTGCATCTTCATTTCAGCTTACAGCTTACAAAGAAATTTCATATATTTCTGTGTTTAATTCTTTTAACAACCCATAAATCATAAGTACTAAAGTACTGCCTTTAATTTATAGCTGAGAATACAGAAGACCAGAGGGAGCTGGAATCCAAAGCCAGCCTTCCTGGCCAGGCCCAAGACTGATGACTCCAAACGGGAGCTTCCTTTGGGAGCCTTTCAGCACACTGTTCATCATCTGGCCCAGCATCCACTGGATTCCCATTATAGTAGCACATTCTCTTTTTGACCTTTAAAAGCGGAACTGATTTTCTCCCTTTCAACTAGACTTCCTAGTTCCTGCCTCTGCTCTGAACTCTGGAATATGAGCTTCTTGCAAACACCAGCTGAATATTATGCCACTTAATAAAGGCTACTGCTTTTGTCTGAAGAGACAGTGAAGAGACATTTATAGATCTACCACAACTCAGGTGAGGCAAGGCAAGATGGGATCTGTAAGCACATCCTGCTGTCAAGAAGCTTAACGTCTGCTAGCATGACAGATGACATTAAGTTTGGATTCGAAAGTGCTCCCCCCCAAGGTTCATATGCTGGTTTCCAGCTGGTGGCACTGCTGGGGCTGTGGGGATCTGGCAAGAAGGGACATGGCTTTGAAGGGGCTACTGGAACATATGCTGTTACACATTATTCCGAAATACAGCAAATACAGTCACCTTTTAAAATACAAAGTAAAGGGATAAAAGCTTTGAAACATAGTAGGGGACACACAGTCTGAAAAAAACAGGCCAGGGGTCAAGTCAGGAGAGGAATACAGGATCAAAGGCCCTCAATCTATGGAAATGACAAACGTGCAATTTTTCCTCTGAAACCTTTAGTCCTTCCATTCTCTACAGAGATCTTAAAGCATCAAAATGTTCTCACCAGTACAGCACTATGGTAGATGACAAGGCCAGTAAGGAACTTTTTAACTTATTGATACTCAGAGACACTGAAATATTTTCACATAGGAGATGGCAAGCTTTATTAACATGCGAGGCTCCTCCCTCCATGTAACTTTAAAAAATCTATTTATACATGTATGCACACATGTTTATGTGGGGGGTAGGGGATCACAGCACACTGTGTTGGTCAGAGAACAACTTGCAGGGGTCTGAGCTCTCCTTCCACCATACAGGTCCTGAGGATAGAAAGTGGGTTGCCAGGCCTGAAGGCAAGGGACTTTACCCACTGAGCCACCTTGCCAGCCTGATAGTTTTGCTTCTTAAGGACTAGCTGTGAGAATTGGATCGACATTATGTAGGAATCAAGTGAGAACTATAAGCAAGAAGCAACATTTTTGGCTAAAATTTAGAGAAGCAAGCTTGAGTCTGACCTGGAAGAAACTCCAGGGCAACCAAAAAAATGGATGAACAGAAAAGACCTGCAAGAAACACTAATGTGGTTATGAATTAAATTCTCTTTAATACTTGTCCAAGGTCAGGTCCAGGGTCAGGCCTGGTGGGACAAGCTTTCAATCCCAACACTCCAGAGGTAGAGGCAGGCAGATCTCTGTTAGTTTGAGGCCAGCCAGGACTACGTAGTGACACTCTGTGTCAAAAAACTAGGGGAAAAAAACTGAGCTAAGTATTTGTTGAGAAACAATAAAATCCCTTTTAAATAACTTCTGAAGATGAACTATACTTCTCTCTCAAACAAGACTCTGACCATGTTCTTGTGAGAATCTGCTGGGATCATGTCCTGTCCATCGGTACGGCTTCTGTAGACTGCCAGCTAACATTCTTTGCAGTTTTTCTACTGAGAGGTGGGGCTATGAGCTCACTATGTAGACCAGGGTAGCCTCAAACTTACAATCCTCCTGCTTCAGCCTCATAGTTGGGACCACCAGCACGGAAGACTGTGCATGGCTTACTTCTTTTAAACTAATACAAATCTATGTCTTTAGCATACTTCTAAATTCATAGAATAGTCCTCTTACGCACCCTCACCTCCACCCAGGAACAACTTCCCTCAATGCCAATATCCCATCCAACTGTTTCATTTGTGCCTCTGACAGACCTACACAGACGTAGTTCTTCTCAGATTTTCATGACATGGGAGAACCACTTCAACACTGAACAGGACACAAAGCTTCATTGCATTAAAAACCTCTCTTCTCATGTCTGGAGTGATGTTCAGTGGTTAAGAGGGCTGCCTATTCTTGCAGAAGACCCAAGTTTGAATCCCAGCACCCACATGGCAGCTAACAACTGTCTGTAACTGTAGTTCCAGGAGAGGTGACACCCCAATGGACAATGGACACAGGTGCACTTATAAATGCAAGCAATACACTCAAACACATAAAAATACATCAATTCAAAAAAAAAAAAAAAATCCTTTGTTCTCTGTTTGTTCAGGCCCTGCCCAACCCCAACCTGTGGGAACCACTTAGCTTTCAGCTGTACAGTTTGGCCTTTTCAGGAGGTCCTGTACCAAGTCACACAGCATGCAGACTCTTCAGCCTGTGTTTCTCCCATGCAGGAACTGGAATTTAGGCCTTCCATGGCCTGACTGCTCACTTTTCCAGCACTAATACCCCTCTGTCTCAGCACACTACCATTTATCCATTTGCCTACGGAAAGACATCTTGGTTGGGTCAAGTTTTGGCAATTATGAACGAAGCTGCTAACAACATTTGTATGCAAGTTTCCATGGGGACACAAGTCTTCAACTCATTTGGGCCAATACTGAGGCCTTGCAACTGCAAGCCTGAGTAGTGATGAGCACCTGACACTCAGGAAGAAGCTGCCAAACTGTTTTTCAAACCGACTTCATCACGTGGCACACAGCATCCGCAAACTGCACTGCTCCTCACCCCAGTCAGGATTCAAGGCCACCGTGTTGTGGATTTGGCCACCCTAACAGATGCAGCATGCACAAGTCATTTCCTCTAGTGGCATGATGTGAAGTGCCTTTTCAGATGCTTATTTGCCATCTGTATTTCCTCTTTGGCAAAGTGCCTCTTAAGATCTTTAGCCCATATTCTAACCATTGCTAAAAAGCAATGGTGACATGTTGGCTTGCTCCTGAACCTAGCAAGGCTCCAGCTCTACCATTACTGAGACGATCTCTGGGCTTCCGAGCTCTGGGCTCTAAGACTGAGGAAGTCCCTCTCTATTCCTAGTTTGGTGAAAGCTTTATCACGAACTCGTCTTGGATTCTGTCAAATGCCTTTCTTCCTGGTATTGGGAGGATCACATCGATTTTCCTTCTTAGCTGATGATTTTAAATGATTTCCCAGTGCTAAATCAACCGGCAGACCTAGGATGGCCCACATAGCTATGCTGTATAATTTTCATACATTGATGGATTCTGTTTGCTAGTTCATGAAATGGGCTCTCTCGTGTTTCTGTGGTAGGTGTCTGACTATTAAGTCATTTTTACACCTAAGGATAGTCCTGAAGCTATTAGCAAACAGGAGGTGCAAGATTTCAGAACACACAGGAGATCTCGTTTTTTTAAAAGGCAGATGTAATCTGGCTTCAGAGAATAAAAATCTTCCCTCTTCTGAGATTGTGGATAGCTTGTATAATTTGTTCATAATTTGTTCCTTAAACATTTGATAGAACTCACCAACAACCCCATCTGGGCCTAGTGCTTTCTGTTTTGAAGGACTTAAGAGAGAGTCCCTTTCTTGACTAGACGGAGGCTTATTCAGACCGGCTGTGTCTTCTTATGTGAGTTTTAGCAAACTGTGTCTGTCAAGAAATCTCTCCACTTCATCTACTAGCAACTCTACAGGTACAGAGTTGGTCAGAATATCCTTGGAATGCCTACAGACTCTACAGCGGTGCCCGCTTTCCCTCTAATGTTAGTACTACTCTGTGTGCTCCCATGGTCTCTGCCCAGCAGATTTTACTGATTTCTTTAAAGAACTAGCTTTGGTCTTGTGGATTTTCCACCCTGGATTTCCTGACTTCTATTTCACTTATTTCTGCTCTAACATTTTTATTTCCTGTCTTCTGCTTCCTTTGCATTTAATTTCTTTCTCATTTTCTAGTTTCCTAAGGTAGAAACTTATTGAGTGTTTGATCTTTCATCTTTTCTAATATATTCAACTCTATACACTCTTGGGTTTTTTGATATTGTATTTTAAAAAAGGGTCTCTTGTAGCACAGGCTGGCCAGAACTCAGGAGATGACCTTGAACTTTTGATTCTCCTGCCTCTATCTTCATGGTGCTGGGATAAGAGGCATGTACCACTACACCCAGTTTATAAGGTGCTGGGAATCAAATCCAGGGCCTTAAGCATACTAAGCAAACAAGTCTAGCAACTAAGCTACATCCCCAACCTCTTCTCTCTTTGTATCTTAAACTAAATACTTACTAATAATTCAGTCTATTTTTGGCTTTTAGCAAAATAAAATAAAATAGTAACATGAAATAAAAATGAATTCCCCAAGAGAAACTGGGTGGCTGAAGACAGTCAGAACAAAAAGACTAGCTTTTCAGGCTTCACTTCTGAGTTTTATTTTGTGTGCTGTGAATTACCACTCAGTATCAAAAAGTATTTTTAAAGTTCTGCTTGGATGGTAAGCAGTGATGTGATAGAATTACCAAATACTCTGGCTTTCTGTACAATTATACCACCAACTCCACAGTTACCTGAAATCACAAATCTACCTTTATTTTAGAATAAGAAACTATGATTCAATATTTGTATCTTAAACACTAAAACTGGCTCAAGTATGTATTGAATGTTTATCTCTGTCACTTAACACAGTACCGTTTTTTTAAGCTAGAAGAAGAAGAAAAAAAAGCCCTCTGTGCTAATCCTTGTTTTAGGTGAGGCTCCTTCCTCAAACACTAGAACCTGAAACACTGCCAAGAGCTGACATGTTTCCTAGATCCAGCCATCAAGGATACACTTTGATTTTCTTGGTGGCTCATAAGCATCTTTTTATCAGGACCTGTACTGACTGCTTAATCCAGAATCTAATCTGTTCTTTCTAATGCAATCTTACTGCATTTTCAACATCATTTCTTTATGATTCAATTTCCAAGTCAGATGCCAAACTCTACTTCTGCTACAACTGTTAACACCCTAAACAGACAGCTAAGAGGCAGGCTAAGTGTGCATCTGGCAGCACCCAGAAAAAAAAAGGAAGTTTCTTTTATCAAGTCAGTCTCTCCTGACTGCTATTTTCTAAATTACTACTGGTCATTTGGTAATTTTAGCCTTTTTACAAATTAAAGTACTTTCAATGATTTGAAAATACCTTCCTATTAGAAACATGGAGGTGACCTAGTATTGAGTCTCATTAGCATATTCATTAATAATTACATGACTAGATACTATCTTTGTGCCCTGTAATTCTGCTCTCAGTACCTAGCTCTCAGAGTTACTTTCCCACTTTGTTGATTTGCTAATAAACGAACCCCTTTAATATGCATAAGACATACACACTACCTATCTCCTAGGACACCTAAGTGAAGATGTGATAGCTAAGGCAATTCCTTTAATTGAGCATAATTACCCTTAAGTCTTAAAGCCCTTTACATCTGATCACCATACCATTACCATACTCATTTAGAACAAAACATACTGTGACTTGCCAAACATCACATTACTGGCAGGAGAAATAGGTCTCCTGAGAAAATGTCCTCTGCCCTACATACACGGCTTCCCATCAGGATTAAACTCAACATCCATGGAAGCAAAGTGCCCTTGTGGAACACAAGAAAGAAAGCACTCACAGCACAACACATGAATACTAATGACAAAATGCGCCAAGACAAAACAACTACCTTTAAAACAACTTCTTCCCTCTACACAGCACGGAAGGATGGCAAACCGGCCAAGTAAGAAAGATACTATAACGCTTCTGAGCAGAAGAGGTGGCTCAGCCATGGGGATCAAAGTTCAGATCTCCACACCCAGGTCAAAATCTGGGTGTGGTTTCACGTGCCCCAGTGCTGAGACAGGAAGATCACTGGGGTGATTTTTGGCTGCCAGCCTAGCTAAAAAAACAAAACAAAACAAAACAAAAAAACCCGAGCTCTCTGGGTTCAGAGCGAATCTCAAAGGAATAAGGCCAGGAGTAACAAGACACCCTCTGGCCTCCTCCAACTGCAAGTGAATGCAGGAGCAAGTACACACACAAAGCTTCAGGCTGATGGTACGGTACTGTACTCCCTTTTCTCCATGACTCGGAAGCTTATCTTATAGTGAAGCAGATTTCAACTGAGTTCCAATACAAGAAATAAGAAACAGCTACCTCTAAAAGCTGGGCACTTTCCATGGGAGGCTCCTCCTCAGGTGAACCGACTAACTCAGACCCACAGTTCTCAACCATCATCCACTCCCATGGAGCCCCTCCATAAAACACCTTCCAATTTCCACTCTACCGCTCTGAAATGAAAAACAATCTTCCCACAGGCAGTTTCAAACATCTATCTATCCTAAATAAAACACAAGTGGAAGGGGGAGATGAAAATAAATTATAAAAACCGTATGTCGGCAGATAAACGCTGGGGCAAAATTAGTAATTAGTAGCTGAGCATAACTGAATTGCAAAGCTGTTTATGAGGCAATTTTCCAAAATTATAAACAATTCCTGATCAAGTTGTGAATAGAACAAATCTTCCTTTAATTTACACAACAATAGTATATGCAAACACATTCAGTCTCAGTTAAAACCATGACTTTATAAAGTGGAGGTTTCAGGCTCAGATAACTATAAGCATTACGGGAATGTGACGCAGGATACTCCTAAGCCATGAAAGGACACAGGGATGTTCTTCGTTCAGGATGTCCCACACATTGCAAAAAGTACAGCATCGCGGGACCTCATCCACTACAGGTTAGTGTTTAGTCCCAGTTACAATCACTAACAAAAATGCTTGCCATTTCCTCCTAGAGAGCAAACCCCACTGGACCCACCATCTCACACCCAATTCAGGTATGAATCACGGTATTAGAGTTCAGTTTGGTTATCTATGAACTACAGCTAATGAGTTAGGTTCTCTAAAACTGATTCCAGAGCATCTAAAGGGAATCAACGCTACTGGGCTGTCTGGACTGTCAAGATGACTCAACACTTGTGTAGCAAGGGTAGGTGGTTTACAAGGCTGGGCCTGTTGAAATAGGAACAAGGGGTCTGCGTCCCTCAAATGATGACCAAAAAGCAGCAAGACACGGGTGACTGACAGGAGTGAGGAGAGTTAGGAGCACAGAACTTTAGGAGCTCAGCCATGAGGGCTAGAGAAAATCATAAGTAATGGTCAGGGAAAAATGAAGGGCATCTTCATGGGCCGGGACACTCCGAAAGGCTGAGGATGGGGGTAAAGCACTAAAGAAAAATGAAATTCAGTCAAGGGCATGAAAATACAGCTGGGTTCCGAGAGAGAGGCAAGGAAGGAATGCAAAGGGTGAGGACCAAGGCAGTAAAAATTGAGGCTGTAAAGACACTCCAGGACCAGGTCACGGAGGGACGTCAAGGGCACTCAAATGTTGCTTCTGACATTTGTAGGGCAAGAGAGTTCACCGGAAATTGATGCTTATGTGCAAACCTGCCCCCAGATAATGCTGAATAATAGCAGTAGCCAACAGTAAGTAATTCAAAACAGACACAAATAACCACTGAGGTCTCTGAAATGCAAACATATATTTTTAACACTGATAAGGAAATGAAGAGCAGAGCACGGCCCCTGAGTTCATATTTTTCTTCACGGTGGAATCAGGCTGACCCCAAAATCAAGATCAAACTGCCTCACCCCCCAGGCTGTTGGGAGTAAGGCCTGCACCACCAAGCCTGGCCTGCTCCGGTTTAATAACCAAAATATTTCTTAATTTACGGACCTAGTGAATTAGAAGGAACCCAGAATAACCTACGTTCGTCCCTTGATGCTATTTCAGGCAAATCAGAGCACTTCCTAAACATATTAATTAGCAGCGCCTTACATCATCCCTGAAAAGCAAGAGGTAAGGTAGAGTATCATTAGCCGCTTTTTATTATGGAGAAACTGAGAAACAAAAAAGATTAAATTACACTAGGTCACAAAACGAACCATCATATTTTCTAGTACTTTAATTAAGGGCTCCAAGCCCACTCTATAACCTTCCCAGCATACCAGAACTTTTACCACTATTTTAAATAGAAGGATTTTTTTTTTTTAAAGACCTAAAGTAACTTAAAGGTCATTTTCCCACTCGGTTGCTTCTCACCCAAAAGTGAGATTTCTAAATTTTCCTTCTGAAATAATTTTGTGGAAGGTGTAAGCCCCTCCCTAACCCCGACCCAACAGACCACCGTCAAAGGCACCTACAGGTCAGGAAGCCCGGGCCCGGCTGAACGCGAGCAGGCAGGCCCCTGGGCAACCCAGGTTTGCAGATGCTGCCGGAAAGGTGGCCTGGGAGGCCCAGAGCAGCCAGCTACCACTACACCCCCAGCGCCGCACACCCGAGGCCCGGCGCTCGCCTGCATTGCACCACCAGCCCCGCGGCTCCAACCCAGGCCTGCGCCGGGCCGACCGCCGTCTCTCCTTCCCTGGAAGCGCGCGGGAGGCCCCGGTGCCCGCGCGGGGCCGGGGCCACGGCCGCCCCCGCCAAACTCGGCTCCGCACCTGGAACCGCCGTGTTCCTGCGGACGTGTGGCTTCCACGCGCCGCTCCGCACGCCGAGCCGCGGCCTCCCACCCGTTCTCACCGCCTGGCGGGCGTTCCGGAGCGGCGGCCGTGGGACGCGAGGTCGCGGTGCACTGCAGGCCGGAGCGCGGCGCAGGCCCGGGTCGGAGCCGCCCGGCGCCCCGCCGCCCGCCCGCCCGGCCTCGCCGCCTATCAGCGGAGCGCAGGGGCGGGGCCGCTGGAACGGGGGCCGGGCGGGGCCGGGCGGAGAACCGAGCGCCGGGCGGCTCCGGGAGCCGCGCGCACACTGCGGGCCCGGCTCCCGAGGGCGCCAGCGCGGCCCCGGGGGAGCGAGGAGCCGGCGAGCGCGCGGCCTGCCGGGCCGGCGGGAAGATGGTGTCCTGGATCATCTCCCGGGCCGTGGTGTAAGTGCGGCGCGCGGGGCGGGGAGGGCCTCGGCCTGCTCACCTGGGCCGCGCCGCTGCGGGCTCTGTTCCGGGAGGTGCGGGGTCGGCGGTGCGCGCGGCGGGCTCTGCCCCGGGGAGGTGCGGGGTCGGCGGTGCGCGCGGCGGGCTCTGCCCCGGGAGGTGCGGGGTGGGCGGTGCGCGCGGCGGGCTCTGCTCCGGGGAGGTGCGGGGTCCGCGGTGCGCGCGGCGGGATCTGCCCACGGGAGCTGCCGGGTCGGCCGTGCGCGCGGCGAGCTCTGCGCGGCTCCTGGGCGGCGCTCGGCTCGCGGCGCGCTCCCGGCTCGGGCTCCGCGGCACCGCCCTGCGCAGGCTCCGCTGACGCGGAGCGCGGTGGCCGGCGGGGCTCGGATGCGCCCGAGCCTTTGTCGTGGCGTGTGCCGCGTCGCGGAGTCTGTTCCCGGACGCCGCGTGCCGCTCGGTCACGTGTGATAGTTGGGAGAGCGGAGCCCAAAGCTCCAGACCCCCGAGCCCTGCTCAGGGTCCCAGCTGCCCAGGAAGGAGCCTGTTCTGGAAAGGTCGTCGGGACCCAGGACTTGGGCCCTGTTTGGGAGGAGGTACTTGGAAGTGACTGAGAAGGGAGCAGGTGCCTGTCCCCTTTGTTCTAGTGTTACCTACGGGAGCTGCAGGTCCGGAGGGAAAAAAAGTCTTGAGTTGAGTTGTTTACGCTGTAAAAGTATTTGAATACTAGTTAAACTGGTTCTCTCCCTGCTTCCCCCCCCCCCCCCCCCGTAAAAGAAAAAGTCAACAACTAAACAGCAGTGACGTAGTTAGAGCCTGGGAACTGGAGATTCCTTATTCGGGGTCGCTGTAGGCGTTATCGCAGTACCTTAATGAACTGTTGGTATCAGGCGACAGGCTTTGCTTGTAATTGCTTATAAGGTTGGCTTAAAATTGAGGGAAGAAAATAGCATTACTTGAATTTTTTTTTCAGTTTCTGCTAGGACCTAAATGTTTTTACTTTGAGTTTTACTTAAGGTGGAAATGAATTACTTACCAAACCTTAGCCTAATTTGCAGTACATTTGAGATTTACCTCTTCTAAAAGGTTTTAAAGTGTCAGAACTTCCTGTGTTCTTAAAAGCCCAAATAAAGAATGCCTTCAAATTTGTTTTTAGCTTTTTCTGGGCCACTTTTAAGCTTTCCATTTACATAAAGCAGGCATATCTTTCTGTAGAGGAGCTTGAGTGAGTTTGCAGTAATCAGATTTGGCGTTTGACTATTGGCTAGGAATGTGAACCCTGCTAGCCAAACCTGTAATACAAAGGTCGTACCATGCTGGAGGTCTTGGTGAAACTTCATTTCACATGCACAGATAGCTGCTGAACAGGTCAGAATGTCAAGTCCTGTGAGAGTTATAGCCAGTGTAATACCCAGTGTTAGACAAGGAAGGGATTATATGTGGTTGGAGAACCATCAAAGAAGGCAAGAGAGATTACATTCAAAACAGACCTTAAAGAATGAGCCTAGTCTAAACAACCAAAGAGGAAAAAAGGACAAGATTGCTGATAGGTGGATCAGTGTAAGCTGAAGCCAGAGAAGGGAGAGCCTGGAGAGATTACAAGGTGGATGGGAGGGACCTGGGCAGAGAGATGAAGAAAGCAATACCTTCAAAGATTTGCCACCATTATTGTGGGAGGTGTTGTGGTCCAGAGACACTGTAGGCAAAGACCACAGAGGAGGTACTCTAGTTGCAAAGAAAGGATTTCACACCTATAGTTTCAGAACCTGCAGAATTTAAAGTCTGAGGTGAAGAAGAAGAAAAAGGCCACTGAAAGATGTGTTTATCAAGTGTTGTGAAATGTACCTCATGGACCTTGAGTCCAACACAGTGGAAAGCTGACTTGTCAGGGAGAAGGAGGATGTGTGTTTCCCTGTGTTCCTGAGTTTGTCTCTAAATAGGAAAGGCAATTCGGTGAGATCCACACACTTGGGCATCTGTTTCCCAAGCACCTGGAACTACAAGTCACCTCATTCTTTCCAACTGCACTGAAGCTGCCAGCTCATCCTGAGCTGGATCAGATAATTCTCTCAGCACCAGTAAGGGGCCAAGGAGTATCCAAACCCCACATTCCCGGAAAACATGAATATATTCTTTGCAGACTTTGCAGTATAGCGCTAGGGGCAAGAGCATCAGCTTTGGATCAGCCCTGGATGCCAGTTAATAGCTGTTTTCTAGAGTAGCACACCAAATCCGTGTGAGCTTCAGTTTCCACATCTTTTTTTATTTGTTTTTTGACATTCACAGGAGTTGGGGAGAGGGAAGGGGAAGGTTTTCCACTGTGCCCATGTAGAGGTCAGAGGACAACTTTCCAGAGTTGCTTCTCTCCTACCAAATAGGTCCTGGAGATTGAACTGAGTTTGTTAGACCGGACGGCAGGTGTCTCCTCATCTTAAAATGATTATCATAAAATTAACTAACTTAAACTTCACAGACAAGATTGACAGGTTAGCAGTTTTTAAGGAATGAGCTTACCACTCAATACTAGATTCATATATGAAACCCCTCATGTTCTTTTTAAGTGTGTGTGTGTGTGTGTGTGTGTGCGCACGCGTGAGCACCGTGGCAAGCCCATGTGCTTGTGGGTATGTGCACATGAATGCAAGGTACCCACTGAAGCCAGAGGTGTTGGATCCCCTGGAGCTGGAGTCACAGACAGCTGATGTGGGTGCTAGGAGTGCACTCAGGTCCTCTACAAGGGCAGTAGAGCTCTTACCTGCTGAGCTATCTCTCCAGCCCTCTTACCTCACATTTTGAAGACTACTCACAAATGGAGGGAAATCCCACTTTTGCCCCTAACTTTTCTTAACTTATATAGCTCTGTAATTGAGAGGAACACTTAAAGCCAGCTTGTCAGAATTCAAATGCCAGTTCTGGCATTTACTAACCGTAACTTACCCTATAAGACGAAATGCATTCTTTTACCCAGGGTTCACAGTGTAGCATCTGGGGTGAAGTACTCTAGGAGCGCCAGAGGTTCTTATCTGAACAAGGAAGGAACATAGGTCCTAAAACACCTACATATCGAACGTTGAAAGTATTTTCAGTCTAGTGCCCCCTGCACACACCTCGAATCTGTGTTTAGGTAACAGAGGGACGTAGGAGTAGTTTTATACCACCATATACTGTCAGTACCTCTGTGTCGCCCTGAAATCTTGTCTGGTATCTTCTGTTTGACCAGCCTAGTCCTAATTGTTGTGGCCATTTGTCTAATTTTGCTTTGGGATGTTTTCTAATATTTTCTGTAAGTAATTATATAATGCAGTTGCATCCCTACAGTGGACATCATTTACATGAACTTCTGAAGTCTTAAAATACCTCACAAGAATTTCTGAATCTGACTTTATGAATGATTTTCTGATCTTTGGTATGAATGATTTTTATGATCATTGATGTGAATTAGAAAACTGTGAACATTAGTAATACCTCCTACTGGTTCTCCAGCAGTGCCTGATGCTCATCATAAGGCAGCCATTTCAGTTTCCTCGTGATAGATTTATTTTCCTTTGTATTTGATATCTTAATATCAAGGTTTAATGGCTGTCCTAATATTTACATATTAATTATATATCTTAATGTCTGTATATCACTTATCTCTTGATTGCTTTCAATCTGTCTGAGCTTCGTATATAATAAGGAATTTGTATTCTTTCATAGTGGATAGAGAGGTGTTTTTAGTATAATTTTCTTCCTCTCAGATATTTTATTTTTGGTTCTATGGTTCATAGTTTGAGTAGGGGGTTGTGTGTGTGTGTATCACATGTATATGCCACTGAGTTCTTACATGGAACCAGAGGTTGCAGAGGTTGGTGTCTGGTATCTTTCTTTGTCACTTTGGTTTTTGGTTTTGTTTTATTTACCTTATATTTTGAGACAGTCTCTCTCTCTCTCTGAACCTATAGTTCACCAATTGGCTAGACTGGCTGGCCATTGAGCTCCTGGGATCTGCCTGTCTCCGCTCCTCAGCACTGAGATTACAGGTGCCCCATCACACCCAAATTTTTACATGGGTACTAGAGATCTGAACTTGGGTTCCTATACTTGCACAGCAAACACTCTTTTTATTTTATTTGCAACAGGGTCCCACTCTACAGCCCTTGCTGGCCTGCAACTTGCTCTGTAGAGTAGGCTGGCCTGGAGCTCACAGAGATCTGTGTGCCACACACAAGCACTTCTTAACCCACTGAGCTATCTTCCCAGCCTCCTGTAGTTTTAGTAACACTTCATTTTGTCTTTAACATCCTTGGTTATTTGGGGTAGGACCTCTTCCACGCTAGTCAGATGCTCTGCCATCGAGCCATGTCCCAGCTCTTAGGCTTGTTCACTTTTTACTTTGTGGCTTTTTGATATAAATCCAGATACTGAGTAAGAATCACTTTCTCATATAAAATTGAATTATGGAGACTTCTGTTTTAATTGCATATACCTGTTTTTCCCTTTTTACATTGATAACATACTTTTAATTTTTGTTTTACCATAATTTTCTTTATTTAAATCTGATCTTTCTCCTTTTTATCTGGTGAACATGCCTTTGGAAACTAAATGATAGGCCTTAAAACCATGCTCCAGAAATGTCTCCCTCCCTTTCCAGCATGTTCTGTTCCCCCTCCTTGCGTGCCTGTACATTGTCCTCTTCCCCCATCTTTAAAACACACAACTGAAAACGTTCCCTCATCTTGGGTAAAGGAACTTCAGTTCTGCCCTCGCTTTCTCAGCAGAATTCCTCAGAAGAGCAGTCGGTGTCCACTGCCTCCTGTGGGGCTCCCGGATCACGTCACTGAGGTTTAGCCACTGCTCTCCACCCAAACTGCCTGTCTTCTTCCCTCAGCACTGACCTCCGCTGCGTCAGACTGTCTGGTCCACATCTCACTTAGCAGCAGGGTGTACTACAGCTCTCTCTCTCTCCTTGAAGTACTTTGTTCACACAACTTTGCTTTAATAATTACGTATGTATAGGGTGATTTAAGTATTCTAAAATAAACATATCATTTGATCATCACATGGAGAAAGATTGTTGCTGACTCCCCACAGAGTCATGGCTCCCTTTGTATCACAGGTTCTGTATTTACCCTGGAGACCCTTTAGTTTTTAAGTGAAAGTGAGGTAAGTCAAAGATCAAAGATCAAAATTGTTCAAAGAAAAGAAGTCTTCTCGTTTACCAAATTAACTGATTATTAAGGTTTTGTCTAATGATTGAAAATCAGTAGAGTATATTTACACTCTTGCTATTCTATTTGCAAAGACCACTGTGACTGACAGTCACAGAAGATAGCATGGTCACTCAGGTCCTGCCTACTGAGAAAAACCCGGCAGTCAGGCTGCATTGTCGCACAGTGGTTAGAGATCATCCAGATAGGAGACTGGTTAATGTCACAGTACTGCACAGCCATTCAAAGTGATTTTCAACATTGCATTATGTAGCCCAGGCTGCTCTGGAACTCATTATGTAGCCCAGGCTGACCTCACACATGCAGTAGTTTCCCTGCCTTGGCTTCCTGGAGTACTAGGATCACAGGCATGAGCTACTACACCCAGTTCGAAGTATTTTTAATTTAAGAACCTTTTAAGAGGCAGGTGGAGTTCGGTGAGATTGAGGCCAGCCTGGTCAAACTCTAGGCCAGCTGGGACTACAGGGAGACCCTGTCTCAAAACAAACAGAAAAGAACATTTTAGTATACTGTGTTTTCTTACTCTCAGTACCCTTGATGCTTTGGACTAGATGAGCCTTTGTTATGAGGGAGCCTTGCAGTTCAGGATGCTTAGCAGTATCCTTGGCCAATGTTCACTAGACACCAGTGGCACCCTGCCTGGCCCAGAGCCTAACACAGCCCTAGATCCATGCAGAATTTCCAGGCTGAGAACCCTGTGTAAAGTGAGAACGGAAGAAAAATATATAGAAGGAACAGACTTGGAAGCTGTTGTCCAACTTAGTCACATATGGCTATTTAAAAATAAATTAAGTAAATTCTAAGATTCAGTTTCTTGGTCTTGCTAGCCACATTTTGGGTACTCGGTCCCTCAGTCTACCTTTCAGGTACTTATGCCTACCTTATTCAACAGCATGCAAAAAGCATTTCCTTTGTTACAGAAAGTCTTACTGGAATAATCTTCAGG
The DNA here is from genome assembly GCA_035773235.1 of Eospalax fontanierii. Lineage (NCBI taxonomy): Eukaryota > Metazoa > Chordata > Mammalia > Rodentia > Spalacidae > Eospalax > Eospalax fontanierii. The sequence goes on from CM069540.1 coordinate 7,637,563, forward strand.
AACACAGTTGCCTGCTTAGCACACCCATCTGAAACTGACTGGGTGGTTTCTGCTTATTGCTTCTCTATGTTTTATGGGAAACATAATTTCTGTAATGATATTTGGAAACTCACTAGGATAAATCTTTCCTTTTAATTTTCTATGTAAAATATTGCTGCTGATGAATCTGTCAAAGATATATATATGTATATACATATATTAGTATTTCAAAAGTCATTTTTATTTCAGTTAGACTTTTTCAAAATTGATAAAAATTACTATTTTTTAAATTATGTGTACGAGTGTATTGCCTGCATGTGTACAAATACACCCATATCATGCAATGCCCTCGGGGTCAGAAGAAGTCCTCAGATACCCTGAAACTGGAGTTACGGGCGGTGATTAGCTGCCATATGGATGTTGGGATTCAAACCCAGCTCTTCTGCAAGAGCAGCCAGTGCTCTTAACTGCTGAGCCTTCCCTCCAGCCCTAATTACTAAACATTTATAATATTTTGTATAACAGCTGTTGCATGCCATATTTTCTAAATTCACATATGAGCTATAATATTCAAGGTGTAATATTAACTGCTCTTAAAAATGATTATGATATTCAGCCTGGGAGTATATCTCAGAGCTAGAGCCTCCTGTTTTGTTTTGAATTTGTATGATCTTTTAGGTTTTGTTTTGGGTGATATTTTGTTTTCCTTTTGTTTGTTTGCTTGAGACAGGGTCTTCCTGTGTAGCTCAGTCCAGCCTTGAACTCAAGATACTCCTGCCATAGCCTCCTGCATGCTGGGATCCCGGTGTGGGCCGCTGTGCCTCGTAGTAGTAGAGCATTTGCCTGGCTGCTCCAGGCCCTGGTGTGATCCTCAGCACCACAAGAAATAAGCGTGCTGTTAGGGTTAGAATCTGAAGCTGACAGGAACCATTGTGTCGTGCTCACTGTTAACAGTGTCAGCAACATATCATGAAGCTGGAATACCAAGAGACCCACGATGTGAAGGTCAAGAGGAAAAGGTCTAGAGGTCACTTTGTACTGACCAAGAAGCCCCAAAGTCGTTTCAGGAAGTATTCTGGTATCTTAATGCAGAAAGCATTAATCTTTTCAAGTTGTGAAATGCCCATTTTAGGACCTATTTGCACGTATAAATGAAATCCATTGTTCTGTTGAGGAAAGCATCGTTAACCATTACGTCGCATCTCTGGCACCCCAAAGCAGCTCGCTTCAGAAGTCTGAGATCAAGGTGACAGGCCAGCTCTTTCTGCTGAGGGAGTCTGTGTGGAGGTCCCCCTTGCTTCTGGTGGGTGCTGGCCATCTTGGGTGTGATCCTCTGATCTGTCCGTCATCTTTGATCCCTCCTTTCATTTTCACATGTGTGCTCATCTTTATGTCCAAATTCAGACTGAATTACAGCCTGCTCTGCTGACCTGATTTTCACTTGATTATTCCCATGAAAACCCTATCTCCAAATAAGACCAGCTTCTAAGGAGTAGTTAGGTCTCTGGTGTAACATACAGAACCATCTCTTAGAAACAGAGAGAGGTACAGAAAGAGCCAAAAGAGCAATTTTAGGGATTGGATTAAAGGGAGAAAATGTAACAAAATAGCCCTCTCAATATAATTTTAGCTATCCTGTTGGGGAGAGGAGGGTGCTGATTTTTTCCATTCCTGTGAAGCACAAAACTAGAGTTTGGATTGGATGTTATGGGGAAGCTGGTTTTGTTCAGTGTAAAGGACAGCCATGAATGTGTGCCTGTGTGTATGCCTACGTGTGTAGGGGCACATACAAGGCGATCTTTGGGCACCCGTTCTTGCCTTCCACCTAGTTGAGGTCTCTCTTGCTCCTGGGGCTGTGCTGTGCACTCCAGGCTGGCTTAGCTTCCGGGGGATTTTCCTCTTCACTTCTCCCATCTCACCAGAGGAGTGCTGAGATGACAGATGCACACCACTGCAACTGGCTTTTGATGTGGATTCCAGAATCAAACCCAGGTAATCAGGCTTGCAGAGGGCTCACTGAACCATCTCATTAGCCCTGTAAAGGGCACCTTTATAACTCCTAGAATTGTTCATCAATAACTGCCAGCCTGGATGAGGGCAGGGTCAGAACCCTGGTGGAGATCTTGACTGTGGTGTTTCTGCTTCCTCTGGGAAATTATAGATGAATTATTTATGAAAAGCTGTATTTTTTTTTAGCTACAGAAATATTTAAATAAAATGAATATATTAAGTTGTATTAGGAATATCATCAATGATTAATAATTAGCATTGCCTTACATTAAGAATGGCTCATATTTTGTGCTAAAGACTCTGCTAAAGGAAAACTTTATCAGCATTGCTGATAAAGGTGTGGTGGTATGTGCCTTTAATCCCTGCACTCAGAAGGCTGGGGCAGACAGATCTGTATGTTCAAGACCAGCCTGATCTATGTACCAAGTTCTGACCAGTCAGGGCTACATAGTGAGACTTTGTCTCTTAAAAAAAAAAAATCTTTACTAGTCTTTAGGCTTCCAAAATATGGACTTGCACTTAAATCAGAGCTGTAAAGTGCACAGACTGGCTCTTTGTTTAACCTCGGGAAAGCCTGCAGGAAGGATAAACAATAGACCCTAAAGTTTTCCACTGCCTCCCAGTAGCACCATGGACTACAGACCAAGCCTTTGGTCCAAATTATAAGAAAACCTAGGATACTGTTTGATGTTCACAGGTAAGAGTAAAAGCCCAGGAATAAGTAAGGACACTGTGAAGAACAGGAAGATTTTCCCTGGCACATAAAACAGGTTTACTAGGATGCCATAATTGAGACAGTAGTATTCTTGCACTGATGGATATTAGACGTAATGCAACACAGAAAAGAACCCAGAAACTAATGCAGGCACGTGTGGGATCTGCTAAGACAAAGGTAGACTGTAGAATCAGTGGTCATGCTTGCTTTGGCAGGTCACACCCCCAAAACTGGAACCAGGAGAGGTTAGGATTAGTCCTGCACAAAGGTGACATTTGAATGGAAAAGTCAACCATGCACAGTTGTGCATGCCTGCAGTCCAAGCTACTTGGGAGGCGGATGCAGGAGGACCCCTTTGAGCCTAGGCAACATGGCATCACCCAGTCTCAAAATCAACTGAAAAATGGGACATGTGTAGCATTTAACTAAATAGAGTTATGATAGCTTGGTTATCTCTCAGGGAAAAGTCCTCAACTGCACAGCAAGCTCGGGGCATTCTGGACTACATGAGACCCTGCTCCAAAAAATTAGTGTACACTTCATTTACTATTCCTGACAATTTTATCTCTGGAATTCTGTGTGGAAAACATCCAGTCATTCAAATATTCTTTTGAAGATACAGAAGTTTTTAACTAATTAGGAACACAATTTTCTCATTTTCTGTCTAACTCTGGGTAGGGAGGAAGCTGTGCTGGGAAATTCTATTGAAATTCTATTTCACACTTACTAGATTGAAAAAATTAAGAAGCCTGAAAATATCAAGTGTTGGCAAGGATGTGTAGAGCTCCCAGATCTTTTTTATAATGCCAGTAAGAGAGTCAGCTGTAGAACTGCTTTGGAAAAGACTTTGGCCCTAACTTACAGTGTTAATCATTGATGTACTCTATAGCCCAGATGCCATAGCAAGCTCTGTGCAGTAAAGAGATTTAGCACATATACCAAAAGATACTTAGAGGAATGTTTATAAAGCAAAAATCTACCAAAGAGAGACTTGAAGAGATGACTCAGTAGTTAAGAGTATTTGGTGCTCTTGCAGAGGACACAGGTTTGGTTCCCAGCACCCATATGGTGGCTAACAACAGTCCCTAATTCCATTCCAGGGGACCTGACACTCTTTTGTGGCCTCTGTGGACATTGTAGGATGTGGGTGCTCTTATCTGCAGGTAGAACACTCATATGTGTAAAATAGAAGAAAAATTTTAAAACATTTTTAATCTACCAAAGAAACTATTTTACATGGGCAGAAAGAATGAATAAATAGTACATGTACACAGTGGAGTATTATACAGCAGTGAAACTGAATGAACTACACGTCAGCATCAGCACATGTCAGTATCAGGAATTACAGGGCTGTTTCTGAGGCAAGGCAGACAGGATTGTGAATTGCGCCGTATCATTTTTTTATACGCAAAACTAAACATGTCGTTGTATATATGTGGCGAATGTATTTTTCAGGAAAATGATAGACACATATCTAGGACTGGGATTAGCTGAGGGGACTAGAAGGGGCCTAGCGGGTGGGCGGTGTTCACTTTATTGTGCTTTGAAACATGGAGATGTGTGTCCTGTAGTCCTTCCTTCACATCAGCCGAGGCACTGCAAACATGGTTAACACGTGAAGAGACAGGCTGAAGGGACAAGCAGGGAGGCAGGTGCTGCTCCTGTCCCCACCCATATACTTCCTGCTGGTGTGGGGACCGGTTCTGTTCCCTGCCAGGCCACAGATGGAGACAGGGCCAGGCTGCACCTGTCATGATGAGGATTCGGACAGAAGGCCAGCACCTGTGAGATCTCCAGGCAGGCCATCTCTTGGCCTCTCTTCTTCCTAAAGCTGATGTGAGTCCAGTAAATGTTGTCCAACTTCATATTTATACTCACCCAAGGCTTTCAAGGTTGGAAATGTAGATGCGTAGGTGGCTAGTTAAATGCTTCCTTTCCCATTGCTTATTGTCAGATGAGAGTTGTTTTCTATTTTTACTTTTTAAAAATATTTCGGAGGTGGACACCTTCAGGTGTCTATCCACTTGATGGGTAGGATATACTGTGAGAGGTAATTCAATTTCTAGAAATATGTGAGTTGATGTTGCTTCGCTATAGGTCTTTTGAGAGTAAGGGCAGCTCTGAGAGACTGTGGATGTCGAGATGGAGACCAAGACTCTTCCCTCAGCTCCCCTTTGTGTCCTGATGATATTGCTGGTCTGTCTGGATAGTTAACTACTCAAAATCCTTATTCTTGCCTCCATCATAAAAGACATTTAACTTGGCTTGGGGATGTGGCTCGGTGGTAAAACACTTGCCTAGCATACGGAGTCCTGGGTTCAATCCCATTGCAAGTTCTCCTCCCCCAAAGTAATATAGCTGTTTCCCCCTCCCCCAAAAGTAATGTCCTGTCAGACACTGATAGGAGATACTGGGGTGTGCTCCTTCCTCCTTATGCTCCTGAGCTTTGTTTGTATGAGAGGTGTGTGATTCCCCCACAGTTACCATTACTGTGGAAGTCCGCATGAGAAATCTGTTGTTGGGCATAATGCAAGGTGGGCCTAGCTAGGCCACCTGCTAGGAGAAATAGAGGAATGGTTCCTGTGATTGTGGCATTCTGCGCTGGCTAGTTGTGAGACCAGCATCTAGAAAGTACCTGCCTGCCTGGGGACAAACTTACTATTGGCTGTATTTGAGACCCCACCCCATAAGATCATTGGCTATCCAGACCTATAAGAGCTTCTGTACCTATTCAATAAATGAGTTTCCAGTGCCCCGCGAATAGGCCTGCTCCCCATCCAACTCCTGGAGTCTGCGTCTACTCACCCCCAACCCCTTGGGCTAGTCCTCCAAAGTCCAGTCGGGGTGGCCCCAAGTGGTGAGACACGACAGTAACGGACAGCTTTCGAAGAAGTCAGAGCGGTCATCGCCCCAATTCCCTATTGACAATTGGGATGCCTCGTCAGAGGGTGATGTGATAAGAATAGGAGATAGAATCTGACTAGGCAGTTTAGGGTAAAAAGACCCAAGGAAAAAAGTAGCCAGTTCTTTTTTTTTTTTTGGCACAAAACAAAAAAATTTAAAACAAAAAGGAGGATATGTTGGGCATAACGCATGGTGGGCCTAGCCAGGCCACCTGCTAGGAGGAATAGAGGAATGGCTCCTGTAGGTGTGGCATTCTGCTCTGGCTAGTTGTGAGACCACCATCTAGAAAGTACCTGCCTACCTGGGGACAAACTTACCCCACCCCATAAGATCATTGGCTATCCAGGCCTATAAGAGCTTGTGCACATATTCAGTAAACGAGTTGGCAGTTCCACATGCTTGGCCTGCTTCCCGTCCAACTCCCGGAGTCTGCGGCTTGACTCTGCATCTACTCACCCCCAACCCCTCGGGCTGGCCCCCCAAAGTCCACTTGGGCTGGCCCTGAGTGGTGAGACACCACGGTAACATACACAACGATAATATCTGTCACTTGCTGGTGGCCAGGATTGCTTTGGCCTGTTAGCCTGCCCCCAGGCTCTTTCTTTTGTGCTATGCCCAGTCGGTCAGACAGTGTGGCACAGCATCACAGGAACCAGATATAAGACATCGGCCTATAGATTTGCAGATCTGGCTGTAAAGATCTGTATTTCAAGGATGCAGTGTAAATAAACTTAGTAGACTCCAGTTTTAAAAGTTATCTAAACCCCTAGACTCCAGCAGTCCCTCAGAACTCCAGACTGCTAACTGTAGCTTTTTTGGCCTGAAGAATGTTTACCTCCACATGGGCTCCAGAAACAGTGATCTGTGCGCCTTTTAGCCTGATCAGATTCTGGTTTTAGTTGCCTTTAGGTTTTGCTGACATTTTAACCCAGGAACCTTATCTAAAACTTCGTGATAAACAAGACAAGATTTTCCAACCTTGAGCTTGGGTATGGTGGCATATGCTGGTAAACTCAGCCCTTGGGAGGTAGAGGCAAGAGGATTAGGAGTTCAAGGCCAGCCTGGGCTCCATGAAACTATCTTAAGGAAGGAAAAGAAAAGAAAAGAAAATCTAATTCATCCTCTAAAAATGAATTTTTTTTCAAATTACTACTTTGGGTCAAAAGGCTGTTCTGTCATTTTATGGGTTTTAAAGGAGAATTCAGTTTAATTTGAGAAATACGAAGGCAGAGTGACTAATTTCTTAAACATCTTTCAGTGATTTTCACTGTAGCTGTGCCCTAAGGAGAGTATGAACTTTCATGGGAGATTCCTCCTCAGAATCTGAGCCCGAGCTGGGCACGGTGAGGCCAGGTGTAAGGATCACTTGAACCCTCCAATTCTAAACCAGCCTGAGCAACATAAAGAGACCCTGTCACCAAGAAAGTAAAAACACGTAAAAAGAATAAGATGAGTGAGCACTCATGAGTACTGTAGATACCGTCTTTAAGAGTTTGTGAAAACCCTCTTCCAGATACCATTCCCACAGAGGCCTGTTGGACAGATCTGGACTGCCTTAGCATCCGTAGTTCTAAAAGCTCCTCAGCTTCCTGGAGTCCACAGCCAAATCTTTCAATCCTTACACTAGATTTCTGTGAGAAATCGTGTCAGAAAGTCACAGAATCAAGCTGCCAGACCTCATGACCATGTTCAAATAAGGAAACAAAAATGGCAGAATGTCTTTCCTTGGATGATTTCATGGTATTAAAATGAGGAAATCTGAGACCTTAAAAAAGACCACCAATTGCCAGGAAGCAAAGCCAGTGGCCTGTAAAGAAGTAATCCTTCCAGGGCCACCCAGAAGGGTCAACAGGCGAGGGAACTTGCCACAGGTCAGACAACCTGAGTTGAATCCCTGGGACCCATATGGTAAGAGAGAAGCAGTTCCTCTGCCCTCCACCTACACACTGTGGGATGCACAAACACACAAATAATAAATAGTAAATAATACTGCTTCTTAAATAAGAAGCAGTCCTCCGTTACAGAAGGATCAGGCATAGAATGTGGGAAGTGACCGTCTGGGTTGTATTGTAGCATTCTCTGCAGTGCCTCAGGAAACTGAGCTTGGTACTGGACTGTACATTCCCAGCTCACATGAGTGCAGAGTCCTGCAAACAAATCCCGTGTTTGTGTGGTGGCCACTCAGCTTTCCTGTTGTGTAATGTTCCACCTGGGAAGGCTCATTCTGAAGATTTCCCGGTGTGGAGCTTATGCTCCTTTACAAGTAAACTCATCAAAATCCGTTCTGTGCTGTCAGATGTATCCACACTATAAAACCATAAGCTAAAACGTGTTACACTGATGTTACAGTATTATTGGTTAAAAATAATATGACATAAAAATCTGGACAGAAGGAGGCGGGGAAGTGGGAGAAAGACAGCATCTGAGCAAACGGTCTTCCAGAGCCAAGAGTGGAGACCCCGGCGCATCATTCCCTCCCTCAGTTTGCCTATGCAAAACTAAGAGTTTTAAGTGGCTTATGTTTTAAGATCCCACTTTTATGTCAATCTTTTTTACTGCTAAGTTAGAATCTGATAATGAGATGCAATCAACCAGCAGTCATTTCTGGGTAGTGAAACTGAAAATGGATTTTAAATCTCTTTTGTTCTTTCTGATCGTGTTTCTGTATTAAATATGAAGAGCGGGAGTATAACGGGAAAAAGCAGAGTCATGGGAAATATGCTCCCTGGAAGCAAAGGAGGCTATTTGTGAGGGTGGAGGAGCAGCGGAGAGGGCTGGGCCGGCTGGAGAAGGGTAGCCAGGACACGAGGCGGATAAACAAAATAAAAGGCTTGTATTCATCTAGATAGATGATGATGCATAAATAGATGACTGAGAGATGATAGAGAGATAGATGGATAATTATGAAACCCATTACTTTGTATACTAACCTAAAAAATAAAGGAAATGTTTTAAAGAAAAAATTGTTCTTGGTTTCTTGTTTAAAGTTCAGCCAGTAGTGTGTGTGTGTGTGTGTGTGTGTGTGTGTGTGTGTGTACGTGCACACATGTGGATGTGCCCAAGAACAAGTACATGCATGCATAGAGGTCAGAGGGGAAAGTCAGAGTCTGAAGGATTGAATTTAGGCTCTCAAGTTTGGCAGCAAGCACTTTCCCATTGAGCCATCTCACTGACCTCAGTACCCTTTTTACATGAAATTTAAGGTCTTAAGAATGTCATAATAAACATATCTCAAAATACAGATGATTTTTTATAGCAATAGGATAAAAAATACTATTCAATTCCTTCTTCTATCCCAGCCAACTTTGAAATGATTTGGGGGAGGGAGGTATTTATGTATGTTCCTCTGTGTGTATGTACACATGTGGGTGCAAGCACATACATGCAGAAGCCAGTTGACAGCCTTAGATGTCATTCTCAGGAGCGGTCCATCTTGTCTCTTGCAATAAGGTTTCTCACTAGACCCTGGCGCTTGCTAATTAGACTCAGCTGGCTGGCCTGTGCCCTTGGGATCCACCTGTTTCTCCCTCCTAGCACTGGGAGGTTTTTTTGTTGTTTTGTTTTGTTTTTTTAATGTAGATTCTGGGGCTCAAGCTCTGGTCCTTATTTTTACATGATAAACACTTCACTAAACAAGGCATCTCTCAGCCCTTGAAAGAATTAGACAGCTCTCCGGATTCCCATTATTTCCACAGTTGTAGAACTCATGTACGTGGGTTAAAATTTACCAGTATTTTTTGTCACTGTGTCTAGTTTATAGAATTTAGGATTTCATACAATACAAACACATAGAGTCATTATCCTAATGTTAGGGTCAGGATTCATGACCTCACTTCTCAGTAGCCATATGTCCTTTTTGCCCCTCCAGTACAGGGTGATTCTGTCTGTGATGACCTCACAGACATTGCTGAAAGGCACAAAAGCAGTATTCTGAGTGACTGTCCCTTATTCCCTTATGTCCTATACAGAATGTACGTCTGTCACTCCTTCCTTGCAAGACAGCAAGGCATGAGGATGTGACATGGCAACCCAGCTATGAGAATATTGTGAACAGTGACAGATGGGGAGATACACTTCTGAAGGCTTTGGATCTCTTTAGAGAGTGATTCCTAAAGGTGCCGATTGTGGGCCTTAAGAATCACTGGGACTTTAACAGTTTGACCTGAATCTACTTGACTGAACCCTAACCTAACTGAGGAGTTCTTCGGTCCATCTCTGGGCAGTCACAAATGCAGTCAGTTGCCACCTGCTGCCTGCAGTGGTGTTCTCTGGTGTTGCTCGCGGCTCTGTCTCACCGTCACCTTTCTGGACACTTTAGTAACCTCCAGTGCCCCACACCTAAGAGTAGCATATCCTCCCTCCCCTTCTTTAGCCACCTCCCACCCCCCACCACCACACTAGGTCTGCTCACAGCTCCCACAGGCCCCTGAGCTTCGGGCTTCTTCCCGTGTTAACAGTGCCGTGTAACAGACCAGCCTGAAATGCAGCCACCACTCTGTCAGAGCCCAACACTCTGCCCTGCTAGAAAATGACATTTGTCTTCACAAGCTTCTGTTGTTGGAAGTTGCGTTTTGTCTCTTGTTTCTTCAGGCCTGATGATGCTGGGGAGGTGCCTGCCACTAAGATGCACTCCCCAGCCTCTAGGATTACTTTTGAAAGGTGTTTCCTGCATTAGAAGAATTCTGGTACATTCGGGTTTTTCCCCAGAATTAGTGAACCTAAAGTCTTAAGTTTAGCAATGGTCTTACAAAATTTGCAGGGTCTTTTTAAAACATTTAAACCAAATCATATTTCTCTTTTTTTGGCTTTCTTCCTCACAAAATGACTCAAGTTCTCAGGATAGTCTCTATTTTGTCAATAAGAGAGAGAGAGAAGAAAACCTGACTTTCAGTAAAGAGGAGAATAGGTAATTTGTGAGTCCCTTGTGATCACAACTCATTCTACCAAAAGTCACTAAAATTTAACTTACTGGAAAAGTTACTTAAAGTATGAGAAGAAATTTCTCAAGAAAATAAAACCTTGGGACTAGAGAGAAGACTCAGTGGTTAAGAGTGTGTACTGCTCTTGCAGAGGACCTGAGTTCAGATCCCAACACCCAAGTCCAGTGGCCCACAAATACCTGTAACTCCAGTGCCCTATTCTGAACTCTGAGGGCACCTGTACATGGACATACCCACATACAGACAGGCATATATATGTAATTTAAAATAAAAAATAAGATCCATTTTTTGGTTCACAAACATGATGATTGGGTATTAATGCTATTGTGTAACATGTGCCTCACACAAACCTTGTCACAACATCAGCACAGTATCCACCTGACATGAAAGTGAAAAGGAAAAAGAAGAAGAAAGGAGTCTTGTTAAATAAATAAAGAAAAGTCCCCAAAGGAAATACTTGGTAGGAGAGACTGTATTGACAAAAAGTGAGTTTTTGAGTGACACATAGGGGCACACATCATTTGTCATGTTGCTAGTTTTAGTAAATAATGCTTAACATGGATGTTCATTTTCTGAATCCTATTTCTGTGTAGCTGGTGTGTGTGTGTGTGTGTGTGTGTGTGTGTGTGTGCGCGTGTGTGTGCGTGTTAGGTTTGCTACATACAAGTAAAAGAATACTATTTGTGTACAATACAAAAGAAATGCTGGGCACAGTGCCATATACCATCAGTCACAGCATTCAAGAAACAGAGGCAGGCAAGAATCTCTGAGCTCAAGGGCAACCTGGTCTACAATACTGAGTTCCAGACAGCTGGGGTTGCTTGAGACCCTGTCTCAAAAAACTCAAAGAAACTGTTGGAATATGTCCAGTTTCTCCTATATGTCCTTTCCCTAAACCTAAGGAGAGCTACATGGTGTTTAAAGTAAGCTTTGCTGTGTTGTTATGGAAACTAACTTTTTAAAAAGAAAATGAGAAAAGGTAAGTCCGCCAGAAACCAAATAAGAAAAACACCCTGTGAAAAACATTATTTTCAACGAAGTAAAGACATTTAAACAAGTTAGATTTACCTTCACTACACCAAACAATGGTTAATCAAAAATCAAGAAATGACCATTAACCCAAAAATTATGATATTGGAAGTAATGACTATTTTATGTATGTCAACACTGAGACTCCAGCTACTAAAAGAATGGGACTAGTTTCAGCTTTTTCAACTTCATAGTTTATAAATTAGGATTTTAAAATGCTATTTTGTGTCAAATTCAGAAAGTCATAGAACCATCAGGTTGAATGGTTAGGACTGTGTCTTCATGTTGAATAATTGGGACTGTCTCATCGGGTTGAATAGTTAGTTAGGACTGTCTCATAGGGTTGGATAGTTAGGACTGTGTCCTTGGGTTCAATAGTTAGGACTATTGGTTTCTTCTGTCACTTTTTCATTTTAAGGTCTCGCCTTGAGCTGCATTTGTGTATTAAGTTCTTTGTAAAGATGAGTCAGTAATGCCTTTCTGTGCACACTGAAGTGTGGTTGGGGTTTTTTTTCTTCTGCAAATATTTAATAAGGATGCAACACCACACACAGCACATTCTACCCTAAAGGGATCTCCAATAGACAGACCACAGGTGGTGAACAGACACTGTGTGACGGTAATTGCTAGTCATCCTTAGGGAGCGTGTGCCCGGTGCCTGGAGGTATTGCATGATCTAACTGTCGATGCTCACAAGGCAGTCACCACCACCGTTGTGTTCCACAGAAAGAAGAGCTCTGACAAGCCAGGGACTGCAGGAAGTCGCCCTGCTGTTCAAGGAGGAGCAAGATGCTCTGGCCTCATGGGGGAGGGAGAGGGTCCACACCCAGTCAGGCAAGAAAAGCATCCCAGAGAATACAGCCTTTAAACTCTGTCCTTAAAGTCATCCTCCTGGAGAGGTAGAGGAAACAAAATAAAAAACAGCATGACCCTCTTGAAACTCGTAGTCCCATGTCACTGGAATGCAGCACAAAATGAGGGGCTAAAGAATTGCATCAGGTGGGTCAACTTTTGCACAGTCTGATCTGGAGTTTTTATCTTTATTGGAAAAACAAGGGAAAGCTGTTGAAAGAGTTTAGGGAACAGTATTAACAGGGTGTCTGGGGGTAGTGAGTGGGGGCAGATGGAGACTGAGGCCAAGAGTGTGATGTAGTTGGTTAGCAGGTGTGAGGAGGAGGTTTTAGACTCCTAGCTTGATGATTCACCTGAGTGGGAGGTGTCACTCTTGTGAGAGGGGAAACAAGAGAGGGAACCTGGAGCTTGAGCGCTGAAAACTGTGAGACGCTGAACTAAGGGTGAAGTGTGGGGAGGCGCTTACAAGGTAAGGTCATCTTAATGTGGGTATTGGAGGTCACGTGTGTCTGCCCTGTTAGCCTTCATAACTTGCAGATACATTACATATATTCTGTAGTATAGACAATAAAGTATATAGTAAATTTAACATTTGTGGACTAGCCATGGTGGTGCATGCCTTCAATTCCAGCACTCAGGAGACAGAGGCAGGCGGATCTGTATGAGATGGAGGCCAGCCTGGCAGACTGTGTCTCCAAACCCCCAAAACAAATAAAAGTAACATTTGTTACAACTGCTATTGAAAACATACCCTTGAGGTTTTAATCAGAGTATTCATTCTCTCTATAATATGTATTAGGGATTAACATCCCTGAAGCAAAGACCACTTGTCTTATGTAGTTCTCCGCACCTTAAAAATGAAGAGAATGCAACCTGAGCTCTCCAGTCAACAGAAGGGCTTTCATCTGTCGCTACATGGTATTTCTTATCTTGGGTTAATGTCTGTAGCTGTCTTATTTCTGTAAATATAAGAAGAGAAGTGACTATCTGAAACAAATGAATTACTTAAATTGTTTATGGTTCTTATACGTATTTGTTTCCCACATTGTATTTCTACCAAATAGAAAACATCCTATTTGGATTGAGTTTTCCTTCCTGTGGAGGTGGAGTGGCTTATTTCAAATGTGGTGGGCAAGGAGTGGTTGAGGAAGTCCTCAGTGAGAAGTTGACATTCAAACAAAGACTTTCAGAAGGTGTGGGTTTGGCTGCTCAGGGGCTAGGCTGGGCTGTGACAGCTGACTGGGTCCATATGGCCCAAACAGAGTAGGTGCCTCCAGTGAGTGGTACAGGGACTGACTTTGAGCACATGGGGAACAAGGTTTTGATCGGAGGAACAACACTATCATATGTTGTGTATTGAATATCTTTGCTGTGGAGGACAAAGAGGGAAGTTGGGAGGCCAGTTAATAAACAATAGAGATGGGTGGTACCTTGGACCAGGTACCTTGGACTAGGATGGCAGTGGCATTCGATGTTGGAAGGGGAAAACCAACTCTTACGAGTTGTCCTCCATCCTCCAGATGTCTGGTATGGCACATATACCCCAATAAAAATGAGAGAGAGTGCCTTTCAAAAGAAAGAAAAAAAAAAACAAGTTCATACAGTTATGTCACACCAAACGTGTACATGAAAAACAGCGAAGGAGCACAGGAAAGGTGTTCTGGCCGGGGGCAGTGTGGCCGCAGCAGAGCTAGGTGGCTTCTGTGCTCTGGCTGTGTCTTTTCCAAAGGAGCCGAGGCTCCCTGGGACTTTGTTGGGACTGCTACACTTTTAGGACTGAGTAGGAATCACAATTGTTCAAAGAGCATGAAATCTGAATGGCTGTCTGAAGAAAATGCAGTCTGTTCCTGAACATGAGGTTACTATTTTAACATTTAGGCACTCTCATGTATGACTTTCTAAGAGTTGGATGCCTCAACTTTGTTGCTAAACTTTGTAGCATGGGAGATATGATCAGAAAAATGCCATCAAGAAAGCTAACACTTAGGCCAGGCATGGTGTTTAATCCCAGTGCTCAGGAAGCAGAGGCAGGTGATCTCTGAATTTGAAGTCTGCAAAGCAAGTTCTAGGCCAGCTGGGCCTACAGAGAGACCCTGTCTCAAAAATAAATAAGTAAATAAATAAATGTAAAGAAGAAAACTAAAACTAACACTTTCTATTTTGAAAGAAATAAAACTGTGATACAATAATGGCTCCACAGGTAAAAGGTGTGTGCCACACAAGCTTGAACTTGACCCCAGGAACCCAGGTTAAAGTGGAAGGGAAGGACAGATTCCACAGAGTTGTCCTCTAGCCTCCATCTGTAAGCTACGGCACTTGGGTGCCCTCTTCAATAATAATAATAATAACAAAAATAATAATATATCACTGCAGAAGAACAGAAAAGGATACTGACTAAAGATACATATTTTCTTTAAATCTTTCACAGTCTATTGACTTTTTTTCCCCCTAATATGTAACCTGAAGGTAATTGATTGTCTTTGGAGGACAGTTTGGTGAGGTGGCTTCAGATCCAAGGCACCCTGCGTGTATGCAGCAGAGATGAGAGCCGGAAGAGCATCTGTGTCTCGAACGCTCCAGCGAGCAGCCACCTCTCCTGAGATGGCCTGGGCTGTTGCTAGGCACTCTGCTGTGTTCGAGTGGGCGGCAAGCAGCATTATGCAATCCTGAACCATATTTCAGTCCTCACTGTGTGTCTCTGGGGAGAGAATTAAGAGCTTCCGGGTTTTTATTTTCAACTATTGAATCTTTACAATTGAGTAGGGATTGAGATTGTTAAAATGTGACCTCAAAAAATGACTGGTTGTACATTTAGAGAAAAAATATTCTCTAGCATGAGATTGTTGCTTTTTTTAAAAAAAAAAAAAAACCTTTTACCACAAACATAAAAGAACATTAGGTGCTCTTGTGTGGTGGTGGGCTGCGGGTTTCCTTTGCAGGGTTTGCAGCAGGGGGGTGGGGGTCGTCCAAGCCAGTTTTGCTTCCTCCAGCCCCAGAAGTGCCTGAATGGAGATGACTTTCTTTCTTCCTCCAGATTTAAAACTAAGCTTCTGAAAATTTAAAAACAGAGAGCAGTTTAGAGTTCCATCTCCCACAGCCTGGTTAACTGTGATACACCCCACTGAAAACCCGAGAAGTAAAGGTCGGGGGAGTGGTAATGTCGCCACCCTTGTATTCCAGGCCAGCTCCGAACTCACTGTGTAGCCTAAGATGCATCACCTTAAACTCTGGATCCCCCTGCCTCTACCTACAAAGTGCTGTTGGTGCTGGGATTCCCGGTGTGCAACACCACAACGCGTTTGTCTGGTGCTGGGCATGGAACCCAGAGCTTCATCATGCTAGACAAACACAGTATCAACGGAACATGCCAGCCCATACAACATTATCTTTAGTAACATCTTTAAACGTACTATTGATAGAAGCCATTCAAATTGACAAATACAATAAAAACCAAGTACAGCTAACATGATCAAACAAAACCTCAGAGCCAGTGGATATTGGACAGAGGATTTACTGGTTTTATGCAGAAAGGTTGAGAACTGGAACTATTTTGATGACAGTTTCCTCTAAAAGACAAAAGTAATACACCTTGGTGTGGTGATGGCACCGAGTTGGTAGAGTGTTTGCTGAGCATGGCTAAAGCCGTGTTCAGTCCCAGGACCACATGCCTGAGTGTGATACTACACGCCTGTAATCCCCGCACCCAGAAGATGCATGCAGGAGAATCAGGCCAGCCTAGGCTACATGAGACTCTGACTCAAAAACTAAATACTTGGAATTATCTGCCAGTAGGATCGGGGGAGCATGTATGTGAGTTGACTTCCCCTGAATGTGTGTGCACACACATTCAGACCCCAGAGCAAGACCTCTGGAGTCTTCTCTGTGAGGCTCTGCCTTACTTACACCTGTATCAGTTACACCTCTGCTGCTGTGATTAAAACACCATGGCGGAGGCAGGTTATAGAAGGAAGATTGTTGGACTTACGGTTCCAGAGGGATGCAGGGAGCAGACTGAGAGGAAGGCTGAGGGCTCACATCTTCATGCAAGGACAGGAAGCTGAGTCCACTAAACTGGAAGTGAACAGGGCTAAAGCCTACCCCCAGTGATGCACTTCCTCCAGCAAGGCAAAACCTCCCCAAACTGTTCACCAGCTGGGTGCATTCTCATTCCTACACCACACTATCTGGGACAGGGTCTCCCTCAAGCAGAAGTTTGCCATTTTGACTAGACTGGCTGCCCAGGGAGCTCTGGGAATCCACCTCTCTCTCCCCCCTGGCCCTCCCCACCAATGCTTTTGGCACAGGCACTCCCTCCCATGCCTGGCTCTTTACATGGGTGCCAGGGATTCAAACTCAGGTCCTCATGCTTGCAGGGCACATGTGCTTATCCCCTAAGCCATCTCCCCAACCCAGTTTTATATAATGTACCATACTGTAACACACAGCAGACCTGAGAATTCAGTTCTTGTTTATCCCTTGGATGGTTGTGTATCCAGAAGTTTCTTTGGAAAGGGGGAACATTTGTTGTCAAAGACAAGGTCTCGTGTAGCTAACTAAGGACGGCTTTGAACTCTATTGTACATCAGGATGGCCTGGAACTCCTGTTCCTCCTCCTTTTACCTCCTAAGTACTGACATTACAGGCATGGGTCGCCAGGCAGATAGTATAGAATTAAATAGAAAATCCCAGAGACTGAGAGTGAGTTTATCTGAGAGGAGTTTATCAGATTCCTTCACAGTGTTCTGACAGAGATTAAGTGTGTCTCAAAAAAAATAAAATTAGGAACTAGAGAAATGGCTCAGTGGTTAAGGGCACTGGCTGCTCTTGCAGAGAACCCTGGGTTCGATTCCCAGCACCCACATGGTGGCAGCAACCATCCTTAACTCCAGTTCCAACACACTCTGCTGACCTCCTTGGGCATTGCACAACACAGGTACACTTACACACATGCAAGCGATACACCTGATACAAATAATATACAAAATGTTTTTCATTGAAATTTAAAAACTTGAAAAACAAAATATTCCAAAATTAATGCTTAATAGGCCTGGTGATATAACCCAGTGGTAGAGCATTGTTTTAGCATGCCCAAGACCTTGGGTTCAATTCCTGGCACCACACACATACAAAAAAAAAAAAATAGGTAAAATTAATGCCTATAATCCTTGCTTTCAGAGACTGACATGGAATGGCCCCTCATGAGGAAATTTTAACACTTTTCCAGTGATCACTTTTCTATGCTACTTTCAGGAAGGGGGTGTGGGGGGAGATTGCAAGTCTGGAATAGTAGAGGCCACACTATGTCTGCAGGGGGACAGTAGTGTTGTTTCCAAGAGCAGAGGGCTTGGTGGTGCCAGCAGGCTGCATGCTAGAATTACTGAACTCGGGATTAAATTAGGTGGTGCTGAGTTCTTGAGGCCTCTTTCTTTTTCTGTTCAGTTGTCCAGGATCGAATGTTCCCACCTCCCTGGTATTCCTGTACTAAGGAGATCCTTAGTCTGTCAGATGACCGGCTCAAGAAAGTAGAGAGCACTTTAAAATGCTTTTGCCTCGTTTGATCCTTGTATTCTGAATATTTATTTTGGTGGTATAATTTCTACTATTGTTTGTGTGTCCTTCAAAATGAGGCTGCTGAGCCTTTCAACCTCGTTAATGAAAGACGCCACGAGAGGAGGAAAGCTCGCGGCATAAGGAGGGAGATTGTTCTTGCCAAAGGGAGTGGCATGGGAAAAATGACTACATGGAGATACTGGAGGCACTAGAATGGTCCAAACAAATGAAGTGAGGGATGTGATTTCAGAAACACAAAAATAGATTGCTTTGGTTCCAAGATCATATAAATGTGGTGATGCAGACCTGAAACTCTAGCATGTGTGATGCTGAGGCCAAGAGGACCATGATCTCAAGGCTAGCCTGGGCTATGTAGCAAGACATCATCTCTAAAAAATAAAAATGAAAGATGGGGTTGGGAGCATGGTCCAGCACTAGACAACCTGGCATTCAGGAGTCCCTTGGTCAGCTCATAAAGCCAAGGCGAGTTTGCAGGTGCAGCAGCATCCGGCATGGAAGGCGCCATTGGTGACGGGTCTTTGAAAGCAAAATGTTACGTTCACTCCAACATGGCTGGCTCCTACCAGAGATTTCTGGAGGTTACCAGAGCTCAGGAGGCACAGTGGGGGTGAATGCTTTTTGGGAGGACTTGGCAGAAGTTTTAGACCTTAGTTCAGTTCAGGGAAGTTCATCATACTGAGTGGCCAACTAACACAGGATCCCTGCTTGTAGCTTTCCTTGTGAGGCCTTTTTTATTTGCACAGCCGGGTGTATTTTAGGAAAAGAAATTTTCTTGGTGTTTTCAAAACTGGTTTGTGTGTGATTTTTCTTTCACCAGAAGCTGTTTTTGAAAACCCTAGATTACAGCTCAACTCTTAAGTTATCTTTAAGTCAGTGAGGCTAATGGCAAGTTTGGTTTTAGAGGTCCTATGCTTAAGGACCTAAATAAAGCCAGCAGCTCCTAAGTTGGTCAGGAGTCAGGAGTTGGTCAAATGACGAGTAATTCTTAAACCCTTCAAGTCTAGCTTCCTGACTAGTTTGATGGGAATTAGGGAATGTGGTGAGAAATTATTACAAGTTATGGACATTTCTTTATGTAGAATGAACACAACGCACCACTTTTAAAAAGGGGTTTCGGATCTCGAAATGACTTAAAAATGCATATGAATATTTTGCCTGCATGTATGCAAGTGCATTCCTGTTGTGCAGTGCCCACGGAGGTAAGAAGTTGGCATCGGATTCCCTGGAACTGGAGTTACAGGTAGTTGTTAACTGCCATGTGAGTACTGGGAATCAAACCTGGGTCCTCTGCAGTACAGCCAGTGCTCTGACCTGCTGAGCCATCTCTCCAGCCTGGCATTTATAATGGTAGCTCACAACTGCAGTAGTTCATAATTACAATGACTCACATCACTTCCAAATGTTGATTTCACCTACTTTCACAAGAGGTCTCCTCTGAGCTGTACACACTGGATGAAGTAATAGAACGTTTTGTACAGGTTTTATCTTTGGTATAGAAGGGCAAAGACCTTGAAAAGTCCCATGTTCATGGAGTTTCAATATCAACCTTTCCTTGCTGAGTGCATAGTCCCTAAGCTCCCAAATTTCTCTAAGCCTTATTTCATTTTTTTTAAATATTTTAATTTTTTGTATATGAGTGTATCACCTGCATGTATGTAAGGGCACCCATGTAGTACAGTGCCCTCAGAGGCCAAAAGAAGGCATCAGATTCCCCCTAGCTAGAGTTACAGTTGTTAGCTGCTGTGTGGGTGCTGGGAATCAAACCCCGGTCCTCTGCAAGAGCAGCCAGTGCTCTTAACTGCTGAGCCACCTCTCCCTTCCTCTGAACCTTACTTCTGTCATTTGCAGAAATAACACAATAACATCTTTTTTTTTTCATTCAAGGCAGGGTTTCATAGTTCAGGCTGGCCTCAGACTTTGATATAGAGTTGATGGTAACTGCGATCCTCCTGCCTCTACCTCCCTAGTGCTGGGATCACAGGTATGCATCCCCCAGTGCCCCCCCAATCCCACCGCCCCATTGGTGTGATGTTGGAGATGGAATCCAGGGCTTCCTGCATGCTAGGCAAGCTCTCTACCCACTCCACTCAGCTCCATCCTCTACCTGTTGGCATTTTCCTAAACATTCTCCTCATGTTAGAGTTTACCACATAGTATGCTTCTGTGGTAGGCCTGGGGGCGTGGCTGAAGGAGGAAGAATGAGGAAGTCTGATTTGCTGTGACGTTTTTTGTTGTTTTGTTTTCTCTAACTTTATCTTTCCTTTTAGAGTAGAAATTAAAAGCTTTGGAATAAATTAGTTTAACTCTGACAACATGAAACTCCAAGCTTCATAGTTCTTGGTGACTATAACTCAAAACACATAAAAAGTCTCTCAGAGGAAAGTTACTGTCTTATTCTGTCCTTGAGTTTCAAACTTGAACCTTTAGTTGTAGAACTCAAAATGGGGGGGGGGGGGTTCCTTCATGAATTTGACCTCTTCATATTTTTCTGTAAGCTTATGGCCGCTTAGTTATAGTTAAGTGGGAACTCCAGGCGTGGAGACTGCTAGCAACAAATCTTTGTTTCTTAATATGTGTAAGGGGAAGCTGCACATTGTCTTGGCAGGCTTGTGCATGAACTTTTCCTATTCAGCTGGCCGCTTAGACAATGGCAGGGTGACTCACAGGAAGTTTGACACAAGAGAATGACAAGTACATTGTGGATCACTTGACCTTGAAGTAGCTGTTCATCATTGTTCTTAGGAAAGCATAAACTGATTATTTTCTAAGATTTAAAAGTTGTGGGCTAAGGATGTAGCTCAATTGGTAGAATATTTACCTAGCATCCCCTCAAGCCCTGGGTTCCTTCCTCAGTACCTGGGAAAATTGGGCATGGTGGCAAATGCCTGTAATGCCAGCAGTTTGGGAGATGGAGGCAGGAGGATCAGAAGTTCGAGGTCATCCCTGACTACATAGTGAGTCTGGGGCCAGCTGGGCTACATGAGACCCTGACTTTAAAAAGGAGGAGGAAGAAGAGGAGGAGAAGGAGGAGGAGCTGTCATGCGCCAGTGTGACTCACTTTGTCATGATCGCTCTCATTCAGTATCTCAAAAGGCAAGACAGCCTAAAGCCCCATTAACACCATTGAAAAAAAATCTGATTAGAACCAGGCATGAGATCACATACCTGTACCCCAGCACTAGGGAAATTGAGGCAGGAAGGTCATAAGTTAGAAACCTGCTTTGGTTAGGTTATATAACAAGACTATCTCAGAAAGAAATGAATGAATAAAAGCAGTTGGGCTGAACCCAGCCGACCAAACTAACATACTTGCTCCTCAAAGCCAGTTTAAATCCAAAATTAAGATAAGTGTAACGCTGTGCACCATAGTTACTGAGGACGCAGGAAGGACTAGAGCGTCACCCAGGATGTTCTTAGCAGCTCTAGGGGCTTAGATGGGGGGCAGGAGTTCTACCATCAGATTGACTCCGGTACCTGTTAATTGCATTTATATCTTTTTTGTGTGTGTGCGATTATTAAGAAAGATTTCTCCTGGAAGGAAAAAATACTCTGAAAACAGAAAGTGCTATTCTAACTATTAATAGAATTTAAAAATTTATTTGTATGTGTGAGAAGGTAGAAGAATGCACAGGGTTTGGGGAGGCCAGAGGAGAGCGAGCTCTAGCTTTCCATCTTAGTGAGGCACGCCTTCCTGTTTCTGCCGGTGAGCATCATACCCCAGGCTAACTGGCCCACAAGCCTCCAGGGGAATCTCCTGTCTCTGCCTCCCATCTATGTCCCTGAAGGAGTGCTGGGGTTAGAGATGGGCTTCCATATCTGGCTGTTTACATAGGTTCTAGGAATCGGACTCTTGCTCACAGGCTCTCCAAGGACATTTTCATCTACCAGTCATCTTCTTGGCCTTACTTCTAGAGTTACTTATGACAGTTAGGATTGGGGTTTTCTTTATTTTATTTCTAGTGTTAATACTAGAAAACTAACACTCAACCAACACTGAACTATGAAAAGGGACTGAGAATTTTCCCTTTTCTCTCTCTCTTAATCATTCCCACACCAATTTTAAATTCCACTGCCATGATGGGCCGCTTCTCGGTCTGTCTAACCCTGAGCGCCCCCTGTGCAGTGTTCCATTGGCCTGAAGGTAGAAGCCTACTCTAGATCCCCTTGGCTTAAACACATGTAGGCAGTGGCTTCCTATTAGTGCCCAGCAGCTGGGGAGGAGAGGACTGAGTCATCCCACTACAAATGACAATAGACCATTTGAAGCCATCGATGTGACTTACATCACTAACTGTGGAGCTGGGGAGAGATGCACAGGGCTCCTAGCACGGCCCCTCTCCAGGCAGGACACACCTAGAGCCTGGCAGAAAGCAGTCAAGTGATCAGAAGCAAACTAGTTAGGAATGAAGAGGCCTCCATTTACGTGGAAACTGCTTTACTCTAAGAATGCAGTACTTGTGCTTTTTACAATACTTTTAATATTTTACTCTAAGAATGCAAATGCTGTTTCCATGGTCATCTGGGGGACCAAACTGCTTCAATGACTTTCGCCTTGCGTTTTTACCTTATTCTATTTAAATTAACTGCTTCATTAAGTTTATCAATAATCGCAAGTCCAATGGTTTATAAAGAAGAGACTCTCAGGGTGACTTTAGTCTGGCTAAGGTGAGGAGCCACTGGTGATTCCAATAATTAGGAAAACTGAAGTCTGTCTTTTTGTGTGTGCTGGTGTATGGGGTGGTGCATGTGTGCACAATTGTGTGGAGGTCTGAGAACCTCAGCTGCTCCTCAGGACATCATCCACCCTGGTTTGGGACTTTGTTTTTTTGAAACAGGATCTCTCACCGACCTAGAACTTGCACAGTAGGCTAGGCAGGTTGACTGGGCCCTGAGATTCCTCCCAAGTCTCCCCGTCTCTTCTCCCAGCGCTGGGATTGCAAGCACCCCGCCGCACCCATCTTTTCACATAGGTTCTGGGGGTTTGAACTCAGGTCTTTTGTGCTTGCAAGGCAAATGCTTTACCTACAGAGCCATCCCTCAGCCCCCAAATTCCACTTCCTTCATGGCCTGACACCTTAGTGCTGAATCTCATGCTTCATTGCATCAACTACTATATCTTAACTATTTGTGTGCTACAGTCTTTCAAATTATTTGAAAAATATTTTTATCAAATGGATATATTAAAATAAAGAGAAGTAGAATTGAGGCAAAAAGAAAATAGCAATCAGCAAAATTGGTAAATAAAGATATAAATATGCCACTAGAATGGACCATCCTAATTGATATAATTGAACAACAGATTTGATTCTTAGTTTCCTGGCAGTCCATGAAAAGAAAGAACTAGAAATAGAATCAAATAGAAATAAGAGAGTCATTTTCTTTTACAGAAAGAAAGAGTAAACATTGCATGGTGGTGCTCAAGTCCAAAGTAAATCTCACACGTGAAATTTCACCTAGAGGGTTACCAACAGCACACAGTGGACAGACTTCTTCCCGTCCTTAGTGGATCCCTGTAACAGTTTCTGTACTTCAAGAAAATTTTAAATGTAATACAACCTCCCACCCTCCCCAAGGAACTAAACATAACACATTAGGAATATAAAGCAGACGGCCAAGCTTAGTCCTAAACTGGAATGACTCCTTCAGGAATAAAGATTCAGAATGAGGTTCACAGAGGATGACGGCAAGTCCGTGTGACTTCTGTCCTTTGTTGGTATGAGGCCAAGGTGCCCTGCTGACTAGCACCAGGGTCCACAGAACTGAATGTGGTGAGTGACTGGTGGCCCATTGTCACCAGTGGGGCTGGAGGAGGCATCTCCAAGGTTTCCAGCCCATCTTTCCAGGTCACTCAGCATCTTGGGGATAGGCTGGATACGCTTTGATAAGAGTACCGAATGTTGTATTTTGTGTTGTGTTTTGAGGGGGATATGTATGTGATGATATGTGATGGGTCGTCATGTGCTTCTGGCCTCCATCCTTGAAATTTTTGACCCTCCAGTTTGTTTTGTCTATTTAATTTTACTGCTCCCACTGGACATTTGCTTTATTCTGTCCTTTAATGAGATTGGTATCTTATTATCTGGTATTGGTATCTTGTCTCTGGTGAGTGACCTGTTATTTGTGTTGTTGTTTGAGAGCATGATTCTGAAAGGAACAAAATTAGGATTTGCTAAGTAGCATATATCAATATGTAGGCTTCTTGGCAACTGTTTTTTATGTTTATTTTTAACAAACTATAATTTAAAATCTTTTATAGTATTAGAGGGGGAAATTTATAATATAAAGATTTTAGGGAACTGTAGTTCTGAAGTTAAATGATAATACCACTAATATTTAGTGGTCTCTTTTTTTTAGGGGTGATCATACACCACATGACTATTTTAATCCATCACTATCCTAGAAACATAGTTACTCTGCTGAGAAAAATAAAAACTGTCTAATGGTAAAATGCCTACCTTACTTAATTATCGATTGATTTTTTTTTATATCGTCATATTTTTAATGAACTTTTTGTTTGTTTCCTTGGTTTGGTTGTTTTATTTTTTGAGACTGAGTATAGCCCAGGCTGCCCTCAAATCTGCCTCAGCCTTTCGAGTCCTGGGAGTAGTGGTGTGCCCCACCATGTGCAGCTAAGAATAATAGTGCTTTCAGTAGCCATTTTCGTATAGTCCTGGTAAGAGTACATACTGGTGTTCCCTTCAGGGTGTTTTGGATATGTGGGTGGGGCAGTATGTGACCTAAAGTTTTTCAGATCATTTGACACAGATGTTCCACTTCTAGAAAATGTCCTTAGGAAATTAAGTATGAATTCTGGAGGGTATGTGAGTCTGAATCCAGCCAACAAATTTATAAGTGGTGCAATCTTGGGTTCATTTCCTAACTTTTCTTTTTTTGAGACAGGGTCTTGCTATGCACCACTCACTGGGCCTGGGACTCAGAGATCAGCCTGCATCCTGAGTGCTGGGATTGAAAGCATGTGCTACCATGTCCTACCCAGTTTCCTAACTTCTTCAAAACCTTGGTCTTTGCATGTGTAAAATGGGCTTTAAAATAACACTCATTTCTAGTTTTATTGTGAGAATGAATGAAGTGATATGATGTAAGTCAGGTGCTCAAATTATCTCGTGGATTATTAATAAACAGCTGTCTTATTAGAATCATAGAAAGCTTGTTCATCACAACATTGGTTAAAATAGTAGACACATCAGCCAGGTGTGTGGTGGCTCCCACCTTTAATCTCAGCCCTCTAGAGGCAGAGACAGGCGGGTCTCTGTGAGATGGAAGCCAGCTTGCTCTACATAGGGAGTTCCAGGCCAGCTGGAGCCTCAGAGAGACCTTGTCTCGGAAAAACAAACAGACAAAAAAGAAGAGGCACTAGAAATTATTTCCATTCCTATAAGGGAACATTATTCCATATATTAAGTGTTTAAAGAATATTTAAAGATACCAGAAAACACTGGTAATATAGCATTAACTGAAGGTTTACATTCCCTAAAATGTTAATTATGACTTTTTAATTACTTTTTCTTTGAAAAGTTCACACATGTAACACGTATTTTGGTTACTTTCATCCCTCTCCTGCTGAACCAACAAGTCATTCCCATCACCCCCCGACCCCACCCTCACCTACCTAAGTAAGAGTGGAGGATTGTTTACTGGAACATCAGTCCTACAGTACTGAAAAGATTACCCCTCCTCCCCAGGAACAATTAACCTCCAGCTCCTTAGGGAGGACATGGACCTCGTAAGCCCCTCCCCCATTACTTATGCTTTACAGTAACTTTTAAAATATTTATTGTTTTTATTTTGTGTGTATGAGGGTATTGCCTGCATGTGTGTAAGTGTATCCATGTATATGATGTCCATGGAGGTCAGAAGAGAGCATTGGACTCCTCTGGAACTGGAGTTACCAACAGATGTTAGCTGCCATGTGAGTGCTGGGAATTGAACCCAGCCGGGTCCTCTGCAAGAGCAGCCAGTCCTCTTAACCACGGAGCCATCTCTTTAGCCCCTACGATAATAGTTTTTTGTTTTTTGTTTTTTTAATTTGGGAAGGGTTTTCTGGGGGGGTGGTTGGTTTATTTGTTTTTGAAACAGGGTCTTCCTGTTGCCCCAGCTGGCCTGGAACACTCTTGTAGACCAGGCTGGCCTTCATCTCAGATATGCCTGCCTCTGTTTCCCAAATGTGAGGATTAAAGATGTATGCCACCATGCCTGGCTTGTTACATATATTTTTTAAAGGATGACAAAAATAATAGATAAAAAAGAAGACAACTTAAATCCTTTTAGCACTTTGTAACCTGTCTTGATCAGTTTAGTGAGCTATTTCTAATGGCTACTTTTCATTCTTTGATGAAGCATTTGTGTGACTGATATGCCAGAAGTGAAAATACTACTAAAAATTTTGAGAATAGTATTAAATAATCAGAAAACCCTTTAGCAAAAAAGAATGATGACTCATCTGTGTGTTTAATCATAGAGATTTTTCAATGTAGTGTTCGTACAATTCAAGGGGAAATTTTGCCTTATTACAAGTGAAGACTGGTTTGAATATTTTGGTAAAGTTCTCCTTTTAGGTAGAACTAAGATAAAGAAGTAATTTCTTTCTGCTGGTATAACTGAAAAAGTATCCAGATTTATAGTGAATTTTATCTGGAGCAAATGTTCCCTTTATAAACCTTGAGTTGATCTTGTAGGTGGCCTCCTGAAATACACCATTTTATAACTGTGCTTTGGCTGGATGCCCGACCTCCCAGGTTACAAACACCAACAGTAGACCCCCACTCGTAAAGAAAGCACCTCCTAAAAAACTCCTTAGAAAATATTGCAAATGTTACTAATAAGTTACTGACAGTATTCACATTGGACAGTAATAACTTTCGATGTTAATAATAGTCATCCTTGAAAAGTGACCCACTGTTTAGAAAGACATGAACTCTTTTCCAAGTTCCACACCAGAAGCAGTGTTGTTTTCTGTTATTACAAAAGAGAGATGTTAGGGATATTCTGTTTATTTGGTTGATTTATTCTCTTCAATATAGAGGTTAAAGAAGGAACAAAACATTTATAAACAGAGTATCAACTCATACCAAGTTCTTATACTTGAGATTACCTGTTTCAGAAGACAGTTACGTACTATTAAAAAAAAAAAAGTAAAGCAATCTAAAATAGATTACTTTGAAGACTGAATGACTAATCCCAACAAGTTTCTGTAGAATTCAGAGTAACAATAATTTGGATGTTCTATGCAGGAAGGCTGGATCTTGGGGGAAAGAAAATACATGATTTAATTAAGCAAGAATAAAACAGAAGAGGTTGTGAGGAAGAGAGGGAGGGAGCTGAGGAGAGATATATTCCAGGCACAGAATGGACAGGGGAGCCAAGTAGGAACACTGGAAATGTAGTGAGGAGGCTATGTTGGAACAGATGGTTTATAAAAGGCTGTTATTCTCAAATTATGTTCTGATGAGTCCCCAAGGGGGCTGGTCAGCAAGGGACTGAGGCACCCAGCTGTTGAAGTCCTTGAGCAAAGAGTGCTTCAGGTTCGTGAGACCAGCCAGTGTGTCAGCTAAATAGCATGAGCCCAGTGTATTGCTGTCCATGAGGAAATGATGATGATGATGATGATGATGATGATTTGTGTGTGTGCACATGGTGTGTGTGTGTGTGATCACACATATGCCACAGTGGGTGTGTGGAGGTCGAAGGAAAACTTGTAGGTCGATTCTCTTCTACCATGTAGGTCCCTGGGATCAAACTCAGGTCTCAGGTTTAGAGGCAAGTGTCTTTACTCACTAATCATCTTCCTGGCCTTGACCATGGAAACAAAGCAGAAAAGTAGTTGCATCCTCTCTCCACAAGAAGAGCCAAGAGACTTGAATATGGACTGAGATGGATGCAGTACTAGGGGCAAGAGGAGGCAGAACCATCCATGAAGAGAAACTTAAGAGTCTGGTCATGCTAGGTTGGATGGCAGTGTGGGGGACCATACCTCGATGGTGCCCAACAGCTAAGGAGAAACAGAGTAGATTAGATGTGTTCAGTTGACTGCATAAAATACAGCAAGGGTGGCTAATTTCAGGAACACACCTAGTGTGAGCCGGAAGGGTGAATTCACAGCAGACCTGAGAACCAAGTTCTGGTTTGCACTTAAATAGGTGTTTTCTTCAAAGCTGGTGCTTGGTGGGAGGTTTGATGTTGAATTAAAAAGTGCTGCTGGTCTCTGGAGCAGCCCAAAACCCTCTTAAGAGTCTTGCTTCGGGTGGGTGACAGTCACTGTCTTAGGTGAGGCAGAGATTATTAGTGGGAGAGACTTGCTATTTCTCCTCTGACCTGGTGACATAAATTCACAAACCAATGGATAAGAAAATCACCAGAAATATTCTGTCTCAAAATACATGCAAATAAAAGCTACAATGAACTGAAAACAGAGATGTGACTTTGCTCAGTAGAAGAAAGATTCATTAGCTGGGTATGTAGCTGAGTGGTAGAGCACTTACACAAGGCCCCAGGTTCAACCCTGTACCAGAAAAGAAAGGAGAGAAAGAAAAGAGATGTGGCTGAAGAGATGACTCAGCTGTAAAGTGTGTGCTGCCTTGCAGAGGACCTGAGTTGGGTTCCCAGCACCATCAGGCAGCTTACAGCTTCCTGTAACTAGGCTCCAGGAGGACCAACACCATCTTCTGATCTCTGTAGGCACCTGCACTCTTACGCATATATCCACACACAGACACACATGCATACATATAATTAGAAATAAAAATAAATCCTACCGGCTATGGTGGTATACACTTTTACTTCATTCAATGACTCGGGAAGCAGAGGCTGCTGAATCTCTGTCAGATCAGAGTCAAACTGGTCTCCGTAGCAAATTCCAGGCCAGCTGGGTCTACATGAGACCCTGTCACCCCCAGAAATAATAAAATAAGTCTTTAAAAAGATAATAGATTGATTTGTTATTTTGGCCAGTTGTGGTGGCACTTGCCCGTCTTTATCAAGCATTTGGGACAGAGGCAGAAGGATTAAAATAGTTCATGTCCGGCCTGGGCTTCATAATAATACTCACCCTCCCCAACTCCCAAATATTAATGCTACAGTGGCAGATCTGACAGAGCAAAATGCTGGTCAAGGATAATACCCCAGTAAGTCATGTTGGGAATATGTGCCTTTGATAAAATGTGTTGACAGTGGCTCTTGACCTCTGTGGGCCTCCTCTTCAAAACCCATACTTCTGTCTAATCAAGGGAATAACTTTGAGTTCTAATAGAAAACCTTCCTACCATATACTTGACCAGTCCTCCAACCTGTCATAGTGTCTTAGCACCAAGGAAAGTGTGACGTGTGCCACCAGAGAGGTCAAGGAGACATCTAGATACAGGGTGCTGTGCTGGCAGCCCAGAATGGAAAAGGCATACCAGGCAAACACGAGGGAAGCCTGTCAAGAGAGCCATGTGGGATGCTAGTAGGTGGGCTGGGCGTGGTATGTACAAAGTTAGCTGTATTCTCCCCAACTTTTCTGTAAGACTTGAAGATCAAAGGCTATTTTTTCAAAAACGTTTCAAGTGTATGAGTGTTACACCTGCCCGTATGTAAGTGCAGCTGAGTTGTGCTGTGCCCCTCGAAGGCAGATCCCCTGGAACTGGAGTTACGGACAGTTGTCAGCTGCCATGTGAGTGCTGGGATTCAAACACAGGTCTTCTACAAGAAGAATAGCCAGTGCTCTTGACCAATGAGGCATCTTTCCAGCCCAAAAGGGCTATTTTAAACGATACCCACAAATGAGCTTTAAGCAATACTCAGTAGAGAAAATGCCATCATACACTCTGTAGAACAAAACACTAAAAGCACTTGAAAAATTCAAATGTACTAATATTCAGAAATATCATTTTCTTATTTAGTGGCACATTTTTAGTGAAGTATAAAGTTTGGATATATGAGAATGTGAAATGAAGCAGTCTCTGGAGCTATTTTGTAATGGGTGAAATTTTGTGTGTCCTTTTACCCAATTAGCATGACAATCCCAGGAGGTGAAAATTTCAAATAGGTTTCCCAGTGTTCTGTACAATAGCAAATACTCAGATACCACCCAAAGCTTATGAATACCCAATGGGAAAATCTCAGAGACACTGAAAAACAGACTGTTGAGTGGTGTTTGAGGATAAATACTCCATGTTCTAGAATGTGACATTTTTGTGATCCTTCCTGTATATGTTTGGATATATCTCTTGAATCTAGAATTTGCTGATCTTAATAAATCATATTCAAGTGAGTCTTCCTGGTGATTTAAAAGCATTTTAATAAAATGCTTAGAGTCATTTTTAAATACTTATTTGAGATTCTCATATATGCATAAAATGTGTTTTTACCATGTTCACCCCAAACTCCTCCAAGTCCTCTACCCCACCTCCCAGGCTTGGCGCTTTGGTTTTGGTTTTGTGGAATTTTTGTTGGTACAGCTGCTGTTTTCCCATTTGGGTTTGTTGTTGTTTGAGACAGGGTCTCACTATGTATACTAGGCTGGCCTTGAACTCACAGAAATCTACCCACCTCTGCCTCCTGAGTGCTGGGATCAAAGACATGCTCCACCACGCCCAGCTAGAGCTATTTCAAAATATGTCCTAATTAATATCAAATACTATTTCATAGCTCTGCCATATGGGTAGAGGTCAGTGCTGTTCAAACTAGGAGTGTGAAGCATGAAGTTTTCTTTACCTCAGCTCTGCGTGTGTGTGTGTGCGTGGGGTATGTGTGTGTGCTTGCATGCATATATGCGGGTGTGTGCATGTACATGCTGTGTGCATGCGTGTGCACGTGTGTTAGGTTTCCTACATTCAGGTAAAAGAATACTATTTCTATATAATACAAAAAAATATGCTGGGCACAGTACTGTATACCTTTAATCCCAGCACTTGGGAGGCAGAGGCAAGCAGATCTCTGTGAGATGGAAGCCAGTCTGGTCTACATAGCAAGTTCCAGGCCAGCCAGGGCTACAGAGAGACCCTGTCTCAAACAAAACAACAACAACAACAAGATCACGCGAGAGTCTCTCTGGCAGGTAGGGTTAGGGTTAGGGTTAGGGTTAGAGGGCTACGTCTTTATATTTTGTGATTTCCTACATTTTTCCAGTGTTCTTCAAAAAACACAGAAAAATTTTGGTGATGAGATAAAAAGACTTTTAAAGTTTGTTTTTCTGTTTTCCAAAAAGCAAATATTTCATTTACATGAAACTGCTACCTAAAGTATCAAAGTGATCTTTTTGTTTAAAAGTATGTTTTTACTTTCCTTCCCTGCATGGATTTCATTTGGATGTGAATTTGTATTCCTATGCATTTCCTATTGAATTTTCTTTAGTTTTTAAAGCATCATTGTGTTGAATTAATCTACTTTTTTTCTTTTCAGGCTGGTGTTTGGAATGCTGTATCCAGCATATTATTCATACAAAGCTGTGAAGACAAAAAATGTGAAGGAATATGTGAGTACAGGTTTTCAGTGATTAATTTTTATTCAATGTATCATTCACAGCCTAGAAAACTGCTGCTCTTTTAGAGAAGCTAGACTAATGTTTTTGGTTAAAAGCTGATAAAGATGTTAACTTATGAAAATAATTACTTTAAAAACTAACTTTTGGAGTTCTGGAGAATGGCTCAGCATTTAAGAGCGCTGACTGCTCCGGCATAGGACCCTAGTTCAGTTCCCAGCACCCACATGGCCAGGCCCCTCCTAACTGCCTATAGCTCCAGTTCCAGGAGATCCAAAGCCCTCTCTCTTCTGGCCTCCAAGGGCCTTACATGCATAGGCAAAACATTTATACCCATAATAGTAGATAAAATATTCTTTTAAACTAACGTTAAAGAAACTGACAGGGAAACTTCAAACAGACCTCACTGTCCCTTGGTGTCTAAAGGGGTACACTGTACCACTCTTGAGGAATGACTGGCCGGCTCCTCACTGAGGGTGAATTTCAGCTTTGGGGAAAAGGTGGTGGCTTTCCTTACCTTGTGGAATTTTAGGTGCCTGAGAACCACTCTTTACATGGGTCTTCTCATTTTTGATTGACGAGCATGCTGACAACTCTGTCACTATTGACAACTGGAGTCTTGTATCAGACCTCACTTGTAATGATGAGTGTGAGTGTGAGTGTGTGTGTGTGTGTGTGTGTGTGTGTGCTGGCACACATGTATGTGGAAGCTGGTGGTCAATGTGCAGTATCTAGTTGCTCTCCATTTTTGTTATTCTTTGAGGCTCAGTCTCTGGGTAAACCTAGAGCTAACAGATTCAGTTGGTCTAGCTAGCCAGTGAGCCAAGGGATTCCCTGGCCCAGCCTCCCCAGCACTGGGATTACAAGCATGTACCGCACTGGCCTGCATTTTATGTGGGTTCTGGAGATCCACACTCAGGTCCTTAAACTTAGTACTTCACTCCTGAGCCATCTCGCCAATCCTGTGATTTTCTGAGGCCTTTTTGTTGGTGGTGGTCTGTTTTGGTTTGGTGTTTTGAGACATGGTCTGCCTGTAGCTCCAGCTGACCTGGAACTCACTATGGAGATCAAGCTGGCCTTGAACTCACAGAGATCAGCCTGCCTCCACCTCCCAAATGCTGGGATTAAAGGTGTGCACCACCATGCCTGCCATGGCTTTGTTTTTAATTCTGGGTTCAGTTCCCAGCATTCACATGATGGCTAACAATTGTAACTGTAGTTCCAGGAGATCTGACCTCCAACTCCATGGGCATTGCAGGCATGTGATGTACTTACATGAATGTAGGCAATACACTCATATTCATTAAAAATAAGTAAGTGCCGGGCAAAAGAACCATTAAAAATTAAACAAACAGGCGGGCTTCATGGCGCATGCCTTTAATCCCAGCAGTCAGGTGGCAGAAGAAAGTAGATCTCTGTACAAGTGAGACTAGCCTGGGCTACGTAGTGAGTTCCAGGCCAAATGAGGCTATGGGGAGACCCTATCTATGTTCTACCACTCAGCTACATCCTTGGCCTCAAATGAATATTTGGGTTCACAATGTCAAAAAATACCTAGAATAGGTTCCCCCCTTTTATCTCCACCCAAAACAACTTCAGATTTCACTCAGCAAGAACCGTAAAACTGGCACATGGTCTGCTTGTTCATTTCTGTGACCTAAACACATTCAGTCAAAAATGAGGTCACTTAAAAACTGAGCAGTTTTAGAGGGCCTTTCCTGGGCCTGTTACCGAGTAACCGAGTAATCTCCCAGAGGAGTTCTCCTCCTTTGTTCTGGCTCACAGAGAATCTCAGGACCAAATGTTTGATTTGAACTCTCAAGTGTTGTTTGGCCAGTGTTTTCATTTGCTGCCGTCTCCAACATTCTTAGAATAAGAACACTGGTTTCCTAGAAAAGCTACAGCAATCACACATGATTTGGAAGTAAACACTATTTTCAAATCAGAGATGTAGGAGCCTGAAGAACTTTGCAAAAACCATACTAATTCTCCAATAAGCTTGCATTTCAATTACTGCAAGACCCAGAGTGTTTAAGTAGGCCATATCAGTCACGCTATACAGGAAATTATATCCTAGGAAAGCTCTGTTTTAAAAATAGGCAAAGGAAGAAAGGAGAGTTGCCAAAATACACAGTGTGCTCTCCGTTTGTTTTGATTTGCACACAGCATCTGTTTTATACAGTGCGATCTACCATTTGCAGGCTTAAAGGGACTGGTAGTCCTTGGGGGGAGAAGTAAATTAGCCAAAGATGTTTGCTTTAAGAAAATAGTGTTGAAGTAGATAGCAGCAGAATTTAGGTCAGGACTAAATACCACAAAGAAACAGTTTTGGGATAAGTGTCGGAACTGGGCCGCCCACTCCCTAACCCAGCAGAACAGAAGCTGAGCAACCAGACAGGTTAACTTAGGAAAAGCACAAGTCTTGAACAACAACTTAGTATTTGGCATGGTACTTAAAAGTCAGCTTTTCCCTAATCTCTTATTTACCTATCAATTCATTTATTCAAAATATTGACTAATTACTATATACAGAATACTGTTCTAGGTACAGGAATATTACAATCAATTAACAAAACCCTTCCCTATGGAACTCAGTCTGTAGGAGAGACAAACATATAAAGAATACAATATCAGGATGCACAAAAGGCTGTCAGGATTACAACAGAGCCATTTCAAGTAGGCTGACATTGCTAAGAAACTTCCACATGTAACACAAAGTGAATTTTGACAGGATGATCATACAGGAAAACTTTACGAGGCCAGTGCTCTCATAAAATGGGTAGAATCAGTTTAAATTGGGTGGCTAAGTTTGGTGAAACTCAACCTCTTAACAGGCAAGTATAAGAAAATTATGTTAAAATTTTTTTTGTTCGTAAAGAAATACTTACAGGACTGTCAAGACTTTTTTTAAAAAGAACTTTCAAAAACCTTGACTTTCATTTTAACCTTTCTATTCAGTTGATTTGCAGGCTTAGGGGTCCCGCCTCACTGACCTTTCTGCATGATCCTGTGGTTCCCAAAGGTCTAATCGAGTGCAGGTGTATCCAGTGTGGGAGCTGCCTCAACATTTCTGTGAAGCTAGACATTCACCTGTGGAACAGAAAGAATAAAATAGCAACCCAAGGGGGCTGGTCTGCTGTCAATTCTGCAGTGGGATATTACTGGGACAGGCAAAATAATGCTTCCCTCTTGGGGAACAGGTCCAGGTCTTAATCCCTGTGAACAGCATGTAATGCAGATGGAATTAATGCTGCTGCTCTGGTTTGCTTTCTGTTGCTATGATAAAACACAGACAAAATCAACTTAGGGAGGAAAGGTTTTTTCTCTAATCCTCCAAGGTACAGGTCCTTGAGGGAAGTGGGGCAGGAACTCATGGCATGAACCTGAAGTTAGGACCTGAAGTGCAAACCAGAGGAACGTGCTCACTAGATTGCTTCTCCTGGCTGGCTTAGCTACCTCTCTTATATAATCCAAGTCCATCTGCCAAGAGATGGTACTGCCCCCTACACCAATTAGCAATGAAGAAAATACCCCACCGACATGACCACAGGCCTGTCTGATGGAGGAAATTGCCCCAAAGAAGGTCCCTATTCCCAGATGACTCCAGTTTGATTAAAAAAAACTAACCTGTGCAGCTAGGAGGATTACCCTGGGGGGTGCCGGAGCTTTGCCTGGGCCCAAGGCATTCTTAAAGGCCTTTACTAGAGGAAGAGGAAGGTGGAAGGAAAGCCCAGAGCCTTCGGCACCCAAAAGTCTCACTCATTCCTGAGGACAGAGGAGTAGAGCTTGGAGACCAGGAATACAGGAAGCCTGAAAAAGCTGAGGCCAACCAGGCTGGTCTTCCCTCCAACCACAGCTCCAGGGGAACCCAGCTGGATGGACTCCTTAGATTTCTGACCTCTAGGACTACTAGGTATAACTGTTTTGTCACTTTATGTCGGTCACAGTGTGGTGGTGTGACAGAGCAGCGACCCAAAATGCTAATGTGTGAAAAGCATTTTGAAATTAGCAGGAAATTAAATATGCACG
This sequence comes from Eospalax fontanierii, assembly GCA_035773235.1. Taxonomy (NCBI): domain Eukaryota; kingdom Metazoa; phylum Chordata; class Mammalia; order Rodentia; family Spalacidae; genus Eospalax; species Eospalax fontanierii. Next base: position 7,673,069 of record CM069540.1, read on the forward strand.
TAAGATAACTGTTTCAAGAAAACATCTCAGCTTAGTTTCTAAAACCTTTGCTGTTAGGCAAGTGAGTTACTGGGAGATATTCGGGAATGTATTTTATTTCATTATAAAAGGTCATTTCTGACCCAGCGCCAGCCTGTTCAGTTTGGTTTCCATCATTTCATTAGGAAGGAGTGTGAAGAAAGTGCTTATTATGCATTAAACCAGCCCCAGTCACGCACCTGCTGTTCCCCTGATTTCCCTTTAATTGTTTATTACTAAAGTCTTCCAAAAAGATGGTTAAGAAAACTTTTTTATTTTTTGGAAACAGAGTCTCACAAACCCTGGCTGGCCCAGAACTCACAATATAGACCATGCTGGCCTTGAACTCACAGAGATCCACGGCCTTTTCCTCCCAAATGTGGGATTTGAAGGTGTACACCACCACACTTGGCTAAGAAAACTACTTTCTCCCCTTGAGTTCTAGTATTATAGCAAAATTACATGCAAATAAAGAAAATTATTCATAAAAGGGCAGAGGGTACATGAACGGAGCTCTGGATTCAGTTTCCAAAACTGCAAAATAAAGAGGCTAATGACCTGCTAAAAATAGTTAAACAAAATATAAACTTCGTAAGGCAACCTACCAAGTATGTATTTAAATGCATGTACATGCAGAACATGTGAATATGTCAGCACAGTTGATGGTTTTCCTCAAGATGAATGTTAATGGAGTCTCTTCTGTGGGTAATTTTTTTTTTTGCATACGAAGAAGAATAAAAATTTTAGAAGTATACAGTATTTGTTCTACATTTTCAAAACAATTGGTAATAAAAATCAGAGTCTGGTATTAAGGGAATAAACGCATCAATATATGTTTTCAAGTAGAGCTGGGGGTGGTGGTACATGCACTTGGAAGGTAGGCAGGGGGCCAGCTTTAGCTACATAATGAGTTTAAGGCCAACTTGGACTACTTGAAGCCATGTCTCAAAAAGAAAACAACAGCAAAGAAACAAAAACAAAGAAAAATAAATGCACAGTGATAAGTGGATTTATCTTTTGTAATAGTTCTCAGCCCAACCTCTAAATAACCATTTTTTTCTCTTTTTACATTCATTTACATGAATGTCCTTTTGTTTGTATTACCGTCAACTCAATACTTTTATATTATTGTTATCTACCCAGCTTATCTATCCATCCATCCACCCATCCAGAAGAGGGTCTCTTCATTCTGTAGCCCAGGTTGTCCTGGCACTCACCATGTAGCCCAGGCTAACCTCAAACCCCCGGTCATCCTCCTGCTTCATCCTCTTGAGTGCTAGAGTTTATAGGTATGCACTACCTTGCCTGGCTCTGGAATGCTTTATGTGTGAATGAGCCCAATGCTGAGAGGCTCACTCTACTTCATCTGCAGAGTTAGTGAGATTCAGAAAAAGATCTCATTTAATAAAAGTAGCATCGACATTCCCAGCAGGGAGGAATGTCACACTTACTAAGCTCTGGCTAGTCCTGGACCCCACAGCTCACATTTTCATGGTGTTTGGGAAATGATGGGTGATTCATGACTTTACTATTCAAAAGAGAATTCCAGTTAAAATATTTCACAGCAGGGCAGTGTTGTCTAGGGAGCTGTGCAAACCTGAGAAGTGTCACAGTGTTGCTAACAGTACTAAGATTGACAGGGTTTCATGTCTACAGAAACAAGCCATAAAACAGCTGGTGTACTTCCTGTGTCTTCGGGTGTTTTATTTTTCTGATGACTTGTGTTTGATTTTATTGTTTTACAAAAGTAACGGTTGAAGATTCTAGGAGAAACAAAACAGAACAAAGAGAACCAGAAAGGATCCTTAGATCATAATAAGCCTTGGAAACTGGCTTCAAGAAACTTATTTATGCTGGGTGTAGTGGCTCGCACCTTTAATCCCAGCACCTGGGAGGCAGAGGCAGATAGATCTCTGTGAGTTCCAGGTCAGCCTGGTCTACATAGTGAGTGCCAGGTCACCTGGGGCTACAGGGAGATCCTCCCCAAAAGAAACTTATTAGTGTGTTGTGGTTTGAGAATGAGAATGTTGCCCACAGACTCCAAGTATGTGGACATTCTGTTCCCAGTTGAGGACACCATTTTGGGAGGTCTTAGAGGGTGTGGCCTTGCTGGAGGAAGTGTGTCACTGGGGGCGGGCTCAGAGAGTTCTTAAGCCTTGCTGGATCTCCAGTCACACTCTGCATCCTGGGATTCAGTGGCCAGCCTGCCTAGATAGATAGATAGATAGATAGATAGATAGATAGATAGATAGATAGATAGATGATAGATAATTTTATTGTTAAATGTGATCTGATAGAAAGTAGGTTTTAAAGTAATATATTTTTCCAATCCTTGAAAATAAATTTAAAGTTTAATATAAACTATAGTTGTTTATACATACAGGGTTTTTGTTTGTTTTATTGTTTTTGAGAAAGGGTCTCACTATATAACCATAGCTGATCTAGAACTCACTATATAGACCAGGCTGACCTTGAACTCACAGAGATCTGCCTGCCCCTGTCTCCTGAAGACTGGGATGAAAGTCATAGACCACCATGCCTAGCTGTAGAACCAGCTTTTTGTTTGCTTGCCCATTTAAATCACTTGCATAGCGCTGGGAATCAAACCCATGGTCTCACACACTAGACAAGCACTCTATCTCTGAGATGAGCACTCCACCCCACCCTAGCCCATAAGTCACAGTATCAGTAACCTTGGGGCTCCTTATCTTAAGCTAAACCTCCTTAAATAATGTGGTGATTCTTTGCACACCTGATTTTGATGTGCCAGGTTACTTATACATAGTATGTGTCTGTACATATAACTTCTCTGCTGAAGTCATTGATACTGTTAGAATCAAGTAGTGGAACTCATGTTTTCTAAAACCCATTTCTTTGTGACCATCATGGGGCCATGACAGCAGATGCAATTTTAAGAAGCAACTGCTAAATGTGAAGAAGACTCTGTAATTATGGAATTGAAGATGAATGCCTAAAATAGTTCCTTCTAAAGTTTTAGAATGTCAGCGCAATTCTTGGCCTTTAGGAAGTGACCGGAGAGGGTTCCCACGAGTTCCCTGAGCTGCATCCACCAATCCTTCTCTAGCTTCCAACGAAATGTCCTGGAAAACATCCCTGCAGTCTCACTGACCCTCAGAGGCCGCGTCAGACAGTTGCTGGTGTCTAGGAAGAATTTTACCCACTGTAGTGTACCAGTGGAAATGGATATCTCAAACGGAGACAGAAACAGTTGTTTCCATTAAAGGAAATGTTGCTAAGAAGGAAACTGGAGAGAAGCCTAGCCCTCTCCGCCCTCATCTCTAGTGATGGAATAGTTGAAGGAAGGTCTTAAAAGCGCCAACAACCAAAACATTGCTGCCTCCGCCCTCACTTCTGGGAGAAACACTCTCAAAGACCGGAGTGTTCTGCCTTCCCATGCTCTGCAGAAATCCTCACCCAAAAGGAGACTTTGATGGGTTCTAAAACCGAGAACTCATAATTGACTGCAAGAAAGCAGAATGCAGTGATAGAGCAATTCAAACATCAAAATGACAGTAGCACATATCACTGGCTTCAGTGAGGTAGCTTTGAAGCAAGAAGAAAGAAAAATCAACTAACAAAGCAAAATATATGTATTAAGAGGTCTCTGAAACAGTGCCGGGTGGCACATGCTATAATCCCAGCACTCGAGAGGTCAAGGCAGGAGGATCAGGAGTTGGAAGAAAGCCTGGAATACATTAACAAGACCAGGTCTCAAAATAAATGAGGGGCTGGAGAGATGGCTCAACAGTTAAGAGGGCTGGCTGCTCTTCCCTGGGGACCTGAAGTCAGTTCCCAGCCTCCTCCCACCCCCTTTTTTTAAATTTTTATTGTTTATTTTTATTTCATGTATGAGTATTTGTCTACATGTATGTAGGTATACCAGAGAGACTAGAAGTGGGTGTCAGATCCCCTAGAACTGGAGTTACATGTGGATACTAGAAACTGAACCCAGGTTCTCTGTAAGAGCAGCCAGTGCTCTTAACCACTGAGCCATCTCTCCAGCCCAGTTTTTAAATATATTGAAATACATCTTAGCTTAAGTTTTATATGTCTTTTGCTTTTGGCTATCAGAATAGTTTTAAGCTAAACAAAAGAAATCACTCTAAAAGAAGTAATAACACAGTCTAAAAACTGAGGGTCAATTTTGAAAAGACCTTCAAAAGTCACAGAAAGACTGAGTTGAGAGTCCTAAAGTTTCCAGTAGGTCTTACATTGCAGCAATTTTGTTTTTTAGAAAAGGGCTCATGGATCTCAGACTGTCTGAAAGTGTGCCAAGGATAACATTGAACTTGTAATCTTTCCCAAATGCTGGGGTTATAGATGTGGGCCATCCTGCATATTGAACCCAGGTCCTCATCCATGCTAGGCAAACCCAATATCGACTGAGCTCCATTGACTCTCCACATCCAGGTTTCTTGGGGCTCTTGGGTTGTGTAGACAAACAGAACATTCTTTATGGGGTTTGGAAAGAGAAACCTGTTCCTGTGGTGATCTGAATGAGAACGTCCCCCATAGGCTCTAAGTATTTGGACATTTTGTCCCCAGTTAGTGGCACTGTTTCAGGAGGTCTTAGAAGGTGTGGCCATGATGGAGGAAGCAGGTCACTGGGGGCTGGCTTAGAGAGTTCTTAAAGCCTTGCAGGATCTCCAGTCACACTCTGCTTCCTGTGCCTGCTTCAAGGTCTGAGCTCTTAGCTTCTGCATCTACTCTAGCGACCTCTGCCACCAAGTCTCCCCGCCATGATGGACTCTTGCCCCTTTGGAACCGTAAGCTGAATAAACTCTTCCTTTTATAAGTTCCCTTGGTAAGTGTTTCTGTCACAACAACAGAAAAGTGACTAATACAAAGCTGTTCTGCTGGTTGCTGGCCATGAACAGGAGGACCTCTGAGACTGGGTTGAAGGACTCTTCTTTTTTGAGCCTTTTGTTGTGTGTTGTTTTTTTTTTTTTTTTTTTTTTGGATGGGGAGGGAGTTGTAGCGCATGTTTGTTTTATTTTGAAACAGGGCCTAACTTGAAGCCTAAGCTGGCCTGGAACTCACTGTGTGACCCAGACTGGCCTCCAAATCATAGCAATCCTCTTGCCTCAGCCTTCTGAGTCTGGGATTAAAGATGTGAGTCACCATGACCAGTTCTCCATAGTTGGGAGCGGGGGTTGTTTGTTTGTTTTACTGATGATGTGCAAACAGTAGTCTGAAAAGGCAGCATGTTTTGAGAACTTCATATGTGAGTACTGTCTTTGCGTTCTCCCTGCCCCCACCCCCGCTCCCATCAGCTGCCCTCATGTCCCCCTCTCCCTCTCAGTTCTTGTCCTCTTCCTTATTACTGTTACATATACAAAGACACATTCATAAATATGCATATATTTGTATATATATGTAATTCACTGAGTCCATTAAGTAATGCTTTGAGGTGCGACCCCATGACAAGTCAACTGGTTTTGTCATTTTGCAGATCTCATTAGACTACCACACTGTGGAAATGTCATTGGTGCAGCTTCCCTGCCCTGTCTCGATGCATTAACTGGCAGCGGGTGTCTCTCACATTCTTTCTGCCCCTGTTCTCTGAAATTTAGGTGTGTAGAACTTGTAAAGCTGTAAAAAGAAGCTTTTTGATGAGTGGTCTGTAAAAACAGGGGTGTGTGTTTACAATACAGTAAGTGATTACATTGGTCTTCTCTATGGTTCTGACCTCTCCAGCCATGGCTATGTTTGGCTATATTTATAGTAAGGGCAGCATTTTTAATGTCTACATTGAGTATCTCACAAAGCTAAGTTCATCTTTTCTCCAAAGCTGAAGCCCTTCATGAAACAACATGGAGAGTATCACCGCCACGCTCTGTTGGAGTGTGAGAACTGTAGGGATTGGCCTCCAAAGCAGTGCTGTTGGGCTTCAGTGAGTCCCTGGGTACCTCGAGATCTGATTAACATACAAGTGCTAGTGTAGTAAATCTGACCTGGGTTTGAGGTTCTGCATTTCCCACTGATTCTCAGGTGATGCCAGGGTCTCCAGACAGTGCACTATTCAGTCACCAAGGACCGTGCATGGGCTGAGCTGACCCGATATACTCGGCTACCCTCTCCTTGCATGTGGTGCTAAACAGGCCTAAGAATATGCATGATTGTTTCCAGTCTCCAGAGTTTTAAGAATACGTGTGCCAATGCATGTGCCAACACATGTGCCATGGCATGCATGTGGAGGTCAGAGAACAGCTCAGGAGTTGTCTCTTTCCACCTTGTTTTTGAGGTAGGGTTTCTTTGGTTTGTGCGGCTGAGCTGTGTCCTCCAGGGTTTGCCTGCAAGCTTCCGGCTTTTTCCCATCTCTGCCCCCCATCCTACCGCAGGAAGGCTGGGATTACAGATACCTGCCACTGCATCTGGCTTTTTACATGGGTTCTGGGATTGAACTTGGGTCTTCAGGCTTGCTCAGCAAGTGCTTTTACCCCCACTCCCAAGCCAGCCCTCAGGAGGTTCTAATCTAAAGCCAAGATGAAAACCACTGATTTTTAAAATATCTTAAGGGGCTGGAGAGATGGCTCAGTGGTCAAGAGCACTGGCCGATCTTTCAGAGCTTCCGGGTTCTATTCCTCGCACATAACAACCTTCTATAACTCCAGTTCCAGGAGAATCTGACAGCCTCTTCTGACCTCCCCCGGCATTGCATGAGACAGGTGCACTCACATACATGAAGGTAATATACTTATACACATAAAATAAAATGTTTTTATTGTGCTGGGTATGCTTCATGTGCTTACCTTAATCCCAGCACTTTGGAGTCAAACGCAGGCGGATCTCTTGAGTTCATGGAAGTTCTAAGCCAGCCTGGTCTACATAACAAGTTCTAGGGCAGCCAGGGCTACATAGGGAGACCCTGTCTTTAAAAAAAAATAAAGGTCTCTGCAAATATGTTGTTTTCTTTTATACAAAGAATCTGTGTGTTGTGTGACATGAAAACAGGAGTTTGGGGGGAGGAAAGGGACTGGGGAGAGCCACGTAGGAGTAAATACACAGGTGATACACACATGAAAATGTCAAAATGAACGCCATTGTCTTGTATAGTCACTGAAAAAAAATACTTAAAGAGATGTGGTACCAGGAACAATACTTCACCATATATATTTTACATAGACGTTTTCATAGACATTGTGCTTCTTAAACAGAGTAAGTTTGTATGTGTGTATGGGTACTACATAACAAATAATTTGTTTTGAAAACATGAAATTGATTAACAACTTGGAATATAACTAGAAAACAAATATTTTAACCATGTTAACCATGTAGTACAATTAGGCTAGGAAGGACACGTGTCAGGCTTTCCCTGCCTGCCTTCCTTTGAGGTCAAGCAAGCTTCCCGTTTCAGTATCACTCTTTTCTCTGCACTTTCCCTATCCCCTGATCCTGTCTCCTGTGCCCAGGGCCTGCACTGTTCCAGCAGACCTTCCTGACCTCAGGAGTAGCTACCTGCTTCTCCTCGAGTGTGGACATGGCTCTCTCTCTGAGATTACTGCAGTTGCTTCTAAAGAAAGTAATTTGATAGCAAATGTTTTCAGCTGTGGCAGACTCGTGCTTTCCGTCGTTTGGTTTTGGTGGTGGTGGTTTTCTGTCAGTCTTAGCTGACGTGGGAAATGTATAGGGCTTGGGGATTAGAAGAGCTAGTTCTAACCCTTTGACTATTTCTTGTATGTTTAAAGTATTTGTGTGCCTTTTACATAAACCTACTGTGGCACTGGATCTAAAGAATGAGAGTTTCATTTACACCTCTGGCCCGACACCTGCAGGAAGAAGCCAGATCTTCTAGTGGTCAGGTGAGTTCACTTGTGGAAGTGCCAAGATGGAAAACACTGGACACAGATGGTGCCTAGAGAGCGGTACCACATGCAAGGGTCAGGATGGAGAGCTAGCCCTGTTTGCCCTCTCCATGGGTTGGCTTTTTCCAGCTTTAAAACTGAGAAATTCCGCATGGTGTTGTCAAAAGAGCACTGTGTCTCTCTTACAAATGGTCTTATCCAGAGGAAGTCAAGAGGACTTTAAACCACCCCAAAGTGAAGTGTGAATTCTCAGCCAGTGTGATGGAAAGACTTGTTCTGGAACTGAGAAGTTGTTTCTTCCTGGATTCTGCCACTGGGAACAGCCCCCTGAAGTGGTTGCTGCATTTTGCATCTTTTCAACACTCTCTTTAAATGACTTTTCATCTAGTTTTGCAGCATTTCTGCACTTCTTCTCAGTCTCGGACTCTGCAGAGATGAAGGAGGAGGCACACAGGCTCCTGTGTTCGGAGACCCTGGAGAGACCAGGGCAGTCTGGCAAGGCCGTCTGTTTCTGTTTTCATTCACTTGAGCCCCAGATGGATGTGTATTCTGTGCAGCTTCATCCTTCAAAGCATCAGGCTCCTCCAGGAGGTCTGGGCCACCATAACCAGAAACTGCTGCAGGTGACTCATGCTACTGGGACTTAGTTCAGTGTGGGAAAGTGGAGTGCTGCAACAGTCAAGCCACTCACATGAGATGAGACAGAGGGCAGAGGAGGAGGAAGCCCACATCAACTCTAACTTGTGTTATAGGCTCATGCTCCATAGTTATCAAGAAATAAAGCTGGGGCAGGCGAGATGGCTCAGCAGGGGAAGACAGTCCTGGCAAGCAAGTTCTATCCCCGGAACCACAAGGGAGAAGCAACTCCACAGAGCCCTCTGACCTCCTCGTGCCCACACACATCTGTCATGCACACACGCATCATGTACACGCATTCATCATGTACTGACATACGCTGATAGTACATTTTTTTAAAGAAGATGTGCAGCCGCAGTCTCTATCCACTTCAGCTGTAACTGCAGCTTGCTTGCTTACTTTCTGCCACGCCTCTCATTTGGCACATCGTTGAGGAAAAAAATTCCGTAACCAGGCCATCTGGGTTGGATAAAAGAGGGAGTTTCCCTGTTTGATTCTCACATTTTGTTCCCCTTTGTTTTAAAGGAGGGAGAAAATCGTTATGAAATAACTAATTTATTGCATAATTGTTCATGAAACAGATGAAGCCTTTTCGATCCTATACTGTTTCTGAAGAATTCGGTATCCAAGAAGCTCTCCATCCCCTCCAAGATGTGGTACAGCTTGAATGTAGGGGTAAATTGACTCAAGCGAGCAACTAGCACTGGTCAGAAAATAAAGCTCTCTTTGGGTGGTCTGAAATGTGACTGTGTTTATTTCTTTTCAGACTCAGCAAAGTTGTTTTTCTTTTTTCCATTGCAGCGTATTTTAGCATGTTGTGCTCTGGATTTACTTAGTGGTCATAATTGAAATCATTAGACATAAGTGATTTTTTTTCATCTTTTTAAAGACCAGCATTAGCAGCTTTGTAATTCAAAGAATCTGTAATTAGAAGAGTTTGGGGAAAAAAATTTTAACATCTGATAGCATGGTATAAAATAGCTTCAACGAAAATAATTATTTCGTGTGTTATGAGCTGCTACTTGCAGTTCACAGTGACTCGTTTGATTCTTCTGTCAAATCAGACCTTATTTTTTAAATTTTACATATTTTTATTGTGTGTGGGCATGATGTGTGTATGTGTGGGCACATGCATGTCAGTGAGAGTGTGGCGGTCAGAGGACAAGTTCATGGATTCAGTCTCTCCATCCACCTTTATGTGGATTCTGGGGATCAAATATAGACTTGCAGACTTGCACTGCAAGCTCTTTACCCACTAAGTCATCCCCCTGGTCCCCAGACCTTACATTTTAGGAAATAAGCCAGGCTTGGTGTCTCCTGTAATCCCAGCACACAGGAGGATTGCTGTGACTTCAAGGCCAATCTCAAACTGTGGATAAATAGTTGAGTTCCAGGCCAGTCTGGTCTACAAACCATATTTCAAGAACCAAAATCCAAACAGACATAGTTCAGTAGGATTCTCCTATGCTTCGCCAAGCAGGCAGTGCTGGAACAGGATGATGAGCAAGCCAGTTTTTGCCCTGATAGCTTGTTGTAGTGAAATGACTGAAGCAGATGTTACCCAAGCCAAGCACATGTGTACACTGCAATACACAGATCTGTCTGTGACCTTCCGTGCACGTCTGGTAACTAGGAAAGTCTTTACTTATAGAAGTAAGTTTCATTCAGACAAAATCCTGAATAATACATAATATAAGGAGATGATGGTGTAGTTGTATGTTACGTTAGATGCCACGCTGGTAACCACCTGTTCTTGTATTCATACCATTCATGAAAGGTCTTTGGGAGTAGGAACATCCTGCCATAATAGCTTAGGACTCTTCTTTGCCAAAGGCTTTGTTCCTAATAGACTGTGAGTAGTATTTCTTAAGTGAACATTTAAATTTTTCTAATCACACACTGTAAGTTAATGCAGGTGTATCACTTAACATATTATCAAGCTATTATAATATCACACTGGTAATGGCATAATAAGAACTAGTTCCATAAAGGAACAATGCAAGGAAAATGCTTCTTAATTAATTTACCACTACCATTCTCCATGACTGCTCCCAGTCCATAGCAGTGTGCTTCCGTGACAGCATGATGCTCCCGTGCCTGCCTGGGCTGCGCATGGCTCTCAGGTTCTATGACAGGACTCAGGTGTTCTCACAACAGTTGCAGCCCTTCCCCTTCCTTTCTATGTTGGTTTGTCCTGGAGTCTTTGTAAAACTTTTGTCTAAGAACGGAAAGCATCAGATCTTGTCAAAAATGTTAAAAGATCATGAAATGAACCCACTTGTCTTTTGGCATCATGTGAGTGAGTTTCCACTAAGTGGCATGTGGTCTTCTGATGGTGCATGTAACCCCTGAGTGATTCCATTTCCTGTGCTCCTCAGGCTTTGAATGTCCTCTTAACTCCTCTGGGAAAGTGAAGTGAGGAACTCATTCACGTGACTCTCGATTTCCCCAACACAGAGGTTTACCTGGTAAAAAGCCTTATGGATTTTGAGCAGTAATAAAACAAGTGCTGGCTGGTTAACAGGGGGAGTCTGATCCATGTACTATGTACGTGAATGTAACGTTAGATACTGTGGTTTTCTATCACAGATGATTCCCTAATCTTCAAAACAACTCGCCTATGTATAGGAATGTATTTCCTTGGCAAGTAAATTTCTTTTGATATCTGAATGATTTTAAGATTCCACTTGCCAACCATGTGCAAGGTTCTGATGTCAGCCCAAGTACAACAAAAAGTCTTTTTTTAAGAGATCTAGCCAGGTGTAGTGGCACATGCCTTTAATCCCAGCACTCGGGAGGCAGAGGCAGGAAGATCTTTGAGTGTTCAAGCCCAGCCTGGTCTACATAGCAAGGTCCAGGCCAACTGGGACTACGGTGAGACCCTGTTTCAAAAAGATCAAAATCAAAGATTTCCTTTAAGACTGGGCATGATGGTATACATACACAATCCCAGCATACTACATGAGACCCTGTCTCAAAAGAAAAAATGTGGGACTGGAGAAATGGCTCAGGAGTTAGAAGCACTGGCTGCTCTTGCAGAGGACCCAAGTCCCAGAGGACCCAAGGGGATCTGACATCCTCTTCTGACGTCTATGGACATTGCACAATACAGGTGCAGTTACACATATGCAGGCAATACACTCATACACCATTAACTAAAAAAATAATATTTTTTAGAGTTTCCATTGAGGACTCTTTATTTAGATTTTTACTTTAAATTATTATGTTTATCAAGTTTCTTGAGTCACACACACACACACACACACACAAAAAATGAAGTGTTTTAAAACTGAAAACTAGTTGTCGTTTCATTATGACCCTATTAAGAAGCTGGTCATCTAATAATTAGGAACTGGATGAAAATTGCAGTTAACTCAGTTGACTCTGTAAGTAATGTTGCGTGTGTGCACACGTGTGTATGGAGGTGTCAAAGGTGAGTACCTTCCATAGCCGCTCTCCACATTTTTCTGTTGGTTGGTTTTTTTGCTTTTTGTTTTTGATTTTTTTAAAGACAGTGTCTCCCTTGAGCCCCAGCTGGCCTGGAACTCTCTATGTAGACCAGAATGGCCTCCATCTCACAGAGATCCACCTGCCTCTGCCTCCCCAGTGCTGGGATTAAAGGAGCATGCCACCACCCTGGGTTTTTTCCATTTTTCTCTGCCTTTCCGGCTCTGATGACAGACTTTCATGGCCCACCTGGCTATTTTACATTGGTGCTGAGGATCTGAACCCTGTCCCATGCTCACACAGCAGACATTTTACCAACTGAGCCATCTCCCCCACCCCTCCCCCTTTTAAAATTGTTTATTTGTTTTTACTTTATGTGTATAAGTGTTTATGTGTATGCAATGCTGGAGGAAGACAGAAGGACATTGACCCTTCTGGAACTGGAGGTATAAGGAGTTGTTAGCTACCATGTGTATGCTGGGAACCAGTTCCAATTCCTCTGCAAGAGTAGCTAGTGCTCTTGACTGCTGAGCCACCTCTCCAGCCTTCCAGCCTCTTTTGAAACAGAGTTTCCTTTGTAGACCAAACTGACAGTCCATCTGCCTCTGCCTCCCAATTTTTGGGATTAGAGGTGTATACCACCATGCCTGGCTCCCCTGCCCCCAGTGTGTGTGTGTGTGTTTGGGCACACCCAAAGTCAGGGCCAAAAGGGCCAAAGAACAACTTGCAAGGAGCTGGTTCTCTCCTTCTACAATGTGGGTTCCAGGGATGGAACTCAGGTAATCAGGCTTGGCAGTTGGTACCTCTACCTGCTAAGCCGTCCCAACAGCCCATATTTGTGTTTCTTTTCAAGTAAGTAAGGTTTGATGTAGCTCATACATTTCTATTGATGGCACTTAAATCATCAAGAATTAATGAAATTAACCAGTGTGGTGGTACACCCTTTTAATCCCAGCACTCCGGAGACTGAAGCAGGCAGATTTCTGTGAGATCAAGGCCAACCTGGTCTATGGTCTATCTACATAGTGAGTCCCAGGCCAGCTGGAACTACAGGGAGACCTTGTCTCAGAAAAATATATATAAGGAAATTAATGATGGATTAGAGTGATGGATCAGTGGTTAAGAACACTGACTGACTGCTCTTGCAAAGTACTCCAGTTTGATTCCCAGCACCCATGTGCCATGGCAGCTAATAACTGTCCTAACTCCAGTTCCAGGAAATCCAGTGCCTTCTTCTGACTTCCATGGGCATTGCATGACACAGGTATACTTACATACAAACAGGCAATACACTCACACACATAAAATAAAAATTTTTTAAAAGAATTAATGAAATTATGTTTGTTATAGAAGATGAGACTGAGAGGGGTGTGTGTGTGTGGGTGTGTGTGTGTGTGTGGTCTGTCCTGCTTAGTACTTATGAGAGGGGTGTGTGTGTGTGTGTGTGTGTGTGTGGTCTGTCCTGCTTAGTACTTATGAGAGGGGTGTGTGTGTGTGTGTGTGTGTGTGTGTGTGTGTGTGGTCTGTCCTGCTTAGTATTTATGAGAGGGGTGTGTGTGTGTGTGTGTGTGTGTGTGTGTGTGTGTGTGTGTGGTGTCCTGCTTAGTACTTATGGGTGTGCACATTGACTTGTTGGGGAATTTTTTTCTCAGGAATCAAAGATATATTTTATTTCTTTTGGGGTTATCAAGTGGGCTACACAAAAGTAATGATAGAGCCAGGCATAGTAGTAGTTTGCCAACACTTGCAAAGCTAAGGCAGGAGGATCATGAGTTCAAGACCAACCTACTCTTAATCGAGACCCTGAAAAGAAGAAGAGGAGGGAAGGAAGGGTTTGAAGTGTATCGAGCACTACATGTAATCTACAGATGATTTAAAGCATCCAATCGGGTGTGCATAGGTTATTCACAAAAACTAAGCCACCATATAGGTAATGTTTAAATGTGGGAAGACTGTATCTGCGTTTGGGGGACAATCTCTACAGACACAGAGGCTCTGTGTGCATGCATAGGACAATCAAGGCGACTGTTTTCCCACAAATGTTTGATATTAATATTATACTACATTTTCTCATTGGTATTCTCACCTGGTCTTTATCTTCATGTGTACTTAGTTATAATTTTATAGCCTGTTTTTCTTTAACCTTGACGTCTATGATATTCTTTGGGGAAACTGGGTGACCTTGAGGTATAGTTTTAATAAAATCTTTGCTGAGTAATCATTTCATACAAAATGCAATGCCAATGATGAAAAAAAAAAAAAGTTAACTTTCTCTGTGGCTTCTCCCATGAATAGCACATGCATTGAATTACACCCGAGTGTTGCCTGGGTTCAGTTACATTTAAGGGCCATATCTCTGATAAGAATGATAAATCAATACATTCAAAGAATACCAAAGAATTCACAAAGCACAAATTAAAACCATAATGTTTTGTATATATAAAACTGTAGCCAATACTGTGCTTGATGGCTTATGCCTGTGATCTCAATACTCAGAAGGCTGAGGCAGGAGGATTGCTGCAAGTGTAAAACCACCCTGGGCTATATGGTGAGTTCCAGGGCAGCCTGGGCTACAGAATGAGATCCTTTTTTAAAATTAGCTACTTAATTAGTCAATACCTCAGGGAACGTGTCTAGAATGTTTTATTGATTGCATAGTTTGCTGTTTGGTGATGGTTTTATTTAGCTGGGAAGGACTATCTTTTTTTCTTTCTCTTTAAAACATTTTCTTGCCTGGAAAAATGGCCCAACAGCTAAGAACACTTGCTGCTCTCTTGGAGGATCCAGGTTCAGTTCCCAGCACCTACATAATGCCTAGCACAGGTACTGCATGCATGTGGTATACATGCATACAGGCAGGCAAAGCACTCATACATATAAAATTAAAACATTAGACACAGTTAAATACTCTCACAAGATTTCCCTGAGCCTTGACCACAAATGTATACAGTTCTGTTAGTGGACTTTTCTCATAATCCCAAGATCTTGGTTCATATGGAGAGCTGCAGAATGTTCCTAATCACAGAGTCATGTTTTGTTGTTTTATTTTATGTGTATGAGTGTTTTGCCTGCATGTATGTATGAGCACCATGATTGTGCCCACAGAGGCTAGAAGAAGGCGTGTCTCCTGCCTCTTTCCCGCTGTCTGACTCTTGTTAACAGGCAGGCAGTATGTATTTGCAGAGAATTTCTGAGAGTTGTTCTCCCTTTGCAAAAATCACAGCCATTGGTATGGCTGTGAAATAATGAAAAATAGCAATACGGGCTTAAACATTTGTATTTTCCCAGGGATTTGCTAAACTTCCTATGAGAAGAGCCAAATTTAATTTATGCCACTGAATTTCCTTGAAAGAAGTACTAATATTTCCACTGAAATCCCTGGGCTGAATGTGGATTATGGGCAGAAGAGAGAACCAGTAATTTCCAGGCAACCATGCTGAGACCTGCTGGCCGCCACCTGTTTGGTTTTGGTTTGGTTTGGTTTTACATGTTTGAGCATGCATGTATGTAAGTGCACCTGTGTCATGCAGTGTCCACAGAGGTCAGAAGAAGGTGTCAGATCCCCTGGAACTGTAGTTATGGACAGTTTTTAGCTACCATGTGGGTTCTGGGAACTGAACCCAGGTCTTCTAAGCAAGAGCAGCAAGTGCTCTTAACCACTGAACAAACCCTCTAGCCCTCCCCCGAAAAAAACTTTTTAAGGAGGTGGGAGAAAAAGATTTATTTGTATGTGTGTTTGTTTTTGAGTAAGGGTCTCAACCATGTAGCCCTGGCTGACGTAGAATTCACCATGTAGGCCAGTTTGACCTCAAACTCACAGAGATCTATCTGTCTGCCTCCCAAGTGCTGGGATTAATGATGCTTTTGTTTGTTTGTTTTGTTCTGTTTTGTTGTTGGGACTGGAGGGGATGGCTCAGGAGTTAAGAGCCCTTTCTGCACAATCATGAGAACTGGAGTTCAGATCCTAGATCCCATGAAGCAAGCAGGACATCTCATAAATGTCCTTAACTCAAGCTCTTAGAGATCCAGCACTTGACCTCCATTTGTGCTCCAGTACACATAGACATACACTTAAGTAAACACTTTAACAAACTAAAATAAATTTGTGATAATCTTATAAATTTCCTCTTAGCTAAAGTATGGATAATATACCCTATATTTGCTTTGGGCAATTCTTAAGCTTTCAGGAGTCTTCATAAATCAGAATAAATCAATGATGCTAATATTTCACTCCACAGTTGCTTGAGAAGTGGCTCATAGGGCCAGTGAGATGGCTCATCAGCAATAGTGCTTACTGCCAGGGCTTACAACCTGAGGTCGATTCCTGGGGTGGATGTGGTCAGAGAGAACCAGCTTCCAGAGGTTGTCCCTCTGTCACACATGCCCATACACACTCACAAATAAATAAGTGTAAGAAAATAGGTATTTATAACTACTCTTAATTAATTTGTCCATGTAAGTAGAAAACTAAAAGTTGAGTTATGGAGGGGCGGCATTTTTGTTGTTATGTTTGTCTGTAGTGCCGGGTACAGGGATTTAGTTTAGTTGAAATTGCCCAGGGAGGGGCAATTTCTTCTTGTTGTGTTTGTCTGTCTGTAGTGCCCAGTTCAGGGATTTACGCATGCTAGGGAAGTAAGTACTCTACCACTGAGCCCCAAATTACAGATTTACAATCTTACATTGTCTGTGGAATATCCAAACAGAGATCCTCCTGAGTGCTGAGGTTAAAAGCATGCCCAACTAGAAGCAACCTGTGTGTGTTTGTGTGTGTGTTTCTAAGCCGTATGTGTGGGAATGTCCTTGGAGGCCAGAGTAAATGTAACGACACAGGTATGAAACACCATCATGAGGCCCATTGCTTTGCATGCCCACTTTAAAACTTTGTTAAAGTAGTCTGATATGGACACTGATGAGGGCGACGTAGGCGTGAAGCGGTGGTTCGTCTTGGGCCTACACAGTGTTCCTCTCTACATGATGTGGTTGGTTAACCCATTCCAGAACCAGGCAGGCTGGGTCCACACCCCAGCAAGATGACTTTGAGATGGGAGTGATTGTGTTTCCAGTTTCCTGGTGTTATCCAGATTAAAGATTATTGCTGTCTCACATACTTCACAGTCTCGAGTCCAGTGGTTGGTGTGGGTTGTGTATTTACTTATATTGTTGAGCAGAAAAAACAAAAAGAATGTATTTGAGAGGAAATATCTCTGCTGACATAGAAAGAAAGGAGTTTAAGAGAACAAGTTTAAGAATAATTCATCAGGCCTCAGTCTGTGAAAAGGACAGGACAGCAGAGGGTGAGACCTAGTTAGGATGCCCTGGTTCTGTAGGCAAGAGTTAAAACTGTCCCAAACCACCTCTGTGGGGTTGGGATAGACCAAAAAGAAGAAATCACCAAGCTTTGACTCCCAAGCTAAGTGACTGGGCATTGGATATGCGTGTCATAAATAGAACAGTCCTATGGTTGTGCTTTGATCTCCAGACAGTCTCTGTACATGAAAAACTAAAGAAGGCAGAATTTTAAAGACTAGTATAAGTAGACCTTACCTGCCCTACTATGCTGTATTATGTATGCAGGTAGACCTTACCTTTCCTACTGTGCTGTATTATGTATGCATGTACTAACTACCTAATAGTCCTTGTCAAAAAGAAACGCATTTCTCACTGTTTGATTTCGATTCTGAAGTTACTGGGCTAGAGCCTCAGAGACTTGTTGTTTATTGACTCTCGTATCCCAGGATACTTGCTGTAGAGATACAAGGAACTCATTTATGAAAACTGTTAAACTGAACCATCATCTTCTGCACTTGACCCAGTACATATCTAGAGAGACAAATATATTTATGTAAAATTATTCAGAAATGCAAATGATTTTTTTTTTTTTTTTGCAAACCTGGTCTTACTCTAACCCAGGTTGGCCTGAAACATGTGATGAATCCTCCTGCCTAGCCTCCCAAATGCTGGCATTACAGATTTGAGCCCCCGTGTCCAGCAGCAATCTTAGTGAACTGTTTCATGAGTGTTTGTATTATTTTCAGGTTCGCTGGATGATGTATTGGATTGTGTTTGCCCTCTACACTGTGATTGAAACAATAGCAGATCAGACAGTTGCTTGGTAAGTTCTGCTGTTCACGGGGGCTGCAGGCTCGTTCTTGGGTAGCCTGAGTTCTGATTCTGCTCTTGCTTCTCACTGTAAGAATTTGATCAAGTTACAGAATTCTCCTGCATCTTATTTCCCTCTGTGGAGCCCCTTCCAATGAGGCAGCTTTCTGTGCTAATCCCTGCCCACCCCCCCACTCCCACCAGCCTCTTAAAATAGAGGAACTTGGTTGTCACCATCCGCTTTCCACACTGGTGACTTCAGACTATTTCTCCACATGGCTTCCGAAATGACTCCTCTACATCTGGTTGTAGCCCTCCCTTTCCAGCCTTGAGTCTCTGATGCACGGACATTGAGCAAGCACACGTCAGCATCCACGTGGACACCCACTCGGCACCAGCTCCCCAGTGGCTCTGTTCCAGACACGAGGCATAATTGCAGCATGTTCATTCCCTCATCAGTTTCACAGTTTATGAAGGCTTTAGAGGAACGAACTGAGTCTCCTCATGCTGTATCTCAGGGGATCTTTCCCGTCCACACCTGCCATCGCTTGAAGAAGTTTCCTCTTAAAAGCTTAAAGCTCTCGATCTTGCCAATGCTTTCAGCCTCCCGTGCCACACAGACTTGGACCTAGAGTAACCTAAACATCCCTCCTTTCCTGAGCTACTAGATGCAGCCTCCAAATAATCAGTCCTGGGGCCTGTGGGAACCAGCCGGGCCCTTGCCTTCCTGCCCTGCCTTCCCGTGTCCCTTTCACATCCTTGCTGTTTTCTTTAAGACATTAAGACATCGTTCCCACTGTGCTGTTCTCATACATAAACATTCTTAATCTTTTTTTTTTTTTCTTTGAGACAGGGTCTTCCTGTAGCCCCAGCTGTCTTGGAACTCTCTGTGTAGAACAAACTGGCCTTGAACTAACAAAGATCGGCCTGCCTCTGGCTCCCAACTGCTGGGATTAAAGGCGTGCACCACCGTGCTGGGTGCAGACTTAAACAGTCTTAACCTCTCCTTATTTGTGACTCTCTCGTTCTCATTCATGCCCTCTTAACTTCTGGTGATTGAACCCAGGACTTCCTACCTGCTAAGCATACGTACACATACATACACACATGCATACACCGCTGAGCCACCACAGTCCTCCACTCCCCGTCTTTCTCTTCTTATTTGAAATGTTTTCCTTGGGACTAGAGAGATGGCTCAGGGATTAAGAGCTCTTCCTACTCTTCCAGAGGACCCGAATTTGGTTCTTGGCCATCTGAAACTAGCTCCCAGGGATCCAGCTCTTTTGGTCTTGGCTAGGACTGGCACATACACATAAATACAAAATAAAAATAGATCTTGAAATGTTTCCCTCCCTCTGGCTTTTCCCAATTACTTTTCTTTTCCTGTTGATTCTGGAGTACATCTGAAGGAGAATTTTCTCTTTGTTTTTTAAGTGACAGAACAAGGATTCCAAATTATGCTAAGTGTCTTCCTTCCTCCCTTTATTTCTCAGGGTCTCAAGTAGCCAAGGATGACCTTGAACTCCTGATCCTCCTGCCTCTACCTCCTGAGTGCTGGGATTACAGATATGGACCACCATGCCCAGTTTCTTCTGTGTTGCTGTAGACCAGACCCTCCCTTAGTAGGCCAGCCCTCTACCAACTGAGACTACACCCCCAGCCCAGAATTCCTTTTTTCAAAGACTTCTTGTTTATTTGTTGCTGCTGTTTGTGTTTCTGTCTAATTTCCGATACAGCCTATATCCCCTTTTGAAAATATTGAATGTTAAAAAGTTGAAAGTCAGGCTGGAGAGACTGTTCAGTGGATAAAAGTGCTTGCTGCAGAGGCCTGCCAGCCTGAGCTCGACCCCAGGTCCCATGGTAGAAAGAACCAATTCCTGAAAGCTGTCCTTTGACCTCCATACCTGTGCCATGGTGTGCACACACACAGTAATGATATTTATTTAATGCTGGAGGTCCACAAACTCTTTCTGGTACAGTGACTCTTGGCTGACTAACCTGCACTCACTGTGCTGCACACGCCTGTCTGCCTTACCATGAGAACCCAGACTCGCCCAGCTTCTTGTACTGTGCTGCCTCACGGACCCCAGGATGCTGGTTCTCACACTGAGTTGACATGTAGTGTGGCAGCAGGCAGCCCTCTGAAACACAGTAGGTTAGAACAGTGGACCTCGGTGTCTTGCTCAAGTGGCCTTGGGGCCGGGGTCAGCTGCAGCTTTGCTGGGCTCAGCTCGGTTTAAATGTCATTTCAGAACCAAGGCTAAAGAAGCAGGTATTCCCCTGGCAAAAGCTCAAAGCAGGAGGTTGAGGGAATTGTGATAATAGCTTTGAGGGCAGTTAAGGCTTCCACTGGCTTGTCACCTGTGTCACACTCACACCTCTTAGCCAGTCAAGTCACGTGACTAAACGTAGTAGTCCTGCATTGGGAAGTAACTGCATCGATAGGAGAAACACCACAAGGGTGGCCTGGACCCTGAACTAATTCTCTGCCTCTCTCAGTGGTAATTCCCCCGACCCTCATCTGCAGCTGGAAACTGCAGTTCCATCCAAGCCAGATGGGAGGAAAAGTTTTCCGGAAGTTGTGAGGGAGGCCAGAAGCTATGCCTGTGGGGTGATGTGTATTACCCCGTGTCCATGGGTGTCACATTCTTTTATAGCGGGTTGTCTGTACACAGGTATCCTTTACTGCCATGGCTCGATGGCGTCCATTTGGCCACTGTCTTGTGCTTGCTTCAAGAGAAGACTCTTGGGGACCACTGCACAACGGGTATGCTTACACACATGCAGGCAATACACTCACACACACAAAATTAAATAAGAGTAATAAATTAAATATTTTTAAAAGAATGAGGAGACCAGCGCTGGAGAGATGGCTCAGTGATTAAAAGCACTCTCTGCTCTTGCAGAGGACCTGGGTTCGATTCCCAGCACCCACATGATGGCTAACAACCATCCCTAACTCCAGTTCCAGGGGATCCAGTGCCCTCTTCTTACCTCCATGGGCACTTTATGACAGGGTGCATTTACATACGTGCAGGCAATACAGTCATACACATAAGATAAATATAATCAATACAATTTTTTTTTAAAGAGAAGACTCTGGCCTACGTAGTATGTGGTTTGGGGAGAAGAACTTGCCAATAAATTCCATCATGACTGTTTCCTTCATCTCTAACCTTCAGGTGTGAAAACAGACATAGTAATAAAACTTCGTTTTTGTGGTTTACTTCTTACCCAATTTTCCTTCTTTCTGTTTGTGTTCTCTTTAGGTTCCCTCTGTACTATGAGCTGAAGGTTGCCTTTGTCATATGGCTGCTGTCGCCCTACACAAGAGGAGCAAGTCTAATATACAGAAAAT
This sequence comes from Eospalax fontanierii, assembly GCA_035773235.1. Taxonomy (NCBI): domain Eukaryota; kingdom Metazoa; phylum Chordata; class Mammalia; order Rodentia; family Spalacidae; genus Eospalax; species Eospalax fontanierii. The sequence continues at coordinate 7,694,453 of CM069540.1, forward strand.
TCCTGCATCCTCTTCTCTCTTCAAAGGAAAGGGTAAGGTGTTCGAGTATTTGCACACCGTCTTTCAGGCACATGCTTTATGCGTGACATTAGTGAACTCACTGTGTTACGAGGGGAAAGGCCTAGCTTGGGATTTTATAACATTATTTCCAAATAAAACTAACATCTATGGTTGTGTTATTTGTTGTTTTTGTAAATATGTTTAATTATTTAATTAATGTGAGACTGGGGGTCACTCTGTAACCCTGACTGACCTGGAATTCACTCTGCAGACCTGGCGGGACTAGAACTCACAGAAATCTGCCTTCCTCTTAGTCTCCCAAATTCTGGGATTAAAGGCCGGTTTTATTTTTTCCACACGAGCTCACGTAGCCCCAGGCTGGCTTTAACTCCCTTGAACTTCTGCCCATCCTGAGTGCTGGGATCTACAAGGGGGTTCTATGATACCGATTTTACTGTTCATTATCCTCCCAGGAAATTGATGATTATATTGTACAAGCGAAGGAACGAGGCTACGAGACTATGGTGAACTTCGGGCGGCAGGGTTTGAATTTAGCAGCTACTGCTGCTGTCACAGCGGCCGTGAAGGTAAGTTCACGTTTCTCTCTCCTGGGTCATAGCAGATAAAGAATGGTCGCTGTTTCTGCTTCAGACCACTATAAAACTGGCAGAATTTTGCTTTTATATATTTATTCTAATACTACAATAAACAAATAGGTAATTTTAAAGCTATTTTAACATTTTGGTTTGTATACTACTCGATACAAAATGAAAACTAGTAAATAAAACATACCCGAAATTGCCATTTTTTGTCATCATCATCACACTTTTGAACCTTGGGGTAGTTTGAAGTTTGAATAAATCACCTTAAATAAAGATGACCATTCTTCTCTCTGTCTTTGGCGTGTTGTCCCCAGTCCCCCGTCCCCCGCCCCCATCCCCCTTGTCCCTCCCCCCCCCCGTTCCCCCGTCTCCCCGCCCCCCTCCTCTCGTCCCCCCCCCCCCATCTCTATCCCCTTCCCTCCCAGCCTCCTCTTTGCTCTGTCTTGCTAGGATTTCTGGCTTACTCCTGCCTCTCTGCTTCAACTACTTTGAGGTAACTGATGATTCAAATACGCATGTAAAAATCATGTTCTTAAAACTTGAAGTTTTATTTGGTGAATTACTAATGTCATTGCTGTGCTTTGGGGCCATCTTATTGATTGACTGCTGTCTGTGGAAATTGGCATTATGGCTTTTCAGCTTCTTTGCATGTAGCAATCGGTATGGTTTGTTTTTAATAACATAGTGTGATTAATCATAGTCCGTGGTGTATGGAAAGAAAGCGGATTTCACATCCAGAAAATGATGACTGTGACTTTTGAAGTCACCATAAGCAGTTTACCTAGTCTGTGCCTTGGTTGCTTTGCATATGACACAAGGATTGATGGGGTGCCTTTCTGTAAGTGTGTGTGATCACACTGTGCCCATGTGCTTATAGTAGAAGTCTGGGAACCTTAGTTGTGTGTGACAGTTTTCCAATGCCAAGCTAAAATGCAGGCATAGTACTAATACATACATTACTGATGTATTCTGCTTTCAAGTCAGGCCATTTTTAAAATTTGTGTATGTATGTATGTGTGCATGCACTCTCATGTTTGTGAGGGCATTGGATCCACTAGAACTGGAGTTGCAAGCGATTGTGTGCCTCCTGACATGGGAAATGAACTTGAGTCCTCTGCAAGATCAACGAGTGCTCTTAACTACTGAGCCATCTCTCTAGCCCCAGTCAGCCTCTTTTGAACTAAACAATGCTACGGAAAGAAATATTCCATTTATGTGATGGTTTTATAGAATTTCAGTGGTGAAGTACACGTCGTTGAAGGAGTGTTATTAGGAGCCCTGTTCACTTTGCCGAGACCTTTGGCACACATACCAATGTTAATAAACTAAAAACTTCAAATTATATGCCTAGTGGTACTGCAGTGAGGGCTAAGTGGAGACTCATTAACTGTGCTGCACTACCTGTCTAAAAAGAAAAAGAAAAAGAATAAAATACTGATACAGCAGACTTCAGCTTAGAAGACGAATCCATTTTAGAAGTTTGCTTTTTGTTTAACAAAAATTCATTGCTGGTTATTTAGGTACCAAAAAAAGACGATCCAGGAAATCTACCCATCACCAGCTAGAAATTCTGAAAGGAGAGGACTGACTCAGTTACCCGAGAACAAGAAGGCTGCAGAGGTGACTCAGGGGTCGGAGCACTTGCTGCCGTTGCAGAGCTTGGTTCTTAGCACCCATCTCTGTTGGCTTCCAACTCCAACTCCAGAAGTCTGACACCTCTGGCCTCTGAGGGCACCTACACTCACTTGCACATACCCACAGACAGACAGACACACACACACACACACACACACACACACAATAAAAACAAATCTTTTCTAAAAATAAATTTATTGAATTTTGTGATTTTCATACAATATAATTTGATGGCATTTAGATCCTCCCATCCACAGCTAGTTAACTGGAGTCACATTCTTGAAAGAGACTGACTCTCCAACTCTCAGAAGCCATCGGTTATTATTGTATTAAACCAGCTCCTAATGACCTTATTGTTATACCCATAAATTAATGCATCTCTCAAGTCTCACCAGAGAGGTTTCCTTAGGCAGCAGATGGTGATTAACACAGAAACCACAACTGTCCAATGTGCAGAGAACAAGAGGCCGCAGAGCACTCGTCCCTGATAGGACACCTGTGTCAAACTTCTGCCTCCCAAGGCTCAGGGATCATTGAGGAAGAGGGGGTGACAAGACTGTAAGAGCCAGAGATGGTGGATGACCACAAGGTTTTCCAGACAGCTAATCAGTTATATATATGAACTCACAACAACAGAGACACCATGCACAAGTCTCATGCAAGCTCAAAACAGACAAAATCCCAGCATAGACATGGGGAAGTGGCTAAGAAGCCCCTAAAATCAATCTTTTTAAAACAATAAAAGCAATCACATGATATGCTCCAGAATATAAGTACCAGAGTCCCCAGATTGAAGGGCTCACATAGTGCCTGGCACTCCGAGGGAAAAGAGCAAGCAGCTGCAAGCAGGGCATCCGTGCCCCAAACACCAATGACGAGGAGAAAACTCCCAAAGATTCCAAACACAAAGCACATCACGTTCAAGTGATCCAAAATCAGAACGGCCGCAAATTTCTAATTAGCAGCAATAGAAGCAGGAAGGTGACATCACCCAGGATGTCATCTTGATTTTCAACCTCAAGTTTGTGATGGTCAAACCTGTCAGTCAGGTGTGAGCGTAGAATAAAAAGAATTCCTTTTAAATTCCACACATGCAAAGTCACAGAATTTACCCATTGCGTCTCATTTGTCAGAGCTGGTGTGTTCTGTCAAAGCTAGAGACCAGCCCACAGAAACGGAAACCCATGGGTTATGTACAACCAAAAGGAGATGACAGAATTCCCCAGGAGAATGCCACGCAAAGCTAAGTGCAAGCAGCCAGACTTGGATGCAGTGGGTCAGAGGTACCAGGATAAGTGTCTGGAAGAAGTATAGCTCTGACAGACAGGACAGGACAGAACAAGCTCAAAACTGTGCAGGGATGGTTCTTAACTGAGTACCACCATTTGTGTGTGTTGTGACCAGTCAGAGAGCTCACTAGGTGCTTATGCAGCCACGTGTCGGCAACGATGCAAAGGGTAGGACACCTAAGCAAATGAAAAAATAAGGCTTAGTAACTTTGGGATAAAAAACAAAAATTAAGCTGGTCATGGTGGTGCACGCCTATAATCCCAACACTTGGGAGGCAGAGGCAGGCAAATCTAAGTGAGTTCCAGGCCAGCCTGTTCTACATAGCCAGTTCCAGGTCAGCTGGGGCTACAGGGAAACTCTGTCTAAAACGAAAAAAAGGAAAAATAAATGAGGACTACAGAGCTGGCATAGTGGTGAAGAGCACGGGCTGATCTCACAGAGGACCCAGGTTCCGTTCTCAGTGCCTACATGGAAGCCAGCTCTGGTTTCGGGAGCTCTGACATCCTCTTCTGCCCTCTGCAGGCATTGCATGACATGGGTACACTTACATACACGCAGGCAAAACACTCACACTCATAAAAAATAAAAACAAATCAAAATTGGGGGCTGGAGAGATGGCTCAGTGGTTAAGAACACTAGATATTCTTCCAGAAGACCCAGGGTCAATTCCCAGCACCCATATAGAGGCTAATAACCATCCGTAACTCCGTTTCCAAGGGATCTGACACTTTCTTCTGGCCTCTATGGGCACTTGCACATATAAAAATAAAAATAATGAATAATTTTTAACTATCTAAGAATGAACTACAGTGAAAGTGCCATGCCCAGCCTGGCAGTACTAAGAACGCAGACACAAGTTTATCATGTAGGATTTTGCTATGCTGGGAGAATGTAAGGTGGACGAGAGCCAGAATCCTTACCCTTGAGGTGGTGAATGAGAGGGTTTGAGTGCGTCAGGTGGACTGGGGACAGGTGGCTTTTCATTTGCTGTAAATTTAGCATTATCTAACTTTACAAACAAAGTAAATTTACACTTCAGTGAAATTTTCTGCCCTTTCATATTTAACAGTATCATTCAACATGATTCTAGGTAGGAAAAAACCATGGTTTAAATTTCAACTTTAAGATTGGCTTAGAAAGCACATTTTGGGGCTCTGTTTTATTGAAGGTAAGGAATCTCTGGGTTCCTCCTCACTTTCACACTTACCGTTTCTGATTCTGCTTTTTAAGGCCCCTTCCTTTTTTTTTTTTTCCTTTTTCTAAGTATGTATGAGTGTGTTTCTGCATTATACCATGTACAGACAGTGCCTATAGAAGCCAGAAAAGGTTATCAGATCCCCTGGAACTGGAGTTACAGATGGTTGTTAGCCATCATGTGGGTGCTGGGAACTGAACCCGGTTCCTCTGCAAGAGCAGTCAGTGTACCAACCACTGAGCTATCTCTAGCCCTCATGATACCTTGTTTCATATCATGACTAGTTTGTGGGTACTTATTTCTCTTGACCCACATTGACTGCTTTCATTATCACTACGTGGGCCATCAGGAGTCCTGGCGGTGTTACGTTATCTTTATTCCCTCATCTAATTTTATTTCATATTTTACTTTCATTAGTTTTTACCATCCTATATATTGCTTAACATCTCTGTATTTCATCTAATCTAAGAGAGGTGCTGATGCAGCAGCAGATGAGACAGGCTCTCCGCCCTGACTGGCTACTGTCTGGCTGTAGCTAATGTCTATATCGACAAACTGAAAACTCAACCATCCTTAGTTGCTAAGAGCCCTCTCTTCTCCCTCTACTATTAAAGTAAATATTATCCCACAGGAATTCTTCTTTGTAAAACTACCACACGAAGTAATGCTGTATCAATTTCTTTCTTAAGAGTCCTCCTTAGTGATCCATTGATTATCTCTCCGCTCCTAAGGCAGGAAGCAGAGCTTAAAAGTCATCAAGCTACCGTTGCAAAACACACAGAAGCTCGAATCCCATGCCTGAAATCCACTGCTCATGGTGCCGTGGGTTCCTTTATGACCCGTAGCCCCACGTGATATGAGGTCACCATTCCCAGGGGTGCAGGGGTGCAGGGGTGCACTGCAGCCTCTGTCCCAGGACCTGCTGTATTCAGTAGAAATATGTGTCAGAGCTATTTGGCTTCAAGTTATACCACGATAATTTTAAAGTTCCCCAAATTAGTTTCATCTCTGGAGACATTTTTAAAGTGGGGAGGGTTGGAGTGGTAAGAGCACCGGCTACTCTTGTCGAGGACCTGGGTTTGATTCCCAGCACCCACATGGTGACTAACAACTGTCTGTCACTCCAGTTCCAGGGGTTTCCAGTGACCTCCGTGAGCACTGCACAACAAGAGTGCACCTATATAGATGCAGGCACTTATACACATAAAGTAAAAAATAAATACAATTTTTTACAAAGGTATTGTCATAGAAGAATTTACCACAGTAGACTCTTCATAAGACAATTGGAACTGAAATGGGTATTAGGTCATGATTAAGAAGAAACAATAGGAAAATTTGAGCACTATTTAACATTTTTATACCATATACTTTGTTAGAAACATCTTTCAGGTTAAAATCCTTAGACTCTCAGAGCTCTTTAGACAACAGCAGTTTCCTTCTGGGTCTCCAGGCTGATCACCTGAGTGTGTCGAACAAAAACAGGAATCTAATCAGAACATTTATTACACCATGAAGCAGTTTTCTGAACTGTTACTCAGTCCTGTGGCCTCATTACCTGGGACTGTTCACAAGGTCAGTGTACACATTTATTTTGGCTGAGCACAGCACAAATACGGGAAGGACCTTCAAGGATTCTGCTGAGGATGTGGGACACTCAGGGCTTCCACATGGGAGGTGCAGGTGGCGTGGTGCGCCGTGAAGGGCAGTGAAGAACAGCACCCGCGGCCACGTTTAGCCATGCAGGGTTTGCTCTGCTCAGATTTCCCTAGCGGACCCCACCAAAAAATGTACAGAAACGAGAGCTTTGCAGGTTAAATAGCTGAAATCTAACTGATTTTTAAATGGTCATGATTAACTTGAAACTATTCGCTCTTTTAATGGTTTCTGTTTGTGAAAGGATTTTGAGAGTGTTCAGCTGTGAATGCAATGAAATACTGACATCTACTATCTAAAATCTTTGGTACTGGGGCTAGAGATGGTTTCAGCCATTGAGAGCACTGGCTGCTCTTGCAGAGTACCTGGATTCATTCCCAGCACCCACATTAACGGTTAACAACCGTCTATAACTCCAGTTCTAGGGGATACGCATAAAATAAAAACAATAAATCTTTATTTTAGTATCTCCAAAATAGAAATTCCAAATTGGAAGTGGCTTATGTCCCCCACTAACAGCACCAAGGGGCGTTTTAGGTCATTACAACTGAGAAGGAGCCTGCTCCCTGACACCCAGTCGAGGCCAAGAATGCTGCTACTGACCCACAGAGCAAGACCCTGCTGCAAAGGAGCAGGAGTCAGGAAAAATAACTTTAGAATTAAATACACGCCAAACTCGGTGACGCACACCTTTAGTCCTAGAACTCAGACAGCAGAGACATCTTGAATTTCTGTGAGTTCAAGGCCAGCTTAGTCTTCATAGTAAGTTCTAGGCCAGTGTCTCAAAACATTGTGTGTAGGGAGAGTGTGATTATAAATTGTTCTTACTTTTAGTTCCTTTTTAAAATTTGTCTCTATATTATAAAAATTCTTCAATAAATACATTAATCTTCTTTGTTTTTGTTTTGTTTGTTTACTGAGTCAGGGTCTCCTTGTAGCCCCAGCTGACCTGGAACTCCCTATGTAGACTAGGCTGGCCTCAATTTCAGAGATGGGTCTGCCTCTGGCCCCTGGGTGCTGAGACTAAAGGCATGCACCACCATTCTGGGGTTATTAGTCCAATTTTAAATGAACTAAAATACATTATTGACCTGATGTAAATACAGCCAAGTCCATTCTGGGCTTCATCAGATTAGTTATTGAGTATCTAGGGGGAGACAGGTTTCCCCGAACACTGGGAATTGAACTTAGCAGCTAATTTCACAGATTGCTGGGAAACAGAGCGAGAGTGTCGTGGCTACACCTGATTGAATAGGGGTGGTAGAAATGTTGTGGAAAAGAATTTACATGGCTAGAAATTACAAAGCTTTACAGATAGGTTGTTTTTTATTTATTTTGTTTGTTTGAGGTGTTCACTTTGCTTTTATTCTTTGAGATAGGGTCTCACTCTATAACCCAAGCTGGTCTTGAACTCAGGACGCTCCTACCTAAGCCTCCTGAGTGCTGGGATTATAGGCCTGTGCCACCACACCCAAATATACAGCTCTAGCATGAATGAGATCAGAATTGCTGGGATGTAGGGTTTTCCTGTGGGTGATAGCGCCTTCTCCCCGACTAACCCACTGTTTCTATACATTCTCCACTGAGAACAGAACTTTCCCTCATCTTTCTTACTGTTTATAGTATAAAAACCAAATTGGAGGAAATAGTCAAAACATCATTAATTTACACAAAGTTGCAGTACCTTTTAGCATTGTTACTGACAAATTAATAGAACAGTTTACTTAAATCCTCAAAGCAGAAACAGCCTGAGAGATGGCTCAGCAGTTAAGAGCCTATACTGCTCTTGCAGAGGACTCAAGTACAGATCCCAACACCTACATCAAAGGCTCACAACCCCCTGTAAGTCCAGCTCCAGGGCCTCCAGCGCCTGGCATTCTGAGCCACTGTACCTATGCACATATACCCACTCTCAGACACTTGCATAGACACATTTTTTCAAAAAAAAAATAAATCTTTTAAAAAAATAGCACAGTGGGGCTTGAGAGATGGCTCAGCAATTAACAGCACTGGAAGCTCCTGCAGAGAATCAAGGTTCAATTCCCAGCACCCACATGGTGACTAACAACTGTCCGTAACTCCAGTTCCAAGAGATTTGAGGCTCTCTTCTGACCTCCACAGGCACTGCCTGACACCCGTGCACTTACATACATGCAGGCATACCTCATACACGTAAAATAAAAATAAGATAAAAAAAAAAACCAGTATAGAAACTTTTTTGAGACAGAATCTCACCATGTAACCCTGGCTGACCTAGAGCTCACTATGTAGACACAGGCTGGAGTCAAACTCCCGGAGATCTCTGTCCGCCTCTGCCTCCTGAGTGCCAGGATTGAAGGCATGGACCCACATACTATTTTTTTAAGGGTAAAGCATTACACACAACAAACATAAGTGAAAAGAGAAGCCAATGTGGTACATTACTGTGTACCACATTCCTGTAATCAAATTTTCATTAAACTGGGGGAGGAAGATAGATAATGGCACAGTTGTATGAAAATGTAGAATGAAACCATTATTTTATACACTGATTTAAAAGAGATTTAAAAAATCTTGATTAAGCCAACACTGACTAATTTGTAATGTTAAAGAAATAGTTGAAGAGAAGATAGGAGTGCCCCTCTACCTGATGTCTACTGTCTTCACTTTCACATGTCCCCCATGCTGATGTGCACTTCCTCTTTGTCGTTGTGATGAGGGTTCTGGGCAGGGGAAGTCTTTCCACTTCATATCCTATGGTGAACATAACTCCTCTACTAATGGGCTTTTTGTGCAGAACGTATGAGATTTAGAGGGAACAGGTTTGCCTTTCCGTGTGATTATTTTATAATCACACCTCTGCTTTGAATGGTAACATTGGATGACTGCAATGTATATAATGCTTTCAAGGTCACAGTATTACAGTCTTTCTCTGTTCTTTTAATTCTGTTTTGGTATCATAAAAAAAAAAAAATACAGTGGGAAATCCTGTTCTCCAAGTAATAAGACCTATCGAAGTGTCGGGAGCCCTGAACAAAAGCTCAACTTCACTTTGTAGCTGAGGATTACCTTAAACTTGTCCTCCTGCCCCCATCTCCTGAGCTGGGATAGCGGGCATGCACCACCAGACCTTGTTGATGTGGTGCTGTGGATGAAACCCAGAGCTTTGTACTTGCTAAGCAAGCACTCCAATTGAACTACAGCCCCAGCCCCCAGTTTGCTTTTCTGTACCACCATACCTTCCTTGAGGCTTGAAGGGTATTGATAACGATTGAGCATTGGTAATAGAGCTGGTTATTCAAGAGCTAAATTAAAATCCAGGCAATATACAGATCCCCCAGATACCAGAGTTGGCCTTTCCCACTCTTCCTTTACAACCAGAAGCAAAGTCCTGGTAGGTGGGTGCAGTGCACTTGAGGAGATACACATGGCCACGTGTTAGGTACTCTTGAGAATTCTGCTGTTCACATTGAAACACACTGCTGTTTATAGAGAGGCATCCAGAGAATGTTTAGTTTACATACTAATTACCTGTTCAATATCAGGCGGTACCAGATGCATTAGGGGAACAGAAGAAGCCTAAGGTTCATCTCTCCTGGTTTCTTAAAATATTGCTCTGGAGGCAAATGCACATAATAAAACAAAGGTAACAGTAGCAGGTTAGTTTACTTGGAAGGTGAGTACCAAGATACCTGTTGGTTGTATTTTCCAAAGGTACCAGAGCTTGTAGTAATGCCATTCTGAAGCTAGACTGACTCAGGCACCTTGACTCATTACAGCTGGCCTTAGAAATTGTCCTGAGTCAGGCAGAGAGCATCAGCATCATTTGTTGTTCAGCTTTTCAAGGAAAGTTTACTTTGAGTCAGAAATTTGAGAGGCTTCAGTCCATGGTGGACACTGTTGTTTGGACCTGCGGCAAGGCAGCCTGTTTTGAGAGAGCAGCTGCTCACCTCCCAGTGTCACCTTAGGGAGGGCACATGGGTGACCTGATTTCCTTCCATTAGACCCTGCTCCAAGGAACTGCTGACTCCCAATAGTACATAGGCTGCGGACATGTACCTTTGGGGAGCATCTAAGACACTGACAGTAACACCCAGGAATGCATGCTATTTGTGTGGGGGTATGAGGTAGACAGCAGCTAAAAAAATCAAGATTATTGAGAACGTTCACAGAAACACTAAGGTTAGGTAAAGAAAATGGCAGTTCTTTCTGACGAGTGCTTCTTGCTCTGTGTCCCTGAAGCATGCTGTCCCGTGGGGTGTAGTGAGTGAATGGTATCTGATAAAGAGAAAGCCATATGATGAACCAAACCTTGCTGAGAAACTGTACTCGTTATTACTGTGGGTTGTACCTGCTGTGTGGTATGTGCCACAGCACATGGGTTGTGATCAGAGGTCAACTTTCTAGATCCTTTTGTCACCTTCTACTTTTACATGGTTCCAGGGATCAAACTCAGGTTGTCAGACTTATACAGGAAGTCCCTTTACTGAACCATCCCGCTGGCTCAAGAGTAATTTTTGAATGTGTGAGATCCAGTTATTTTTATGGAGAAATAGACTTCCATCATTTTTGTCAAAATTCAAAACATATAATAAAAATACAAAATCTGGAGCTGGAGAGATGGCTCAGCAGTTAAGAGCATTGACTGCTTTGGCAGAGGACCGGGGTTCGATTCCCAACATCCACATGACAGCTAACAATTGTCCTTAACTCCAGTTCATTGCCTTCTTCTGACCTTGATGGGCTCAGCACAACACGGGTGCACTTGCACACTTGCAAGCATTATACTCATACACATAAAATAAAGAATAATAAATAAAATATTTTTTTTTAAATATAAAAGCCTATGTGGGGAACAGAAATAGCATTTGGTTTTGGCATTGTATGCTACCAGTAACCCAGAGCACTGAATCAAGACTCATGTATCTAAGAGCTTTTTCTTCAGGGTAAAATAACAAATTAGCAGAAACACCCAAATGTTTATAATACTTTTGGCTTTGAAATGTAGAGATGAATTGGTATGGATGAGTTTCTTTGGTAACATTGTAACTACAGGCAATCCTAAATTCGCATGTATGAGAAGAAGAACTAAGATTAAGAAGCCTTCTGAGGAATATTTTTACTCCAACTACAAATAAAAAAAATGAATCATCTATATGCTATACAGATTTAAAACTGGTAAATTTAGAAATATATTTTTCTCTTTTTTTACAAAGCTTCATAGTTTTGGGGGGAAATATATCTTAAAAGTTCAAAAAAAACCCCATCAAAACTCTTCAGATGTTCCTTGAACATCTTGCAGAACGGGAATGCACTTCATCTCCACTGGCCTGAATTGTGTCCACCACAGCCACACAGCTTCCTAACATCTCTGATTTGGCACATGCAATTAAGGAACCAGCTGGTTATTTTATTTTAATTGATTTATATTTAAATATTCACTTATCTGTCATGAAGGCAAAAATAACTTAAAATCAAATTACGCAATAGTAAGTGGTAAATTTAGTAAATTACCAGGTTATGAAGTCATCATCTGAATGAATGTCGTCACATCTCCAGAATTCTGCCACTATTTCTATTCCTGACTTAGGGTGGCTTTCAAACCGTCCTTACTTTGAAAAGCCCCCTAATCATAAACACTGACCCCCAACAGTCTCATTTTGATATCACTAACCCAGAGCACTGAACCAAGACCCAAATTAGGGATGCTACTTTTTCTGAGGTTAGTCTCATCAAACTTTTTTTTTTTAATTTTCAAATTCAGTATAATGGTAAAATGTGTTTGGGTAGGTAAAATGCATTAATGTCAATGGCTTACTTTGAAACGCATGAAAAGTAAAATGGATTTGTGTGTGGATAAATAGTAGCCATGTCATAAAGTAAATATAACCAGATACAAGCAGTGCGACTCATTCTACAAGTCTTTGGCTTTTCCAAAAGTTTTATAAGATGTGCAGCAATATTATTATAACAAAGTGTTACTGTTTCATAATAAAATTATGAAAAATTAACCTTTTAATTGATAAACATAAGCGTGTTAAGTATCTGAAGGTGCCTTTTCCTCGAGCCTGTCGCTTCTCCATTGCATAGAGCCAAGGAGCAATAACAGAACGCCTACGCAGCTTCAGCACACATGATCTGACAGCCCTCCATGGAGATGAGCCTGTGGGACAAAGACCGTTACCAGAAGCAAAGAAGAAAAGCAAGCAAGCCTATGAATCGGCAGGTATGCTTGTCTGCGTCAGCATGTGACCATTCGCATTGGGCCCCGGGGTCAGGCGGACAGGTATGCTTGTCTGCTCCAACATGTGACTGTTCGCATTGGGCCTGGGCGTCAGGCGGAAATCACACAAGGTAATGGAGACAAAATTTACTGTGTAGTTGTTGTCATAGTTGCTATAGAAACAAGATCTTACATAGTCTTTGCTGGCCTCAGACTCACTGTATGGGGGAGGCAGTCTTCAGACTCCTGATCCTCCTGCCTCTGCTGCTCACGTTCTACCCCAGTAGGTAGGTATATGCCCCCACACCCAGCGTAGACTTTTGTCTTTATTTGTTTGATTTGGGGTTTGTTTGTTTTCGAGATGGGGGTCTCATAGCCCAGGCTGTCCAAGGATGACTTTTACCTTCCTGATCCTTCTGTTTCCACCAGCCAAGTGTTGGGCTACAGGTATGCAGCACCATACTTGGTTTTACATGGTGCTGGGGATTAAACCCAGAGCTTTGTTCAGCACTCCACCACCTGAGCTACACCCCTAGCCCAAGCATATGTCTTTGAGTTTTAGCACTTGCCTTTAGTTTCCCTTAGAAATCGTTCGCCTAAGAACATAGTAACTAGGTATTTTAGGAGCTGTGGGTGTGGATCCCTGCTCGCCCCTAGCACCAGTTCTGACTGGTCATCAACACTCTCTATTCAAACTAGCCACTGTCATCTACAGAGTTGCATATTTAAGCACACTGTAAGATCTGTGAAGAAGCAAGGAAACTGACTCACAGATAAAAAGTTTGAAACAGATGATGAAACAAATTGAAAACAGGGTTACTGCAGTGGGAATATGTTGAAATTACATATTCTAGTTCAAGATCTGACTTGTAGGCATATTCTCTAGAAATTATGAGCATGTCATAGTTGCTGTGTTTTACACCTTTAATAAACCCTGTGATCTTGGAAATATGCATGTAAATGAGACAGAGTCCCCTCATCCTTGCATCATATCTAAAGTTGCATCATTGAAGGCCAGACTGAGAACTAAGAAATTCAAGACATTATTAATTCTTAATTATCTACAAGGTAGGAAACTACTAATCAGTTCAAAAAGTAAGTTTTCTTTTCTTTACGGGGGACTGAAAACTGTCATTTATAATTAAAACCAATTCAAGAAATTAAGTAATAGATCTCTTTTTTTCTGTTTTATTATTTGTTTTGTTTTTTGGACAGATTCTCGAATTGTAGCCCACTCTGGCCTTGAACTCCAGACAATCCTGCTTCAGCTCCCCAATCGCTAGCTTCCATCCCTAGCAACAATCCCTCTTTAAAAAGTGAAGGTTGGGGCTGAAAGTATGGCTCAGCAGTTCATGCATGCTGCTCTTGCAAAGACCCCCAATTTGGTTTCCAACACCCGTGTTGTGTAGCTCACAACCCCCTATTATAACTCCAGCTCCAGTGGATCCACTGCCTGTAGCCTCTGGGCACCTGCATTCTTGTATTCATACCCTCACACACAGACACTCACATACATAATTAAAAATAACAAAATATAGGCTGGGTGTGGTGGCACACGCCTTTAATCCCAGCACTCTGGCAGATCTCTGGGAGTTCAAGGTCAGCCTGGTCTATATAACAAGTTCCAGGCCACTCAAGGCTATATAGCAAGACCTTGTTTCAAAACACCAAGATGGTGATTATGATAATAATAATAATAAAATCTTTTCTCAGTGAAAGTAATGAACTTTCTTTCTCATTCTTCCAAGAATGAGTGACATTTAACATGGTAGCTATTGTCTCAGAGGTAGTAACCAAGCTGACCTCTGAGTAAGGTAACTCCTTTAAGAAGGAAGACCTGGAGCCAGAGATGTAGCTCAGTGGTAGAGTGCTTGCCTAGCATGCACAAGGCCCTAGGTTTTATGCCTAGCATCACACAAACCAGGCTTAGTAGGATTTCTGTAATCCAACATTCAAGAAGTAGAAGCAGAGGATCAGAAGTTCAAAGCCATCCCCAACTACATAGATGCCAGCCTGGGCTACCGGAGACCCTGTCTCAAAACAAAACAGTTGCACCCTGAAAAAGACAAGCTGAAGCCATCAGAAATATTCCCATGGCTCTTTGCAGGGAAAAGGTTCCAGTTGTCAGCGGTTCAGGAACCCTTAAAATCATCAAGTCTAGCTGACCAACACATACATGGAAAAGGCCTTCAGCTCCAAGAAAACTGCAAGTTAAGAGAGTGATAACAGTACTTTTTGTCGTTCAGAAATTACCCCCCAAAATGTTCTTAATTAGGAATGTTAATCTATTGTATTTAACAACAGACACACACACACACACACACACACACACACACACACACAGAGTTACATCATAGTCCCTTTGCTCAAAATAAGGGATGACTGGTTTGCAGCACAGTGTGTATTTCAGTCTTGTGCAGCTGTGGTCAGAAAGCAGCTGGGGCTGGGACCGGAGCCACACACTCAAAGAAGAGCTCGCACGTGTCTGATCTGGGAAGAGTCAAGCAGGTGTCTAGAGCAAGGGGGCCACTCAGACATGTCTGTGGTCTCTTGGTCTCTGTGGCCTCTCTGTGTGGTCTTGCGGTCTCTGAGGGTAGTTGGGCTCAAGTGGCAGCTGTAGATCCCAGAGCCAGTATCCTACAAGGCACTGGCAGAAATCCTGTATGGCTTTGCTTGATTATTGGTCATGATCTGTGGATGAGCTTCAAAGGCCTGCCAGATTAAAGGGAAGGGAGGAAATCCATCAGAGATTTCATGGAACGGCCTCTTGGAGTTTGTGTGAATTTAAAATGAACTAATCATTTAAATTGTCATTTAAAATGACAATCTGACAGTCATCATCAATATTTATTCCCTTTAACCCAGCAAGAAACATAAGAGTATGTCATAAGGAAATAATCAGATAAGCATTCAGAGATACATGTACAGGCCTCCATTCATAATTACGAACACAAAAATCCAAATGCCTAGAAGAAATTATTAAGAAAAAAAAAAAGTTTATTAGCCATGAAAAATAATGTCAGATTCTTAGAGACAAAAAAGCAGGTAATAAAATGGTATATGTTATGACCCTATGTGGTAGAGACATAATAGTTAGGTGATGAAGGTTAATGTTAATACACTCAGTTATTTACTAAGTATATATTCATACAGGATCGTCCAGAAGGGGATTACCAAAACATTAACAGCGTCTAGTTCTGCGTGGTGGGATTTCAGTTTGGTATTTTTGTTGTTGATGACGTTGTCTCCTGTAGCTGAGACTGATCTTCAACTCTTGATCTTCCTGCCTCCACTTCCAGGGTGCTGGTGTTATAGGCATGTGCCTCTATTCCAAGCTTTTTTTTTTCTTTATTAATTAAACAATGTTTCTTATATTTATTTACTTTTATGTGTATGGGAGTTTTGCTTGCATGAATGTATGTGTACCACATATATGCCTAGTGTTCACAGAAACCAGAAAAGGGTGTCAGATGCCCTAGAATTAGAGTTACAAGTGGTTGTTAGCTGCCATGTGGGTGCTGGGAACTGAACTCAGGTCCTCCAGAAGAGCAGCAATTGCTCTTAACCACTGAGTCATCTCTCCAGCACTCCCTCCTTTTTAAAAAACTTTAATCTGTCACCCATAAAATCAGAAACAATATAAATCTTTTAGTAAAATAAAACAAGTCCTCACAACATGTCCCTAACACATCTTTTTTTTAAAAAGAGAGAGAGAGAACGCTGGATCTTTGTGAGATGGAGGCTAACGTGTTCTACATAGTGAGTTCCAGGACAGCTGGGGCTACAGGGAGGCCTGTCTCAAAAAGCCAAAGAAATAGACAGATTGAGGGAATCGCACACCTGTCTATGGCCCCTCTACTGCCCCAGTCCTCTGCACAGACCCTCACTCTAGCCTGGGACATACTTCTTTTGACTGCTGCAGGAAAACAAAGAATTTCTGCCTGAATAATGCCTGATCCTGCTTCCAAATCCTTCCTAATTTCTAGTCTAGAAGTCTGGCAGGATAAAATTTTCCTTGCCTAGTATATAATTAAAATTGTTTATGTTATTATGAGAGTTAAGAGGCTTATTAACAACTGTTCATGGTTTGCATTGTGGGTCTCAAATTATTCATGTCCTGGGAGAGCTGACTAATAAATATTTATTCCGTGTCATTTTCTTGGCGTGTAAGCAGTTCATCCCTGCCTCCTCTTCGACCCAGAAATCCTCATTCTGCCCTCTTTACTACTACAAGGGAATGTGAAACCTTGTGGGGCCTTGTAACTGCAACCCATCTTCACAGCCTACCTGATACTCTGGCAGCGTTGCATGGCGTCCTTCTTGCTGTCTCCAGGAGCTCAAATATTCATCACCCAGGGCTTGTTTGAGGTGCTCACTGCTGCCCAACCCCTCTGATTCACAAGCTCCGGGGACAGCCTAGCTAGCTGCCCTGGCAAGTTATCCTGATGAGATATACCAATGTCTGAGAAGTTCCCTTCCCAGAATGAGGAGAGCTCATCCCCATCCCTACCTGGGATGCGCCTAGACCGCCTACAGTAGCCTGTCTGCCTGGATGTTTGCTTAGTGGTCAGTAGTGAGTCTTTATAGGTCCACGTGGCAGCGAATTGGCAGGCATGCGTGGTCCCTCACTGACCTTTCTGCTGGCTGTCATCTCTAATGTCTGTCATCAGGGCCTGTGGTGTTTCTGGTTACTGAGGCTGACCAGGCTGGATTTTATCTCAGGGCTACAAAACTCCAGACAACTGAGCTTGCCAGTTGTAGTCCCTCTGGGTATTCCTTGGTTTCCCGTGTCGGTCCCAGTGTTTTGGCAAATGTGACAGCGGGGAAGGGCTTAAATCCTAATTAAAGGCAAAGGCAAAAATGATAGACTAAAGCTGGACATGGCATGCGCCTTTAGTCCTGACACTTGGGAGGCAGAGGCAGTCGAATCTCTGTGAGTTCAAGGCCAGCCTGATTTACGTAGTGAGTTCCAGGCCAGCTGGGGCTACAGGGAGACCCTGTCAGACCAAAAAAAATTTTCTTTTAAAAAATTCTTGTAATTCATGAAAAGACAAAAATAGACTTCCGAACACACCTGGCATACTCTTTGGGGGTTAGGGAATTTAGGGGTTTTGTGTTTGTTTTGTTTTTATTGTTGGGTTTTTAGTTTTTAGCATTACTGCTGTGTGGCTCTGCATCATGGGGAGCAGGCACACGCACGTGTGGAGGTCAGAGGACAGCTCTGAAGTCACCTCTCCATCTACCTGTTTACATGGACCCAGGAACCATATTCGGGATGAGCCACCTCAGCAGCCCTGTTTATGTTGTTTTGAGTTTGGTCTCATTTTGTGCTCGGGCTGGCCACAAACTCACATCCGTCTTCTTCCGTCTTCTTCCTCTGCTTCCTGAGGTCTTATACTGTAGGTGTGCACCATGCTGACTTGTTTTTATTTATCTGTTTATTTGCACAGTGTGTGCGCACAGAAGTAAAAAGAGGACTTTAAATGTCCTCTTCTCACACTTCCTACCTTATTCCTTCTGTGCAGGGTCTCTCCCTGAACATGGAGCTTATGCTTTTTCACTGGGCAGCTAGCCAGCAAACCCCAGCAATCCTCCTGCCTGGAGTTACAGGGGCCCCTGAGACCACAGCCAGGTTTTATAAACACACGGCCTGATGACTCACTGAGCTATCTCCACAGCCGTCTGGCTTATTGTTTAATTCAAAATATCCATCACAGAATTAAGACTGGTCTGTGGGCATAGCACCGTGAGCTCTAGGCCAGCGTGGGCCGCAAAGTAAGACAACCCAAAAGCATTAAGTAAATGGATGACCCTGGTCAGAGAGACCTTCACAGAGGAAATGGGTTTTCTGATCTTCATCTCAGATACTGCAAGAAGCAAAGGTTCATGAGGAAGGCCCAGGAGCACTTTCCAGATGTTGGGGGGAGGGGACTGCAAAGACCCTCACCCCAGGCAAAGAGCCAGGCAAGCTGGTGTGCGGTTACCAAAGCGTGCTGCCTTTCTCCTCTCATTTAGGTTATGGGATTCCCCTGAGAGACAGGGGTGAGAGAACAGACGAAGAGGCAGAGGGGCCATACTCAGATGACGAGACAGCACCTCACAAGGGCCTGCGGAGATCCCAGAGCATGAGATCTGTGAAGACCATCAAAGGCCGCAAGGAGGTGGGTGTGGAGTACAGCTGTTTGCTGAGGATTTGTGTCAGAGATTTCCCTATGTGTGGTCATTAGGGGTGTGGGACAATCAATGAGTGAAGGATTAAAGGAGAAAGTGGCGATTCTACTTAAAACTCTTTATTAAAATCAGCTGCGTTAGCCAGGTCTCCAAAGTGAGACTCTAAAAGAAAAAAAACATCAGATGTCTCAGGGATCTCTAGAGGAAAAAAAAATTATGGAAATTTTGAACTGTTCAATTCCTAATCTCCCCTATGCATAGAAAATGGCATGCCTACCTAACAAACCCCACAGTTACTGGGAATGCCCATTGCACCCTCTACACAAGCAGGCAGGAAGCTACTAACAGGATTACCTGCAGAGTCTTGCTTACAGATAATACCACTTGATGACCAAAGTGTAAACGTTTACCCCAAATAGAATGTCAGTGTGCTGAGGAGTGTCCTCTGACACTGCACTTATCGGAACGTGAGAGGTTTGTGCTTCTGTGTGTGATCACCACGTGCAGCCCGCATGCAGCCGTCATAGTCACACACAGTGCCTCATACAGTCATCATAGTAACATAGTACCGCATGCAGCCATCATAGTCACACACACAGTGCCTCATACAGTCATCATAGTAACACAGTGCCACATGCAGCCGTCATAGTAACGTACATTTCCTAGGGGTATGTGAATGATGCTCTTAATATACACTTGCAAGATAGTGGATTCACTTTTTATTTGTGTGTGTGTCTTTGCTGGCAATTGAACCCAGGGTATCATGCATGTAAGCACTATACTTAAGTTACCCAGACTGGCCTTGAGCTCACTTGTAGCCCAGGCAGGTTTTGAACTTATGGCCTTCCTGTCTCAGCCTCCAAAATAGCTGTTCTTGACAAGCCTGCACCAGACCTTGTAAGATTAGTTGGTTGATTGTGTCAGAAAGGTTAAAGTTACTATGATTATGAACTAATAAATCCTTCCTAATTTTAAAAAGTACTCAGCCTGGGATTGGAGAGATGACTCAGTGATTAAGAACAGTTACTACTCATGTGGAAGACCTGGGTTCAGTTTCCAGTACCCACATCTGGAGGCTCACAACCCCCCGAATCTGTATCTAGTTCTAGGGGAATCTGATGCCCTCTTCTGGGCGCCACGGGCACTGCACTCACATGCACAAACACACAGACACAGACACATACACACACACACACGCGCGCAGATTAAAAGTTAAAGATAAGCCAAGTGACATGCCACATGCCTTTAAAACCAACACTTGGGAGGCAGAGGCAGGCAGATCTCTGTGAGGTTGAAGCAAGCCTGGTCTACATAGAAAGTTCCAGGCTGTTTTTGACTCTGTCTCAAAATAAGATAAAAATAAAATAAAATCTTCTTATAAGTACTCTATCTATTTTCTTAATTTTATTTTTAGTTAGCATACACTGTAACAGATTTCCTCGTGGCATTTTTGTACGTTCTTAGTTTTGTGTGTCTATTTGTTAATGGTAATACCTTTCTTTCTTCAGGTGCGGTATGGATCTCTAAAGTATAAAGTGAAGAAGAGACCACAGGTGTATTTTTAGAATCCACACCTCAGAAATCTCAAGACAAATAATAAGCTGCATTTTCTAACTACATGTATTCCGGATTTACACCTTAATTCAGATTGTGACAATGATAGGATTGACTTTCATGAATTTAAATAGTTTGTATTCCTTTAACAGTTACTTAAATATTAACTATTAGAGGCAGTCATGCAAAGTTTATTGTATATATAACAGAAGTTACAGAGAATTGTGTGATCTGATTTCAAGTCCATTAACAGCCTTGAGGGCCCGGACTCAGAGTTGAAAACAGAGATCCGGAGTGTACTTGAAATGTCTCCCTGCTTCAGGATACTTAGCCATTCTGGTGCTGGCTGTGTTTACCTCCATCGGTGTCATATCCACCACAGGATAATGATTCAACAGCCTCTCATCAGTGGCGGGACTAGGACGTGCTATGTGATAAAGCATCCTTCATATGTGCCTTAGTTGCTTTTTACCTTTGTGTTGGGGAGTGTTGAAACACGGCCTCCCTGTAGCCCCAGCTGGCCTGGAACTCACTGTATAGACTAGGCCGTCCTCGATCTCACAGAGATCCACCTGCCTCTCCTCCCCCAGGTGTGAGGTTAAGAGTTGTACGCTACCGCTCCCAGCAGATTTTTATCTCTGCAATACTTTGAGTCTTTCCACCATTAACTGAAAAGTTTTTGAAACAGATTACGGAAAACCAGGGGTCTACATAGCACTTTCCTAACTAATTTTGCACACTTGAAAATTGTTTACTTATTTCACACTGTACATTTACTTTAAGTTTATTGATGCTGTCTTTTGTTGTTTGTCATATTCTGATGTGTCAAAATTATGCCTTGAAACACATTATCTCCCTTCCCTTCCCTGTGAGTTTCATTGGGTCTGTGATAGAAACTTTTGATTTTAGCGTCTTGTTTGGGTTTGTGTTTACCTGAGACAAGGTCTCTTTTAGCCTAGGCTGGCATCGACTAGCTCTGTAACAGAGGGTGACCTTGAACTCCTGACCCTCCTGCTTCCCCCACCCAGTTGCTGAGTGACAGCTGTGTGGCCCCACACGAGGCCGTGTTTTGTTACTTTTCATCACCTTTTTGACACAGAGAAGTTATTTTAAACATTAATCAGTTTCCGTGGTTGAATTCCGCATGTTTTTATCAATACCAATTCATTTTTTTTTTACTTTCAGAAAAAATGGTAGCTTTTTGAGAAGCATGGTGGTACACACCTTTAGTGCCAGCACTCAGGGAGGCAGAGACAGGCAAATCTCTGAGTTCAAGGTCAACCTGGTCTTCATAGGAAGTTCTGGGCCAACCAAGGCTATACAGTAAGACTGTGTCTCAAAAAAAAACAAAACAAAACAAAAAATGATAGCTTTTGTACAAAAAAAAAAAAAAGTCATAGACAGTAGAGCACTTAGGTCTTTTCTAACGTGTGAGTCTGTCCGCTAAACCAGCCCGGTCCTGGGCCTGGTAGAAGGATGTGCTGCCTGTTTATAGACCAGGTGTTGCTACAACCATCTGAATATTTCTCTGGCTGAGGTTGTTCTCCTAAAATGAGCGCCAAGGCCAAATACAGGCATCGTTAATGCAGATGCTCTGTTAACTGCATTGTGAACTCTAAGTCAATGTATTTTTGGTGATGGTTTTGGTAATGAATAATCAAATTTGTATTTATTATGCTTGTTTATAAAACTTACCCAACCATTAGCATCACTGCACAAAAGAGAACAGATGGAGAGATTAGTGAGACCTCTGACCTTTTTACTTCTTAAAACAAAGGCAGCTGGAGGCGTACACTCACGAACTCCTTCAAGTACCCATCCAAAACAGTATTTACTCAAGAGTACCTGTGCAGAGTTCATGCACTGCCTCTTGATCTTAGTCTTAATATTTTTGAGACCATCTCACCTTCTGTATCCATAACGCCAAGTAAAAAGTTCAATTTTTTAACTCCCAAATTTAATCTTATGACTATCTCCATCTTTTTGCTTTGACTAATTTTTAGCATCTTCATTCTAGAAAGACTCTCTAGTTTCTCTTCTGAATTGCAGTGGATTCGCATCATAAACTCTTAGGAAAGGGCGCTGTTTATTTTGCCTGTCACTGTGCTTCTCATTACAAACGCGTCTCTCATGCTTGTTTTCTCTGGGCAGAGGCAGCGTTACCTGATAAGGTAACAGGACAAGTAAGTGACTGTCTCTGTGGGTATTTACTGGCACTCTTTCCCCTTTCCAAGTCCAGTCTTAATATTAAACCTGCCCTTTGGAGATAGTGATGACATCACACTTAGCAGGTACAAAGCCTTGAGGTCCGTCAGCCCCAGAACCAATCAGAACAAGCCCACCTACCCTTTGATAAGTTCAATGCGGTGTTTTTTTTTTCTTATGATATTTTGAGTGTTTTGGTTTGAGACAACGTCTCACTTTATTTAGCTCAGGCCATCCTGAAACTCACTGTAGCCCAGACTAGCCTCAGACTCATGGGTCATCTTCATGCTATAGCTTCCCGAGTACTGGGATTTCAGCAGCATGCCACCATGCTCTGCTTCCTATGCTGTTTTAAGAGGGAGAATTCTTTGCCCTCTGATACTGACGTGCCTCATAGAAGACACCACTAGCCTCAGAGAGCTACTGCGAGCCGTCCTGCTGAGCCAGGCCCTTGGCCTTCCCAGCGCTTCCTCTGGCAGATTTCTGTTGTTGGCACGCTTAGATAAACACCTGATGTTTTCCTGTTCTGCCTCCTGCTTTCTGGGGTTTTACATTTCCTATGCCTCAGCCTCTGTTCTTACAATGTCTAAGCATGCCCTTTTCTTTGAATTTCGCACTCTGAGCTGCAGCATCTGTTAAGGTGGAACTGGCCATTTGTTTATTTGCTTGCTTTTTTTGAGACAGGTCTTCCTGTGGCTCCAACTGGCCTGGAGCTCACTATATAGACCAGGCAGGCCGAGATCTCACAGAGCCTGCCTCTGCCTTGTGAGTGCTAGCATTAAAGACCTGTGCCACCACACCTGGCTGTTTCTCTGCTTTTAAGTTTGATTTTAAGAGATGTACATTTATCCATAGAACACAGTGCCTTGACTTACCCCCACTCCATTTGGGGCACCAGCATGCCATGTGCAAACCTGTTTAGGGCACTGTTTTTGTAGCTTTTAACATTTATCCAGAAGTTGTAGCCTAGGAGTATTTTATTTTACTATGCAGTCATTCAGCTTGATCACTAATAGGTAACTATTTCCCAGCTTTGTTTAGGAAATAAAATTAATCTATTCCATAGTATATCTTTTTTTTTTTTTTTTCTGGTATGAAAAGGAGCCAGAAATAAGCTGATTGCTAAGTAAGTAATTATGTAGACCCACCTCGGTCCTACCACAGATCCCTTCCACACATCTCTATGTATGTTTATTTTATGGCTAAAAAGCCCATCCTGCCATCGTTGTTAAACACTTTACTACACTGATGGATGGATCAGAATTACTCAAGTATTTTCAGGGATCCTATTCCATATGTCACCACCAAAGAGTTCTACAGTGTTATAAAGCATGTACATATTCTAAAATTCTGTAAAACAGTGGTTACATGTATTTTCGTTCTTTTTTGTACTTTTGGTAAAATGCTTGAACCTTTATGGTGTTAGAATAATACTGTCTTATATTAACCATAAGTAATTTTTTAATTGAAATGGGCTAAATTTTCATTTAGTACCTTTACCAGGGAAACTAAGGAGCTAATATATATGTATATTAAAAGCAGTTTGCTATGTTTTCTTTTTAAACTGATTGATTTGTGAAGCTGTTAGGTAATTATGAGATCATTGCTGTGTGGTTTGTAGTATGCATTTCTCAGTAAACAAGATTTAAGATTAAAGCTTTCTAAAAAGAAAGCATATATTTTTCCTCTACTTTTAAGACTTAGTCCTTTAGTATTCTAAATACTATGACTATGACTTAGTATTCTGAGATTAACCTTTTTTGAACATTGACCCTTTTTGAACATTGTATATTTTTAATACTGACTTTGACTTAACATTCTCTTCTAACATCTTACATTTATGTACCTTAAGCAAAAATAATTTTATAAAATCTCTTTGTAAAGGCCTATTCTTAAGTCTTTTGCAAGTGTATTTTGGGAAATTTTTAAAATAAACTCATATTAGTGACAATTTGTATTTCTCTTTTTGTGCTGAATGCATATGTTGAACTCCATGAATCGATACTCTGTTATTTAGCTGTCTTGATTTAGTGACAGGCAGTATAATGCAGATTACAGTTGACAGAGCAGGTGCTAAATACTGTATCTTTCCTGTAATGCCCATCCATAGGCTACAGAAGGGGCACCGGATTGTTGAACCTAGCAACACCTGTCAGGGTAAACTGGTTAGCTGCCTGGGGCATAAAGTGTACCAGAAAATTCAGACTTATATGTTCTGGGGTTCCATCTGTTTAAGAATCAGGTGCTTCTACTTTGCATTTAAGCTTTAGAAATAAATCTTACTTTAAACGTTTCCTTGGGGGCTCTGCATGTAGCCCAGTCGTACATGCAGCTCAGCTTGCTGAGCTTGCGCAAGGCCCTGGATTCCCTCCCCAACACTGAGAAAAATAAATAAATAAATAAAGCCATTCTTAGGGGCTGAAGAGATGTTTCAGCAGTTAAGACCACTGGCTACTCCCACAGAGATTCTGGCTTTAGTTACCAGTTTGGCAGTTCAAACCCATCACTAAGTCCAGTTCCAGGGGATCCAGCACCCCTTGCTATTCTCTGCAGGCACTGTAGGACACAGGTGCACTTACATACATGCAGACATAACACTCATAGATGTAAAGCAAAAATAAATAACTTTTTTAAGAAATTGAGCGAGGGGCTGGAAAGATGGCTCAGTGGTTAAGAGTACTGGCTGCTCTTACAGATAAAATAGAAATAAAGAAATTGATTTTAAGGCTTTGGCTCATGTGATCACAAAGGCTGGCAGGTTCAGAATTCCCAGGGTGCTCAATAGGATCAAGTTCAGAGAGATGTTCTCCTGACCACCTTCCCTCTCACCTGATTTAAATGGGATCCACCCACATTAAAGGGTGTAATCTAAGAGTCTAGTGGTTCAAATGTTAACCTCATCTTTAAAAATAAGCGTGGGGACCGGAAAGATGGCTCAGTTGTTAAGAGCCCCAGCTGCTCTTGCAGAGGTTCTGGGTTCAGTTCCCAGCACCCACATCGGGGGGTGGGGTAGGTGTAAAAAAAAATCCTTTCCTCCAATTCCAGAGATCTCTTGCTCTCTTCTGACCTACGTGGGCATTGCACACACATGGTACACTTCCATACATGCAAAACACTCAAGCACAAAATAAAAATAAAAATGTCAATTTTTTTTAAGTTATGAAAAAATAAGGTTGGAAGGAAGGGAAGAGCAGACAGGGAGAGGGAGGGACAGAAGGAACAAGAAAGGGCATTTATACTGGTGTTCAATTAAATGGGTACAATACTATATAACTAACCATCATAATATCCTTAAAATTAAATTCAGGAAACCCTACCTTAAAATATAAAGCCATTTGACCAATTCACAATCTAGAAACTACAAGTGTTGGATCATGTTATCTTACAAAGAAGGGGAATGTTGTCACCCATGGGTTTATTTTGAAAAAACAATAATTGCATCTTATAAGGTTTAACGAACCCCCTCCTGTCGGAAGCCATTTGCCTGCCTTGAACTATGCCCTAGTTTGGGGTTAGGCAAAAGTCAATCTCGTGCACAGAAGTGCTGATTGGAAGCAGGAGTCTTCATTATGCAAATGATTTACACCTAAGGAGAAGTTTATAGAAGTTTATTTTACACTAGGACTGAGGTCACCTGAAGATCTTTGAAGGAAGCCAATCACATCTTAAGTTATTTTGCCTGTGTTAGTATTGTTTTTGAATATCTGATCCATTGTTTTGCTCACTTCACAGTATAAATAGGGGAGACTTAGTAAGGGCAAGCTGCTTGCCTTCAGTGTGACTGACAGCCCTCCTGAGTCTGTCCTACTCTCTCTCTCTCTCTCTCTCTCTCTCTCTCTCTCTCTCTCTCCATATATATATATATATATATATTTTTTTTTTTTTTTTTTTTCTCATCCTCACTGCCCACTTCGGGTGTGGTTCGATTTCTGCCGGCGGGCTCCAGCACCCTCCATTCCTTGGTTATAAGTAACATGTCGTCCCTGATTGTAGCAAAGAAACCAGGTACACAGTGGCCAGGCCCTATGGTTTGGAACTTAAGACTTTGGTTCATTTCGTTATATTTATTCTGAGGAGTTACACAATACTGAAGAAAAAAAACTGGCCTACAAATGAATCTTACTATATACGATACCAAAGCTTTAGAAATATCAGAAAATTAAATGGAATCAACTATTCAGTCACAGGCTTGGTTCTTTGTGTATCTTTGGTAAGGCGAGAGGAGGCTTTTAAATTGAACAGAAAAATAAAGACAAGTCATTCACCATCAATTATTGGCTAAGACAAACAGGAAGCGTTTGAGGAGAGGATGTAAGCTTCTAGGGAGGAACATCCTCTCTGAAAGCCTTCCCTTCCTCCCTGCACTCCCACCACCATTTGTCTGGACTTTCTTCCCTTCCAGCCACACCTTGTAAACCCTTTTATGTGCTCTGTTCCCAGCACGAAGAATTCCGGGTGTTGTTCCATACCGAGTTTCAACTAATAAAAAACACACACAAAGGGTCTAGTGCCTTTTTACACAAGGGATTAACTTTAGTGAGTTCCTTAGGTTGAATGTGAGTACAGTTGGATTATAAAGCTGAGGACGGTTTCCATATGCTGGTGTAGTAAAGGAGAGCTGTATCATTTATAGTTGACAAGTGCTGTATAAAATTAAAGCTGAGAAGGAGGCTCCCAGGGAGGGAAATAAGACAGAGACTAGAAGACACAGAACCCGTGTTGCAGTATTCTGAGAACATACCTGTAAACAGGCACAAAATGTTAATACCTAATATTAATCAGTATGTACTCGTGGGGGCTGTTTACTTTAGAATAACAAAATTTAGAGTTAGGAAGGATGTTGAAGAATAAAGAGGAAAAGACACAACGGAGGCGGGGGGGGGGGTCGGAATGTTTCCGAATAGCAGGGCTAAATAAACGTCATTAAAAGGGTTCATTTCCCCAAGGGTTACCGGAGAGCTGGTTGATCTTTGACCCTACGGGCTCCAAGCGCATCTGAGGAGTAATTGCTTCCTCCTTTAGACACTGAGCTCTCTGAAAGCCGCGCTCCTCGAAATAGATTGTGGAAGGTAATTGAAGCGAGTTATACTGGGAAGTGGAATGACCGATTCCTCCAAGTGTGAGATGAAGCCTCAGTAACCTTCATCCTGTTCCTATTTAGGGAATCCACAGGGCAGCGGAGCTGAGCGCAGCCTGCAGCTAGCCGGCTTTATTGTTTAGACTTGAAGAGAAGGTCACTTGCCCTCGCTGACAGAGAGGTTTATAGGCTCTCTCTAATTAGCACCCTCCACCCGACAGACAGCTGGCCACCTTCCAAGAACAGGGGTTTGGTAGCGGCCGCTGCTGAAGGAGAGAACAAGGTTATTCGCCCTGTGAGTGTAGTTCCTGGCACAAATTCACCCTTTACACTCAGACACGTTTGCCTTTTGTTCCAACTTGTGTTTGGAATTCTGAGCCGGGCGCAGAGGGAGTTGTGACTATGTTTAGTGCTGTATGCAACCCATATGCTGGCCTCGGAGTCTTCTCACCATGCCAAGGCCTCATACCAAAAAAGAAAAGGGTAGCATCGAGCCGTGCTTGCACACGCCCACCCGCAGGCTCGGAATGGGAAGTTAAAATCCCTACATCTATAAAATAACGACAGCTGCACGGTGGGACACTTAGAAGTCCCAGCGGTAAAATGCGATTGGGGACAGTTACCACGGCAGTGTCAGAATGCCCGAATCTATCTGGCAGGTCCCGTAGGGTCGGTTCTGCAGGATGGTGGATTAGGCCGAGAAATGCTTTGGGGTTGATTTAAACCAGATGTTGGGCTCGCGGGCGCAGCAGCCCTGTTAGGCATTGCTGCCCCCCTCGGCCGGCCGCCAGCGCGGCCGCACCCGCCGGGTCTCCACCAGATCCCTCGGCCATAAA
Organism: Eospalax fontanierii; assembly: GCA_035773235.1. Lineage (NCBI taxonomy): Eukaryota > Metazoa > Chordata > Mammalia > Rodentia > Spalacidae > Eospalax > Eospalax fontanierii. The sequence continues at coordinate 7,722,873 of CM069540.1, forward strand.
AACCTTTCAAGTCCACATTGTTATGCCAGGCACATTCCAAGGGGAATGAGTCACAGGGCTCAACTAGGCTTTTCTCCCGACTTGACCTGCCTGCACCGGGTGGCTCCGACCCCCAGACTCTAATGCGGGGGCCCATCTGGTCAAAGAGCGCTTCGGGTCAGGCCCGGGTGCAGCCCCTGTCCCCGTTCCCGTGGAGGGAGCTCTCCGGCTGCACAGCTGGAATCCCAACGCCTGTCTTCAGGGGTCGTCATGTAAAAATACGGGGGGGGGGCGGAGTTTGTCAGGCAGGAAGAAGTTTCCTGTGCTGGTTTGAGAAGCTCAGAGAGCTCCGGGTGGGCGAGCCCAGACTGGGCTGGAACCTCCTCCGTTAGGCATTGCGTGCCGCGGACCCAGCGGGCCCACGCCCGAGCCGGGGGATTTGAGATTCGGCTGGTTTTAAAGTCTGCTCCCAGGGAAAAGTCCGGCCCCTCCCACGCGCCCGCCCAGACTCGCCGGCTGCTGCCCGGGGCGGGGAGCGCGCACAGCTGGCCGCCCGCGAGCCGCATCTGGAGAGCTAACCCCGCACCCAGATGTCCGGGGGAGGGGAGCGCCCCGGGCCAGCACTCCCGGGCTGCGGTCCCTCGGTCTCGCAGCCGGCATCCAGATGCGGAAGGCGCTGTGCGTCCCGCCTCCGGGAGGGAGCGAGGCGGCCAGGCGGCCTGGGCTGGGATGCGGCGGGAGGCGCCCTGGGAGGTTGGGATGGCGGAGGGAGACGGATGCAGATGGATGTGCTGGGAACCCGGATCCGCTGCTGGGTGCTGGCGCCGTGCCAGCAGGCGGCAGCGCCTCACCCCACCCTGCCACGGAGCCCGGGTGCGATCTAACCGCCCTGGTGCCCAGGAGGTGATGCCAGCGGCGGCGGGGGGGGGGGGCTGACATGGGAGGGGGTGGCGGGGACGCGCTGCGGGTGTTGGGACCAGGGCGAGGGGTTCTCCCTCCTCCTGCCTTTCCCGCTCCAGGGTCTCCTTGGGTTTTTCCGGAGATGGAGAGAGGTGTCCTCCCAGACCGGCCCAGCCCAGGTCCCTTCTCCTCCCCCACCCCTGCCCTTCAGTTTCCAAAAGTGGAAAGAGCTGCAAGCACCCTCTCGGCGCGCTCCAAAATCTGAGCGCTTTGCGGAGAAGTGAGGCGTGGGCGGGCGGCCACGCCCCTGCGACGTTTGTTTGCCTGCAGCTTTGGGGACTTGCTAGGCAACTGTTTGCCCAGGAGTCTGCCTTGTTCCAGAGAGCCTGTGTCTATTGGATACTCCATCTGAACAAATCGTTTCCATTCAATTTGTTTAACCCAAAAGAGCACCGACTGTGTTCCAAATTGTCTTCGGATTTTTATCTAAGGATGTCATTGCACCCCAGGTCATTTTGCAGATGTAACAAACAGAAAATCGGAGGGCAGAGAGTGGATGTCCTAATACAAAATCACTTCCAACAGGAGAATGATGTTAAAAGATGGTCCTTTTTCAGCAGGCTGGCCGTAACAGTGTCATGGCAAGTCCTTCCTTCACCTCCTCCCTTCAGGGGAAAATTGCCTAAATGGGCTCTGTGGTTCCACTGTATTCATCATCCAAAACTCTGAACGAACCTCACAGCATCCTCTCTCAAGCTTTCCTGGCTTCTCTGAGAATAGAAAACAGAAGCCAGGGTGCTAAGAACGGGGGCTAAATGTTCGGGTATTGGGACTTCTACTTCCGTGGTATGTGGCAAATTGTTCGATTTCTTCATGAGTATCTCTTCCAGGTCATCTTTTCTAAAATGTAACTGTGGTTGGCTGGGAATGTGGCTCCCTAGGTAGTGTACCTGCCTGGCATGCTTGAAACCCTGGGTTCAGTCCCCAGCAACATAAAATCCCCCACCCAGTGGCACAGACTTGTGATCCCGGAATTCCGTAGGAGTATCAGCAGTTCAAGCTCACCCTTGGCCATAGAGATGTGATCCAGCCCAACATGGGACCCTGTTTCAAAAAAAAAAAGGAAAAGAAAAGGGAAATGTATTTCACTGTACTTAATTTTCCTTTTGAAAAACGTTTTACTCATTATTATTACTATTATTGTGTATCTATGAGTGCATGGGGACCCCTGAGGTCAGACAACAACTTTACAGAGTAGGTTCTCTCCTTTCAGGGCAGGTCTAGGGTGTAAATTCAGGGCATCAGGCTTGTGTGATTTTATCCACTGAGCCATCTCTCTGACCTTAACTTTCCTCTGTCATAATGACTTTGTAACTTGAGGTTCTTGTGTCATTCCACTGTGAATGAAGTTTCAATTGTGCTTTCAGACTAATCGGTTTACCTTTAACCCCAAGCATCATAATTATTTTATAGCAATTTCCGGTCAAGCATGTATGCCTAGCCCTAAAGTTTATTTAGAGGGTCTGGAGAGATGGCCCAGAAGTTCAGAGCACTGACGACTCTTGCAGAGAGTCTGGGTTCAATACCCAGCATGCAATGGTAGCTAACAATCATCTGTAATTCCAGTTCCAGGGGATCCAATGCCCTCTTCTGGCTTCTGTGGGCACTGCATACACATGGTGCACTTACATGTGTTTAAAACAAAACACTCATACACATAAAAATAATAAATAATTTTAAATTCTACTCAGGCTAAAATGTCCCTAACCTTACACACACACACAAAGTTATACCTTCAGGAGGTCACCACCTTAATTATAGTTGAACAAAAGATGCTTCTGACTTTTTAGTTCTGTAAGTTTTTCTTGGCCAGCATCTCTAAAATACAATATTGTTATTTGGTAGTCAGGTGTCAGCTCTACAGAAAAATAAATACCAGTGCTTTTCTTATAAGCAGTGCCAGATCATCTCTGAAACCAGAGGAGTGGGACTAGATAATCTCTGGAAGAGTCTCCAGCTCTGTGTTGCTATGATTTTGTATATATAGCCCAGAGAAAAGGTTTGGGACTTAACACTGTGTTAACCATGCCTGGTCATGGATGACTGGGGGTTGGTGTGAGGAGTTAACTGGGTATAAAGTAAACATCTCCGGAACATAGACCCCAAAACAATCATTTCATACTTATCAATCTGGGTTTTACTGTTTGTTTGTTCGCTTGCTTGCTTTATGTGTCTGAGTGTTTTTGTGGGCATGCATGTAAGTGTACCACACGCATGTAGTGCCTGTGGAGGCCAGAAGAGTATGTCCCCTGAAGGTAGAGTTACAGATGGTTGTTAGCCACCATGTAGGTGCTGAGAATCAAACTTGGGTCCTCTGCAAGAGCAAACAGTGCTTTTAACCCCCTAGTCATCTCTCCAGCCCTCTGATTATTATTTTTTAAAGTGAAATGTGTTAACACTGCTGCATTCAGCCACTATTTCCTTCTTTCCTAGCACACAATTCCCATCCCATCTTCCAGGCTGGCATTATGCTAGTAGGCGTCAGTGCTTTGATGGCTTTGTGGCGTTCCTCCTCTTCCATCCAGGGCTTCTGAAGCCTGCCTTACCCTCTGTTTCTTGTTCTCTTACTTGATGGGAGACAGGAGGATGTGCCTGAATTCCCACAATGCCTGTTAGACACCAGCCAAATACCAGGCATAGTCAACTGGGCTCATGTGTCTGGACTCCTTCCTGGGAACAACTGGCCCTTGTTTCCAGCTACACAAACTGGAGAAGTTTTCATTATCCTGCGGCTTCCCTCTGCCTATTCCCAGAGGATCCACCCACTAGTCCTGAAGTTCCTGGTCTGTCTGAACCCATCTGGATTTTTTTATCACTTCTCTATAAAAGCCACACCCCAGAAGGGGAAAGTGTGATCACCAATACTCAGGTGTCTTTGCTGGGTCCATGATGGTAGAATGGCTAGAGAGGAACACAGCTTGTAGAGGAATAAATAAAAACAACACGGACTTTTTCCAGGTAACCCTCATTACACTGTGGTAAACAGTATGCAACGTTGCCTAGAGCGCTACAGTTTTCAAAGCACTTATCTGCTATCTCCTTCATCACGTTACAACACAAACTTACAACACGATTGTTGGGTTCCAAGAAAACAAGACTCTGTGGCAGAATCTGCAAGAAGGTAGAAGGTTCTGGAGGCGGGTGCTTTTTGAAACAGCTTCTGCAAGACAGGTCAGAGTGGGTGGCTGGATCCCAGTGTGAAGGCTCAGCCTTCTGCTAAGGAGTTTTGGACTCAGACACATCTTCACAGTTTTCCTAAAACCAGGCAGGAGGGCTCATCCTTCAGAGCCCTGAACTGACTAGGGTTGTATCTAAGCCCCTTCTGAGAAGAGGACTTGGCCTTGGATCAGCTGGTCAGCTGCCTGCAGCTGCAGGCCTTTCTCTAGAGGAACTGAGCAGAGGTCTGTCACCTGACAAGCCCCAGGCCCCTGGAAGGAGCATGTGCTCCTGAAGTGGCTCTAAGGGCTTCATCACGGCACCTGCAGCACCACATCACCAAGGTCAAGTCCTGCTTTTCTTGGCAGTTTATGCTGCGGAAAATAGGGGTTCACAACAAAGAAGGTATTTGCATATCTTGATCCAATCACTTTAGGAAAAGAAAAATCCTCTTTTAGGACTGGGAAAGACCTTAGGAAACAGTTCACTCTTCACATTTTCAGAGTGGTTTGAGTGTCTGAGACTGGGCCCCACTTTTCTGGGCCCCACTTTTCTCTGCTATTAAATGGGGATGCACTACCCACCTACAAGGGGGCTGGAGAGATGGCTTAGCAGTTAATTGAACTGACTCCTCTTGCAGAGCACCAGAATTTGGTTCCCTGAATCCACACAGCAGCTTACAACCATCTGTAACTCTAGTTCCAGGGGATCTGACTCCCTCTTCTAGCCTCCACAAGCACCGGGCACACATATGATGCATGTAACGTGCAGATAAACACACACACAAAATAAAAATAGCTAGATCTTCTAAAGAAAGAATCGCACAAGAGATACAAAATTAATTTGAATCATATTACAAGGTATGGTTGTTTGAATGAAAAATGTCCCCATAAGCTCAAGTGTCTGCACACTTGGTCCCCAACTGGAGGTGCTGTTTGGGGAAGTCATAGGACCTTTAGGAGGTGCAGCCTTGCATACCACTGGGAACCAGCTTTGAGAGTTCGGAGCCTTGCCCTGCTTCCCGTTTGTTCTCCGTTTTGTGTTTGTGGTTGAAGACATGACTGCCAGTTGCTGCCACACCCCTCGGCCATGGTGGACTCTTATCACCTGGGAACTCTAAGCCAGAACAAACCCTTCCTTCCATCAGTTGCCAAGATCACAGTATTTTATCCCAGCAAGAGAAAGGTAACTAATACACAATGGCACAGGATTGTCCTTGTTCAGCCACTTGAACTCTGTGAGCCTGCAGGATGTCTTAGCGGGTAAAAGCACTTGCTACCCAAGCCTGATGCCCTGAGTTCAATCTCGGATCCCATCTTGGAAGGAGAGAAGCATTTCCTGGAAGTTGTCCTACAAGCTACATGAGCACGCCATAGCACCCCCCCATACCAATAATAAATGCAGTAAAATTAAAGAGGCACGATGCTGCAGGGCCCTCAGCTCTTCCAACAACAGGTTCACATTTTACATCTTAGGGGTGTGCCGGAGCCCGCCGGCAGAAATCGAACTGCACCTGAAGCGGGCAGTGAGGATGAGAGGAAAAAAAAAAAAAAAAAAAAAAAAAAAAAAATATATATATATATATATATATATATATATGGAGAGAGAGAGAGAGAGAAAATAGGACAGACTCAGGAGGACTGTCAGTCACACTGAAGCAGCTTGCCTTTATTAAGTCCCCCCCCCCCCGCCCCATTTATACTATGAAATGAGCAAAACAACGGGTCAGATGTTCAAAAACAATATTAACACAGGCAAACTAACTTAAGACGTGATTGGCTTCCTTCAAAGATCTTCAGGTGACCTCAGTCTTGGGTGTAGAATAAACTCCTCAAGTGTAAATCGTTTGCATAATGAAAACTCCTGCTTCCAATCTGCACTTCTGTGCAGGAGATTGACTTCTGCCTAACCCAAAACTAGGGCATAGTTCAAGGCAGGCAAATGGCTCCCGGCAGGGGTGCTTGCACAGAAAGTGAGCTTAGAATTGAATTCTGCTAGTTTGAATTCCTGTGAAAAGTGAGCAAGTTTCCAAGTGAGGGGAAGGAAAATCCCACAGCTTTCTTCCTGGAATATTTTGATTAGGTCTTCGAAGGCGCTGACTGTGAAAAACTCTGATATTTGGAGTCCATGATCACATAACTTCCTATCCTCAGGTAAATACAGCAGCAGAACTCAGTCTCGCTGGTTAAAGGTAACACCACAGTTCCTTCTTCTGACCCTCAAAACTGTTTGTGATATAAAAACAAAATATTCAAAATATTAATGTGTTTTGCCATGCAGGCCGAGCTCCTAATCATAGATATTATTCAACAAGCTTAAATGATTTGACTTCTTTATCACAGGTAAATTTGTTTTTTAAAACAAACTTGTTTATAGCTGGGTGTGGTAGCGTATGCCTTATATCCCAGTATGCAGGAGGCAGAGGCAAGCAGATTTCTGTAAAATTGAAGCCAGCATGGTCTACATAGTGAGTTCCAGGCCAGCTGGAGCTACAGGGAGACCTTGCCTCAAAAAGATCCAAAATTTTTAAAAATTTATTATTGGGGTATGTGAGTACATGTATATGTGAGTGTGTGGGTGTGTGATATGTGTGGGCCTGCATGCCATGGTGTACATGTGGAATTCAGAAGACAATTTTCAGGAGTTGATTCTCTTCTTACACCATATGAAACTTGATCTCAGATTGTCAGGCTTGGCAGCAAGTACCTTTACCCTCAGAGCAATTCGTCAGCCCCAAGAAAATGTCTCTTTCATGCTTTGACATCACAGAGCAGGAAGTACGAGTAAAAACTTGTTCATAGAACAGTAGCATCATCTCTTTAAAGAATGGATTAGCTCGGCATTGTTGTTACAGCAAATCACCCAAGATATAATAGCATGCATTTGTCTTTGTTTAATTCTTGAGACAGGTTCTCATGTCTCAAAGCTTGATCTCAAATTCCCTTTGTAGCCCAGTATGACCTTGAACTTCTGAACCTCTTGCCTTCACCTCCCATGTGAGCAGTTTCTCTGTATCCAGAGTTCTGTCGTAGGAATTGGGTGGCTCTGGCCAGGCTCTGGCTATATAGTCTGATGTCAGCTGAGGCCTTAGAAAGGCTTAACCAAGGCAGGGGCTCTTTCACAGTGCTGGCAAAGTAGTGTGGCTGTTGGTGGGAAGTTTCACCTTCTTTCCATAAGCACTCTCCAGGGCTGCTTGAGTGGCCTTGTAATATGACAACATGCTTTGGCCATAGCAAACAGTGAAAGCCCCCCAGTGGAAGCTGCAATGCCCAGCCCTAGAAGTTACCCAGTTGCGCCTGTCTACTCTGGTGTTTCAGAGCTGTTTCGACCCTAATGTGGGCGGGGACTATACAGAGACATAAATCAGGGAAATGAGGCTCACTGGGGACCATCTTGCATGAGGAGTAGGCTGATGTGTGAATTTTAGTCATTCAAACGATTATGAGACAAACACACACTGAGAATGTCTGACAGCTCTCCCTGCCGTTCCCCAGAAGAAGAGAAACGCAGAGATAGATTCACTAGAAAACTCCCTACTCCCAGCATATTTACACAGCACTCAGAGCCTCCACCAGAGAGGGTGGGTAGTCGATCTGAATGTCCACTGGAGCCAAGCCAAACAGCTCTCAGAATTCCTAGACAAGTGTTTCCAAGTGTTCTGTGGTTTAGAAGTAGACAGAGTCAGAAATGGGAAGTGTCAGCTGAAATGTCTGCAGCTCAAGGGATCCTGTGAGGAACTCTTTCATCCTGCCTGATAGCTCAACTCTTCCAGAGCCATAATAGCAAGGGGAGAATTCAAGTGAGCACTGAGAATCTACTTGCTCAAAGTATCTGAGCCCTCAGCCCCAAACTTTGACTTAATTACCAACTTCAGGTGCATGGCGGAGAGATCTCTAAAACATATCACATATAAAACAGAACTAGGGACTGGGGATGTGACTTGGGTGGTAGACTGCTTGGCCAGCATAGATGCTGGCTTAAGTGGTAGACTGCTTGCTCAGTATGGATGCTGGCCTGGGTGTGATCCCTAGCACCACATAAGCAGGACACCTGGGAAGTAGAGGCAGGAAGTTCGAGGTCACAGGGCTGGAGAGACGGCTCAGCAGTTAAGAGCAATGGCTGCTCTCGCAGAGGACCCAGGTTTGAATCCCAGCATCCACGTGGTGGCTAACAACCATTTGTAACTCCAGTTCCAGGGCATCTGACACCTTCTTCTGTCCTCCATGGGCACTGCACTGCATGACATGGGTACACTGATATACAGGCAGGCCATATACTCATACACATCAAATAAAAATAAAGTTTAAAAAGTTCAAGGTCACTCTCAGCTATATACCAGCCTGAATTATAGGAGACCCTGTCCTAAGCAAAATAACCCCTCCCAACACATTAATATTCTGTTTCTGTAAACCATGATAAATGTTCCACCCATCAGTAGCTCATGTAAAAACCTAAAGAATGTCTTTTACCCAACCTCTAAGTTGAATTCATCTGCCTGTTTTCTCTATTTTACTCCAACACTTCCGCTCAAATTCTTCTGCCATGGTTAAACTGTCAGTTCATCGTAATCTTCTCACTAGCCCTTTACCTGAGCCATGCAAGAGTCTCCAACCTGGGACCCCATTTCTCCTCTTGGACTTCTCTCTGTTCGTTCTCCATTCATCCTGTTATCTACCTACAGAAGCCAGCAAAGCACCATGTCACTGAGCCCTGAGGGTGAAGATCAGAGAGAATCAGCCTCCTTCCCTGTTTAACAGTGTGTAATAAGTGTCTTCCTAATCTTTTCACTCAACATCTTTATCATTTATTTTTATTTTATGTGTATAAGTGTTTTGCCTGAGTGTATGTAAGTGCATTATGTCATTCAGTGCCCATGGAGGACAGAAGAGGGCATCAGATCTCCTGGAACTTAGTTACAGATGGTTCTTAGCTGCCATGTGGATGCTGGGAAACGAATCGGAGACCTCTGTAAGAGCAGCGAGTGCTCTTGAGCACTGAGCCATCTCTCTAGCATCCCCCCCCCAATTATTTTTTCACTTATTCTATTTTTCTGATAATTTTATGCATGAGTATGTATTTACACCCTTTCTGCCCCAACCCTTGTCATTCCTCCCCAACCCCTCTCAATTTATAACTCTTCTTCTTTAGTTATAATTGTTACACACACATTTAGATAAACCCTACTGAGTTCTTTTAGTGTGCTCTTAACTGCTAAACTACCTCTCTAACTCCTTTCCTCTAATTCTTGTTGCTGTTTTAAATTTATTGGTCATTTTAGTCTTTTAATTAATTTAATTAAATAATTAATCAATGTGTATGAGTGTTTTGCCTGAATGTATCTAAGTGCACCAAATACATACAAAGGCCATGGAGGCCAAAGGAGGGCGTCAGAGCCTCTGGAACTGGAGTTCAGATGCCTGTTAATTGCCATATGGGTGCTGGGAACAGAACCTGGGACCTCTTCAAGAGCAGCCAGTGCTCTTAAGCACAGAACCATTCTTATTTGGACTTGGAAATGGGTATCTAGATTCATTGTTCATTGTATTTAGTTAGGATACTGTGATACAAACCTGTCATCCTGGGTTAAGTGGAGAAAGTCTAGTTTACACATTATAATTTTATGTTTTGTTGTCCTTAATTACAGGATGAAGAGGTATGCATCAAAGTATTTTGCAAGGCATCAGTCTTTAAAACAAGTCAAATAGAAAGTCATTGGTTTGAGGGGTAGAGGTTGAACCCATGTGTAAGTAAGTAGTATGTAAGACAAATAAGCCTCATTAAATGAGAAAAGGAGCAGACCTTTAACCCCATATAACATTGCTGATGTTTGAAGAAAGACTAAGGATTCTATCAGCTGTCTTGGTTTACTTTCTTGTTGATGGGAAAAAATACTCTGACCAGAGCAACTTGAGGAGAAGGGGCTTCTTTGGCCCACAATCCCAAGTTATCCCACTGAGGAGAAGTAACAGTGGCAGGAACTGGGTGCATCAGGTCACATCACTTCCACAGGGCAGAGCAGCAGCATTCGTGCATGTGTTCGCCTTGCTCTCTCTGCTACTATGCAATCCAGAATCCTCTGTCCAGGGAATGGTGCCACTCACAGTGGACGGGTTGCCTACTAATCCCCCACAGCTATATCCACAGACCAACCTGATCTAGACACTCCCTCTTAGAGATGGTCTTCCCAGGTGATTCTAGACTGGGTCAAGTTGACAATGAAAACCAACCATCATGTCGTCACATCAGCTGTGCTTTTTGCTTTGGAAGATGACGTGTCAGAAGGTCACCTTGATTAAGAAGAAAGTCACGTGGATGCTGAGAGCCTCAGCAAGTCGTTCATGTTGCGGAGGGATTCACATGTGCAGTGGTGGACAGAAGCGCCTGAAATCTGACAAAATCTCAAGCCTGTCTTATTTCAATACGTAAAGTTCAGGAACAGCTATGGGGCTGGCGCTCTGGCTTAGTGGTAGGACATTCACCTAGCACATCATCGCTGAGCAAAAACCATCAAATAAAAAAACCCAGTACTCCGGAGGCAGAGGTAGGCAGATCTCTGTGAGTTCAAGGCTAATCTGATCTACATAGTGAGTTCCAGCCCAGCCAGCTGGGGCTACAGGGAGACCCTGTCTCAAATAGACCAGAAAAACAGCAAAAAAACCCACGCCCAAAACAAATAAGAAGCCCAGACAGTGATATGTAAATAAGCAATAATCATGTAGAGGCTGGAGAGATGGCTCAGCAGTTAGGAACACTGACTGCCTCTTCCAGAGGACCCAGGTTCAAGTCCCAGCACTCATATGTCAGTTAACAACTCTCTGTAACTCCAGTTCCAGAGGATCTGACACCTTTTTCTGACCTGTTGTGGGCACTGCATGACACAGGTATACTTACATACATTCAGGCAAAACACTCACATAACATAAAATATTTTAAAAAGAATTATGTGTATAATTACAGATCACTCTTTTCTTATAACTGGATATGTGAGAAATGTCCTTTTTTTCTGGTTTTGGTTTTGATGTTTGTGTTTTGTTTTGTTTTCTTGAGTCAGGATCTCACTATGTAGCCCTCTCTGGCCTGAAACTTGAATGTAAACCAGGCTGGCCTTGAACTCACAGAGATTCGTCAGCTTCTGCCTCTGCTTCTGCCTCCCAAGTGCTGGAATTCCAGGTATGAAACATTATACTCAGCTTCTGAAAAATGTTCCTGATCAGCAGGTCTGAAGCTAGGTTCAGGCTGTGCTTGCAAGGAAACTTCTCTTAGGAGGAATCAATTTAAATTCAATTTGCACTAAATGATTCATAGTTTTCTTCTTATGTTTTTCCTCTGAATACTCAGTTTCTCGCCTTGAGTGTCAAGAAAGATCATTAAATTTGTTAAAGAAGGCTGATCCAAATCAGAGAATGATTCAGGGTTGGTGAAAAAGCCTTCTTTCCCCATTTGTGTCCTTCTATATTTATTCACTGACCTACATAGAAACGGGTCATAGTTTACTTTTTAAATCGCCCTTTAATTTTTAATGTGTCTTCTGCAATAACAAAATGAGACGATGATTTATCACAAGCCAGTAATGATGCTATTCCTCAGTTATGCCAACCCTCAAAGCCAAGCCCACATCACACAAGGATTCTCTATCCCAGTTTCATAATGCTCTGTGATGTTATCTGGAATTGCTTCCAGAGATGTTATGAAATCTCAAACAAACTAATTTCAAAAAGAGACCTCCCAATTACTTTGCTTTTGCTTTAATCGTATGGGTTTTAACACACTCTTGGAAGGAAGTAGTCTTTAACTTAAATAGTAATAATAGTCTTTCAACTTTCAATAGGTTTGGGTATTATGAGGGTCACAAGTAAAAGGGGAGAAGTCCTGTTTACTGATCTTTGCTGGGAGATTTAAGAGGACCAGAAAAAAGAACAAAGAACTGGGTTTCTTCTATCTCAGATCTGCCATTTTCCCACAGGTTGACCTAAATAAAGCACAAGTCACTCTCCACCTCTGGATTTCATTTTGTCTCATCTTCAAAATGGAAATGACACCACTGACCTCATGAAGTTGCCTGGAGACTTGAGGGAGATAATGGATATGAAAGCACAGTGCAATGTGCCAATAGAAGGCTTGAGGTGGGGGAACAGGTTCTTATGTATCCCCGGTTAGCCTCAAACCTGCTCTGTAGCTAAGGATGACCTTGAACTTCTCATCCTCCAGCCTCTACTATTCCAGTGCTGGGACTACAGAAATACACCCCCACACCTGACCTTAAGTGGTACTGGGGCCAGAAGCCGGGGCTTCGTGAGTCACCTTCACCCAAGTGAGGAGTGGGAGGGCTGAGCCACCGCTCTGTGGGTCCTGCCTCCCGGTGTTCTTCCGCTGTAGCTTCGGCTTCACTTTGCACAGTACAGTGTTTGTCCCTGGCATGAGTCACATTGTTGTAGGCTTGTTCAAGCCAGGTTTTGTGCCTTCTTCTCTTCCCATTCCTGCACTGTGACCTGTGCTTGAAGAGCTGTGATAGGTGTGGTTTAAGACAACATAAGCCAGAAAAGCTTCTCAAAGGCCTTGTGGTAACAGCCTTGAAGTTACCTGGAAGACTGGTGAATCCATGAACATTCATTTGTTTTAAGTTATAATAAAGTGCTTGATATATTTTTTGAGACAAGGTCTCATGTAACCCAGGCTGGCCTCAGACTTGCTACTTAGTAGCCAAGGATGACCTTGAACTTGTGATAAACATATATGCACAACCAATAAATATGGTTCTAGTGACTGGACCCAGTACTTTGTGCACTCAAGGCAAGCACTTTACCAACTAAGCCACATGCCATTCCCTGAGCTTTTACTTTAAATGATTCTATTAATGTTTGCTAATTAAAGAAAATAATTTAATTTATTAGGGGCGTGTGTGTGTGTGTGTGTATACAGGTTAGAGGACAACTTGTGGGAATCAATTTTCTCCTTCCAAAAATGTGGGTGCCAGGTATTAACTCAGGTCAGATAAGTGACCATATTTATTGAACTATCTTGCAAGGTCCCATAACTGTTTTTTTTTTTTTCTCTTAACTAAGTAACTACCAATCCTGGTTGCATCACAAAAGGAGGCTGCAGGCTTGCAGAGATGGTTCTGTGGTTAAGCACACCTGCTACCTGGCAGAGGACCCGTGTTCTATTCCCAGCACCCACATGGTGGTTAAAAGCTGTCCTTAACTCCAGTTCCAGGGGACTTGACGCCCTCTTCTGACCTCTGTGAGCACTGCACAACACAGGTGCACTTACGTATGTATGCAGGCAATTGGGAGGCAGAGGCAGGTGGATCTCTGTGAGTTCAAGGCCAGCATGGTCTACATAGCGAGCTCCAGGCCAGTTGGGGCTACAGGGAGACCCTGTCTCAAAAAAAAAAAAAAAAAAAAAGACAAAAGCAAAACAAAATAAAAACCACATATAGGCACTACATTTATACACATAAAATCATAAAAATAATAAATAAAATGTTTAAAAGGCTGTGGCTAGGTGTGATGGCCCATACCTTTAACTCCAGCACTTGGAAGGCAGAGGCAGGGAGATTACTGAGTTCAAGGCCAGCCTGGTCTATACAGCAGGTTCCAAGCCAGCTGTGCAGTGACCCCCGTCTCCCGCTTCACTCCCTCTGCCCCTCCCGGAAGAAGGCTGCTCTGTGTCTTCCCGAGGTACAGCTCCAGTACAGTAGTCTGACTCATTCTCAGTATATCTTCATGGTTAGGATGGCCCTAAACATGCTTTCTTCACTGGTGTCCTGAGGTTAGGAGGGTTTCATTTTCATCAGTGCCTGATAGATGTATTGGAGCTGTTCTTCCTTCTGCTACTGTTGACTGAGCAGTTCATCAGCAAATGTGTTAGAACTGTTTTTGTCTGATTTGTACTTATTTAACATTATATCTGAGATGGGGTAATTTATAAAGAACAGAGATGGATTTCATACTGTTCTGAAAGCCAGAATGACCAAGGTCAAAGGGCCCACGTCTGATGAGGGCCTTTGTGTTGTGTTGTCCTATGGTAGAAGACAGAAGAGGGAAGAGGAAAGATCACAGAGCATGAGAGGGAGCTGAACTTGCATTATAACAAGTGGGGGGCTGGAGAGGCCGCTCAGTGGTTAAGAGAACTTACTGCTCTTCCACAGGGCCCAGATTCAGTTCCCAGACCACATAGTGGCTCACAAATCCACTCTATTTTATTTTTCCCATGACACTTACTTGGTAGGGAAGGGGTGCATGCCACAAAACAAATGTGGAGGTCAGAGGACAATCTGTAGGAGCTGATTTTCTCCTTCCTGGGGCTTAAACTCAGGTTGTCAAGTCTGGCAGCAAGCTCTCTTACCTGCTGAGCCATCTCACCAGTCCAACAAATCTATTCCTGCAGTAATGGATTCACTCTTGCTGGAAGGTCACTAATCCTTTCCTGAGAACAGAGATCTCATGTCTCAATCACCTCCCATCACTGTTGATTGGGAATTCAGGTTGTATGTAGTACAGGAACTTTGGAAGACACGTTGGTTCCTGAAGACACCCGTTCCATAATCCATGGTGGAATACAAGCTCCCAAAGCTTCCTCTAGAGGATGTAGGGGTGGATAGTGGAGGGGTTGGGACAAAGTACAGTAAATTTACAGTAAATATTTGTTGAGTGATTTAATGAATATACTAAAAAAAAATCACTTTGTGTCTGTGTATGATGGCCCATACTTGTATGGGAGGTGGAGGCAAGAGGATCAGGAACTCAAGATCATCCTCTGCTAAGTGCTAAATTAGAGACCAGCCTGGATTACATGAGACTGTCTCAAAGGCTAAAAATACAGCCAGACGTGATAGTACAGACCTTTAGTACCAGCATTTGAGAGGCAGAGGCAGGAGAATCTCTGTGAGTTCCAGGCCAGTCAGGACTATACAGTTAGACTTTGTCTAATAATTATAATAAATGAAAAAAATAATAAACCGCTTTTCCCCTGAAATTTTCATTTCATTAACTCATTTCATTTCAAAAGCAATAGGCAATTATAACAATTTGCAGAAACTTTTCATGGAAATGACACAGAATAACTTCCAACTTTGCAAAAGTAAAGTAATTGAGGAAAAGAGTCAGATGCTTCCCTTTCTAGAGACTATGCTTTGTTAGCTGTGACCCTGACCTGATTGGAAGTGTGCCGCAATGTAGTCTTTTTTGTTAGGTAGATGACATCATCGTAGTACAGTCTTTCTTCTTTGATCTTGAACAATAGTATTAATCAGCACAAGGCCTGTAAGGGAGCCTGGTGTCGTCTTGTCCTCTGCTGCCTCCCTCATCGGAAGGCTCTCCCTTGACCTGTGGTCACAACCACTTGGCAGGAAGTCAGCTGGTTTGGTGGCTAAGGGCAGAGGCGTGTTCCTTTTCTTGGTAAACCTGATCCATCCTCCTTCCTCAGAGAGGACAGTACGAATGGAACAGAGGCGCCAACCTGCCAGTATTTCTCCTCAACTGAATGTTATCCCGGACCACATCTGAGGACCGAGTCGGGAGGGTGGGGAAGTTGGCATCGGATAGGACATCAGTGAGCTGATAAGCTCCTACTCTCTGTACCCGGTGGAACTCTCTTTCTTTCCCTTCTTCAGTGACTCCAAGGACTTTTGAGGGTAAATACATCTTCATTTGGAATTTTGTTCACAGACACACTGATTGTCTGATGGATGACTAATATTACTAAGTATGTCCTATGACAAAACCAAAGGTGGAGAGACAGCTCAGCTCAATGGTTAAGAGCACTGACTGCTCTTGTAGAGGATCCGGGTTTGAATTCCAGCACTTACATGGCAGCTAACAACCATCTGTAACTCCAGTTCCAGGGGATTAGACAGCCTCTGCTGACCTCCACTGGCATTGCATGACACGGGTGCACTTACGTTCATGCAGGCAATACAGACATACACATAAGATAATAATAATAATAAAACAAAAAAACCCAAACATCTCATCTGCTTCACTATTACCACTAAGTAAATTGTGCTGGGTGCAACTGTGGAGTGAAGGCTGTATGGAGGTCTTTGTGTAAGACATTCACATCTAGCCTCTCATGTAAGCCCCAACTATAGCATGATAATCATTGAAATATGTGTGATAGAACCGAGATAGCCAAGGGGCTGTTGTTGGTTCAGCAACATATTTAACAAAGAATTAAACCTCCTTTTCTTTAACCTTTAAGGTTAGAAATGATGTCATCTGAGCAGGGTAAGAAATTCACTTGCATCCATTTTCCTATTTCATTCTCTAATAATACCCTTATTTGAGGAAGAAGTTGAGGTTCAGCAAGCTTAAGGTCACATGGTTGGTAAATGTTAAAATTGATGTCTAATTCTAGAGTCTGTGGTCTTGACAAATATACTATGAAGTGCTTCCAATGTTCATTAAAGCTTCTGATAATTGATAATTGACTCCTGAATTAGTCCTAGACAGTAACCTTTACTTTGTGAAAAATAAATTCCAGGTAATATTGAAAGAACATTAAGCCGAGACCCTGGGAACACGGGTTTTAAGCGTCCTTGGTCATAAATAAGGTGAGCTCTGGACGCTCCCTTCCATCTGTTCCCAAGGAGGGATTTAGACAGAAAGCTTCATTATTTCATTCCAAAGCTCTTGCAAACAACTTTACAGAGAATTTAAAAGTCGTCTCCTGGATCATCTATATTTCATTTCTATATGCACTTTCTCCTTGGAACCCCTATGTAGGTGTTATTTTATGTTTGCTTAGTCATTTTAATTTTCTAAAAATTACATTCAGAGCCTAGTGATTTAGAATAAATTATCGTAAAAGAAATGTTTTATAAGAACACCTGTCATTCTTTATTGCCTATCCCAGTTGTAAATAAGAGTTCAGATTCATAAAAAGCTAGAAAGTGCCTCATTAGTGTGGTAGGTAAAGTGTCATTCTCATAAAGAGCTATACAATTAAGCTGGATCCTGAATGCCATGGGCTGTATGTTTATGTGTCCCCAAACCATTATGGTGAAATCTGACAATAGAATTAGGAGACGGGAGGGGACTTGGTCATGAGGCCCCTGTGCATGCTTTAGAAGCACTTAGAAAAGACACCCTGGGGAGCTCCTTGTCCCTCATACCTTGCAAAGGCACAGCAAACACAAGCTAGGAAGTGAGAAGCCAGTCTTCTTTGCATATAGAATCCATGGGTTTCTTAATATTGGACTCCTTGCACCCAAGTGAGAAATTGACATTTTCCCTAGTTTATGGTATTTAGTTGTAGCAGCTTGAATAGACTAAGACATGGAGTTTGTTTATTTTTGTTGTTGTTGTTGTTGTTGTTTTGAGGCAATGTCTCACTATGTAGCCCTGGCTGGCCTGCAACTCATTATGTAGACCAAACTGGTGTCAAACTCACAGAGAGCCACCTGCCTCTACTTCCCACACTATCAGTACCCATCCTCCCGATCTGTTCCTTTTCTAGATTCATGACTTTTGTTGTGTGGCCTACTCAGTTTAACCAGGGCCATCTGTTTGACTCTTGGTTTGGAACTATCCGTTGGAGCCTGGTGGTAAACACTGAAGACACTGACTTCCTGTCTCCCTGACTCTGTCCATAGGAAATGATCCACCTGTGAGGAGGGCCCCTGGCTCTTCCTCCATCCTTGTCTGACTGCTGATGGGGCTATTCTTGTGCAGGCACAGTGATGTTATCCATGGTTTTGAGAGTGATGGAAGGGTGGTGTCTTGCCCAGAAGATGGAACTTAGCCATCCTTATGTCTACCTTTAGCTCTTCCAGTCTTTCTGTCCCCTCTTCTGCAGTGTTCTCTGAGCCTTGGGAGTAAAGGTATTAATGACTTGTTTAGGGCTGAACATTCAGCAGAGACACAGAAGTTTTAAATCTGTTTGTGCATGAGGCTCACCTTAATGGGGATGGTGGAATGGGAGCAGGTTTGTGCAAACACAGCTAGGGAGCAATGTACGACCTCTAGAGAAGGTCCGAACATCAGGGATTTTATTTTAGTCATTATTATCGTGTGTATGTATGTACATGTGTAGACATGCATGCCATTGTGCATGCACGGAGGTGAGAGGGCAACTCTGTGGAGTCAGGTCTCTCCTCCACCTTTACATGGGTCCCAGGGATCAAGTTTAGGCGTCAGGCTTGTTTTACACTTTTGCTCCTGCCAGCTCCAGGATCAATATTTTTAGCTCTTCCTCTCTTGGGATTTTAATGTATAGCTGGTACTCACACACTCTGGTTTAGAACAGGCTTATTAGGTTATTACACTAAGATCTTACGTCATTACTCAGCTGCTCCCTCAAGAGCCTTCTGATTCAGGAATGCTGGATCCGAATAACCCATCTGTATTAGTTACTTTTCTGTTGCTGTGATAAGACACCATGACCAAAGAAACTTATAGAAGAAAGGTTTTATTGGGGCTTAGGACTTTTAAAGGGATAAGAGTCCATCATGGCCTAGAAGCATGGCAGCAAGCAGCAGGCCATCTTCAACCACAAACAGGAAACAGGACATTGGAAATAGAGCAAGGCTATGAACCCACAAAGCCCCCCCCCCCCCGCTCAGTGACATGCTTCCTTCAGCAAGATCACGTCTCCTAGAGATCCCATGACCTCCTAAACAGTGTCTCCAAGTAGTGACCAAGTGTTCAAATGCTGGAGCATCCGGTCGACATTCTAATTCAAACCACTACATCGTCTATTGCAAATCCTCCAAAATATTTCCTGATTATATCAGCATGATTTGGGCTCATGAGGGTTTCTTTGTTAGCAATTTCAAGGTAGACATTATAGTTTATTTGATGACTAAATGTGTCTTTGAATCCTAGTACTCAGAGGAATAGAAAAGTTTCCTATCAAAGCAATGAATGATTTCATTGTTTTACATTTTATTTATTTGGGCATGTGTGTATATGTATGTGTGGAGGTCAGAGGACAACTGGCAAGTGTAGGTTCTCTCCTTCCACCATGTGGGTCCTAGAGATCAAACTCAGGTCACCAGGTTTAGAAGCAGGCATCTTTATCTGCTGAGCCATTGTCCTAGCTCCACCAGGACCAGATAATTTTTAATGTGACAGGAAAATAAAGAGCATTCTGCAGTCTGAAAAAGGACACAGATTAAGGGTTTAATTTTAAAGCTCCCTTTGAATTCTAGTAAGTGGGTTTATTTAGAAGTCTCTATTTCAAAACTAAAGCAATGATACAGCCATATATATTTCTACCAAATCCTTCAATGATCCTTAAATATCAGTACTGACTTCCACATTGAAATGACACCCAGAGGCTTTCATGAATTCATCTCTAGAAAACTCAGTAATAAAACTTAAATTTATATTCACCAATACTGGAAAGCTCTTATCACCAATGGACTGTGAAAGTCATGGTGAAAGATACCCACTTCTGGGTCAGACACCAAGGAGACTGAACTCTTTGGATGGCTGATTAAAGGAATTATCTCCAACTCCACAGTCATAACGTGAACAGGCCTGGTTGTAACTTATTTATTTACTCTGCCATCTGGTATTGGACACAAGAGTAAAGACGGTTTTTATATATTTACCAGCGAACTGGCTGTTCACTGCACCAATATTCACAGTGTTTATTTGAGCTGACCCTTCTGCCGCAGAAGCCTCACTCTTTGGTCAGACAGCAGTCACGGAAACTTGGCCATTGACAGAGGTCAGGCCAAGAGCCGCGCAGGACATCTTACTCCAGGGGATGGATGGACACAGTGTCATGGTTTCAACCCCATCCAACTCCTCCCCAGGACTCAGTGTCAGGCAGGGAAGGGAAGGAGCGTATCTGGTGCTGTTTAAGGCCGATCTACTTTTTTGTCACCTTTGGCATCTTATGTATAACCTTATCGTGGATGACATGATTAAGTGGACATGGAAACATCCCACCCTTAGAGAAGAGGGGGTGCTAGCCCCTCCTTAGGTTCTTACACGTTCTTTTGGTTCTGTGTTTCCCAGCATTCTCATCTGCCTGTGTTGAGACCTGCTTCACTGATTCCAAAATGTGGGTTAAGCCCAACATGGCAGGTGGTGCACGCCTCCAATCCCAGCACTCCGGAGGTGGAGGCAGGCAGATCTCTGAGATCAAGCCCAGCCTGGTCAACACAGTGAGTTGCAGGCCACCTGGGGCTACAGGGAGACCCTGTCTCAAAACAAAAAAAAGATGAGACACAGCAAAAGGAAAGACTCTTCACAGGTCAGAATGCCATGAGGATTGGGCACTCCTATGACCTGGTGATCTTTTTGGTGGTCACATTCATCTGCCACACGGATCTGAAGCCTGTTCACACAAGAAAGCTAACAAAAAACAGGTTAGTAAGAAGACATTTCTAAGGGGCTGGAGAGATGGCTCAGTGGTTAAGAGCATTGGCTGCTCTTGCAGATGACCTGGGTTTGGTTCCCAGCACCCACATGGCAGCTAACAACCATCCTGACTCCAGTTCCAGGGGATCAAATACCCTCTTCTGATCTCTGTGGGAACTGCATGACACAGGTCCACCTGGAAACCCACCACAGGACCTGGACCTTGTTTCTGATGAGAATGCCCTAGGTTCAACCGACACTATTGCTTGCCCAGTGAGGCAGGCTGACCTTCTACCTCTGGCACATCCTGTCCAGTGGCTCTCATGTGTGAGCGTTCCCTCGCTCATTCCATCACAACGCAAACGGCTCGTTGAACCCCAGTGTTGGGTATCTACAGTGCCTCTCCTCGCTGTGCTAGGAATATGTTTTGTCTAAAAACAATGGCCAAGTCAGTGTCAGTGAACTCTCAGCAATCAAGCCTGTGATCTCTAAATATCAGTTCCCATAAAAGGAATCAAGAGGTCTCTAGGGAGATGGTTGATTCCACATCCAAATTGAGACATGGTATGCTCAGAATATCTTGCCAATCTCATATATAAATGATAATGTCTTACAAGGATAAACCAGGATTCAGTGGCCAACTTGAAGTGCATCCTACTGTCTAAAAAGGAGATGCTTGGAGTATCAATAAGGGGAATAAATAGAATAGATTGAAACACATAAAATAGGTTCATAATGTTACTGAAAAAAACAACAATAAATTAGGACTAAAGAGATGGCTCAGGTTCAGTGGTTAAGAGCACTGACTGCTCTTACAGAGGACCAGGGTTTGATTCCCAGTACCCATATAGTGGCTAACAACTGCCTGTAACTCCAGTTCCAGGGAATCTGATGCCTTCTTTTCCTCTGGCATTGCACGACACAGGTGCACTTACACACATGCAAGAAATACACTCATACACATAAAATAAAAATAATAAAACATTAAAAACCAACGAAACAAAAAACACCAAAAATGCTTGTTGTGGTGGCACATATCTTAATCCCAGCACTCCGAGTCGGAGGTGGAGGGATCGCTGTAAGATGGAGTCTAGTCTGTTTTCCATAGTGAATTCCAGGCCAGCTGGGGTTACAGGGAGTTATAGACAGTTGTTAGCCTCCATGTTGGTGCTGGGAACTAAACCCGGGTCCTCTGTAGGAGCAGCTGAGCCAACTCTCCAGCCCCCTTTAAAAGAAGTTAAACATATAGCCTGCCTTGGTTTTATGACCTGTACTTCTGGAAGCCATATAGTAAATGAAGGGAGGTTTTGTATTCTTAGTCTGACTAATAATGACAGAGTACTAGAATTATGCTGTCATCATGTTCCAATACTTGATTGATATATCTGGACTTCTGTTAGCATGGTAAAATAGGTAAACAGGCAATGCTTCTGGTGGGAACCCATCGGCCCAATCAAGCACCCTCACTCTAGTTGATCAAATCGGATACTCTTCAGTTCCATTAGATTCAACTACAGACTTAAAAACAGAGAGTCAGGGCTGACGACCCAGCTCATTGGGTAAAGGCACATTCCATAAAGCCTGATAACCTGAGTTCAGATATCAAGACCCACATGTAGAAGGAGACAGCAGACTCCTTCAAGCTGTCCTCTGACCTTCAGACACATACTGAGCATGTACACGATATATGCCTACACACATAAATAGACAAATAAGTAAATAATAATGTGAGTTTTAAAATTAAAAACCCGGAGAATTTGGGCCTGGTGTGATGGTGTGTCCCCTTAGCCTCAGCACTTGGGAGGCAGAGCAGGTAGATAGGTGTGAGTTCAAAGCCAGCCTTGTCTACACATCAAGTTCTAGGCCAGTCAGGGTTACATGGTGAGACCCTCTCTCGAAAACAAAAAGAAAATCAATAACCAAACAAACAAAAAACCAGAGTCAAAGAAGGCATTAATGCCACATGATTGTATTTAGCAAAATCCAATGTATATCTATAGGAAAAAAATGACCTGATTTCTAAAACAAATAAATTACAGAGACGACTAAAAGATGAAGAGGGGGCTGGAGAGCTAGCTCAGCGGTTAAGAGCACTGGCTGCTCTTGCAGAAGACACAGGTTCAGTTCCCAGCTAACAACCCTCCCTAACTCCAGTTCCAGGGGATCGGATGCCTTTTTCAGGCATTGTGTGACACAGGTGTACTTACATATATGCAAGCAAAACACTCATGCACATAAAGACAAAACATTGTAAACTATTATATTGATAAGGTCGTTGGAATTTTGAGCATTGTATATTTGAAAGTAGCATTATAAAATGGTTTAGATACAATAACATTATGATTATGTGTTTTAGGAGATATTTCTCTTTTAAAATATTTTATTGTTTTTATTTTATGTGTATGAGGTATTGCCTATATTCATGTAGGTTTACCTGTATCATCATGCAGTGCCAGAGGAGGACAGGGCATCCGATTCCCCTGGAACTGGAGTTCTAGACAGTGCTTAGTCACCATGTGGGTGCTGAGAATGAAACCTGGGCTCCCTGCAAGAGCAGCCAGTGCTCTTAACTGCTGAGCCATCTCTCCAGCTCCTGATATCCATCTTTTAGAGACACATGCTGACCTATTTATAAATGAAATGGCATAGCATGTATTATGATTTGCTTTAAAGTTATGAGACATAAGAAGTCAAGGAATCTAGATGATGTAAGATAGGCTGTGTGTTTAGGATTCATGAAGGTAGGTGAAGGATCAAAAGGATTCATTAACTTTTTCCATTATCAAGTTTTTTATTGATTCATTTTTAGAGATCTAAGTCTCTGAATCCTAGTAGAGAACTCATTTCACCATTAAATTAGTCATGAAAAAAATCAAAGTTCTAGAATTTTCTACATTAAAAAAAATTCTGACAGGGTTCCCAAAAATGAGGGACAGAGACAGGGATTCAAGACGTTGCCATGGGGAGTTCATGAACTCAGCTTTTCTGTCTGACTGACCCAAGAACTTTCTTTGTGGTCTTTAATAAGATCAGATTTTTCTCTCTCGATCTGGCCATTCACCAAAAGTAGGCAGAGGTCAAGATCCACATTCCACCTTGTTCAGAAGCCAGCAAGGGCTCTGCCATACACACGAAGTGGGCTCGCTCTTTATTAGAAAAATAATTCCGCTACAGTAGGGTGGATGCCAAGCGGAGCGTCACAAACTTCCTGGACTTAGACACCAAGGTGCTTTATATGAGAGGCTGCTATTTAGCCAAGGTTTATTAGGCAACAGTATTACTCAAATGATACTGCTTTTCACCTCAAGGTTGATAAGACCTCAAGGTTGGGATCTTCTAGAACCATTTTTTATATTTTCCTTTCTGTTTATTTGAAATATGGTCATGTTTTCTGGATGTGGTGGCACATGCCTTTAATGCCAGCCCATGGAAGAGAGAGGCAGGAGGATCCTGGCAGATCAAAGCCAGTCTGGTCTACACAGCAACTTCGAGTCTAGATAAGGTTAAACTCTGAGAGCTTTGTCTCATTTCGTGTCAGGCTGCTGGAGCACTAGCTCAGTGGTTAAGAGCATCTGTGCTCACTCATGAGGACAGCAGTTTGAATCCCAGCTCCCACATCAGGAGGCTCACAAATGCCTGTGACTCCAAGAATCTAACACAGACCTTTTGGCTTCCTCAGGCACCCACACATACATGAATATATATACCCAAATGCACAAATTAATCTTAAAAGTTGTAATATTTTCTTCATTAATGTATGTTTACATTGATTTCTTGTAGAAAAGACTGCTTTTTCTTAGATTTTGAGGTGTTTTTGATACCAGTATCCACAGATATTCTTGCTGTATATAATGTGAGAGACCTGATGCTCAGACACTGGGCTGATTTTTGACTTGTCTGTAGTACTTCAGAAAGTAAGTTGATAGTAGAATTGATTTTCTCTTTTCCTTATCTCTCATCAGTTGTTCCCAACCCAGTTGTTTACTTGAGGATAATTTGTCAGCCAAAGAAGTTGAAGGTCATTCTAGAATTCTGTTGCTTATGCAACAATGGGACAGCCTCTTCTCTTCATGGACAGTGGTCCCTTCTCCATGCAGTCTCCTGTATATTTAGACAGACACACTTTCTCAAACACAAGCATATGCTTACTCTAATTTTTCTGATATCTGCAAGTTTCTTTGCCCATGATATTTTTATTCATTTGTTTTATTTTTACATAGACTCCTTTAATGCGTCTTTATTTATCTGGGGGAAGGGAGGAGGTAGGAGGCATTTGCCGTTGTATACAAGGTAGAGGTCAGCATCAGCTTACTCCTGGGGATCGAACTCAGGTCATCAGGTTTGGCAGCCAGTGCCTTTACTTGCCAAGCCATCTCACCTGCTCTTAGATGACCTTTTTTAGCAAAAGCGTTAAGATGACAACATAGCTATTGAAAACACTTTAATTAAAAGATTTGTTTGTATTGTATGTGTATGAGTGTTTATCTGCATGTATGTAAGTACCACATGTGTGCAATGCCTGTGGTATTGCAGGCCGGAGGAGGGTGATGGATCCCCTGGAACTGGAGTTACAGACGGTTGTTAGCCACTATGTGGGTGTTGGGAACTGAACCCCAGCCCTCTGCAAGAACAGCCAGTGCTCTAAACAGCTGAGTCATTTCTCCAGTCCTTATTGGGAACATTTTTAAATTAATGTGACAGGGAATGACAGAACAGAGCCCTTTCATAGTTTATAGGGATGAAGAGAGAGAAAGGGAGAGAAGGCAAATTGCATGCATCACAAAGTTTTAAAACATCATCAACTCCTAAAAACTATGGGAGAATAACCCGTTGAAATTCCTTGTTCTAGAATACTGAGGGAAAGTGTTGATAGCCAAACAAAATGGACACTGTGAATCTTGGGTTGTCAAAGAGCAATAGGAGTGATTTCATAGAGAGAGGAGTGGACTCAGAAATGTCTGAAAGTGGCCGTCCCTAAATCTTTCTCCTAGGAGCACCACCGTAACAGAACTGGGCCTCGGATTATGAGCGGCTCAGAAGTTGAGCAGCTGCGGCGCTCTCCTCCCCCGCGCCCTCTTCGTCTCTCGGGTGCCACCTCCAAGCTCCGGCTCTGCGTCCCGCCAGTCCTCCCGAACCTGCCTGGCAGGGTCTCCGCAGCGTCCGCTTCCATCCCACATGCCCACCTCCGACCTCACCACGTGCCCCCGGTCCTGGGACGGCCTGTCCAAGGCTGAGCTGGGACCGGTGATCACCTAGGCCCCAAGCACAGGCCAGGTCGCAGACCCGCCTTGGACCCTGAGTCTAAAAACGGGGTCCCGAAGTCTAAACTGCAGGAGAAGCTGCTGGGTCCTTATGCGCCAGGTTCCCTGACGGCGTTCGGGAAGTCTAGGGTGTATGTGTGGGGTGTGGTGTGGTGGGGGTGCATGTGTTGGGGGAGTGTGTGTGGTACGTGTGTATATGGTGTGTGTGTGTATGTGTGTTTATGTGGTGTGGTGTGTATGTGGAGTGTGTTATTGTTTGTGTGGTGTGCATGTGTATGTAGTGTGTGGTATGGTATATGTGGGGTGTGTATGTGGTGTGGTATATGTGGGGTGTATATGTGGATGTGTGTATGTGGAGCATGTTAGTGTGTGTGGTAGATGTGCATGTCTTTGACTACTGCTCTCCTTTTTTTTTTTTTTTTTTTGTATGTATGTACTCCTAGCTGACCTGAAACTCCAAATGTAGACGAGACTGGCCTTGAACTTACAGAGAGCCACCTGCATCTACCTCCTCAGTGCTGGTTGGCCAGTGAGTTCCAGGATCTGCCCGTCTCAGATGCATGTTGACACCTGGCCTTTTCTGCCTGGGATCTGAACTCATGTCCTTGTGTTTGTACTACAACCACTTTCCTGACTGACCCAGCCCCTAATGTCAAGGATTCTAATCCATAAAGTTTTGGGTAAGACCTAGGAATGTGTGCTTCTGTGAGGCCTCTCAGACCTCTTTATTTCCAATGATGCAAGGACCATAGTTAATGAAAACAGGAATGATGTCAGATATCAAGTGATATATTCCCTATGCCCAGGAAAGTGTTATTGTGTGAAAACAGAGTTGACTAAAATAACTTTGTGACCGGTTGGGCTTGGCCACTTGAGGTTCTCAGCACTCTGCTGCCTGTTTCTTATGGCTTACAGTGCTCTGCATCTCCTTCCCCATGACTCCTGGCCTTGGCACGGGACCCCAGTGCATGACTTGTCCCTCTGTTATGGAGCCTAGCTTTGCCTCTCCAGGCCTGTTTCATTCTACTCTCATGCTGTTCTAGGAAATCATCCAAATGTTCCAGATCACTGAGAGTGGGGTGTGGTAGAAATTCCTCCAATATCCGGTTTCTTTCCCCTTCCAGGACTGACACCACAGTTCTCCACCTCCACTCACTGGAAGAAACCCAGGGATTCATCCTGGCTGATGAAATAGAAGCCAGAGCAGCCCTTGTGGGATTCCCCAGTGTCTCCCTCTCCTCCCTCTGCCTCTCCCTGGTCATGCGTTCCTGACCAGCAGCTGGGACTTGACTGAGTTTTCATCAGTTTGGCCCTTAGGTGGCTGAGTGGAACAGATTTGCTGATCCAGTGGAACACCTAGTTCGAGCCATGAACAAAAATGTCATTTGTTAGCATTGAAAAAAAAGAATTCATTCTGGTTCATATAGAATTGTACTATAGGTTGTGTGTGTGTGTGCACATTTGTATGTGTTTATGTGTGTGGAGGTTGGAGGTCAGCCTTGGGTGTCCTTCCTCAGGCACCATCTACTTTTTTTTAACAAACAGTCTCAGTATGTAGCCCCAGCTGGCCTGGAACTTGTATATAGAACAAGCTGGCCTTGAACTCACAGAGATGTGCCTACCTCTGCTGGGATTAAAGGCATGTGAAACCAGCTATGGTCGACCTTGTGTTTTCAGACAGGGTCTCTCACTGGGGTGTGGTGTCGGGGCTTGCTGATTAGGACAGGCTGGCTGGCAGCTGACCCCAGGGATTCTTCTGTCTCTGCCTTCCCAGTGCCAGCATTACAGCCTGTTACTACACTTGATTTTTAATGGGGTACTGTGTGAGGATCAAACTCAAGTCTTTGAGCTTGTCTGACTAGCTATCAGCCTAGCTCCAATGGTATTGTACTTTGATGGAGGTTCCTCAAAGTCACCCAGGTCTTTAACTGAAAGCTTTTGAGTACCTTAAAGTGATGCAAGCTGTGTTCTCAGTTGACTTTAGTGGATAATGGTTGCACGAACAAGATGTAAGTCTATCTTCTTTTTAAAATTTTATTTTATGTATGTGAGTGTATTTTCTGCATGTGTGTAATTGCACCCATGTCCTGCAGTGCCCACAGAGATCAGAAGAAGGTGTTGGATTCTCCTGGAACTGGAGTTATGGATGGTTGTTAGCTGCCATATGGGTGCTGGGAATCGAACCCCGATCTTCTGCAAAAATATCCAGTGCTCTTAACTGCTGAGCCATCTCTCCAGCTCTTCTATCTTCTTTTTGAGAAAGAAATACTCAGTGGAATCTCCTGGCCAAGCAGATTGTGAATCTGACCAGCATAGAGCAGGTAAATTTCTCATTCTCTTTTAATAAATTTCCATTACTGAGATTTAAGACCTGACAGCTTTAATGTGTACTGACTCTGACCTGGACTGAGTTTTCTGACTTACTTCTCAGCGTCTGCTGTGCAATTCAACGCCCTCGCATGTCTTGCAAGTTCAGAAGAGCTTGAGAATCTGACCTGATAAAGTCTATTAAAATTACAGTCACACTTTTTTTTTCCATCTAACTTTTCTGGATTTAGCATGGAAGCTGGGGACAGCAGTCACAGGCTCAAAGAGTCTGTGAAGTCCGACTGCCAAGAATTTGTAGTCTGGATGTCCTCTTTAAAAATTGTTGTTGCCTGTACAAAGCGAGTGACTTTGTCTAGACTGTCCTTGTTTTACCTTTGCAAATGCTGTTTAAACTGTGCTGCTGGAAGAAGGGCCTCTAAATGGATTCTTCTGTAGTGGCTCTGTCTGATTCCCGGCCACAGCAAGACACACTGGAGACACACTGGAGACACACTGGCACCTGATTCCCGGCTCACAGCAAGACACACTGGAGACACACTGGCACCTGATTCCCGGCTCACAGCAAGACACACTGGAGACACACTGGCACCTGATTCCTGGCCACAGCAAGACACACTGGAGACACACTGGCACCTGATTCCCGGCTCACAGCAAGACACACTGGAGACACACTGGCACCTGATTCCCGGCTCACAGCAAGACACACTGGCACCTGATTCCCGGCTCACAGCAAGACACACTGGAGACACACTGGCACCTGATTCCCGGCTCACAGCAAGACACACTGGCACCTGATTCCTGGCCACAGCAAGATGCAGAGTGGTGCTGGTCTTTTGTTTTCTGCATTTCCTTCTAAGTCCTTAGCTGCTTTTGAAAGGTGTGTGTGTGTGTGTGTGTGTGTGTGTGTGTGTGTGTCTGTGTGTCTGTGTCTGTGTCTGTGTGTGCGTGTGTGTGTGTCTGTGTGTGTGCATGTGTTCCTCTTCGTTTGCACTGTTCATCTGGTTGACTTTCTGGGCTCTGACCCAGCTGAGTTTAGTGTTTACCGCCTTTCAGAGTCTTCTTGGGAGACTGGGGTTTTAATTAAAACCATATTGATTTCAGATACTAGAAAATGTCGTCGGACATAAAATCTCTCTCTATTTTAAACTTTCTCACCAGACTTCCACTGAACTCTAATCACTCCCTAACAAGTACACACATACACACACACACACACAGATGGACAGAGAAAGTGTGTGTGTGTGTGTGTGTGTGTGTGTGTGAGAGAGAGAGAGAGAGAGAGAGAGAGAGAGAGAGAGAGAGAGAGAGAAGCTCCTCAGGCTTTCACAAACTCCTGGACTCAACCAGTCTTCACCTTCTTAGTCTTCCCAGTGTCTGGACTATGGGTACATGACACAATGCCAGCTGACACTTGAAGACAGCTTTTCTTACATCATCCAGTGTTGATTGAATAAAAATCAACTCTCTATAAAGTCTACACTAAGGTACACTTTGACATTTTTTGTTTTCCCACATTTCAACTTATCATTCCAAGAAATCTTTTGCTAAATATGGTGCATCTAAAATCAAGGGTAAGGGGGCTGGAGAGATGGCTCAGTGGTTGAGAGCACTGGCTGCTCCTGCAGAGGATCGGGGTTTAGTTCCCAGCACCCACATAGTTGCTCACAACCATCTATAACTCCAGATAAAGAGCTTTAATTGGGAGATGGCTCTAGGAAAAAAACACTGATAGAAAGTAGAGATGTGAAATGGGAGTGGAAGGAAGCTCCGTTTATTTTGTGAGCAGCTGGGACTCAGTCTTGCTAGGGAGTGCTGGGAGATGGTCTGGAACATTCCTGGGGATATCTCACCTCACTGGGTGCTGTAGGGTTTATCCCTTAACTTGGCTGAGGCTGCCTTGGGGGTTTTAATTCTTGGATACCTCCTACTTCCTCTGCACAGCTTCCCCTGATACTGGATCAAAGAAAAATACTCAGGAGACAGTTCCTCTGAGGAAGCAGCCTCAGGAACCGGATGATATGGAAGAGCCTGACAGCATCAGATAACTCATGAAAAGACCGCTGATCTCACTAGCAATCACATCCACACAGTAATGTAACAGTGAAATATTGTTTTTGACATATTTGGGGATATTTTTGACATATTAGAGAATGGAAACAACTTTTTTTCCAAAGGGAGGATGCTGGAAAACTGGCCCTTGCACATTACTGGCAAGAGTCAAAGTTAGTAGAATCTTTCTGGAAGGGCAATTTGGGATTGAATCAAGTCTTAAAAAATGTGCTTCTCTTTGATCCAAAAACTCTGCTTCTAAGAATGTGTTCTAAAAGAACAATTAGGCCAATATTCAGTGTTCCCTGAATTACTGCTTTTAGAAGAGGAGTAACTGGATAAACATATATGTCCAATAATTAACCATTGGCTAAGCCCTTACCAATCCACCATCCATCCATCCATCCATCCATCCATCCATCCATCCATCCATCATCCACTTACCATCCATCCATCCACCATCCATCTACCATCTGTCCATTCATCCATCCATCCATCCACTATCCATCCATCCTCCAGTTGTATTAGTTATTTTCCCTTGCAGTGACCAAGATATCTGACATAAGTCAAAGACAGGAATTGTTTGTTTCATGGGCTGGAGAGATGGCACAAAGGCCCTGGCACTCAGTCCACTTCCCAGAACCCACATCAGCTGGCTCCCAACCACCTAACTCCCTCTCCAGGGGGACCCGATGCCTCTGGCCTCCTCAGGTGTCTACACTCACTTGCACACACACACACACAATTAGTAAATAATAAAAATAAATCTTAAAAGGGAAAAAAGACTTATTTTAACTCATGATCTTAGAGCTTTGTTTTCTTAGAGACCATCAGGCTGGTAGTGATTGTTGCTTCTTTTTTGGCTGACAGGATGCAGAGAGAGCCTCCAGGAGGGAGCCTTGGCAAGCTATAGCCTGGACACATCCCTAGTGACTTAGTTCCATGGTTAAGCCTCACTTTCACAACCTCCCAATAGTGCCATCATAAGATGAATCCATTCAGCGGGTCAGAGCTGTTGTAATCTGATTGTCTATTGAAACACCTTCACAGATCCGCCCACAGGGAGCTCCACCACCCCCTCCTCTCCCCGTCTGTTTTTTGTTTGAGACAGGGTCTCCCTGTAGCCCTAGCTGGCCTGAAATTTGCTATGTAGACCAGGCTGGCCTTGAACTCACAGAGATCCCCTTCCTTCTGCCTCCTGAATACTGGGACTAAAGGCATGCACTCTAACACCAGGCAATATTTATTTTTATTTGTGTGTATATGTATGCACATGGGTGCCTGAGGAAGCTAGAACAGAGTACCGAATCCCATGGAGCAGTTGTGAGCTGACCCATAAAGGTGCTGCGAACTGAACTCAGATCCTCTACAAGAATGATCTCTCCAGCCCTCCTCTCCTGTATCATCTCTCTCTCTCTCTCTCTCTCTCTCTCTTTCTCTCTCTCTCTGTTTCTCTTTCTTTCTCCCTCTCCTCTCTCCCTCCCTCCCTCCTCTTTGAGGATATAGCTCAGTGGTACAGTATGTGTGATACCCTGGGTTCAATCTCAAATACTCTCCAAAAGTGTGTGTGTGTATATGTGTGTGTGTGTACACATGTAGACACACTGTGTGCATCATGTGTGTGCAGACACACTCACTTGTATGCATGTGTGGAGGCCAGAGGTTGATGCTGGATGCTTTTCTCTATCACTCTCCACCTTATTTTCTGAGACAGGGTCTTTCACTGAGATGCTACCCCCAAAGCTAGATATTGCAACTGGTTGAGGTGGCCCAGGCTTTTGATCCCAGCACTCCAGAGGCAGAGGTTGGAAGAGGAAGAGTTGGGGCCCATTTTAGTCTATATAGAGAGCTCCATGTCAGCCAGGGCTGCAGACTGAGACCCTGTTTCAAAACAAACAAAAAGACGGTAGCTTATTAGATTCTCTGCACTACAGCCTGAACAGTATTGGCTATCATGGACACAGAGACTCAAGAAGGCCGAAGTGACCTGCATGTGTGCAGTTTCATTGTTCCTTTTCTCTATCTCTGGAATTTCAAAGTAACTGAATAATCTTCCTGTGTTGGAAGACATCTCATTTGGTTCACAGACTGTCCAGCAGAGAAGTGGGAAGGAAAAGATGGGCTGGGGCTGGAGCTCATTTGGTAGAGTACTTGCCTGGCATGGGAGAAACCCTGGGTTTGAGCCCCAGCATAAACTAGGTTGGTGTACCTGCCTGTTATCCCAGCACTTGAGAGGTGAACAGAGGGGGATCAGAAACTCAAAGATATTCTTGCTTATGTAACAAGTTGGAAGCCAGCCTGGGCTATGTGAGACCTGCTCTACCATTCCCCCTCTTAAAAAAAAAAGACAAGAGAATTGATGTTCATCAAGAATCAGTGCCATGACGAAGACTGAACTTGAAGGAACTGATAGACAGGCAATCAGAAGGTTCAAATACTCATATAGTGGTGACTTGATACCCTCCTCCTGAGAATCTGATAGTTCAAGGCAGAACTTATATCTTGCTCAGGTTTCAAAAAAACATCTTCTATTCCAGCAAATAAAAGGCAGTGTGACTTTTTTACGTTTATCTATATATTAATTTGTATCCTCTCAAGTCTTTACCATTTTCAAACTAAAAATCAGAGTCTCTTCACATTTTCAAACATGCAAATAAACCTAACTGCTCTTCCTGATCCTGAAATGTGCTGAAGGGATTTTCAAACAGATAGAAGAACCTCCAGCTTGACATCATTTGCCTTTGGGGGCTGTGGTCCTTGCTGACAGAAGATGAAACTGACAGTTGACATTCAGTGATTCCCTGGGGCCCACCAAAGTTTCAGAATCAGATTAAGAACCAAAGCTTCTGACACCACTTAGCCTTTTACTTTGAAAGAGAATCTGAGGGAACATCCTGACCTTCAGGAGCCCTTCAGACTCTCTCTGGACGATAGGACCCACGTAGGGACATTGCCTTCTTGCTCTCTGACCGTGGAAACCATTCCACTGGGTGAGGCTTCTGAGAATTCACTTTTACAAAGCCAGATGTTCTTTGTGTAGCTTCGTTCTCTCTCCTCAGCTTTGCTTTGAGGTAGTGCAGGACCCGGATTTCACGTCTCATAGCTATCTAATTTAGCATAGCCTTCTCATTTCTTAGAGTTGTTTTTAGCATAATATATTAATCACAGTTGTTTCATTTATTGCCTGTCCTTATTTCTCTCTTCTCACACAACTTTCTTCTTTTTGTCTACCTCTTTCATAAAGAGCCAAATAATCACCCCCCCCTGCAAAAAAAAAAAAAACCCAGTTTGGACCAATTACAATAATAGGAATGTTCAAACAATGTGGTATTTATTTCTAGGCTTTAGGCTTTCTGAATTAAAAATAAGACTAGTTCAGATTTTATGCTGCAGCTCAAGGCTGTGCTGCAGATAATCCATCTCCCTATTATTCTTGGGGGAAGAAACATTTAATTCCGACTTTGTATGTGAACCCTTGTCTACAGTGTGTTAGCACAGGGCAGAGGTGACCAGAGCTTGGGGCTTCGTGATGCTCCTCCACATTCTTTGTGGTGGCTCTTATTGCTGTAACAAGGGCATGCTTTTATAAAATAACAGCCATTTTAAAAGAAGCATTGGCTAAGGCATTGGTCACCCATTGTGTTTTGTTTTCTGCAGAAGCTCCATGGAACATTTTCCAAACAATTTCAGTTGAACTTGGTGTATGTTGTAAGTTTGTTCAGAAAACTGCTGATGGCATGGAATTCTACACAGTGAGGTCGCAAGCCTCAGTTCTGGCCCATCTCAGCAGATGTGTCACATAGCTTACAAAGCTTTTATACTCAAACCTCCATCACATAAAGCTAAAAGAAACCCCGTCAGTGTGGTGAATGTAGCTGTGGCAGGTGAGAGGCTCAGGAATTAGTCACAAAGCATGCCCACTGTGAACAAAAGTGACATGAGAATCATTCTGGGAGTTCATACATATGCATATACAAACAGTTCTGGCACTGGGCACATTCCTAAGCATGTTAAGTTAAAGATGCATGTTACTGAGCATGCTCAGTTTAAGGTCATCATAGTTCAAAAAGGAAGGATAGCATTTCATGTGAGAGTCTCCCCTGAAAGGCAAGCTTGCTTTGCTTCACTTAGCTGCTAAAGTCACATCTTTTCAGGCTACTGAAATATTCACAGGGAGTAAATGAAAGCTCCCCTGTGTCTTCTCAGTGGTCCAGCCCTGGTGGCGATATGAGTATTTGGTCCCTGTGTTGTGCAATGCCCAAGGAGGCTGGAAAAGGGTGTCGGAAACCCTGGAATGGAATTACTGACAGCTGTTGGCCACCATGTGGATGCTGGGAACTGAAGCTGGGCACTTTGCAAGAGCAGCCAGTGCTCTTAACTGCTGAGCCATCTCTCCAGTCCCACAATACTTTGCTTTAAAAGGATAATAATCTAGGCTGGTGAGATGGCTCAGTGGTTATAAAGGCACCTGTCACCAAGCCTGACAATTTGAGTTCGTTTGATCCTGGAAGAAGAGAATTGACTCTTGAAAGTTGTCCTCTGATAGCCATTTGCACTCAGTGGCACTTGTCCCTTCCCTGTCATGCACAATAAATAAATATCTCTGATAAAAGTTTTTTAAGCAGATGATAATCTAATCCAAGGCCTTGTGACTGCCAGGCCAGCACAGCTGAGCCACATCCCCAGATCTATTTTGTATTCTCTCTTTTTGCTTAATCTGTATTTTAGGTTGTTGTGGAAACAATGTGTCTATTTACAGGAAAAGGATGGAGACTCTCGGCATCCAGCTGTTGAGCTGAACAGGGCACAGGAAACTGAATTTGACCACACTTGCTGCCCAGTCTAATGCTTTTCTTTTGAATTCTAGCTTTATTCTTAATCCTGATGTGTGTATTTAAAATCTATTCACAAAGATCAGTAGAGTTGGGTGTTTGAGAGGAATATTTATCCTGAGGAAACTGATTCTAAGTTTAAACATGGAATCTACCCCAGTTTGTCCTATCTGCTTTTTTTCTCAAGTACTTACAAGTTAGATTATTTACAATTGACAGTTTACAATCTAACTTACAATTAGATTTCTGAAATAAATTGAGTAAATGAAATTAAAATATATTCTTTTTTAAGAAATATTTTATTATTTTTTATTTTATGTGTATGAGTGTATTGCTTTCACGTGTGTAAGTGCACTCATGTCATGCGGTGCCTGAGGAGGTCAGAAGAGGGTGTTGGGTCCCCTGGAACTGGAGTTACAGATGGTTATTAGCAACCATGTGGGCGCTGGGAACTGAACTGAGTCCTCTGCAGTCAATGCTCTTAAGCACTGAGACATCTCATATTTTCTATAGAATAAAAATGGGTTAATGGGTGAAAACACTTTGGAAAATTTATTTTAAAGGATATTTCTTATCATATTTTTTATTACATTTATTTGTACACTTGTGTATATGTGTGTATACGTATGTGAAGATCAGAAGACGACTATTTCCTTCCACCAGGTAGGTCCCAGGGATGGAACTCAGGTTGTCAGTCTTGGTGGCAAGTGCCTTTACCAGCACAACCATCTTGTCCACCCCTATTCAAAACAGCTTTTCAGGACTGTGAATGTGGCTCAATTGGTAGAGTGCTTGTCTAAGCATGCATGAAGCCCCCAGATTGATCTCCAGCACTGCATAAGCAGGTGTGATGATGATCGCCTGTGATCCCAGCACTTGGGAGGTAGAGGTGGGAGGACTGGAAGTTTGGGGCTTGAGAGATACTCAGCAGTTAATAGCCCTGGCTCCTCTTACAGAGGACCTGAGTTCAATTCCCAACACCCTCATGGCAGCTATCAGCCATCTGTAACTCCAGTTCCAGGGGATCTGATGTCCACTTCTGGTCTCCACAGGCATTGCACACTTGTGGTGTATAAATATGTGTGTATATATATATATATATGTATACGTATACATATATATATGTATATATACAAGCAAAACATTCATACACATAAAGATAGATAAATAAACCAGGCATGATGGAAGACGCCTTTACTCCCAGCACTTGAAAGGCAGAGGCAAGCAGATCTCTGTGAGACTGAGGCCAGCCTGGTCTACATAGCAAGTTCCAGGCCAGGCTGCAGGAAGACCCTGTCTCAAACAAACAAACAATATATCGAATACATAAATAAGTAAAAATTTAGAAGTTCAAGGTTCTCCTCTCCTTGGCTCTGTCGTGAGTTTCAGCCTTGGTTATGTGAGACTTTGTCCAAAAAACAAAATCAAAAGCAAAATAGAGGGCTTTTTCTAGTAGTTCAGGGGTGTGTGTGGTGTGGTGTATGTGTGTGTGTGTGTGTGTGTGTGTGTGTGTGTGTGTGTGTGTGATATTTTTATGGAACTATTTGCTAGAGTTTAAACCTCTGGGCTATGAAAACAGACTAAGTTTTCTTTGCTTTGAAAATTCTGCCCGAGTCTCTGTTCTTGAAGAATGGATACATGACCTCCTCCTAAGCCATTGTGCTCATCAGTTAGCTAGGAAAGGGAGGCACGGGCCCAGCTTTGCTTAAGGGGAATACACTTTCACAATAGAATCGTTTTTTGGGTGTGTGCTTCCTGAATCCCTGAGATGGCTGTGCTCCTAAGGCGGTGTGGAAAATCAGGGGGGCTATTACAACACATCACCCCTGGGAATGGAAGTGTCAGTCAGTGTAAAATTGAAGACATCTGTTATAACAAATGAAGACAACTCGAGGGCTATTACCCAGAAGAGGTGAAACCCAGGATCCTTCTCAGCAGATTGTCCTCTGCTGTTCACCTTATGTGATGCAGTGATGGATGGAGAAGGGCCTGCGCCAGTCAGATGATGCCAAATGTGAAAGACTGGTTATGATTTTTTCCAGTTTCGACACTTAATTCAAGAACAGATTTCTTACATAAAAGTTCTGGTTGGTTCGCCCTTTCAAAACCATGTATGTGAAGTTCGGTGTCTCCTGTTAGGTGTATGATTACTGATATTGACAAGAAGTTTGAATGGTTTGGAAGTTATCAGTAGGGAAAAAACTAATAGAATAAGCAAATAATTGAGGAAATGGTTTAGTGTACTTTGAAAAAGCACAAGATTGCTGTCTCTTAGCTTTGCTGATCTGCACTCGGGTTTGACAGATAATTCTACTTTTACTGCTAAGGTTCACAAACAGCTCATGCTGATTCTCTGAAGAGCTTCCTGTTCTTGAAAATGAAAGAGGTAGGATGAACCTAATGCTCTCAAGCAGCAATTGTGCCATGTCCAACCATAGATGAAAGTTTGATGATCGACGCCAAGGAGGTAAGATGGCATCTTCAAAACTATAGTGAAGTTTTCAACTTTGTCCTCAATCAATTATGTGATGCTTAAGGTACAAAGGGATACGAGGAATTAAACAGTAGTTAGCCTGCTATATACATGCTGAAGTAAAGACAGGTCTGAATACATGACGATTCAATCCCCCGACCTGTCACTTGAACTACACATAGAAGAAAAGATCATTTCAGGCACTTCCTAGTTCATTTCTTTATTGGACATCCAGGCTTAGTGTGTATTTTCTCACACACCAGCAGGAATCCATGAAAAGAAC
This sequence comes from Eospalax fontanierii, assembly GCA_035773235.1. Classification (NCBI taxonomy): domain Eukaryota; kingdom Metazoa; phylum Chordata; class Mammalia; order Rodentia; family Spalacidae; genus Eospalax; species Eospalax fontanierii. Next base: position 7,760,507 of record CM069540.1, read on the forward strand.
ACATTTAAAGTTGATGCATGTGTGGGAACTGACGAAGCAAAACCAAGAAAGGCAATAATCCTATGTGGATGTTTAGGAAAGATGCCCACTGCAGGGGCTGGAGAGATGGCTCAGTGGTCAAGAGTACTGTCAGCTCTTGCAGAAGAGACAGGTTCGAATCCCAGCACCCACATGGCTGCTGACAACTGCCTGTGACTCCAGTACCAGGAGCTGAACCACAGGGACTGTTGAAACGCCGGAAGTGTTTCCGTCTTTAGGTCCGTCTTTCCGCTCCTTCCTGCTAGAAAGTGGCCCCATTGCCACCACAGACCGCGGCAGGGATCTGATTGTTTGCTCAAAATGAAAAAGAGTTTCTCTGAGCTGGAGGAAACCAGATTGGAGAAATGTGACTCAAGAGACACATATGTCATCAATGTTTTGAACTAAAAATGGCTGGGTGAGTCTGTCACAAAGCTTATTTGTACTGGGACTTTCTGAGTTCCACATGAAGGAAACTCCAATTATTTCCTTCTTTATGTGGTTAGCTAAGGACACCCATCTCCCCCACGGGTATCTTCTGCTGGTCCCATTCCTGATGCCTCTGGCGAGGTACCAAAGGACATTCCAAACCTACGTCCAGGACTCACCTGCCTGGGCCCAGCCAAGGGTTCCGATCCCGGTGAGTGCAGTGTCTCCCAGTAACACTCACACCCTCACCTCCTGACTGCACAAGGCAGGCTGTGATGGGGGAGGGGGAGGGAGAAAGGTGGGGGGCACACATGCCATGGCCTGCCTGTGTAGGTCAAATAAAACTTTCCAGAGTTGGTTCTCTCTTTCCACCATGGATTCCTAGCTAAACTCAGGTTGTCAGGCTTGCAGGCAACCTCTCTTACCTCCTGAGCCACCTCACCAGTCCTGACATTACTTCTGTGAGTTATCCCTGTTGGTATGGTGCACTCAGCTCATTTGTTTCCTCAGTCACATAGTTTCTCATTGTTTGATGGCACTAGAACTTGTGCAGAGAACAAGAGACTGTGGAGTGCTCAGCCCTAACTGGGACACCAGTATCACACGCTCTCCTCCTCCCAAGGCTCAGGGATCACGGTGGAAGAGGGGCAGGAAGATTGTAAGAGCCAGAGGTGGTGGGTGAATACATCAGGTGGTCTGGACACCGCCGCCTATGAACTACAGTGTTTATGACAGCATACGTAAGACCTGTGCAAACCCAAGCCAGACAGCAGCCCACAGTGGGGGAGGTCAGCAAGAAGCCTCAGTCCTAGCTGAGCATCTATCAGCGACTGGGAGACGCTGAGAGACAGTGAGCCAGTTTTCTTTAAGGCCTGATAGGTGAAATAGACTCCAAGGGATATAACCACACTTAAGAGCATTTGGAGACCATGGATCAGACTAGATAGGCATTTTTTTTTTTTTTTTTTTTTTTTTTTTTAGTTTTAGTTTTTGTTTTTTTGAGACAGTATCTCCCTGTTGTCCCCAGCTGATCTGGAACTTGCCCTATAGACCAGGTTGGCCTCCATCTCAGAAAGATTCACCTGCCTTTGCTTCTCAAGTGCTTGAATTAAAGGTGTGCACCATGCAAGGCTTGATAAGTATTTTTAAAAAGGAAAAAAAAATAGGGGACATTCAGGGGTAGTAGACGGGGACAGAAACGGGGGAGGGGCGCCTGAACATGACCGAAATACATGGCATGAAATTCTCAAAGAATTTACTCTTTAAAATGTGAAATAAAATCTTAGAATAATAACGATAAACTGCTTCTATGGATTTTTTGTGCACTTTCCCTCTGAACACAGGGTCTCGTTTTGGTATCTATTCATAAAGAGGAACTGTTGAATTACAGCATTTATACATAACTTAATGGATAGTTTCAAATTTCCTAAATAACTTACTTCTGCTAGCAATGTATAAGGTTTTTGGTGCTATATATTTTTATCACCATCTGGTCTTGCCAAGCTTACCAAAGTTTGCTAATCAAATGTGTGTAAAATATGTCCTTGTGATTTTCAGCTCCAGTTGCCTGTGGCCGGTGAGGCTGAATACTGTTCACGTCTACTGGCCATGCGGGTTTCCTGTTCTATGACTTGTCTGCTTATAGCTTTGTCTATTTTTATTTAAAAATGAAAATACAATAAACACAAAGGTAGAAGGTGTGAATCTTAAGGAGATAGTCCAAGAAATATTTGTAAATGAATGTAATTATCCTGGGGCTGAGATGGAGCTCATTTGGCAGAGTTTGTCTAGTATGCCCAAAGTCTTGGGTTTGATTCCCAGAATTCCTCTCATCCTAGCACTTGGGAGGTGGAGGTAGGAGGTTCAGCATCATCCTTGGATACTTAACAAGTCTAAGGTCAGAATGGGTTTTAACAGATCTTGTTTCAAATAAATAAATAAATAAATAAATAAATAAGCCCATCTTTCCCTAATCACTTCTGGCATTGTGTTATGTTACAGAAGTCCTTCTGTATCCTAATGTCATAAACATAGTCTCTTTTCTTCTGAACATTTTAAGGCTTTTGTTTCTTTGTTTTAGTTGTTTGTTTTTAGGGACAGGGTCTTGTGCAGTGCTGATCCCCCTGCATCCACCTACCAAGTGCCGGCTATACAGCATGTGCCACCATGTCCTGCAAAGTTTTAGCTGTTTGCATTCCATGAATGTCAAATTGCTTTGTGCGTGCACTTGCAGATACACTGAGGCACAGCTTCTGTTTTCCACATAGATAACCGTGTATTCAAGCATTGTTGGACAGCATTCCCCTCAGACCTACCAATTCTCCACTTTTTTTCTTTTCGTTTTCAGCGGTCCTGGAGATTGAATCCAGGGCCACTTGCACATTAGGCAAATGCTTTTCCACTGAGCTACATCTCCAGCTCGGTCCACCTCTTTCAATCATCAGAACTTGTGTACAGGGGTCTAATCTCTGGGCTCTTCATGGTATCGCATGGGTCTGTTCTCTAGCTTTGCACTGTAGAGAAGAAAAGATAGTGTATTTTCATCTTTTCTTTCCCAAACTTCATGACTGAGATGACTGAAACAGTGAAAGACAGGCGAACAGGAAGGAAGCAAGCATTCAAGTTCATTTAACATGTTCCACGCACAGGAGCCTTTGGAGATGAAGATCCCAAGGATACAATGTTGCTCTATTTTTTAAAAAATATTTTATTTATTGTTTTCATTTTATGTGTATGGGTATATTGCCTGAATGTACATAAATGTACCTGTGTCATACAATGCTCTTGGAGGACAGAAGAGAGTGTCGGATTCCCTGGAAATGGAGTTATATATGGTTGTTAGCGGCCATGTGGGTGCTGGGAATTGAACCGAGGTCCTCTGCAAAAGCAATCAGTGTTCTTAACCACTGAGCCGTCTCTCCAGCCCCACCACTGTATTTTCAATGCTTAGGTTTGACATACTCTTGCAGAAGTATGATTAGACAAGGGTGGTATACCTGCTCAGACTTGTGTTGGTGTCTCTGTGCCCTCAGAGATCAGGACATGTCCTTCGGGTACAAGGAGGCACCCCTGGAACGAGGCGCTGCGGCTGCCTCGGGAGGGGATGCACGAGGGGAGAGCGGCTTTCCTTCTCCTGTGTCTACTGCTGTCTTGAGTGGAATGGGCCCTTTAGCACCAACACTCACAGCTGTAGTTAATGTAGTTAGTGTGACTTTATTACGAAATTGGACGTTGGGTTGAAGCAAAACCTTTCTGTGTGTTTTGTTCCAAAAGCTCCTGCTAGGTCAAGAAACAGGAGAGCAGGCGGATCCAAAGCTCAGGCTGGGAAAGGATACTATGAACCACTTAGGTGGTCACAGGGTCTAGTCCCGGTTCTGCACCCTCTGGTGATAGGACTTATATTCTGCTGTTGGCCGCATTGAAATGGGGGTTTGGGTAGTTCTGTAAGTCCCTGTGAATTGAGAAAGTCCTGACTTTGTTCTACCAAGTTCACTGTTCATTCAACACCTCCACCCGTCTGCCCTCTAGAGTGCCAGATGACAAAGGGTCATTGATTCATTCCTGTGTTAGAAGACTGAACTGGATTATGATTTCTTTTTGTTTTTAAACCATTCTCAGATCTTGTCAAATATCTAAGCTCAGAAGGAAAACAGCTGTGGCTGAGTTCTTATAAATGTCTCGTGTCTTCTGTTCAGAATTTCTAAAACAGCTGGATTTGTGTAGAGATTTCAGGTGGCCTTGTGACACTAAGAAGACCTCTTCCTCTTTCAGAATGGATTATTCTGGGTAGCGATACAGATGATAATCAGCGTGTCTAAACGTGAGGCAGCAGGGGAGGTGTCCTGCCCTTGTAAGGCCGCGAGCCTGTGGCCGTGTGCACCAGGCCCGTGGCGGTGTGCAGCAGCTGTCCTGTCTTTATGGTAACCTCGCTTATTTACGTATGCCCCCAAAACACACACGCATACTGGATGGATTCACAGCACTGCAGACTTAGATTTTTCTTTATTTTTTTTGTCTTTTTGAGACAGGATCTCCCTGTAGCCCCAGCTGGCCTGGAACTCACTATGTAGACAAGGTTGGCCTTGGACTCACAGAGATCCACTTTGGCTCTGCCTCTCGAGTGCTGAGATTAAAGGTGTGTGCCACCATGCCTGGCTGAAGACTTAGATTTTTTTTATAATGATTTCCTTCCTTCTTCCCTCCCTTCCTTCCCTTCTTCCCTCCCTTCCCTTCCCTTCCTTTCCTTCCTTCCTTCCTTCCGTCCGTCCGTCCTTTGGTTTCTTGAGTCAGGGTATCACTATGTAGCTGTGGCTGGCCACCATGCTTTTGGGTAAGCAGGGTTGAGACAAAGTCTATGGTGGTTTGAATGAGAATGTCCCTCATAGACTCTGAGTATTTGAACACTTGGCCCCAGTTGGTTACGCTGTTTGTAGAGGTTCAGGAGATGTGGTCTTGCTGGAAGAAACATGTCATTGGGGCCGGGCTTGGTGTTAGCCTTGTCCAGTTTCCCGGTTTGCCTCTCTCTGCTTCCTGTAGGCACCTGTGCCACTGTGTGTGTGGGGGTGGGTGAGTGTGATGTGTGTGTATGGTGTGTGGTGTGTGGGGTGTGTGTGTGTGTGTGGGGTGTGTGTGTGTGTGTGTGTGTGTGTGTGTGTGTGTGGCCAGTGGTTCATGTTGGGTGTCTTCTTTCATCACACTCCATCTTGTTTTGTAAGACAGGTTCTCTGAATGAATGGCTAAACTGGCCAATGAGCTCTAGGAATCTTCCTCTTGGCCCACCCACCATCCCTACCTCTCACCCCATCTGGCTTAAAATTAAATATAAAAGGGAAGTATTTATTTAGAACAGAAAAATAACAACAAATGATGAGGGTTAGAGAGTCCTGTCCTTTAATTCTGAGGTCTCTTTAGGCAATTTACCAGAAACATATTTAGTAATGTTTCCAACTTGCCTTTCTCCAGCCTAGAACTTTCTGCGACTCCCACTGACCCAGAGCCTTTATTGAGTGTTGATTAGGAAAGAGGGGTTTCATAAATGTTAAGCATCCTGCCCAAAGCGACCCAGATATTTACATTCTATCACCTCCACTTCCCACCAAAGGCTTGGAAAAAGAACGTTTCTTCAAGACCTAAGGCAGAAGATGTCAAATGGGGCCATTTCACAGTGGTGGAACTCGGGAGCACAGCACACTTTCCTGAAGACACCAAGCTTGTCCCTCAGACAGCTTTCCTAATAAAAACTGGAAACTACATAGCTGACTGGAGGGGAGGTTTGGTTATTTCCCAACATTCTAGTTTTAAACTCCTGACGTAACTACCCCTGTTATGTGCATTGGTGCTACAGCATTTCCTCTTAGATGCGATTTTATCCCTTTTAAAAATCAGTTCATAGACTGGAGTAATGTTCAGAAATTGATTTCTGGAATAGCATGTATTGTGTTATCCAAAGAAGCTCCTCAGTGTTCAGTTTCAGTGTCTACGAGAGAGCTGGGTGCAGCTCAGCTGGTAGAGTGCTTGTTTAGTGTGCACGAAGCCCTAGGGTCTGTCTCCCGCACACCAGTAACCGTGTGTGGTGGTACATGCCTGCAATTCCCAGGGTCACGAAGTGGAGCAAGAGGGTCTGGAGTTGAAGGTCACTAGCTACATAGCAAGTTTAGGCAAGCCTGGTCTACATGATATCTTGCTTCCCATCCAAGTACTAACCAGGCCTGACCCTGCTTAGCTTACAAGGTCAGACAAGATAGGGAGTGTTTAGAGTGGTATGGCTGTAGACTGATCTCTTGTCTCAAAGAAAAGAAAAAACAAGTAGAAACACAGCAGTTGCACTTTTGAACTTTCAGCAGCTATGATTTCTTGTACAAGATTGGGCCTTCCCATCAACATCCTGTCATGCGGTGGGAGGGGTTCAGTAGGCCCCAGCCCCGCTTAGGATTTATGGACAGTTAAGATTGCTAAGGCTCAGCCGTTAAGAGCAGTGACCCCTATTCCAGAGGACCTGGGTTTGGTTTCCAACACCCACATGGCAGCTAACAGCCATTCGTACCTCCAGTTACAGGGGACCCAGGGCCTCTTCTGGTCTCCACGGGCATTGCATGCATGTACAATGCACCCACATACATGCAGGCATAACACTTATAAAATAAAAATAAATAAAAGATAACTAAAGAAAAGAAGCCTCCACCCATCTTTGAGGTTCTGTAGGCAGTTAATAGTTGTTGGGGTGTCAGTGGGAGCTGGGTGGGGGACGACAGCAACATTTTCTTAGTGGTATAGCCACTGACAAGTTGCCCACACTTCTGAAAAGAGCCCCTCATCCAAGAGGGAGAGGGAGAAGGAGAGGAAGAAAGAGAGAGAGAAAGGGAGACAAGACAGGGGGATAGTGAATATCATCAAAGTACATTATATGTGTATATGGTGAAAAGGTCATAAGTAAATCTTTTCTTGTGTACAGTTAATACATACTAATAAACAACTTTTGAAAAATCTGTGGGATGAGAAATATTTAACTTTTAAAAGATTGGCCAGAAGGTTGGGCATGGTGGCACACACTTTTAATCCCAGCACTGAGAAGGCAGAGACAGGCACATTGTGAGACTGAGGCCAGCCTGGTCTACATAGTGAATTCTACAGCATCTGGGGTTACAGGAGACTCTGTCTCAAAAACCAAAAAAAGAAAAAAAAAAGATTGACCAGAGCACCAGAGGACCTGAGTTCAGTTCTCAGCACCTGCAACTCCATTTCCAGGGGACCTGACCCCTCTGGCCTCTGTGGGCACCTGCACTCATGTGCACACACACACACACACACACACACACACACACACACACATAATTAAAAACAATAAAAATTAAAAATTTTAAGAAGTAATAATAGTAAGTCCCAGAATTGTAGGGTCAAATGGCATAACCTGCCATTTTTCTGGGCATAGTGGCCACACCTTTAATCCCAGTGCTTCAGAGATGGAGATAGGTGCATCTCTGAATTTGAGGCCAGCCTGGTCTGTGTAGCTAGTTCTAGGCCAGCTAGGGTTATATAGTGAAACCCTGTCTCAAAAAAAAAGAAAGAAAGAATAAAAGAAAAAAAGAGGGCCAGAGAAGTGGCTCACCAGGTAAGCATGCTGCAAGCCCGAGGACCTCGGTCAGTCCCCAGTTCCTGGTGACTGCGTGGTGGAAGGAGAGAGAAGATCCTGCAAGTTGTCCTCTGACTTTCTCATGTGCTCCCCAACATGCGAAATCTGCCCCCCCCACAAATGGGTAAATTAATGATGTGATAAAAGATTGGGTCTTCTGTGATTGATCAGTTATGTTAAGTGTACCAGAGCATCCTTCTGGGAGTTGAGAAAAGTAGTCCTGGCTTTCTCCCTACTACTGAGTGATTTTTCTGTAACCTGATGTTTTCTGTTCCCTGACTATGGGCTACAGAGTTGGTTTTTTTTGTTTGTTTTTAAGTTTATGTGTATGAGCATTCTGCCTGCATGTATGTAAGTGCACACGTGTCCTGCAATGCCTGAGGAGGCCGGAAGCAGGCATCGGGGTCCCTGGAACTGGAGTTACAGATGGTTGTTAGCTACTTTGTGGAGGCTGGGAACCAAACCTGGGTCCTCTGCAAAACAGGCCAGTGCTCCTAACCAGTTTGGCCATCTCTCCAGCATGGCTACAGAATTCTTAAACTATTCTAATGTAGAACGCTTGACAGTGAAAATGAAAGTGTTAGACTTAGAACTGAGACAGCAAAGAAAATGTGTGTGTGTGTGTGTGTGTGTGTATCCATATATGGTTAATAATTTTACAGAGAACTGATATACACAAAACACAATTCTCTCCTCAAAGGGATAACAGTTTATTCTAAAACCAAATATGAGTGGCCATAGTCTCAGAACTGGATTCAGATTACCCCAAAGACATCCGTTAACAATCCCAGCAGATATGCCCATCAGCCAGCCTGATCTAGATCATTCTTTATGATTCTAGGCTATGTGACATCGACAGTTACACCAACGACCGAAGTTTGGGACAGTAAAGCAGAGGATTCACTGCTGTGGGTTTCTTTGATGCTAGCGGCGCCCTCAAGCTCTGGGTGTGGAAGCTAAGTATCTGCTAGTACATCCCAAAAGCATACTCACAAGGATGTTAGGTTAGACAGAGATGTGGGCCATGAGTGGTTATTAAGGGAACTAAAGATAAGGCCAAGATAATTTGGGCCTGGATCTACAACATTCCAGTTGTCCCTAATCATGAATTTTAATCAGCAGGTCAACCTTGGAGGATCTTTAACACAGGTGTGGTTTTCTGTGGGAACTGCACTTCACAGTGGGAATGATTTTCCTAGCATTATTTATAGTGATAACTGAGAAGGGTAGTGGCTTTACAAGTAATCTAGGGAACTGGCCATGAGAATGGGTAAGTTATGTACCCAACCATTCAAAGTACCAAACTACATTAACATATAGCAATGTGAATAGACCTTTACAATATATTAGATAGGGAACAGTAAATAAAAATGTGGTTTTACAGAACAATGCTATGTACTCAAATCAATAGCATGTCTTAACAAAAAATAACTGTATGTCACAGGTCAAGTAGATATCAAAATACGTTTATCAAAGCAATCAGTTGCACTGTTGGGATTGGCTCTGGGCACAGAGATCTAAGCAGAAAAGGTGTTGTGGGGAACAGAAGGTCCCTGTGTTGGGCAATGATTCTAGCATATGTGAAATAAAAACGTGACTTATATGTCAAAGTTCAGGAACAGGAGAGATGGCTCAGCAGTTAAGAGTGCTTACTGCTCTTGCAAAGGACCGAGGTTCAGTTCCCAGTACTCACGTGGTGGCTTACACTGCCCGTCACTCCAGCCCCTGGGGGTCTGATGTCCTTTTCTGATTGCCGTGGGTACCCACACTGATGTGCACAGACAGAGATGCATACACATTTAAAAAAAAAAAAAAGGGTCAATGGGGCTGGAGAGATGCCTTGGTGGTTAAGAGCACTGGCTGCTCTTGCAGAGGACCTGGGTTCAATTCTCAACACCCATCTGGCAGATAACAACTGTCCATAACTCCAATTCCTGGGGAATCCAGCACCCTCTTCTGACCTCTGTGAGCATTGTACAACATGGTAAGTTACATACATGCAGGCAATACACTCATATACATAAAATAAAAATAGTAAGTAAAATATTAAAAATAAAAGAGTCAATATGGAAGATATAGACAGAATAGTATGAATTGTATGCTTAAACTAGCAAATATATGAAACCCAAACAAACATAAAATGACAAGATAGGGAGAGATGAATTTCATATCAATTGACAAAGGAGAGAAGATGTAAAGAAACAAGAGCGTGCACATTCTCACCAGTTTCTCAGTGCGCACATGTGTCTTAAGCATGTTAGACGGGCTGGGAAAGTAGTTCGGTTGACAGAGTACTTCACCTGCATGCACATGGTCTTGGGTTTGATCCCAGTACTGAATAAACTCAAGCCTATAATCCCAGCATTCAGGAGGTGGAGGCAGGAAGGATCAGAAGTTCAAGGTCATCCTTGAATACATAGGACGTTCTAGGCAGCCTGAGCTACTTGAGACCTTGCTCAAGCAAAGACTCCAAAGGAAGCCACATGATAATGAAAGGTTAAATGTTCTCAGCTTTGGACTCTCACCAGCCCCATTATCCCTGTCTCTCCTTCCTTCAGCCAGATTGTCTCTGGCTCTGGCTTCTCTGGCTCGCTTCTGCAGTATTGCTGTCTTCGTCCTTCGGCTGCTGACTTGGCAGGCACACTACTGATATTTCTTTTAAAGAAACAAATAGTTCTTGCTTTGGCCACACACAGTGTACCCCCCTTCTCTGTGTCTCTCTCCCTCTTGTTTTTCCCTCTTCTCTCTCTGTCTCTCTCTTTCTCTCTCTCTCTCTCTCTCACACACACACACACACACACACACAAGCTAGTTCTACTCTGAATAAAGCCAACCCTACAATTAGTGGTTTAGGGCTGAAATTTAATACAGGAGTAAAAGAGATCGTGTCAATATGATGTCAACAAAAGAAAGAGTATTCCAGAGAATTCCAAGAAGGTATTTGTTTTGTAAATAAAAAGATGGCAAGAGCCAAACTTTTTTTTTCATCCTTTAGCATTTTCTGTATCCTTCTCTCTCCAACATAAGCATTTACATGATCATATACGGCGAGTTTAGTATTTTATCTATAAAAGTACTTCGATGGTGGTCATCAATCTCATGATCAGAAGGAACACAAGTTCGAAGCTTTCTGGAACCTTTTTCTGAGACTTATATTAGCTGTGGAGTTTTGCCCAGTAAGGGCTTTCTAAGGTAAGCTACTTTCAGTAAGAGAGTCAAGATAATGTTTGTGGCTTTCAATGGAAAGAGTCTAAACCAAAACATTGCTGTTCTCTTCTCTGAAGTTAAGAGGGAGCCAGAAAATTCAAATCAACAAGTTTTCCATCTGTTCCCATTTTGTTTATTTGTTTGTTGAGCCAGGAACTTGCTCTGTAGCCTGGGTCAGTCTTGAACTCACAGTCCTTCAGGGTAGCTGGGGATTTCATGCCTACCAAAATTTAATCTATTTCATTTTGCTTTTTAAATTTTAATTTAGAGACAGGTCATGGGTAGCCAAGAACCGTCTTGAACTTCTGGTCCTCCTGCCTCCTAAATGCTAGGATCACAGGTATGCGCCACCACATGCAGTTTTACGTGGGGCTGGGTATCCAATTCAGGGCTTTGTCATGCTTGGCAAACACTCTATCAGCTGAACTATGTCTCCAGCCCAGGTTTCAATGGCCAAATATTATGATACACGATACTAGCAGTATGGCTTTCAAGTACCAATTATTTGGAGGAAAATGTTTCACGCTGAGTTTCTCACTTGTTGGCTTTATTGGAACAAATACATGGGTTGTCTGCTTCCCTTTGTTGGTAACAATGACCATGAATTAAACCATGCGATCATGAACCTGAGCAGGGGCTATGGTGCAGGGTGGGTGGCTGGTGCGGGGCGGCTGTGACTGTACCTGGAGCAGACAGCAGGCTTGACTCTTGATCGGCCAGTGGACAATTGTGTGGCCTTGGGGAACTTATTTAACTTCTTTATACTTTCTAGAGTTGTTGTGAAGCAATTTTTGCAAAACAGAATAAGACCACCTTAGAATAGTTTTTATTTAATAAGCATAGAGAAAGCCCTATGGGTTTGTTCATTACAAATAAAAGTGGGTTGGGCTGGGAGACAGCTCAGTAAGAAAAGTGTTTGTCTTACGTGTATAAGGATCTGGTTCAAATCTGGACCCCAAATTTAAAGCCCCAGGCCTGGCGACGCACACTTACAATAGCAGCACTAGCAAAGCAGTGGCCGGTGGCTCTCCAGCCTGCCAGGCTTACTTGATGAGTTCCAGACCAGTGAGAGACCCTGTCCTAAAAAACAAGGTAAATTCCCGGCATGGTGGCTCACACTTTTAGTTCCAGCACTCGGGAGGCAGGAGGAGCTTTGTGAGTTCCAGGCCAGCCAGAGCTAAAATGTGAAACCCTGTCTCAAACCAACAAACCAAGGTGAATGGTTCTGGAGAACAGCAGCCAAGCCTCACACATGCGTGCCTGTGCCCACACAAGCGTGTGCATATTATACTTCAGCAAATGATTTTCTCTGTTTGTATGTCTGTTTTGTTTGTTTTGTTTGAGGCATGGCCTCACTATGTAGCCCTGGCTGTTCCGGAACTCTCTCTGTAGACCAGGCTAGCCTCAAACTCACAGAGATCCTCCTGCTTCCGTCTTCCTAAATACCGGGTTTAAAGGTGTGCTGGGCTCAGTGAGTGTTTTTGAGGTCAGTGTATGTGACCTTGGACTGCTGTGGCTTTCATTGTAAGCTCTGACTCCTCTCTTTGTGTTGACTGCCCACTGAATTGATTTCGACTCACTAGCCTCACACTCCTTTATTAAGCAACTGTTTCTAATTTGTGATGGCCTAGAAAATGAGGAAGGCAATCTATTAGAATTATGCCAAAAATGGTATAGGATAATTTAAAGGTCTTTCTGATGAATTACACGTGTCTTTAGTGTTTTGCTGAAGAGACACCTAACTTGATCCTCTTCCAATCATCAGTTATGTTCTGAGTAACAGAGGTCAGTAACCAAGTGTTCTCTGGTTAACAGGGCTCACCCTCCGTTGTTTATTCTGCAAATATACTTTGCATGAGTAGCATGGCCTTTTGCCCTTTCCTCCCATTTTCTCTTGCTTACACGAAGCAGTCATCACCGAGGACACACAGGGCCCGTTGGATGAGGGTGAAGAGGGACAGACATCATGGCAGATACTGCCTGGGGTGTGTGGACTGCGGGCAATGCTCACAAACCCTGCTGGCCTCTGCAGTCCTCGTTAACCTATTTTGTCTTTCCTAACAAAGCCCTGAGCCATCTCTCCAGCTCCAACCAAGGAGATCTTCATTTTAGGCGTTATTCTAAAATTTTATCATTGGGAGGGTCTGTAAGTGTTATTGTGGGGGCTGGAGAGATGGCTCAGTGGTTAAGTGCACTGGATGCTCTTGCAGAAGACCTGGATTCGGTTCCCCAGCACCCACATGATGGCTAACGACGATTTGTATCCAATTCCAGGGGATCCAACACCTTCTTCTGGTCTCTGTGGGCAATGCATGCACATGGTGCACTTACATACATGCAGGCAAGACACTCATACACATAAAATAAAAATAAATAAAAATTTAAAAAGAATATTTAGATGCAGTCCAGATTCATGGATGAGAAAATTGAGATCAAGAAAAGCAAACTGGGGACTGGAGAGTTGGCTCAGCAGTTAAGAGCACTGGCTGCTCTTTCAAGAACCTGGGTTCGATTCCTGGCACCCACACGGCACCTAACAACTATTCACAATTCCAGTTTGAGGTGATCTGACCCCTTCTTCTGACCTCTGCAGGCATTGCATGACACGGGTGCATGTACATACATGCAGGTGATACACACTCACACACATAAAATAAAAATAAAAAAATCTTTTAAAAATTAAAAAATAAAAGGATAAAGAAGAGCAACTTGACCTAACAAAGTCACAGTGCAAACTGGACCTTTCCAAGGCTGACGCCGTAAGCTTTTTCTGCTCCCTGGAGCCCAAATGCCAACAGAATGTGACTTCTCCCTCCTGGATTTGTTCCGTCGTGTTATGTTCAGACAGTTCTCCTGGATCTGAACAACCCTAGCAGCAGAGCCAGAGTCTGTATCCTTAGGAGCCAAATCCAGCAAGGGTCATTCTCTCTCTCCTGGGACTCTCAGAAGTAAACTCAGAGCACCCGGCTGCCTCTGACTTCTCTTAGGTGTCAGGTGAAACATCATACTGTGATGGGCTGTGGTATGGATCACGTGCAGTAAGAACCGGTACATAGATGGTTTGCTTGTTTGTTCATTTGTTTGAGACATGGTCTCCTTGTGGCCCCAGGTGGCCTGGAACTCGCTATGCTGGCCTGGCTAACCTTGATCTCACGGAGATCTGCCTGCCCCTGCCTTCCGAATGCTGGGGTTAAAAGCCTGCACCACCATGCCCAGCTTCATTTCTAATTTTCTGATGAACAATATGTGACTCTAATTCTGTCAGGTTGTTCTATGAACTTTGCAAATATTAATCCACTTGATCATCTTAAGCCAATAAGATAGGAACTATTATTATTGAAATTTTAGAAATGAGGAAACCAAGTCACAGAGATGTTGAATAGTGTGCACAAGGTCACGGCTTATAGAGCACAGTGACAATTCCAGTCAGGCATCCATCTCAGGAATACCTGCTTTTCTACTACATAAGGTTATGGTGTAACCTTTCCAGAGTAAGAGGTTGACGGAGAGCTTGCTGGCAGGGCCTGGGGTGAGGCACAGGTCCAGCTCACAGTGGGTAATAATTAGCTTCTCCACAGCGTCTTGGGCTTCATTTTGAAGACTGTTTTGGACTCTGGGAGCTCTGTGCTCTCATGCACAATGTATTTGCTAATTCCTGGAACTGAGAAGATGTGCCAATCAGCTTCTTGGAGATGGATGACTTCTTAAATGTCAAATGAAACATTGAGTCGTTAAATGGTGCTGTTTAAAATGTCAGGGAAAACCATTATTTTTGCAGACAGAACTTCAGTGTGGTCTGATTTTGAGTCTGTGAGCTGACTCCTGTCTTTAAGAAAAAATCTTCTTTTACTTCCTTTGAACAGTGCTGTTGTCTTTTTCAGAAAAGAATGGTGGCCTCTGAGCCCAGTTTGAGATGGGGAAATGTTAAATTTTCCTCTCTCTTCCAAGGCCCCTCTCTCCGACACCACACTAGCCTGGCCTTCTAAGAGACTCCATGAAAGGCCACAAGTTCTGCCCTCTGCCACCTTCTTTTGCCTTCTCCCTCCCATGGCTCAGGTGTCTTGTGGAACTGCTCTCCTTCAGAGCGTAGCAGGGCTTGGTGGAATAGAAGTTATGCCTCAAGAGAGTACTGGAGTTGTGACTGAAAAAAAGCAGCCCCCAGGCTTGTACCAGACACTCCCTAGCGAGGAGGAGAACTGGTGGACAGAAAGAAGGAGCAGTCTGAGGCTTTCCATCCATGCCCCACGCCTGTCACTTCCATCCTGGAATCATCTGGTGATTAGAAGCCTGAGTTAATCACCAAAAAAATAACCAGAGAAGTCTGAGTGAGAGGAGTGAGGGTAGGAGAGAGAGAGAGAGAGAGAGAGAGAGAGAGAGAGAGAGAGAGAGAGAGAGAGAGAGAGAGAGAGAGAGAGAGAGAGAAGGAAGGGCTTGGGTTGCTTCTGTGCTTCTCGGAACTTTCTAGCTCTACAAAGCAACATTTCGGTACAGTCAGCTCTTCCTCTTACTGGCTTCCCCTTTCTTCATGACCCAGCTTGATCGGCTCAAAATTGTTGGGTTGCAGGAGTCGACTCCCAAATCTTCTTTGTATCTGAAATTACACAGTAAGGCATACTGTGTAATTTACAAGAAATGAAATTAACTTTAGGGGAAGGGTGACTATCTTGATAGTGTAGGACACTGCCATCTTGTGTCTTACCAGGATTCAGTGTGAGTGTCTGATTTTACACATTCTAGATTGTCACATATTGTCACATTTATATAGTGCTCAGAGCATCTGTTCTAGAGGCAAAAGCCCTGAGCTGTATGTCAAAAGGTCTAGTTCTTCTGTTTTCACTCTAGACCCACCTTAGGCGGGTGACATTTGGCAAATCAAAACTTTCTGGTCCCTTTTTCCTCTTGTAATATGAAATAATAATTTGAAGAATCTACTTCCTACTTGAAGAACAGAATTTGTCTGTCTGAAACAAGATTTTAAAATATC
Organism: Eospalax fontanierii; assembly: GCA_035773235.1. Classification (NCBI taxonomy): domain Eukaryota; kingdom Metazoa; phylum Chordata; class Mammalia; order Rodentia; family Spalacidae; genus Eospalax; species Eospalax fontanierii. Next base: position 7,776,274 of record CM069540.1, read on the forward strand.
AAGAATTTCCGGGCATGATGCTGCACACCTTTAATTTCAGGACTAGGAGGCAGAGGCAGGCATATCTCTGCGAGATTGAGGCCAATTTGGTTTACATAGAAAGTTCCAGGTCAGCTGGGCTACATAGTGAGAGCCCTATCTCAAAAACACCAAAATAAATAAAATAAAATAAAGGTTTAAAAAATATTTTATTAATTATTTTTATTTTATGTGTATGAGTGTATTGCCTGCATGTAGGTACGTGCACCTGTGTTATGCAGTGTGTTAAATGCCCTGGAACTGGAGTTACAGACAGTTGTTAGCTGCCATGTGGGTGCTCAGAATCGAACCCTGGTCCTCTACAAGAACAACTAGTGTTCTTAACTGCTGAGCCATCTCTCCAGCCTCTTATATAATAATAAAGTTGTTTTTTTTTTTTTAAGTATCACCCAAGGCAAATTTTCAATCTAAATTTCCAAAACCCCAAAGAGCAGAAAATAATTCCATATGTATATGTCTCCCTGTAGCTTCCGTTGGCCTGGAACTTGCTACGTAGACCAGACTAGCCTCGATCTTACAGAGATCCGCCTGCCTTTGCCTCCAGAGTGTTGGGATTAAAGGCATAGGCCACCACACCTGGATTAAGATTCAATTTTATTTGTGTGTGTGTGTGCATGTGGGCACACTTGAAGGCCAGAAGAGGGACTTAGATTCCTTGGACTAGAGTTATGGGTGGTTGTGAACTGTCTGACGTAAGTATTGGAAACAGAATTTGGGTCCTCTGGAAGAGCAGCAAGCACTTTTACCTCTCAGCCGTCTCTCCAGTGCCCTGGGTAATAGTCATAGAGACTTGAATCCCACCTACCATCCACTCCTTGCACAAAAGTGGGTCAGTGAGTCACTGACCTACATCACACAGGCTGGGCGGGCTCTTCCACTCCTTGGACCAGCAAAAGAGTCAGTGGGTGGAAGCCGCTTGGCTCTCACATTCCTCAGCTGGGAGAGGATATTTAGAATAATGGCTCAAAAGCGATTCTGATGACGCAAAGCATGAGTCAGCTTGGGAAAAACTTTATAGCTTCTTGGGGAGGGTTAGGTAACACTCGAGGCTATTCATCCCAGGAGAACCACTTGCCAAAAGGAGAGGGAGAGGTTTGTTTTGGATCCTGCAGAGGACAGGGGGACAGGTTTGTTTTGGATCCTGCAGAGGACAGGGGGACGGGAGGGAAGGCAGGCTGGGCTGGGAGTCCAAAGCTTGACTTCTGGTCTAGCTCTGCCAGACTGCAGCACAGGGCAAGGTACATACCCTGTCTGGCCTTCGTCATCTACAAAATGGGAGGAGAGGACTTCTCTAAACTCTGACATCCGTTAGGTTCTTTCCAAAGGTGGTGAAAAGCCTCCTCTGTTAAAACATCTTCATTTTCAAAATAAATACTCTCCCCGCCGTCCCCATCTCTGCTGGGTCTCTGTCCTCTTTAGGTTATAAACATGCCCCGTATAAGTAGCCTTAACCTAGCCTGACTTGTTTTATGGAGGAATTCTGTCCCATCTTTCCTCTCCTGGGCTTTTGGCAAATAGGGACTAAGTCATTTGTTTTAGGTTCCAGAGAGTGCTTACTTGAGTTCCTGAGTTCAGTCTCTAGCACTGGGGGGAAATGCTACCTTCCGTTTTGTTTATGAAGATTTTATAACCAGGAAATTGTGAGTCTATGATTACATAATGCTTTCAGTAGCATTATTTCTCAAATTTCCTCTGCTAGTGGCTTAGTAATTTCCTATGCAATTTGCATGGTATGTTACTATGTAACTATGAAACTCCTTTGCTTGTGTGTACAATTATTAGTTTATAATTGCTTTTTCCATTGACAGTACATTAATTTACATACACATATGATTTACATGCATATGATTATAGATGCATGTGCTTTCTTCTGTGTCGGTGTATGTTTTACTCACATGGAGGACGGAGTAAGTTTTCATGTTCATTTTTCATTTTCATTCTGGAGCGCCGCTCATAACTTTTCCTTAGTCTTTTCTACAGTCTGTTCAGTATGATGCTCTTAGGCAGAATTTTAAGGCTGAAAGTGTTCCTGGAGGTCATCTATGCTCTAACTCTTTACAGTTGAGAAAAACTGAGGCCAGAGAGATTAAGCTGTCAGTGCTGATCATAGCCAGAGTCAAGTGCAGTCAGGTGCTCGCTGACGGATCTCCATTTCCAGCCCAGAGTTTACCTGCTGCTGCACAATATTTATAGACAAATAACCCCAAACACATAGGCTATGTAAATATAAACATGGAAATATTTATGTTTTCCTTGCATTCTATCACAGAAAGAGCTATTTGGGTATAAATTTCCCTCTTGAATGTCTTAGAGATCTGTTTGTTTATGGATATTAGTCACTGTGGGAGCAAACAGCACTAGGTAGGTGGAAGATATGCGTTCTGTTTCTTTAGAAGCCTATTTCATGCTGTGCCAAGGGATCGAGGACAAGTGCTGATTAATAATTTATAGCATGCATTCATCTCCGTTCCTCTTGGACTAAAATATTAATTCCCCATTGATCATCATTATTTGCTTTTTGCCCAGGCAATATACAATGTGCAGAGTCCGATGAAAGGTTTTCTTTCCCCTGAACCCATGAAACCTGCCCCCACCCCGTGCTTTGCAAGTAATTTATTGACTTTATTTACTTGTGGTAATGAGCATGTCGCATAGAGTGTGCCAGCTGAGGAAACTGTCCTGCATGCCTTTTTTGAGGACAGGACGATGTAAAAAGCACAGATGTTTTTCTAATAGATTTGCAGAAAGTGCCTCCATTTTTATTCCATTTTTAATGGAGTAACACAGATGAATATACAGTATAAAAATCCTCAGATTTAAATAAATGAGCCTATTTCAAAATGTCTTAAAAAATACTTGGATAGTGTGTTGGGGATATGTGTGTGCATGACATATGTATGTATGTGCCTATGTAAATGTGTATGTGTGTACATGTATCTATGCATATGTATTGTCTATATTATGTGTCTATGTATGTGTGTGCATGTATGTATATGTGTATATATGTGTGTATACATGTAGTATGTATGTATATGTGTGTTTATGTATATATATGTGTGTATGTGTATATATGTGGGTGTGCATGTGTGTATATGTGTATATATGTGTGTATATATATGTAGTGTGTATGTATATGTGTGTTTATGTATGTATGTGTGTATGTGTATATGTGTGAGTGTATATATATGGGTGTGCATGTGTGTTTTGTGTATGTGTGAGTGTATGTGTATATACATTTATGTGTGTATGTATGAGTATGTGTGTGTTGTGTATGTACATGCATGTGTATTTACATGTGTGTTACAAAGAAGAAGTAGATCTGAAGATGGAGCATAGAAGATTTGGTTTAATGACTTAGAAAATGCACAGTTAGAATAAGTTTTACATATGAATGTATTCTGTATGTGTGTATGTGCATAATTTATAAAAAGTTTCATCAGTAACAAGGAGATAAGAAATCCAGCAGGTGAGGGATCCTTCCAGATCTATAGCAGCAGGGGGTGGGGTGGGAGGGGTTTTCATATTTGAACTGGCAAAGGATAAGGTCAGTTTGTAGGTTGTTCTTTGCTTACTATGAAATTCAACATTAAGTTCTCATTTCTCTGAGGTGTCTAGCTTCCTAGTTTGTGGGCATTTCCGCTGAACTTGAGGCCCTGAGACCGGAAACTGCTGGCTTTCCATTGTTTCCTCCTCTGGCGGCTAATTCGTGCCTTTCTGTGCTTGTTCCAGTCTGGGGACTGGCCACTCGTGGGCACGTGGTGACCCTGTGAGTTGGCGCTGGCCACTTGTGGGCACATGGTGACCCTGTGAGCTGGAGCTTCTGCTTCCTCACCTTCTGTCATCTCTGCCTTCCTCTTTAATGATTAAAAAAATGATGTGTATGTGTGTATGCTGTGTGGGGATGCGCATTTGAGTGCAGGTGCGTGTGGAGACCAGAAGTAGTTGTTAGGTCCCCTGGAGCTGCAGGTGCAAGCAGTAATGAGCTGCCCCATGGGTCCTGGGCTCTAACCCCGGTCCTCTGCAAGAGCAATGAATGCACTTGACCATTGAGCTGTATCTCCAACCCCTTTCAACCTCTCTCTGGCTCTCAGACTCACAGAGATCCACCGGCCTCTGCCTTCTGAGTGTTGAGATCAAAGGCATGGCCACCATGCCCACCTCGTTTTCAAAATAAGAACACCTCTGCTTTCATGTTTTCCCACTACGTCTTCAAAGTGTTCTGTTGGTCAAAATAAACTCAAGAACGGCACAAACTCTGGACACACTCAGGTGTGTGGGCAGAGCCAAGTGACCATCACACTTGAAGCGTCTCTTGGATGAGCCAGTGTTATGATGAAGACAGGTGCCTGGATGCTTATGACACCCTCCAAAGGTGGTGGATTCCTGTGACAGCTGCTTGTACTCAGCTGGTGACCTAGTTTTTCCTGAATCTCCTTGAGATGTATCTTCTGTTTGAACAATCCTCTGTGCTGTTCCTGCATGTTGGTGTGGGAGATGGGAGGAGACAAAGTCTAGGATTTGTGCTCTGCTCTTGAAGGTTGCACCTTGGCAAGTCACTATTTAATGTGTTGATTACATATATACATAAAATCAGTCAGACTCCAGCAAAGACTGCCGAAACCATGTTAAGTGTTTACTAGAGGAGACATTCAGTGCATGAATTATTTCCATGGTGAAGGAAAGGCTGGGAGGCAGACAGAGGTCTGTCAGCAAAGAGAGACATGAAGGAGTAAGAACCCGGGACCCTCTCTGGGTTTCTCCTCTTCCCTCATCTCTTCCACATTCTCAAGCCCACTGGCCAATCACAGACACTGGCCAATGACACTGGAGTGGAGGGGAAAGCAAATGTTGGCAGCAGCAGTCCCTTGAGGAAGGTGCAGATCCCAGCGGGATGGAGGTCCCAGAGGGATGCAGGTCCCGGGGGATGGAGGTCCCGGGGGGATGGAGATCTTAGGGGAATGGAGGTCCTAGAGGAATGCAGATCCCAGGGGGATGCAGATCCCAGGGGTTGGAGGTCTCGGGGGGATGGAGATCTTGGGGGGATGAAGGGTTCACAGTGAAGCACATGGTGAGGAGTAGGTCATTCATGAAGAGGCCCAGGATCCACACACCATCTGATGCCAAGTGAGCCTTCTCGAGCCTGGCAAGGGCTGAAGCACAGGCTGGGAGAACAGCGGACAAGAAGCCTCAGGATGAGCAGGCTCAACCGAGACTTCTCATGACCCTTGCAGTATGGGCCTCAGCTCGCTTCTTTTGGGGACTTCCTGGGCTTCCTCCTTTCTCCTGCTCACACCAGCACTACATCCTTGCTTGAATGCTCCCTGTCACCATGAATCAGAATGATGTGAGTTTACTGCAGAGTCTCAGCACTTTTTCATCTGACTCCCAGCCTTGGCAGAAGCTTAAAATCATTATGTCAAGGACTGGGTTTTTGCAAGACTCTCAAGCCTTGGGTGTTCTGAAACATTCACACAGGATGGGATCCCTGAGTGTGACAAGTGGGTGTTCCTCACACATGGTCAAGGGCCTGAATTATTTGCTTGGTGCCCGCAGTTATGGATTTCCTGAAGTTAATGACTGCCCTATGATACACAGGACACAGTGTTCCTCGACTATTGGGTGTTACAGTTTCTGACTGGAGCTAAAGGCTCATGAATTGGGAAAGGCAAGCTCCACTTTCTGTTGTTTTTGGGGAAATTAGTATAAAGTCCCTCAGCCTTCATTTATTTATTTTTATTATTTAAAAGTTTTGAACTGAGTACTGAATCTAGGCCTTTACACTTGCTAGGCAAGAGTATAATCACTCAACTAAATTTCCAGTCCCTTATTTTCATGATAAAATTTTTATTTATTTATTTATTTAGAGACAGGGTCTCCCTGTAACCTCAGATGGCCTGAACCTCACTGTGTAAACCAGGATGGCCTCAATCTCACAGAGATCTCCCTGCCTGTGGCCCCACTGAGTGCTGGGATTAAAGGCATGTGCCACCACACCTATTCTAAAACTCTTTAGAATAGAGTTTTAAAGAAAGAATATGTACTTCTAGGACCTGTCTGTTCCATTGCATCACAGGCAACATAAGGACGAGACAGCATTTTACATTTCCCTCTGGAGCATCCGACACAAATGCAGGGATCCATACGTGTTCTGTTCTGTGAAGAAAGCTCTTTCTTGCTGATGAAATGTGCAGTTTCATTGGCCAATGTGCACATGGTTAAAGTTTCTAAAAAATTGTTTTGGAGGGACTGGAGAGATGGCTCAGTGGTTAAGAGCACTGACTGTTCTTGCAGAGGACCTGGGTTCAGTTCTTAGCACCCACACCTAAGGATCAGACATCGTCTTCTGACCTCTTCCAGCATTGCACAACATGGGTACACTTACAAACATGCAGGCAACACACACACACACACACACACACACACACACTAATAATAAAATATTTTTTTAATTGTTTTGGAAGGCTGGAGAGATGGCTCAGCAGTTAAGAGCACTTGCTGCTCTTCCAAAGGACAGGATTCAGATCCCAGCACCCACATCAGGAGGCTCGTAATCACCTGAAACTCCAGTTCCAAGGGACTTGATGCCCTCTTCTGGCCTCCGTGGGCACCTGCACACACATGAAGCCCATGCAAAGTAGGCACACACACATACACCTACATAAAAATAGTTAACTTTTAAAAATATCCATTTTAGAGGCTGGAGAGATGGCTCAGCACTTAAGTGCACTGGCTGCTCAGGCAGAGGACTTGGGTTTGGTTCCCAGCACCCACATGACTACTAACAACTGTCCAAAACCCTCTTCTGGCCCTCACAGGCATTGCACACATGTGGTGCACTTACATTCATGTACACAAAACACATAAAATAACACAAATAAATCATTTAAAAATCCATTTTATACATCCAGATGTTCATGTAAGCATGTATATGTTATGGATTCAGATGCAAAATTTACATGATTTTTTAAGCTAGAACAAGGGACTTAAAAGAAATTTCCTATCTGCTGCTTGGGGCATGCATTTGCTCTTGTCAGGGATGCTTTGGTGGGGAAGTTAACGGGCTCGAGTATTTCTTTTCAAGGCCTCTCCTGAGAAGTTCTGGGGAACATTTCATGGTTTTAGGCTCTGTCAGCTCTTCCAGGTTAAACTGGAACGCTTTAGCAGTGCAGTTGTCTTGTCTGTCGGACTGTTTGCTTGCGGAGGTCCACGGGGCAAAAGAGAGAGAGCTGTTAACCACGGACTCTGGCTTTCTATTGACAACGCACTTGTTTCCTTGCTGCTTTCTCAGATTATCCTCAACAATGGTCATTTTAGGAGTGATGATAGATTTAGAATCAACCAATCCATAATCCCCTGGACGTGCTTATGTGCAGAGACCACAAAGATTATGGATACTGCGGTGTTTAGAGGTAGTTTGCTTAGATGAGAGCGGCACAGTGTGGTCAGGGCTGGGCCTGTGTTCTCCAGGCACAACAACCAGTTCATGTCCGACGCAGGGAAATCTCTGCACGCCAGGGGAAAGCAAGAGCTCAAGTGGAGCCAGTGTACGATTGATTTGATCTTGAGGGGAGCTCATAAAGGTGCTAAATGAGTCACTTTCCACCATGATATAACTGGTTCTCCGCCCGAAAGATGTGAGTCAGTTTAGTCCTGACTCAGTCCCCAGTATGATACAAGGTGACTCACTTCCCCGTGTGATGTCATGTTTGTTCCTCTTAAGATTTGACCCCTCAATGCTATGCTGTTTTAAGGTTCTCTCTCTCTCTCTGTCTCTCTCTCTTTTGTTCTTTCTTTGAAAACGGAGAATTTTGTGGAACAAGATGAACTATTCCCACTAGCAGAAAATCAGCTGAATAAGACAGACTTGATATTTTTCACAAAGAGTCTAAAGATGCCTGCATTGTTGTTCCTGGTTATTAGGACCGTTCATTTCCAAGAAGCCTCATTATTAGCCAACATTTGATTGAAAACATGTTGCATGTAAAAGAAAAAAAATTGGTATTACAATGATTCATCTCTGGTGAGCCATATTTAAAAGTCAACTGCATTAAAAAAAAAGTGGAAAATAGATGACCAAATTAAAGAGAACACACAGATTGATCATTCTAAAAATATACATTAAAGGTGAGCAGGGCGGCTCAGAGGGTAAAAGCACTTGCTACATAGCCTGGTGACCTGAGTTTGATCCCCTGAACCCACAGAAAAGTTGAAGGAGAGAACTGACTCCACCGAGTTATCCTCTGACCTCCACATAGAGCTCCACATGCATAGCATGGCATGCGCACTCCCACATACTTAAATATTTTTTTAAATATACATTAATTCATATACAGAAAATAAACAAAAATGGAATCTTTGTTATAAAAATACTGGCATTTTCAAACTATGCAAAAACAAACTGTTTTAAGACTGTGGTAGAAACACTTTGTTTTGCTGTCCAGCTGAGTGAAATTCGGTGCTCACTCTTCTGTGAGAGTCAAGTCTGAAGGCTGAGGAGGAAATGCATCACTTTACCCTGAGCAGATAACTACCCTGGGAAAGTTATAGCTGCAGCAGTTAAGGTTGTTTTGGTTGTGAGCATTAGAAATCCTTTTGGCTTAGTTTGGGCTAAAAAGATGGATGGATGAACCAGAGCCATTGCCAGCTAACAAGCCTCCAAGTCCTTTGAGTGCTTCCAAATTAGGTATTTTTTGGATTTTCCAAGATTCTGGCAACTTGCAGCTCTGTGCCAACAAACTTCCCTAACCATTCCTCACCATCCATGTTTCAGAGTCTCTGAAAGTAGATTCCTGCCATAAGAACTCTTTTTTAAGTTTTTGTTGCTTTATTTATCTGCGTGTGCATTTATGTTTCTGCACAGATGCCATGGCACAAGGGTGGAAGTCAGAGGACAGTGTGTGGGAGTTGGTTCTCTTCTTCCACCATGTGGGTTCTGGAGATTGAACCCAGGTACTCAGGCCTCGCAACAGGTGCCTTTACCCGGGGAGCCATCTCTCTCGCCCCTCAAGAGCTATTTATCAGTTGTTGGCTAATCAGAAGGACCAGCAGGTCAACAATAGTCAAACCATTTGGTTTATTCCTTCTCTTCCATTTCTAACCACAGTACTGTTTGCTTTTCTAATCCATCTTATAGATGAGTACTTCTCAAAGGTTTTTTGTTTATTTTCACAACAGGGTCTTATGTAGTCCATACTGGCCTCAAGCTCACTATGTAACTGAGAATGACCTTGGACTTGTGCTCCTCCTGGCTCTACCTTGCAAGGGCTGGGATTACAGGCAAGTGCCACCACGTTCGGCAGGTTGGAGTGCTCTTTAGAGCTCTATGTTCTCAGAGTTCCCCTGGAATTTGGTAAAGATGCAGATTCTGACTCAGTAGAATGGGCTTACTGCCTGAAATGGAAGTTCTCAGACGATGCTGGTTCTTGAAGCCCTCTTTTAGTAGGAAGACCATCTAAGCCATTTTGGGATGCATTCTTTCCCTCCCCTCTCTAATATCACAGAGGTCTAAGTACCAGCTCTCACCCTTAGGTGCTCTGGGAGAAGCTGAATATCCTTTAAGCTCTGGTGGAGGGTACCAGCTCATTATTCAATAGTATTTCAAAAGCCCCAAACCTAGACTAATGGCTGATACAGAGTAGGTGTCCAACAAATATTTATTGAGTGACCACAAGAACTAAATGGGCACATAGATATGTGAATGAAACTTACCCAATTTAGGTGAATTTTAGGATACTGACTTGGAATGGTACAAAAGTCCTCTCTGATACTATATTTGAATGTGGGATGCCTGGTTTTGCTTTCAATAAAGCTGGCCCTAGTGAAGGTGAGGCAGAGACAAAAATGAGCTATTGGTAACATTGTAAGCTACTTTTCCCCCCTTGTTCTGGGGATCAATCCCAGGGCCTCATGAATGCTAGGCAAGTACTCACCACTGAGTTACAATAAATGTCATTCAAACATTGGATTAACCATTTGCTGTCCAACCCAACAGTTGTATGAACCAATAAATCCCTTTCACTTTCAAACCAGTTTAAGTTGGGTTCTCAGTTCCAATGTAGTATTAATCGAAAGATGGGAAATGCTCCATTTCTGGACCATTCCATTTTGGCACAATGTTGGTCCCTTCACAGGTCACCTTGGTCAAAAAGTGCCAGGGTCAGAAAGCATTTGCCAACACCCTATGGAATAGATTTAGAGACAGGCTTTATTGTAGAAATTTACAAAGCATGCATCATAAGGAAGAGAAGACCTCTATAGTCTCCATCTTCTCATCCATCTGAGGTGAGGTGTCTCCTGGAATATGGCGGGTCATGTTCTGGGGTAGAACCCTGTGTCCCATTCTTCCCATTTGAAGAAAGTGTGAGAAGCATTTTTCACGAGATAGAGACAGATATTAGGGTGCCAGGCAGGCTGAATTAGGTGTTAGAAGTTTTGAGACGTTGCTTGGGAAAGCCAGCTTTCCATCTCTGGAGATGTGAAGTTTGAGGCTTGGGGAGAATTGTAGTTCATCTAGTTGGGATGGCTAAATTCTTCCAGTCCTGTAGGAGGCTGAGTTTGGGGCAGCCGATTTTGCTTATCATACATACTAACTTAAATCCCTTGACCTAGACAGTTGCTTAAAAGCCTCCACGTGGTTCACCATCGCCTTTCGGACAAAGTCCAGGGAATTTGTTTTCAGGACAGTCACCATCTAGCCAATGTAATCCTTTCAGTCGTGCTTGTGTCACCCCATGTAATTCTGTACAGGTCAGCCATTCCAAATGACTTGCTGTGCTCCACACATTCCCCGTATCATCACACCACAATGTCTGGAAGACTTCTGCCTCTTCCTGGAATGTCCTGCTGACTCTTCCCACTGAATTTCCTCATGATCAAAGCCTGCTGTTACCCTCTCTGGGAAACAGTCCCAGGCCTTCAGTCCACACACCCAGCATAATTAATCGTTGGTCCCTTTGCCCACGTCGGCCCTTGTTCACAGTGCTAGCAGTGTGTTTATCACCTTGTTAAGCAACACACCCACAGCCTCCCCTAGATTACCAGTTTCCCGAAGTGCAGAGACCTTGTCTTGTTCATCCTTAAGCCCCATCCTGGCCTTTATTCTGTATTGGGGAGCATGCTTAAGACCATGGCTTACTGAGAGCCTGTGGAGACTTTTGTCTGATGATAAGAGCACTTAGTGGGTGGGCCGGAGAGATGGCTCAGTGGTTAGGAACAAGCGTTGCTCTTTTAGAGGGCTGGAATTCAGTTCCCAGCACCCACAGTAGGTGCCTTGCAATAGTCTGGAACTCCAGCTCCAGAGGATCTGATGCCCTAGCCTGTCTTCCTCTGGAACCTGCATGTATGTACATGTACCCTCTGCCATATATACATAAATTAAAAAAATCATAAAATCTTATAATGATGGACTTAGAAAGATGATCTGTCAAATTGCTGGAACTTGTACCCAAATGGGAGAGGGCCTCATAAGTTGGGGAGAAAACAGAATTGGGGTGAGAAGCCGGATCTTTTAGATCATGTCACTGAAGGTCAGTGGGAACAGTTGGCTTGAGTCACAGCTACACACACAGAGGTGATCTAGTGTATAGAAAGGTACAGTAAGAGCTTTTTCAAAACAGATTTCCCCTTCTTCGACCTTTTCTCAGTATGACTGTACTGTTGTTAACTTTATTACCAAAGCTTAGGGCCCAAGATACCAGAAAACACTTCTGGAAACAGCTGTGAATGTGTCCATTCATTGATTTTGCCCCCCCTACCAGGGCATGTGGGGAGGGATTTCTGTTTCCAAGGCTACCGCACCAGTGTTCTCCTTAGAAGCACTAATGACAGGCACTTAAATTAGACCACACAGAGTTAAGGGAAAGAGTTCATTTCTTCATTTTCATCAGACTGATGGACTTCACAGGGCATTTGGAACCATCCACCTCACCTCTAAAAGCAAGGACTTTTTAGAACGAGGGTATAATGTCCAGAATGATAAGGGAAGGCCGGTCACAAGTAGTGCTGAAGGTCTCCTCAGTCATCCCAGGACACACCTCAAGGCAGAAGGGTGCCAAAGCACACCGGGCGTTGGGTGTTGAGCCTGGCAGGCACAGAGACCTGGAGGCCTAATGGAGCGCCTGGCACCGAGACAGTCCGCAGGCCCAGTCTGGCCTGCATAGCAGCTGCACATGTTCCCGGGACCCCAGCCAGCTGGTGGCTCATGGCAATGGTTTCTGGGTCTTGGCTTTGTCCCAAAACAGGCTTGAGATCCTTAGCTTGATCCGGCAGTGGCTTTGTTCTGACTCCAAGCTGAAGTTTGGCTCCTGAGCCAGAAGGGAAAGGCAGGTCCTTAGCCCCTTAACCCGTGGCCTCCTTCCGGTCTGACACACAGGGCTAGGGACAGTGGGGTGGTTCTGCCCTCTTTGGGTTTCCTGGGTACGCGTCAGTGTTGCTGTCCGAGTACCGGGCTCCAGCTGATGCTGAGGTCACAGGGGCTACACCAGCAGATGGCTCACTGCTGTGTTCACCAAATCCAGGAACACTTGGAGGTGACCCCAGACTGGACTGCAGCAACATTATTCTTAGTTTTGCCAGATGTATGACCCGAAATCAGGTCTCTAAAACAGGTTACCAGGAAAGCCATAAAACTCCCTAAATAAGACGGTTTTTAATCCCCACCAAACCTTTCTCGAACATTTCCAGGGGTGACGTTCGTTGATACGGATGCTTTCATTTTAAAGCATCTTTAGGGCATTGTGGTATCTTTATCGACTGGAACAGGCAATCTGAGGGAAGGCAGAATGCTTGCGATGCAAATGGAGCTTCCAGACAAAGCTTCTAGACGAGTCTCCGGCCTCCGCAGCCCCTCCCATCTGGGGCTCAGAATCTGCTGGTAGAATATAGGCTTTATCTGGATGCCTCCCCCTCGGGTTCCAGGCTAATTCTCCCAGATTGAGAGTAACACGATAAAAGGGGGAAATTGTTGTTTGTTTGTTTGAAGCGCTTTCCCTTTCGCAAATTCTTTTTTTGGAAACCGCAACCTCGGATCCCAGCAAAGGTTCCCCGGGTTTTAAGAACATCAATCAGTTTCGCAGCTGGAGGCTGAGGCTTTCCTCAGGGAAGACTTTTACATAAAACAGATTGTACTTTGTCCTTGCCAGGGCAGACAAAGGTTTAAATTAAATATGCAGCAAGCTCGAGTTGGCTGTCTGCCACTGCCCAGGGGAGGAGGGGGAGGGAGGCTGTGTCCCTTTGCCAGCCTCGCTCCGAGGTTTCTTTTCTCTTCTGTTTCTGCTGTGGAAGGAGTCTGCTGTTCCGGCACCTGGGCTGTGGGCTGGGCTTTTCTGTAAACGCACTCTGAGAGAGATACTCTGTCTTCTGGGACCTCAGTTTCCTCTTCCATGCCATGAGTTGGAAGGTGATCTTTGAAGGTCTTGTCTGCATTTAATCTTTTCCGTTTTCTCTGATCTCAGTGGTATGGATTTTCAGCAAAGGCCCTAAACCTCTTCTAGGGGTAATCCATCCTCACCAGTCCTGGGGTGACTGGGGTACAGGGGTCTGGTTTCTTTTCCCACAGACCTCAGGGGCCAGGCAGCCATATCATCAGAGAGGGAGAGCTGGGAGAATGTGGTAGATGGAGTTTGACCTTATATCCTGTTTGAGTAGTGTTAATGGTGGGGATGGAGGCTCACCTTTGGCTTCCACAAACACAACAGGGAATGAGGGCCACTGAAATGGAGAGCGCTTTTTAAAATTTTATTTTATTTTATGGTGTGGACGTTCTAAACTTAAATACTGGTAAGTAATCAAAGAATAATCTGCAGGTCTAACAAAATAAATAAGTATGTCTGTGGACTGAATTCAACTTGAAGGCCGGTTTGCTAGGTCTCCTGGACCCTAAGATAAGAATTTCTAAGGTGGTATTTGTAGCTCCCCAAATGCAGGAAACCTTGAGATTCATCCCCAGCATGGCATTAAGAAAACCCTGGGTGAGACAAGCACAGTTATTCCAGCTCTGGGGAAGTGGAGGCAGGAGGATCCGACATTCAAAATCATTCTTGGCTACACAGCAAGTTCAAGGCCAGCCTGGGATATTTAAGACTCTGCCGGAGCCCGCCAGCAGAAATCGAACCGCACCCGAAGTGGGGAGTGAGGATGAGAAAATGTAGAGATAGAGAAAGAGAGAGAAAAAATAGGACAGACTCAGGAGGGCTGTCAGTCACACTGAAGCAGCTTGCCTTTATCAACTCTCCCCTATTTATACTGTGAAATGAGCAAAACAACGGGTCAGATATTCAACGTAAAAACAATACTAACACAGGCAAAATAACTTAAGACGTGATTGGCTTCCTTCAAAGATCTTCAGGTGACCTCAGTCTTGGGTGTAGAATAAACTTCTCCTTAGGTGTAAATCATTTGCATAATGAAAACTCCTGCTTCCAACAGTACTTCTGTGCACGAGATTGACTTCTGCACAGGGCTTGGTTCAAGGCAGGCAAATGGCTCTTGACAAGACTCTGTCTCAAAACAAAACCACATTGTAAGGTGTAACTATGGACAAGAAAGATGAACCCTTTGTAAGTTGTTCAATTATAGTTTTTTATATAAAAGTGTTATACTGGGGGAGGTGTTCAATTTAAGGAAAATAACTTGACCGATATTCAGCTTCCAAATTAGGTCATGTCCTAGAAATTAGAAGGTCTATTCTTTTATTGTTTAAAAATAACATAATTTCTACTTCCATGTTAAGAAGATTAATTTCATGTTTTTAACCTTGTGGGGAAAGCAATGATAATGTAAGATATATTTAAACCTCAGGACTGGGGTTGGAGAGATAGGCCAATGGTTAAGAGCACCGATTGCTATTGCAGAGGACCTGGGTTTGGTGCCCAGCACCCACATGACAGCTAAAAACCATCTGTAATTCTGGTTTTAGTGTATCTGATACCTTCTTCTGACCTCCAAGGGCACTGTGTGACAAGGATGCACTTGCATGCAGAACACTTATACATATAAAATAAATAAAAACATTTTAAACCTTAGGATCCTATTGTATATTCTTTATTAAGAGTAGTTTTTATATTATGTTTAACATTAACTATTAAGATTATTTTCATATATAATTGAATATGAAAACTGATATAAAGTAATATGTAGTCTAGCCATTGTTTCTAGCATTTGAACTTACAAGTATATAAAGCATGTTTTCTTTTTAAAAAACATATTTATTTTTATTTTATGTGTGTAAATGTTTTGCCTGCATGTATATAAGTGCCACGTACATGCAGTGCCCACAGAGGCCAGAAGAAGGCCTCAGATCCTCTGGAACTGAAGTTATAGATGATTGTTAGCCATCATGTGGGTGCTGGGAGCTAAACCCAGGTCCTCTGCAAGAGCAGCAAGTGCCCTTAAATGCTGGGCCATTGCTCCAGCCCCATAATATATGTTTTTCTGTAGTATAACAATTGCAGCAAATCCACAGAGTACCTGACCAACTTGAGAAAAGTTCTGTTCTTCTTTAAAGTCTTTATCCTGAGAGAGAGAATGAAATGAAGCAGATTTTAGTAATGTAAAGATATATATGTTGAGGACAACAGAATGTGTGGCTTAGGTGGTAGAGAGTTTTCCTAGCGAGCAGGAAACCTGTGCCCTGGGTTTAATCCCCTGCACTGCTTAAACTGGGCAGGCTGACAAAAGCCTATAATCCCATCTGGTGGTGGTTGGAAGATCAGAAATTCAAGGTTATCCTCAGTTACCTAGTAAAGTGGAGGCTGGCCTGGTCCCCAAAACAAACAATAAACAAACAAACAAACAAAACCTCAAAGACAAACACAAGCAGACTTTTCTTCTTTTGACTATGTAAGAAATGCAAATTTTGAGCCAGTGAAATCAAGTCTAGATTAAGAAACCCACAACAGAGTGAAATTTGCCTTCTAACTTCCATATACGTGTTGTGGCATGCACATCTTATGCGCGCACATCATATGCGCGCACATCCTATGCGCGCACATATACACATATGTCATATACATGCACATCATATGCACACACGCATACCCCCACTACTACTAATATTAATAATGTGGAGCTGGAGAGATGCTCAGTGGTTAAGACTGAGTCTTACTTTTGCAGAAGACCCAAGTCCGTTCTCAGCACCACACTGGGTGTCTGACAACTACTGCCTGTAACTCCAGCTCTAGGCAGAATCCACGTCTCTAGCCTCTATAGGCGCTTGTTCTCATGTGCACAAATCCATAAAGGGACACACAGACACATGCTCATAATTAAAAATAAACCTCAAAGAAACAATAGCAGCAAAAACAAGAAATGAAGAATTTGGGCCATGGAGTTGATACAGTCCTTGCCCTGCAAGCCTGAGGACCCATGTTCAATCCCTAGAATCCATGAGAAAAAAATGAAAAGAAAAAAAAGTCAAGCATGCTAGCAAATGATACACGGCCAGCACTGGAGAAGCGGAGAGGCAGAGACTGGAGCACCCCGGGGCTCACTGGGCAGCCAGGCTAGCATGCCTAGGGAGCTCCAGACCAGCTAGGCTTTATCTCAAAAAACAGGGTGGGGCTGGAAATGGGGCTGGTGGTAGAGTGACCACTTTGCATAGTGAGACCTGAAGTTCTCGAGTCGCAGACCAACAAAACCCAAGTGAACAGTGTCTGAGGAATGGTATCCAAGATTGTCTTCTGATCTCCAGAGGCGATGCACACACATGTACACACACGTACTACACACACACACAAGAACTGCAATTTGTTGATTTATTTTTGTTTTGTGTCTGAATGTTTTGCCTGAGTAAGTGCACCTGTGTCATACAATGCCTGTGCATTGGAGTCCCTGGAAATGGAGTTACAGATAGTAGTTAGCTGCCCCATAGGTGCTGAGAACTGAACCCAGATCCTCTACAAGAGCAGCAGGTGCTCTGAACACCTGAGTCCTCTCTCCAGCCCCAGGATCTACAAATTTTAACTTCAGAAATGCATATGAAGCACACTGCCATTGCTTCCAGTTTATTCAAGTGGTGTCAAACCAAGATAGGTGCAGGTAATTTTTAGGAAACAAGATGATCTCCTGTATTGAAATGCTGTAATTTTGGAGTGAATTCAGTACTAACTACAGAAGCATTTGCTTAAGCATAGATTATAATTCTCTCTTCAATTTTCTTTCCTTATCTTAGGACTGTAAGACATAAAGACTGTTTATTTCTCCTTCCTTCTAGAGTCTGTATCATTCTTTCCCCTTAGTTAGGCTTTTTATCTCTGTCTGTTTCTCTGTGTGTGTACATGGTATGTGTGTATATGTGTGTACACGTGCTTGTGTGCATGTGTGCACAGGCATGTGGAGGCCAGAGATCAAGCTCCAGTGGTGCTCCCTAGGAGCTGTCTTTCTTGATTTTTGAGCATGGTCTTTCATAGAACCCTGGCTTACTGACCAGACAGCCCAGTGCTGGGATTACAGGCATGTACCACCATGCCCAGCCTTTTACATGGGTGTCAGGGACCAAGCTGAGGTCTTCCTGCTGGCATGGCAAGTACTTTACCCACAGAGCTATCTCCCCAGGCCTATCTTTTTGTCTACTGTATGTACGGATCTTATCTATTACTGTATCCTGAGCTCATGACCTGAGGCCCCAAGGTAGAGCATATTGTCATTAAGGGTTGGGAAGGACTCTGACCTTTGACATCCTTTTACCCTGAAGAAAGCCATAAAATAATTCTCTGACCTTCCTCTGCAGCAGGTCATGAAATCTTTATGTGTGAGGTGTTTGCCCTGAACATTCTTGTCACTGAAAGGCACACAGAGAAGGCTCTGTATGTTTTTTTTTTTTCTTTGTTACCCTGACTTTCCATACAGACTTTTCAGTCAGGAGCTTAACAGTGAACAGGAAAGAAATCTTTCCTTTTTGGCCAGGGACGTTGGCTCAGCGGGTAGAAGCGGTGACCTTGCAAGGCTGCCAGCCTAAGCTGGATTCCTAGAACTCACAAACATAAAAAGCAGGATGCAATGGCATCCATCTGCAGTCCCAGCACTACAAGATGGGAAGTGGAGACTCACCCAGAAGCTTGCAGGCTAGCCAGCCTGGAGTACGGAGCGCAGGAGCAGAGACAAAGGAGACCCTGCCTCAAGGTGGAAGGTGAGGACTGAGCTATCCTCTGACTTCCAAATGTGTGTTGGAGCACACATGGGGCCTCATAAAGTAAAAAAAAAAAAAAGATCTTTTTTCTCAATAACAACTTCTAATTTAAAAATACATTTTATATGTTTTTTCTATGTTTTCTACTTAAAACTTCTTAATTACAGTTTCATTTATTTATTTTGGGAAGGGGGCACATACATGCCTTGTATGTGGCTCAGAGGACAACTTTCAGGATTGGGTTCTCTTTTTCCCCAGGTGAATCCCAGAGATCAAACTCAGGTTGTCAGGCCTGGCGACAGGTGTCCTTACGCACACTGAGCCATCTCTCTCATCTGTCTGCTCCTGGCCCATATTTTTCCTTTTTTTTGGACTTTTTTGAGACAGGGTCTCCCTGTAGCCCCAGCTGCCCTGGAACTTACTATATAGACCAAGCTGTATTTGAATTCACAGAGCTCTGCTTGCCTCTGCCTCTCAAGTGCTGGGATTAAAGGCTCCATATATAATACTTTTAAGATTTTACTTGTAATTGAAGTTGAAGGAGCTGGGATTGTAATTTTCCCATTAACAGGTGATAGGTGAAATATTCATCCTATGAGGTAGTGCAGGCCATCCAGGGTCATGGCAAACACTAGGTATAAGCTGACTTACTGGTTCTCCTTAACAACAACTAACTCTGGTGCAATTATCATCACAAGATAATTACAGTATGGGAAACACTAAAATGTTTTGGTCGCTGTATTAGTTCTATAATTAACTACTAGTTGCCCAAGTAGACCAGCTCTGAAATCTCAGAGGTTTTGCACAACACAAATGCATGTCTCGCTCATTTAAAGTATTACAGTCAGCAGGGACGCTCAGCCACTGAGACCTTAGGCTTTTTCATGTGTAATGTTTCCATATTGACGTGTGGCTTCCCAAACTTCTGCATAAGGTATGGGAGGCTTGCAAGAGAGTCATGACCTTCGCTGACCTTAACTTGGAGGTGGCACTTGACCCTCTACTCACCTTCCACTGGCAGGAACAGACCACTGGTTCTGACTTCATGGCAACGCAGTGTACGTGGCTGTCAATCACTGTCTACTGATGGTGGTTTCTGACACATCCTGTGTGTATGTCTGCTGCTCATGTGTGTATGCCTGGTGACATGGATTCTGATGCTTAGCCTGATGCTGTGACTGTTTTCACTTTTCATTCTTCTCCACCTTTATCAGAAGCTTGCTAGTTTATTTCTAGTTCAGATGTTCAAGTCAACAGGTTCAACAACCTGACTGTTAATCACCATCCTCTCTTTTTGGGCAGGGCATTTACTCAGAGCCATGACAGGCACTGGCCAGCCTATGGACTGATGGCTCCTGAGTCTATACCACCACCTCTCTCCTTTCATTTCTTGAGAAGGAGTCTCAAGGCCCAGGCTGGCCTTGAACTGGATATATAGCTGAGGATGATCTTTACTTGTTTTCACCTGTTTGTTTGGAGACAGGGTGTTACTGTGTAGCTCTAACTGGCCTAGAACTCACCATACAGACAGGGCTGGCCTCAAATTCAGAGCTCTACCTGCCTCTGCCTGCTGAGTGCTGGGATTAAAGATGTGTGTCACCATGCGCAGTTTATGTGGTGCTGGGCCTTGAACTCAGGACTTTGTGCATGCCGGGCAAGCACTCTGCCAATTGAGAGACATTTCAGCCCTGTGTACCCATTTTTTTTTTTTTTTTTTAAATCTGGAGAAAGGACTGGGGATAAATTATGTAGGATTGTGGAAATAAAAATGTATTTACCAGAAGTTTTTCACTTCTGAAGATTTAAAAATACAGCTGACAATGTTATCAAGTTCTTATTGTTTGATTGCAAAATCAAAATGTGTTAAAGTTTTATATAGAACTAAGGGCTTATCTTTTTTCAAGTATGTTCAGTAATAAAAATCAAGCATAGCTGTGGTCAGTGTCAGCCCTCACACTAAAGTACACAAACATGCAACGTCCTTCATTTTTGATAGCTGAATTTAATGATATTTTATGATTTCATTGAATGGAGGAAACTTAGTTTTTCTAAATTTTAGCTTCTTCTACCTGCCCAAAGCTGCACCTAAGATTCAAGGTATATGTAGCATCCAAGTATGCAGTTCTGTAAGGATATTTTTTTCTTTCCTCTTCCTCCCTTCCTCCTTCTCTCTCTTTCTTTCTCCTTCTCTCTCTTTTCCAAAACAGAGTCTCACATAGCCCAGGCTGGCCTCAAACTTGTTATGCAGTGGAGGATTCCTGAACTTCTGATTTTCCTGCCTTCACTTCACAAATGCTAATGTTACAGACATGTGTCACCATACCCAACTTTATATTATGCTGGGATCGAACTCAAGGCCTCACACACACTAGGTAGTCACTCTACTGAGCTCTCCAGTCCTGGGAAGATATTCTGTCAGTGGACAGTGACCACGGCAGAGACAACCACTCACTGACAGATACCTATGCTCTTTGTTTTAGTTATTTTTACCTGGGCAGAGGATACCTACTAGGGGCTGCTTTCAAAGCTTCTCTGAAGCTAGTGTGGACATGTGACTAAAGGCTGCCCAGTGGGTGATGAATGAATGCCACATGTGGACATCCGGCTCAGGCCCTCAAGTGGCTCCCCTGGGTCCTGGGCTTTGCACACTACCACTTTCTTCCTGCCAGTCGGAGTGGGGATGTGGCGATGGCCAGCTGCCTTTGTTTCTGAAAGAGCATCGAGTGGCATTCTGGGTCAAGATGGTAAAGAAGTCAAAAGGGTCCTGGGTGACCGCAGCAGAGCGTCGGTAGCCCCTGGTCTCCAGTGGCCCCGCTACGTTGAACCTCCGTAACAAACGCCCAGCCCAGCCCTGTCATTTTGATCCTTTTGGAAGCGGCTGAAGCCACATCCTGAAGGACACTCCTGCTTTTCAGGGTATTCCCTGCCGCACTCTCCCTTATTTCCATGGCCCAGCCTTCCCTGGCTCTTGCTTCTTTTCTTCTTGCTCCTGCTGCGCGCCTTGTGCTGGTGAAATTCTAATGCTTCTTCACCAGCTGCACTGGGAGAGACTCCTCTGCGCTAATCTTGTATTTCTGGCAGCAGTCTGTTGCCACCATTCCACTTGGTGGCTCGAGGAACTTCTGCAGCGCTCTTACAGGACCATCTGCCTCAGCACACCATACTGATTTCCTTCCTCTCTGGTAGCTGCTGGACACTAGAATGTCTCCAGCTTCCAGCTCTTATCTGCGCTAGAAGTCCCATGTGTACCCTGGCCTTTTATTATTCCTTTCTCTGAGCTCAGCAGTAGGAGAGGAGGGGACCCGACACAGTCGGTTCTCAGGAGCACATTACTGTCTGTTCGGTCATCTAAGAGTCTTTCTTTGCTTTTCTTTCAAATCCCCCCCTATTTTTCTCCAACAGTGAAATCATTGAGAATTTGGGGAAGAGAAGAATCTGTTATGCTGTATAAAGTCTCCCTCCAGACCTTTTATGTTACTGTTTGGGCCTAAGTGTTAATGATATTTTGTTTTCTGGTTTTTGTTGTGTCATTCCTTTTCAGAGGCAATGAAGGGAAAGGCCTCAGGAGGGTCAGAGTGACAATGATCAGAATAAACAGAACACGAATGAAGGGGTCTGCTAATAATTCAGACCCTCACCCACACCAGCACTGCTGAGCACTTGTCTTTGGGGAGGGTCTTCAGTCAAGAAAAAACAGGGATTTGCCAAGGCGGGGTGAAAGGTCATTGGCTCCAGAGTACCAGGTTTGTGTTCTAGTTCGTTTCTGCTCTTTGAAAGTGTGCTTTCTCTGTCAACAGGGGAGGCCAATTCCAAGTGACACTGTTTGTCTCTTTCGTCTGTGGACTTGGATTCTCTTGCCTATTTCATGCTTCAGGGTTTTTTTAATGTGTATTTTATTTATCATTTTTATTTTTATGTATGAGTATATTGCCTGCATGTGTGTAAGTGCACCTGTGTTGTGCAGTGCCTGTGGAGGACAGAAGAGGGCGCAGGATTCCGCTGGAACTGGAGTTACAGATGGTTAGCCATCATGTGGGTGCTGGGAATCAATCCCAGGTCCTCTGTAAAAACAGCCAGTGCTCTTAACCACGGAGCCACCTCTCCAGCCCCCATGCTTCAGTTTTTAGCTCTGAATTTCCACAGTGCGTCAGAGGCAGAGAACTTAGGTGTACAAATAGAAATAGTTAATATTTAGATAGCATGTCTGGGTACCAAGTGTTCTTCCCAGTACTCCATGCATGCGGTACTCACAGAGGCCAGAAGAGGGTGTCAGGGTCCCTGGAACTGGAGTTATGGACTATTGTTTGCTGCCTTGTGTGCTGGGAATCAAACCTGGGTCCTCTGTAAGAGTCATGGGTGCTGTTAACCCCTGAGCCACTTCTCTAGCCCCACTAATTTTTAACTCATTTATTTTTGAGGTAGGTAATGAGATATCATTCAAAGTGGAAATAGGACTTAAACCTATACAATCTAGTTCCAAGGTCCATGTGCTTAATTATTAAGCTGGGCAATCTCTTCTAATTGGGACTAATTTGAATGAGAAATGAATTGTAATTATTGGAGCCCTTTCTTAGTTTGATCTATAAGTACCAATCTTTCAAAAGTGTACTGTGACCCATTCTGTTCTAATTTACCTGAAATTAAAGCTTAGGACTAGCTGAATGAATGTGTATAAAGCACACTGATTAAAGTAATTCTTAAAGTTACTCAGCCATCACGTAAGAAATTTTATTGTTATTACTGTGTGTGTGTGTGGTACATGTGCATACGTGGAGGTCAGAGGACAAGTCTTTGGAGTCGGTTCTCTCCTTCCACAATTCCTGGCTTCCAGGAATTGAACTCAGTGAAGGTAAAGAGTAAATAGATTAGAATTTACCTCTCTTCAAGAATAAGCTTGCTTCACAAATAAATATGTGAAATTTAATCTTAATTTCCAGTTAATAATAATTAAGAATTATATGAACTAAGCTGTTAAGTAAGTTTCTTTAGCTTTTTTTGAGTTGCACTCAAAAGTAACCTTTAGGGAATGGTAATTGCATTGCATGACACAACTTTACCGCCACCCAGTGGCAGCATGGTGTATTGTGGTATATTGTCAGATGGCATCTTTTGACTCCCATGCCAGCGACCTTTGCTTTATTAATTATGTTATAAATTTGATTTTAGAATGACTATTTCATCACATTTCTCACAGTGAAAACATCACTTATATTGAAGGAAATACTTTTAAACCAAGTTAGAGACAAGGATCTAAATGTACTAGGTGATCAAAGTTCTTTCCCAGAGCCTCAGATGGTAAACCCGCGGAAAACCCTTGACATATGGTCAAGTTATTATGAGATTCATTAGTTAAAACAATATGAAGACTAGGTCAGACAGCCTGACATAGTTGTGCCCGCCTTTAATCCCAGCACTCTGGAGGCAGAGGTAGACAGACAGATCTCTGTGAGATAGAAGCCAGCCTGTGCCTGTTCTGCATGGTGAGCTCCCGGCCAGCTGGGGCTGCAGGGAGACCCTGTCTCAAAAATAAAGAATAACGTATCAGACATTTAAGTGGCCTCTGTCATGTGTATTGTGGTGTGACAAACTCAACTGTGCTGTATCATAAGGGAAGACATTTATATATTATACAGTCTGTGAGTGTTTCCAGAATTTTGAGTCTGAGCCTGGGTTCTGGCGGTTTCAACAAGCAAGGCTCTGCCACCTGTCCTCCTCAGAACAAATGGAGACAAGAATACTGAAAAGCTGAGCAAGATTTATTCAGTGCAGCTACATTGAGAAGTGGACAAAGAGGACCAGTGACCTCCCCAAGTGTGTCTGGGGTTCTGACATGAGGTTTAGGTTACCTAAAGGGCAGCTGGGACTGGAGAGATGGCTTAGTGGTTAAGAGCACTGGCTACTTTTGCAGAGGACCCAGGTTCAATTCCCAGCACCCACGTGATGGCTAGCAACTGTCTATAATTTCAGTTTCAGGGGATCATCCAAGACCCTCTCTGACCTCTGAGGGCATTGCATGACATGGGTGTACTTACATACATGCAGGCATTGCACTCATAAATAAAATAAAAACAATATTTAAAAAAATAGAGGGTAAGAGGTCATTGGCCCCCCTTCGTCTCTGCCCTGGTCTTGCCTCCGAGGCAGTCTGATAGGTTGTCAGAACTGTGTGAAATCACTTCCCAGGAGGAAGTTCCCTTTCCGGCTGGATCTGGGGCTTCAAATTTCTCTCTTTCCAGTATGGTATTCCCCAGGGAGATTTTAACCCTTTGAGGCCCATTGTGAAACAGTCTGATAGTCTTTTAAAGAATCTTCTGTCTGGAGATATAGGAGGATCGGGAAGCAGAGAGTGGCCTAGCTCGGTGGTTCTGACTCCGGTCCTCTCTCCAGTGGAGCAGGGGCCACAGTGCCTCAGAGCTCCACTGGGCTGGACTCTCAATTTCCAGGCTCACGTGGCAGGTTTCAGGGTCTTGTTGGCTGCTGTCTAGATTCTCAGTTCCTCAGCATGTAAGCCTCTTCCTCGGACATGCTTCACCAGAGCAACAGAGGTCTGCATTGCCACTGACCACACAAACCAGCCCTGGGCCCCTGTGATGGGGAACTATCCTGGTTTGTCACAACCAGCCTGTCTGGAGGGCTGGCTGTGACTCCATCATCAAACTCTGTTAACAGTAGCATTTTGCCCTGTGAGTGACTGCTTCACACAGCGGAGGGGAGTGCAGACACTCCTCCCAGCTGTTTGAACCACACAGCGTTCCCCTTATGCGGTATTCTGTAGCTGACCTCTGGGAGGTCTCATAGCTTTTTACCCTAGTGCAAGAGGAGGGCCCACAGCCCCATCCACTCCCGAGGAGGACTACTTGAACACGGAGTGTGGGAGGTGGGGCTAGGGGGTCGGTATGTGGGCCAGTCTGGATAATGGAGTAAGACCATGTTTTGTTTTCTTTTTTAAATCTTATTATTTTTATTTTATGTGTTTGAGTGTATTGCCTGCATGTAAGTGCCCGTGTCGTGCAGTGCCCTTGGAGCTTGGAGGTCAGAAGAGGGTGTCAGATCCCCTGCAACTGGAGTTACAGACAGTTGTTAGCTGCTATGTGTGTGCTGGGAATCAAATCCCGGTCTTCTGCAAGCAAGAGCAGTCAGTGCTCTTAACCACTGAGCCATCTCTCCATCCCCGTGTGTTTTGTTTTAATAATATTTCTATGATGTGTTTATGCATCTATGATCTATCTATCATCTGTTCTCTCTCCCTCTTTCTCACCCTCCCTCTTTCCCTCCTTCTCTCTCTCTCTTTCTCTCTCTGTGTTTGTGGGGTGTCCAGGATCAAACTCTGAAGTGGTCAGGCCTATGTGCAATGTCTCTACTTGCTAAGCCGTCGTGTCAATTCTTTGTTGTTTTTAAAGTTGAGCATAATCTCATGTGTAGTTCAGATCTGCCCTCTTTAATTTGGGGGAGGAAAGGGGGCAGACTCATGAGAAGGCAAGGGGAATAGAACTGAAGAATAGTATTTAGGGGACTTTAAATCTTTAATTTTATTTTGTAGCCTAAGAAAAACATAATAGGAAATTAGAAGGACATCTTTTTTTTTTAAATTTATTTTTATTTCATGTGCATGAGTGTATTCACTGCATGTATATAAGTACATCTGTGTTGAACAATGCCCATGGAGGTCAGAGGAAGGTGTTGGATTCCGTGGAACTGGATGATTGTTAGTTACTATCTGAGTACTGGGAATCGAACCTGGGAGAGCAGCCAGTGCTCTTAACTGCTGGGTGCTCTTAATCGTGTATCCTAGATTAGCCTTGAACTGACTATGATGCTGAGAATGACCTTGAACTTCTGATCCTCCTATTTCTACCACTTCAGAACAGGACAGGACAGTATGTGCCATCACACCTGGTTTATGTGGTGTTTGGGATCGAACCCAGGACTTGGTGCATTCTAGGCAAGTGTTCTACCAACTGAGCCACATTCTCAGTTTAGTTTCTACATTTTTTAAACACAAAAATGTCATAAATATTAGAAGAAAACTTTTTTTTTTAATCTTTGAAATTTAGCTAAGGCCGTAGAACCCCAAAGACTTACTGACCACAGTTACTCAGAACTTCATTAAAGGGATCAAAGTGGCCCTTCAAATATCAATCTCCATCAGTCACCCTGGCTAGGTTGTTCATTCATTGATGGGTGCTTTGAAAGGGATTTATAAGAGGAGAAAGGCTTTGGCTTTTCCTCTCCTTTGCCATGGTGGGGTGTCCTACCCACTGCTAAGCCAAGTGGAGGACCCCAGTAAGAAGCTAGGCAAATCTGTCCTGGTGAGGACTGACTATTGGAGAAGCCTGACACCTCCCTTTCTGGTTGGTTGTTTACTGAGCCCTGGCATCACTTTGACACCACAGAGAGGAACGCATAGCGTGCTCAGCTCAGGCGAACCAACCAGCAACCACATACATCTCTTTAGACCCGGAACTGGTTTCAGTATATCCCCCAAATCTGAGAGGCAAGAATGAGACCATAGTGTGGGAGCCTGGAGAAAGGGCAGGTGAGATGCTCAATGGGTAAAGCCACTTGCCTCCAAGCATAATGGCCTGATTTCAGTTCTGGAAACCCACATGGTGGAAGGAGAGAGACGACTCTTGTAATTGTCTTCTGCTCTCCATGAGAACGCCGTGACAGGTGACTCTGCAAAGATTGGCGAGGCAGGGACCGTCATGTAGACACCATGAGCAAGAGAACCACTTCTGGAAGGAGCGAGGGGCCCCCAGGGGAAGAAGCCATGGAGAAGGAAGCCCTGAATATGCAGAGCAAAAGAGGAGAGAGGTTTCAGGATGGCAGCTGGAGGACGACTGAAGGGCGTGGTCTAGCTCCCAGGTTCCTTGACAACTAGAGTGGATTGGATGCTTACGTTAATGGCGAGAAAGAGACCAGGCCAAATTCCGGGAGAGGATTACCAGACCAGCTGTATTAATTACTATTTGCCACTGTGATAAAGCACTATGACCAAAAGCAGCTTGTGGAAGAAGGTGTCTCTTTGGGCTTAAGGCTCCAGAAGGGAGTCCATAGTGGCAAGGAAGGGCTGGGAGCAGGTGGCCAGGGCAGGAGGCTGATCAGGGTGCAAGCTGGAAGTGGGGTGAGGCTATAAACTCTCAGCATCCACCCCAGTGACACGATTTCTCCGTCAAGGTTTGCCGGAAGGCCGGCAGGCTGGGGGTGCATCTCCGGAGTCAGTGTGTCTGCTTGGGACTGGATGGTTTATGAATGAAAATTTCATTCTGGCTCATGGTTCTGGAAGCTGGGAAGTCCAAGAGGAGGTGGCTGCACCTGCTCGGGACCTTGTGCTGTGTCAAAACATGGCAGAAAGACAGTGAGGGCACGACGAAAGAGAGGCCCAAGCCCCAGGAGTGCAGTGGAGACAGCGCTCGGTTTATGACCGCATGCTCTGGTGGTAATGCGTCCGGCCCACGAGAAAGGGACAGTTCTGCTTAGTGACCTCTTAAAGGTCTTGCTACTCTCAGCGCCGCAGCGTCGCACTGGAAATCAAGATTCCTATGTATGAGCTTTGGGGACAAATTCAAACCCCAATAACAAGCAGAGCAGTCTTGTAACAACACGTAAACCTAAAAGGGGTACAAAGCAGGCCGGCACAGCGACACAGCCTTTAATCCCAGCACTCCACTCAGGAGACAGAGGCAGGTAGATCTCTGTGAGTTCAAGGCCAGTGTGGTCTACAGGGAGTTTCTGGCTAGTTGGGGTTTCAGAATGAGAGTCTGTCTCAAGAAACAAAGCAAAGAGCAAAGTGTGTGAGACTGTTGCTGGCCGGAAACACGCTCCTGCCATCTGCACCAGGTGCTGCCAGGTTTCTCACATGTTTTTATTTATTTATTTTTGTCTTTTTGAGACCAGGTCTCCCCGTAGCTCTAGCTGGCCTGGAACTCACTATGTAGACCAGGCTGGCCTTGAACTCTCAGAGATCCGCCTGCCTCTGCCTCCCAAGTGTTGGGATTAAAGGCGAGTGTCACCTCGCCCTGCTCAATTTAAGGAGTTTTATAACTTCAACATCCAAATCTAGATTTTCAACCATTTTGCCACAGTTAGGCTAAATCATATTGCCAATTATCTTGTTGTGGTTTTAAATCGTATCTTCCCTTTTCTTCCTCCTCTCCTCCTCTTCCTCCTCTCCTCCTCTTTGTCCTCTTCTCCTCTGGCTGCCAAACCAGGCCCACAACGTGAATGTGCCCCTCCCCCGCTCCCTCCCTACCCTGTGCACACACAAATAAATAAACGTTCAAAAAAAATTAAAGAGATTTTTTTAAAAACACCTGCTAAATTTTTGATTGAGGTTGTATTGTATTATTGTATTTATATACTAGTTTGGGGGAAATTTATATGCATTTTTTGTTGTTTTGTTTGGAGGTAAGTTCTCGTTATGTAGCCCTGGGTTGCCTGGAACTCACTATATAGACCAGGCTGGTCTTGAACTCATAGAGATCCACTTGCCTCTGCCTTCTGAGTGCTGGGATTAAAGGTGTCACCATGCTTAGCTGCTTTGAGTTTTTGAGACCATCTAGCTATGTAGCACAGGCTAGTTTTGAATTGGAGATTCTCCTGCCTCAGTCTCTGGAATGCCCGGATTTCAGGTGTGTACTACCATGTCCAGCTATTTACATCTTTTTGAACTTGAGTCTTTCTGTTTATGACTATGGCAAAGGTTTACACATATTCTGTTCTTTGTATCTTTTTAAAAAAGTGTTTTGTTGTTATTTTTATGTGTGTAAGTGTGTTGCCTGCATGTGCGTAAGCGTACCGTGCCGTGTATTGACCGAGGAGGTCAGAAGAGGGTGTTGGAGCCCCTGGAACCGGAGTTACGGATGGTTGTTAGTCACCATTTAGGTGCTGGGAATTGAACCTGGGTCCTCTGCAAGAGCAGTCAGTTCTCCTAACCATCTCTCTGGCCGCCACAGCTTTGTTTCTTGAAGGAGGGTCCCTTATTGGCTTGGAACTCACTGCTAAGTCTAACTGATTGAGCCGGTGAGCCCCAGGGGTCCACCTGTCTCTGTCTTCCCAGTGCTGGAATTACAAATAGGAGCATTCACGCAGAGCTTGTTTTTAAAAATGTGGATTCTAGGAAGGAAATTCAGGTCCTCATTCTTGCAAAGCAAACGCTTTATTGACTGAGCCATTTCTAAAGCATGAAGAGGCCTGTTGTTAAATTGAAATCCCCAGGTTCCTTGGTGTAGTTAGGAACTCTAAGCAGAGAATTCATTGCTACCAGGCAACTGGAAGGCCGGCCCATTATTATGGAAGTTGTTTTGCAGGTTGGGTTGGAATATATAGTCTCTGAAGCTCCACTTCTGAGAAAGTTAAAGATGCCTTTGTCTGCATTCTGCCTTCCTAGATATATTTTTTGCTTTTTTCCCACATAAATAGTTTCTAGTTACTCCGAGTTTATTTTTGCCTGCCTGTGAACTTGCAGCAGGTCCCCAGAGATCTACTGAGGTCATGGAAGTGATATGCATCTACTTTTAGGCTGGAGTGTTAAAGGGTTGATGAAGGACTTCACAGGGGAGGCCGAAGTAGTGAGGACACTACTGGAGAACCAGTGTTGACTGTCTCAGCCTTAAAACTGAAGCTCTGTTAGCTAAGAAGATTTGGTCAATCTTTATTTATTCATTTAAAAATTTGTTTATTACATTTCTTTATTTCTTTATTTAGTTCTCTCTGTGTCTCTGTCTCTGCCTCTGTCTCTTGGCCCACTTGTTAGAGAACAACTTTGGAGAGTCTATTCTTCCCTTCCACTATGCAGGATTTGGGGATCAAATTCAGGTCATCAGCCTTGGTAGGTAGCAGGTGCCTTTATGTACTAAGCTATTTTGCGGATCCCCAGCCTTTTATTTTTTAAAATTTATATTCATGTTATAGTAGAATCTGTGGCCTGGGTGGAGACCTAACAATCTGGTTGGGCTGGATCAATCACCTGGCCAAGGACAGCAGGCTCCCCTTAAGCCAAACTAAAGAGCTGGCAGAATAATTAGTGCGTTAAGATCATGTACTTTTTTTTTAAGGCCTGGAGCCCTGCCCTTAATGCTGTAGCTTACTGAGCATAGACATGCCATTCTTAAATTCTTTTATTAATGAGATTGAGAGGGGTCCTGTTTCCCTGTATCATCACTATTTTTATTTATTTGTATCGATTATTCTTTGACAATTTTATATGTGCACATCACGTATTTTAGTCATTTTCACTCCCATTGCTTGATTTTGGGACTAGGTGTCACTCTGTAGCCTGGGCTGGCCTGGGCCTTGTAACCCTCCTATCACAGCCTTCTAAGTGCTGGGGTTACAGGTGGGTGACATCACTCTATCTCTATATTACACACGATCTGAGATAAGCTTAGAGCGGACTCTCACCTGTCTGGACCTGACACACCTCTGCTGCACGGCTGTGGTGAGTGGCTGGAAACCAGCTTTAGTCCTTTATTTCCGGCTGTAGGATCAGGGTTCTACTTTATTAAGGAAGATGGTGATCTCCCTTTCAGAGGACAGAAACAAGATTCTGGTCCCATATTTTTCACTTTTTAAAAAACATAAACTGTGTGAGTATAAGTGTTTGAACACTTCTCAGCAAAGAAAGTCTGGGAAATCAGAGAAAAGACAAAGAAATGATTTAGAACCATAATTAAGAAGTAATCACTAGTATTTTGGTACACTTTTACATGTAGAAGTCACTTAAAAGTAATTTATACACTGCATGCTATTTGACTTACAGTAATAAAATGTTTTTATTGAATTTTTGATAATTTCATGTAATATATTTTGATCATATTCGGGTCCCCCATCCCCTACTGACCTATATTTTGCCAGCGATGTTTTTACATCTATTTATTTAGTATGTGAGCACATGTGCCACAGGGCACATGTGGTGGTCAGAGGACAACTTTTGGGAGATGGTTTTCCCCTTCTACCATTGTGGCTTCCAGGGACTGAACTCAGGTCATCAGGTTCAGTAACAAGTACCTTTACTGAGCCATCTTGTTAGTCCTTTACTAGTAATATCTTGTAAAATTTTCATATATTGCCAATGATTGATTGCTTGCGGGACAGAAAAATTGAACCCAGGGCCTCATGCATTCTAGGTAAGTGTTCTACCACTGATGTAAAATCCTAGCCCTCCCAAAGTGATCTTTTTTAAAGATGTCTTTAAAAAAAATTAGAATTATTGTGTGTGTGATTGTGAGTGTGTGATTGTTGCTCTTTACCCCCAGATTTTATGTTCCTGGAACATAATTTAAAATGGAAAAGACTGAGCAAGTAAATGGGTGGCTCATAGCTGGGTCTTCTTGTCAAGCTTCAGAACAACTGTAGCAATGGGGCCAAGTGCTGGTAAGTCCCTCCCTATGCTTTTCCAGGGCGTTATTATTTCTCTACTAATAATAACCTTCCTGTAACCCAGCCAGTAGTCTCTGAGCCTGTAGGGAGTGGTAGCTCTGCTTTATTACTGTTGAGGCCCCGCTATTCTGAAAGTCACTGCATTTTGTGCACTCTGAACAAAGTGAAAACCTGGGGGCTGGAGAGATGGCTCAGCGGATAAGAGTGCTTACTGCTCTTGCGGTGTGCCACGTTCGATTCCCAGTACCCACATGGCAGCTCACAACCACCTGTAACAACAGTTCCAGGGGATCTAACACCCTCTTTAGGCCTCCTGAAGAGGGCACTGCACACGCGGGGCACATAAACTTACAGGTACACACACACATGCACATAATAAATAAAACAAGAAAATAAAAGTTGGAGAGATGGTTCAGCGGTCAGCAGTACTCGCTGCTCTTGCAGAAGACTGGGATTTGGTTCCCAGCACTCACTCTGGACAGCTCACAACCACATCTCCAGGGGATCTGGCCCCCTCTTTCATCTGGCTTCTGCAGCCCCCACCCCACGTGTTCTCTGTCTCTCTCTCTCTCCCACACAAATAAAAATAAAATAAATCTTAGAAAAAGATTTAACTCTAACCCTAACCTTAGTATAAAGGTAAATGTGGAAAAAAAAGATTCTGTGCATAGTTGTTCCAAAAGAAACCTTGAAGAGTGGCACTGGGTGGGAATCAGAAGACAAAACTTGGCCTGAAATTTGAAATCATAAATACATTCTCATGCTGGTTGGGATCTGACTTTACCAAATGACTCTAAAAACATTAGGGAGATAGTTTGATTTACAGTGGTCTCTGTTTGGTATGGAGCCATATTTGAGAAACAAACTCAAATCTTTTCTAGAAAAACTTGACTTCAATCCAAGCCGACAGCAGTTTGTAAGACTTCATGGATGTTAACCACATGTTAATTTCAGTCAATTGAGATAAAAAATGCATCCCACAAGTAGTGAAATATAATTATTGCTTGGGGAAGAACAGACCAATATGTCCCAGAATTAAGCCTGTAGGCTTCCAAAAACTGTACGTAGGACAGAAATACAGAAAGGAAACCCCAGACAGATGCCTATTCTAGAAGGTGCACCTTTGTCCCTCTGTACCCCATCAGTGTGGAACAGGAGTCCGGCCAAAAGTCACTCTGTCAGCCAGAGGGTGGCAGCACACACCTCAATCCCGGCACTCAGGAAGCAGAGGCAGGCGGATCTCTGGGAGATCAAGTGTACGTATCAAGTTCTAGGCAACTGGGGCTACAGAGAGACCCTGTCTTAAAAAAAAAAAACCCCAAACCCAAACAATAAAAACCAGTCACACTCTCCTAAGTACCAGTGACATCAGGGCTGGCTTGGGCTCTCTGAAATGAGGGCTTAATGCTGTTTTGGATAGCGCCTCAGCCCCCAGCATCACATTTGGTGTGGTGAGAGGGTTTTAGCTATCCCAGGCTGGCCTTTCTTCCTGGACTGAAGTCAGCCTCTCCTGGTGTGTATGTATGGGTCATTCTGATGTTTTTTAGCGTAAACATATCAGTCATCAGGCTTACTGGATTAGGTTCTACCCGCATGACCTCATTACGATGACTGGAAAGGCCCTGTCTTCAAATACAGTCGCATATGGGGTTTTAGGGCTCCAACACATGGACCTTCAGACACACGCTCAGTCCGCAATGGCATGTCTCTGATAAATGTTTGTTACGTTAATGTGATTTCTTTTCATGAGTACGTTCCTTCCTTTCCTCCTACTCCCTTCTGCTTCCTCCTCCCGTTTCCTCTCTCACCCTCTCTCACGCTCTCTTCTGCCATTGTTTCCTCCCCCCACTTTCTTTTTCTTGACTTAAAAAATTATTGAGGGCCTGGCGAGATGGCTAAGCTGGTTGTTCTTGCAGAAGACCCAGGTTCAGTTCCCAGCACCCCCATGGAAGCTATCAACTGTTTCTAACTGGAGTTCCAGGGGATCCAACGCCATCTTCTCTCTTCCATGGGCATTACACAACATGGGTGCACTTACATACATGCAGGCAATATACTCATACACATAAAATAAAAATAATAAAATATTTAAAAGTTATTGATCTATTTTTAAGTGTGTGCTTGGTCTGTATGTATGTTTGTACCTGTGGGTGCAATGCTGGAAGAGGCCAAAAGAGAGCATCAGATCCTCTGGAACTGGAGTTACAGATGGTTGTGCACTGCCATGCAGGTGCTGGGAACTGAACTCGGGTCCTCTGCAAGAACAGCCAGTGCTCTTACTGATGAGCCATCTCTCCAGTCCATTATTATTATTGTTGTTGCTTTTGTTTTTGAGACAAGGTTTTCTGTAGCCCAGGCTGGGTGTACATTTGCTGTATAGCCAAGGATGACCTTGAATTCCAGAACTTCCTGTCTCTACCTCCTGAGTGTGGGATTACAGGTGTGTCTCATCAGGCACAGTTTAGTACCCCTATTTATGATGGTCATATCCTTTCATATGATCTAAAGTCAATCTTTCACCCTTTTTTGCATCTAAATAAAATTGATTTCATCTTCTCTTATGGTTCTCTTCTGAAGAATGTGATTTTCTTGTCTTCCAAGTAGTCCCCTGCATTTTAGAATGCTGGTTACTTATATAGAACATATCTGCCAGGGCAGCCAAAATGAAAATTTGGAAAATCCTGTGTGGTAGTGGAGAAATGGAGCAGCTAGAATGCTCAACCATGGTGAAGGTGGGGCAGGGAGGAGCAGGAACTGGGCAGTTCTGGCAGCTCGACCAATCTAAACACAGGTAGACTCTCCGACCCCCAGAGGGCTGTCCTGGGTCCAGTCAGCAGCTGTGCATCAATCCAACAGAACCCAGATGAAAATACCCAGGTCAGCAAATTCATAACAACCCTGGAACAGATCTAAACGCCCGCTGGAAATAAGTGAGTCACTGTGACTTATTCAATGACATCCCATATGCTAATGAAGAAAAAAACCTCAAATGCAGCCATGGGATGAGATATCTGAAGACAATGTTAAGGGAAGCAGAGCTGCCCATTGGAATGATGGGAACATTCACTCCAGGTCCAGCAGTCAGCGTGGGCTTCGTTGGTAGAAAATTTAAAAATCAAAATAAAACCGATTAAATATTAGGGTTTTTGTTTTGTTTTTTGAGTTGGGCTTTCTCTGTAGCCTCAGTGGCCTGGATCTCACAGAGATCCGCCTGCCTCTGCCTCCTGAGTGCTGGGATTAGAGGTGTGCACCACCATGCCCAGCTTGGTGTTTTTGAGGCAGAGTCTCACTATGTAGCATTGACTGGCCTGGAACTCACCATGTAAACTGGACTGGCCATGAACTCAAAGAGATCTGCCTGCTTCTTCTTCTCGAGTGCAGAAGTTAAAGATGGCTCCACCATGCCCAGCCAGGTTTCCTTTTTATAGTGTAATGTCAGCTCTGGCTGTATCAGTGTTAAAATATTCCTTCCTGTGGGTCAGACTACCCCTTACCCATTTCCTTGATCCCATACATTACTGGAGTGAAAGAAGCCCATGGTTCTGTGTGTGTGTGTGTGTGTGTGTGTGTGTGTGTGTGTGTGTGTGCCCGTGCCCCTGCCACTTTGTGTGGATGCCCAAGGAGGCTGGAAGAGGATGTTGGGTCTCCTGGAGCTGGCTTTAGAGGCAGTTGTGAACTTCCTGACAAGGGTGCTGGGAACCAAACTCTAGTCCTCTGCAAGAGCAGCCCACTCTTAACCAGCGAGCCATCTCTCCATGCACCCATCCTGTTTTTCAGGACTGAGGAGCAGACCTTTGACCTCATACATGCTAGGCAGACAATTCTATCACTGAACCATATTTCTAGCCCCATAATTTTAATTATATTAAGGACAGAAACAGCATGATTTGTTTAGTACGAAGATGTGTGTATGTGTGTGTTTTGAGTCAGGGTCTCATGTAGTTCAAGTTGATAAACTATATAGCCAACGCTGATCTTGGACTTGATGGTAGGTTTGAGAGAGTGACCAGAAGAGTAAACAAAGGGATTAGAGGACCCTAAATGTCCCGGGCCTGGTTATAAGAGTATATTCTTGTTGAGAAAAGTCAGAGGTAATTCTTAGGATCCATGTGATTGTCTGTATCCTTTAAAGTACTTTTTAATTTGCTTTATTTTTATTTGTATGTACATGAGTGTTTTGCTTGCATGTATGGACATGTACCAGGTGTGTGAAATGTCCACAGAGGCCAGAAGAGGGAATCCTATCCCCTGGAATTCCAATTATAGATGGTTGTTAGCTGCTATGTGGGTGCTGGAAAACAAACCCAGGTCTTCTACAAAAGCAACCAATGGTCTTAACCACTGAGCCATCTCTCCAGCCCTTTTCTGTTTCTTAAAAAAATTATTTATTAATGTGTGTTGGCATGTACATGTATCATGTACAGGCAGTATTATTATTTGTCTTTTTTTTTTTTAGGGCCTATCTTGAATTTAATCTGTGTTCCCCAAGTGCTCTTGGGTCCATCCCTTGGAGTCTGGTCAACCAGGCAACACATCAGTAAGAAACACTGACTATCTTTCTCTTCCAGGATCTATCAGTTCCCAGAGACTCTCAGCCAGCGCTGGGGCTTCTTGCCCACCTCCCCCATCCCTTCTGGGTTTTTGTCTGGCTTGAGTTTGCACAGGTCTTGTGCTTGCTGTCATAAGCATTGTGGGTTTATGAGCCTTGGGAGGAGAGGATATGATATAGGTTTCCTATTTAGGGTTGAGCACTCTGTAGTCTGTTATTCTCTGCACATTGACCAGTTGTGGGTCAATGTGTTATCACCATCTGCTGCAAGAACCTTCTCTGGTGAGAGTTGAGGAGGTTCTAAGGGGTATGGGGAACTTACAGGGCTCTCTCTCTCTCCCCCCCCTCTCTCTTTCTCTTTCTCTCTTTTGAGACAAGGTCTCTCATTAGTCTGGGACTTGACATGTGGGCTAGACAGACTGGCCAGCAAGTTCCAGTGCTTGGATTTCACATGTTCATCACTATACCAGACTTTTTATGTGGGCTCTGGGTACTGAACTCAGGTCCTTGTGTTTGTAAGACAAGCACTTTACCAACTGAGCTGTCTCTTCAGCCCCAGCAACAACATATTTAAAAACAATCAGGGGCCAAGGAGTTGACTCCATGGGCAAGGGTGCTTGCCGCCAAGCTTGACAACTTGAGTTCAACCCCTGGGACCCATGTGGTAGAACTGTTTGCTGCAAGTTGTTCTCTGACTTTTGAATGTGCACCATGGTATGTGTGTACATGTACACACGCACACACACAAATTTGTAATAAAAATTAGCCAGATTTAAGAATTCTGTTTTATTCAGGAATGTGTTTATGCCTTGACTTTGGAACACAATCTTGTCTGTTTTAATGGGGCCTTCTTTTGGAATGATTGGTTTTAGACTCAGCCCCTAAGATCTGAGCAGGGTCACTGGCAGCTTGCCATATGGGAAGAGTACTAAGCTCCCTGCCCTGGTGTTAAGGTAGGGTTTGCTGTTTCTCTTGTCAAAGAAGAACCCTGGTATTAAAACCATCAAATTGCTGGAGACTTAAATATGTGTGTGGCGGTTTGAATAAGACCGTCCCCCATAGGCCCAAAGTATTTGGACATTTTGTCCCCAGTTGGTGTCACTGTTTGGGGAGGTCTTAGAAGGTGTGGTCGTGCTGGAGGAAGTGGGTCACTGATTCTTAAGCCTTGTGAGATCTCCAGTCACTCTCTGCTTCCTGTGCTGCTGGAAGATGTGAGCGTCTGCTTCTGCTTCTCCTGCGGCACCTCTGCCACCATGCCTCCCCGCCACGATGGACTCTAATTCCTCGGAACTGTAAGCTAAATATAAATAAACTCTTCCGTTTAGTAGTTCCCTTGGTCAGTGTTTCTATCACAGCAACAGAAAAGTAACTAATACATTGTGGAACTAGGGCTTGACCTTTAGCCACAGTGCCGCATCTCTCCTTTGCTATTTGTGTCAGGTATGAATTCTTTACAATACCACTAACTGTACAAAATCTGGATGAAGCTGGAGTTGGGAAGACTGGGTGGGTAGGCCTGGGGCTGCGGCTCAGTTGAAGAGCATGTGTGGGGCCCTGGGCTTGGAGCTGAGGAGAGAGAAGGGAAAGATGACCTCACGTCTCCCTGTCAACCAGTCACCGCAGAGAAAACAGGACCAGTCTTTGCTCACAGTCATTGAATAAGAGAAGGACATCTCTTCCATCAGACACAAGTAGACAGATGTCATCCCGGGATAAAGGGCTCTTCTTTCCACA
This sequence comes from Eospalax fontanierii, assembly GCA_035773235.1. Lineage (NCBI taxonomy): Eukaryota > Metazoa > Chordata > Mammalia > Rodentia > Spalacidae > Eospalax > Eospalax fontanierii. The sequence goes on from CM069540.1 coordinate 7,814,100, forward strand.
GAATAAATTTAATTTTATGAAAAATAGGACAGTTTTCTTTTGAGGAAAAGACTTGTTTTTTGTATTCTCCTGTGAACTAGTGAAAACTTCATTGCTGTCTGGTGTTGAAGAGAGACCTCCGCCTCAGCCCAGGGTTGGCTAACACTTAGTGAAAGGTAAGAAAACCTGTCTCTTAGGCTTTGGGTCCTTGTGGCCCATGACAGTTATTCAGTCCTACTTGGAGGGGTGAAGGCTGTCAAACAGCAGGTAAGGAAGTGGGCAGCTTAGATCCAACAGAGACTTATTTGTATATACTGAAATTCTTATAATTTAGAGGGTCATGACATCTTATTTATTTTTTAGTTTTGATTTCCACCCAACTATTTAAACAATAAAACCCTTCTTAATTTTCAAAAGAAGGTTGTGCAAAAACTGATGTTGGGCTCCATTTTGGAAGTCTGGAATCCAGACCTACTTCCTTCCCTCCCTCTCTCTCTCTCTCTTTCTCTTTGAGATAATGTCTTATGTACCCTAGGCTGACCTGGAACTCATTAAGTAGTGGAGGATGGCCTTGAACTCCTGATCTTTGTGTCTTCACCTCCCTAGTCCTGGATTACAAGCATGTGCCATCTGCCTGGCTGCTTCCAGAACCTTTCTTTGGCCCCTCTCTCTCTTCATGCGAGCTCTGTTCAGCAGAACCTCCCTCTGGTCACCTCCCCTTCTCCTTAGGCTCTCTTTCTTTCCACTTTTCTGAGCCTCCCTTTTCACAGTCTCTTTAATTCTGTCTCCTGGGTGCGTTTGCCCAAACATTCCAGGTAAATCTCCTTCACATGTTGGCTTATAGTGAATGACTCTGCCCTTGTTAACTGGGAACCGTGGGAGAATTAATCAACAATCTCAGATTTCTTACCTGGAAGATAGGATTCTATTCAGAGGTGCCTCAAGGTATTGTGTGTGTGTGTGTGTGAAGTCCACTCAACACAGCGCCAGACTTCCTTTAACCGTTCCTGATCCTACTAATGTAAGTTATTCAATGTTACTTAAGTGAAAGCATGTTATTTAATGACTTTGCATGTCGTACTTTAGTTTCAGGTAAAGCTTCCCAGATTCTTTCCTTGTGTTCTCATAATAACACTTGCCTAAGTTCTACTTAAAGCAGAGGCTGTAAATCTTAAAAAAATCAGAATTTAGTTAAACTCAAGAAAATTAAAAATTTCTGGAGCTGGTTCCTTGGGAGGCAGCAGTAGGCCACACCTAGTGCAGGAGGCTCTGGATCTCTTCACATTGCTATTCTGGAAGTGCTTGTTCGAGATGTTTAACAATGCTTTGTGGCAGAGGCAGAGCCGACCCCATCAGCCTCATCTCTGTGATTAAGGGTGCTTCCACTGTGGCTGAAACCTTGTCCACCCTAGAAACAAAGCGTGCTCAGATTCTGTCAGAACTCTCCCCATCACGGGCACTTGAGCGATCTCCACTGGCTCCATTTATACACCATGATTCAGTTACTGTCTCCAAGAGGCTTGTTATCTCCCAACCACAGGCACACCCTTCGTGGAAGGACTGTCTATGAATACAGCAGCCTCTGCTCTGAGTCTACTTCCTGGGTATGCTGGAGCTCGCCTGCCTCTTAGCCCGGTTCAGTTTGCAGACTGGTTTGCTGGTAGGTTTTGACAAAAGGGACAGTGAAAGCCTTAGCCCCTTGGGGAGGGGAAGTCGTCTTAGTGTAAAGCCCAGAAGAGAGAGATGGCAGCAGAGCAGGCGGCGTTTCAGGAGACTGTGCTGTGAGACAGCTCTGTAATTGTAACTTTTCCCATTTCTGTGACGAAAATTCCTGACAGAAGCAACTTAGGGAAGGAAAGGCTTATTTTGGGTCGTAGTTCAAGAGGATGCAGTCCTTCCTGATGGAGAACTTGGGGCAGACATTGTGTCTACAGCCGGGAAACAGATGAAGGCTGGACTTCAGTCTAAGACCCCAGCCAGTGCTGCTCCCCAGACATGGGGAGGAGGGAGGAGAGAGAGAGAGAAGAAAGGAGGGAGCGTCTTTCCTCAGACTGCTCTGGAGACACTTTCACAGATAACACCCAGAGGGGTGTCTTCTAGGTGATTCTAAATCTGGTCTGGTTGAAGGTTAAGCACTAGAGGATGGTGAGAGGAGACAGTGGGGCGGGGGAGCGAGGCATCCCTTCCACCTGACTTTGGAGACTGAGAACTCGGAAGGCCCGTGGGAAAAATGCCAGCTTGATTGAATGCAGGTGATGGACGGCAGGATGACAAAGTGTCTTTCTCACTCTGCAGGGGAAGGAGCATGTCTCCTGAGAAGGAAGCACAGTGGTGGACACCTTCTGGGGTGGAGAGTGGATATTAGGAATACAAGCCTGAACGGCAGGCACTCTATTGCTTACTGTGATTTAGAATCTCCCTTCCTTCCCTCCCTCTCTCTCCTTCCTTCTTCCTCTTTCTTTCTTTTGAGACAGGGTCTTACTATATAGCCCTGGCTGGCCCAGAACTGTCTATGTAGACCACGTTGGCTTTGAACTCACAGAGATCCACCTTCCTGTGGGATTAAAGGCATGCACCACACATGGACTGTGTTCCTTCCCTTCACAAGATCTTTTGAATGCCAGGATTGTCTGAACTCTCTGTGTAGTGGAGGGTGAACTTGAACTTCTGATCCTCCTGTCCCTACCTGAGTGCTGGGATCACAGGAGTTCCCCACATGGTTTGTGTGGTGCGGGGAGTGAAACCCAGGGATGTGCGTGCTAATGTTGATGGCAAAACCATCACTCTCATCTCAGAAGGGACAAGAGTTTATTCTGGAGCCAAATATGAGTGACACGGTCTGGGAACACAGATTCAGGTTACCGAATTCCGCATTGCAGTGTGGAAGCAGTTTCATGGCATTTTTTTGTAATAATAGAACAAAGGAAAGTCAAGACACTTTTCAAATACATTGGTGGATATATTCAGCAGTCAGCTCATAGCAAAGCAGGGGGCGGGGATGGGAATTCTATAGGTCTCAGATGCCAGCGTTGTCATTCTTAGCCTTTTGATTGGTGGGAACTGTTCTGTTAATACGTTTTGTTGGTCTCGAGAATGTTAAGTCGGAAAGAAGATGGACTTGGAGTGGCTGTTTATGTCTAAACATGGCCTTGGATAAAATGTACTTAGGCTCTGGATTTGCAGCATTCTAACTCTCCACAATCACTGAAGTCCTGACCGGAAGTTCAGCTCCAGCTGCAGGACTTTTGGGGAAACTTTTTGTTCACACTAGTCAGACACTCTACCAACTGAACTGCATTCCCAACCCCTGGACTATATCTTCACCTAGAATACAGAAATAATGGCAATATCTACTACATGGGCCTGTTGAAAGATTATCAAGACAATATGTGTAAAGCAGGTGGACATATTAAAATATCAGAAAGGGATGCGGTCAGTCCCAACATAAGATATTTCTAGCTCCAGGACCCCACTTGAATCTACAAAGAGTAGTCTGGCATTTGAACACATGAGTCCCATATGTTTCTGTGGGACTTGGGTGGCCATGGAATTAAGTGATTTTTTTTTTTTTTGTCCCTTAACAACCTCATCCCTTTAATAGAAAACTAGAGCAAACACCAGGCAGTATGTGGAAAGGCCCCTTATTTATTATCGCTACATGTCACAAACCATCTGGACCATTTTCTTGTAGCAGATGTTTGCCAAATTAACTTTGAAAACAGAATTCACAGAGGGCATTTCTGTTAGCACAATGAATGCAAGTGGGACAGATGCAGATAAAATCTTCAAAATGATATTAAGCCATATTACAGTCAGGTGGAAAACCATGGCGACTGCACACATCCTTCAGTTTGCCCAGGAAGTGTCAGCAAAGCCCTCTCACTGCAGAAGAAATGATCTATAAATGACTTGAAATATGAAAAAGCTTTAAAAACTCCACCAAGAAGATTTAAAAACCATCAAATTTCTCTGTTCACAGTAATGGGAATCATTCTGTTCTGTGTTAAGGAGTGTCTCGTTCTTTCAACCACAAGCACACGATGTTAGAGCTAGAACTAAAAAGATTCGGGGGAATTAGCCTTTGTTCTCAGGGGCGTTATAGTTTCCTTGGCAAACAGGTCAATTGACACATGCAGTGTTGTCAAGGGTCACATGAACACAACCACTGTCCCCATGACGGCTGGTCTCTGTGAGCTGGGCAGGTTGTGTGTCCTAAACTTTGACTTCTCGCTTTCATTTGGTTTATAGAGAGTCTTTAAAAAGAAGATTTAATTTACTTTTAATTATGTGTAGGTGTGTGTCTATGTGTGGGTATGCCCACATATGTGTAGGTATCCTCAGAGGCCAGAAGATGGCATCAGATCTCCTGGCTAGTTAGAGATGCTTGTGAGCTCCCAACATGGGTGTTGGGAATTGAACTCAGATCCTCTGCAAAAGCAGTAAGCACTTAAAAAAATTTTTTTTTAAATATTTTTATTTTACATGTATGAGTATATTGCCTGCATGTAAGTGCATCTGTGTTGTATAATGCCCAGAGAAGTCAGAAGAGGGCATCAGATCTTGTTGGGGTCCCTGTGCTAGGGACCAGGAGGAAAGGTCTCTGCTGTGAGTGGGTGAGTGGCCTAGAGTCAACAATCAGACACTGGGAGCTGGGTGAAAAGCATTCGGTGGGCAAGCCACAGCAAACTCAGTTTATTCAAGGAAGTGCACAGAGTTATATGATTTTTGTTAGCCAATCACCCTATAAGGTGGCTCCCAACTGTGGCCAATAGAAATCTGTCTCTCATGCAGATTATCCAGGCCATGGCAGACGCTGGTGCCACACCTGTCCAGAGTGGAAGGTCACGTCCACAGAAGCCATTCCTCTATTCCTCATGACAGGCGGCCTGGCTAAGATCTACACTTCAGTACGCCATACAAGATCCCCTGGAACTGGAGTTATAGACAGTTGTTAGCCATCATGTGGGTGCTGGGAATTGAACTTGAGTCCTCTGCAAGAGCAGCCAGTGCTCTTAACCAGGGAGGGCCTCTCCAGCCTGTCTGTAGTTTTGTAAGACAGTAGCTTTCCATATGGCTGCTGTGCACATCCTTTGTTGTTTTTGGTTTGTCTTCCGCGGTGCACCCCCATCTCCTCAGTGCCCACCTCGCTCCCTCTTAAGCCCCACCACACACTGTGCTCCGCCTTCGTTCACTCCTCCACCTGTCTTTCTAAAAATTAATTTTGTTCCATTGTGTGTGTGAGTGTGAGTGTGAAGCTGATTCTCTCCTTCCGCTTTTATATGTGTTCTGGGGATTGAACTCAAGTTCTTTGGATTGTGTGGCAAGCACCTTTACCCACTGAGCCATCCTGCCTCCCCATGCCATCGCTCTTTCTAGGTTGAGGCTCAGCCTTGAGAGGCAACATAACCTTTTAGTCCAGTGCAAGGCCCTGAAGTTAGCCAGCCTGAGTTCAAATCTCAGCCACAGCACAGCCAAGCTCTATGATTTGAGTCTGTTCATCTCTGAAAAGAGAGAGTTAAGAACTAGGCTCTCTCATGCCCTAATTCCCTCACAAGGCTGAGCCTGAGTTAGAGTCCCATGGGCCCTGTGCCGCCTTTGAACTTAAATGACATGTGGCGGCCTAGAGATCTCACTGATTTTTGTTCATTAACATTTCTTCATCACAGTTATTTGTTTCATGTGTATGTGTGTGAGTGCCCGTGCCATGGTGCATTGGAGGTCAGAGGACAACTGGCAGAAGCCAACCCTCTAAGAGGGTCCTGGGGATTGAACTCAGGTCATGAGGCTTGGCAACATGTTGAGAGCTTTTCCTGTTGAGCTCTCGCCGGCCCTGTTTTTGTTGTTTTGTGACAGAGTCTGGCTGTGTAGCCTGGCTAGTCTAACTCATCTGCAGCCCAGGATGACCTTGAACTCATAGCAATTCTCCTATCTCATCCTCTAGGGTGTTGGGATTATAGGTGTAAGCCACCATGCCCAGCCTCAGCTGCCTTTGATGTTGGAATGGCAGAGTAGTTTTCTAGCTAGGGAAGACTTCTGACTTTGGGTAGCTGTAAGGAAGCAGGGTGTATATTATCCTGAGGTCCGTGCCCAGGGTGGGCACAGAGGAACACCACTGATGTCTTGTACAGCAGCCTTCATAGCTGTGAACTTCCAAGACAGGAACAGAGCCAAGTCACAGAGTAGAAGTGTGTCTGTTCTCTCTGTTCCTAACAACAGGGTGCGCCTCAGATTTACCCACAGATCACCTGACAGTCTTTCAGAGTCTGACTAACTATACATAGAAATTGTGTTCAATGGAAGCGTGGAAACAGTTTACAGCACCAAGCTAAGTGTTCTTTGTCATAAATAGAGCCGTTTAAAAGCAGTGTGTTTGCTGGAGCTGATCATGGAACCTGGTTTTCATTGACATTGCTTGTGTTCTAAATTAAGGACATTTTTAGTTTCACATGGACAATGTCATAAGAACAATTTTTCACATAGACACAGACCTTCAATCTCATTAAAACAGGATAAATTTGTATTTAAAAACAATCACCATTTTTCATTTATTTATGTATTATGTATGCACACACCAATATTTGTATTTATGCATGTGTGCTTACACACTGTGAGTGTGTGGAGGTCAGAGAACAACTTGTAGGAGCTGGTTTCTCCTACCATGTGGTAAGGCATCGCTTGGTGGCAAACGCCTTTTTGCACTACGCCATCCAACTAGCCCAATTTAAATTTTTTATTTATTTGATTCCATGTGTATGAGTGTTTTGTCTGCATGTTTATAAGCGTACCATTTGTGTGCAGAGCCTTTGGAGGTCAGAAGGAGGCATGGGGTCCCCTGCAACTGGTGTTACTGATGGTTGCTACCTGTCATGTGGGTGCTGGGAGCTGAACCCTAGTCCTTTGCAAGAGCAGTGGGCTGAGCCATCTCTCCAGCCCCCTAACTTCCTATTTTAAACTTTCAAGATAAATATTTAGCTGGATTTTATCTTTGTAATCTAATAGGAGTTGGAGACTACTTTGACTTCACCCCAAACTCTCACCCCAAAGGGGCTGGTGCTGCCTAGCTGAGGATGACATTTCGCAGCCTCCCTTTGGTTTCAGGAGTCCATGTTCTTGGCCGTGGAATGGGGTTATCTGCATTTGCTTATTTGGCCTGTTTCCTTCTTGGGAGTCAGAACTAGATGAACCTTTTCCTCTCTTCAACTCTGCTGCTGAAGAAAGTACTTTAAGTATGTTGGAGAAATATGGAGCAAGTTCAGATCTTTGGATGACCACATGAAATAAAGATAACTACTGGAGCATTCATTTTTGCTATTTTTATTTATTTTTGCTTTCTAGGGGACAGGTTGTCATGTAGCTTAGGCTGGGTCTAGAACTTGCTATGTAGCCAAGGATGACCTTGAATTTCTGATCTTCTTGCCTCCACCTCCTAAGTGCTGAGATTACAGGCAGGGGCCACCATCATATATGGTGCTGGGTACCCAACCCAGAGCTTCATGTGTGATAGGTAAGCACTTTAACTAAGCTCTGCCTTCAGCTAACCCCTCCCATTATAATATGTTCTTTAAGCTGTCAGGGTTATTTTGTTTTTAGGTTACAATGGTTTATCCCTGCCCTGAGGCACATATACTATAGTCTTTTCCACATGTGATTAAAAATTTATTTTTAAATTGTGTGTATGTGTGTGTGTGTGTGTCCACATAAGTGCAGGTGCCCAAGGAAGTCAGAAGAGAGCATCAGATCCCCTGGAGCTGGAGTTACAGGTGTTTGTGAGTCACTTTATATAGGTGCTGAAAATCAAACCTGGGTCCTCTGCAGGAGCAGCCAGTGTTCTTCATCACGAGCCATCTGTCTAGCTCCTCTCATGTGATTTGTCTCATCTTTTTTATTTGTGTCAATTGGACTGGAAGTGTTTGAAGAGGAACGGTTTCTACTTTTGTGCACTACGTCAGCAATGAGCACATTCTTTCACTGAGCAAGAAGCTCCTCTGTGCCAGGAACTGTGTTGGTTGGTGGGTATAGAGTAGAGAAAATCAGAAGTGACCCACTTTTTAGTATTATGGGAAGTTGGACTTTAAATAACACACAACAAGTATGTATAATTACCAGATACAGTGGAGGAAAATATAAGATGCTTGAGATTTAATTTTATTGGATGCTCAGAAAGACTTCTCTGGGGATCAGTTTTCAAGTGGAGGTTTACTGGCTGAATGAGAATTAGATGAAGAGCGGGAGGAAAAGCAGTGTGGACGTGGAACTGTATGCCGAAGATCTTTCAGTGATAAGGAGCAGGAACTGAGCCTCACGTGGTAGCAGGTGCTTCCTGAAAGACCACTGCAAGAGGCAGCATTTTCCAAGGCACTCAGAGACTACAGGTTTTGTGGTTGTCTATCTTGACAGATCTCAGCCTGGGACTGAGCTCGGAGTGGCCTTTATGATTTGAGTACAAGTAGAAGCTTCCAAATCCTCACTGTTACTTCGGGATGATCAATAAGCACACTTGTTACTAGGAGTATATAGGGTTCTTGTCAAATACATGTCAGCATTTACTCATCTACCACACAGAACAGAGTCACACGGAGGTCACAGTTAGATAATTCCACATTAGGCTAATTTTTGCCCATCAATAGAGATCCGCCTGCCTCTGCCTTGTGAGTGCTGGTATCAATGGCGTGCACTACCACGTGCATACATATCTCCCTTCTTTAAGTTGCTTTTGTCAGGTATTTTGTCACAGCAACAAGACAGGCAACTTACACTGCCAAGCACAGTGCAGGCAAGAGATGCAGGCAAGATTGCTCCAGAATAATGGAGCAATGAGGATACAGGACTTGGTGATGCTGTGTGAGAGGCGGTCGTGTGGGGGTAGAAGGTGCCAGTCAATCCTTTCTGCACTCCTCCACCACAGAAGTACGACTGTCATTAAGCAAGCTCCTGCTCTAACCCCTCCGTGTGCCATTTGTGCCACCTGAGGCTTTCCATGTGCTCTGTGGCTTCTCCTGGGCCATCTGTTCGCCCCAGATAGGGCACCACCGAGAGACCCAAGCCTAGCTTAGTGAACGGTGGTTTTCATTTGGGTGTGGTAGGGAAGCACAGGTGAGATGTTACTCAAGGGGGGCGGGCTCACCAAGGAGCCCATTCCAGCCTGGGTAAGGACTCATGAATGGTGCACTCCCCTCAACGGATGAGTCTTCCTTCCCGGGATTTGTTGTCTTGGAGAGGGACTCTAAATCCTGTAACTTTCAGGAGTTTCCTGAGTTTTGCAAGTTAGGTTTACTTCCTGAGCCTGAGGCTCCCCACGGCCCTCCTTCAGGAGAGGATGTTCAGAGGAAATAGCCACGCACCACCAAGCCAGGCTCTATCTTGGGCTGATGGGATTCTCTCTTCTGAGTGCATTATTAGTTCTGGGAGGAAGAGGATGGTGTTGCTTTCATTTCCTGCCTACCTAGCACTTAGCTCAGGGCCCTGATCCAAGCAGATGTTGATGATTGCTTCTGAAACTCATTTTTTGGGGTACTTTGTAAGAACTGTGTTTTCTCTTCAGTTGAGACAAGAAAGATTCTATTTTCTTTTAGACGCGCCTTTCAGCTTTCTAGATCATTGGTAGATTTCAGTGTGGGGCATGTCAGTGATCTTCAAGTTACCTTTTCATTTTCTCCTTGGCTCTTGTCTGTGATAGAACTGAATCGCTGGACCAGCAAAAAGCCGAGTGCTCCATCCAAGTCTGCTATTTGTATCTGCGAGGCAGCTGCTGCCAGCCAGCACACTGAACTATTTTGCATACTCCTTTTTTCCGTTGCCTCTGTGGTGAGACATTTTCCAACTGTGCTGTGGATTTTTCCCATTCCAGTCTGCAGATTTCCACATGGGTTTGGCCACTGGGTGAACAACTGTTCTCAGGTTCCCTGCTTGGCCTCAGGGTTAGCCCTGGGGGAGGTCTTTGATATTTCTGTCTTGTTGAGGTGTGTTCTCCCTTACGCAGACTTCTTTGCTCCGTCCTCCCCTGCTTCACAGCTGTACCATATGAGGTTTCCCTCCTGGGTCCTGAGGGAAGCAGTCCTGGTCTGTCATGTGGTCTCTGATTCTTGACCCTGCTGGGGCCCAGCTGTGACGGCTGTGACTTGAATCACAGCGCCCCAGAGCAGGGCTGTTTTTCTCTACTTAGGCCCGCTTCTCGCTTCTCATCTTCCTCTTTTCTGACACAGCTTCAGGTGTAGTTTTTAAGTCAGCACGTGTTTTCTCAGTATTCTGTTTTTTAGATGTGGATTCTATTCTGTCTCTTTAAAATACAGTCAGTTTTGTCAATTTCTTCCTTCCTTCCTCTCTTTTTGATTTGGCAATGCTGAGATCGCCACAGCTCCTGACAGCTGCTATTCAATATGTCATTACTCAGCCCTGGGATATAATTTTAGAATGTTGTGTGTCCTGACTGTAGAACGACATGTTCTGATGGTGGCACATCTGAAGGTGGGAATGGCCCCAGGAACAAACTGTGACATTTGACAATGCTTTTCAGTTTACAAGGGACCTTTAAACTGTGTGGTCTTCCTTGGCGGTCACAAAAAGCCCAGCAGCCTGGCAGGTCATTAAAACTTCTGTTTTAGAGTCAAAGAGCCCCAAGCTTGGAGAGAGTGCTTTTTTATTTTTAAAAAATATTTTATTTATTTTTATTTTATGTGTCTGAGTATATTGCCTCCATGTATATATGTGTATCCATGTCAGAAGAGGGTGTCAGATACCCTGGAATTAGAGTTATGAAGACCCAGAAGACCCAGGTGATTCCCAGCACCCACATGGTAGCTAACAACCATTCCTAACTCCAGTTCCAGGGGAATCCAACTCCCTCTTCTGACCTCTTCAGGGATTGCATGACATTGGTATACTTACATACATGTAGGCAATACACTCATACATGTAAAATAGAATAAAGAATAAAAAAAAATCATTTCCATTTCGGGCTGGAGATTCTGTGAGCTGCAGGACAATGCAGTGGTCAAACAGTGTCATGTCACTGGGATCTACCTTCCTTCTCTCTTAGTTTTTACTCTCTTTGAGGTAACTTCCTTTTCTTCCTGTGCAGAGCAGTGTGGCTTCCAGTTGCCCCAGGCTAATGTCCTCCAGAGGAGGGGGAGCCTGTTCTTCCTCACTCCTCATCATCTCTAATTGGGTTATAGATCTACCTCTGTATTAGTCACTGTAATGGGAGGCTTATGGTGGTCTGATTGGGTAGGAATGAGTCACATGACCTCTGAAATCAGCGATGCAATGAGACCAGTTTATATCACACAGGAGAGTGGAGAAACAGTTCCCAGAAGCAAATTGAGTATTGTCACTAGAATGAAAGGAATGTGTGCTGGGCAGACATGTTTCCCATCTGAACTCTTCACTACCCTTCTCTCTGCTTCTGGAGTCAGCCTGTGAAAGTTGCAGGGACAGGTTTCTTGTCTTCAAGCTTGCAATTGCATTGGACTGATGGGATGCTCCAGTAAGGTGGCCCTGTCACCGGATTCCCTGTGCCTGCCAGGCAGCCCTCCATGCGTACATAGCTCAGCCTTTCTCCCGCCCGAGCTTCTTCAAGCTCAGAGTGGCTTTGGAGCATCAAGGGGCGTTAGGTCGGGTCGAGGTGACTTAGGTGATCAGGACAGATTAAATGTATGGCCACAGGGAACAGAAGGGAACATGACTGGCAGTGGCAACAGGGAGACCGCAGGCGGCACAGCCACCAACAACCTGAGTTCCTAGTCCCCTTGGGGACCTCCGCTCAGGTAAAGTTGGGTCTTTGCCTGGGCAGAGAAGAATTTTAGGATGAGCCAGAATGAAGCGAGTTAGTGAGCTTATTAACTATTTAGACGGACAGTCATGTAGAGAAAAAGCAATACACGATCCCAAGACATGGGTGTGGGTATCTGCAGAGAGAATCCTGCTCAGGTTTCCTATAAATGTAGACCTTGGCTTTCAAGTTACATTTCTCAAATAATGTAATCTAAAACAAACTTTAAAGATAAGCTCAAAATTGAAGTTAAGGTGGGGGCTGGAGAGATGGCTCAGTGGTTAAGAGAACTGGCTGGTCTTGCAGAGAACCAGCTAACAATGGCTAACAACCATTCATAACTCCAGTTCAGGGGATCCAGTGCACTCTTCTGACCTTTGTGGGTATTGAACAACATGGGTGCATTTACACACATGCAGGCAATACACTCATACACATAAAATAAAAATAATAAATATTAAAATAATTAGGTTAAGGTTTGAAAGTTGTGCTTTAGTTGTCAACCTGACACACCTGGGTAGAGGGGGCCTCAACTGGGGAATTTCCTCCATGTGGCCATGTTTGTGAGGCATTTTCTTGATCGGTGAGAGATGTGGGAGGGCCCAGCCCCCTGTGGGAGGTGCCACCCCTGGGCAGGTGGTTCTGTATTGTATAAGAAAGCAGGCTGAGCACGGAGCAGAGGAGCAAGCCAGTAAGCAGTGCTCCTCCATGGCCTGTGCTTCAGCTCCTTCCTCCAGCTTCCTGCCCTGAAGTTCTTGCCTTGGGCTCCCTCAGTGATGAACTGTGACCTGGGAGATGTGAGCCAAAATAAACCTTTTCCTCACCAAGTTGGTTTTGGTCAGAGTGTTTTGTCACAGTGATTGGAAGCAAACTAGGATAAAAGTTAAGTAAAAATGTATGAGCTTATTTACTTATTTTTATCTGTCAGGATTTTCAGTTTTGTAAGTGAAATTGTAAGGTAAAGGTGTTCTTGGTTTTAGGGTTATTTTTATGTGTTTCTGTATGTACATGTGAGTGCAGGTACCAGTGGAGGCCAGAAGAGGGCATCAGATCCCTTGAAGCTGCAGCTAAAGAAAGTTGTGAGTTGGCTGACTGAGCCGGGCACTGAACCTGGGTCTCTGCAAGAACAGCAAGTGCTCTTAACTGCTAAGCCATCTCTTCAGTCCCAGAGAAGATTTTGTAAATGAAATTGTAAATAGGAGTACTGGTTAGATTTGGGGATGAGAGAGAGGAATACTAATCATAGAAAACTCAAGGTCATAATCCTTGCTCTAAGCATAGTTCATTTCTTTCTTAAAGATTTTTATCTTTTTTATTTTTTAGTACAAATTTATTTATTTATTATTTAAATTTTATGTGTGTAACTGTATTGCCTGCATATATATAAGTGTACTCAGGTCATCCAGTGCCCAAGGAGGTCAGAAGAGGGCTTCAGATCTCCTGGAACTGGAGTTACAGATGGTTGTTAGCTGCCATGTGGGTGCTGGGGATTGAACCCAGGTCCTCTGCAAGATCAGCCAGTGCTTGTAACTGCCAAGCCACCTCTCCAGCCCCTCATTTGTGGTTTCTAGCATCCTTGTTTGACATTCCTTTAGGCAAACACTCATTGTCTCTGCAGACAGTTTTGGTTTTATTGGTTGTGTTGTGTTTCTTAACTCCCAGCAGAAGGGCAGATGGGTCTCAGAGTGAGGGTCTTCCCCTGTCATGTCTCTAGTTCCCTGTGTCTTCCTGCCCTACCTTAGCTTCATTCAGGTCAGAGTTGCTAGATTTCTGACTGGTACTGTCTAACTATGAATAAGCTGCCTGAAAGTTAAGGAGTTCAGCCTCAAGGAAGGTGTGCCGCCTGCCATGTGTAGTGACATCCTTCTGTCCGGGTGTCTTGTGGCATCTGCGGTCCAGGGGACTCCTTCACAGATGACTGGTAGAAGAAATGACCTTGAAGGTTCCTACCTACGGTTCTGTTCACGTAGGGATGTGTCTCACTTCCTCTGCTGTTTAGGGGAGCTATTCCTGTCTCATTGCCTGGCAGACTGTTGGGTGCTGAAGCCAGAGGCTGTGGGTGAGGTACTGAGAACCAAGCCTTCATGTTGTTTTCATTGATTTCCTGAGTCCTTCTGGCTCCTCCGTTCCCCCAGCCCCATCTGAAGTGAAAGTCGCAGGCAGAAGCTGTGCTTTGGTATCTTGTCATTTCCTTATTGTAACATCAACTGTTGGAGCTAGTTAAATCTGTGGAGATGATCCTGCTTCTCTCTCTCTCTCTCATTTTTTTAAAGCTTGGGTCTCACTGCTTTGGCTGACCTGGAACTCAGAGATTTGCTAGCCCTTGCCTCCCAAGTGCTGGGATTAAAGGTGTGTGTTTCCATGCCTGGCTCTGCACTTATGTAGCCCAGGCTGGCCTTGAACTTCACACATAGCTGACAATGACCTCATACTTTTCATCTTCCGTCTCCATCTTCTGGTTTACCTGGTGTTGGGGATCAAATGCAGGCTTTGTGTATGCTAGGCGAGCACCCGACCAACCGAACCACATCTCCCCAGCTACTGTTTCTGCATTAAAATGGAATTTCTCCTGTAACCTTAATTTGTTCAGAGGAATCAAGTTACTTTTGTTCAGATTCTCCTGCCATGTAGGTTTTTCTGGATCTGTGCTATCAGCTGGGTCAAGTATACACACTGGTTTGGCCAACTTAATTTTAAAAGGAATTTGGGGCACTGAAGAAAGAGTTGAGACCAGGCTTTGAAAGACGAGTAGAAAGCAAGGGTTCTGGAAAGGAGTGGCTGGCGGTACACATCAGCTTACAGGAAACTTCCCTCTGAGACATTATAGTGAAGCTGTGACATTGTGGGGGAGTCTGAGCTGTGGGGTCTCAAGCCCTCTTTGGCTGAGGGAGGGTAGGGCACCTTGACCCAAAGAGCTGCTAAATGTAGCTGCATTCATGGGAGAGGTCACATCTCTGGATACTAAGAAAATGAAAACACAGCAGTTCTGGTGGTGGTGGAGTCACCGCCCGGGATGCAGATTGATACAGGGAGTACTGGGACTCTGCGATGGCGCAGCCTGTCCTATATGTAGCAAGTTTTAGACATGTATTAAAGTATCTTTATTTAGAGAAGCAACATTGTTTCAAAGATTAAGACTCCTCTGATCCTCTCAACTTGGCCCAAAGACTCTACCTTGTGGAGCCCTGGTCTGGTAAGGTCCTTTATTCCTGTGGTAGCTTGGTGAAACTAGTTAAGGTGGTAGTTGTAGATGCAATGTGAGTTGATAGTTTGTTCAGGAGCTGAGTCCTTGGGCATTTTCATGATAAAGTCTGAAGTTATGTCCTGTGCAGAAGAAAGCTCAGCAAACTATACCTATCGTGGCTGAGTCTGTAATCTGGCTTCTCTACTCTACGACTGAGGGAGAACTGCTAGACTAGACTTCCTGAGCCTCAGCTTCTTCATCTTTGAAGTGGATAAAATAAACAAAATGCTCCTTATGTTTACAGATGCTTCCTGTAACTTAGGGAATGTCTGAAGAAAGCCAGTGCCACACCTTTGAAGATTGTCAGGAGTTTGGAGTGAGAGCAGTAGGAGTGAGGGGTGAAGACAGGCCTTGTCTCCTCCTCTGCCTCTTCTCCAGCTCTGCCTTCCCTCTGGGTAGATGCCCTACTTCTCCTGGGCCAGTTGTGAGCCACATTAACAAGTAGGAGTTCTGTGAAGCAAACTAAATCAGGTCCCTGGGTTAATGGTTTTAGGGAAATGTAGATATTTAGCTCTGAAACAGGATAGTGTCTTCCATGATGTGGAAAAAGTGTATGTGTGGGATTTCTCCTGGGTAGCCACAGGAACAGAACAGGGCAAGAGGGGATGGCAGCCACAGGCCACCCTCACCAGCACAGACAGCTAGGAAAGGGTGAGTTTCCCATATTTAAGAAGAATCTCGAAGAGGTTGGAAAGGAATAGTAAGTTCTGATAGGATTCTAGGTTAGGCCTTTTGGACACATGAATCCTTTTGGGACTTTGTGGAAGTCCATAAAAGACACCTGGTATGCGTTTTAAGACCGTTTATTCATTGGGACGTAGCTCAGTGGTAGAGCACTTGCCTAGCATGTGCAAGGTCCTGGAATCTGTTCCTAGTACTGTGTAAAAAGAAAAAAGTGAACCATGTTCCATTACTGACTGGGTATGGGTCTTTCTCCATGATAGGGCTTGATTAACATGCCTCATATGGGGCGTAAGAATAGTAGATAACACTGACTGGAGTCTTGTGGGACAGGAGATTCAGACAAAGACCTCTTACATGCTGGGCAAGCACTCTACCAGCCTCTCAGCGAACTCTTTGAATGTGCCAGCACTGATGCACATACTTTGAATGCTTGCATTATTTTCTCTCACAAGAGAGAAGAGGTGGGTGCTTATTATTATGCATATATTATAGATGAGCAGATTGAGGTCCAGAGAGGGTAATCTGTGTGCAACTTAGATGACAAACATAGATACTAAGGGACACCAGGATCTGAATATGAAAACCCAAATTCTAGAGCCCACACTTGTCTAATTTTATGTGAAATTAGTTAACTAGGGGAGACGGCACTTTCTGGCATGATGTTTATTATGTAAGATGTTCCTGATGTTTACCACTGACCTGTGTATGAAGTTGGAAAAGTTAATAGAGACAAGGGCTTCTCCCCTTCTTGTTTGGAGATGGCATGTTGTCATATGGACCAGGCTGACCTCACACTCAGTTCTCATGCCCCAGCTTCCCAGTGGTGGGGTGATGTGTGTGTTGAGACAGTGAAGAATTAGGCTCTGATGTTCGTTTCTGGCAGCCTCTTGGAACAGGAAGTTTTGATTTAGTTCTGGAAGAGACAGTCCTCTCCACACCCCAGATTTCACCTTCAATGTAATCTCAAACTGAGTGATGTGTGCCTGATCACCTCAGACCCCGAGCTTTGAGGAGGCATCGGGAGGAAGTGACCCTGGGTGGCACTGGTGTAGGACGAAGGAAGAGGACTGCACCTGCAAGTGTGAAATTCCTAGATGGAGATGGATTGTCCATTCCTAAAACAGCTCTTACCCCAAAGGCAGTGAGTGTTTATTCTAGACCTAAACATGAGTGGCCATGGTCCAAGAACAGAGACTTAGGTTAGCGTGAATTCCATGTTCCAATTTGGCAGCAGTTTTGTCAAGTTTTTATAGCAGCATAGAGAAAGTTGGAAATCAAGGCATTTTTCAAATGCATGGGGGAGGGGCTAGAGAAATGGCTCCGTGGTTAAGAGTACTGCCTGCTATTGCAGAGGACCTGAGTTCAGTTCCCAGCACCCACATGGTGGCTAACAACCATCTGTAACTCTAGTTCCAGGAGATCCGATGCCCTCTTCTGACCTCTGTGGACATTTCACAACAAAGATGCACTTACATACATGCAGACAATACACTCATAGATATACACATACACATAAAATGAAAATAATAAAATATTTCAAAAATTCAAATGCATGGGGAAACATCAGGTAGGCAGGAACATCAATAGGCGGTCACAGCAATGTGGCAAACCTGCTAAAAAATGACATTTTTAGCCTTTGGGTTAGTGGAAGTGAGGGGTCTATTTGTACATCCCAAAGAGGCTTACCTAATAGTTACAAAGGTGGTAGGTTATACACGGATGGGGCAACAATTGCTACTGAGAAAACTAGCCCAAGATAATTAGGCTCCAGATCTGCCACATTCCAGCTCCCCACAACTATTGGTCTTAGTCAATCAGCCTTGTAGAGTATTTAATACAGAGTGACTTTTCCTTTTTTTTTTTTTTTTTTCCCTAAGAACTTCAGTTTATAGAGTTAAAAAAATGTTATTTTTGACAGCTGGCTTTAGGAGAGAATGATCTTTGTTTAGGAAAATAGTTTGATATAGTCCTGAAGGAGGAAAGCCAGGACTGGGAAGGATTATTCCCAAGAGAGCATCTGGGTCAGGACTAGTGGGTGACCCCAGGGGGCTGTCAGGTTGCACACTGGCTCATAAATCACTCTCCCAGAGTGAGCACTGAGGCTCATTGCTGTGCTCTTTACTAACCTCTGAGACATGCCAAACTGCCGGGTTAGGGGTGTTTCCCTTTACTGTTCCTCTAGAATGTGAATTTTAACCTGATTTTCCTTGGCTGTGAGTGCTGATGAGGGGGTGGCAGACACCAACTTGCTATGTAGGCTTGGAAACATTTTAGTTATGTGAGTTGAGAGGAAAAGAATGATAGTAATAATAACAACCACATAGAAATTACAGCTAGAGAGGCTGGAGAGATGACTCAGTGGTTAAGAGCACATACTGTTCTTGCAGTTGTTCCCAGCACCCACATGGGGTGGCTCATAACTGCCTGTTGCATCAGCTCCAGGGGGAATCTGATGCCTCCGAACTCCACAGGCACCGTACTCAATGTGCACATACACATAATTAAAATAATAAATATTTAGAGAGAGACAGAGAATACAGCTAGAAGTTTTATGGCTGAAAGCAGAGTTCCTTCCTCAGCCGGGCTGCTGTTGACCCTAGTGAGGTTGGGAGGTTGAGGAAAGAGTCAGTCTCTCTATCTCTCAGGTCAAGTCTTTAAGCTATGAAGACTGGCTCTTTGATATTTCTTTCTCACAGTTGAGGACTTTAAAAAAAAGTCTTTTTGACCTGGGTGTGGTGGTACATACCTTGAATCCCAGCACTCAGCAGAGAGCAGCAGGCAAATCTCTGTGAGGTTGAGTCCAGCCTGGTCTATATAGAGGGTTCCAGGCCAGCTGGGGCTACAGGGATACTCTGCCTCAAAAAAGAAAAACAAAACAAAATAAAGGACTTTTCCATTTTTAGAGGTAAGAACTCATCCGAGAAGCATGTGACATAATTTCAGGAAAGAATTTCATGTGTTTTTTTGAGCCTCCATTTTCCACATAAATTCTATATTTCTGTGTGTTTCTTGCTCCCTCTTCTGTCCAAACTGGCTCACTCTGGACTTCCTTACATTCTGAAGGCCTTTTATAAACACAGGGCCTGGTGCTTCAGGAAGCCTATGTTATTACTGTCATTGCAAATATTTTCTACCTTACTTTTTAAAAAAATTTAGGGAAGAGCTGGAGGGATGGCCCAGTGGTTAAGAGCACTGGCTGCTCTTGCAGAGCACCTGAGTTCAGTTCCTAGCACCACATGGCAGCTAACAACCATCCTTAACTCCAGTTCCAGGGGATCCAATGCCCTCTTCTGGCCTCTACATGTTGTATGCATGTGGTGCACATACATATAATGCATGCAAAACATGCATACACATGAAAAGAAATTTTAAAAAAGGAGGGAAAAATCATATTCCATAAAAATCAACGATTTATTTATTTGTTTTGTGTGTGTGTATGTGCACATGTGCCACGGAGTGTTGATGAGAGGATGGAGTTTAGGAGGTGGTTCTCTCCTTCCATGGTGTCAGTCCCAGGGATCGAATTCAGGTCATCAGATTGGCAGCAAACTCCTTTACACACAGAGCCATCATGCCCGCCCAAGTCAACCATTTCATATGCACCATTCAGTGGCAGTTAGGATCTTCGCAACCAGCCTCTGTCAAGTGCCAAGATATTTTCATCACTGTAAAGTAGCACCCTGTTCCCCACAAAATACTCTCTATTTCTCCCTCCTCTCTGCCCCCTGAGGCCACCAATCTTTTTTCTATATCTTCTTACACATATATTTTGTTATTTTTATTTTATGTATATGAGTGTATTGCCTGTATGTAGATGCACCGGTCTTGGGCAGTCCCTGCAGAGGTCAGAAGAGGGTGTTTGATCCCCTGGAACTGGAGTTAAGGATGGTTGTTACTAGCCATGTGGGTGCTGGGAATAGAACCTGGGTCCTCTGCAAGAACAGGCAGTGCTCTTAACCACTGAGCAATTTCTCCAGCCCCATCTTTCTGTATCTTTAGGTTTTGCCTTTGGGGCTATTTCATGTAAATGGATCAGAAGTGTGGCCCATTGTGTCTGGTTTCTTTCACTTAGCAAATGCTTTTTGAGGTTGTCCAAGTCTTGGTAATTCTTTGCTCTTTGTGAGTGAACAGTGTCTCAGTATATTGTACGTAGATACTATGATTAGTTTAACTGTTCAGCGGTTGATGGAGTTTTGTTTTGTTTCCACCTCTGGGCCATATGTGAATAGTTCACATTTATGTATAAAGTGCTTTTTTGAAAACTTGCTTTTAGTTGGGTATATACCCAGAAGTGAATTACTTGATTATATGGTAATTCGATGCTGAGTTTCTTGAGAAACCACCAAACTGATTTTCCTCAGCAGCTGCACCATTTAAAATTCCCACTAACAATCTGTACATGTTTCAAGTTCTCCACACCCTTGCTAGCACTGATTTCTAGAGAAGTTCTTTGGTAGAATTCACTAGAACCACCAGTCAGATCTTACTCTCTGCTTTGTGCCTTGGGCACCTACATTCGTGCCTGCCTCAGTCCTATTCCCTAGGGTACAATTCAGTGTCTTTCACTAACTCTTCACTCTTTCTTAGGGGACAATATATATTTTTTCCTTCATATGCAAAAATGTATATGAAAGCCAAGATCAAAGGGGAGAAATGCTTCCGCAAATATCCACGTATCCTTCCTTCCGGGGCAGGTGAGGTTGTTAATGACTTTTGGTCCTGTGTGGGGCTGGGTACTCAAGCTGCATCCTCTTGACAAGCCTTTCCTGAAGGGCCAGACCAACTATATTAGTTCCTTATCCTTTTAAATAGAAGGATCATCATTGTTTATGTATACGTATGATATGTGCGTGAGTGCAGGTGCATGTGTGCACAGCTCGTGGGAGGTCCAAGGACAACTGTGGAGAGTTGGTTCACTCCTTCCACCATGGGATTCAGGGATAAACTTGGGTTGTCAGGCTCGCATGATGGTGTCCTTACCCTATGAGCCATCTTCATGAACCAAGTTACTTTTCTTGTTGCTGTGACAAAATACCTAGCACCAGTCATTTAAGGAAGGAAAGGCTAATTTTACATACCAGTGAGTATAGTCCATCATGACAAGGAAGGTATTGTGGAGGATGAGGGTGTGACTGGTCACATCACATCCACATCCAGGAAGCAGAGAGGGACAGAAGGCTTGTGCACAGCCTGGTTGTCCTTTCTGTGTGGTCCTGAACTCCAGCCTGTAGAATGGTGCTGCCCATTTTGAGGGTGGGACTTCCCACCTCAGTTTACCTAATCTAGGTAATCCCTCACAGACATGCCCAGAGATTTGCTTCCATGGTGATTCCGAATACCATGCAGTTGATAACCATCATCAGCCTTCATGCCAACTGTTTCAGATGCACACTCTTTCTGGGGACCTTGATGCGATTTCCTTTGCTGCCCCACAGGAGGGTCTGTGCCCTCGTGCACCCGAGGAAACTCTTTCCCACTGGAGGCACTGGGATTTGTAGCCGCAGTGATTTCCCTGGCCGGAAACTCGGCTCAGAGAGAGAACAGCAGACTTCGGTGTAACAAGCGGCAGGGCTGGTGGGCTGACAGATGGCCGGGGCTGGCAGGGGTTCACTGTTCCCCAATTGGCACCTGCATGACCTTTCTACCAGGAATGTTGCCCCTCCTCACATAGCATTCCTCTTTGTCAGTGGGTCAAGGTCGAGGTCAACAGTTGGCATGTTAAGTCCAGGCTCCAAACATCTGGGAGATATGTTTCTCTAGCTTCTGTCACTGAGATGAGATTTATCCAATTTCTCTTTCAAAATTAAAAACACTGAAGAGGCTAAATATGTTTAAAACTTGGAAATAAGAAAAAAAGGATAACATGTCCTCTTGATATCCCTTGTGGGGCTGGAGATGTGGCTCAGTTGGTAGAGTGCTTGGATAGCATACATGAAGCCCTGGGTTCCAACCCCACACCAAATAATTGGCTATGGTAATGCATGCTTGAGTTCAAGTTCAATGTCATCCTCATCTACTTACTGAGTTTGAAGTCAGCCTGGGACATGTGAGATCCTGACTCAAAAAAAAAAAAAAAATCATATGGAAAGAGCTGGGAGAATAGCTCAGGGGTATAGCATGTGCTTAGCTGGCACAAGGCCC
This sequence comes from Eospalax fontanierii, assembly GCA_035773235.1. Taxonomy (NCBI): domain Eukaryota; kingdom Metazoa; phylum Chordata; class Mammalia; order Rodentia; family Spalacidae; genus Eospalax; species Eospalax fontanierii. The sequence goes on from CM069540.1 coordinate 7,835,915, forward strand.
TGCGTTTGGATTCCACAACTCCCCCCTAAAATCATATGGAGGCCTGGTTTACCATGTCAGCTCCCTCATCAGTCTGTGGGCGGAGCGACTCCTTTGACCTCTGCCTCCGCTCATTTTCTACGTGGATGAATCATGTTTTAAACTTTTTCTGAGCTTTCTTGTAGTTTCAGATGATTCACTGGAAACCTTGAAGTGGGAGGGAGTGTGAGTGCGACGGGGTTAAAGCATCTGTGCAGTCCTAGGGGACTGGGTCCTCCTTTCTTAGATCAGATAGTTGTGCATCCATTTGGCGGTATTAGCCAAGCATCGCAGATGCCTTGAGACTTTCAGTGTTAGTTTTGCCCAGTGCCTTGTGGCTGAGCCTCCCACCTCTGCTTCTCTGTGGTCTCCCAGTTCCTTTGTGCCACACCCAGGGGAGTCTTTTCTCTCCTCCATGCAGTGTAAGCCTCTGTGCCCTCAGGGTCCTGGGGATGAATTTTGGGGCCATCCCTCACTATCGGTTGAGATGTGTTTCTCATGCAGGCTGCCTGCATCTGCCTGCATCTGCCTGCATCCACCCATCTGGCTGGAGAAGGAAGCCTGTGGCACAGCTCCTCATGGGTGACTTGGCCTGATCTGGGAGGGACCGTAGGTCTGTGTTTGTCATTTGATCCCTTGTCCTGTCATCAGCTTCTTTGGCCGTTTGCGCTTGTGGTCACTCATCAGCATCTTGGGTTGTTCTCTTCCCATGGTTCAAAACAGAATGTTCCAGGCGGCAGGCTCTCTTGGATGGGCTCTGCTCCTCTTTCCTTCCGGTCAGGGTGGGTTTGCACTTCACTTTCCTCACTCCACGGGTGGGCTGGTGTTGCTTCCAGCCCCACCCTCTTCTCTAGGTCCCTAACAAATCGGGGTTTGTTTCACCAAACTACAGTGTGGAAAATCAGAGTTTATTTGGGTTTGCTTACAGAGCAATGGGTGAGGGGGTTACTCACGAGGTGCGGTGGGGGCGCTCCCCTACTGAGGCCAGAGCAAATTCGACATCCCAGCAGGGACCCTGTGACCTCCTGACAGCTACCCAAGATAGCAAAGGGGCTAGTCTCTTCCCAGCTTCCTCTGCACACACCCTTAGTCCCTCCTCCATGTACAACTCAGGCCACTGGTTGTTTGGGAGGGCTGGCTGACTCTCCTGGCTCCTCCTTTTCTTGCAGATGGTCACAAGTTTATAATCCTGGGTAAGCAGGTACCTCCCAGGCCTGGGACGAATGCCTTGTCCAAAGCTTGCCAGTCCAGCTTGCCAGGCGGAGGACAAGTTCATGCAATAGCCGGGCTTGCGGTCCAGACCATATTTTTCTGATTAGGCTGAGGAATGATTTCTTTCTTTGTGTGTGTGTCATACAGGTGAGTGTGCAGGTGCTTATGCTCATGTGTGCACCTGCACAGGCTGGAGCAGGACTTCAGGTGTCTTCCTCTATCGCTTTCTGCCTCATTGGAACAAGACAAGGTCTCAGTGAACTGGAAGCTGGCTTAGCTGGCCAGCAAGCTGCTGGCATCTGCTGTCTCCATTCCCCGATCTGGGGTCGCAGGCTCCTACTTATCTCCCTGAGCATCACTCTAGCCCTAACTGTTTTCATTTGCAGACTTCAAGTATCCATCTTTCGGTCCAAGGTCTCAAAGCCTGCACTGACCTGAACTTACAGGGGCTCAAGGGTCCCTGTGTTGGTCTCAGAGGGAACAGGACACCGTCTTTATGTTTCCAGTAACACTTTCCACACTGCTATGGGATGTGATCACTGAGTTTCATAGATCCCACAATATCTCAAGTCGTTGCTGAGAGATGTTGCTCAACACGTGTTGGTGAATCACATGACTGGGGTTTATTTTCCTTTTGGGTCTTGGTTTGGCTCAGGCCTGTTCACATTGTCACTTTCTCTAAGTCTGGTTTTTCAATCTTTATTATTTGAAATATTATTAGAGAGGCTGGGGACATAACTCGGTTGATGCAGTGCTTCCTTAGCTTGGTCCCCAGCACTGTGTAACTGAGCATGGTGGAATGTGCCTGTAATGCCATCATTTGGGAGGAAGAGGCAGGAAGATCAAAATCAAGATAATCCTCAGGTTTATGAAACCTTGCCACAAACCGACTGACTGATTGACAGACTGACCAACCCAGACTGGGCTGTGAGATGGTGGTAGACACAGATCCCTGCACCCAAGCACGACAGCCCAAGTTTAGTCCCCAGGAACCACACGACGGGAGGAGAGATCTGACTCCCACAAGTTGTTTTCTGACCTACACATGCACACACACACACACACACACACACAAACACACACACACACACAGACATGCATGCCTGTGCAAGCCCACACAAATTTTACAATGTTAAGATTAGGATATAGGTTTTAAAAATTTCACATAAAATGTAGGTATTGATATAATGGATCAAGTGTGAGTTTTGGAGAGATGGCTCAGCAGTTCAGAGCACATCCGACACAGGGCCTGAGTTTGATTCCCAGCACTCACACAGCAGCTCACAGCTGCCTGTAACTCTAGTTCCAGGGAATCTGATGCCCTTTCCTAGTCTCCATATGACACACGATGCACATAAATTCACACAAACACACACACATGTAAATAAGATAAAATAGAATAACCTTTTTTAGGGGGTGTCTTTTTGAGACAAGGTCTCCTTGTAGCCCCAGCTGGCCTGGAATTTGCTATGTAGAACAGGCAGGCCTTGAACTCACAGAGATCTTCCTACCTCTGCCTCTTGAGTGCTGGGATTAAAGGCACACCTTGCCAGGCAGAAAAAATAAATCTTTAAAACACAAGTTCCATTTACGTTAAGAAAATCCTAGGTAGATGGACAGGTCTGTCGGGCACACAACAGTCTTCTGTGCTGCGAACCCTCCCAGTGTCTGAAGTCCTGCCAGTGGGGAGACTTCCATGGTGGATGGTGCACTGACAATTAAAGACAGATTTATGCTACTGAGCTGCTTGGCTCTTTACTACAGAGAATAGAATCTTCCTCACATTGTGTACAGACAGACAGAGCTTCCTTCTTGGACCTAAACTGAAGAAAGATGATTCTAATTTTCAGTCTTCTTTCTCGACTCTCTGCTCCTCCTGACTCTGTTCTCAAGCTGTTGTTGGTGGGATGTAGGTTTTCCCAAATGGGACACTGAAACAGAAGTGAGCGCATCCTCGGATGAGCCAGGGTGGAGAGAACAGCACCAGGGCCTATTCTGGTGACTGGCCGTCCCTCCAGGAGAGAACGGTGGCATTTGGTTGGAACGCATCCACGTCTCATCCGCACACTGTTCGCCTCCGTCCTCACATATGCCACTCTCCTGTTTTAATGGAGAAAAGAAACCCGGGGAAACATTGTTAGGCACTTTTTTTTTTTAAGAGAACTTGGTCTTAAAATAAGATGATGCACAGAATATGTGTACGAGAAGTTTGAATTCTTTTAGGAGTGAAATTAGACAATCTTAAATCCTTTGTGGACCAAAATAACGTGTAGAAATAGGCAAAGAGGAAGGGGAGTTTTCTTTCTGCATCCACAGCTGGGATACAGGAGGAGGAGGAGTTTGGAGGGGCTGAGTGTCACAGTGGGGGAGGGTCACAGGACCACCCCTTTACTTTGGACATGGACATAGTTGGTGAAGAAAAGGGAAGAGATGTCATGGGAAGGAAGGACATAATAAAATCTCTTCGTAGTGTGTTAAAGAGGCTCCAGAGAACATTTGATCTCTTTATTTCACAGAAGGAAACTGGTGTGCAGGGAGGTTGGGTGACTTGTCTCCTGTCATCCAGGGACTTAACGACACATTAGATTGAATCTAATCTCGTCTTCAATAAACCAACATTTCCAAGGTGCTGGGATTCCCATGATGCCCATTCATCTAGCGTGGACGGAGGTCAGGGACTGGGAGGCTCCAGCGTGCTCTGGTTGGAGAGCTACAGAGTGATGTGTAAGCCATGATCTTGCTTTGTCACTGTGGTGCCTGCAGCTCTTTCCACGGAAGGCCACGTGCTCGTGGCACACACCCTGACAGGAGGCTCAGCTTCTACGTTGGTTTTGTGTCATTCCACTGGAAAGAATAGCAAACTCCCAAGGACACTGTGGTATCCCAGATAGATTCTTGCTGCAATTGAAACTGGGGTGTGAATTCTTCAGTCAAGTCATGTGAACTGTACCACACTGCTTAGTAGCTGAGATTTTGGACATTTATATTATTATGTTGGCACATGTCTTTGTGAATATACACTTAATTCATAAGCGCTATCAATTTTTTTTCAGAAAAACATTTTTAAAAGTGTTTTGCTTCTTTTTAAAAATCTAAGTCTCTTACAGATTTAGGTTTTTTTTTTTTTTGGTGTTGTTGATTGGTTTCTTGGCCATTTGCTGCCTAATTTACTCCCTTTTGACTAACTAGGTAGATCCTTTCCTCGCTTTTCCAACTTGATTACTCAATTTTGACTGGCAAGGATCTAATTTTCTGTAAAACTTTATTGTCTCCCGGAGGCAATCTTTATGAAGTAAAATATGTATATCATAAAATTTGCCATTTTAACTTAAGTATAAATTCAATGGCATTAAATTTTCATGATGTTTTACAACTGCCATTAATCATTTTGAGAACTTCTTCACGATCTCAAACAGAAAACCTGGCTCTCTGAGGGGTGACTTTACCCTTCCCCCATACCTAGTCACTGGCGACCTCGATTTTACTGTCTCTATGATTTTTTTACTCTTCTGGGCACATCTGTAAGAGGAGTCATACGTACTGGTTCTGTGCTCGACTTATTTCATTTAGTGTAAATGCCTTTCAGTGTTCAGACATATTTCATCACATTTCATAATTTCGCCTCTTGAAACATATTTTATTGACCATTTTTACTTTATGTGCACGAGTGTATTGCCTACATGAATGTAAGTGCACCTGTGTCATGCAGTGCCTATGGAGGTCAGAAGAGGGTATCAGATTCCCCTGGAACTAGAGTTACAGATGGTTGTCAGCTGCCATGTAGGTGCTGAGAATTAAACTCAAGTTATCTGCAATAGCAGTCAGTGCTCTTAACCTCCGAGTCATCTTTCTAGGCCCTCCATCCTTTTTTAAGGCTAATACTGAAACATAAAACAGAGGCAGAAGGACCAGGTGTTCAAGGCCATCTTCAGGTATATAGTGAATTCAAGGCCAGCCTGGGCTATTTGAGACCAGGCCTCAATTAAAAAAGGCTGGCGATGTAGTTTCATTGTAGAGTGTTTGCCTAGCAAAGACAAGGTACATGGGTTGGATCCCCAACACTGCTTAAAACTGGGTTTAGTGGTGCTTGCTTATCATCCTAGTACTTGGGAGCTGGAGGCAGGAGAATCAGGAGTTCAAGGCCATTCATGGCTTTATAATGACTTCAGGGCTAGCCTGGTATTCTTGAGATACTGTCTCAAAAACAAAAACAACTCCCTGAAAACTTGAACTCCCAGCTTGAACATACAAACACCACATTTTGTTTTGCTGTGCATATTGTTGGACATTTGAGTTGACCTACCTTTTAACTGTTATGATTCTGGTATCTGAGCTCTCAGTGCTTCTACATGTATGTGCTTACAGCAGCAGAACTGCCGGATCGTGTGTCCATTCTGTCCGAATTTCTGAGCAATCATTACAGTCGTGGAAGGGCATGTACCATCTTGTATCCCCACCAGCAGCGGTTATACCAGGGTTCCAGTCTCTCCCATCCGAACTGGTGCTTGTCGCTTTCTGATTGGTATTTCCCAGGATGGTGAGTGTCACATCCTGTGCTCTCGGGCCATACATCCTTCCCTGTGGAGAAATGTCTATTCCCTTGCTTGTTTCGTTTATTTCTTTGCGGTTGAGTTGTAGGAGTTTTTTATGTTATGTGTTCTTTTGGGTTTGGTTTGGTTTTTGTTTGTGTGCGACAGGGGTCTCACTATGTGGACCCAGCTGGCCCAGAACTCACTATGTAGACAAGGCTTGCCTGGACCTCACAGAGATCCACCTGCTTATACCTCCTGAGTGTGAGTGCTGGGGTTAGGGTGTGTACAATGATGCCAAGGCCCTATATCATGCATTCCTCATATAATTCCTTCATCAGATATAAAATTTACAAATATCTTCTTCCATTTTGTGGGATTATAAAAACAAACTTTTGGTAGCACACTAACTTTTTTTCTCCCCCACCCTCCTTTTCTGTCTGTTTCTACCTCTCTCCTGTCTTTGTTCTGGTACTGGGGATTGAATTTAGGGCCTTATATCTGATAGCCAATCACTTTGCTATAAAACCAAATTTTTTTTTTTTTTTTTTTGAGCCAGGGTCTCCTGTATCCCAGGCTGGCCTCTGTGGCATTTCCAAGCCACATTATGGTTATGCCTTAATAAAGAAGCAGCCTGACTCCTAGCATTCGTTTTAAGGCCAACAGTGGCTCAGCGGAACGTTTTCCTTTAGATCTCTCTTGGAAGGTTGCTCCCCTGCCAGGCCTCACTCATTCTTTTACTGAAATAGCATCCCAGCATGAAGCGGGGACATAGAAGTCAGGACCCGTCCTTATCTTGTCAGAAGACCTTGTCCTTTGATCTCCAGGCCTAGAATATCACACACAGGAACATCTCTCTCTCTTTGTTTGCAAGGAGAAAAGCATGCCCCTTTCAGCCCTTTGATATGTAAAGCATGTACACCCACATCATTCAGTATCCCAGGTGTAGGGCAAGGAGGGGTCCAGAGGGATAGAGGAACACACGACTTAGTGAGCTTGCTTGCATTGTAAACAGTAACTTTTTGGCTATAAGATTATGTGACTGTATTGTGGAAGTCCTTCCCACAGTTCCCCTTCTTTATGAATGAAGAAGCCTGTCCATAGTGCATTAGGAGGCACGGCTCCAGGTCAGCCTCACACTTCCCTTGTTTGCTGTCCCTGGGCTGGTCCCCGGTGGTGGGTTTGTTGGGGTGCTATGTGCTGGAGAGGCAGCATGAGTCAGCATAATTCTGTAATTCTTTTTCAATTTTTCGCCCAACACCTGCTGAGAAGGTAACAAGGAGTTTTACCAAAACGCACGATTTTACATGAGCTCCCTCCAAGGCCAGCTAGATCCGAACCTCACACTAACTGCAGCTGAGGCTCTGCGTCTGGTCTGCACGAGCGGCTGCCATGCTCCTGTGCCTTCTCCTTGCGGCCCTGCCCCACCTGTGCCACTTTTTCCAGAGACCTAGGATGACATCATGCTGTGCAGCTCCTCTGGGGCACCATACTGTATCTAGCCCACTGCCTGAGAGCACACCGATGGGCGTGGGTGTGATAAAACAGACCGTGGAACTGTGGGAATGGGTTTTCTAGGAATGCCTTCTTTTACAATATGTACATGCTTCTTCATTTATAAAGCAAAGAAGGTAGAACGCTTTACAATGTGAACATAATCTGAACTGATTGATAGGAACAATTAAGAAAACTTAAAGGGAGCCGGAGAGACGGCTCAGAGGTAAAAAGCATCGTCTGCTCTTGCAAAGGATCTGGATTTGGTTTCCAGTGCCCACATGGTGGATGACAACCCTCAGTAACTCCAGTTCCAGGAGATCTGATGTCCTCTTCTGTCCTCCATGGGCGCAGCACGACATGGGTGCACTTACATACATGCAGGTAAAACACTCATAAAAAAAGTAAAGTTGTTTTTAAACGATTTAAAGTATAATTTGTTTTATTTCTGAGTAATCACTTGCTTGGAAGTGCACTGGGGGGCCAAATCCCACCTCCAGAGCTTCTCAGTGAGTTCAAACAGCACGAGACAATTTACCAGTACACACGAAAGGCATTTGTTTCTCTGTAAAATTGAACCAGTGGTTTGCATTGGGCAGATCTGTTGTTCAGTTCACTGACAAATGACTGGGCCAAGAGCACCTCTCCTGTGTGTAGCCTTCATTTTAAGGTCAAAACTGAACCTGAACTCTGAGGACCTGTTCTTTCAAATTTCTCCCAGAACTGTGCTCCCCAGCCAGGCTTTGCTCAGTCTTTTCTTGAAAAAGTCTCTCCAGCGCACAGTGGGGAATCAGAAGCCAGGACCTGCCCTTAGAGTCCTTGACTGAGACTACTGCACACAGCAACAGATTTTCCTCATAGCATGAGGCAGAATGCTGTGTTCAGCATGCTGCATTCAGCACCTTGGTATGTGGTGAGTACTCACATTCATTCGTTATCCTGCCGGGGGTGAATGGGGGTCCTGAGGTGTCGGAGGAGCACATGGTTCAGTGAGCTTATTTACACTACAAACAGTAACTTTGGGGCTGGAGAGATGACTCAGCAGTTTAAGAATACTGGTTAGTCTTTCAGAGGACCCAGGTTTGGGTCCCAGCACCCACATGGTGACTAACAGCTGTCCATAACTCCAGTTCTACGGGATCTGATGCCCTCTTCTGGTCTCCACAGGCATTGCACACAAGGCTGTACTTGCATTCACACAGGCAAAACATTTATACACAAACTGAAAACAAACTTAAAAACACGGTACATTTCTGGTTGAAAGGTTAGGTAAACATCTTTAGGCTGTGCATATTGTAAAAGTTACTCAGGCCTCAAATTATTTTAAGATTATTCTGAATTTCCGATCCGCTCCACCTCCACTTCCCAGTGTTGGGATTACAGGCATATGATGCAATGCTGGGTTGATGTGGTGCTGAGATTTGAACCTAGGACTTCTTGTGTGCTAGGCAAGCACTTTACCAACTGAGCTATAGCCTTAGCCAAAACCCTTTTAATTTTAATGAAGTCCCATTTACTTTTTTCTTTTGTTGCTTTTGAAAGGCTTAATGTGTTTTGAATGTCCTGTAGGTGACCCTCCCGGGGGTCAGTGACAGAGGTGTTTCTGCCTGTCCTGCTAAGATTATTGTCTGTGGAGATGGGGAGTTCTGATCACTGTGGGGAGGACCTCGGACCTGCCCATTCCAAGGAGGCAGCTTAAAATGCAGCAGCAGACAGCGTGCCACTCTTTGATTAAGGACCTGTGTCTACCCTTGTGCCGACCATGGTTTACATACCTCAGTACTGACATGGATGAGCAGGAAATACTGCAGTGTGGATTGTCTTGAGTGTTAGGACAGAGCTGGGGAAGCAACAGCAGCATTGTGGTGCTGGAAAGGTTTGTGGCTCAGGTTACCCACATTTATGTATTTAGTGTGTGTGCGCGTGTGTGCGCGCGTGTGCGTGTGTGCGCGTGTGTGTGCCAGTGCACACAGAAGCCAGGGCGACACAGGACAACATGTCAACGTGACACAAACTCAGAGTCCCCAGGAAAGGGGGAATTTCACCTGAAGAATTGCTTCCACAGACTGGCCTGTGGACATGTCTGTGGGGCATTTTCTCAATTGCTAATGCCTTGAGTTCCTGTGCAGGCTTCCCTCAAAGGACTGTGCATTGGAAGTGTAGGATGAAGTAAATCCTTTCCTCTTCAAGGTGATTTGGTTAGTGTTTATCACAGCAGCAGGAAAGCAAACCACGACTGTGTCCTCATCCATCGCTCTCCATCTTACTGTTTGAAATGGAATCTCTCCCTGAACCCGGAGCTTGACCATGGTATTAAGACGAATGATACAACAGGGATTTCCCTGCCTTTGTCGACACCAACGCTAGCGTTAGGAGTGCCAGGGATCGGAGCTCAGGTCTTCATGCTTGTGTGGCAGATGCTTCTCTCACTAAGCCATCTCCCCAGCCTACATTTAAATCCTGGCTTTGTTGTCTGCTAGTTGCAAGACTTCAGTAAGGAAAATCGCTCAGTTCTTTCTGACTCAGTCCTCTCACAGGCACCGCAGAGGTAGGAATGTTAAAGCATTTTGTGAGTTAATACACATAAAGTTCTTGAAATAGTGCTCTTGGCATATTGTAAGCACTCAACAAATGTTCTCTAGAGGATTAATGAATTCCAATATGCAAAGTGCTTGGGAGAGTACCTGCTGCAGCCAGCATTATGCCCAGCTCACGACATTCAAATGCAAAGTGCTGAAAGAATTTGAAAGAAATAGAGTGCAGACCAAACAACAGATTTCTATGGGCCAAATTCCGTTCCAGGACTGTCAGGTTTCGATTGAACTGAAACCACAGAACTTTGTCAAGCCTCCCAGCAGAATTGGCTTCCTCTGGCATTGGACGGATCTTAGTTCTCTGGTTTGGCTTCTCAGTAAGACTCACCCACTTGTGAGGATGGGACTATGATGGAATACCAGTGTGGATGTGCTAGGCCAAATCCAAGAGGACAGCAGGCAGTTCCACAAAGGGCTGTCCTCACTGTACATTGTGATTTGAGACATGTGGCGCTTATCATCTCCTAAAGCCAATATGACTCTGATTTGTTTCACATTTTTTGTGGAGATTTTTCATGTGTCATTATAGTTCGTATTTGATCATTGTTGAGACAGAAAAATGAAAAGGGTTTTAGAGCTTTTTATTCTGATTTGAAATGATAAATTCTCATTGTAAGCAATTCAGGAAATACATAGAAATATAAAGAAGAATGGTTGAAGAAATGGCTTAGTGGTTTGAAAGCACTGGTTGCTCTTCCAGAGGATCAAGGTTCGGTGCCCAACAATCTATAACTCCGGTTCCAGGGGATTTGATTCCTTCTTCTGTCCTCTGCAGGCATTATATGACATGGGTGTACTTACATACATGTAGGCAATACACTCATACACATAAAACAAATAAAAGTTAAAAAACATGACCCAATGAGTTTCTTCAGAGTTGTTTACAGGAGCACGACGTCTTATCAGTGGTTATACCACTAACGAAAATCCCTCTCCTTTTCTCATCAACCATTAACTTTGAATAAGTCCTTAGGAAGGGTTGGGGCCCCATGAGTCCCTCCACTGACCTAAGAGATGACTACCTCCCACATTTATCCATCAATATGATTTTCTCTGAATAAACTGCTGCTGGATCTATTTACCCATCTGCTTCGTAAATCTTAATTTCTGCGTCCCACCTCCCTTTATTTTCCTTAGGCTTTTGTTTTTTTCTAAGTTCTTGAATAAATTCTGGTCCCACCTCACAGCAGTCTAAAGGGAGTCCTGTGCCCTGACCCCGCTTTTAGGACCAGAAGCAGTGCAGGAGCTTCTGTGCAATAAACCTCTCAGTTTTGCTAACTTTTGACTGGGGGAGGCAGAGGGCTGGGAAGCAGACAACCTGCTCTTATGGCATCTTGGGAAGAGATGACCTGGCCATCTACTTCTGTTTTGGGAGCCAGAGGCAACAACTATTGTGTCTGCAACGGAATCAGTTAAAGATAGGACAGTCCACTCCAGATATCACCGCTGAAGGAAATGTCACTCTGCAGAGGCTCCACATTCTGCATGGATTGTGGACTGAAGGGCCTGACATTCTCAACAGATTTCTCTGCCTTATTAAAATGAAGTTTCTGGAAATCCTATTTCCTGTGTTGGTTTGTGTAGCTGGCCCGTTCAACTGCAGGCACTACTATCTCTATTGCAAAACCCGCCCTTCTAGAAGACCAAGCGCTTTGACTCTTGTCTGTTAACTGAACCCAACTTCCTGTGAGCTGTGACTTTGGTTAAGTCTCTGACATTTCTGAGCCTTAGTTTTATCTCCCAGAATTTAAGAATCTTGTACGAATCAAGTTGCCTGATGCCTAAGAGAAAAATTTCAAAATACTGAGCAGCGTAGTTGACCGAGCAGAAGAGGCTCAGATTGTGCATGACTTTGAGAGGATGTGTGGACCAGCAAGAGCTGAAGACAGAGTTACGAGTCTTCCCGAGGACAGTAAAGCAAGGGATCGATAAGACTATAAAGAGAAAAGTGAAGTCTATGAACCGAGTCAAGAATCTACCCAGGACTGGCCCCTGAAGAGAGACAGGCTGAGGCTGGCTGTAGGAACCCAGCATCGTGGAAACCACTAGAGAGAGTGTGAGGGCTGGGTTGGGAAAATCTAGTATCTTACAGAGTGCAGCTTAGGAGACAGAGGAAGCAGCGGGGCCTGGGGGAGGATGGAGACAGGCTTGCGCGGAGAGGTGCTTCAGTGTGCTGGAAGCCAGCCTGCGAGCAAGCAGTGCCCAGGAATGGTGCAGAGGGGGAAGGCACTTAGGCCAGTTTCAGCCAGATCCCTATTAGTGGAAACTCCTGGTTGAGAATCAAAGAGGGCTAAGATGAAAACTTTAGCTATCTTTTGAAGTTTGAAATCTTGGAAGGACATAGGTTCCAACTTGCTGGCACAGAACAGCTATTGTTGAGGTAGCAAGGAGTGGTTGTTGGGACCTGAGCTATCACCCAGAGTTCAGTTTCCAGTACCCACAGCCGGTGGCTCAGCACCACCTGGAACTCTAGCTCCAGGGTTCTTTCTTTTCTTGCCTCCGAGGGCACCCCCACCCACATTCCAAATAAAAAGCAACTTAGAGAAAAGTAGAGTGATGAATGCTTTTGCTCGCCTTCTCTCTTTCACAGTCCAGGGAATGGTACCACCCCCCAGTGGGTGGGGCTTTCCAACTCAGTTTACCGATCAAGATCATCTCTCACAGGCTTGCCCAGAGGTTTCCTCTTTCAGGTGATTCTAAAGCTCATTGACATGACAACTGAGATTAGCCATCATAACCTGTGAGACTGGAAAACGTGTTCAATAAACGTGATGTCGTTATTTATAGTCAGAAGGAATTTGGACATACTTGTCAATTCTTGGTCTCAGAACCTCCTGATGCACTGTCCTCCAGTTGTTCTCTGAGTTTTTCCACAATTAGCTATGAGTGGCCAGATTTAGTAAATAAAATACAGAGCATCCAGTTCAGTTTGAATTTCAAATAACGCATGGCCACTTTTTAGTACAAGCAAGTCCTACATAACATATGGAAAATAATACAACATCTTTACATGCTTATCTGAAATTTAAATTTAACTGGGCATTTTGTGGTTGGGCAATCTTATTAGCCTAGTTGCTGTGTGACCTTAGGCAACTTACATACCATCTCTGTCTCATAAATGGGGAATTAAATGGATTTTTAAATAAGCACTTAGAACAGTGACTGATGCATAGAAGGTACTTTGTGTACTATAATGTTATCATTCAGTTGAGGCCGTGCCTCATAGTAAGCTCTAGAATCACAACACTGATGATTGAAGAGAAATGTCAAATATTACATTTTTGCTACTGCGCATTTAACGTTTCATCGGGTAGTGTCTTCAGTAGGCACTGTCAAACTGAAAGAGACTCCGTCCATCCTCCCAAAAGCTCCCATTGACTTTAATACTTTTCAGTCTCCCGTAAGTTCTTGTGATAGGATTGACCACGATCAAGGAAAATCCAATCCTCCCTCCCTCTGCTTTTGCTCTCTGGAGCACAGCTGAGACGAAACGAAACACACGAAATTGCCCAATTTCCTCCTTTTGCACAATGGCAAAAGTCTCTCTGAACAGCTTTTCATAAGTTTGAAACCAGCTCGGGGCTGGTTCTCAATTATAGGCCTTTGACACTACTTTGGATGAGGGATTCCAAATCTGAGCTGTAAGTGCAGTTCTGATGGGAAAAGCCCATTTATTAACTTCAGAGAGATACTGCAATTGTTAGAGGTCAGTCTTCACCTGCAGCCCCTGTCTCAGTCCACTCAGCACTTTACATTTACAAATTCTTGACCCCAGAAGGAGTCCGACTAAGATGAGCCTTCCTTCCTCTGAGGTGCCTTAGTCTGTGCGGCTAAGACAGACGGGGCAATTTGTCATTAATGGAAATTTATTGACTCGCAGTTCTGGAAAATAGGAAGTGTAAGATCAAGGTGTCAGCATCCAGAGAGGGGCTTTTTGCTGTACCAGTTATCAGGGGAAGACAGAGAGGGGGGAGAGAGAGAGAAAGAGAGAGAATGAATTCAAGCATACATGGGAGCAAGTCTGCCCTTTTATAGTGACCTACTCCTGTCAATACAGAGCTCACTACTGAGACTGAGATAACAGTGTTAATTCATCCACAGTGCAGAGACCTCATGAGCCAATCACTCCCCAAAGGGTTCTCTTTCAAATACTGCTGCAACAGCAATCGAATGTCATTATGAGTTTTTTTTTTTTGGGGGGGAGCAACCAAACCACAGCAAGAAGCTATCCTTCCAGCTCCTCATACCTCCCAAACTCTACCAGTTAAAGTTCTGCCCATCTTCACTGATTCTAGAGTGTCCCTAGAGGCTGTCTGAGTCCAGAACTAATCTGTAGGAGAACATATATCATAGTCTGTCTTTGGACAGATGTCTGTACCATCCTTAGGGGGAGGGCCAGAGGTGTGTGACCTTAGGCAACTTGCATGCCATCATACATATATACAAACATAATTTATCTTGGAATTGCCCATAATGCCTTGCAATTGATAGGCTGCTCAGTAAATGTTTGTGGTATTAGGCTGAAAGCATCTTGAGTACTTGATTTTATTCATTGCCGCACGGCAGAAATCGAACCGCACCCGAAGCGGGGAGTGAGGATGAGAAAATGTAGAGAGAGGCAGAGAGAGAAAATAGGACAGACTCAGGAGGGCTGTCAGTCACACTGAAGCAGCTTGCCTTTATTAACTCTCCCCTATTTATACTGTGAAGTGAGCAAAACAATGGGTGAAAAGTTCAACACAAAAACAATACTAACACAGGCAAAATAACTTAAGACGTGATTGGCTTCCTTCAAAGATCTTCAGGTGACCTCAGTCTTGGGCGTAGAATAAACTTCTCCTTAGGTGTAAATCATTTGCATAATGAAAACTCCTGCTTCCAACAGCACTTCTGTGCACGAGACTGACTTCTGCCTAACCCAAAACTAGGGCATGGTTCAAGGCAGGTAAATGGCTCCCTACAATTCATTTATTTTTTTCTTGTCTTTTTGAGACAGGGTCTCCCTGCAGAGACAGATTGGCCTTGAACTCACAGAGCCGCCTGCCTCTCAAGTGCTGGGATTAGAGGCACATGCTACCACTCCCAGATGTCTATTTTCATTTTCTATGTATGTTCTGGCTGCATGTAATGCCTGCAGGGGCTGGAAGAGGGCATCAGATCCCCTGGAACTGGCCTTGCGGACACCATGTGGGTGCTAGGAACTGAATCCCGGTCTTCTGGAAGAGCAAGCAGTGTTTTTACCTGTCAAGTCCTCTCTGCAGTCCCACATCTTAGTACTGGTCCAGCTTCGTTGTCTTTGCAAATGAATTTGGAAGAATTCCTTTCTCTAGAGTAGGAAACTTTCAAAATGGGAAAAGATAGAGCTTAGAGCTTGCTTTTAAAAGGGCCACCATCATTATAGTGTTTGTATTTTCAAGTTCCACAGACGAAATTAACTGATTGAAACATGAATAATTCCCAGAGGGTGCAGGAAATGACTAGTTTGGGGGAATGTCTGAGTTAGCGAGTACCCCAGTCTACCCCCATTTCACCTTGAGGACGATGCTCTCCACACACAGACAAGGACTGCCCTCAGGCTCCAAGAAAGCACCTACATTCACCCTCCTCTGGGTTGGTGGTTCTGGGCTTGTACCCCCGGTTTTGCTTCCATGCCACCCAGGGCTCTGTCCTCCTCGTCTGTGCCTGGAGGCTGACCTTTCCCAGCCCTGCTCACCTGCTGACCCAGGTGGGTTTGGCCAGTAGAGGCAGGGGTGGGCGCACGTTCTGCTTAGATTCTGCTTCGTGGGCAACAGCTGGGTCCCTCCACAATGACAGCCCGTGTTGGTACTTTCTCGAAGGCAGAGCTAGCTCTCCCAGGGTAAGGTTACTGGTTTCTGACTGTGCTAGTCTAGTCCTTGGGTGTCTTGGTCTCTAAAACCTGCTCTCACTTCTACAAGGTCCCTATCACGAATCTGTCTTTATTTGAAGCATCTGGAGCAGTCTTTTTAAATTAAAAAAATGTTTTATTTTTATTTTATGTGTATGAGTGTGTTGCCTGCATGTAAGTGCACTTGTGTCATGCAGTGTCTGAGGAGGTCAGAAGAGAGCATCAGATTCCCTGGAACTGGAGTTATGGATGGTTGTTAGCCCCTATGTGGCTGCTGGGAATTGAACCTAGGTCCTCTGTGAGAGCAGCCGGTGCTCGTAACTGCTGAGCCATCTCTCCAACCTCCGCACATAGGGTTTGAGGATGAATTTTTCAGAAAAGAATGTAGTTTCCCTGGTTCTCTTGCTTTTTTCATCTTGTGTGGCTGATGGCTGAGATAGGCTCTGTGCTCTTCGAAGTTAATTTTTAGGCTTGAAAGTCCTTATTAATAAATCAGCGTCAGGTTTACGCTTCATATCCCCCAGGCCTATCTGCAGATACTCATTTGACCATTGAAGAGGAAAAAAAAATTGTTTGAAAATAAGAGTTAGTTTGACTCCTATAGATGCCTTTTTGTGATTAGAAGACCCGCTCTTATTTTTGGTTGGGGACTGGGAGGGTCTGCTTGCTCCACACCACACAGGTGGAGGTCAGAGGACCGCTTGTGGAATTCAGTTCTCTCCTTCCACCATGCTGATCCGAGGGATCGAACTCAGGCTTTCAGGCTTGGCCTCAAGCGCCTTTACCCACTGAGCCATCGTGAAACCCAATTTTTGTGATTAAAAAATATAACTAATTTGGTAGATATTTAAGGGTACACTGATGGAAGCAGGCAAAGGGTGGTAGAGGGGGATGCCTGACACCCCCTTCTGGCCTCTGTGTGCAGCACAGATGTGCACGCACGCACACATCTTTTTCTGATGAAATATTTATTATTTTAATTTTATTTTCTGTGTGTATTGCCCATATGTGTGTAAGTGCAACTGTGTCATGCAGTGCCCTCAGCGGTCAGAAGAACTGGAGTTACAGACAGTTGCTAGCTGCCATGTGGGTGCTGGGAACTGAACCCAGGTCCTCTGCAAGAGCACCCAGTGCTCTTAACTGCTGAGGCATCTCTCCAGCCCCACAAATCTTTTAAGAAAATAAAATTATGGTATGGTATCTGTGCACTTAAACTTGGAAACAAAAATTTCTTTTCCACAGCCCTCTGCCCTCCCCCCAATGCCGGGATTACAGGTGTATTTGCAGTACAAACACCCAAAACAAAACACCAAAAACAAACACACAAAGAACCCAACAAAGCACAACAAACAGAAAGAGTAGACA
Source organism: Eospalax fontanierii (assembly GCA_035773235.1). NCBI lineage: Eukaryota > Metazoa > Chordata > Mammalia > Rodentia > Spalacidae > Eospalax > Eospalax fontanierii. The sequence continues at coordinate 7,852,993 of CM069540.1, forward strand.
GCACCTGAGGATTAGTTCCCCTGTTCATCCCACATGCATGTGTACAGATACGTACGTGTACACACATGTATATGCACACACACAATACTGAGTACTGTCACCACACAGGTCCTCAACAGTGATACTAATATTTGTGATGGGATGCTTTCTTGTCCCATGTGGCACAGGCACGCCTGACAGAAGACTCCTTACAGAAGGTTGAGCCTTTTAGATCAATCTGTGATTGTGGAAAACGTGCCCTGGACCCCACTAGAGAAGGCTCTCTGAGGGATTTGTAGATGCTGATCCGTCTGTGGCTCGATCACCTTCGTGATCTAGCACACCCCTTCTCCTTGTTTTACATTTTGATTTCCAAGAGCCACTTGGATATGAGACCTGCCAGACTCAGGTCTTATTTAACAACTTCTGCAAGCTTTGCACTGACATTTATTTTGACCGCTGTGTTTCAGAGGCTGGGCCCAGCCTGGTCCTATAGCACATAACAAAAATCTCCCAAATGGTCACTGCTGGAGTTGCCTGGGCTAGCTTTCCTATCTTCAGGCAACCATCCCCACACTACCATAAACAGAGGGGGAACCAAGAGCAGTGTTGCAGGAGAGTGGGCTGTGATGTGCTAAACATCCCTCTACAGGGTGCATGAGGTAGCCCGACTTTTCAGCTGGAGGAACTTCTGAGCGCATCAAGCCCAGCCATGCCATTTCAGAAATGGAAACACAGGAGTGGTTAGAAGGCAGGTCTAGAAGAACCCAGACCTCCCAGTTCACAAGATGCAACTCTGTTGTCTGCATCCCAGTCTCTCTGTGCAGTGTTCCAGCCACAGTAAAACAGACGCTGTCTTCTCTGTCTTAAGAGGCAGCCCATACTGACCCGAGGGCACGGATGGGGGAATATGAAATGGTAAACCTCTAGGGAGTTTGGTAATAGCCACCAAACTTTGTTGTCCTTGGAAGTACAACAAAATCCAGGCTGAGACCATGAACCAGACATGGGATCTGTGTCATAAGTCAACATTTTTTCCTCATTCGAGGCCAGTTATGTATCCTTCCCATCCAAACAAAACAAACAAAAATACATAAAACCACAGACAGGAGTGGAGTGAAAAACAGCCTTGACGGAGAAAAGAGAAGGCCGTGAGCATCTTGGCGAAGCACCTGGCTGTACTGTGTGCGTCGGGAGAAGGGTGCGCCCCGGCTGATGGGAGCGTGGCTGTGGAAGGGACACCATGAAGCTTGTCCTTTTGCGTTGAGAAGGCAAAAAGAAAGCCTCCACTCCTTCGAAAGTGGTGTGGGCTCAGGGAGGGAAACTGAGTCAGACGCGTGCTGTAGGGGAAGGACGCGTTTTCACTCCAGCACCCTCTCCCACGCCTGGCTCCCGCTGCCTCTCAGGACGGTCGTCCTAGGCAAACGCCAGTCTTCAGTTCAGCTGTGCCTACTTAGAAAAGCACACCACAGCTGGGCTTGTCGACTGTTGACCTCTCCTCGGAGACCTGGGGCGGGGAGGGTCAAGGGACCTTCGCCCGAGCCTCCAGGTCCTACCAACCCACCGTGGGTAATTCTGCCCTAATGGCACAGCACGTGGCCTCCGTGGAAGGAGAGGCTCTCTCTGTGCTGTCACCGGGAGGCATCGTTTGTGTGGGGTGAAGACTTTTCCGTACAGCCTCGGTAGAGGGGAGTACCCACACTCCTGTAAGTGACCCCTCATCTACACTCTAAGGAAGCCCAATAAATTCACTGATACTCCAGAGTGAACTTTGGTGGAACTGTACCACAGATTGTCCTTGGAGGGAGGAAGGTGGATGCTTTTTGCGTCTTTCCCAGGAATGGGGTTTTAGCAACAGTTGCTGAGGTCTTGATCTAAGACCTAATATCTTCAGAGCAGAGCTGTAGGTAGGGTGGTAGTTCATACTGCTCGACAAGATCTAGAATCTAGGAGAGGAACCTCTGGCATTTCTGTGAGGGATTTCTAGATGAGATTGAAGACCTACCTTAGCTGTGGGTGCTCCTATCCCAGCCCTCAGCTTTACTGTGGATATCTACTGTGGATATCTCTCTTTGGAGCAGTGATAACTGACACTTTTCTTTGAGCACATAACTCAAATATCACAGGTCCAAGGCATGTGTCCTATGTTTTTACAACTCATTTGCTCATTCTGTGGATGGGAGTCATGGAGGGAGGCTGTTTCTCTTTTCCCCCTAAGATTAGTGATGAAATCAGATGTTTTGTGTGCCTTATTTTCTCCAAATTTGTAAAGCAAAATAAACATATCTGTGATATACCATGTATATATCCTTTACCACATCGTTTTTAGAAGATTTTCCAGTTTATAAACTACTTTTAAGTTCATTCTTACCACTGACACAGAGGGCAACCAAACTCCTTCTGAGGGCTTCTGGCTTCCACCCTCATTTCGTTACAAAAATTTACACTGTGATACTTCCAAATTGTTCTGACAGGAAATGACATCTCCATTGCTCAAAGATACTTTTTCTGCAGCAGGTCAAAGCCCACTTATTTCATCTCCTTATCTTTTTTATTGAATATTTTAAATTAAATTTTTGTGTATTTCTCATCCCCTTTCAAAGAGGGTTTCAGATTCTACTGTTGAAGATTTGGCCAAAGTCTTGCAAAAACAAATTCAATTTCCAGTTTTCCTCCCAGAGGCAAAGAATAGGTTCTGGTAATAGCTTTGGCATTTTCTGTCTGGTCAGTGTGGCTTTTTAGTGAGTTTCTCTATAATCAAGATTTCCATGTTTTTCTTTTAATCTACTTTCCAATGATAAAACTTAGACAAGATTGTTATGTAAAGATTTGGAGGCTGTAAATACAGGCAAAAGACGGACTCCCCAGAAACAAGTGCTTTTATGTCTTTGAACATTTCTTTGCAGTTTTTTCCACATGGTGGGGATTGTGCTGTTAGTTTCGTGCCCTGCATCCCTCACTTAAGATTAGAATGCAGTCCTTCTCTCTGTGGACTTTTAGTGGCCAAAATTTACCCAGAAAGGAAGTCTGTCTCCAAGGAAGCTTATTTTCAGAAGGGGAGAGAGAGAAAAAAACGTGCATTGCAAGGTTATGGGAAAAATGCGTCTTCAGTTGTCGGGTCTTTTCCCAGTAACTGTTAAACGTTCACTGAACTTGTTTTCTTAGTTTGGTGTCTCTAAAGGTAATGCCTAGAGTTAAAAACAATGTATAAAATGAGGCTGGGGAGATAGCTCAGCAGGACCCAAGTTCAGATCACAGCCACACTCACAGTCATCTGTAACTCCAGATGGAGTTCTGGCCTCCAAGCGCATGCATGTACACATAAGTAAAAATAATGTATAAAATGTATGCTCACAAATCCATGTACATGCATGTGAGCATAAACAGACATGTGTGGCCATATTCTTACATTTACGCCCCCTCCACGCTTGACATAGAGACCCACCCTCTTAGAGAAGAACTCCAATAGTCAGAAGCTTCCCCCGTTACTGTGCCAGATGAGCTTGACTTTATTCTGACCCTATGTTATGATAGTCATCTCTGGCTTCTCCTGCAGAGGAAGTGAAGTAATTATTCACGACAGCTTGTAGTCCAAGTTCTTTTGTAGTTGGAGGAGCAAACCATCCGCTCCAGGTGTTCTCCATCAGTGTAACAAGACCACCTGCAACAATTGGCTGTTCTGTTTACGATGAAGCTAATTATGACGAATTAAGTAAATCTGAGCTTACAATACAACTAATTACCAGTAATTAAGGTACATTGGGTTTATAGCGTGCATAGAACAACCACCTTCAAAACCAGAATCTAGTGTCCTCAGACTTGGCGAACACACTCCTAATATAAATAGGGACCGCCGAGCCAAGACATCTACCATGAAAATTCTTTTTAATGACCCATCATCAGCTTTTAACACACATCATGGAAAGTTGCTTAATATTTTAGTGCATAAAATACGTAAAGGGACACACTTCCCCAGGCAGGGCACAGCCTACAGTGGAATAAATTAGCTCTGAAGTTATAGAGTAGATTGCTGGAAATGTTAGTCATATGAAGAAGAGTGAAAGATACTCTCCCCTTGACCTGAATTCACCAAAGTCTCGTCTTCTAACTTCAGAGAGTGTAACAGCTTTACCCCTATTGACCCACACAAAGGAAAAAATAGACAAACAACTCTTGGCTCCAGTTCTTTGACAGGCTGGTCCAGGAGGGAGGGAGAGAGGGAGGGAGGGAGGGAGAGAGAGAGAGAGAGAGAGAGAGAGTATTTTCCTTGCTCAGGCCTTTGGGAGGTCAATGCAGCCCATCTCTGGGTTGTGCCATTGAAAGGAGCTTGGGGGCATAGCTGTGGCTACATTCTGACCCAGCAATATTAGGATTGATTACAGAGAATGGACTTTGGGGTTTATTCTATTTGGGAGTCTGTCCTTCAGAAAAAAACCCTAATCAGGGGACTGCAGAGGTGTCCGAGTTGGCAAAGTGCTTGCTGTGCATGGTGAGAACTCAAGAGTTCAGTCCCCTAAGGACGTGTGATCCGCATGCTGTGGAGGTGAGGCTAGGCGGATCCCTGGGGCTCCTTGCTTTCCATCCTGGTCTTCCAGGCCAGTGACTGGGTCTTAGAATAGGTGGATGGCACCTGAAGAACATCTGAGGTTGACCTCTGGCTTCCATACGCATGTGCACACACACACACACACACACACACACACACACACACATCAGGTGGCTGTTGCAGTAGGCAAGGAGAACCCAGGCAAAGTAGGTGACTATGAAAATGGAGAAAAGAGCAGATGGCTGAGTGACACTGTAGAACAGGGTTTGGCCAGGTGTGGTTGTGGGCTGTGTTGGACATGCCTTACCCAGCATTGCAAGCCCATTTGGTTTCACCTGTTATTCCAACCAGGGTATTGGCAGCCGCTCTTCTAAGAGTCAGAGTGTACTCGTAGAAAACTGTTCGCTCTTCACTTTCTGCCCACAAGGACTCGCTTGGCATTGGGGAGTTAATGCCAGCTCTTGGCCCATTGTGCTGAAAGGCGACAGACATGTGCCTCTTTCCATTTCTGGAGGAATCTTGAGCCACATTTGATAAGGTGGTGACTGGAGCACTACCTGGCCAGCTCTCCGGTTCTGCCTCTGATCCCCAGGGTCCCAGTCCCCTACTTGAGTGTAAGGGATTACCTTTGTCTCTGCTTTTGGGATAAGCCAGTTCATTTTTCTCTGTGTGTAATAGATATCTGAGAGGGGTACGGTTGTCCTTTAGTATCTGTTGGAGAATGCTTGAAGGACCTTCCTTGTTTTATGGTTTGAACATAGAATCTGGGCCTGGAGAGATGGCTCAGCAGTTAAGAGCATTGACTGCTCTTACAGAGGACCAGCGTCCACATAACAGCTAACAGCCTTCCTTAATTCCGGTTCCAAGGGGATCCATCACCCTCTTCTGGCCTCCAGAGGCATTGCAGACACACACAGTGCACTTGCATGCAGGCTTTACTTGTACTCATAAAGTAAATAAAATGTTTAAAAAAATTAAAGCAACTAAATACAGAATCTTACTCATAGGCCCATGTGTTTGAACACTTGGTCTCCAGCTGGTGGTGCTGTGTTGGGGGTGGCAGAAAGTGTAGGCGATGGGCCTCGCTGGAGGAGGTGAGTTGCTGCGGTGGGCCTTGCTTCTGTACAGCCTGACTCCTCCAGCGGGAGCGCAGTACCCTCTCGTCCATCCCGGTGTCCTGCTGCTTTGGACCCAGCTGTTTCTGCTGCCATGCCTTCCCTGTCATTGACGGACAATGCCCCAGACCATGAGCCCAAATAAATCATCCTACTTTAAGTTCTCCTGGGTGGGTCACAGTGATGAGAAAGTGACTAAGACACTTGGATACCAAAATCTTTGGCTGCTTAAGCTTCTTGTACAAAACAGCATGGTATTTGCATATAACCCCTGCACATCCTCCTGTATTTTTTAAATTATTATTTTTTTTATGTGTATGAGTGTACTGCTTGCATATGTGTAAGTGCACCCATGTGGTGCAGTGCCCACAGAGGTCAGAAGAGGACCTCAGATTCCCTGGAACTGGAGTTAGAGACCCTTGTTAGCTGCCATGTGGGTGCTGGGGACTGAACCCAGGTCCTCTGCAAGAGCAGTCACTGCTCTTAACCGATGAGCCACTCTCCAGCCCCCCTCGGGTGTTCTTCATGTTAGAATACAACATGAATGCCCTGTAAGGAATTGTATATATATAGTTCAAGGAATGATAAGATGTGACATGTCCAGTACAGAGGCAGTTTTCTTTCCTAAGTATTTTCAACCCAAATCTGGTGGAATCGACCCAAAGATGTGGAAGCTTCCCATATGACTGCAACTTATTTAATTCAAAAAAAGATTTTATTTTTATAATTATGTGTATGTATGTGTGTGCACATGATGGCAGTGCCCATGTAGGCTAGAGGTGTCAGATCCCCTGGAACTGGAGTGGTAAGGGGCTGGGAGTTACTGAACTTGGGTCCTTTGCAAAAGCAGTATATGCTCTTAACCAATGGGCTAGCCCTCAATTCCTTCCCCTCCCCCCACATTTAGTTATTTATTTCTGAAAGGTTTTTCTTCTTTTTCTTTTGGGTTCTGGTAGGGCTGAGTCATATTCAAACCACAGCAGATATGTGAGGCTTGGGTGCATGGAAGGTGGGTGGGCCTATGAAGAGGAATAGAAAATCCTCAGTGAGTGGCAGACTGATAAATTCAGGTTGAACTTTAGGTCACCAAAAGCCCCAGGTAGCAAGCAGATCAGTGATATTGCTAGTCAGGGCATTCCTGAGATTAGAACCTGGGTTTTTCAGATCCTACTTTCAGTTTCTAAGTGTTGCAAATACGGTTCTTCAGGCCAGGCATGGAGGTTCAAGGCTTTAATGCCAGCACTGATCTCCTGAGTTCAATCCCTGGGACTCTTATGGTGGAAGGAGAGAATGACTCCATACATCGAATCATGGCTCACACACACTCCCTCCCCCCAAATAAAATAAATATTTAGTAAAAAAGAAAATGTCCCAAGTGCAAAAATCAAATTGGTATTTTTCCCTCCCCAAAGCCTGTAGAGTACTCAAAGCACATCATGTTTGAGTTTGTATTAAATTTGTTTCATGGCTTCCTGTATGATATTTAATTTTTCCTGGTATTGCAAAGTAACCTTTTCTGCTTTACATTAAAAACAACGTAATGCTTTCATTTGATCTCCAAGAACTTTCTGGTTCTTAATTACACATTTATGTGATGGGATTCTCTCTCAGCCTTAATGGCATCCTGATTCCTCTTGAATCTGGAGTGATTTACTCTCTGTTGGGATGCGAAATATCTCTCCAGTGATCCTCTGGGCTGGCCCTTTGCACATGTGTCCTCTCATTTTGGATCTTTTTGTGGCATTTTGTTATAGTAAGTCCTCATATGGACAATTCCTGGGCTTCCAGGAACTCAATTTTCAGAGTTCCTGCCTGTCTTCTGAAAGTGTCTATTTTATACCCATATTTGATGGATAGGTTTTTGTTTGGAATAGAATTGTAGGTTCAAAAAAATTTTCCTTAGAATTAGAACAAAACAAAACAAACAAATCACAATTGCTGGACATTTAATCCCAGCACCTAAGGAGGCAGAGGCAAGTGGATCTTTGTGAGATCAAGGCCAACCTTGTCTGTATAGTGAGTTCCAGGACAGCTGGGGCTACAGGGAGACCCTATATAACAAAACAACTAAAGATAATTTCTATCATTTGATTTGTCCCCTAGTAGCTAGTAATGCTATAAGAAGTCTGATGCTGGTAGGATTGATTTTTAATTAATTTATTATTTTTATTTTATGTGTATAAGCATACTGCCAGCATGTGGGTAAGTGCACCTGTGTCATGCAGCGCCTTTAGAGGTCAGAAGAGGGTGTTGCATCTCCTGAAACTGGAGTTACAGACAGTGGTTAGCTACTATGTGGTTATTGGTAACTGAACTTGGGTCCTCTGCAAGAGCAGCCTGTGTTCTTAACCACTGAGCAATCTCTCCAACCCCTCAAGTGATTTTTTTTTAAATAGATTTTTATTTGCTTATTTATTTAGTGTTTGTATGTGTACTATCTGAACCTAGGATTTTGGGGTATTACAAGCTATCTAAAGGGCTTCTCTTTATGCCTTGACAAAAGATGGATATTGCAGCATTTAAAAAAGCCTCTTAAAACTGTTTTCTCAATTATGGAAAAAGACTGTTTGCAAAAGCACCATTTGGCACGATGCTCATCTTCCCTCATGTCCAATACTATTTTAAGAGACCAAGACCTGTTGTTTATTGGGAGAAAAGCTGGTATAGAATTTTGAAGGACTCTCTTGAAAATAGATGAATCTGTAACTCGTAGACAGAGGGAGAAATCTTTTATTTTTAAATGAGACTGAAATTTGAATGTGTCTCAAAGGAAAAGAATCTATACTTGATTAGAGTGAAATATAGTGTATTAAAATGAAACTTAGAGCCAGGCATGGTGGCACACGCCTTTAATCCCAGCACTCAGGAAGCAGAGGCAGGCAGATCTTGGAGTCAAGCAAGGCCAGCTGGGGCTACAGGGAGACCCTGTCTCAAAAAGACTGAAAATAAAGAAACTTAGATGATTTAGGTAGCAAAGATCTTTATTAAGATCTGCAAGAAGGGGGACTGGAGAGATGGCTTGGTGGTTGAGAGCACTGACTACTCTTGCAGAGGACCTGGGTTCAGTTCCCAGCACCCATATGTTGGCTAACACTGTCCTTAACTCCAGTTTCAGGGGATCTGATGTCATCTTCTGGCCTCTGTGGGCATTGCACTGATGTGGTATATTTACATACATGCAGGCAATATATCCATACGTATAAAATAAAAAGCAATAAAAAAAAAAGATCTGCAAGAGTGGGGTTGGGGGTTGTTGCTCAGTTGGGAGAGTGCTTGCCTAGCATGCACAAATATCTGGGTTACATCCTCAGCACACATAACAGGGTCTGATGGTGCTAGCCTCAGAATCAGGAAGAGAAGTTCAGGGTCCTCCTCAGTTGCACATTGTGTTCTGAGCCAGCCTGGGACCTTGTTTCAAGAAAGAGAAAAATACCTTGTTCCAAAGGGAAAAATATAAAGTTGTGTAAGAGTTTATCAGCCAGGCATGGTGGCCCATGCACTTAATCCTAATACTCTAGAGGCAGAAGCAGGTGGCTTTCTGGGTATTCAAGGCCAGCCTGGTCTACAAAGTGAGTTCTAGGCCAACCAGGGCACCATAGTAAGACACTGTTTCCAAACAAACAAAAAGTAGTTAATTATCTACTGTAAAATGGAGGGAGGTAGAGGTGAAGAAGTTTTGGGAATTATGAAATGCAGGTTGGATCTATACAAAAAAAAGAGTAGTCTGCTTATAAGATGGTATTTTAGACAGATATCCCGGCATTCTGTGAGCTAGCTAAACAAAACAAAAAGCACAAAGGGGCTATGCAAAGGAACGAGGGGCAAATGAATCATGAGATGTCAGGCGGAACGCCGGCGCTCTGCTCACAGCCTCCTCCCCGGGCTGCCGTGGTTTCTTTTCGAGGTTCTTGTCTTGCATCGACGAGTGACTTATCTTGAATGCTTTGACCTTCATTTATTATACTCAACCCGTTCTTCCCATAAAGATTTCTGAATCTCCTTTGCTAAATTTGACTTGCACGCCCCCTACTGGCAGACCCAAGTATTCTATGCAATTGCTAATTATGGATTTCATCACGGCCCAGATCTCATGGTTTGTTAAGTACCAAGAAAAGTTTGTCTTTCATTTGATATGCTGTTAGAACAGCCAGAGGCTGAAAGAAAGATTTTTCATTAACAAGCCCCTCAAGCTGAAGAAAAGAAATCCTCCACAGACAATAACCTCCTGTGTTTGTGTTTGCGTCCTAATGATTCAGGGTAACCAATGCATTAGCACACCCAGCAGAGTGATAATTTTTCGGTTGTAATTAACCGCTGTGTCTCCTCGAATGTATCTGACCACTCTTCTTATTTTGTGATTTGCTATTTAAGGTTTGCTTGGTACAGAGTTTAAAGTAGATTAAAAAACAAATTGCATTCAAATCTATTTCAAAGGTGAAAGTCCCCTACAAGCTGGTCTTCAGATGTTACTCAGCAGTCATGTGATAGTGCCCAAGCGTTACCAGTGAGGTGTGTGTATGTGTGTGTGGGAGGGGCAGTTTTTGTTTCTATTTGTGACTTTTCTTTCTCTTACCCATTTGAGTAAATGATCACTAGTGGGTTTACAGACAGTTGATCTCTTGTGATTGTTCTGGCGGCAATGAAGATATTCTAGAGAAACTTGTGTCCCAACTTTTGGCAATCACCCCAAGAAACTGGAATTTCCCCAGAAATCTTATGCTGGGAAAAGGCAAATGCTGGGAGCCTGGTGACAGCCAAGGGGGAGCTGGTTTCCCTGAAAGAGTCCACTCAGTTGGGTCGACTTCTCAGACCACCTTGTAGGAGAGACTGGAGCCCAACTGAGAATGGGCTGGACCACACCTTGATTGGGACTGCTCAGCTGTGCATGCCTCTGGCTGTGTATAACCTAAACCTCATGTGACAACTTTGAAGAAGGACTTAGTTGCTAGCCTGGTAGTTCCTCTCTCCGGGGCCACATTGAGTCAGCTTCCTTTTCATGCTTTTTCTCCATCAGTAACCTGTCTGTTTATCCACGGAGGAGGGTACCCTGTCAGGGCAGCCTGGGCCCAGGCTCTAATCTAATGCTAGCGTGAGATTCTCCCCCAGCAATGATGAGAAGTTGAATTTCTTGTCCCAGGATCCTTTTCCTTAGAAAGCACAGAAGGACCAGTGACAGTCACCGCAACCCAGCCAGCCTCCATGTCACAGTGCATTTATAGTCAGATCCTGCAGTCTGAATGCTAAGTGAAGTGTTTCATTCAGGTGCTGGGGAGGTGGCTTAGGCAGTGAAGCGCTCACTGTGGGGGTCACCGTGGTGACCCAAGTTTGTCTTCCAGAAACAGTGTGCCCAAGAAATTGGTGTTTCTCTAGGAATTTCCAGCTGGGAAAAGGAAAAGCTGGGTTGGGGCGTGTTGTCCCGCAGTGCTGGGGCATGTTGTCATGGGGACGGGGATAGCTGGGTCCTGGGGCTCCTCAGCAGCCAGCGCAGCCTGTGAGGCGAGTCCAGGCCAGTGAGAGGCTCTGTCTTAAAAACAGTCCTGAGGAATGACACCTGAAGTGGTTCTTTGGTCTCCAAATGAATATATACACATGCAGAAGCACTTGTGTGAACATACATGTGTATACTCATGCGTGAGCACACCCCATGAACACATGTATGCACACACGCACAAGTACCACCTATGAACACACATACATGCATGGGCACGTGTGTACACATACACGAACACCCTGTGAACACATGTATGCACACATGTATGAACAAACCCCCATGAAAACATGTATGCACACATGCACGAACACCACCCTGTGAACTAGCCCAAGGTTTCTCTTTATTTAAAAAAATTATTTGTATTTTATGTGTATGAGTGTGTTGCCTACATATATGTAAGAACACCCATGTCGTGCAATGCCCACGGAGATCAGAAGAGGGCATCAGATCCCCTGGAGCTGGAGTGATAGATAGCTGTGAGCTGCCATGTGGGTGTTGGAAACTGAACCCTGGTCTTCTGCAAAAGCAGCCAGTGCTCCTGACCATTGAGCCATTTCTCCAGATCCAAGATTTCCTTTTGCTGTAACCACCTATTTCACATTTCTGCCAATGTATTTGAAAGCACCTTGATGTACAGCTTCCTTTGTTAAGTTACTATGAAAACTTCATGAAACTGCTTCCACATCAGAACATGGAATTTGGGGTCACCTGAATCTTTGTTCTTGCTGTGGTCACTCATATTTGGCTCCAGAATAAACTCATCCCCTTCAAGGTGAAATTGTGTTTTTATGTCCACAGTGGGCAATGAGTACATGTGGCCGCCACACACATACAAATAAAAATGAAATAAATCTTTAAAAAATCCCAATGGGACCTGTGCAGACCCAAGTCAGACAAAAACCTGGCATGAAATGGGGAGGTGGGCAGGCAACCCAGCCCTAGCTGAGGGTCCATTGGCAATTGATAGATGCTGGCAGAGTCAGTTTTTCTTACTGGTGTGATGCAGGTATGTTGATCAGATTCCAAGGGATAGACTTATACCCCATAGCATTTTGGGAAACACAGATTAGACTTGATAGGTCTTTAAAACAACATACAGAGGACATTGTGGGAGCTAGTAAGATGGGTGATGGGGGAGAGGGGACTGGAGAGATGGCTCAGCGGGTATTCTTGCAGAAGACCTGCGTTTGAATCCCAGCACCTACAGAGTGGCTAATAACCATTTATAACTCCCGTTCCAGGGGATCTGACACCATCTTCTGTCCTCTGTGGGCACTGTGCAACATGGGTGCACCTACACACATGCAGACATAACACTCATACATGTAAAATAAAAATAAGTAAAAAAAATTTAAAAAAGAAGGTCTGAATGTGATCAAAATGCACGGTATGAAATTTTCAAATCAATGAAAATATGTTTAGAAACCCAAATGAAAACATGACAATAAAGTCCCCCGTCCCAGTGTTAAGAAAAAAAAAATCCAAAAACTTGTTAACAATCTAACTTCTATATAGTACTTCTGTGTAGCAGGATGTGTTAATAAATACTTAACAAGTTGGGACCTGTGTGGCTGGAAAGTCCAGCAGTTAAGAGCACTTCTCTTGTAGAAGACCTGAGTTTGGTTTCCAGTACCCAAGTCTGTAGGCTCATGACTGTCTAAAACTCCAGCTCCAGAGGATCCAGTGCCTCTGGCCTTCACACACCATGCACACACTCATATACAGACACTTACATACACATAAAAAACAAATCTTAGAAAAACCTCAACAACTGATCCCCCAAAAGATCTTTTCAGGTAGAAGGAGTCCTACCCGAGGCTGGGACACAATCTTTGTGATTGGAAAACATGATCATGCAGCAGCCTCCCCCCTGTTCTCACAGATGTCAGTGGTTAGCCCCCCAAATTTACAATTCTGAGAAAAACCTAAGGCCAGTGAGAGGACAGGGAAAAGCGGCTGAGAGTACCTGTCCTTTACTTGGATCATTTGGAGGTCAGGAAGAACTAATTTGTTACATTTGTCCTTTCTAATTTGGCCTTATATTTTTCTACCCTGAAAGAGGGAGGCCTGATGCAGTCCATGCTTCTAAACCACCCGGCCAGCTCCCATCAGTGGTACCGTAATCTCAGCTTTGCCACCAGCTGAAATCTGGCCTGTGCCAGTCACTCAGGACCTCAGTTCATTCACCTGAAGAAAACAAGAGATGTGGGGATTTCTCACGATGCTCTGATTCACGAAGAACAGTCCTGCTCCTTAACAATTTGAATACAAAATAAGCAATCATAGGGCTCAGGCTTTGAGGGCACATAGCTGCAGAGAAGATCTAAGTCCAGAGGTGGAGCCTCCCTGTGCCCAGACAGGCGTGTAGCCTGTGACTCATGCAGCCATCACCAGCCAGGGGATGAATGGCCAATTGTGTCTCCGCAAAGTCTTCCTTCAGGATTGGTGTTCTAGCCACACTTTAAATGAAAGCTCTGACCTCAGACCTCAAACTGCACTCAGTCTGTGGGCAAAGGCTCAAATATGGAGTAGACTACAGCCTCCATCACAGAAGTCTACAATATTTCTTTTTATGATATCACGTGCTTCTACACCCTTTAAAAATTTTATTTTATGTGTATGAGTGTATTGCCTGCTTGTAAGTGCACTCATGCAGTATAATGCCCAAAGAGGCCAGAAGAGGGCATCAGATCCCCTGGTAATGGAGTTATAGACAGTTGTTAGCTACCATGTGGGTGCTGGGAATCAAACTTGGGTCCTCTTCAAGAGCAGTCAGTGCTCTTAACCTCTGAGCCAGCTCTCCAGCACTGTGCTTTTCCGTCTTAACCTTTTTTAATTTTATTGTTAAGACAGGGTCTCACTATATAGTCCTGGCTGGCCTGAAGCTCATTGTGTAGACAAGGCTGGCTTTGAACTCACAGAGATCACTTGCCTATGCCTCCTGAGTGCTGGGATAAAGGCATGTTCCACCATGCCCGACCATCTTAAATTTCTTAAGGAGTTGTATTAGTTGGGGTTTTACAGATTAGCAGAACCAATGGATTGTATATGTGATCACAAGAGAGGCTCAGAAGCTTGGCCATCTCACAGTAGCTGGAGAGTCAGATGCTCAGTCCAAGAAGCAGGAAGTCTCAGAAGCAGAGCAGCGAAGCAGCCTGGGCCTGAGGCTGAAGGCCTGGCGTGTCCCCAGAAAGCCGCTGGTGTGCCTCTGTGATCAGAGGCCAAAGTCAGGAGTCTGATGTTTGCACCAGGTGGTCCATGTGAGTGTGAGCTTTCCTCTAATCAGTCTGTCATGGCCTCCAGGCTATGGGATGTAGCTGGTCCTTTATCAGCCCATCAAGGCCACTAGGCTATGGGATGGAGATGCTCGTGTTCAGGGCATGTTCTTCTGGGCCAGTTCAATGACCATGCCAGTCCTCTCCGGAATCACCCTCACAGGCATGCACGGAGGTGTGCGTCAGCTGCTTTTTAAGGCCTTTCCTCAGTTCGGTCAAGCTGACCACTGAAATGGACCATCACATGGCTTCCATATAACCGGCTTTACCTTTTTCTTGAACTCATGTGAAGAACCACATTTATCTTGTTTGAAGAACATAAGCAGCTTCTTGTAATTCTCAAAATGTTCTGCTTTCCCGTAACTGTCTGCCCTCAACCTGCCTCCCCTCGCCACCCCATGTCTGGAATGACCCAGATCTTTCAGAGTCCTTATTTGGAATGTTTTCCATGTAACTGTCTCTGAATTCAGTTACAGGACGCCAAACTAAAAGACACAGAGAAGTTGTACTTATTGTGATGCCTGGTTTTGGTTGTCAACTTGAATGGCTTAAGGAATGTCGGCGACTGGTGGAATACACCTCTGTGTATCTTTGGGGTATGCCTCTAGGAGGGATGCATGTAGAGAGAATGACTGTGGGAGAAAGACCACCTTGTCACTGTCCAGTGGGGCTGGCAGCTTGGGTGGAAGTTGGAGGAAGGCAGCCAGCGTGAACCTGCAAGCCTCTCTCTGCGTCAGAGGACACAAGCTAAAGTAGCCTGAACCACTGGTTCATCGCATGGAGGCAGCTCCCCAGGAGATTCCAGGGCCTGCAGTGGATTCTGTTTGAGTGAGACATGACTTTAGATGTGCAAGCCACTGAGATTTGGGGTTAATTTGGCCGTTTCCTACCCCAGCCTCCATTTTGGTCAGAGTAGGTTCTATGCTCAGGTGATTGACCAGTGAAACTGGAAATGTGGGTCTTTCACAGATAAACTAGAGAATTTATAGTCTATCCCAGCTAAATAGCTATTTGCTCTCTAACATTCCCCCCTCTGAAGAGGTAACCCTAAAGTCTTTTAGGAATTAGATAAGAGCTCCCTAATACTTTGGACATATTTGGCCTTTGGTATAGAGTAGCTGTTAGAAGGCACAAGGACAGTTTCTGGTTTTTAGATAAAAAGGGAACTGGCTACTTTTCCTTGGGGTCTTTTTACCCTAAACTACCAAACTCTACCTCCTATTCTTCTTACCTCACCCTCTGAAGAGTCCCGGGAATTGAACTCACATCATCAGGCTTGGTGGCAATTGCCTTTACCCACTGAGCCATCTTGCTGGTGCCTAGTTTTTTTTTTATAGTAGCCATATGCTGGGCATCAAGCAGAATTAGGACCAAGTCCTGTTAGAATTTAGGAATACTGATGTAATCGATATGTCATGATGTAACAGCGGCAGCAGCAGAGCGATTAGCAGTTAACAAATTAAATTTCATTCATATGTCTCTTGGGGAAAGACTGTCAGATTAATTGAGACTGTGTTTGGTTGCTCATGAAGTTATGAACTAGGCCTGGCTCTCTACCATGAGGAACAGGTTCCGGAGCCCTGGGTTCACTCATTTATCATTCCTTTGACTCCTCAGAGAGTCATGATTTCAATGAAGATAAAACCCATTACCTTAAACATTTATTCTTGATAATAAAAAAAAAACCCAACCAAGACTTTAATTAATGAATTAGAAAATTATTTTACTATACTCTGTTAAGTGTGTTAGCTGGTATTGATTGCTTTGGGGACACTTAATTATATTTTTGTTTTAGAAATGTAAGATGTGGATTCTTCAGGGCTCCCCAGAGAAATACTGAATGAACTGGGGGTCGGACTGTTGAGCAAGAAAGTCAAGCGAATGATCATATTCATACCAAATTGAAGGGCTCTTATTGGTCAATTGGGGAACTATTTAAACTTAAAGAAATGACTGTGGTTGACTGGAGAAGAAAAGAAAGGAGTGGGAGGGAGAGAGAGAGAGAATACAGGTGATATTATTGTGACATTCCACTCTAAACTCGGTCACCAGAAGAGCAGTATTGAGTACTTGCCCAGCACATTAAGGAGGAAAAATTCTCCTTTAGTGAAGACTGTCAGGTCATTTATGTGACATTGATACAAATAAAGTCCTTCTTCTGCAGCCTTCAGAGAAATACCTGACACAGGATGGTGATGTCTGAGAAAACTTGAAGTGAAAAGTTCTGGCAGACAGAACATTCGCCGGTTATGGGATGTCAACCCCCATTCTTGTTAATTGCTAAAGGAAAATGGACTTAAAATGTTCTTTTGATTTTATTTTTATTTTATGTATATATAAGTGTTTGGCCAGCATGTATGTAAAGTGCACCATGTGTATGCAATGCCCATGAAAGCCAGAAAGGGGTGTTATATCCCCTGGAACTAAAGTGATGGATGATTGTTAGCCACTGTGTGTGTGTGTGTTGGGAATCAAACTGGGTGCCTCTGCAAGAGCCAGTCAGTGCTCTTAACTGCTGAGCCATCTCTCCAGTCCTGGAAATGGACTTTAAAAATGGACACAGCTCACCAGGTAGTATCTCAGCTTTAGTCTCAGCTCTGGGAAGGCAGAGGCCAGCAGATCTGTGAGATTAAGGCCAACTTGGTCTACACAGTGAGACCCTATCTCAAAATACATACATACATACACACACACATACACACACACTGAACATCACACACATCATACACTACACACACTCAGATACCGTACACACAGACACAAAAACACACACACACACAATCACACACATACACCACACACCACATACACTCAGCCCCTACACACACACACACACACACACACACACACACACACACACACTACACACATTCAGACACCACACACACAGACCCAACCTCCCATAGACCACATCACATACACCATACACATCACACACACGCAGACACACACACACATACACCCCTCACCTGAGAAAGGGAACCCACAACAGATCAAAGTAATGATTACACTGAAGACTGGCTTGGTGAACCAAGGCGTTTGCAGGACCAGAGACTCAAAAGCAGCTTCGTCACCAGGAAGCCCACCCCAACATGGAGGACAGCGCTCCACAGCTGCAACCTGGAGCTCTCTGCACAGCTTGCAGACAGCTGGGAAACCCCAGAGATCTCTTCTCTGCTGCTCGCTAGTCAGAATCTCCTCCCCCTGCAGTTTACAGCTTAGTCCTTCCGTAAAGCTGGGAAGGAGCCTTCCAGAGTCTTGGAAGTTTCTGCTTTCCTAGACATGTGATGTTTTATTTATCTTGGGAGACTCTTGAGCTTCCCCTTGCTCTTGGAGGAGGAGACTGCTACACAACAGACTTGGAATTCATATTTCCTTTTTTTTTAAGACAGGGTTTCCCTGTAGCCTCAGCTGTCCTGGAACCTGGAACTCACTATGTAGACTAGGCTCGCCTTGAACTCACAGAGTGCTGGAGTTCACATTTTCTATAAGCCACAGTCAATAGTCATATGTGTTTCCAATCATTCCCAGTGGTGATAATTTCAAAAACCTGTTACTAGAAACTGAAGAGAGAAGAAAGGAGAGGCAAGGCAGGTTGTCAAGAAGCTGAGCCAAGGGGTACCTGGGCCAGAGTAGCCTCTCACAGTGAGGGGCAGAGGGCACCTTATTGGGGTATGGCTGTCTGGTATGTTTCTCCAAGGTGCTGAGGATGCACAGCTCAGGACTTGGGTGGGAGGTGGGAGGATGACCAGGACTCAGTTACAGGAAAGCACAGTGATGTTGAAGTTGACTTCACGCTTCCTCAGTGAAGCTTTGGATAATGACGTAGATTGCCCCTACTCAGTCCTGTGCAGTAGCTAATGTTACCGATATGCCTTGTGTAAAGGAGTATTCATACTCGTATTTCCCTGAGTGATTATTCCAAGTCCAATTCCCGAGTTCTCAGCTAACCTGGGCAGATACCTTATTCTTCCACAAGGAAAACAGAGTTGCCCAGTGGACACTCAAGTTCCTGCTCAGATCCACATCACGTGACTCTTCCGTTCCAACAGTGCCTCCCAGTCACGGTCCCCACCCTTCCCTCCCAGGTCTTCCAGGAGTGCCTCATCCATTCTGTCTCTTCCTGCATCTTTACTCTGTTCTCTCTTAGTTTTTTCCTCTCAACATAAATGTGTGTTCAGCTCTGTCCTGTCTGAAGATATGAACAGGCCGGTCTTCCTGACCTGCTAGCAGGTTTCTGCCAGCAGCTTTCACTGCACATCCAGCTGTCTTTGCTTTGTGCCACCGTGCATCACCGGTGAGTGTTTTCTCTCTTTAAAAAAGACTTTATTACTTTCAAAATTATGTGAATTATGTGTGTGGACATTGCAGGTATGAAATGCTGTAAGAGACCCAGACTCTCCTTTTGAATGATTGTTGTCATGGTTGGCTTTGGTTGTCACCTTGACACTCCTGGGTAGAATGACCCTCAACTGGAATTTCCTCCTTTGGATTGGCCTGTAGATATGTCTGAGGGGCATCTTCTTGATTGTTGGGTGATAGAGGAGAGCCCAGCCTCTGTGGGCGGACAGGCGGTCCTGGCTTGTATAAGAAAGCAGGCTGAGCGTACACCAGAGGAGCAAGCCAGCGAGCAGTGTCCCTCCATGGTCTGTGCAGTGCCTGCCTCCAGGTTCCTGCTTGAGCTCCTGCCCTCACTCCCCTAAGTCATGGATTATGACCTGGAGTTGAAAGCTGAAATAAGGCCTCTCCTCCCCCGACTGGTTTTGGTCAGTGTTTTATCTCAGCAACAGAAACCAAATTCGGACAGTTGCTTTCCCATCAGTTAAGAAAAGACAAGTCTCGGCTAGATATAAGGACTTTCATGCCCGATCACTGCCTGTTTGCACGGTGCCGTTCTTCCACGCCGCCCTTCCACCGTGCACACACCAGCCATTTAAGAATTACTCAGGTTTCCTCAGAACTTGCTTTTCCCTTCCCCTAAGCGTTTCCTAACTCTACTGCGGTGATTTGATTTTTCTCGCATAGCCCGTCTTGGGTATATTAGGAAACACTGACTCAAGAGGTGGAGTTGATAATTTTTATTCTCAGAAAGATGGATTTTCTTACTGCCAGTAAAAGGTCACAAGGCAATGCTTTTGGTTGGTTTGGGTTGGACCAGGTGTCCATTCCTGGATCAATTGATTGCCACAGGCATGAGATTGAGGAGAACTCAGAAGAGCTTACTTGAACCACGTGACAGAGCAGGGAGGAACACTGTCTAGGTGACGCTTTGCTTGTTTCTTTTCTCTTCCCCTCCGTGCTGGGACTGCAGGCATGCACTGCCATGCAGAGGCAATGTGGTCAAAGGTGTTGAACTATGAGCTTCATGCATTCTAAGCACACATTGTACAAACAGCTCTATCTCTAGCCCTATATCCTCCTGATATCGAAGCAGGTTACTGCCCCCGGAAGGGCAGAATTCTAGGCAGAGAGTGATTCAGGCTTTTCAGTTCTTTTTCCCTGTGAAATAAGACTGAGTTTTATTTGACTTGTGCCCTTGAAACTTTGAGCAGACACCAACAGCATGGGAGCAGCCACCACGCACATGTTGAATGGAATGACGCATCAGTGGGATGCCTCTTACAGCGAGACAGTCAGAAGAAGGGGAGAGCTGCTCACAAGAGCACCAGATGAGGTAGAGACGTGCAGGAAATTGAGCCTTAATTGTCCCATGACAGGATTGGCCACCACATATTTGAGGGAGACAGTGAGAGGCTAAAGTTCATATAGGGGTTATTTTTTCTGGAATTCCTTCCTGTGACTCTGTGTGTGTGTGTGTGTGTGTGTGTGTGTGTGTGTGTGTGAATAGATTAGAGGGCTCTTCACAGATTAGATTATGTTTTTAGCTTCCAGTTCTCATCTGTGTTTTTTGTTGTCTATTTCCTGCCTTCCGAGTAGACTCTTAAAATTTTTAAAAATTGATTTATTTTTATTTATGTGTATGAGTGTTTTGCCTGCATATATGTAAGTGGACCAATGTCTCCCAATGTCCAAGGATGCCAGAAGATTCCCTGGAACTGGAGTTACAGGTGGTGGTTAGCTGCCATGTGGGTTCTGGAACTGAACCTGGGTCCTCTGCAAGAGCAGTCAGTGCTCCTAACTGCTGAGCCAGCCCTCCTGCCCTGAGGAATGCTTTTAATTACACTCAGCTCCCTTCCCAGCCATTGGCTACATTACAGCAAGACACTGTTCTTGTTTCTAGGACATACTTTCTGTACTTTGATTTAAAAAACATCCCATGTAGATAATACTGTTTTTAAACAGACCCTGTAGGTATGCTTCTATCTTGCAAGATCTAAAAGGTTAATTTCCAGTTAGCTAGGTTTTCTGTTTCTTGTTAACGAGGTCAGTCTCTTTTTAAACTGCCAAACTTTTCATGTTTCTGGGTTTCTGTGGATTCGTGCTGAGTTGAAAGACATTTCACGCCATCATTCATCCGGCCACTTTACTTTTCCATTTTTATTTAATGTAGCAGAAAAGGCACAGAATTTTTCAATCATGAAAACCCAAGACATCAAAGGATATTTGATATTCATGGTTTGAATTTTGTGATTTCAGGGGAAACTCTCCGTGGATGAAAATGATCCAGAATGGGTTCCCTGAACATGTGGCGGCAGAATCACTGCTCACCACTGCTCCAATCCGTTTGTGAATTTATACTCAACATTTACTTTAAAAGGTGGTTTGGGGGTGCTGTCTTCTATGAACATTTATCTTGTCTGTAAAGGAAGCCGAGGACTTTCTCATCAGAATTGCCAACTATATGATGATATCACTCCCTCTAAAGGATGTCTTCCAGAGGTCATCTTTTGAGATATGAAGAAAAACAGAAACCACAGGCAATGATACTTTCCATTGTATGTGCTTGTAAATAGTGGGTTAGATAGTTAAAGCCCAGGCAGGAGTCTGTCCTTTGTGTGGAGGCAGAGATAGGCAGAACTCTGTAAGATTGCGGCCAGCCTGGTCTATCTAGTGAGTTCTAGGCCAGCTGTGGCTACAGGGATTCCCTCCCTCCCTCCCTGCTCCCCCTCTATCCCTCACCCTCCCTCTCTCCCTAAACACAAAGAGAGAGATAGAGTGAGAGTGAGATGAACAGATAAAGAAAATGTGGTGGGAGCTAGGGAGACAGCTCAGCAGTTAAGAGAGCTTGCTGCTCTTGCAGAGGACCCGAGTTCATTCCCAGGATCCACATCAGGTGGCTCGCAACCACCTGTAACTCCAGCTCCAGGGAACCTGATGTCTCTGGTCTCAGTGGGCACCTGGCATTCATGTGGGTACAGTCACATACACATAATTCAAAAAACAAAATAGAATCTTTAAAAAGGAAGATGTGGTACATCATAGATTTTCGTCCATCTGCAAAGCAAAATGGAGTGTTGCTTGTGTGGGGCAGAGACTGTGTACCTGTAACCCCAGCCCTGTGTGGGGCAGAGACAGGGTGATTGCTGGAGCTTGCTGGCTGCCAGCCTAGCTCTGGGTTCGATGAGAGACCCTGCCTCGAGGAATAAGGCAGAGAGAAAGGGGAAGATGCTCCACATCCTCCTCCGGCCTCAGCGTGTTCAGGTGTGCCCAGATGCATACACCACACACACAGACACATGCATGATGAAAATGGAAGGAAGGCTAGGGGGCAATGGAGGATAATGGGGTGTGAACGTGACCAAAGCACAGAGATGCACTTACATGAAAATATCAGGAAGTCCATTGTTGTGCAACTAAAAAAATAGTATGAAAAGAGTGCAATAAAGAGTGTTTCTCGTCTCATTATGAACAGATGCAGAGCAGGAGGGGGAGTGGGGGGAGTGGGTAGAGGGGGGAGCGGGGCGGGGACCACAGTAACTCTTTCTCCAAGGCAGGGAGTGGGGAGGACACCTGTGTGACGTCTGTTGATGCTTTGCGACGCGACTTGGTGTGAGGGCTTCTTTACTGAGACTGAAGGCTGTACCTTATCAGAGGTACATGTCCCCTGGGGGGTCTATCTGGGTTCTGCTTTGCTTAGGTAAGTTATAACCCTCCTGGTAGAATGCATAACTCTAACTTAAAAAAGATTAGGTGTTGGCTATTAGGGTTTCATTGCTGTTGATATTTTGATGAAAAAGGAATTCTCAGGAGAGAATGGGAACAGTATTGCTCCTCTGGCTAAAATCATTCATGGTAAGTGCTTATGGACTTGAGGTCTTTGCAATGCAAATGTATCTCTTCTGCAACGATAACTCACTTTCCAGAACTTAAAGCTTTCATATTCACTCCTCTCCAGAGAAGGAATAGATTTCATCCCATCCTCATGTCGACTCTCTGCAGAAGTCAGAGAAGACTAGATCAGAACTTGTATGAACTGGAACCTGCTGCAGGCACAGTTCATTTCTAGTGTTTCCAGTGTCTTGGTGAATTCTCACCCCATCTCCCTTCTAGACAATCAATGGCTCCTTCCTCTGGGACTCCATCAAATCTTGTTTATAATTCATTAACTGAATATCTACTAAGTCTTGACCACGTGCTGTTATCGTGGAACAGTCACTGGACTCAACATGGCGAGCAAGATATACTCATCCTTTTCTCTTTCTCTTCTCTTTCTTCTTTTCCCTCTAGTGAAAGTTGCAAACTCAGCTTCAAGGAGAGAGGCTGAACAAGGCAAAGATATGCTTCATGGTCGAGGAAGCATCGCGGGATTGCTGCAGCTCAGTAGAGACAAGTAGCCAGCCCAGTTTGGGGAGTTTGGGAAGGAAGTGAAGCTTGACTGCGGCAGGAAGAATAACTGCCCCTTAGAATAAAGAGGGGAATGGAGGTGTGTGTTAGGTGTGTGTCTGGCTTGGAGGGCCACACCTCCTCCTGCTCCGTCCGTCTGTCTCATGGTTACCTGAGTCCTTGAAATGAAGCGTGCTTGATCTTGAATATGATCTCTCTTTCTGGAGAGTCTGATTAGGCAGCTGTGATGATGCACTGCTCAGGTCTCCCGGGAGCAGAGTTGACTGACTGCCCCAGTTGGCATTCTGAATGGTGCTCACCCCAAGACTACATGTCCTCATTTGACTTCCCACCAGTGACTGAATACAGTGGGGCTGCTGGTGTAGACGGTTTCAAAGGACACATAGTTTCTCTTGTGGGCAATGCTGGCTTTGGAATTCACTGTGATTCTGGCTGAGACTTTGGTAAAACTGTAATACAGCCTGAAAAATTTCTGCCTGGTCTCCTGCTGCTTTCACAGACATGAGACCTGTGACATAGCTGAAAGGCTGTCCCTGCTACTGGGAACCCCAGCCATGGTGAAGGGAGTGTGGGAAGGAAAGAACAGGAAGGTGAGGATGATGATTCAGTGTGACAGCGAAAGCAGCTGCAATGACGGTAGCTGTGATTCCTCTCTCCAACCTGCCTTCCACCGTTCCCTTAGAAAGGCAAGCTCATGGGAACCGTGGATGTGCCACTCCTCAGACCTGGTGGAGAAGTGCGGGTGAGGCCAAATCTGTCTGCGTTGGCAGCCATGAAAGGTTATATATATTTCCTGCAGTGGGGACCAGAGCTGACTGGTGGCCTCACCATCCCACAGCTAATCCGCAACTGAGCTGACATCCAGGGCACCTATCCCCTGGGCTGCTCCCTGGAGGACAGTGAGCCCGTGTGGCTGCTGCTCTTCTCTGTGAGATGTGGAGCTCTGACAACTGACCTTGACTCTCCGAGTCAGCTTGACTAAGATTTCCTTAGAATTGTCCTGCAGTTTGAAACTCCTCCTACCCAATTCCTTTCTTCATTCTTTGTGTGTGTTTGTTTTTTTGACAGGGTCTCCTTGTAGCCCTGGCTAGCCTGTAACTTTCTAGGCTTTCTAACCAGGCTGGCCTCAGTCTCACAGAGATTTCCCCTGTCTCTGTCTCTAAAGTGTTGGGTGTAAAGGCGTGTACCACCATGCCTGACTTCATTTTGTTTTTGAGACAGGGTCTCATTATGCAGCCCTGGCAGACTTGGAACTCACTCACAGAGATCCATCTGCCTCTGCCTCCCAAGTGTTGGTATTAAAGATGTGCATGCATCACCATGTGTGCTCAATTGCCTGTACATTTTGATGGTTAATTTCATGTGTCAGTTTGAGATAAAAGATGCATTCATTCTGGGTGTATTTGGGTGTTCTGGAAGGAATCAGTGAGTGGAATAAAGAAGCTTGCCCTCACCCATGTGGTGAATGTACGGAGATTGGAAGAGGGATTTAGTCTCTCTCCTGTTCTAGTGTGGGCAATGGTCTTCTGCCCTCAAACATCTTGCCACCAGAAGACCATCAAACTCAGAGTCACATCCCAAGATTTCCAGTTCTCCAGTTTGCAGAGAGTAGTTCCTGGAATGTATCAGCCTTTACAATCATGTGAGCAGATTCTCAGGATGAATCTTCCTGTCTGTCTCTTTAAGGCTATGCATGTATCCTATAGGGTCTGTTTTCTGGAGCAGCCTTATACATATGCACCTCTATTTCATCTGCACTCTGCTTTCCTGAAGGTCTGAACTAACAGATCAATGTGTTTATGGAACTGAAAGGAACAGAAATAAAAAGAGCACTTAGTAGTCTGTATTTGGAGAAAACATTTGTACTCTGTTCTGTAGGCAGGACTTTGCACACACACTGCTGATGGGCTTTCAGAGTTGACCTTCAATCGAGATGTCCTCCACACGATCTGGAGGAATGTGAGACTCAGTGACCTTGGAGTTTGCAAACCTTCCCCTGCTATAAGGAGAAAAGCACCAGCTCTGTGAATCTCAGAGACAAGACTGGCCTCCTGTCCAGAGGGGTAAGGCCATGCTTTGAAATGATAGGCTGCCATTGTTCCCACCCTTTCTAATCTACTGACTAAAGATAAAATGGAAGACAGAGGCTTAGGAGGCAAATCCACCATCTTCTCAGATTGCTGGCTCTTTGAATGAAACACAGCTTAAAGACTTAATTCCTAGTGTTTGACTATGTGACAGGCATCACTAGATGCTGTCAAAAATAGTATGCACAGGGCTGGAGAGATGGCTCAGCAGTTAAGAGCACCTGCTGCTTTTATAGACGACCCTGGTTCAATTAACAACCATTTGTAACTCCAATTCTAGGGAATCTGATGCCCTCTTCTAACTTCTGTGGGCACTGCGTGGCATGGGACTGTTAACCCACATGCAGGCAATATACTTGTACACATAACATAATGATAAAAAAACAGTGTGCACAAGAGTGAGACTAGGGTTGGAAAAGGACAAGAGGTGCAGAGGGTGACCTTTCATGCAAAGTCTTCAGGATGTTGTCCTCAGGTCAGTGGAAGCCAAAGAAAGAGTTTAACCAGATGAGTGACAGGTCTTAGAAAAATTACTCTAGTCACAGAGTGGAGAATGAACTGTAAGGAAGGAGGCTGGGGTCAGGACCATCAGGGATGGTGGTCTGGATGGTTCATTACCTTATCTGTCTTGGGAAACTGAAACCAGTATTTCTAGTCCTAACACAGTGATAGCGTCTCAAAATTGCTCACTGAGAATATTTAATTCTTCCCTTTATCATGGAAGAAAAATGCATTTTAACATTCTTTATCTTTCAGTGCATGTGTGTAAGTCTAGACCACCTGCTGTCCTCCCGCTGAGCCGTTAGTCTGAGGGAGATCACTTGCTGAGCTCATGGTCGCTTACGGTCAGTCTAAGCAGAGATGGATTGCTGTCCTCACGCTGAGCCATCAGTCTAAGCTGAGGGGTATTCTAGCAAATTATCTCTGTTCACTGCTCTTTGCAATTCTAATGAAGTTTCCTACTTAATATCTACACTGTTTTGGTAACAATTCTGTGTTAAAAGAAATAAGGTAGCTATTATTTTCTATCCTAAATTTAATTTGAATTTCACTCTGTCAGATTCTGCTATTCGTTTCCATTTTAATGACAATATAGGGATGCTAGAGTGGCCAGGAGAAGGATCTGTTAAGAAAATTTGTGGAACTGGCATTAATCCTCCTAATAAATACCCTTGAATATTTCCACAGGGGTCATGATACTGTTCACCATCTGAAAGCAGGGTATTCCTCACTATTGTGCAAACTTGGTTGCTGCACAAGGCCTTCAACTTGGAGTTGGGCAGATGGCTCAGTGGGTAAAGTGCTTGCCAGTGTAAGCATGAGGACCTGGGTTCATATCCCACTATCTACGTAAAAAGCCAGACATGGTATGAGATGTGTCTCTAACTCTAGAACTAGGGGTGGGGAACATTGAGACAATCAGATTCCCAGAGCTCTCCAGCTAGTAGGTGAGAGAACATGGTTCAGAAAAATAAGGTGGAGAGTGATTGAACAAGACCCCTGATATCTACCTATGTCCTCCACATGTACATACCCATATGCACGTGTGCACACACAAATACCCAGCCACGCATGCACTACGCAGAACACACACATTACACACAATACACATGCACGCATGCACACAAGTTGCTTGAGTGTTTTGTTGTTAATTATAAAATTAACAGTGATTTTTGAACAAACAGTCTAATTACTAAAATTAGTAATTTCATTTTCTGTACTGAATTCCACGGATTACTTAAATGAGAGGTCATCTGCAAGACTGATAATTTTCTCCTTATTTCATTGGTAATGAAATTCAAGACCAGAGCATTTAAATAAGTTACCTGAAGACATACAGCTGATAAATAACAGGGGAAGTAGTTGTCTCAAAGCCCTGGGCTGTCCCACTGTCTTTCCGTGTGCGATTCTGCCTATACTGGATGTGAGATTAACCCACTTGTAATCAGTACTAGTAAGTCTTGTCTGTTGTCTCCTACTGGCAGTACACCAAAGTAGAAACTCCGAGCCTTTTGAGTCCAAATACTGAGTCACTTACTGCGTTTGCCTCATGATTTACTTTTTATTTTATTTTATGTGTATGAATGTATGGCCTGCAGGTATGTAAGTGCACCCATGTCATACAATGCCCATGGAGGTCAGAAGAAAGGCACTGGATTCCCTGGAACTGGAGTTATGGATGGTTGTTAGTTGCCCTGTGGGTGTTGGACATTGAACCTGGGTCCTCTATGAGAGCAGTTAGTGCTCTTAACTGCTGAGCCCTCTCTCCAGCCCCTGCATCACAATTTTTATGAGTTAATTTTCATGGTATAACTGTGGAGGTGGAAGGCGCTGGAGAGGCGCATTTCTTTCTCTCTCTTTCTCTCTCTGAATGGGCCCTGTCCTAGTTTCTTTCTCTGTGGCTGTGATGAGATACTCTGACCAAAGCAACTTAAGGGACAGAGCCCTTAAGGGCTTACGATACCAGTTACAACCCTTCACAGCAGGGCATTACATCCGTGGAGCTTAAGAAGTGCCTGGCCACAACACCACAAAGCTTTACTTATTCTTGACCGTTATTTACCGGCCAGGATGGCCTGCCCAGGGAATGTTCCCGCCCACAGATGAGATGGGTCTTCCCACAGCAATTAACATGGTCAAAAACAATCCTTCAGGGATATTTTCAGAGGCCCATCTCCCAGGTGATTCCAGATGCTGTCAAGTTGGCAATGAAAGCAGCCATCACAGGCAAGTATCCTGAGCATGTAACACAGTGCTGAACATGGTGTTGGTAACTCTGGATGAACCTGAAGATGTTGCTGCCTGGGTCCCACTGCCTTGTCTGATGTGGTTCCGACCGGATGGGGTAGGCAGAGGACCGGTGGACACACCTCCACCCTAGGTGAGGACTCCTTGGGAGACCATGTGCTGACCTTGTACCACACTGCTGCTTTCTGAAAGTTGGGACTTTTGCCCAGGTGATTTTTTTGTGACTTTCATTTTTTCATGACATTTCGGCGATTATCCATTGAGCTTCTACGCAGATCTCTGAGACACCTCTAGCTTGAGAGGCGGGAACTTTCTGAACCCAGCATTGTAGGCGTCTCCTGCTTTGCTCTGTTACTTCCTACCCTGGTTTGCTCTGATCTTCCGACTTGAGCATAAAGATCAAAGCAAGTTCCAGGGGCCACTTTGCCGGCCTTGCCCTCTCTGCCAAATGCTCCCATTAAATTGGAATAATGCAAGTGTGTTTGCACCTCCCTTTTAACCTTTCACGTCAGGTCTTTGGTGACTGTCTTTGACCCAGTTTTTAATCTCAACTACTTTTCAGTCTCCTCTGCCTCATGAAACAATAGCAGACTTTGATTCTACATGTGTCTCTTGCGTGTAGAGTAGACTTTTGCAAGAGACCAGTTTTCTTTTCGAAAACAAGCAGCATTAGATTGGAGTGGAGGTTAGGAGTAACTTAATCTTGACTGTTTAGTTTGCCTGGTGGTCTTTTTCAGCTAAGTTTTCTGTTCAGGATTCAAACTTGATCAATTGAAAGTTCAAATTTCCTGTTGTTGGGGCCATTATCCAGTCCC
Organism: Eospalax fontanierii; assembly: GCA_035773235.1. Taxonomy (NCBI): domain Eukaryota; kingdom Metazoa; phylum Chordata; class Mammalia; order Rodentia; family Spalacidae; genus Eospalax; species Eospalax fontanierii. The sequence continues at coordinate 7,881,794 of CM069540.1, forward strand.
ACTGGTCTCGACTGGTAGATTGAATGACCGTTTTCAATCACTCATTTCCTGTTCCCTGTAAGAGGATAATACACTCTCCATGTTGCCCTGTGATTTATGAAAGGTTCTCCATCCCAGTGATGTCAGACTAGACTACACTCTTATTTTTGGTCCATAAAATGTGAGTGGATGTGACGGGGTAGTTATGAGTACAGAATTAAGAGCTATAGTGTGGTCTGCCTTTGTTCGTGGCTGCCCTCTATCACAAACGGCATGAACCTGACCGTGCTTGTGCCTTCTCCCTGCATCCAGCAAGGAAGGAGAGTGGGAGCAGAATCAGCAGTCCTGCAGTCCAGGTGTAGTCAGCGGGTAGAGGAGGAAGCAAGCACCGAATAAGACAGACGCTCGCTTCATGTGGCCCTTAGTTTACGCTAAGAGTTACCATTCTCTCCTAGCATGGTAAATGTTACACAGGAAGACGTTTTTGTTGTAAGTAGCTGATGATTTTCTTGTGGTTGGACTAATGCAGCCCTATCCACTGGAGGCTCCGGATACACCTCTTTCCTCAGGTTGGAAGCTTGGTACGAGAGAGGCTCAGATAGCATATTCTACAGAGGAGCGTTTCCAGTTTCCTGAATCTGTAGCTCCAGCACCTGTAAGCCTGATGAGATCATGGTCTAGTCTCTCAGCATGGTCCAGCCTCTGCCACCCCCTCTATCTTGTCTCACTTTGACCTCACCTGCCTTTGAGTACCATCACCTGGCTCTCAGCTTTGTGCTGTCCACCCAGTCTCTGGTATGGGATCCCCTTACCTCACAGCAATGGCAACTCCTTGGTTACCCCAACTCCCCACTTTGCTCCCCTAGCCCCAGAACAGCTGTCAGCAGCATCTCGGCCCAAGCACACCGCCCTTTCACATCCTGGCTCATTTGTTGTCAGAGGCATGCCCCACTGGGCGTCTGAAGCCATCCCATCTCCTGCCTGCTCTTCCGAGCTAACTGGGGGATTCACCACTGGAAAAGCAAAAGCTTCACTTGTAAGCGTTCCGTTATTCTTGAGTCATTAATGGACCCATGATTATTGATCATACGAATAATTTGGGAATCTGCTCTCCTAAGTTTGGGGAACAGCCTAATTTGGGTTGAGGCTTTATGAGAGAGCTTGGAGTAATTTCCAGGATTCCATCAAGCCTGAAATGTATCTATCATTATCTATAGATGTAATAAACATGATTCATCAATTCATCTCTCTTTTTAAAGGGACTTCTGTTGTTAGAGATGTGTGTGTGTGTGTGTGTGTGTATAAATATAAATACATTTAAAAGCTTTGCACTTCTTATTATGACAGGTGTCTATGGAAAAACTTCCCCTTAAAAATTAGAAGTATGGGTTGGAGAAATAGCTTAGCTGACAGAGTGCTTGTCTAGCATGCAAAAAAGCCCTGGGTTTGTTCCCCAGAGCTGCATAAATAGGATGTAGTGACACACGCCTATAATCCTTGCACTCAGGAGGTAGTGGCAGGAGGATCAGAAATTCAAGGTCATCATTGGCTAAATATTGAGTTTGAGGCCAGCCTGGGCTACATGAGACCCTGCCTCCAAAATAATCACAAGTATATTTAAAAAAATGGAGAAAAAATGGAGAAAACAGTGATTAAGAATAACTTTATTATGACCAGCATCCCTCTTTTAATTTTGAACTTGATCGATTCCAAATTGTACTTGGAGATATGACCATATCATTCTGAAAAGCTCAAGGTAGCTTTCATTTTAAAATTTTCCCTCCCTCCCTCTCCCTCCCTTCCTCCCTCCATCTTTCTCCCCCTTCCTTTCTTTCTTTCCTTTCCTCTTTCTTTTCTTCTTTTTTTTTCAGACAGGGTCTTCATGTAGTTAAACTCACTATGTAGACCAGGCTGGCCTCAGTCTCACAGAGATCCACCTGCCTCTGCCTCCTGGGTCCCATGAGTAAAGTCATGAGCTATCATGCCTGGAATATTTTAAAATTTTAATTTTGGTGGCTGGAGAGATGGCTCAGTGGTTAAGAACACTGGCTGAGAAGATGACCCAGGTTCAGTTCCCAGCACTCACATGGCAGCTAACAAGTATCTGTAACTCCAGTTCCAGGCCATCTAGTGTCCTGTTCTGGCCTCCATGGGCATTGCCTGTGCATGGTGCACTTATATACATGTAAGCAAAACACTCATGTACATAAAAGTGAATGAATAAATGAATCAGAAGTTTGAAGTTTGGCTCTTCAGAGAGTCACACAGAGGAAAGATGATCACAAGTGTCCTCCCCTTCTTTCTCTTCCTCTATCCTGAAAATTTGGGGTTGGAATTTGGACTTTTTCACCACATGGGGTTTTTATTTTTTAACTTCAGGGGACACACTCCTATTGCTTTCAATGTGTCTGTCTCAAGCACTGAATTTGGGTAGCACATTGTGTATGTTTTGTGACGTACTCTTGATATCTACCTGGTGTTGTCTGGTTGATACTTGGGCACTGGGGAGGCCTGCTCAGCATGTGAGTGACATTGCTTGAGGGTCTGAACATGTAGAGATGCTTGTCTCTCTGAATTTGGTTTGCTGATGGCAAAGAGAGAAAAATCCATCTGATAGTTGCATAGATTTTCTTTTACATGAATTTCGCTGCGAGTAGTGACATTTTCGTTGGAGTCAGGCTTAGCTTAGAAGTTTCAGGCATAATGGCTCATGACCAGGGCAAAATCTTTGCTCTTACATTCATGGCATTAAATTAGGGTCTGTTCCTACCTGGAACTGGATGGCCTCTGAAAATTATCTAAAACATTAGAGAGAAACTTATGTTGACCAGTGAAACCCTCTTTGGCTTGTGTTTGTGTTTTAAAAGCTTTGGATGGCAGTTGTGATGCACTGAATCTGGAAACAAGACAGAAATTGGTACTTTGTATGATGGAGTCCATGAATCATGCTGGGGTTAATGTTCTGACAGCAAAACACGTGCAGTTAAACTTCAGAATGGATATAGATGGTCCACTCCATTCAGACACCTGGCGGGAGTGAATTTAGGGCCCGTTAGGATGCTGGCTGCTGAGGAGCATAATTTTCAAGGAAGTAATCACAAAGCTGGACGTTGACAGCTTTGAGTTGGAATTTCAGGCTCTTGCTGTGTGTTGTATAAATCACTCTTTTCTCTCTGGGTCGTCTTAACTGTCTCCACACTGTGATTCACTGTACTTCCTTTACACATCTCTCATTGTGGTTCTCACACAAACATTTCATATTTCAAGAACTGGGAAATAATTAAAAATATTTCTGGTCAGATTATAGGCATGTAGAGGGTCTATACACTCCACCCCCATGGTCTTTTTAAATTATTATTTTATGTGTCTGAGTAGATTGCCTGCATGTGTGTAGGAGCATCTATGTGATCAAAAGAGGGCATCAGATCCTTTGGAACCGGAGTTTCAGATGGTTGTTAGCGGTCATGTATGTACTGGAAATCAAACTTGGGGCCTCTGTAAGAGCAACCAGTGCTCTTAACCACTGAACCACCTCTGTGGCCCCCTCTACAAAGTCTCTTTACTTCCTGGGTCTGTTAGAAAAAATGAGGGAGTCTTTACCTAATTAGCTCCTAGAAGCAATCTAAAATGTGAGTTCAGGGCCAGCTGGGCACCAAGCTCTGCCACCAGCACCAGACTCGGTCATTTACCTAGCTCTGATCATTTCTGTGAGCACGGGGAACATCTGACTTTCACCCAGTCTTTCACTCTGTGGGTTTGTTATTGTGACTGACAAAATGGGGAGAGACTGACAGCGACTTCTAGGCTAAGAACAGAGTGGTTGTTTACCGCCACAGGGGAATGGAACTTTGTCACTTAGTATAATATCTTTTTACCTTTCATACCCAGTACTTTTTTTTAAAGCAAAATTCTGTTTCTCTCAATGAAAAGAGATAGGCAGGATTTCTTGTTGGCTCTGGTGTTCATCTGGCGGACCTCGATGAGACCAGGTTAAACTGTCGTACAGGTGTGAGTCCTCTGTCATCGGCAGACACGGAGCGGTGAAGGCTGGCTGGAGGCTGTGACTGGAAGGGGCTGGGAAGAGCTTCGGGCATTCCAAGGGGAATGCACAGGGCTAAAGTTACATGAAATCGAACCTGGAAGGGACCCCTGGCTCAGTGCCTTGGGCACACGACTTAAGCCTGTGAGTTGAATGAATTCATCTCTTATTACCTGTGTCTAGACTTGTGAGCACAAGACGGAGTGTGTGAAGCAGCTGGTCAAGGCTTGGCAGGTCGCAAATGCCTGAGTTTCTTAGGCAGCTTTTCCACCACTCTGTTTTTGTCCTGTTGAGACAGGGTCTCCCTGGAGCCCCAGCTGGTCTGGAGCTCTCTATGTGGACCAGGCTAGCCTTGAAGTCAGAGATCACCTGCTTCTGCCTCCTGAGTACTGGGATTAAAGGTGTGCCCCACCATGCCTGGCTTTTCTGTTACTGTTTCTAGTCTCACAGGTCAATGATAATGAAAATCTGTAGTGGACGAGGGAACGAGGGGACGACAGCTCTGTGAGTGTGAGGACTGGAGTTCAGATCCCCAGGATCTGCATATTCTGAGAATAGTAAGAAGTTAGTCCCTTAGGCCTGATGCGGGGTGTTGCTTAGTCCCCTCTGATGCTGGCCCTCTGCAGACCTAAGGTCTGAGTTCTAGGTAGGTGCAAATACAATTTCTGAAGGAGATTAACCAAAGCCTTGTTTGAACCAGGAAGACAGACACGAGGTGCCACTCGTTTTGGCTGTGCTGACAGAATGGTGTCTGTGCACCAGCATTGCGGGAGAGGGCCACAGGGTGATGGTGTTTCTGGGTTAGCTGTAACGAGATTTGGTATTAACTGCATCACCACAAGGAAATCCTGTGTCTTGGGTTAAATGACACAGCGGCAGCACTTTTCCAAGCTTTGGAGGCACTGCCTTTAGTGACTGTCAAAAATTGGACTTGCTGTAAAATCATTTATCATTGATCCACTGAGATGCGAGTTTCGTTACCTTTTCCTTGACGTTCCATTGGTCCTTTGACTTGCTCTGACTGACGGAATGTGGCAATGGCATGTAACTGGGTTCCAGGAGATCTGCAATGTCTAACTATGCTTCTTAGAACATTTCTCTTGGAATCTAGGCCTCATGTTGTATGAAAACCCAAGCAGCTAGATGGGAACAAGAACCAAGACTCCTAGCAGACCATTAGGGTCAGCAGCCAGTCCTGAGGAAGGTCATTTTGGACAAGGTATCCCCCTTATTCCACATGACACTATGAATGGAAAGAACCACTCAGTCAACCCATGGACTGGTTGGAAGTAATATTGTCCTTGAAGTTTAGACCATGAGAATTAGTCCACGAGAATAGATTGCCAGCCAGTGACTATTTGTGGTACAGGAGACAATGTCTGATGGCTGGGACAGAAAAGGGAGGCAGCAGATCTCATGGAGAGGTCAAAAGGATCTAGTTAGGGACAGGTACTAGAGATGTAGGGAAAACTCTCAGAACTTGAGGAAGAAGGTTTTTGTGAGGGAAAAGTTTGATGGGATCCTCATTTGCACAAATGAGATGGTCAGAGCAACTTTTTATGGTTCAGGTATTGAGTCAGACGATGTACACGAAGAAATATTTGCCTGAGTTTTGGGCAATTATACATTTAATAATAGCCATTATTGTGCTCCTTACCTGAAGTTAGCATTCTAATTAAAAAAAAGATTTACTTTTATAATTTATGTGTGTGTATGTCTGTGTCTGTGTATGTTTGTGCATGAGAGTGCAGGTGCTTGCAGAGGTCAGAAGAGGGCATTGGATCCCATGGAGCTGGAGTTATAGGTGATTGTGAGCCTCTAGCCAAGGTTGCTGGGAACCAACCTTGGGTATTGAGCAAGAGCAGCAAGTGTTTGGAAGTACTGAGCAATCTCCCCAGCCCTAGCCTTCGATTTGACACACAGTAGCAAACAACTATGTTGCTCTGTACACATCATATTTTCACAGCTAGGTCGAAGTGCTCTCAAGGGCAGATACTGTAACTTCTATTTCTCTCTGTGGTATCATCTTTGAATAAATATTTGTTGATTGGCTAGAAATGTGCCAAGTATGTCACACCATCTTAAGAATTCTAGTCTTGTTCATATGAATCCCATGTATCAGTTTGTAACCTTAGCTAAATTTCTAAAGCTGAAAGATAAAAACGACTGAACTTCCATGAGCATGGATATTTTATGGGTAGCTTCTAGGGGTCCCACACATATATTTCAGGTGGTGCTGTGAATCCAGAGTCTCTCTTGCCAAGGAGTCCTGTGTACTTACTTGTCTTAGGCTGTTAAGATCATCGCCTGGGCCCTGGCATTCCTAATAAGCTAGGCTGGCCAGTTAAATATTTGAAAAGCAAAGAAAAGTAGAAAGAGGTCTGTGGTCCCTCCAAGTCTATTTTTGGGGTTCTGAGATGGGGTTTAGGTTCATATAGATGCCAAAAGATATGTATAACTCAGCGGCTCTGGTCAAGGTGTGATTCTGCCCATTACTGACCTGGCATTGTCTTGCTTCAGTCTCTCCTGCAAAATGGCCTGACAAGTTGAAACTGTGTGAAAACAAGCTCTTCCTCTGGTTGGTATCAGGGCATCAACCTTTCCTTCTCCAACCATGAGATTCCTGGGGGGAAATTCCAGTTTCTTGCGGTCCATCGTTTCTATAGTCTGGTAGCCAAAGGGAGGGGCACAAGGCATCCTTAGACTATCTCCATTTCTGCCAGGATGGTTACATTTACACACATCTACTGTCAGCTCGAGGTTGCTGTCTCTGGAGATGTGAACAGTGTGGCTCAGACAAGGCCAGGCACCCAGACAGACCCATGACAAGCCAACTATGGCTAGCAGAGCAACCTCTGCAGGTTTTCTGTAGCAGAGGCCTTGAAACTAGCTCCACAGTATGTGACTGTTTCTTTAAAGCACCACTGTTTCCCTTGGTGATAAGTAAGCAGGTCACAAACTAGAGTCTAGACAGCAGTCAGCACTGTTCTGTTGCTAGTCAGCTGGGAGAGTGTGCGGCCTTGGTCCAAGATGGCAGCAGCAGGTGTGTGGGGCTGTGTGTGCATGCCCAGGCACGCTGGATGGCAGGTGTTAAGCATAGCATGGCTCTCTAACCAATATAGCTCATTCTAATTTTTTTTAGGATCTGGCCACTTACCACCATCTATTCACAAGGATTTAAACTCCATGTGTGTGAGGCAGCTGGGAATTTTTAAAAAATGGTTTTCCAAAGGAATAAATGTCTTTAAATATCGGTTTATACAAAGCATCCAACATCCCCTCCGACATATCCTGTTAATCACCAGGGGCTCCTGATTTATGAAGAATGGAAAGACTAGAAACTGGTAAACAGTTCCTATAAATAGGATGTGAAATGATTAGCTGTGGCTCTTGACACAGGATGGAAGGGAGTAAATTACATGAAGAATTTGGAGCTAGAAGCCCTCCTATGAAATCCAGCTTAATGAACGATTTTATATTTAGACACCGTCTCTCTTCTAGGAGCTTATAAAATGGGCTGACTGTAAATTTAATAAGAAATTATTTATGTGGTGTGATTTGGAAGGAACTCAGAATGCTTTGCCTCAATATAGCTTTTTTTTCCCTCTCTCTTACATGAAATGGTTCAGATGTTGAGATTCTATTAGGGAGATTCATTCTTTTAGGTTAAGGATTACCTTTGAAATCAATCCTCTGTTGTGGTTTGAATATAAAATGTCCCTCACAGGTTCACGTGTTTGAACATTTGATCTCCAGCTAGTGGCCCTGTGTTGGGAGGTTGTGGAACCTTTAGGAGGTGGAGCCTCCCTGGAGGACTACCGTATGGCTCCATCCCTCTGGAGCTGTGAGGCAAGATAAGCCCTCTCTCCCCAAAGTTGCCTTTGTCAGGGTATTGCATTAGAGCAATGAGAGTGATGAAAACATCCTCTTTGTTGGAAGTAGATAATTCATTGCACCATTTATATTTTGGTGCAACTTCTTTTATTCAGTTATTTTTCTCTGTTGTGAAATTGTGTGTGTGTGTGTGTGTGTGTGTGTGTGAGAGAGAGAGAGAGAGAGAGAGAGAGAGAGACTGATAGTCACAAAGTGAAGACAGTAGGTCACTGTGTATATACGAAGAGGAGAGAGGCTGGGTCAGAAGCATTATGAGACACACTTCAAAATTTTATGTAAGTTCTTATCTATAATCTCTCGTGGTTGTAGACTTAGGGTTATTGATATGATGCAGACTTTATTTCTGTGATCAGATTTTAAAGCCCAAGTAGTGAATTTTGATTTTCTAGTTGTTATATGCTCAGACACTGGGCCCATCACTGTCACTGTGGGTTTAAAGACACATGATAAGTCAACTTAGTTCATGTGCCTCAGCCATACTGAAACCAGGGGCAGGTGGCACACTGTGACTGGCAGCCTTATCAGAGCCATGTGGTGTCAGGGAAGTGCGTTTCCCAAAGGCAGATGGGATTACTATCTTTGCTCAAAAAGGAAGACTGGGTAATGACCTGGAAAGACAGAAATAACATTACAGATACGAATGACATTAACTCCTGTACTCTTGTGGTTCCAAATCATCCGTGTTTATAGAGATTTTACGGTGTAAAGTGATTCGTATGTAGGCATGTATGAACGTTATATGATTGAAATGTACACATCCCCCGGAGTGGGGGTGATTCTGAAACTCTGTCTACCTGTGATTGAAAAAAAATAAATGAGCGAAAAATAGATGCATTTGGTCCCATGATTCTATGACATGAATGAACACAGATTGTTTATGAATGTGCTAATCGACATATCAAGATGTTTACGTACTCTGCATTAAAGGGGTGTTCTCCATTGTTGACAGAGGAATATTGTCTTGAAAGGATGAAGATTGATTGCAGGAATGCATGAGCAAAAAATTTTAGATATAATGTCTTTCAAAGGCCACAATGTATCAAAATATGCAATATCATGTGGGGCCAAGTAAGAAAAACTGTCTTTAAAAGGTCTTTAGAAAGACAAAAATAAAAATGTAAGAAAGGGCAGGACGGACCACCTTACATCCAAGAAAGATGCTTTTATGTTCGGGAGATGTGTGTTGGCCTGAGGTCAGTGTTAGAGACCAGTGGACCCAGAACCCATGCTCCAGCAGTCCAGCTTCTAGCCTCTTTGCCTCCCTGCACCTCAGTTTCCCGATGGTGATTTTTGCACTCAGTGTCTCCCAGTCATAGGACCCCGGTGACTGTTGATAGTGTCCATCACTACCATTTCCCAGGATGTCTTCTAGCCAGAACCTCATAGCATATGACCATTTGTGTCTGGTTTCTTTTGCTCTGTCAAACTTTGAGAGTCATCCATGCTGTGGGAGCTTGAAGGAAAATCTTGAAAAAACTGATGCTCTGAAGATAACCTTGGGAAACGTGTCCCTGCTAATAGCACTGCGGGACGTGGGTCCCTGCGCTTTGGAGCTCCCTGAGCAGCGTCTAACATAAAAGGAAGGTGGCAGAGAGTGGCCACCTCAGCACCCACCCTACCTTCCCTCTACCTCCTCTGGTTTTAGCTGTAGCGGAAGCAGGTGGTTCTGGTGAGATGCCTCTGGAAGAGTCCGAAAGTACATGGTAACAGCTTTGCTGGAGCCTGGGTATGATGCTTAATCTTTTTATGTATTTATTTCTATTTTATGTTTAGGAGTGTTTTGCCTGCATGCATGTAAGTGTACCCATGTCATGCAATACCCATGGAGGTTAGAAGATGGCGTTGGACCTCCTGGAACTGGAGTTATGGACAGTTGTTGGCTGCCATGTAGGTGCTGGGAATCAATCCTGGGTCCTCTGCAAGAGCAGCCGGTGCTCTTAACCAGTGAGCCATCTTTTGAGCCCAATGATGATTAATCTTGTCAGTTTGACTGGAATTAGAATCACCCAGGAGACGATCTTCAGGGACTGTCTGTGAGGGCATTTGCAGACAGGTTTAACTGAGGAAGGGACCCATCCTCAATGTGGGCTGAGAGCATCTCTCTTCACCATCTGCTTCCTGACTGAGGCACAATGTGACCAGCCACCTCAAGCTCCTGCCACATGACCAGGATTGTTGTCACCCCTGCTTCCCCACCATGATGGACTGGACCCTCAGACTATGAGCCTGAACAAGACTTTCTTTCCTTAATTTGCTTTTGTCAGGCATTTAATCCTAGCTGTGGAATTAGTGGCTACTGTGGGGTTCTCGTTTTTGGGACAGGGAGATTTGGAATAATTGTCAGAAAATGTGGTGATGAGGGGAGAGAGAGAGAAAAAGAGAGAGAGAGAGAGAGAGAGAGAGAGAGAGAGAGAGAGAGAGAGAGAGAGGAGAGAGAGTGCAAAGCTTCACGGGAATGTCTCCTGGCCCTCTTTAGGTAACACCTCAGATTCTCCCAAGAACTTTTCTAGAATACAGAGGCCCCCAGCTAACACTGAGGCACACTGACGTTTGAAGACTGCTCAAAAGTGAGACTCCAGTGGGGAGGGCAGGGGGGAGCACCGAGGACCAGTGGTGGCAGAGGTGGGAGATCTCAGGGAACAGTGGGACCAGATGTCATATCCCAGTGGATGAAGGAAAGGCTAGAAGACGAGGGCAGGTTGTGCTGTATCACATGCTCACAGCTCACAGATCGAATCCTGTCTCCCACTAAATCACAGCCACTCTGAAGAACAGTGTGTGTGTGAGAATCTGAAACAGATCAGAAAAATTTCTCCAAGAATGTAAGAAGGTCAAAAGCCTTTAAAAAAACCAAGTGTTCAGAAACAGCAGACGCAAAGCGTGGGGTTGCATCTTGAGGTTTTAAAATCAGAGTCGCATAAATAGCATCATCTCCCTTCCTGGATGGCATGCAGCTGTCAGTTTTTGGCACGATGCCCTGTGAGACACTGAAGCGCTCTGGAGGAAGAAACCCTGGCACAGAGCATCCCTTAACGGCGTTTGCCTTGCACTGTGGCGCTGCGTCCTCTAGATGGCGATGAATCTCCAAAGACCTCCAGGTATCGAGCCCTTTGGAAAATTGCTTTCTTTGTACATAAAAATGAGAGTTATTTCCTCAGAACAGCCCAGAAGCTGCTGAGAACGCTGTTCTCTATCCCTTAGTTCTCACAGGAGTTTAGAATCTTGAAATCTACCCAGGGAGGAGCCCCTGCACTTCTTGCTTTAAGGGTATCCGGGGGCTGGGATGTTCTCAGGGATGATTGGCTGGAAGGAGCCCCAGGACAGGTGTCTGGGTCCCTCAGGAGCCATCTCTGCCCCACACCCTTGAGTCTGCTCTTAACGGGGACAAGGCTGTTCATTTTCCACAGAACGGCCTGTGATAACATGCTATGCTAGCCTTCCCTCCCCTGTTTGCCTGCCATTATGTTGACACGTGCTTTAGAAATATTCAGCCCTCTCAAGTGTATGTTATTGTTTTCCCTTGTGTATTGTTGTGTGTGTTGTTGGTACTTGTATGTGAGGTGTCTTAGCAACTTGACACAGTCTAGAATCACCTCAAAAAGGAGCCTCAGTTAAGTACTTTGTCTTTATTAGATTGGCCTATGGGCAAGACTATGAGGGATTGTTTGCTCATCGATGTAGGCGGGCTCAGCCCACTGTGGGCAGCACCACCCCTAGGCAGGCATTCCTGGGCTGATCAAGGAAGCTAGCTGAGCACGAGCTGGAGCAAGCCAGCAGGCAGCACTCCTCCAGGGTCATCAGGTGCTTGACCTCCTTCAGTGAGGGACTGTGCTCTGGGAGTGTAAGCAAGATAAGTTGCTTTTGGTCAGAGTGTTCTATCTTATCAAGCAAAATGAAAACTAGAAGAGAATGTCAAAGAGTGTGTGTGCACATTTGCAGGTCAGGGGACCCGGGGCTTACTGATTCACCCAGGTTGGTTGACCAGCAAGCTTTAGTGATCTGCCTGTCTCTGCCTCCCCAGCACTGGGATTAAAAGTATGTGCTGCCACACCCAGCTTTTTAAATTTTATTTTATTTTAAGGTAGGCTTTGGAGATCAGAATCTGTTCTCTTAGCTTGCATGGCAAGTTCCTTACTATTTCTCTGCACCCCCCCCCTCTGTTTTTTTCTTATTTTTCTGGGATTTGATTCTATAGCTTGGGTTCTGAACTATCATGTTGTTTTCTGGCAAGGACAATGTCTGAACATGTTCCATACCTCAGGACAAGGACCCCAGTGATGAGCCAGGAGTCAGTCAAGTGCCTCCAGTGACAGTGATCAGGACACAAGGGCACGAGGTATCTGGGGGCTCAGGTTGGCTGAAGGAGGAAGAAGGATGCTCTGGTAGACAGCGGCCTTGTCAGAGAGCAGCTATCCATGTGACCTATCCAGGGCAGTGAGTGAATGCTGTTCTGGTCTGGAAACAGTTGGTAGCTGCTGGCCTGCTGGGTCTGGGTGAATGAAGCTTTGGTTTCTGACTGTTGGCGATGGTGCCAATGGACACATGAGGAGGGCTTGAGGTCAGGCATGGGGCCACTGTCTCTACCATGAGTTTCCTCAAGATGTCCAGCACGAGTATGCAGGGCCTGCTTTGGCAGCAGAAGGCCTCTTCTTCTCTTTGCTCTCGGTTTGCCTCACAATAGTGACAAACTTGGGGGGTGGAGAGATGCCTCACCTTAACCCCTGAGCACCTGCTGCCCTTCGAGAGGACTCAGTTTCAGTTCCCAGCACCCACATGACAGCTAACATCCATCCTTAACTCAAGTTCCAGGGGATCCAATGCCCTCTTCTGGCTTCTGTGGCCACCTGTACTGAAGCGGTACACACACACACGCACACACACACGTACTCATGTGCGCACACGCACGCATACACACACGCACACATGCACACACATGTACTCATGTGCACACACACACGCACACATGTACACATACGCACACACAGTACAGAGACACTTAAGAAACACATATTTGATGATCTTTTTAATATTTGTAAAGAGTCTTTTAAATTATTTTACATGTATGTTATGCCTGCATATATGTAGGTACACGTGTGTTGTGCAGTGCCTGCAGATGTCAGAAGAGGGTGTCTGATCACCTGAAACTGGAGTTATGAATGTTTGTTAGCTGTCATGTGGGTGTTGAGATTTGAACCTGGGTCCTGTGAAAGAACTGGTGAGCCATCTCTCCAGCTCCAAATTAACTTTTTAAAGTTTCATAGAAGGATATACTGTATACTGACCAGATCCCCCACCTCTCCTCCTCCTCTTTCCCTCCGTTGTGCCCCTTCATCCCCACACCTGTCCCTCCTCCTCGTCTCTGTTAGGCCCCTTCATCTCCCCAGACAGTTTTACTTCTACTTTAATTGTCATAAATACATCACTTAATTTAAATATTTATTTCATTTTTATTTATATGTGTGTGTGTGCATGTGCACGCATGTGTGTGCACACATGTGAGTGTAGGCACCCATGGAGGCCAGAAGAGGGGTTGGGTCCCCTGGAGCTGGAGTTACAGATAGTTGTGAACTGCTTGGCATGGGTGTTGGGAACCAATCTCTGGTCTTTCTGCAAGAACACTAATCATTCCTAACTGCTGGTCAAGCGCTCCAGCCACATATAATATATGCATATATGCATAATTTTATGTATTTATAAAAAATCTTGAGCCCACAATTGAGAGAAAACATACAGTGCTTATCTTTCTGAAACTGGCTTGATTTAATATAATTCTCCACATGTGCATCCATTTTCTTGCAAATGACACAGTTCAGTCTTTATGGATAAAAACAGTCCCGTTGTGCCTACCAGCCACATTTTCCTCATCTGCTCCTCTATTGACAGACACCTGGGTTGGCTCCAAAGCTTGACTGTTGTGAACATGTGTCAGTTAAACATCGATGTGCAAGTATCTCTGCACTGTGCTGATGTGAAGTCTTTTGGGTAAGCACCGCAGAGTGGTCTTACTGGGCCACATGGTGGATCTGTTTTCAGAATTCACTTCAAAGATGAATATCCTTCAGGAAGACTGGACACTGTGTCCCCATGCAGTGCCCCTTCCCTGCGCCATGGCTCTCTCTTCAGTACAAGACATTGCAGTCCATGGAGAGAAACGGAAAGATTAGCACAGTCAGCTCACCAGCACTGCATTTTCCTCTTTAGTGTCAACCCCTTGGTTCATTTGAGTTCTTTAATGTAAACAATATCCATGTGAACAGAGGCTGTAAATTAGGACTTTAATCCAGGCAGGTGGCGCTCACCCGTTCTCCCAGCACTTGAGAGGTAGAAGCAGGAGAATCAGGAGTTCAAGGTTATCCTTGTCTACATAGCAAGTTAGAGGCCAGCCTGGGCCACAGGAGACTCTATCTTAAACAGAGTAAATAACCCCAGAACACAAAACTCCCCCCAAAATCTCGTCAATAAAAAGTACTTGATTACATAAATTGTTTTATCTTAGCGCATTGTGGCAGTGCACACCATTAATCCCAGCACTTCCGAGACAGAGGTAGGCGATCTGTGTGAGACCGAGACCAGCCTGGTCTACACAGCAGGTTCCAGGTCACCTAGGGCCACAGGGAGACAACAACAAAACCCACAGAAAACTAAATGCCTTTTTGTTCTTTATAGCCTGATATTCTTTTCTCCATACACTTTTAAGAAATAACACATCAACTGGTCTTTATCAAATTCCTTCTGTGCAGACAGTACTGTTTAGGGCTCTACAGGGAATGCAAATTTGGTTTATTTTTCCTCCACAAAAGGGCTTACATGCACATTTAAGTCTATGTTCATAGACTGCCATTGCCTCTAGGCATTGCTAGTTTTTTTTTGTACTTATTTCTGATTTTTATTTTATGTGTATAAGTGTATTGTGCACATGTACGTAAGTGCACTTGTGTCGTGCAGTGCTTGCAAAGGTCAGAAGAGGGGGTCAGATCCCCTGAAACTGGAGACACGGATGGCTGTTAGCCACCATGTGGGTGCTGGGAATCACCTCTGGGTCCTGCAAGATCAGCCAGTGCTCTTAACCATTGAGCCATCTCTTCAACCCCAATCCTCTGTTAGTTATGAAAGGTAGGAGGCACAGTAGATTATGTGGCTGTTCTGGGAAGGGGATGTCACCAAGAGGGACTGTTCACAGGCAGGTGGGGGACATCCATTCAGTCATTCCACAAATATTTGGTGTGGCAGTCACTGAGCAGCTTGCCAGGGCTGTGGAGGATTAGGGCGGCTCTGATGGACTCAGCTAGGGGAGGGGGATCGATGAATGAATAGCTGATCACATCCTGGACCAGGAGGACAGTGAAAGGCTGAGTAGAATGCACTAAATTTAGCTAAATGGAGTCAATGGAGCCTGCAAACGTGCAGCCTCTGTCCTCTGTGTGGATGAGAACCATGGGGCCTTTTGTCTCAGGAGAGCCTTCTAGAAAGTCCTGCCAAGGTGCCGCATGTGCCAGTGGCTTCTCTGAGTGTGAGCAGTTTATTAATTTTAAAATTTTATTCTTTTAAATTTATTTTTGTGTCTGTGTGTATGTATGTGTACGTGTGTGCAGGTACTTGTGGAGGCCAGGTGTTAGATGTCTGGAACTACAGTTTCCAGGAGGTTGTGAGTGACCTAACCTGGGTGCTGAGAACTGAACTC
Organism: Eospalax fontanierii; assembly: GCA_035773235.1. Taxonomy (NCBI): domain Eukaryota; kingdom Metazoa; phylum Chordata; class Mammalia; order Rodentia; family Spalacidae; genus Eospalax; species Eospalax fontanierii. Next base: position 7,897,387 of record CM069540.1, read on the forward strand.
AGGTCCTCTGAAAGTGCCCTTAAACATTGACCTATCTCTCCAGCCCAATTTTGTTCTTTTAAAAGTGGATTAATATATGCTGGGTGTGGTGGTGCATGCCTTTAATCCCAGCACTTGGGAGGCAGAAGCCAGCCTGGTCTACATAGTGAGTTCCAGGCCAGCTGGGTTACAGGGAGACCCTGTCATAAAATGATAAAAAAAGGGATTGATTTATGACCTTTTCAAACATGTATATCCTCGTGTTTTTCAGTCATTCCCCACTGTGCTCCCTGCCTCTCTCCTCCTTTACCCCTTCCCTGTCCCTCCTCCCCTGTCCCTCCTCCCTGTCCCTCCTCCCTGTCCTCCACTGTCCACCCTCTCCTGCCTCTCCTCTTCTGGTCCGCTTCATTGCTCCCCTTGGTCCCATCCCTCCCTCACAAATAGTTCTCCTTTGCTCACATGAACCTGAATTTTTTGAATTAATTTTTAATCAACATATATGAAATCCATTCTTTTTGGTGGTTCTAAGACTTTTGTTAAATCCCCAAAGTCATAGGACCACCACAATCACGGTACAGAGGCATCATCCACACCCCTGAGGAGTCTCCTGCCTTTGTGTGGTAAAGTCCTCCCTCTCCCCTGCCTCTGTGTAGTGAAGTCCTGCCTCTTCCCTGCCTTTGTGTGGTGAAGTCCTGACTCTTCCCTGGCTCCTGGCGTCCTCTGGCCTGTTCTCTGACCCTGCAGCTTGTCTTTCCAGAATGTCGTAGAACTGGGGCCGTTCAGGATGGCTCCTCTCGCTTAGAGGAGAAGCACCCGAGGTTCCTCCGAGGCTCCTACTTGTGGGTACATGTGGGGAATTAGGCCTCCCAACACAAACCCCCTCCATGGCTATGTGATGGTATGCGGGCCCTCCATGACTGCGCCATGGTGTCTGATTCTGCTTAGCTTAAGAGTTGTTCATTAACTTGTGACCGCAATCGCAGAACATTCTTCCGCCTTTCGCAGAGACTATCTTGTCTGTACTGCTTCTGCTTTATGGCCTAGTAAACATGCCTTAACGTGCTGAGTCCCTGGGTGGGCATGAGGTGCTCTGTCACGTAGGACAGAGGTTGTTATCTTTTTTGGCCACTGGGTCAGTGGTCCCTGGTCTTCTGCGTTCCTCAAGGATTGTTAGATTGTATAATGACGTATGGAAACAGTATAAAAAGGAAGAGACATTTGTTAGTAAAGGCTTCTTCTTCTCAACTTCCATGGTGTGTGTGTGAGTTCTTTCATCAAGCCTCGCCGCTCCTCGCAGGGACTCGGACCCAGGGCCGTGCAGGCGCGGCAGGTACACACGCGGGTGGTCGCGCCCTTCCACTTCTGGGTAGTTTTCCACCTGGTGGTGGTAGCACAGCTTGCTTATCCATTGCAGAGTTGAAGGGCACTCAGTTTACTTCCATTTTTTGGTGATTATGCAGAAACCTGTATAAACAATTGTATGAATCGGTTTTCATTTTATTTGGGTCGTTTTCTAGTAGTGGGACTGTTGGATTGTACAGTAAGAAGGTACAACTTCCAAGAAGTTAAATAAAAAGAGGTGAAACTAAGGTTGAAACACACTCTATTCTAGTGCCCTGTCAGGCTGAGTTCCTGCCAGCACAGTGCACTGTCTCCCCGCCAGCACTTGTTGTTGTCAGGTTTTCTTTCAATTCAGTCATTCTAATAACCGTGTGCTGGCATCTCAGTGTGGTTTTACTTTGCATTTTCCCAATAACTAATTGCATTAAACATATTTCATGAGTTTATTTGTTATTTAAATACCTTCTTGGTGAAGTATGGATTGAAATCTTTGCTGTAGAAAAACCGGATTGACTTGATAGCTGCATTAAAAAAAAATTCTTCCTATATATAAAACGGAAGTCTGGCTTCTCAACATCAGCAGACCCCAGCAGACCCCAGGCCCAGCATTCAGGCCCAGCATTCAGCCCCCGCCCTGCGCCCCCAGGAACCGGCACAGCAGTCCAGGGCTGACAGCACCTTTCTTCCTTTCTTCCACCGCGGTTCGCACCTGCCCTTCATTTCCCTTCCTGCCTGTCACAAGGCCAGGGCGAGTCGCGGAGCATTGCCCAGAGCGACCAGCAGATGGCAGAAAAGGCCAAGTTCGCGTTCGTTCAAAACTTAATACTGCAGCAATTTGGCATCTATCCCCTCACCCCGGGCCTCTCCTTCCCCCAGGAAGTAGGACCCTCGAAGTCTTTGGGAATAAAACCTGCCAAGTAGAGTGTAACATGTTTCCTAATCATTTGAGCCACATTCTCCCTTCGAAATGGGTGCTGGTTTCAGTGGGAACGTTTTCAGCCGCTGTGCTGTGCGTCATTGAGAAGCTGGTGCTGACCCGCAGCCAGGGAAAACAAGGAAGAAAGGGCTGGGAAGGCAGGGTGGCGGCCAGAGGCCACCTCCCCAGCGTTGCTGTGGATACAGGCAGGTGAGCCTCTTCCTGGGAAGCACTTCCGGGCTTCGTAGTTGCTTCCCAGAGGACTAAACTGCTCACAGAATTCCCACTGGCCCATGGCCAGGGCAACTTTCCTCCATGGTATTTACAGTGTGTGGTTTTCCCACTGTGTGATCTTATAGTTAATATATGGGCCTTTGCCAGACAGGAAGGCCACGAAGGCAGGAGCGGCTCCTCTCTACCCAGTTCTGCATCTCACAAGCCTGGCCTGGCTCCTGGTCCAGTCATAGTACAGTTATCTGTTGAGTACTCCACTACACCTACCATGTAAATATCCCATAATTGTGTTACTGTGGAATCATTCCACGATTGCCTAAGCAGAAAAGTAGAGTGTAGAGGCAGGGAACCAGCTTGACCTGGGTGAAACCCTGGTCTATGACTTATTTGCCATGTGTGCTTGGGTGTGTTGTGCACATGCTCCAAATTTCAGTTTGCCTGTCTGTAAGATGGTGATCAGAATACATCTCTTTCAGGGTGATCACTTGTATGCAGTGAGATCAAGTATGTGAAGTATTTGGCACAGCATTTGGAAATGACTAAGCCAGGAAACAAGGCCCTTGCTTGTACAGTGTGGCTTCATTCATGAGTTCCTGGAGAAACGGTTTTGGTTTGAGTTTGAAGAGACAATGTGGGCAGCCTGAGTACTCTGCAGACAGCTCTGAGAGCAGGCAGGGAGGGCCATTGGAAGCTCTTGCTGCTAAAGCCAGTGATCAGAAGTCAGCACTGCTGAAATGTTCTGTGCCTGGGAGTCGTGTGGAAAGACTGCTCTGAGTCATAATAATAAGCTGGGCTGGAGAGATGGCTCAGTGGGCAAAGGTACTCACTGCCAGGCCTGAGGACCCGAGTTCAATCCTGAGGGCCTGCATGATGGAAAGTGAGAGCTGACTCCAGAAAGTTGTCTTCTGACCTCCACACGTGCATGTGGCGTGTGTGTGCCCCCCCACTCCCTCAAGTAAAGCAAAATGTAATGAAAACATTCGGGGCTGGAGAGATGGCTCAGCAGTGCTCTTGCAGAGTGCTCGGGTGTGGTTCCCAGCACTTCCAGGGTGGCTGACCGCCAATCATAACTCCATTTCCAGAGGACTCAGATGCCCCCTTCGGGCTTCTGTGAGCACTGCATGACATGCAGGCCAAAAGCTCATGCACATCAAGTTAAAAATATCAAGTAGTTCTAAAACTTAAAGAATAAACAGCAAGCTGGACAAGCGAACCTTACATTCAGGCGAAGTATTCTGTGTATAGCTGGCTGTGAACCCAGTGGAGCTGTTGAGGAGTGTGAGGAGCACAGCCACGCAGAGCAGTCAGACACCTGCATCCTCCGAAACGGTTCAGAGCTGTGCTCAGTTCTGCACTCAGAGTGGGAGACCAGTGGGCTTACAGGAACTGTCCAAGAGAAGGCTGAGCTGGATGGGTGGTGTGTGCCTGTAGTCCCAACACTCAGCAGGCCAAGGCAGAAGGATCAGGGTTGCATAGTTAGGTCTGTCTCCAAAACCAAACAATGAACCCCAAACAAAACAAAGCAGATCTCTTGAAGTGCTTTTAAACAGCAGGGATGGTCACAATAGCCAAAAAGTAGAAGCAAACCAAATGTCCATCCACTGACGAACGGATACGCAGCCTGGCAGAGCCATGTCAAGGTGTGTTGTTTGGGGATAAAAAGGAATGAGATCCTGCTACATTCAACAGCACAGTGTTAGAAACACTGTTGAGTGAAATATGCAGATGCAGGAAAATGGATGGTGGTTACTGAAATATATCCGTAGAGCCCAAAAGTAGAACGGTGAGTGCTGAGGAGAAGAGAAAGTGACAACGCGTGTGGGTTTCCTTTTGGGGTGAGTGGAATATTGTGACATTAGATCATGGCTTTTCAATTCTGTGAACATACTACAAACCACTGGAGTGTATATGTCAAGTGGTTAAAGTGTGTGATATATGAGTTATAGTTCTACCTAGGCATTAAGAAGCGTTAGGGATAGGGCCAGGATGGTGATGCATGCCTTTAATCCCAGCACTCAGCAGGTAGGTAGGTGGATCTCTGTGAGATGGAGCCTGGTCTACATAGTTCCAGGACAGCTGGGGCTGCAGTGAATCCTACCTCACCTCTACCTCCCAAAAAGTGTTAGGGATAGATAAGCAGTTCTTAACCCTGGCCACACATAACTACCATGTTGGGGAGGCTAAAACCAACTAACTAACCATGCATACAAATAACCAGTCAACCAGCCAATCAGCCAGGCAAGGCAGGCAACCAACTCAACCAACCAACCGATCAACCAACTAACTATGAGGGGTGGACATGGTGCTTTGGTGAAGACAGGATTGACAGACCAGGCAGAGGGTGTTTGAAGGAGCAGATTTTTTGACATTTATAAAACTTGGGCAGTTTTGATATTTTTAAAATATCATGTGCCAGAGAAATTGTTCAGCGGTTAAGAGCACTGGCTGCTTTTGTAGAGGACAGAGTTTCGTTTCCCAGCACCTACATGGTGGCTAACAATATTTATAATTCCAGTTCCAGGGATTCCAGCATCCTCATACACATGGAATACGTTGCCTGAATGAGTCCCAGGAGAGTGAAGCTTAATATAGGAGTCCTGTCCAGGAACCTACACCCTGCAGATTCCTAATCTCCACTCTGGTTGTTTGTGTCCTTTTGTGTTACTGACCCTCTGTTGCATGAGGGAGCTTCATTAATGAGTGTACATGTCAGGTGGGTGAAGTGTGTGTTATGTGTTAGAGCTCTACCTAGGCATTGAAAAGTGTTAGGCATAGGGCCAGGCTGGTGTTGCATGCCTTTAATCCCAGCACTCAGCAGGTAGAGGTAGGTGGATCTCTGTGAGATCGAGAAATCCATTAGTGTCCTTGTTCTATGCTGCGTGAGCCTTAGGTGTAGAGGCTGCATTGTGGATGTGCCGCTTAGGCATGGGCAATTCATAGACAATGTCTGTGTGTGACCAGAAGCTTCTCTGATGAGTGGTGACTGGGATACTTGACTGTAAATATAAGGATACATATTTTGCACTTAGTAAGAAGTTACATTAGTCTAGGAATGTGACAGCATTGGGGATTTCTCTAAGACCTATGACCTCTTCAGCCATGTGTATTTGGCTCTGACTACAGTACCACACATGAGTTTCCTCCCATTGAATGGGCTTTAAATCCAATTAAATTATCTTGATTGCCTCCAAGATAAGAATGCCTCTACAGCACCACTGTTGTACGCTGTGCTGGTCACTGATGTGGTTATTTGGTCATGAAGCTGGGGTTGGGCCATTGATTGATGTTCTTCCTTGGCTGCTTGCATAGTGCTCTCCAGAGCTATGAGAGCTAGCCTTCAGGGGAAGTGGCTTCCAGGGCAGCTCCAGCTCCATTGTTCCTAATCCTGTATCTGAAATATGTCCTGTTTTCAGCAATAGGGTATTACCTTCAAGTTCTGGGAGGCAATCAACAGCTGTGGAAATAGTCTGTGTAATTTCTGGAGTCTCTTGGACCACCCTGGCCAGCAACTCAAAGGGAGGATTCTCCTGTCGGGCACTGTTTCTGGTTATGTAGCCTTCAGCTATGCACATGTACCCATTAGAGATACTGTATTGTAATTTGTCATAAGGTTGGTAGAACAGTATGATTCCTTCTGGTGTTCTAAACTCTCTAGGCTTTATTATCTCTCCTCTCTCCCCCTGTCTAACCCTAACCCTCCATGCCTTCCCCATTAAAGCGTCCCCATTTCTCCCTTGATAATACCAGTCTCCTAAGGCCCCACCTCTCTCGAGCTCCTTCTTTCCCTTTATCCCCGTAGTTCCTTGTATAACCCTTCCTCCCTTTCCCATTTAAACGCCCCCTTTTTATCTGTTTCTCCCTTAGTAACACCTGTGTCTTACTACTCTTCTCTATGAGGTTCTTTCTTTCCCTTTGCCTCCCTGGTTCCTTTCCATTTTCCTGGTTCCTGCAGTTACATCAGGATCACACTCATATATAAGGGTTTGGTGCTGAGATCCACAAATGAGAGAGAACATACTTTGCTTTTCTGAATCTGTGTTACATCACTTAGTATAACGGTTTCTAGTTCCATCCATTTACCTGCAAATTTCATTTTTCCTACTGAGTAGAACTCCATTGTGTAAATGTATTACATTTTCATTATCCACTCGTCAGTCGAGGAACACTTAGGTTCCTTCCAGCCCTTAGCTGTTGTGGAAAGAGCAGCAACAAGCATGAATGTACAGGTATCTCTGCAATATGATGAGTTCTTTTGGTATATGCCGAGGAGTGGTATAAACGGGTCACATGTTAGATTCACTTTCAGATTTTTAACTTGTTTTTAACGCCGCTTTCCACAGGGGTTGCATGAGCTTACAAGCCCGTCAGCAGTGAATGAACACTCTGCTTTCCCACATCCCCAGCATTTGATGTCATTGTTCTCTTGATTTAGCCAGTCAGAATGGGATAAGATGAAATCTTAAAGCGGTTTTAATTTTTCATTTTCTTAATTTTTAATGATGTTCAGCGCTTTTTCTCAGCCGTTTTTATGTCTTCTTTTGAGAACACTCTGCTCAGATTCTTAGCCCATCTTTTAATTGGTTCATTTGTTTTCTTGATTCTTTGTTTTTTTTTTTTTAGTTCTTTATATATTCTGAATGTTAAACCTCTGTCAGATGTGTCACTGGTGAAGATTTTCTCCCACTCTATGGGTTTTCTCTTCCTTGTTTGTTTCTTTTAGTTTAATGATGTCCCCACTTGTTGAGTGTTGACCTTAATTCCTGAGCAACTGAGGTCTGATTTAGAAAGTCTCTTCCTATACCTTTATCTTGTAGTTTATTGCCAATGTTTTCTTCTAACAATATTAGAGTTTCAGGTTTTATATTGAGGTCTTTGATCCATTTGAGGTTGACTATTTTTGTAAGATGAAAGAAAAGGGTCTAGTTTCATTCTTTACAGGTTGAGATCCAATTTTGCCAGCACCATTTGCTAAAGATGCTGTCTTTCCTCTAGTGAGTGTTCTTGGCCCCTTTGTCAAATATCAGGTGGTTGAAATCGCATGTACTCAAGTTTGGGTCTTCAGTTATGTTCCATTGATCTATGGGCCCATTTCTGTGCCAGTCCATGCTGTTTTTATGATTATAGCTCTGTAATATAATTTGAAATCTGGTATAGGAATCCCCTTGCATTGCTCTTTGTACTCAGGGTTGCTTTGGCTATCCAGGGTCTTTTGTACTTCCACATAAATTTTAGTATTTTTTTTTTTTATAATTTTGTGAAAATGTCATGGGAATTTTGATTGGGATTGACTTGAATCCTTATATTGTTTTTGATAGGATGGTCATTTTCACAATACTAATTCTTCCAATCCATGGGTATGGGAGGTTCTTCCAACTTCTGGTGTCTTCCTCAATCTCTTTCTTTAAAGATTTACAATTTTCCATGTAAAGGTCTTTAATGTCTTTGGTCAGGTTTATTATGAGATATGGTATTTTTCTGAGGCTGTGATGAATAGGAGGGTCTCCATGTACTCTTTTTCCAATTGCTTGTTATTGGTGTGTAGAAAGGCTACTGATTTCTGCAGATTAGTTTTATAACCTGTCACTTTACTGAAAGTGTTAATAATTTCTAGGAGTTTTCTGGTGGGATGTTTTGTCATCTCTTAGGTATAATATCATATCATCTACAAAAAGGAATAATTTGGCTTCTTCTTTTTCAGTGAATATTCCTTTAATTTTCTTTTTCTGCCTTATTGCTCTAGCAAGAGTTCCAAGTGTTATATTAAAAAGGACTGGAGATAGTGGACAGCCTTATTGGGTCCTGATTTTAAGGGGTATGCTTCCAGTTTTTCTCCATTTAGGATGATGTTGGCTATAGGTTTGTTGTATATAGATTTAATTATATTGACATATGTCCCTTTAGTTCAGTTCCATCTAGGACTTTTAACATAATTCCATGTTGGATTTTTATCAGAGGCCTTTTCTCCATCTATTCAGATGATCATATGATTTTTGTCTTTAAGTTCATTTATATTCCTTATGACATTTATTGACTTACGTATATTGAACCACCCCTGCATCTCTGTAATAAAACCAACTTGGTAATGGTGGATGATCTTCTTGATGTGTGTCTGTATGCAGTTTGTAAGTATTTTGTTGAGAATTTTTGCATCTGTGTTCATAAAGGATATGGGTCTATAGTTTTCTTTTTTGGTTGTATCTTTACCTGGTTTTGGTATTAGAGTGATGCTGGCTTCATAGAAGGGATGTGGGAGTTCTCCTTCTGATTCTATCTTTTTGAATAAGTAGAATTCTGCTGTAAATCTATCTAGGCTGGGCTTTTTATAGTTGGGAGGTTTTGTATTACTGTTTCAACCTCTTTGTATGTGTCTGTTTAAGCTTTGGTCTCTTCTTAGTTTAGCTTTGGTGATTCTCATGTTTCTATATATAAATCCATTCCTTTTAGGTTTTCAAATTTAATACCAAAGAAATTTTTTAAGTATTCCCTTATAATGTTTTTGATATTTTTGTTGCCTATTGTGATGTTTCCCCTTTCATCTCTAATTTTGTTAATTTAGAGGTGCTCTTTCTTTCTTTTGATTAACTGGGCTAAGGGTCAGTCTATCTTGTTTATCTTTTCAAAGAATCAGTTATTGGAGTCATTGATTCTTTGTATTGTTTTCTTTGTTTCTATTTCATTAATTTATGCTCTGATTTTTGTTATTTCTTCTTGTATGCTGGATTTATGTTTCAATTGTTGTTGCCTTTCAAGAGTGTTAAGTCATTTCCTTGTGTTCTTTCTGATTTTTTAATGTAGGCACTTAGAGCTATGAACGTCCCTCTTAGGATTGCTTTTAAAGTGTCACAGAGTTTTGTTGTGTTGTATTGTCCTTTTCATTTAATTCCAGGAGTACTTTTATGTCTTTTTAAATTTCTACTTTGATCCACCCATCATTCAGGAGTGTGTTGTTTAGTCTCCATGAGTTCGTGAAGTTACTAGGGCTTCTTCCAGTGTTGATTTTAAGGTTTATTGCATTGTGTCTGATAGACTGAATGAATTTTTTCATTTTTTTTAATTGTTGAAGTTTGTTTTGTGCCCCAGTATGTGGTTGATTTTGGAGACCATTCCATGGGGTGCTGAATAGAAAGTATATTCTTTGTGCTTGGGTGGAATATTTAGTAGATGTATGTTAGGTCCATTTGATGTATGGTAACATTTAATTCAGATGTCTCTGTTTATTCTTTGTCAAGTTGACTTGTGTAATGGATAAAGTGGGGGTGTTGAAGTCCCCTTACAACTAGTGAGATGGGATTAATCTGTGTCTTAAAGTCCTATAGTACAGTTTTATGTAGTTGGGTGTGCCAGAGTTTGGTGCATATATGTTCATGATTGGTATGTCTTTTTGGTTAACTGTTCCTTTACAAGAATGAAGTGACCCCTTTATCTCTTCTGATTAGTTTTAGTTTGAAGTCTTTAGATATTAGAAGTCTAGTCAGATTTTAGAATGACAACTCCTGCTTGTTTCTTGGCGCCATTTGTTTGAAGTATCTTTTCCCGTTTTTTCACCTTAGGGTGATGCCTGTCCTTGAAGGTGAAATGAGTTTCTTACAGGAAACAAAAATATGGATGTTTGTTTCTTAGTGTATTCAACTAGCCTGTGTCTTTTGACTGGAGAGTTCAGCTCACTGATATTTAAGTTATTATTGAAAGGTGTGTATTGGTCCCGTCATTTTAATCTCTGTTGCATTGCTGGTCTGACTTTGTCTTTTCTCATTTACACCCTCATTTAGTTTGTTTCTGTTGCCTCTGGGGAATAGTTATTTCTTTCTTGAGCTCTTTGTAGTGCTTCAGGTATTCTCTGGAGGATTGGTTTTCTGGACATGAATTCTTTCAGCCTATTCATGTCATGGAAGGTTCTTTCCCCTTCAATTATACTAGACATTTTTGCTGGGTAAAGTATTCTGGGTTGGCATCTATTGTCATTGAGGAACTGGGAATACTTTGCTCCAGGCTCTTCTGGCTTTCATAGTTTGCACTGAAAAGTCAGCTGTGATTCTGATGGGTTTTCCTTTCTATGTGACTTGTTTTTCTTTTGCTTTCAGAATTCTCTCTTTGTTCTGCACACTTAGCGTTTTTACTATGATATGCTGTGGGTAGGTTCTTTACTGGTCCTGTCTAGTTCGTGTTCTATGTGCCTCTTTTATTTGTATGGGCATGTCTTTCCTTAATTTTGGGACATTTTCTTTAACAATCATGTTGAAGATCTGATCAATACCATTACTCTGAGATTCTTTTCCTTTCTCTATCCTCTGATGCATAAATTTGGTCTTTTCGTGGTGTCCCACATGTCCTGCATATTCCATTCCTGTGTTTAAAAAAGTTTTCATAACCTTTGAGTGGTCCATTTCCTTCACTTTATCATTCAGTCTTGATATTCTGTTTTTCATTTCCTTCCTTCCATTGCTGAGGCTTTCTCCCATCATTTCCAGGCTTACTGAGGGTTTCACTTCCTTCTTCATTTCAGCCTGAGTTTTCTTCAATCTTTCTATCTATATTTTGTGAATTCAGTCAGAAATTTATCCTTATCTTCTTTTAGTTCTTTGATTGTTTGTGTATTCTTTAAATTCATTGAGATCATGTTTATGACTGGGACTGTTCTTTTAAATTCTGTGTCCTGAGTTATCTCTCTGGGGTTCTTATTGTGGAACTCTTCTATTGGACTGGTGGTGTTTGGTGGGAACATATTATTTGGGTTTTTCATGTTATTTTTTTCATTGTGATTTTGGTGTCATGATTTCTTTTGTTGTTTGTGATTTTCGTATGAGTCTTCTTTTGTTGAGATGAAGACTGATTTTGTTTGTATTCTTGATGTGCCTTGGTTGTTTTCTTATTAGGTATAAAAATCTGGCTTGTCTAGGCTTTAGGTTGAAGGGAGGGACCAGATGACTCTGGTGCAGCTATTTAGGAGTTACCCAGGAGCCTCAAGTCAAGCACTGTATCAGATATTCTCAGGCTTCCTTCTAAGGTCTGGATCCTAACTAGCCAGGAGGCACAGCACAATTTGAGAAGTCTGCTAGGTAGAGGCCAGATTCAGGCACTGTCAGTCTGGAAATGTCCAGACCCCTGGTAGAAGGCTGTGGAGTCTAGCCCTGCAGCAGTGGGATGGGATTCCAGGATCAAGTCATTCTTACCTGTTAGGCAACCACTGTGCTTCTTGAACAGTAATTGAACAGATTTTCCTGTTGAAGTCCATAGGAGAGCTTAAAGATTTGTTTACATTGTGATACCCTTTGAAAGAGTGGAGAGGGTCACAGTATTTTACTGCACCAGAACTAGTCTGAAAGTGATTTGGGAATGATCATGGAACTATCTATAAACATGATAGAATAGTGAATGCTGGGGGCTGGACAGATGGCTCAGTGGTGAAGAGCACCAGCTGCTCTTACGGAGTTTGATTCCCTTCACCCACATGGCAGTTCATAGCCACCTGCAGCTCAGTTCCAGAGGATCTGACACCCTCTTCTGGACTCCTTGGGTATTGCATTGCATGTGGTACACTTACGAACATGGAGGTAAAACACTCATACACATAAAAATAATTTAAAAAGAATACCGAGTGCCATCCTTTTAAATTAAATTTTGGAAGGGCAACTTTAGTAACATGAAAAGAGGAAGAGTTTTTACAGTTTCTGCTATGAATCAGATTCAAAGATTGATGTAATGGCACAATGCAGTAAATGATTCCAAACTATCATCTTTCCTTTATGAAGCAGAGCATCATGTAGCTCAGACTGACCCCCATCTTGACTACGTAGTCAAGAATGAACTTCTGATCCTCCTATCTCTACTTCCTGAGTCCTGGAATTACTACTCCAGCTGAAGCAGTCCTGGGGACAGAACCTCAGGGCTTGGTGCATGCCAGGCAAGCACTCATTTACTGAGAGACACCTCCATTATCTTTAAACATTCTTTATTCAGGGACTGAAGAAAAGAGTCAGTGGTTAAGAGCACTGGTTGCTCTTATAGAGGACCCAGGTTCTGTTCCCAGCAACCACATGGTGGCTAATAACCATTTGTAACTTCAGTTCCAGTGGATCTGATACCCTCCTCTGACCTCTGTGGGCACTGTACAACATAGGTGCACTTACATACATGCAGGCAATACACTCATACACATAAAATAAAAGTAATAAGTAAGATATTAAAGAACTCTTTATTGCAGTTGATGGAATGAAGCTAGGGGACTCACTCAACATTCAATAGATTCCACTCTCATTCGCCGAGGCTTTGAGATGTGGCCACGGGTGGTAACTCTGCGCCCTGTTGTCTAACGAAAGGTCAGATGCTTCGTGTTTTATAGCTTTGTGAAGGAATAAAGCACTGAGCTTTTGAAATACCCAGTTTCAAGTTTTGTGTGGTCATGGGCAAATCATGCCTCCCCACCCCGTTTTCATGAGCTACGCAAGTGAAAATATTTGCCCCCCTGGGATTGTTGAGAGGTGAATGAGTTAACATAGGTCAAAGTGCTTGCGTCTTCCTTGATGCAGCACAGGTGACCACAGATGCCAGTCCTGTGACTTCAGTTCTTGGTCTTTGAATCACGGAGCTTCTGACATGGAGATAGCAACTCAGCTTGCTAGGACTCCAACTTCATTCTAAGTATTTCTGTTTTGTTTTGGATACTTTGGAACAGGCTTCCACGGTGTCCCCAGGGTGCCCTTGATCTTACTCTGCCATCCAGGCTGGCCTTGAATTCACGATCCCCTTGCCTCTGCCTCTCAGGTTCTGGGATTACAGGTGTGTGCCACCATGACCAGCTTTCTGATCATTCTTTTTGTAGGCCCTCTGATCAAGGACAGGCATGAAATTCCAGGATGGAAAGGGTCCCCAAAGGTTCTGTCTGTTGGGGCAGGTAGTTTGCTTTTCAAAAGAATTACTTTCCCATCTTGAATTCTTTCAGAAACTCATTAATGTAGAAGGCGATAGAAATGTACAGAGTACCTGCTTTTTGCTTGGCTCCCTGGGGAGCATCTTTGCCCTGGAGGAAGATACAGGGCTTAGTAACACAGCAGTGCCGTGGTGGATGAGATGCTATTCGTATTATTTTTAAAAACAACCTATGTATAAGGTAAAACTCAGAGTTCTAAGGTAGAAATAGGCCCCCCTCCCACCTCTGCCCCTCAAATTCTGTGACTATTCCTTCATAGGTGTCTTAGAACCTTTGGAGAGATACTTTTCATTTGCATACATCTCATCATTATAACTTCTCTTTTTTTTAAAAAAAAATCAAAATGTGAAATGAGACATTCTGTAGTTTTTCTGCACATTGCTTTTTAAAATTCATAAAATACCCTGGGTACTTTGCTATATCAGTACACATTGATCTCCTTCTTTCTCTGTAATGGAATTCTTTCATGTAAATGTGCCACATTTTATTTAATAGCCCCTTATCAAGGGTCTTTTAGGTTGTCTCTAGGCTACTGCTACCTGAACAACGCCACAATAAATTCCCCGATGAGGCTAGATTTTGAGTCTCTGACTGTGAGTGATTCCAGTTGTGTAGTGTTGTGTGCTAATGGCATTCTCAGGAGGGGAGGTTTTTGTCATGCAGGCCTGTCTTTCCCACTGTGTAAAATCACATTCTCAGGATTCAGTCCATTCTCATGTGACCACCAGCCCCCTCTCCCACATCTGGGAATACATACCACTGGTGGAATGCTATGGGCCAGTTGGAAATCCCGCAAGTGTAGGGAGGTGGACATGGAGGCCTTCTGGGAAAAAGCAGAGATGGAGCATGTGCTGGTTTGAGTACCTGTGAACTCCCCAAAATTCATGTTGAATCTTTAAAAATTATTTTTTTATTGCTGTTGTATATGTGTTTGCAGGTGTATGTGTGTGCACAAGCCAGGGGAAGACAAAGGATTAGCCTCAGGTGTCATCCTCAGAAAGGCACCCTCCTCCTCCTAGACAGGGTCCCTCACTGGCCTGGAGCTCACGAAACTGGCTGGCTGCCAGTGAGGCCTAGGGACCGGGAGCTCCACCCCCCAGTGCTGAGATTACAAGTACACACCCCCACATGGGGGCGCTTTTATGTGGGGTTTGGGGGATTGAACTCAGGTCCTTTTGCAGTTTACTGACAGCCATCTCAGGTGGAGTCTAAAGCCTCAGTGTGCACAGCATGGAGAGGCAGGGCTGCCAGGTGCCAAGACGTTTCAACTCCCGGATGGATTAGTGGTTTTAGAAGAGGGGTTGCAGAAGTGAGATTCTGAAGGTCCTGTATCTGTCCGCTCTGGAGGACTCAGTAACAGAGCTCATCCTGGAAGCAGATACGAGTCTGTCTTCACTGGACACCCAATCAACTCACAGTTGATCTTGGACTTCTCAGTTGTCAGAACAGTTCATCAGTTTTCCAGTTTCTGATGTTTTAAAAGGACCAAGACGCAGTAGGACTTTAGTGGTCAGTCTGAGAAACGATGGGCAGTTACCTCATTGGGGAACTTCCTCTTCCATCTCTGCACCTACTTGTTTACCCCTAGATAGATGTGTGATGTTTGCAAAATAGACTGGCCCACAGGGATCCTTCACTTAAAAACTTAAAAAAAATTTTTTTTTTGTTTATTTTCTGTGTATAAGTGTTTTGCTGCATGTATTTACATACATGTGTATTCTCATACCATGTGTGTGCAATACCTGCAGAGGTCAGAAGATGACATTGGATCCCCTGGAACTAGAGTTATGGGTGGTTGTTAGCCACCATGTGGGTGCTGGGAGTTGAACCTGAGTCCTCTGCAACAGCAGCCAGTGCTGAGCTTTCTCTCCAGTCCCCAGGTCCTTCACCTTTAACGCGGCTCCTGGAGGTACTTGGGCTGTTCTTTGGTTTTGTTGCCTGCTGCCACACTGGCCCTGAGTCTCTTGGGGTCTCAGGTCACAGTTATGGAAGCACTAGCCTGTGTTCCCTAAAAGAATAGGGAGTCCACCAACACAGCTGGTGGGCCCATCGCGCGGGCTCAGGATGAATTAGGCAATGTTTGACTTTTCAGTGTACTATTTCTGTACCAGTGAAGCTCGAAGTTCAGGAAATTAAAGTTGGAAGGAAATTTTTATTCATTTGGCTCCTGACAATTAGAGAAAGTCAGGTTAATGTGCTCATTGATGTCCACTTTGAGAGAGGACAGGTCACAAGAATCTCCAGGTGAGGAACAGTGCAGAGCAGGGAGGAGGAGAGGGCTGGCCACGATAGGTTCCCTGCCAAGGGGAAAGGATCTAAACCAGTGCTTTAAAGTTTTTAAAATTTATTTATTTTTTAGTTTTATGTATGTGTTTTGCCTGCATGTTTGTAAGTGTACCATGTGGGGGCAGTGCCCTTGGAGATCAGAAAAGGGCATCAGATCCCCTGGACCTGGACTTAGGATGGTTGTTAGCTGCCATGTGGGTGCTGGGAACTAAACCTGGGTTCTCTGCAAAAGCAGCCAGTGCTCTTAACCACTGAGCCATCTCTCAGCCCCTAAGCTAGTGTTTTAAAATTTGTCATTTAATTTAATTTGTATGTGTGGGTGTGTGTACATGTGTGTGTGCCATGTCACTTGCATGGAGGTCAGAGGACAGCCTGCAGGAGTCAGTTGGTTTTCTCTTTCCACCATGTGAGTTCCAGGGATCAAATTTAGTTCAGCACCCTTGGCAGCCAGCACCCTTTTTTGCTGAGCCATCTTGCCGGCCCAACTCGTGTTTTTTTAAACTGGATTTTAGATCAAAATTATTTGTAAGAATAATAAAAACAATGATTCCTATAATGTACCTCAAAGCAAGAAATCAGACTCTCTGACAAGGCTATGATTCCCAGGAGATTCTTATCTTATGGTAGTAGCATGTCAATCAAGCCTGGAAAGTTGATTTAAACAGACTCTGATCAAACAATCACAAGAGAGTGGAAACATCTGGAGTGCCACTTTGGGAGGCTCTCTGCTCTGTTGGTAAAGGGAAACAGCAGATAATAGGCAAGGTGGTTAATTATGTTGGAATTTATTCATTCTGAACTGTTTATAAAAGTAATTAGAAGTCAGATTAGGTATGAGGCTCACTGACCTTTAATGAGAGTCTGGCCTCAAACAACCAGGAAGAAGAAGACGGAGGAGGAGGAGGATGGGGAGGGAACAACAAACCCCAAACTAAAAAGCAAATGCCTGTTAAGGATAATCAGAATAAGACAGTCAGATTAGCTGGGGATCTCTAGCTTGCACAAAGCGCTTATTAGGTATCGAGGGTGAGAGCAGAGGGAGGACCATGCACCCTGAGTGCCATCGCTTTTCTGGATTTGGAGATTTCCGGTTGTGTGCATAAAGGAAGAAACTGACCAACTTTCCCCAGGCCTGCGTCTTCCCTGTCTGGCTGTATTTCAAGTTTTGGCTAATGCTGTTGGCAAGATCATTTGTTACACATTTAGAGCTGTTGCTTTGTGGACACTTAATCAGAGGACCACTGACCATTTTATATTTAGAACAGGGATTCCTAAACATTTTCCACTTATGACTCCTTTTTGCCTGAGAAATTTTTATATGTCCTTAGAGATACATATGTAAATAGTTAAATCAATCAAACATTTACTGATAACAAATTACAGAGAAATCCATCTTAAAACAGGTCTTTGGTGTGCTTATACTTTGATCGTTTATTAAAGACTAAAGGAAACCTGCATACTGATGAGATAGAGTGCTTTATTTTCACATAAAGAATGACATTTTGGAGCTCTGGAGATGGCTCAGTTGGTCAAGTGCTTGCCATAAAAGCAGGAGGTCCCGAGTTTGATTCCCAGAACCTTAGTAAAAATAATTGGGCATCACCAGAACTTGAAGGTAAGACCCTGTTCCTGAAGACACCATTTACTGGTCATAGGACATGTGAAATCAAGTTGGTACTGACCAGGTAGTTTCCTTCCTGATGGCCAGTGTTCATAGTACTGGAATGTGCTATGTAGGCTTCTGGGAGAAAAAAGTCATTAAGTCTTATCCAGCTGTGAACCTTGAACTACAGAAATGATTGGTTTAAGACACATTCAAGGGCATTATAGTGGCACAAATATTATGGGGGTTACCAACCACTTTCAGATGGCTTTGGGGCCTACTCCACAGGAGGAAGTGCATGTCTGGTACTGTAAATCTGGGGAGCTCACAGGCCTCAGGGGTGAGCCTACTACTATTATTCTACTTAATGGGCACAGTATCAAGCTGCTCTTTAAATGCATATCTCTACATCCATAGATCAGTGCAGCAGTAGATCTCCTCAGAGATGTGTCTTCGTGCAGTGGATGGTGGTTAACACAGAAACTCACAACTGGTCCATGTGCAGAAAATAAGTGCAGAGTGCTTGGCCACAAATGAGGCATCTCTATCACACCCTCCCCAAAGGCTCAGGGCCATGGGGAAGAGGGAACAAAAAGGTGGTAGGAGCCTGAAGTTGGGGAGGACAGGAGTAAACAGTGTCCTCTAGATGCGACGGAACCACTCTCCTCATGAGCTCACAGAAGTTGGTGTTGCCTGCACAAGATCAAGCCAGTCAACAGTTCAGCAGGAAGCAGGGAGGGGGTCATGAACTCCCATCCCTAGCTGAGGAGCTGTTGACAGTTGATGGCTTCTGGGAGAGGGAGAGCCAGTTTTCTTTAAGGTTGTGGCCCCCATAGGTCAGCCAAGCTCTGGTGGACAGCTCCACATCCATGAATGTATGAGAATACACATTGTACTCCAGGTGGATTATAAAAGACAGAAAAGAGGGACCAGTGGTTAAAAGCACTGGCTACTTTTGCAGAGAACCCAGGTTCAATTCCCAGCGTGGTGGCCAACAGCCATCTATAACTCCAGTTCCAGGGGCTCCAGCACCCTCTTCTGACCTCTGTGAGCATTGCATGCATGCAGGCAATATGCTCATATACATATATAAAAATTACATAAAAAAAAAAAACAGAAAAGAGGGCGCAGAGTTGGGAGGAGAGAGGGTCATGAGGGAACTGAACTGGGGGAGTTAAGAGGCTGATTGGAGGGGGGAGGACAGGCAGACACGTTTTATACATGCAGGCAGTTCTCAGAGATCCAGTGTCTAAATATTTCATTTATTATTTTCATCCTGTGTGAATGAGTGTGTTGCCTGTATGTGTGTAGGTGACCCCATGCTGGGCAGTGCCCTGAGGTCAGAAGAGGGCATTGGATCTCCTGGAACTGGAGTGAGCTGCCCTGTGGGTGCTGGGAATTGAACCTGGGTCCTCTGCAAGAGCAGCCAGTGCTCTTAACTGCTGAGTCATCTCTCCAGTCCAAGTTCTCAAAGAACTATTAAAAGTATTATACTAAAGAAAACAAAACAATGTAGTGACACACACGTGTAATTCCAGTGTTTGAGAGACAGAGACAGGTGGATCCCTGGGGCTTGCTGGCCAGCCTCGCTGAACTGGTGAGTTCCAGGTAAAAGGGAGAAACCCTATCTCAAGAAATAAAGTGGAGAGTGACCAAGGGGGACACCCAAGGTTGACCTATAACCTCCACATGCCACCCCTGTGTGTACCCACTGCCCCGCATACACAAAGAACTACATTTTAGCTGAATGTCTGACACTGTAGGACACAGTATCTTTAATGCTTTTATAGTTGATTGATAATTTGATTTTATAATTGTCAATACTGAGAATATTGTTTCATATAAAGAGAATAAAATGACAGATATATGTTTAGGGCCACTTTAGAAATTGTTGGAAATTCTATCTTTCTCCCAAGCCAAAATTAATTTGAAGATTTTTGAAATGAAGCTCAAATCAGCAACTCAGATAGCAATTTTTGAAATCAAAATCTTTGCACAATGTAATCCAAAGATATACGTGCTGAGGGACGGCAGGAGGGAACTATTAAAGTCTTTGATTTCTGCGATTAATCCATTTACAAATATTTTACTTTTATTTTTAATGTTAGCTCACCTAGTGACAGGTTTCCATGTGGGGTTTTCATCATAATGTCATTTCGGCCGGCCCTCCTGCTTCGCACATCCCTTCCCTTCCCCCTTCCTCCCGTCCCTCCGTCCCTTTTCCCACTGCACAGTTGGCCTCCCACATCCCTGTTTCTGCCTCCAAGCCCTTCCACTCTGTTCTCTTGTTCTCTCAGGCCCTCCCCCCTCTCTTTGTCTCTCTGTATTTTTGTGACAAGGTCTTCCTGTAGCCCCAGCTTGCCTGGAACGCCCTATGTAGACCAGGCTGGCCTTGATCTCACAGAGATCCACCCTGCTCTGCCTCTGGAGTGCTGGGATTAAAGGTGTGTTCCACCACACGTAGCCTTTTGTTCCAGTCTCTTGGACCCCTTTCTAGTTTTCTGCCTTTACCTAAGTTTACTTCCAGATGGACACATGTTCAACAGAGGGAGGATCCACTTATAAGAGAGAACATAGTTTTTGTCTTTCAGGGCCTAGGTTTATACTTAACATACTATTTTCTAGTTCCTTCCACTTTGAAGAAACTAGTTCCTTTCCATCTTGAAAATTTTATAATTTCATTTTTCTTTGTGGCTGGATAAAATTCCATCCTATATATGTGCAATGTTTTATGATCCATTCTTCTGTTGATGTACATCGAGGCCATGCCAGTTCCTCCTGTTGTGAAGAGATGTACATGTGTCTCTGTAGTAGGCTGTAGAGATCTTTGTGTATATGCCCAGGAGTAGAGCAGCTGGGTCAGAGAGCAGATCTATTTTTAGCTTTTGAGGCCTCCACACTGACTTCCGCAGTGTTGGTGTTGATTTATACTTCCGTCAACAGAAGAAAGAATTCCTCTTCCCTCAGATCTTCACCAGCACTAATTGTCATGTTTTCTTTTTTGTTTTTGTTTGCTTTTCTTTGAGAAAAGGTTGCCATGTAGCCCCAAGTGGCCTGGAACTTGCTATGTAGATCAGGCTGGTCTCTGTCTCACAGATTCACCTGTCTCTGCCTCTGAGTGCTGGGATTAAAGGTGAGTGTCACCATGCCTGGCTCTCATTTGTTTTCTTGATGTGGCCATTCTTGTTGAGGGAAGATGAAATCTCAAAGCAGTCTTAATTTGTGATGGCTAGAAGCATTGAAAACTTCAAAAAGTATTAGCCATTGAAGATGTATTTATTTTAATTTTGTGTGTATGAGTGTTCGCCTTCATGTATGTATGTATATCCACTATGTGTGTGCAATGCCTCTAGAGGCCAGAAGAGGGAGTCAGATCCTCTGGAACTAGATTCTTAGACATCTGTGAGCAATGTGGGTGTTGGGAACTGAACTTGGGTCCCCTGGAAGAGCAGCCAGTGCTCTTAATCACTGAGTCATCTCTCCACTCAAGGCCAATTTTATTTACACGTTTTAGAACAGTCTGTTCAAGTCTTTGACCTCTTTACTGATTGGCTGTTTTTTTGGATGAGTCTTCATCTAGATCATCTAGATGTGAAGCCTTTGTCTGAAGCATAGCCGGATGTGGTTGGGCTTATTATGGACAGAATCTGTTAGTGACTTTTTCTCAACCATGTACCAAAATTCTGCTGTTAATAATGCAGACAAACTCAGTGAGACATGTGCCCTTGTGACTCGGGCACCTGACCTTGACTCCTGGGACCCCACTATGCCCTCCACCCAGGACAGTGAATGAATGTAGGTGTGCTTGAACTAGCACATCAAAGTGCTGAAGGCAGTGGATTCATATTCATGTCCTCACTGGCTAGAAGCAGTGAGAACTGAGAAGAAGTTCGACATTGTGTGTGGGATGTTGTAGGCCTAGGGATCCAAGGACGAGATTCTCTGATAAGCGTGGGTCCAAGCTTGTAGTTCCCCAGTTCATGCTGGAGGGTTTTGAATAAAAGCATGAATGAGACCTGGCTTGGGAACATACCTCCCTGAGAGGGAGCACATCTCCCTGAGAGATCGGAGGGCACAAACCCCCAGGTTCGGGTCCACTCTGCACTATTAAAATTTTATGCTGCGTCAGGCTGGTTCTTTATTCAGGTGCAACCACAGCGAGGTTTAGTGATGCCATGGCTAGCAAAGATTGTCTCCTGTTCTATAGGTTGGCTGTTCAGTCTGTTGATAGTTTCTTTTGCTGTGCAAAAGCTTTTAAATTTCACATAATTCCATTTTTCTGTTTTTGTGCTATTGGCGTTCTTTTTTAGAAATTTGTTGCCTATTCCTATGTCCTAAACTGTTTTCCCTTAGCAATTTTTGCATGAAACTATTACATTTCCATAAGAGCTGAAAACTTTGTTATGTGCAGTAAAAAACACCACAGACTAGACACAGCAGTCTCTAGTCTGAGCTGAGCATTTCAGGCAGAATTAACTGGCGTTGACTGGCATGATGACATGCTCAGTACAAAGTGAAGTGTGTTGTGTGTTCAGAATCAGGGCTTTAGTGAAGGCATGTGACTGCAACATGGCCAAAAGCTGCCCGGAACACTGCAGTTCCTACATGTTTGATTCTGAGGTAAGTTTTGGACATTGTATATTAGGAACCTTTTACTGTTGCCAAAATTTCAGAACCTGCACATTCAGTTACGCGACCTTGTGTAGGGTCACAACCCACGCTGAAGCTGGAATTTGGGATGATAATCCTATCTCCTCATGGTATCCTTTAGTGCTTGCTCTTGTGCCTGCAGGTTCTTCTCCCAGAAGGGATGCGTGTTTGGATTTAGAGGGACCATTAGTTTTTGGAATTATATGAAGCTGACTGGCTGTGTGACCTTAAGGTTTGCGGCTCACTTTCACTTCTAGGTCTGTCCAGATTTTCCATCCTGCCCTGTGCCCCTGGAAACTGATGCCTGTTGTGCATTGCTTAGGTTTCTTTGGCAGAGAACTCTCTTGAATGTGCCCTGCTTCTTCAGTTGTCATGGCCATAGGAGCAGCGTGTGTCCCGAGCACCCTCACCATGCTCTGGGACTAGCCCCCTTGCACCTTTCCTCCTACAGGCTCCAGAACTGCCCTGTTGGCTGTCACCTGTTCCAACCACACCCAGTGTCTCCCTTTGCCTGCGTACATCTCAGTAAACAATCCTGTTGCAAAAGTTTCTTCAGCTGAACAACCCCAGAGCAGCTATTTTTGATCCCCGTCTGATCTGCAGTTTTCTTCTTTTTAGACAGCTCTAAATGGGGAAGCAAACCTTCCTTTGCTTGTCTTAGCATGATTGCACCAAGCATGATTGCAACTATCATGCGAGATAGTTCCTGGGGCAGAGAGTGCTTCAGAAGTGGAGAGCATTTAACAGGACAGTGGCATCAGAGTTACTGCTGTGATGATTATTAAAAAGGTCTGAGATAGCTTTCTAATGGAAGTCATTTGCCAGATTATTTTAGGGAGCAGGAAGTTAGTCAGGGACAAGGAAAATGTCCACTGCTTCAGAGAGACACAGAAGGCTTAGCTTTATTCTGCTTCTTGTAAATGGAAATGTCCCCAGATTCTGGCAACAAGTTGACATCTAGCCCAAGTTTTCAGAGTTGCATCAATTAAAAAAAGAGATTTATTTTATTTATATCTGTGTGTTGTGTGTGCATGTGTCTGTGAGTGTGTGCACATGTGTGTGTGGGTGACTGAGAAGGCCAGAAGATAGTGTTGGATCCCCTGGAACTGGGGTTCCAGGCATCTGGGAGCTACCCAGGGTGCTGGAATCTGAACTTGGATCCTGTGAGAGCTCTTGAGGAGCAAGGGTTCTTCACCACTGAGCCATCTCTGCAGCCCCTGCATAAAGTATTCATTTATGCCTATGTTGCACAAATATTTTGTTAAAAGGTAAAGGTATATTGGAGGTGATGCGAAAGATTTCTGTTTATCCTGGGAAGCATTTTTAATATTTATATTTTTCAATTTTATCCATATGAGTGCCTTCCTTTCATGTGGGTAAGTGTACCCATGTCATGAACTGCCAGCAGAGGTCAGAACCCTTGCATTGCTTCCCCTGAAACTGTCTCCCTGCCTCTGACAACTGGGATTATAGGCATGAGCTGTTGTTTCTGGTTTAGAATAGTATCTTTTAATCATAGATTAGATGCAGAATCTGGAATAAGGGGTTAAGGATGACCTACAATTTGCCCCGAGTAATGAAGAGGTCCTTAAGATGAGGCAGTGGTGGGGGTGGTTTCATTAGTTACCCTGGACTAGTTGTGTGGTATGGACTTCTATACTGCAGAAGCCGGGGATGCTTCTGAACGTACAGTGCACGGGACAGCCCCTCACCAGCAGAGACCACCTGGCCCCCAAGGCTGAGAAGCAGGGAAGGGTTTCCGTCCCTTCCCTCAGCCCCGCTCTCCGCTCAGCTTTGCTCTCTTCGGAATAAGAGTCTCTGCTGCTTCTTGTGCAAGTTAGGAAATAGCTGATCCATTTGGTTTTTTGCCCTCCACCAAAGGTGGCCTTGGATCCCACGCTTGGTTTCACCTCTGTACATATGGCCTCTTATTCTTAATTCCTTATTTTCAGAAGAAAGGAGTTGATCAACTTTGCGTTTCCTCTGCTTCAATCCTGTTCGTCAAAGGGAGAGCTCAAGTGGACCCCTGGGCGCATCACCAAGACTGCAGAAAAGAATCTCTGAGAAGGTATGAGGGTCAGGTAAGAACCTTAGCTGGAGTGTCTCTATGAACTTGGAGGCTTCTGCCTAAGTTCTGACTCGTGGCCCTGCTTAGCCTGCAGAATTGTCCATGCTTCTGGTAAGTCAGCCCGAGACGTAATTTTGCAGGAAAGGAAAACCATGGGTGAGGAAGGGTAGCAGGGATTTAAGGGCGTTATTTGGACTCTGAATCCCCACCAAGCTGGACACGAAGACAAGCCACTTGCTGTGTTTTTCCTTTCTCTTTGTAATTGAGTCCAAATCCAGCATGCCTTTGGAGGAAATCATTGCAAGCAACAAACATTCATAGCTGGTGACTGGCAAGAAAATGCGTAAGAGTGGAGGGTGGCACGGGCTGCGCCATGTATTTACTCTGACATCCGGGTTTCCACCTGGATGTCCACTGACTTTGCTACCCAGGCAGGAACTTGTCTGCCGAGAGAAATGGGTATTCTGCAGGTGGCAGGATGCTGCAATCGTCGTCAGAAAGAGGAGAGCTGATTTCAGACTCACACTGACCCAGACGTTCAGTTAGGAGTTAGTCCAGGATCATTCTTCCAGGCAGTAATGAGAATTTCAATATTTCCTGCCTGCTGTTACACACGAATCGTGAACTGCTCTGAAGGGATGCCTCTGAGGCCCAGGATAGTACTGCTAGAAACTGGCTTTGGAGCACACTGATAGTGGTGAGGGGCAAGGCAGTTGTCAGGCCTAAGAAAGTGCTGGTGGGCTCCGGGCACAGGCAGAGGGAGGGAACCTGGGGACCAACACGTGCTTCTTCCCTACCTGCTGGAATACCTTCATCTCTCAGACAGCTGAGGAAAGATTTAAGAGCCTCTGAACAGGGGTGACCACCAGACAATCATTAGACACGGCAGAGGGGACACCAAGGGGATTCAGAAACATCAGATTTAAAAAGAGTTTATCTTGAAGATGTGAATCTTTTTGTCATTCGCCTTTTATTTTGCCTTCTTTGAGCTCTAAAGGAGGGGGCATCCCCTGGGGTCCCTGGAAGGGTGCAGATTCAGTGAAGCATCAGGACAGATGAATAACACTCTCATACACAAGTGGGGATGTAGCCAGATTTGACTATGAAATGTCCCCCACAGGCTCCTGGGTTTGAACATTTGGTCCCCAGCTGTGGCACTGTTTGGGGGGGCCGTGGAAACCTTGGGTCTCTGGCCTAGCTAGCTGAGGTAGGTGTGGGCCTTAGAGGTGACATCTACCTCTGGTTCCCGCCTGAGCCGTCTGCTTCCTGATCCACCAAGACGTAAGGAACCTCTGCCACATGGGCACCGCTGTGAACTCCACCACACTTTCTGCACCAAGGGGGTCTGAGTCGGAATCAAGTCTCCCTCTCTTACGTTACATCTGTCAGGTACTTGTTCACAGTGATGTAAAAGTCACTAGTGCTGGAACCTTCTTGGACCAGATGAAGGACGCTGCTGAGGGCACACAGGGCTCTCTTGAGTATCTCTGTTCAGCTCGAGCGGCCATCACCTGCATGTTTTGCAGGGAAATGTCAGAACTTCCCTCGGGTCCTCAGGGCTCTGTGTCCCTGCCACGGCTACGGAAGAGCATGTAGCCCCTCGCAGTCAAGAGACAAGCGTCCCATAGACACGTAGGCTCCCGAGCCACCATGGTCAAAGCTGCGGCTTCTTGTGAAGGTCAGCTGTGTGCCACCTGCCCATCAGAGCATTCGCTGCCTTTTCTGAGGCAGATCATTTATGACAAGCCCTTAGCCTCACTAGGATGGATAGATCACTATCTGTATTTTCACAGCCAAGTGTTGTACACAGGTTCTCATAGACAGTGTTGAACTCCTTAGTAGGTACAAGGAGGAGGGGTTCTCTGGGAGTGGGATGTACACATTTAAAGAGTGTAGACTGAGGGACCGAAGAGATGATTCAGTGGTTAAGAGTACTTGATGCTCTTCCAGAGCGCCTGAGCTTAGTTCCCAGCACCCACACTGGGCAGCTCACAACTGCCCGTAACTCCACTATCAGGTTATCCGACGCTCTCTTTTGACCTCTCTTGGTATCCCACACATGCACACAGATATGTACATATAAACAATAATTTTAAAAAAGGAAAAGAGTATAGACTGAGACTGGAGATCTTGTTACAGATTTTTTGGGGAGAGCGAGTCCTAGAATTTACATTTTTGTTCTCGCAAGTTTGTTTAAATGACCTTTTGTGTCTGTGTAGTTGGTGTCTGTCCATTGATTTTTACATGGCAATGATTTCCAGCTCTGAACTTTTTAGAAAAGCTATGTGACTCCAAAGTACCTTTGCTTTCTGATCTCCATTCACCGTGGCTTGCCGAAGATACCTTAAGAGACTGTCTTTTCTTTTTTCCTACCTTAATAATATATCCCAGGGCACATGTATGTTGTGTTTGGTACTTTTTTCTCCAAAAGCTTTCAAAGAATTGTTTCATGGAGACCCACATGTCTGGTGTGTGGCTGGGTTCCTGTTGTTCTGTATTCCCTTTGTCCTCTCCTTCTGCTGTCTGCCTTTGGAGAGTGAACAGATAGGTCACCAGATCAGCGGGGTCACCAACAAAGCAGCACAGAGCACAGAATACACCTCAAGTTATGGAAAGCAATCTTTACCTGCAGTTTTGGAGAGAATCAGCCACAGAGGTATTAACACACCAAATAAAAGTAATTCCAAGGCTCAGGGGCCCCTCCATTCTACAGTAGCAAGAGATCGCCCACACGTGGAGGTCAGGGAAGACTAACGCCCCTCAAGTGCTAGTGGCCTCCACTGTGTCGGCAGTGAGTCGTGCTGTGGAGGCCACACTGCCAGTCACTTTGCTGCTGCCACTGCTGTGGTGTGTCTCCTGTGTCCACGCCCCCGTGTCCACGCCCCCGTGTCCACGCCCCTTTCACAGGCCGGCCCACGTTCTGAATGCTGGCCGAGAGCTGGTTCTCATACTTGCATTGTCTAGACCCATCTGAATAATCTGTCTCCAGCTCAAACTGTTCAAACACCATCCCCTGGAAGGAATTCAAGTGAGCTGAAACCACATTAGAAATGAGAAGGGAAAAATCCAAACACGGTCAGGGTCATGAGGTGAGGTCCTCGTGGGAACCGCAGATTTGGCTCTCCAGGCCCGAAGAGGAAACCTGACTGTTATGCTGTTCTTAATCCATGTGTGAGAACAGGCTGTCTTTTCTGAAGCCACAAGACCAGAGGGCCCTCAGAGCCCGGAGGAGATTCTCGAAGGCTGTCTGCAAGATTCTCAGCCTTCTCCTGGCTGAGGGTTTGGGGCTGGGGGAGTGGTGGTGGTGGCAATTTTCAAGTATAGAGAAAAATGGATGAACTGCATCATTTTCAATCAATTCCTACAAATTTTACTTCTTTCTGCTGAGATTTTGCTTGCATGTAGTTCATTTGTAAGAGAGTATTCATTTTACTCCTAGGCCAACTCTCTCTTCAGCCTTCTTTTTTAGTGTTGCTGGCACAATGTTAATTAATGTATCATTTATTTACTGTGAGTATGTGTGTGAGTGTGCATGTGCTGTGGTATGTGTATGGAGTCAGAGGACTATCTTGGGTATCAGTCCTGGCTTTTCACTTTGAGACAGAATCTCTTCTTGTTCGCTGCATTGTACCCCAGGCTAGCCAACCCCAGCTTCCAGGATCCTCTTGTCTCTACCTCCACCTTGCTGCAGGAGCACTGGGGTTAAGACATATGCTACTGTGCCCAGCCTTGTGTGGGTTCTGGGGATTCAAACTCAGGTTCCTCACACTCGCACGGTAAACCCGGCACTGAGTCCCTCCCCACCTCACCTTCCCCTTTGTGAAACAAAATGGTGTCAATGGTTGCGGATGTCCACATGTCTGTGAGGCTCTAGGCTTCTTCGCTCGTTTGTCCCACATCCAATCAGGCATCAGAATTCGTTCCTTCCTTCTTTTCTCCTTCCTTCCTCTTCTTTTCCCCTCCCATGCTTCACACCCCCAGTCTTCAACCTCAATATACCAGCAGCTGGGCTGGCCACGGTGAAGATGCAGTAGTGAGCTTATGGGAAAACTGGCAGAGAGACTGTCCGATCACATGTGAAACCACTTTCATGTTAGGAGCATGTTCTCAGGCCCTCTGCTGGGCCAGGCATTGCATCTTCAGTTTCTGCACTGAGGTATTTTGGTTTGGATATGAAGTGCGCCTCACATGTATTTGAACACTTGGTTTCGAGCTAGTGGCACTGTTTGGTGAGGTCGTGAGGCCTGGTTGGCAGATGTGGGTCATTGGGGGTGAGGCTTTGGAGGTCATAACCTGGTCCTCCTCCTGTTCAGTTCTCTCTGCTCCCTGATCTGTTATAATGTGAGGTGCCTTCAGCATACACTCCTGTAACCACAGACTGACTAGCTTCCTGCATCATGGCTGAGATGCTGTGATGGGCTGACATCCCTTGAAACCGTGAGCCAGCATAAAGCCTTCCTCCCTCAAGCAGTGATTTGTTTTCTCACTGAGCTGGTTTGGGGTACTCCCTCCAGGAATAGGCAAGACCGGCGAGTGGACACTAGGCTGGGTACATGG
Organism: Eospalax fontanierii; assembly: GCA_035773235.1. Classification (NCBI taxonomy): domain Eukaryota; kingdom Metazoa; phylum Chordata; class Mammalia; order Rodentia; family Spalacidae; genus Eospalax; species Eospalax fontanierii. The sequence goes on from CM069540.1 coordinate 7,925,948, forward strand.
TGTTGTTAGGAAAGAGGTGGCTTTCATAGGTCTCAATTATAGAATGTTTCAGTATTTAAAATTTTTATGTTTATTTTTTATGTGTATGTGTTTTTTTCCCTGCATGCAAGTACACGACATATATGCAATGCCCACAGAACCCGAAGGGCGTCAGATATCCTGGACTGGAGTTATGGATGGATGGTTGTTAGCTGCCATGTGGGTGCTGGGAAGTCTACCTGGGCCCTCAGCAAGAACAGCCATCTTAACCACTGAGCCATCTCTCCAGCCCCTCCTTTCTCTCTCTCTCTCTCTCTCTGATTTCTTTATTTGTGTGTGTCTGTGTGAGTGTATGTGCACATGCGTGTATGGATGTGTGTGCCTGTACACCACGGAAGCCAGAAGAGAGTGCTGCGCCCCCTCCTCCATCACTCTCCGCCTCTTTCTTTGAGGCAGGATCTTTCTCTGAACATAGAACTTGCATTTTCTCAGCTAGGCAAAAGCCAGCATCCCTAGCCATCCACCTGTCTCTACCCACCTCAGTTCTGGGGTTAGAGATCTGGCTGATTACTTGAATACCGGGATCTGAACTCCAGTCCTCATGATTGGGCAGCAATTGCTCTTAACTGCTGAGTTATCGCTCTAGGATAATATTTGAGCTCTTTTCCTGAATATTTGAAACTTTTTATTTTGCATCTATAGAATTGCATCAAGAAAGCTGGTGTAATATAAGGAGGAAAGCTATTGTCTTTCCTTTTTCTTTTTAAGTATGTGTGTGTGTATGTGCGTGTGTGTGCGTGTGTATAGGTATGTGAGTGTGTGTGTGCGTGTGTGTGCATGTAGGTGTGTGAGTGTGCCCGCGCGCGTGTGTGTGTGTGTGTGTTGGCAGGTATGCATATGCCAAATGTGGAGGTCAGAAGATGACTTTGTGGAATCAGTTCTCTTTCAGTCTTTATGCGTGTTCCAAGGATTGACTCAGGCTGTCTGGTCCACTGAGCCATCTCACTAGGCCAACCTTGTTCTTAAGTAGCTTACAACAGGCAGTGATGCTAACGAAGAGGTGTTACACATTAGAAATAAACGTGGGGGCTTCAGTTAAACAGTTAAGGAAACGTGCTTTCCTTCCAGAGGAACTGTGTCCAATCCCCAACACCCACATGGTGGCTAACTCCTGTTCCAGGGGATGTGACGCCCTCTTCCGGACTCTGGGGGCAATGCACGCACATGGTGCACTTACAAGCAAGCAAAGCACCCATACACATAAAATAAAATTAAATAAAATATTAAACAGATAAAGAAAAGCAAATGTGGGACGCAGTGGGTGGTGCAGTTTTAGGGTGACACAGGCTGGTGGTGTGGACAGGGAGGGATGGCCAGGAGATAAAGTCTCTTCAAGCCTGATTTCTTCTGACCAGCTGAGAACAACGGGTTCCCAGTCAAAGGCCTTTGATTTCTGGATGATCAGGGGAGGCTTGCCAACCTTAAAATGAAATTTGTTATATGTCTGAGATGCAAAGCCAGATATGAAGGCCTTTAAAGGCTGAAGCGCCCCAAGTGACCCTCAGGCAGGGTTAGCTCCCGTTTAGTCCTTCTGCGTCCCTCAGAAGTTCTGTGATCAGCTGAGAAAGGATGCCAGGCAGTGGCCAGGCTGGACTTGCAGGACATGCCCAGGGAGGAGTGCCTGGGGGCTTTTTTCTCTGGGTTTTATTTTGAGACCGGGTCTCCCTTGGCAGACTTGGAACTTGCTGTGTAGACCAGGTTGGCCTTGAATTTGCAGAGATCCACTTGCCTCTGTCTTCTCAGTGCTAGGATAAAAGGCATGTGTCACCATGCCTGGCTCCTGAGTTGTTTTTCAGGAGAAAGTGTGGCCAGTCCCTGGGCCAAGAGAAGTCCTTTCTCCCTTCTGTGTACTGGGAGCCTGTGATAACCTTTCTTGGGTGCTACTACCTCGGCATTTGTCTAGTGTTTTGATACATGAATCTCATTATGTATTTAACCTTCATTATTATTTTGCAGTGTAGATAATATTCATAAACAGAGACCCAAGGCTAACTTATCTAAGAGTACCTACTGAGTGAATTCTAGAGGCAGGACTGACTATGCCATCTCCAGAATCTATATCCCATTTCCGTCTGGTTGTCTTATCAAAGCTCATACTTTGGGAGCATCAGAAAGACAAGGATTGTAAATTACCTGGCACATGGAGAATGAGGCTTTTTGGCCCCTAAATTCTATTGTTGTTTCCTTTTATTTGTTAAGAGCAATTGGAAGTTAATCTTCCCTGGGGAATCAGTATACCCATCTTCTTGGGCAGAAGTGCTTTTATTGCATAGTTAACTGACCAGAACAAGATCTCTTAATCCCTCAGTCCACACACTGAGGGATTCCATGAACTTCTTTCGATTTTTGGATTCTAGATGACCAAGAACCCTTTAGACAGGGTGTATTACTCTAGCCTGTCAGTATTCTCACCACTCCCTCTGGTTCACTTGAATCATTTATGCTCTCATTTATCTTTGAATTTGATCTGTGAGGTCTGAATAAGGCTGTGCATATAAAATGCTTAGTTCAGTGACTGGCATATTTTAAGAGCTCAGTAAATGGTAGTTACTGGCATGGTTCTCACTGAGTTGAGAGTACTCTATGATTACAAGAGAAGCTTTTAATAAATGTTGTTTCTTCAACTGGCAAGACTCAGAGAGATGGGGCTCATAGCAGATAAATTTTTGGATAGGGAAGGAACTTGGGAAAGGTCTGATATGTGTGATGATGTGTCCTGCCCCAGTGGGTATCCTGGGCAATCAGAGAAACTCCAGGGCAGAACTGAACAAACTCTAGCCCATGGATCAAATCTGGCTTCCCAGGGCTGGAGAGATGGAACTTGCAGAGGACCTGGGTTCGGTTCCCAGCACCGACATAGTGGCTAACAACTGTCTGAAACTTCAGTTCCAGGGGATCTGACACGCCCTTCTGGTCTCCATGGGCACAATATGGGTGTGCTTACATACATTGCAGGGTAAAACACTCATACACATTAAAAGAAATCTGACTTCCTGTCAGTTTCTGTAATAGTCTATAAGTTATAAATTAGAAAAATTATTTGTGTGTGTATGTGTTTGCATGTGAGGGCATGTGCCATGGCACACATGCAGAGTTGGAGGGCAAGACTGAATGCTGGTCCTCGCCTTCTATCTTTTCTTTTAAAGAAGATTTATTTTATTTTTGATTAATTGTGTGTGTGTGTGTGTGTGTGTGTGTGTGCACATGCAGGTGCCCTTGGTGGCCAGAAGAGGGCATCAGATGTCCTGCAGCTGGAGCTATAGGTGGCTATGAGCCACCAATGTGGGTGCTGGGAGCCAAACCTGGGTCCCCTGGAAGAGGAGTATGCCCTTTTAACTACTGACCCATCTCTCCAGCCCTAAAAAAAACAGCCTAAAAATTGATGAAGAATATTTTGTGACACATGAAGTCACATGAATTAAATTCTCAGTGTCCATAAATACAGCCCTCTTGGCATCTAGTGTGCTTGTTTATTTCTGTACTGTCAAGGGTGGTTTTCACTCTGAAACAGCAAAGTCAGAGAGTGGTGCGTGAGCTGACAGGGCTCACATACCTAAATTGATTACTATCTAGCCTCATAGGAAAGTATGTCCTAGTGAAGGGTGGGGTGATTTAAGAGGGAGATGGCGGTAACGCAGTTTTGTATAAAACTCCGCTTACAAAGCTTCCACAGAACCCTGCTGACGTGGGTTGTGAAATTAGATCCTATGTACTCTTAATTCAGTACAGTAAACATGTAGCTAGGGCTTCTTCTGTGGCAGAAATAGTCTCTCTATGCAGAACTCTCACAGCATTATAAAAGAAATTTGTGGAAGGAATGTGTAACCACCTGGTATCACGTTCAGACCCTGTCTCCATCCCATGCTGGCTGTACAGTTAATGTCTGTTCTGCCCCTAGGTCTGGTCTTCCTGTTGCTGCCTCCCCGTGCTCTAGGGTGACTCCTGGATTCCACTGATGCACTTCATAGCTTTCCGATTCCAGGTGGATTTGCTCAGTTGGATCTTCAACCTCTCCATTTCTGACTTATTAGTTTGCTGTGTCTGGTGGCTGCTCGAAGGCTCTTGTCAGGAGGCCTTTTCTGCACAGATGGTCTCTCTGCTGGGTACTGGAAATGCTTCCCTTCTGTGTGCCTTGGGCTTAGGGGTGTAATAAGCGTGAATGTCAGTAGCCTTAGGCACAGCTCTTCTTGGTTTTTAAACTTGTTTCCACCGTTTGTAAACAGTTTGTGTGGGCATCAGCTTCCTCCCCTGTAAAGCTGGGATGCTTTATGAGCTGTGATCACAACATACATGAATTCCTAGCAGTGTCTGGTCATGCAATAAGGCTGGGTGAACTCTGCATACCTTCTGTTTTCCTTAGGGGCAAGTCAAATGGCCATAGAATAGCAAAAGCCAGAGTAGGGCAGTGGTTTAAAGATTACTAGGAAAAGACCTGTGTGGAAATGATTTGTAGTAAAACTAGCAGTCTTTGATGGCTGGGTTTAAGGAGAAGGAGAAATCGGGGTTTGTGCAAGTCTGCAGCGGACGCCCTCCGACCAGCAGAGGAAGAAAACCACCACAACGAGGATTCTTCTTGGATCGCACTTTATTGGAGAGCCTCTCGGTTAACTGATGAGCGATGAGGGCGAGGGACGAGGGGCAGGCTTGCGTAGCGGCTTTTTATAGCAAGGAGGGCGATATGTTAGCTCGGGATTGGATGCAGGCAGCCCGCCACAAGCAAAGCCACGGGATTGGCTCGGGACAGTTTGAATTGACGCGCGAATTGACGCGCATGCGCGGCCTCGGGATGGCTTGCGCGCCAAAGCATTACCTTATATGGAGTTGTTTATGACAGGCGGCTCAGGAAGTCGGCGCCATCTTGGAATGGCGTTGACCAGCTCCCTGCACAAGTCTTTGGCTTATTCTATGAATTATAAGGACACCAACAGAAAATGAAGGAAGAGTTCCCCGGAGAGAGACGAGATGAGTTCCTTTAGAAAAAGTGGCATTTGAAATGCAGGGGTGGTCAGGTGAAAATGCTAAGTAGGAGGTTAGCTGGGAGGAAGCATGTGCATAGGGGTAGAGGAGTCTTTAAAGGCAGCATTCTACTGGAGAATAAACAGATCTCATGGGGTTGGTGGGCGCATAGATGCTCTGATATCTCGCTTCTTGACCTGGTTGGACGCTCTCTACCTGTTTAACTTTGGAGACACTGGTATTACTTAACTGTGCTGAGGTTTTGTTTTCTCCAGTAACATGAAAAGGTCATACTAGGTGATACCCAGGATGCTTCAGGAGATGAAATCTAATTGGAAGGCCGCCCACGAAGTAACGTAGATTAGTGACAACATTCTCAGTATAGGACAGGGAACTCCTAGAGAACTACGGTGGTCCTCACTCGTGGCTGTTGTTTATTAAGATTCACAAAAACTGCCTGAGGTGTAATTCCGTAACAGCAGGAGTGATAGATACTCCCAAACAGTTTCCGTCCCCAGAAGGTCCAAAACATGATGAATCCAGAAATTTAAGAACAGGAGTGTGGAACCGGCTGGTTCTAGGTTCAAGCCCTACTTCCAGTGCATGGTCGTGTGTGGATAGTGTCCATTTTACTCTCCAGGTCTGCCCTCGTTGTCCTGCCAGTATGGGCCTGGGGAGGGAGGATCATATTTGACCTTTACAACAACCGTATAAAGTAGGTTCTGTTAGGAGCCTCCATTTTATAACAACAAAGATAGCAAGGGTGATTTTTCTACTTAAAGTCACACAGGAAACAAGGGTGCCAACCCAGTTCCTGTTTCTAGAAGCTAGGCTCTAGGGAAAGCTGAGTTCTGGGAAACACGTACACTGGAACTAGTAACAACTTCATACCAACCAAATTCCCAGAGATGTGGGGGCAGGAAACAGCCTGCAAGAATGTGCTCACGGAGGCACATGTAGATGCTGACCAGCATTTTCAATACCATGGTGGACAGCAGATGTTTAATTGGTGCGTTTTGGTAGCAGTTTTGAAAAATCACATATGGGGCTGGGCATGGTGGCACATGCCTTTAATCCCAGCACTTGGGAGGTAGAGGCAGGCAGATATCTGAGATCAAGGCCAGCCTGCTCTGCATAGTAGGTTCCAGCCGAGTTGGGGCCACAGGGAAACCCTACATCAACAAAACAAAAGAAAGCAAGTCATACATGAAAGCCGAGAGATGGCTCAGTGGGTAAAACATCCGTCATGACAGTGTGAGGACCTGAGCGCGGATCTTCAGAACCCACAGTCAGGCCACGCGCACACATCTGTAGTCTCAGCACTCCTGTGTGGAGATGGAGATTGTGATCACGGTTGGTTTTCACTGCCAATTTGACACATTCCAGAGTCCCAGGAAGAGTCTCAGTGAAGGGTTGTCTACATCAGGTTGGCCTGGGTAATGTTAATTGAGGTGGGAAGGCCTGCCGTTGTGGGCAGCACCACTGCCAGGTGCAGGACTGTGTGTGTGGAGAGGGGCTGAGTACAGTGGCATGGAGGCATTCGCTTCTCTCCGCTCCCGGCTGGAGCTATGATGTGACCAGCTGTTTCGAACGCTTGTCCTGATTTCCCTGCGATAACGGCCCATTCCGCCAAACACACTCTTCCTTAAGCTGCTTTTTGTCAGGCTATTCTTTATCATAGAAACAGAAATGAGCTCGAAGCAGAGACAGGAGGGTCCCTGGCAGCTTGCCGGTCATCTAGCAGCATCCAAGAGACCTTGTCCCTAACAAGGTGGAAGGCGAGGACCAGTACCCCTAGGTTGTCTTCTGATCTTCACATGTACTCTGTGGCACTCACACACATGAACATGCACCCACATATACACACACAGACATACATATCACATACACAAAGATTAAGAAAAAAGGAAAAAAATTATGTATGAAGACATATAACATGCATTCCCATATTAACATGTTTAAATTATGTGTATGTGTGTGTCTGGGTGGGGGGTATGTGCATATGAGTGAGATGCCCACACAGGTCAGAAGAAGGCATCCCTAGAGCTGGAGTTAGAGACAGTAGTGAGCTCCCTGACACGAGCCTCTGGAAGAGCAGTTTGCTGTCTTGGCTGCTGAGTCATCTCTCTGTTCTCTGATACACTGAAATTCATTTGTTGTTGTCCATCTTAATCTCCACTCCGTCTATCCCTAGAGTCACTTTTTCTGCACTGCAGAAGATGGCTGCAGATGAATCTGTTTCTGGTGAGTGCTCTAAGGGTGTTGCTGAGGCCATTGTTTATACACAATCTATTCTGTCCCTTTCAAAGAGTCCCCAGGTGAAAGTCTCTTGTGGCCTTGCTAATATTAATTACACCTCTAACAGTGACAACTTGAGTTTTTACAAGAGACCCTTCATCAAAGCATATGATCGCTTATTATTAATTATTATTTTCTACAGAGGGCCTTGACAAACTGAGAGCTCAATCTGTGGCCAGTGGCAGCCTGTGCCCATGTGCATCTTTAGCTTTATTCTTGTGCCCACTTCAGGATCCTGTTTTTCTTTGTTTTTTGTTTCACCTGATTTTCTTTTTATAGAATCTTATGATTTATGTAATCATAACGAAACAGGGAGGAATTTAAGTCAATATCTATATGTGTGAAGTGTGCTGATGTCCACATACTGCCCTCTGCGTGGGTTTTAGTCTCTTTGGGATGTAAATGCTGGCTTGCCAGCATGGGGGCTATTACAGTCAGCATCCTTGATGACAATAAGAAGCTCATCAAAAAGGAACTCACAATCAGAAGAATTATCACAGTCATCATTACCATCCTTCGATGAGCGGTGGCTGCACTTAATGACACAGTGAAGACCAGTCACACTCCCTTTCGGCAGTAATGCGAGCTTAATAAGCATTAGCATGATGAAGACAAGGAGTAAACAATCATCTTGGTAATGATAACAATTTGGTCCAGGCAGGAGGGAAAATATCCCTTGCTGGGCTTGCTTAACTGTAACAGAAATTACAGAGGCAGCTGCTGGAAGAGAGAAGGGCAGAGCTAGTGCGGTCAGAAGATACCAATGAAATGAGCTCAAGAGACGTGCGTGTGTGGACAGCGAGGGAGCTTGAACCGCAGCCAGAAGAGAAGGAAAGGCTGCACTGGGGTGTGCAGAGCTACGGGTCAGATGGCCAGCTCTCTTGTGACCTTGGATGTCACTTGACGTCTACATGTCTCAGTTTCCTCTGCTGGAAAAGTAGGATTGAAAACAATGCCTAACCCTGACTGTGAAGGTTAAGATAACACATGTGGGGCTTTGCTCGGTGCTAGCTTTGTTGACCCGGGTACAGAAATGTGTGCCATGCTGCTGCTTGCTGCTAGAATGTAGAACGGTGGCAAAGCTTCTTATTCTAGGCTTCTTGGAGGATCGTGTTGCCTTGAGGCTGGGCAGATGGCTCAGTGGTTAAGAGCACTGGCTGCTCTTGCAGAGGACCTGGGTTCGGTTCCAGGAAACCCACATGATGGCTAGCAACTGTGGGTAACTCCGTTTCCAGGGGACCCGACACCCTCTTCTGACCTCTGCGGGCGTTGCATGTCACGGGTGCACTTACACACAAGCAGGCAATACAGTCATACATGTAAAATAAAAATAATAAGATCTTAAAAGAAGAAAGTGGGAATGGAAGTCTGGGATCACCGTGTTCTGTAAGCAGCAAACAGGTCATGAGATGTACTGTGTAGTCCAGAGAGCGCAGCAGTCACTCCTGAGATGCATCATCATCCCATCTCCCCAGAGATTCCTTGCCATTAACCTATAGGCGTGGGCACATGGAGGATGTTCAAACACTACTCAATGAGTTGAGTCCAGGAGCCCCCATAATAGAGGATAATTTAGAATAACAAGAACATTATTATCATTTCTGAGACGGGGATAACATGACCCTGAGACTACTGGTGATAATAAGCTTAAGGGCTGTCTGGTTTGTGCTGTTTTCAGTTCTTTCATGAATACTAACCTGAGGTCACCAGCTTCTTTTTCAGAGAAGCTCAGTCTTGTGTCTAGGTGCCATAGACAGTAAGAAATGGAGCTGGAGTCAGAACTCATCTCTGGACAGCTCTGACCAACTGTTCCTATTGCTCAGAGAAGAAAATCTAGAATCTGGGCTTGACAAGATGACTCAGCAGATTAAGAGCAACTGCTGCTCTCGCCAAGGACGAGAGTTCAATTCCCAGCACCCATGTTGGGTACCTCACAACTGTCTGTAACTCCCATTCCAGAGGATCTTTGAGCACCAAAACACATGTGGCATGTACTCACATGAACACACACATAAGTAAAAAATCCTAAAAAAAAACCCTGGAATCTGTCGACACCAACTTCTTAAGTTGGGTGGAGTATCTCTTTTTTCATCTGTAATGTGAGGTTTGCAAGTTCAGCTTGTTGCAGAGGATGAAGAGGTCACATTTGTGTGTCCAGTAGTCTGATGTAGAGAAAGGGGAAGGGGCAATCTGGCCACAGAGTCATCCATGCCCCGTGGAAGGGCAGCTGCCAGTCAGCTGTAGCTAGTGGCTGGTCTTCAGGAAACTGAGGCACAGAGTGGCCAATGTAAGATGTTCATTTTTCATTTTTTTAAGGAAAGCTTTAAATTTGACTTAAAAAATTAAAAATTACATTTAGCTATGTGTGTGCACACACATGTGCCACAGTGTGCATGCGGATGTCAGAGGGCAAGGAAATTGATTCTCATCATCTACCAGGTTGTTGGCTTGGCTTGAGTCATCACACCAGTTCCAAATTTGACTTTTTCTGTGATTCCTTAATTCTAAATAATGATAATAAAAAAGAAACACAGCACAAGGATCAAATTTAAAAAAATTCACGGGGGCTGGGGACAGAACGCATTTGGTAGAGTGCTTGCATGAAGCCCTGCGTTGGATCCCCAGCATTATGTAAAATCAGGAATGATGGTCCACATCAGTAATCCCAGCAGTTAAGAGGTGGAGCAGGAGGATCAGGAGTTTAAGGCCTAGGTTATAGACTCGAAAATAAAATATATTAAAAGAAACTTGAGCAGCTGGGTGTGGTGGCATAAGCCTTTAGTCCCAGCACTCAGGAGGCAGAGGCAGGCAGATCTCTGTGACACTGAGGCCAGCCTGGTCTACATAGTGAGTTCCAGGCCAGCTTGAGACCTTGTCTCAAACACCCAAACCAAAACAGTGCCCACCCAACAACAATAACAAAAAACCCCAAAACACAACAAACAAAACAAAACTTGGGCCAAATCTGGCCCAAACTGGCAGTTTGCAGCTTCTGTCAAATGTGTTTCAAGGTATCTTCTGGCTGTGAGATGCAATGTGAAAGATCAGCGGCTTCCAGTTGAAAGGCTGGAAATATTTATTTCCACTGACGATCAAACCTATATTCTGTTCCCATTAGAAACTTTGCTGGTGCTCAGGATCAATGGCATTCAGGCCTCCGGGTTCTCTGTGCACAGAAGCTGGGATCACACGGCACAGCACCATGACTGACAGATGGAGATGCAGGGGAGAGAGAGGCAGACCTGGGTTTAATTATGTAAATCTGTGGCTACGCTTTAATAAGGTGCTACGATAAAAGTGTCACAACTGTCAAATTTGGGAAGCCGGATGAGTGAGCTTTTCATTCCCGATATGGTATTTGGGAAGGAAAAAAAAATGAAAAAAAGAAGCCAAACCGTGGAAGAGCTAGTTTGTCTCTGAAACCCTTCACAGACACGTCAGAGACACTGAGCTCCCGGCTCCGGCCCTGTGGCGTGTGCTGACAACTGCTGCCGAACCCCCAGCCCACACAGCTCCCCAGGAAGGGAGAAGGCTGACGGCTCTGGGTTAAGGCTTCCTAATGAGCTCCGGAGAGCTGGCACTTTCTATCAGGGCCTGCCAATACTTGTTCAAACCAGTCAGCCCCTTGCCTTACTACCTTAGAACACAAAAGGTGGCCGGAGCATGCCCTTGGTTGAAAGCTGGTGGTCGTGGGCCCGGTAGCTGTGGCTGTTGTTACTGTCCCCATCAGGTGTGCCCTGGGTTTTAGCTACACAGATTGATGTGTGTCTGTTTGGATCTCAGTATCTGATCTTCATTTTGCAAGGCTAAGGTCTTCAGCCACCAGGGCTGTCTTGGTCACCAGCACTCTAGAGGCCTGTCTGAAGAGCCAGCTGGGTTTCTAGGAGAGGCCTTAGCAGAAGAAGTGCTTATATTTTATTAAGGAACAAACTATCACGTTAGGAGAGCCAAGCTGATCTGTCCCCAGTGAAGAACACTGACAGGGTCTCTCCTGTTCCCATTTCTTCAGCCAGTAATGAAGGACTCGCATGGAAGGGGAGGAGAGAGAGAGAGAGAGAGAGAGAGAGAGAGAGACAGAGAGATATCAATTAATTAAATGATGAAATGTTTGTGGACCTTAGTTATATCCCAAATTAAATTATTAATAATGCATATGCCAATTTGGAAACTATTATGGATTATTATGGAGTTATTAAAACTTCTGTGTGAATGGCCTGGGGGATGGCTCAGTGGGTAAAAGTACTTGCTTCTAAGCCTGAAGACCTGAGTTCAAACCCCAGGACCCATGTGGTAGGAGGAGAGGACTGGTCCCTTCAAATTGACTTCATGGTATATGTGTACCCCCAGTGAATATAATTAACATTTTTGTGTGATAGTTATAATGTGGTTTTTACTTTTGAGGAGAGCATACACGTTAGCCATTGTCACGTTCTTGTTATAGTGGATGAATTTACTCCAATAATGAAGGTGAGAGAATCCACTAATGTTTTCTTTCTTTTGCTCTTTAATCTTGGCCTGGGGAAGTGTTCACATACCCAAAGAGCTTCAGACAATATACCAGGGCAGTGGATCGAATGGTAAAGACTCAAAGATCCATGCCTTGTGGGGACAACCCACGAATGCCACCTCATCTTGAAAGGTGGTCTTTGCATATGTAATTAAGGGTCTTGAGATGAGATCATCTTGGATAAACCTGTGGTTCCTAAGTCCCACAGTAGCTGTCCTTATAGGACAGAGGCATTGGGGGACTGGACACAGGAGCATCAGTGAAGAGAGATGCAGACTGGAGCTCTGTGGCTTCCAGCTAAGGGATGCTGGGAACCCTCGGGTGCTGTTCAGAAGCGTCCTTTCCTGGAGACCTGACCTGGAGCTGGGAGCTCAGGCCCACACCCAGGGAGTTTAATGTCTGTTGTTTTAAACCATCAACTCCACAACAGTCCCAGGGAACTAGACACAATCCAGGCTATACCTCCCCAAACTGCTTTCTCCACAGCAGTCCTAACTTCCCCTCCCAGATTCAGATAAAAATAAACTACCTTTGTTTGTTCATTCATTCATTCCCTCTTTCTTTTTTTGAGGTAGAGTCTCTGGTAGGTCAAGCTAGTCTGGAACTTGCAATGTTGCTGAGGCTGGCCTTGAACTCTTGATCCTCCTGTCTCTCTCTACCTTCTAAGTACTGGGATTATAGCTGTGAATCACACCCAGCTCAAAGGTAAATGCTTCAACCAGAAGGCCAAACTCCTCTTTATGTCTCAACTCTCCTCATCACCAAAGGCTCCTTCAGGTCTCTGTCCTCCTGGGTTAGGTGACTCTTTTTTGAGGCATTAACCCCCCCGCCCCCCAAGTTCTTCTCTGGAGCTCCAGCCCCACTGTGCGCTTTGTTTTGTCAAATCTTGCTTCTCTCAGGTCCTTCCTGGCCACGCAGCACAATCAGCTCCTTGCTGGAGCACCAGCTCTTCCCATCTCCTGCTTCTTGCTTCGTTGTTGATACAAGTCTCTTTCTTCAGGTTTTGCCATAGTCCCAGTAGCTTCCCAGTAGACACAGAGTAGGTGAAGTGACTGCAAGGCAAGCAGCGCGTTTGAGATGACAGGGCCCGTCACCTTTCTGTCTCCTTCCTCTTCTATTTCTGTCCCCTCCATGTCCAGTGCAAGGTTCTACTAGGGAGGTAAAGGCTGTCCCTGGGCTCTTGTCCCACCAGCTCTACTGGAGTCCCACAGAGGGCTGTTCTGGGCAGACTCTCTGCTCCTCTGAGGATGGGCTCAGAGAGTGGTGCCTGAGCACCCCAAACTTATTAGGTAAGCTATGCAGTTTAGCAACTGCTGCCTTCTCTACCTGCTCTGGAGAAGCGAATCTTCCCTTCCCCAGAACACAAACTCACTCTTCTCTTGCATACACTCACTCAAGGTTATAGAATAAAAGATACAAAATAAGGAAAACCACCAACTGTACACTGTCCGATGGTACCAGGTGTAAACATAGTTTGAGGCCAAGCTGACCGCACTGTTCCTGTAAACATTTTTTGTCTGTTTTATAAAAATAAATTTCCTTTTCATCCTTCTTCCAGAGATAGAATTAACCAATCACAGACTAATGAGTAGCCAGCTGCCGATGTTTGCCATTTTTTACTCTAAAATGACATCTGAGACCCTAGGTCCAGTCCCAGGTGTCTTTGGACACGACTCTGCCAGGGTCCCGGCTAGTTAATGAAGCTCTTTTCTTATGAACTCACACCCCTCGTTTTCTCGGCTCTTTACCCAAATCCTGTAGCGTTCAGACTATGTTTAGTCAAAAGGTCGTGAGCCCCTCCTGGCGAGGGGGTGATGGAAATTGGGATGGAGAGCTGATGTCGATGTTGACAGTTTCAAGCACTGATATAATAGGATTTTAGGCATTTCTGCTCTCTGTCTCCACCCTTCTCCCCCCACTGGCTCACTTCTTTCATGTCCCTCTGACCCTCATGGCTCTCTTTGTGCGTGGCTTGTTGAGTTTAATAAGAGTGTCTTGCCCAAGCATGGGTGGAAGGTTACTGAATGGAACAAGGGCAACTTACCAGTGGTTATACCACTAAGAACTGTCAAAGTCCCCCAGCGGCACTTAACTGCCAGTAGTCCCTCCAGGAGGGGTGTGCCTCCTGGTCCCTTCCAAGTCCATAGTGCAATGTTGAAGGGTCTAATCTTGTGCGACTCTTGGAATCCTGAATCAAAGGATTCAAGCACATCTCTTCCTTTCTCCCTTAATTTCTTTAGGTTTCACTGTCCCCGGGGAAGCATTGAGTTTATTGGCTATCAAGATGGAGAGGTGGCATACTCCAATCACAGATGTAATTGTTAAGTTAAATGTAAGTGTCAGGAGCTGAAAGGAAGCTTCTCTCCTGACTGGAGCTCAGTTCACTGAATAAGCAGAGCCTGCCTCGTGATCTTGTCAGATAAAAGAACGTGGCTCATGTGGAGGGAGAGTTTGACTTCAGTGGTTCTTTTTTTTCTTTGTTTTGAAAACTACTTTGGAGGAGAGCAGAGTGTCGGGCCCTATCTATTTCTTTTGACTCTTGGTTCATACAGAAACTGTTATTGCAGAGTTTTTCTGGTATTGGACAACCGCCGTTTCATTAAGTGACTTCTAAGGTCTGGACACCAAGGGGTTAGATGAGCTGTCAGAACTCTCATACTAGCAGAAAATGGAACGCTCTTAAGGTTTCTTTATTTCTTATCGCTAAATTCTATTACACATTGGTAACAAGAATCAGTGCAGAACATTTCAAGGTTTATTGTGTTCCCCTAGTTGTTAGCCAACTGACCTTTAGTCCCGAGCCTGCACATTCTTCACAAGTTAGTGTTTGTCATCCCTAGGAGATGTTTTATAATTTTCAAATGGAATTTTTATTTCTTGAGATAAAGTCTCAGGTAGTCCAGGATGGCCTTGAACTGACTATGTAGCCAAGGATGACTTTGAATTGTTGGTCCTCCTGCCTCCATCTCCAGAGTGCTGGAAGTGTAGGTATGCACCACCATACCCAGTTTATTCGGTGCTGAGGGTCAAACCCAGGCAAGCTCTCTACCAGCTAAGTCACATTTCTAGCCTTCAAATGGAAATAGAATACTAAGTCCGTGTTTTTTCTTTCATTAAAAAAAATTCAGAAATACTTGTATGCTTTTCTCCCTGCAGGCCGTATTTGAATGTATAGCAATGTGTGTTTTCAAAGAAAACATGGCATCCTCATTTGCCTCATTTTGAACTGCTCTTACCTTTTTGGGATGCCTGACGTCTTCACTGTTAACTCCTTGTTCCTCCTGTGACATGGGACATTCTGTGGGCACTCAAGCTGGGAACAGGTTCCATTTTGTAAGCTGGTCCTGGCCCTGGCCCTGGCCCTGAGCATGCTCTTGTGCCCTCTCTCAGGTTGAAAAATATGTGAAGGGTGCTTTTGGCTTGTCCTTTACTCAAAAGCTGCAGCAATAAGTTGAGAATAACTGTATAGAATGAGCTGATTTATTTATATTTAATTTATTAGTGTGTGTGTGTGTGTATGAGAGAGAGAGAGAGAGAGACAGACAGAGACAGAGACACCACAGCATATATGTGGAGGTCAGAGTACAACTTTTGGGAGTTGATTCTCACCTTCCACTGTGGGCTCTGGGATCAAACCCAGGTCACTAGGTTTTCATGGCAAGCAAGCATTTTCACTCATCGAACCATCTCAGCCCCTATTTATCATTTGATAATAGTTGGAATAGAACCTAGAGCATTGATCATCCTAGGCAAACACGCTATAATTTTGAGAGCTGTAATCTATGTGGAAGCTAAGAATGCCTTGTCTCTTAAAATCTATGTTAGGTGTGGTCACTGTCATATTCCAAGACCCCTGGACACATTTATCCCTCTCCAAGAGTGCTCAGCTCCCTGGTGCATTGTCACCTTTGGCTTTGTCTTTTCTGTTGCTACAGGATTTCTAGTCTCTTCTTTGGTCTTTTGTTTAGCCCAAGTTTGAGTCTAGTTGACTTCCTTCACACACTGACACACACAGACACAGACAGACAGACAGACACACACTGTATTAGTTACTTTTCTCATTGCTGTGACAAAAGAAGCATGGGGAGAGAGGTTTATTCTGGCTTGGGGGCTGAAGGTGTGTTCTCCATGGGAAGGTGTGATGGCGGGACCCCGAACGAGGTGTCCTGTTGCACCCACAGTCTAGACACAGTGAGAAACAATGCTGGTGCTCAGCTCATTCTCTTTTTCTCTCAGGCTGAGACCCAGCCCGTGGGGTGATGTATTCAGCTGGGTTTCCCATGTCACTTAAAGCTCTCTGGAAGCACCTTCAGAGGCACCTCAAGAGGTGTCTCCTAGGTAACTTTTTTTTTTTGACAAGATTTCCTGTAGTCTCAGCCTGCCTCTGCTGGGATTATAGGTGTGTGTCACCATGCCCAGCATTCCTAAATAATTTCTGATCCCACTGATAATCAGGATTATTTGTTACACACTGTCTGTCACCTTGGTGGTCAGTGCCCTCTGGGTCTTTGCATGTGCATACAGCAGCTTTTACTGAAGGTTAGAAATACTGCTTGTTGTTGTTGTTATTGTTTGAGACAGGGTCTCCCTGTAGCTAACATGGAACCAGGCTGGCCTCAATCTCACAGGGATCTGCTTGCCTCTGCCTCCAGAGTGCTGGGATTAAAGGCATGCACCATCAGGACTAGCTGGAAATACTTCTCTTTAAATATGATTACTGCCCCTTCACTGCAGGCTTGGATGACAGAAGAAGTCACAGTATCATAAATTTATCAGAGGAGGAGAAACAGCAGAAAATAACTTGCTCTTCACTGTTTGCCATCTTGATTCCATTCTGTATGCTCTCCTGTCCCTCTGCTTTCTCCTCAATGAGCCTGCATTTAAATTACCTATAGCTAACTATTTAGAGTTTATAGAGGCAGAAATTGATTCCTAGGACAATTAAGTGTCTTGACTAAAAGGAAAGGGTAAAGGGAACCCAGTGTCCTAGCACTTGGGAGGCAGAGAGTTCAAGGTCAGCCCTGTTGACACAGGGACTTGCAAGGTGTCCAGGACTATATAGTGAGAACTTGACTCGAAAAATACCTTCTATGAAGCATGAAATAAATTTTCAGGTGGGATTTCCAATATCCTTCTATGATATTTAAGAAAAGGGTTGACAATGAGATTGGGTTTGGATGGGGATTTGACAAACAAGTAGTCCAGGACAGATGAGCCAGTCATTTGAAAATGGCTGTCAAAAGGATGAGTGGATTGTATCCTGTGAATCTCATGGATTCCTTGGGAGGCAGTGTTTATAGATGTGGGATCGGAGTCTAGAGAAGTGAGCTGCACAAGGTTCCACAACCATCAGGATTCAAATGCAAATATTCATTGTTACACCCTTAATTCCTTGTTATTTTTCCAGATCATCCTCTTCCTGTGTCAGTTAAGCATGCGTTGCCTCACAGACATTTTCTGAAAGGATTTTGCTGGGTTAACAGCTGTTGTAAAGACTGTCACTATGTGCCTGGTACTCCATCCTGACAGAAGCAACCCAGCTGGGATTTCAGAAAGAGACAACATCCATGTGAGAACCAGCACATGTGGCTTCCGTAGCTTCCAGAACGGTCCTCAGTAGTGCCTGCCTCTCTGAACACACCCCCCTCTGCAGTCCTTTCACACACCGTGGCAGGGCTAGTTCACATGATCAGTGGTAGCGTGATGTGCAGTCCTTTCCAAAATGAGCTTCTAAGAAAGGCTACAGCTTTAGCTTTGGGTACCTTGAGCACCCAAACTGGGCTGAGATTCATATTGCCTCCATAAGCCGTCAGTCACTTGGACACGTCGCCGGCCTCACTCCAGCCCTTACTTCTCTTTTCTCTCTTGGATCTCTCAGTCTGGGGGCAGTTTACTGTCCCATGAACAGCCCTATGCATCGGTGAGATGATGTGGCTGGGAACTTAGGCCACTGGTGAACAGTCAGAGAAAACCCTGTGCCTGGCAAAACCTTGTAAGTGAGGCCGGAAGGGGATTCCTCAGCCCAAGTTGGTCTTTCAAACAGATAGATGAGGGCTGTCTTGGGATGCTCTCTGGCAGAACTGCCCAGAGGAGCTACTTTTGCGTCCTGACATAGCAATGCGACTCTTGCTAGCACCTTTTCACTCGCCCTTGGGCTCAGCTTTGTACGTGAAGGAGTATCTACTGCTTACTAGTCATTTAGTTGTCTGACCAGAGTCCCCGGCTTTAGGGACAAGTGCAGTTTCATATCAATACCAGTTTCCCCTTTTGACTTTGATTTGTGAATACACCAAAGGTAGAGAGGAAACACTTGCTTCCTGAATGAAACTCATCAGCCTCTGTGAACCCTCTTCAGGTGCAGGCTGACTGCAACATGTGCACTGTGGCGTCAGACAACTGCCCCCATAGCAAGACAGCCTGGAGTTGCACATGGGCTTCGCCTCAGATCCTGTCTCTCTTCCTAAGTAGCTCTGTGATTCTGACTAAGTAGCTCTGTGTGTCTGTATAGGGGAAATGGGATATCATGAGAATGGAGTGAGGCAATGATACGGGCAATGCGTTGAGAACAGCAAAGCTAACATAAATGCTGTGTGGTGTCAGTCAAGGTCCTGGTCATTATGACTGTGTTACTACCCCATCCCTTGACAAATAGATGTAAGTCAGAATTACAGAGCATCTGCCCGTTCCAGTGTAAGTGGATTTACTTTCCAAGGGGAAAACGACTTATTGCCCTCAGTCACACTATGATGGACAGGTCCATTCATTCACTTTTTAACTAAGCAAATATTTACCATGGGCCTATGATATGCTACGCACTGTCCTAGGATCTTGAGATACCCCCAGGAACAAAGACCTCTGCATACACAAAACCTTCCCTGATGGGAGAGGCACAGGGCTACAGCCCTCTCTGTTCAAGATGACTATGCTTGGGGCTAAAGGGAGCATTTAGTTCTGTACTCTAATTTTAGACAATTTTTGTTCATTAAGAATTAAGTGGTTGGAAGCTAAAGAGTTGACTCAGCTCTAGCAGAACATCAGAAGTTTTTTTTAAAAATTTGTTTGTTTTCAGGCAGGGTCTCCCTGTAGCCCCAGCTAGCCTGGAACTCACTATGTAGATCAGCTTGGCCTCCATCTCCCAGAGATCCGCCTGCCTCTGTCTCCTGAGATTAAAGATGTGCTCCACCATACCCAGCTAGGAGGACTAGAGTTTAGGAGTTCAGTTGCTCAGCACCCACTTCAAGTGGCTCACAATTGCTTTGAACTCCATCTCCAGGGCCTTTGATGCCCTCTTCTGGCCACTGCATGCACCTGTGTGCACCCACCCACCCACCCACAGAAGTAAAAATAAAATAAAAAAAGAGAAGTCAGTGGTCAAAGGCTCTTGATGTACTGCCAGGTGGCTCTGATGAGTGTTTGAGACCCAGAGGAGTCAACTGACTTTGTGTTAGAGAGTAAGAAGCAGGAATTTGAGGGCCTTACGACCTCTTAGGAGAAGCAGAAGGTCACCAGAGAGGAAGAAGATATGAGGCTGACTGTGGGTTTAGGCCACAGAGTGGCGAGTCCTATTGCCAGGCTGGGGCTCGAGGACACAGGATTATGGATGGCTTCAGAGTAGAGGAATAAGTGGCGTGAGTAGATGCCTCTGGCATTGTGACACTGACTGACTGGTGGAGAAGGAGGCTGAGAGATCATACTGCGAGGAACTGAGAATTCCCTTTGTGGTGGTCTGAGTTGAGTCCCCCTCCTTAGATTTACATATTGATGTTGCAGCACATTGAAATCTGGTTACATTTGAAGACACGATCCTTAAAGGGGTGATTAACTCAAAAAAGGCTGTTAGCATGGGCTCCTAATTCAATATGACTGTGTCTTTAAATCAAGGAAGTACCAGTGAGATTCGCACATGAAGGGGTGGCCACACCAAGAAGAAACCAGAGGATGCCTCTCCTAAGACAGGGAAGAGGTTCCCACCAGAACCTACCCCAGTAGTGTTCCAGTTTCCAGCACTGTCAGAAAATAAATTTCTGTCCTTTGAGCAACACAGTGTGTGGTCCTTTGTCAGGCAGTGGTTAGCTAATGGATCAGACCCTTCTCTATTCAGATGAGTGTGGGTTTCTCACCTTATGCATTAATTTTTATTATATTATTTGTGTGTGTGTGTGTGTGTGTGTGTGTGTGTCGCAGTAAGCATGTGGAGGTCAGAGGACAACCTTAGGGAATTGGTTTTCTCCTTTCACAATGTGGTCCCCAAGGGTTATAGGTGAACCGCTTGAAGGTGACACATTCACACACTGAGTCAGCTTGCCAACCTCAGAGCAGCTGTGAGGCCTAACTGTGCATTAGACTACCCAGGTATATATTAAAAAAAATAGTTTAGGATTAACCCCTGACTTATTAATGAGAATTTCTGAGCTCATGTCTTGTGTAATATTGCAGGTTAATCCCAGAAGTTTGGGAGGCAGAGGCAGGTGCATCTCTGAGTTCAAGGCCAGCCAGGTTTCCATAGGCTATTGAGGGCTGCATAGTGATAGCTTGTCTCAAAATACCCAACAACAGCAACAACCCCCAGGCCCCCAACAAACAAACAAACCTGAAAACAAATGCAAATGATTCTGTTTTGTGGGCAGAGCTGGGAGCTGCTGCTCTGTGGTTATGGGGAAACTGAGTCAGATTCTCATGTTTGGTTGTATACCTTTACAATTATTTATAGGAAAATTCTCCTCATAGCACTGACAAGCAAGCTTTTAATCCTTAATAGATGACAGTGGACCTTACCAGAATAAAAGAAAATATCTGATAGAAGCTTAAGATGGCATTTGATGATGCCATTTGATTTGGGGGACATAGACTGGAGCACATCTTGATGTGTGGGAACTCTGCATCTGTATCACTTTGCTTGGTCTGTTTTCCAGCCAGGTTTAAATGCTGTGCAGGCTGAATAGCTGTGTGATCGATTGTAAATTGCTCAACTTGACTTTACCACAATTAACTCCTGGTACATGGCAAATATTCAATTAAAGTTAGCTTCATTACTAATCATCCTGAAGAATTTCAGTGAAATCCCAAAGAATATGATATGGTTGCCTGGCTTACTTGTGATTAGAGCTCTAGTTAGTTATGCTAATGATAGACGATTGACCAACGGACGTCTAATTAGTTTAGAAGACAGTTCCAGATCCTCCTGTGGATTTTCCTGGCAGTCTGGGCTTTCCTCAGAATGAGGTAGAGCAATTTCTGCCTGTGAGCGGCTGAACTGTGAACCTCCAAAGGCAGACGAGACTTTATAGACCTTGCCTTTCCACAGCATCTCGCAAGGTTCCCGCACAGGGCAAATGGCCAATAGGTAAGTGTTGGCTCAGGTGCCTCTGCTAAGTTTGGGTACCTGACCCACCACAGGTACTTCAGACACGGCAGAGAGCAAGGGCCAGAGGACAAACCAATTATCAGAGAGGACATTCAATCTAACTTCCTTTCAAAGACTTTCTTGGGGCCCAGTGGTTAAGAGCACTGGCTACTCTTGCAGAGGACACAGGTTTGGTTCCCAGCACCCACATGGCAGCTAACAACCATCTATAACTCCGGTTTCATGGGATCCAATGCCCTCTTCTGACTTCTGTGGGCATTGCTTGACATGGGTGCACTTACATACATGCAGGCAAATACACTTGTACACATACAATAGAAATAGTAAATGAAATATTAAAAAGACTTCCTAATTATAATAATAGTTGCAGAGCGAATATTCCACAAAACAATAGCAAAGGACCCAGCAGGAAACAGTCTCTTCTAATGAGAGTGTCCAGGCCAGGAGGACTCAGAGTTGCCACCTTGCATCCTCTTTCTTTCAGACAGGGTTAGATTTATGGCAGAATCAGAAGGTGGGGTGGCAGCTGATTGCTTCAGCCTCTTTGCTCTATGTCGTATGAACTTGCCTGTGAACTAAGTCCTGAAAGTTTTCTGCTTGCTGTTCAACAAAATTCAACATTCGAATTCCTTCCAAATGGAAGCCATAATGAGTAAAAGCCTCTTCCTGAAACCCGGCTGAGCCAGTTATATTTGCTTTCTTGTCTCTGTCCCTAGGACGCTTCCCCATTCCTCTTTCGGTTCTAAAGTAGTTCACCCAATTTTAATTGTTCAGCGCAGTGCTAAGTGTGTGAATTCTCATGGGGCCACTTACGGGTATCCTAACGCAGGACCGAATCTGGATGAGGTTCAAGTCAGTGGATAATGTAGCTTGGCAGGGAAAAAGAGCAGCCTTTTAGTCTTTGGAGAGGCCAGGTCAACATCACTGTCAGATCAGCAAATCTCAATAACTCTGGAGCACGGGGAACCCGCGGAGCTGCTGACCGTGGGGTAATGTCGCAGAATTAGTGTGTGATAATTACTGAAGCATTTTAAATTTCCCAAGAACTGAAAAATCACTCCGTTGGACAGTCATTAGAAGAGCTCAAGGATTATAGAGGCTGCAAGTGAAATGTGCAGAGAGTGGGATAAGAGAGAGCAGCCCTCCTGACTATTAATGGCTACAATGCTGCTGTTACTCCATCATGGCCAGGCATGGCTTCTACTGCTTGAAACTTCTTGGGTAGGGTTTGGTAGTGCCTTAAGCACTTTACACATCTGTCCTTACTTGTGTGGTGCTTAATATCGAACCCAGAGCTTCGTGCATGCTAGGCAGGCTCTCTGCCGTGGAATTACAACCCCATCCCACGTGTCACTCTAGGTATATTCAGCTCACATCAATCCTGTGAAGTAGGCACTATTCTACCATTCTCATTTATGCTGAGTGGAAGCAGATGCTCAGAAAGATTAACTAATTTGCTTTAAGTTCTCTAGGTGTGATGTGCTGAAGTGGAGACTTAAACCGAGCTCAGAGCTCATATTATTAGTTGATATGCTAATATAAATACAGTCACTGTGAGAGGCACTTGCACACCAGTGTCTATTGCAGCAGTGTTCATGATAGCTGTCGTAGAACCAAGCTGGTGTCTGTCAACAGTCAAATGTGTAAAGAAAATGTGTTCTGTACACACAGTCGGGTTTTATTCAGCCATGGGGAAGAATGAAATGGTGTATTCTGCAGGAAAGTGGATGCAACCGGGAATTATCATCTGAAGTGATTAATCTCAGAAAGATGAATATCACATTTTCTCTCATTTGTGGATCCCAGCTAGAAACGCAAAAACTCATACATGTACATAGGATGTGAAAGTAGGCATGAGACTGTCTAGGGATTAAAAGAATGAATGGGATGCGTGAAGGGGGAAGAGAGGGCACAGGAGGTGGGGCGGGGTCATGGTTAAAGTGCATTATGTGTTTCTGTGGAGATGCTCTTATAAAACCCATTACTATGCACAACTAATGTATGCCAGTAAAGACACTGACGCTGTGAACGTGCGTGTTGATTCAGTTTTACAAACGATGGTGACTATGCTGAAGTCCTTTCCTTTGAGCAGTAAGTGGATATGATGTGCAGGTGCGTGTCCGAGTGCCGTGTGCGCTGTGCTGGTGACAGAGTGAGTTACAGATATGGGCAGCACTGTTCATTTGGGCTGAGAAAGGCATGCTCCACCAGTGGGGATAAAATACCTCTCCCCACAGAGCTGAGAATGAATTGCATAGTGATGTCCCAAATCCAGAAATCACATCTGCAGGGGAAAGCATTAAGAGGCTGAGAACATCTAATTCAAGGGAAGTGGTCCTGGCATTTGTCCTTGATTGTATGAGATGCTGAATTAGACTTTGGCCATGTAGCAAGAGACAGCATATCTGTGGGTGGGTGCCAGAAATGAGAAGTGAGTTCAGGTCGGGGGTTTGTGATGGATGCTGGTCACTCATGATGGTGGCTCTGGGAATACTTGTTTTCAATTATACAAATTACATTATATATATATATATATGTGTGTGTGTATATATATATATATATATATATATTCTACATGTAGATGGTGTCTATTTTCATTTATTTTCTCTTCAACTAACTAAAATTACTTTTGAAGGCCTGGAGAGATGTCTCAGTGGTTAAGAGCACTGGCTGCTCTTGCAGAGGACCCGGGTTCAGTTCTCAGCACCCACATGATGGCTAACAATTGTCTATAGCTCCAGTTCCAGGGGATCCGATTCTGTCTTCCGGCCTTCTGGGCATTGCATGACACAGATGCACTTACACACATGCAGCCCCGTGATAAACCTTTTTTACTCTTCCCTAATTGTTACCACCCGCTGGCTGCTGTGAGCCAGCCACTGTTCTAAGCACTTGTCACGGTTACTGTCATCTCTGTTTATGACTGAGACAAAGAGTGGTAGAGGAGCTGAGCCTCAGTCCCGGGCGGATGGGTTCAGAGCCCACTGAAGTCCTCTTTGGTTTTTAGCACAGAGCTGCATTTGGGGAAAGAGCTTGACTTAGGTGTGGCTGTGAACAACGGAGACCAGCCGTAGTTCACTGAGATTCTGAAATACCCCAGTTCCCTCGTGTCATACCCTCTATTCAAATCAACAGAATAAAACAGAAACAAATGTACCAGAGGCCCAGGAAGAAGCGTCATTTCTACAGTGCTAAGACAGAACAAATGGATGTGCTTGAGTATTAATACATCTCTAGCCATCACGGCACATTTTGGAAGTTCATTACTGAGTACACTTGAGGCAAAAGCTTCTAGGCTTTTGTAGAAAGTCAGTGCAAATTCAAACTTCAAAGTTCTTTAAACAGAACAGGGCTATCTAGGAGTGAGTACTATAGTCATGGGAAGTTAATCTCTTTTCCTCCCTCCTTCCTTCTCTCCTTCCCTCCCTCCCTCCTTCTCTCCTTTTCTCCATGTACTGCATACTGATATTTATCTTAATGGTGGACTGCATATACAATGGTAGTCTCATAAGAGTATAATATTATAATGTAGTTTATGTGTGAAGTAGGATGGATCATCTAGTTTTGGGTAAGCCCATTCTGTGATGTTCACAAAATAATGGAACTGTCTAGTGACACATGGCTCAGAATATATCCCATTGTCAAATGGCACAAAACTACATATAAATGTGCAGAGAATTTACCCAAGACCAAGCTGGCATGTGTTCAGCACGTGTTTCCTTGTTTGTAGTTTTTGTCATTTTCTGTGGTGTCAACATCCCACCTCACTAGCATCAGGCTGCAGATGTTGCTGAAGAACTTGGAGAAGGGAAGGGATGCAAAGAACTGATTCTTCCAGGCAGTGATTTCTCCTATCAGATGGGAGAAAAAGATATTCCAGGCTCAGTGTTGAAAAAGTCACAAACAGCTTAAATGAAATGACTACACCATCATAACCAAGCAGTACTATGTGAGAATTGTTTTAATGCTTTATTTTCTTTTGGGACATGGTCTCCCTGTAGGCTCAGCTGGCCTGGAACTCGCTATGTAGACCAGGCTGGCCCCAGTCTCACAGAGATCCACCTGCCTCTGCCTCCCGAGAGCTGAGATTAAAGACATACATCTCCATGCCTGGCTGTTTCAATGATTTTTGTTCCTAAAAATCAGTGAAGCAATTTTTCTCTCAAACCACATCTTTGGAGTTCCTCTTGGGTTGTATGTTGGGGTTGTTCTTTGGAAAACTGACTGTAGCTTTCAGGGAGATCTGACACTTTGAAGGATTTCAGCTCTAGAGCTGACAAGATAGTCAGTGGGTAGAAGTGCTTGCTGAGCAAGTCTTTCAGAGGACCCACTGTGGAAGGATAGAACTGATTTCTGAAAGTTGTCCTCTGACTTATACACACACATACACTCCAGTAATAAAAATATATTAAAAATATGTCTGAAAAAGAATTTCAGCTTTGAGAGGGAAGGTCTACTAGGCTGGGGGACTCTGGAACTCAGAGGTGCTGAGTGCTCCCCGGCTTTGCTGGGGAGTGGTCGTGAGTGGGGAGTATGCCATTCCCCTGAAAGCCTTCTGCTGCTCACAGTTCAAAGCTTTAGGTTCAGTGAAAAGAACCTATGACAGGTCAACAGAAAGGGGCAGAGAATGGAGAAACAGGAAGGGAGAGACTGAGTCGTGGTGTGGGAGAAAGAGCTGGAATTGAAAGGCGAGGAAAAGCTAACATTTATCAAGCACCTCCTACGTGTCAGCGATTATGAGATTATGAGGATGTGATTATGTGAAGTGCTTTGTTTATTTGTTTATGCTTTCTAATTCAATTTCCATACTGGCCTCATGAGACAGTGATGATTTTCTCTATTTTACAGCAGAGGAAAATGAGCCCAGAGTACAATTAGCCACTGAACAGTGGGCTGAGCTGGAGTTCCCAGCATACTCTGCACATACCTACAGCCCTGTAGCTCTGTCTGTGGGCAGTGCAGCCTGGCTGGTGGGAGGTGAGAGGACATTAGGTCATGGTCTAACGGTCAGGAGGGCACTTGGGCTGTGGTTTTATGAATTATCTTTTACTAAGCTTGTTGATCTTTGCTGTTCTTTACCTGTTCAAAGCTTTCAGTCTTAACTGGTACCCATCAGAATAGGCTGGGATGACTTAACCAAAAAGGACCTAAGGAATCTATTCCCCAAACAGGAGGACTCCCGGGACTGGGTAGCCTCGGCACTAGGGCGGAGGCTGCCTTTGGATCTGCCTGAAGCAAAAGGGGAGGACACAGGTATTTGCTGGGCCTGGATTTAAACATCGAATCTAGAAAATGCAGAATAAAGAGTAAGAGGTGAAGAAACACAAACAGCAACAGAGCAGTCGCCAGGCTTCTTTGCCCAGTAGAGACCACACCATGGGAACACCGATTCTCAGTCCCTGAGTTTGGCTTACATTCAGGAGTTGAATCAAATATCTGCCTTAATGAGTAAGAAAATATTGATTAAAAGCGCCAGACTCCCTCAGCGTCCCTGCCCTGGAATCTCGCTGCTTTGATAGCACAAATCGATATCCTCTTGTGGGGGTTTAAGCTCTGATTTGTGAAGTAAGAGCTGTGCCGGGGTCCAGCAGATAAGTGCATTGGGCCCTGGCTCAAGGGAAGCACATTTGCCATCCAGGCAGTTTTTATTCAGGGCACGGAGCCCCAGGCCAGAGCTCTGCAGCTTCACAAACGACCGCCTGCTGGGGACTGACTAGGAAGGGGTCAGATTCCACGAGTGTGGCATCTTTATTAGACTCAACCCTCATGTCTAGATATAGGCCTACACAGAGGGAGCGCCTGAGCTTGAGTGACAGGCAGGTCCCAGAGTGCATCTGCTGACTTTGCTGTTGAGCTCTTTGCATCCTGTTGCATTCTGAAGGGAGGCCTGAAAGCTCACAGAATGTTCTGGTAATAGTCATGTATCTCCTTAGTTCCTCTTCACTGGAAATTAAGGCTAAATATATTTTTGGGACTGGAGAATGAGCACACCTTTTGGAGTCAAACAGACCAGTTGACTGTGAGGAGGTCATTCAGCCTTGCTGGGCTTCTTTTCTTGCCTGTGAAAAATGTAGATAACAGATTCCAGTGGATTCCAGCTGCTAAGGGTGCTGCAAGAATTCACTGGGATTCTGCAAAGAGGATATTGAGTGGAGTGGCTGGTAAGCGCTACAGAAATGATGTGCAGTTTCAATTCTAATACTCCCTCTAGATTACTAATGAACTTATTTACATATATGAATGTCACAGAACCTGCTGGGGTCTGAATAGAGGAGTAAGAATAAAAAAAAAAAAAGAGAGAGCATGATGGTAATGCCATAACCCTAGCGTTTGGGAAGTAGAGGTGGGAGGGAGGATCAGGAGTTTCAGGCCAGCCTGAGATTCATGAGGCCCTGTCTCAAGAAATTAATTAAAAAAAAAAAAAAAGCAACACACACTAACTTGTGAAATAGTAAAGTGTTCCAGATTTGTTTGATTTTAATCCACAGCGGTGGGAAAATCGGGTAGATAAATGCCCAAATCCTCTTGGGTCCATGCTGATTCTTTGTGAAGTTGGGAGGCGGCTACAGGGAGGTTGTGATAGTATTCTCTTTATATTTTATGACCTATAATAGAGATGAGTAAATAGATAACAGTTTTGTGTTTGAAGATACAGCCTTAAGGTTTGACAATAGAAAATCCAGGTATTCATGTGTGACCTCTCGGGGACCCCATGCCCAGTCTAATGACACCAGCCAGCATCTTCTCTCAGAGAGCACACCAAGGTGCCGCGGCTGCCAGTCGCCTTTCTTGTGCTTTCTCTTAACGGTGCCCACAGTGGCCGTTCTCAAATACCGGTTATTTCTCGGGTTTTCATATATGTAGATGGTGCCGCAGCCTCTGCCCTTTCCACTCAGAGCCTCGGTAGGTCTTCTTTTCTTCAGTCTGGCAATAGCACTCTACAGGAGCACACAAAGCACCCTGAAAGAGGAGGTGCAGATAGCAGTGGGGGGCGTTGAATGCGTCAGATGAAAGAGCCGAGGCGGACACCGGAAGTGATTTAGAGCAGACGCAGCGTGCATGTGGGACTTGAAAAAGGAGAGAATGAAGACATCAGTTAAGCTCTTTAAGGGGAGAAAGAGCCCGAAGTACATCGTAAAGGATAAAATGTGGGTATTTATATCTTCATTAAGGAGTTTATTAATTGGAGTTGAGCTGTTAACTAGTTTATAGTTCCCTGAGACTTGGTAAGCCTCTGAGAGGAGTCTGGGAAGTGAGCAGCCAGCCTAGATAATCACCAGTCCTTGCCTTGGGGGTTTGCTCCAGCTTGGCAGACAGTTTAATATCCTGCAGGTAGGTGAGCCAGCCTGGGATACTCCGCCCATCAGGCAGGACAAGTTTGCAGGCTCCTGGCAGGTGCCCAAGTGGGAGCGAAGCCAGGCTGCGCGGTCTCACTTGACGGTGCTTCAGGGCCTCCGAGGGCTCCGCTCCCAATACCTGGAACAGTTGTGCCAGATTTAGTGCTCATAGGGATTCTGGGTCTCAGACAAAAGGATGGGCCCGGGGTCCCCAGCCAGAAAGAGTGCCTGTCGTTCTTGGTGTCACGTGGCATTTGTGACAGTGGAGTGGGTGGAGTGGGCTCCTGCTTACTTTGCATTCTCGTCCGTCTGCCATTTATGAATATGCACTTTGATGATTATATCCAGTTTCCTCGGCCCTTTTATGCTTAATTAAGTCCATTTTTCTGAGACAGGGATTGATGCAGTCCACACACCTCTGGAATGCTGGGATCACATGTGTGTGCCTGGGTTTTGTGGCACTAGAGAATAGAACCCAGGGCTTCTTCCATGGACGTCAAGTAAGCACTCTCCCAGCTCAGTCACGCCCCCAGCCTCTCATTGGTTCTTTTTCTTAGGGTTATTTTAATTTATTCACATTTAATTTAATTTTTGAAACAGAGTCTTGCTATGTGGTCCTCCTTGGCCTGCAACTTGCCATGTTGACTAAGCTAGCCTAGGATTCACAGCTGGCCTGTGTCTTCCTCTTAAGTACTAGGATTAAAGTTGTATACCACCATGCACAGCTACTTTTTATTTTTTTAATTGTGTATCAGTGTGTGTCTGTGTGACCATGTGCCTGTGCGTGTGTGAGTCCAGAAATGGGCATGGAATCCTCTGGACCTGGAGTTATAGGTAGCCATAAGCCACGGGATAAGGTGCTGCGAACCAAACCATGTCCTCTGCAAGAGAGTACATACTCTTATGGAGCCATCTCTCCAGCCTCACCCCACCCTGATTTTTTTTGTTGTTGTCACTTTGCTTTTTGAGACAGAGTCTCCCTGTAGCCTCAGCTCTACCTGGACTGGAACTTGCTATGTAGATCAGGCTGCTCTTGATTTCACAGAGATTTGCCTGCCTCTGCCTCCTGGGTGCTGGGTTAAAGGTGTGAGCCCTGTTGGTTCTTGACTCTAGATCTCCCTTAAGGAGGAAAGAACAGGCCAAGTACCCAGAAAGAAAACATCGGTGTGAAAAGGGCTAGTGAAAAAAAATGATCACAGTGCGAGCACACGTGGGAATGGAGATGGAATGGGGATTTGGGTCCCATGTTCAGTTGGCCAGATTCCTGTGTCTTAGCAAGCCCGACCTGACAAGGCCTGTCAGAGTGGACTTGTCTCATGCGTCTACACTTTGGAATGCTGGCAATACCTTGCTTTCTCCAGGCCCACACTATGTTTTTATTGGCATCTTGGTCATCAGCTGGGACGTCTCTGATGCTTGTATGAGTTGGAAGTGTCCCATGTGAAGTGAGCACACAGATTCTCCTCTCCCATTTCAGATCCTAGATTCCACACTGACCTAACCCTTCATGCTAGATAGAGAAGGAGAAGCATACGCTGACTGTCCAGCACTGCCCCTTCTGACCACACTTGATTTTTCCTTGGTTCTGAGTCTGTCTTCTGTGTAAGGTCTGTTGCCTTTTGGATTCCAGGAAGTGGTTTGATTCACCCATCCCACTAACTTAGTGAAGGCGGAAAGTTTGGCTTGCTCCATGAATTGCTTCTGTGGATTATGGAAAGGTCAAGACTTAGCCCTAAGGAATCCTTTCAACTGAGAGATTTCCGTATACTTTCCCACTGGAGAAATGAATATATTTTGAGAACCTTGTAGAAGTTGTGAAGTAAATTCTTTTGACTGTTTTACTTGACTTTCATTTCTACTCTCCTTTATGTAGAGGTTAAAAAGCTAAAAGCTACATTTCCAATATCGCTTTACAACCAGAGCTCTGGGTACGAAATTGATTTTTTTTTTGAATTAGATGTTCTTGTTCCAAGATATGCAAGGAGGGAAGCCATTTTCCTGCCCCCCAGCCCTTCCCCGGTCCCCCTTCCCCCTTCTGCTGGCAAGGAAAGATGGAAAATAAGAGCTGTTTTCATACTCGATTCCAATGCCTACCTTCTACTTTCTGGAGGATCAAAGGCAGTTATGGCATCCAGGTGATCCCACTTCTTGGCTCTTCAGTCCCTGATGGGAGCCTAGTGTCTGTACCTCCTGAGGCAGCTTGGGTAGCTGGTCACTTTGCTGGTATTCTGGGGATCGCATGCTTCTTCAGTCCTGTGGATTTTGTAATTCTGTGGATTTTGTAAACTGCAATTCCTTGTATGCAGTCTTTGCCTACTCCAAATACCTTGGGTGGGACCTGGGGAGATGGCTCAGTCAGCAAAGTGCTTGCATGCCTTGTAAATGTGAGGACCTGAGTTTGAGCCCCAGAACCCATGTTACAAAAAACTGCCAGGTATGTTGGCATGGGCTTGTAATCCCAGCTCTGGTGAGGTGGAGGCAGGGAGGGTCCCTAGAGCTTTCTGGCCACTTGGAGTACTCCAAAACAATGGAAGACCATGTCTCAAAAAAGGTAGATGGCTCCTGGGGAGAGATATTGGAGGTTAATTTCTGGTTTGCACACACATGTGGACACATAGATACATATATTACCTAGTGTGGTTTCTGTGTTCTGTGTTGACGTTGGTTATTAGAGATCCCTAAGTGTCCTATAGCATACTTACTCTCAAAGCTGGCCCTCTAGCTAACACTGCATCCTGTGTGACCTGAAAACAAAGATGGATAAACCCCTCTCTTTTTGGGACTGGGATGTGCCTTGTGGGAACCAAGCATCACACACGGCGGTGCTGACTTGAGTCAGGCACAGTGATTAGATTTTCTAGACCAGATGTGTCCTCCTGTGAATGGCGTTGATGCTTGTGGAGGGTTCAGGTCACTGAAGATGGCACTGGCAGCTAGTTCCGCTCTTTTTGTTGTTTTAAAACATCTCTTGTGGCTAAGATGAGGCTCTTTGAAAAGCCCCTTAGGGTCATATAAATAAGCAGTCGGAACGTGAGCTTGCTTGGTACCATGATCCTCTTTAATTGTTACAATAGATCGCTGAGGGTAATGCAGTCATCTTTCCTAGTGGAGAATGTACTTTGGTGTGGGAATAATTGAATTGGTAATAGGAAGGTAGAAGTGTTTTGTGTCAAAATATTCATTTCTCCCATAACTGTTGAGTAAATGTAGCCATTAGCATCTGCATACAATCTTCTGTAATCCTTTGAGCATTCAAGCAGCAGGTAGACACTTCCTGCTGTGAGACATATTTGAGGGAGATAAGCGTTTTTAAAAGAAGCACGAGTCTGTGCACCATCTGGAGAGGCCATGGTGAATCTTTCTGTGTTCAGCATAATTTGGGCGACTCTGAGGAACAGCATCAGGTTGCGGCTGCTGACTGGATTCAGCTCCTCCAGGAGCAGCGGGAGCCTCTCCTGACAAACTGAAGTTTAAAGGCAGAACGTCATGGAAAGTGAGGATGTCTGTGAGGTCTTTCTGATGAGTGATGGTCATAGGCAGCACCAGTTCTTGCACTAAAGATAGGACTTTAAGAGGGCCCTGTAAGGGGTTTAAGAGATGGCTTGGTGGTTAAGAGCACTGACTACTCTTGCAGAGGACCTGGGTTCAGTTCCTAGCACCCATGAGGTGGCTAACAACCATTCTTAACCTCAGTTCCAGGGGATCCAATGCTCTCTAGTGGCCTCCACAGGTACTGCATTCACATGGTGCATTTACATACATGCACACAAAAAACCCCAGCAGCAACAACAAAAAGACACATTAAAAATAAAGGTGGCCCTATGATCATCTTAAATAAAATTTTCTATAGAAATTTCTTCTTGAATTATAGAGAAGGGTCTTGTCTCCTGATGAGTAAGCATCTTCACTCTGTCATTTTATTTCACTTAATTAACCCTTTCATAAGTGGTGATTACTGTGCACTGATTATTAATCTCTCAGCCTTCACAAAGAAGATACTATTATAACTATCATGCTGTAAGTGGGAAATCCAAGAGACGGACCGAGTAGCCTACCCACCATTGTGTAGTTAGTAAGGCCCACGGCGGCTCCACGGTTGCAGCGAGGAAGCGTTTCACCAGTCTATTGACCCTTGCCACCTTCATCTCAGAGTGCTTCCTATCTTGCCTTCTTGCCAACCAGGGGCTGAAACGTGTTGTTCAGCAACTCAGTGGGGAGGCCGAGTAGAGACTGTAGTCTAGTGGCCGCCTGACCTTGCAACACGACACTCATTGTCATCAGCAAAGTTCACCCTTATGATCACGCAATAGAGTTACAGAATGAAAACCTCACACAGAATTTAAGTTTACAGTTTTCTGTTGGGTCACATCCTGGGCCCATGGGGCCTACATGCCGGGCCCCTGTTCTCTGTGACCATCGCCCAGAGGTAGAAGAGTCCTTATCCAGGTTGGGTACGGGTGGTTTATGGGATAGCAACAACTTGCTCCTGGTGTCACTCTTCCGCCTGGCCACTCGGGTCCCACCCTTCCTTCCCTGCCCCTGGGGACCTGCCCTTCCCTGCCCCTGGGGACCCGCCCTTCCCTGCCCCTGGCAGCCGCATTCGTTTTATAACCATAGACAAAATTTCTGTCTGATACAATGGCTCTGTATCTCTTGGTGTCTGTTATAAAAGCTTGATTATACTTGAAAGAATGTTTGGCTTTTTTGCCTTCTTTACCATAAACCTAATTATTAAATGCTTTTACTAGTTTCATGATTATTATCTGGGAAGTTTATTATTTTGTTTATTATTGTGTGTGTGTGTGGTTTTTTTCCCCACCATGGTCTTGCTATGTAGTTCTGACTGGCCTAATGTTCACTATGTAGCTCAGGTTGGCCTCAAAATCATGGCAATCCTCCTGCCTCAGCCTTATGAGTGACAGTGCCCGGCGTTTTCTGGACATCTTTTGAAGTGTGCTCTGTCTCTCTTCACTGCAATCTGTTCAAACACAGAGCCATAAAATCTCTACTAAGGTGTTAATTAGACTGCGACAGTAGGATGAGTTTTATCTTCTTGTTGCTGTGGGGAAGTGTGTTCTGAGTTTCAATTCAGGGTGTCTAGTGAACCTTTCCTGCTCACATCAGGGCTGACGATGTTTGTAGCAGTGGACATGGGCTGTGGTGTGACAGGGAGGTAGTGGCTGTGATTTGATGTGGCCTTTTGCAGCAGGTGTTCAAATTCTTTCTGACTGGTTTTGCAATTCTGATTTTGCCATTGTCCAGTGCAGTACAGTGTGTGCATGTGCCTGTGTGTGTGTGTGTGTGTGTGTGTGTGTGTGTGAGAGAGAGAGAGAGAGAGAGAGAGAGGGTGCTGGTACACTTGTATGTTCGTGTGCATGTGCATATGCGTGTGTGTGCTTGTGGAGGTCAGAGAACGGCCTTAGGTGTTGTTCCTTAGCTGTCATCTACCTCTGTTTGCTTGTTTAGACAATGTGTCCCTGTAGTCCTAGCTGGCCTGGAACCTGCTGGGTAGACCATCCCAGTTTGGCCTCAGTCTCGTAGAGATCTACTTGCCTCTGCCCCCCAGGGGCTACCACACCTGGTCGGCTTTTCTTAAAAGACAGGATCTCTTACTGGCTTGGAGCTCCTCAAGGAGGCTCCCCAGGGCTCTGCCTGTCTTTGCCTCAGCAGTGCTGGATGACAAGCATGCATCACACCAGCAGTTTTTACATGGGTTTCGGGATGAAACTCAGATCCTTGTGCTTGCAAAGCAAGTGTGTTACCAACTGTGCCATCTCCTCAACTCTGAGCAATGCATTTTGACAGAGGCACCAGGCTGATCTTTAAAAATTCAAGTGTGATTATGACAGTCTTCTTCTTGCAGCCTTCAAATGACTTCTAATTGCTGTTGGCTGAGAGCGTAAACGAGGCCTGTGAGGCGGCCCGCCCCTGTGATGCGGCCTGCCCCCGTGACGCGGCCTGCCCCCGTGACGCGGCCTGCCCCGTCCAGCCTTCCTCTGCATCTTCACCCATCTCTTCACCCCCTCTGTGCCACAGCCACTCTGGTCCTTTCTGTTTGTAGCTCCGTTCCAAGCTCTCTCCCTATGGTTTTTCTCATATGTGATTTTTCACTTACTTGAAACATTCTACTGCCTTTCTCCTCACCTGGCCAACGGCCATCCGTCCTTCAGATCTTCAACGGAGATGTGACTTTCTCAGGGAGAAAGTGGACATTCTCTAGCTTTCCCCTGTAGTGCTGATTACAGGTTAAAATTAAATGCATTTCATGGCTCTCTTCCACATATGCCACTGTCTCTATGGATGGAGACTGTGTTTACCTTACTTTAAAAATTACTTTTTTTTTTATGAGTCTGAGTGTTTTGCCTGCATGTATGTGAGTGTATGCATGCATACTTCATGCATGCAATGACTTCAGAGGCCAGAAGAGGGCGTCTGATTCCCTGGAACCGGAATTATGGAAGATTGTTAGTTGCCCTGTGGGTGCTGAGAATCAAACGCTGGTCTTCTGTAAGAGCAGCCAGTGCTCTTCACCACTGAGCCGTCTCTCCAGCCCCATACCTTACTTCTTAATTCTGCGTATTTAGTCTGATATGCAGTAGGTACTGAATGGTGATTCACTGAGTGGATCAAGTGAACGAATGGATGGACTGATGCTTTCTTTCCCCACTTTGACTTTGAATTTCTTGAAGACAGGAATCCTATTCTTAGAAAGTTTCTTAACCTTCAGCTATCTCTCACAGAGTTTTACAAGGGGTGAGAATAAAGAATTTCTGCTAAATTATCTGCCAAAGACAGGTGAATTAGTTGAGGTATTAAAAAAAATAAAAGAAGGCCAGGATAAAATGTACTGGGCCATTCTGACAAAGGAATGCAATAGTGTTTCCAAACATAGCAATATATTGGCCTCTGCTGTATCCAGTGACCAACAGAGCAGAAAGTTGCGCCCTGTACTGACTCTTGGTTTTCAGCCTCGTGATTTGTTTCAGTGGTGGTTTCGTCTTGGTTTGGCTGATACACGGAAAGGCTTTTGACTTAGGTTAGTAATAGATGCTCATCACATTACTCACTTGTTGCTAAGAGTAACCAGTATATCTTTCAACTTGTTGATGTCTCAGTCCACTTTCAGTTGATATAAATACTCAAGGCTGAGTTACTTATAAAGAAAAGAGGTACATTTGTCTCATTCTGAAAACCAAGAAGTTCATGATCTAGTGGTCACATCTCAGTGGCTTCTGGTGAGGGCCTCCTGCATCTATATATCAGAGAAACAGAAAGGGGAGGCAGGAATTTGGAAATAAAGCACCTGGACAAGAGAAATATGGGATATGGAGTGTGTGTATATGTGTGTGGTTTGTTTTATTATAACTTCCTATTACCACAACTAATCCACTCCCGTGAGACTTAAACTTACTCTTACAAGACATAACTTAGTCTTGAGAGAACTAATTCAGTCTTTTGGGAAAAATATTATTCCATTTATGAGGGCAGTGTCTGCCCAAAGGCCCTGTTCCCCAGCCCTGCCTTTTTTGAAGAATAAATCACAATTTTTCTTCTACTCGGATCAAACCATAGCCAAAGACCAGCTACTCTAGGTAGCAAAATAAACACACTTTGATAGAAGCAGGACATCTTAGATTGTATCTTTCAATTTATTGATTTTGGATAGAGACTAATTTTCATAACTACAGAGCATATTTTCTCTCTGCATAGTTAACTGTCATTGATTTTTCCCGTTGGAAAAGGGCTGAGATCCTGAGTCTTCTGTTCATAGGGGCACAATTAATTCTTTTATGCTATTGATTCTGACCTAAATTTACAAATTCCCATCTTCATTTCATTCTTTCTATATTAACATCTTCACCTAGAGAAGAAATAAAGGAAAAAAGAATAGATTTTGCCCCTTCGGTCTAAATGATCAGTATCACCTCATTTAAAAATATTTTCATATATCATTATTGTGTGTGTATGATGTCTGTGTGAGTGTGGGCACGCACATGCCTCAGCATTGTATTCCCAAAGTCCTTTGTGCTTTGTTTCGAACTGTTGCTAGCTTAGTTGATCACTTAGTATGTTGGGCTCACAGAGGTCAATGTCTTAGCTCAGCTTATATAGTTAGATAATGTATTGGTAAAATGGGGTAGATTTTCCAGGACTCTTCTTATTTAGTAAGGAACAAAATTCAATTACAATTAGTCAATGACTTAAGAGAAAAAGAACATATTATAAAGAGTCTTGGAGCCATTTGTAGAGTGGAAGGAAGAAATTTAGGAGCCAGGTCAACCCTGGAGATTTTTGGAGCTGAGATCAAACCCTGAAGGCTGTAGAAACTTCTTAACTGTTGTCCTATCTACTTCCTTTGGGAATTGCTAGGTCTAACGTCCCCAGGTAGTAAGTGACACATCTGTCATTAGCTCCACCATGTATGATATATAGTGGCGTCCACCTCAGGGACACAAATCATACAGGCCTCACAGACCTGTGTGTCTGATGTGGAAGATTCCAGCAGATGGCACTCACGTATCTAACAAAAATCAATTGGTTTGAGAAACATGTTTTTCAGTTTTGCACAAAGGCTTCTAAGGGTCCTGGGAACTCTGTCTCCCAGCCGTTCTGAGGCTCCCTATTCTTGATTATAACCAAAGAAGAAATGTCTTCCATGGGCTTCATCAAAGGCAGCCCAGATAATAACTGCATTGGACCTGGCTTGGTTTGCACTTTGGCCCAATGTCTGTGGCTGACATCAGAATCCATGATCCAAGAAGCCCTCTGATATCACAGCGCACTTTTATTTCCACTAATAAAATGCTTACTGCTGCGGTCAAACCCTAGCAAATGTGTAATCATTAGTATACTCCTTTAAGAAGAGATGTTCCAAGCTATCACCCAACTGCTGTGTCCTTTACTAGTACAAAGCCTTGGGTTAGATGCCTGCTATGGTTTCATTGTGTTCTCTCCAAACTTCCAGTGCAGTAGTATGAAGAGGTTTGGCCTTCAGGAGCTGGCAAGGTCATGAGAGCTTCTCTCCTCGTGACTGGGTTTAAGGTCTTATGAAGGTTCACACAGCATTCTGGTAAACGTGCCTTTGTGTCCTCTCCCATGTCACACATGGCATTCTTCTACCCCAGAGGATAGTGCCATAAGGGGCTACCTTGGAACAGCACCAGATTCCTACCAGACAGAGAACCCGCCAGCTGCTTGATCTTGGATTTCCTAGCCTGCAGAACTGTAAGAAATCAAATATTATTTCTTGTTAGTTAACTAGCTTGTGGTATTTTCTTATAGCAGCAGAAATGGACCAAGGTAACGCCTTACTCTCAGTCAAGTCAGGCACGACACTTTGAACTCTGTAACTTGTTAGGCACTGGGACGAATGTAGCAACTTTCAACCCATCAGAGATATAACAATCCAGGAAAAATGAGTAACCACCCTGATTGGAAAGGGGGAAACGATAAGGCACAGCTTTGGAGAATAGGCCACACAGCACTCAGCAGGCCCATTGAGGCCTATCCATCCTTGATTTTGTCCTGGATACTTTTAAGCCCTTGGCCTTCTTGTCCTTGGTCAATTCCTTCCGTGGCCACAGGAGATGGAGGGCAGCCCAGGGAAGGCTGTGTCCTTTGTGAGCTGTTTGGCTGTTAGTGTGCTTGCCTTGATCCAGGCGACAACCTAGAAATGGAGATATTATACTTTCCTAGTTCTTTTCTCTAGAAAAGCATCTCTTTAAAAGATATATTAATTTTGAGTCCATTCTCAGAGAAAAATTATCAGTTCATGTTTACTTATGTTCTTAGTGTTCCATAGGTACCTTTTTTCTTTCTTTTTATTGAAACAGGTTTCACCATGTAGCCCTGGATAGCCTGGAACTCACAGAGGCTAGCCTACCATCCCAGCCCATAGGTCCACTTTTGATGAGGAAACTGAAGCCAGGGTTAGGCAATTTGCTCAAGTTTACACAGCAAATGAAACAAGTAAACTGGATTCAGATTGTCCCTTTTAGATCACAGTGCTTTCACATCTTGACAGGCATAACACACAGAGATTTGTTAATGATGGTAATCAGTTCCCCAGTGTTTCTGGAATACAATAGAAGTTTGAGAATCATTATTTTACACCATGCAGTGTTCTCAAAAGCCAGGATTTGGAACCAGCCTAGATGTTCATCGATAGGTGGATGTATAGAGAAAATGAGGCACATGCACACAATGGAAGCTTTCAGCTATGAAGCAGAATGGGATTACATTTGCAGGAAATGGGCAGAACTGGAGATCAGTATGCTGCATTCATTTTGATGGGCTCCGATGACTTGTGAAAAGCTGCTGATGTTATTGAGCCACAGTACCTGACTGGATCCTGACTTTGAAGTCTCTTTCTTCTAGAAACAAATCTACAGGGCTTTATCTGTCCTTCCACAGTCTCTGTTTAATAACTTTTTCTTGGCCCCTGCCTTAGGGCAACTGAAACAAGTGACAGAATTGAATAAAACAGCTCAGATGCCCTCTGGCTTCTGGCTAGTCCCAATTATTTGCACTTTATGATGGAAAAAATTACTCTTTTCTCAGAGAAGTACACAGAGGTGCTGTTTAGTCTGGGTGGTCAATGTTTCCCCATTTCTAGACCTCTGTTGGGTATCCCCTCATCATTGAGATAACTCTACTGTGGGGCAGAGGATCCATCCTTAGTATTTTTGTGTGTTGTGTGTGTGTACACGTATGTGTACATGTGTGCTCTCCCGTGTGTGAGTGTGTGGAGGCCAGAGGTCAACATTGTCTTCCTTCTTAAAAAATATTTTATGTATGTGAGTATACTACTGCTTGCTTTCATGTAAGTGTACCTGTGTCATGCAATGCCTGCAGAGGCCAGAAGAGTGTGTTGGCTCCTCTGGAACTGGAGTTATGAATGGTTGTCAGCTGCCATGTGGGTGCTGGGGTTTGAACTCTGGTCCTCTACAAGAATAGCCAGTGCTCTTAGCCACTGAGCCATCTTCCCAGCACTGACATTGTCTTCTATGCTCTCCTTATTTTGGAGACAAGTTCTCTCACAGAGTTTGGAGCTCATTGTTTTCAATAGACCAGTTTGCCAGCAAATCCCTGGGATCCTCCTGTCTGGGGGTTACCTCCTAGTGCTGGGGTTACGGACATGTGCCACCATGCCCAGTTTTTGTGTGGTTGCAATCTGGACTCGAGTCCTCATGTTTGAGCAGAAGCACTTCACACACTGAGCCATCTCGTTAGTCACCTTTAGTGGTGGTGTGGATAGCCTGGCTGTCTGACCCTCAGTGACTTCAGATTACGAACCACAGACAGAAAGAACATTTGTTTTATTATCATTTGTCGTAGCTTGTTCCCAATCACTTTAAGAAATACCAACTTGGATGCAGGCTCATTTCCTGTTATAGGACTGGAAGGAAGGGGGCAAGCAGTCTCCAGAATATCGTATTTTTCTAAATATTTTTATACTCACCCACCAAGGTTATCGCTGTCTGTCTGCCAAGACACAAGAGACAACAATTAG
This sequence comes from Eospalax fontanierii, assembly GCA_035773235.1. Classification (NCBI taxonomy): domain Eukaryota; kingdom Metazoa; phylum Chordata; class Mammalia; order Rodentia; family Spalacidae; genus Eospalax; species Eospalax fontanierii. Next base: position 7,965,961 of record CM069540.1, read on the forward strand.
TGCCCAGTTTCTGCCTTTCCATCTGGTCGTGCAGTGGTCCACACTGCCTCTGTCTTCTATCAACTAGGGTTATGCTGTGCCCAAGGGTATGTCACTTGCCATTAGTACTGCTTTTGTATTAGTATTGCTGATATCAGCTTCAGCTGGCACTAGCTTAAGGGGGAAAAAGGAGAGGAAAGAAAGAGCAGCTTCCGGAAGACTCCCGACCAGCTCATCGGCGCCATGAGGGAGGCGGTGCTGGAAGCTTCTGTGGCTGGCCTGGGGAACTGACTCTGCATCTAGCTCCTTTTCCAGATCCTCCCTGTGCACTGCATTCATTTGCTCAGATTCTTCCACATTGTTGAAGGAAGCTCTGGGTTACACTCTTAACACCTTACAACCCCCAAAAAGGGTTCTTCCCTTCCTACTCTGGGAGGAAGATACAGGAACAGGACTCTTAATAATTCTGTTGTGGGTCAGTTACTGGGGCTAAGGGATAGGAGCCTGTAATAGACTCACCCAGACCAACTGCTCTCCCATGATGCCCCTGGGTGAGTGGGCTGAGATTACGGTTCTCAGCACAGAGCTTTGCCGCCTGAACTTGCTGCTTCTGATATCACTTAATTCGTTCGTCTGTTTTCAGGTAGTGGAAGCTCTGACATCTCTGTCTGTCACAGTTGTAATCACTGAATTCTTGGTTAGCTTTATACTTGCTTTTATGAGTGATCAGGGCCTGAATGATCAGCAAAGGCACATGCTGCCAAGCTTGATGACCCCCAGGACCCAAATGGTGGGAAGAGAGATCAGACTCTTGTAGGTGGTCCTCTGACCTCCACATTTACCTTGACGACAGAAAAAAACCAAAAACCAACCCATTGTCCATTATTCTTAGAGACGATCAACTCTCCTTTAAAAATATTGCTCATTTTTCTTGGTTATGCCACTCCTCCAGCTTGGAAAAACAGTCACGTTCTAGCCAAATTATGCTTCTGATGAATGTGGTTCCTGATTCAGCTGGGACAGTAATCTCTGGAGATAGTGACTCAAACGGCCAATCACAGCCGCTTCTACTTGATGCCTCTGTGCAGGTGTGTGATTAACAGCAGGTGCTGGGGATGTCAGAGATGGAAAATTGGAGTCTTCCTTTCCCCACACCTTAGAGAAGCATTAGATTTCCTTGTATCTAACATTTCCACAGGAAAATAAACTTTATTCCAAACAGCTGCTCACTAGACACTTAGGGCAGGTTGCTTTACCAGGGGAGTTGCTCTTTAAATGTGGTAGTCCAGGCCTGGGGAGATGGTTCAGCAGTTAAAGAACTTGCCATGCAAGTGTGAGGGCCAGAGTTTGGATCCCCAGAACCCACATAAATGCTGGGTGGCCTGCCTGTAATTCAGGCCTCAGAAGGTGGAGAGAGGCAATTCCCAGAGCAATCTGGCAGGAGTGGCCATATTAATGAGACACAGGTTTGTGTGAGAGCCTGCTTCAGTGCATAAGGAGGAAGAGCGATGGATGATGATTCCTGATATCAACCTCAGGCTTCCACATGCACACACATGTGTGTTCAGTCTCCATATACATGTGCCTGCCTATACCCTTGAAAAAACATACACATGCACACACGTAGAGTCCTTGTTTTTCTAGCCTGCTGTGAACCTCTTGGGATCAGGAACCAGAGGTTATATGTCTTTATATGCACAACATTTAAAAAAGATTAAAAATTATTTTTGAGTATGTGCCTCCCCACCTGTGTGTGGGTTTGTGCGTGCGAATACAGGTGCCCGCGGAGGCCAGCATAGGGTGTCAGATCCCCTGAAGTGGGAGTTATGGGCAGTTGTGACCCACTGATGTGAGTCCCGAGTCCTGAATTAGGGTTCTCTGCAAGAACAGTATTACTCTTAACTGCCAAGACATGGCGCCAGCCCCTACACACATTCTTTCTAGAGCCTTTTAATCTACTTAGAGAGTGTCTATCCAGAATGGGATGTGTGGTGGTTTGAATGAGAATGTCCTCCGTCGGTTCTAAGTATTTGGACATTTTGTCCCCTACTGGTGGTGCTGTTTTGGGAGGTCTTAGAAGGTGTGACATGCTGGAGGAAGCAGGTCACTGGGACTGGGCTTAGAGAGCTCTTAAGCCTTGCCGGATCTCCAGTCCCTCTCCGCTTCCCATGCCTGCTTGAGGATGTGAGCGCTTAGCTTCTGTGTCTACTACCCCAGCCACCTCTGCCGCCACGCCTCCCCGCCATGATGGACTCTGGCCCCTTTGGAACTCTTCCCTTTATAAGTTCCCTTGGTCAGTGTTTCTATCACAGCAACAGAAAAGCAAGCTAATACAAGAGGGTTATTATGAAGCCAGATGACATGGTGGGATGTTGGTACCACTGGCTTGAAGAGTATAGGACGGATTCCCTTTCTCTGGCATGTGCAAAACTCTGCATATGGTATGGCCTTGACCTAGGAGCTGGCAGGCATCAGGTTCTGATTGATTTTTTGAGCAAGAATACTCATTAAACCAATAGACATTTAATTAAATGGCTTCTGTATGCTAGGACTTGGAAGTAACTGGATCTGGCAGACAACAATCTATTTTCTCATGGAGTGTCTGCTTTAGTGGAGGACTGCAGGAAGCCAGGGTAGAAGACGATGTGCAGGGTAGTTACGGAGGCTCTGCAGTCCCTCAAGGAAGAAGGGCACGGGAGAGAGGAGCTGGCTAGTTCAAGGACAGGGAAGTCAGAGGAGAGACTGGGAGTTAGGACAGTGACAGACCTGATTTTACCTCTCAGGCACCTCATTGACCACCTGCATGTCCTAAGTGGGGATCTGCGTATTCTCTGAGTCTCATTTGGAGTTCACCTATGTTATAAGGATGATGCAAATATTAAATAAAAAAATCCAAAGTACATAGTAAGTATTTCCTGAAGTGTTTTCTGACCATGGTCCTTGAGACAAAGTTTTGCATACTTTTCTTAGTTCTAAGTGTCTGATTTTTGTGATCCCATTTTATTTTTCTTAAAAAAAAGAAAGAAAAACTCCTCTGATTACTTCTTAGGTTCCAGAAACTTCAGGGAGTTAAGTTGGGCGATTGTCATTTCTACTTAACTTTGCAATCTGAGTATCTTTAAATACGAAAAAGTGCTATAAATCTTGCCGAGTTCAGAATCCATTACCCAGGGGCACAGTGTCTCCCACCTCAAGGCGTAATTATCTTCTTAAGGAAAGAGGTGGCTAAAGAAAGCCTTGGTTGATTTAAAGAAAAATACACATCAACCATTAAGAACAGTTGCTCTAGTTGAATTCGTGTGCACCTCGCAGGTGTGAGAGCTGGAACCCCAGCGTCTGTGGGATGAGCAGTCTGATTTTCCAGCCTCTCTATTTACATACCAGATTAGGTTGGAGGGCCTGTAACAGGTGGTTTAGAGGCTCCAAGGCACACAGCACCCTCTGCTGGCGGCAGAGCTAAATGCCCAGTCCCAGTGGTCTGCAGGACAGGGCACACTGCAGAACACAGAGGAGCCTCCCACGCGCTTTGCTCCTCAGCCTGCCTCCTCTCTGGCATCCCCGTTCCCACACTCTTGCATGTAGTGTAGTCAGTCTCTGCAGCTGCTGTCTACATGAACACCACAGAAGTGGAAACACTTCCTTCTAAAGCCTTTTCTTTGATCTCGAAGCATTATCTTCAGGACACCTTTTCTTAAATATTCATAGAGGAAAAAGCTTGTAAAACAACTAACCTCACTTGTCAATACACTTCAGTTGGAAGATAAGTGTGCCAGGTGCCCACCTTTGCTAGGACTGTGTTTGAGTCATCACCACTTAAAAACAGATAATCTCAGTCATGCAAGTTGAACTGAAGCTCTATTAGTTTCCCACTAACCCCCTCCCCTGCCATCCTGATAAAGTCGACTTAGCGCCAGTGAAACTCACACCACACGTCCAGATTGGGCTTCCTTGCTAAATTCAGGGCACCTGGGTGACAATTTACCCACTTATGCAGCAGTCATGGGCATTGAAGCCGGGACCAGCAGCTTTCCATCACTGTGACAGAGTCTTGAAATTTCAGAGAAATAGCTTATTTGGGCTTATAGTTTTGAAAGTTCCAATGCTAGGTTGGGCAGACCCACAGAGCTGAGCTTTTGAGCATGCCAGATTACAATGGTGGGGTGTGGGTGGAAGACCAAGCCTGCTTTCATCACGAACCAGGGAGCAAAAAGAAGGACAACACCAGAGTCCCACAGGGCTCTTTGGGAGTGTGTTGCCATTCGGTGCTCCCTTCTGTCTAGACGCTTTTACTTTGACTTAGCCCATGGTTCAAGGTACCACACACCCCAGTATCTCAGCTGAGATTGTCAGAAAGTTTGTAAGCCCACACCATATCTGTTTTGGGGCTCTACTTCTTAACCCTACAGTTTAATTTTTTTTCTTCCAGATTTATATGTGTGCTGGACAGCTCCAGTTGTCAACTTGACATTCCTGGGTAGAAGGAACCCGAATTGAGGAATTTCCTCCATTGAAATTGTGGCCATATCTGTGGTACATTTTCTTGATTGTTGAGTGCTGCGGGAGGGCCCAGTCCACTGTGGGTGGAGCCACCCCTGGGCAGGTGGCCATGTATTGTATAAGAAAGCAGGCTGAGCACAGGCCAGGAGAGCAAGTCAGTAAGCAGCTCTATGGTCTGTGCTCCAAGTTCCTGCCTTGGTTTCTTTTGATGATGAACTGTGCTATAAGCTAAATAAACCCTTTCTCCCTCAAGTTGGTTTTAACTAGTGTTTTCATCACAACAACGGAAAGTAACTAGAATAATATTTAATTTTTTTTTTTATTGATTGGACAATTTCATGCAATGTGTTTTGACCATTCAGGCCACTTCCTCCACCTGTGCCCCACCTTCCCCACCAACTTCATGTCCTCTGTTATTATCTTTTAAAAAATAGTTTTAAATCATTTTGTGTGTGTATGAGTACATTGCCTGCTCATAGGTCGGTGCATCCATGTTGTGCAGTGCCTGCAGAGGTCAGAAGAGGGCATCAGATCCCCCAGAACTGGAGTTATGGGTGGTTGTTGGATGCCTCATGCGTACTGGGATACGGACCCCGGTCTTCTTCAGGAACAACCAGTGCTCTTAACCCCTGAGTCATCTTTCTAGCCCCTGTTTGTCTTTTTAAAAAGGCCTATTCTGTCTAATCTGTGTTTCCAGATGCTCTTGGGTAGGAGTCTATCTTTGGAGTCTGGTCACCCTACCGTATAGGTTAATTTTTTTCTGAAGATATTTCATGTTTGAAATTCAGGTTCAGGGAGATGAACAAGCACATTTAGGCCTTCTAATGTATCTGCCTCATGACCCACGTCTTCAGCTTCCTAGGGAATCTCCAGAGCAGTTTATCCCCCTATGGCTCATGCTTGATCATGGACTAACATTTGCTTTTCTATAGCAGTATTGTTTGCCCTAATACAGAGTTGTGAGTTGTATGAGAATTTCAGGTTTAAAGGCAGGCAACATGAAAAATGTTTTATTCACAGGAAAATTCTCTCAAATTATTCTCTCAAATGGCCTGCTCTGCTTATCAAAAAAAATTATCCTGACCCCACTCATTTCCCACAGCCAGACTGTGTCCCTGCCCTGAACTGAGAAACCAAATCAAACCCATACTGAGAGGAAGAAGAAACAAGCCTCTCTCGTTATTCAGCAGCTGAGTTACTGTGAGAAGCGGGAAGAGGGGAAACCGCTCCGTATCTGCTCCGTGTGTCTGAATAGCTGCTGTTTGCGGGGTGGGGAGTTGGGGGTGGGGGGTGGGGGGCTGCCTCCTGTATCCATAGGTGTGAACGTGAGCAGGGCAGATCCGGATCTGATCACAGCTGACTGCAGATATGGACAGCTCTTCATCCAGGGACTAGGCTGCTTTGGCTCCTTGACCTCGAGCTTCAGCGGACGCTAAGTCCTCTCTCAGCGCAGCACGGCCTCTATCCTTTCCTCACTGTCGTGGCCACTACATCTGGGGAGCATTTGAAAGAGATGAACTGATGCTTCAGATGCCAGTTCTTTTCCTTTGGCAGAAGAATGTTTATTATTTACTTATTTTGTATGTAGGAGTGTTTTGCCTGTGTGTATGCTCGCACCCCATGCATGCAGTTCTCATAGGGGACAGAAGAGAATTTTGGATCCCCTGGAAACTGGAGTTACATACTGTTGTCAGCTTCCATGAAGGTGCTGGGCACTGAACTGGGTCCTCTGCAAGAGCAGCCAGTGCTCCTAACCACTGAGCCATCTCTCTAGTTCCACATTTTTATTTTTAATTAATAAACAAATGAATATATTTGTGATGTACAATGTGATCTCTCAACATGCGGCATTGAATGTATGGCACCACATTATGACCATGTCTTAATTACAGATGGCCTGACTCTTAGCATCCATTTTAAAGCCAAGAGTGGACCCAAACTATTGAGAACCTGTTCTTCCAGAATTCTCTCAGACCTGTGCTCTTGAGCAAGGGTTCCTTCATTCTTTCATCAAAATGGTGTATCTAGCATGAAATGGAGAGTCAAAGCAGAACTGTCTTATCTGAAGATTATGTCCCTTCTGACCTAAAATACCACATACACAGCCACAAACAGATGTTATCAAAGGAATCCCATCTATTGTTGATAACACAAAGGGGATTAATTGTCATATCCTCACTGATTCCAAAGAATAATCATTGCTTCCAGCCATTTTGATATTCTCCATATAGAGAGAATATCAACACCCATCTATACAGTGTTCTAGGTCAAGGTAAGGAATGATCATGAGGAATTAAAGCTATGATGAGATGGAGCTCAAGGCTCAGTGAGTTTGCCTACATTATAAACAAGCTAAGAGAAGATTAAGTTAGGTAGAAGTAATTAATCCAGAGAATGTCTATGCTGTGAGACCATTGCTACCTATCTATCTATCATCCATCTATCTACCAATCAATCATCTATCATCTATCAATCATCTAACATCAATCATCTACCTATCATGCATCTATCATCTATCTATCAATCATCTGTCAGTCATCTATCTATCTTATGTATCTCCCATCTATCAATCATCTATCATCGATCATCTATCTTCCCATCTATATTATGAGATTATAGAATTGACCTAACTAGTGTATGTTGCCTCAGGTATTTATCACTGCTTTGTGATTATAGTTCTTAAAGTCTTTGCTCCCTGCACTGGGATTACAGGTGAAGGCCATCACATCTGGCTTTTTATGTGGGTGCTGGGGATTTGGTGCAGGTCCTCAGGCTTGCCCAGCGAACACATTGCCCACCTAGCCATCTCTCCAGCCCTGTGCTCATGTCTTTCAGCCAGTTTTCTATGGCACCATTTGCCATATAGAAATTCTTTCCACATGTTGACCATGAATTGTTACTTATTTTGTGCATTTATAAATATTTATAATTTGTCTACTATGTGCTTTGAGCTTTATAGTCTTGATGTTATGTATTAATGAAAATAATTTCTTTTTTCTATTCTAGTTCTTTTTCTTAATAGCTTACTCCTTGGTCACTCTCTGTAAATGTCTTTTATAGACTAGATATGATTTTAGAACTCTACCCCTCTCCCCAAGGTATGAAGTTCTGTTGTCCTGTAGAATCTCTTTTTACACCTAGATCTACAATCCATGCTAACATTAGCTTTTGTTTATGAGATAGGGCTGGGGTTAAGGACTTTATTCCCCTAAGAATTTCCAATCTCTGCAGCATCATTACTGAAAATAAGTTTCCACCTCCTGACATGAGTAATTTTTCCATAAAATTGTGAGCCTGTTTCTAGGCTTTCTCTTTTGTCGCAGAAGTCTGGTTTTCATCCGTCTTAATTATTAGCTTTATAAATCTTGACATCTTGGCTATTGTGGTTTGAATGAGCAATGTGCCTTATAGGCTCATGTATTTGAACACTCGGTCACCAGCTGGTGGTGCTGTTTGGGGGAGGTTATGGAGTCTTTAGGAGTTGGAGCCTTGCTGTAGGAATACATCACTGGGCTTTGAGATCTATAGGCTGCCCCCACTTCCTGTTCTCTCTCTGCTTCCGGGGTGGGGGTGAAATGTGATAACTGACTGCCAGGCCAGCCTCCCACTGCAGCTGCCATTCCTCCACCACTATGACGGATGGATTCCCTCTGGAACTCTATGTCAAAATTTATTTTCTCCTCTTGGTTGCTTTCTGTGGGGTATTCTATCATAGCAGCAGAAATGACGCTAATACAGTTATCCTTGACTTTTTGCATTTCCAAATAACATTCTGAATTAGTTGTCTATTTCTGTCACCAGAAAAGCTTCCTGGTATTAGCAGACAATTGACATCATTCACCTTTCACTCTTCCAATCTATGTTTTATGGGTTACTATGTATAGATCTTATACAACTTTTATTAGATTATTCCTAAGTGTTTATGCTTTTAAAATGTAGGCATAATGATATCATTTAAAGTGCTATTTTCCATTTACTTTGTAAATAGAATTTCTACAATTAACTTTTATTTTGGCCTCTTAAATAGGAAGCTTGCTAAATTCACTTACTGTGATGGCTAATCTTATTTATCAACTTGATTGAGAAAAGCCTAGGAAATTAGTAAACAGTATCTCTGGGTGAGTCTGTGAAGACATTTCCTGAAATAATTAACTAAAGAGGAAAGAAAGACCATCCTGAATGTGACTGGTGCCATCCAAAAAGCTGTGACCCTGGATAGAAGAATAAAAGGTAAAGAAAGAGGAAGCCTCCTAGCTCAAGTCTCTCGCTCTCTCTTCCTTTTTGGCTCCATCATACACTCTCTACCACCATGGACTGAGATTTCTGAACCCAAGAACAAAAGTCAATCCTTCCTTCTCTTTGCTTTCAGGAATTCGCCTTAGTGATGGAAAGTCTATGAGCTAATACTTGCTAGTTGCAGTAAACTGTGTGCAGATCCCTTTGGCTGATCTACCTATGCACTGCACCATCTGCAGTTTGATTTCTTTATTCCTTCTTCGTTAGTTATCCTGTTCCGCCCTCCTTTCCTTCCTTCCTTCTTCCATTTTTCTAGCCCCCTTCTCCTGCCCGCCATCCTCGGTACCGTGTTAAACATGAATTGTGGCAGAATCTTTTCTCTCTTCTTTCACAGTCTTAGAAGAAGAGACTTCCGTATTTCACTATTAGTCAATGTTTGTTTAAAAACAGATTTTTGTTTGTCTTAATAGATACCCTATTTTAGGCTAAATAAGTTTGATTTCTAGTTTGTTGAAATATTCTTTCCTTTTATTATGAATGTTGTTATGAATTTTATTATGTTATTATGAATGTTTATTATGAATTTTTAAAAATGTGTCTTGTGCAGCATTGTTGAATTGACCATTGATTATTGTGCTTCATTCTGTTAATAGGGTGTATTATAGTATATTTCTGGAATACATCCAGCTTGGTCTCAATGGATACTGTCTATATTTCTTTAGTCTTGATTTGCATACATCAATGAGCTCCACTAAAAACTGATAAAACGTTTTTTGCAAAATATTTTCATATGGGCTTCTGGATGTCCCTGAAGCCCAGTATTTTCTCACTTAAACATTTTCTCTACAGCTGTATTTATATGGAGAGCCTGATCAGACATCATCTGTATTGCTTACTTTTTCATTTGCTGGGACAACCTGACAGGATTAGCTTGAGGGATGAAGGGTTTACTTGGCTCACCATTTGAGGAGGTGTGGCCCATTGTGGTGGACAAGGCACAGCAGTGGGAGCATCATGCGGCTGCTCACATGGCACCTGCATTCAGGAAGCAGACAGTGAACAAGACCTGGGCCAAGGCTATGAAGTCTCAAGGTCCGCCCCCAGTGACCAACTTCTCATAAGGCTCCTTCTCCTAAAGGTTCCACAGCCTTCGCAGACACTCCACCAGCTGGGGACCAAGTATTCAAGCACATGAGCCTGTGGGAGACCCACAGCAAAGGCACAGCATCACTCTGTTGGAATAGAAATAATATATTCACTTTTGTGGATGAAAAACTCACTAATTTGCAACATATCTTCTCTGGAAAACCTTTAACTTCCTGTAGGAACCAGAAAGCAGGATTAGTATATATTTGTTCCTGGCTAGAAATTATAGAAACTTTTGTGTTTTATTCACTTGGAAGTCCACTTATTGATTTATGTTCTAGGTTTTTATGTTTTCTGACTCATGAAAGTTAACAGTTTCAAAAGTTTAGCAATTCTGGGGGGTACTCTTTAAAAAGATGCCAAATTTGGCCTTCACAATCTCCTGAAGTATACAGGAACAATGTAGTTGTTAGCAGGAAAGTTTAAAAGGAAGGGGTTTTGGGTATGGCTTGAAGATATAGACCGCAAGAGCAACGACAGACAAATGGCACCTCATTAAACTATAAAGCTTTGTATCACAGAGGAAAAAACTAACCAGGGAAGAGACAGCCTACGGAATGAGAAACGTATTTGCAAACATACATCTGATATGGAAATACCATCCAAAGCATATAAGGACTGAAAACAATAAATAGCAAGAAAAGGAACATGCCAGCAAACAGCAGGCAAAACAAGACCTACTAACGGGCCAGACGTGGTGGTGGTGGCACATGCCTTCAATCCTGCACTCAGTAAGCAGACAGATCTCTGTGAGATCAAGGCCAGCCTGGTCTACATAGTGAGGAAATTCCAGGCCAGTTGGTGCTACAGGAAGACCCTGTCTCAAGAAAATGGGGCCGGTGAGATGGCTCAGCAGACAAAGGTACTTGCTGTACAAGCCCGGTGACTGAGTTCAGTCTCTGGAATATGCACAAGGGTGGAAGGAGAGAGTTGATTCTGTGAAGTCGTCTTCAGACTTCCACAGGTGCGTTGCTGTGGCTTGTGTATCCACAAACATGCATCATGCACCCCTCCCCAGTAATAGATAAAATAGGGAAGTTCCAATTAAGGCCACAATGAGATATCATCTCACATCTGCTGCAGTAACTTTTATTAAAAAGAGATGCACAATACCTGTTGATGAGGCTTCAAGGAAAAGAGAACCCTTGTATACCGTTGGTAGAAGTGTAAGTTAGCATGGTTATTATGAAGAGTGGGGGTAGGCTTCCATAAAAAACAGAAGCATATGCACAAAGGAACATAAATCAACATGTAGGAAGGAGGGTTACCTGTGCTTCTGGGCACAAGGCTATTGTTCAAATAGCCAAGGTATAAAACCAACCTTTGTTCACGTCAATTGATGCTGGATAAGGAACGTGTGGCATATGTACACAATAATACTATTCAGTCCTGAAAAAGAAGAATTTTCTGTCATTTACAACATGATGATCCTGTAGGGTGTTAAGAGAAATAAGCCAGGAACAGAAAGACAAGTGTGGATGACCTCACATATGTGCACTCCGCAAAGTTAGAGCGGAATGTTGCTTGCCACAGGCTGGGGGAGGGAAGGGTAGAGCGGGACGGAGGGAGTGAGGGAGGGTTGATCAAAGCATGCAGAGTTCTCAATAGACAAGAGAGATAACTTTTGACATCTGTTGCATAGATTGATCTTGGGCAATAATAGTTATTCCAAAATAAGAGTAGATTTCCAATGCCTTCTCACAAAAGTCAAGTGAGACGACAAATATGTTAATTGGCTTGATTCAATTAATCCTACATTGCTTATATATGCCAAAACGTCTCAAGTACATGCACCTATGATCAGTGATTCAAAAATAATATTCACAGGGCTGGTGAGTTAGCTCATCGGGTAAATATGCTTGCTGCTAATCTCATGATTTGAGTTTAATCCCCAGAATTCAAAAAGGAGAGAACTAACTTACACATAGCTGTCTTCTGACCTCCACATGTACACCATGGCATGTACCCCCCAAATAAATATAAAAATAAAAACATCTACTAAAAAGCCTCAACATTATAAAGCATTATATTCAAAGTAAAGGACTGATAGTCTCTTACTTTTCTCTTTCTCTTTATTCTAACCAAGGCTCTGTGATTGTCAGTGTGGAAATGCTGCTGACTGCGGAGGCCCTTTAATACTTTATGTTCTGTCTCATGACAGCTCTTTTGCAAGGGAATCGGTGTCCCCAGACCTGTAACTTAGAATCCAAGAATTAAAATATATTTGAGGCCATGTCACATTGGAACATGGGCAATGTTTGGCTACTGGTTCAGCTAGGATTCTCTGAGATGTCAAGTCAGTAGGCGTTTAATGGGGCTGGTTTACTGCGTTAAGAGACTGAGAAGTTCCCCAAAGGTTTTCTGCAAACTGCAGACCAGGAATGCTGGCTTAGCTCAAATCCAAAGGCCCTGAACCAGAAAACCGGTGGTATAACTCTTAGTCTGAGGCTGAGGGTCCAAGAGCTCTGGAAGAGATGGGAGCCATGCTCTCGTGTGTTCTGGGGTCCCTGGAGTCAGACGTCCAGGTGAAGAAGAAGGTGTCCCGACCAGGAAGAGAGAGCAGGTGACAGGTTGCCTGTCTCCAATGCAGGCCACAGCTGAGTAGGTGGCGCCCACACACGTTGTGGGTGGGCATTCTTCACTAAATCCGCTGTTCACACAGAGTGTGAGTCACAAGTGTACGGGGCAGCTCAGTCATTCTGATAACCAAAGCTACTCAGCTTTCCCTTTAGAGCAGTGGGAAGGAGACTGGTTCAGAGCCTCCTGAAGCACTGAGGAAGTTAATACGATGGTTAGGAAGCCCCCAAGGTATCTAATTCAGTCAGCTTGACATCCCGACTAACCGTGATACAATTACCATGTGGCTGTTTTTTCAGGACCATGGATTGTCAAAGGCATGAGGCTCTGGGAAGCTCAGCATCTCCCTTTCTGTTCTTGTCCCTGGCTTGGTTATGATGAGGGGAGAGAGGGAAGAAGCTTGGGATCCGCCAGATCTTTGTGGGTTTCCCTTTGAGAGTTGCTCTTAAACAGAATTCAGCATGGGGCCAGGCGCTGATGTTCTGTATGCACTAAGAACAGGCAGGACTTAGGAGCATGCAGGCTGTGGAGGGAGGGACTCTGCTGACGCTAGCCCTAAGCCTTAATTTTTGGATCAGGGGCTCTGAAGACAGACTTAACTGCCTGGCTAAGAGCTAGATTCAGGAGTCAGGTGACCACCAGCCTCTTCAGAACCAAGTCTGATATTCTGACTTTCACATAATCTTCACTTCTGTATCGTAAACATCATTTGGCATTTGAAGGGTTATTTGTTGGGGGAGGGGAGGAGAGGGCTGGAGGAGAGAGCGAGCATCAGGATTTGAGTCTCCAGGTGCTGTCTGTCCTTCCTGGGAGTATGTCCGGCCTGTCTGAAGGATTCGTTCCCTTGCCCTTCCCCTCTCTCGTACCTACTCGCATTGCCAAACGCTTTCGAAGCCTTCTTTGTCTGAACGTGGTAACTGTGTATTCTTCATTAATCCATTTTGTGTTCTGAGAGGTTGGAAGACATTTTATCAACATTTTCAACAGAGATGTTCAGGCCCAGGGAAGTGGAGGGATTCCCGAAGAGCAGGGGAGCGCTGAGAGCGCAGGGCCTAGTCCAGCGTGCTGTGTACGGAGACACTGTTTCCCACAAGCCTGATGCTTTTGCTTGCTTTTTAGTTTTTATTAGATTTACTTTTATTTATTCATTTTTCTTTAATTAAGTAATCTCTGTTTTATGCGCATGAGTGTTTTGCATGCATGCACGTGAATGCACCTGTGTCATGCAATGACTGTGGGGGCCAGGAGAAGGTGTCAGATCCCCTGGAACTAGAGTTGCCAATGGTTGTTAGCTACCAACACAGAGGTGTTGGATCCCTTGAACAGGAGTTATAGGTGCTTGTGAGCTGCTTGACTTGGTTGTTGGGATTCTAACTCTCGTCCTGTGCAAGAACAGTAAATGCTCTTGACTGTTGAGCCATCTCCAGCTCCACTTTATTAGTTTTTAAATAGTCAACTTATAGCAGCATTAAATGCATATCTAAAAAGAAAAATCCATCAATATTCCATCACAGTCACCTCTCTCCATTTTTTGGACATCTCTTGGTCTCTATTGTACACTTGCTAAATTGTTGTGTTTTAAAAAATGGTAGCTATCTCAGACAAGTCCCAGAATTGTGATGGATATTGGCTTGGTTAGAAGACTCCTGTCTTCTGGTTTTCTTCCTTTGGACAGTCATAGGGGTGAATTAGAGTTCTTCCTATTTTGATGTAATGTTTGTGATGTAAATTATTCTATCTTTATTTTACCCTCGGGCTTTTAGAATTAGACATTGCTGGAGTCAGCCTTGATTTAACACTTGTGTGCATTACAGGTATTGGTTGGGGGTGGAAATCCTATTCACCCACAAGTCTTTGGCATACCAGCAAACTAATTAAAGCTACCCAGCTAAGTAAATCCATTTTCAATTATCAGCAGCACAGTGGTTTTTTTTTTTTGTTTTGTTTTGTTTTTTTCAAGCACACAGTTGGCTTAGTACTCAAGGGAAAACCCTCCACATATCATGTACAATGTTTGACATTCACTCAAGGTGAATATATAAACACTTCAGTACCTTTTAATTGGAAAGACCATGGATTAGCCTCCATGGCTACAGTAAGGGACTACTGGGTTTAAGACATGAGTCTAAATGATGAGAACAGGTTTTACCCATTTCATGACATTATAATCATGAGAGTGAGTCATCAAGGTTACATGAGCACCTAGCACGGCTGCATGGAGATTACAATGTGATTTGACAGTGTAATTTTAGGTTTCTTAGTCACTGATCAAATCAAATGCAGATGACTATTGCGAATGGACCCGGGGGTTTAGGGGGGACCTCTCTGTGTCACCGTGTGGGATGATTGCTTAGGGACAGTACTCATCATGTGAAGCACTGGGGACAGCAGTTACAGTCCCTGCTTCGTCACCAATTAAAAAATAAGACAACTTTCTGTTCTTCTAATCTGTAAAATGAGGTTAAGGGGCTGGTCCGGTGACTGAGCGAGCGAAGGCAGCTGCCACCAAGCCTGACAACCAGAGTGTGATCCCTGGAACTTGATGGTGGAAGGAAACAACTCCTGCAAGCCATCCTCTGACCTCCACTTGCACACTATGGCATGCACACACAGACAGATTCATAAATGTAATAAAAATAAAAAAAGAGGCTAATAATGTTGACCCAACTTAACCCCAGATCTGAGGTGAAGGTAGAATGGATATTCTTTGTATACACACTTCTTTCTCAGTATTCAAACCCTGACATAGGTTATAGACGGTTCTTAGCCTTCTGTCTTCAGGTGGCTTAATGTATATTTGGTGCCTTTCGTTAGGTGGAAGTTGGTAGTCAGTTGTACTTTCATACTGGTGAGCAAGTCAGAAGCTAACAGCTGGCTGAAGAGGAGGATGGAGGATGCGGGGCTCTTGTGAGGAACCTCTGGAACTGGTTTTCCGAGTAGGAGTATCAAGAGTCAGTTTTTGTCTTGAGATAGTGCCAATACCTCTCCTACGTTAACCAGAGATGGAAACTGACCAAGAATCTCCACACCTTACTTTAGCTAACACAAGCCTTTGTGGCGACATGTCTTATTAGAGCTCTCTTTAGGACCAAGACACAGACATTTTGAAGTCCTCTTCACTTCTAATGTCTTTCTACTCTGAAAGTACTTGACCTAATAGTGACTAACCAAGGGGAGAGTAGCAGAAGCCACAAGGAAAAAGATCCCTAAACTCTGGGTTCTAGAAGATGTCCAAGTGTCCACTCATTTATTAAGTGCCGCCTATTTGTTTTTATTTCACTTAATCAGTTTTTTCAAATTGAACTTATTTTAAAGTCATAATATAGAAACATAAAAGCTGGACCCTACATGCTGCAATGCCAGCCTCCCGGGCAGGATGTACACACTGGTGTGATAGTGGTTATGGGGATAACTAACTGCTCTCTGATTGAGAAGCCTGCCCTGGAGAAGGGAATTCATGCCTGGTGCTGCAAACAGAGTCAGAGCCCATGGCTAGGAAAGTCATGGGAAGAACCTATATATGTTGTTTTTCTAAAAGGTCTTCTTGTCAAACTGCCTTCAAAATCTTCATGTTTATATCCTAGATTTGTGCCACCCACTCCCAACTCTGGTCAGAGAAGCTTCTTATTGTGGGAATGGTTAATGCAGAGGTGAATTACTGTTTAAAGTGCTGCAGAGCCACAGCTGTGGATGGGATGTCTGTATCAGCTCCTTCCAAGCATCAAGGAGCCTCACAGAAGAGAGCAGAAAGAATGCAAGAGCCTGAGGAAGGGAGGAGGCTGTGAAGGGCTGTCTCTGGACATGGGCTCACAGCATCTGTGGTGACCACACAAGGCCTGTACAAGATCAATCCCTTGAAAATTCCCCGAATCGGGGGAGAGGGGACCCTGAAGACCCACCCCCAGCTGAGGAACTATTGGCAGTTAGTGGCTGTTAGAGGAGGGAGAGTCACTCTACTTTAGAAATGTGCTCACTGGTACGTTCTCCATACCCCAGTGGATGACCTGGTTCTCATGAGCATCAGGGCAATAGAAATCTGACTCAGTGGGTTAAAATAAGTAAAGAAATAAGTGAATTATGAAGGACATAAAGTTAGGAGGGAGATGTGATGGGGCTGGGAGCCATTGGAGGAGGGATTTAGGGATATATATGATCAAGACGCGCTGTGTACATGTGTGAAATGTCAAGGAATAAGTAAAAAAATTTAAAAAATTGTATATATTTATGGGTGCTACATGATATTTTGATATAAGTATACACTATGTAATGTTTAAATCAGGTGAAACATACATTGTCCTCAAACATTTACCATTTCTTTGTAGTGAGAACATTCAAAACTCTTTCTCTGTCTTGTGAAAAAATACACCATTGTTATCTCTAGTCTGCCTACACTGGACTGGAACCCCAGACGTTCTTACTCCCACCCGCTGATCACACCACCCCACCTCCTCACCTCCTACTCATCTCAGCTTCTGGTGATCACCTTTTCTACTCCTAAATTCTATGGATCAGTGTGTTTTAGATTTCCTGTGTGGGTGAGGTCGGGCTGTTCTTGCCTTTCTGTGACTGGCTTCTTTCACAAGCATAATGATCTTTCAATCCATCCATATTGCTGCAAATGACAGGATTTCATCCTTTGAAGACGTTGAACGGTATTCTGTTGGTATGGTCACTCATTTCAAGTATTTGTTATAGTAAGAGAAACCTGCCCAACACCTTGTCTATTTTTGCAACTCACAGACACACCACATGGAAAACTCCATTTAGAAGGTAGAGACCAATTAACTGGATGATATCCAAATGAATCCTTACATTCCAAAGACACAGATGAAAGTGAGACAGAAAAAGATTTGACATGTGGTTTGGGGAGATGACTCTCTGAGAAAGTACTTGCCCATTGACTCTGGATCCCAGAAACCTTGTGAGGCTGGGACACAGTCTCGTGGGCCTGTGATTCCAGAGCTCCTACA
This sequence comes from Eospalax fontanierii, assembly GCA_035773235.1. Taxonomy (NCBI): domain Eukaryota; kingdom Metazoa; phylum Chordata; class Mammalia; order Rodentia; family Spalacidae; genus Eospalax; species Eospalax fontanierii. Next base: position 7,983,366 of record CM069540.1, read on the forward strand.
GTGAGATGGCAGGCAGAGGTAGGAAGACCCCAAGGGGCTTGGATGTCAGCTCGCCTGCTGTGTGCAGGGGTGAACAAGAGACCTTGTCTCAAACAAGGTGGAGGGTAAGAACTGAACCCTGAAATTATCCTCGATCTGTCTGCTATGACCCACACACGGATGCCTGAACAAACACAGCCAAATACACACATGTACTTACTCCCACTCTCTCACACACATTAAAACAAATAGATACTCCATGCAGACAGATGCCTAGGATTACCAGATCTCCATTCTGTCCAGGGCTGAGGGGAACCCATGTAAAAGACAGAGGAACCTGTAACAAAAGGGGTTGTTCTTCAAAGATACAGAACTCTGAAGTGTTTTTGCTCTTAGCAATTCAAAATGCATGAGACTGAAAACTGGTCAGATTGAAACAAATGACAATTGCAATTAGATTTCCTTTTCTTTTTTAAGACAAAATCTCTGTAGTCCATGCTGGCCTAGAATTCATATGTATCCCAGACCGGCCTGGCATAGTGATCCTTCTGCCTCAGCTTCCTGAGTGCTGGAATTCAGGTGTGAACCACCATACCTGGTTCTTGTTGGGAATTTTAATTTCCCTTTCTCAGCAATTACTATTGAGTTACATAAAGAATAATTAAATATCTAGAAGGTTTAATATCACCTAACTGACATTTGCAAACACTATGCTCAAAATAGATATATGCATTATTTTCTTGTTTTCAGGTGCTCATGGAATGCTTCTGACACAGGTATGCCTGAACAGAGAGAAAAAAGTTAAAAAGTCAAAGGTCTGGAAGTAGACAGCTTTTCTCTGATGACAATGACATTAAACACTGGTAGAAATAACATGTCTTGAAACATCTTCATATTTGGCCACTAAGCAGAGCATACTTTTACAGAATGAACTAGTAAAGATGAAATAAATAGAAAATATCTTGAACTAGAAACACAGCACAAGAGGTTTTGAGGCATATCACTAAAGCAGTGCTTAAGAAATGCAGTTACATTCTTACATAAAAAAAGATTTAAAAATCAGTACTTCGGAATTTCATGCTAGTAGACAAAACAGAAGAGCATGCCAAGTCCGGAGTAACTATAATTATGAGAATTCAGAGTTACGAGAAAAGAGGACATACTAACATGGCCACTGACAGCCACCGTAACTCTAGTTCTGGGGAATCCATAGTCCTCTTCTCGCTTCCATGGCCACAGCACACATGTGGTAACTTACATGCAGGCAAAACACACACATACAATATAGAGAAAATTTAAAATAGATAAATTTCTTAAAATGTGGTTAAATTCAAGTCTCTATAATAGGAGAAGCTGAAAAGAAGACCGACTTTTGCTGGCATTCAGGAAACTGAGGCAGGAGGGTCACAAGTTCAAGAACAGTCCAGACTACATAGGGTGGGCCCTGTGCTGGGTAGCTTTGTGTCACCTTGACACACCTGGGTTGAAGGAGCCTCAATTGGGGAATTTCCTTGGTTGGACAGGCCTGTAATCATGTCTGTGGGGTATTTTCTTGATTGTTGTAGGTGGTGCCATCCCTGGGCAGGTTGTTGTGTATTGCATAAGAAAGCAGGCTCAGCATGGACCACCAGAGCGAGCCAATAAGTAGTGTTCCTCCATGGCCTGTGCTTCAGCTCCTGCCTCCAGGTTCCAGTCCTGAGTTCCTACCTTGGCCTTCCTCAGTGATGAACTGACCTGGGAGATGTGAGCCAAAATAAACCCTTTCCTCCCCAAGTTGGTTTTGACCAGGGTGTATATTCATGTTTAAAAGCAAATGAGGAGAGACCCTGTCTCAATAAAAGTTAATAAGGAGGGTCTAGGCTGGGCAAGTGTCACTCTCTCTTGCGGCAGAGCGACAGGCACCAGCAGGCACACCCCCTCACCAGGTCCTCTGTCTCCCAGCCAGCAGGAGAGAACGCCGAGGGGGATCAGGCACCAGTCTCGTGTCCTGCTTCTCTTGGATTGCCCCGGCCCCCTCCCCGCGGTAGGAGAGGGCCATCACGGGGAAACAAAGGGATGTCGGGTGCTGCGGCCTGCCCGTTCTCAGCCTCCTGGCCCACTCCAGAAGACACTCAGGCCTGGCTGGGGTCCCCGTCTTGACCAAAGAAGCGTGCAGCTGGTCAGCTCTTTTGATGATAAAGCTTTAATGATGTGACTTCTTCAACGGTACTGTAAGGAGCCGTTTACTGAACTTATCAGACACATTATAAAGGTTTAGAGTTACAGGTATTAGCATACAGCGGGAAGTTTCTACCAATCATTTTACTGGTCACTCTGATCATGCTTTTACTTTACATAGAGGCTACTACTGTCCACACGCTGTTCACGAGGGGAGGAGGTAATTTTCCTCCAATGGCACTTAAGACCCTAGTTCACTTAATTACCATGGTATGTGTGGTATGTGCCTATCTCCTCTGGCTAGTCTTTGTTTTAGCTCCTCTCAGCGCCATCTTGCCCAGGCCACTAGGTGCCAGCCAGACAATTAGGATTTCTTAAGGCCCAACAGGGTAACACTCAGTAGCATGTTTCCCCAGCATGTACAAAGCCCTAGGCTCTGTCCCCAGCACTGCATAAAACTGAATGTGTTGATGCATGTAGCGCCCTGGCTACGTTCATTGACCAAGTCCGGATCAGCGGAGGGCTGCGGATTGAATGACGCACATAAAACAGAGATACAGACACACACACAGTAGGTAGGAGGAAAGGAGAATGAATGACTGACTTTATTCAGAGGCAGCAAGCCTTATATACCCTGAGGGCGGGGCTTTGCAAGAGGTTAAAAGTTCAGGTTCTCAGGAGATATCCTCTATTGACACACAGCTGTAAACAGGAAAAAGGAAGTTGTGATCTGGCTAGCTTAAAGGTCAAGTTGTTTACTTCAGCTTTGCAATTGACAAGATCCTGCTAGCTCTTGGCCTAGAGCCTAGCACTAAGAGAGAAGGGCTGCAGGGGGGCCAGACCCTACAGATGCATACCTCTAGTCCCAGCTCTCAGGAGACAGAAGCAGGGAGATCAGAAGCTCAAGGTCATCCTTGGCTACACAGCAAGTTGGCAGCTAGCCTCGGCTACATGAGATCTTGTGACTAAAAAGATAAAAAGAGAAAAGAAACTGACTTTGTGCTGAGAGGAGGAGGAGAAAAGAAATGCTATTTCTTTGAAATCTGCTTTATTGAGACAGAATTCTAACACCTCTCACCAACACGCAGCAGCAACCTTGGAGGAACATTCTCAGTGTTACCAGGATTTACTCATCAAATGAGGACAGATGAGACTTATTACTCCCGACCTCCAAAAGTCAGAAAAGAAGAAAGACATAGCAACACTGACTGCCACTGTCCAACAGACAATCCTTCGGTCCAAGACAGTGCCTTTTCAGGGACTACCTTGACCCTTTGAGCCAAGACAGCCATTTTTGGGACTACCTTGAAGAAACTGTAACCAGCAATTGGTGCAGTATGAGTGGAGTCCTATTGACCCCAGCTATACTTCTAGTAATTCTCCAAAGAGAAGCCAGGGAGTTCAACAGGGCTTCCCAAAAGTATCTGAAAGGAGCGGAAGGCATGACCCCAGCACGCATCTCAAACAGTAGATAGCTTTCCTACTTGTATTAAAAGCAGAATTCTACCCCTCCCTAGCCCATCCTGTGTGCAACACTTCTCTCTCCTTCATCAATAACACACATAAACAGGAGTGTGCACTCACTCCACACGTACACCTCTGGTTGCTATTTAAGAAACAGAGTTGTTCTCAAGTGGCTCAACAACTTGTATTAGTCAATGTTTCCCAGGGCAATTGAACTGTTACCAGTGGCTGCAGTCTGGGCAGTGCATGTCTGTGTAATGAGGGGCCTCTTATTCTGAGAACTGACAAAATTGACACTGATTGCAAAGCAGCAGTTATTGAGACCAGAAGGAAATATGCTGTCAAGGGTGACCACAGGCCACATGAGTGAGTCCTGATTATTTTGGGCATCTTCCTTTCATGGGGTTCAAGAGGAGGAGACTGTTGGTCAACAGAAGTAACCTGGGCATTTCTCTGTTTTGATGAACAGACGTGAATCATCATGAAAGCCTTTGCTTACTTTTCTCATGATGCATCTGATTTTAGTCATACACACACCCAATTATGCATAGGCATATGATAGTAAATAAAGGATTCTCTCTAAAAATTCACTTAGAAGACACAGTTTGCCTCATTACATATGCACTCAAAACCAGTCTAGGCCAGACTGTCCATTGCAGGCTGTTCCTAGTGTGTTCGAATGGAAATGGGGCGGTACCAAAGACTGCTAAGGTGCTAAAGGGAGTAACTCACTTGCATTGATTAAAGTAGGTTCTATCAATGCAGGTGGGGGTCCTAGGTGCTAACAGGTTGCTAGGTGCATTGTTCTAAGAGTGCTGTGTGTGCATATGTAGATAAGGGTCTCAGGCTGCCAAGTGCATAGTTAGAAGATCAGGTGTGAGCATAGGCCAAGCCCAGTGGATTCCCTGGGCTTGCTACCTTAGAATCAAAAGATCACTTGTATCTACATCTGTATTTATATCTGCATCTATATATCTCTCTATATCTGTATATCTATATGTGTGAATGTGTGTATGAGAACAAAGACCATTATTGGTGTTGGAGAGATGACTTGGGTTAAAAGCAGCTCTTTCAGACGACCTGGGTTCAATTCCCAGCATCCACGCGGTGGCTAACAATCATCTGTAACTCCAGTTCCAGGGGAATCTGATGTTCTCTTCTGACCTCCATGGGCATTTCACGACCTGGGTGCATGTACACACCTGGAGGCAACGCACTCATACACATAAAAGTAATAAAATACTTTAAAAAAGAAATGGAGTCACATGACAATTAGTGTCAAGAAATTCCACCTTTTGTGACAGGAGCATGGGGGGTGGTTTGCTGCTGGCATAAATCCCAGGGTCCGAAGCCTGAGTACCTGGAACTCTGGTGTCAGGAGTCAAGTGTTCCAGCTTGGAGAAGAAAGTGACCATGTCCTCCCTTCCTTCACTGTTGTTATCCTGGACCCTCAGTGGAGTGGATGATGTCTACTCCTACTGAAGTGGGCAATTTTCAGTGCAGTTCTCCACTCTCTAATCTCTTCTGGAAATACTCTCACAGACACACCTAGAAAAGTAACCATCACACTTAATGTAAAAACAGCAACTTTGGCCTGCATAAGACCCACACAAGATCAAGCCAATCAATAACATGGAGGGAGGGTGAAGAGATCCTTGAGCCCCGACTCCTAACTGAGAAGCTAGGCACAGCTGATGGCTTCTGGGGGAGGGGGCAGTCAGTTTGCTTTAAGGATATGGTCTCTGGTAGGTCAGTCGTGTTCCCCTGGATGACCCCATGCTTGGGAGTACATGGGCAACACGAATTAGACTCAATGGATTATTTCTTTTTTAAAATTATTTTTTTTTTGAGGAGGAGTGTATTGCCTGCATGTGTGTAGGTGTGTGCCTGTGCTGTGCAGTGCCTGTGGAGTCAAAAGAGGGCATCGGATGCCCTGGAACTGGAGTTACTGACAGTTGTTAGCAGCCATGTGTGTGCTGGAAATTGAACCGCAAGAGCGGTTATTGCTCTTAACTGCTGACTTATCTCTCCAGCTCCTCAATGGCTTATTTCAAAAGATAAAAGGGAACCCTTGTAAAGAGGCGGAATGATGCTCACACAGTGGAAATACTCTGGAAAAGTGCCTTTTTCCTAACCTTGCAACCAAAAAGTTAATCTTATATTATCTTGTTTATAATGCAGACAACCTCATGGATGCATGTGCTCCTCCTGTGACCTGTATATATGGCCTTAATCCCTCATGACTCTTCTTTGCTATAGACCCCAAAACAATGCATAATGTGTGTAACTTGCACATATTTAAGAAAGTGCACCAAAGTGGGAGGATGTTTGTTGGAAACAATGAAGGTATGATGCTTATCCCATTTGTTTCAAACGATGAGATTAATTGGTAACACCTCTTTGTGGATGTGTGTGTGTGATAAAGGGGTCAGAAGGGACATATCTGCGGATAAGGGTCTTACTTTTGCTTTCCCTTTGCATGATGTATACACAGTTTCAGTAAAAGAATGAGCAAAGCCCGCTTTGTTTGAGAGCACAGTTCAGAGAGACTTCTGAAGGAACAGGTTCTCTGCAGTTTGGCTCTGCTCTTGGCCTTAAAAGGGCTTCTAAGAGTCAGGCTGTTTTTATTTAAGCATCACAGCGGTGTGGCCCTGCGTAGTAGTGAATGCTGCAGGTAAGAAGTTGAGAGGGTAGAGAGGTGGAGGTGGATCTGGGCGGAGTTAGGGGAGCAGTGTGGGGTGAATATGATTGAAATATATTGCACAAAATTCTAAAAGAATTTTAAAAGAAAATTCTAAAAACAAAAATATAAAAAAGAGAAAAATATAGAAAAAAAGGAAAAGAAAAGAATCTTTTAAGTAGGAGAAAAAGAGAAAGAAGAAAAGAAGTGGGCGGAAGAACAGGACGATGGGAAAGAGAAGCAGCACTGGTCACAGACCCATTCCCGCCTTACTCCATTACACATGGCTTTATTAATTCAGCAGACGTTTATAGACCATTTCCTATGTCAAGGCACCAGAGCCAGAACTGACAAAATAGATTGCCTTCCTCAAGCAACTTGTGTTCTGAGTGAAATAATCAGTAAAACTTTTTGGTCAGTATGCACTTAGAAAATACAGTCTGTAAAAGGTCAAATCAGGACAAGGAGAATGTGGGCCCTGGGTTTGCATGGGATAGTGCTTTACCCAGGATAGCCCCTCTATAGAAGCAGCACTTGAGCAGAACCATGAGTGAGTCTTTGGAGTCATTCAGAAAACCACACAGGGAAGGGCATTGTTGGTCCAGCACATGAGATAGGGTCCTTGGGTTAATGCTGGACTACCAGGAGCCACGGAGAGCTAGGAGAAACGAGGCTGCAGAGGTAAGCTAGGCCTAGATTAGGAAGCACCTCGAAGATGTAATTAAATGTGTATTCTAACTATTGTGAGAAGCATCTGAGGAGTGGGGCCAGGAGTGACAAGGGGAAGTTAAAGCTCTAAGAGTCTCCCACCTGTTGCTCTGTGGAGTTCTGTGGTATGATAAGTGGCAATCAGAGAAGTTAGTTAGGAGGCTGGAACAGTCATCCAAGAGGAGACAGAATGATCAGATGTAGAGTGAACCAGGTGAAACATGATGGAGCGTTAAAAATGGTCAAATCCACAAGGGTGTTTAGTCTAGAAAATGAGCCCACCATTTCCAGTGAAAGGAGAAGGGTGAGTTCTTTTGGAGTATGCTGCGTTTGAAAACCCTTCTGGACTTTGGAGAAGACACGTAAAGGTGGCTTTGGGTCTAAAGTTGAAGACATTGAGACTAGAAACACAAATTTGAGTCAGCTGCTTAGAAAAGGGTTCAGAATCATGTACTTAGGATGTCAACAAAGAAAGAAAAGCAGAGGTCTACCCCATCATCTTGAACAAACAGGAAGGAGCCAACACGTAGACAGGGACATAGCCATCAGGAAATACGCTGTTCTGGAAGTCAAGTGACTCTGAGGTTTCTTCCTGGATGCTTTGATTGAATGTGTTACATGTTGTGAAGAATCAGCAATGGGATTGGGAATGGAACATTGTGTCAAGATGTACAGTGATCATTTAGTTCAATCTTGACTGTTTTTTCAGTAGTGTATTAGTTACTTTTTTGTTGCTGTGACAAAAATACCTAATGGAGCTTCTTAGTGAAGAAGAGAGTCTTTTTAGATCACAGTGTGAGGGTGTAGTCATGGTGGGAAAGGTGTGGCCACAGGACGGGGAGGCAGCTGGTCACAGTGCATTCCCAGTCAGGAATCAGAAAGGAAAGCCAGTGCCCAGCTCACTTTTTAGTTCTGATTCAGTGCGAAACCTCAGCCCATTGGATGGTGTCACCCACATTCAGAGTGAGTCTTCCACCTCAGTTAAACCTCTCTGGAAACACCCCCATAGTCATTTGGAGTTGTGTTTCTGTGGTGATTCTAAATTTTGCCAAGTTGAGAGTGGCAGTGGGTCATGTACAACAGCTTAGTTTGAGAGGGTTCAAGTGTGAATGAAAGGGTAGATCATTATCTGACAATGATTTCAATATTATCATGACAATACTGAAATTTACTAGAAATAGAGCAAAGAAATTGGGCATTGGCTACAGAAAAAGACACAATCAGGGAGGCTTTTAAACCTTTGTTATTTTTATTTTATTTGTATGTATATTGTTTTGCATGTCAATGTGTGTATCTGTGTTGCACAATGCCCGTGGAGGTCAGAAGACAACTTTGGATCCCCTGGAACTGGAGTTTATGGATAGTTGTTAGCTATCATGTAGGTGCTGGGAATTGAACCTAGTGCTCTTAACCACGGAGTCATCTCTCCAGCCCTAATCAGGGAGTTTTTCTTTATCCCCTTCCCTTTATGGAAAAAAAATTACAGGCATCCATCTGATGAGATTCAGCAGAGAGCATGGAAGGAGGTCATATGAAAAGCAAGGGAGCGGACTCTAGAGGCAGCGTCTTCAGTACCCTCAAAAGGTTGAGTTCCTGGAGAGGGAGTAGGTTGACTTCAGTCAAATGACAGCTGGTATCAAAAGAAAGAGAGAAGGCAAAATATATGGGTTGACATACAGGTTGGTTGGAAGGTTCTGTCTGGGAAATATGGATGTTTTCAAAGGATTGCTTTGTTTGCTTGCTTTTTAAATGTGAGATAAAATGTACCAGCTGAGGAAAGAGTTTGGTCTTTTGAGGAGAGAGAGGGTGTGAATGGAGAGTGGATTCACTAGAAAACACGGTGGGACCACTGGGCAGACGAGTGGAAGCACGCGGCAAGCATGGACCAGGCAGACACACGGGCGGTTACCCCACGATCTTCATGGGGTCACTTTCCAAGGTAAAATATTTAGAGACATTCTATCCAAGAAGAAAAGAAAATTGGGATTTCTTATTCTCTACTTTAAAAAAGATTTATCCTATGTTTAACTGTATGCTTAGGTCTGTGTGAGTGGTGCAACGTGTGTGCAGGTACCCACAGAAGCCAGATGAGGACATCGGATCCACAGGAGCTGAAGTTACAGGCAGTTGTGAGCTGCTCATTGAGGGTGCTGGGAGTTGAATGTTGGTCCTCTGCAAACTCTATTAACCACCATGCCTTTCCCACCATGGCTTGTGCCCTCAAACTCTGAGCCATAAGAAAATCTTTCTTAAGTTGGTTCATTAGATATTTTTGTCACAGCAAAGAAAAGCACTTTTAAATGATATCCCCAGTCCCTTTATTCTTTACTTTTATGAGGATTTCCAAAGTACCTGGGCTGTGTTCTCCTCAGTGGGGAACCTGAAAGCCATCTCCCACTTGAGTAATGACACTTTCTTTGCTACAGCTCCAGGGTAACAAACAATGCTGGTTTTCCCCTTTGCCCCTAGACTGGTTATAGGTCTTGAATGGAAGTGCATTCTCTAATTAAGTAACTCTGTTGTAACAGAGAGTGTTGCCCAAGGCTAGTTAGTAACAGAATCTTGTAATAGCATTTTCACTGGAGAAGGTTTAAGGGTATCTCCTTTCACATCACCTGGGAGGACCAGAGGGCAGAGGAGCAGAGAGAACAAGGGAACAGCAAAGGGAACAGGTGGTCACTGCAGGAGGGAGACGCCATGCATTAGAGGAATCTAGAAGGTTCTGAGCCAGCAGAGGAAACAGCCTAGTGTCCAGCCATTCATTTACCTCAGGAGTCAGATCAACCCAGTACAGATGTTTTGTACTGGTTTTACACAGTTGAATTAGAATTATGGCCATTCTAGAAAATAGAAAATACCAAGTATAGACCTCTTTTATTGTTCTGCAAGGACTTTTATTAAATCATATCAGATGTTCCTTATTAAACTGGAGATTTCATGTAACATCAGAGTCTTTAAAAAATCAGCTTAGGAACAGCCGCCTGCTTGCGTAGTCAGGGAAGACTGCACATAGAACTTACTTTGCTTGTGTAATTTTCCTCTCTAGTAAGGAGAGTCGTCTCAAATTGTATGCCTTGCCTTGGAAATAAACACTAGAAATTGCAGTAAAAATCAAATAGTTAAAAAAAATTTGTCAGGAAAGGAAACGTTACTGGAAAAATTTCAAAATATATGGTTCTGGGGTAAATGAGGTAAAGGGAAAAATGTTTAAATAAGTGACATTAAAAACCATGGTTTTGACATTTTAAAAATTTATTATTTTTATTTTATGTGTATGAGTATATTGCCTGCATGTGTGTAAGTGCGATCATGTCATGCAATGTCCACAGAGGTCAGAAGAGGGTGTTGGATTCCTCTGGAACTGGAGTTACAGATGGTTGTCAGTCACCATGTGGGTGCTGGGAATCGAACCCAGCTCTTCTGCAAGAGCAGCCAGCGCTCTTAACCATGGAACCATCTCTCCAGCCCTGGTTTTGACATTTTTTATTTATTTATTTTTATGTCTATGAGTATATTGTCTGCATGTGTGTAAGAGCACTCATGTTGTGCAGTTCCCACAGTGGACAGAAGAGGGCTTCAGATCCTCTGAAACTAGAGTTACTGATGGTTGTTAACCACCATGAGGGTGCTGGGAATGGAACCTAGGTTGTTAGCTGCCATGTGGGTGCTGTGATTTGAACCTAGGTCTTCTGTAAGACCAGCCAGTGTTCTTAACTGTTGAGCCATCTCTCCAGCCCTGGTTTTGACATTTTATGACAGGTTTAAAAAACATACAAAACCAAAGAGACATAGACATTAAAAGGCCAAAATCTATTACTCATGTTCTTATCAAAACAGGAATATCCTCTAGTTCTCCACTCTGTTTACACTTACTGAAATTGTTTACATATTTTATAAATTCTAGGAGTATATTCCTTTTAAGGATTTATATATGTGTATGTGTGCGTATGTACATATGCACAAAGGTCAGAAGAGGACAGCGTGTCTCCCTTCATCATTCTCCACATCTTCCTTTGAGGCAGGATCTCTCTCTGGACTTTTGTCTTCTTGGCTAGGCTGGCAGTGTGCCAGCCCCAGTGATGCTTTTATTGCCACCCCTCAGAGCTGGAGTTACAGCTATGTGCTGGATGCCTGGCTTGTAGTTTAGGTGCTGGGATCTGAACTATAGTCCTCATGATTACACAAGTGCTTTTAACCAGTGAGCCATCTCTCCAGCCCCAAATTCCAGGAATATATACTTTCATTCACAATTATTTCAGAGTATATCATTAAAAATCATTATTTTTCTTAACAGCCAGCCAAAATATTTATATCTTTAACACATATAAAATTATTTAATGTTAAGTGTAAAGTTAGTGCTCAACTATTTCCAAATTGCTCCAAGAAAGTTTTGACCTTTACAGTTAGTACACATTAATGAAGATCAACACAAATTTCCCAGTTTTAGCTGGATTATGTCATATTGTCTTTAAATACGTCAGATCTTTCTTTTTTGATACTTGTTGAAGACACAAGTTCAGTTGCCCATAGAGTGTCAAACATTAACTATTGGACATTTACAACCAATTGATTTTTAATACATTCCTTTATCCTATGGTTCTTATAGAAGTAAAAACCAATTTAGAGGAATTTATTTCAATCAGGCTCAGATTTGGCAAGGAAAATTTACAGGTTTCTGGGTAACTTACTTTATCATGTTAGGAAGAACACATGGTTTTGTCTTTCTGTGCTCTGGGATTAACATGAGTTCAAACGTTGCAGGCTTCTTCATCCCTTAACCATTCCCACCTGAACTTTCTGGAAACATCATATTGAATCTTTGATAATTGTTGACTAGAAGTTATTTTCTTAAATGTAGCAAAAATATTTCTAACTCTAGCATTCTTTCTACAATTACTAACAGGGCTTCAATTTTTAAAATTTCTCTGTTAATTCTTTGATCTCCCTAAAATTAAATCTGTTCAGAGAGGGCAGGAAAACAATCTGATAATTTCTCTTGATGTGTCCTCATGGATGCTCTTAACATAGAACAACTACTAACATTTTGATGCTCAGATTTTTTGTCATGTGAAAAATGAAGCATCTTCAGTTTTGCTCCTTTGCCCTTTAGACACAGCACAAATGCTGTGATAGGTTAAGTTATAACAAGTTTTCAGTTTTATCTTATTTCCTGTGCCAGACCTAACACAACATTCTTCAAGAAGTTCTGGTTAGTTTTAATGAGATATTTTCTCAGAGTCTTCCAACCGAGTGAAAACCACTCTCATTCTTAGTGGATTTAACAGTAAGTCTGTATAAGGCTAGCCAGTAGTTTTCTGTGATCATGAAATATTCTGTATCTGTACCTGCACTGTCCAAAATGGAATCAATAGCCCTACGTGGCTATTGATCTCTTGAAATATGGTTACCGAGACTTGTTATTTCTCATTTTAAAATTTAAATAGCTGTACTTGATGACTTGATACCTTATTGGATAGCTTAGATCTATGCTCCAGGATTGCCACTCTTCCTTTGGCATGTTTGCTGGAGAGTGGGGTGTCTATTTCCTCTCACTTTAGCCTAGATAGGCTTGTGACTGCCTAGACGATTACATAAAGTCAAAAGGAATGCCATGCAACTTCAAAGTTTAAGCCATAAAAGTCCTTTTAGCTTCTCATGTTTTGGGAACCCATCAACTCCAGATGTTCCTTTTTGGGGAGGGTAACCGTCAAGTTGGAAGTTCAGTCACACTCAGAGTGTTGTGCTGGAGCAGCCACATGAAGGCAGTGGCCACTTCTGTCTTACAGGGATAGTGGGGTCCTCCAGACCAGCCCTTCAGCTGGGTTGTGTCCCTCAATATATTATGTACAGAACAAAAGAATCACCCAGTTGTACTGTGCCCAAATCCCTTGTGCACAAAATTCATGAATGAATGGTTGCTCCTAGATGCTACTGCTAGAAGTATGATTTGATACACGTCACTAATAGGGCAAACCTTGGTGTCTGGAATGGTGATGCAATAATAATGTAATAACAACCGCAGAGCATTCACATTGAGAATAGGTATTGGGACAAAATGTGAGGAAGTTGATGAAGACTGATTAACACTCTCCACATCTTTCAGGCTATGTAAATGTCCTGGTGGTCCCCATTAGAAATGTGCACTCTTAGATTTTATATATGTGGATCTAAATTTAATAAATCTGAGGTGAGCTTTAAATATAGATTTAAAATTAATAGCCTAAAGTAGACAAGTTTGAAAATTATGTGTTAAATCCCAGATAGCCATAATCCTCATGATAAACAATGAGAGAGAAGTTAAAAATGCAGCATTAATGCAGAAAAATACACAGACCAGAATATTCAGTGCAACAAAAAAATGAAAACTATGGCAGAAGACTTAAATGCTCAATAACAGGTACTTGGTTAAAAATATTATGGCGAGAAGATGTTAGAGTGTCAGACACCAATAAAACCATCTTTATCAATACCTATACAATACCTATAGCAATGCTATCACCATGCACAAGACTCATGCAAACCCAAGTAGACAAAAACCCAGCAATGAACTGTGGAAACGGGCAGCAGGACCCCATCTTAGCTGAAGAACTATTGGCAGCTGATTACTGCTGAATGAGGAACAGTTGAACTTAATAAAGGGAGGAACTGTAGATATGTTGATTAGATCTCAGTGGATGAACTTGAACCCGGGGATATTTGAGGACACTAACTATTTGATAGGCCTTAACATCAATGGCAGAATGCATGAACTCCAGTGGGGGTAATATGGGAGAGTGCCAATGGGGAAGGGGGTATAAAGATGATTAAGATTTCAATAAAAATATATAAAAGTGATCATATAAAAATTATTACTACTGAGTCCCTCCCACTGTCCCTGAACTAGGCTTCTCTGCCAGCTAGTAGTGGCCCAGACCTTTGTAGACTGAAAGCACCTGATTCGGGCCTCTGTCTAGGAGGCTTCCCAAATCGTGCGGTGCCTGCTGGCTAGTAAGGGTCCAGACCTGTTGAGAAAGCCTGAGAGTATCTGACTGGTGCCTGACTTAGGCCTCTGTGGAATGAGCTTTCCAAACCTTGCTGTATCTATCCTCCATATCTGGAAACAGTCTCTCTCACTGCTCCAGGGCCCAGGTTTTCCTTCTCACTAGTAGGGACCAGTATTTCCATCTCCTGACTCCTTTCCTTGAATGTTGGCATTCTCCACCTGAGACTTCTGAAGAGCTCCTAATTAGCCAGGACCACTTCACCCTCCTGGAGAGCTCCTGAGTAGCCAGACTAGAGCCAAGGGGACCTTCCAATAAAAAATAAAAAAAGAGAACCTGAAGCCTAGACCAATCAGCTCTTCACACCCATCAGAAAACAATCAAGATACATCAATAATAGAAACAGAATCAGACTTCAACTCAACAAAGGAAGGCTTGAGTTTCATACCAGAATCACAAGAAAAAAATAAATCTACATGTCCAAAATCACAAGAACAAAACCCAAAATAATATGTTCCCACTAAACATCATCAGTTCTATAGAAGAGTTCTACAATGAGAACCCACTATAGATAGTGGAGGACACAGTTTAAACATGATCAAAGAAATCAATGAATTTGAAGAGCACACAAACAAAGAACTAAAAGAATATAGTGGTAAACATCTGACTGAATTCAAAAAAGAGATAGAAATATTGAAGAAAACTCTGGCTGAAATGAAGGAGGTGAAATACTCCACAAGTCAATTTGAAATGACAGGAGAAAACCTCACTGATAGAAAGAATGAAATGAAAAACAGAATATTGAGACTGGATGATAAAGTCGAAGAACTGGAATGCTCAAGCAAAGAATATGAAAAATTACAAACAAACCAGGAATGGAATACTCAGGAAATGTGGGACACCAGGAAAGATCAAATTTACTCATCATAGGCATAGAGGAATGTAGGGCCCTGGTCTCCTTACATGCCTTTTTCTCTGCTAGGTTCCCCAGCCAGGAACTAGCTTCAGCTTGTCAGCTGCAGTTTGTATGTAAACAACTTGATCGAGAACAACTTAACCTTTAGAGGCCTAACAGCAATTGTTCTGAACCAGGTGCGCGTCATGTACTCAGATGTTTCTTGGAAGCCTGAACTGCTGCCCGCTATCAAACTCCCCGTGAAACTTTCCTGCAGTTTTTTACTGTCACCTGCTGGATGTATATATATTGAGCACCCTGCTTGAGTAAATTGGAAGCCTCTCCACCCATTTTTGGTGTCTTTGTTGTGTGTGTCTTGTGTGTCTTCAATTCCTCAGGCCCTCGCCAGATAGACTCGGGTGCAGTTGTAGCAAAAGGTGCTTCAGAGGAAGGAGAAGAATTTCAGGATAATGGTATATCCCACATTGTCAACAGGATTGTCGAAGAAAATTTCCCCAAATTAAGGAAAGACATGCCCATACAAATACAAGAAGCAATAGAACACCACATAGACAGGACTGGAAAAGAAACTCCCCACAGCAAATCATAACACATGTGGAGTGAATTTAGCTGGGGTTTCACTCTGGCAGATAGACATATCTACTACATTAGCCTCTGACCTAACTGATAAATAAAAGGGAAAAAGAAAAAGAAGTTTTAACCTGCAGCCTTTTCCACTAAGACAGAAAAAGGGAAAGAAAGCCCAGAGTAGATCTATACTACAAGGTGTGTCCTGGGAGTCCTCAACTGGAAACCCACAAGAGAAGGCAGACAGTGATGAGGAAGGGAGAAACCCAGAAGAAACTGTGAGTGCCCCTCAAGTTCAAGCTGTAATACAAAGAAAGGAGAAATCCAGATGTCAACACACTGACGGAGGCCTTAACGAGCGTGAGAATTTAGCGAATGGAAGGTACTCAGCCCTGGAGCTGCTGGAACTAGGGAGGACATTCAAACAAGCCTCAAAGGAACCTGTCTTCGCCTGGCTCCTGAGAATCTGGGACACAGGAGCAGATGATATTAGCGTAAATGCTGCAGAGGCAGGAAAGCTGAGCAATATAACCAGTCACCCCTTCTTGAGATATAGACTGCATAACCTGAGACAGTACAAGGGGAAGCAGTCTCTGATGGACTGGCTTGTGGGAGCCATTGGAGATACTTGGTTATCACCAGTGGAGGTTCCCATGGATGTCAGGAGCTGGAGGACGACAAGACAAGGGGGACAGGTGCTGATGAAAGAACTGGGTGTGAGGAAAGAAATATATGGTGCCCTGTTCACAGGACCAGATAGGACTGTGTTCACTAGAGATTTAATGGAGGACTTAATTGAACAAGGACCTTGAAATTGGTATGGAGGTTTAATGTCCATGCTAAGTCCCCTAGTGGGACAGGATCTTTACAAAGCAGGAGAGGCTTTGACAGATTTAAATGACCTAGACAAGCATGTAAAGTATGTAGAAGAATAGAACAACCTAAAAGGTGTATAAGAGAGGCAAAACAGAAAAGGAGGTTTGCTTGGGTTACTTGAAGACAAATGTGGCGAGACTTGGGCAAGTGTAGCCCAAGTTCCTAAAGAAAAGATTGTTAAAAAGTCAAATTCTGTGCTAAAGTGCCCCTGGGAGGTTTTAAAACCCAAGGAACAGTTCACAAAAGGTATATAAAGGATTAAAAACTATCCCAGGGGTGGATAATAATCCCTCCCCCACCAGAATAAACAGGGTACACGCCTCCCCTGTGAATGGCTATTCAAGGGGTGGAGACAGTTTACCCAGCCAGGGCTTCTCCCAAAAGCCAGGTGTGGTCAATGGAGAGACAACAGGTGTGGCTGGAGCCAGGAGTTAGACCCAGAGTCTGCATGGCCCTGGGAAACAACAGGTGCAACAGGGGCACAAGGAGCCTTATTCCTCCTTGGCCCTGTGAGTTTATCAAGCATAGAGAGATGCATGAAGACTCCATGTAAGAAATCCAGGACACTAAATGGATTCCAGATGATAACCAAAGATAGTAAAGGACTAAGTTACATGACATTGTACCCAACATGGATCTGTTGAAAAACAGCTGATACAAATGAAAAGGAATTTTCCATGCTATGTCAGAGCTTGTGTATGTATATAATGTTAACTTCTGAGTGTTTTATGGATGTGAAACTCAGTTAAGAGATGGCAAGTACACCTGGAGAAACAAGGATGGAATGTAACTTATACAGGGTGCAAGGGTGAAGTATAGCTGTGAAGTTCTGGGAATCTCTATGGTCCTAGGCCTATAAATGCTAAAGAGTAAAAGGATACTCTATATAATTATTAACTAGTAATTCCTGTACCAGGTGTGGGATTGCTCCCCCTGTGAGCTCTTGGTCAGGGAAGCCTTGGAGGCCCCCTCTACAACAAAAGGCAATTGCCTCTAATGCTGGTTGTACATTGGAAGTGGATGGTAAGGTTCTATTACTGAAGATGTGGCATGGTTTGAGCATGGAAAAGAGAGATCTAGCTGGGACCAAACTGGAAACTCCCTGTAAAAGGATGGCTGGCCTTCACAGTGCTAGAGGAAGCTATGCAGACCACTATGGGAGAATGGCCCTGAAAAGCCTTGATTAATGACAGATCTTGCGTGCTCCACTGTCAGATGACAAACAAGTTGTTCCTGCTGGCATAAGAGTGGCTCGTCTAGTATGTGCACCCCCCCAACAGATTTCTAATTAGATTTAAGCCCTGCTCCTCAGGGAGGGAACATGCATCTGATACTAGGAGAAAAGTCAACCCCCAGTGGTGATGAGAGGAGTTATAGGCCCCTGTAAAGAAGCCACTGTAATTGTTTGTAAGATGAATATGATGTACCTACTTAGGTATTGTCTAAGCATTTGTGTTTACACCCATAAGTTAGGTCATTGTAGCAGTCAGTATTTGTGTGGTTTATGTGGATATTACTCCTTTCCTTTTGTGGCTGCTGTGTTTTTGTTTTGTTTTCCACAGTAGGAGAAAATGGGAAAGAGGCTTATCCCACACCTGTCACCCCTCTTTGAGACTCAGGGATTTCTGCTGAAGAGAATGACAAAAAAGAGAGCCAGAGAGAAAAGGGGTTGGGTGTGGAGTGAATTTAGCTGGAGTTTCATTCTGGCTGATAGACACGCCCATCAGTGGAGGCACCAGCTGGATATAAATGGCAGCAAGATACACCTTTAGGATTTTATTGACAGAAATGGAGCCAATACATTTGATCATTTTCCAACCAACCAGTGACCTGAGGAGAAGAGCATAGGGGTAAAAGCAGGGAATGTTGAGGGCATTGGGAGCTCTGGGACAACAAGTGCCACTGTTACACACAGTGGCAGCAGCCAGCCAGCAGCCAGAGCAGTCGGTGGACAGGACAGATGGTGGTGGAGGCACACACTGGCAGGTTGCCATCTTGGCAGCACATGCTAGAGGTCTACAGCACTCATCAAAATGCTCCCCCTCCATGTGAGACTGTGGTCCCCCACCGCATGTGAGATTGTGGTCCCCTCCCTGGTCACCAATCCTTGGTAAGTAACTCCAATAAACCCTGATTTGTCCAATTGGAGAGCATACCCAGTTTCACTCTGCTGATTTGGAACTAGAGGGGCAGGGCCAAATGCTGCATCCTATGCTGGGAGGAGTATTTTTAAGACACACTATAAATGTACAGAACAAAGAATATTGAAAGTTGGAAGAGAAAAACAATGAGTCATGTATGAAGGAAAACTGATCAGAATTACAACTGACTTTTCATTGCAAATTATGAAAGCCAGAAGAGCCTGAATCAAAGTATTCCAGTTCTAACTGACCATAGATGCCAACCCAGAATACTTTACTGAAAAAAATGTTTAGTGGAATTGAAAGGGAAAGAAAAATCTTCCATGATATGAATAGGCTGAAAGAATTCATGTCTATAAACCAGTCCTCCAGAGAATACATGAAGCAATACAAAGAGCTGAAGGAAGGAATGGCTATACCCAAAGGACAACAGAAACAAACTAAATGAAGGTGTAATTGTGGAAAAACAAAATTAGACCAAGAATGGAAGTAGAAATTTAAATGACAACAGCCAATACACATCTTTCAACAATAACTTTATCGGTCTACTGAACTCCCCAGTCAAAAGACACAGACAGGCTAGCTGAATAGATCGAGAAACAAAATTTGTCTTTTGGTTGTCTGCAAAATATCCATCTCACCTTTCAAAGACAGGCACTACCTTAAAGTAAAAGGATGGTAAAAATATTCCAAGGAAATAACACTAAGAAACAAACAAGAGTTGTATTAACTGACAAAATAGACTTCAAACTAAAACTAATCACAAGAGCTAAATAAAATGGAGAAAAAACTGGAAGCATTCCCATTAAAATCAGGAACCAGACAAAGTTGTCTGCTATCTCCACTCCTTTTTACTATAGTGCTTGAAACTTGAGCAATAAGACAAGAGAGGGAAATTGGAAAAGAAGAGGTCAAATGATCCCTTTTTGCAGATGATACATTATACTTAAGAGATCCCAAAAATTCTGCCAGAAAACTTCTAGAAATGATTAACTTGTGGGTAGAGACGTATAAGCAGTTAAGAGCACTGGCTGTTCTTGCAGAGGACCAGGGTTTGAATCCCAGCTCCCACGTGGCAGCTAAAAGAATTCATAATTCTAGTTCTAGGGGATCTGACAGTCTCTTCTGACCTCCATGGGCATTGTATGAGACAAGTGAACTTATATACCCTTGTATGAATAGTTTTCTCTGACTGGCAAGATGGACCATGTATTCCACTACCCCACCTGCCTGCTTGAGTCAGCACAAACAACTGGATAGTTGGTGCTGTGTATGAAGGGAGAAGCTGCAGGAGAAGCTGTAAGAGTCAGCTACCCCTCCCAATCAACCAAGCTGGGAAGGAATGAGTTGCCCCCCGCCCCCACACCCCGCTCCAGGCAGCTGGCAGTGACTTAATGGGAAATGTAGAATTTTCTGTATGGCCTCAGTAGAGGAATTCACCACCCCCTGCTAATTGCTCTGTAAGTAAGCCCAAATAAACTCTGGTTTCCCAAACTGTAATTTGGTGAAATCATACTTCGTTCATTTTGTTGTTCTAGACCTAGAGAGGAGGGCGACACTGGATGCTGCCTACACCTCACAGAAAGACATTTTTACAACATGTGCATGCAGGAAAACCACTCATAAAACTAAGGTAAATATAAACAAAATAAAAATAATAAGAAAGAAATGATTAACACTTTCAGTAAAGTGGCGGGTTACAAAATTAATCTACAAAAGTCAATAGTCTTTCTATATACCAATAACAAGCAATCAGAGAAAGAATACATCAAACTCTCCCATTCACACTAGCCTCAAAAAACTCTCTTAATGAACCTGACAAACACATTAAAGATCTCTAAAATGAAAAATTTAAATCTTTAAAGAAAGAGATTAAGAAAGACACCAGAAGATGAAAGGACCTCCCATGCTCATGGATTGAAAGAATATCGTGAAAATGGCCATCCTCCCCAAAACAATAGATTCAAGGCAATCCCAATCAAAATCCCCATGACATTCTTCACAGAATTATAAAAATAATCCTGAAATTCGTATGGAAGGACAAAAGACCCTGGATAACTAAAGAAACTCTGAACACAAAGAGTAATGCTGGGTGGAGAGATTATTATACCAGATCTCAAACTATATTACAGAACTATAGTCATAAAAATAGCATGGTGCTGGCACAAACAGATCTGTGGGGCAATGGAACATAATTGAAGGCGAAAACACGAATACATACAATTTCAGTCACCCAATATTTGACAAAGGGGCCAAGAACCCTCCCTGGAGGAAAGACAGCATCTTCAACAAATGGTGCTGGCAAAACTGGATCTCCACCTGTAGAAGAATGAAACTAGACCCTTATATTTCACCTTGGACAAAAGTCAACTCCAAATAGATCAAAAACCTCAACGTGAAACCTGAAACTCTGAAAGTATGAGAAGAAAACATTAGCAGTAACCTACAAGGTATAGATGTAGGAAGGGACTCTCTAAATCAGACACCAGTTGCTCAGGAATTAAGGTCAACAATCAGCACATAGGACCTCATTAATCAAGAAAGCTCTGTACAGCAAAAGAAACAACCAAGGAAGTGAAAACCCACATAGCAGTAGAAGATCTTCACCAGTGACACATCTGACAGAGATGTAGCATCCAGAATATATAAAGAACTCAAAACAATATAATCAAGAAAACAAATGAACCAATTAAAAGATGGGCTAAAGATCTGAACAGAGTTCTAAAAATAAGAAATAAAGATGACTGAGAAATATTTTAAAAAGTTTTCAACATCATTAGTAATTAGGGAAATGCAAACTAAAACCACCTTAAGATTTCATCTTACCCCAGTCAGACTGGCTAAGATCAAGAGAACAAATGATATCAAATGCTGGAGAGGATTTGGGGAAGGGGGAATGCTCATTCTCTGCTGGTGGGATTGTAAACTTGTGCAGCCCCTATGGAAGGCAGTGTGGAGAACTGTTAAAAAACCAAAAATAAACCTACCATAGGACCCTTGGCATATATCCAAAGGACTCATCTTATTGTAGAGCTACTTGTAAATTCATGTCTGTTACTGCTTTTTATAATAGTTAAAACACAGAAGTAGCCTAAGTGTCCCTCTGTTGACTAGGGGATAATTAAAATGTTGGTATTTACACAATGTAGTTCTACAAAGTGGTAAAGAAAGATGAAATTAGGGCTGGAGAGTTGGTTCAGCAGTTAAGAGCACTGGCTGCTCTTGCAGAGGATCTGGGTTGAATTCCCAGCACTGACATGGTGGTTAACAACCGTCTGTAACTCCAGTTCCATGTGATCTGATGCCACCTCCTGACCTCTGTGGGCACTGCATGACACATGTGCACTTATATACATGCAAGCAATATACTCACAAATAAAATTAAAAAACTAAAATATTAAAAAAAGATGAAATCATGAAAATTTCAGGTAAATGAATGGAACTAGAAACTTATGTGAAGTAACACAGACTCAGAAAAATAGATGTATCATCTTCCTCATTCGTGGATCCTAGCACCAAATCCTTGTATGTGAATATATACCCTGATGTAACTGCAGGAGCCAGAAACGTAGAAAGAACAAGGAAGATAAAAAGAAAGAAGGAAACAGAACAGCGGGATACAGGTATTCCTAAGGGGGAAGGGGTCAGACGGGGATATTTTAGTGGGTGGTGCGGGGGGGGGGACATAGGAGTCAGTTATTACTGAAGGAGCAATGGGGAAAATGGGGATGTTAGCTGGGAAGGGCGTGGACGGAGGTTTAGGAAGGGCGAGAGGAGCAAGAAATAATCTCTTGTAGGTGTAAAAACCAGAGGGAATTGTATTAATCTGAAAACCTACTGACAAATTACATATACATGAAATCATGTGTGTAGATGAAGGCTATGCAACAAGAAGCAGTGCCAGACAGGAGAAACCTCCCTTCAACTTGTTGGCCAGGGTAGTCTAAGAGACTCCCAAAGTCACACACATGGTTGCCCCAGCCCATGATTAACTCCCAGAACTTGAAGGTAAGACCCTATTGCTGAATCAATGGTTACCTAATTGGACTTAAAACCCACTCAGTGGGAGCAAACTAATTTGTGGTACTGTAAACATAGCCAAATACACATGGCTGGAGAGGTCATAGATCTTAGAGAAAAACCTAAGGCTGTCACATTCCTAGACAAATGTAATTTCTTAGTATGTGTAACATATGGATCCTTATATTTTCAGAGAAGTATCCCAGTCACCACCCATCTAAGAAGTTTCTTTTTCAACATATGGAGATTATGTTGAATTATGTGAAACCAGAGTTCCACAACTGGTCATACTCAAGAGATTGTGAATTGTCCAAGCTGAAGTGACAGGTCTATAATGTAACCTTGTGGGACCTAGGCCTATTGTGTAAAGGCATTGAGTAGGCAGTGTGACCTTGGAGACCCTGAAGGGATGGCAGGTGTCCTGGCCTGCTCTGCCTGAAGCTATAACCTAGGTCCCTGGAAGCCACTGCCGATATAACATCCTCGTTCCTCAGCAGTTGCTTCATCTTCTTTTCCCCCCACAAAGAGTACCCCAGACCAAAACCAGGTTTTTGAGTTTTGCTTCCTCCTTCCTAATTTCCGTGTCAGCCCTACAACCTTCCTGCCTTTACCTAAAGACCCCACCTTTAACTTTCCCTCCTTCAGTGAGGCCTCCCTATATAAACTCCGGCCTTGGTTTCAATAAGTGAGCTGTCCACTGACGCAGTCTCCTGGGAAATTCTTCCCGTCACACTCTGGGCCACCTGAGGACCTGTTCGACCTCCCTCCATTCTCTGGGAGGGCTGGAGCCTCTGTCACGGCCTTGCTGGAGACGGAGACCCACCCACATAACCTGTACACTTAAGGCTCACATAGTGGGACAAGGGGAGAGAGAACACTAATGCATCTCTCCACTCTCAAAGCTTCCTCATGCAACAGAGGGCCATGAACACAAAAGGACACAGAGGCCAAAGTGTAGAGAATAAGCCTGCAGAGTGTGGGTCCTTGGACAGGACTCCTATGTTAATCTTTACCAACTCACAGCTCAGGGACCATTGCAGAAAGGGGACGGAAAGATTGTAAGAACCAGGGGAGAAGGTGCATGGCCAAATGGAAATAGAGTCCTGTAGGCTTCTAGGACCTTGTTCATATAAACCTACAGCAATGATGTCAGCATGCACAAGATCCATGCAAACTCAAGTAGATAAAAACTCAGCACAGAACTGTGGAAATGGACAGCAGATCCCAATCTTAGTTGAAGAATTATTGGCAGTTGATTACTGCTGGATGAGGAAGAGCTGATCTTCTTAAAGGGAGGGACCCTAAGATAGGTTGACTAGAACTCTGTCACTGAGGGGCATCTGGGGACACTAATTTGGCTAGATAAGCCTTAACACAAATGGCAGAATGCATGAATTCCAGTGAGGGGGGCTGTAGGAAGGTGCCAGTGGAGGAGGGGCATATATATATAGTTAAGATGTTCTGTATGACATACAGAAATTTAATAAAACATTTACAAAAGTTATTACCAATAATATTAAATACAGGAGATGTGAGTTGATTATGACTGTTAAAATATGTAGGAGAGAAAGACATTTGACGAAAAGGCAGCACCATATTAGCATATTTTAGTCCAAGTGATAAGAATAGTATTTTTTTCTTTCATTATTTTCCAATTTACTATACATGGCATATGTTTTAAATTTAAAGAAGACAAAGACAAAAGAGAAGGGAAGAGGAGAAGTAGGAGGAAGAGAAGGATGAAAAGGGAAAATCCCTCGCTCCCAGTTGCCTGAAGTGCTTCCCCACCACAGGCTCCATCCCCAGGAAAGGGGAGGGTCGAACCTTTGTGTGTCTGTCTTCTACGTCTTCTGTGTGAAACCTTCTATCCGGGGAGTGCCTTCCCCATCTCAGCTGCCCCTGACATTGTATAATTTTTCAAAGGCCCATACTCCTGTGATATGAACAGGAATTTCTAAAGGGCAGCTTCCTGTCTGACCCTCCTTCTCCTTTTGGATAGCTCCAGAGTGCCCACACAGCACTCATTACCTTCCAAGTACATCTTGTATCACCAGCAGCCCTAGTCCAAGGGTGGAGCTGGATTTTATGGCACACGAAGTATTTAGAATTTGCAGAGACTCCTCCTTCAGAAATGAGAGGATCATATTGTTCACAGGGCCCCAGAAGGCACCAAGAGCAGAGCCTAGGAGTGCTCTGACCTCGGCCCACTGCTGCACAGCAAGCCCCTGGCATGTTCCAGAGCAAAACAAGGCCCTGTGTGGTCAGACTCCTCTCAGTGTGACCTCACCACTAGAGGAGAGGCTGGCCAAGGCCACAGAGCCCCGGCAGGGAACAGTTTGCATGGAGGGCAAGTAGCACAGAGGGATTGACTGTGACGTTCACAGCTCTCTCGTGCTTGCTGAGGGAGCAGGAGACCACTCGACGCTGCGGTCTCAGCCAAAGGCTTTGCTCGCTCCAAGCATATTCCTTGCTATAGAATGTCAGATGAAAACTGATTCTCCCCTTGTTTAGAAGAGCCTGCCAAGACTCAAACTCATACCAAATATTAAACTGCATTCCAAAAGAAGGTGAAAGTCATTTTCTATTCAGTCATGCTGCTGTGAGCAAAATTTCTGCTCACAGAAACTGTTGAAACTTAATCATCATGAGGGAAAGCCTTCTAGAATGTCCAGAAAGTCACCTTGTCCTTTTCACCTATGTGTAGACTTGGGGAGAGGTCACCATCTGTGAACCAGACGCAGAATCTATTGACTCTTTGATACGTTGATCCAGAACTTCCCAACTTCCAATACTGTTGGTTATAAGCTACTCAGCCAAGTTTTGTGATAGTGGACCAAGAGACATCTACACCTACATTTCCCCTCTAGGTTTTGATAGTTAGCCTATCAATCATTAGTCCTTAGTGAAAAGACCAAGAGAATTGTCAAGGGACCTCCAGGGGAATTCTATCCCCATCAGACACATTTGTTTTCCTTTAATGTAGGGACCCTCCAGCATGTCAACAAGGAAATGACATCAGTACTTCTAACCTCTGAAGCCTTCAAAGTTGCCAGGGCAGAGGCAGGACTCTGACAGCCTTCTGGAAGTAGCCCTTCATCTGATGTCATGAAGAGGTCACAGAGTACTTGGAATTTCTGGTTGCTCTGAATTCATATCTCTTGAATGATCATCTAACCTTTGCCGGGGGAGGGATGTGACAAGGTCTTCTATAGTGCCCCGGCCCGAGGGAAGAACGAGAGCAAGTCTAGGAAGCTAATCAAGCTCTGTTTTTATTAAGCAAGGGCAGGGTTCTTATAGTAATGGGAGAGGGGCTTTTTGGGGTAGGAGTGGCAGCTAGGCAGGAATGTGGCAGTTAGTCGGGCAGGAACTGTTGCTAGGAGATGTGTTATCTCTGCTTAGGCCTTTTCTTTGTTAGCTTGGATCTATAGCCCAGGTTATTCTCTTCTCCAACTTGTTATGCAGCTGAAGCTGGCCACAAACTTCTGATCATTCCACCTGCACCTCCTAAGTGCTGGAACTATAGGCCTGGGAAAGCTCACCCAACATTCATATGATTTTTGTTTGCATGCCCCTTTCTCCAACTGAAACTTAAGCCCTGGTAGGGCTCATACCCCTGGGTCCTGTAACGGTCCAAGTGCGTAAAAGAGCTTACTAGAGCTTATCGGAATATCTGAATTAACTCATTTCTTTTGGCTGTATATGTGTGCGTGGGCGGGGGGCATTTGTGTGCACCTATCCTGAATTAACTAATTTAAATGAAAGGGTCCCTGAGTTGCATTGATTTTACACAGAGCACAGGGTATTATGCAGAGGTTGGAGCTCTGGAAGCCTTTCCTGGAGCAGAATAATTGCTGGCATACAAGCTTGCTTCCACTTTCCCATCTGCCTTCAGGGTGCCTGAGAATGGGGGGAGAGGTCTTGCTTCCCACACAACAGTGAAAGTGCTTTTAAAATCTCCATCTGATTCTGAACTTTTGTTTTCTTTTTTTTAGGTACTGGGGTTTGAACATAGGCAAGTGCCCTCTAACTAGGCTATCTCCCCAACCCACTGTTTTCTTACAAACCATTCACGACTCCCCTTGCTTCCTGCATAAAGAACTTATTCAGTGGACTTATAAAGGACTTACTTCCATGATGAGTTTGATCTGTTTCTGTCAAACCTTGTAGATTTAAATCCCAGTCCCAAATTGACTGGGCAGCCACACAGGGCACCCTGCCTGGAGTCCCACCAGCATGACCTCACTTCCTGAACTTCTGTTATTTCGTTGACTTAGAAACAGCCCTTTTCCAGCTGGCTGCTGCTTCTTCCTTATGATGCAACTCTAGTTGCTTCTACCCCTTAGTTTTATGACCTACTTAATGACCCCCATTGGCACAGGGGCCGTGACACTGACCCCTCCAGTTGTAACTTTGAGTCTCTTCATCTGTCTTCACTACTTTGTAAATTCCTCTGAGAAAGGAGCTAACTTTCAGCTTTATAGTACAAGAGCCTTGGACACTCTACTGTAGAGGTGTAATGGAATCAATACCCAATAAAACATGCAGAGCAGAGGGAAACTCACACTTCTCCCTCCCACCTTACGTAGGCTTTCTTGCTGTGCAGTATCTCAGGGGAGATTGCACTGTCAGGAAACAAGGTCCAGCAGTGACACAGCAGGGTAAGCGTCAGGAGAACCTGGGTGAAATGGCAATGCCTCACAATTTGACATTTATGGCAGACTAGAGCCAGACTCCTTGTTTTTCCACATAGGCCCCAATCTAGGCATCCTATGAGAAGAGAGCATTTTATGGTATTTTTTCAGACAGAAGTAACACATGACAGTCTTTCCAGTCACTACAGGAAGGTGTTGGTTGGCCATCTTTGTGCTTCCAGATGCTTCTCTCCTGAGTGACATGACAGTGTAGGGGAATCACTTGTTTTAGCTTAAGTTCACACTGGAAACTTATGGGTCAGCATGGTAGTATTAAGGAATGGGGCTTTAGGGACAGATTGGGATTGGGACCTTTACCAAAGGGCTTGCTTCTGCACTTTAATGCCGCATGAACACACCATTAGAACCCTTTGCTTCTCCTCGCCTTCTGCACGTGAGAATACCTGAAAGCATGTCCTTGATGAGAGGTGGGCCCTTAACAGACCCAGAACCTGCTAGTTCCTTGATCTTGGACTACCCAGTCTTTGCAACAGTGAGAAATACGCTATTGTTTGTCAACTACACAGTGTCAAGGATTTTATTATAACCACACAAGCTTAAGTCTAATTTGTTTTAATAAGTCACCCCTACACATATATTTTGCTGAACCTCCAGCTTGCAGGAAGAAGAGAGTGGGTCAAGTTTGTTTGGCCTAAGTACATGAAACTGAGTCTTTTCCAGGTAGCGCAAGATCCATTCCATGGGGACAGCAGTACACCTTCTTTTCAAGGAAACTCTCATGTATTTGCAGAGATCTTGCATCTTACCCCAGGAAACAAAGAAGGGTGGCTGGGTGATTTTGTACTTCTGTCTCCTACAGTCACTTCCTGGGGAGTGATGAAAGTAAAACTTAAGCTTCTACGCTAGAGTTGAAATGGTGTAATCACCGGTAGGAAGGAGCATAAGATCTGCCAACACAGGTAATTTCTCAGAGCTGCTGTCTCCTTGAAAGTCAAAGGAGGTACCATGGCTGGTTGACCAGGTATTTTGACTGAGGCAAAAATAGGCCTAAACAATGGCCCGGCCCCCTCTGAATATAATGAAAGCACTCTGGCCTTAAGCAGCCCAACAGATCAGGACAGCATCATAAGAGAAGTGTCCCCAAGCACGAGTTCCATGATGTCCCCTCTCCTGTGCCACCGGGACTTGAGCCACTTGGGCCACATGCTCTGACTGTACACGAGAACACAAGAGCCTAAAAGCACAGAGGTGGCCCTGGCCTCTCTGACTTCCATGGATGAGTTCTGGTCAGGTATGCCCCAGGTGCTGTGATCACAGGCATAAAGAGAAAGATCTGTAGGCATGGGAGGGTGTGGACCCTTCTGTTTCCCCTGGCGCGTTCTGGCCAGGGGTTCACTAGGAACTCTGACCGAAGCGGGGGTGCGAAGTCTCCCCAGACACAGGTGTGGTGCTGGCGACACCTGGTATAGGATACACTCCGGTAGGATGAGTCCCAGCTCACATGACCATAGGAAGGAACAAAACTGTCACTCAGCCCTTGTTTCTTTTCAGTGGTACTGATACTTCTGATAGTCACAAATGAGCCTTCACTCAGCTGGCTTTGGCTGTAGTCAGTCAGGAGAGTCTCCCAGGACAGATTGGCTCTTCACAGAGATGGACTCTCTGATTGTAACAGAGTGCTACAGGCGAGCAAGACTCTGGTACGAAAGTCTAAGTGTCCCCAGTTTAAAGGACAAGTGTCTACTTGGTAAGGCATCAAAGCTGACCGTTTTAGACATAGAGATGGTGGATGAGGCAGGGATCCACTGGGGCTGCATCTCCTTGGGTGCAAGTACTCAGAGTGGTGTGGACAAAGAAGGAATAACTGTTTCCAGGACTGAGCACTCCGGTGGGGGAGGGGTCCCATCCCATGCCAGAAGCATTCTCTACACCAATGGGAAATGAAGTGAGTCCAAAGGCAAGATAGTTGCTGACAGGCATGCAACACTGATTTTTACTGGCACTGATGGCTGGGCTGTGGCAAAGCTTAATTAGAAACTGGTGCTGGAGGAGTCCCAAATGTAGGTTGAAGGTCCCATTCCATTGCCAAAGAAAACGTGCAAGTTGTGTCTAGGTCACTTTACATCTGCTCAGGCAAGGTGGTGGAAACACATCAATGAAATGCTACCTTGGGAGGAATGCTTTTAGAATTCAGCTGCTCCGTGGAAGAAGTCATTACTGTAGACAAGGAAAACCAGAGGTGATAGACGGAGGGTGGAGTGTAGGACCCATTTCAACTTCATCAGAGTCAAAGACGGGCTTGGATGTGTGCAGAGGTGCTAACTCCAGGACTTAGAGCTGCCAGAATCAGCAACAGGTAGGTCAGAAACACAGACATATGGGGGAGTGAGACTCCACCACTGCCAAGTCGACATCTCAAAACAGGGCTGAGACATGACTCCTTGTCCAAAGGAAGGTAAAAGGTTGTGGCATAGATGCAGGAGGCTGGCAGGGCCTGGGACCTCCCCAGGGGATATCTGTGCCACATGCAGAGCTTGTGGGTATACGTGAGGGAGCACCCATCGTAGCCTGGAAACACTTTCTCCTCGTTGGTGCTGGCTCCTCAATAGTAACAGATTTGTTCCAGACAGGCAGGCTCCAAACGCACTGACCTATGTGGAAAAGGCAGTTTCCCAACACTGTTCTGGTTCCTCTCACTGAGGTGAGACGCAGTGCTGGCCCCTGTGCTGCGACAGATGTATTCGTCAGGCGTGACGAACTCTATAAACTCTATAAATACGAACAGAGGCATCTCCAAGCACAGACATGCCCTAGTCACGTGAGCCCCGGATTCTCTGATGTGAAATGGAAACATCTGACTGGGAAATGTAAGACTAGCTCTGGCCGCTCTGGCCACACCGGCTGACAGCTGAGTCCTGGTGTGGTGGGTCCCTGGTGAAATGGCCACAGTAGGAACCAAAGTCCTCTGGAGCTCATTTCTTCTTAATGGCATTGATGCGTCCAACAGTAGCAGGTGTGCCTTCACAAGAAAAGCTCGTCTCTTTGGAGCATAGGTCCAGCCTCAAGAGGAAAGTCTGGAGACGGAGACGTCAGTGACTCCGCAGTCCTAAAGACTGGGAGGCCAGCTGTACACACACACTGACTCCAATGGTGGCTGTGACTACAGAGGCAATGGCAGGTGGGTGGGCTGTCTTGTCAAGTCACTGGCAAAGGTGTCCAGAGGAGGGCTCGAGATGAAAAGGAGAGGAGAATCCACACACATGGGTTCTGCAGGAGGCAGGCTGGCAGGAAGGGAGAAGGTTACTGGGAGGTGTGAGGAGGTCAGTAGAAGGCGATGTCGCAGCTACGGCTGAGCAATGGGAACTCAAGGGCTCCCATTCCTATTGCTAAGTAGAACTTCAGAAGTGGGCTGGAAACCTAAACCAAGGTCAGCATGAGCACCAAAAAAGAATCGGGAGAGAAACTGCTTTTCACTGGGCATTCCTTCTCACAGGCCAGACTGGAGACCCTGGCAGCCGGGCCAGTGACTGAAGACATTTTAGTAGCCAATATCTGCAACACAGGATGCTAACAGTCTGACCCATGGCAATGAGGTGAGGGTACGCTGGCAGGCAGCCTGAATGTGGCTTTGGTCTTCTAACACATTTATGAGCTGGTATCGCTCAGCTTTCTCCCAATCCAAGTCGTCTATCAATACAAGGAAATCAATATGGTGAGATCAGGCCACCCCCATCCACAGGAGTGGCAGTAGACACACTGACATGATTCTTCAATGAGCCTGCGTTTGGGAGAGGAGGGGGAGCATTCCTCCCTGAAAAGGAGAGAGCTGGGTAGATGGACTGTGGCAAGCCGATGGCTTTGTCACCCTCTGGGATAGCAGGGAGGAGAATGAGACTGAGCCAGAGACCTTAGAGTTGTCCCTTGCACGGGGATCACTGCTTGAAAGAGCAGGACACTTCCATCAGGACAAGTCAAAGAACTGACATAAGACTGGCCTTTCTTACTCAAGCCAAGGCCTTCCCAGACTTCAATTGGGAATTTCCCTTAGAGACCCAGGACTGCCGGCAAGGGAGGTGGGAGGCCCTTTGGGGGATCCTCTAGAGGCCAACTTGCAAGGACAAGTCTCTCTCCTAACCCACAAATGGTGGGCATGCCTCCTCTGACACTCTGCTGGGGGGTACCCACAATTCAGTCTCTGTAGCAAGATGATGAGAATGGTCAGTGTCATCAGCCCTGAAAAACAGCTGCCCTGCTGATGCGATAGGGTAGGATCCATTTGCTCCTGGAGGAGCGAATTTTGCCCTTCTGGGTGATCCCTGAGCGGCCAACAACCTGGGGTGTGTCAGGGAGGGAAGGACCACAGGCACTGAGTCGATGCCGGGCTCTTGGGGTGAAGTCCAGGGGAATAAAGCAGTGACACAGGCAGAGGTCAGGGCGCAGCAGGGGCTCGAGGAAGCGCAGGGATCCACCGAAGTGGTGAGCCGGATGGGCAAAGCCGGCCAGGCTCCCGCCCAGGCTGTGGCGGACGAAGGGCGGTTAGACCACGTGACCCTCCAGTTCTGTGCGGCTCCTCCAGCCGAGCATCCGTGGAATGCGGCCGCGGAACGGGCCCCGAGTGCAAACGGCGATCCCAACCGACTGTCCAGGGCCTGGGGCAAGTTGGAAACTGCCTGGCGCCTGGCACAGGGGGCTTCTCCAGAAATCAGTGCCAGAGCATCCTCCTGCCTTCCCGGGGTCAGTAGAGGTCATAGCTTGCTCCAAGCCCAGACTCCTGAGGCCTCATCCTGAGGAAGTGCAGGCGGGCCTGAGGGAAGGACGGAGTGAGCGCAGAGCTGCGGAGGCCAGTCATGTCCTGTCTCCTGTGGGTCACCACATGACTGCAATGGGACAGTGCTGGGCAGCATGGACCCAGTACCCCAACTCTTCCCTTCCAGGGATTTACAGTCTCCACCTTCCATCCACTACTTAATAAAATTCCATACAGCAGTGCTGTGTATCATTTCCATCCCTTTCTCTTCCCCTCCAACTTCTCTATGTTCCCTCTCTGCAATTCATAACCTTTTAAAAAAATTCTGATATATAAAATAGTGTGTGTGTGTTTGTATGGGGGGGGGGGGCACGGGTGCTCGCAATCTACTGAGTCCATTCAGTGTCGCAGTTACCTACATGTGTTTAGAGCTGACCATAGGGGACTGGATGACTATCTGGGGGCTTTTTAGAGAAAATTGATTCTCCCTCTCTCCAGAGCCTCTGGTTGTAGCTCTTCACCTGGGGTGAGGCCTTGTGAGATTTTCCCATGCCTATTGACATCTACATGGACTGGTGTGGTCACTATGAAGGTCTTGTTCAATGGTGCTTTTAAATAAGAGTTTGGGGAACCCTGGTTTCCAGCAACCTCTCCAGCCCATAGTGATCACATTTCCTCAGCACATAGGAAGGAAAGAACAGGAAGTGATACGAGGCTATAAAACTTCAAATCTGGCCCGCAGTGACATTCTTCCTCCAGCAAGTCTCCACCTTCTAAGCATTCCATAACCTTCCCAAACAGCACTCTCAGTTTGGGGACCAAGTGTTCAAATACATGAGCCTGTGGGGGACATTTCATTCTAAGTCTCAGCACAAGGCAAATGCTTTTCTGCTGAGCCATCTCCTCTGCCATGCTCTTCTTTGTTACGCTTGGTATTGGTAATGTGCATTTTTATTATTTGAAATATGAAAATGAGTCTTACTGAAGATTGTCAGTTTTTGCTTGATACTGGGTATGGTGGCCCCTTCCTTTAATCTCAGTCAGCCCTTGGGACGTGGGTGTCTAGGAGATTGAGGATACCCTGGTTCACAAAGTAACTTCCAGGTGGGCTGGGATTAGGGAGACCCTGTAAAACAAACAAGCAACAAACAAATCAGCATTTGGCCAGACATCATGGGACATATTTTTATTTTAGCACTCACGAGGCAGAGGCAGGTGGATCTCTGTGAGATGGAGGCTAGCCTGGTCTATATAGTGAGTTCCAGGCCAGCTGGGGCTATAGGGAGAACCTATTTTAACCCCCCTCACCAACAAAATCAGCATTTAACTTACTCCAGGTCTTCTTTGAGAACAGTCAAGTGCTTGTGACCTCTGAGCCATCTCTCCAACCTCCGATTTAAGTATCTTAGTGGTGGAAAATCAAGGATTGACCAGCTCTCCCCAGGCCAACAGAGGGTTTTCATAGGCTCTCAGAACCATTTGACTTTGAGTCCAGGTAACCCTGGAGAACAAGTTAGAATTAAAAACCAATTTATTGTCTATGAAGGAATTTCTGTATTTTAAGAAATTTATAAAAATAATCTTGTTGACTGACAGAATAATAATGTGGTTTAGTGGAGAGGGTCCGAATTGAGTTCAATGAAAAAGTAGATACTGTCCACCCGAGAGTCCAGCAAATTTGCTCTGTTTCCTTTCATCAACTGATTGCTAACTTTTTAATGGGTGGGTTTTTGTCAAGTAGAGAAGCATAGGACTGTATTCTGTTTTGTTTCCGGCAGCTGGCATTACGTACAGCCCAGTGGTAAGGATTTGAACTTGGGAAAGGAGAGGAGAGGCTGAACGTTAATAAACAGGAAGGTCAAGCAACCCTCAGGACAGAGGGGTTTTGTTATTCTTTCAACATTCATCACCAGATGCTTGTCTCCAATAAGTCTGGCTTTGAGAAATGCTTTTCAAGCCTTGCTTAGAATGACAGCTGTAAAAGTCTCGTGTGAACACTGCAAAGGCAATCTCAGCCCAGCTGCTCATGTTTAGGCCATCCGGAATGACAGCTCTGCTAGCGACAGATTCATTTCTCCTCCTCTGATGGCTCCAACAGGCACTCACTGCCGGATATGACAATGAGTGTCTTTCCTCCTGCCTGTTCCCAGCAGCAGGATTCCTGCACTTGCCCACTAAGGGGGGTGCAAATCCACAGCTGTAGGGGCACCACAGTGAACAGGCAGTAAGCAGGGGGTGATCTCTCTCTCTCTCTCTCCCTGGTGGCTGGTCTTCTTGACTGTTTTGCCAAATTGACACTATTAGAGGAAGGAAAGTGACTGATATATAAATCCACTAAATACCTTAAAATCTACATAGGAATTTGACTACATATCTCATACACGTTGAGCAAAGTTCAGAGACTAGGTCACTGACTGTTTTAAAGAAGAGTATAGAATGATTTTCAAAAAAGTTTAAAATGTTTTGTTTTTGTTTTTCTGTTTTGAGACAGGTTCTCCCTGTAGTCCCAGATAGACTGGAACTAATTATGCAGACCAGGTTGGCTTGAATCTCGCAGAGATCTGCCTGCTTCTGCCTCCTGAGTGCTGGGACTAGAGGCTTGTGCCACCATGCCTGGCTCAAATTTTCATTTTAGGTGGTATGAAAAATTACATATAGAGTATTGTGATGCTTAATGCTGTCAGCCTGGCAGGATCCAGAATCACTGGGAGATGAATCTCCAAGCATGACTGTTGGGGATTATCTGGATTAGGTTAACTGGTGTGGGAAGATCCATTTTAGCAATGAGCAGGGCCATCCCCTGGGCAGGGGCTCTTGGGCTGTGTAAACTGGAGAAAGTGAGTTGTGCAGCCGTTCACTGCTCCCTGCGTCCTGATTGGGATGCCATGTGACCCACTCCTTCGGGCTCCTACTCCGTGGACTTCCCTACCTGTGAGCCAGAATAAACTGCTTCTACCTTAGCTTGCTTTTGTTATTTGATCATAGCAACAAGACAGGAAAGTAAGACAGAAACGTGTGTTTTACTGCATGTAAATGTGTGCCCATATCAGGACAAACTTGCCTGTGAGACAACCACCCCTTCTGCATGGTCTACGCAGTCACTGTGCATCGGCTTGGGTGGGTTTTCTGCTGAAGACTCTTACCAAATCCTTACCTGTAGTCTTAGGGGCAAACCAGCTTCTCATGAAGCCAAGTATAAATAATAGAAATAACTTTGAAAGTGGTCTTGATAGCCGAGGTGGGGAGAAGTCCACAAGAATGTGAGGGGACAGTGCTGGAAGTCCAATCCAATAGGCTTATGCTCCTGTGGGAGTAGAGGATATTTTTCTTTTAAAAAAGATTTATTATATTTTAAATTATTAATATGTTGTGTGTGTCTATGGGGAGGTATGCACACAATAGTGTGGGTGCTTATGGAAGACAGAAGAGGGCCTTAGATCCCCTGGAGCTGAAGTTACAGGCAGTTGTGAACTACCTGACATGGGTCCTGGGAACTAAACCCAGGTCCTCTGCAAGAGCAGCCGGTGTTCTTAACTGCTGAGTCATCTCTCCAGCCCTGAGGGTATTATTATACCCTTTTCTTTAAACATGTGATATTGTCTCACTGAAACATTTCATTGTGTCTATGCTGAGGAAAGACCGATAACCCATTGTCATGCCATGCTTGATGTTACTTTAGTTTTAGACATAGGGTGCTGCATGTTAACCTAATTAAAACATTTGTGAGCAATGAGGGTTTTTAACTTTAGGAAAGGCGAGTGCATTTGAGAGTGTGTGAGTGCACATGGATAAGTGTGTTTGTAAAGTGTGCGTGTGTGTGCATGCATACGAGTGTGTATGTGCGTGTATGTGTGCATGCGTCTGTGTGTGTGCACGCATGCTTGTGTGTGCGCATTCCTATGTGTTGATCTTCTGGATCCAGAGGATCCCAAACTGAGCTTAAATGCCAGGAATCTACTGATATACTGGAAAGCAGCAATTCTTTTATTTTTAAATTTTTGCAGGTTTACTTATGTGGTTTATGTGTATGGCTGCATGCATGTAAGTGTACCATGTCATGAAAAGCCTACAGAAGCCAGAAGAGGACGTCGGATACCCTGGAACTGGAGTTACAGATGGTTGTTAGCCACTAACTCTGTGATGGGAACTGAACCCAGGTCCTCTGGAAGAGCAGCCATTGCTCTTAACTGCTGAGCCATCTCTCTGGCCCTGAGCAGTGGTTCTTATGTGGAATATGAACCTCAAGGGGACCCTATGTCCTTCAGAGGATCTGCATGTTTGAAGGCATTTTTCATAAATCATATAAGATATTACTTTATTTTTTCCGTGTTGTGATTTTCACTAATAACTAAAAATTAATGGAACGGGGACTCTTTAACAGGGAAAGTCCCAAAGTATAGAACTAGTGGTTATTTCTTTAGTGCCAGGCTCTTGTAGCTAAAAACAAAACTAGTTCTATTTAAGAATTTCCTTGAAACAAAAGCAAACAATTTGTTTTCCAAATTTCACCTCAAGCCTATAACTTTAATTTTGACTTAATTTTATGTGTAAGAGTGTATTGCCTACATGTGTATTAGTATACCTGTGTCCTGCCATACCGTCAGAGGTCAGAAGAAGGTTGTTGGATTCCCTGGAACTGGATTGACGGTTGTTAATTTGCCATGTGGGTGCTGGAACTTGAACCCAGATCCTCTGCAAGAGCAGTCAATGCTTTTAACTGCCGAGCCATCTCTCCAGCCCCTGCCTATGACTTTTAAACTTCATCAAGACAGTTGCAGGCAAGGTACTTTCTGTAGTTGGAAAGTCAGATCCTTGTGATCAATCTTTATTCTTGATGTCATTCTTAGGGGTCAGGTTTCTCTGATGGAACTCCGAGTGTCATGTCTGGCAGAGGGCACATGGCAGCTGATTTCATGTATTTGCATGGATTTTGTTCTAGTTTCCTTTCTGTTGCTGTGATAAAACATTCTGACTCAAAATAAGTTAGGGGAGGAAAGGGTTTATCTGCTTTATTCTTCCAGGTTGCAGTCCCTCAAGGAGGACCTCAGCAGGAACACCCATCATATAGCATAGAGGGACACTGCTTATTGGCTCTCTGCTGTTTAGTTAGCCTTCTTTTAAAATTATTTTTCTTTTTATGTGTATGAGTGTATTGTCTGAACGTGCATAAGAGAACTGGTGTTGTGAAGTGCCTGTGGAGGTCAGAAGGGGGCGTTGGCTCCCCTGAAACTGGAGTTACAGATGGTTGTGAGCCACATGTGGGTGCTGGGATTTGAATCCGGGTCCTCTGCAAGAGAAGCTATGCTCTTAACTGGTAAGTCAACCCTCCAGCCCCCTAAGTAGTTTTCTTATATGGCCCAGGACTACCTGCTCAGGGAATGGCGCCACCCACAGTGGGCTGGGCCCTCCTACACTGATGAACAATCAAGGCGAATCCCCCCGCCAGACACACCCACAGGCCAGTCTCATCTGGATAATCCCTCAGCTGGGCTTTTCTCTCAGTTGACTCTGGACTGTGCCAAGTTGACAGCCCTACCTAGAACAGGTGTTATGTGCTCAAAGACGGAGTTTTAGTTTTAGTTATTATTGATTTAAAGATAGGAGTGAAATGCTCATGGTGAAGGTGAGGACTGGGATGGCGTCTGCAGTCTCTAGGCAGATTAGTCTATGTTTCAGCTCTGTCATTCATTTGGGCTTTGGTTTTTCTTACCTGTAAAATGAGGACAATTTGGCAATAGGGTAGCAGTGCCCTTTCTGTAACTGTCATGGAAGCTAATGGGTTAATACTGGCAAAGGGCTTCGACTAGTACATTTCCTATAGCAAGCACCATTGAAGGTTCTTTAAATTTGAAAAAAATTACAGAGAGATTGATTTTTGTTCCTTACTGAATCTGAATTAGTGTGTGTGTGTGTGTGTGTGTGTGTGGCATTTGTACATGGAGGCCTCAGTTTTGTTCCTTTTTTTTTTTTTTTTTAACAGAGTCTCTCACGTGTCCTGGGACTCACCCTTTAGGCTATACTGGCTTGATGGGAAGACCCAGGGATCCTCCTGTTTTTACCTCCCAAATGCTGGGACAATAAGCTGGTCGTACCATGTCCTGGAGTTGGGTTCTGGGTTTGAATTCAGGTCTTCATACTCATATGTGAAGACTTTATTGACTGAAATATTTCCCCAAGTCTTCTTGGTGAATTTCTAAACCATTATCACGGCCTGAGAAGACAGTGGAATACCATGCAATGACTAAAGCCTCACTTGACTCTGACCAGGGACACATCTGGGAAAAGGTTTACAGGCTTGTAGTCCAAAGACTGGCTCGAGTCTTGTCTTGGCCATTTGTCAGCTGTGTCATGGCAAGAAATCATGGTCTCAGGATCTCTATGTCGTCGTCTACAGTATAATGTAGCCGACACAGTGGAGCTGAAGGCACTTTGCTGCTGGTGCTGTACCCTATCAGTGTCAGTTTTCCTTCTTCAAAAGCTGTGGGGAAAACTGAAGTTGAGCTCCCCCTTTCGATGGCAAAGAGTTCTTGTGTTGAGGAGAAGATTGGGTTAGATCACCCTTCCCATAGCTCTTTTCCAGCTTTGAGAACCTATGAGCTGGTTTGCAAGTAGCCTACCTGTCAAGGTAGGATCATACTAAAGGAAGGATTTATTTTGATAGAGTGAGTGAGGTAGAGCTGTACTGAATAAGGAAATAAAATGAAGCGACTGTTGGGGAAGGCTAGCTCTCTGTACACAGAAGCCACAGATTCTGGTTCTGTTTCTTATTCTTTATTGCACATGTCCTTTGACATTTGAATTGCAGATAGTTCCACTCAAAAGCGTGCAATTCCATCTTCAGTACTAAAGTTTGGGATCATTGGACTTCCTCATTTTCTCTCTTAGAAACCATCAGTTTTTAATGGCTAAAACTAAAGTATTTATCTTCGATTTAGAAATCTAATAAAACTTTTGACAGGAGTGTGAGATGGTATAAATTCTTTCAACAAATTAATCTCAACACTTCTTGACAATCAGAAAACCTTCAGGGCAGCCCCCTAATGACTTCTGAAGTCTGAAAGGATGTATGCTAAGGATGTGAAAATGACTGGAAATGGGCTTTAAAATAGTGCTAACTTGTTTGTTTTAAAAATCCATGCTCTGATTTGGGTGTTGAAAGGGGTTTGAGAAGACGCCTCTATTAAAGTACAGCCTGATGAGGTGATTGTGGTAATGAAACTGCTGTTTGCCTCTGGTTTGGAATTAGCAGGGAACTGCTCCAAGACCAAACTTTTGTAATGGAAGAATATATCTAAGATGTTTAGACTCAAGGTGAGGAAAGAAGGAAGCTAGCAATTTCACCAGTAAGAGCTGGATAAAGACTCTAAGACCCAGAGGAGGAGAGGATTGCTGTGAAATGCTATCTTCTGGATACAACATGGCTATTGCACTCATGAACTCACATCAGCTGTCGTTGCATGCACAAGATCAAGCCAGCCAAAATGTATTGGGGAGGAGCTCAGGAGGCCCCACTCTTAAGAGAGGAAGTGTTGGCAGTTGATGGCTACTGGGGGAGAATCACTATTCTTTGGGGGTGTGGCCACTCGTAAGTTACCCATGCTCCAGTGGGTGGACCCACACCTATGCACTCAAGGGCAGCACTGATTGGATTTAGTGGTTATTAAAAAGTCAAAAAAGAGGACACGGAGTTGGGAGGACAGACAATACATTGTGGAGGATCCATGGGGAGTTTGGGGGCATAGGAAGCGGGTTTTCATTGAGTACCTGAGAAAATTATCAAAGAATAAATTTAAAAATAATGTAAAAGCAGAAACACGCTGGGTGACTGGGAGAGATGGGGAGGCCCTGGCTATCCGAGGAGATCCAAGGCAGAACCAATGTGGACAAGTGGAAAAGCAGCCAGGGTTCTTGCAGGGGAGATATCACCAGAATTCCCCTGGGGAGATAGTCAAGACCACAGGATCCTAGAATAGTAACTACTTAACAAAGTCAGTTTCAATATTATAATCAACCATGGGTGCATTCTAACTTGTTCAAGCACATTGTCTAAGTGATTAATGGGTCAGGGGAAGGCATTAGAGAGGATGCAAAGATTAGAAGCGTCAGGGTCTGGCTTTGTCTTCAAAGAGCCCCTTTCCTAAGAAGATGCTTGGAGGGGAAACTAGTAATTACACTATGCAAATGGATTTAAAATCTGATGATTACAATGTATTAAATACCCCTGTGTTAAAGTACGTATCCATAGATGGAGGTATAAGAAGGATTTTTGGAATAAACATATATGTATACATACACATATACACATATGTATATTCTTTACTAAAAATAGGTTTATTTTTGTAAACTAAAGAATTTATAAATCAGCCTGCTTTGCTAGAAAGTCAATTGTGCCTTGTACCAGTGAATCTAAAATCTGGTCATTTAAGGCAATATTGGGGTCATGTAAACATCTTCAGGTGATTAATTTGTGAGTAAGAGGACTCTGCGCCAGTATAGTCTCAAGGTTGACGTTTTGTTGGTAATTTTATTCTGTCAATTACCTCTTTTTCTCTTCATCAATCTCATCTCCACCAGCTCATCACAATATGCAGAGGAAAATGCAGATATGATGAAACAGGGTTTGGGAGTCCACCCACGCCTCTTGGGCATCTGGGAATTTTACCATGAAAAATCATACGGTACACTGAAACACTAATTAGACTCGCCTTAAAAAAATTTCAAGTTTGTATGAGTTTTGAAATCAAAGAGAAATATCCCCAAGGACAATCTATATTCAAGAGCTTTTAAATCTTTTTTTCCTAATGTCTAAACAAATATATATATTTTTTCTATTAGAGGCCAGATGCTGTGCTAGAGACCTCTGGGCTCAAAGATGAGTAAACAAGATGCAAATTCTTATGGGTAATTCCTTTATGCAACTACTTACGACATTTTAAGTACTCTAGTAGATAAATATTGTTGTGATGCTGTTGAACCTGACTCTTGTTTGCACGAGTCCGTATCAGAGGAGACGCTTGTAGGTGGGATGGCTCAGCTTCTTCAAGGGAGAATGGGGCTTTGTGGGTAGAGCAGAGGGTTTCAAGAAGACAGGATATGATAATATCAGGTCCCTTTGAAGTGTCATAATTCCCTGGTGTCCTGAAACCTCTCATCTCTCTGTCTCTGTAGTGTATGTGTACATATAGGTCACGGTGATGGTGGTGGTGGTGTGTGTGTGTATCTGTCCGCATATGCTAGAGTAAGACATCGGGTTCCCTGTCATTCTCTGCCTGTTCCTCTGAAGTAGGCTCTCTTCCTGAACCTCAAGCTCCAGTTCTCAGCTAAGTGGCAGCCAGCACAGCCCATGAATCCTCCTGTCTCTGCTCCACTTGGTGCTGTGGTTACCAGTGTGTTCAGGTTCACACCCGGCTTTTATGTGGATGCTGGGATCTGAACGCTAGTCCTCATGCTTGTGTAACAAGCACTCTTAATCACTGAGTAATCTCTCCAGCCCTTCTGGAATAGCTTTGTCTAAAGATCTGGAAGAGTTAAGTATGGGAAATCCATCAGAAACAGGAAGTTAGAGTTGCTAAGCCCAGCTCAGTAACCCTTCACAGATGATTATGAAACAGGGTCCTGTTCCCACCCCCACCTGCCTGCGTGACTGTAGTAACTCTGGTCTTGAGAACAGTAGGAGGAGACATTTCCAGTGTTTTCTTGTCCAAAGGTCTTGTACTATTTACCAGTTTGTGATGAATAATCTTTCATCAAAATGCTCTGAATGTCCCAAGTTACCTACCATTAACATAGAGTGAATTGGATTTCATACTGTTAGAGGGATGGGGAAATATTCTAAAACATTTCGGTGGATTTAAGGACTTAAAAAGAAAGGCATTATGCAAATATTTGGTTATTAAGACATTCTGCCTAGAGGGGGATAGAAGTCAGATAATGGGAAATGAATGAAAATCTGGTTTCCTGTATGTTCTAATACCAGTTTTCTTTAAGAGTAATATTTGGGGGACTGGGGAGATGGCTCAGTTGGTTAAGTGCTTGCTGTGTAATGAGGACTCAGTTTGATCTCCAGCACCCACATACTAAGGCCAAGCTTATGGTAGAAGAGTTGGGGCATATAAGAAGAACCTTGGGGCTTGCTAGCCATCCATCCTAGCTGAACTGGTAAGCTCCCAGCTAAGTGCGAGGTCCTCTCAGCAGACAAGGTGTAGAGCAGCAGAGTAATGCACCCTGTGCTGGCCTCAGGCCTCTACTCAAAGGTACACACACATGTATACACATGCACACATACGTATCCACACACACATACACAAGAATATGTTGGTAGCATTTAGCATTGTTTCTTTGCCAACACAGGGGAATAGAAGCATGAAATTTACTGGGTCCTCTGGGTGATCTGCAGATAATGAATATTGAGGGTAGGGCTGTGGAAAGCGGGGTGAGAAGGCAGAGTGGAATTGCCAAGACTAATGAGATGAACATGTTCGATATGAGGCTGTGTTCATCATATGGGAATTTTTTTCATGCAGACAATAATTTGTTATTGAACATCTAGCACACATAATAAGTTTATGTACCTTTCACACTACGAGGATCATCAGAGCCAAGCTGGAGACTGCCCTTGGCATCACAGGAAGAGATGGAGATGAACCTTATGAAGACATTTCCTCTCATTTACTTGCAGGAAACAATTGGGATGACAGACCGTGAATAACTCATTATCTCTGGGCATTGGGATTATAATTGACAGTCTCGTTGGTAATGAGAGTTTTGAACTTGATGAACTTAACACTGGGTTCCTGCATCTAACTGGAAGAATCCAGACTACCAACTTTAGTGGGAATATTTCCCGCTTGACAGGAGCTTTTGATGGCTCGTTGTCTAGGTATTTCTCTCTCCAGCATCTCCAATATTGATCACGAGAACTCAAGAACTCTGACTTTAGGGGGCTTTTTTGATAAGCTCCATTCCCAAGCATATGGGGATGGTCAGTAATAGGGATTCCATGGATCTCAGTTCCCTTCATTTCTGGAATGGTTTGGGTATGAAATGTGCCCTATAGACTCATGCAGGAAAGCTTGGTGCCTTATGCTGTTGTAGTGCTCAGAGGTGAACGAGTCATGAGGACTCTATGATTGATGCATTGACAAGTTCAGAGCTTACTGGACTATTCAGAGGGGTAAGCTGCTTGCTGGGGTGGGCCTTAGAGGGGGATAGTCTGGTCGCTACTGCCCTCTCTCCACTTCCTGCCTACAACAAGGTAGGCATCTCTCCTCCATCTTCCTCTCTTGTACTGTGTTTCTGTTTCCCACAGGCCTATGAGCAATACAGCCAGTTGACCACACACTGAAACAATGAATCAAAATGTTTTCTCTCATAAATTGATTTCTTCCAGGCCATTTGTCACAGTGTCCGAAAGCTTACTAACAACCCCTCAGAGCAGTGCAGCCTGATGGGAAAACAGCTCTCAATGCTGAGTCTGTGCAAGGGAGGCCTGTACGGTTTTTCCTTTCTCCTCTCCTGTGTGATTTTTGTCTCTAGTCTGTGACTTTAAAATTTCAAAGCTAAACTAGAAAAGGCTGCTTTAGCTCAGGTTCACATTTTTTTTTTTTTACTGGTACAGTAAACTTTTGTTTTAAAATTGCTTTATTATCTAAGCATTATCCTTCCAGTGGGATTGTAAGTTATTGAAAGGCAAAGACCCCTTTCCTAAGACCATTTGCTTTTCTTATAGTACCTTTGACCCCCTCTGCACTTAATTCTTTATTTTAGAAGGGCTTGACTAAAACAGAAACAGCTCAGTGGAATGATTAAGAGTCTGACTCTGGAAGAAGATGGCCTGAATTTTAAAATTTCAGCTCCATGACTATCCATGGGTAAGCTGCATAGCTGTGTAGCTCCTCAGAGCCTGTTTCACTTTCTTCACCTGTAAAATAGGGATCATGATTGCAACCATCAATAAGATTGCTGTGGAATTAAACTGAAGACTGAACTTAAGAGTACTTGGTGTAGGGATTGGGACAGGATGACCCCCAAATGGTGGGTCATTAAACTAACCATCATCATCATCATCATCTCATTATCTTCATCCTTCTCACCTTTTGGAAGGTAAGACATTTGGGGCATCTATACCTTATTGATGGATTTGATTATTTTCAACTGGGATGGAAGTTCTTCATGCTGTGTCCTTCACCTTTGCTATTCAGATACATTTAGAAGGCGTGGTTACCTAGGTAAGGGGGACGGAACGCAGGATACAGAGAACAGACAGAATTGCAGTTTGAAATGATGGGCTAAAACGGCCAGGCCATATTCAGCAGAGTCAAGGGCACAGAATTACATCGAACGGAAGGTCGTAAAGACAAAAATAAAGTTGTACAATCACAGTACTGAAAAGACCTGGCTGGACAGAAGCGGATGTAGAAAGGTTTGACTGGAAGCTTTCTGAGTCTAAGGTGCTGGCATTAGATTTTCCTTGGAGAGTAATCCAGTTACTCAGCGTGTAGTGATCAGATCAAAGAGGTAGCCTACTGGCCTGGTAGGAGCTCACCAGAAATAATGATGTTTAGGTTGAGATAACTGCATGATCTATCGCCCAATTTCATTAAAGGCCTGAGCTGCTGCTAGCTGTGGATAAAAGAATTCAGGTCAGGTGGCCAGGTGTGGTTGCACATGCCTTAAATCTATGAGTTCAGTGATGGCTTATATTGCAAGTTTCAGGAAAGTAAGGGCCACATAGTAAGACCTTGT
Source organism: Eospalax fontanierii (assembly GCA_035773235.1). NCBI lineage: Eukaryota > Metazoa > Chordata > Mammalia > Rodentia > Spalacidae > Eospalax > Eospalax fontanierii. Next base: position 8,027,997 of record CM069540.1, read on the forward strand.
CTTAAAAACAATAACATCCCCCTAAACCCCAAGGATTCAGATTAGAAAATCTGTTAAATTATCCAGTACTCCTCTGTATTATTTTGTATCTGAGAACTTGTGACAAATATCAGTTGAGGGGAACATTCGTTATTCCCCTTTTAAATAAAATAACATTTATTTACTTATATGTATGTGCTTGCATGTGCATGCCACAGCACACACATGGAGGCCAGAGGACAACTTGGAGGTGTGTGTTTTCTCCTTCTACCATGTATGGGGCTCCAGAATTGAACTCAAGTTATCCGGCTTAGTAAGTACCCCAACTCACTGAGTCATTTCACTGGTCCCTTTATTTTTTGTGAGTGAGTCTTACTTTGGGTCGCCCCTCTTTTCTGCCCCTCAGTGTTGCCCCTCTCTGCAGAGCTTCCCCCACTGCCTGCTGCTCCACCTCTTGTTTTAATGTCCTGTGATTCTCATTACTTCCATCTACGGGTGTCCTCTTCTCGGAAGTCCATGTGATAACAGCTCCCTCTTGGGTTTTCAAAGTTTCATAACAACTTGTATGATGTATAGAACGTCCTTCAAATTACACAGTTCTTCACTGGTCTAGAAAAGGAGAATCACAACCAGAGCTTTAGAATGGATGTAGAGTTGTCCTCTATGAGGGCCTCACTGTTAGGGACAGTGCCTGTGATTATGGTGGGTGAACTAGACTGGGATTTCATCACCTGCAGGGTTATTTGTTTGGGTAGGGGAGACAGCTGGGGCTTGGGGAGGGTAGAAATTTATTGGGTACACCGAAATCCAGTACGTTATAGAAAATTTGGGTTGTTGAGGTTATTTGACTTGTTTTATTCTTAGACCAGAAAGGTTTTGCTGACATTTGGGTTTGATCTCATTTAGCTGGGGGTCTACTGGAGGCAACGATTGGATCTTATTTCTCAGTTCACTGATAGCAGCTATTTCAGGCCAAGCTAGACCAAAGAAGGAAGGTATTAGACAAGTGGAACTTTAGAGAGCAATTAAAGCAGGCAGTTTAAGCTGCAACTTAAATGAATTGGAGAGCATTTGTTACTCTGTAGCTCTATTCCTTAACTGATGCACGGTGCCTCACTTTACAGCTGCATAAATATTCTCGTTTACAGGGAGAGTCCCAGGGGACATATCCAGAGCTTATGTTTCTCTTGGAGACCTTCCATTACACACACACACACACACACACACACACACACACACATACACACACACATACATTTTGTGGGTGGCACACATATCTTGTCACTTACATCATCTAAAAGATGTGAATGACTTACATGGATGTTAGTTCAGTAGTGGATACCACCTTAACTGCAATTACCTTAGTCACTATAAAGGAAACGTAGCGTGCAGAAGTCTGGAAGTATTGACCAATGTGATTTCACAGTTGTGCATTTTCCTTACACTTCTGGGAAGGGATGCCACAAAAGAATGGTTGGAGGAAACAGAAAGAAGTCATTTTTACTCTTAAGTTTTACAGAGCAGTTTTGGAACTTGGGGAAGAGTATGAAATATTTGTTCCACTCTTAGGGGTACTGTAGGAAAATTTAGGAGTCCTCAAGGTTGAGAAACGGGGAGTGGAGAGTATGGCTGGGGACGGAACACTGATGTCAGCCTCAGTGGTTGCAGCCTGTCTGTCTAGTCTCAGGTGATGAGTGACAGGTCAGGTCCTATGGAAGAAATGACTCTTCAAATGCCTCGGCACTACAGTCTCTTCTCACTCCCAGTCCTGCACAAGACAGAATTCAGTGAAGAGTGAAATCTTTTTTTTTTTCCGGATTCCTTTTGATTTTTTTAAATTGAATTTTTGCAGCTTTCATACAATATAATTTGATGACATTATGCCCCACTCGAACCTTCCCATTTTACTCCCTGCCCAATTTAGTGTACTCTAGTATGTATACAATAAGGCCTATAGAGTCTAATTTGTGTCCACAAATGTCCTTCAGTGTGGCTCCATCCACTGGAGCCTGGCCAACCCACTGAGTCCCATGCTTGAAGGAGATGGTCTCTGCCCCTTCCAGCAGCTGCCTGTCACCAGTTTCCTTAGGTGGGGTTGGAGTACTAATGTGCTTCAAAGAGGGAAATCTTAAACTGACTAAATTGTCTCATAATTGATTAAGGCGAGTATCTTTATCCCTGACTAAGGATTCAGGAGAGACATTGCATTCAGTGCTGGAAAGCTCCCTCTTTGCACACTTGAAGTCACTCTCTCCATTGTTAATACTTTAGGAGAAGTACTGCAAGCAAGTCAAGAGTCTTACATATGCTGTCGTCTTTACTGTCTGACCTTGGGCAGGTACTTTCCCCTGTCTTCATCTGTGAGGCCAGTCAGGGCCTTATTAACCTAGTGGCCGAAGTGCCTGGATCTGCTGAGGACCTTTTCTAACGATCCTTGAATCTATATTTGAACTAATCATTGCTGCATGATGACTGAGGATGTCTTTGTGCATAGTACTATGGACAATAAAATAGGATTAATCAATTTAAAGGCACTGTTGCATTTACAGTCTATCTTGTAACTGCTCATCTTCTCAATAGAGCAACACAGAATTGCAACTACTATTTATATATTCTAGAAGAGTCCTCTTAGTTTAAAGTTTAGTCTGAAATTCGATTTCTTTGGGACTAGTGGCTCCCTGAAGAATCAGTCCAATTCCCATTGACTAAAATCATAAAATGGACTGTATGTTAATGTTGACAAGGGATCAGGATTACAGAATTATTCTAGAAACCATTGATTAGTCATTCTCCAGCTGATCGTGGTGCTAATTCATTTATCTTAGAAACGTAAAGAATCAATTGTAGACTCTTTTCAATAATACAGATACTTTAGTTATTGCATGCAAATAATCTTTTAAAAAGTTTAAATTTACGTTTTATGTGTATGAGTGTTATGCCTGCATGCTTGTAAGTACACCCATGTCATGCAGTGCAGGTTGAGGCCTGAAGATGGTTCTTAGCTGCTCAGCCATCTCTCCAGCCCCTAATCTCTCTTTTCTGACATTGAAAATCTCCCTTTTTCTTTCTTCAGAAAGTTGAATTTTTTAAAAGATTTATTTAGTATTTGAGTTTTTTTAAGGAACTTATTTGTGTGTGTGTGTGTGTGTGTGTGTGTGTGTGCACGCTCATGTGCATATATGCATTCCTGTGTCAGTGGATGCCAGAAGAGATCCCTTTAGAGCTGAGTTACAGGCAGGTTGTGAGCTGCCCACATGGGTTCTGAGAACCAAGGTCCTCTGCAAGAACTAAAAGCACTCTTAATCACCAAGCCATTTTTCCAGCCCCAGGAAGGTGTTTTATGTAAAAGCTTATATTTAAAACTTGTTCTTGCCAGGCATGGGGATGCTGCCTAATCCCAGCAATCACCAGGCAGGGTGTCTCTGTGAGATCCAAGCCAGCTGGGGCTACATAGTAAGACCCTGTCTCAAAATAACCAAACAAACTCAAACCCTACAAATATTAACCCCCAGCTTATTCTTTCAGCCCACTAGCAAGGTATCCCTTCCTGAGTTACCTAACCGTCTTGAGGTGGATTACTCCTAAAAATGAAACTAAAACTATTCATGTCAAAGGGATAGCCCACAATCTTGTCTGGCAGAAGGAAAGCCCTGGGGAAGGGGTGTCTGGGGGGTGGAATTCATTTCTCCTAAGTTCTTCTAGAAAGCTTGTTTAAGGCAAAAGTGCAAAAAAAGCCAAAATAAATTACAACTTGGCTTAAAAATAAAATATGCAATTTAAACATTGATCTCGTTCCAGCTGGCATCCCACGCTCCTGGCCACCTTCAGCCGGGTTGGGCTGGTGCTGCGCAGTCTTTCCGCAAATGAGCCATGCCTCTCAGCCACTTGGAAGGCGATTCCGCGCAGGATCCCGCCTCTGCAAAGCTCAAAGGAGCTCCCACCTGTTCGTGCCAGGGTTCTTTCTTTCCGAACACGTTCTGTGGTACTGTTCCGCAGTCTTCTCAGCGGGGCGGGCAGTGGGGATCTCCCGGTGCTTCTACTGTGAGGTGATGTAGCAGAACTTGAATGGAGAGCCTGTGCATTCAAAACAATTTATTTTGAGTGCATTCTCACTTTGGTGAGAAGAGGAGGCACAGATGGCTGAGTCGGGGTGCGTGCCAACTCGTTCCTCACACCAGGCTTCTGGCGAATCCAGGCTGTGCGCAAATGAGCTGCTGGGGAAGGTGGAGGGCTGCAGGAAGCTACAGAGTCCTTGCTTGATTTGCTGTCTGGTCCACGATGAAAAGCAGAGACTCTGGGTCACCGGGGGACATTGCTTGAATACTGTTCTGATGTCTGAGCTATTTGCTGTCTTGTAGCTTCTGAGTAGTGGAAGGGAACTGATATCTACTAGTTCCTCCAGGAACTGCTCTGTAGGAGACCGGGGCTTGGCTGGGAATAACCAGGGCTGGCAGACTGAAGCCTGCCCGCAGCAGGAAGCTGCCAGGTTGTGGGTTTCCCGGCGTCACCCGCTGTTCTGTGCTCTGCCAAGCAGCTGAATTGCTGACTGTTTCCCTCTCCCCGAAGCTGTCAGGAAAGTTGCTTCAAATTTCCTGGTCCTCTGATCTGAGAGTTCCAAACCAGCAGCCATGCCTCCAGCTGTTTCACTGACTCATTCCTAAACATCGCCAACCTCCCACCCAGTGAGCAAAGTTCTTTCAGGTTCCATGGAACAGAGAAGCTCAGGTCATCAAGGGCGACAGGGGCAAATGGGGGATGCCAGAGCAAGAGAGAAGACAGACAGCCTTCTCAGTAGCCAGATACTGCTTTATTTTCACCACATGGTTGAGAGCGGATATTCCTAGGGAGCCCACTACACACAGGAGAGTTGGGAGGCTCAGAGGGGTTAGACCGTGTGTTAATTTGTTAGGACTGTGCAACCTTGTCACAAACTTTGTGGCTTCTGAGAATGGAAACTGTTGAGAATGGAAACTGTTTATAGTTCTGGAGGCTGTAAGTGTGGTCAGGGTCGGTTCCTTTGAAGAGTGTGAATCTGTCCCAAGCCTTTGTCCTATCTCCTGCTGGCAGCTGACAGTCCTTGATGTTGTCTAACTTGATGTAGGTGCCTCTGTCTTCACATGTGTCTTATCAATTCTTCTCTCATAGTGAGGTCTGGCGTTCAGCCCCCACCCTAGGTTTGAATAAATTGAGGGAACGGAAAATGCTCTCCAATTAGAGAAACCAGTTTTATTTGTGGTTATTTATAAAGGATTCATCCCTGGAGAGAGAGACAGAAATTTCATATGGGGAAGCCAGCATTTTGATCAGAAGTCTAGTGGACCTCCAATGCACACACACCCAAGGTGGAGATCAGAGGCACCCCTCGTGTGTGTCTCCTTCCCAGCTTTCACTGCTTTCTCCCCAGACCCTCCCCCTTAAGTCATTGGTTGGCTGGTTGTCAATCACATTCTTGGAGGCATGTCCCTTGAGGCAGAGAGAAAACTCTGTAAATTTACCCTACAACATGACATTCTTTGTGTTTATATCCAAGTCTCTTTCTCATTTGTGGGTGTTCGTATGTACATGCTCATGTGTGTCAGTACGATAATGTGTGAGCCAAGGCACACATGTGGAGGTCAAAGAACAACTTGGGGAGGTACTCCTCTCCTTCCACCTTTTCCACAGGGTCTCTAGTTGTTGGCCACTGTGCAAGCCAGCTAGTTGGCCTGGAAACTGCTGGAGATTCTCCTAACCCCATTTCACATCTCACTGCAGGAATGATGGGGGATCTGACCTCAGGTCCTCACGCTTGTGTGGCAAGTGCTTTATCCACAGAGTCATCTTCCCAGTTTCTCAGTCCCTAAATTTCTGTTTTCTTATAAGAACTTATCATATTATATTAAGGGCATACTCATTCTAGCAAGACCTTATCACTCAGCTAAATAGATGTCAAAGACTTTTTCCAAATAAGATCCCATTCTAGGCGAAAAGGACTTAGGACATCAGTGTCTCTCTCTAGAGAGGCACATTCATAATCCAGACCATCACAGAGAGCATAGTCAGACTTCAGACTCAGAGCTCCTTGTCCTGACTGGTGGGGTTTCAACAGTGAGCAAGGACCCCAAAGGTACCTGGAATGAGTAGGGACAGACAAACAGAACAGATGACCTGGGAAACTTTTCTCGTCAGGCCGCAAATTTTATTATCACTGGGTTTAAATACACAAGCTTGGGGAGGTAGGGGTGAAAATGCACTTACTCAGGAATGTGATAACTAACAGAGCCAGAATGGTTGCTTAGGAGACATTATCTCTGACCTTCAGAGCCCACCATGAATAACTATGTGTTTGCCAGGAGAGAATGAATAGCTATGTGTTTGTTAGAAGAGATGGCACTAAGAAGAGAAACAAGGGCTTTGAACCAGACAGAAGTGATAGAGGTAGCACCTCTCTGGCCTTCCTAGCTCGGTCGGGTGAGATTAGGAGGTGGGTGCAGAACATTTCATTGCAGCTCAGTTCCTGCTACCAAGGTTGAGCATGCTTATCATACGTGCAGGTGACTGCAGGGAGGATTTTTCCCAGGGCTGTTTTTCTCTAAGATGGAATCAAGCTATAAACTGGCTATTCTCTAACCTGTGGCCTCCAACAGCTCCTAACTTGCTGGTAGAAATTTCTTTTTTATTGTTTTGGAAATATTAAAACAGAAAGCTACAGTTGTCATTTTTTCCTGCTCTCAGGATTCCATTGATCACTTATTCAATGGGACACACAAAGCCGGGGTTATTATCTGTTCACCACACCTAATCTAAGATGTGGGGGCAGGACTTTGGAAAGGGAAAACTTGTGGTCAGTCCAATGCTTCTTTTGTCTCTCAGTAAGGGAAATAAAAATATAAAAAGTGAAAGTAAACATTGCATGAGGACTGACCTGGTAAATGTGCCTGATGCCCATTGCTGAATGGTTTCTAAAGATTTTATTGATAATTCACAGTAAGCTTATGTCAGTTCTCCCTAGCCCACTTGTTCTAGTCAGAGTTCTCCAGTGGAACAGAGCTGATGGAGTAAACATGTGTTTAAAGGGGATTTACTCGATTATCTTACATGATGTAGACTGGTTAGACAACAATGGCTGTCTTCTCCTTGGAGAGGCTTGAGAACTGGAGCTCACTCCAGGAGACTGGTTACTGCAACACTCCCAAATCTGATGATGAAGGCTTGAAGGATGCCTGGAGAACTGTTGGTCCTGATTCACAAGGGAAAGCTAAGGTGGCTGGTTCTGATATCAGTGAACAGAGTGATATCAGTGAACGGTGGAGAGCAGTGGCACTGACAGAGTGGATGAACTCGCAAGCGAGATGCCAGGGCAAGCAGGCGTAAAAGAAAAGGGAGCTCCCTTGGATCTGGTTGTATCTAGGTTGCAGCATCTAGAAGATACTGCCCACATTTAGGGTGGGTCTTCCCATTCATCTAATCTCCTCAGAAATATCCCTCACTGGCACGCATAGAGGCTAACCTAATAGAGATAATCTCTCACAGGTATGCCCAGAGGCTTGTCCTATGGATGCTTCTAGATCCTGTCACATTGATAATCAATGAATACTAAACATCCATTCCCAGGCTCTACCACGTCCAGCACAGAAAACAGGGTGCTTAAAAGGAAAACAAATTCTGTAATTGGGATCATTGGTTAAAGAAAAAGAAGACGATGATCTTAGTCACTGAGTTCTCTCTTGCCCCACACTTGATCCAAGATAAGTCCATTCACTCTTTTCTAGTATGATTTACAGCTAGAGTGAGCATCTGACTTACTATCCCAACTGTGAGGTCATGGCAGTGAAGAACATGCTAAAATCATTTGAAATTATATCCTACAGCATCTGCCGACATCAAATTGTTTTATTTTGTGAACCTATAAAACAGGGTTATTCAAAAGTTGTGTATTCAAAGTCTATGTTTTAAAAAAGAAACAATATATTTGTGAGTGCTAAAGTAAATAATAATAATAATAAAAACCCTGTCACCAAGCCTGTGGACCTGAGTTTAATCTCTGGATCCCACACAGTGGAAGGAGAGAACTGACTTCTGCAAGTTGTCCTCTGACCTCCACAGATGTATCATGCACACGCACCTCCCCCAAACAAACAAAATAAGTAAATGCAAGAAGAAAAAGCCAGCTTATTTCATTCTTAAAAAACTTATATTTTAATTAATGTTCATTGTGTGTGTGTGCGTGTGCTCATGTGTATGTGTGTGTGTGTGTCTGCACATGTATGCATGCTTGTGTGGACGTCAGAGGACAACTTGTAGAGGTCAGTTCTTTCCTTCTACCATGTAGGTCCGGGGGATGAACCTTAGGTCTTCAGGTTTGGTTACAGGTGCCTTTACCCACTGCGTCATCTCACTGCCCCCCTAAAAGCCTCCTTAAATATGCACCTCAATAGCTTGCCAGTTTCTTATTTATATCTGCTTGTAATACTAGCACAAGAGCCATTCTGAAGAATGTAAGTTTTTTTTAACAGTCTTATAATTTATCATTTTTCTATAATCCACCTGTAATTGTCTTTAAAGTTTCTTTTTATGGTTAATAAATTAGAAATTATTGTGATTCTTAATTGATTTTTTGATGCATTATATTTGTCATCCAAAAAATAATTTCTCTACAGATGCTGTGGCACATAATAAGATGAAAACCAGGCCAGGTTAAACAAACAATAGTTTCACAGTTTTTTTTTTTCTACTGAAATGTGTAGACAGTTCAGCCTGAATATTCTTAATGGACTATTTTCATTTCTTTCAGAAATATTTTTATAAAGCAAAACATTATCAATGTACTTTTAACATTTTTTTTATTATTTCATTGACTTTAAACATGTCAAAACTATATGCCTTGGAAATTCCTGACCAGTACACTAAGAATAAAAAGTTATCTAATTACATATAAAAATACCATTCAATTATTTTTCTGAATGATGGAGGATTCATGGATGGTTTCAGCAAGATGGGGAAATGGGAGATACAAGCTTCTTCCCATAAAAAAATGATAGACAATTGTCTGTGAATGAAAATAGTCTTGGGTTCAAAGGACCATTTAGGGATCCATAGACTACGGCAGGTAAACCAATGAACAAACAAGTGCAAACCCTCAAATATCAAACAAATGAAGGGAATCCCTGCAGACGCTGGAGCTCTTGAGATGCCTGGAGAGATCTAGGAGGAGAGAGTGGGGCCGTCGTGTTCAGCCTCAGGGCCCGTGGCCCCATGGTGGGGTACCCCGTTCTGCAGAGGACACCAGCATCTTTCACCACTGTGATTATCAACAGCCATCCTGACCACCGACACCTCAGAAGGGAAGTCTGGCTGCACCCCTCAATCCAAGGAAGCAGCCTGGGGAGCTGCTTTGGGACCCGCGTGGCCTTTCTCCCAACCTTGTGAACACTGCAGACTCTGGAGTCTGTTGCTCTTCAGGCGCCTGCGTTCTGATCCTGGCTCTGTGGCTGCGTGTCCACACCTATACCTCAGGCATCAAAGCCACCACTCCTGGGGGGTAGCCCCACCTCAGACCTCGGAACCTCCGCCACTTTGCCATTCTTGCTATGTGAGTGCCCACACTTCTGCCACTGGAGCCACTGCGGCTTCTCCTGTGCCCAAGATCCAGACATGCATCTGTACGGGACTGCTGCTACAGGCTAGTGCGCACCTCACTGTATGCCTGGCCTGTAGCATCTTTATGGGCTATGCTTGGGATACGGGAACTACTACATCTCTGTACACAGCCATGCTCTGAATCTTGGTTCCCAACAGTTATATAAGCACCTGTATCTCACGCCCTGTTACCACTGTGGCAGCAGGAGCATCTGTGCCCCAGGCATAGTCCCCTACGGGTACCTATGCTCCAGACCAGGACTCTGGCTGCTCCTGGGGGCCGGGCATGAGCAGGAGATCCTGAATGCTGAGCCTGGAGCGAAGAGGAATCATCTCGACCCTGACTGACTTCCATGGTGGGAATACAGGAGGTCAGACAAACTCCAGTGGACCTTGTCACCAAAGACTCCAGCAACCCTTGTTGCTGCCATGAATATATATGTGCCCAGCCTTTGAAGACCAAGTTGTGTAAAACAAATAACATCATGGAAGAAGAAAGTAGAGTGTACAGCAATACTAGGAAATATCAACACTCCACTTTTACAATAGATGGATCATCCAGACAGAAAATCAGTAAAGAAATAACATGCTTGGCTGACACTGTGGGCCAAATGGACTTCACGTACATATTTACAACATCTCATTTGGCAGCAAAATAAAAATTCTCAAACGAACTGAAGCATTCTTCAGGCTAGATCAAATTGGGCCACAAAAGAAAGTCTTAACAAATGGACAATTGAGATGATATTAACTATCTTTTCGACTACAATGGTGTGAAACTGGAAATCAATATGAAGAACAAAACTGGAAATTCACAAATATGTAGAAGCTGAATAAAAGAATCTCGGAGCACCAATGCATTAAAGAACAAATAAAAATGAAATAAAAAAGCATCTTGAGAGAAATAAAGTGGAAATACAGTGTAGGAAAATGTATGGCAGCAAAAGGGGACTTAACACAACGAATACACACACTGATGAAGAAGAAAGTGCTCGTGCAATCAACCAAGTCTCACACCTCAAGGAAGTAGGAAAAAGAGAAATTGGGTCCAGTTTAGTGGATAGAAAGAAATAAAATAATGAGGATCAGAGCAGAAATGAGACAGAAACTAGAAAAGTATGAGAAAAGTTTGGGGAAATAGAGTTGTTGTTGTTTTTTTTTTTTTTAAATAAGTTACAGAAAAGTGAAATATTTTAGATAGACTAATGTAGAAAGAGAGAACTCACATGAAATACAAGTAAAAAAGTGGGGGGGCTCAGCTATGTATAGGACCTCCACCTCCTTCTGCAACCCCTCCAAAGGCTCAGGGACTGTTGTAGAAAGAATGTAAGAGCTGAGGGTGGAGAACAGTGCTGTGATAGGCTATCCTCTAGACCTGACCAGGCTGGCGCACATATGAACTTACAACAGCATCACTGGTTGCCTGAACAAAATCAAGCCAGTTAAAAAATTCCAGCATGGATGGGGGAGGGGATCCTGAGGCCCCACCTCTCGCTGTGGAGCTCCTGGCAGTTGATGGCTACTGCGGGAATAGTCAAATTTCTTCGGGGTTGTTGGCCACTGGCAGGATGCCCATGCCTGAATGCATGGTCCCACGCCCATGCACAACTGGGCAACACCAATTGGACTCAGTGGATTATGAAAAAAATAAAGAACATAAACCTGGAAAGAAGATCAACTGGGTAGAATTGGAGGAACTGGAGGGAAGGGAGCCGGGGGAATATGATTAAGGCGCATTGCATATGTGTACGGTGAAGAAACAAATATTGGAAGGGAAAAAAGACTTTACAACTGACAACACAGAAATAGAGGCTGAACACTCTCTATAATCATATGCCAAAAACTCGAATGCTTAGAAGAAATGATTATTTCCTAGAAACATAGAACCTTCAAGACTAAACAGTGAAGAAACAGAAAGTCTAAACAAGCTAATCACAAAGAGAGATTGAATCAGTAGTAAAACCTTCCCATCAAGGAGAAGCTAGAGGCTGGTGGCCTCATGACTGAATCTTGCCAACCATTCAAAGAAGGAGTACTGCTAAATTTTCTCCAACTCTTCCAAATAAAGAAGTAGGTGTAACCAAACTAAGTTTTCAAGACTGGTAGTGTTACTCTGATACTAAGACTAGGCAGGGACACTAGAAGCAAAGAACATTATAGACCAATACTCTCATGAACATATGTGCCAAGAATTCTCATTAAAATTCAGTGGATTATTAGAAAGGATAATATAGCAGGACCTAGTTAGATTCCACCTGGAATGCAAAGTGATGACTGCAAGTCAGTAAATGTGATACATGACATTTAACAAAATGTGGGACAAAAGCCATATGATCATCTCAATAGATGCAAAGTGAAGATTTGGCAAAATTCAATGCCCTTGCATAATAAAAGCCCTAAAATTTAGGTATAGGAATAATGTAGTTCAGCATAATAAAGGCACATATGATAATCCCACAGCTAACGTCATAGGTGAGAGATGATAAATTTCCTCTAAGGTCAGGAAAAAAAAATCCCCCAAATGAGGTTTTCAGCTCATGTCAGTTCTTAGCACACTGCTAGGTACAGGGTTAAATGAGGCCATTGAAGGCATCCAGAGTAGAGAGGAAGAATTTAAATTGTTCTTGCTAAAAAAGTCATGATTTTATATAGAACATTCTAGAGGCTGGTGAGATGGCTCAGCAGGTAAAGGTGCTTGCTTCCAAGGCTGATGACTTGAATTTGATCCCTGGAACTCACATGGTAAGAGAGAACTAACTCCTGCAAGTTGTCTATTGACCCCTTAATGTGCAAATAGTTTAATAGTGATGTGTTTGTGTTGTCAAATTGACAATGGGTTAATTGTGCTGAATAACTTTAGTGTCAACTTGACACATCTGGGTTGAAAGAGCCTCGATTTGGGAATTTCCTCCATTGGACTGGCCTGTGGTCATGACTGTGGGATATTTTGATTGTTGAGTGATGTGGGAGGCCCCAGTCCCACTGTGAGTGGTGCCACCCCTGGCCAGGCTGAGCACGGGCTAGGGGAGCAAGCTAGTAAGCAGCGTTCCTCCATGGCCTGTGCTTTAGCTCCTGCCTCTAAGTTCCTGCCCGGAGTTCCCACCTTGGGATTCCTCAGTGATGAACTGTGACTCAGGAACTGTAAGCTGAATAAACCTTTCCTCCCCAAGTTGGTATTGGTCAGAGTGTTTCTGTCACAGCAACAGAAAAGTAACTAGGACAGTGCCTTTGAGCTTATGTAGCCAAGACTGGCCTTGAGCTCCTTACCCTCCTGCTGCCACCTCCCTAGTGCTGGGATTACAGGCTCGTCCTAACTTGATCAACCTATGAGACAATTAACTTATAAAATAAAATATTTATTTTGGTTTGCAGTTTTGGAGGTTTCAGTGTATAACTGAGTGTCGCATTGATTTGGGTCTGTGGTAAGGCAGTATGTTATGTGCTGGAGAAGACTGTGTGGTGAAGGCTGGGGTCAGTTGGTATAATGCTTGCTTGTATAGCATGTGTAAAGCCCTGGGTTCAATCCCCAGTACTGTATAATTGGATGTGGTAGTGGATGCTTGTAATCCCAGAATTTGGAAGGTAGAAGGAGATCAAGGGTTCAAGGTCATCCTCAGCTAGCAAGTTTGAGGCCAGCCTGGGTTCTGTGAGATCCTATTGGGATGGGGAAAGATTTGCAGTGAAGCAGACCACTTACTTTGTGGCCAAGGCACAGAGAGACAAGGATGGGTCCCTTATGATCTGGAGACCCCCTACTGTCTCTTAGAAGCTGCACTACCTCCCTAATAGTCCCTTTGGAGGACCAGGCCTTTAACACACAGACCTTTGGAGAGCATTCAGAATCGACTATCATAAATCTGAATATACATTTCCCCAAAGAAATTATACAAATGGCCAACAGATAAATGAGAAGATGCTCTCAATGCCAGTCTCTGGGAAGATGCAAATGTGGTGACTGACCCGAGCCATTGTCAAAGGGTAAGAGACAGTACTGGGAACTGATGAGTGTCCCAGTTTCACTTCTGCTGTTGTGATAAAATATCCCCACAGAAAGCAGCTTAGAGGAGAAAGGGTTGAGTTGGCTTACAGTTTCAGTTGTAGTCCATCATTACGGAGAGGTCAAAGCAGGAACCCCAGGTAGCTAGCCACACACACCCAGGAATGGATGCATGCTTAGTACTCAGCCGGCCAACATTCTCTGGTCTCATACAGCCCAGGGCTCAGACACAGGGAGTGGTGCTGCTCACTTTCAGGCTGGGTCTTCCCACATCAATTAAAGCAATCAGGACAACCCTGCACAGACATGCCCATAGGCCAACTTGATCCAGACAGTTCCTCACTGGGACTCTCTTCCCAGGTGAGTCTAGGCTGTATCAAGATGATAATTAAAACTAACCACCAGAATGGTAATGCTGAAGAAAAGTAACCATGTGCACTGTTAGTGGAAATGCAAGTTAGCAAACCATCATGGAGGGCAATGCAGAAGTCCCTCAGAATGTTAAAAGCAGAACTCCCATATAATCCAGCAATTCTACCTCTGGTATATATTTGAACGAAATGCAGTTAGTATGTCGTTGTTCGCTACACAGCAGTATGATGTTGTGTCTACCCAGGAGTTCATTCAGTGGATAAAGAAATGCATGAATAAAAGTGTTGTATGATACACAGTGGAAGACTCAGAAGAATTTCCTGTTATCTGGCAATGTGCTGGTTAGCTTTTATTGTACAGAAACCTAGACATTCCTTAGAAGAGGGAATCTCAACTGAGGAACTGCATCCATCAGACTGGCCTGGGGACATGACTGGGGGGCACTGTCTTGATGGCCTTAATTGATATAAGAGGGAGGAAACAGCCCACCGTGGGTGGTATCAGCCCTGGGCAGGGGGGCCTGGACTGTCTTAGAAAGATAGCTGAGGGGAGAAGGACAGCAAGCAGCATTCCTCCAAGGTCTGTTTCAGTTGCTGCCTCCAAGTTCCTGTTTGAGTTCCTGCCTTTGCTTCTCTTGAAGATGGACTGGGACCTATTAGACAAACAAACCCTTTCCTCCCCACCTTGGTGTTGGTCAGTGTTTTATCACAGCAACAGAAAGCAAAGAAGGGCCTCAACATAATGAACCCAGAACAGATTCTGCTAGGTGAAGCAAGACAGGAAAAGAAAACACTGCATGATCCCCCTCATGCATAGACTCTTTAAAAAGCTGCTCTCATTGAAACAGAATGGAATGGTGGATGCCAGAATTTGTGGGCTAAGCAGGAGAAAGAAGGTGGTCAGAGCACAAAATCTCAATGAGGACAAATGGGTTTTAAAAATCTACTTTATGACATGATGACTGTAATTATTAATAATATGCTGCATGCTTGAAAATGTCTAAAAGAGTTTTAAATGTCCTTACCATAAAAAATGTGTGCAAAGTTAAGGATATGTTAAATATTTTGATTTAATGATTGCAAATATCGACACTATTCTTTCATCATAAATATATACTTTCTGAAAATTGGATCTTAATGAAAGGGAAAATGGCATATTTAAAAAGACAGTTACAAACTTTCCAAATTAAATCACGGATTCTGATTAGGATGTGGTGGCTCACATCTATAATCTAAATACCGAGGAAACTGAGGCAAGAGGATTACCGTGAGTTCAATGCCAGTCTAGACTACACAGTGGCAGGCTAGCCTGGGTTGCAGAGACAGCCTGTCACAAACACTCTCTGAGTTTCCTCTTATTTCCTGGGAAACACACGTCTTCCTGTTTCAAGCTCTGATTTAAAATACCAAAATTTTCAAAGTCTCCAAAGGTTGAAGATTTCTTCTACTTTTTTTTTTTTTAATTAAGACACTTAAAAACAATTTGGCAACACACATGGAAAATTCAGATTCTCTTCTGCCAAAGGTTCCTACCACTGCAGTGCTTGAAGGTTGAACCATAAAACAGGTTTAAAAATATTTTATTTATGTATCAGTGTATTCCCTACATGAATGTAAGTGCACCCATGTCGTGCAGTGCCCATGGAGGTCAGAAGAGAGCTTAGGATTCCCCTGGAATTGAAGTTATGAGTGGTTGTTAGCCACCATGTGGGTGCTGGGAATTGACCTCAGGTCCTCTGCAAGAACAGCTGGTGCTCTTAACTGCTGAGCCATGTCTCCAACCCCAAATTATAAAACAGTTTCACAAAAGCTCAAAACTTTATAAAGTCTAATTTGCGGTGAGCTGCAAAAGAGGATACTGCCATTTATGTTTGGTTTACTTTCATTCCACAGTATTTTGTATTTCATTTACTTTCTCTGTGGAGAAGAGAAGAAGCAAATGCCTCTCTTTTGATGGATAGAGTCATACCACTCCTTGGCCTATACTCAAAGGTATTTCGAAGATACTGGTACCTCCATGTTTGTTGCTGCTCTTTTCACACTAGCTAAGAGATGGAAGCAACAAAGTGTCCCTCAGCTGATCAGTGGGCAATGAAAATGTGGTCCATTTACATAATGGAGTTCAACTCAGTGGTAAAGAAAGAGGAAATCATGACATTTGCAGGTGAATGGATGAAACTAGAAACTGTTATGCTAAGTGGAGTAACACAGAGAGAAAAATAAACGTATGTTCTCCTTCATCTGTGAATCCTAGCCCAAATCCTTGTATGTGAGTATGTATTCTGATGTAACTGCAGGAACCAGGAAAATGGAAGGGAACCAGGGAGGTGAAGGGAAGGGAGGAACCTGAGAGAGAAGAACAGTAGGTGACAGGTGTTACTAAGGGAGAAACGGGTAAAATGGAGTAGTCAAATGGGAAGGGGAAGGAGTGCACAAGGAACGTTGGAGATAAAGGGGAAGAAGGAGCTCAAGAGCGGTGGGACCATAGGAGGCTGGTATTGTCAAGGGAGAAAAGAAAAAAACGGGGACATTTTAAATGGGGAAGGCATGGAGGGAGGGTTAGACAAGGAGACAGAGAGAGGAGAGAGATAATGCCCAGCTAGTGTGAAAAAACCAGGGGGAATTGTATTAGTTCAACAACTCATTGACAAATTTGTTACAATATCTCTACATGTGCATAACTTAAGGCTACATAACAAGAAACAATGTCAGACAGGAAAAACCTCCCTTTAACTTGTTGATCAGGGTGGTCCCGGAGACTCCTAAAATTACACAGATTATTGCCACAGCTCTTGATTGCCTCCTAGAACTTGAAGGTAAGATCCTATTGCTGAAGACAGGACATACATTGGACACAAGATTTGGAGCAATGGTGCTGGAACCAACCTGGAAGCTACTTCCCCTGAAGGCTGACTCTCAGTTTTGGAGAGCACTATGTAAGCGGCCAAGGAGAACATTAATCACTCGTTCAACTCCAGTTTCAAGGCCTAATAACCACATCAATGACTAGCACAGCAAAAGACATTGGTGCAATAGTGGCACTTTTATCTTCTTGGGGGTAATCGACAGCTACCTATTGGACTTAAAGCCCACTTAATGGAAACTCACATGTGGTACTGTAAACATAGTCAAATATACATGACTAGAGTGATTATAGATCTTAGAGAAAAGCCCAATGCTGTCACATCCCTGGACTAATGTAATTTCTTAATATGTGCAAAATAGGTATCCTTATATTTACAGTCAAGTATCCAAGTCACCATTCATCAAAGAAGCTTCTCTTGCACCAGATGGAGACTATTGCAGAGTCCCATAACTGGTCAAACACAGACATTGCCTGTGAATTGCCCAAGTCTAAGTGGCACATTTACAATGCAGTCTTACATGTAAGACTCACAGAACATAGAACAACGGGTAAAGAGGTCACTAACGAATCTCTCAGTTTTCATTAATGAAGCTGCCTCATGTAACAGAGGGCCAGGAACACAAAAGATCAAAAATGGCCAAAGCATTAAGCGTAAGTCTGCAGAGTGTGGGTCCCAGGACAGAACTCCTATATTAAACTTTACCCACTTAGGGCTCAGGGACCATTGCTGAAGAGTGGGTGGACACATTGTGAGAGCCAGGGAGGAGGTGCAGGACCATACAAAACAGAGTCCTACAAGATCCTAGGACCTTGCTCATATGAACCTACAGCAATGGTGTCGGCATGCTCAAAACCCATGCAAACTCAAGCAGACAAAATCCCAGCACAAACCTGCGGAAATGGGCAACAAGCTTCAATCTTTGTCAAAGAATTATTGGCAGTCAATTAGTGCTGGATGAGGAAGAACTGACCTTAAAGGGAAGGAACATTGGGAACATAAACTTGACATGATATTCCTTAACACAAATGGCATAATATATGAATTCCAGTGGGGAGGGCTACAGGAGAGTGCCGGGGGAGGGGTGCAAAGATGATTAAGATTCACTGAGATTTTCTACACGACATACCCCAAAATTCAATAAAAATTTACAAAAAAAGACTTCTTTAAAATATCAAAATATTGTGAGTTATATGTGTAACACAACTATTCCAAGACTGACTCTGCACTGTAACTTTCTTTCTTTAGTAAAAGTATTGTTTAGCCATGCCATGCTCCAAATCTCTGTTCATGTTCTTTGTGCAAAAATATCTTTTATTAACAGTAATAATATTTGCAGAAATGTCAGATGTTTATAATCTTCAACAGAAGGAACTCCCCAACCCTCACTTTGATTCAAAAGATGAAAAAAAAAAAAGAGAGATCTGTTGATGGAATTAAGCTGAATTAACTTTCTTTCTTTTTTTGTTTCTTTCGTCTTTCTTTTTTGGCTTTTATGCATTACAAGTATTTTTCTTGTGTATGTAAGTGTACCATGTGTGTGCAATACTTGTGGAGGACAGATAAAGGCATCAGATCCCCTGGAATTAGAGTGGAGGATGGGTATTAGCCACCATGTAGATGCTGTGAACTGAATCCTGGTGTTCTGGAACAGCAGCTCTTAACTGCTCTTAACTGCTGAGCCATCCCTCCAGCCCCTTAATTTTTCATTTTGAGGCATCCAATAGCATGGATATAAACTTAGTATAATCTATGTGTAAAACTTTTCTTCTGGTAAGAGACAGCACATGGATAGCCATTCCCTTTTTCAAATATATATGCACAAGAAAATGGAAAAAATTTAAGTGATTTTGGCCTGCAGACACTGTGCGCTGCATACTGACATATAAGTGCACTTCTTGCAGCTGTGCTTGTTGGATTGACTTTGGGTATGGACCTCTTAAGAATGCCATGAATCTTTGAAAAGATTATCAACTCTGCAGCAGGACCATTTAGATTTACCATTTCATATGTAGTTCCCATATGTCTAAACTATAATCTCTTCTACTTGCCACTGAACGCCCTCTTCTCAAGGGCTGGCAGCTTTGTGTAGCTTGTAGACTTCAGCATAGGTCACAGGACTTGTCCACCCACTGGCTGACAGGTGTCAGCAGCAGCAGCACTGGATGTTCTGTCCCCTCACATATGGCTGGAATGAATGAAGGGCCATACTTGGTTTCTAGTGGCAGGTCACATGTTGGGCTATAAGTAGATCCTCTGTATGAGTTATCCCTGGTCATATTTCAGATTTAACCAAACATTTAAAGTGGTTATGTCACCTTAAACCATCAGTGAGCTGCCCCATGCATTATACTTTACTGCACACATGGATCCCAGGCCATGGCAGAGGCTGGAAGTACAGAGTGGAACTATATGGAACTATTCCCTTAAAAATATACCTATTCAGAATGATGTTTATGTTAAACAATGAAAACTGCCACAAATGCTAAACCAGACTAGAAACAGACAGAAACCGGTCCCAGGAACATGGTGTATGGCCACTCTAGGCATAGAAAATATAACATCAGTGACTCCTTATAGGACTGTGCAGCCTCCTATCTTGGTGTGAACCTGGAACCCAGTGCTAGAGTTATGCTCAGGAGGACAGCTGTGCTAGGAGGACAATGCAAACCCCGCCCCAAGTTCCAGCCTGACCACAGCTGAGACCACCATAGTCACCCCCAGCCAGAAGAATGCTGTAAAATGTTTATCAACTGACTGGTGAGGTCTGGTGCACTGAGAGGGTGGTAGATAGCCCCGATTAGTGGTTCTTAAAGATTGCTGTGACTGTAAATACTCCAACAAGTCGTTTATTCCAAGTTCCCAACTTGAGAGTCACTGAACTTGGAGTTGGGAAGAGGTAGATGTGGCTAACATGACTGACCCAGTACCAAACCTCTCCCAACTTCCATCCAAGAACTTGGAATACCATTACATTGTTATATCTCTCCCCAAACAGTTACACCACAAGCAGAGCTTTAAAAATTACATTTATTTATTTTAGTGTGTATGGTTGTGCATGCTATATGTATGTGGAGGTGGGAAGACAACCTGTAGGAGTTGGCTCTCTCCTTCCACCATGTGGGATGTGGGGATCGAACTCTGGTCATCAGGCTTGGCAGCAAGCCCCTCTACTTGCCAAGCCATCTTGCCAGCTCCAGAAGTAGAACTGTTTGTGCCTCTCACACTGATGTACTTCTTCTAAGACTCAGTCATAGAAAAGGTTTAACTCTTTGTAATTCAACTATTTTATCTTAGGAAGAAAGTTTAACAGATTAGAACAGCCTCTTCTGTTTCTCTGACCATATCACACCATTTATGTTCAACATACATAAACAAGGCAAAAGAATCTAGCTAAACCTTGAGCCTTTGAAACATGGTAGGTGTGATTTCCTCACTCCTGGTCAATATCAGTAGAAAAATCACCCATGATAAAAATTTCTTTGGCATCTTCTTTTTAATGTCCTATCTCTCAGAATAATATAATGAGGAAAAGAACTTTAAGGAATATCCTAGACAAATTTAAAGATCTAAATGATGTAAATCACAGACCACTTAATTAAGTTTGTTATGTTCTAGAGTCCACTGGGAGAGTTTCAGAGACTATAGACCCTTCAGCAATAAACCCTTGATATATGTGAGCCTATTTTTTATGTATGAAAATAGAAAACTTATATTTTATGCATCAATTATAGATATTGTTCTGCAACATTTCCTCATAAAACAAGATGTGTCCTATGCTAATTTTCCATGAATATTTCAATATCATTTAGTAGAAGAAGCAGAAATATGACCCATGTCAAAAAAAAAATCCCTCAACCTTTGGGTTGCTATATTCTCCAGTGGTTTCTTTAATTACAGATTTATGAAGTGAGACCATTGCATCAGAACAGAAATTGAATATACCAATCAGAAAGGAGATGCTCAGAGCCACCTTGGAACACTGAAATAAACAGAGGCAAAGCTACCCACACCCAGCATAGAAAGGGCTTCATGATTTCCTCGTATAGAGCTATGAAGAGTTGGCTGTTCTGTGTGAAAAACTGTTGGAAGCTGGAATCAGCAAAAGTGAGCTGGCTTTTTATAAACTCCAATGGGCATTTACTGATGGGTATAACAGGGACAGTGCCAGTCAGGAAGAGAATGGAAATATGTCAAAGCCCACTCCTGGAATCTTTCCCAACCTTTGCATTTAGGAATTGCCCAACTTCTGACGTATGAATTAATCTATCATTCCTATTCTCAGCTTGGTTTTATAGTGCTCCTTTTTGGTGCATTGTGTCTTATCTTCACATATACAAGGGAGGCTTCTAACAGCTTCATATGTGTGAGGGATTCTTCCATGGAAAAATGGCTTCTTCTAATGGTTTTTATGTTGTTAGAGCTATAGTGAGGCTGCTTTTGATCTACTTTGTAACTCCATCTGGTGAAGAGAATTCGTTCTTCAAATGTCAGAAATCTTCACTGTCAGCTGGACCTGCTCCTCCCTGGATTTATTTTTCCTGCAGTATAATCTATGGGAAAAAAAAAATCCTCTTTAAAATGTCCCTTTCACCTTTCCTGTTGAATAGTCATAATTTCTCAGTCTGGGGCAATCAGGAAGGGGCCAGATCTCTGTAATGCCTTTTTCTCTGGGGGCTAACCACTTTCAGGAGATTGTTGGCAGTTTTAAAGGGGGCGGGGAGTGCATCTCTTCTTAATCTGCAGATTCTGCAAAGCCATTTCAGAGGCAATGTAACTGGTGATTATGAACTCAGAAGCTCCATTTTCCTTTTCGGGGAAGGTCACTTTTGCAATGCAACAGCATCAAAATGCTTTAAGGAAAACCAAGGGAAGTGCTGAATATGTAACAGATGGGACTTGATAACCGACGTGAACGTCATCTGAAATGCAAAGATTTATAAACTGTTGAGTTCTGAATCTTCCAGGTGGTTACTAAGAGAATTGGATCAAGGGCCACCCTGTGAGAGGGACCAAGATTTCAGGGAGTCACCATTAGCAGTAGTGTTATGCCCAGAGAATGGCTCCTCAAGAACCACCACAGAGTCGGGAGTGTATGCAAAAAACAAAGAGCCTTTATTCAAGCTTAAGCTTGGTCCCCCAGACCTCACCAACACAGTGGATCTGTTCTGGGAGCCCCAAGCAGAGAGATTAGGAGGCTTTTATAAGTTTGAGATAAAGGAAGGTGGGGAGTAACAATGTACGTTCTGTTTGGTTATAGGAGCCCACGCGCCAAGCATATTCATATTTTAAATTAATTGGTTGTAATGAACTATATGCCAAAATTGCTTAATAGAGATTTGGAGATTTCTTATTGGTGGGTGTTGCCTTCAGGGCAAAGGAATGTGTTGATTATTATTTAAACCTTTTGCTAGTTTTTGTTTTAGCCGTATTTAATCTTGTGGCCTTGTGACTGCTTAGAAGGAACAAAGAATAATATGGAGTTATATTTATCCATTTTCTGACATCCTATAGCCAAGCATTTTTTTACAGAAGCGAAGAGAGCAGTTATTAGGTTGAAAAGGAGTTGCAGGGGTCCCACAGTAGAGCCCATTTCCAAAGGAATCTAGTTTCCTTCAGCTGTTTTTGCTAACTCTAGGCTCCACAAGCTGACTGCTAGAGCTCGTTACATGAGGCTTAGGGATGTCTTTTCTCTGTAGTAGAATGTCTTAAGGGAATCTTTGTTCAATTGCCTTTCTCTGTAAAGACACTGAACCACCAGATGGTTAGATGGACCTGGAAAGATATGTATTGGTGTCATTTCAAACCTTAGTTTTAAACCTGGGTTTGATGGTGTGAAGAGTCACCTATCCTTTCTCCCTGGCTGAGTTGTATGGCATCATTGGGTACTCACAAAACTAACATTAAGGTGGATAGCCCCAATTATGGAACCCACAACTCACTACTAAGCTATAGCTTTCTGCCCTAGTGGCAGCCTTTCTTAAAGCCTTTCTTTATTTGATATCAAAATTTATGAATTCAAAAATAAAAGTTTTGGGCTAGGGAAATGGCTTAGGTAGTAAAGTGCTCTTGCTGTGCAAACATGAGAACTCAAGTTTGGACTCTAGAACCCACTTATTCTGTGTGTGAAGTTGTGGAACTCTGTAATAATCTCTGTTGCAAAAGAAGCTTCTTTGATGAGTGGTGACTGGCATACTTGTCTGTAAATATAAGAATCCATACTTAGCATATAATAAGAAATTACACTTGTCTAAGGATTTGACAGCCTTAGGGTTTCCTCTAAGATCTGTGACCTCTCCAGTCATGTGTATTTGGCTATGTTTACAGTACCATACATGAGTTCCCTCCCACTGAGGGGGCTTTTAGTCCAGTTAGGTAGCTGCTGATTACCCCCAAGATAAAAGTGCCACTACTGCACCAAGATAGCTTTCTGTGCTGGTCATTGTGGTTATTAGG
Organism: Eospalax fontanierii; assembly: GCA_035773235.1. Classification (NCBI taxonomy): domain Eukaryota; kingdom Metazoa; phylum Chordata; class Mammalia; order Rodentia; family Spalacidae; genus Eospalax; species Eospalax fontanierii. The sequence continues at coordinate 8,051,282 of CM069540.1, forward strand.
CTTTAAGGTTGGAAAACTGCTGTTTTCCCTGAGCAGCTCGTTTTCAGGACTCTCCACACTGTTTTCCATGGTGACAGCACCAGCTTATGTTTCCACCAGCTGTGTGTAAGTCAGTCTTCTCTTCATGCACATGGTCGCCAGCATTTGCTGTTTTCTTAATGCCTGCCATTCTGACTGGGGTGGGATGGCACCTCAGTACAGTTTTTATTTGCATTTTTATTCCTGATATCAGTCGGCTGTCCAATGATCAGCTAAAGTCATAGACCGTTGAGTCAGAGAAGAGCCAGGACTTTTAGCCCATGTGTCCACGTAAAAGATAGTCTAGGGAAGCATGAAATGGCCATTTATTGCTCCTTGAATGATCAACTTGTTCTACAATAATGGGGCTACAGCTATCCTTAGGGACAAATGAGAACTGATAAAATATGAGCTTGCAACTGACCCTGCTCTTCCTTAGTATTTCTCTCTTTTTATACGATTCTGTAGAGTTTTAGTATCTTTTCTTCCCCTGCCTGGGGCAGGCTTCAGCGGTACTCCACTTTAAGGGAGAGCGTACTCTGACCCACAAACCCTGGATGTTGCTTGATGAGTTCTAGTTTAAACTAACATTTTTAAACTATCTTGTAACAAAGGGAATAGCAACATAAAAACCTTTAGAGAACAGTTTCAAATAATTTAAAGTTGGTTAGAAACAAAGACATATTTATTATGTTAAATAAATATTTTCCACTGTATCACAAGATGGAAATTTAATTGGCTGCTGTGCTGGTGAGGCTTCCTGGTCAACATGACTGCATTTAGAATCACCTGGGAGATGAATTTCTGGACATGTCTGTTGGGGTGTTTCTAAACAGGTTTAACTAAGAAGGGAAGGCCCGCCCTGGATGTGAGCGGCACCACCCCGTGGTCTGGTGTTGGAATGAATACAGTGAGAAAGAAGACATTCAGCTACTCGGGTGTCTCCTTTCATTCAGCTACTTGGGTGTCTCCTTTCTGCTGTCTGATCAGTTCTTGCCAACATAGGCATGTACTACTCCAGCCACTGTGCAGTCTACATGGTGATGGACTTGATCCCTTGAACTGCAAGCCAAATAAACTTCCTCCCTTAAGCTGATTCTTATCAGATATTTGATGAAAGCAACAAGAAAAGTTAACTAGTACAATTGGATCTAAGGGTTAGGGACAATACATTATTTTGGCTATTCAACTTTTTTCTGCAATTCTGAAGTCACAACTAACTTTAGAGACAGGTAAGTGCTATTAAAATTTGAAATGAGAACTTCTTAATTTGACCCTTTATATTTTATTCTTGAATCATCCTAGGATTTCTTCATAAATTCCTTTTAACCCATCTTATTCTCTCTTGATTGTTTTTCTTCCTGACTTGGGGGTTTATAGCCCCTGCATATCAATTGCCATTTGTAGATGTGGCAGATGTGATTATAATGTGTACTCTGTGCATTAGTTCCAGTTGCTCTATTTAAAAAGCCAATTGTGATTCTGGAAACTGACTGGAGAGGCAAAATTAAAAGATGCGTGATATATTATGGCATGCTCCTTTTTGGGAAAAGGTATCGGGTGGGTTAAGTCACAAGACAGGCTTAGTTAACATTTTCAGTAATAGTCAGGGAGAAGAAGAAAACAGCATGCCAATAACGCAGGCAGACGCACTGAAGTGAGCTAGTGCCCGGGAAAGAAGGAGTCACAGAAAGGAACTTATTCGGCTTCTAAATCAAGCAAATGAGTGAATGCCCAAGAGGGATGCCCCTGTGACCTGGGTAGAGTGCCCCCGAGACCTGGGTGGAGTGCGCTTGTGACCTGGGTGGAGTGCACTCATGACCTGGGTGGAGATGCTGGGGAAATGGTTAAGAACAGGAAAGGAGTGAGTGTGACATATCTGTTATTTATTTTCACATTTATGCTATAGCATCTGTAGCATAAGACTGAGTGTATCCTAATACTATACTTTCCCTTTTCCAGAACAATGATTTAATTTTGTCTGAAATCACCATTTCCTCAGTTACTCTGTCTCAAATCCTGGAAATTATTTAAAACTCATCACATTATCAATATTCGAAACCAAGCAACACTTATCCGGCACTTACTGTATGAAAGACAATGTGCTAAATGGTTTGCGCATATTTCATCCAGTTCCCAGGAAAACTCTACAAATGATTTGATGCTCCTTTTTTGCAGGTGAGGAAAACAAAGGTCTGGATAGATTATATGACTTGGCTAAGTCCCAAGAGTGCAAATAAATCTGTTCTCTGTACCTAGTGTACTGTTGTATTGTAGATAGATACATGTTTCTCTCTGAGTTTTTTTTTTTTTTTTTTTACTATTCATTCAGTGGCAAGTCTCGCCTTCTGACCGATAAGGGGGCAGGAAGGCGGGGAGAGGGAAGAGAACAAAAACGTGGGCTAGTCACGGCGAGGGGCACTGAGACGGCCCTGAGAACACGCAAAGCCACGTGGGAGGAAAGTGCTGTGGCCTTAGGCACGTGGAAGGCCACGACTCAGATGGCAGTGTTCCAGGCCCCTGCAGTCCTGAAAATCATGTGAATGGATGGAAACAGAATTCAGGCCAGGGATGGGACAGGAGCTGTGTGCCACCGTGGCACTGTGCCGGACTTTGCCAAAGAAATGGCTGGTGGCGGGCCATATGTTTGAATAATAACTTCGTGAGTCGCCCTAAATAAATCAGTCTCTCTAAATGGAAGACCAGTTTCCGTTTTATTCTGCCAGATCAACCAGACCTTGCCGGCTAAGGCGTGGAAAATAAATTTCATGAGACAACTGTTAATGAACACAAGGCATTCTGTGGTTGTTTTCAGACCTTTCTTATTCCTGCTCATCACTTGCTGTTTATGAATGGTGGCAGCTATTTTATTTGTGACATTTCTATAACCCAAATCATTCTCAGACAAATGCATTGTCCACATAGCAAAAATTATTTCAATCATTCAACTTTTCCTGTGTTAAGAATTACTATGGACTCCCTAGTACTAAGACACCACAACTAATTACACTTACATGACCTTTAGAAATATCTCCATATTATGTGTTATCTGGCTTCTAGAAATGCTCACTTTATTTATTTTTAATTTTTTTAATTGAATCATTGTGTGCTTCATACAGAACATCTCAATCAATCTCAATTATTTTTATATCCCTTCCCCAATGGCATCCCCTCCCTATGGCCCCCTCACTAGAATCCATACATTCTTTCATCTGTGTTAAGGTCTATTGTGTCAAGTTAGTGTCTCCAAGTGACCCTCAGAGCAGATTCATCCACTGAGGTCTAGTCAGCTTACCCAGAGTCCATTACTTTTGGAAGACTAGCTTATCTTCACACAACAGTAATCAGTGGCCAATATTTCTTAAATAAAGGTTGGGGTCTGCTACCCATTTTCTAAGTGTCATGCTTGGTTTTGTCTCTTTGAGTTTGCATGCGTCTTGAGCATGCAGAAACCATTGCTGTCCATTGCTGTAGGTTCATATGAGCAGGGTCCCAGGATCTTGTAGGAGTCTATTTCCATATGGTCACACATCTCCTCCCTGGCTCCTACAATCTTACCACCCCCTCTTCTGCAAAGGTCCCTGAGCCCTGGGTGAGTGAAACTTAATATAGGAGTCCTGTCCAGGAACCCACACTCACTTTACAAATTCCTAATCTCCATGATTTAGTCATTTGTGACCTATTGTGGTACTGACCCTCTGTTGCATTGAGGGAGTGTCATTAATGAGAGTTGAAAGATTCATCAGTGACTTCTTTACCCCTTTTTCCTATTGGGTGAGCCTTGGGTAGAGAGGCTGCATTGTAGATGTGTCACAAATCAAAAAAGGGCTCATAAAAAGTGCATGTTTGCAACCAAAATGAAGAATGGCTTTTACACATCTACAAGAAGAACTGAGTTTGTAGCTTAGTTCCTAAGGATGCTAAGGGAAGAGAGGACACACAACTTAATGCTTTCAAGAAAGAGAAGGGTCAATATTCATCCACATTCCACCATTGAGTACCTCTAGGCTCTGTTCATAAATATATTTATAGAGGAAATTTTCCACTTAGGCTAATACACTTATCTTCTTATCTTCAAAATAAAGCCCAAGGAAACCTATCTGTTTTCCAGTGATTCTGGCAGGATTGCTTTGAAATGATTGGAAATGGTGGTATCGCTTTTCAAAATGGATCAAGTAAGCATTTGAAAGCCAAAGAAACAATAGTTTTTATAGTGAACCTCAATGTGGGAAAGAAACCACATCCAAATTAAAAGGAATATTTTTGACCCTTTTAATTAATGGGTTCCGTAAGACATCCTAAACTTAATATATAGTCTAACATTTCCCACTATACTGATAAGATAAAACTTTCAAAGCTACAAATGTGAGGAGATATTTTGAAATTCAGATTTTTTGTAAGTAATTTTAAAACATGTAAATCATCAACAATTCATTGTTTCTACTCTTGGGATTTGTGTGAGTTTTGTTTCCTGTTAGCTGTGACAAAATACCCTGGCAACTTAGGGAAGAAAGTTCCAGGTTGTACTCCATCAATGTGGGACAGTCAAGGACACAGGCACTTGAAGCAGCTAGTCACGTTACGCCGTAATCGAGAGCAGAGAATAATGAATGAATGTATGGAAACTTATGCTCAGTTACAAAGGGGAGACATTTCCCTTCCTGTTCCTACTGGATGAGGTCTTAATTTCAAATGGAGGAATATTTGCATATATGATTTTATACAATCCAGAATCCCCTGCATAGATGGATCATCCCCCTTCAATTAGCATAACCAAGACAACCTGCCACAGACAGGCCCACAGGCCAGTCAGATCTAAACAGTCTCTCCTTGAGACTCTAGTCCAGGTGAATCTGCATTGGGTCAAATTGACAATTAAAAGTAACCATCATAGGATTTCAACAAATTATATTTTAGGAGATGAATATTGGTTGTTACAGGATACACTAAAAGTGAAAGGAAATATGTCATATTATTTGCTAATGCTACTGAAAAGCTTTTAAAAATTTTCATTTTTACTGAATTCTTGTGATTTTCATACAATATATCAATAGAGTTTGATGGTATTTAGAGCCTCTTCCTTATCCACACCTCCTCCCACTGCCCATTTTAATGTACTGTCCTATCTATCTATCTATCTATCTATCTATCTATCTATCTATCATCTATCTATCTATCATCTATCTATCTATCTATCTATCTATCTATCTATCATCTATCTATCTCAGCCTATAAAGTCTGACTTGTGTCCCCATTGTTCTTCAGTGTGGGTCCATCCCACTGAGACCACCAAGAGTGCCATCCCTGTAAGACACTCTTTCTCCCTCCCAGCAGCCATCATTGCCACAAGTTCCTTAGGTGTATGCTGGGATTTTGTCTGATTTGAGCTTAGGTGCTTTTTGGGCAATGCAAGCTCATCTTTTCCTAGGCAGAACATGTCTAGGTAGTTTCTGGAGGGAGGGTTCCCTACTGGTTGTGGTTTTTCCCTGTGAGGGAACTGATCAAGGAGTATTTTCAAGGACTGTGGAGAATCTGGTGAGTGTGGCTAGAGGGCCAGTTTCTCCATCACTTGGGAAAAGGATGTGGACATAGGTCTTTGAAGGAGCAGGAAAAAATGAAGATATTTGTGTTCCATATGAATATTCACCAAAGACACCTCAGCAGAGGAGCAGTCCAGTAATCAAGTGGACAGGATGACCTGTTCTGTGGACACAGCCTCCTCTTTTCCTAGCCATCCCTGTCATCACCCAATTGGCTCATGAGCTTAGTGGTGTGGTAGCAGGGATGGAGAGATTTTAGAAGCTCAGTGATGTTGACTGCCCCACTTTTAAGGCTGACTGTCAAGTGGCCAATCTGCTATCATTAGAGACTAACACAGGGTCCTCAGTATGGCATTTTCCCCTGAGATGGGCTTCCAGCTACCTGGGGCAGGAGGCAGGCTTTACATTGGGCTGTTCTGTTGTGGAAAGGGAGGTGCTTTCTTTCTGATTGGAATAAGACACTGTAGCTTTTTAATAGCTTCCCTGTACACAATGCTTCTCCAAAAAATACCATCTATGGACTGGATGAATGTCTTATCCGCCATCAGTGTTCCACACAGCATAGTTTCTGATCAGACGACTCATTTAACAGTCAAAAGAAGTTCCACTGAGTTCATTGGTTTCTTCAATATCCTATGTCATGAAGGTTCTAGTTTTATAAACCAATAAAATGGACTTTAAAGACCTCAAAGATACATTGCAAGCTTGCTAGAAATACCTTGCAGTTCTGTGGCAAGGTTCTCTAGGAGACTCTACTGCTGTGAGGTAGCATCTACTGTATGATTCTGGTTCTTATGGGGGTGTGATTCAAGAGTTCAGAGTCCCAAGGATAGAAATAGTAACACCACTGAGTATTACCACCATAGTTCAATAGCAATGCTTTACTTCCTGTCTCTTATGGCCCTGTGCTGGACAAGAGGTGTCAATTCCAAATGGAGTAATGCTTTTGTCAAGGGCTATACAGATTCTGTTGAGCTTGAAGTTAAGATTGTTACTCAACCACTTTGGATTCCACATGCCTTTGAATCAAAGGTAAATGAGGTAGTTACTATGCTGGCTGTGTTTGATCCTGACTACCAAGGGGAAATTAGACTGCTGTTCTACAGTGAGGTGGAGAGAAATATGTCTGCAATGTGAGGCATTCTTTAGGGTATTTAAGGAATATTATTATCCCTATAATTAAAGTTGGTTAAAAACCACAACAACCTATCCCAGGCAGGATTACTAATGGGCTAGACCCTTCGTAACTGAAGGTTTGAGTTACTCCACCAGGTAAAGAACCAGGATGGGCTGAGGGGTTGTCAGAAGCCAAGGGAGAATCTGGAATGGCTAGTGAGGAAGTTGTTATAAGTACTAGTTATGACTGCATGACTAGTTATTGGAACAGAGTATCATTTCTTTGGGTATTCTTCATTTTGTGAAGGCTATGTTTCTATGTATATCTTTGTTTTTCCCTCTCTCATTCCTATTGTATGATGTATGATGTGTTAATTATTCTATTGTTTACATGTTGCTAACTCCACATCATCATATTTAAAGAATAGGATATTAAGCAGAAGAATAATATCACTCAAGGGCTTGTGTCTTCTGGGAGAGGGCTGAGTGCATTTTCAGCTGCATACAGGATAATCATATGAAATAGAATTATAACCTTGTTTTTGTCTTTATTTGGTGATTCAGTATGATTTAAGATGAAATGCAAAGAAACCCCAGTGGGCAATGAAAGACGGGAAGGTAAATTTTGACTGGGACAAGGCAACCCAGATAACTGATTAGGTGCTATTTTGGTTGTGTTTGTGGGTGTCTTTCTGGAGGATACTAACATTTGACTTTGTAGACTGAGGGAATCAGATTGCTCTTCTCTGTGTGGGTGGGTTCTATACAATTCACTGGAGGATGGAGGTGCTAATAGAATAGATACAGGGATAAAGAAGAATTCATCTATCTTCTATGTATCTATCTATGTATCTATGTATCTATCTATCTATCTATCTATCATCTAGCTGTCAGTCTATATCTACTTACCTATCATCTGTTCTTTCTTCCTTTCTTTCTTTCTTTCTTTCTTTCTTTCTTTCTTTCTTTCTTTCTTTCTTTCTTTTTCTTTCTTTCTTTCACCTGTCTGCTGCCTGTCTAATATGTCTCCTATTGGCTCTGTTTCTCTGGATAGCCTGATTAATCTAATACTAGAAACATGAACTTAAAGGCTAGTTAGAAATCATAATCAGTCAAGTTGCATGCTTATGAGACAGAACCCATCAATAAGAAAATTCCTCTTCAGCATCATGTACAGAGTGCAAATTTAGGTAGAAAAAAAATACACGAGATCAACTCCAGGGATTCCCCAGTGGACAAATCTTGGCTATCCAATCAGAAATCAAAAGGAACTTTCTTAAAAATGTCACCAGACCAGAAAGAACAAAGATCTAATGACCTAAAATCTGTCTTCAAATTGCTTATCTCACTGCTACATAGAAAGGAGAAACACAGCTGTGCATTGGGGAATTCATAATAGTGGTTCAGGCCGCTTGGCCTGGCCATGGTCTGGTTGACCCTAATCAGTGCCACTATCTCAGCACACCTCTGCAGAGCTCTCTAACTGAACAATGCTAGTTTTGACATTTTCTCCCAGGATGGGGGGGGGGGGGAGGGGCTGTTAGGTCCAGTTAATTAATTTTCTGTGTATGGCAACAAAGTCTCTTTGACCTTATTTCTTACCAGTTACTGTAACATAAAGAAATTTAAGCCCAGAATTATAAAGGAAGAGGGAGAAGAAACACTTTTTTCATTTTTATGAAGAATGGTAGATACTTAGAAGAAAGTACAATTTACAAAATTGAGAGTAAAATGAGAGAAAAAAGAGCACAGGAGTTAAAAATATAAGAGAATTAAGCTCCAAATAAAGGTTAATGATTAAACATTAAAAAATAATCAAAAGAGAAAGTGGATGAGATTTAAAATAGATGAGAAAAGGCTGGAGGCCAATCAGATGAAAGGTTAAAGACATGAAAGTAGCCACGATGGGAGACAGATTTATGGGACAGGATGGAAATCTCAAAGCACAAAAGCAGATGCGGTTGGAAAGTGAAGTGGAGGAAATCTTCAGCATTTAGAAACGTGTGAAGTAGGACAAGGGAAAGGTTTCAGGAGAATAACTTGCCCTTCTTATGCTGGGTCACTTTGCAAGGCTGAGCTCCAGTGCTCTTTCTGCAGAAAGTTCTTTTGGTTTTAGGTATGCTGTCCGTCTTTACAGTAGAGATGTTGACACTACACCCTGTCTTCCTAAATTTCTTATTTGAGTAAATACTGTGCCAGTGAAATGCATGAGGCCACAGAGTATGCACAATAATGACTAAAAGTCTCCGTGTCATTTGCTTATAAATGAACGACCATGATAATGAATTAAGTAGCAATGAAGGGGCACAGGAGAGGGGGATGTCAAAGGAAGGGTCTGCTCAGTTATGCAGTCTTTCTACAGAAAGGAGTTCTGGTGGTGACCTGACTAGGTAGAAGGGCTGGAGGAGGCTGGCTTCCTTCTGAGTCTTAGAGTCTGTAGAACTGAGGTTTTGAGGGCTGAAACTGGAATGAGCAGCAAGTCACGGGGGAAGAGATTAGCAAGTTTATAAAAGAGAAGCATGCACATGATGACTGTTTTAGAGTAGAGAATTAGCATCAGGAAGGCCGGAGTTGTCCAGAAAGAGTTATTTGGGCCAGCTCATAATAGCGTTAAATTCTCAGGATAAAGAATTTGTCCTTAGGCATTGGGAAGCCATTGGAATCTCTTATGAGTTTTGATGTGGGGAATGACATAATTGAAGTTAAGTTGATATAGCACCAGACCAGAGCAAGGGTTGAAGAGACGGGGAATAAGAAGCCATTAGAAAATCAGGGAGATTGAGTTTAGAGGTAGGGTAGGCCCTAGACACCCACTTCTTCCTAAGATAATTTCTTTGATATAAAGGGCATACTTTCTGTAAGCTGCAATAACAACTGGCCGGGAAAAATATGCCACTGGTCTAACAGGGGCACAAATGTTATGGAAGTGATCAACCTCCTTCTGATTGGATTTAAGGTCTATCTCACAGGGTAGAATCTAAACCTGACATTGTTATCAGGGCTAAGAACCGGTAAATAGACAGGTTATAGGCATAATATTAGACTGATTCCTAATGATCTATTGCTATGCCCATATATTAGTGTATCTTTGAACCTGAGAAGGTTCTTCTTGCAACAGATGATGATTAACACAGACCCTCACAACTGATTAACACGTAGAGCATAAGAGACTGCAGAGCGTTCAGCCATAGATAGGACACCTGTGTCACACCGTCTCCTCCTAAGGTTCAGGGATCATTACAGAAGAGGGGACAGAAAGACTGTAAAACTCAGAGGTGGTGGATGAGCATAGCACAGGGTAGCTGCGCATGTAACCCACAGCACTTACGACAGCATGCACAAGACCTGTGTGAACCCAAACCAGACAAGAATCCAGCATGGACGGGGAGGTGGGTAGGGGGCCTCAGCGCTGGCTGAAGATTTCCTGCAATTGATAACTTCTGGGAGAGGAAAAGTCAGTGTTCCTTATTGGTATGACTCCTTGTGGGTTGACCAGACTCTCAGGAATAGACTCATACCTAAGAGCATTTGGGAAACTCAAATTTGACTCATAGGCCTTTAAAAAATAAAAGGCAAATATTAATAGTGTTCATGAAGTCGGGGGTAGTAATGTGAAAGTAGAGAGGGGGAGGGGTTTATATATGATCAAGATGTGCTGTATGAAATTCTTGAACCAGTAAATATATATATATAATATATATATATTTTTTTACAAAGAGGAGTGCTCCCACAAGAGCAATGGGGAACAACAGAAGGCAAGGAAGAGGACTTTCAGGGGAGCAAAAGATTTTGAGATATTTCTGAAAGATAATAGACCTACTAATCAGGCAGGTGGAAAAAGAAGACCAGAGAAGCCCAAAGCACAAAGTCTATAACATATAATAGCCTACTGCCGGCCACTTCCTTGACCCTTGCTCAGAGGGGTTTTCAGAAAGTTATATGGGTTTCCTGTCTCTACCTTCAATTAGTCGAAGTCATTTTCAGTTACTTATATTCAAATGTTTTCTTTCAGTTTTCGAAAAATTCATACATGTATTCCACGAGTCTTGGTCATACCCGCCCCTCACACCCCTCGGCTCCCGCCCCGCCCCTCACACCCCTCCGCTCCCCACCATTTTCCTTCCACCTTCATATCTTTTTATTTTTAAACAGCCACTCCGTCTAATTAGTGCTGCCCACATTCGTATGTGTGTGGGGTCATCCCCTGGGGCATGGGCAACCTGCCAATGGCCACTCCCCCACAAAAGGTGACTCTCCCTCCACAGCCAACAACTGCATTAGCGGCTCAGCCGGGGTGGGGCTTTGGGAGTCCCTCCTCTCTCCATATTTGGATTTGTAACTCTTGACTTATGTGCGACAGCCATGCCATGTGCAGAGGCTAGCCTTTCACAGCCTCCCTCCCATCCTCTGGCCCTTACATTCTTTCTGCCCCTCTTTCTGAGATGTTTCTTGAGCTTTGGTGTGGGGGCGTGGAAACTCTTCCCGCTGGCTGGCTTTCATAACGCTAGAGAGTGCTATTTATGCAGACTGCTGGGGGAGAAAGGACAGGGAGAATCTCACACAGCACTGGTGTTAGATCTTGCTTGCTACAACATGACCTGCCAGACAGAATGTGCCCACTGGTGCAGCAGTGTCCCCACTGTTGGTGGGGGTTACCCATGACTCTCCTGACTGGATTTAAGAACTGCTCTACAAGGTGGAATTCCTGTCTGGTCGTGAGTAGCATGAATTCTAAACGAAGGTTAACTGAGAATTTTTCAAGATGATAATGACAATTAAAATTTTTGTACTGAATCAATTATTTCTTAAAGGAAGTTGCAAGAGATGAAGGACATTGTCCTGGTTTGTTGCAAGGTTTGAGAGATGCTAGGAACTTAGGGAAACCTCAAAAGCAATTCATTTAACCAGTCATAAGTCAAATCAATGTTGTCTGTTTGCATGGAAAAGAATAGCGACGTGCTGGGAGCATTGTCTGACCTCCTAATTAATATAAACATGGACTAATAGCCTGAGGTGGATTCCAGTTCCATAGACCCATAATCTCCATCAGTCTCTGGAAAAATCTCTCTGGCTTAATGCATTGCTGTTCATACTAATGTTCCCCAAATTGAACGTATATTTGAGATTCCCTTCTAGACATTAAATTGATGCTGGGCTCTACCATCTATGATTTATTATTTTTCCCATACAACACTGAAATATCTAGTAGCCTCCTACATTTACATATCCAAAGTACATCTTTCAAGCTGCTTCATTCACTTTAAAATATGAAAAAAAAAAAAAAGACTGGAATCTTGAGTTTGAGCTTTTTCATTTGGAAGTCATGGTGCTGGAGCTAGTCTCCTGTCCGCAGGGCAGCACCATTTTACCCTCTACCGAGCTCTGAGTTTTCATTTCATTCCATTTTCTGGTAAGAGCTGGGGTCACTGGTTAGGGCTGGTTAAAACAGCTTCCCACGTTGTGACTCTTGAACAGCACCGGCTTGTGTGCACCTTCTGGGGAGGTCTGGATGCTTCTTCCAAGAGCCTTTCACACTGCTGCCTCCTCCCTCTTGGTTTGATTTTCTACCTTGCAGCCTCTCTGTATGCACGGAGACAGCGTCCCACCTCTGCAGATGTGTGCATCAGAGGACTGCCCCCTCCACAGCACCGCTCTCCAGAAACATCCAGGCCCTCTGCCACTTCAAAAACACTTCAGCTGCATATCAAATATATGCATTCAGTTTCAGATACCAGCGACTGAAAACGTCTTTGAATATTATGCTGCTAGAAAACCTGTGTCCTTTTAATTTTACTTTTGGGGGTATGTGGTATCTATACTGCTTGTGTGATTGTGTGCACATTCATTTGCATGTGTGCATGCACTTGTTCAGAGGCCAGAGGTCAGCATCTGGGGCTGGGATCACTCTCCATCTTATTCATTTATTTACTTTTGTTTTATGTGTATGTTTCGCCTGCATGTATGTAAGTGCATCCCTATCTTGCAATGCCTGTGGAGGCTAGAAGAGGGTGTGTTGGCTCCCCTGGAACTGGAGTTAGAGACAGTTGTTAGCTGCCATGTGGGTGCTGGGAGCTGAACCCAGGTCCTCTGCAAGAGCAGTCAGTGCTCTTAATAGCTGAGCCATCTCTCCAGCCCCTCCATCTTAATTTCTGAGACAGAGTCTCTCATTAAGCCTGGAACTCACTAATTGGCTTGTCTGGCTGCCAATGAGCTCCAGGGATCAGCCTGTCTCTCCTTTCCCTCCACTATCACTGGGTCACAGATATAGGCCACTAGGCCTGTATTTTTACATTGGCCTGGGGATTGGAAGTAAGATTGTGATTCTTGCATAGAAGTACTTTACCAACATGTCATTGCCCCAGCCCCCTGATTACTTCTAACTAGAGCCTTTAGGGGGTTCATCAAAGGGTGAATTGTGGGGGAAATTTCAGGCTCCATGATAGGATGATCAGTATAATTGACTCAGCCTTTGGGTCTGCCTTCTGTGACGTCTTTTGAGAGTTGATCCTTTCTCCCAAATGTCTCTGCCATGTCCCCAAGAAGTATCCTGGATGCCTGGAATGGGTTCATTTGCTGCCATGATTTAGTTGATCCCATCAGAGTTGATCCCATCAGAGTGAGTTATGGAGTCAAACTGGTTCAATCAGGTTCCCGCTCTATAAATCTGAATTTGTGTAGCGGGGCAGAGAAAGAGAGAGAGAGAGAGAGAGAGAGAGAGAGAGAGAGAGAGAGAGAGATCATCACATGGCCCTGAATGTGGAAGGGCAACCATGCTTCTTGTGTGGCTGAGAGCCGAGGAAGCCAGTCATAAGGGAGAAGGGGTGATTGTGTAGAGATTTGTATAATGAACACAGAGTGCTGTGATGTGATGCCCGGGGCTTCCTGGGCTCAGCCCAGCCTTCCCATTCAGCTGTGAGGTGTGTGAGATGTGCTTGCAAACGGTGAGGCGTGAATGATGGCGATCCCCAGCTTTAGAGCTCCTCCTCGCCTGCCTTCCTCTTTGTAACCCCACGACTTGGGATGGCATGTGTGGAGGTACGTGCGGGTGAATATTTAAATGAGAATTCCATTTACATTAGGAATAGAATGCTTTGTAACTTCCTGTGAAGAAGAGAGAACAATGGAGCAAAAGTTAGAGGTATGATAGTGTTCCAAGAGAAACAGTTATAAAACAAAGCAAAAGTCCAGGGAGAATTTCAGCTGTAGGGACACATGGCTTACAGGTCTGATAGGTCCCTTTAGCTTCCGTAGGTTGTCTACAAGCAACCTAGTCTGCCTCAGGTCCCCAGGCAAGTCACTCTTCTAAGATGCTTATCAGGAGATGAGGAAGGTTAGGAAAGGATGGTTAGAATTTACTGAGTGCCTTCCCTTCATTAGCTTAGTTAAATCCCTTGAGATGGATCGATCATTCCCATTCCACACATAAGAAGATAAAGGGTGTCATCGTTAATTTGCACATGCCACACACCTGGTTGGTCTATCTAGTCAGGGCACAACTCAGATAGTGGGGCAGCACTTTGCCTTCCCTCCTGAGAAGACAGGCCTGCTGGGAGACACCACGGTCCAGGAGGAGAAAGAGCCCACACGGGAATATCATGAGTCCTGCCTCAGTTGCTTCACTCCCTCTCCAGGTGCCACCGTCCTGTCTACAGACTAGGGTACTTCAGACGGAAATGAAAAGAACCGCATCAGTATCAAGCAAGGGGAACTCAGCTGATCTTTCTGCATCCTTGGCAGGCCTGCTTCCACCCCTGTTAAGCAGGCCAGTGATGACTGAAAATGGGCTTCTAGTGTCAGAGATATAAGTAGGACCAGTCTCTTTCTATGTCTGTCTGTCTGTCTCTGACTCTCTCTGTCTCTCTCTCTTCCTTTTCCTTTCACTTTCTCTTAAAACGTCATTAATTGATAACTGAAAATGCAATTCTCAGTCCTTAGGGTAAAGTGATCACAGAGATAATAGTCACCTTCCCTGGGCTTTTTGAAATTTAAACCAGTGTTATGTTTTTATTTGTGGCCTGCTAGCTTGAATTGTCAGCTTGGGACACAGCCTTGAGCCTCCTGAACAGGGAGTCTCAACTAAGGAAATTGCCTAGATCAGAATGGCCTGTGGGCATGTCTGTGAGGGTGTCTCCTGATTGTTAATTGAGGCAGAGGGGCCCAGCTCACTGTGGGCAGCACCGTTCCCTGGGCGGTGGTCCTGGGCTGTAGAAGAAAGCTAACTGAGCACGAGCCTGAGAGAGAGGCAGCCAGTGCGTTCCTCCACGGCTTGTGCTTCAAGTTCTTGCTTGAGCTCCTGTTCTGACTTCCCTCAATGAAGGCCAAGCAAACCCTCAGGGCAGAGTCTTCTATCACACCCACCAAAGGAAACCGGAGCACCTTGTTGGCGTGATCTTTCTGCCAGGCTTTGTTTCTTGGTAGCAAAGATTCCTGACAGAGTTTGGGGAACAGTTGAGCTGACTAGCGCCTGGGTGGTTGTGTGGCTGTGTGTCTGTCTCTCGTACAGGTGGTTTCCTGGGTATAAGGCGGAGGGGATTCTGATGTAGTCCTTGAATATGTGCGGCAAGATGTTTCTCTCAGGCCAACCAGGACTGTCGAGATGAGGAAAGGGTCCCATCTTTCACCTGGGGGTGGACGTCACATTCTCCCGTTTATTTCCTGTTGTTGCTGGTGACTGAACTCAGGGCCTTGTTCTTGCTAGGTAAGCTTTCTACCACCAAGCTCCATCCTGAACCCTCACTGTTTATTCCTCTGGCGTACATGGGGCTGTGACAGATGTGTGAAAGCCTTTCTAGCCCTGGCTTTTATGATTTTTTTTTTCCCCTTGTCTCTTTCTGAAAACATTGCTTCAGCCTCTCCAAAATAGAATAATGACATTTTCATAGCAAGTGGGGTGGGAGGAAGTGTGGAGACAAGGAGTGACTGAAACCAGGAGATTTTCACAGACCAGGGAAAGGTTGTTCACCTCTTAAGAAGCGCCAGTTGTGAAAACAAGCCAATTTTAGAATTTGTCATCTTGTGTTAACAGCGTACTCTTTTGTAGTTACTGATATCTGTCAGAGGAAATGCCAGCTGTTAAGAGTTTGCCTACAGGCTCTGCCGAGGAGGTAGAAAGCTTACATCTTAGGCCTCTGAACGTTTTCTTGGCTCACCAGGGTGGACACAGGCCAAAGAGCTTTGGCCTGGGCATCATGAGGCTTAGTTCTTTCTGGCTGAGATGCTGACCTCCTTCATGTTGCTTTTCTCCACTCTCTCTGGTTCTCAGTTCCTTGTCTGTATCCTGAATGAGCCGGGGAAGATTAGCTCTCAAATCCTTTGGCGTTTGAAATTTATGTGAATCTAATTTTTGGATAAATAGCAGAAATCTCAATGGTCTTTTCATTAATATTGTGTTTTCCTCTCCATTAAAATAATGCAGCAAGTGCCTGGCTCCTTCAAAGTCCCTATCTAGTTGGTATCATGATGAATTAATGGTTTGCTAGTGACAGTTTGGAAAAAAAATTCCTATTGAGCAATATTTCATCTAAATCGTCCTTGGTAGGCATGAATGTTGGTCCTGTGTTATGGCCACTTCTGTGTCTTGCCTTCTTGGCCAACATCCTTGTGTTGCTAATGGCCTAGTAATATTGACTCAGTGTGTCTGTGCCTTGAAAACAGGACACTGGCTCTGAGGGAGATGTGTATTAAAATCATAGTTTTTAGGCCAGCAAACATGAGGAGCTGAGCTTGGATCTTCAAAGAACCTGTGAGAAGGAGGACAGAGCTGCGTGCGTGCGTGTGTGTGTGTGTGTGTGTGTGTGTGTGTGTACGGGGGAGCAGGAATGTCGGGAAGGCAGGTGGATCCCTGAAGCTCATCCCGGCCAACCCAGCCAAATCAAACAGCTTCAAATTCAGTGAGAGACATAGTCGCAAAGAATAAAGGTGGAGAATGATCAAGGAAGACATATAACAGCAATTCACTGTTTTTTGTGGCTTCTGTGAAGAACGATGCATGATGCATTGGAAATGCAAACATGGCCCCCCAGGAGCAGCATAATCCTTTGGGCTTTAGCAATGAAATCAAGTGCTTAAATTTTGTAGAAAATTACTTGAGATGTGGAGGAGTGCTGGGGTCTTGGAAGGCCGATCCTGGCAGCGTGGGTGTGCCATGGGATTCGGAAAAGTCTCTACAAGGCTACAAAGACACTTCTTGTCCAGGCCCTCCACTGAGTAAACAAAGCTCCCCAACAGCAGCAGTCCTTGCCATGTTTGGGATACCTTGGAGAACGTAATGCAGTTTCTTTTCTCTCAGCCTTGGCACCAGCCTTGTTCTGAGCTGGATAATATTTCATTTTGAGAGGCTGTTTGGGGCTCCCTTGTGGAGCGCTCGGCAGCATTCCCGGCCTCCACTGACCGCTAGCGTCCCCTCAATTCAGAATAGCTCCAAACAAATGCCCCGGAGGGAAAAACTGCCCTTGGTTAAAAACCATTGATCTGTAGAAGGCCAGAAGAAAGGAACATACGAAGACACATTTGTACAGGATTTTAGGGTGGTCTTAACCTTTGCTGAGGCCTCCATATGAATACCGTGAGGGAAGCCTCTGCTAGCTCTAATGTTTATTATGGTCTGTTGCACGTTACTCCTTGGTATATTTTGTTAATCATCAGGGGCATGCATCTTGTTTCCTGGCTGGAATAGAAATTCTTTGAATAGGAGGGGACACAGCAGACATCACACCGTGTTCAAGAGAGCTCTCAGTAGACACTGGCTGATTGGTTCTCATTATCAAGTAATGGAGCTCTTTTATGCCTAAAATTAGGATCAAAAACCATTTTATTTATTATTTTTATTTTATGTGTCTGAGTATATTGCCTTCAAGTATGTAAGTGCACCCATGTTGTGCAATGCCGGAGGAGGTCAGAAGAGGGCGTTGGATCCCCCTGGAACTGGAGTTATAGATGATTGTTAGCCACTGTTTGGGTACTGGGAATTGAACCTGGGTCCTATGCAGGAGCAGCTAGTGCTCTTAATCACGGAGCCATCTCTCCAGCTCTAAAATTTGGTTTTATATAAGATATCTGCTACAAAAAAAGTGTCATTCACATATTAGTCATTACCTTTGTCAGTGTTTGCTTCCTAATGAAGTCTTTTGTTGACCACTGGCATGGCTGGTCAGGCTTGGGAAGATCTCAAGGCAAGGAGGGAACTATGCACGGCTGGGGTCTTGAGGGGTTGAGTCACCTCACCAAAGCTGAATCCACTGAAGAGAATTCCTTTGCCCGTCTTCAGGGTCTTCAGGGCGTGCCCATACCCGCAAAGGCACCCTGGGGTGCCGGGCAGGAAGACATCTGTCTTCAGAGCTCTTCTTGCATGGCCCAGAGGAACACAATTACTGCTACTGGCTTCTCAGAGCATCTTAGCAGCGGGAAGCAGACCTTGCGGATTTTCAGGAGCAGTAAGTAGACAGTGTACATCCCCCTGCAGGATAATTAGAAACCCAGACTATGTGCTGTGAAATAAAGTGGGGAGGCCAGTTGTTCAGAATTCACTGAAAACAGCCACTTGATGAGAAGCCCCTGGAGGTCCCTGGAGGTGTGTGGATGGGGACTCTGCAGGTGAGACAGCTTCCCCTTCTGGAGAAGTGGGGAGCCTTCAGACAGAAGCACTAACAGGCTCCATTGGTTCCTCAGCTCAGAGAGGAGCTGGCCGCCCAATTAGGCAGCCTCTGTGGAGATTGCTTTCATCAAGCCTTGTTAAGAGGGAAAATAACAGAATGTGCTCCCTGCCTTCAAATTTACTTTGAAGCCTGCATTTAGCTGGCAGGAGGAAATGCTAGTCTTTCCCCTGAGCTGGTAGGTGAGCCCTGGAATTAGCAGGTGATGTTTCTCTGAGTACTGCTCAGTTGAGTGCTATCATCCTTCCTTTGCATTTCAAGAGATTAATGGCAGGGAAAAGGGAGGCTTTTTGCAAACCTTAAAGAAATCAAGTATAAGTTGGGAAGACAATTCCCAGCCTCTACCCAGAGTGCCAAGACTACTCACACCAATTACTGCAATAAGCACTCTTAAACTCCACTGTTTTGTTTTATTTTAAACAGGATCTCCCTTTAGCCCCAGCTGACCTGAAACTTGCTATGTAGACCAGGCTGGCCTCAAACTCACAGAGATCTGCCTGCCTCTGTCTCCTGAGCACTTTCTTAAACATTTTAAACTTATCTCACAATTCCATATATATAATATACTTTGGTCATATTTATTAGTTATCCCCTCTAATCTCCCTCCCCTGAACTCCTGAACCCCTCTTTCCCAAGCCCCTTTGTATTTTCATGTCATTCTTTTTTTTGGGGGGGGGAGTACCCCACTGAACTTAATTAGAGTTGCTTGCATGAGCATGAGTTTATTATTTACTTAAGGGTAACTACATCATTAGTGAATATTACTTCCCCATCCCCCAGCAACCATTAGCTGGTCTCAAGAGCCCATCCCCTCATTCACGATGGAATGATAACAGGGCTAGTGTGTTCGGTAACTGCCGACGCGAAGGTTCCTGGACACAGCAACCACATCGTGGGAAGAACACCGCATTTCCCAGCCGTCCTCCACTGCAGCCAGCGCCAGCGCCAGCTCTGCTCCGTTCTGCTCTGCCTCCTGCCATCAGGAATTCTTGTGACTGTTGACTTTTTAGTGCATGATTGTGGCTTTTTAGACAGTGTGTTCTTTCTTCCTGGGAGTGAGAGTGGCTGAGTCTCCCTTGAAAGGAGCTCTGTAATAAGAGATTTCTAACTGAAGGTCCATGCAGTGGGTGGGTTTAATGATGAGTAGAGTTACACGTAATTCTAAGGCATTTTTGAGGGCTGGGGAGGGTTGGAGAAGTAGGACACACACACACACACACACACACACACACACACACACACACAGAGAGAGAAATACTTTTTGTCAGATTCTCAACGGAACTCCTCAAAGTGACACTCCTGAGGGAGAGTCACAGAAAAGAAATCATCAGTCAGGCTTGGATAACATTAACATATGGGACTTTTCTTTGGCATAAGATCATGGTGACAGTCCTGTTACCTGGAGTCACAAAAGGCGCCTCCAGAAGGAACCGCCTAGGGCAAGCATCCGAGGACCTCACCCACTTTCAAGAGGTGGAGGAGCGTTATCCTTAGATCTCCAGTTTGATGGCTGAAGGGGTTACAGTTCCCTTAGCTGAATGTCCCTCTGTGTCATCAGGAATTTCTGTCCGGACACTCTTTAAAAGTGCTGCACTGGCGTCTCCATGCCTGACACGATATTCCCTTTTCTGGTTTCAGTTTTCTGTAGTATAGACTGTGTAGTGAGATGAAATTAAATGACAGTTCATTTAGTCATATTTAGTTATAGTCAAGCTCTGTCTCCCTTCACAGAACGGAAGGTCTATGAGGAAAATAATGATATATTAGATCTGTCTGTGAGTTGTGCCTCCAGTCCTGAGACTATTTCCGGGAGTAAAACACACGTCAAATGAGTAAATAACTAAAAGGATGTCTTCCTTGCATTTCCCCTCTGATTTAGGTACTAACTGCTTTGTATCCTTTTGTAAAAACAGTGTAACATGAGAACAGAATGCACAGCCTTTGATGTTAGATAGCTTGTACTGAATCCCAGCTTTGTTGATGAAGGTCAGCAAGGACAACTGGAGGAAGGTTTACCTGTTTTGAGAGCCATGAGAACATACTGATCTCCTCCACCAGGTGCTGGAGATATGGACTGTCTGGTGCTGGTTAAGGACAAAGCTTGGGTCTACTCTCAGCTCTGCTGTCAGTGAGCTGAGAAGCCTTGTCCCATTTATTTGACTTCTCTTGACTTAGTTTCTTCATCTTTCAA
The DNA here is from genome assembly GCA_035773235.1 of Eospalax fontanierii. Taxonomy (NCBI): domain Eukaryota; kingdom Metazoa; phylum Chordata; class Mammalia; order Rodentia; family Spalacidae; genus Eospalax; species Eospalax fontanierii. Next base: position 8,071,798 of record CM069540.1, read on the forward strand.
GTAGCATCTCTTTCATTATCTCTGAGAGTAATGTGCTAAAACCACTAAGCACCATGTCTAAAGCATAAATTAGAACTTAGACAATGTTAGCAGTTGTGGATATGTATATATCTATAGATAGATATATAGATATATAGATATGTATGTATATATGAAAAGTATACACACACAGACACACACACACTGAGTGCTCAGTAATGTTATCTCCCCTGGGCTATAGAATTTATGATTTGTATCTGATCCGTACTTTAGTGTATTGATGTCTGTGCATATATTAACTGTGTGTGAGGTTTCCTCAACTAGATTCAACTCCCCAAGGCTTATACCTACCTTTGACTTTCTTTTTTGAAATTTTTATTTATTATTTTCATTTTATGTGTATGAGTATATTGCCTGCAGGTATGTAAGTGGTCCTGTGTCAAGCAATGCCCTTGGAACTGGAGTTATGAGCAGTTAGCCTCCATGTGGGTGCTGGAATATGAACCTAGGTCCTCTGTAAGAGAAGCCAGTGCTCTTAACCGCTGAGCCATGTCTCTAGCTCCTACTTCTGACTTCCTAACAGGGCAGCCCAACACTAACCACAGAGTCTCATAGTTCTTATGGACTGACTGGGTGGGACGTCCTCTTCTCTCTTCCCACTCTCTGATTTTCTCTGATTTGTTCTGCTCACTTTAAGGAAAGGCCATGCTTGTCTTCAGGCAGACCCCTGTCTCTGCCCCAACCCCCAGAGACAGTGTGGAGCCAGATGAACGTCTTTGTTCGTTAATAGTTCCATGAACAAGTACTGAATCCACCAGTTGACTTCCTTGATTCAGGGCCCAGTGAGACGGCTCTGGAATAAATAGCTCATTTCCGTGATCTTTTCATAGTAGCCTTGGCTAAATCTGACCTCATTCTTCCTCGAGTTTCCATCTATAAAATAAAAATCATGAAGACCCATGGCAAACTGATCTGAAGGCTGGGAGAATTCCCACTGATGACCTCTGGCTGTAGCACGTGGAGAAAACCCGGCTTTCACCATCAGCAGCCTGGGGTCCTGCTGCAGGCTCACTTTGCTGGCTACTGTCACTTTTGGTTTTTATGGCCAACATGATCAGTAATGGGAGATTTCGAGGTGGAATTTCTGGGGGAAGGGGGAGGAGGGTCATGGGCAGGGTGTGTGCTGGAGGGCCGGGTGTTTGAAAACTTCTGTTCTTTAGATCACTGTTCAGATGTCACCTTTCAGCAGCTCTCTGTAATCTCTCAGTTAAGTCATGCCCCTATTACACAGTGGTTATAGCTTTTCTTCAGAGTCCTTATCCATGGTTACTGGTTGTGTAATTACATGTGTTCATGCTATGTTCTCCCTGACACTGTGAGTCCCCCACTGTGAGGATGATATTGTTCGGCAGTGTCTGCCATGCAGTAGGCTTTGTTTCATAGCTGATCAATAACGAAAAATGTTCTTTGCTGGTAAAGAAATAGGAGAAAGCCTGATTCTTTTGCATGGGGAATGGCCAGTGCTTTTACGCTGTGCTTCTTTGGAAGGTTTGTATGCTCTTTTATAACCAGGGACATGGGCCAGTACAAACTGTCAAATGCATCTGGGCTGAAAGGCAGAGAAATGACATCTTGCTGACACACGTCTGCAGGCTCTTCGCAGTGCTTAAGTCTGGCATTAAATCTTATAAATAGTGTCTGATGAGAAAAGCAGTGATTTAGATAAAGATAAGAAAGCAGTTCAGAGGGCAGTTCTAGAATGTGAAAGAAATGACAAAGCTCTTCCTTCAAGATGCTGTGTCCAGACAGGCTTCAGTGCAGGTCACTGCCATTGGACAGCCACAGACACCTTTGGAACCTATCTTCTCAGTGAGTTCCTTTTAGGTCCACACATTCTGGGGATTTTATCTCACCTATCTGTCCTTCCTCTTGCAAACTTTCTCCTGTTTGCCTGGTCTCTGGAGGTCTGTCTTTCCCAATTAGCTCCACGTTCCCTTGAAATTCTGGGTGTTTCACTTCTTGATCTTAGAGGACTTTCTGGACCCTCATGAGTACGACTGTGGCAGAATGGAACAGATTCCTTCAGACAAAACAACCTCTATTTTGCTGATTTGGGACGTGTTCATAGCATCATTTTGGTGGAGCACTGTGTAAGACATGCCTGTCTCTCTTTTCTGCCCCCAGCTGGAGGGTATGCACTCACAGGACCATTTTCCCGCACCTGCTTCAGAAGCTGTGCGTTCATTCCCTCATCAGTTCTATTTAGCAGACATCACTGTGTGTCAGATTCTGTGCTATTTGGGAGATGAAAGGTGAAAATGAACAGACGTGTGCTCTCCCTCACCGAATTCATCATGTAGTGAGGAGGTAGCTATTATAAAATCAAGCAGGCAGGTGTGAAGTTTATGTGTGAGGTAAGTTTTATCAAAGAAAAGCTTACATGTTATGAAAACATATAGTTAGGGACAGGGTTGACTTTTTTCTGTGAGGGGCCATGAAGTAACTATTTTGACTTTGTTAGCCAAATGGTCTTTGGTCTTCCTGTGCAATGAGGCTGTTTCCATGTAAAAGCAGTTCACAGACCATGTGAACACCTGGCTTGTTTCCATTAAGGACTTTACTTATGGACACTGAGATTTGACACCAACATAATTTTACATGTTGCAAAATTATTACTTTATTATTTTTGAACATCTACTCATTGTGTGTGTATGTGTGTGTGTGCGCACATGCATAAAGAACAACTTTATGGAATTGGTTCTTTCCTTCTACCGTGTGGGTTCTGGAGATTGACATCAGGTCATCAGATTTGGTGGCAAGCACCTTTATCCACTGAGCCCTCTTGCAGGTCCACAAAATTTGTGCTTTTAAAAAGATTTACTTTAAAATTATATATGTGTGGGGAGAAGTCTGTGCATACGAGTGCAGGTGCCCATGCAGGCCAGAGGACCCCCAGAGTGACAGACAGTTGTGAGCCACCCTATATAGATGTTGTGAACCAAACCCAGGTCCTCTGGAAGAGCGGTCTGTGCTCTTAACTTCTAAGACATCCTCTCCAGTCCTGACATGTTTTATTTTTAATTATGAGAATAGGTGTGTGTCTCTGTGTGGGTCTGTGCATGTGGGTGTGGATGCCAGCATAAGTCAGAAGAAGGTATTGGATCTTACTTATGAAATTATGGGTATTTGAAAGCCACCCTAAAATTGTGCTGGGAACTGAATTCTGGTCCTCTGCAAAAGCAGCAAGTGTTTTTGACTACTGACCTATCTCTCCAGCCCCACACAAAATTATATTTTTAGTTTGAGTTTTATCCTCAACCTTCTAAAAATGTTAAAGACAGTCTTATCTCATGGGATTATCTATACATGTAGAGGTATGGATTATCTACACATGTAGATTTGTCCCATGGGCTATAGTTTGGCTTTGTGTGTGTGTGTGTGTGTGTGTGTGTGTGTGTGTGTGTGTGTAAGAAGGACTTTCCTGGGGCTGGAGAGATGACTCAGTGGTTAGGAGCACTGACTGCTTTCGCAGGGGACCTGGGTTCAGTTCCCAGAATCCACATGGCAGCTGACAACCATCCATAACTCCAGTTCTAGGGGATCTGATCTCTTCTCCTCTCCATGGGTGTTACACAACACAGGTGCACTTACATACATGCAGGAAATACACTCATACACATAAAGTAAAAATAACAGAATATTTTTAAAAGGAAGGACTTTCCTGAAAAGGGATATTTGATCTTAAATCTGCATCCAAGTAGGATGTCTGGTGGGGGTGGTGACGGCGGTGTGGTGGAGGCTGTTGCGAGAGAACTGTGCTGGTGTGCCGACAGCTTTGCAAATGAAGGGGAAGGCAATAGAAGGGAGACATATATTTTAAAGATCCAAAGCAATTCCCCAGAGGTCGGGGGAGAAGTTGAAAAAACTTATTTAATTTGGCTTAAACCAGTGTTTCCTAACTATGTGTCTGTAGAACCCTTCCAAGGCTGAGTACCCACTGATGGGCTGGGAGACACATTTATAGGGGGAATGCAGGCATATAAGGAGTCATTGTCTATAAAAGAACTCCAGAATATTCTTAGTACTTTCATGCCTAGAAATTTTGCCATGCAGATGACCCCAGAAGCCATGTGGTACTTTCATGAGGGTATTTCTGAGGATTTGTGTCTTTACTGTGGGATCTTTTAGGCTACGGTTTGATGCCGCTGCTTTTGCTACAGCTCAAGTGTGGACTTGCCTGGGGCAGGGGGATGGATGGGATTGCTCCCACAGGTCCCCGTCTGCCATGTTATGATGTCATTATAGTTGCAAGAGAATTGAATGTATTTTACCAAATGCTCAGCAGGGAAAACAATAGCGGTAGATGTTTAGCTGATGATGACATATAGTTTCTCTGGAGGGCTGTGAGAACCTATTGATTCTCACTTCATAAAATGCTTATTTGGAGATGCTAATATCTGTGAGCATTTGCCAAGTGCTGCTCCACGGATGTAGTTTCTCCCAGAGAAGTGGCAGAAAGAAGTGAGAAATATCGTCTTGTATATTTTATGTCCTCAGATACCTAGAGTTGACTTGAGTTGACCACACGGGGTTGACTTGTCTATCCAGTTATCTTGGCAATGTGTTTTCCCACCCTAAACATGAACAGGAACTATTTGTTGTTGCTTTTAAAAGATTTACTTATTTATGTGTATGCTTGTATGCCTGTGTGAGTTTATGTATACCAGGTATGTGCAGGTGCCCATGGAAGCCAGAAGAGAACTTTGGATCCCTAGAGCTGAAGTTGCAGGCAGTTATGAGCTGTCTCATGTGAGTATTGGGACCTGAACCCAGATCCTCTGTAAAAGCAGTAAGAACTCTTAACTGCTGAGCCATCTCTTCCACCCCTGGAGTTGTTTCTGAGCCATCTCGTGCCCTGGAGTTGTTTTTTGAATATAGAATAATGTTCTTCTCTTTTTTATTTTAAAATCTTTTCTTTCCCATGGGCAGAGAAGATTTTGGCAAGCACTTTATGCTGAGCATTTTTTTTTTTTTTTTTTTTTTTTTTTACATTTTATTGATGTGTGTCTTCTCTCTGCATATATGTGCCCATGGGTGTGCAGGTGCCCCTGGAGATCAGAAGGGAGTGTGGGATTCACTTGCAGCTGGAATTACAGGTGTTTGTAAGCTGTAACTCCGATCTGAACTCCGATCCTTGTGATGCAGCAGCAAGTACTGTTAGCTGCTGAGCTATCTCTCCAGGCCCTTGAACAGTTTCAAGGTACTGTGTGGTCTGGGACTGCCTTTCCATGTCAGGCTCATGTTAAGATGCAGTACAAAGGGATACAGGCAAAAGTACTAAAAGAATGCTTCTCTAGGGTGCTAGTTGACATACCATGAAATGAGAATTCTGGGAAAACAGATCTGGCTAGTACTAAGTGACTCGGTTTGGTTTTACTCTCTTTTTCGTCTCTGTCTCTTTTTAATTATTACACCTCAGTCCTGGGTCCAAGTAAGAAAGTACCACACAGTTGGTCTCTGCTCCTTTGTGCAGTGCTGTTGCTGGGTAAAGAAATGATTTGGGAGCTTCTTCAGTACTTTTCCATTACACTTATAGAGGAAGCAACATTTATCATACATCACAGCCATTTGCTGTAAATGGTACATCTATCTTCCTTCCTCTAGTTGAGTTTAAATCCTCAGTTGGCCTCCATGTAAATCTTGCTTAAAATTATAAAACACCAGAGCTAAGAGGGCATTACAGATTCTCGGGCTGGGCTCTCTAGTTTTCAGAGGAAGCTAGAGGCCACAGCAGAGCCAAGGCGGCTCCTCTCTCAGTTCGAGGCTCTTTCTGATCCGGCTTCTATTTGCCTCCCAGCTGCAGTTCTCTGATGGAGGAGTATTGATTTCCTCTTTCCATTTAGTGGAGACAACAACCTTATAACGACACCTCGTCTTAAGAGGTGTCTACCCTGAAAAGAATAGAGCTGCGATATCTTCCTTCCACTGTGCAGGGAAATGTGCTCATTTTTATGAGAAGCTGAAACAGGGCAAGGATTTAACTAAGTGGGATAAGAGTGTGGGTGTGGGGACAGGATGTATTTCATGGCTTCCAGATAGAGAGAGTCTCATAAACAAACTGAGAACAAGTAATAAAGAAGCCGCCTTCCCTCCCCACGTGTATATGACCGGGTGGAAGGGTAACCAGTAAGGGATTTGTGGGGACTGGTTACTGAGCTTCTTTATAGGCCTCTTTATGGGACACCTGTGAGAGGCAGGGGGTGCAGGCAGAGCTAAGGACGTTGGAGAGATATAAAAAAAACTTAGTTTTGAAGCTCTTTACTATTTTTTAATTTGCGAAGAGAGTAAAATCTTGTTTTTCACTGAAATTTTGCTCACTGAGCCAGCTTACGCTTGAGGGAATTGGTGTACATTTATCCCAGTGCTCTTGAGAGTGGATGACTCATGCTGTACCCTTCCAGAAACTTCCAGGGCTGGGCAAAAAATGATTCCCTATTTTCATATAGCTGAAACTGATTGATGACTAGAGAACATGGAACTATGGGTAGGATTACCAGATATTGACAGATAAAATATAGGATGACCAGGTAAGTTTGAATTTTAGACAAAGTATGAATAAATTTTTAGCCTAAGTGTTTTGGTTTGGAGTGCTAAAAAACTAATAAAAAGCAACTGGGGAGTAAAGAATTTATTCGGCTTACACTTCCTGATCATAGTTCATCGTGGAAGGAAGTCAGAGTAGGAACTCAGGACAGGAACCTGGAGTCAGGAGCTGAAACACAGAGCATGGAGGAATGCTGTTTACTGACTTGCTCCTCTGGCCTGTGCTCAGCCTGCTGTCTTATACAACACAGGGCCACCTCCCTGGGTCTATTAGGGTTGCTTTTCTGTTACTGTATTAGAAATGCTGACCAAGGGAACTTATAAAAAGAAGAGTTTATTCAGCTTACAGTTCCAAAGGGGCAAGAGTCCGTCATGGTGGGGAGACATGGTGGCAGAGGTGGCTGGAGTAGATGCATAAGCTAAGCATGCACATCCTCAAGCAGGCACAGGGAGCAGAGTAGGACTGGAGATTCAGCAAGGCTTAAGAGCTCTCTAAGCCCACCCCCAGTGACCTGCTTCCTCCAGCAGAGCCACACCTTCCAAGATCTCCCAGAACAGTATTATGTCCAAATACTTGGAGCCTCTGGAGGACGTTCCCATTCAAACCACCACGCTCGGGGAGGTATCACCCACAGACCTGCCTGATAGAGGACATTCCCCATTTGTAGTTCCTTCTTCCCAGGTATGTCAACTTGACAACTGAAGCTCTCCACTGCAATAAGCTTGCTATAAATTTATTGCATGAGGATCTTGTATTTTATTTGCTAAAATATAGCAGCATTACTAGTGGGTAAATAACAGTAAATTTATGCTAAAGACCAATGATATGAGAACTTCACTGGGTTGTTAGGATCCTTCCAAACTCCTTGTCTTAGATGAAAGTTGGTTTGAAGGAAACAAATGAGTTGCCCTGGCCCCATGGCTGGCAAATGGCTGAACTTGCTTTTCAGCCCTGTTTTTTCTAACTTTTGGGCTATCATAGTGACCTGATTTCATTAATAGGATGAACATGAATCGGTGTATTTGGGAATGCTCCTAAAAGGAAATGAATCTTGAGTGCTCGAGTAGAATGGTCCAGGGAAGGCATTTTAAGAAGGGGCCTAAGTGGTGGTGCAGAGACAGGCATGAGTTTTTATTCAATGAAAGCAGACATAGAGAAGACGTGTCTGTGGGGCGCAGACCAGCATTGGCTCAATGGATTCATGCTAGGGGTGGAAAGAAGGCAGCCCTGAGAACCTGATGCATGCTATGGGTCTTTGGATTTCATTTGGAAAGCCACAGAAAGGAGGTACTGGGTTTTTTTGAGTGGATAAGTCAGTGTCATAATCAAAATAGTTTTAAAAATAGATATTTTATGTCAGATGTTGTTACACCTTTAGTCCCAGCAGCTAGTAGGCAGAGACAAGTGGATTTCTGTGAGTTCAAGGCTAGCCTGGTCTCCATCATGAGTTCCAGGCCAGACCCTGTCTCAAAAGGACCAAAAAAAAAAAAAGAAGACAGACATTTCAAGAACTTAAATAGCAATTTTAAACTCTCTATAGTGAACTTGATTCTCAGAGAATTAGGAGGTTCACAGATTCACAGATATACCATTTCTCTAGGGAGGAAGCATAGCAATAATTCAGTTCGTTTTTCCTTTAGAAAATGAGTGAAGTGAGGCATGATGGAACATCACTGTAGTTCTGGTGGGAGGCTGAAAGGGAAGTCTTCTGCCCACACAGGTCTCTCCATGTGCAGGTGTGTGTTGTGTATGTGTTGTGTGTATGTCTGGGTGTTGTGTATGTTTGTTGTATGCATGTGTGATGTATGTATGTCTGTGTGTTGCATACGTGTGTTGTATTTTGCATATGTGTGCTAGGTTTTGGGGCACAGAATCCAGGAATAATAGGAAAGACAGAAAGAAACCATGCCAGATCTCAGATGAGACTTCATTTTATTCTAGGCACAGGAATGACAGCTGCCTTCCTGCCTGCATGCTGGAGACACTGCCCCGTCTATGGGGAGCGTTAGAGACTGTATAGACTTGGGCATGAGGAAGTGGATGCAGGGGTGGGGTCTGCGTGTCTCAGTCTCTGGAGGCACTTGCCCAAACAGGACAGGCTGTCTTCAGTCACAGCTGGTCTCCAACAGTCCTGGAGGTAGATAAGGGTCAGCAGCAGGTTTGGAGGTAGATAAAGTTAGCTACAGTTTCTAGTTTTCTGCCACTGGGGCATCTATCAGTGTGTGTTATGTGCGTATGTTATATGTGTGTCTGTGTATGTGTGTTCATGTACTGAGTGAAGTAATTACTTGAAGCTTCCATAGCAGCCAATATAAATTCTTCTCATGAAGGAATCAACTGAGAGATGAGGCAGATGTGCAGCTGGGTGCCATGGTCTGATAAACATTATAAATGGAAATTCTTCAAGAGACTGGCGATGGGAAATTAGAGGCAATGGCTGGGTCTAGGGTGCTCATCCGTAAGAACCGTATTTGGTAGCTAAGAAGCAGATCTTCTGCACTTGTAGGTGAGATGCAATTAAGCTCAGAAGAGGAGGAAGTTCCCCAGAATGAGGACACCCCAATATCCCTCTGACCTACTTCCTAAAGGGTCCAAAGCTGCTTCACCTCCAGGAACAGTGAGGAATGTGCTAACCCGCAGGATGAGAAGTTGCCCCTTCTCTGTGCCCTCAACGTTCTGTACAGGCTGACGGAAGGAGCATGCATTATCAGAATTGGGACGAGCATTAATTTCTTTATTAGAGTTAAAAGGCTCAACAGTGACAGCTGTTGAGGAACAGGCCTGACTATGAGTGCTGATGGAGGCGTAAATGGAGACGTCGGATCCTTACTGTGTGGCAAGACAGCAGGAGACTGGATGTCTGGCATCTGAGTCAAAAGGGTACCAATGAAGGTTAATGGGCACTGAGTGTCACACCCTGGACTCTCCAGTTCTGCCACCTGGGGATGCTCTCTCTCTTCCCCCTGCCCAGTTCTGTGGGCACTGTGCTCTGAGCTGAGATTCTGCATGCCCACGTGAACTGTCTTCTTTATCCAATGGAAGTATCCCACATTGGGAGATGAAGACAGAGGCCTCCTAGAAATTGGGCTCTTGAAGGGGTTTACATAGTCAATGAACTGCAGTTTATATTCTAGTCTGTAAAACAAGTACTTTTTTCCTTAACATCAGAGCTGACACGGAAGGCCTAATGGAAGACACCTCATTCCTGAGAAATGTCCCAAACTGAACTCTGGAGAGTTGGCATCTGCACGTAATTACTTAGGGCGCATAATTCTTTTATGGGTACTGACTTAGTAAAGCGTTTACATTTACATTCACAGCTCATTAGGCGGCTTGTGAATTTGATTTGAACATTTTAAGTGGGATTGTTTTTAATCTTCGGAGGCACTATAAACTCACAGGCAGGCTCAACTACTGCAGACGGTTGGAAGGAAAAACATAACTAGTTTGTTTTGCTTCCGAGGAGGGATTTTATAAGGTAGGGTAGAAGCGACCATGAATAATCCAAGGAGGTTTTGTTTTTTTCCTTTTTCCTTTGAAAGCCCAAGACTTATGGAACTGTCACAGTCAAAAGTCAAGCTACTTGCAGCTCCAATGGAGAAAGAACAAAATTTAACGTGACTTTTGAATTGTTATAAAAAAATCATAAAATAACAGTTCAAACAGATGTTTAATTTTAAAATGGTAAACACTGCAGATTTTCCAAAGATTGTCAGTGGTGTGAACAACCAATTCAGTCTCTTCCCTTGGGCTCTCACACTGCTTGTAATGAGAACTGTGGTCTTTAGGAAGGCAGTCTCTACCAGCATACATTGGGAAACGTAGCATCTAATGCAAGTTTTTTTCTTTAGGAAAATGGATACGTTTGTAATTTATTCATGTGCCAGGTGTTCCTTAGCTGTGCACTTTGAAGCCCAATTTCAGTGCCTGTAGTTTTCCCTTTTGCATGGGAAAACCATAAAGTGGGAGATTTGCTACTGAGCAGTGGGTGCTTCATGAAGGCAGTTTCTTCTTGAGTGTTATAGGCACCTTCGGTTTCAAATGCAAACGCTGTATCCAGGAGTCCTTTCCTTGTCTTGACTTGATGCTTCAGTGATGGTCTTGAGCTGGGAGGTGCAAGCTGTGATTTTGTTTCTGATATGTGGTAGTAAAGGCCAATTAATACTTGCAACTTGGGAAATAGCTTGTTAGAAGAAGATAGTGTGGGAGCATGGTGATGAACATTTCCCAGAGCTTCTTACCTAAAAGCGGTGCTTTTCTAACTCCAGCAGCTTCCTCATACAGTGGTTATTAAGAAACTGAAGCCAAGTGTGGTGGTTGATGCCCTTAATACCAGAGCTCAGGAAACTGAGGTAGGAGGATCCTGAGGTCAAGTGTAGCCTGGATTACATGGAGAGTCTGTGGATAGCTTGGATGACACAGTGAGACTGTATCTTAAAGCAAAAGAGCAAAGCAAAATCATGAAACAACTCAAAAAGAAAATCAGAAAAAGAGAATTCATGGTTAACCCAGTGTCCATTTACTTACAGTAGATGAAAACATCTGAAGACCATGAAACCCAGAGAAGTAAAAAGGTTGAGATTGTTTTCTGCCTTCTGTCCTTGCTAGCCTAGAGCCGCCTCCCAGCCTCATCCAGTCAGTCCTCTGAACCTGCATATTATGGGAGACCCAATGATCCCAAGTCTTGACACCTCCCAGATCTCAGTTGAGAGACCGCAGCTGTGACTTGTCTCCATTAATTATAAGTCATCCCCCTTGAAATGCAACCATTTCAAAACCGGAGTCAACATTAGAGACACTTTCGGGTAGAAACACTAAAGGTAGAGCTCATTTCATTTAGGCACATGTAGAACTCAACCATCTGCTAAAGGGCACGTTGGAGATCCAGAGGCATTGAGCTATAGCAGGAGGTGGGCCATTCTCCAGGAATCCCAGGCTCTACTGTAGGACATGCCATTCCCCAAACCAGCGGTGAGTCATTCAGCCTTGAGTTGTGCAGCAGTCACAGGGATGTTGGTAGATGATTTGTTAAATGGCTTACCTAATTGATTATAAGCAATTTGAGGGCAGACTTCACAATCCTTGTAAGGCTTAGCATAGGGCTTAGCATGATGCCTTACATAAAGCATGATTTCTATTATTCATTGCTTGAAGGAACACTTTTGAACCTTCTTTAGGCAGGAAAAGCATAGTAAAAACATAAGAGAAAAAAGAGAAGATCGGCTATGTTTGTTTCTTTCTATACAGTACTTAGAGGTGAAAGATTAGCTTCACTCCGTTTCTCTCATGTTTATTCATTGTGTGATCTCTTTAAGGTTGAATTTCCTTATTTGTCAAATCAACATTACAACTGAGTTTCCTCCCTTAGATGGTGATGGTGGGAACCAGACAGTGTAATGGTTGTGCAGAAATTACCTTAGCTGGTATTTTTACAGCTCAAAGCAATCCCCTTGATAGTTGGCCTCAATTCTCTCTCCATACGAATGGGCTCCTGCAGTCATCTGAGATGACCAGACACCTACTTGAATGTAGGGAGTTATGCCAACAGTGATTGTTTGACTCAGAGCCACACAGAATGTTTGCCCTGGGATTTTGTTTGTTTTGTTTTTAAGACTGTCTCACTGCATAGCCCTGGCTGACCTGGAACTTGCTATATAGACCAGGCTGATGTGGAACTCACAGACATTTGCCTGCCTCTGTGTTCCAGGGGCTGGGATTAAAGGTGTGTCACCATGCCTGGCAAAGACATATTTATCTGCTATTTTGTGTGTGTGTGTGTGGGGGGGGGCTGAGTGGTTATATGTGCACCACATGTGTACAGGTATTAGTGGAGGGCATCAGATTCCCTGGAGTTGGAGTTACAGGTAGCTGTGAGCCACCTGATATGGGTGCTGGGAACTGAACCGGGGCCCTCTGGAGAAGCAGAGGATTCTCTTTAACTGCTGAGTCATCTTTCTAGCACCCTTGCCCTAGAATTTTGGAGGTGTATCTGAGTCAGTCTCCTTTGTCTGAAATTGTAAGTTAGGAACCTGTACCTTGAGGATAACCGTCTTCTTCCTGCCCCATTAAGTACTGAGTGACTGAAAATACAGGTCTAAGAAGTAAGAAACAGACATCTGAAAAGAATCAGAGAAATGATGAGCCACTGATCTGTGGGGTCCAGAGGCTCGGCTACACCTTCCCTGTAGGGCTCTGAGACATTCTTGTCTCCAGATACCAAATTTCCATTCATGTCATAGCCAACTCAGGCTGATTTCTGCCTCTTTCAATGGAAGCATTAAAGGATGTTTGTGATGCATTTTCTCATGTTTCCCCCATGTTTAAGTGTAGCTAGAGAGTGTCTTTGCCTCACACAAGAAGGTTTCTGTATTTTAAAATTTATAACGTGTAGAGGTCCTTTTCGGACAGTTTTGATCCACAGCCCTGAATTTCCAGCCGTGCCACTGTGTCTTATTCTGTTAAGGTAACAAGCATTTGAATCCCCAGCTGCTGTCTCCATGGTGATCAAGATTCCCCTACAGCATCTGCCTGGCTAGGGCCACACAGTGTCCAGAGCTGCAGATGTGTGGTTTGCAGAATGAGAATGTGTAGGAAGTGTCAGGAGAATACGCAAAGGCCACGGAGACTCCTCTGCATGTAATTAATGGCTCTCGTTTTTGCCTACCTTTTGCCAGTGTGGTGAAGGAAGAATCAGAACGTCACCTCAGAAAATTAGCTGTAATTTAGGTAATATCCTGACTGCCCTGCCAGTCACTTGACTATGTGATTGAAAGGAACATTTCATTTGGAGATCTGCAATTTTCTGGTGCTATTGGCCTCACACAATTACATTTCCTGTCATTGATCACATTGTGGAATACCAAGACAAATGTGCTTTCCTTCCATTTACCGTATCACAGAGGATGTGTAGAGGCAGGTTTAGCCAATTGCTTTACGGCAGACGACGTCCCTTGTGAGCGGGGGACATTTAGCAGCATGTCTGTCTGAAGATCTCTCTGGAACGTACTCTGTACTAGGCGGATTGTTCCCTCAGTGACTTTGAAATTGAGATTTTCTCCTTCACCACAGCATTGCCTCCCCAAAGCAGGAGCTGAGGTCTGTCTGCCTTTTGCAGCTGGGGCACACAGTGAACCCAGAATGGTGGAGCTGCAAAGGCACTCCATCCTCCTTCAGAACCCAGGCGCAATCAGGCCACAATGGGCAACTGGTGAGAGCCTGAAAATGCTTAAGCTCTGGCATGCTCCATCATATACAGAGATACTTAAATATTTTCGATTTTAAACAAAAGTGACTTACATATTCTACTTTGGAAGCAGGTAAAGAACTCGTGAGACCTGGCATGTAAAAATTTTCTGCAGGCCATTAGATGCTCTGGCTCTGGCATGGTCTGACCTAGATTTTCCTTTCCTCTCTAAAGATGGTATTACAGCATAATTCAATCTCTAACCCTTGGTGTTCTAATGGAGCCTTTCAAGACCTTTGTAAGTAGCTGGTCCCTGCATTAGAAGCCTAAGCTTGTCAAAAGTACCTGTATCCCAAGTCCCAGACCGAGCCTTCAGAGCCATACCACCTGAGGCCAGAGGATGCGGCATTCAAGCAAACAGTAGAGGAGTTTTCCTCAGGCACACTGTAGTCCCCATTGCACCCCTGGAGAGACATCTGCAGATTTCTCATTCTCTGGTTGCACCCCAGACTGATTAAATGAGAGCGTCTGTGTCTCTCTAAGGCTTGACCTGAGCCTTGCACTCAATTGCTTTGTGGGAAGGAAGCAGGACTCCTGGAATCTAGATCTCCCTTGAATTCCAACATGCGTGCTCTGAGGCCTGCCAGCTATGAACCTTCAGTGAATCAATCAACTTTGAAATGGAGGCAGGCACAACCTGTTCTCTGAGGATTCAGAGCAGCCCACCACTTAAAGGTCTCTTTAATTTCTTTGTCTTCAAGCCAGGTGCAAAGAGAGACTGTGGGGAGGGTGGTGGGAGGTCGGGGAGCTTCTCTGTTTTCTGACCCTGACCAGCGAGCTCTCAGAAAGGGACTCCTCAGGAATCGAGTCTCCTCTGCTCCCCAGAATCACCTTGTCATACTCTATATTTTAGTGTTTAAGGAGGATGTGGCATCTTAGCTGAGCTACCCATCTATTTATGTGGTCACTTGCCTCTTCTGGAGGGCAAACTTTCTGAGGTCACCATTGTCTACCTTCTGCCTACAATAGTCGACACTCAGCTGGCATTTCTTGAATGGATGGGGAAAAAAACCTGAAAAAAATAGTTCAGAAAGTAGGAGACAAGGCAAAGAAACAAGAATTGTGTGTGGACTTTGACCCTGGGAAGGAGCTTAGTGTTGCTTCCACCACGTACACTGCTTACAGCACTTACCGCAGCCACCAACACCGTCCTCTCTACCGGTTCCTGCTTCTTGCACTGCCCACGCAGTAAGAGGACTTGAAGACTTGCTTTTGCAATAGTGAGACTGCTAATCAAGGCTGGCTCCTTGGTTTTTTTGGACCCACAATGAATCTGTTTAGATCTGGGTCATAGGAGTCAGTATGTACCTAGGAGGCAACCACCCCATGCTGGCTCTGAGGTCAGAGTTCGCTTGGGGAGTCAGGAGTCAGGGACAAGCATGCAAAGATAAGAGCCGAGATAGGGTTTTAGCTGTGTTTCCAGAACACTTGGTTTGACAAACTCAAGAATCCTCAAAAGCTCTCTGGGACTTCATTCTGAAGGACCTCAGCCATGAGTCGTGTAGGAACACTGATACTTAATTTATAGGATCTGCTTGCTTTTTAAAAGGGATGAGTGTATCGAGCCTCTGAAAAAGTTTCCACTTGAGACTTGAGTGAACAAGTCTCACTGAGGGAGAGCGGCCACTTTGCTTATAAAGTTATAGTAAGAAGGCCTTAGGGAAGGGTGTGAAACATTCTGTCCTTCTCAGGACCGTCATCTTCCCACAGCTTGTTGGGAGTCTGTGGGAGGCAGAGGCTAGGAGGAAGCAGGAGATGGTGGATCATCTCACTGCTGCTGTGGTTCTTGGTCAGAGGGAGGCTGCCAGGCTGATGAATAATTTCTGAAGTCATAGCATGACAAGATGGAGCTGGGCTCTTGTGAATGTCAGTGGCCTGATTTGGAGGTTGGGGAGGGCTGTGGTGTCACTGGTGCTGTTTATAGTAGTGCTTGTCGGGTCTATTAAGAAGATGGGATTGGTCAGTATCCCCTTTCTGGGAGCTGGAGTGGAAGCCACGGTGCTCCCTGAACAATTGCCCGCTTCAGACTCTTACCACGGCTCAGTTACTGCGACAGAAGCTGAGCACTACTACCCTTCAGCAAATAGTATTCAAGATGCTGTGTCGTGTGTTATGGAGAGCTGGCGGAGCTAAATGTGTTTGTTTGTATTTTGTGCCAGGCCTGGGGTGAAGGTAAGGATTCATGCTTGAGAGACTATCCTGTGCCTAGGGTGGTTCAGATATATGAATGAATGTGAATTCATACTGCTAGTGGGGATGGAAGGATTCATTTTCACTTACTCCTCAAGGGGATGCAGTCCACTATGGTGTCAGGAGCTTGTTATGGCTGGTCACATTGCACCTGCAGTCAGGAAGTGGAGAGCGATGAATGCTGACATGGAGCAGAACTGTGGAAGTTAAAAAAACTATTCTTTTTGTCTGGAATTGACCCTACTGGCAAGCTCTATATATTACCATGCACCACCACATCCTTTTCCTACATAAATTGTCCCATTTACTCATTGAATGGGTCTAGAGGGGAGATACACACATGGACAGATGCATGTACACGTTATGCATATACGTGCTCAATATTACTGATGTGACTGTGTCAAAGGTGATCATCGCTGAGGGTGGCCTGGAGATGTTAGGAAGGCATTCTGAGCATGTGACCAGTCAGTTCTCTCAGAGTCAAGGATGGCACATCTGGGTGCCGGTTCCAGTTTGAGGTGGCATTTCCTCACAGCCAGGGTTCTCCTAGGGCTCTGTCTGGCTGACTGGCCAGGGGCACAGAGGTCAGGGTCTGCAGCAGGGGACTTTGGAAGTGCTGCCAGACTGAAGCATGAGCTTCCTGTCTGAAGGGTATTGCTTGCCAGCGAGGCAAAAGTCGTTACTTGTTTCCACTAATTGAATTTCAACTTTAAAGTGGAGGTTCTGACTTTGGTGAACACGACGGGCTTTCTGAAGCAAGTTTTCACACCTAGGGCAGGTGCTGGCCTCCTATGGAACCATCCTGTTACCTAGTCTAATGCAGAAGGGTCCCCTTACTGTGTGGCAGGGCTCTATCCCCTCAGTTCCAGTCTGTTGGATTTTTCCACCCTGAAGTTCCTGTGCTTAGTTTTAGATGCTTTTATTTCTTTTAAAAAGATTTTTTTTTAAAGAACAATTTTAACAATATTTATAGACTGCTCACTGTGTGTTGAGCACAGATCTGGAAAAAGCATATTAACAGATTTCAAACTTCAGACTTATACTCTATGATGGAATCATTTTCACCACTGAGTTACAGTGTTAGCGAATGCATAGTGAGCTTAAATCATAGAGTTCAGAAGGTGTCTGGGCAAGGATTCGGACTCAAGCAAACCGACTCTTGGGTGCCCATGCTAAGCTTGTCAGAGTTCTGTCCAGATTGGAAGTCAGTGTATCTTTGCCTGCCAGGGACTGGCAGTGTGACCAGATGGTGTGGGTCATTCTGGACTCCACAGTTTTTAAACCTTAGTAATGAGAAGTAGAAGGTGCTTGGCTCAAATCTGGCACGCTACCTTCTGGCCCGAGGCGAAGACGTCCTGAAGAGGATGTCCTTGAAGATGTCAGCCAGTATCAACCCCGTGTTTGAGAAGGGATGAACATTAGACTACACAGTGTGATTTTCTCATTGGGATCTTAGTCAGCTCCCCTTGTCCCTCTCTTCATATGCTTTGCTGAGGGTAGGGAGATGCAAGTGGGGAGACCCTGTTGACTTGGAAAAGTCCTGAATATTTTCTCCTGATGTAAGGGCAACACTAGATATTTTTCAAACAGGCAGTGACTGGATGTGCAGGTACATAAGGCTCTTCTCTCCTTGTGGTGATTTGTGTATGGCCCAGGGAACAGGTACTATGACTGGGTTTTGCTTTCTCAGTCCCTGAGTTGGGATAGTTTATACTGGATGATCAACTTGGCAGGATCTTGAACTACCTTGGAGGCAAATCTCTAGGCTAGGCTGTGAGGGAGTTTGTAGGTTCGATTAACTGAGATAGAAAGACCCACCCTTAATGTGAGCAGCTCTATCTTGTGGGCTGGAGCCCTGGAATCAATAAAAAAGGGAAAGTGATCTGATCACTATCACACATCCCTCTCTGCTCCCTGACTGCAGATGCAGTGTGATCCCATGTTGCCTTGTGATCCTGCCTCCACGAATTCTCTCCCAAGATGCACTATACCCTACAACTAGAATGAATCGTTTCTTCCTTAAGTTCCTTTTCCAGGTCCTTTTTCATACAAGTAGCTATAGTATGTAGGCCCCTGTCAGAATCACAAACCCTCCTGTAAGAGTTTAGAGCAAAGAGGACATACAGCCTGCAACAAAAATCCCGTCGCTCTGAAAATGCCTTCTTCAAGAGGAAAGATCTTTTTTTTTTTTTTTTGGTACTATTTGTCAAATTTAAAGCATTATTATTTTAAAAAGGAATTGGTCACAGAGTTCTAAATGAATGCTTGCTAATACTGGAAAAGGCTTCTGGGATCTTCTGTTTCCTCCTCTTCTTGTTGCTGTGACAAAATACCTGAGAAAAGCAAGTCAGAGAAGAGAAGATTTACTTTGGCTGGTGGTGTGAGGGTGTAGTCCATCATGGGGAGGGGAGGCCTGGAGGCAGCAGTTTGGTGTAGCTGGTCACATTGTAGCTACAGTTCTGATGCTGGGAAAGAGAGGAGGGAGAGAGGAATGAGGAGAGGTGAGGAGAGGGAGGGGAGGAGGGAGGACAGAGGGAGGATGGGGAGAGAGAGAGAGAGAGGAGAGAGAGAGAGAGAGAAAGAGAGAGAGAGAGAGAGAGAGAGAGAGAGAGAGAGAGAGAGAGAGAGAGAGACCCAGTGCCAGGCTTCTCTCCTTTTGTTCAGTTCGGGAGTTCGGGACCCCCAGCCTATGGGATGGTGCTGCACACAGAGTTAGACTGGGTCTTCCACCTCAATGAACTCAGTTTAGAAGCTCCCTCATAGACAGGCCCAGAGGTTTGTCCTATTTCTATCTAGATACTGTGGATGTGACAAGATCATCATGCTACCTTTAAAGCGAGGGTTATGATACCCACCTCACGAACTGCTGAATGTTTAAGCTCAGTCAATCTTTAACTTAAAAAAAGAAGGAAATGCCTTCATCCACAGTGAGAGGTGTTAATACAGCAACACTTTCAGTGCAGACGGAAGAGGCCTTTGCAGTGTGGTCTCATTTGCAGCATCGCCATCCTCCTAAACACTTGTATTCTTTACTCTGACAATCCAGACTGGTTCAGTTAGACACAACGATGTCTCTGAAGGCCACAGGACGATTAATGCCCAGGCTTAATTAAATGACAAATCCGATTTCAACAACACTGATTTACTTGCTGCGGGAAAAGTGCCAAACCTAGAGTGAGTTTAATTGAACACAAGTGACGCCTTGTTAACCCTCCACTCACCAGATGGCTCTGTATGTGTGGATGCGCGCATTAAAAGCTATGCAAAGCTAACAGTGTGGAGATTAGGACAGTTTGGAGCAGAGGTTTTCCTCCCTGCCGCTGAGGATTTAATTCTGCTGTTCCCATCGCAAACGGTAGGTGGCAGCAGAGACTGAGGAAATAGCGTCTAAGCAGCCCAGTTCCCTTTTCGGGGAGCATTAATCACAAGGACATGATAGTGTTGGGTAATAAAAAGCTGCGTCTTCGTTTTTGAGTCGACGTTGGCATTCCCTACCATTTTTTCTTGACTCTTGTGGTCAAAAGTGTGCAGAGAGGGCTGTGGTCTGGGACCCTCACTGACGGGTTGTCTTTTCAACAGGCTTTTCATAACTTGGGTGAATAGGCCTGCTTTTTTCCAAGGCATGTACACACCCCACACAGAATCTTTTGTTTCTGCTGACACTCCCTTGGGACTTCTGACCGCTGTGTTTCCAGCTTCTTTGGGACCCCAGAGGCTCCCCTAAGGCTAACGGAAGACAAATATATCAAACTTGGTCTAACCCTTGAGTCTTTTGTGCACAGCCTTGTCCCCCTGTCTGGGCACAAAATGCTCTTTTCTCCACCCAAGAAGGGCAAACATGCTGAATTACAGTGAAAAAGAAAATGGGGGCTGAAAACTCAGTTTATAACCCTTAATACCCCAATCAGTAAGACAATGGCTGTGCAGACCTTGACCGATATGCTCCATGGAGTATCGCAAGGCCATTAAAAAGAATGAACTTGGCCTAATTGTTGACTTTGAAGGAATCCTGGAAGGTATTATTCAATGTTCATGTAGGACACAATAGTGGTCTTTATAAAATATTTAGCCACACAGTCCTCTTAATTTCACATGTTTAGTATTTTCCTTGTGTTTCAACTCTTCTCAAACCGGGTTTGTCTTACTAATAGCTCCCATAGTAATCATTGTCAGCATCAGAGACTGTGTATATTAGTTACTTTTCTCATTGCTGTGACCAAATATCTGGCAAGAATCCATGTCAGAGAGGAAGGGTTTATTATGGTTTATGCTTCTAGGGAGCAGTCTGTCATGGCAGGGAGCCACCACAGCAGGCCATGACAGTGGCTGCTCATGTTGAGTCTGCAGACAGGAAGCAGAGAGAGATGAATGCTTAGCTTACTCTCTTTTTTTTATTCAGTCTGGGACCCCAACCCATTGGATGGTATCAAACACATTGTGGGTGGGCCTTCTCCGCTCAGTGAAGCCTCTGAAACACATAAACCCAGAGGTCTGTTTCCATAGGGCTTCCAATCTAGTCAGGTTCAGGGGGAAGATGAACCATTACAGTGATCACAGCGTATCTATGTTTGCTGCTTTCTGGGGGGTGGGGGTATTGCTGAACTGAAACCACCTTAAATTCTGTCAGTGAAGTTTCATATTTAAATAATTCTCAACAGTTGTACGAATTCAGGTTACAAGTCTATGTGATCAAAACTTCAGAGTAAGTTTTATTTTACCTTTTCTTTCTTTGCTAAGCTAGAGACAAAAGTTTCTTTCTTATTCATCACAGAAAATTTACTTCTTGATGAACTTAAGACTGAAATATAGGTTGAAAGCTCCTGTTAGCTTCCTTTACTAGAATGAGCATTCTTTCTTGGAGGGACATAACAAAATGATGAGGAGTACCTCATAGTATGGGTGATAGCTAATGTTGGTCATCAATTTCATATACTTGGGAAGACGGAACCTCAACTGAGATATTTCCTCCATCAGACTGACCTATCAACATGATTGTGGGGGCATTTTCTTGATTGCTAATTGATGTAGGAGGGTCCAGTTCACCGTGGTCCAGTTCACCATCCCTAGGTAGGTGGGCCTGGGCTGTGTAAGAAAGGTAGCTGAGCAGGCTTGGTGGCCTCTGCTGTCCTGCCTTGGCTTCCCTTGATGATGGACACTAACCCGTGAGCTGAAATAAACTCCATCCTTCCTAGCTACTTTTGTCACACCACAGAGAACAAACTAGAACAGAAATTCTTACCAGGAGTGGGTATTGCTGTGACTGACCTGACCATGTTGGTTTATTTGCCCCTCCCCCACTGGGTTTAATTATATTACAGGGCATGAAGAACATAGAAGAGCATGCATCTGACTGTTAATGTTGCTTCCCTGAAAATAAGGTGAGAGAAAAGGGGAGGGTTAAGAGAGGAAGACGAAGAGAAAGGCTGCCGCCCATTTAGCATTCTTTCTCTCTCTGTTCATGAAGGACATACTGCAACTCGCTTGTCATCTAGTCTATTTTTTTGGTGAGAAAAGCAAGTTGTATGTTCGGCATGAGTCTGCTCAGGGCAGGTCACCTGTCTTCTAATGTGTGAGTGCTGGAACATGTTGGATGAATGAATGCAAGGTTTGGACTAGACATTTCCAGCTGCTGGCCCTGCTGTGTGGCGGAGGGTTCGATCACAGCATGGGGAGGAGGTTGTGTTGCGGAGATGAGTAGCATTTTGTAGAACTTTCTATGACTGATTCTATCTTGCAAACACAGAGAAATTGCTCTTATAATTTGAAAACCTGAGCACGAAAAAAAAAAAAATCTAAGAAATTCACATAGATAGTTTAAGACTTGTTTCTCTTCCCAGTCCAGGAAATTTGAAACCGCTACTCAAAAGCAGGCTGACAGTCTCCTAGACAGAGACCTTTTCTAAAAACCTGATGAGTCACCAATGGCTGATGTGAAGATCCCTGATTTCCCTGGTATTTATTACGCCTGAGATTCTTTTATCAGGGTGAGTTTTATAGTCATTTGTCTTTACCAATGGCTCATAGTGAGAATGTACTTCTTATTGATTCTTTTACTGTTTATCTCTCCAGATGAAACTCTTTTGGTTCAATAATTATTTGTGTTTTCATGGAACTGTAATAGGCATTTCCAAGTTAGAGGCACCCATGGGAAGACCAAGGCTTCTGGGTAACAGTAGTGCCCATTTACCTACTAGACAAACTCTCTCCTCTTCTCTCTCTTTCTCTCTCTTCCATTCTCAGATATTTATTAGGCACTAAATATGAATTTGTGTCATAGTCTAGGGATACAAGGCTCAGCTGGGAACACCTGTGGTGTGTCTAAGGGAGGAGATGGTACTGGGTGCTCTCTGCTGTTGTCTCAGTACCCCGCTCACCAGCAGCAGGGGCTGCCGCCCACCTCCTTCTTGACCCAGACCTGCTGCTGCCTCTTCCATTCCTGAGGCTGGAGGCCTGCTGGTTAGGACCACTTGCATTCCTCTGGCAGCGTCTCTGGCTTCGGCCACGACTTGTTTCAGTCTCCTGTCTGCCTGCCTATACCCCAGCACTAGAGTTAGTGGTTAAGGTTGCCTCACTCTGTGGAGCTGGGCTCTCAGAACATGCCCATCGTTGTCTGGTCATGCTCAATCTCTGATTCCCTAGGGGAGCAGGATGAACTCATCTTCGTGCTGGAGAGACTCTTTCTAGGTTCACAGAGCTCTGGATTCATAATCACTGCTTTCCGTGTGCTGGCTCATTGCCTTTCCAGTCTTAGGCACATTCCTGTCCCGTGCTATCTCTACAGCTATAATCTGTAGATCACATATATGTACATGTAGATATGTAATGTGCATGTGTGTCCCTGTCTTTCACCAACTCACCTTTCATTCCGTTGTCAACCTCCCTGTCAAAGGTGATGCTTAAAATCTCCGAAATCTGCTTTCAACAGAATCTTGTTGCCTTTCAGATTTAATGGTTTATCCAAGTTGGTTCTGGTTAAAGAATAAGACCTTTGTGTGTGGTTCCGCTTTCTTTCCGATATTCAGCCCCTTTCTCTTTCTTATCCCTTCGGTCGTTTGTTTGAGGTGAGGACGGGCTCTGGCTTCTTCAAGCTCACACTGCATCCCCATTATCAGATCAGTAAGCACAGAAAGTTCTATGTGACCAAGTGAAGCAGCGAGTAGATGTGCTGGTGGGATTCCTAGAGAACAGGGAAAAATAGTTCAAGGAAGGAGGGCTCTAGGGGGAGATGAAATTTGGATTTAGTTTTGCTGGATGGAAAGGTAGATTTGGATTCCTTTCTATTTTAAATATTTGATACTTATTATCTCTGAGTTCAGTCTAAAGACTCTGACATGTGTCTAGAAAGAGAAATTCTAAAATAGTTATTTGTCTTAGAAATTCAACATTGCTATTTTTGAACAAGCTGTGGAGACCTGGGTTTTGTTGGAATACATGGGAAGAGTGCCTTATGCTTTGTGTAAAGCTCAGTCAGTCCTGTGGGGTCAGAGTTGGTGAATACGTCAGGGTACTAGGTCTTCAGGCAAGGACTGGGCTGACATCTGAGCTTACATTCTTTCCATCCTTTCTTGCTTCCTTCCAGCATGTTACTTGTGAGTTGTGTGTGTGTGTGTGTGTGTGTGTGTGTGTGCATTTTATGTACTTATTATTGTATATGTGCATGTGGGTATACTTGCATGGTGTGTACCTGTGTGTGTAGGCTAGAGGTAGACATTGGGTGTCTTTCCTTGACCTGTATTTCTTGAGACAATGTCTTTCAGCAATCCTTAAGCTTATCAGTTAGGTTAGGCTGGTTGGCCATGGATCCTCAGGGCTCTTCCTGTTCCTACCACCCTAGTGCTAGAGTTACAGGCCATTCATTACCATGCCCAGCTTGTTGTGTGGGTTCTTGGGATCTGAACTCAGGTCTTCATACTTGTACAGCAGACACTTAACTGACAGAGCCACTTCTTCAGCCCAGCCATGGCTTTAAAATTAATCCTTATACTAGACAACAAACATAAAAACACTTCATATTTTCTTGCTAGGAGTGCTCAGAGCAGAGAATTTTAAAGGTGTCATTTCTAATGGGGTGGTGGAAGAGAAGGGAACTGACATGGTTGTGGAAAGGGACAGGAGAATTGTAAGAGGCTATGGAGGAAGAATGCGGTGAAAGCCTGTCATCCTCTTAGGTGACAAGACCACGTTTTCAGAGAGAATGGTCTCCTTTAAGTATTCTTTAATACATTTCATGTACATTAACCTCACTGAACCTTTACTTCTAACTGGGAGGCAGATCCATGCCTGCAAGGCGTCCTCACTCTTGGGTGTGTTTCTGGCATACGTGATTTTGGCTACTACTTCTCTCCTAGGATATCTTCCTTTGTGTTGAGCAAGATGAATTTGCAGAAGTGAGCCTTCATTTTCTACATCTTTATCATAACCAACTGCAGTGTGGTGGTGCTTTCAGTTTTTGAGAGCGCCATTGGCCCCTTTGAGAATTTATGGGTAACTGTATGGATTTCCTTGAGAAAAATTTAACTATGCATTTCTAGGAATCAAATCTAGTACATAATTTCAGGGAGTCCAAGACCCATTTGTAGACACTCAGGCTGAGCACAGTGTCCCATCAAAGCAGAAAAACTTCATTGTAGTTCACTTGTAACAGCAGCTTCTCGGAGAAGATGGAAAGAGACCCTCAGTGCTGGGAGATGCCGAAGAATTTGTGACTAGAGTCCATTGGTGGATCCAAAGCTGGAGAAGAGTTGATGCTGGAGGCTACTACTGTTGGAGAACTAGAGCTTTTGCATGCTTGGACTCCATGCAGAGGAGTGACCCCACTTCTGAAACCCAAACCAGATCAAGATCAAGCACACTACTGTAGCCTCTGTCCACCAGTATTCTTCACAAACACAAGTGTATTATCTCTGATATTCGAGGGAAGGGGTCCCGGAGAGGCAGGTTAGTCTGTAAAGTGCTTGCTGTGAAACTTGAAGACCTTATTTTGATTCTCCAGAACCATGTCAAAAAAGTCTTCAGTCTCTTATTCTCTTCACCTTGGCCAGTTGTGGCCTTCTGTGTGCATCAAACTCTGTTGTGTGAGGAACCTTCACTGGTGAGGGTTGAGGGTTATACTAATATTCTCTCTACCCCTCGTTCCACTGTGTTCCATGAGCCTTAGGTGTAGAGGTTCCATGTGTCACTTAGGCCTGGGAATCTCTCAGACATGTCTTTTCTGTGTGTGATCAGTTGTGGAACTCTGAAATAGCTTCCATCTGTTGCAAAAAGAAGTTTTTTATGGGCAGCAGGCCCCAACCTTAGCCAAGGAACTAAAGGTGACTGATTACTGCTGAGCGAGGGAGAGTAGGCCTTCTCTAAGGGAGTGACTCTAGATAGGCTGACTAGACTCTAGTGGGTGAACTTGTACTGAGGGACATCCGGATACAAAAGCTTGACCTGATTGGCCTTAACATATCTGACAGAATGCAGGTGGGGGAGGAGGTCTAAATATGATTAGTATCTATTATATGAAATGCACAAAACTCAATAAAATATACCTAAGAAACTCTACTGTGGCTGTGCATTCTTGTAATCCCAGGGCTGGGGAAGCAGAGACAGGCAGATCTCTGGGGCTTATTGGCCTGTCAACTTGACCAAATCAATGAGTTTTTGGTAAAAGTGAGAGGTTCTGTGCCAAAAACTAAGCTCGATGGCATCTGAGGAATGATTCCTGAAGTTGACCTTGCCTCTTTCTCCATGTACATATAATACATGTGCACTTGCATACATGTACATATGCATTCACATATGCTAAGAAATCACATTTGATGGAAGGATGACTATGCAAGGATTTCTCTGGCTTTTGTGTTAGAGCAAACTAAGAGAAGAAATGAATGGTGTCTGAGAACCTGTAACACTGGGTGAAACCCAAGTCAGTTTCCCAGTTTGCAATCTGGTGTTTCCCATGAGTGGTTTCTTACAGGTTCAGGTACGATTCAATCACAGTCATTAAGGCAGTCACAGTTAAAAATATATATTGAAAAAAAATCAGTCATAGCCATTTCTCAACGGTGCCTTTGATTTTTATTTTGTTTATAAGATTCAAATATTGAGTGTTTCTCATTTAGTTTAATTGTAGGATATGAAGTATTTACATGGTTGATAAAAGAACTGCACATTGCAGGAGAAGGGGACAACTGTTATACATCTAAAACTGGAAAGAGGCAAAGGGAAATATTCCAGGTCTGTCTAGACTCTTTCCCAAGATACTGAGTCTACAGTGGTGACATGTTTATAGAAGGCCGCTTAGCATTTCTACACAAAACCGCCACAAGGCCAATGTGGCTTGTAGTTGAGTAACTGTGACACAGAATGCATCACTTTGAAAGATGACGGCATCTACCACTTGGTTTTGCATGAAAGTTCTGTAGCCTTTGTTCCAGATCACCAAGTGACTTTCTCATGTTTTACCTTTTCATACAAGGGCAGAGTATGCTGTTGGGTCCAATACAGATGTTCAGTCTGCTTGATGATTACATTTTCATTTTAAAATTATAAGTTGCAATGTTGGTTAAACATTATAATTTATTGGGAGCTTTGTCAACTTGAGTAGTTCTCTTCAAATCTGATCATGAGAACACTAATTTTTTTTTAAAAATATATTTTTATTGAGTTTTTGTGCCTTTCATTTAATAGATTTTAATCAAATTTAGACCTCCTCCCCAATCAGTGAAGGCCCATAGACCCCCCTCAGATTTCATGTATTCTGATGTATATGTTAAGTCCTATCCAGTCAAGCATTTGTACCCAGATGTCTCTTGGTGTATGTTCATCCTCTGGAGTCTAGTCAGCCTATCTAGAGTTATATCCCTAACGAAGATCTACTTTTCCTTGACCCACAGTGATCTTTTGCCAATAGTTCCTTGGCTAAGGTTGGGGCCTGCTGCCCATTTTTCCTGTTCTATTCTGTTTCTTTCTTTCTTTTTTTTTTTTTTTTCTGATCGAGTTAGCCTGGGTCTTGTGTATGCTGTCATCATATGAACAAGTTCCCAGTGGCCTGAAAGCCTGTTTCATGCACCAACCAACCCTGACTCTTATAATCTTTCTACCCTCTTTTCCTCAGTGCTTCCTGAGCCGTGCGTCGGTGAGGATTAATATAGAAGTCCTATCCGGGGACACACGCTCTGCTGACTGAGGAAACTTTGCCGATGAGAGTTGTGGGGTGTGTTACTATTCTCTTCGCCCTTCTTCTGCTATGGGGAACACTAAAGTTTAAGAACAAAGTTGAGGGTTAGACTAAAGTCTTAGATGAGCTAATCAATCTCTTACTTTGAGTACGTGCATGTACATGTGTGTGTGTGTGTGTGTGTGTGTGTGTGTGTGTGTAGGCCAGAGGTCAATGTGAGGTGTTTTCTTCAATTATTTCTCTATATTATTGTTTTGAGATGAGCCTGGAGATGGCTGACTTTGCTGACTGGGCTCGATGGCTGTGCAGTGAGAACTCGGTATCCTTCTGTCTCTGGTTCTCCGGCTCTGAGATTTACAGGTGCATGTCACCTTGCCAGCTTCTGTGTGGGTGCTAGACATTGAACTCAGATTGCTTTGCTTGGGTGACTCAGTTCTCTCTCTGGCTGCAACCCCTGCTTATCTTGTGTGACCTGTGGGAGGTGGGCAGCTACCTCTGGAAAAGTACTCTCTGTGTGGGAATTGCATCCTCCCGTGAAACTCTATGGCTACATGTTCAACTTTCTTTTTAAACCATGTTCTTTCACAGTTTAGAACATGTTTTGGAGCCTGAATTGACATACTCTGTCCTTTCCTCTTTGGTAATTTCTGTCCCTCCTTTTGAAAAGCTGGTACCTTTTGCAGTGATCTGAATTAGTGTGAAACAAGAAAGAACAATAGATCTGGAGTCTTCACGTTGGGTTTGGAATTGCTCTCCCTTCATCCCTGTGTTTCCCCAAATTACCTCCATTGGTTTAGTGTAGATTTGCAGACATATGTTTCCGGGATCACAATGAACTAAAGTGACTATGGGATATTTACACGAAGCTGTTAAAATATTTATATACGCAATACTAATGGCACCTCCTAGTTTACTTGCTGCATTTTAAAATGTGAATGATACATTATTCATATCTGGTCAGAAATCCATAATGCATGAGGCTTCTCTGGCATGCTCTCGCTTGTGTGTTTGGCTCTCCAGTTTGCTGAGGCTGTCCCTGGGAAGGGCTGGTATCCATCACATGCTTAAGCACTTCCCGAACAAATGGCCTTTCTGTGGATGATACAGTTTGTTCTGAGGGGCTCAGAATGGTTCACATGAGCAATCCTATTAGTTCCTGGGAAATCTGGGGACTGTATTAAAGGTAGATGCTCAACCAACCAGTTGGTACTTGTTTATATGATTTGGGTCTTTGGGCATCTTGACAGAAAGATTCTCTTCTGAGACAGCTCAAGGTGAAGGTGCTTTCTGCTAAGCCTGACAATTTGAATTCAGTTCTTGGGACCCACATGGAAGAAGGAGAGAAATGGCCTCTGATTTGACACATGTGCTGGGCCATGCTCATAAATAATAAGAAGATATAATAAAGGTTTTAAAAATATGTTGTTCTACCAGCGAATCTTCTTGGGAATTACCTGCAAACTGATCTGTAAACTGACTTGGAGGAAGCAGGAAGGGGCCAGGAAGATGTATGGGAGGGGACAGGGTCATCTTCTGAAGGTGGGATGCTCTCTGCGGGAGAAGTGTCATTCTAACTCCCCTTCCTGAGTAGGTGATCTTCATTCAGCATCATAAATATTCTCAGAAATCGTACTTTGGTGCTTTGAGCTTGAGAGAAAGCCAGAATTCTCTGCTGCCAAGCTCAAAAAAAACCAAAACAAAACAAAACAAAAAAAACTACAGCCATTAACAGGAACCCGAATGGTGCATTAGCAGACTACACCAACTGCTTAATGAGATGCCCTGGACAGTGTGATCTATAGAGAGTTTGGTTGGCGGTACACGTCTCCTCAGATGGGTACACTCACCCATCCTGAAGAAAAATACAGAGGGCATGGTGGGAAGGCACAAAGACAGGGCGAATTAGTGTCAAGGAATATCTTTTATTCATGGGAGAACTACATCAGAGGGAGCAGAGTGTGACTTCGTTTGTCACAGGAATAAAGCGGTCACATCAGGAAGCTGGCACTTTGTTAAAATGCCATTTATGAGTTGTGTAGTACACACTTTGTACTTTGTTCAAAACTGTCTCGTTTGCTTATGCTTTTGTTTATGGACTTCAGAGGGCACAAAACCCTGGAAACCCCCTAGAACAAGGTACACGGAGCGTCTAGAATTTCTTTTACAGATGGGACTGGAGAATGATTTTTTTCAATTCCTCAAAGAGGGGCAACTATGGACAGTGGTTATTGCTGCACCGAGGATCTCCCAGCACTTAGGGAAGGGCTTGCACCAGTGAATGCTGGTTGTGGCTTCTCAGCTGGCCTGCTGGCCCTTCCAGAACCATCTTCACCCCTGTTGGCCGTGGTCATGGAGCTGGCAGGTTTACTACAGTATGTTTCAAGGAGGCGCTCCTAGCTCAGTAACTCAAGCTTTTGCCCAGTAGGGCCTTAGAACGACACGGTTCCCTGATGGGGTTAATATTCATGTCTCAGTGTCCCTGTTTCTCCCTCTCTGAAATGGGCTGCCATGTGGAGGAAGTGAAGCTAGGTCAGTGTGCCTGCTGTGTAGGCATGCTCTCCCGTGGGAAACCCCTCTTTCAGGTCAGTCAGCTCCAATATCGCTGGAAATCCCTCTGTGGTGCTGGAAAGGTCTCCGCAGCTAGTCAGCCTCTCAGAAAGCTTCCTTGTGCTGCAGTTTGTATCTTGAATATCCACTGATAGCCTGTGTGTTGAAGAATTGGTCCCCAGAGTGGTGATACTGGAGGTGGAGCCTTTGAGGGGTTAGGCTTAGTGGGAAGTCTTAATGTTACTGGTAGTGTGCCCTTACAAGAGACTGTGGGACTCTGAGACCTCCTCCTCCTCCTCCTCCTCTTCGTCCTCTGCCTCCTCTTCCTCTTTTAAAAATTAAGTCAACCATCTCAAGTAAGCCATTATAATGACGGAAGGCTAAATAACAAGCTTGACCTTAGCAACCTTAGTTTCTTCACATTTAAACAAGAAGCTCAAAAGAATATATATATATGTATATATATGTATATATATATATAATATTTATCATGACTATATAAATACTGAAGGAAAGCAGGTAGAGGGACTCTAATAGGGTGCCATCTTGATTCACATGTCCTCTGTAGTAGTTACTCTCTGTTGCTCTGATAAAATGTCATGGCCAAAGATGTTTATAGAAAAAAAGAGTTTATTTGGGCTTAGGACTCTAGAGGGAGGGGAGGCCTGCAGCAGGCATGGCCAGAACAGGAAGGTGAGAGCTCACATCTTCAACCACCAACACAAAACAAAGAGAATGAACAAGAAGGGAGGTAAGGCTAAATCCTTCAAAACCTGCTCTAGTGACTCGCTTCCTCCATCAGGCTCCGCGCCTTAAAGCTTCCATCACTGCTCCGAACAGCACCACCTACTAAAGGCTAAGTGCTCATCTGAGCCTAAGGGGGACATTGCTCATTCAAACCCCTACATCCTCTCAGTGAGTGTTGACCACAAGTAAACATGAATGGGAGGCAGAAATCTGACCTCCTTTTTGTGGGTCTTGGTCCCTGTGTTCTATGCATGGTGAGACCTGTCCCCAAGCAGTACCACATATGTGTGTATCTAAGTATAAAACCCGTGTGCATCATAGCAACATGATATTGAAACATAACCAACACCCCAACTGGATGGTTACCAGAGATATAGACGTCTTTTCTAACTTGTTAAAAGATGGTATGATGCCGGTCTTCAATACATTATCTTCTTGAAAGATGTCTTTTATGGTAGCTTTGACAATGGCTGATTTTTGCTACTTCTTCAATGTTACCATGTCACTCCCATGAAAAAACCCATGTAAATGCCTCCCAGACAGCCCGGGATTTTGTAGGGAGCATGGGAGATAGTAGATCTTAAAATGCAATGAAAAGTTTTTCTTAATGATGATTTTTATGGTGCTGGGGTTGAACCTCGGGTGTCACACATGCTCGACAATGCTGTACCACCGAGCTACAGACATCCCCCAGGCCAATAATGACTTCTTGACTATAATGTTTCTTTTAGGAACTGGTATAGCAATCACAGTGAGATTTCTAAAAATAAGATTTACTAATTTTTGATTTATGTGTATGTGCCTGCATGAGTGTATGTGTACCATGTGTCTGCACAGGCCAGTGGGTATTGGATTTTTTGAGAGTAGAATTATAGGTGGTTGTGAGCCACCTGATATGGGTGCTGGGAACTGAATCCAGGGCATTTTTAGAGCAGTAAATGCCCTTACCAATGTGCCATCTCTCTAGCCCAAAGTGGGGCATTTTACTTGTTTTATAGGACTTGATTTTCCAGCCAAGGGTACCAAATTTCTCAGTGAAGAGCGTTATAGGAGATCCTCAAGGAATGTCCCTCTGGTCTTCAGGAGGTCATGTCACTGTTATTTGTGACAAGCCTGTGAAGCATTGTGATTAAAGACCTTGGATGGAATTTGAAAATTCAGGGGTTCAAACTGCTCTCCAGGTAAATATGATACCAGACAAACCACAAAAGACAAGAATCATTTTTCTGAATGTGTTTAAATGAGAGTACAAAACATACTCTTGCACGAAGCTCCCCCAAATCCCCTTTCTGTCAGTGTCCCTCTCTGATTCTCATGAAGGAGTACAATGTTTGAGGCAGACAATGCCTTTCCAGGCATTTTATCACAAGACCTAGGTTGCATTATCTAGTCACCCATTTTAGGTCTTAGTGAGTGGTTTCAAGTCCTAATAAGGAGCTTGCAGTCCATTTGGAAAATTGCTACCTGTGCGCTTTGTGGTTATTTAAAAATTCTTTATACCGGAATGTAAGGAGAAACAGCAATATCACCTTTCTAGAGATGAACATGGTTGCCGGAAACGTTGGCTGGTCTTGGAATTTCTCTGTTACTTGACATTTTCCCAACCTTTTAGGACTCTGTGAATTCTGATGTTTAAGTAATCTCAGTGCTGGTGGTATTTAAAGAGGCTCAGTGCCTGAAGTTGGACTTGTAGGGGCTCAAGCCTGCTGCTACTGATAACTCTTCCTTTGTGTAATTCTTTCCCGGAAAATATCTAGACAAAAAGAGACTGGTTCAAGTCTTAGAATTTTAGTAGGTTTTACTAGACTGGCTTAGGAAGAAATGAAACTACATAGAAACCAAACCTCTAGAAAGCAGGTGCTGTGTTTCACGCTGATATAGAGCTGAGCTGAGTGAGGGAGGAAATGCAGAGTGTGGAGTGCTGAAACCACAGCAGGAGGGCAAGAGGATTATGGAGCGAGCAGGGACCAGGGATCCCCCTAGGGTGTGAACCAGTGTCTGGGACAAGGGGGTTTGAATGGGAAGTTTCCCTCTGGGCTCCAAGCATTTGAATACTTGGCCCTGGTTGGTGGTGCTGTTGAAGTGGTTCAAGCCATGCAGCCTTCGGGAAGGAAACACATGACTGCGGGTGGGCTCTGAGAGCTTATAACCTTGGCCACTTCCTTTCTGCCCTCTCTGCTTCCTGTGTCTGCTTGAAGAGGTGAGTGCTCAGCTTTCTGCTCCAGCCTCCTCCTGGCAGGCCTCCCCACCATGATGGACTCTCACCTGGCTGGATAAACTCTTCTGTCTGTAAGTTGTCTTGATCACGGTGTCTTATCACAGAAACCGAAAAGTAACTAATACAAGGCAAAGTCAGAGGCCAAGCAGTGAAGGCAGAATTCTGGGACAGTCTGCATCTCATGAGCCTTTCCACGAGCTTTCTAGCAGGACAGAAGTGGTTTCACATCCAGACTCTTCTGTTTGCTGGGTGGGTGACTGTGGCCCATATTACATGACCTTTCTGACCCTCAGATTCCTTGGCTCTAACTTATGTTAACTGCGAGTTGTGTGGGCCACCTACTGGTACAATCACTATCCACATGAGTGTTGCCCCTGTGGTCCTCAACCTCATAGCAGACATTGGTGAGATGTGGTAAGACACACAGACACGAAGGCCCCATCATTCTTCCCTAATCAAATTTGGCCCTATCACCTCCTGTCAGTCAAACCCTGGCAGGATGGTCCACATTAGTGCAGCTGACACAGTTACTTCCCCATTCGTCTTCATTTCCTTCATGTCACCACCACTGTGGCTTCCTCATAAATGGGGCATTTGTTTAGGAATTATTTTTCAGAGGAAATGTAGCCACTGGTCCCCATTATGAAAGCAGAATCAGCGAGAAGCCCCATGTGTCAGTCAGGGTCTCAGCAGGAAACAGATGGCATCCTTAAATTGGACAATTTATGGAGAGTTTAATAAAAGAATTATCAAGTAAAATGGAGCCAGGATGTGGAGGAATTGCTGTGGTGCTGAGGCCTGGTCTAGTCACTGTTGTTTACTCTCTCACCCTAGGCAGAGAGGGGGGGGGGTCAGTGGGACCCAGCCATAGTGAGACTCCCCCCCAGGGATGGTGTCTGTGAAGGATGGAGAACATCCCAGACAGCCCAGCCTCTCTCTCCCTCCCTCCGGATGGTCTCCTGCTTGTGCCCCACATTGATCAAGCCCAGTGGGAGGCAGAGAATAGAAGACCTTGATGCCACCGTCATGGATAAACCTCCCTGGCATGGTGTAGAGTGGGCACCAGCCTCTCTTAGAGAGCTTCAGTTGACCCACATGTCATGAGAAGTTCAGGGTAGGTGTTTGGGTCTGTAAACGACTGCAGAGTATTTATGTCTTTATTTAGAGACAGCGTCTGACATATCGTACACTGGCGTCTAACCCACTCTGCAGCCAAAGATGACTTGACTTCTGATCCTCCTGCCTCTGCTGCCTCTTCACACGTCTGACTGGTTCCGAGGGCCCAGTGTGACTCAGACTGGACCCCGATCTGGAGCGGCCTGGGCACTGAGCGCTTTGAGGAGACATGTTAAGAGACGGCTTCCATCCAAGGCTTGACCTGGTCTCTCCTCTCCCACCAACCTCTGCCTCGTGCTTCCGGGGCTTTGAGATGGGGAATCAAGACCCCGAGGCTGAGCTTCCTTCATAGGCAACACTAAAACTGAAGCCAGGGACGAATATCAAATAGAATATCAATTTCAAATGTCACAGACTCTGGGGAGGGCCAGGGAAGGAAGGGGAGGCTACGAGATAAGAACGAGGTGGTCCACTCCAACCCGTGAAAATCTGGCTCCTGCCGGCTCTGAACCGAAAGGGACCGTGCTGACGGGATTGAGCTAGCTTGGCTGTGGCCGAGGTTGGGCTCCACCCAGAGGCCTGGAACCTTGGGTGCGTTCCACAGTGCGGTTCTCAGTCACTTCTTTACGCCCACGTTGACCTGCGTCTTGGATGGTTCTTATACGCGCCACGCACTCCTGCAGACATAGCCCGCGTCATGTGCCGATGCCCAAGGCTCTTTCACTTTCTCTTTCCAGCTCGAATACAACAGAAATGCTTGTCATTGTTGGGCTAAACACGGATCTGTTCCAACAGATGTAAATAGTAATATGTGGAGGTGAGCACCTAAAATATATTGACTGTCTTCATTCAGACTGTAATCACCTCTCTCCACCTCTGTAGCACTCTTCTTGACCGGAGACTGCCCCGTCTCTCTTTGACTACTGTTAGTTATCTCTGTCTGATGTACTCAACACAGTATGCAAAGAGGGCCTTGGAAAATGCAGGTATATCACACTCCTCCTCGGTATGAGGTCTGGGTCGACTCACCATTTTATTCAGAGTATAATCCAAATCCTACAATGATTTGCAAAGCCTTCTGGAACCTAGCTGCTCTCAAACCTCATAGATGCTAAGTAAATGCTTTGTGACTGAGTTACACCTTTGGACTCATGAAGCAGCCACTTGAGGCTCTGACCTGCTAGTTCCTTTCTACTCACCTCAGGGCCTTTGCACAGCTGCTTCCCCCTCTCTGCACACTCTTATATCTTGTTTTGGATAGTTAACTTCCTCATCTCCTTCCAGAGTTATGTTTAATTGTCATGTTCATTTCCCCCTCATCAAGAGCATTGTATTTAAAAAGGTAAGCCATCCCATCTGTGTTGGATAACTTTAATGTCACTTGACACACCTGACTTGAGAGAGACTCAGTTGGGGGATTGCCTCCATTGGGCTGGCCTGTGGCCATGTTTTGGGGCATTTTGATTGTTGAGTGATATGGGAGGGCCCATCCCCACTGTGGGTGGTGCTACTCCTTGCCAGCTGAGAATGGCCCAGGGGAGCAAGAAGCTTTCCTCCATGGCCTGGGTTTCAGCTCTTGCCTCCAGGTTCCTACCTTGGGCTCCGTGATGAACCGGGACATGTAAGTGAAATGAAGCCTTTTCTCCCCAAGTTGGTACTGACCAGTGTTTTATCACAGCAATGGAGAAGCAAACTAGGACAGAAATTGGTACCAAGATCATGGGGTATTCCTGTGACAGACCTGACCCAGTTGTTTTTGGTAGAACTGTGGAAGTGTTTGGAACTTTGAGCAAGAATAGCCAGTGAGTGCTTAAAGTTTGTTGCTGTGGAGCTTGGAACAGTTCTGCTGAAAGAGTTATATAGACAATGGAGGCGTGGCTTGTGAAGCTTCAAAGGGAAGTAGAGACTATCAGGGCTTTTGTGTGATATTCTGAATTGAGATTCTGTGGGTTCTGATTGGCTGGGCCTGAAGAATCAGCTGTAATTAAGAAGAGATCAGAACCTAAACTGAAACCTTTGTTTTCAATTGATGCGGGTTAGCTGGGCCTGAAAAGTCAGCTGTAAGTAACAAGAGACCAACATCACTGTGGTGAAGTCTTCTGAGAAGCATTTCCTCAGGGCCAGCACACTGAAGCTGTCTGTGGTCCAGAGGGTCCTCAGCCTCCATTGTAAGCTGGCAGCAGGGCTTGGTAATGTGTAAGAGTCTTCTTCCTGGTTCTGGTTTTGAAAGCGGGAAGGGGTCACAGAGAGCAGCTGAGGCTCGGCACCCTGAGAGACCAGGAAGGGCCGTTGGTGAAAGCGCAGCCTCAGCCGCAGTGAAGACCCCGGGATTGCGGGAGTCACGGAGGGAATCTGAGGCTTTGCACCAGGAGAGGCCAGAAGAGCCCACTGGTGAAGGCGCAGCCTCAGTTTCAGTGGAAAGCTCAGCTTTTTTGGAGATTCCAGGACTCTGGAATGACCACCAAGGGCAGCAGCAGGTGTGCTACGGAGCTGGCCTGGGCCCGCGAGACAAGCCGTGTGTGCTGTGGACGGCAGAGCCAGAGAAGTGGAGCTGCCGAAACCCTTTGGAGCCCAGAAGACCGTGAGTGAATCCAGATGCCCAGCCTTGAACTATTTGCTGGACTTAGGTTTTGCTTAGGTGTGCCAAATTCTTCTCTTTGAAATAAGACAGTACTTGTTTTGGGTTTTACAGGAATCCATAGTTAAAAGACTTTTAAAAGAGATAGTGAGCTTTTAAGTGTTTGGATTTCTAAAGACTGCGGGGCTTTTAAGGTTGTAGTATCATATGTTGTGATGTTAATATTAACATATCTTGTGGACAAGAAATGGAAGGGTAGTGGTTTAATAGTGATGTGTTTTGTGTGTCAAGGTGACAAGGGGTCAGTTGTGCTGCAGAGCTGTAGTGTCAACTTGACACACCTGGTGAAGGAGTTTCAGGTGAGTCTCCATTGAACTGGCCTGTGGCCCTGTCTGTGGGGTATTTTCTTGATTGTTGAGTGATGTGGGAGGGTGCAGCCCATTGTGGGCAGAGCCCCTCCCCCCACCCCCCGGGCAGGTTGTTGTGTATTATATAAGAAAACAGGCTGAGCATGGGTCAGGGGAGCAAGGCAGTGAGCAGCATTCCTCCATGGCCTGTGCTTCAGCTCCTGCCTCCAGGTTCCTGCCCTGAGTTCCTACCTTGGGCTCCCTGATGAACTGTGACCTGGGAGATGTGAGCTGAATAAAGCCTTTTCTCCCCAAGTTGGTATTGGTCAGAGTGATTGTCACAGCAGAAGCAGACTAGCACACCATCCTGACACCAAGTGCAGTGTCCTCGTCTTTCCTCTCCTTCCTCTACCATGTAACACGGTGCACAATTTGACGTATTCTTTTGTAGACATGCCATCAGGACAGGAGTTTTTGTTTGTTGGGTTCATGTGTATCTTAAGGACAAAGAATTTGCATGGCAATCAGGCAAGTAAAGACAATTGTTTAAATTGTATGTGCCATCCATTCAGCAGACCACAGTTGAGCCTCTCTTCTGGGTTGCCTGTTGTGCCAGGTCCTGAGGTACAGTGTTGAGCAAAGGCAGATGTGTTTTCTGCCCCAGGCCTTGTGTAGCCTGGTGACCCAATACCAAGTGTGATGTGCTCATTTACCACGTATGTGCTCAGACCTGAGTAATCTGTCAATCTGGGCTTCTGATTAAGAAAAAAAGACACCAGTTGAACATGATTGTTATGTAGGAAACATTCACGTCTCTACATTAGTAAGAAGGATTTTTTTAAAGCAGCATAGGAAGGGTAGGTTCAAAGCTGAAGCTAGAAAAGGGCTCAGTGAATGGAGGTGTTACGTACAGATGCTGTGGGACAAACGGACCACAGAGAAAGCAGCGGGGTCGCTGAAATCTGCCAGGGAGGGTCTTAACATTGAGACGGCTCGCATTAGTTACTTTTCTCATTGCTGTTACCAACCACCCGAGAAGAGGTGAGTTAAGGGAGGAAGAGTTTGTCTTGGCTTATGATTAAGAAGGATGCAGTCCGTGACCACAGGAAAGGCGGCTGATTGCTTTGGGTCCGTAGTCAGAGGGTGGACAAGATGTAAGGCTGGGCTGTTAAACCCCAAGGCCCACCCCCAGTGCCCCACTTCCTTTATGGAGACTCCATCTCCTGAGGGTTCCACAACAGCTTCATCAACTGGGGGGCCAAGTGTTCAAACAGGAGCCTATGGGCGACATTTCACATTCAAAACAGAATTGGTCAAATATTGTAATAATGGAACTGTTGAGGCAGGAAATGTTTGTGGTCAAGCATGTGGGATTGGAGACGAACTCTGGACCTGAAACCACCTAAAAGTCATGTCAAGCACAAAGTCTGATCAGCTTTTTCAGTGCTCATAGGAAGGAGTTAAAAGTTTAGCCATAGGCCACACATGGGTTGTTTTGGTTCTTAATAGGTCCATTTCCTCTGGGTATATTTGCTGCTGCAGTAAGAATCATTCTGTGCAATTCATATTCTGTAACTGTAACAAAATACCTGAGGCAGGATACTTATAAAGAAAAGAGGTATACATCATATTTTTGAAGGCCTGAGGCTGATGGGCTGGATCTGGTGCTAGCTGGCAGTCTTGAAGTGCACAGGCTGTTTCATAGTAATAAGGAAGGAAGGAAGACATATGCATGTCTGTGTCCTCTCATTTTTATTACGTTTACATATTTGGTATGAGGGGAATGCATATGCTACGGTATGTATGGGGAGGTCAGAGAACAACTTGGGGAAGTCAGTTCTCTCTCTGTCCCACTACGTGGGACTCAGGGATTGAACTCAGGTCATCAGGCTTGGTGGCAAGCCATTGAACCATCTTGTCAGCTCTTTATCTTTTTAAAAGCCAGTAGTATTCAACAGTGACTCTCTCCTGATACTTTATCTGATCCTAACCATCTTCCATAGGCACCACTTCCAAACATAAGAACCAGCTAACATTTCTGTCCTCTAAACCCTCCCCATGTGGAAGGAGTTTCATCACGACCTTAGACACGCCATACTGAACCCATAGCAGCAGGGGAACAGGGAACACACTGATTCACTAGGATGATTACGGGTCACTAGGTCACCATCCATAGCAAAGTCCTTTGGGGCAGGGTCTATGAATGTCACATGTACTCTTTGTGCTGGGAGACATATCATACAGACACATACCACTGCTCTGGGGATGCAGAACATGTCTTGGTGTTTAGAGCTGGGACTGGATTTTAGAAACCATTATGGGAGTCTTTTTGTTTTTACCTCCTGATAACATGTTTTTAAAACTGTGCTCTTAACTACATATTGTGAGTGTTGATAGATCAGGTCCCTGTTAAGAAGGCTGCATTGAGGGGTCCCCTGTGCACACAATCCCCATTGATTATAGATAGAAAGCACCAATGGATATCATCAAAAATGAATCTGGTCAATGGGCTGCAAAAATGGCCATTCTTTGGAGTGCATTAAGACCAGTGTAACCTGCTCCCCAAGAAGTGCATTTTTATAGTGAAAAATACTTCTCACAGGAGGCCTTCAGCTAAACCACAGTATCTTAGATTTTATTTGCAAAAGTCAGTAGCTGCACCCAGCTTTAATCACACAGGCTTCGGCCTCTTATAAGTACATCTGGCATTTAGACTATGAAATACCCTACTGAGCCTTGAATTCTCTGACCGAGTTATGGATAAATTCACTGAAATGTGTACCAGCCTTTAAAATAAGTCCATAAAAAGTGTCTCTATCCTGAGTTATATAGTTATTCTGGCTGAAGAGCTTTGGGCTGCAGGCAGGGAGAATCGCAGGCACAGGATAAGGGGTGCTTCTGGGGGCTTTTCAGATGCCCCCTCACGTCCTGGTCACTGGGTTTCTCATGTTACCTCCTTCCTGACGTTTACTTCTCACAACGGCCTGTGACAAAGTAGGGTCCTCAGAGACAGACAGGCAGAGAACTGTTAGCCTCCTTGGTCATGCAGCTGGAGGAGGCAGAGGCAAGCTGTGGGTTTGAACCCAGTCCTGTCTGGTTTTCACAGCTCTGGCTCCACGCTGCCGTTTTCTGGGACCCTGAGCTCATCTCATGGATGCTTTGATTTGCTGTTGTACAGTGTGGCTGATGCAACTGGTCAACTCCTCTTCACATGGCCCTTGAAAGCTTGTGGGATCAGTGTGAAGAGCTTTACAAGCCAAGCCATTGTTATGGGAGGGAAGGTGGTTTTTTTACCTTCCTGGAATATACTTGCTGTTAATCCCAGCCGAGGAATGCATTCTGAGCATAGGGACGGAGACTCCGGTCCAAAGCATAGAAAATACAGTGTGCCTGTGGTCTGCTAACTGAATGAATTTAAATTTAATTTTCTTCCTTTTTTCCCCATGAGGTTTCAGTTATAACTTTGAGCAAACCTTCTGATTGCTCTGAACTTGTTTCTTTATTGATAAAGTGGCAATAATGATACCTAGTGAGCTGTGCTCATCTCCTCATTAATTCAGCAAATATGCTAAATGTCCACTATGTTCTGGGCACTATATTGGATGCTGGGAATATAGCAATGAACAAAACAGATGAGTGTGCCTACCATGTGCACCCTAGTGACAGATAAAAACAATACAGAAAAAATGAACTGAGCACAGAGCACGGTGGATGGCTGTGAGTGTACGGAGAATGGTGAGGCAGGAAGGGGGATCAGGCAGGGAGAGATGACTCGTTTTCAGACACGCTGACTTGGATGTGCTAGGCTTGGCATCCCGCCCGATTCACGGGGAAGTTATTGTATATAATAACTTCATTATTATATATAATTACTCCTGTGTCAGCTAAAAATAAAAAGTATAGGGGCTGGAGAAATGGTTAAACGGTTAAGAACTCTTGCTGTTCTTCCAGAGGACCCAAGTTTGGTTCTCAGCACCCACATTGGGTGGTTCACAACTGCCTAACATTAGCTTCATAGGATCTGACACCCTCTCCTGACTTTTATGGGCCTCTGTATACAAGTGACTTACCACATACACAAAATTCAAAGTAAATCTTGAAATATAAGTCTGTTTTGTTTTGATTTTTGTAATAAGTATACCTAATTATCAAAGTGATGATATTTAGGTTAGATATTCAGGAGATGGTTAGGTCACAAGGGCTCATCCCAAGTGAATGGGGTTGATGTCCCTGTATAGAGCTTAAGGGGACTAGCTAAGTCCTTCCTCTCTTACCCTCTAAGGACCACAACACCATCTCGGAAGTCAAGAGTGAGTCTTTACAGACTCTCCATCTGCTGGTGTCTTGGTCTTAGATTTCCCCGCCTCCAGGGGAAACACTTGTTTTTCTGTCTACGGCTTAGTCTTTTTTTGTTAGAGTTAACAGAAGTACTCTAAGGAGGCTTTGCTGGGAAGTGACAGTCTGGGCAGCCCTGAGGAACCAAGGCAGGGAGTTGTGTGGCCATTCCAAGGCAGAAGCATGGCTGGTGTGTTCCCCGAGTACAGTGTCATGCTGGGAGGGGACTACACACGAAACAGCATTTCACTCACATTAGGAAATCCATACTTGCTTGCTAACAATAAATGAGCACAAAAATGTCTGTGTTCAGGGTTCTACAAAGGGAATTATAAATATATTGATACAAATAATAGGTTTGCAAATAATGCAAAGACAACAAAATGAAAGCACCATTTACTTCAAAACTGCAAAAGTTATATTTCAGTGAAAATTTCCATCAATCAGATGCCAAGCCTGGCCCGGCCCCTTCACATGCCTGAAGACTTCTGCTGACTTCGTTATTACTCATTTGCAAACTAGAATGCAATGTGGCCTTGGGTAAATTTTATGAACTGAGGATCCATTAGGAGTTCCAGAGGGAGTTAGCTTTTAAGGTTGATGTCAGAGGACACGGATCCTCCCTCGGTCCTTCCTGTGCGGTTGCCTTGATAATACAATATAGAGTTTAATGAGCCATACATCCCACCAGCTCTCCTGTTCTACGCTTCTTTTCAGTGACCTAGTATGACTTTTTAGTAGACTCTGGTAAGCCAAATAGCTTCAACGTTTGCTCCAGCTGTGAATGGATTTTAGTGACTAAAAGGAGCATAGTTTTGATGATGCTGAGGTCTAGTTGGGCTCATTTGGAAAGAAGGTGTATTAGTTACTTTTGGTTGCTGTGATAAGATACCATGACCCAAAGCAATTTATGGAAGACAGAGTTTAGTTTGGCGTATGGTTCTGGAACTGGGGGAGTCTGTAATATCGAAGAAGGCATGACAACAGGCAGCCAGAGCAGGGTGCTGGCTGATCACATTTCTGTCATACAAACTGGAAGTGGAGCAAGGTTATGACCTCTCAAAGCCCACCCCCAGAGACACACTTCTTCCAGCAAAGTGACAGTTCCTAAAGCGTTATATACCCCTTCCTAAACAGCACTACCAACTGGCGACCAAATATTCAAATACTTGTGTCTATGGGGGACACGTATCATTGAAATCACTGCAGAGAACAATGATTAATTAGCAATGCCTGGGAGTTGGAAGGAGTGGAAAACAGTTGCTCATATTTTCAAACCTTCTATATCTCCATGCACAGATGCACAGGAAGCCAAGCCAATGTGTAGGAACCGACACTTTTGGTTATAATACTTCAAGACTAGCCAAACTCTCCTAGGTATGAAATAACAGAGCTTCTTGTTCCATGACTTGACAGAAAGACTCTTCAAGGATAAACTGAAAGTCTTCCTGACGTTTGCAAAGTGTCAGAGATTTGTGAATTGACACTGATTGTGTTAGAAATAGACTCTCAAGTAACGGGAAATGAAGACAGATCGAGCTTTGATTTATTTGGCTATTTGATAGCACCTTTGACAATTTTGTCTACCTTGACATGTCAATAAAGTTATTATAATGAAAGCTGAAAAAAGTGTGGAGCATTAGAGCATACCATAGCTTCATTTCTAAGTCACAGTGGCCAGCTGACCAAGGGAAGCTGAGCCCCAGGCACGGAGAGACTGCTCTAATTCCAGACTGCCACTCACCTCTGCTTGACATCTGACAGTGTACTTAAAAGTGCTCCTAAGCCCATCCAGGGAAATGAATGAGTAAATAATTGGTTGCCCCTTTAAAAATAGAAAATATCAGCCTAGGGTTTAATTACCTGCCATAAATTATTCTCAAGCTAAGTGTTCAGAGAGGAGACACTTTTATCCTTGGTCTTCAATCAAGGAAAATTGTGTAGGTCACTTAGAGTTTTACTTTCTCAAGTAGAAGTGGGCAGTGGTAAGCTTACCATCACTGAGCATATTACCGGCAGTGAAACGGGGCTCGCTAGAACACTGGCAGAGTTTGTGTTAATCTGTCTCCATTGAGGCTTCCGTCAATACCGCTCATCCATGGTAGTGTTCTATTGCCAGGGCCTGGCAAAGTGAACAGAGCACTCCACTTTTTGGTGTGTTTTTGGAAAGTATGAATTTTGACAAGAACAGATTGCTATTGTGAGGACCTTTTGTATTAATAAACAGAAATAATGGACACCAGGAGAGAACTGACCAAGTACATGTTTGTTAGCACAGACTATGTGAAAGGCAGATGTTAGAATCTCCCTCTCCTTCCTGTAGAAAAGGTGATGTTTAACCAAAACTTGAATCATTCTCCTGGGGATGTAACTCAGTAGGCAGAGTGCTTATCTAGGGTGCATGAATGGGTTCAATCCCCGAGGACTGAACTGTCTAAAACTGAGTGTGATGTTGCAGGTCTGTTATCATAGCACTAGGGAGGTAGGGGCAGGAGAATCAGAAGTTCAGGGTCACCTTGGCCACCCTAGCTAGTCCAAGATTCATGAGATCCTGTCTCAAACAGAATAAGATAAAACAAAACACAACAAGACTTATCAAATTTAGAAAAATATGCCATTTTAGATCTGTAAATAAGTATAATATGCTTAGGTGTTATGAGATTTTTAAATGATAGGAAGGGAAGACTTTGGGAAGGGAAGACTTTGGGAAGGGAAGACTTTGGGTGGACTGAAAAGGGATTAATTCCACATAAAATCAGAGTGGTCTTACAGGGAGGATAGCTATAATAGATGACCAAGATGGTAAGACATTTGGACTGGGGCCTCACATGTAATGGTCAGAGCTGGGAATGGAGCCCTGACCATCAAGGCTCAGTGTTTCGGCAGCATCAGCACATTGTGTGAGGATGGGTATTGGTCTGGTGAAGACTCTGGCAAGACTTGGATGCCATGTTGAGGTGGCTGGGTTTATTTCACAGGACTCTGCCAGGTTTTGAGGCAAAAAGCAAGTTGTAGCAGGTTTTGGCATTATGGTAATGGTTTGGGAAACACACAGTTGTGATTTGGTGGGATTGCTACCCCTAAGCTATTCTAGAACTCAATGAAAATTCTAATTTTATCTGATGTAGACTAGCAAGAGGTGGAGATTGCCCTGGTTATGAATGCTGAGCAGCTATAGCTGTGTCTGGGCACTTGGAATGTGAA
The DNA here is from genome assembly GCA_035773235.1 of Eospalax fontanierii. Lineage (NCBI taxonomy): Eukaryota > Metazoa > Chordata > Mammalia > Rodentia > Spalacidae > Eospalax > Eospalax fontanierii. The sequence continues at coordinate 8,116,067 of CM069540.1, forward strand.
CAGAGTTGATTTGAGAAGTTGTTTGTGTAAGGCATTGTGCTTAGATTATAAATGAACCCCAAACTCTTCATACCAAGTTAAATGTTAGGCTGGGAGATTTTCAAACAGCATCTCAAGTTCTGGAGCTAGGATATTTGCTCTTGGCCAGGGCAAGTTGAACCCTAACATCCTTTTAACTACTGGTTGTTTGCTTGGTCTCCAGCAAGATGGTGCTGTGTCAGCTCAAGGAACATGAGAGAGACTTAGGCAGTGCAGCTGATGAAATCTGTGGGGTGTGTGCCCCCCCTTTCTATTTGTAGCTAATTGGGAGGAGTATGAAAATAATAGGCTCGTGGGTAAATTTGGGGTTTCCTCCAAGTGCTCCAAATGCTGCGACAGTTACTCCAATGATCTATCCCAGCAGCTACCTCGTTTCTGAGAACATAAAGCCACTGCATAAAAGTCAGTGGGAGCAAAGGTCCAGGCACATCGGAGACATTGCTGCAGACAGGAAGTAACACCTGACTATTGTGTCTCTTTCTTCTTCCTTTTTAAATCTACAATAACCTGACTCATTAAACACTTGTTGGAAAAACAGAAATTCTATAGAGGAGGATCTGGACGTCATTGGAGCATCTTGCAGTGTCTGGCTTTCTGGTCATTAGAAGCACTCCACAGTAGCCGTTCCATCAACCAGCTCATGTCTGAACTTGCTGGACAGTTCTCAGATTTGCCAAAGTCATAGTGTCTTAGTCTGCCTTCAGTTGCTGTGACAAAACACTCTGACCAATACCAGCTTGGAGAGGAAGGGTTTATTTGGCTCACATCTGCCAGGTCACAGTTCATCACTGAGGGAGCCCAAGGTAGGACCTCAGGAAGGAACCTGGAGGCAGGAGCTGGAGCACAGGCTGTGGAGGAACACTGCTTACTGGCTTGCTCCCCTGCTCAGCCTGCTTTCTTATACAATATAGAACAACCTGCCCATGGATGGCACCGTCCACAATAACCTGGGCCCTCCCACATCACTCAACAGTCAAGAAAATGCCCCACAGACACGGCCATAGGCCAGTCCAGTGGATACAAGTTCCCAGCTGAGGCTCCTTCTACTCAGGTGTGTCATGTTGACAACTAAAGCTATCTCTCACACATAAAAAAATTGATTTTCATCAACTTGGGGTCTCAGAGTATAAAAGAAAGGGAAGAGGCTGGTCCACAGGAGGATGGAGAAGGGATTCGGGAGCACAGGCTGGCTCTGAGTCAGACTAGAGCTCAGTGAGGCAGGGAAGGCACACACTTGGAGAGGGGTGGAGGAAGTGGATGACTGAAGGAAGCCTTTCTTAGAAAGTGAAAATTAGTACCAGAAGGTTACAGGGATGGGGCTGAATCACCACCTCACAGGGAGGCCAGTCCTTGGGAGATATCATGCTGTTGTTCTGGTGAGATCAAAGAGCAGTCCCTGGATCTGTAGGGTTAGAGGCAAGGTCCTCAGCAGGCTGCTCAAGTGGTGTAGGACATAATAGAAAGGTTAAGAAAAGCAAGGATTTCAATCTCGGTGTGTCTCAGAGGTGTTTTGCTGGAAGGCCAGTGGTTAGGACACTGACATAAGTGGTTCTGGATTCCCACCCCTTTCCCTAACAGAAGCTCCTCCTTTTCTGTTTGTCTGAGCAGGGGCTTTTTACCTTTTTTTTTTTTTCCTTGAGTACTAGACAAACCACATGCTTTTTATAACTTTTTGCTCTTAGCCAATCAATACATAGTTGGTCTATGCTGAAACCCACTACCCAAGGTATAAAAATGTAAGAACTTCCTCCTTTTGAGGTCCAGACTTTGAGACTTGCATCCTCTGGACAAGGCTGCAGGTGAAGTAAAACCTGCTTTCTGAACTTCCTTACCTCCTCCTTCCTGCCACAAAGGCAGGGACTAGATCAGAAGTTGGCTTGGTACTAAATAAATGGCTGTGTGTTTCATGGATTCATTCAGTAGCATTGTGCTATTAGAAGGGATGCTCAAATCTTTTACTCCAGCATCCTTCCTAAATAGACAAGGACCCTGAGGCACAGTCAGTAAGTGGGAGGGGAAGATACTAGAACTCTTGTCTTCTCATAGACTCATCTGTAGCCTATTTTCAGGAACATAGTGAAAGCCACAGAGACCTGGATTAAGACTGAACAACCTGGCATGGTGGCCTGTTATATGAGAGATTTCCTGGGAAGATGCCCCTACCCATCACAGAAAAGAAGCCCCTGTCGGAGCAAAGCAGAGGTAATACCACAGTCTAGTTCAATGAACTAACGATTTTTTTCTTGAGCTACTAACAGGAGTATGGGTGAGAGGTTACTTATAGAAACACAGATGACTCAAAAGCCCTTCTCAGCACAGGTGACAGCTCACAAGTGCCGCATCCCTGGAGGTCTCTGTGTGACTTACAATTCAACAGGTCTGAGAGATCTCTCCACAGCTCTGCTGGTCAGAGTCTCCTCCTCCAGAAGTTGTTTACTGCCTCTGTAACCCTAGGAAGGGTCTCTGGAGTCTTTCAAGTTTCAGCGTTCCCACACATGGTGTTTGTTTGCATCCTCGGTCTCATGAATCTCCTCCCTCCTAGAGGGAATATCTCAGTTGGGAGGGAGCTGCTCTCTAATTGTGGCATGCATCTGTAATATCAGCATTTGAAAGGCAGAGGCAGGAGGATCAGTGTTCAAGGACATCCTTGGATATGTAGAATGTTTGAGGCTAGCGTGGGCTAATGAGTGACCTTTTGGATGACCTCTTTTCTCATCTATCACTGTCAGGTCTGGTATGCAGGACACTAGTAGAGATCAAGTGAGAGGGATGCAGTATATGATGATGAAGTTCTAGCTGCAGAGGAAATACAGGTCATCACTGGTGATGCCGGAAATTTAATGTTGGAAGTGTCTGTAGAGCATGTGTCATCTGGTCACATAGATCTGAAAGAAGCCTGAGCTAGGAGCTGAGCAGTGCTGTGGAAGAGGCTTGCTCAGTGCACTATGGGGTCCTGTCGGACACTGCTTTCCAGGTTTGCTTATTGTGTATCAGGGCTCTTTTCCTCAGTGTGGTGGCTTGCATGAGAAGTGTCCCCATAGATGCAGCTATTTGAATATTGGTCAGCAGGTGGCACTGTTTGGGGCTGTCAGGGAACCTTTAGGAGGTGTGGCCTCGCAGGGGAAGTTGTCACTGGGATGGGATTTGCAAATTTGTAGTCTTGCGCTGTTTCCAGCTTCATTTTCCCAGCTCCCTGTTGCTGTTGGAGATACGAGTTTTCAGCTTTTGGCTTACATGGCCATGCCTGCTGCTTGCTGGCAGGCCTCCTTGCCAAGATGGATGCTTGGCCCTCTGTGATTGTAGACCCAAGGAACTCTTCCTTCTATAAGTTGCCTTAGTCAATACTTAGTCATATTACAGCAAAAGAAAAGCAACAGATACACTTGAATCCAGGGGCTCTGACCACAGCTCTGTACAGCATTTCTCAACAGGTTGTGAGTCCTTCAATGCGGGGTCCTCGAATTTCCCAGGCATGGGGACTCAGTTCCACCTGAAGTGAGTCGCTTACCCTTGGCTTGTTTACTTGGGTGGTGTAGGTGAACAAGATGCCACTTTCATGTTCTTTTTTTAAAATTTTTGGTGCATGTGTGTGTGGTGTGTGTGTGTGTGTGTGTGTGTGTGTGTGTGTGTATGTGTGTGCATGTGCATGCAGGTGGAAGGCAGAGGACCCCTTTAAAGACCATTCCTCAGGCACCATTCATCTTTTGTGAGACAGAACCTCACTGGCTGGAGCTAATCCAGTAGGTTAGGCTGGCCATGTCTACCCCACTGCTGAGATTACGAATGTGCACAACCACACTGGGCATTTCTGTGTGAGACTTTGGGATTGAACTCAGTTCCTTATGCTCACTGACCAAGCTGTCTCCCAAGTCTAAAGTCTCCATTCTTTGACTGGGTCTCCAATGTTACAAGATTTCTGGGGCAGGCAGCGAGTCTTTCACAGTGAGGAAAGAGTCAGGCTCTTGAGAGCAGGCTTGAGTTGTGTGAGTGAAATAAAAAGGAATTTTCAGATTTCATTCTGAGCAGAAGGAAAGCCCATCTAATCACTCCCCTCTATCTCCTTCTACTCATAAATCAGTTGGATCGATAACTATCTGAAATGTGAAAGCCTTTATTTGGCATGCTATCCCCAAAGAAAAGGAATTATTTTAAGCGTCTCTTTTTGGAGGAGTAGCAGTATGCGTTTTAAGTTTGGGAAAAGGGCAAAGCCTCCAAAGCTGGCCTCTTGCCCTATTCTGGGGGACTCGCGGCACCATCATGGAGTGTGCACTAATTACAGTCTTACTGATGAGCTTTTTGGATTCTGGGATGGGCACCAGATGCCCCCACAGCATGGAGAGTTACCTTTAATTACGACTTGAAGTTGCTCTGCTTGGCAGTGACTCCCCCCTTCAGCTGAATGAGTTCAGTTACCCTGAAGAGTCTATTTTTTCAATCTTAAGTTTTCCTTCATCTGTCAGAAGATGCGGCTTCATTACAATGCTGGCCCTTTGTTGTGGGCCATTCCAAGCACACTGACCTAGGCTAAACAGAATTTCAGCCAAACAGGGACTATACATGTGTGTCTTTCCCACTGTCTTTCTGTTCTTTTCCACCTTCCCCATTCTCCTGTCATGAGTGGCTTGTGCCAAGGCATCTTCTTTAGAGTCTGTCCAACTTCCCCATCCAATCCTTTGCTGACCTTGGTCTGTCTGCGTTGATTAGTACTATAGAAAGACAGCTGTTTGTACCCAACCATAACATGGCTTGAATTCAATAACTCTGATTGCGTCTGTACATGATATTAAATGAGGAAAACAGGCTTTCATCTTTGGCAAGCACTGACCTCATTCTCCTTCCCAGTGTTCAGATGCTGCTTCCAAACAAGACAAGCCCACATGGTTCTGTGACTGGTTCTGATAGGACAGGGCACTGCTGGGCATGAATTCCATCAAGACTTAGTTAACCGATCCATTCCAGCAAGACTAATCCCTTCTAGGAACCCAGGATGAAGCCTATGATATTGTTTGGGTTTTTGGTGTTACCCAGATGAATTTTAACTTGTGACTTTAGAGGATTGAGAGAATTAGAAGACACTGAAAAAAAAAAACTCAACACTTTATCTGAGTGTCTTGAACTATTTGTTTGAACCTATTAACAGCCTATATTGAGTACTGAATGAGACACTATTACCTATTTTTTGTGTAATACACTTCAGTAAAACAATACCTCACCAGCAGAAGACTGGCTTTAAAAAAATCTTTATCTGGGAACAGTTGGAGACATTGTTCTTAATCTTATTTTTTTTCCTTTAAATTTTATTTTTATTTATATGTATGTGTATCTACTTATTTGTATGTACAGTGCCTATGGGTGCTAAAAGAGGGTGTCACATTCTCTGGAACTGGATTTACAGCTGATTGTGAACCCAGATGTAGGTGCTAGGAACTGGCCTTGAGTCCACTTCAAGAGCAGCAAGTGTACTTAACTGCTGAGCCATATTTTCAGCCCCTTAATCTTCTTACCAGTGGACTAGAGCAGGAGAAATATAGATTTTGTGTTCAGAAAGATCAACACTTGGTTTCTTTATCTGAAAAGTGGATAAGTAATTTGTGCTTCACAAGGGTGCTGTAAGGAAGGTTAGGGTGCCTGGCTTACAGGAACTCACCGACTGTTCTCATGTGTGCATTGTATTCTTCAGTATCCCGGTACTCAGTCTCCACTGAGGTCTTCACCCTGTCGTAGTTTTATTTGAGAACGTAAAAATGCTTATTATAACATTGTAACAAGAGTCCAGGTCTTCCATTTCCCCTGAAACAGTTACTTCTGTGAGAACCCTGCACTCCCTGAAGGGTGGAGGTATCTACTGAAGGTGACTTGCCACCTGCTTCTTGGACCCCGGGTTTTCCTGGGTTCTGGAGAGATGATGCTGACAATTCATGCCATGTTACTGTGTTCACATCTGGATCCTGCACTCGTGGGCTGTGGTCTTGTGTTTCTTTCTGTCATGTTTTTCTTCCTGTATTTCCTCTCTACAGAGTGCCTGGATCAGACCACCAACTATCGAGTCACTTTCCTGACTTGAGTTTTTCTTTATTTTGTTTACAGTTCGAGCCATCTTCTGTGGTAACGCACTTTGTGCAGAGGTATCCTTCCAGCTTCCTGTCTGACATGGGATCATGCCACAGGATAGGGCTGGAGAGATAGTTCAGTGGGTAGAGTGCTTACTGTACAAGCATGAGGACCTGAGTTCAGATCCTTACCATCTGCCTAAGAGCTAGATTTGGCAGCACACCTGTAGTCTCAGGTTAAGAAGAAATTATTCTTGATATCTGGACAAAAGTCCCTTGATTTAAACCACTGTGGTTTTTGGACCAGGAACAGCAATGTCACCTAAGAACTTAGAAATGGAAATGATCATTCTATCCCAAATTTGTGGAATTAGAACTGCCAGAGATTGGTCAGACATAGCAGATGATGATGGTGATGGTGATGATGATGATGATGACTCAGACCTCTGCCCCAGACAGCTGCATTGGGATCTCTGGGGTGGGTTTAAGCAGCTTTGTGGTGATTCTGAATGCTGGAGTTTGAGAATTGCAGCTCTAATGTAAACGACCATCCAGATATCTTCCTTTATTTTGTGATTCTTTCTGTATATTGCAAGTCAAGGATCTAAGATAAAAAGGTGCAGTATCACAATAGTCACGATCTGTTGCAAAAATAAACTTCTTTGATGAGTAGCGAAAGGTACGCTTGACTGTAAATACAAGGATACCTATTTAGAATATAGTAAGAAATTACATTGGTCTAGCATTGTGAAGAAAGCAGGTTACAAATTTCCACAACTGGTCAAACTTGGAGAATAAGTGTTTGTGAGGTGCCCAGCCCAAAGTGACACATCTATATTGCACCTCTACTCAGAAGGCTTAGCGTATATTGCAGAAGAGATGGTGGAAAGAATTCATGAGCCAAAGGGACAAGATACCTGCTGCCAGTGAAGGAATTCTAGACACTAGACATGAGAGGGAAGCCGCGCCAATGACATCGCCACAGCGTGGCACCTGAACAAGATCTGCATATAATAAAACCATTTGACATGCCTGCATGGTGGGGAGATGAGGAGCTTTAGGCAGTGAAAGCCTGCTAGGGAGGGCAAATCAATTTTCTTTAGGGACTAGGACCTAGGAGGGCATCTAACTCCAAGTGAGCAGCCCTAAATACAGGTACACAAGGACACCACTAAATGGACTCAGCCTTTTCTATCTGTGCATCTATGAATGTGTGCATGTATATGTAGCAGAAATAAGGAGCGGACAGGAAATTAGGGGGGGCGTGGGGAAGAGTCGGAGGGAGACTGGATGGGATGTTAGTGGTGCGAAGACTACACTCACATATGATGTTCGCAGTGTTTTTAAAGGTAAGGCATCCTGCAGAAGTCCTCTTGTGAGCCTTTCCCCGATTCTTTCACTCTGATGAATAAAGACCTTCTAGTAAGAATGTGTCTCATCTCTCAAGTACTCTTTTGTTGGGAGTCCCATCTATGACATTGCACACCAACTTGGAAGAGTCTAGCAAAGCAGAGAGAAGAAAGGCATTAATAACCACAGTGAAAATCCCTCAAGACATTCCCACTCCTGGCTCATGGTTCAGAGGGACGAGTTCTTGTTTAAGAACCAAGCTGATGACTGGAGAGTTAGCTAAGTGCTTGCTGTTAGGGAAGCGAAGAGCAGGCAGGTGCCCACACTTTAAACTAGCCAAATTAGCCTTCTCGGTGAGCCCCAGGTCCCAGTGAAGGACCTGGTCTCAAAATACAAGGTAGAACAAGGGTGACCCAAGGTTGACTTGTTGTCTGCATGCATACCTGTACATGCACGCACACACACACACTCATAGTGTAAATAAGAAAGGAACTAGCTTCCCATTATTTCATTACCTGTGAGGTGAGGGTTATATTTATTGTAGCATCTCTAAAGTAGAAGGGCTCTCCTTGGAGCCCCCTGCGATGTGGTCATAATAGCTTGATAACTAAAACTACTCATGATTATCTGTAAATCATAGAGTTGTTTTTCTAGAAGTGTGTACACGCTCTTTGAACATCCCTCCCAAACTTTGCATTTCACCTTTAAAACATCTCTGGTCTTTGGGTTCTGGGGGAAATGATTAATAGCTTCTATTGATTTTCAAAAGTGAAGAAACACAGCAGAAAGAAACTGTGAATAGAAAACTCAGAATTTCCATTACACATTCACTTTTTAAAGGGTACTTGGAAATGACTTTCTAGAGGGAATGTCAGTGAGTTTCTACATATTAAAAAATCTTTTCCTTTCATGCTTAAAGGTGGCAAATGCTTGCATTTATATAGATGGTCTTGTTCTGAGATTGCACAGAACAATCTCTTCCAAATGTATCTAAAGTAGATGTATTTTCTGGAAGAATCTCTCGACTTCTGTTTCTACCACAATAGTTGGACCAAAGGGAGATGTGCATATATATTTGTTCATTACATGCATTATATATTTTTATATCTACAAATGCTATGGCTCTCTGCACAGTCTCCTGAGTGTTTATTGGATTCCTAGAATGACATTTCTGGGGGAATGATAGAGTCTCTATTTTTATTTTACTTAAAAGTTTAAACATTTTATTCATTTTAAATTTCATGCAACATGTTTTTAAAATTAGCATTGTTTTTTAAAAATAGCATGATTACATTGAAGAACTTTGCCTCGGTTGGGGAATTTGGAAGGAGACTGAATGACAAAGTCACTTTACAGCCACAGTGAGAACTTTCACAGTGTTGTTGAATCTTGGCAGTACAGTTTTGTCAGTAAATATTTCTAGAAAGTGTAGTGGATGTATAGAATTGTGAATTTACATCCTAAAATACAATTACATATTTTTAGTTTGAGAGTTACGTCAGTTTAGTTATTAAATTACCTAATTATTTTAAACTTCCTAGACAGTGACTTTTATGTCCTGAAGTTCAATTTGGTGATTTGTATTTTCTATAGAGCACAGGTGAAGATACACTGGGCTATAGAAAAGTAATAGAAAAATGATGGGAAACCTCTTGGTTCTTGGGAATGAGGAAGGCCCAGCGTCAATGCCTGGATGCCCAGGACCACATGTGGAGTCAAGACCATGACTGGCCATCAAGGGAGTAAGAGGTCCATTCTAGAGAATTAGTTCTCCGAAGATTAGAGTCTACAAATGATGGAACCCTCCTCTGTCCTTCAGATAAGCCAAACATGGAGGGAAAGCCACCACCATGCACAACCTGGGACCCTGGGGGAGCTGGGATGAACAGAGCCACACAGAGAAGGCTGAAACTGCTGGCCACATTGGGAAGTCTTCCATCCTCCAACCTGCTCCACGTCAGTCTACCACCAGAGGAATGTGGAACAGTGGATCAAGGTTGGGAACCACAGTTCTAGGCTCCTAGGAGAGGACCACTATTCTAGTCCATGGAGAGGGGACCTCAGTTTCAGTAGGTCCTCTATTTCAGACATGAGGAACCAGAGACTGCTGTTCAGTAATGTCACAGTTTAGGCACATGTCTGTAATGAGAGCCCAGGTCTTCTCATGCTCTTGAGGCAGTCATTTTTGTGAAAATCCTGCACTCCCAGAATGGTGGAGGTGTCTACAGAGTGTGATCTGCCACCTTCTTCTAGGACCCCTGGTTTCCTGGGTCCTGGAGCTGACATCTGGGCTTGCAGTTCATGCCATGTTCCTATGTTTCCCCTTGTGGGCTGTGGTCTTGTGTGTCTTTCTGTCATGTTTCTCTTAGAAGGCTCATATTTCCTCCCTACATAGATCTTGAACCATTCGCTGTGTTTAGCCACTTTCTGACCACTGGGTGGCTTATTTTCCTCCTCCTTTTGGCACCTTCTGTGGCACCTCACTTTGTGCAGAGGCGTCTTTCCAGCTCCCTGTCTCCCATCTGCTAACACCACAGCACAGGGCTGGGGAGATAGCTTCGTGGGTGCAGTACATGCCGTCCAAGGATGAGGAAGTGAATTTAGATGCCCAGCACTCACGTAAAAGCTGCTGAGGCAGTGTGCATCTGTAATCTCAGGGCTGGAGAAGTGGAGACAGGTAGACCCCAGGGCTCACTGGCTAGCTTGTCTAGCCAATCAGTGAACTCCAGGTTTAGTGAGGGACCCCGTCTCAAAAAATAAGGTGTAGAAGAGATTGAGGAAGGTATTAACCTCTGTCCTCCACGTGCACGTGCATGGGTGTGTACACCAGTGTATGATGGGCAGGGGAGGGAGGGAGACAAAGGAAAGACTGAGGGGGCATACTTGAAAATAAAACCACAAGACCCACAGCATAGTGATCTGAATCTATATCGTAATCCTTGGAATTTAAACTTAAAAATGTTCTCTTATTTGGGAAAAGTGCTGCTGATGACCTTGGGTTGGGAAGTGGTTGGATGACCTGCAGAAGCTGCCTTCTTAAAGTGATTCTCCCTCTCCCAGCTGCCGTCCACTGTCAGTAGCTTCTCACCTAGGGGCCTGGTCTCTTGAGCTCCTCTCTGCTGGAATGTTGATGGGCTTGATCTTGTGAGGGTCTTGAGTTCATGAGTGCAGTTGTCCTGTCATGCCCAGAAGACACAGGTTCACCCTTGTCTTCACTGACCTCTGGCTCTTACAGTCTGACCACCCACCCTTTCTTCCATGATGGTCCTGGAGCCTCGAGGGGAGGGGTGTTATACCAACATCCCATTTATGGCTGAGCACACCACAGATGTTTACTCTCTGCAGTTTGACCAGTTGTGAGTTTGTGTTAATCGCCACCCACTGCACAAAGAAACATCTTCACTCATTATATGTATGTAAGAAATTCTCAAAGAATTAATAAAAAATGTAGTTTTTAAAACAAAGTGGGAGTCTGAGACACATTCTCCCATGAAAGCTCCAGAGGTAGCAAAGCCCTGCTTACATCTTGATTTTGGACTTCTGCAACGGATTTATGTTTTGTAAGCTACCAAGTTTGTGGTCATCTGTCACAGCCACCACAGGAATGCATTGACAGGGTGTAGCTTCTGCCTCCTCCAGAGCTTTAAAATGTCAGCCTCAGCCCCTAGGACCTCAGTTAAGGCCTGAGAGCACTTATGTTCTCACCTTTCAGATTAATTCCAGGAGTGCCATTTACTTAGTATAAATGTCACTACAACTGAGCAACCTGTTCTCCTTCCTCTTTGGATTTTATGTTCCTCTTGTTTTAACCAAAAGAAGACCAGTTTGTTTTGTTCTGCATTTAATTACCTATTTCAGATAAGTTTTGTTTTATATATGTATATGTAGTATATATATATATGTATATATATATATATATAAACTTTTCATTAACCATTTTCATGTGTAAGTGTATGTATATGCATATGCATGTTTCAGCATGTGTGTGGGTGTGTGCATGAATGTGCATGCGTGTGGAAGTCTGGGGTTGCGGTTAGGAATCATTTCCCATCACTCTTCCATCTTCTTCATTGAGACAGGGTCTCTCAATTCAACCCAGAGTTCACAGCTCTGGCTAATCTTGCCAGCCAGCTTGCTCTGGGGATCCCACCTCTTCCATCCGAGGCTAGAATTACAGGTGGGCCACAAAGCCCACCAGCATTTACATAGATCTGAACTCAGATCCTCGCTACTTGCTTAGAAAGCACTTTAACCACGGAGTCATCTTCTCAGTCCAAATTTTATTATATGTTATCTAGAATTTTTTTTGGTCAGTTTTAGGGAATGTACTGGGCTCTGTACTCATGGGTTCCACGTCTACAGATTCAACTAATTAAAAATATTTGGGAAAGATCACAGTGCCTTATTGAACATACATACATACTTTTTTCTCATTATTTTTTAAACAATGCGGTCTAGCAACTCCTTGGATAGCATTTGCTTTGTGTTAGGCTTTATAAGTAATTTTGGAATGACTTAAGCATACAGGGGCATGTGTATAAGTTAAATGCAAATACTACAATTTATATAAAGAATTTGAACATCAACAGATTTGGTATGGATGGATGCACATCTTGGAACTCAGCCCGTGAGGTCACCCAGAGATGACTGCAATTATTTTGCATTAAATCAGGAAGATTCCTTTTTTTTCTTTAATGAAGTCCCCTTCCATATTGGAGTGAAGCTTTGTAATCAACAGGATGTTTTAAAGGGAAGTAGCTCTAGGAAGTTACCGATACTGATCAGGGTCAGTGGTTCCCCCAGCTATAATATATAAGCCCCAAGGTGTGCTGAGAGAGAGATGCTCTTAGACAAGTGGAGGTGCCTAGAGGAAGCAGAGACCAGCCCCTGAAGAGGCTCCATCCTGAGCCACTGGAAAGGACACCCTCTCACATATTTAGCTGCCTGCAGGTTGTGCAGTGCACTCCAAGTTTCCAGTTTTCATGAACTGTCACCCATGCTGGGGTGCATTTTGGTAATGCAGCTGTCCTTGAGTCATCTGCTCCTGTAAGTAACCCCTCACCCATATTCCTAAGTAACCCCACTAAATCTCTCAGGTTCACCAAATTGAATTTTGGTGATACTATTACTCTGGTCTGTTGTTCGCTGCTTACCTAAGGTGAGTGGACATTTGTTCATGTTTACTCAGGAATAGTGTCACACCACACCTTCAATTTTTAAAAATTCACTTTTTATTCTTTGACATGCGAATACTCTCAATATTTTTTAAAGAAAAGATTTTGAAGCCCATGTGATTATTGTGCTCCTCGATGTCTTTGTCTTTTTGGTAGTTTTTAACCAATTTATAAGAAGCAGTGAAATCTGCTAGTAGTTGTGATTTTTCAAAGGAAATCTGACTTGACATTTTCTCTAAGATGTGAAGAAGAATTCGTGTTAGCAAGGTGGTCCATTAATTATGCTGGTATCTTAATTCAACAGCATTCAAGGGCAGTGGAGTGGAAATCATAATGGGTTTTGATAGAAGCTTAAATTAGAGTTGTGTCACTAAGGCGGGGAATGGACTGGCTGAAAAGTAAGGAGAGGAGGGAGGAGTTTCCAAACAAATGAGAAGATTTAAGGCATTTAAACCAGGGCCGCAGACTTTGACTACATTCTGAGTGTTAATTCAGAGGTTTCAGGAAAGGTTCTTTTTATTAAAAATGTCTTTTCTGACTTACTGATTGTTTTTATTCCCCGCTAAAAGACAAAATCCAAAATACAATTATATCAGGGAAAGCCTGACTCAGTGATAATTCATACTAGGATAATTATGACTAACTCAGGGAACCAGATGTGTGAAGTAGAAGTGTGAAGAAACCCATTAAATGCTGCACGTTGGGGATTCTGGCCTCTGGTTTCCTCAATGCATTCACCATCTGGTTTTGACTAATAGTTTATCCCAAGTTTAGTTGCTTAAAACATTTACTCTCATAGTTTCTGTGGGTCAGGAGTTGGAACATGGTTGATTGTTTTCCTAGGTATAAGGGTGTACTCAGTAGGTTGACCCTGGGTGTGCTGTCTCACTTGAAAGTTTTCAAGCTTACACATGTAGTTGCGGGCAGAACTCAGTTTACTTGAGGGCTGTTAGACTAAGAGCCTCTCTTCCTCTCTGGCTGGTTGGTTGGAAGCCATCATCATCAAATTTGTTTCTCCATCGCAGGGAGGTATTTAATAGATGCAAGACTTTTGACCTTTTTTATTCATTAGAAGTGCCTTCATTAGATGGTCCAGCTCACACCCAAGATGATGAATTATTAAACCGTGTTGCTACTTTCCACAACTGTACCGCTGAATAAAGATGAGCCAGTCTACAATTCAGTCTACTTCTGAATACTCAGACCCTGTACAAACTCTTCTTAGGTGTAACCTGGACCTAGTGACATACTTCTACTTAAAAACCCGCAAAAGCTAAGGGATACCACTTTTGAGATTCAGGTAAAAATATAGGCTCGTCTTCTCCACATTCTCTAACCAGTTCCCACCATAAACCCCACAAAAGGTCTGCCCCTGGGCTCACAACGTGACAGTATTCCTACATGAGACAAAGAACTTGCAAGCTACTGGTGTGGGGTGGCATTGGTGACCACTGATAGTTTGGAACCCTAGCTCCCTGAGTTAAGCTCACAAGAGCCAAGAGAGTCTCTGCTTCTCTTAAGGAACCTACATTAATATCAGAGAGGTAGAAGGTTGCACAAGTTCCCAAGACAAAGTCTGTACCGGAATGCTCCTTGGTGCTTGCCTGTCAGTTGCGATATGTCTTGGATCTGTCTGAAGTCCCCATGTTTAAGAGGTCATATTAATACGATTTTATTTATTATTATTTTCAAGTAAAGTGTCAGTTCATATCCTGATGATTCTAGAATTCAGGACAAAGATATTTAGTCCACATGAGCTGCAATGTCATCCTGGTGAATGGCCAAGCACCTGAGAACCTGTGATAGTTTGTCAGTTATCTCCAAATGCCAAAATGGAAAGTGATGATCACTTTTAATAGAAGAATTGACTATGCAACTTATATCAAGGCACATCTAAATAATATCTAATCCTTAAATGTATGTAATTGGATTTGCATATTCACATTTTTGCAATTAGGAGTTGGTATTTAAAGGGCATGCCTCTCAACCCCTCCTCCCCCTTTAAATCACAAGATCCTAGAGGGGTTTTTGTTTTAGACTTACAAATCAAGGTAAATTTCTGTGCCTGGTGGCCTCCAGTGTTGTGGAAGGATTTTAGTTAATACAGATCCTTTGGAGATGTAGAGATAATCATGACTAATCTCAATAGTATTCAGCCTTGGCATTCACAATTGATCACAATGCTTATTTAGGATTGCAACTGGTTTCCTTTTATTTATATGTACATCAGAAATACTCAGGCAAAAGGTTAAGTTCTTCTTTGAAAATCTCAGGAGTATTATATAGTACTCTGTGCTGGAGAATGCTTCAGCAAACTGATACCAAGATACCACAAAGTAAATTCCAGATACCTGGACCTCATTTGGGTCAGCAAGGTGGAATTTACTATGGCGGTTGGGGGAACTTAAGTCTGATTGCTAGTCTGTTCAAACTGCAGGTGAAGTGCTATGTGGTAAGACAGTCACATAGCTCAGGCTACCTTTCAGGAATTCAGGTTAATAAACTTATGATGAAGGAGTTAGACTGGTTCTGTATGTTGTGACTTTGCACACCAAGCAGGATTCAGATTATGCTGCATGCCGCCTTGTCTGAGAGAACTCTTGGGTAAATCTCTCAATAGGTCCTCTTAACCCTTAAGTGAGAAAGACAGGTCTATCCTAAGTGGTGGATATTCAAAGAGCTGAGACTCAACAAGGAGGCAATAGTAGCTGGAAAGTGTGCAGGGATGTCAGTTGTTTTTATGCAGAGATTTATTCTTGACAAAATTTATAATTAGATGGTATCAGAAGCAAGCAAACAATTGTCCGTTTAATGATGACTTTACCATGTTACGTACATCAGCCAGTGGACTCTCTCAAACACACAGTAAAGCAGGGTTTGTTCTGTCTATTATGCTTTAGATGAACATGGAAGACCTCACGTTAGGCCAGGCACAGACAGGCAAGTACCTCAGGACCTCACTCACAGGTGGCATTAAAAAATAGCTATCTCATTGCAGTTAGGAGCAGAACAGTGGTTGCCAGAGGCTGGGATGGCAGGGGTGAGGAAGGTTGGGAGAGGTTGGTTAATAGATACTAGGTTATAGTTAGGGTCTAGTTTTTATGTTATGTAGTTAAGTTCTGGTGGTCTATGCACAGTAGGCTGACCGTAACTAGCAGTGTGCCATATGTTAAAAAGAAAAGCTACAAGAAAATAATTTATAATGATGTACCATTAAGAAATGATATTTAAAGGGGTATAGCTATGCTCACCCAGATTTGAATAGTGAATAATGTACATATGTACTAAAACACTACATGGAACCCCATAAATATGTCCAGTATATGTCCAGTTTTGTGTGTCAAGTAAAATATGTTACATTTATTTATTTATTTTTAATCTCACCCAGTAAATTTG
Organism: Eospalax fontanierii; assembly: GCA_035773235.1. Lineage (NCBI taxonomy): Eukaryota > Metazoa > Chordata > Mammalia > Rodentia > Spalacidae > Eospalax > Eospalax fontanierii. The sequence continues at coordinate 8,132,076 of CM069540.1, forward strand.
TTTATTGAATTAAAAAATATTTTTATTGACTTTTTTGTGGATTTCATACAGTGCATGTTAGTCATGTTTAGCTTCCCCGCCCTGTCTGCACCCCACGTAGCCTGCCCACAGGACAGCCTGTATTCTGTCATACATGTTAAGGTCTCTCCAGTCAAGTTTGTGTAACCAGATGAACAGGCCTGTCTAGGGTCACTCCCTTAAAGAAGATCAGCTCTCCCTCACCCAGGAGTGATCAGCTGCCAACAGGTCCTCACCCAAGTTGTGGCCTCCTGCCCACGTCCCCAGTTCCCTGCTGGTTTTTGTCTGATTGAGTTTGCATGGGTCTTAGGCATGCTGTCACGGTTCATGAGCAAGGTGACGTATGAGCAAGGTCCCTGGAACCTGTTAGACTCTGTTTCCTTGTGTTCACGCCCCTCTTCCCGGCTCTCACAGTCTTTCCACCCCGTCTTCTGCTATGGTCCCTGAGCCCTGGGTGGGTGAAGTTTACCATAGGAGCCTACACTTTGGTCAGTTGTGGACTTTTGTGTTCATTTCCCTCTGTTGCATGAGGAAGCTTCATTGATGAGAATTAAGAAATGCATTAGTATTCTCTTTACCCCTGTTCCACTATGTTCCCTGAGCCTCAGGTGTAGAAGTTACATTGTAGATGTGTCACTTAGGGTTGGGCATCTCACAGACACTTATTATCTCTATGTGACCAGTTGTGGAACTCTGTAATCATCTTCTTTGATGAGTGGTGATTGGGATCCTTGTCTGTAAATACAAGGATCCGTATTTAGCACATAGTAAGAAATTACTTTTGTTCAGTAATGTGAAAGCTTAGGGTATTCTCTACGATCTACGACCTCTCCAGTCATGTGTATTTGGCTATGTTTTTGGTGCCATGCTTGAGCTCCCTCTGATTGAGCGGGCTTTGAATCCAATTAGGTAACTGCTGGCCACCCCCAAGATAAAAGTGCCACTACTTCACCAATACAGCTTGCTGTGCTGGTCATTGTTATTAGGCTTTAAAGCTGGAGTTGGACCATTGGTGAATTTTCTACCTTATCAGCTTGCACAGTGTCCTCTGTGACTATGAGAGCTAGCCTTCAGGAAGGAGGCTTCCAGGTCCATTCTAGCTTTTTTGCTCCAAGTCCTAATGGTGAATATGTCCTGTCTTCAGCAATAGGGTTTTACCTTCAAGTTCTGGGAGATAATCAAAAGCTGTGGCAATAGCCTGTGTAATTTTGAGAGTCTCTTGGACCACCCTGACCAACAACTCGAAGGGAGGTTTCTCCTGTCTGGCACTGTTTCTTGTTACAAAGCCTTTAGCAATATACATGCACTCATGTACAAATACATAATGTGTACTTTCAGTAGGCTTTTGAATGTATCTTTCTTCCTGTAACTTTTCCACTCCAGCTAAACACTACTTATCTCTCCTCTCTCCCTGTCTGACACTCCCTCCTCCCTCCCCAGTTAAGTTACTCGCATGTTCCTCGTTTCCCCTTGATGACACCTGTCTGATCCGACGTGCCCTCTCTCGAGTTCCTTTTCCCCATGGTCCCTCGTATAATCTTCCTCTTCCCTCCCAGCGAATACCCTCATTTTGCCCATTCCGCCCTTGGCAGCACCTGCTTTCTACCATTCCTCTCTCCCAGGCTCCTTTACCTCCATGGCTTCTTTCTATTTTCCTGGCTCCTTCAGTTACATCAGGATGCATTCCACAGAATTCCATGTAGTAATGAAAGATGATAATGTATCAACATAGGGATGTACAAATAGTTTCAGTTGAAATAGTTTAAATAACCTATAAAACAGAGTATAATATTTTATACACTACATGTATTTATAGATAGATAGATAGATAGATAAAAGGTGATAAAACAAAGACCAACAGTTGTCATTTTGAGGAGACAGGTATATGTGTGTAGCTCCCCCCTTTATTTTCTAACTTATTTACATAAACAAACTTATGGGAGGTGAACTCTGATGATATCACATCACTGCAGATCTTAAATTATGTGAGAAAGATGTGTCACTTTCCACAGTTTTTCTGAGTAACGAGTCTCTCAGTTGTGACCTGTTTTTGTTTTCCAACTCAAAATGAGTCCTTGTTATATGGTAAACACATGGGGCTTTAATGAACAGGGTGCTTTTCCTGCAGTTCTACACTCTTTACCCTGAATGGCAGTTTAATTTTGACAAGGATGGATTATTTTGTGACTCTGGTAATAATTATTGATGGATATGATTAGCAGTCTAGCCATTTTAAGTTTGCAAAAGCCTCTCAGCCATTTCTTTTTGATTTTTATGAAAAGACCTTACATCAACAACTACAATGAATTTAATAATTCAGAGCTTCAAATAGCCAGTTCATTCAAAGGAGCTCATTGGGTTCTTGTTCTGTTGATAATGTAAGTTTTTATAAAAATTGCTTTTGTGTCAACTTAAAGGAATGTTAATGACTTTAGTATCTATATGGCACAGACTTACTTGTTTTACTTAGATGATGTAAAATCAATTTAATTATGCCCTTCAGAAGAATTTTGAAATTGGTATTTGTTCTGGATGTTATTGGAAAACATTTGAATTCTAATTTGCAGTTATACACTCTTCTAGAAGCCCTTGATTTTTCTCTAACTTTTCTACAGAAATGAGAAATGGAGTTCCTTTTAAAGATACTTAGTTATTTTGTAGAAGGAATATGTGAGATTGCTTGACTTATAAAATTTTGATTTTGTTCTGGAGAACCAAGGTAGTCTTACTGGCACCTTGTTCAACTTAAAAGCATGTCACTCAATTAATGGAGCTTATGTGAGGTTATGTTCTCTTTATTGCTAAAGGGAAAAGTTCTGCTAATAGAGTCTAACCTGAAAATCAGCACCCGTGCCTTCTGCTGACTCACAGTGTATGATGCTGTATCAGTTTTTCCCTACTGTGATAAAATACCTTGTCTGAAAGCAAGTTTGGGAAGAAAGGGTTCATTTTTGGCTTAGAGACCCTGAGGAATAAAGTCTATCATGGAGGGTGGGGAGACCAGGAAGTGGGGCAAGGCCACCCCAGTGATGTACTTCGTCCAGCAAGGCTCCCCATCCTGTAGGTGCCACAACCCTCCCAATCAGCTGGGGACACATGAGTCTATAGGGACGTTTCTTTGTCAAACCACACGGATGGCAATCTGCTTTCACCATTCTCCTGTCTAACCCACATGTTCTGAAAAAGTCACAAAGGAATGAGTAAGGTGTTCTCCATCCTTGAACAAAACATCACAAAAAGACTGAAGAGCAGCTACAAGAAGGACAATATATTTATTTATTTATAACATATCCTCTATTGGTGCTCAGGAATAGGCTTGAGGCAGTTCGTGATCAGAACACAGCTGAGAGGTTCATAGAAAGTGAAAGATGAAGAGCAAAACGAGAGACCCTGAAGAAGGAAGAAGCAAGGTGGAGACAGTCCCCCAAATCAAATGTTGAGTATAATTGAACCTTTCTACAGTAAAGACAGAGTCAGGGCCGCCTGGCACAGGCCTGTGTTTTCAGTTCTGTGGGAATTTGAGGCAGGAAGATTTCAAGTTCAAGGCCAACCTAGGCAACTTAGTGACACTCTGTTTCAAAATTTAAATTAAAAATAGGACTAAGGATGTGGCCCAGCAGCAGATCACTTGCCCAGTTGTGTGAGGATCTAGGTTTAGTCCTTAGTTCCTACAGGTCCCAGAAAGAGCCCCAAATGGGAATATGGCAGTTTCACTGTCTTTCAAAAGATGGGATTACAATTTCTAGGCAAAAAGAATTTTCTTTTGCTAAAGGCCAGGATGTTAGTGGAGTGCTGGTCTAGATTTAGAGTTTTAACAAGTGGCCCAGTGCAAATGCTGTCTTTTCATAAACCTGTCTCATTCTTTTTTCACTTACATAGTTTACTCTTTCTCCTCTGTTCTATAATACTGTAAAGTATGTTAGAGACTGCCAGTTATGGTTTAAATACTGAGTTTATCGTGTACTAACCTGAGAGGGCTTGAGCAAGTCTCCGAGTCTGTTTTCTCAGATTATCATGCCTTGCTTAATAGCAGGAATTAATTTTTATTTTTATGAGACAGAGTCTCATGTAGCACTGGCTGACTTTGATCTCATTATACAGCCAGAGTTGACCTTGAACCCTAGATCCTCCTGTATCACCTCCTAAGTCCTGGGATTTACAGTCATGGGTCGCCATACCTAGAGAGTAGCAATTAGTATTATAATGCTTTCCAAATGTCTTGTTGGCATATTTCTTACTCTAATGGAGCTGGTTTCCTTGTGGCCAGTGCACAGTGTACATCACTTTGCTATGTGTTACTTTCTACATTATTCAGGAAGTATTATTAGGTCTTTACCTACCACTCTCAGCTGCTTAGAATCCCAGAATCCAAGCTATCAGTCTCTTTCTCTTCATATATCACGAACCCTAATATTTGTTCTCACTTACTTTGTAAGCCTAACCTATCCAGAAGTGTATGAAGAATACTACATTGGGAAGGAGATTTCTCCTTGCTGTCAGACTATGTATTTATTTCAGATTTTATTAACCATGTTGGATTATTTTTCTTTTGATCTATTTATTTCAAAGTTAGATGGAGGGAAAATGAACAGAAATGTTGAATGTTTTCTGTGTTTGCATGCATGGAAGGCTGAGTGTCTTCTCTATCCCTCTCCAATGTCCCCTTGGAACAGATTCTCTCACTGAACCCAGCACTCAGTTGCTGGTTAGGCTGGCAGCCAGAAAGACTCAGTGATCGTCCTATCTCCACTCACCCCTTGGAGATAACAGGCATGCATGGTCACATCTGACTTTTTACATGGGCGCTGGTGTTCCAAACTCAGGTTTTCATGTGTGTACAAAGTACTTTTATCCCTAGTCATCTCACACCAACTTCTCAATGAAATTGATTTTATATACTGTTAATTCAGCTTTGATTAAAGTAACCTACTACCCATGGGCAAGAAAATGTTAAGTCTCAATGCTCCAGGGTCTAGAAATACTCTTTAATAAAGTGCATTTGTGTATGTCCTGATGTTTGTCCCCATATTTATTGGGCAGATGCAAAGAAAATGTATCTGGAGGTAGGTCATTCCTCAACTGGAAGATCAGAGGAATGAGATATTTTGGGGGTCACTGTGGGCTGGGTCACTAGGCTTTCCATTCAAGGTTGAGAGAGGAGGCAGGACAAAGGAGATTTCGCAGACAAGTAGGCTATGGAGACTGGGTAAAACATTAAGTGTAGGTGGGAGAGAACAAGGAGAGGTCTGACTGAGCGTGGACATAGGTGAGGTTGTGTCTCACTGGCGGCCCTGTTGAGGACCACATGTCTAGAAAGAGTGGGAACAAGGATTTCTCTGGGGGAGACAGAAGGAGATGACGACTTTGGCTTTTGGGTGTTTTTAGTCCAGTTTCTTGGAAGCCACAGAATTACAAAATTGCATTGTTTCCATCACAGCCACTAAAATTCCCTTCTAAAGAAAGTCCCACTAATGAGACGCTCTTTATCTTTTTAAAGGGGTTACAGCTTTTTGAGTTCTTCTAGCAGTTAAACAAAAGCCAAGCCTTTGACAGCAAGTTTCCTATTACACGGCAAAATTAGAATAAAAATGGTCAATTTTCAGTCTGTTTAAGTTGATTGACTTGATTACTAATCGATCTGTTGGTTTGACTGATTTTAAACAGGATTCAAAAATTTAGTTATCAAGGCTCCATTTGGGACACATGGACTCTGATTCTGGGACGGAGAAAGTGAAATCTTCAAGCTTTCTGGGTTGTGACTCCGACATGGCCTTTCTGTGGAAAATCTGAGAACTGCTGGGTTAGAGCATGCAGCTAGTGAAATTTGCTCTTACAGACTGTTGGGGAACAAAGAAACAAGTAGCAACACACACACACAAACAAGCTGATTCCCCAGCGTGTGTCCGCTACTCATTACTGAAAGGGACGGTGCAAAAGATCAGGTAGATCATGTCTTGTTCTTGCTTAATATTGGAGAAAAATTACTATCATTGAATAGGAGATTTTTTTGTTTAATTTAAAATGTCATTGAGAGGCTGAAGCCTGTGAGGCATGGTTCTACTTCTTTGGAAGTACAAACGTAACCTGTTGATTTCTTTTTTTTCTATGAAGTTTATAATCTGGTTATTCTTTAAAATTTTTTTTCAGTTATTCTTTTGAAAAGGTTTAAGTATTTGTTTGAATTTCATTCTGTTGCTTCGATGAAACATTGTTACCCAAAGTAACTTGTAGAGGAGAGGGTTTGTTGGGTTTACACTTCCAGATCGTAGTTCATCGTTGAGGGAAGTCGGGGCTGGACGTCATGGAAAGAACCAGAATCAGGAACACCAGGGAACACGGCTGGCTGGCTGCTCACTCGTGGTCACTCTCACTCGTGGTCAGCTAGCTTTCTTGTACAGCCCAGGATCCCCTGCCTACGGATGGTGCCACCCACACTGGGCTTGGCCCCTCCCACATCAAACTCAACCAAGTCAATGTCCTGAGCCTTGCTCACATGTTAATCTGATCTAGCCAGTTCCTCAGTGGAAGCTTTCTTCTCAGATGACTCTAAATAAGACAATAAATGTTCTTTTAGAGTATTACTGAAATATGAATGTAGAATAGGGCAGGTTGCCTTGTTTATTGAGAGGATAGAATAGGGATAAAAACACATTTGTCGACATATTTATGATAGACAGTGGTGACAGTGACAAATCCCACTCTTCCCTCCCTCTCACTGAGGGGTAATGGCCAGCATCCTTTGCGGCTAGAGGTGGACATGTGACCCATCTGTGGCCAATGAGAAGAGTTTTGGGATGAGTTTTTGGAAAGAAGGATTTGAATTTCCCCACATTTCTTTCCTGGTTCATTTGAGGATATGTCATGTTTGTTGATTTCATCACCTTACTTCCATAGAAGACTAGCAAAAGAACCTCAGATTCATCAACTCAAGAGACCCAGTGCTATTAAACCATGACATCAGGACCCGTGACTGCACACTTCTCTGTAAGAAAAATGCACTTTGCTTAAGCCAGCATTTGTTAGAAATGTGCCATTCAGTCAGAGGAGTTCTGATCTCTGTACAGAGTGGAATTCAACAGCTGCCTTTATTTTAACCTTCACGGTTTGGGAAGGGGTCTTTAACTCCCTTTTCTGTCTTAGAGCATGGAGCAAGATAGCATTATGGTGAAATACAGTCTATCTCAAAAAATATCTAAAAACTTTTATGTATATGTGTGTGTGCATGCCACATGTGTGTGGGTACTCATGGAGGTCATAAGAGGGTGTTGGATCCCTTGGAACTGGAGTTACTGGCAGTTTTAATTATGTGGGTTTTTGAGCTGAATTTGGGTCCTCTGGAAGAGTAGCAAGCACTCTTTTTTTTTTTTTTTTTTTTTTGAAAGACATGGTCTCCTTATAGCCCCAGCTAGCCTGGAGCTTGTTATGTGGACCAGGCTGGCATGGGTCTCATAGAGGTCCACCTGCCTCTGTCTCCTGAATTCTGGGATTAAAGGTGTGTGCTACCATGCGTGGGTTAGTAAGTGCTCTTAAACACTGAGCCATCTCTCCCGCCCAGGTGTGTTCTTTCTGCTTGTGTAGTTCCCATTCCTCTTGATATTTTCCTGACGTCTCCTCATGAGCTAACCACTCCTCTCCCACCCTTGATCTTCTGGATACAATGATTGGTTGTGAGTTTTGGGCTTTGCAAATCAGAATATTGCATCCCTGTGATGCTAGACCTGTTTTGGGGACAAGAAACAGAAAGAGTGAGACCTTGCTGGCAACAATTAAGCCCTTTGTCCAGAACATGTCTAAAGCTTGGTCTCAACTCAGAAATCAGTATATAAACAGATTCTTTGTAGCAACGGTAGTTTGAATTAAGTCTTTAACATTAGCAGCCCAAATGGTTGTTATCCTCTAGAGCTGCAACATTTGCATGATCAATGGCATTTGGAAAGGGATAGCCCAACAGAGGCTAGATTCCCACAAATTAGGGATGCCATAACGAGAATTCCAGGGAATAGGAAGTTAATGACCCATAAGCCCTCTTTCACGTCTCAAATTCTGTGATACTGTAAACATCCTGGATCTACGGGGATGTTATAGTAGTGTGTAGTATAGTAATAATGGAACATAGTGGCTTGAAGTTTAGTGAATAATCTGATAAGTCACCTGCTAAATGCCAGATGAATGAAGACAGTGTGGGCGCCATGGAAACACCACCAGAAGAGATGTAGATGCAAGAGATGAGATGTAGAATCATGTCTCATCCTGTTTTTCATCCTGCCTAGCTAGACTGACTAGAGATTGACCAGAGGAAGTTCTTAACCCATTGGTGACCTAGGCAAAGGAGAACTTGGCAGGACAAAGACGAAGTGTCAGGGAAGCCATGCTTATAGAGAATCTAGTGTGGATTATGGACTATGTGAGGTGTTTTTCTTTTCTTTATTTACTTTTCTTTTTCTTTTTATTTTTATTTTATGTGTATGAGTGTATTACCTGCATGTATGTCAGTGCACCTGTGTCATACAAGACCTCTGGAGGAAAGTAAAGGTGGTCAGATCCCCTGAAATTGGAGTTATAGATGAGAGTTAGTTGTCATGTGGTTGCTGAGATTTGAACCCAGGTTTTCTGCAAGAACAGTTTGTGCTCTTAACTGCAGCCCCCTTCTTTTCACTTTTAAAAATTGCGCTTACTGCTTTATCTGTTGTGAATGTGTATGGCTGTACTGGAAGGAATCAGAAGACAACTTGCAGGGGTTGGTTTTCTCCTTCCACCGTGTGGGACCGCCATGCCCGACTGGAGTTCAGACTCAGGGTGTCAGACCTGGCAGCAAGTGCCCTTACCCAATGAGTCATCCTGCCAGCCTATTTTTCTTTTAGTTATTTAATTGTCACAATAATTTTCAGATAAACTACTGGAAGTGGGGAGGCTATTGAATTTTCCAGAAGTTCTATAGCTAATTAACGGATGGCAAGAGTTTAGATATTGAATTTATTTTATTGATTGATGGATGGATAGATGGAGTCATTGAGACAGTGTTTCATTCTGTAGCCCAGGCTAACCTGGAATTCTCCTAGCCCAGGCTGATCTTTAAATTGTGTTAGAGTCCTCCTGCCTCAGTTTCCCGAGTGCTGGGGCTTATATTTGGTCTGATACTGTTTTTCTTGATCAGTAGATGAGTTCATATTTGGCATTCCAAAGTAGTTCAGCCTCCGTAAGTTTGCTCATTAGCAGACGTGCCTAAGCATCTGACTGTAACACATCTGCCGCTGCCTTTTGTTTTAAACTTCCATATGCTCTGCTAACGCTATCTGCACTGGAGTTATTGTCACTGCAGAGTGACGTGAGGGTGTTATGCACTGCACTGTCTGGAACCTGAACTTGGACTCTCTCAGGTGTCGTTGTTCCCTTCTGTCCGTGGACTGGCACCTTTCTTTCTGATGGGTTATCTCAGTGGTGCTAGCACTAAACAGCAGTGAATTCCAGACTGCTATTTTCCCAGCTTCCCCAACAGAAGAACGGGCTCCAGTGAATTTAGAAGTAGTACAGAGGTCAGAGACTGTCAGGGTTGGCATGGGAATGCTAGAGTTTTCCAAGAAATGCATGTTCACGGGTCATTTTTAATGTTGCTTAAGCTGATAGCACCTTTCCTGCCACTTGAAGGGGCGTTGATACTGTGGCTGACTCAAGCTGAGGAGCTGAAGGCCACAGGAACTGTTCTGGGGCGGGCAGTCGACTCAAGTCAGATCAGACAGAGCTCTACTTTGACAACGAATTGGCAAAGGAATATTTTCTTTCATGTCACGAGGGTGCACTAGCTGCAAGAGAGGCCGAGAAATGGATAATTTGCTTCCTAGCCCTGTAGTTTCGGGTAGATCTTACTACCAGCTGTTATTGCAGTACTCTAGTCCCAGAAGCACTTTCTTTTTTAAAGAAATCTTTAATTTCTTTTTTATTATTTCATGTGTATGAGTGTGTTGCCTGCATGTGTGTCAGAGCACTTGTGTCATGCAATGCCTAAGGAGGTCAGAAGAGGACATCAGATTTCCCCGGAACTGGAGTTAGGATGGTTGTAGGCCACCACATAGGTGCTGGGAATCAAACCTAGATCCCCTGCAAGAGCAGCCAGTGCTCTTAAGTTCTGAGCCATCTCTCTAATCCCCTATTTTTAATTTTTTTGAGAAACTTCCATACTGATTTCCACAGTGGCTGTTCCAGTTTACAATCCTACCAGTTATTCCTTTTTTTTTTTTAAAAAAAAAAACCTTTTATTTTTATGTTTATGTCTTCTTGGATGAGTTAACATGTACCATGTATGTGAAGTAGCCTGAAAGGCCAGAAGAGGCCACTGAATTTCCTAGAACTGAAGTTACAGGTGGTTGTGAGCTGCCATGTGTGTGGTGGGAACCAAACCTTGGTTGTTTGCAAGAGCAGTAAGCATTCTTAACTGCCGAGCCATCTCTGTAGCCACCCGTCAGCAGCTGTTGAAGTAGAGAAAAGATGGCTCAGCTATCAGCTCATGGCATATTCAGGAATCAAGGGAAGACTAGCAGAGATAGAAAAAGTGGGGGACGAGATGGACACATACAGACGGGTGTCTTAGTGAGTATTCCTGGTGTCGTAATAAATACTCCAAGAAAGCGACTTAAGGGGAGAGAAAGGGTTCATTCTGGCTCAGAGTTCAAGCCTACAGTCCCCCACACCGGGGGAGCCCGAATAGCAGGAGTGTGAAGCAGCTGGACACGTGGAATCCATACTCAGGAGAAGCACTGAATGAGAGCATTCCCCTGCTTAGCTCCTGTGCCAGCTTATACAGGTCAGGATCTCAGCCCGAGAAATGGGGCACCCACAGTGGGCAGGGTTTCCCACCACGATGCAGTCAGGATGCTCCCCCACCAAAATGCCCAGAGGCCCATCTCCAGGTGAGTCTAGATTCTGTTAAGAGGACAGTTAGCACTAGTATCAAAGCCAGTTGTAGCTCTTGATTTGCAGGACCATGTGCTTGCTTTCTCACCCATCCTTTGAAAGTCCTCTTCTTGCTCTCTAGATCTAGTCACCACCTTTCCTGATACATCAGGAGAGCCTGTTTGCACACACTTTTTCTTGGTCCTGCTTCCTAGATCATATCGTGTGCAGTCCTCCACTGCTTGTCTTCTTCCTTCACATAACTCTTGATTCCTTCTCTTACCCCTGTATGATTTTAATTTGAAATGTCCCCACAGACTCATGTGTTAAATCTGAGGTTCCTACTGCTATTTTGGGAGTTTCTGGAAAACCTTATGAAGTAGAACTTAGCTGGAGGGCTGTGGGTGAGAATTTGTGGGGGGCAGGGGGTGTCTCATCCTCTTCTGTCTTCTCTCTGCCTCCTGACTGTGACTCTACTCTGCCCCATGTTCCAGATGGGGCTAAATAAGCCATGGACCAAACTCACCCAAACTGTGCTCCAAGATAAATCTTCCCTCTTTTTAAACTGTTCTCTTAGGTACTTTGCTCATAGTAATGTGAAAATCACTAACACACCCATTCTTCTCCCTTCTTTCTCTCTTTGGCACAATCTGCCTGGTTGTTTGAATGACACTCCCCTTGTTGGGTCCATCTAAAACGTCATACTCCTTTACAAGAGGAGGCATGTTGGACACTGCTGGATGAAACCCTCTGAACTTGCCTGAAGAATGTCTATGGGCTGTCCCTGTGTGTCTTGACCAGACCCTCTTAATTTGCCCATCTTTGTCTTATGAAACCAAGCAGCCTTGCATGGCTGTATTCTTTGACTCCATCTCTCACAGTGCCAAGTTCAATAACATCACCAGGCAGAGCCAATCGACCTCTGAGCCCATTTGGTTTTCTTTCATTTCATAGTACTCATTGCTTCTGTTTGTTTGACTTCTTGTGGAGAATTTAATATCAGCTGTAATCTGAATTTTTCAAAGAAAATTGACTGAATTCAAATTACTTGTGTGTAACAAATGCCATCACCCCACTAAATTGCTATTTACACCAGTAGACATAAGCTCAGATGCCTTTGTGTGGGCCCAGCACAATGATTTGGAACCCTCACCTAATGCATAAGCTAAAGAACATAAATTGAAAGTGCTAACTGAGGTGGATGAGACAAATTTTAATAAGCAGCTCTCCAGACTGCCCCTATTTCACCTCACAGACAGAACCGAGAAAATGGTCAATATCTGCTACCAGCATCTTCTGAATAACACTTCATCCATCGACTTGCTTACAGAGGGCCGTGGAACCCCATCAGCTTGTAGATTCTGCTTTGCGTGGAGTACAGAAAAGTGGTATCAGTTCAGGAAGAAAATGAGCCAGAGCTGACATGTCACAGTTACAGAATAAAAGCATTGTTTGGAAAATCACACATGAGGAAGCTTCTGGCAACTTCTATCACTGTGTCTGATCCTAAGAGATCTTAGGAGGTAAAAGGTTTTCTCCCTAGTAGGGCAAACCACAACCATTAACATCCAATGAGGACATTCTGTAATCTTTAGGTAATTTAATAAGGACTTCACTCTAATTAAAAAAGGTGACTTTTTTGTAACTCTTTTTAATTCTGAAACATGAAATTGTGTTTTTCAAATGTGTTCTTTTTATTGAAATTCACAGCTTTTCCTCTTCATCTGTCCATTTTATTTGTTCATAAAACATTTAATGAACCTCATAGATTTACCATGAATGATGCTCTGGCTAAGGTCAAGGAAGCCCAAGTCTTCTGATTCCTGCAGGGGATTTAAAACTTATTTAATTTTTGAGACAGTGTTTCATACACCCAGGCTGGTCTCAAAATCCTGATGTTAAGTTAGGATGGCCCTGGACATCTTCTCCTTTTGCCTCTATCTCTCAAGTGATGGGATTATAGATGTACACATCCTAAGATCATTGCTGAAGAATATTGGCTGCTCTTGCAGAACACCTTGGTTGGATTCTCAGCACCCAATAACTGTTGGTAACTACAGTTCCAGGGATCTGACACCCTCTTCTGAACTCTGTGGGCATTGCACGACATGGGTGCACTTACATACATGCAGGCAAAACACTCATACACATAAAATAATGAGAATAAAAACATAAGCAGAGCCTTTTGGAGTATGATGTAGGTGGGTAATATTTATTTATCCGTTAAGCCCAGGTTACCTCTCGGGTATTTATTATGCTACTGTTTCAAAACCCTGACATTTTAGGAAAAGAGTTTCTCATTTTTATAACTTCATTAACTCAATACCTAATGAACTAGGTTGATGTTTGGCAATGTTATGTACTGCTAAGCATTAAACACTGAGTGCAAAATCCTAGCTACCTTTACAAATAATGACATAGCTATTCTTTTCTCCAGGTTGCAAGCCTTTGATTATCTTCTAAACATTCCATCTCAGGAAATAGTCCAATGTGGTAACTTTTCCCTCTTTTATTCTTCAGTGGCACTGCAGAGATTTTCAGAAGTCTCACAAGGCTAATCAACTTTTTCTGCATGAACGAACTTAATCTTCTTACATTTTAAACTTGTTCCATTCTAGGAAAATCTATGTTTCCAATCTACTTCATATTTGAACTTGTCTGAAAGCTACAACCTTGCTACAATGTAAAAAGTTTTTCTCAAGGTGACTGTATTTAATGAACTAAATGAATTCATTTGAGGAGAAAGTTTTCACCTTGCAACCAGAGACAAGGACTAAAAATACAAGTAATCTTTCTAAACTGTAAGTTTGATTTTGGTTTATCCTACAGCATTTATTGGACATGTATTATTGTATTAAATATATATGATCCTGTTCTCAATATGATATAGCTTTAGAAAAGGTTGTTAATGCTAACACAGAACTTTCCCCAAATATCCCTTCTCAAACGTCATAGTGGGCGTTGCTATAACAAAACCTTCTGAGACTGGGTAATTTCTAAAGAACAGAGCTATATTTTCTCACAATTATAGAGAATGAGAAGTTCAGGATCATGAGCAGGTTGGATGAAGTCCTGCTCTTTATAGATGGTACCACCAAAAGTAGCTTCACATGGCAGAAAGGACCGAGAATGAAGAAGCCTCCACAGAGCAAGAGATCAGAAGAGTGAGAGGTGGTGCTGGAGAGATGGTTTGGTGGCTAAGAGCACTTGCTGCACAATCATGAAGACTGGAGTTTGGATGCCCCCATGTAACAAGTCAGGCATCCCACACATGCCTGTAACTCGGAGGATCTGATGCCCTCTTGTGGCCTCCATGGTGCATGCACACACACACACACACACGTACATACACCAGGCCAACTAGCCCACTTGTGTTTGATTCTCTCAGGAGAGTGTTTAAGTGACATACTGGACTGAGCGCTTTAGCCCTGTCCTGTGCTGTCTGTGGTTCCTCCTTTGCCTTTTCAATTCCCCTCATACTCCACTTTCACCAGCTTTCCTTACTTTCACTGGAAATGACCCTGAACTTGAAAACAAGAGAATTGCTTCTCTGGGCTCCAATTTCTTCATCTGTCAGGTTGGTTTGAATGCGGTAGATGGGACAGCTGGAGGATTTTGTGCAGGCTGGAAATCTAGGTTGGCAAAGATTGTAATTTCCGTTAAAAAAATTATCTTCCATTCCATGCTCAGTATTTGTTGAAAGTTTTCTTTCATCCTGACACTTTCCCATTGCTTCGTGCTTATCAGTGTGTTTAGGTTGAGTTCTCCTCTTCTGGAATTGGTGGTGGGAAAGGTGTGTCTCTGCCTCCAGCCATGCTGTTGGCAGTAGAACAGAGCTGCAAGCCGTTGGTGTAAGTTTCTCCTAATTGCTCCTCAGACCTCCTCAGACCTTTTCATTCAGACTTCCCAGCCTCAGTCTACAGTCTAATTCTAAGTCCACTGCGGTGTCCGGGCCCATTTGTGTCTCTCGGTGTTGTGGTTTCAATGTGAGATGTGTGATTTCCAGCTGATGGTGCTATTTGAGAAGGTGGCGCTTTGCTGAAGGAAGTATGTCATGGGGTGGGTTCTGATGTTTTATATCCCAGCTCCACTTCCTGTTCACATTCTGCTTTCTGGCTGCCAACGTAGTGTGACTGGCTGCTTCCCATTCCAGCATGTCTTCTCCACCACGATGAATCTTATCCTCTTGGACTAAAAGTGGAAATACCTCTCATTCCATAAATTGCTTCTTGCCAGGTATTTTTGTTTCAGCAATGAGAGAAGGTAGCTAATGCACTTGGATTCCATCTCTGCTCTTGGCTCCTGAAGTGGACACCTGAGGTGGACACTTAAAGGTTCTGTCGAGATCCTGTTCACAGTAAGAAGGTGAAATTCAGATTTTTTTTTTTACACAGAACATCCATGTACTTTCTGCTCAGATTCTGTAATTAGCATCTTGTACTCATTTTGTCAAACATCTCTTCATTTCTCTACCCAATAATGTCCATTTCCCAGTGCCTGGATGCAGTGAATAGATCCATTCACACAGCATGGTATTTGAGGGAGGGGCATCCTACGCTGTCCATTTGGGTTCCTTGAAGCTCACAAGGACCCTTACATATATCAGAGAACATGTGACGGTGGAAGCAGGGTCAGAAGTCAGAGGCTACACTGGGGACTTTGGAGATGGTGGAAGGTGTCGTGAACTGGAGAATGCAGTGCATCTGGATAAACTGAAATGCCATCTAGAGGGAATGCAGAGTGGCCCACACTGATTGCACCCCAGGGAAGTTCGGTCCAGAGTTCTCATCTCTAGAATAGTTAACTAAGAACCTTGTGTTGTCCAGATCCACAAACTATGCAGTAATTTCTCAGACCAGCAGCAGGAAGCCAATATGTTTTGGAGACCTCAATTCATCTCAGTCTTTCTGTACATTTGAAAAGTTGCAAAACCCAGTACACTTCTTTTCCTAGTACCTTAGCACAGATGTCTTCAGTGGGTTCAATATTTGTTGATAATTAGTCTTTTAAGGTAGAATTAACATATACTTAAATGAGCAAACATTTAATGAACTTTTTGAATTTTAAGAACACACCTACACTTGTGCAACCAACCCCTCTGATGGAGATGAGAAATGCAACCATCTGTGATGATGAACATTGATGGTCAACTTGACAAGGAGATAAACTTCTGGGCATGTCTGTGAGAGAGTTTCTACATTGGGTAACTGAGGCAAGAAAACCCACCCCACCCGCAGGTGGCACCATCCCATGGGTTGGGGTCCCAGACTGAATAATCAGAGAAAGCAAGCAAGAACCAGCATTCATCACTCACTGCTTCCTGACTGTGGATGCCATGTGACCAGCCGCCTCATGTTCCTGCTGCCTTGACTTACCCTTCACCACAGATGATACCCTTGAAATAGCCCCAATAAATCCATCCGTCCTTAAGTTGCCTCTGGCAAGATTTTACCATAGCAAGTACACAAGCTCATTCTGTTCCTTCTGTTCCCAGGAAGCCCTTGTCATTACTTTTTCTCTCTTCTGTAACTTGATGTGAAACACACCATGGAGTGTGTATCCTGTGTGGAAGGGTTCTTTTTCTTGGCACAATGCTGTTGAGGTTTGTTCATATTCTTGTATGTATTCTGGTAGTTTGTTTCTTGGTTATTGTGAGTGATATTGCATTATGTGAGTGCAATAATTTTATTGATTCATTTTCTGGCTGATAGACACCTGGACTGCTTTTAGGTTTCAGTTGTCATGAATGAAGGTGGCACGAATGTACTGAACTGGTACAGTTTTTTGAATAAACATTCGTTCTCAATTTTGTGGGAAAATTCCTAGGATTGGAATTTCCAGGCAACAGTTTAATCTTATAAGAAACTACCAGACATCTTTCCAATACTGATATATAATTTTTAAAAATTAAAATTTTATTTTAGCCCCAGCAGGCCTGGAACTTGCTTTGTACACCAGGCTGGCCTTGATCTCACAGAGATCCACCTGCTTCTGCCTCCTGGGTGCTGGGACTAAAGGCAATCATCTGTTGTACAATTTCACCCATTCCATATCTCCCTCCCTCCCTCCCTCCCTCCTTCTCTCCCTCCCTCCCTCCCTTCCTCCCTTTGTTTTCTCTTTTTCCTCCTCCTTCTCCCCTGCCCCTCTTCCTGTAAGTCCTCCTTTATTTGAGACCAGGTCTCCTGATGTAGCCCAGACTGGCCAGGAATCTGTGACGATCCTCCTGCTTTGTCTCTAGAGCAAACGCCATAGGTGCCCTTTTCATTTTATTTATTTTGTGAGGTGTAGAATAGGGCTATCTCAGAGTGCCATTAATCTGTATTTCCTTCCTAATAGATAATGCTTGTCAGCCTTTGTTGAAAAGCCTGGCTTTTTGGAAATTAAAATAACTTTGTTAATTTGGAGATTCCAGTGGCCCTGTTACATTTATGCAGAGAAAGAGTCACTTGATACCATGCAAAGTTTTGGCAAGGGAGAGTTACAGGGTATTATTTAATCCTGGTTAATAGCTTAGAATTTTCTCCTGCTGCAAAGTCTCTTCGGCTCTTACGAGAAACAAATGAGGTCACAGTTGAAATGCGAGTTATTAGTTCAGCCTTACTAAAATGAGAACTAAGTTTTTATCTTTTTGAAAATAACTGAAGCATACACTATCACTTTTTTATGATTTATTTTTATGTGTATGAGTATTATGCCTACATGGTATGTAAGTGCATCTGTGTTGTGCAGTGCCTGGGGAGGTCAGAAGAGGGCTTCATATCCCCTGGAGCTGGAGTTCTATATGGTTGCTAGCTGTCGTGTGGGTGCTGGAAACTGAATCTGGGTCCTCTGCAGGAGCAGCCAGTGCTCTTAATCAGTGAACTATCTCTCCAGCCTCTCTATCACTTCTTTAAGTTGGTTTGGGGATCATTTTAGTTACTTTAAATGGAAAAAGGAAAAGAGTAATTGTAAGAAAACATTGAACATTTAAAACTGTCCTTTAAATTTGGATTGAATTTGGGGAGCTTGTCAGAATGGCTTAGCTGCAGGACCGAACATTTGCCAGCACATTCTATAGACAGAGGTATTGTTGAGACAGAAGGTGGCTGTGTCTTTATCAAAACCCTCCAAGACCTCAAATTTGGAGGAATCTACTGGGTTTAGCTATCAACCATTCAATAGAGATGCCTTTCAAACTGGGGAACATTTTGTACCATCAGTATGAGCACAGGGCTTCGTCTGCATTCTCTTGGGAATCTAGATTTGTGGTGACCTGTTAATACTACAGAAATTAGCTCCAGGCAAAGTTTCACCCTAAAAAGTGTTCACAAACCAACTCTATGTCCTGTGCACGTGAAGAAAAATTTAGTGTTTAGAAGAAGAAAAAACTATGTCTAGCTCCCTGGAGGAGGAATTATGTGCTAGAAAGGAAGGAGTACCGTTTGCCTTCCCTCTCCCACTTCTCTCCTCGTCTCCGCTTCCCTTTGAACTCAACAGAGCTTTTCCCTTGAACAACAAACACTCCAGTTTCTGTGTCCAATGAAATGTATTTGGCTCGTGGAGGCATTAGGAGGGCTGACCTTGAGGTCTCTTTCAAAATGCTTAAAGGAAAATAAAGCATGCACACCAGGAGAATGTTCAGCGTTCCCCGCGCACCGCCCAGCCTCGACCCCACTGGTCTTCCTGCTTGGGTGGCAACTCAAGAGTTTTCTGTTAACTTGGTCAGTCTACTCTGAGAGCGCCACTCAGTGTGGGTTGATGCCACAGTTTAGTTTGTGAAACACATTTCCTATTTTTAGTCTTCTGTCACATTCTGAAAATCTCTTCTTAGCTAAAAATTTCTGACTTTTGATCAGTAGTGCATTTTTTAACCTTTTAGTCTTGACTTTTTCCTACACAGCACATACTTAATTGGGTTGAGCTTATGTATGTGTGTATGTGGAGTTGAGGGCGGGCAGTGGGGAAGATAGATGCTTTTTCTCTCAATTATTTTTAGGCTATTAAAGATGACTGAATGAACCATTAAAATTTTCAAGAGTGAAACCTATTAAAAATAAGCGACCTTGTTCTTAAACCAAAGGATTTAAATTTCAAAACTGGATACCAAGTATCAGTCCTAAATATTCATATCCCCCCCCCCCCCCGCCCTACATTCTGAGAGCCTTCTGCCAGAGCAGTACATTGCACAGGAGTCTGTTTTGTTATGGGAGAAAATGCCTAATTGGAGCCCAATTAGAACTATCAAAAGGTAAAACTTCTGGGAATTCAATATTTTGGTTGTAAATTTACAATCACAAACTAATGTTTTATAGATGCTGCACAGATGTGTGTATGTAAATGAAATATAAATGAGATTCTGAGTTTAAAAATGTGTGCATTCAAGCAGAAGTCTATCATATTTTGTATTATATTATCTTTAATGTTTACATCAAACATTATGTATTTTCTAACATTGCTCTGGTTTCAACTACCTTGTTCTGTTGTCCCAGTAAGTAAAGTACTATTTGTTGGATGATGACATGGGTTGTATATTACGATCAATTGAAAATTAGGGAGAAAGATAAAAATGAGGGGGAATAAAATTTGTTTTCTGAGCTTCCAACTGTAGATGAAAACTGAATGTATAAAATCCAAGAGCTGTGGTACTTAACACACCTGCAGTGACTTCTGATTAGAGGACACTAGATTATTCTTTGATTGGCAGGATTAGTTTACAGTGAGAAACTGCTTATAAACTCACGCAACTTGCAACTAAGCTAAGACATCGCCTTCCTATAAATCTGTTTGCTTTTCTGCTTCTGACCTGCCATTCTCCCAAATGGCAGAGATCTAATTTAAACAGTTCAGGTACTTACCTCCTTTTCTTCCTCAGGAGCAGGGTCCAGGCCCATTTATTTGAGGACAGACCAGCATCTAATATCTTACGGATTAGCACTCTGACTTCTCTCTCTCACACTTTAAAACTTATCTAGAGTCTGTGATGGGAAGCCTTGCTCTTCTAACATTATATTTTCCCTAATCCCCATTCTTGACAGGACTCTCTTCACAAAGGATGAATAATTCAAGCCAGACACCAAGCAGACTCTTCCTCTGGCTGTCTTCTCTATCATCCTTCCCCAGAGTAGGTTAATGACCGAATGCCTGCTTTCTTGGATGGGAGTGAGGGTCAGGGCTTAGGGAACGCCAGACAATACTGGAGAAAATTTCACTTATACATTCAAGTATTATTCATATTAAGTTTGTCAGTGGGTTGCATGGTGGTGGTATGGAGACAGCTGCACTAGGGAGGATAAGTCCGGGGATGTAGCTTAGTTTGTAGAGTGCTTGTCTAGCATGTGACAGCTCTCTGGGTCTACAGGCAGAGTCCATAGCAAAGACAAAGGAACTCCTCACGACCACTGTCCTGAGCAGACATCTTCATTTCAGAGAGAGATGCCATGGCTTTCCTGAACCTTCTTCAGTGACCCATTTGAACCACAGGATGGTTTTACCCTCACCATCAGCCTTCAGTGGAGTTCACTTTCTACTGCTTTGCATTCAGCATTACATGTCCCTCTCTCCCACCTGCTGGATATGGTTATTATTTAAGATAAATGCTTTGGCTTTCTGCTTTGTATACATCAACACCATTCCTCGATTTAAGATATTTCCTTAAATATCTGTATTTCCTTGGTCAGTCCTTGATCCTATTGACCGCTACAATCTCTTGATTCCTGTGGAGTGTCTGATGGTAAGAACACTGCTTGGTTACTTTATTGATTCCTAACGTAAGTAAAGGCCAGTTCAGGAATTTTTAAAAGGGTCGGGGAGGGGAGTCTGGGGATGTAGCTTAGTTTGGAGAGTGCTTGCCTAGCATGCACTAGACGTTGGGTTTGATACCCTGCATAAAGCAGGTGAACTGGTACACACTTGTAATCCTAGCATTTGGGAGGTGGAGACAGGAGGATCAGGAATTCAAAGTTTATCCTCAAGTATAGTACATAATGCATTTGAGGCTAGTTTGGGATACATGAGACCTTGTCCCTAAAACAAAAAACACAGGTCAAGCCCCCGTTTTTTTTTAAGTATATATTGTGTGTGTTGCCTAAATTTCTTTAAAATAATCTTTGGTAGAATTAACTCCCACATGCTCATTCGTTGCTTCGAGATCCCACAGTCTCTCCCATAAGGAAATTTTCATTTGACTCTAACAGATACCTTTACTAAATGCATTCTTTGACTTTGTAAGTAGAACATGCCAATATTGTTTATGCTAACCAAGTATTCAGGACATATCAATTAGTTTACTTCTCACAAAATCCCCTGTTATGAGTTGAATTATAGCTCTGTAAAAAAGATAACGATGTCCTAATCCCTGGTATCACAGAAGATGGCCTCATTTGGAAATAGGGTCTTTAAGAGCTAATTGATTAAACCAGGCTCATTAGCATGGGTGTTGATTCAGTACAACTGGAGCCCTTCTAAAAATGGAACTGAGACACAGGGACAGACACGCACAGAAAGAATATGATGTGGAGACATTGACACAGGGAGAATACCAGGCGAAAATGAAGGCAGAGACTCTTCTGTCAGATTACAAGTCAAAGACTGCCAGCAGTCATCCATGAGTTGGGATGGAGGCATGGGCTGGGTCTCCCCTAGATATCTTGGAAGGAACTGGTCTCATCCTTGATTTTGAACTTCTAGTAGCATCTATAGCCTCTCTGCCTATGAGCCAAGACGTTTCTGTTGTTGAAGCCACATGGTGTTTGGCTCTTTGTTTTGGAATAACTAGTAAATTAACTTCTTCTGTGAGAGAGGCACTATTAAGGCTTCTATTTGAAGATGAGGAAACTGAGGCACAGAGGAGCTCTGTGTGCAGGGGTGAGAAGACTGAAAAGATCTCAGGAAGGAATGACCCTTAACTAGAGAAAAGAAGCTGAGCGAAGTGTTTAAGACATAGCCGAGGTTCCTTGATTTGAATCACTTACTTGCTGACACAAGGGACTGAGCATATGGCTCTTCAAGAGCATCTCCACAAACGTACGGCCCAGTCAGGGGCCTGAAGAGTCCTGTCAGCCAGTGTTCATCTTTGTTCTTGCTCTGCACCCTCTCCCTCCTGTCACCTGCGTAGACCCTCGGGTGTCAGAACTATAACCAAAATCATAAGGAGGCTCTTCTCTAAAAATTCTGCCAAAGCTGGGTTTCAGGGAACCCCAGTTAAGGGGATGTCTAACACAGGGGAGCAAGTCACGAGGTGCCCTGTGGTCTGTGGCAGAGGAGAAAGACTTCTCTGGTGCTGAAGCTATAACTTGCCTGTGTGTGTGTGCCGTACATGTGTCTCTATGAACACTTCCACACCAGGCTGAGGCCGTTCTCTTAGTGATGGTTTTGAGGGTGACAGACAAGAAGAGCAAGTTATTGTGATAAAGACCTTTTGTTGGGATCTTGCTGTTTGAATTACTGGTGTGTGTTGTTCTATATGGTCCTGTGGCAGCTGTCCTTTGGTACTGAATGAATGAGTTTATTAAGTGAGCAAGCAAAAGG
Source organism: Eospalax fontanierii (assembly GCA_035773235.1). Taxonomy (NCBI): domain Eukaryota; kingdom Metazoa; phylum Chordata; class Mammalia; order Rodentia; family Spalacidae; genus Eospalax; species Eospalax fontanierii. The sequence continues at coordinate 8,154,486 of CM069540.1, forward strand.
TAAATTAACAGTGAGAAGCAGATAGAAACAGCAGATAAATAGCAAAACATCCAGCAGAACTGGCAGGAGGAACCCAACTGAGAAAGCAAACCAAAGTCACAATCAGATTAGAGTTTATAAACATCTAGCAGACGTCGACTGGGGAAGCCTCTGAGGAACCCAGGTAGAATTCCTGACTGATAACACCCTGGCAGAGCAGAGTGGCTTCTTGGGTGAGGGTTCCAAGTACAAGAACAAGTAACAGTAGAGAACATCATCAAAGTTGGCCCTTAGAACCATCCAGCAGAACCTGATTTGGAAAGCTGAGGCAGTCAGCAGGAGTTCCCAGTTAAGAGCATCCCAAGAGAGGGTCCTCGTCTCCTTGGCTGAGCTTTCTGGCTTCCTGTTCCCACTGTAGGCATATATATATATATTATGGAATGAACAATAGTGACCTCTGTTGGAAGTAGTTTACCTTCTAACTGTTGTCAAGGACACAATGTTTTTACTCTTTGGCTGTGTCTGACTTGTTTCTACTGGTGTGGTAAAACACTGACCAAGAGCTAGTTGGGGGGAGGCAGGGTTCATTTGATTGTTATTTTATGATCACAGTTCATCATCCAGGGAAGTCAGGGTAGGAGCTCAGGCAAAGCAGGACTCTGGAGGCAGGAGATAAAGCACAGACCAAGGAGGAAGGCTGCTTACTGGCTTGCTTCTCTGGCCTGTGCTTAGCCTGCGTTTTGAGACAACGCAGGACCACAAGCTCAGAGCTGGTACGACCCACAGTGGACTCAGCCCTCCCACATCAACTAGCAGTTAAAAAATGCATCACAGACACGGCCACAGGCCAGTCTGGTGGAGACAATACCTTAGTTGAGGTTCCTTCTTCCCAATTGACAACTGAAACTATCTACAGGCTGTTTTACTGTTCTCTCCCTGTCACAGAGTTTGAGGGGTGGGGGCAGCCCATCCTCAGACAGGGGCCCTTAGAGGATACTTTGAGACGGACATGCCAGGGTTTAAAATGTGGCGGGGACAACACTGCTTCCAGAGCCAGCATCTCAGGGGGCTCATATAACACATGACAGTTTATCAGCACAATGTACATTCTACATGTTCCTAGAAGCATATGAGAAGACAGTCACCAAAGAACTCCCACTGGCCACCCAAGAATGAGCCCGTCCGTGTGATTTCTTCCTTTGATGTCTCTTAGAGGAATGCCACTGCTTGTTTCCTAATAATGTCTGTGGCTCCACACAGAGTTCCGAGACCATAGGCGTCATTTCCTATTTGTTGGATTCACAAATTGAATGGATCACGGGATTACTGAATGTTCTCCACTTTCTCCCCATAAACTATACCAATTTTTCCTTTAAGAACATCTTTAAAAAATCAGATATGACACCTGAAAGCACTTAGAAATGACTTGAAGGGGTGACATTAAATAGGCCAGTGGCTGAAGAGGGTAAAAATGCTCTTGAAGTGCCAGGTGCTCAGTTTCCTTCCTGCCTTTCTCATTTGGACAGCCAGTGTCTCTGTTCACAGAGCGGGAGCCCTCCTCCCCCAGCCCATTCATCTACACTTGGCCATATGGATCATAACGACGGAGGCAGTCTGTTCAGGAACCTCTGCCCATGTTACTGGGCAACACATACTAGTCCTTCAGCAAATGACAATGGCAGGTTGCTAACGGAAAAACAAGTCCATGCGCCACAGGGAATGAGTTGGTATTCTCAATAAACAGTGATCATTTGGTGAAGTGCAGTGCAACCACGACTATTCAGAACACATGGTGTTGTAAATACTTTTTTGGTATGAAGAATTCAGGCATTCCTTCACCCTATCTGGCTTTCAAGGTTGGTGAATATTTTAGAATTCTTTGTCAAGTAGCTGCTGTGATAGGAATAATTTGATGCGAAATGAACTCGGCCAGCTAGTTATTGAGCAAGATTCTTTAATGGAAAGTACTGACAGGAGAGAAGAAAGGCAAACATAAAGTGTGAATAATAACCTAATGAAAAGAAAGAAGTTTTCCCTTTTCAGAGAGGGGGAAATTGTAATTTATTTTTTTAAACACAAACTTGCAAAAGTCAAAAAGGAAGGAAGATGAAACTTCAAGTCCATTGAGGTAGAGGAAGCAAGTGACACATTTCCAAGAACAAAGAAACATCTATGTGGACATTCTTAAACAGGAATAACTATTTTCAAGCCTGATTGATTTTTTTTTTTGTATTTAGAAAAGCATGAACAATGGTATAAACTAAAGAATGTATAAGGTGGATTTAATCCAATTTTTCTTGTTATATTTACTACCTTCTCCAAAGTAGCCAGGTCAAGAAAACTAAGTTTCCTCAAAATGACAGGTTTTAAGGAAAAGAGACAATTGTGTCTGTGTGGGCCACAGAAAGAACAGATGCCACCTGGTTCTGTGGCCATATCCTGATCCATCTAGTTTCTTCTAAAACCAAATCCAGAGCTTGGAGCTTTGGGATGATACATTTACTGTGTCAAAGTAGAAACTGCATTTAATCTGTCCTACTAAATATAATTTGGGTTCTGTAGGAGTTGTCTAAGAAGCGCATTGATCCTTCTTTCAGAGTTAGGAATGCTCTGGAACTGCTTCACTGCTTATCTTTGTTTTATTCCTGGGGCCTCCGTGGCCACTGTTCCATCTGCCTTGTGCTTTCCTCATTGTCAAACCTGACCCTTTCTTTACCTTATTTGTAAACACATCCCGCTCCCACTCATGAATGTGGCATACTTGAGCTTCAGTGTTTTAGTGCCAGGAAGATGATGTTTGTGTGACAGAAAAAAGTCACCTCTACGTACCCCTCAGGTAGCCAAGTTTGAAACTGTTCCCAACAAGTTCATTTCCCCCAGCTCCCCACTCTTTGTCTCAGTTTCCTTACATACAAGATGGACTTGTCTGCTAGGGTCCTTTCCAAATGGGAAGTTCTATGAGATGTGTGACAGGAAGTAGGCAAGATAACTGACACTGGAGTCTAATGGGCAGGTTCCTGGTACTGTCCCACCACTGTACATCAGGGTTCTCTGGTTGCAACAGAAACTGGCTGGGCTATCTTGCGGGCGGGTGGAGGGGAAGAACTGTAACAAGGGAAAAAACACTATGTTCTAGCTGGAAAACTAGTCTCAAGAAATGTGCAATAAACCAAGAGAAGCTGGCCTGCAGGGAGATCAGTCAAGGTTAAAACCTCAGAAGAAACCTCGGGAGGAAGCTGCTGCCGGGACCATTGTCATTAGCACACTCTAGATACCGCCTCTGTGGCTGCAAGCCCACCTGGTCCACCCTCGCTCCCCTGTGGCCGAGGCTGACTCATTCTTTCCCTGTAGTGGGTATGGAGAGGAAGTTACTGCACTTGTTTATCAGTGTTCTCCGGAGAAACACAAACAATGGGCTACTTTATCTTACTTATTCTATTTGTTTTATGGAATTGGCTCACGGGATTGTGGGGGAGCTGTAGGAAGACCAGCAGGCTGGCAATTCACACTAGAGCTGATGTGGTGTTTTGTGTTTGAATTCCACACACAGGGGCCAGGTTGGAGAATGTTGCTTTGTGTGCTACAATCCAGAGCATAAATTTCTTTTCTGGAAAAGCTCAGTCTTTGCTCTTAGGAAGATGTCAGGCTGATTGGGTGGACTAGTCCACACTAAGGAGGTTAATCTGCTTTACTCAAAGTCTACCGATGAAAATGTTAATCCCATCTAAAAAGTGCTTTCACTATGACGTTTGGACTAGGTTTTAACTGAACAACTGAACATGTTAGTCAAGCCAGGTTGACATACAGTTTACCATTAAGCTGTTCAGTGTTCCTAGCAGGGCTTCATATGAAACATTTCCAAACTTAAGATCCTGAGCAGGAAGGAAAAATCATAATTTCCTGTAATATCCACTCTACCGTATGACTTTGGGCAAGGCACCTGGCTCTTTCTGTGTACTTACATGTATAACTATCACACAGATTCAAAAATATGTAAAGTAGTTTGAAAAGTGCCTCGAACCAGGCAAGAACAGAATCAAGCAAGATGTAATAATTTCTCATCTAAATGCTGCAGTGGGTTGTCAGAGTTCATAGAACTTCATGTGGTTGGTCCATGTGGAAACATCTGATTCTGATGCAGTGGGGTGGGGTCTGGTCTGCATGTGTGTTCTGCAGAGGAACAGAACCAATAGAACTCAAATACATAAAATATATAAAATAAAAGAGAATTTACTGGGATGGTTTATGGATGCCTCAACATTCAGCCTCAGTCTGACACTGAAGGTTTGGAAGGTTCCTGGAGAGTCACAGATCCATGCTAGAAGGCTGAAGAAGCTGGCATCTGATGTCAGTGAAGAGAACTCCATTGTACCAATGGTGACAGACGCCAGCCAGAAGTCCAGGCAGGCAGACTGGCAGCTCTGCTTTCCCTACAGGCCTCCGTGTGTGTGGACAACCCATCGAATGGTGCCGCCCCTCCAGTTCCCTCCTCAGTCCATCCTTCCTGGAAAGGCCCTTCCAGACCTGCCCAAAGTTGTATCTTTGAGTTACCCATAGATCCCATCAAGCTGATGATCAGGACTAACCATCATAGCATCTCCCACTGAAGACCACAGTTCCTCCTCACACGGGCATTGGCAACTGTGACTTACGGAACTCGAACTCTCATCCAGGTACCACATTGGGTACCTGACGTCTATTTACTCATTGTAATTTGCTTCACATCATAATCCAGTGAGGATCATGTCCTCATTTAGTAGGAAAGGATACAGAGATTTAGAAAAGCATTCCAGAATCACACCATGAGTTCATGGAATTTGGGCCTGTCTTATTTTCAGCCAGGCTTTCTCCGCTGCTTTCTCTACCCTGGTCCAAATAGGTGTGTGCTCACCACCTGTTCTGGGCTGCCTTCCCTTCTTCTGGTTACCTTGGCTTCACTGGTCTGGAAAATGAGAATCCTTTGCTTTCCTCTAAACACCAGTTTCAGGCCGCTGAGCCCCTGCCAGGAGATTCCTGTTCTTTTTCTTAGACTCAGGCTTTGGGGGGAGGGGAAGAGCTCCGTCTCAGCTTCCTTCTTGAAACATGATTCATGCAAATTTCTTCAGTTTCTAGGTCCACTCATGGGTGAACAAAAGAAAAAGAACAGAATTTTAAAAATGTTTTTCACAGAGTTAGAACTTTTCAGGATAAGAAATTCCTTTCATATAAACTGAAGGCAATGATTTGACATTTTTTGACTAAATCGGGGGTGTCATGGAACATGGTCTATATTTAGAAAGGAAATTACTAATTTTTAATATAACTGTAGAAAGTTTCGGATGTTTGGGGTAGGCCGACCATTTTTATAACATCTACTACCCACAGAGAAAGGCATACAAGCCAGAAACACACAGGGTGCAGCACATCTGAACAAATCAAAAGAAGGAATTGAGCCCATTTTCTTGTGATAATTTGATTCTTAGGGACTGTTTCTTATAGATCTGTTGAAACAGCTTAGAAAGTACTTCTCTAGCTGGGTTCCAGGTGGTGCTAGAACTCTTGCCCATGAGTTATACTCGTAGTGACTGGTCTGACAACCAGTTTCAGTTGATGTCATAGATATTTTAGCTGAAAGGCTCAACAGTACCCAACAGAGTATACTTGATTAGTGTAGTCATTTATATGATATGATACTATATTATGATATAATACTTTGATATTATACCTTGAAAATCAATGGGTGGAGATGGCTTATGGGTTAACCAGGCACTATCCACCTAGATATCTGAAAGTGATGGAAGGAAGGAAATTGATGTGCCTGTCTGCCTGGAGGCTCTACCTTAGACTGTGACATGAAATACATCTCTGTTCCAGAGGCATCCAGGAAGGAGGCTTGTTTTCATGCTGTCACCCACATGACCCGTGGCACTTAAACCTTTAGGCACTCAGCACAGGTGTTAGGTTTGGGGAAGCAGAATAGAAGAATAACAGGAGAGAAAGAAAGAAACCACACCAGACCTCAGACAGTGCAGTGTTTTATTAACAGATGCCTTCCCGCATGCTGGAGACACTGCCCTGTCTATGGGGAGAGTTAGAGACCATACAGTGCCTTGGACATGAAGAAGCAGATGCAGCTGTGGGGGTCTATGTGTCTCAGTCTCTGGAGGCACTTGCTATCAGGATGGGCTATCTGGAGCAACAGCTGGTCCTCAACAGTCTGGAGGTAGATAAGGGTCAGCAGCAGTTTCTAGTTTTCTGTAACAGGGGCATTCTGTTAGCAGGTAAAACTGGACCCTTGGCGACGTTGCAGAAGGTTCAGAATGACCTAGTATGAAGGAGAGTTGGGGTTTATTAAAAGTAAAGGTGTTCCAGGAAAGAATATGACACCGTTTCCAGCCAGCGTGGGCTTCTTCAAGACTCACACTTAGGTGTCTTAACTACAGTCATGGGCATTGTTCTGGTGCCTCTCAAGTTACATCTGAAAGTATTGCTAAGAGACCTTAAAAAATTATTTTTCCTCTCTTTTCATATGGATAATGGAGATTATCGAGTGACTCATACAGTAAAACAAGGAGCCTCTATCCTTGCATAAAGTGTTTAGGACATGTCTTTTACTATAAATGGTGTTTCTGGTGAGATTCCTAGAAAACGATAAGCTTCCAGCTGGGGAAGTGGGTGTGCCCATATCCCCACAAACTTTAACTTTAGTTTGTTTCTATTTTAACATCATTTATAAAGATAATTCCATTTATTTGTGTGTATGTGTGCGTGTGCATGAGTGTGTGCCTCGGCCTCCGTGTGGCGATCAGAGGACAACTTGTGGGAGTTGTTTCTCTCCAGGCATGTTATTTTAATGTTCGCATCCTTCACCCCGGATGATGTTGATTGTGCTGGGCTTTTGACTGTCTGCTGGCTGAGGCTTTGGTGAGGCTCAGGGTGAGGGTCTCCTTTCTTTTTCCATGTTTCTATAATTTTCTCTGTCTTTCTATCCTGCCTCCCTATAATGATTCCATGTGAAGGGCACACATGAGCTGCCTTTTACAGGTGAAAAAGCAAAGCCTCAGAAGCCCCCTGTCATGGCTAGAAGAAGGCCTGAGCCTTATGCTTGCCTGACTTGACTTGACTGTATTTTTTAAATTGTTCCTGTGGACCATAGCTCATATTTGAGAATTATTGGCCATTTTCACAATGTTTTTGTAAAAAAAAAAAAAGAGCAACCAAATCTAATTCAAAAAATGCACACAAGGGTGTCCATTAAACTCCCCTCTCACATCACCCTGCCCCGTCTTACTTGGAATGTCAAATTGCTCTCTAGCCTGCAAAGGACTTGATGCTTTGTGCTGAGCTGACTGACAAAGCCTTATGATTTAGAAACCATCCTGTCCCCTTCCACAAAGCCCTGACCTTTGATCTTCTCTCAGGAGCAATTTCCAATCAGCCACCTTTTTTTGTAAGGCTTGTCAATGTTTGGTACTCAGTCTGCCTGGGCCCACTCACTCTTTCCAAGAGCAGAGGCTGTGACCTTCAGTTTCCCATTGTCATGGCTATTGGAAGTCTTACTATAGATTTGGGTTTCCATCAGGAAGGTGGAATTGGAGGCAGCAAACCTCACATCCTCACTATTTGCACACTTTAAAATTAAGCAGGATTTGACAAGTACCAGGTTTAATTGATCTATGAGAGTAATAACATTAATTTAGCCCTTAAAAATGTCATTTTTGGTTGGGTCGTCTTTACCAAGACATTGTCAGTAGGAATCACAATCATCAGATCATCACCAAACCATTTTACCTTGAGATACAAATGTAAAAATCTGGCGAGCCATAAGGAAAAAGCACATTTGTTATGTCAGACTGTCATTAATTTTTATTTACTCTTTTCCCCTAAAGACATACCAAAATATAAAATCTTGAAGATTGGACTCGTTTTGTTGAAAACAAAGTCTGGAACTCTATTCACCCCTCTTAGACTGAGCATATTGACCTCAAGATCCTGAAATGTCCAAGAAATTTGACTAATAACTTCTGGTAAGGTATATATTTTCATCTTAAGGCTAGTTTAATGAAATATCTGAGTTTTAGGATTATTATCCATAACTAATAAGAATTTGGATTTCTGTGAATACTTGAATTTGCCTAGTGAATATTTAACCCATAGACCCAAATTATGCTGAACTGTGGGGTTTTGACTTTAGAAGAGGAGAGTGCATGAGGTTTGAATTGGCTTGTTCTTGCATGCAGAGGCCTCTTTTCAGTCCAGGCCTCTAGCTGTGACATACATAGTTCAGGAGACAGATATCAAATGACGAAAACATGGCTCTCGAGTCTGCCTGCATATCAGACTCACCTGCAGAGCATCTATGGTTCAGGTTTTTTGAGGAAGAAACAATATTATGCACATGCTGCCATTTTTAGAAAGATCCAGAACTGGTTCTAATGCCAAGTTAGGACTGGGAATTGCTGAACAATGCCATTAAAATTTGGTCATCTGTTTGTAGTCGTTTTGCAATAGATTCATGTTCCCAACAAATTCTAACCTGGATAGTTTTTCAGGAGCTAAGATCTTAAGTCAGAATTGATGTGGCCTAGTTTTCCTGTTGTGAGTACATATGGGATAGGACTTTTTCAGTCTTCTTAAATTTAATAATATTAAAACAATAGCAATGATTGATTGAGCAACCGCTTTGCGCACATATAATTGCCAAGGCTAAAGCTTGCTGTGTACTTAGATGTTTACATATATTACATAATTGCATATGGTTCTCACAGAGTTCTATGTTGTAAGTATGAAACAGGTTAAGAAACAGTCATTTTTACAAATGAGGAAACTGAGTCAAAGGAAGACCAAAGCTACCTACCCAAGGCTCCATAGGTAATGTGACAGAGTCTGGCTCCATACTTTTACAGGCATTATCTCTGACCTTTACAACAGCCTCACAAGGCAGGTATCAAGTGTATATCCTAACTTTACAAGAGAATAAATTAAGGCAGCAAATAATAATACAAAATTCTGGCAAGCAACGGAATATTTATTCAGCATGCATAAAAGAACATCTTTCTTTTATCTCCTATGTGGGCTTGAAGCATCACACTCAAACAGAATTCTTCCTAAACCAATACTATTTTGAAAAAAAAAAAAAGAAAACAAAGAAACACCATGAGTTTAAAAGATTATATATACCCAAGTAATTGAAAAGCCTGCATATGGGTTTGGGGCTTATGCAGAACACTGGCTATAAACACATATACCCTGCTTTAAATTTTACAGCCAGCTTTGTTTTAAATGTATAAGCATGTTAAGCCATATAATTCCCTGGATTATTTATATTCTAGTCAGAGTGACCGATAAAGGATAGTGTAATTACAAAGTACAATTTCTGAGCTGAATGAAATTGCTTGTTGTGTAGTAGGTCTGTCGGGGACTGATCTCTGTAAACACCAAAACCCGAATACTTGTAAGTCATGGTAGAGGTAAATGATACACAGTCTGTTGTCACTGCATGTGAAATGAGAGGTGGGCTTTGTGTGTATGGACCATTTCTTCTGATGTTTGTCAAACTCTGCTAACGTAGTGGAATTAAAAGTTCTTTTCCCTCTGGGCGTGCTGGCACATGCCTTTAATCCTAGCTCTTGGGAGGCAGATACATGGGCAACCCTGTGAGAACAAGGCCAACCTGCCACATAGCGTTCGGGAGACCCTGCCTCCAAAAAACCCAGAGAAGGTCCTTTTTCTTTCACATTTCTTTTCTATTTTCCAGCATAATATTAGATACGAAGTGGCTGCATTTTTTATCACCTCTGTGAGTGACTCCAATAACCATCCTTTGGATGACAGACTAAAACATCCAATGGAGAGACTCTACTGACTGCCAGTGTAGATATTAGTATCTCCCCTGTTTTGTGTTAGTAATCTCTTCTGGGTCCAATTCCAACATCCAACTTCTTTTCTTAGGAGAACTTCATAAGGTGATTCAGTGAACAGAGGGGTCAGGTGTGTGAGATGGTGTCAGGAATCGCAGGCAGACTAGCATAGGGTTTAGAATTATAAGAAAAAGATAACAGGGGCTGTTGGGATGGGTCAGGAAGTAAAGGGTCTGCTGCCAAGCCTGGTGACCTGAGTTCAGTCTTGGAAATCCAAAGGGTAGAAGGAAAAAAAAATATGACTCCTGCAAGTTGTCTTCTGACCATCACACACACACACCATGATATTTGCACACCCTCCCTTTCCAATAAAGAAATATTTTTAATTAATTTATTTTCATTTTATGTGTTCGATTCCCAGCACCCACATGATAGCTAACAACTGTCTATAACTATAGTTTCAGGGGAATCTGATGCCTTCTGACTCCTTGAGCATTGCATGACATGGGTGCACTTACACACATGCAGGCAGTACATTCATACACATAAAAGTTAAAAAATTATTTTATGTGTATGAATGTTTTGCCTGCATGTATAGATGTGCATCCATGTCATGCAATGCCTACAGAAGGCGGAAGAGGCTGTTGGATCCCCTGGAACTGGAATTAAGGATAGTTGTTAGTTGATATGTGGGAAATGAACCTTGCTAGTTTCTTTAAAAAATATTTTATTCATTATTTTTATTTTATGTGTATGAGTGCATTGCCTGCATGTGTGTAAGTGTAAGGCTTGTGGACGTCAGAAGAGGGCATCAGATTCCCTTGAAGCAGACAGTTGTTATGGACAGACACTTGTTGGCCTCCATGTGGAAACCCGATCCTAGGCAACAGCAGCCAGTGCTCTTAGCCACTGAGTCATCTCATTCCTGCTGGTTTCTTTAATTTAGTTCACATTTGCTCTGGAACACCTATATACTTTTGAAGGATGACAGAATTTGTAAATTCTAGATCCTTCTATGAACAATTAAAGGGGAAGAATGTTGGTTGAAGAAGAGATAAGGGAAGGGTACAGAAGGATCAATAGAACCAAGGGTTGTGTAGGCACAGAAGTGCCTCCTTCAGAAAGGCTCCTGAGCCCAATTTGGAGGCCTCTTGTTATGCCAAGGGATGTAAAAGCCTGTTCTTTTACTTCCCCTAGTTGATGGCATTTACACTGACTAGCAACAGCATATCAAGGAACAGAAGAAATAAGTGAACTTCATGATGGATACAATGAAGCACGTTAAAAAAAAAACTACCTCACAAATTCTAGCCCAAGTGTCCTGATGGTGGCTCTGAAATACTGTGTTGAGAGTTCTAAAGAAATGTCCATGCTCATCACAGAGGAAAGCTGGTGAGGGGATACTGTGTGCATGATGGCACTGCTAACGTTCAGGGTTCCATGCCAGAAGTTTGCAAGGACTAGTGGTTGGGAACCAGAGAAGAGCATCTCCTGAAACAGCAGAGTTCATGGAGAGCATGTGAGTTAGATGCTGTTCATTCACGAAATTTGAATGTCTCTCCCGTAGGTGTGTATGAGAAGTTGCTAAGAATTCAGGGAAGCTGAAGTAAAATTTATTACCTTTAAATCTACAAGAGTAAAAAAAAAATATGCACTTATTCCTAAAAGTTGCTAGTTCGACTTTCTCTCACTGTGGTGCTGAAAAGTGTCCTTTGGGAAAATGAGTCTTTGATATTCTACCCTATTTATCTACATTTAAAAATAAAATCAGGGAAAGTATATACCATGAATATTTTGTTTTATTTAATTTTTTTAAAAAAAGAATGCTTATTTGTACATAATTAAAACTAATGACTTTTAATTTCAATATGCCTAAATATCAAAGAATTGCCTGTTCCTTGAAGGTTCCTGAACCTTTTTGAAATTGCCCTTTTACAGAAGGATCGTGGAGAGGCTTCTGGGAGGTTTTTCTCCTCGATTTACAATTTAGGTATAGATTTAAGGAGAGTATAATTCCCACACACAATCCCTGAACAGAGCTGAATTGCCTCCTCGGTGGCTGGCGTGCTGCAGATTGACCTTCAAGGGGATGAGCAAACCCTGCAGTTATCTGTCCTTGTTAGATTTCTGCAGAATTGAGAAGTTTTCTCTTTCTTTTTTTGTCTTTCTGGACACAAACAGGATAAGAGGAGATGGTGTTGCTGGGCCTTTGATGATTTTCATGTACTTGGTCAGAGGACTAAAACCCCAGTTATCACTGCTTTAAAAAAAAAAAAACAACAGCCCAAAACTTATTAAAAGAGCAATTCTGAAAGAGCTGCAATAAATCACTTGCTCTGAAATCGAACCAGTGCAACAGTTTCTAAATCAACCACCTACTTGTTCTTCTCTTACAGAAAGCAAAAATCATTTATTGTCTATGAGATCATGGTAGGAGATTGACCATGGAAAAGCGTACGTCAGGAAATAGGGTCTTCAGTCTTGGGTTAGTTCATATTCCAGAAATAGTCAAGTTTTAATTCTTCTACTTCACCTGAAAAAGAAAGTTTGTTCACAGACAGGCTGCTTTTTTCCCCTAACATCACATGAAATGATAGTTCAATATAGCCTTCCCTTTTCTCTGGAAATGAAACATTTTATTGCATAATTGATATTGCATAATTAGTACTGGGGTAGGAGAACATTCGACAGAAACCTATTAGGCAGAGCGATCTGCAGACTAGCATAGTTAAAAAGTAATTTATTAATTTCGTGGGATGTAAGAGGACAACTTTCAGAGCTGGGTCTCTCCTTCTACCATATGAATCCCTGGAACTGAACTCAGATTTGGCACCTCTACCCACTGATCCATCCCTTCATATCACATAAGCAGGCAAATACAATACAGTGCATATTGATCTCCAGGTTTCCAAGTGTGCTTCCAGGGTGGGAAATGAGGGCAGATCCGATGTTGTAGCAAGCAGGACCGAGAATGCAAATTTACCTGTCCCCTCTCTCTTCCCTGTCGTCCTCTCTTCCTCACCCCTCCTGCCTAGCCCTTTTGCTGCCCCTGAACTGCCATATCTTTGCTTACACATTTAGTAAAAGCTGTTGACCTTATTCTTTGAGAACCATTGCTTTTTCCTGCGTACATAGGCATCCTCAGAAGACGCTTGTAAGTAAGAGCTCTCCCTTCTCTTTATCTTATAATGTGTGCGACAATTGTGTAGCATCTGACAGGAAGTCGACCATCTGTGAGGTTCTTCCTCACAGCAGATGGTGTGCTAACAGCCTAGTGCCAATGTAGGCATTGCAATGTAAACTTGGAAGTTCAGAGAGGAGCATGCCTCACTGGTCAGTTGGTCTGGGTTAAAATGGAATGATTTGCCCTGCCACATGGTAGTTTTATTTTTAAAGTCTTTAAGCAGTTTTCTGTTTTGTGAATGAAACGTGGCTTTTCAGAAAGGAGTTCTCCCTACAAATCTCAGTGCCTTATGCTTTCTGGAACCTGCTCTTTCTCTGGGACCATGGAACAGGTTAATGAAAGCTCTTCTCAACTGGCTTCCGTCTACTCCCCATTTTCTCCCCATTGCTCTGCAGTCCTTAGAGCTCCACTGGCAGTGCTCCACCCTCCGAATACTCTGCTTTCTTCTGCGCTTTCACACACACAGCTTGCCCTGAGGATGCCTTCCTGCCTCCTGCAAGTGGAAAATTCCTGATTACCCATCTAAGCATACCCGTGAGCCATCTCTTCAGCGAGGCAACTCTTGCCTCCTCAGACTCCTTGTTCCGCATCGTCACTATTACTCTTACCCACCCTTCCTCCTGTTTCCCAACAGTAATCCAAGAGATTTCTTCCTGTGTCTCGGTCCTTGCATCCGGAATAGGGTCTGGCCTGTATTCAACACCAGTAAACATTTGTTGAAAATATTAGCAACATTCACACATCTATATTGAGATGTGTAAGGCTCTTGGGGTCAGAGCTAAAATTTTAATTTATCATTTATAGTAACCAGTAAAATTTTTACCAGCTAGTGTTTGAGGACAGTCACCATCTAGGAGTTATGATTCCAGTTCATTTTCTCAGCCAATTAAAGAACTAACAGGCAGGGAAAATCTCAGACTAGCAGAGAACCACAAGCAAACAGACATTTATTGAAAGGTGAAGACTGACATCTACACATGTATTCACCCAGAAAGCAAAGCTCTCTACAAGTGGAGAAGATATTCAGAAACTGAACATCCAAGTCCCTGCAGAGGGCCTGGCCTTTTAAGGATTTTAGTAGTTTCCCTTTTCCTAATTTTGGATTTGTCCACTTAACCAAAGAAGAGAAGGCTGACTGACAGGCTCATGTTTTCAAATGAGGAGGTGGCTATTGTAAGGTTCTGGGTTCGAGAGACGCAGCAGACAGAGGGACCAGAGACTCCGCTGGGAGCTAACAGAACTGGTTTACTAAGAGAAGACCAGCCAGGGCTAGCCTTTCCACACTAGGGAGTGGAGAAATGGCGGCTAGCCTCCCAAAAGAGATGGGGAAGACTATCCTCCTCATCTTGGGGCTCGGGCTCCAGGGAACTGGACTGGTGTGCCTGGCTCCAGATCGGGATGGAGAAGCTCCCTCAGGGAGAGTGTGAGAGGCTAACTCCCCAGGAGAGCGAGCTCAGCCAAAAGCCTCTATCCCTCTATCCCCCAACCCCGTAGCTGGTCAGTAGGCCCTTTATAGGGAGGGGTTTGGGGTTCCCATGACATCTGATTGATGTTTAAGGTAAACTTCTGGCCAGGAAGCAGTCCCTTTTTACAGCTGTTTTGTGAATCCTGGTTTGGGAATCTTATCTATTCAAGAAGTTGTAAAAGTCAGTTCCTCTCTCAGATCTCAGTGGGCTCTGAGAGTCTGGTTGGAATTGCCAAGGTGTCTGTCCTGGAATTGCTGGAGCGGAGGTTGGGGGTTCCAGTCACATCTTACAACCATGTCCGGCATTGGTCTTTTATGAACTGGTTTGGACTAGTCACCTGGAAAGAGAACCCTGCCGGCTAGAGGAGGAGCCTCAAGCCTTTGTCCCAGACCAAGAAGAAGACAGAAGTCTGCATATTTATTACTTATCTGTGATATTTTCCTTATATATCTTCTTGTCCAAAATTATGGCTCTCTCCTAGTCTATCAGCATGAGATTCACATAGAACCCAATTAGTGTCACTGAATGTAGTCCGGAGTGCAGGTGTTAGACTCCTGTCACCATGACAAATACCTGACCGAAAACAACTTAAGGGGGAAAACATTTATTCTGGCTCATGGCTTCAGTCCGCCATATGGGGTGGGGGTGGTAGAGCAGAGCAGTTCACATCATGGTGGCCAGGAAGCAGAGAGAGAGAGAGAGAGAGAGAGGGAGGGAGAGAGAGAGAGAGAGAGAGAGAGAGAGAGAGAGAGAGAGAATAGCTGAGATTCCTGACTCTCCGTTTTATTCTCCCTGGGTCCCCAGCCTATGGGATGGCACTGCCTGTGGTGAAGATCAAGGGGGATCTTCTTGTGTAGGTGATCCTTATGAAAGTATCTTCACGGACACATGCAGAGGTGAGCCTCCCTAATCTCCCAAGCCTTCCTCAAGCCAGTCAGTGCCAGGATTAGCCATCACAAGAAGAGGAATGCACAGCACCAGGAGGCCAGCAAACAGGGCTCTTCCTTCTTCTCTGCCAACAATTCATCAGGCAAAGCAAGGTGCATAATGTGTGTTTTGGACAGTATCCATTTATGAGAAGGAGAATAGCCACACATCTCCAATTTATATTTTGCATTTTCAAGACTGGGAAGTTCTTTACAAAGAAAGGTGCAGGAAGATAAACTCTCACTCTGCAATCAGATGGGCTTTTGGCTGTGTGACTTTGGAAACATCAGTTTTCATTGAATCTCAGTTTCTGCATCTGTGAAATAGGGATAATAATGGTACCTACTATTGAAGTTAAATAATTCACATCAAACAGTACTATAGCTATACATAGTAAGTTCCGACAAGTAATAGTTTTTAAAAATTCTTGTTTAATAATTTATACAAATAATATTAACAGTATCCATCGAAGTACTCTTCAATTCTTCTCCAGGTCTCTGAGTCTCATCTCTCTTTTTAGTTGTCTTACAAAGAAGAACAGCAGCTATTCTTCTCAGAGGATAACACTCAGCCTCCATTGTTTTTTTCTGAATCCACAGTCACCCCCTCCCCACACCCTGGGTAGAAGATGGCATCCCTGTGACTGACAGGAGAAAGAAATGCACTGCTTTTTCACTCACTGTTGTTTTGGTCCAGTCTTTATCCACTTACTCCAAGCTTGGGTGCAGGCTTCCTTTATTCATTCAAAGCATAATTAACATTGTTAAATCACAAGACTTGAGGATAATATAAGGCAACTGCAATAAGAAAATGTGAAATTGGATGTGAAACCCACTGTATTTGCTGTAAGTCTTTACAGGGATCCCTGTCCACCACCTGTCTAATAAACCAGAGCTTCAAGGCAAGCCTTCCCCTCTCTCTCATTACAGGAGGTTCAGTAACCAGGGTCTCCCTGTTTATATTCCTGTTTCCCTGGATTGTATTAGAACACACCTTGTGTGTCATTTCATTATTTTTCCAAACCGAAGTCAGTTTCACACACTGCCATGTAGCTGGGTATGGTCGCACAAAACCATAATCTCAGCACTTGGGAGGGAGAGGCATCAAGGTCACAAATTTCAGTATACCTCAGGCTACACAGTGATACCCTGGAAGGGGGGAGGGAGAGAAGAAAAGAGAGGTTGAAACAACTGGTCTAAATTCACATTTTGAGGAAAAGTCTAGCAAAAACCCAATCCTACCAAAGATGCCTCTGCTTCCTTTTTCTATCTCTGATACAGTTTATGCCTGCATGCTTTAAGTAGGTCATTCAAAGCTGTTGCTTCTGAAATAGAGGATATCTAGCTTGCTTCAAGCAGAGCTGCTGGTGTTCACTCTACCCTCTCTCTTGATCTATCATCTTCCACATTTTTTTTGCAGTAAAGGTTCAGACTCAAACTTTGGGGACAGGAAACACTCCTAGGAGGTTTCAACAGGAAGTTTGTTTGTGCCTCCTTTATTCGTTTAGGAGAATAAATGTCTGACTTTGAAGAACCTGGTGCAGGGCTGTGAGCCTATCAGCCCTGTCACCTGATCGTGATCAGAAGGTCAAGCCCAGTTCATCCATTTCTTCTTTTTTTCTCATTCAGAAATAATTCTTGATATTCCTCACATTAGAAAAAAAAGAATCTCTTAGAAATATTTACAAACCGTCCTGCCATTTTAATATACCCAGTGTAATAGAAAGTGATCAGAAACATGCTTTTTCTGATATTCTAGGGAGTTTTCCAAACAAGGCACATAGGAAAAAGAAAACATTGGTGTCTGCCACTGAAAATGATTGCTCTCCAGAGAAAGTCCTCACGTGCAAGGAGAAATCTACCCTCGACAGGAATATTATTAGCAAGAAGAGACAAAATGATATTGGTGGAAGATGTGAAGTACTTTCCTCTGAATTGAAACCATCCCTCCTGTAGGAAGGATGGAGAGGGTTAAGACTCAGCAAGCTGTCTTCAGACCCAAGGGGTTCCTGAAACTTACAAGGCTCACAAGGTCCTCCTCAAGGTTATGTAAATGACAGTAGTTGCTGGGGAAAGGGACTGGGGTCCATGCTGCCTGCAAGTTGTGCAAGGGATTCAAGGAATGGAGCACACCCCACCTATGCTGGAGAGGGCTTTTAGATGTCACAAGAAAGCTTGCAGGAGTTAGGTCTCTACTATGTGGGTCCCAGGTATCAAACTCAGGTTGTCAAGTCTGGCAGCAAATGCTGTTATCCACTGAGCCATCTTATCAGCTCCTAAGAGGGTTGTATGATGGTGATGCAGCAGTCTTTGAGTCATCCCAGTACCTGTAAATAGCCCCTCAGTCACACTTCAGTAAGTAACCCCAATGAACTACCTGTTCACTAAGCTGGACTTGGGTAGAACTATATCTTTTTTCTGTTCTGGGTGCCTCATCTGAGGTGGGTAGATGCTTGTTCACATCTCCCTAGAAAAAGTTACACAATATCTGTGAATGGCCAGTATAAAAAGATGGGCTGTGGAATCTGTTTGGGGATGAAACAGGTTAAAATCTCAGCTATGTTACTTCTTAACTACTTAAACTTGAGGAAACGAACTCTTCTTAATTAACTTCTCTATAGAAATTAAGATAACAGAGCTACACAAATGAACTGATCCCAGAGTTATGATGAAATTAAAGGTAGGCGATATGAATAAAAACTACACACATTGCCTTGGTACCTAGAATGATGCTCAAAGCTTAGTATGCCTTGGTTACTACTGATGCTGTTATTGCTGCTACTCCTGTTACTCAGAGAAGAAATCTGGTACAATTGAAAAGGAGCCTAATGTTGTGACTAGCAAGACATTTATCCTTTCTGAAAGTCTCCTAAATCTGGTTTTACCCAGACATCATATGGATGCAGGCTCCTGGAACAGGGTAGACGCAGTGTCTGCATCAGGAATTTGCTTTCTCAGATTTCTAGAAACAGGAAAACAACAGGCACCTCCTCTAAATCTAAATCAGTCCACACCACCTGTGGGTACCTTCTTTAAAATTCTACTTTGTATTTTTTATGTCCTTTGAAGTTCATATAAAATCAATATGTAGAAATCAGCTTTGTACGTATCGAGTTTCTATAAAACATTTCTATTTGGAATTCAAGTCTCATGAAGCACTGATCCATGCTTTTTATTAGTATGAGAATAAATGGATATGTGTTTTATTATACTTGTGGAATCGTAGGTAAAAGACCATGAAAAATTCACGCGGTCTTGGAACAGTTGCTGTGAGTCCCCTGGGAAGAGAAGGGATGGCTTACTAGGAGAGTGCAAGGACCAACAGGTGCTAAGAATTTGTTTTGACCCATTAAATTTATATTGGTTTCACAGCTTTCAAGATTTCTCCTGATGTCTGCTTTTGCTGCTGCCTAAAAGCTGCAGACTAGAGATGATCAAGTTTTCATGCATATGTTAAGTGTGTAAGAGGATTAAAATAAAAACAACCAAGATACTAGGGGGCTTCATTCTGCCTGTTGCATGGCTGTTTATTTAATGCAGCTTATGGACTAGCATTCTTTTATTGATAAAGGCAAACACCCCAAAGCAGATGAGTTTACCTTCTTAGTGGCAGGGTCTTGGATACTCAGGAGAGACCCCACTTCCAGCCTGGGCTCCAACTAGCTCAAGGTAAGTGAGAAGTCACAAAGATGTCTCTTCCTGAGCCTCACTGTGCCCTTGCAGAATAACAGTGACATCTTGAGCAAAGATGTGGCTGGTGCTGATCCTGGAATAAAGTCAGATCAGTCTTCCTGGGCTGAGCTATAAATCACAGCCAGGCTATGTGCTAGGGAGGATAGGACCAAGCAGATCAAGATCAAGCTGAATATGGGTGTACATGTTTGAAGTTTTCCGATGTTCTGTGTAACTGGCCCACATGCTCCTGTTATGGTAGCCAATGGTGTGCTACAGAAACCTTGGCACTTTACTACTCCATAAAATTGCAAGGTGCAGCTGCTGGGGCCCTGGAAGCAGATGGAGGATGGATGGCCAAATACTTTCCAGGAAGTGGTGCCGGGTTTGGGAGTATCGAAAAGGAGGTTCATCAACAGCTGAGATCCTTTCAATTCCCAGGCACCTCTCACAGAATTAAAATGAGCCATAGAAGCCAGATCAGTACATTTCTTTGCAGTAATTCTGGGGCCTGATTTTCCTTAGGTTGATGCGTAGGCTCATAAGCTGAGTGGGGTGATGCTAATTCCTGCAAAAATTTACATAATGTTTCTTTCCACTAAAAGGTGTGTGTGTAAGGGGGTGCCTTGTGGTCCTTGGTCAGGTTTTGATTTGGTATATGCGTTTATCTCCTCTGTGCATCTTAGAATTCCATTTTTCTTAAAAGCTCATCAAGAGTAAAATGAAGTTCACAAAACAGGAAGGAAAGAATCAACCAAGTAAAGGAATTATGTAATCTTAGAAAAAGAAGAAATGAGTGCAGGTGCCAAAGTCAAGAACAGACAAATGAATTTGAATCTATAAACATATTTTCGAATGGGCTATAGGCAATGCTTTCAAATTTTTGTCTTGATTTCAGAAGATATACTTTGGTCATAAACCATCCAGCAGCTGATTCTTAGCCTTTGAGTTCCCCCAGAGTTGTCTTTACTGATGGTTTCAGTTGGATGGCTTATAGCACTGGCCGTGGTGATGGGGAGAGAGACTCAATTCAGTGTGGATAGCTAGAAAAAAAGTTTGCTGGGAACTCTGTGAAGGAAACTTTCTTTTGTCATCTGTGCCACCTGGGAGAGAGCTTTGTGTTTTTGTGGGCTGTAGCTGGCAGGAGTCTGGATCCCAACAGGGTGGGAACCAGCCACGAAAGCAGAGCCACGCCATGAAGGAAGGGACCTGAACTGCTCTTGCCTCTTGTTATTTAAGGTGCTGTAACTGCCACCACAGCTTTTTGGATAAACTCACTAATTTGAAAGGAAACAGTGCAGTTTAAAAACAATACATTTGGGGATGTTTTCTATACTACTTGATTCTGAAAGAATTGCTGGGCTGTCTAATCAGTCCTTACAAGTTATTCAATAGAGCAACAACTTTACTCATCCAAGTTGATGTAGGAAAAGCCAGGAACTCAGGTCTTTGCTCTGAAACATAGGGGAAATCAATGGCAAGGTAGAAAATAGTCTTTCTCTTAAGAAATGTATCTACAGATCTCAGGACAAATCTATATTCATTTGGAAACATCAAGTTCTTGTGAAAACAAGCTATATCTGGTTATGTAGATAGACTTTGCAATCATGGGACTGATATAGTATAGTTGCTATTTACTGTTTTGTGGCTCTGTATTGCTATGTTAAAAACTAAATAATGCAATGTTTTGGCTCTAATTCTAACTTGTACTTCTACAGAGCATAACTCCTCACATAATCCCAATATGTCATACAACTAATAAAAAGATCAGAGACTGTCTTGAAAATCGGGAGACCCCGAGGGGTTAGCCATATTCATTCTCTGTGGGGTATGGATGTGACTTCTGTACACATTGATGGCATTAATGTAGAAATAGAATTCAGAAAGAGAATTCTCTTAATGAAAGGATATAAATAACTCTAGGGTTGGAGGGTAAGCAGCACGTTATTTGTACAAATGTGAGTTATTACCATCTTTTTGAATGTTCTAGATCCACATAATTTTGATCTCAGAATTTAACTTTAGCAGTTTGTTTTACCTTCTTGAGAAGACAAGAATATTTTATGTGGGAAATATTTGAGATCAGAATGCCTGGTTTAAGAATAATAGTTAATAATAATAGTTAATAATAATAGACTGATGGAAGTGGCAGTGCTAGAGGATACTATACTGATAGTGAAAGAGTGGGTGAAGATTGAAAGACAGTAGATTATATGTATTGATCCTTAAAGTTTATGATGTATTAAGTGGAAAAACAAGCTGAAAATGAACATGCATATTATCTTTTTATTGATAACAATTAAAAAACTTCTTTGTAACTATACACGCTTGTCAAAATTTAACTAGAAACACTGAGATATATGGAAGGTGATGGTGGTGGTTACCTTACAGGCATGGGATTGAAGGGGGGCAGGAGTAAAGTCTTTGTACACTTCCATGTTATCTGACCTGTTGCAATGAATATGTATTACATTTAAAATAAGAGTTAAAACAAATAAGAGGGTGCAGAAATGGCACAAAAGATCCCAGGTGCAATTATTGTTCCATAAACATTTTAGTTTTCTTTTTTCCTTTTTATTTATTTTTATTTTATATTATGAGTGTATGGCCTACATGTCTGTAAGTGCACCTACGTTGTGCAGTGGCTGTGGAGGTCAGAAGAGGGCATTGGATTCCCCCAGAACTGGTGTTACAGATGGTTGTTAACCAGCATGTGGGTGCTGGGAATTAAACCCAGGTCCTCTGAAAGAGCAGCCAGTGCTCTTAAGTGCTGAGCCATCTCTCCAGTCCTGACACACATTTGAGTTTTCTAAGAGCTCATGCAATTTTGAATCCTTAAAGTATTACAAAGTGAGACAATTTAAGACCTTACAGTGACTGGAGAGATAAATGGAAGGAAGGTATTGAAGTCTGGGTATTCTTGGTGTCGGGGATGTTTAATGCCATATAGGTGAAGTATTTGAGTGATGGCGGAATAAAGGGCAATGATCCCCTGATGTGACAGATCACATCAAACAAAAGAAAAACTGGATGTTGCTAGTAGTTTGGCCTTTCATCTGGGCAATATTAATGTGAAGATGCTAATGAGGTAGTTAATTCCAGAATGATGAATACAGCCCTTTTAAGATAAGTTGCATAATCCATCTCCTTCACAGGAAGATGTTAGAAACTAGCTTGTAGTGCCCATGAATGTGACCTTATTTGGGAATTGGGCCTTTGCGTGTGTGGCTGGCTGAATTGAGGTGAAGTCATTGGGGTGGTTTTTAAGCAGTATCACCGCTCTCAAGCCAGAGAGAGAAACATGGCCACAGAATTGCAAGGAGAGTTTCAGATGCTGGTAGAGGATAGAGTGGGGTAGCTTCAACCAGGCAGTTTGCAGATGACAGTGGAACTGAGCAACAGATTCTCTGGAGAGCCTTCAAGGGCACATGGAAGTGCAAGACAATGTACTGCTGTTGTTTTAAGCCACACGGTTTGGGGAACTTTGTTCTCATAACCCCAGGAAGGAGATATAAACCGAGACACATGAGCAGAGAGAGGGAAAAGGGCAGAAGCATGTGTAGCATGGTTAATAACACTGTGAAGAGAGCATGCTGCAGAGACAGGATGGGAAGGAAGCAGGAGCGAGACAGAGCCGCTTAGAAGTGGTGTTAGCACTGCTCATTACTCTGTGCGGACAGTCAAGCTTTCATTGAGTTGTAGGTTTGCAAAACACTTCATACAGAACCAAATAGATTGGCAGATTTTCAGCTGTCTGAGGTTGATAAACAGACCTGCCTGCATCCGTAGATGATTGCTGCCACCTTCATGAACCCAAGATACCATCCCATTGTGCTACAGTGGGGAGGATTCTCTTTGGGAAGAAAATACATGAGATTCAGAGCAACCAGGAAGTAGTCATTGGGATGGTGCTCGTGAAATGGGGGTTTATCAGTCCAGTAGTAGAAGGAAATAAGATTCCTTTTAAAAATACTCTATTTATTATTTTTTATTTTATGTGTTTGAGTGTATTGCCTGCATGCATGTAGGTGCACTCGTGTCATGCAATGCCCACAGAAGTCAGAAGAGGGTGTTGGATCCCCTGGAACTGGAGTTGTAAATGACTGCTGTCCATCATGTGGGAGCTGGGAACTGATCCTGGGTCCTCGTAAAAGTAGCCAGTGCTTGATCACTGAGCCATTTCTCCAGCTCTGAAATAAGATTTTCCTAATTTGACCATTGTTACTTTGTGTGTGTGTGTGTGTGTGTGTGTGTGTGTGTGTGTGTGTGTGTGTGTAAGTCAGAGGGTGTCCAGTCATTCCTTAGGAGACATCCATTTCTTTGTTTTTGAGGTAGGTTGCTAGACAGGCTATGCTGGCTGATCTGTGAGCTCTCTACAGAGCTGCCTGTCTGTGCCTCCCCAGAACTTGGATTACAGGCATGTCATCATGCCCAGCTTTTAAATGCGGGTTCAGGGGATAGAACTCAGATCCTCATTCTGGCAAGGCAAACACTTTGCTGACTGAGCTATCTCTCCTGACCCACGAAAACACCAACTTATGGTGTGCTTTACTTACCGAAGAAGAAATGTGTGTGTTCTATGACATTGTAATTGGTTTCTACAAAACATTGCTATTTTAAACTATTCTTAAATTTATTTTTTTATGTGTATTAGTGTTTTGTCTGCATGTATGTAAGTGCACCATATACCTATAATGCCCACAGAAGTCAGCATAACAGATGCCCTGGAACTTGATCTAAAGATAGTTGTTAGATGCCATGTGGGTATTGGGAATCAAACCTGGGTCCTCTGCAAGAGCAGCCAATGTGCTCTTAACCAGTATCTCTCCAGATCCCACATATTGCTATTTTTGTTTAGTTTGAATGTTTTGAAGTCAGTGTAATAAAAGCTTTCTTTTGACATAAGTGTACAAATAACTTCATTAGGAAATCATAATTATATGAATTTGGGATTGAGGTAGGATTGATTTTTATTAAGCGGGAATCAAATTATTTTTGAAGTGGTTTTCAGGAGGGGCAACACACAATGTGGGGGATGGTGCATGTAGTGCAAACAGCCTCAAATATCAGGAACCACTTCAGGACGAATGTGAAGAAGCTAGGCTTCTGACAAGAAGTCCAGGCGCCTGCTGTTGTAAGAAGGAATTCTACTGAGTCAGGGGCAAGTGTTATTTTGTTATGGTATGAGAGGCCAGGTCTGCTTTATGCAGTTGGAGACAATAATACACTACTCATAAAGAACACATTTATAGTCTCCAACTCCTAGAATGAAGAATTGGTTTCCACACCTACTTCATTTTTTTGAAGCTCTTCCCAGAAAACACAGGAATGTAGCTTTCACCAGAGAGCAAACAATGTAAAGATTATTTTTAGGAGCATCCCCACCCAGGGGATAATAGTAGATAATCACAACATGTTTTTGAGACGAGGATGTCATCTTTGGAGTGAGAGACAGAAACATATTAGTCAAGTCAGCAGATTCTCATGAGTCCATCCATCTTTCTTTGGTTCTTTCCTTCCTCAGATAACAGCAGGCATCACTGTTTTACTAACATCTCCTCACCTCTATCTGGCTTTTGTCCCAACCTCTGACTAAATTTCTATCTAGATGGAACAAAGGATCGCCTAGTTGTTTGGTCTCTCATTTTCTCCACTGTTATGAAGTCACTTGACACTATTCATTGAGCTTCTCAAATCAGTTCTAATTTTAGCTTCCGCCGATCAATATCTGCTTCTTCCAGTCTTTCTAGGTTATTGATTGTCCCTTCAGCCTTAGAGTCCTTTTAGTCCCTCAAAGTGGTCCCCTAATCTAGGACCTGCTAGAGACAAAAACAGAGTAATGGAGGATAAGAAGCCTTCAGTTGGAGAGGTTCAAATCCTGGTCTAGAGAAAGATAGAAGTATATAGAGAGATGGAGCTGGAAATAGATAGATAGATAGGCAGGCAGACAGACAGACAGACAGGAAGACAGATAGATAGACAGGCAGATAGAGAGAATGAGAATAAAATCAGTGAGTGCCCCTGTTCAAATTGCCAGAGTGTGACAGTAATGGATCTATTGCCCTTAAGTTGAAGTGTCCTCTCTCACGTTGAACATATTGCAATACTAAGTATGGTTTGGGGATTCAAATATGCAAGAAATGGTTGTTTGGGGTTTTTGTTATTTTGTTGTTAATTCGATTTTCAATGAGGTCCATAAATTCATCATCTAAAATTCTATTAAGGAAACTATGTAGTTCCAGATTGATAGAAAACTCCTCCTGGAAGAACTCATGGAAGGCAGGACTGCCTTGGCTTCAGGGAAGCACTCTGGTCCCTTAAGGGTGTTTTTGACTCTTTATGGTATTTATTGACTTTCACATTTAAGCCCCTGCATGAAAGGAAATGTCACTGACATTGACTAATTGACTCTGTGTCTCTGAAGGCTGATGTGAAAATGTCCTTCAAACAGATTAGCATGATCCATTAAAACACTGAGGAACATTCCAGAGATCTGAAGAATCATTCTGTTGGTGATGTTTCAATGTTTTTGAATTTTCTCTTTTGATGCACTTCCAAATTTACAATTATTACACATAAAATTCTTATTCTTTTGGATTTTTGAATTATTATTTTCTTGGTATTGGGATAGAATCTGGGGCCTAGTGCAAGCTTGACTATCAGTGTGCCACTGAGCTATATTCTCAGTTCCCCTAGATTCCGTAATGGTTAACATTTTACAGTATTGTATTCTCTCTCTCTCTGTACACACACACACACACACACACACACACACACACACACACACACAGATGAAGGTGTGAAATCTTGTTATGAAAACATTGACTTCACATTGGTAACTCGAAATGTGCCATGACGTGAAGATTTACATAGCAAAAATAAGCATATGCTACTTGCTGGAACTTTGAGATTTATTTTATTTTGCAGAGAGATAGTTAAGCCATAACCTTAAGCTCTATCACATGCCTTTATGAATGAAAATATTTGCATATATACCAATCAAACAAATAACATAAGAAGCCCAGGTTATCATATAATCCACTTTCAATATATATTTTTAACATATTAATATGCATTTCATACAGCCCATTTTAATCATTTTTAGACCCCTCCCCAACTGCATCATCCTATAGCCCCTCCCCTCCAGATTTCATGCATTCTGTCACATATGTTAAGCCCTATTGAGTCAAGCTTTTGTCTTCAGATGCCCCTTGGTGCAAGCTCATCCACTAGATTCTAGTCAGCTTATCTAGAGTCACTCCTTTAAAGAAGATCAACTCTTCCTCATCCAGAAGTAATCAGTAATAGTTCCTCTGCTAAGGTTGGGCCTACTGCCCATTTCCTCAGTTCTGTGCTGGGTTTTTGTCTGTTTGAGTTTGCATAGGTCTTGTGCCTGCTGTCACTGTTGCTGTCCGTTCATATGAGCAAGTTCCCAGAAGCTTGGAAAGTTGTTTCTTTGCAGTCCTCCACCGTATCTGGCTCTTACAATCTTTCTGCCTCCTCTTCCACAATGGTCCCTGAGCCCTGGGTGGGTGAGGTTTGATGTAGGAGTACTAACCAGAGACACACACACTCTGCAGTCTCTTATTCTCTACATTTTGGCCAGTTGTGGCTTTCTTTGTTCACCACCCTCTGTTGCATGAGTATGCATTGCTGGTGAGAGTTGAGAGATGCTCTCTCTACCCAGTTCCTCTGTGCTCTATTAGCCTTAGGTGTAGAGGTTCCATTGTAGATGTACCATTTAGGACTGGGCATTTCACAGCCATTTATGCTCTATGTTTAACCTGTTGACCAATTGTGGAACTCTGCAATAGTCTCCATCTGTTGCAAAAAGAAGTTTCTTTGAGGAGTGGTAAGTAGTATACTTGTCTGTAAATGTGAGGATACATATTTAGCATATAGTAAGAAATTATGTTTGTCTAGAGATGTGACAGATGTAGGTTTTTTCTCTAGAATATATAACCTTTCCAGCCATGTGTACTCGGCTATGTTTACAGTACCACACATGAGTTCCCTCCCATTGAGTCAGCTTTAAGTCCAATTAAATAACTGTTGATTACCCCCAAGATAAAAGTGCCACTACCACAATGATACAGTTTGCTGTACTGGTCAATGTTGTGGTTATTAGGCATTAGTGCTGGGGTTGGGACATTGATCGCATTTCCTCTACAGCAGCTCCTCCCTCATTTGTGGATCTTAGCAGAAAATCCTTATATGTAAGTACATATCCTGATGTCAGTACAGGAGCCAGGAGAGAGGAAAGGATCCAGGGAGGTGCAGGAAAAGACAGAGCCTGAGAGAAGGGGGTAGAGGGGGACAGGTGTTACCAAGGAGGAAGTGGGCAAAACGGGGCACTTTAACTGGAGATGAAGGAGAGAGTGCCAGATGGGTTTGGGGGGACACTTTAACTGGAGATGAGGGAGAGAGTGCTAGATGGTGTTGGGGGGACACTTTAATTGGAGATGAAGGAGAGGGTGTTAGATGGGGTTGGGGGGTGGGGTGTAATAATGCTTAGGTGGCATGAAAAGCTAGAGGGAAATGTATTAGTTTAAAAGCCTACTGAAAAATACACACAGTGTCTGTATGTGTGCATTTGTATTATGAAGGCTATAGAATAAGAAACACAGTGCCAGACAGGAGAAACCTCCCTTCAAGTTGTTGGTTAGGGTAGTGCGAGAGACTTCCCCAGATAACCCATGCTATTGCTGCAGCCCTTGATTTCCTCCCAGAACTTGAAGGAAAGATCCTATTTTTGAAGACAGGACATATGTTGGACATAGGACTTGGAGCAATGGAGCTAGGACTGACCGGGAAGCCTTGTCCCTGAAGATTAGCTCTCATAGTTTCAGATGACACTGTGTAATCCAAGCTTTTTAATGAACTTCATTAATAGGCTTGTGGTGCTTTGATTAATATCTCCCATAGGCTCCAAGTATTTGGACACATGCTCCCCAGTAGGTGGCCCAGTTTGGGCAGGGTCATGGGACTGTTAGGAGGTGTGGCCATGCTGGAGGAAGCTCACTGGAGCAAGGCTTTGAAAGTAGACGTTCTTGTCCTCCTTTCTCTGTCCCTTATCTCCCTTGTCCTCTTCTCTCTCTCTCTGTTTTTTTGGTTATTGAATCTCAAGTGGACAAGTGGGCAGGTCTGAACAGAGGCACACATGAATACTGCTAAATGGACTCAGTATGTATATATATGTCACACAATAATAAAGAAGAGGACAAGAAATTGAGAGGGCACAGGGGGAAACGGAGAGGTTGATGGGGACCGGGGGTGATGGGAATAATGCAGAGATGATATGA
The DNA here is from genome assembly GCA_035773235.1 of Eospalax fontanierii. Taxonomy (NCBI): domain Eukaryota; kingdom Metazoa; phylum Chordata; class Mammalia; order Rodentia; family Spalacidae; genus Eospalax; species Eospalax fontanierii. The sequence continues at coordinate 8,182,854 of CM069540.1, forward strand.
GATTTCAAAATAAAAAAATAAAAATAAAGAATGTCCTGCATAGGATTCAAGTATTTGGACATTTGCTTCCCAGTTGGTGGTGCAGTTTGGGAAGGATCATGGGACGTTTAGGAGGTGTGGTCATGCTAGAGGAAGCACATCACTAGGGGTGTACTTTGAGAGATATAGCTTTGCCTACTTCTTTAAAAAATACTTTTATATTGTATTTATTACTTTTATGTGTATGTGTGTACTGCCTGCATGTATACAAGTGCACCCATGTCATGCTGTGCAAGCAGAGGACAGAAAGGGCATTAGATCTCCTGGAACTGGAGTTATGGATGGTTGTTTGCCGCCATTTGGGTGCTGGGATTAGAACCCAGGTCTTCCGCAAGAACAGCCAGTTCTATTAACTGCTGAGCCATGTCTTTAGCCCCGCTTTGCCCACTTCTAGAATCTCTCTCTCTCTCTCTCTCTCTCTCTCTCTCTTTCTCTCTCTCTCTCTCAACGCAGCAACACAAATAACCGATAGAAGTCTCAACAGAATTTTTTTGTAGCTATCCCCCGCCCCCGACTCAGGATCCAATTCAAGATCAAGTTATATCTGCATCTTTAGTTTTTATAAATGGGGACAACACTTCTTGCATTATTCTGACCTTTATGACCTGGACGTTTGGAGGAACATAGTACCATGCAATGCAAGGTGCCCTTTGGTTTTAGTCTGTGCGATGGTTGCCCGCTACATTGTGTTTGGCAGGAATATAATTTAAGAGGCAACATGTATTCAGCACATGATGTTAGGAGGCAAACAGTGTTTATTCTAATATTGGTGACGTTATTAACTTTGATGGTTTGGTTGAGGAATGTCTACTCAGCAAGCTATGAGTGGGTGGAGCAAACATCTGTGTGGTGTGTGGAAGGGAAGAGCTGTCTTTGTGTGGTAGTGATGGATGTAGTTAAGAATTGCCTCCTCATGGTCTGGAGAGAGGCTCAGTGGATAGAGAACTTTCTGCATCAGTGGAAGATCTTGAGTTCAGATCTCCAGTGACCACATGAAAGCTGGGTGAGTTTGGCAACAGGAGGTTATAATCCCAGCGTTCAGGAAGCAAACTGGCAAGCTTAAGTAGCTGAGTTGCCGAGCTCTGGGTTCAGTGAGAGGCCGTGCCTCAGTAAATAAAGTGGAGAGTGATCAAGTGAGGCACTCAATGTAAACCCCTGGCCTCCACATGCACACACACGAGTGTGCAGGTACACACATAGCACACACGCACACACACATGAGTGTGCAGGTACACACATAGCACACATGCACACACACGAGTGTGCAGGTACACACATAGCACACATGCACACACACGAGCATGCAGGTACATAGCACACATGCACACACACGAGTGTGCAGGTACACACATAGCACACATGCACACACACGAGTGTGCAGTTACATAGCACACATGCACACACACGAGTGTGCAGGTACACACATAGCACACATGCACACACACATGAGTGTGCAGGTACACACATAGCACACATGCACACACACGAGTGTGCAGTTACATAGCACACATGCACACACACAAGTGTGCAGTTACATAGCACACATGCACACACATATGAGTGTGCAGGTACACACATAGCACACATGCACACACACGAGTGTGCAGTTACATAGCACACATGCACACACACGAGTGTGCAGGTACACACATAGCACACATGCACACACACATGAATGTGCAGGTACACACATAGCACACATGCACACACACATGAGTGTGCAGGTACACACATAGCACACATGCACACACACGAGTGTGCAGGTACATAGCACACATGCACACACATGAGTGTGCAGGTACACACATAGCACACATGCACACACACGAGTGTGCAGGTACATAGCACACATGCACACACACGAGTATGCAGGTACACACATAGCACACATGCACACACACATGAGTGTGCAGGTACACACATAGCACACATGCACACACACGAGTGTGCAGGTACATAGCACACATGCACACACACGAGTGTGCAGGTACACACATAGCACACATGCACACACACATGAGTGTGCAGGTACACACATAGCACACATGCACACACACATGAGTGTGCAGGTACACACATAGCACACATGCACACACACGAGTGTGCAGGTACATAGCACACATGCACACACATGAGTGTGCAGGTACACACATAGCACACATGCACACACACGAGTGTGCAGGTACATAGCACACATGCACACACACGAGTATGCAGGTACACACATAGCACACATGCACACACACATGAGTGTGCAGGTACACACATAGCACACATGCACACACACGAGTGTGCAGTTACATAGCACACATGCACACACACGAGTGTGCAGGTACACACATAGCACACATGCACACACACATGAGTGTGCAGGTACACACATAGCACACATGCACACACACGAGTGTGCAGGTACATAGCACACATGCACACACACGAGTGTGCAGGTACACACATAGCACACATGCACACACACATGAGTGTGCAGGTACACACATAGCACACATGCACACACACGAGTGTGCAGGTACATAGCACACATGCACACACACGAGTGTGCAGGTAAACATATAGCACACATGCACACACACATGAGTGTGAAGGTACACACATAGCACACATGCACACACATGAGTGTGCAGGTACACACATAGCACACATGCACACACATAGGTAAAAAGAAACCTCTCCTCCCTGTCACGTCTCTGTTCACTTGGAAGTGCCGCTGTCGACAGCACTCTGAGAGTGCAACTCATACGACTCTATCTTCCAGGACAAAGGAGGACAGTGAAATTCCACAGTAGCTGGAGCTGACATTTACTAAGTTCTATGAATATGCCAGCACTTGGCACATCACAGGCTGTTGGTCCCATGAGGAAGATTCTGTTCTTACTCCCATTTCCAGGTAGAAGTGAGGATGGTTCTGAGATGAGAAAGTGTAAAGAACTCACCTGGTAAATGGTAACACCAAAGTTGAAACCTAAGGATTTTGATTCAGAGTCCATGACCCTTTGAACTTTTAAAATCTGACTTGATTTTCCTCAAATGTAAATTCTCTCCCGTCAGCTTCCTTTTACACAGTTACCAAGTGTAGAATTATAGAAAACCATACATGTTGCAGTGATCGGAGAACAAAGCCATATTAAGGATTCCTAGAAGCCTGTTTCTCATATCCCCTTCTAAAAGTAGCTATGCTATCTCTAAAGGTGGGTTTCTTAGCTTTGTGCTATGGTTCTGGAGATCTGTACTGTGCATTATGTATGTCTAACAACATGTTTGGCTCCTACCCACTTTTTTTGGTTGCAACAGAAAAAAATGACTTGACCCATTGCCCACTGGGAACAGCCTTTCCCCTCACTGAGACTTCCCTCCGAGGAACTGATGCTTGTGCTGCTGGGTTACCCCAGGCTCTTGGTGGTGGCTTTGTGATCCTAAGCAAGTTATTAGCCATTCCGGGACTGGTTTCCATTGCAGTTAAATGAACTCCATTTTCTGAGTCTAATACACATTCCTAATGTGCACCGAAATAAGAAAGCAGTTCAAAAATTTGATCTTCTCTTTTCCAGCTGTTTGGAAAGCCTTGCGGGCACTGAGTTAAAACAAAACTCGCAAATGCAATGCTGTCAGGGCCAGGCAGGGACAGATATGGAGCTGGCTTATGAAAGACATCAAAATACACAGATATCCAGAGAGAGCTGAAGCACAGGCCCTGATTAGAGGACCCTGAGTGGCATTTGAAACACACATGTCTGGGTCACATTTGTCCTGAAGATGGTAGCCTAAGAGAATAAAGTGCTCTAAGTTCTATTTCAGTTACAGAGCTCCTTCGTCCTGCTAGTGTAAATAGACCTCAATACTTTCCCTAAGAAAAGCCATCCAAATATTTAGCTACATAATGTAAAAGGGTCTAGAAAGTCAACACACTACTAATTCTAGCAAGAGAATTGGACAGTGAAGTGAAATGGGTTTTGTTTTGGTCAGCTAAATAGTTCTTGTTATGGTCACAGGAAAATACTGAGAGTATTTTTTATCATCCCTTAAAAGGTGTGAATGGGATCCCCGCATGCATTCATTTATTCCCTTATCCAACGATAGAAATTTAGTGCTTATTTTTCACCTTTTTATGTTTTTGCCTTTCTATGGAGCGTACAGTCAAATACAAGGGAAATAATTCATAGACCATATACCTAAATAGCTTGTTTCAATTTTGCACAGTTTCGTTTTCCCAATCAGTTGGGAAATATGCAATGTCATATTTGTATCTGGTGAAAGGGAGAAAGAGAAGAGAACCACAGTATCCTCTTCCAGGCCTTCACTGGAGAGTAACTCTTGACTGTGCCAAGGTGGGAACCCAAGAGTTAATTTCAAAAAGCACTTTAAATCTGATATGAGAAATTTTTCCCTCTAAAAAGAACAATATCCCGAGGCAGGCAATTATCTGCTGAAATGAAAACAGAAAGACAAGCCACAGGATAACAGCAGAAACCTCAAAGAAAAGAAATATTTATCAGTGGTAATTTTAAAATAAAATACATAAAATTAATCTCTGCTCCTCTAAGATTTTTCTTTCAATGTATTATTTCTTTTGACAAACACTCAGCCAGCCTGAGTTGTGGACAGTTTCACAAGTAATGCAGAAAACAAGGACCACCCCATCCTGTTCCACAATTATCAGGGAAAATTGAGTTACCCTTCAAATGGAAGCCCAGATAGATCTGAGGCACTCTGGATTTCTGTGGTGACTTTCTTTTCAGAATGCTAAAACCTTAAGAGTGAAAGGATAAGGAAGCTATGACTAATCGTAGGTGATTGCCATAAATTGGAGTTATATACCAGTGTAGCTGGCATAATTGCTTTTGGGGACTTTATTGTCAATAGTTTTAAATCCACAGGGACACCAGTGGGGCGCAGTTATCTGCGTGTAAGCACAATGACTGGTAAGCAGAGTTGATGGCTTTTGACGGTGTAGAGGAAGGCCAAAGGAAGGAGTCACACTGTTTCCATTCAGAAATATGTTGCTTCAGCAGATCCCTAGAAACTGTCTATTTCAGTCTCCTGTCCTAAAGTAGAGAGGAAACCCAGGTACCAAGTGGGCGAAGTACTAGGATGGGGCGTTTGGCTTCATCTTCTGATTCCCTAACCCAGTTCTCTACACTTCTAGTTGCTTCTTAGAATGACCAGTTGCCTCTTCAGATGGATATACAGTTGGAATTCAGAACCCAGTTGGTTGGTGACATTGATCGGGCATTCATGGTGCTAAGACTGGCAGGTGTCAGAAAGCTGCTGCTGTCTGATCAGCTAGCCAATGTAAGCATCCACAACACTAGCACCAAACACAAGCATAATTTCTGCAGTGGTGTTTTGAGGTCAGGTGTTTAGAACTGTGGCCTGATCATCTTCGTAAGCACTTGCTGTGGAACCCATTCTGAGGAAACAGTAAACTTGGTTTCTAGAATAAAAACACTTTTCAGTTGTGTGTTTTTCTCCTTTGCTTGTTATTTTCAATTTAATTTCACAAACAAAATGGGCCTTAAACAGGCATTTCAAAAATGCTGCTTGAAACTGTCCACAGGGATGGAATCCACTTTCTTAGCAGAGAATTCTCTGTTGCAACTCCAAAACAAAGAGGCACCATTTGCCAGCATCTAGCAAAGCACAGTGCAGGCAGGCAAATGTGAAAACAGTTTTCATTAGAACTGAAATTAGTTGCATGAGTTTGATGGCCCCTATTGTATGTGGCCTTTGCTGATCTTGAGTCCCTCTACCTAGTTAATAAGTTAAACTAATATGGCAGAAGGACACATTTCTTAGAATTATAAAAAAAAAACCAACCCAAAACCACGTACACACAATCCAATGTTTAATTTGTTGCTCTTTTGTCAAGTCAATTAACTTGAAAAGATTCCATCATCTGAGAATGACCTCTTTGCCAATTTGAAGGTCGCTGCACAGAGCAGAGCAGGAACGATGTTGGTGGTGAGGTTCCCTGGGTCATTTTATATTTAGCACTGCAATTGGCTTTTCTTCTTTTCCCTTTTAAATTGTATGAAATTTGGGATGACTCAGGCTGCTGACTCCTTTTGCAGACTGGTTCCACTGAGATCAGAAATTCTGACTTAGAAGTGAAAAATCTATCTGCGTTCAGCTCATTATATTTGCTTATAGGGTCAGCCTTACCCAAGGGGCAAGTTTGGAAGCCACTGAAGATGATTCGGGAGCAAAAAAAAAAAAGCTTTCCCATCCACAGAGGCAGCAAAGGCAGCAAGAACCTAGTTTCGTGTCTTTGTGTTGTTATAATCTATGCCAAGGGCTGGAGAGATGGCTCATTTGGGTAAAAGTATTTGCTGTGCAAATGTGAGGACTTGAGTTTGAATCCCCAGAACCCATGTACAGCATGAGCTTTCCTATGGTGACATGGGAGCCAGGCCAGGGAGATCCTCAGACCCTAGGAAGCCTGCTGTATACAGGGTAAAAACAACAAGAGACCCTTTCTCAAATGAAGTGGAAAGGCCTGACCAATCCTGAAGCTGTCCTCTGACCTCCACGCAGGCTGTGGCACAAGTGCCCTCACACATACATACATATACACACACCATACGAAAACTAAAACATAACAACTCTGAACTTTTCTCATCTTTAAAATGGGGTTAAAATCCTCAATTTGGGGGCCATTTGTACATAAAATGAAAGATGCGTACTTTACATATAATAGGTGATCAATAAAGTTTAATGATTATAATCTGTGACTATCATGGCTGCTAGTGTGTGGCCAGTTCTAGAAAGACCTTCTGGGAAGTTGCTCCCACTTTGAGCTGCCCTTTTCTGCTCTGTGTGAACTCATTTACACATTCCTTTCAACCCAGCAGCAGAGAATAGAATCCGCTTGTGAAGTTTCAATCCTGAGGCAGAGTTCCGCAGTGTCTGGCCACTGCTGCCAAGCTTCTTGACAACAGGGGTCCACAGAGGCGGCCTTGATGTGAGAAGGTCAAAGGGAGGCTGGGATCTACCACTCAAGGTGGGCCCAAATTAGGAAAAGTCCAGAGAAGAGCTAGGCTTCCTGGGACTGCAGGCAGCAGCGAGCTGCGGAGGAGGTGATGTAGAAATTGCGTGGAGGCAGAGTTCACTTTGTTGCCTGAGGAGATCTGTTCATCCTTTAGGGACCTTCACATAGGTAAAATATCCTTGTCCTCACCAAAGAAAAGAATTTCAGGACTAAATTTCAGCACGAAGCAGAGTTAGAGTTCGTTGAAAGACATTTTAAGCATGGATTTTAAGCATGGGAGTTGTGAAGGTTAGTTTTAGTTGTCAACTTGATACAGCCTGGAGTCACTTGAGAAGAGCGTCTCCTTGACGGGTCTCCGTAGGTCACCTGAGAGCATGTCTGGTGAGAGATTGTCTTGATTGTATGAACTGGTGAGAGAAGACCTAGCCATTGTGGGTAGTGCCTCTCCCTGGGGTTGGGTCCTGGACTGCAGCAGAGCAAACAAGCAGGATACCAGGCGCCTACACATTCTCTCCCTGTTCTTGACCGTGGCATGGCTAGTTTCCTTGACTTCTGTGCCATGAAGGACTGAAACCTGGAACTGTGAACTAAAAAAAAAACCCTTTCGTTCCCAAGTTGCCTTTCATCGGGGTATTTTATCACAGTGACAGAAATGACACTGGGACAAGGCTTATGAGAAGAGCCACTCAGGACCAGAGTCAGACATACCCAGGAGCAGTGAGATGATTCTCTAAGAAGAGATGTACCTAAATGTCTTCATGGAGGCTGAGTATAGGATTTGAAGCATTTGGAATTCATTGTTCAGTGGATTTCTAAGGGCACCCCTCTATCTCGTTATTCTCCTTTGAGATAACTGAGATTATAAGGTGGCTATGGCGGTTCTGTGGATGGGATTACAATCAGATAAGACAAAACTAAGTTTGCACTAGGGATTTGGGACATATCCTTTAACAGCAAATGGGGGTTCTGAGTGTCCTAGAAAATTTGAGGTTTATAGTTGGGAAGGGAGAACGGCCTTAAGAAAATGTTGCTGTTAGAATTCTTGATTCTCTGCTGGTGAGAGGCTTCAACCAGACTCTTAAGTGAGCAACTTCAGTGCCTGTCTGTCAGTCCCACTTCAGAACCAGGAAAGTTAACCATTAGCCCCCAGAGTGTAGAGTTGGTTAAGGGTTTGAGGATCAAGTGCCTTCTAAGCCAAGACTTAAGAGGCTGTAGCTCTTCTCTATCATCAGAAGATTGCCTTGTACAGTTGAACAACCTAAGCTCACTGAGACCAGGCTCATCATGGAGGGGAGGCGCTGCCTGCTGGAAGCAGAGCCCCTTGCTCAGTAGGACAGCAGCCACCATGTGAACAGATTTTTCTTCCATTTCTTAGTGGTACCTTGTCCACGGATTTACTGTGGATTAGTTTCTAGAATAGATCCAGACTTGTAGCCCATTTCCTTTATATCCTCCAAACTCGAAATCATCCCATTGCTTCAGGTAAAATCATCTGTAACTTCCTTCTTTGTTAACTCAAATCGAGGGTGAGCCTCTGTTTCCTGTCACAGAATTAGGAATTGATGAGAGTTTTTCAGCCTTAGTAACTGCTAGCCTTCAGACAATGGCCCGATTAGGAAAATGTGGCCTCGTGCTGGGATCCTGGAGCAGGTAACAAACTGTACATGGAGCGGATGCTTTTCTTGTCTAAAGGCTGATCCCAGTTCTGACTCCAGATCCAAGCCCAGATACCGGTCACAGAATCAAAACACCCTAAATCATATTTAAGAACCAAAGGAAACAGACTGTTGATCTCAGATTAGAGAATGTTATGCATCTTATTGCCCGAGACCGGGCATGCATCTATGTGTATGTATTATCTACACATGTGTGCATCAGGTTCTTGTTACTGTCAGTTCCTGTGGGCAGAGCCTAGGTTGTCTTTGAATATTTAGCCCTGAGTGTAGTGTTGGCACATAATCACCAAAGGATGAATATTTGTAGATTTAATTAAACATGTCCTACTTTATAAATAGTGAAAGTAAACACAATCTAAAGTGTGTGCATCAGGTAATAATCTAAATAATACATCATATAAATCCATACATAAAGGCATTTTAGGCAGACAGAAATGCTTCAAAGTGGCCCTATTTCTCTCATGTAACAGTCAAAGGAACCAAGATCCAGAGAGGTCACCTGGTTTGCTCAAGATTGCATGGTTATTGGTGAAATTTGGGAATCCAGGTTTGATAGCTTCCATGATTCAGTGATGGAGAATTTGATGTTAGAGCAATACTGATTTGATATGAAGGGGACTCTTGTAGCAATCAAAGCCAGTCAATTTATGAGACTCCATATGAATAAGAATTAGCTTAAGGCTGCCTATTTCTCCTGTGAAAACATCTAGATGTCAGATATGGTCCAATTTAAAATATAACCTATGGGTCAGGCACAAAATTCATTTTAGTGGCCCTGGGGTGGTGCTTTGAAAGAAGCTGTTTGGCCTTCAGAGCAGCTGAAACTGAGGCAGAGGGTGTGAGCTGCTGACAGAAGCCCAGACGGCACACAGAAGATGACTCTGAGTGCTGGACCAGTGCTAAGTGACCCGTGTCATTTAATCACCCATCAAAACAGCAGGAAATCAATGCATTTAACATTGTTTTTATAGGTGGAAATTGAGACTCAGAGGGATTAAGAAACCAGCTAAAGTGAGTTCACAGAGTTGGTAGGTAATATAGCCTGGGTTCAACCTAGTTCTATCTGACTTTAAAGCCTGAGATAACTCTTCTCTCTCTCTCTCTCTCTCTCTCTCTCTCTCTCTCTCTCTCTCCACACACACACACACACACACACGCATGCACGCACAACACAGACACCCACAGGTTATTTATTATGCAACTCCACTTTTCACATTTTGAGAAATTTGTGAAGAATTGGAAAAATACAGGACGGCAAGCTCGGTGTAGATGGCAATGGGTATCTTTCATGACAAGACTTGATAGAATCAGTTCGCCTAAGATTCTAAATGAACTTCAGGTATCACTTTAACTGCGCTACAGCGTGAGGGGATTTCTAGATTGGGCGGATATTGGAAGACCCACCCTAAATATGGCAGCACCATCTCATGGACTGGAGTTCTGCTCTGAATCAAAAGGAGAAAGTGAGCCGAGCACCAGAATTCATCTGTCTGCTTCCTGATTGAGGAGGCCACACGGCCAGCTGCTTCTGTTTCTGCTGTCTTTCCCTTCCTGCCCGGATGGATGATATCCTATATCCTCAAACTGTGGCCAAAACAAATCCTTCCCTTCTCAGGTGGCTTTTCCCATGTATTTGTCACATCAACGAGAAATTTAACTAAAATGCTCTCCACACGATCATATGTTTGAACACATGTTCTTTAGCCAGTGACACTGTTTTGGGAGGCTGTAGGGATGTGGGACATACCTGGAAGTAGGTTCCACTAGGGATGGGCCTTGAAGGCTGTACCCACCTCTGGCGCCGTTCTCTGCCTGTGCTCCATGTTAACGAGCTGTAGTTGCCTCGTCACTGCTGATGGAGTTGCTCAAGCTGCCAGGCCTTCCCTGCCAGGGACTGTGGTCTCTGAAGCCACAAGCCAGAATGAGTCCCTCCGCACTCAAATTTTGTCTCTTGGGTATTTGTCACAGTGATGAGAGAAGTGACTGGCCCAGTAGCCAAGTCTAGAAGCAGTTCTGTGCTCTGGGTCTCAGGAGGTTCAGATTCTCTAAGGGGGTACCCAGTAGCTAAATGCATGGAGAATGAATCTGGTGGAAGGTTGGGGAGTGAGGTCTAAGCTTCGATCCAGACACAGTTCATTATGTATTTGTTATTCCAAAAACTTCCTCCAGAAACTCATTTGATGATTACAGCCTTTCCAGTTTTCAGTACAGGAGGATTGGACCTAGGGCTTCATGGATTTGAGGCAAGTGCTTTATCACTCAGCCACCACGCTAGTCACATCTTTCGATTATACATACTGAAACCGAAACATGTTTTCCAAGCAGGACTGTCCCAACCAACTTGACTCTTCTGTCTTCTTTTCTCATGATTCCAATTAGATATTTGGCAAAAAGTAACTTAAGGGGGGGATTATGTTCGTTTATAGTTCAGAAGAATACGGTTCAGAAGGTTTATGTTGGTTTACAATCTATCACCATGGGAGCATAAGATGGCTGGTCACATTGTAGTCCTGGTCAGCAAGCAGAGAGGTAAATAATGGTGCTCTGCTTGTTTTATTATTATTTTTTTCCTTTTTATTCAGCTGTGGACTCCATCCATGGAATGGTAGTACCCACAGTCAAGGTAGCCTTCCCTGCTCCTTTAAAAGTCATGGGAAACACCCTCTCAGACACGTCCAGAGTTGTGTCTCCTAGATGATTCCAAATCTAGTCAACTTGACAATCAAGATTAACCGTCACACTGATGTCAGAAGAATCTTTGCCTAGTCAACCTGGGTGTGTACAGACTACAAATAAAGGTGTATATGGTGTAGACTAACGAGAGGGGGGAGCTGAGGAACCATTAAGACATGCCTGCCAGCCTTGGCAATGGACAGTGGTATGGATTATCACGGAGTGCTTATTCAGAGGTATATTCTAGTAAATTCCAGGAGATTTATGGTGTCAGCTTCTGATCTTGGGATTGAAAATACTACTCAGGGATCAAATGAGTTTATGTTGCATTGATGTACGTAATTCATCAAGTGCTAAGTTAATTCTGAGAGTTTGCATATTTAATTCTGTTATAATGTAAGAAAGGAGAGACTTTCATGATTTTCATGTTGTCACATTTGCCCTCAACTTTATCAGCCATCTTTCCACTTTCTAAATTCACAAATTTGATAATGCCTTCCTCACTCTACAGGATTCTTGTCCCATTTAAAATCAGGTGACCTGGCTAGCAAAATGGCTTGGTGGGTTAGGGGCTTGCTACCATGCTTGAAAACCTGAGTTCAATCTCTGGGACCTGCATGGTGGAAGGAGAGAGCTGACTTCTTCAAGTTGTCCCCTGACCTTCATATGTGTACTGTGTACACACACACACACACACACACACACACACACACACACACAGAAACACAAAGTAAAAAAATTACAATATAAAATAAGATGACTAACATAAAATGGATTAATCAAGATCAATAAGTAAATTGTGACTCATTAATTAAGAACTTAGTTTCTTTTGCTACTAATTTTCTTTTTTTTTTTTCCTACAGTAGAGGAGTTCTATCAAAATAATAGTGTCACATCATAAAATGTTATGACCTACAACCATGTTTATAGGAGGTGATAAAATGCCATCTGAGTGTTACATTTCTCTTCATCTAAATATTTTACAGGACTACCAAATCACGAGGAAACAAAACCATGGGACCCACGTCATTGCTCTGATTGCTTGTGCGGGATATTGTGATGGCTGTATCAACAGAGAACCCATGTTCAAAGTGTTCAAGAGGGTCTGCCCCCAAAATATATTAGAACCATAAAAACTGTAAAGAAAAAACTATACAGTCTAGAGAGATGGCTCAGCAGTTAGGATCATGCAGTGCTCTTGTAGAGGACCAGAGGTCAATTAGGGGCCCCATAAACTCAAGCTTCTAAACAATTGTACTTTTCTTAGTGCAGTTTATGTCTTAAAAATATAAAGTTTTTTCTCCATCTTCTAACTATCACTCTATTTTAAGTTTCCTCTTTACTGCCTAACTGCTTAAAAGAGAACTGGAAACCACAGCTTTTCTCCTGCCTCAGTTCCAACCCCATCCATCAGTGAGTCACAAGCTGGTTTTGATTGCATTCGTCCTCTTGCCAGGGTCGTGCTCAGAGTTGGAGCTGGTAGAGCCAAGTGACACGTTGCGCTCTAGTGTTTCTGATGCTGCTTTGGGCTTTGACAGCATTTTGTATCCTTTCCCATCCGTCTCTCCTTTGTGTGTGTTTTACCCTTCTCTCTTGATTTCTCTTCCTGTCTGGATGTTTGAAGGTAATGTCATTATGGAGCTCAACTTGCTCGGCTTACCCTTTAAAACTTGATGATGCAGGAGATTCAATTCTTGACCTTTTTTTCCTTACTCTGTTCATGTCCAAATTCTTATTGATCCTTTCAGTGATCAGTTCTGCTATTGATGACTCTAAAAGTTTTGCATACTTTTATGGATTTATCTCAGAGCTTTCTGCTAATTTACAGGCCAATATAATAGTTGATTAGAGAAAAATTAAAACTAAATTTTCATTCACCCATTCATCTATCCACGTGGCACTCATTTGTTCAGTTACCATTGTCTTTGGATGTCTAAAATACTTCATAAGCATATCAAAAGAAAACTTTGTCCCTGAGGAAGCATCTATTTACCCACTGTTTTCTGAATGATGCTTGGAAGTGCTCTCTATTCAGCCAACAAGTTTAAAAACCTGGTGACTTGGTTAATCCATTGAAACAGAATCTTGGGAGGTGAGAGCCTACTTGGTAGTCATTAATGGTGTTTCTAAGATACACACAGGGTCAGAGTTCTCCTGTGGAGGAGCAGTACAGTTCCAGTGTGCACAAGAATCATCTGGGGACCTTGTTAAACTGCAAAGTCTGATTAGGTGGATCTGGGTTGTGGCCTATGTTCTGCATTTTTGACAAGGTCCCAGGTGAAGACAGATGCTATGGGTTTGTGGGCAGACTTAGAATATTAAAACTTTCAGTAATTCCATGATAATATCACCGGTTCACCTGCCGTCTTTTATGGGTTGTTTGGTGGAACACCTGGAGCATTCTAAAGACAGAGTATGGGGTCTGTGGTCCATGCTGTGAGCAATACCCCTTTTGTGTGAACTAGAGATTAGCTGCCTGTTGGTCTGTTATACAGTGTGTGCTGCTATTGAATTACACATGTGCAGGGTCTCCGGCTGTGGGGTTGTTAAGAGCTGCTGGATGCACCACGTCATCCTGCATGTATAGACCCGCCGGCTCTTGTCTTTGTGTTTATCCTCACCCTCAACTCGCATTTGTTATCATTGTGTGCTATCTCATCTCTGAAAAGCATCAGTGTACAATGTCCTATACACATATAATGCCACCCCAGTCTAAACACATACAGTGCCACCCCCAGTCTAAACACATACAGTGCCACCCCAGTCTAAACACATACAGTGCCACCCCAGTCTAAACACATACAGTGCCACCCCAGTCTAAACACATACAATGCTACCCCAGTCTAAACACATACAATGCCACCCCAGTCTAAACACATACAGTGCCACCCCAGTCTAAACACATACAATGCCACCCCAGTCTAAACACATACAGTGCCACCCCAGTCTAAACACATACAGTGCCACCCCAGTCTGGAACGCTTTCCTCTATGCCCTTGCTATTGCTCATTTTGCAGTTCAGAGGCCATTTTGTTTCTTAACCTTATTCATGTGGTCCCATAATGCTCTTTATTATATCTATCAAACACACCTACAGTACTGATTTTTCAGTTCACTTGCATGTATCTCCAATAACTGTGAATCCCCTAAAGAGGGTGCTTAAGCTTCAGTGCTTAATGTAGTGTCTGGCACATTTAGAGAGTCAATAACTTTCTGTGTAATGAATTCATCCATTTTTGAAATTTAAGACTTATGAATTAAGTTACATATTCATCAACCTTTGGAGTTTAATGTATCGTTAGATATTTTTCCTGAGGTGATCTGGCAGGGATTAGATCTAGGAAATTAGAGTAAACATGAATAGAGAAATATAGTTTCCATTATAGTTTTTATCCCTTGATGGTTTATAGATCATGAACTCAAACTTCTGTATTGATTTCAATTCTCAAGTAGAGATCTTCTAGTAAACACTCTATTGCTGCAGAAATATCATAGAAACTCTTGGAGTTTCTAGGAAGAGAGCTTTAAAAAGACCACAGACAAATTTTGCAAAGACCTCCCCCCGCCCCCAACATACAGATCATCCATGTACACCTAGGGAATAAGAAATTGGTTCACTAGTAATGGTTAATGGAGCATCAGTGCTTGTCTCTCCCAGTGATGCTCTCTGTCACGATGTTTCGCACTCAACCCTGAACCTGATGTTGTTGAAGTTGGCCTGAGATTCTCATCACATTTCATACACTGCAGCCCACCATTAGCCTGAATAATTAAGAGTTGGCTAAGCCTTCCCTTTTTCAAGATGCTGTCACGATCTTGAAGGGGTTTAGAGGGAACTTAAGTCATTTGGAAAACTGCAAACTCTTTTTTTTTCTTTTTCAGATTGTGATTAGGTTCTAAACAAAGATGCTTTTAAATGACAAAATTCACAGGCAGGCAAGTTCTCAATGGTTTCTTATGGGAACACCTCATAGCTGATCATGATTTCTTATTGAGAAATGTGCACATAAAATATGAGGACTTATGACTTTAACTCACTTGCAGTCACTTAACATCATCAAAATCAGAATCTCCAGACAAAAAAGGGACTGCAGTTGCCAAAAGCCCCAGGCAAAGGAAAGAGCCACAGAGAGCAATGCTTCATTTGTTTGCGTGCAAAACTTAATTAGCTTGAACAAAACCAAAATGCACCTGATCTCTGGCAAATACCAGGGGAATGTGAAGTACGTGGATATGTCCCGGCTCCTAACTCCATGACACTGCACAGCAGTAGCCGTAATGAACTCCAAGAACTTCAACAGAGCCCACCTCAATCCTGTGCACCTACGGACTTGGCTGAAGTAGAAGGAATGCCTGTGTTAGGGTTCTCTTAGAGGAACAGAACTGAAAGACTACGTCTGTGTTATACACATTGTGATATGTGGCTATATTACAGTGAATGTACTTACTAGATCGGCTTGACCGTAGAGGTTGGTAGTCCAACACTGGCTATCTGAACACCTGGAGAAGCTGAGAACCTGGTAGCTGCCTCAGTACTCCCAATTCAGTACTGAAAGCCTAGAGGATTCCTGGAGGACCCCTAGCCTTCAGTCCACAGTGGAAGCCTGAGAAGTGAGTTCCAGTGTCATTAAAGATGGCAATGCAGTAGTTGCACTCAGTAACAAGGGGCAAAGGCAGGCAGGTGGAAGCATCAGCCTTTTCCTTGGGCTTCCTCCTCTCTCGGCCACTGCCAGAAGGTGCCATGCACTCTGGGGAATCTCCTCAGTCAGGACTTCCAGGAAATGCTCTTACAGAGGCATGTTCTGCATTCAATTCCAGATCCAATCAAGTTGACAACCAAGATTAGCCATCGTAGCTCCAATCCCTTTTCTTGCCATGGTAACAAAAGGCCAATTTAGAAATAATTGCATTTCAACTCATTACGATAATGGCCGTCCTTGTGCTCAGTGTGCATGCTTTCCCAAACCCTTGGTGTAAAGTCTTTTTCCAGCAGATGCCTGTAATAAATAACTTGCAACCATACCTGCACAACCTTCTATGTGCTCCGTGGTCCCACTAAGCAAGTCCTTTTCATCCACTAAAGCTCAGATTTCTCTAGAGGTTCTATTTGGTTCTGCAAATAGTTTCCATTCCTCTCCTCACTTCGTTCATCCCCCTCCCCCTTTAAATCTTTGACCGTATTTCTAATAGCTGTTTTAACACCCTTGCCTGCCAATTCCATTGTCTTTGAGTTTCTACTGCCCGATTTTTCTGCTGTTTCTGGGTCAGACTTTTCTGGCATCTTTGCACTTTTTGAGTGGAAACTGCACACGGCACATTGTACATTGTTGAGTGTGTGGATTTTCTTGTCTTCTTTTTAAGGACTTTTCAATCTTGTTTTGTTCTGTAAAGCAGCAAGCTACTCATGATCCTACTTGATTCTTTTTAGGCTTATTTCAAGCTTTATTAAGACAAATCTTGAGTCATCTTTTTATGGCTAGCAGAGACCCCTGCTGAGGGTGAACTAGAAATGAGCATGTCTTTTCAGTTCTCTAAGCCTGTCAGATGATCTTTTTAAAAATAAAATCTCTGGTTTTGGTACATTATGATCTAAGTTTTTCTCCTGGTAAATAATTCTACAGTCTTATCCTACTTTAAACTTTCTCCCCTTTTAGTTAAATGTGTGAGGCTGGAAAGCTTGCTCAGTGGTTAAGCATGTGTACTGCTCTTACAGAAGAACAACGTTCAGTTTCCAGAGTACACGTTGGGCATCTCACAACTGCCTGAAACTCCAACTCCAGAGGACCTAATGCCCCCTTCTGGCTTCTGCAGGCACCTCC
Organism: Eospalax fontanierii; assembly: GCA_035773235.1. Taxonomy (NCBI): domain Eukaryota; kingdom Metazoa; phylum Chordata; class Mammalia; order Rodentia; family Spalacidae; genus Eospalax; species Eospalax fontanierii. Next base: position 8,200,064 of record CM069540.1, read on the forward strand.
ACACATGTGACACACACACACACACACACACACACACACACTCCCACAAAGAAATATTTTAAAAATAAAATTAAGCGTGCAATTGCATATCTTATGACTGTTGTTCTTACTGGATCATAAGTTCCATGATAACAAAGATTATTAATGATAGCTGACATTTCCTATCTAACAGAGCAAACACATTCCAGGACTTAGGCTAAGATCCTTTTCCTACTGAAGACTTGGTCAAGAGAATGTTGAGCAGGGACCAACACATCCAGGAGGCTGAAGGATTACAGGTGTCATTCAGTTTCTCCACTAATGATTCATTTCCCCTCATAACTGTCTTTCTGTAATCTCTGCTTCTACATATCCCACTGACAAGCAGTGATTTATCTGATCCTAGTCTCTTGGTCATAACTGGCCAGATTAGGGATGAATAATTGACATTAGGAAAGTCTGTTAGGCTCTTTATTTCAGAAATACTGGCTAGGCTAGAATTTTCTTCCCTGACACACAGATATCCTTACAGTGGTGGTCAGCCATTGGCACCAGGCCCAAGGGTAACCTGGGCTGTCTTGCAGAATATGTTGCCCAAAGCACATGCTCAGATAGAAGAGTTGTTAAAGCCAATGAGACCCAGGAAGGGCTCATAGTTAGGTGTAGGGGGTTGTAGGTAAGCCATATCTGTGACCAGAAAAATTGTATTAGGCAGCTCATGGCAAAGAGCCAAGTCCATGTCCAGTGAAGAGTTCAGGAGATGTCAGTCCAGGGGATGCTTGCCAACTAGTTCTCTTGGACTGCAGTAACAAATTGCCAGAGACTGAAAACACATAGACATTTATTCTCTCATAGTACAAGGGTCAGGAGTTTGCTGCCAAGGGACCTGGAGGGCTGATAACGACAGGAGGCTCTGTTCCATGCCTGTCTTCTAGTTTGTGGTGGCCAAGGGCCTAACCATTCATCATTCTATCTTCATCTGGCTTCTCTCTCTCCTATCTATCCTTGTTTCATATACCTCTTTCCCTTTTCTTATAAGGACACTTGTCATTGGATCAGGGCTTACTCTCTATCCATGATGATCTTATTTTGAAATTCTATATGACATTCACAAGAGACTAAGCTCAAGTAAAGTCCCATTTATAAGCACGGGGTGATTAAGACACAAACATAGACTATTTGGTCGAGTTTCAACCTACTGTGTTAGGTTAGAAAAACAAGGATTCTGTATATAGCATGAAGTCATATCTTCAAAAAGATGGTAGGGGTCTAATTTCAGAAACTCAAGTTCAAGGTCAGAATAAGTCTAGCAGTGAGTGCAATAGACACTTAGTGGGTGGTCTAAAATGGCTCTCATGTTCCAGCAGATTAGAAACAGGGTCTCACATACCCGAGTCGTGGATAAATCCATTCGGTTACAACTGCATGGGTGAATCAGGAGCCAAGATAACATGAAATAGAGTGATTTGGGAGACACAGACTCAGGAAAATAAGTCAGAATCTTTATAAGGAAATTATCAATCTAAAGTTTTGAATTTCATAGTTACATTTTCAATTGTTCTCAATTGACTTCCATAAATAATTTCTCCCCTCTTAATGTGAATTTGACTTGTTTGTTCCAATTCCAAATATAGAAAAATGTATGTAAGACTCTCTAGTTAGACTCACCCTGGGTTATGCAAACAAACTGAAAATAGTTTATTGAGCTTCACTAATTTTCACTGGTTTTCTTTTTAAAGCTTGAATCATTTTTTTTGAGAAATCAAACATTTCAACACTGACTGAAAGCGTTTGTTACAAATGGCATCAATATCTTTTTTCTCCAACAGAGTTTTCCTGAACACTGAACTTTCAAATTCCATTTTAAGAAGATTCCTTGAGCAATGATATCCCACTTTCAAATGTATTAAAATATGCTCTAACACATTTAGAACATATGTCTTGTCATTCCAAATCTGGTCTCCTTTTTTCCTCTGCTGTTTCCTAAAAGTGAAGGGAAAAAGTTGACGAACAGTTCCTCCTCCTCCTCCTCCTCCTTCTCCTCCTTCATTCTTCCTTCTTCTTCCTTCCTTCCTTCTTCTTCCTCCTCCTCCTCCTCCTCCTCTTCTCTCCTCCTCCTTCTTCTTCTTTTCCCTGTGGATGGGGAGAACAGATCAGGCAGTTGGAGGTCCTCTAAAGAAAGGAATGATGGGTTAAGGGCTTAACTCAAAGTTGAAAAATAATTTCTTCATAACATGGCAACATTATTGTGCTCCAGTATAGTCAAATACTACAAACTTTAGCATAACAGGTATGCTTGAGTGACAGGCAGACTCTGTTCTTTAAGAGCAAATGCCTGTTTGTGGCTCTAAGAAGTGGCTCTTATTCTTTTGGTACTTGATGAACTCAGGCCTCTGGGGTCAGTGTATACAGAGTGTGGTCCAGATGGGCTCAGGTTCCAGCTGCCTTGCAAAATGACCAGCCATCGTTAAGGAACAGCTCTTTCTTGACTCCCTGGAAGTGAACTACTAGAATAAGTCCCACATCCTTATTCTTTGGTGTCACCACTGGTCATAAATCCAAGAGAAGACAGAGGCTTTTAAACCTGACAGAGAATCACCTTTTACCTCCAATCCATTCATAAAAAGAGAGTCCCCATCCAAAATGGGCACTTCAGAGAGGCCTTGCACAGGACACATCTTTTTGATATTCTCTCTCCCTAGATACTTTCGAAAGCTTTTGGAAAATACATTTAATCTATTCCAAAGGTCACTGCAGAAAAGGCTCCTGCTCCATGCTGTATCCATGCCTGACCAGGCTTTAAAACTTAAATCTTTGTATTTTTTTGGATACCAACTATAATAGCAATGAATGAAAATTGCTAGTGCTCAAGGCTGCGCATGAAACGCAGCGGACTTCTCTGCGTGTGTTAACTCCTGGAGTTCCCATGTTTTCTGAACTGAAAACCAGTTCCTCTGTCTGACAGATGAGAATCAGCTCATGGGGGTATGGAAGAGACTGCTTGGAATGAAGAATGTCATTGATAACCTGGGTCATGTGGCCTTTGGACGTACAGAGGCATGACTTAATTGACATTGAGGGGGAGCTGACCGAGAGCTATCACCTGGGCAGAACACTGCTATATATGATCCTTAGCTTTTCTTCTCGTCAGCCTCTGCGTCAGTGTTAATGGTGTATAATGAAAGCAGCTCTCAGAGGTTCCATATTTCTTCAGCCAACCATTAATAATGGGGCAGCACAAAGCCGTTTGCTAATCAAATGTAATGAGCAGGTTAATGAAAAATGCACTCCAAGTTCACATAAGTAATGATCTTGCCTTTGTCTCTCAAGTCACCAGGGATGTTTTGGCAAGCACGTGACTTCGGGTGGTCAGTGATATGAATTTAGTTAATTTAGTTGATTTCCTTCCCAGGGAAACTGTGCAAACAGTGTCTTCTGTTCTGAATACGGTTCAAGTTTTTCAAAGTCCCAATGTTATTACCAGGGAGAAAAAACACAGATTAAGGGATAAAGAGTTGATGAATATCTTTACCTCATTTTACAAGGGGACTGACAAAGGGCCTGAGGCTGTATGTCATGGCTATTGTTAGATCACTTAGATCAAATGTGATCAACGGAATCATATTTTGTTGTTTGTAGGAAAAGAAAACTCCTATAAGAAAAAAAACCTTGATCATAACAATAATTTACCAGAAATGTGTTTTATGAATGACTACAGTCAACAGTGAGCAAGATTCAGAATATTTCCTGAAGTTTAAGGTACTGAAGCTGGGTTAAGAGGCTTCCTCAGGGCATTAAGTGGTAGAAATACTGAATATAAAAATCTTGGATAATTTCTCTGAGCCTCTCCAAGCCTCTTTGGTCCTTAGGCAACCATTTTTTAACCTACATGCAGACTGCAAACGATCATAGCTTTTCTAAACAAGATTTTTGTGATTCATTCTATGGCAAGCACAGTTCATTGTTTTCCATGAAAAAGAGTGCTTTGCTTATGAAAGGGTTATGACAAATCAAAAGGGGGCCTGGAGAAATGGCTGAGGACTTAGAGCACTGACTGCTCTTGCAGAGGTCCCTGGTTTGGGTCCAAGCACTTACATGGTGGCTAACAACCATCCTTAACTTCAGTTCCAAGGGATCTGATGCCCTGTTCCAGCCCTCATGGGCACTGCACACATGTACACAGATAGAGAGGCAGGCACACACACATACACATAAATAAAAATAAATAAAAATAAAAGAATAAAGATTAGAATGGAGTTAGTGGTTTTTAATTTTGTTTTAAAACAGCACTTCGATCATGTGCTCAGAAAGATGGCAGATCATTGCAAAAAGTATGTATATTACATCAACTTGGTTTATAGACCCTGGGATGAATGTAGGAAATCTGCCACCAGTTTCTGGTTTTAGGACAGATGTGAATGTGGATCAGTTAGTAGAGTAAGAGCTTTCTACAGTCATGACCAAGAAGGAGGAGAAATACCTCCAGTTGCTGCTAATCCTCCATACCTACAAATTTGACCAAATATACATAAGAATCCCATTTCTCTTAGCTGTATGAAACATCTCAAGCCAAACACTTTTCTGGATAATGTTAGTACCTAAACAATCTAATTGTGGTAGTAAAGCTTGCTTTCAGTAAAAAGAAGTAAATGTCAGTTGATTTACTAATTAATTGCTTTTCTCTTCAGGGGCAACAAACACATTTTGGTCACCACAATGGACTCACTGTGAAAACTCATGAGACCTTGAGATTCTTCAACAGCTGCCCTGATTTTGTCAGGAAATTTAAGCTCAACTTTCTCCTTTCCTGGAATTATTTATACATTTTTTTGGAACTGGATCTCCCTGTAGTCCCAGCTGGCCTGGAGTTCGCTATGTAGACTGGGCTGGCCTCTTGTTCATTGCAATCTACCTTCCTCTGTCTCTCGAGTGCTAGGATTAAAGGCACAAAACACCAACTATTTAAACATTTAAAATATTAACATTTTTGTTGATGCACATGTAATAATTTTCCATATTTAGAGGATCCAGTGTGATGTTTTAATACGTGCATATAGCATTGATGGACTAAATCAGAGTAATGAGCACTCTGTTTATTATTTATTTATTATGTTTGGAGCCTGTGAGTTCCTTTCTTTTAGTTATTCATAAAAAGTAGCCAGATGTGGGGATGCACGCCTTTAATCGCAGCACCCAGGAGTCAGAGCAGGCAGCGCTCCATGAGACCGAGGCCAGCCTGGTCTACATAGTGAGTTCCAGGTCAACTGGGGCTACAGGAAGGCCCTATTTCAAAAAATTCTTTTTCTTCTATTCTCTAGGGTCTCATTACACTGTTCAATATTTTTCTTTACTGTACACTGATTAGTTTTTGTTCTCAACTTGACAAAAACTAGAGCAACTTTGGAAGAGGGAGACTTAAGTGAGGGATTTCCTGGGTCTGGTTTGCTTATGGCCACGTTTGTGGGGTATTTTCTTGATTGCTAATTGATGTAGGAGGCCCAGCAGCCTGCCCATGGAGGCCAGAAGAGGGTGTTGGATTTCCTGGAATTGGAATTAGAGTCAATTGACGTGTGTTCTGGGAATCCAACTCTGTCCTCCAAAGGGCAATTTGCAGTCTTAACTGCTGGGCCATCTCTCCAGCCACTATACTTTTTTCCTTAAATTATTGTTAAATAAATACTTCGTAGGAACAGTTTTAGAGTTATAGGAAAGCTGAAGAGAAATATGGTTCTGATCACACTACATGCATTTTGTGTTAAACCACTCAACAATCCTGTGAAGGGAGAGGCATTTAACCTATTTTATAGAAGAGAAATCAATGTACATAAAATATAAATAACTACCTTCTTGTCAATCAACATGTAAATGGTGTGACTGGACTTCAAACCCAGTTAAAGCTAGACATGTATGCTTATCTCTTGACTGTATTTGTTGATTTTGAAGCAATGCTTTTCTATTACATCTATGTATATATGTATGTATGCATGTATGTACGTATGATTGATTGTGTGTGCATGTGTATCTCAGTGTATATGTGGAGGTCAGAAGAAAACTTTTAAAAACTCTCTTCTTCTACCCTGAAAAACCTGGGGATCCAACTCAGGTTGCCAGGCTTGGTGGCGAGCGCTTTTACCCACTGAGTACTTAGAGATCCTGAAGCAATAGTTTAAAAAATGGATTTCAATGACTTCATGCTTAAATTAAATGGGAAATTATTTCTCTTATATTATCTGCATGTAATTCAGCATGATCTAAAATATGTCCTTTATCAATTAGGGATGTAGGATTAGAAATTCTCTAATATCAACTACCATCTAGTCATAAAAACTGCATCAATAGAATCAAAGAGAGTTCAGTTGGTTTGCAGTTGTCCTGATTGCCCCTTATCAAATGATGTCTAGAACTTCAAAAAGAAGGAACACAGTACCTAGTGACAGTCTTCTAAAACCCACAGGCTTGCTTTCGGACAGGCAGAGGTGCAGAGGAGCTTACAGGTCCATCTTTAACACCGTTATTTTAACACCTTAATTATTTCTCCATATTCTTTTTTGCCCTTCTAGTTGGTTGCAACTAAGTATCAAATATATTGAAATTATATATGAAATGTGACCTTCATGTATTTTTCGACTTTTATTTCTACTGAAGAGAATTCCTTTAAAACGGCTGTTGCTTGCGTCCCAAATGGAGACCCAGCAGATTACAGATGTGTATGTGTGACTATTGCTGATAGGCAAGAACTAGAGCTGTTCGTCTCCAGTTACTGTCATCTTACTATCATCCTGTGCTGTCTGTAGGTGAAGAAACTGAGTTACACAAAGTTGAGGACATTCCTTGAAGTCCTGTTGCAATGGAAGAAATGAATGAGCATTTAAAATGTGCTTTGTAGAATTCTAAACCAAAATTCAAGTCTGTCGGCCTCTCTGTCTCTCTCTCTTTTTTCAACAAAGTAGGGAAGCAAGAGCAGTTGGCAAAAAACACATAAGGAAATCAGAACAGTGAAGACCATTTCTTCAGATACACAACTTCTCTGTGCAGTGCTGACTCATGGAGGGGTCAAGCTCAGCTGCCTTCGCTCTTATCTCTATCACAGCAAGGCAGGATGATGGATTTCCCAGTGATGGTGGGAGTCACCAGGGAAGAGCAAATTCCACACTGTGCATTCTATTTGTAACAAGTCGCAAAGTGCAAAATCAGAAGTTTTAAACATACAGCTTCTCAGAGAAGCTCAATGAAATAGAATGACTCACTTCTAGAAGGTTCCAAGTGTCTGGATGGCATAGTACTATTACCAGAATTTATTTTTGAGAGAACTTTTATCTACTATCCTTTAAAAAAATTCAGGTGACAATGTCAAATTTGAGGCTTAACCAATGGTCCGGTCACAGCATTTAAAGTGGATGACATGACTGAGTGGTGTATGAGAGAGAAGTGAGAGCTCTATGGGTTTTCTTTAAGTTTTAGCGCCCTGTGTTCATTATTTAAAATTAAAGATCAAGTTCCATCCAAGATGCCCAAATAAATTTTTAGTTTGTCATTCCCCCAATAAATTATTAGTGCAGTTAAGTATGTTTGCACAGCTTTTCATTAGTGTATTAAAGAAAATGTGAAAACCTCTTTGTGGAACGCTGATAAAATAGAATCCTGCAGTTCTTACTCAACTCCAGCTAAATATAATACAATGTAAATCACAAAGCTCCCTGAATTTCATCTCAGCTGAAAAAAGCAGCCTGCTTTGTGGTGTATGTACAGTCCTGGTGGTATAATTTCAACTGTATGTGGCTAATTAGGCAATCTTTGTGTTTAAAAGTCCTTCATACCCCTTTCATTATATTTGATGGGTTTTGAGGAAACAGCTGGAGATTTCTATCAATGAAAACAGATTTCGGTTTATTATTATTAAATTTCTTTTTCATCTCTGCTTGCCAGTGGGATGTGCTTCAAATCATTTTAAAGACCTCTACATGCTGGACATATTGACATTAAAATAAAAGCAGATCCTTTGGCTCACAGATATTAAAGTAAAATATTAAATATTAAAATTGATTTACTGACAGGCTAAGCATAAAAACAGCTGAAATAATCAGTGAGAAGGAAAGTAAATTGGATTATATTGTTTGTGGTTTGAGATGACTGAGATAAGAATACTTTCACTCTGTAACAATAAAGTAAAAATAAATGTGGATATTAATTGTCCTAAATAGTCAGTAAAACAATGTTTTCTATAAAACAATTTATAGAAATTAGTGAAAATAAAATCACAACATCTCTGTGTGTCTGTCCTTCATGTACAGTTGGGGAGGATATTAACTATCATTCAGAAGAAAGACTCACAATAGTCTGGGCTTATGTGGATTTGAAAGCCACTCAATTAGTCAACTCAAGAGGTAAACATGTTCTTGGAAAAATTTGAGCTGCTGGGTCTCTTTAAAGGGTGGAGGTTGTGGATTGGATATTTGAAATGAACCAAAGAAGGAGAGAAAAAGCACTAATAAGAAGCCTAATCCAAATGGGCAGCTCTAAACACATATGGCCTAACCACATGAAAGTTTTCTTTCTTACATAAGAGTCCAAAGGTAGGTGAGTGCTCCAAGCTTGGTAGGTAGATTAGTGTTGCTCTCACATGGCTTCTATACCTGGATCCAAGTCCCAGTGTGGAACTGTCCCCGCTAACTAGCAGGAGAAACAGACCAAGGGAGTGCATCAGCTTTGTTCATGACACTACCCGTAAACTTCAAATTGCTTCTGATCACAACCCATCCCCCCAAATTTATTCAAGTGTGTCCTCTCAGCTTTTCTGGACTTGAGAAAGGTGGCCCCCATTAAAAGAAGAGACCAGTCATTACAGAGCAACTCTTGGTGTTCAGCCTCAATGTTTTTATGGAAAATCTTCCTTTGACTATTCTTTCTAAATAAGAATTTATGTCTTATTGAACTTATATTTTGCTTTATCATTGAATCTTGGCTTTCCTTACAGCAGTTTTGAATTTTGTATTTGTGAAATTACAAATATTATGACTTTGATTTTATTCCATCTCTCCTTCACGCCCATGTGCCTGGTATATTTGACACATGAAAGTTATATTTGATATGGTAAAGATTGGTGAATGAATGGCCAGAGTTCCAAAGGAGTGTCAGATTAAATTAATTTACTGATGGAAAAAAAATTTATAGAAAAGGCAACGAAGTTAACTGAGTGGACAGGCAGTCCTCCAATGCAATGTTTTCTAAAGTGATGATCAAATGCTCACTGGCTTGTCACCAAACCCATGGACTACGTTATCACCAGCGTCTGAAGAAACAGGCTAAAAGTGAATAGATAGAAGCAGGTACAATGGGAAGTTGGAGGACACTGTACACTGTGAGGTAATTATTATAGCAGGGTGGCCACTGGTAAGTCATTCAGGGTCTTGAAAACAATCCCTTAGACATAGTCCAATAAGTGACTAATTAAACTTACTGGTTCATCCAAAGAGAAGCCCCTTGATTTCAGCTATGCACTTGAATGTGGTACCTTCTGAGTCACAAGCTAATCCAGTTCATACTGTAAATCATGAGAAGATTTTGTATGCCACTGTCTACAGCACTTAGAAGAAATCAACTCTGAGGCAAAGCAGACAAGGGAGGGAAAAGGTTGATCTCTTGGAGTTTAATATGACCTGCCTTGCAGGCTGACAAAATAACATGAAATAGTGACTCATCTCCAGCAATTCCATGATGTTTGATTTTCAGGTGCATCTTCCCCAGCAACACACTGTCAAAGTACATTTCAAAGACAGAGGAGAGTGCATTTCAAAGCATTGTTTCATCTGATCCGTCACAGTGGGGTATTATCTTCAAGTTCCAAAACTTCAAAAGTAACTTTGAATTATAGTTCAACTTAAGAACATCTTTTGAAAAAATCCTGTAATTCCGATATACCTGGGGGATGTACAGACTTCCTTTATTGTTCAGTCTTAGGTAATTGATCGGTGGTCTTTTCCAATGGGCCTGCCAATGAAGAGCCTACATTTTATTTCAAAGATCATTTGTCTTCTTTGAACTCTTTTTGTAAATGCTATTTGTTCCTTAAAAAAAGGAACAAACTTCCTATAATTGATAATTTTTAAATCCCTTTCCCCCTTACTTACTAATGGGATCTAAACTGAAAGTAGCATTTATCCATTTGACCTTATTAAAATTTTAGTCTTGTGTTCTACTCACCTTTTAAAATCAATACAGTGTTTCTCTTCTGGCTCCATCAATTTTCACATTAGACTTACCAACTCCCAAACACTTTATAAAAACATGTTCAGTGAACAATATCAGAGCTAGAAGCAGGAGTGACTGGTTTTCTAACACGTAGCTTAGTCACACTAACCTGCTGCTGCACCATACATACAAATATATGTTAAGCCAGTATATGAATCACGTCTGATATATATGAAAGTGATGTTACAAAGGGGAAACTGCAGATATTCTCCCTTTGCAGTCAGCTTCATTATGTGTCCTATCGAGTAAGGGTGACCTTCTGCAAAACCTGACCTGGTGGAATTCTGAAATACTTAACCGTGGTTTCTTCAAAAGCACCCAACTCTTCCCTTGACTTGCCTGTTCCGGGCAGGTAAAAGATAACTTCACTGTGGGCCGGCTGTCATAGACCACTGTCAGTTTTGCTCTCTGCTGTCTTTCCTTCTCAGATTTCTTTAAGATGTATCTACTATTAGCAGTTCACCTGTATTTAGGGTGTACTATATTTCATGCATTATACTAAATCCTATACTAATCCTAAACTTACATGATGTAACTTGATCCTTACCACAACCCAGTGAGGAAGTCATTTGAATAAGTTACTCACTGAATAACTGAGCATGACAACACCCAAAGGTAATGCCTTGAAACAATAACAATTTCTCTTTCTTAGGTTTAAGTGGTTCAAGTATTTGGAAGTGTCTCAGCTGAGCAGTTCTGGTTTGGGCTTGTTTGAGGCTCTCTTTAGTCTGTGCCTGAGGCTACAGTCATTTTGAAGCCTTCTTCACACACATGTCAGGTGTCTGGACTTCAGAGTTGAGGCTTCTCAGGTACATTTTGATTTTCACAAACTCTCTTTATAAGGCATCTCCAGCATGGTACAGAGTCAGCAGGGCTTAAACAGAATGGGGTAGGCTTGTTGTACTTTAGTTACTCACGGAAAGAAAAGGCACAGAAGATGCCAGAGGTAGAAGATGTTAGGAAGAGGCTCAAGATATCATCAGTGTCAGAAGCCATGCCAGAAAAACACTTCAAATCTGCATTCTTATGGAATTACAGGATTTTTTCAAAAGATGTTCTTATGGATCTGTCTGCAGAAAGAAGAACCTTCTGATGCCAGTTGTGGATTTTCACAAATTACCCCTTCTACAACACTGAGGAAATTGAAGATCAGTTCCTTCGCACAGAAAAACAAGGAAAGCCGTTCAAGTAGAAGCAGATAACTAGAGTAGTCTCATATTTATTAGAGATTTAATTAGTAGGTCATAACCTTCCTCTAAAGAAAGCACCAGGTCCAGATGCTGTTTCTAGAGGTGAATTCTGCTAAGCATTTGCTCACAAGCTCATTAAAAACTTTCAAATATTTAACACTTACCAACTCATTCTTGGAGGCCAAAGTTACCCTGATTCCAAAACAGATAGATATTGCAAAGGAGAAGAAGTACAGACTAATGTTTCTCATGATCACGAATGCAGAAATTCATAGTAATATATTATTACTTTGAATTGAACAAGGATTATAGAAAATGAACTAGAGGAACTTGTTCAAGCATGTTGGATTACCTGTCTACTGAAAAATCACCCAGTCTAACCACCACACAGCAGACTAGGAAGAGAGGGACATTTCTGAATTTGAAAAAGAACATTCATAGAGATTCTGCAGTAAAGCCATAGCAAACCAGACCTCACTCTGAGAAGTGTGACCTACAATTCCTAAGATCAAGAATTCGCCAAAGGGGCCTTTTGCGCAATCTTCTGCAACCTTCTGGTATTGATGAGCAAAGCTAGCACCTTAGGATGCATGAAGGGGATTAGAGAAAACAGGATGTGAAGGAGATGAAACTGTTTTTGCTAATAAATGAAATGATGTCCACATAGAGAGAATGCCAGAGAATCACTCCACATCTACCAGAATCAAAACACAAATATAGCATGTCATATCATACAAAGGTAATTTTCAGAAGTCAACTGCATTGCTGTGTATCACTAAAACAATTGAGATTTGAAATCAAAAGATGATTTAAAATAATACACAACATGTAATATATACAATATATACCAATCTAGTAAAACAGGTACAAAATTACCTGGGTGTGGTAGCCTTTGCATTTAACCTTTGCAGAGACAGGTGGATCTCAGTGAGAAGGAGGCCACCCTGGTCTACATGGAGTTTCAAACCAGCTGGGGCTATTGGAAGACCATGCCTTCAAAAAACAAGCAGCCCCCAGAAACAACTCCCCCCAACCAAACATGTACAAAATCCGTATGCAGAGAATGTTAAACCCTGTAAAAAATAAATGTCTGAGTATTATTTAATATTCATGGACTGAAAGATCCAATATCATTGATATTTTAATGCTTCTCAAGTTATTTTATGGATTCAAGTCAACTCCAGATAAAATCCTAGCAAGTTATTTTGTGGACTTTGATGAGCTGGTTCTAAAGTTTGTATGGCAAGACAAAAGGCCTAGAATAGTCAAAATACTCAAAAAGTAATCAAAACTAGTCAAACGCTGTTGATGAACACACATCAAGACAGATAATTATTACGGGGGGGGGCGGACAGAGGTAGAGAGATAGGGAAAGAAAGGAGAGAGGGAGAGGAGAGAGATTGAGGTTTGACAACAAAACACCTTAAAGTGGCTTATACACAACAGATTTAACATACCTATATTCCTAGGGCTGTGTAAAAATTCTTCAGGCAAAAAAGGTCACGAGTGGAAAAGGTCAAGATGCTTTGCTGTTGTCTTCAAAGGCTGTCAGTAAACCTTTGGTCTCATTTCTTGATGAATGAAGGCTGAGAACCTGTGTCAGCAGGCATGGCGGGGCTCGGGTGAGGGTCTCTTCTGGCATTATACAAGATTTAAAGGAGTTACTTTACAAAAGGAGGACATTGTCCCTACTAGATATGACAGGATAGCAAAGTAAAAGCCCAGTGCCAGGAGTGAATTCCCTTACTAGAAACTGTTGACAAGAGGTCACATAGATCCTCAAACAATACTGAACATTGCTCCCGTTCTTGATTGCTCACCAGACCCTACTGCTGAAGAAACTATATTCAAATGAGGAGAAATCAAGCTGATACTGACTTCAAAGCTTCATCTGTGCTGGCTAGCTTTCATGATGCTGGAAAGTGCCATGCATGCTACTGGAAGAAAAAAATCATTAGTCTTCCCCAACTGTGAATGCTGTGTGCTTCAAAGATATCTGGCCTGGCAAGATGTGACCTCTGGTACAAATATCATGGGAGTAACCAATCACTTTTTAATTGAATTTAAGGTTCACATCATAAGATGGAGCCCATAACTGACATTTATAGCAGGCCTAGGAATGTGTGGCTAGGCAGGCCACAGGCCATAGAGGAGAACCTAATGTTATTATTCTGCTAAAGAAATATAGTATTAAACTATTAATGACTGACTGTTATACCCATAGATGAGTGCATCACTCAACCCTCACCAGAGACGCTTCCTCTTGCAATAGATTAACACAGCAACCAAAACTGGCCAAATAGGTGGGAAGTTACTCATATAAATTCACAGTAATGATGACAGCAGGCACAAGTCTAATATAAACTCAGTCAAGCCAGATAAAATCCCAGCGTGGATATGGAGGTGGGTGGGTAAGAAACCCCAGTCCTACTTGAGAAGTCGATGGAAGCTGAAGGCCGCAGGGAAGGTGAGAATCATTCTGTGACTCTTGATGGGCTCACCAGGCTCCAGTGGATGGTTCACACTGAAGGACATTTGGGACACAATTTGACTCTACAGGCTTTAAAAAAAAAAAAAAAAAAAAAAAAAAAAAAAAAAATATATATATATATATATCCATGAAATCAGTCGGGGGGCATAGTAAGAAGGGGTACAGATAATGGAAAAGATCTAAATATGCTCAAAAGTTTGCAAAAATTCAATAAAAAAGAAAAAAATTTAAAAAATAGGATAGTTTGGGCCGGTACGACGTCTCAGTGGGTAATCAAAAGTGCTTGCCATCTGAGTCTGAAAACTTGAGTTTGATCCTTAGGCCCCTTGAGGGAAGGAGAGAATAGACTCCTGAAAGTTGTCTTCTGACCTTCACATGTGAGTTGATGTGTGTGGGTACCTTATGCTCACACACGCGTCACAAATACATGAAATCTAGATTTAAAACAGAATGGTTTCTAGGGCTCCTTGAGTCTCTGTTTCCAGCCAAGTCTGAAACTCTTTACTTGATTTCAAGACTGTCTTCAGTCTGACTTTTCTCCATCCTCGTAACTCAGTCCTCAAATCCGATGGCCATTTCATTTTCACTTTGTTTTAGGATGTGCCGGGATCAATCCTATTCTGTCTTTACCTGGAATCCTGTCAGTTTTCTACTCATCTCCTTCAACACAGCAGTTTCTATGCTATGACAGATGAGGTCGAAATGAGGTGTAGTCAGGGGAGGGACATAGTTATGGCACACTGTGAATGGACCTAGAAGTGTGGCATAAATAAAGTTTGGATGTATGCACAGTAAGAAAAAAAAATCCAAAGTGTCTAAATTGTACTATTTCCAGTAGTAATTTCTGAGGCATGTTCTTGGAGAGGAAGTTTATTTTTTATGTACTTAAGCATTGTTTGTGTTTTTAAAATTTGATATAATACTTTTGTAAAAAAAGGATAAAATCTTGCTAATAATTGAAAAATCTTACTTTTTTCATCAACTCTTCCTTGAGGACTGAAGTACTTGTAAAGTTTTACTGAAATGCTACAGATTTGAGCTTCTTCAACTGTGGCTCAAGATTCTGTAACCAAATGTGAAGCCTGCAGAAAATTTTGCCACAGTAAGAAGTTTCTGACTGAGCAATCATCAACAATTAATTTAAAGTGACAGCACCATGAATCAGAGTCACTAAAAATCTGTGTAGTTAATGAAGGAGTATGACAACGGTGTACCATGCAAAGGTAACACTCAGAAACCGATTTCGTTGCTTTGTACTGCAAAGAAACAACATGAATTTGAAGGCAAAGAGGAGATGGTGGTTTTACATGATGTGACTCTGGTGTGGAACACAGCGGGGCATGGCATGCCATCACGCCAAGCTTTCTCCATGCAGACTGTCTGAGACACAGGCTCAGATCTGAGCCAACTGCATGTTATGAGCAGCCGTTCTTTTACTGCATGTACGAAGTTTCCTGCTTTGGGGCTGGTAAGGTGATGGGTCAGGGGATAAAAGCACTCGCTTTGGGTGAGGCAAGCCAGACAACCTCAGTTCCATTTCCAGAACCCATGTGAAGTTGGAAGGAGAGAGCTGACTCTACAAAGTTGTTCTCTGACCTCCATATGTGATCTGTGGCATACCTGCTCTGTGACACATGCCTCCCCCACTACATATACAATAATAATGAATAAAAAAGTTCCCTGCTCTCACAGAAGCATAATGGTTTAATTATGGAAAACCCGAACATTTAATGTTGTCCTATCATCATTCCTCAGCATGTAAATATCAAATTAGCATATGTTTGGGTTGCAGTGTGCTAGAATGCTTGGTTTTAAAAACCATTGTTTCAGTTGCTAACTTGGTTTTCTTATGAAGTTATTAAATGAATTTTGGCTTGGGATCAAGATGGAGCTTTAACATTTCTGAATTGTCCCTAAACATTCTGCCATTTTGTACTATATTTTTATGCAAAGTAGCATTCCAAGTATTGATGGTTATGAAACCAAAATATCAGTCTACTCTGAGTTCAATTTCCTTGGGCTATTTTCAAACCCCAGTTCACTCACAGTCATTTTATTTTGTGAAGTCATAGGTCAGAATCAATACCCTACCATGTGGCAGGGGCAATAAAATGATCTACAAAGACTAAAAGTTTTGTACGTGGTCTGATGGGAGACTAGAGTTCATTGGCATATTAGCTCCTTTTCTTGTCTCTGTGACAGAATCCCTGACAGGAGCAATTTAAGGGATGAAGGACATCTTGTTTCCAGGTTCCAGAACAGTTCACTATGGCTGGGATGCTGTAGTGATTGCAGCTTGGTTCACAGCGGTGGTATCTTACAGCAGCAGCGTCTCTCAGGGTATCAACCAGGAAGCAGAGATGGGACCACACATGGAGGCTGGTAAAACCTGCAAAGGTCCGTGCTTAGTGATCTGTTTCAGCTGTCTGTGTCCTGTATCCCAAAGGTCTACAGCCTTCCCAAACAGACATCCTCTGAGACCAAGTGTTCAAACAGCTGAGGCTGTGGGGGACATCTCCTATTCAAACTGTAACAACACACAGACGAGAGAAGTTGAGCCAGGGCTGGAAAGCAAGGCCAAGGACAGACCATGCTGGAAGCCTTATGTTCTGTCTCCAGTTTTCACGCATGGAAGGGCAGAGATGTCTGTCCTGACCTCCAGATTAAGCAGACTTCTTCCTCTGGCAACTCAGAAATCTTTCTGCTAGACCAAAGAAATGTCTCAGCAGGTAAAAGGGCTAGCTATTCAAGCCTGATGTCTGCATTCCATCACTGGATCCCCTGGAGGAAGGAGAGAACTGAATCCTGAAAGTTGTCATTAGTGGCACACGCACTGGTGTGTACACACATACATACAATAGTAATAATAATAACAATAATAAGCATATTTTTCTAAAAAGAGAAGAAATCTTTTGACCCAGGATCTTGTATACTTTGATTATTTGCAACAGAGACAGAGCGTAGGGAACTTGCCCTTCGTGGAATCCCAGTGTCTCCATACACATAGTTTTTCCGGTCTCAAAAATCACATATCATCTCAGCATTGTTTCGTTTTATACCTCTGTCTCTTCCCTGACTTTGGTGCTGTCAAGTTTGGCTTTGTAAGATCCTCCAAGTTTTCAGCTGTCACAATTGGGTCTGTCTAACCATCATTGACTGGGGAGAGGGTCCTTCCTGTTTAACAACACTTGTTGGATAAAAATCTGACTGAACCACAAATGGCCTATTTCTCATGATCTCTCTGCAAGGTCCTTCTGTCTGCCGTAGGGACTTTTAAATACCCCCTCCCCCACCAGCACTACAGACCATCATGGGAAAAGAGTCAGAAGTTATAACTTGATAGTGGCCCTGTGCAGGCAAACAGAAGGAAAAAGAATGTATCCTTATAGGAATTTATGGGTTTCTACCTATGTTTTTTCTTTGAAAGGCTGAGCTTTCAGTATTGCTATACAGGGTGGAGGAAATCAAACGGATCTTCAGAGAACCAGTAAGGAAAAATATCTCAGAAGAATTCCTGTATATCTTCCATAGTTTCTATCTTCCAAGAGTTTCCTTTATCAAGCTAAATCTAATTGTGTGTGTGTAGCCAGAGTATATGGCTAGTTAAATGTGAAGTCTCCAATCAGTTACAGAATCACTGTTCAAGGATCACAGTGATAGAGACAGTGATGCATTATCCTAGACATCTTCAGCTGGATTTTTGGCTCTTGGTTTGACCTGGAGCTCAACAATTAGTTTAAGAAAAGATGAATCATTGGTGAGTCATTTGCTTGAAAAACTAAGTTTCAGGTTGACAATACTATTTTTTTAGAGTCTTGAAACTTTAGGGACCTTTAAAGAATACTATGAAAGATTTCTTCAAGTGTCTGTTGGTCTCTTGGTCTGAAGTCTTGAGATATTTTGTATAATTGATCATATTTTTCTTAGGCAAAACATAAATTCAGCTTTCCACTTTCAGTGTCTCCTCAAGTGAGTCACTGCTGACAGCCTTCTTACCTCCCACTGTCGACTTCATTTTTTAGACTTTGCCACCTTTTAAGCAGATCTTTTTTTTTTTTGACATATTCAAGCTTTACTAGCAAAGCTTATCTTATTAAAAAAATTACCTTTCCCTCTCTGGCTTGCCCCTTGCTACCTTCTGTGTTTAGCAATGTATTTCTGCTTCCTGTGTAATTGAATCCCATTATCTCCAGCATTTGCATTTTCCTTAGTTTTGAGAAAAATACTGATTTAGGTGAGCCAAGACCTTCTTTTTATATCAAGTACAAAGCAAGCAATCTTTTAAAAGGAAAAATCCATTAATTTGAAGAGCTAATATTTTAACATTGGAATTTCTGGTTTTAAACATGAGTTGTTTTGACTGTACAAGTCTGGGGTTGTATTAGAGATTTAGGGACAAAATCAACATTTGTTTAAACTTAAGATTTCTTGTATAGCATTACCTCCAAATGAAGGCTATTGAACAAAATTATAAACTAGAATTTTAAAAAATCCATCAAGGCTGCTATTTCTTCATTCATTCATTATTGATGTCAAGATTCAGTTTTAAACACACCCAACTTTGGATAATTTTCTTTATAACTATAATCATCATTTTTGCTGGGTAAAATATTCTGGGTTGACATCTATGGTCTTTTAGTAGCAGGAATACTTTGGTCCAGGCTCTTCTGGCTTTCACAGTTCGCATTGAAAAGTGAGCTGTAATTCTGATGGGCTTTCCTATACATGTGACTTGTTTTTCTTTTGCAGTTTTCAGTATTTTCTCTGTTCTGTATACTTAGTGTTTTTACTATGATGGTCCGTGGGGAGTTTCTTTTCTGGTCCTGTCTATTTGGTGTTCTATGTGCTTCTTGTTTTTGTGTGGGCATGTGTTTCCTTAATTTTGGGAAATTTTCTTCCACAATGTAGTTGAAAACCTGGTCAGTACCATTATCCCAAGATTCTTCTCCTTCCTCTGTGCCTATGATGTATAAATTTGGTCTTTTCATGGTTTCCCATATTTCTTGCACAGGCCATTCCTGTGTTTTAATAAAATTTTTCATAATCTTTGCTTTAGTGACCCAGTTCTTGAACCTTGTCATTTGGTATTCTGTTTTCCGTTTCATCCATTCTATTGGTGAGGCTTTCTTTTGTTGTTTCGTTCATTCTACTGGTGAGACTTTCTTCTGTTGTTTCAAATTGGCTTATTGAGTGTTTCATGTTCCTTTTCATTTCAGCTGGAGTTTTCTTAATATTTCTACTTTGTGAATTCAGTCAGAAGTTTTCCCCTATCTGTGATTTGTTTGAATGTTTTTGAAATTCACTGATCTCTTTAATCATGCTTATATGATTGTTCTTTTAAATTCTGTGTCCTGGGTTATCTCTATGAGGTTCTCAGTGTAGAACTCTTCTATAGGACTGCTGATGTTTGGAGGGGACATATTATTTGGGTTTTTCACATTATTATTATTTTTCTTTGTGATCTTGGCATGTGGATTTCTTTTGTTGTTTGTGATTCTGATGTGAGACACAAGCCTTCCTTTCTTGAGTTGAAGTCTGATTCTGTTTGTATACTTGATGTGACTCAGCTATTCTCTTATTGGTTATGAAAAGCTGATTGGTCAAGGCTTCAGCTTCCTTCTTTTGGATTAATATTACTGGCACTGGATAGCTCTAGTCCTGCTCAGGACTTCCCTCAGAGGCAGAGTTTAGGTGAGATCAGATGCTCTCAGTCTCTCTCTCAAAGTCTTAGCTCCTGTAGCTAGCAGGCCTGGCACACTTTGGGAAGACGTCTAGGCAGAGGCTGAATTCAGGCTTTCTCAGGCAGTCTGCAAACTTCTCTACCCCTAGGAAAGGGCACAACAGCCCAGCGCGGCAGCAATGTCAGGGGCTGCAGATGGTACCAGTGAGGGGGATGGGCATGGTGCGATCTGGAGAGCTCACAGTCAGGCAGCGATTGGAGGGCAGTCCAGAGATCTGGGGGACCAAGAGTAAAGACATGCTTGTGCCCAAGTCTAGAGGTAGAAGAGGATGTGGGGTTGGGGGAATTTGGTGGTGGTGTGGTGCTAGTGGAGTGGAGACACAATGGGCAGGATCGGATTTACCAGGGAAGAAGACTGGTCTTCAGACTCCACGGCAAGCTGGGTAGAAAGCTGGTCTCAGGACTGCAAAGGCAAGTTGGTGTGGGGATAGACTGTGAAGTCTCTAAGAAACTAGACTGAAAAATTGAGCTGGTCTGAGTACCTGGGAACAGGGTACAGTTGGAGGGCCTGGACTAAGAGGGTACAGTCCACAGGTCTGAGTTTCTAAGAGCAAAAGTGGGCCTGTGCCCAAGGCTTAGAAGAACAGGATGTCAGGCAGGGGGCACAATGGATTTGCTCAGCTGGCAGGAGAGTGGAAAGGCAGGGGGCTGGGTCAGACATTCCAGGGAAGAAGGTTGCTCACAAGAATCCAAGGCAGGTTGGGAGAGGTGACAGCCAAGGTAGATGGCTGACCTAGGGCAGACAGAGAGAAGCTGCAGTTGGGAACAATTTATGACGTCGGTCTCTAACAAACTAGACTGAAAAATTGAGCTGCTGTGAGTACGGGGATCAGGACACAATGAACGGGTCTGGACCAAGAAGGTAGTCCAAAGATCTGGGCTGCTAAGAGCCAGAGTACCCAAGGGTAGAATGAGAACATTATTTATTTGTTTTATGTGTGTGTGTATTGCCTGCATGTGTGTAAGTGCACCTGTGTCGTGCAATGCCTGTGGAGGTCAGAAGAGATCATTGAATCCCCTGGAACTGGAGTTATGGACAGTTGTTAGCCTCCATGTAGGTGCTAGTAATGAAACCTGAGTCCTGTGCAAGAACAGCCAGTGACCCTAACCACTGAGCCGTCTCTCCAGATCCCTCTTCTGGACTTTTAAAGAAAAACGTTTTGTCAGTTTTTTGAGAATTTTGTATTATTTTTTCAGCAGCAACTAAATTCCTTCAAATAATTCACTTTGTTTCCCTGAATCTTCGTTTTCCTATGAAGAATGGGAGTCTACTAACTCAAGCATGACTGGAAGCAGAAATTAGTGCTCTCTTCTTTCCCGGTGACCTGTCCATGCACTTTGTTTGTCCCTTGACTGATGTATAATTTATATGCAATGAAATGTGTAATCTTAAGTGAACAGCTCTGTAGACTGACATGCGAACATTTTGCTGTATAAATGCCCACCACTGCTTTATTGTCAGAATGCCACAGATCAACTCCATAAATTCCAGTTTTTAATGGAAGCACATTTTATGATTTGTAAAATGTTGATATAAATTAAAATATGGCTTTCTGTAGAAGTTCATGAACTTGGTCTTTGTGTTAGGGAGTTTAAAACCTGGGCATTTGGGGCTGGAGAGATAGCTCAGTGATTAAGAGCATGGACTGCTCTTGCAGAGGACCAACATTTGGTTCCCATTATCCTCATCAGGCTGTTCATAACTCTAGATCCAGAGGATTCAGCACCATCTTCTGTCGCCGATGGGCTCTTTCATTCATGAATACAGATCACCTCAACCCACATAATTAAAATAAAATACATCTTTAAGAAAAAATAACAATTCTTCAAAACCTGGATGGATATTCAGTTTTAATACTTAGGTGAGTTTTTAAAAATGCATTTTGTTTGATTGGTTATATTAGCCAGGTGTTCCTTTTCTTCCTTGGGCAGGTGGGCCAGAATAACAGAAAAAGTGAAGGAATAAACTGACTTGAGATTTTTTGTCTTATATCTGCTCTGTGAGAGGGCAAGACAATTAACTCAAGTGATCCTTTCCACTTTACACACTGAACAATACCTAGCCTACGGCATCATTGTAGGGATGATGTAATGACTGTAACAGACCGTCTCAATGTTTGCTAATGAGGGGTTAGTATTAACTGACACTCATGTTTTCTCTAAGCATTTTCATCAGACTTCTGTCACTGTTTCCACCTCCAGGCCCTCTGTCTCCCTTTCTCCGTCTATGTGGTATGTCTCCCAGATGCTTTCCTTCCATCTCCATCTCACCCATGCCCACTTGCATAGATGTAGTGATGGCTACTAATAACCCTAGCCATCATTCGCCTCCCTCTCAGTTTCTGGGACCTGCTTGGGCACACTTTGTGTTATACATAAACACATGTGGATTGTGGAGTACGCTGCAGGCAGATGAGTGCCCTTTGATTGGAGAAATTGTCTCCAGTCAGCAAGAACGGCATCTTTTTTACAGAGTGTTAATTTTCCAGTTTCCTCCATCCTGAGTTTCTGAGGTTTGAAATTAGGACATCTAGCATCATTGCCTTGTTTTTTTTTTTTTTTTTTTTCTTTCTTTCTTTCTAGTTGAGGCTTCGATCAAACTTTGTCTGTCTGAGTTCACTCCTGGAGGGTTTGGGGGCTTGTTGTAAGGCATGAATTTTTAATTTGGTAAAATTAAATCTCTTCGGTTAAATCTACTGTGAAATTAAAACCTTGACACAAACCTGGCATTCAGTAGACGCCTTTCAAAAGTGGCCTGATTTTATGTGAACTCAGATGGCCAAAGAAAGTTATAGGTCTCTTTTAAAAATTTCAGGCTTAGTTGCTTGATGGGAGAGAAGAGGTTGTGAAAGAGACATGAGTGTCTTTCCAGGGGTGGGAAGAGCAGACTGAGGGCTTGCTCAGAGTGGTGAGGGCGGGGGTATTGTTCCTTTCTTTATGTTTGTTTGTTTTGACAGGGTCTCCCTAGTCCCAGCCTGCCTGGGACTGTCCAGTGGACCAGGCTGGCCTCAGTCTCACAGAGATTCACTTGCCTTTGCCTCCTGAGGCCAGGGATTAAACACATGTGCACTGACATTTGCCTTAAGGAATGTTATTTCTTCATCTCCACACCTGAGGGCCCTTTGCTAAGCAGTTGTGTACTTAGTGACTGCTTACTGAAAGACCTAACCTAGGATTCTGTTGCCGCCAGAGTCTTTTCTGCATAATGGTACTACATACAATTTATTAACAGTATTAATAATGATTGCATGAAAGTCCTTTTAATTTTTTTCCCCTTGATACAAGATCGTCCATCTGCTTAGTGTGAAGTGCTTGATAATTATATTTGGTCTGATTTTTTAACTTTCTCTAGGTGCAGACATTAGTTTGCTTAAGAAACCATTAAGTTGGCATTATTTGATTGAGACAGCATTTTCCAGGTAATTTGTTTAAATGAGTAGAAGTTGTTTGATTTTCTATCTTCATAAAGCTAAGCAAGGCTAAATTTCAAACTTTAATATTATGAGAATGTGTGTTGTAACACACAGTTGTTCTAGTTTTATTTATTTTCATGTATGACTTTTATAGAATTTTGCATTTCATGTACTGTATTTCATACAATATATCCTAATACAGTTTAGACCCCTCTCAAACCTACACCCCCCACTTCAGATTCATGCATTCTGTCATGTATGATAAGGCCTATCAGGTCAAGCATTTGTACCGAGATGCCCCTCAGTGCACGTTCGTGTACTGCAGTCTAGTCAGGCTCTCCAGAGTCATTCTTAATTGATAGGCTATTCTCATGAACTTCTGTGGTGTCAGGACTTGTTCTAGTATTCTGTCTATAAAACTTCTTACTTTTTAAACCTCTCCTAAGGCTAGAGTTAGGAGACTTGGCTCTAAGCTTCTCAGCTTTTACTTGGGACCACGTTACTAGGAAATATGTTTCTAGATCATAAATTTAAAAAATATTTTATTTTAGAATACTTTTTGATTTAAGGAAAGGGTCTGAGGATGGTTTAGAGCTCCTGCGTGCCTGACTTCCAGTTTCCTTTAGTTTCGACCTTTCAAACTGTGTCTTTTTTTTTTTTAACAATTACTGATTGATATTGATACTTTATTATTAAGAAAAGGTCAACTTTACCCAGAATTCCTTGGTTTTCTTCTAATATATATTTTTTTCTCTTGTGGATTTAGCTGTCCTTTTTAGGTGTCCTCTAACACCCAGTTAGATTTCAGGAATATAATTTTGTGGGTGACTTGAAGTAATTAAGATCTCTAAAAGGATATTTTCTCATGATAATTCCTCAGAGTCCCTGAGAGGAGGCTAGAGGGCACAGCTCTGCTGATGGAGGGCTTGCCTAGCTGTTCAAAGCTCTGGGTTCGGGCTCCAGCAGCACGTATGCTGGGAATGGTGGTATAAATAAATAGAGATGAGTGTGTCAGAATTTTGAGGTTATCCTTGGCTACTGAGTTCCAGGTCAGTGTGACATAAAATACAAACCACAGAATCTCTGATGATTTGAATAATGCTGCCTTGAAGCACATCACCTCGGCATATGGTGGCCTTTCTTCTTCTCTCGATCCCCATATCCCTATTCTAGAGAGAATAAGGCTGACCAATTGGATCAAAAGATGAAATGTTTGAACCTCACACTTGCTTCTTGCTATCGAGTTATAATTTCCATTGCTGATCAGATAGATTGGTTATTAGAAATAGACAAAGTGAAATGTATTTTGACATATCACATAAAGTGGACTAATTCAATGACTGGAATATGTATTCATAAGTATAAATGTCAAATGAGATTAGCTTGTTGTTTGCCTGGAGGTCCTTCTGAAGTTATTATTCTGAAACAGCTTAGTGGGTCACCTGGATCAGGAACTGAGTCAGAAGAAAGCAGACACAAGAAACTGGATCTTAGTTAAAATAAGAAAGATTATGTGTTTCTGCAGTGTTAGAACAGGATGTAGAAAGAGTTAACCTCCTCTTATGTTATAGACCACCCTCACAGTAGAACGGAGTCATCCTTCGGTAACTCACAGTGCAGGGATTCAATGCCATTTTGATGTTGTCTGTTGAAACTCTTTATATCATAGCTGCACTTGTAACTAAAGAAATTGGTTTGTTTGATTTGAGACAGGGTCTTGTGTAGCCCAGGCTGGCTTCCAACTCTGAGTATAGCCAAGGATGCCCTTGAACTCCTGATTCTCCTGTCTCTACCTTCCAGGAGGATAAGTGCTCATGTTGTGAGTGCTGGGCATTGCACTCGGCTTCCTGTCTATCAGGCAAGCACTCTACCAGCTGAGCTGCATCCCTGGCCGTGAATAGAGGTGTATTTGGTCGTTAGAAAGTTAATAGTTCATATTGCCATCACTTTCATTTTCATCCACTGTCTCCACCCAACTGTGTTAATTCTACTCAAACCTCCACTGACTGCTAATCTCCTAATTAAGCCATCTGTCTTCCTCCCGAGAAGTGGTGAAATTCCTAAAATTTGCTTCTTTATTTTGGTATTGTTCATCCTGAAATACACTGATTTGGTTTTCTGTCCCAGTCTGACACTAAGGACCATGATCTACACTCACCTGCTCTCTTGTTACACCCTGCCCTGTACTCACGACTGAAACATGCTCTAATTAATAAAGCTTATGATAAGCGCTTCTTTCAACAAGAGCCACTTAATAATATTATTCGCTGACAAGGTATATAGACATGGAGATATATTCCATTTTTAGTGGGAGTCCATGGAGGGGAAAAGAAAACCAAGATAAATCAATAATTTTTCTCTCTTAGAGATTTTTTTCCACAAAAAAATATGGAATCTTGTCCATATGCATTTGACAAGATTCTTCCCACCAGCTATGGTACAGCCATCGTGTGATTCTCCTCTTGAAGACGTTGCTCTCATTTTCCTCCTTGGAGGGACATTAGCCTTGTGAATACAGTCACAATACCTCTTTGTCTTTCAGGAGTCTCTGTATCCCTGCAAGGTGTGAGGTGCTTTCTCTCAGGCTGTGTGTTCATTGCTGAAGTGAGACTATCAGCTGTTTCTTCATTTTCAGTGGTCACTGTTAAATTCAGTCTTCAGATACAGAGATAATGAAGAGATTTTTAAAAATTAGCTTCAAAACCTATATTCATACATGAACTTTAAAATTTATGCTCATGCACTTTAGAAATTTATTGGGGGTTAATAGATTTTTAATTTGACTGAAAGTGGCCAACCCCAATAACAGATATAATAATAAGTACTTTCTGCGAATTGGGTGCTGTGATGGTTAATATTGTCATTTTGACAAGATCTAAAATCACCTAGGAGATAATCTTCTGGATATCCTGTGAGAGAATATTCAGATTAGGTGGACTAAAGTGGGAAGACCCTCCCGAACTGTCGGCAGTTCCATTGCATTGATGGGGCTCCTGGACTGAGCAAAAAGGAGAAAGCGAGCTGAACACCGTAAGTACCTCTTTGTCTCCTGACTGTATTACGATGTGACCAACGGTCTCAAGTTCCTTCCCCACCACAAGGGACTATAACCTCCAACTGTCAACAGAAACAAACCTGGCCTTCCTTACTTTGCTTTTGAAGGGTATTTAATCACAGCAGCAGAAAAGTATCCAAGACAGGCACTTACTGTAGGCTGTAGGTATGGGATCTAAGTGAATCCTCATGAAAATCCTACATGGTGATATTATCATGAACTCAACATTAAAGAGATACTGAAGATCAGGCAGATTAGAGAGGCTGTTTGGGAGCCCGAATAGCAGTGAGCGTGAGAACTGAAATTAAATCTGAGTTATGGATCCCTATTTTATTCACGTACATCTCTGTCCTTGTGACAGTTGGACCCTGGAGTTGATGGGAGTTATCTGTCCAGAGAAGAAGAGGGTTCAGCAGTTGTATCCAGCTAAGGGCATTGCTTTCTGATATCTTCTCTATCAGTGCCTTGTTGGCTTGAGGAGAAAATGAGAGAAAACAGTGAATGTATAGGAGAACAGGGATGTTGAGAATGCTGGAAAATAGGATAAGTAGAGAGGGTGAACTGGAGGCGTGTGTTGGCGCTCTAAGCAACCGCCACAGTGCTACTGTGGCATTTACTCTGGCATTACAGGAAAGGAGCCCATATTCAGGAGACACAGAGTGCAGTAAGCCAAGCAAATGCCTAGAAATTTGAGCTTTACCCCGTTTTAAGTGACGTTGTCATTTATTCTTTGTAGATAGGTTCTGCTTCCATTGGCTTTGCATGATTTGCATTTCCCGACGGTCAGTCTGAGTCAGCTCGGAGCCTCTCTCCCTTTAGCACGGATGGTTGTAGGGGATTTACTGCGGTGGGTTCAGTTTTCCTGTCCGGTTTTGACTCTGTGATAGCATCATAAGCAGCAACTGTGGACTGGTGTGTATATGTCCTCCCTCCTGTCTCCCCCGAGTGAAATTGTGATGAGAGCACTTCAGATAGAGTCTCCCACTCCATTTTGTGTCGAGATGCTACAGGAACCTACTTCCAAAAACATGAGGGGCTCCAACTTAAGTCCCCATTATGACAATTCTGTGATCTTGAGAAGGTTGGTTTCCATCTGTACCATGTGGATAATGACAATGATTTGCCAGACGGGGACGTGTGTGTGTGTGTGTGTGTGTATATATGTAAAGTGGGTTAGTGCAAACACAGCAATTTTCAAAACATGAAGCACAGTCACAGTCAACACATGTCAGCCCTATGCCAGTCATTGACACTGAGACATCATTCTTCATCTTTAAAAATAAATCATCTATCTATCTATCTATCTATCTATCTATCATCTATCTATCTACCATCTATTTAT
Source organism: Eospalax fontanierii (assembly GCA_035773235.1). Lineage (NCBI taxonomy): Eukaryota > Metazoa > Chordata > Mammalia > Rodentia > Spalacidae > Eospalax > Eospalax fontanierii. The sequence goes on from CM069540.1 coordinate 8,227,522, forward strand.
TTATATGTGCATGAGTGGTTTGCTTGCATGTGTTAGTCCAGCCCATGTGTTCAGTGCCTGCGGAGACCAGAAGACGGCTTTGGTTCCCTTGGAACTAGAGTTACAAATGGTTGTTAGTGCTCATGTAGGTGCTAGGAACCAAATCTGGGTCCTCTGTAAGAGCAGTTAGTGCTCTCAACTGCTGAACTGTCTCTCCATCTCCATCTTTCTTTATCTTTGACCCACTGTAAACATTTACTTAGATTCCACATTGAAATATAAAACCTACAATTTTTAATTTTTAAATTTTGAGGATTTCATGCATGAGTACTGTATTTACATGATTTTTATGCCCTCTCTCCCTCTCCAAGTCCTTCCACATCCTTCTCCTCCTCCTCCTCAGTTTTATGACCTCTTTATTATTGTCAAACACACACATACAACACACACACACACACATACACACACATATATACATTTATGTATATATAAACAACCTTCTGAGTTTCGTTTAGTGGTGCTCATATACACATGTTGTTTAGGACTGACCACTTGGGACTGGATAACTATCAGGGAGCTAGTCTCTGGAGCAAACCGAGCAGCCATTGATTGTCTGTAGTTCTTCATCTAGAGGTGGGACCTTGTGACATTTTCCCCATCCACATTAGTATGTCAGCTGGTGCTTCCATTCTGCAGATCTTGTCTAAGCAACCAAACTGTGGAGATGTTGTGGGTGCAGCTTTGCTCTCATGTCTAGCAGACACTGTACAGCAGTAGGTACTCTGTTCCTCTGCCTCTTACAGCATTTCTGCCCCCTCTTCCTCTATGTTTCCTGAGGCTTAGGTATAAGGGTCACGTTGTAGAAGCATTGATTGTGGCTGAGTATCCCACATCACTTATTCTTCATATTTTGACCAATTGTAGACCTCTGTAACAGTCTCCATCTGTTGTAAAAAGAAGCTTCCTTTTCTTACCATACTGTGCTTTCTTTTGGATTGGTTCTGCCTATAGTTTGGTTCCTAAGCATAGTGGTATTGTTATACTCTTGCTGATTGGCTTAACCTACCCTGGATGTTCAGTAGTAGTAGGCTTGATGAGTGAGCATCCTGTATCTATCTCATTGAACTGTCTTGTCACAGATAGACTCTTATCTTAGTTACTTGCTGTTTCTTCCGTGAATATATCGTCAGACACACTGAATCTCTCACCCTGAGCCTGCATTTCTCTAACCAATCAGTTGGAGCCAACTGAATAAAGATGGGTGCCTTTCCTGTACATCGCTATTGTGCTAATGCTATGGAAGCCTTTTTATACCACAGTGCGTTGGTGATACAAGAACACTCAAACACAGAGTAATATGAACAGTTCCACAAAAAGCTAAAAAAGTGCTATTAAGGTTTTAGAGCCAAAAGAAGAAGAGGAAGAAATAAAAAAGACATGATGAGAGAAAAGAGAAATAATTCATAATGTGCATATAATGCTCAACTTCTAAGATATCATTTTTTTAAATAGTAGCTTGACAGGAATGAAAAAAATAGCACATTATTATTAGAAGAGGTGTGGAAATAAATATTTCTCTTCATCTGCTGTTGTCATTAAGAATGCATTATTACTTCTGCAAAGTAATCGGGCTGTGTTTTATTACATTTAAAATGTGCATGCTATCTAACTCAGTAATTCACTTCTGAGAATTGATTTGAAAAAAAAAAAGTAATGAGCTATAAAGGTTTACATCTAAAGATGTTTCTTTTAGCCTTATTTGTAATTTGTAAGTGTTTAAAAAAGAAAGAAATTGCTTACCTATGGACCTTGATGCATATGAGGTGATTATTAATATTCATGAAGCAGAACTCTAACCTGAGGTGAAAGCATAGCCACGTAAATTTGAGAAAAGTTAGGTGCAGACTAGTGTATGTGTGTGTAAACGTTATATCATGCCTACAGTATGGTCCCTTTATAAGCCAAGTTAGTCATCAAATGTATATTTCTGTGTAACTATCTTTAAATTTAATCTTATTTGAAAATTGAAGATATCATGCAGTTTATACAAGAGTGCAAAGACTAGACCAGCTCAAATTACATCCTGGGCAAGAAGAGCAACATTTGAGTATTTTTTTTTAGTTTTAATTTTTAAAATTCTTTGAGACTCTCATATGTGTATTGTATCTGCGTTATTCTTGCCCTTCCCAGTCACCTCACCAACTCTCCCACATTCTTCCACTCCCTCTCCATTTCTTATGCTCTTCTTTGATATTAGTTTCATATATACATGCATTTATGTAATAGTATATAATGTATAAGGCACCAAGTTCATTTCGTGGTGCTCATGTATACCTGTGCTTAGAGCTGCCTTCTTGGGATTAGACAACCTTTCATGGAGCTAGTGCCTAGAGAAAACTGACTCTCCCTCCCTTAGCACCCATGATTGCCTGCAGTCCTTTACCTTGAGGTGGGACTCCATGACATTTCCCCATGCACACTGGCATGTCAACTGGTTTTGTCATTATGTAGTCCTTGTTAGGCTGTGATAACGTGGAGATTCTCTAGCATACCTAGAATTTGTTTATTAGTGCCAAGTCTCCTGCCCTTCTAACACTTACAGTCTTTCTGCCCCATCTTCTGCTATGTTCCTTGAGCCTTAGGTGTAGAGGTTGCATTGCAAATTTACCACTTAGGTCAGGGCATCCCACAGTCACTTTCTGTATTTTGATCCGTGGTGGAACTTTGTAATAGTCTCCATCTGTTTCAAAAAGAAGCTTCTTTGATAAGTGGTGAGAGGTGCACTTGTCTGTAAATACTAGGATATACATTTAGACTATAGTAAGAAATTAAATTGGCCTAGGAAAGTAACAGAGGTAGGTTCTTCTCTAGAGTCTATGACCTCTCCAACTGTGTGTACCTGTCTATGATTACAGAACCATGCATGAGTTCCCTCCACCTCAGCAGACCTTAAGTCCAATTAGACAGCTGTTGATTACCCCTAAGATAAAATTGCCACTATTGCAATGATAGAGATGATTTGCTGGGCTGGTCACTGTGGTTCTCAGTCTCTGCAGCTGGTGAGGACCATTGATTGGCTCCTCTCCTGGCAGCTTGTATGACTTCAGCTCTCATAATGTCAGAAGATGCTTTATTTAAATAAGGATGGTTATGGTAGAGCTATTCACTCAGATGAGTGTAATTCAAGAATGAACAGGATATTTGTTATAAAAATAATAGCATACATTAGAATGTTTCTGTTACAAAATGAACAATACTCCAGCAATTCAAACAACCTAAACTGAAGAAAAGTGTGTGTCCCTTTTGAGAAAGAAAAGAATGAATGTGTTGATCAGGGATGCCCTAGGCATTAGGAAGGGCAGATTGCTAGCGAGCATGACTCTTGGGTAGAGGCTAGGAATCTAGAGTTGATCCAGTCTGGCAGGTATGGTAAAGCATATAGAGAAAAAAAATCTGCAAAGATGGAAAAGAAAGTTTGGATATGACCTGAGCAGTTTCTTCTTCCTCTGGTAGCTCATGGAGTAATGTAGACCCATTTGATGGGAATTATGTGATTGTAGCTGTGCGTTCAGGAACTTTTCAGAACCTGAGTTGGGGTGGATTGCATAGGGCACAGCCCCAGAGCCAGAAGACACATGCAGAAGCTATTTTCAGGAGTTTGGGTGAAAGGGAATGATGGGAACCTGGAAGGGAAGAGAAACCTATTGAAGGAAGATTTCAGAGTTGTCAGCTTACTGATGTAGATAGTGAGGAAAAGGGAGGAGGAGGAGTCTTCCACAGTGATGGATGCCATCATGATGTACCTGGCAGATGGAGAGAGGTCTGGAGGTGGTTTGGAGATTAGGGATGATGTGATTTATGTCAGACAGAGGGATTAGTTGGCAACTGAAAATTGCCACTCAGCTTGACGCTAGAGTTAAGAGTTCTGTGAGATGCTTGCGTACAGCGAGAGGAATTTCTAAGAAGATTGTAGTTTAGGAAGAGGGAAAAGAGAGAGAAAAGGGAGACAGAAGTAAGATTTTGCCGGTTACGTGTTGAATCAGAAGAATCCGAAGCGGGCATTGAGAATATGAGCTGGACCTGTTGAGGGAAGCTGGAACAATTTGGGGATGGACTCAGGGTTGGCGAGACGAGTCAGACCTGCAGATTTGTTTTCCACACAGAAAGAGCATGCGACCCTCACATTGTGCTCACCTCTCTTTGTACGTTTACTGGCTAAATAGGTGTTCTAGTAAATTGAAACAGCCACCATTGGTGGACGCTGAGATCATTCACTGAAATGGGAAAGAGGAACTTCATAATGGAGACTGTGTCGATGATGCTCATAACTCCAGAGCAATCTGGGCAGATGAGAAGTTCTGCATCAGGCATGTTTTGCTCAGGGTGTGCAACAGCAGGAGGATGACAACAGCAATAATGGGGAAGTATTTAAGTAAAAAAGAGAAAAGTAGTTTGAACTGGAACCAGTAGAGCCTTCACATTTCGCATTTTACAGGAAAGCTAGCGTTTAGTAGACCAATGAAACAATGCAAGGAAGAAACCAGTCATGTGTAGAAAATTATACACTTACAGGTCGAGTGCTCTAGTCTTACCAGTGTATATGTGTATAGAAGAATAAAGCTGGTTGTTACGGAAGAAAGAGTCTAAAGGACATGAGAACCTTCTACACAATACCCAGCCCCACCGCTTACACAAAGGGGAAGGTTTGCAGATACAAAAGTGACCTTACTGTATCTGTGATCTGCCAGTCCCTCTGTCTGTGGTGGTTTTGTGTCTTAAATGCCTCTCAATCTATCCATCCTCTGATATACCACAGTCCTTACCAGTCCAAGTGACCACTTCTTGCTTGGACCATGACCACATTGCAATCATCTTCTTTTACCTGCTCTTTTTCCTTCTCTGCTCTCAATCATATTGTAGCCTAAATAAATTCTGATGATGCACAGTTGCTTCAGTGATTTTCAGAGTCCCAGATCTGTCATAGGGTGGCTCAATATGGT